>CM073936.1:2860833-5721666 GCA_037179545.1 Sesamia inferens | reverse complement strand
TTTTTTATAAATCTATCTGATGGACATTAAATTATTTTTAGGATACAACCCAATTGTTAAACCCAACGACCACGATCAACGATGCTCCACCAGAGGGAGATTGATCTGGCACACATCGCAACACAACTGCTCAGACCCGTCCTCCGTACGGCTTCACCAGACATTATGCCGGAATACGACGAATCATTTGGCGGCAAGACTTTATCTGGTGGGTGGTAACTTCTGCCGGCAGCCGATGTTATCCTTCTTTCTTTAATCTCTTGATCTAATGAACCGATTGAAACCCATGTAAGTTGTCAGCGTAATAATCTTAATACTAAACTGAAAAATGAAAATACTTTTTTTGGTAGTTTGATTACATTACAGGTAGAAATGTTTATCGTCGAATGAGACTATCACGCCTCTTATTTCCGTATGTAAGGCAGACATGTCGATTATAATACAATGCATTTCCCCGCCATACATCCTCACATTTGCTGTGTTCAAAACGTTAGATCTTCGCGCTTGAATTCTCACCCACTCAAGAGTTCTAATGCTCAAACGAGCATCGCTTATTGAATACTAAGATGGCCGCTCACATTATGCTGTTGATTTAACTTCTAAGAACAAAGATGGTATGTTTGCTGCTGATTAGTAACACAGTTGACTTGTAATAAGTTCGTACAAAGAAATTAGATCCTACCCAAATTTACCACATTCACATAGTGATCAATGTTGAGGTAGTAAAAAGTTAAAGTTGATTTCGGAATCATGATAATACTTAAATACTTTATTTAATACTACATTTCTGCCCGCGTGGTAATCGGTCATATCGTGCTTCTAAGATTCCTCATTTTCGGGGATTAATTATCGTATCATTTAGCTTCTATGTTCACATATTATATTATTTTAAACGACACACAGCGCCATCTATCACCGAACTGGTATGAAGCTAACAACATTTTTGTTTTCCCTCGGGATTATCAATTTTTTTCCGGGATAAAAAGTATCCTATTATTTAATCCGGACTTCGAACTTTACGTCTGCTAAATTTCAAAGCAACCGGTTTAGTAGTTACGGCAGAAAGCGGAACAAACAAACTCACTTTCCGATTTATAATATTAGTAAGGATGTAACCAATCATCTACGGTTCGCGAGAATGTGCATAAGATTTTAGAATTGACGGAGCACCAAAATTTAACACAGAGAGAGCTATGGAGAGGACTATGTTAGGTATTTCTCTACGTGATCGAATCAGGAATGAGGAGATCCGTAGAAGAACTAAAGTCGCCGACATAGCCAAGCGGGTTATTTCTCTGAAGTGGCAGTGGGCGGGGCACATAGCTCGTAGAGCCGATGGCCGATGAGACAGAAAGGCTCTTGAATGGCGACCACGTACCGGCAAGCGCAACGTCGGACGCCCACCGACTAGGTCGGATGATCTGACCAAAATTGCAGCGCTGGATGCAGGCCGCGTCCAACCGTTCTTTTTGGAAATCCATGGGGGAGGCCTATGTCTAGCAGTGGACTTCATATGACTGAGATGATGATGATGATGAAAATATAACGACAATTAAAAAAATATAATTATCGTTTCTTTTTTTTTTGTCCAAAAATTGGTAAGAAGTACGTTTCATCCAGACGGTTAGATATTTAGAAAGAAAATTGTCCAGGAAATACTCAGAATACTAACGACACCAGGAAACCCTTTATCCATCTTCCTATTTTTTTATATATTATAAACTAGCGCTTGACCGCAATCCCGCCTGATGGTAAGCAGTGATGCGATCGTTGATGGTAAAGTGCGCTAGTTTATTAAGAGCCTATTCACTCTAAACTGAATGAATAGAAAGGAAAACGGTAGTTGAGCGAGATGATGCAATGTTAAACCCTACACACTTCTTCAATAACCCTTGTAGGTGCTTTCCCTGATGCCACAAAACTGACTCTAACATTTGGGTAAATTAATGTTCGTTTGGATACATTTGAGAGCCCTACTCCTGAACTACAGAAATAGTATTATTACTCACTTCCAGAGAACCGCATAGCGTAATGAAGTGCCCAAACTCAATTAGTTTACTACACGTTTCTAACTTAGCATCTATAATACTTCATATGGTCTTAGTACTACCCTATGGGCATGAATTTGAATGTGTGGTTTGCGGGAAGAACGTCTGAAATCAATAATTTATTTGAATTGGTGATGCAATGTTGTTGTAGTACGGCTTGGTTGTACCACGTTCCACAGCAGAGCTATAATTAGACTAACTGTTAACCGAACTTATACTTCTTTTTCTTTAGCCTATAGATGTCCACTGCTGGACAAAGGCCTCCCCCAAGGCTTCCCACGATGACCGGTCTTGTGCTGCCCGCATGACTCCCTACGCTGCGTCTTCCAGTACGTGGCCGCCACTCCAGAACCTTACCGCCCCATCGGACATCGGTTCTACGAGCAATATGCCCTGCCCACTGCCACTTAAGTTTAGCTACTCGCAGAGCTATGTCGGTGACTTTGGTTCTTCTGCGGATCACCTCATTTCTGATTCGATCACGCAGAGCAACTCCGAGCATAGCTCTTTCCATTGCCCTTTGTGTGACTCTGAGCATTCCTATGAGGCCCATTGTGAGCGACCACGTTTCAGTTCCAAATTGTTCCAGAGCATCGAAAGACTGGCTACTCTACGCCTGTGCTTCAGGCTTTGAAGAACTTTTTGAGTTAAATCTGGGTCGCCAATCAACCTTTTCGCACGCCTCTCCACTGAATCAAAAGTAGTCAGGTGACATTTTTACTCCACACATGAATAGACCTGTGCTTTGTACAACATTAGAAGCTGCCTTCGTGTGAAGTACTGTCAGTCTAACGGCACGTTGTTGAGCCTGTGGTACTTGAGGCAAAGATACCTGAATCTCAAATGAACTCTGGACTTCTGCAAGTGCTTCCTTACTCAGCTGAGCCGGTTAGGCGCAGCAACACGACGAGAACCGGCGACCCCTCCGACTGAGTCCGCTCATCACTACCGCTGCTCGCTAAATATTAACAGCCGAACGGGTCCATCGAAGTTTAGACTATATATATACTTACTCGCGGATGCATAATTTAGTAAGAGCACTGACACATAACTTTTAACTTCTGTAACTTTTATTATACATATCACTGGGCATACCGTAATTCTTTTCAACCAAATATATTACGTATTAATAACAATGTAAACTTTGATAAATTGATACATTCTGGATGCGCGTACGTCAAACCGGACGCTTCTTTAATGTTGCCACTATGTAAAAGGTAAACCACTGTTGAGAATGATATTCTCGTCGTTTTTATATCCTGTTTTTGTTTTTTATATTCCTGTTTGTGTTTGTTTAAACTGTTCGCTCACTATGTAGATTTCGATTTTTTATTTTAGTTTTTTATTATTATTATTCCTTTATTTCATTGTATATACATATAAATTACATTTTTAAATATTTTTACATAAACAATATATAAAAAAACATGTAAAAATATAAAAAGGAATAACCCACCGGCATCGGGAACAGGGTCCAACCTAGCGGCGGTCAGGGCTCCAGAGAGAGGAACTTCCTGACAATGCGAGCCGTGTCCAGAACAGCTTTCTGAATCAAGCCTTTGATCCAGCTGCCTAACGAGAGCCTCTTGAGGTGTTGGTCGGGGCTTGGCTATTAAGCCATTGGCTGTCACGACTATCGGCACAATGATTGTTGAATCCACCTCCCACATGTCGACAACCTCGTGAGGCAACTCAAGATACTTGATTTGTTTATTTTTCTCGGCTTTCACGAGGTTCTCATCATGCGGGATGGTTATGTCAATAATCATTGCACGCAGCTCTGATCGATCCACCATCACTATATCAGGCTTATTGGCAACAATAGTCCTGTCAGTGATGATGGATCGATCCCAGTACAATGTGATATGGCCATTTTCGAGAACTGGGTCGGGCATATACCTGTAGTACGGCACCTCTGATTCCACAAGGTTGTATTTGAGAGCAAGTTGCTGATGAATTATCCTGGCTACAAGGTTGTGTCTATGCAAGTACTCTCTGTTACCCAGACGAGAACACCCGGAGATAATATGCCTTATTGATTCCCCCGGCCGGTAACATGCCCGACAGATATCAACTGTGCCGTCTTTCACAATAAATCTCCGGTAATTGTTCGTCATCATAATTTCGTCCATAATTGCACATACAAAACCTTCGGTTTCCCCAAAAAGGTCACCGAATCGTAGCCAGGCTACGGACGCTTGTAAATCTACATCAGGCCCGTGTAGGGCTCTGAAAAAGCGTCCGTGAAGCTCTTTGCTCTTCCATACATCCATGCGGTCATTGATGTCAAGCACTACTAGTTTACGCCAGTTCTCTTTAGCCAAGGAGAGCGGAGTGAGGCCCTTGTCAACCGCGATCACATCTCGATGCATCCCCACGTCGGTGTCTAGAAAATATTCCCTGAGACTGCATATCTCGCGATTGTGGATGGTCTTAGGGTTTAAAAAGCCACGACCTCCACATTTTCGCGGGATATACAGCCTCATAACCGATGATCGTAGGTAATGCAATCGATTTGCAGTCAGCAGCGTACGGACCCTCTGATCCAGGGCGTCAAGTTCGCTTTGAGTCCATTTGAGTATGCCGAAAGAGTACATCAATACCGGCATGACCCAACCGTTGAAAGCGCGCACCTTGTTTCCGTCTGATAGAAGACTATTAAGTACTTTTTTCAGGCGGCCAAAGAAGCGTTCCTTCAACGATTGCTTCATGTCAGTAACATTCATACCCAACGCTCCCGACATACCCAAATACTTATAGGTTTCGGATGCGGAGAGGGCTCTAAGGTTTATGGAACTCGTGAGTTGGGTTCCCACGGATTCCACAATCTCTCCTCGCTTTACATGCATGACCACACATTTGTCCACACCAAATTCCATCCTCATTCTGTCTTCCTTTCATATACTACGCTTACTGCTCTTGGTCCGTAGACGAGTCTTCTTTTGAGAATATTACATACCGATAATCTTCCATGCTTCGGAAAAAACGTTGATCCCAGCTGTCATCCGCAGAACTGTCCCAGTTGTTTTGAGTCGTCCGAAGTCCGAAAGTCTGACAACCAATCATAACAAAATATGAAAAAAACTTTTTTACAAAAAAAAAAAGCAGCCGACTTCCAAAAAACCACTACAAAGTGAAAAATAACTAATTTCGGAATTCGGTGTCTTTGGTTTTTACCCGACTGCCAAAGAAGGAGGGTAATGTTTTTGTATATTCATTTTTGACACCGACTTCCGAAATTAGTTAATTTTCATTTTCTAGTGGTTTTTGGAAGTCGGTTTTTTTTTTTTTTTTGTAATAAAGATTTTATTTTACACTTTTTAGTTGTGAAAAGTACTATGTATTCAGTTGCATCCGGTCAGACTGGAAGCTGACGCAAATATAGTTGGGAAACGAAGAATGAAGCCCAAACACAAGATAACTGCTGTGAACTGTTGAGGAGTTCCTTCGACTGTCTCCCGGCTCCATGATCGGATCTACTCCACCGACCTTTATTAAATTGTAGTGCTTTAAAATACTTAATGAAAATACTAAAAAATGCACTAGTCGCCCCTACGATTTTTGAAAGTTCCCTTTGATTTCTCTCGTCTTCCATCATCAGATCCTGATGTCATTATCATGGGATCACCTTGGAAATATCTTCTTTCCAACAAAAAAAGAAATATCAAAATAAGTTCATAAACGACAAAGTTATCCGCGAACAACATAAAAAAAAAAAACATATATACGGTCGAATTGAGTCACCTCGTCCTTTTTGAAGTCGGTTAAAAATAGAATAGAATACTTTTTATTATACTACACCATATAGATTACAGAACATAAATATAAATATTTTACAAAGGGAGACACAATGGGCGGTCTTATCGCTAAGAGCGATCTTTTACAGACAACCTTTGGATCGAATAATGTAGGTAGTCTATAGTGTATTATTCACATAGATTATATAATAAATATACTTATTTACATACTTACATACATTTATATACATACAAGTATGTAAAGTGTCATCGGCTGCCGGCTAAAGTTACGTGTTCCGACATGATGTCTGGTGAAGCCCTACGGAGGACGGGTCTGAGCAGTCGTGTTGCGATGTGTGCCGGGTACGATGCGCCAAATGTTGTTGTGTCGGGAGTTTGGTTGTGGAGGGTCTCCAGATCAATCTCCCTCTGGCGCAGCATCATTGGTCGTGTTGTTGGGCTTAACACTGCATCACCTCGCACAACTCTCTTCTTTCTTCCGATACGCTTAGACTTTTTGAGTGAACAGGCTCTTAATAATGTTACGAATGCATCTTATATCAAGGGCATAAGGTTCAATATCGCGTGACATGCAGTGCGTAACTTTTAAGCCCTATAACTCGGGACCTAGACATTGTCTAGGTGTAATATAAAAACGCATTCCTAGACTTAAGGTGGCCTATCGAATGGTACAGGTTTTATCAATTTTGTCAACTAAGTGACGACATCGAAATTTCTAGAAACCCGTTTCCGGGAATTACCGTAGGTACCTACTGAATGTACTCGAAGTTATGCGCTATTATTATTTATTACGTCTAGACGATTCTGGAATGTTCGATCAGCTGGCCTATATATAGCACCATGGCGCCAGCGAAGAGTCACTCTGCATTTGACTACCGAGACGAAAACAAGCGATACTTAAGAAGCGATCTTTGAGAATACCTACTGCGACAACTGTAACGAGAACTGTGAGTACTACGTGAAGTAACATCTGTAGTGTTATTGTGTGTTTACGACACGGACTTCGTGGACGTAAGGGAAGACTTCGGTGCAACATCAGCAACATTCTTCTTGTCATTGCCTACAATCGACTGTACCTTCGTTGCCAATAAACTTCGTAACCCTTAACCGGTATTTTAGTACCCCTAGCCCGTAACAATAAATTAGCGCGCTTTAGCATCAACGATTGCATCACTGCTTGCAATGGGGATTGCGGTCAAGCACTAGTTTATAACTATTAAAAAAAAGTGTTTCATACTAGTCGAAATAAATAATAATAATAATAACATTTTGGGAAGTGTGCAAAGGAATTGCATGATTTAATTCCCCCATCTCCGTTCCATCATCGGACGACACGTCGTACGGCGAGTTTCCACCCTTACGTTGTTAACACCATTACGATCCGGACGAAGCGTTTCGCCTCCTCCTTTATAGCGCGTACATCGAAGGACTGGAACAGTTTGCCAGCGGCGGTGTTTCCGTCGAACTACAATTTGAGTGTCTTCAAGGCTAGAGTGAATAGGCTCTTAATAAACTAGTGCGCTTCACCATCAACGACTGCGTCACTGCTTACCATCAGGGGGGATTGCGGTCAATCGCTAGTTTAGAATTTTATAAAAAAAAAAATTTTTTTGTTCAGAATTGATTCCATAATTTGTTAGTAACAATGTTCTTAGCCTATGTTTGTAACCCCATAATAATAAAACAAAACAATGAAAATATTTCAGGCACTAGCTTTTGCGTGCACTAGTGCGCTATTAATCTTGAATCCCATCGGCCTGCGCACGCGGCCAGGATGGCGTTGGGGTTGCCGCGCACCCGCACCATTAAAGACGCACTTTGCTTGCGTATGACGGCGTGAAAGCCGTCCACGCGCGCCTCTGCGAACATACCACTGGCGCTACAGTACCGCGGCAGCCCCATCAGCACCCTGAACGCATTATTGTATTGCACACGCAGAGCGTTGTATGGCCCCTGCGTGCATTTGGTCCACAAACTGCACGTGTAGGTCTGACAGAAAGCTCTAAACAGTGTGATCTTCACTAGCTCAGTACGCCGTGCGAATCTGTGAGCGAACAGACAATAACAACAATCTTTAATAAACATCTATATACATCTATTTAATAAACATCATACAAGAGCAAATAACTGCAGCCTCTTAAGCAGACTTTAATATAGATGGGACAACGCTAGGTTGAAAATGATGAAGCCGCATATCTGTGGCATAAACACTAATGTAAGCTAGTCTCGCTAAATATTGTACTACGGTAGCTTAGCACATCAAAATATTACCAGTAGGGTTTCCTCTCAGTTTCGCCCTTTTTGATATCAGGAACCCATGATTACTGCACAAAATCTCCTTCCCAAATTATATCGAAATCTGTTCAATGGTTTAGGCGTGACAAGCTAACATGTGATTCCTTACATGTTAGCTTGTTGAACCACTGAACAGATTTCGAAATAATAATTAATGATTATATATATATTTTTTTTTATAAAACGTATAATGTGAAAATGTAACAGAGTTACTGATAAATCATAACTCGAGTTCTAAGACTGCATAATCGCATTACTCACTGATTTTTGTAGCGAGCTCCCTCTGTTTTTCAAGGGTTACTTAATTTTCGCGATAAATGGCTGGAGATTAGGTGCCCTTCCGTGCGCTGTTCGCGACCGAAAACACGGAAACTTATTTATATTACATTGTATGAGTAAATTCTACTTCAAATTATGATATTATGTAATTTTAGAAATTGCTGATAATTAAAGTAAATTAAAAACGCATGGATAAGCCGTGGTGGCCACTGTTTACCCAAGCATGTAAGCCATACTTAATATTATAAATGCGAAAGTAACTCTGTCGGTTTGTCTGTTACGCTTTTCCGTTTAAACCTCTCAACCAATTTTGATGAAATTTGGCACAAAGCTAGTTTGAAAATTAAAACAATTGAGGGATTAAGTGGATAAAGGTGTTATGCATTTAAAAAATTAAATTTTACACAATTTGAGAAAAATATGAAATTGTTCTTAATTGATAAATGCTACTACGCAATTAATGAATACCTGAATGACGAATTAATGTAGAATTGCAATTTATTTTATTGATTTTTTTTTCATTAATTTTATTTAATTTTTTTTGACACTATAATTATTTTGACTTAGATTTTTTTTGACTAATATTTTTTTTACATTTTAATAATTCCTCATTTAGTTATGACATAACAATAATAGAAAATCTAGATTTGCATGTATATTTGTACGCCTACTGGCATAACATAGCGCTCTGATCATCAAAATTAAGAACTGTATCTCTATTACCTATGTTAACAAATAAAAGTTTCAATTGTTTTTGTTTCTGCCTTTCAGTTCGTCCGGGTAAGATTTGGTTTCTCTGTCCCACTCCGTCGCATCGCACTGGCCAGCGCTGTCGCTTCGTTTTCGCTTAGCGACCTTTCTGACCATTTATTTTTAATCAGCTCCTAAGGTTTATACTGGAATGTTTTGTTTTTTTTTAATGTTTAAGCCTTCAATTTTCTGCAAGCTAAGATTTCAAAATGAGAAGAAGATAGTCTATGTACCTACATGCAATCAAACCAGAAAGGTTCGGATGATTGCATCTGTAGACTTGGACTCAAGCTGTGCCTGCTTACAGCAGATAGACCAATCAGGTGAGATCTCACGCATTACTGCACACCAGCACGTGACGTCATTCCATCTCGTTTCTTCACTATTTCGAGTCTCTACGTTACCTCACGACAAAGCCTGATCAGGATTTATAGGAAACTAATCTTATGGATCTGTAGGGGTGCTTCCAGCAAGATAAGATTTATACTAGCTCCAATTTTTGATAACATTTTGGATTGAACGCTTAGTTATTAATACATAGATTTATGAAAAGAAGATGAGCAATTTTAACTCCAAATTAAGTCTTCAATTATAGATCCTCTAGAGTCTTCAACCAAAATTTTGGCCCGGAATAAAATTATATCGCCAGCTGAGAACAGGAAATTACCAATAAGCTGCTTTTTGTAAAAGCAGCTTATAAACTTATAATGTACACTGTTGATTGTTAATAATGCAGAATGTTTTCAGAAAATTATATTTTATTTTATTATGATATTAATGATAATTATGTCTGAAACGTAATATTGGCCAAATATGTGAACTTCAAAGGCTGGCTGTTCTTCGGCCTCCTCTCCGTGAGAGGGTCTGGGCTTTAATCTACAATGCAGGACTAGTGTGGATTGGTAGATGTCAGATGTCACATGTTCTCCATTTTTAAATAATTTTTGCTTTTGGTCTGATAACATGCCAGTTTCCTCTCGATATTTTAACTTTTAAGAGATGATAATATAGAGTACCAAGTTAGAACTTGCGATCTTAAACTCGTTCCTCGTTATTGCTTAGTCACAACTGCTCTTGGGCTGATCTCAGAGCTATTTGTGCAGACAACATTGTGATTGATGTCCATACTTGCTAATATATTCTGAAAGAGGTCATCAGTCGCCTGCGGTTATCCCAACTGTATGGGGTCAAAGCACCAACGCTTTTTTTCCATACTCCTCTATTGGCCATCATCAACTGGCCCGTCACCCCCGTTACTATCATACCATCCTTCCCGCTGTCCATCCATAGTTTCATTAGCGTTACCGTAATCTCATAGCCATCGACTTTCATACTTAAAAGTTTCCTTGTGACAATTTACTCACTCCTCCGTAATAAACGCCCGTATCTAGACAATCAGTTACCGGCCCCACTTTCCACACTTCTGTTTCCTATTCATTCATGTAATACCAAACATCTCTCTAAGCCTTCTCATCCCAGCTGAATGATACAGTGCTTGATTAATTCGAAATAAGCTGACCTTCAACTCAATCAAACTAAAAATAATTACTTATAAAACGTAACATCGGCTGCCTGCAGAAGTTATCACCCACCGGACAAAGTCTTGCCGCCGAGTGATTCGTCGTGTCCCGGCATGATGTCTCGTGAAGCCGGGTAGGATGCGCCAAATGTTTTTGTGTCGGGAGTTTGGTCGTGGAGGGTCTCCACATCAATCTCTCTCTGGCAAAGTATCGTTGATCATGTTGTTAGGTTTAACATTGCATCAGCTCGCTCAACTGCCATCTTCCTTCCTATTTAATCAGTTTTTTGACGTGACAACGTCTATTAAATTGGTACGGCGTGGAGTCATTCTCGAAAACACCGTAACGGCCGAATATGACGCCACACGGAGTCCACGCCTACTTTACCCCCACCCCTAGAGCGAATAGACGTTGTCACGTTCAAATATCGGCAGTAGACGGAGTTCTACAGACAACCAATTTTTTTTTTCTAAAGTAAAACACGCTTGTTTATTCAGTGCAAACTAACTTTCATTACTTTAACACATTGACATTAGAGCGTTTAGTTTACATGCCAAAGACTAGATGTCGCTAGATAGTTATATTTAGATACAATTTTTGAAACGCAACATTTTTGAGCGAATAGGTTCTTAACAAACGAAAGCGCTTTACCATGAACGATTGCATCACTGCTGAGGCGGTATTGCGATCAAGCACTAGTTTATAATTATTTAAAAAAAAAAGATTTACAGGATCGCCAACATTACAATTTACATCGAGTTTCTTACTACATCTAAAGGAAACGCCACCTAAATTCGCCAGTCCACATCCTCTCACTTTATATATACATCTGTTGGATCTACTCAGAGCTAATCTGCCGCACCTGTGCTAAGTAAATGTTGCTATCACACGCGATTCGTACCTTTTAACATCGACAAATCGTATAAAGATCAGTTCAGAATGGATTTCAAGAGCTTTGTTAGCAGATGTTCGGGAGATTAAGTTGACGTGCATGCTGTTTCTATTCTGAGAGTAGTGTTTTTGGAATAGTGCTTTTGGTTTACTGTTGAATAAATTGAATTCAGAGGGTTTTAGTTGTTTTGGCTTAAGTAATAAGAACTCATTACTATGGTAAATTGGTGAACCTCTGAGTAAAGATCGGGATTTAAGGTATCCTTACTAATATTATAAATCGAAAAGTGAGTTTGGTTGTTTGTTTGTTCCGCTTGGACGCCGTAACTACTGAACCGATTGCTTTGAAATTTAGCAGACGTAAGGATAGAAGTCCGCAGTAAATAATAGGGTACTTTTTATCCCGGAAAAATTTGATATTCCAGAGGGAAATCTAAAAAGCGCGGGTGGAAAGCTAGTAACTTATAATATAGAGCCAAGTATGTCATTAATCTCGATTTGATTTAGATATCAAAGTGATTCTTGACATATTAGGATGATTTCTACCAAACAACTTGCATCGAATTGGCATTGATTTAACAATTTTTAATTGAAAATAAATCGTATACAAAGTATATAAAGACTATATTACTAAGCCGCGAACAGCAGCTTAACCGCGGGCGTCTTCTGCACACGTACTCGTCGCAAGAATGTTGCAACACGCGATCGGTTTTTTCGCCTGTCATCGTATTAAATCGAATCCATTTGGCATTAGAACACGTTAACGTCATAGATATGAAGATCTAGCTGCCTAGTCGCCCAGGCACCGAAATGGATACATTTTATTTCTTTTTTAATAATCATAAACTAGCGCTTGACCGCAATCCCGCCTGATGGTAAGTAGTGATACGATCGTTGATGGTAAAGCGCGCTAGTTTATTAAGAACCTATTCACTCAGCAAAACTGAGAGTATAGGAAGGAAGACGGCAGTTGAGCGAGGTGACGCAATGTTAAACCCAACAACACGACCAGCGATGCTGCGCCAAAGGGAGATTGATCTGAAGACCCTCCACGATCAAAGTCCCGACACAACAACATTTGGCGCATCGTACCCGGCAAACATAGCAACACAACTGCTCCGACCAGTCCTCCGTACGGCTTCACCAGACATCATGCCGGAACACGACAAATCGCTTGGCGGCAAGACTTTGTCTGGTGGGTGGTAACTTCTGCCGGCGGCCGATGTTGAATGAAACTGTACGGGTCCGATGGTATGTGTTGACGTCCTGCCGAACGCGATCGTCCATCCCGGCATTGGTTTCGATCTAATGCCACGCGAGCCGTTTTATGGAAATTGGGTTGTAGCCTAAAAAATAATGCATAGGAAGATATATTGATTTGTAATGTCGCATGACGTCACGCCGTGGTACAAAATATACGTAATTAGCCCCCACTTTGTAACTTTGATACGCTATATCTCAATAGTTTTCGGTAATTTGGACAAAATAAAAAATACAGGTCTTAATTTTTTGTACACACATCAAAAGTGTCTAGGGATCAAGCATTTTTATGCGGATTTCTTGAGATTGAGATGTGGCTTTGTAATAAATTTATGATTTTATAAATTTATATGGATCCTTTTTGGTGCATTTCATAATTTGAATCAGGAACTGTGAATCAAATTCGAGTAAAAGATGAAAATCAGCTGTCAATATTTTCCCTATAAAAGCATACAACGCATTGAAGACATTATTAGTGCTACTGTTTCCCTACTACTGATTAAAACCAACGTTATTATGGAGCGGCGACGTCATTTAAGCAGGGAAGAAATGCTCAGAGCCGTGGGAATGATAGAAGCTGGTTCCCGGCAACGTACTGTGGCTTTAGCTCTGAATACAAGTCAGAGTGTTATCAGTCGACTTTGGACACGTTACCGAAGCACTGGTACCGTGGCTGAGCGCCATGGAGGACGGTATCGCTGTACCACACGGAGACTAGACCGATACATTCAAATCTTAACTCGAAGAGCTCCAACAATAACCGCCATGATGTTAGCCGTGAGGCTTCATCACTCTTCAAGGAACTTAATTAGCGACCAAACAGTCAGAAACCGCTTGCATGAAGTGAACCTTCATTCCCGAAGACCGCTACGGGTACCACCTATAGCAATGCACAATCGTAGGATTCGATATCAATGGGCTCTTGAACACAGAAATTGGGCAGAAGAACAATGGCGTTTCGTGTGCTTTTCTGATGAGTCTCGTTTTGGTATGAGACCGGATACAAGACGTATACGACACTGGAGAACCCCTGGACGCCAACAGCGATTAAAATCCTGCCAGGAAGTCCATCCTTATAGTCGTGGAACCATCATGGTATGGGCGGGTATTTGGATCGGCGGAAGAACTGAGTTGATTTGGATCAGAGGCAACCTCAACGCTCAAATTTATGCTGAGACGATTGTATCAGACGTCATCGTTCCTCTACAAGTGCAAATCGGTCCCTTATTTCAGTTAATGCATGATAATGCACGACCGCACACCGCAAGAGTTGTAAGACAGACTCTCGCCGCAGCTAACATCAATGTCCTGCCCTGGCCTGCTCAGTCGCCAGACTTGAACCCGATTGAGCATGCATGGGATATGCTACAGAGAAGAGCTCTGCCGAATATGGAGGGTATCCAGTCGCAAGAAGACCTTTTTTTGTTGTTGCAACGAACATGGGCGGCCATTCCACAGCGTGATTTGGATGAACTCATTTTGAGTATGCCAAACCGATGTTCTTGTGTTGTTAGTGTTCGCGGTAGAAACACGGATTATTAATTGTTTAAGTTACCCAATAAAATTTTAGAGAAAACTGTTATTTCAGTCTTTTTTTCGAACTTTTGTGTTAGTGGTTCAAATGTCAAATATCCCTTTATTAGGAAAATGGCAAATTTCTTTATTAATGTAAAGGTGACTTGGTTTATCGTTACTGTGACAAACGAAAACACTTTATTTGATGAATCCTTAAAGAAAATTTTAATTAATATCAATCAGGAGAAAAGTTATTGCAAAAATATATGTTGATCCCTAGACACTTTTGATGTGTGTATTATCTATAAGACGGACTATTTTTTTTTTATTTACATACCTTGGATACATCCCTATTAATAAGACTCACTGTACGCATACCCAACCAAGAGATCAAATTTCAATATTTTCTCACAAACACAATGGATCCTTCCAATCACCAAAACATTAATAAGACAAGTATGTACAGGAAAGCCGTTCCGATTGGACTCAACTTGAAATTTTGTTAATTAAAGGTTCAACATTAATTTGTACTGTAAACAATTTGTATCCGAAATCTAACTTGATTTGTATAAGGTTCTGTGTTGGTGGAGTTAAATTAATTGGCGTAATATTGTGAAATTCGATAATTATCTGAACTCTGTTTGAGTTTTATTTATGGTATATCCTGTATCGTTGTTCTTGTTTACATAAAATCAGCTTGTAATGTTCCCAATTCTAGAACTTAAGACTTCCTTTTAACACGTTTTGGGCTTACATAGATTTAAAACTGATGTCTGCTTTTGACTGACCGATATATTCAATTAATTATTTTCGAAACCAAGACACACTAAACGCCTGTCAGATGAGAATTTGGTTAAGAGAATCACCGATTGGCTTCCGCTAAATGTACTTCATCATTGCGGCTGGTCAAGACAGTGATGGCGAGGGTAATTGCGTAACATATTATCAGTAGCAATGGATAACATTTTGACAGTTCAACAACATTCATTCCGTTATTTACGTTGTTTAGCAGACACGTTTTCGAACAAATGGAATAATGGATTAGCAATATGCTTCGAAATGATTCCAACTGATTGTATGCAATTAGGGTGCTGGCGTGCAATTGCAAAATACAAAATTGCGTGGAAAAGGGAGAGGGAGACTTTTGCCCTACAGTGGGACAGTTTGTACTAAAGAAGTTTGAGTTTCTTGGAAACTTAAACTAAATGACCAATCTTTCACTGTTTTAAATGAAACTATAGCTTAACTATGTATTATACCATATCCGTATTACCCGAAGAGACGGGCACACTGCTACCAAACCCTTGGGGTTATACAGGTACCTATTTTAGTACACCCAAGTTTACTTTGGCATTTTAGTTTTGTTGTATGTTAAAATAACCCAAAAACATAAAAACTAGTATAATAATGACTGAATGCCCATAAATCTTACACCCATAAAACATTCATTGAAAACTAATAATGATTTAGTTACCATCCTTGCTGATATTATAAATCGGAAAGTGAGTTGGTTCGTTTGTTTAGCTTTCACGCCGTAACTACTGAACTGATTGCTATAAAATTTTGCAGACGTAAAGTTAGAAGTCCGAATTATACAATAGGGTACTTTTTATTAAAAAAAAAACATTATAAAGCCAAATTCCACGCGGGCGAAGCCGCGGGCGGAAAGCTAGTATGTTATAAATTGATTTTGCATGCTATAGTTTTATTATATATAGATATTGTACACCTATTTTAGAATACCTGCTGCCAGAAAACTAGGCGTCATCCCGAAGGTCAGGCGGTACTTCACACCAAGGCAGCTTCTAATTTTGTACAAAGCACAGGTCCGCTCGAGTGTGGAGTACTGCAGCCACATTTGGGCTGGTGCTGCGAAATGTCACCTTGCCACTTTGGCAGTGGAGAGGCGTGGGAAGAGGCTGATTGGCGACCCAGACTTAACTCGAAACGGTCTCCGAAGCCTGGAGCACAGGCGTAGAGTAGCCAGCCTTTCGGTCTTCTATAGGATGCATTCTGGCGAGTGTGCAAGGGAATTGCATGATTCAATTCCCCCATCTCCGTTCCACCCTTACGTTGTTGACACCACCGCGATCCGGACGAAGACGACGTTTTGCTTCCTCCTTTATACCGCGTACACCCAGGGACTGGAACAATTTGCCAGCGTCGGTGTTTCCGTCACACTACAATTTGAGTGTCTTCAAGGCTAGAGTGAATGGGCTCTTAATAAACTAGCGCGCTTTACCATCAACGATCGTATCACTGCTTACCATCAGGCGGGATTGCGGTCAAGCGCTGGTTTATAATAAAAAAAAAGAAAACTTCTATTTCAGACAGGAGTCCATAAGGTATATTTTTGCATTATTCTTCTTCCTCTTTAGTCTATAGAAGTCCTCTGCTGGTCAAAGGCCTTGCTCAAGGCTCTCGTGTCCATTGCATTGGAGGGAGGGCCCCCCCCCCCCCCCCCCTCCCTCCAATGCAATGGACACGAGATTATATTCCCCACGCTTGGCCGGCGGGTTGGGGATCGCAGTAATATGATATTTCACAGGAGAAGCGAAAGTTCCCTTAGTCGCCTCTTAAGTGACCCACGGGAGAATACGGGTTGGTACTTGGTACTATTGTAAGTCCGGTGCCACACTTGTGTTTGTATTACCTATTAAAATAATGTCACTTTACTTCTAGTGAGAGTAGGTTACAGACATCTGACAGCCGAAGGCGTAGCGGTAGCGAACGCGGTCACTGCGCAAGGAGGGGCGGGTTCGATCCCCGCTCAGTGCAAATATTTGTATGCATGAATATGAATATTTGCACTGGTCTGGTCGTGCCTCGGAAAGCACGTTAAGCCGTTGGTCCCAGTTGCCATACGGATATCTAATAGCAGTCGTTACGGGTTGTTGGAGCCCTCAAAAGTCCAACAATTGGTCTAACTACAATGCTTCGATATCGCCTTTGGGTTGTGGAGTTCAGACGGCAGTCTCTTCACGGAAAATATCGAAGTTTAGCCAAAATCAGCAGTTAGACTGGTAAAGCGGACCCCAGACTCCAAAGCTGAAAGGGCTTCGGATGCGACTCGGATTAACGCTGAGATGATGATGATAGTAGGTTTACAGATACAAAAAAAAGATATAGATATAGAGACAATAGCATATCAAGCTACAGATCAGATTATACATACGCCATACCTACTTAGGACCCATTGACTTAATTAAATTTTATTCCGTGGTGCTTAGCAATCTGGGCTTCTACCAGTTGCAATAATGTCCCTTTGTGCCGATTGGCCTAGTTCTGTTGTGTCTCCTGCTTGTTATGGAGGGAAGTGGAAAAAATATCTTTTTTCTTACTCCTCCGCTATTTTTTTTCTGATTAATTTCGTTGCGGGACCCAAGACAGTTGAATCGTTTCTCCGGGACTCGTCGAGCTTCATTGTTCGGCGTTTTTCTGGCGGTCTCCACTGTTGATTCTCGCTTTCAGGAGTTGCAGTGGGTGGAAAAATGTGTGGCGGGTTTTGTCCCATATAAAAAAAAATAAAAAAAAATACTATCAGATCAATCTGTCAGATTTATTTATTAGATTTTCAACTTTATCGTTAAAGCATTAAGGCTCAAGGTTGATTGGGAATATCTGACAGTTTCCGATAGCTTGACCTGCTGTCGTCCGTACATATATAAAACTAGCTGCGCCACGCGAATTCACCGGCGTTTTTTTTAATATGGCCCACTTCTATTGCTCGCAGCGTGATGTTATATAGCCTTAAGCCTTCCTGGATTAAGGGGCTATCCAACGCAAAAAGAATTTTTCAAATCGGACCAGTATTTTCTGAGATTAGCGCGTTTAACAAACAAACAAACTCTTCAGCTTTTTATATTAAGTAAAGTATAGAGTATAGATTAATACTTAGCGTGGAGCTGCATTCACCTCTGCAACATCGGAAAATCCCACTGATCCCCGAACACGCTGAGAATTTTAATTCTAAGACCCATAAATGCCATGTTTTGAAGCAAATAAAGAATTATTTGAATTTATGAAATATACTCTGTTTTTCATTACAAATTCTATTTTTTCTTCAGCCTATAGAAGTCCACTGCTGGACGAAGGCCTCCCCCAAGGCTTTCCACGATGACCGCTCTTGTGCTGCCGGCAACCATCGACTTTCCCAACATTCGTCCATCTTGTTGGTGGCCTCTCTACGCTGCGTCTTCCGGTACGTGGCTGCCAATCCAGAACCTCACTGCCCCATCAGCTATCGGTTCTGCGAACAATGTGCACCGCCCACTGACACTTAATTTTAGCGACTCGAAGACTTATGGCGATGACTTTGGTGCTTCTGCGGACCTCTTAATTTCTGATTCCTCATCATCTCACAATGGGCCTCATGAGAAGGCTCAAAGTCACATAAAGGGCGATGGAAAGAGTTCTGCTCGGAGTTTCTCTGCGTGATCGAAATTCTATTTAATCTTTTCTTAGTTTAGATTAAATAGAATTTCGATTCAGTGAGTTTTTTTAAAAAACATAACCAAAGTTAGTCGTCCAATAAAAAATCGATAATCTAATCGGTGATTATGGAAGAATCTCGAAGAAACTCACCATTATTCAGTCCCCAGGGCTCGAAAGTCGCCCGCTATGCAAATTGTACAGCATAATCACTGAAACTGTTTAGAAGGGTTCGGCAATTAAATGTACAGCTGAATATTTCACTTCCAAATTCCCAAATCGATTCTCGCTCGAGTTTTATTTTATTTGCTTTGGGGTATTCAAACAGAGCTAGTAGACATAACGACTTTATCTTTTCATTTAAAAGTTGAAAAAGCTCTTTTTTTGATGTTTTTTATTCCTCTAGAGTTTATTGTTTAATGGCGGCAATTCTAATGAATGATAATATGATAATCCTGCAAGTGGGTATGTATAAATGCAATGATGTCATGAAAAAAAACTGGATGCCGTCCATTGAGTTTCCATTCTGATTACGCTGAAAAGAAAGGCCGTTAGAAATTCAGTTTTAAAGTCCAGACATAATCTCATTTTGTACGGACAAACTTAAATTAGTTTTATATACATAATTTAATAATTTCAGTCGTGGTGGCCTAGTGGTTAAAACACCAGCCTCTCAAGTATGAGCGCGCGGGTTCGATTCCAGGTCAGGCAAGTACCAATATAACTTTTCTAAAGTTATATGTACTTTCTAAGTATATCTTGGACACCAATGACTGAAGGTGAAGGAAAACATCTTGAGGAAACCTGGACTTTAAGTCTGAAATCGCCAACCCGCATTGAGCAAGCTTGGTGATTACGCTCAATCTTTCTCTGTTTGAGAGGAGACCTGTGCCCAGCAGTGGGACGATACAAAGGTTGGTAATGATACATAATTAATTTGGATGACATAGCATAGCATCGATCATGCGCGACCTTCATTTAATATTTCCTTATTTCATGTACACTGTATGATCAGTGAATTAAAGACACTCGCTAGTAAAGGTCGTTTTATCTTGACAATATCCACCACTTCCTACTAGCTCACATCATTTCATCTCGACATTGACATTTGTGTATCGTGGTCACATAACCCGTGCATATTGATATTTCGTCTATGTGGTCACACAACCCGTGCATACTGACATTTCGTGAATATGGTCACACAACCCGTGCATATTGACATTTCGTGTATGTGGTCACACAACCCGTGCATATTGTCATTTCGTGTATATGGTCACACAACCCCGTACACATTTAAAGAATTTTTTTTTTCTTTTAAAACGTTGCCCCACACTAGGGATTTCTCCTGTACCGTGAATGCGTTTATAAACATTTAAACTCACACAAACAGCTAGTCCCGGAACAATTACCTATAGGCCATACAAGTATTTTTTCCGCGCGGGAATCGAACCCGTGATACGCAGAGTAACAGTGGATCCAGCCACTGCGTCAGCTGTCAGTCTTTGGTTTCTGTATATTGGTTTTTGGTACCGACTTCCGAAATTAATTATATTCACTTAGCAGTGGTTTTTGGAAGACGGTTGTTTTTTTTTTTGTAAAAAAGTTTTTATTTTACACCTTTTAGTTGTGAAAAATACTATGTATTTAGTTGCATCCAGTCAGACTGGAAGCTGACACAAATATAGTTGGGAAACGACGTAATTTTTGTTTACTTTAATTTTTACCCGTAATTTTGAAGAATTCCCTCGACTGCCTATGGTCTTTATCATCAGATTTACTGCAGACCATTATTTTAACCCAATAGGTGCAAAGTTCTCATCAATATAATTGAATTATGTCCAAATACAATGTGGCTACTGTAAACCGGTGAGGAGTTCCTGGAACTAGACTTTTTCTTCATCATCAGAGCTCTTATGAGAGTTACAACCCATCTACGTGTAAAGTTCTTATTAATACAAATTAATCAAGCCCAAACACAAGGTAGCTGCTGTGAAATGTTGAGGAGTTCCTTCGACTGTCTCCCGGCTCCATCATCAGATCTACTCCAGACCTTTATTAAATTGTAGTGCTTTAAAATAATTAATGGAAATACCAAGAAATGCACTAGTTGCTCCTACGAGTTTTGAAAGTTCCCCTTGATTTCTGTGGTCTTCCATCATCAGATCCTGATGTCCTTATCATGGGAGACCTTAGAAATATCTTCTTTCCAACAAAATAAGAATTATCAAAATCGGTTCATAAACGTCGAAGTTATCCGCGAACAACATAAAAAAGCCATATATACGATCGATTTCAGTAACCTCCTCCTTTTTGAAGTAAAGAAAACCAATAAAAGTGCTGTATTATCAAGATACAGTAATTATTATACCTAACTTTCGCTGTCATTGCACCTATAAATCATAACGTAGTAAAAGTTAAACTTAAGATAAAAATAATGAAACTTTGCGATTTAATCCGAATCTGCAGACACACAACGCATTATAATCTCAAACTTATTAATTCAACTACTGCACATTACATATTTAAATTTACACTTTAATATTTAAGTTTTGAATTTTCAAGACAATCTTTGTATCTTGTTCAGAATTTCTTTAAGCGAAAATTCGGCTGTTAAAGACCGGGCACGATATAACTAGTACAGAAGGTTAATTTGTACAATAAACCTTTTACATTGGTTTTTAGGTGTCTTTTTAACCGACTTCAAAAAAAGGAGGTAATGAATTCGACCCGTATGTATGTTATATTTCCAGAACTGTCCAGTTTTCGTATATGTTAGTCTATATCAGCGTCTGAACAAATGTGCCAAATTGTAAAAGTGTATGTATGTATGGTTTTATGTTTGCGCGCGCATATTTCCGGAACTACAAGTCCTGTTTAAGTAATTCTTTTTTTGTTGTACTAGGTAATATT
This sequence comes from Sesamia inferens, assembly GCA_037179545.1. Lineage (NCBI taxonomy): Eukaryota > Metazoa > Arthropoda > Insecta > Lepidoptera > Noctuidae > Sesamia > Sesamia inferens. The sequence goes on along the minus strand of CM073936.1, from coordinate 5,700,009 downwards.
CACCTTAGAGAATATTGTAAGTTTCATCAAAATCGGTAGAGTAGTTTTTGCCATAGGGTTTTTTTTCGTATTGATGAGAACTTATTCTAACATGGGTTATGGCTGGCACTGTTGTTGTAAGGCGAAAAGTACTAAGACACTGAAAAGCGTGAAATAAAAACTTTTAACAAAAAAATAGAAACCGACTTCAAAAAAACACTTAAAAGGAAAAAATAATTTTACTTTTGTCATGGCTCTAGAAGTCGGTGGTGACTGGTGAGCTAAACAAGTGGAACCTCGAGACACCGACTTCTGTGTAAGAAAGCAATGTAAGGATTTGTTTCTTGAAACTTGTAGGTAAATATAATTCATATGGTTCACTAATTTTATTGGAAATGTTTGTCGAAACCACTGTTTTACATAACTGTTCGCAGTTTTATAAAACAGCTGTTATGTAAGCCTTAATGAAATTTAGCTATTTTACATTATGACTGAACTTTAACACACACATAAACGTTTTGCTTCTACAATCAAGCGGTACAACGATTACAGGTTATGTAAAACAACGTGAAATATAACGTCAGGTTGAGGAGATGTTTTATTATATTTTAGTTATAAATCTTGTTATCGGCCGTGGCTCTGTGTAGCAGAAATAATGGCGTCTGAAATACTAATGAATAAAAAAACGTATCTGAGTAAAATTGATGCGATCGAAAACGTTATCACATAACGGCGTTGTTTTGTAAAACAGCTACCGATTGTGTAAAACAGCGGATTTAACAATCCATCTACGAAATGTACTAGTAGTGTTTAAAGTTTTAAGATTTGTAAATATATCAAAAGTAGCCAATTATTGTAATGTACACTGTCGACCTAGATGTCAAATTTCAAATTTCTGGGTGAATCCTGACTTGTCACTTCCCCTTAAAACAGCGATCATATGAACCAACCCCAATAAACCAGCTTACTTAAAATAAAATCCACACACGATCGACACAATCTAAACACGGACTCGTAACAATAAATTTGTTCCGCATCGGTTGGCGCGTCTGCGTGCAATTTATGCTGGCCTGCCGTCTCAGCCCGGAGATGTATCGCATCCGATCGTTGCATCGACGTGTTCATTTACCCTCAAGATTTACTAGCTGTATTCACGTGGTTCGATTTGATACGTAGAAATGTCTTTATTTCTTTTTATCGAGGAAGATTCAGTTGATTTTAGTTTTGGGTGTTGGGTATTGAAAAACGTTTGTTTCATTGTGATTAGGTTGATATTACTGTGTTTCTCATCTTTTACAGTTGGGCGTTTGTAGCTAAGAAGGTCATGCAAAAATCTGCAGTATTGTTACGCGGACTTTTTTTTATGAATAATTCATTTGCAGAATTGCGGTAAAGCGCTTGATGGTAAGCAGTGACGCAATCGTTTTTTTTTTTATAAATTATAAACCTACGCTTGACCGCAATCCCGTTTGATGGTAAGCAGTGATGCGATCATTGATGGTGAAACGCGCTAGTTTATTAAGAGCCTATTCACTCTAGTCTTGAAGACACTCAAATTGTAGTGTGACGGAAACACCGACGCTGGCAAATTGTTCCAGTCCCTCGATGTACGCGGTATAAAGGAGGAGGCGAAACGCTTCGTCCGGATCGCAATGGTGTCAACAACGTAAGGGTGGAAACTCGCCGTACGACGGGTCGTCCGATGATGGAACGGAGATGGGGGAATTAAATCATGCAATTCCCTTGCACACTCACCAGAATGCATCCTATAGAAGACCGAAAGGCTGGCTACTCTACGCCTGTGCGCGCTAGTTTATTAAGAGCCTGTTCACTTTAGCCTTGAAGACACTCAAATTGACTAAACCTTTAGTGAAGAAGCGTCACAGGTGCTTACTTCAGGTGCACTATTCGTAATTTGAACAATACGAGGTTGGATAAAATTTGTCAAACAATTTCAATCATCAAAACAAATATTAAATTAACTATTGGTTTCTAATCAACAAAGCTTTTTGATATTTTATTAAGAGTTACTCTTTTTTTTTTTAATTAAAATATAAACCAGCGCTTGACCGCAATCCCGCCTAATGGTAAGCAGTGACGCAATCGTTGATGGTAAAGCGCACTAGTTTATTAAGAGCCTATTCACTCTAGCCTTGAAGACACTCAAATTGTAGTCCGACGGAAACACCGCCGCCGGCAGATTATTCCAGTCCCTCGATGTACGCGGTACTCTGATAATTCATTCCTTCGTTTTCATTAATTACCATTAAGCATCATTTCTATGTCTATACTAAGAGTTTGTTTGTTTGAACGCGCTAATCTTAGGAAATACTAGTCTGATTTGAAAAATTATTTTTGCGTTGGATAGCCCATTAATCCAGGAAGGCTTTAGGCTATATAACATCACGCTGCGACCAATAGAAGCGGATATAAAAAAAAACTTATCGAAACATACGTGGGGGAAAAGTAAAGTAAATAAATAATCAAATAATCTACAAAAAAATATGAAATATTAAATTAAACAATGTAAATAAAAATAAAATAAAGAATGTTATTATCAAACTAAGAAAATTAAGGATGAAGAAAGACGAAGGTAATTACCTTCGTCTTCCGCTTCTAAAGAAAAAAAAAAGTGCTAAAAACGTCAATACACAGTTTACAAACTTACCTAATCTGTCCCTTCCTTCTTTACACGAATACCTTACGCATTTATAGTGTTAATGGACGAACCACATGCCACACAAGCTCAGCTCCAAATTAAAAATACCCGCCAACAAAATTTCCAAAAAAATGGAAAGAATTTTCTCCTCGAAAACCAGAGTATAATACTGATAATACTCGTCTGAAAGGACTTTTTTCAAAGGCCATGCGTCTGAACGGGGCTTTGTGTCATGTAATTATTTTTTTTTATAGAGAACTCCTTTGCACTATACGGCCGGTTCATTACAGGAGATAAGGTTCTTGGTCGTATTATTCCGGTGGAACGAATAGTGGTGAGTAGGCTTTGAAACCACGCAGGTAATCGATGTTTTGTTGAGTAAGTTAAAGTAATTGTCGATTTAGTGTAACAACTTTTATGAGAACTATAAGTTTGAGCCGTTTAGGGTAAAACTTGTACTTGGCCAGAGAGTTAACCTATTTTTAGGCCAAAGTATTAGCTTTGCCATTCAACGTGGTAATGCTTCCAGCCATTCGGGCATTTATTCCTTTCACAGTGATGCACGGCTGTAAATCCTACGGCCCTTTTATTTATTTTCTTTTATTGTTACATGTTTTTATATAATATATAACAAAATTATTTTTTATACGAAACCAAAATATAGTTTGTTCAGAAAAAGTAACTGAATCGATTCTAATCAAAAATCAAAATCAAAGCATTTATTTCAAATAAACCAGTTACAGGCACTTTTGAATTGTCAGAAGGTCGGTCAGTCAGTAAGGTGAAGTTAGTCGCCCATTCCAAAGAGTAGGTACCTATGGAGAAGAACGGGCAAGAAACTCCATGGACACTCTTTTAAATTATCAAGCTATTGATACAAATATTTGATTACATAATTAATTTTGAAATCAATCGTGTGAGAACGATGCAGAATTATATTGTAAGCTAAGAGCGTCCATTATGGAAAAGACTAACCCAACAAATAGATGCTTTACAGCAAGTACATTATGCTCACACGTGTTCCATTAAATAAATTTTATACCATGTTATATTTTCCCCAAATACATTTAGAAATAGTTGCAGTGTGGTTACCAAGCAAACAACACAGTGTTGACGCTACAGCCGTAGCTGCAGTAGTAGGTGCGGGCGGGCGAGCGGTTCTTTGACCAGGATAACAAGCTCATGCTTTGTACAACATAAGAAGCTGCCCTGGTGTGAAGTACCGCCGGACCTTTGCGACGACGCCAAGTTTTCTGGCAGCCACCTTGGTCTTGGACTCAATAAACCGCCCAAAGTTTAAGTTTGAGGCAATCTCAACTCCCAAAAGCTCAAGGCGGTCGATGTACTCCAAGGATACATTCTGAAAAGTAGGAGCCAAGGTGAACGGGCTCCTTTTGGCGCTGATCAATTGTTATATTTATAAATTTCAACTAAAACCTTATGAACTGGGAATTCATTGGGTGCGATGTACTTCAGCAGTTCATTTAGTGATAAACCATTATTTTGCTAAGGAAAGTGTGTTATAATATCACTTTTTTCACTGTGTTTTAGACCTTGTTGGTCAAAAATTTCACCACGGCAACGGCGTCATTGGTGATAGTGCAGGGGTCACTTTGACTAAATATTAGGGACTCAGAAAACAAGGTAGTTGAAGCCGCTGGAAACTTATACCAGTTCCTCAATCAAATAAGATGTTTCTTTGTTTTTGGTTGCACATAAGGTTTTCTTTTCACATTAAATTTCGTTAGTTTTGCGCAAGCACAATCTTTGTTTTGAAATTTTCCTTTAAATTTTTTTTTGAACATTAAGAAGATTTTCGTGTTACTAACTGACAAATGTTAGGCTCGCCCTTTCTTACAAAGGACTTACAATAATAACTTAGCTGTTTAATTATACGAGAAATTATACTTTGGCCTAAGTAGACTAAAATCATCATCATCATTTCAGCATAAAGATGTCCACTTATGGAAGTAGGCCTTCCCCAAGGATCTCACGACGACCGGTCCTGCACCTCCCGCATCCAGTGTGGGTAGCGACAAGGTGGACCGATGATCTGGTGAAGGTCGCGGGAAACCGCTGGACTTAAAATAAATATTTTTATTTGAGAATAGACGCTATGATTTTTTTTGGTTGAGGCTCCACAGCAGCTCAGGGCTAAACTACGCATGTGTTTTAGCTTCGCTTTGCATGAAAATTTCAGCGCGATCGTTCACTGTGACCCACGACCACGTTGCGCAAGAAAACGTGCCTGGAAAACAAATGAACCGCGCAACTAACGTAGAGATCAGCGGTAACGGCAGCGACTTACGAGTTGGAGGTTGTGGGATCGAATCCTAACAGGCGTTTCACTTTTTGTAAATCATTTTATCAACTTCAGTTTCAAAACGGTGACAGATACATCTTGAGAAAACCGACGTGTCATAGAATCGAAAATTCGAAGACCTGTAAGTAAGTACCAATCCGAACTGGGACCGTATGGTGAAATACGACCCACTCTTGCTCAAATCCTGTCCCAGCAATGGGAACATTATAAGCTGATAATAATTTACTAATATGGAAAGCGCTCCGTGGACATCCTACATAGCAGTGAGCGGACGACTTTTTTTTTGTGTGACTGACCGTGGTACAATGTTGTCTCCCAACCAGGGGATCTCCTGCAGCGGCTAGAGGCGTGAGGGTGCTGAAATTCCTGCTACCTCACGCGGTCCGCCAGCATCACTGCTTCACAGAAGGAGGTGACGGCCTGCAATGCACTCTCGCTCCGGACCATACCGGACCGAAACAGCCGGTCCGGTGAGGACCTGCGTCAGGCGGAAGGTAAGGACGAAGAGGCGCCTTTCTAGCCACTCGTCAAAGAGGGGACTTACCGCTGCTGTTGTGGCGTGTGAGCGGTCGACTTTGTACTTCGGTAGTGGAGTCAAACATTTGACCTCCGGCGATACTTCACTTGTAATGAACCTGAAGGATTAAGGTGACTGTATTAAGAAATTTTGACATTTGACTGAATCATTACTAACAGCATAAATTACTGGTTACAGTTAGCTTGCATCATCTCACTGTTCTCTAAACGGTAAAGGAAAACATCGCGAGGAAACCGGCATATCCTAGAGCAAAAAAAAAAAAAAAAGACGTGTGGCACTCGGGGACTGCCGCGGTAAAGCTATTGCATAGCATTTTGTATTTCTTTTTTTTTTTCTTTTTTTTTATTCTTTTTTTTTCTTCATTTTTTTTTAATATTTTTTTATTTATTATTATTATTTTATTTTAATTTTTTAAATATTTTCTTTTTTTTTCTTCATATTTATTTCTTTTCTTTTTTTTTTATTATTATTTCTTCATTATTTTTTTTTATTTATTTCATTTTTTTTCTATTCGATGTTGTACATAAATACCTATACACCTATATACTTTCTCATAAACAGCTGCTTATGTATTCGTCCGATTTCGGAGCAGCTCGTCTCGATTCGTGCGAGTTTCGTAGAGTCGTACAATACGTCTAATCGCACGCACACAACGCCGAAGACTGCCGAACTGAAACGACGTTAGACGATGTACGGCCTTCAAGCCACACCTCCGTGCCCGTCGGAGTGGGGAGCGTGAGGTTTTTTCGTTACGGAATTTCTGGATTCGGTCCCCGCGCTCAAGGCCCGCGATAGAAGCTATGCAATAGCTTAAAAATTCTAAGACCTGTAATATCTACCAACCCGCACTGGGCCAGTGTGGTGGATTAAAGCCCACTTCGTCTCTCCGAGAGAAGGCCTGTGTCCCAACAGTGAATATTATAGGCTAATTATGATAATCATTATTAACCTACTGCTGGGCAAAGGCTTCTAGCTGTTTCAATCCAGGAGGATTGTCAATCGAACTGACAGGCCATCACTTTGATCCTCAAAGTGATAGCTTGTCAGTTCCGTTTCAGCTTAGAGGCATTTTGAGCAACGGCAGTAAGCAAACGACTATTGGTTGTATTGTTTACTGACGTTATGTTTAAGTAGTGAGCAAAAATGACCACTACGTGGAGCCCAGCACAGTGAGATGGTATTGCTGCAGAACACGTAGATAGCGAGACAAACTGGAGAAAACAATAGATTCAATATAAAACCAATTTTAAAGATAGCATACCTAAGGTTGACTTTTCTTTCGCTCATCTGAGACATTTTAACTGAACACCTGATGCATTCACGTCTGTGTTTTAGTTCGTATGCTACATTACAAGAGACGACACTTATTGCAGTCTCCTTAGTAATAAACACGTCTTGAATTGAGTACACTACATTATTGTTCTGAAGAAAACTGAATTGTAAACTCTTGGTAGTTTTGGAGACTTTCGGGGGGTCGTTTAAAGCAAATTGCAGATGGTAGCGTTAGTGAAAAATAAATAGAATGTAATAGACATTTGTAGAGAAATTATTGTCAGAGTGGTTTTCACTTTACATTATTGGAAAGCACGTTTAGCAGTAAATGAATATAACGGAACGTGACTAGCTGATTTCGAGATTTATAATTTATTTTGTTGGTAAATTATTCTACTAGTGTTTTGATATTGAATTATCGTTGGGTATTCGAGTAAATTAAGTCTTTATTAAGAGCGGGTAACACCGACTGGAGAGCGACTGTTAGAGCGGGCATTCTCTGCTTATGATTTGGTCGAATGTGTTGTTCATTGGCAAACCCAGTGACTCTAATCTGTAATTTCCTTTATAATCCGTAATTATTATTGTAATCCGTTAATATACAAGTGATTTAAGCAGCAACACGATAGATATGCGCTATTCCAACTGATTATGATGGGCAAGCTAGAAGGGAAGAGAAGCGCTGGACGAAAGAGGAAATCGTGACTGCAAAACATTAGGGAGTGAACCGGCATTACTGCCGTCGAAAAACTGTTCCGACTCGCGGTTGACAAGACCGAGTACAAGAAGCTGACGGCCAACCTTCAGGATTGAAGAGGCACTGGTGGAAAAAGGGGAAGAAGCAAACGTCACATTGTAATTATTTCAACGTTTCCTGAAGTCTAACGCCCACACGGATGCTCTTGCTGTCAAGAACACGAATCAACTATCCTAAACTTCAGCCCCGTATCCTGATGTATATAACTATTTCTTTATGTTTAGTATGTGAATATATATACAATATGTAAAGAAAACCTAGTTATAAAATCAAAAAATCTAGTTAAAAATCTGGTTGAAAATCTAGTTATATATATATATATTTAACTAGATTTTTTGATATTTCATAACTCCAGTGATGAGACTAAGAATCAACTCATATATGAATTATTTTTCAATTATAATATTTTTTTCATTTTGTCACAAATCATTAATGTCCAACGGTGTCATGTTAAACGTAAGGGTTTACGTAAAATATGACGGCTTTGTATTTTATTAGCTTTAAACATGAATTTAGTTTGATGACTGGTTAACATGAAAAATAATTACGCACTTGGCCAGTTTTTCTCCTTTTATTATTATTTAACAACATTAAAATTAATTTGAAATTATTTACTTATGTTACGATCGTGACACGCGTGTTGTAACTTATTTAAGGTATTTTTATTATGTACCTATATAAAATTATTTTTGTTTATGTAAAATCCAAACACGTGTCGAGTATATTTAAGTAAAAAATCTTTGTACAAAATTTCAAAAAGATATAATGAAAAACCAATAAGTTACGAGCTTGCTATTCTACTTGTTGTCTACCATATTTTTGTTGTCCCAACAAAAATATGGTCAAAGCTCTGCTCGGGCGGACGAATTCGTTGCGTTGACCTCTGGCGTCAGCTACAGGACGCGTGCAAGTACGTGACGCACTACCATACTGCAACAATTTCTAAATGTATTTGGGAAAAAATGTAACATGGTGTAAAAAATATTGGAATCGATTCAGTTGCTTATTCTGAACAAACTACATACATATGTTTCAACTTATTTATATTGTATAATGGTAGTACCAAGCGCATTTAAATTTTCAGAAACTGTGGCGTCGAACAGAGTTGACGCCATTGTCTCAACCGCTAGGCTCAGATGCAGCCAAAATTATTACATATAATTGTATTTACGCACGTTTATATTCTTCTCGATTATCAACGATTACAATTACAATGAAATGAGATAAATCACAATTAGTTACAAAAATCTCTCTCTACTCACAAGATATTCTAGTGAAAAATAATATTTTCACCAAATTCTCGTTGCTAATCTGTCTTCTCAGCCGCTTGACATTTCTTTTATAAAATGTAATGGCGTCATTTTTACAAGTCATAACACTTCTTTCATAACAATAATTAGAATTATGTACAAACTATAATTTGCAAATTCGTTATACTATTTCTAACACTTGATTTTAACTTTGAATTATTTATTTATTGCTTAAGACGTTAAAATATTTATTTAAAACATGCGCCATGCTTTTTCGTTTGATCAAGAGTCGGTCAAACAATTATGTTTTTCTATTAAACAAAATATATTAATTCATATGCATTATTAAACTAACGCATCATCATCATCATCTCAGCGTTAATCCCAGTCACATCCGTAGCTTTTTCAGCTTTGGAGTCTGGGGTCCGCTTTACCAGTCTTAACTGCTGATTTTGGCTAAACTTTGATATTTTCCGTGCAGCGACTGCCATTCGACCTCCACAACCCGAAGGCGACATTGAAGCATTGCAGTTAGACCAATTGTTGGACTTTTGAGGACTCCAACTACCAGTAACGACTGTCATTAAATGTTCGTATGGCAACCGGGTACAATGGCTTAACGTGCTTTCCAAGGCACGACCACACCAGTGCAAATATTCAAATATTTGCCCTGCGCGTTCGCTACCGCTACGCCACGGGGGCTGTCAAAATTAAACTAACGCATATCGTTTACTAATAATGAAATGAATTAACCATAGACAAGTATTTTCTTAAACCTCAGTTTGAACAAACCCTCAACCATGGGTTGCTATCAAAGTAACAGGAAATCCTAGTAAATTACTGGTAAAGCAGACCCCAGACTCCAAAGCTGAAAAGCTTTGGATGCGATTGGGATTAAAACTGAGATGATGATGATTTTGTTTGTCTTAATTTTAAGTAAGTGGGCTAATTTGCAATTGCTCATTTTGTTATTTTATTTTTCTTGTTGTTATTGTATTAATGTGTTATGACTCTAAATCCGACATTAGACATTTAAGTACCCATTTTTACAGTCCTTTCAACCGATTTTGACTCCTTTTCTGTAGGCATAAGGTTGTTATTGAGAGCAAATAGAGGTAACAATACCAACTGTTTAATGCTACTGTCATTTGTTTACACCGACACAGTAACAGTCAAAATCGGTTTGCAATGATGTCAGCGCAAAGTACAAAAGGGGACCCTTTATACTTTGTATTGACATCTCGTCATTTCTCTAGGGCCGATGCCTCCCAGGGCCGTAAGGTGTTTCAAAGAGATGCTGTGGCCCCGACACAGGAAAATAAAGGAATACAGGCAGCAATAAACTCAGAGATTTCCGCTCCGCCTAGTGTGGAAGGAGTAACTTGATGGCTTCCAACCCAATAAAAGGCCATTGCTCGCTATAACAGTTATGTTTATTAAGCGCAGAAGCTGTTCTTTTTCTTCAGCCTATAGATGTCCACAACTGAACAAAGGCCTCTTCAAGGCTTTCCACGATGACCGGTCTTGTGCTGCCCGCATCCATCGACTTCCCGCGAAATTAACCAGTTCATCGGTCCACCTTGTTGGGGACCTCCCTACGCTGTGTCTTCCAGTACGTGGCCACCACTCCAGAACCTTACCGCCCCATCAGCCATCGGTTCTACGAGCAATCTGCTCTGCCCACTGCCACTTAAGTTTAGCGACTCAAAGAGCTATGTCGGTGACTTTGGTTCTTCTGCGGATTTCCTCATTTCTGATTCGATCACGCAGAGAAACTCCGAGCATAGTTCTTTCCATTGCCCATTGTGTGAGGCCCATTGTGGTATCTTGGACGACGAGAAGATGTAACATAGCTTCCCGAACGCTGCCCAGCCGAGCTGGATTCAACGAGACACCTCTTTCTCGAAGTTGGACCTACCTAGTTGGACTGTTTGTCCCAGGTATATATACTCGTTCCGTGTGCAGTCTCAGGCCTGCCATCGGACGCGTCCCCAGGTGGCGGATAGGGGAACGCCCCCCAGATATGGGGGTTACCGGTTTACCGGCGCGGACCAAAACCAGGAGTGGGGACCGCTTCGGCGGTCGCACGTGCGGCGGGTCGGCCACCACTCCAGGTGGCTGACGTGACCTGAACTCCGGGTCACCGTCGGGCAACCCGGTTTCCTCACTGAGAGGAGCTGGGGGCCCCGTTTGCTTCCGGGCAAAAGAGTGGGGCTAAGAGGAAGGACACCTCGCTAAAAAACCCTTGGCTGCTGCGTCTTCTCTCTCGCACAAGAAGACGTACCCAGCCGGGCCCTTCCCTATAGAGGGCCCACTTTGGGCCCGCCTTCTGGCGGGAACCGCCGGTGGGGGATTGGTAGACAGGCTCTGCTATTTCCCATGACCCCGCCACTAAGGCGATGTCGGTGTGCCGCTGTTTGGTTTTAGTGGGTATTCCCGGCTTCGGCCGGGAGAGTCCCACACGCGCCCTTCGGGGTATGGTGCGTAAAGGCATTTCCACAGTGTAAAAAAAAAAAACAACTAGAATTGGAGTGGGTGCGACATGAGAGTTCGACATGATCTTCGTCTTATCCCCATGTTCATCCTTAGACCCACTTATTGGGAAGCTCTGCTTAGGTCATTGAGCATTTGGAAGCTGTTGGTGTGCCTTAAAACATATACAAATTTATTTTTTCTTTATACAAAACCTGAATATAGTTTGTTCAGAATAAGCAAGTGAGTCGATTCCTATCATTTTTACACCATGTCATATTTTGTCCTAAATAAATTTAGAAATAGTTACAGTATGGTTACCGAGCGTGCAACGCGCGGTAGATGGTATAGACGCCCAGTGCACAGCGCCGCGCCGCTGTATGCGCGGGCGGGCGAGCCGTCCCTTAATCATATTTATGTTGGGACAACCAAGTAAATTAACAAGCTTATAACTTTGTGATTTTCCATGATACGTTTTAGAAATTTTGTACATAATTATATAGATTCTTTACTTAAAAATAGGTACTGGACAGATGTTTCAAATAAATAAATAAACAAAGACATTGTATTAATTCTGTTGTGTAGAACCCTTTTTCTCCACTTGTATGCAACCATAATTGACAAACCGGGTATCAAAATAATCGGGTACAGAATTCATCGGAGATTCTGCTTAGTTGACATTCATATATATTACATTTTCCAAAAAAAAAAATTCTTTATAAAATGGCCCGCTCGTACGGCGAGCGCATTCCGCTTGTATATAAAAATACTATAGATGTAACTAATTCAAGAAACTATTTTCACCCTCCCTTTAATCCAGTAAGAATTTCCATATCCTTTCAACTGGAAATACCAAAAACACAATATCAAATAATTTAACTAAAATCAAACCCTTTAAATGGCTCTATCTCCTAGGTAACATTAATCACGTTTACGACGCAAATAATTGTTTCGAGGACATTCTATCTTGAACTGAGACAAAGATTTGACCGGTACGTGCGGAATTGTCCTCCGTCCGGTCGGTGGATATATCCATACTATGTTCGCCGAAGTCACTATACTGTAACTCAAGTAGGTATGATGAGTTTTATTTTTAGGTATTGTTGTATAATAATGGCACTTTGTTCACTTATTAGTGCATCTCCTTTTTTCTATTTCGTTAAGAAAAGAACATAAATAATATTTTAGTCGTATAAAATTAAAACTTGACCGCAATCCCGCCTGATGGTAAGCAGTAATGCGATCGTTGATGGTAAAGCGCGCTAGTTTATTAAGAGCCTATTCACTTAGAAAAACTGAGCGAATAGGAAGGAAGACGGCAGTTGAGCGAGGTGATGCAATGTTAAACCCAACAACACGACCAACAATGCTGCGCCAAAGGGAGATTGATCTGAAGACCCTCCACGACCAAACTCCCAACATAACAACATTAGGCGCATCGTACCCGGCACACATCGCAACACAACTACTCAGACCCGTCCTCCGTACGGCTTAACCAGACATCATGCCGGAACACGACAAATAGCTTAACGGCAAGGCTATGTCTGGTGGGTGGTAACTACTGCCGGCGGCCGATATTATGGCCTACCACCGAGAAATCATCATCATCATCAACCTTTTTATCGTCCCACTGCTGGGCACAGGTCTCCTCTCATACATCGTAATCACCACGCTTGCTCAAACTTCATACATAAACAATTTAGATGTGATTAAAATTATGACGACAGAATTTGGGATGTCCAGAAATTTTAAGATTTGTCATATCTACCAACGCACCGTGAGTCCGAGTGTTAGATTAAAGCCCCCTCACTCGAGGAAAGAGGCTTTCGACCCCGCTGTAGGAACATTATAATATGTTAATTATGCATTTCAAACAAAAGTTAATTCCAAAAACCATTAAATATTTAAAAGTTTCCGTCCACAAATTTAATTATAATTAAGCACAAATTAAAGTTCCGTGAACTCGGATGTATTTAAATATTCAAACTGTCTGTCAAATGTCGCGGCCGACGAAGAAGATGCATACCTTGAGATTGTGGTGACTCATCTGCGGAAGTTCGGATGAGTCGTCGCATAGTTAGTATTAATGTGGCCACACTAATATTTGTATATGATGTATATGTTTTTATGTAAAGTGTGCTTAATGCGAGTTATTCTTACGTTAAAGCGATCGAGACGTTTATGACGTTTGGCGCTCTTATTGGGAAACTCCGGACGGTGAAGTAGTCGTGGTGGCTTAGTGGTTAAAACACCAGCCTCTCAAGTAGAGTGTGCGGGTTTGATTCCAGGTCAGGCAAGTACCAATGTAACTTTTCTAAGTTATATGTACTTTACAAGTATATCTTGGACACCAATGACTGATAACAAGGTGAAGGAAAACATCTTGAGGAAACCTGGTTTAAGTCTGAAATCGCTAACCCGCATTGAGAGAAGACCTGTGTCCAGCAGTGGGACGATAAACAGGTTGATGATGATGATGGACGGTGACCTTGGAGTGTCCCAATCCCTTCGCCGAACGTAAAAAACGTATTGATCGCGCAGCATAAGACAAAGTCACACTAGGCCCTGTGATGAATATTCCCGATGCCTCAAGGCTCAAATAAAATTATATTCGCCTCACCATAAAAGCGTGAAACATAAATGACATTATAATCCCTAGTAAGAGGCTAGGTCAGGAGATATCATGATTTATTCGCCAATTAATTTTGTAACGGTTATAAAGGGCAAGTCCCGATACTTATAAAGGTTTTAGGAGATTTCTCTACCTGATTCATTTGAATTTTGGTTGTAAAGACTCGGAACACGAATAAAGGATCTTCTTGGGATAATACAATGTTATTTATTTGATTTCGTTTGGGACATAAAGTGGTGTCTGCTGGTGCAGCCGTAAGATTATAATTTATCCTTGGCATAGTCAATTGTTTTTTTATTTTTATTTTACCTGTGCCAGTAAATTAAATGACATCTTCTTGACTTATGTCACTAATTTTGTATTTAAAATTACCCTTAAATGATATACATAAAAAAAAAACTTAGAGTCTACGCCTTTTTTTCAAAGAACAACTGTATTTGAATGTAAAATTTGGGTCTTTTTTTTCGTAAAACAATAAAAAGTCTGTGATATAATATAATCAATTTAGCTATCGGCGTTAGGCGCTGCATGTGGACTCTGTACTAAGCATTTTCCATCAAATGAAGTCTTGAAATCGAACTAGCTTCACCTGTCTGACTGACTCCTTGACAGTTGAAAATAGCTTGTCACAATGGTTTAGTTTAAAAGATCTTAATAGGTTAAATTCAAACTGACCTGTTATTAGCTTCTACCAATCGGTCAAGGCCTTTTCCACTTTGTTAGAGCCAGTTTCAATCTACCTAGACACGCTCTATCATCATCATCATCATCATTATCAACCTTTTATCTTCCCACTGCTGGGCACAGGTCTCCTCTCATGTAGAGAAGGATTGAGCGTAATCACCACGCTTGCTCAATACAGGTTGGCGATTTCAGACTTAAAGTCCAGGTTTCCTCAAGATGTTTTCCTTCACCTTCAGTCATTGGTGTCCAAGATATACTTAGAAAGTACATATATATTTTAGAAAAGTTACATTGATACTTGCCTGACCTGGAATCGAACCCGCGCACTCATACTTGAGAGGCTGGTGTTTTAACCACTAGGTCACTACGACTATACATGTATTTTAAATGGAGCGACTGCCTATTCAACCGCCATAATCCAGTTACTGGCTTAACTTGGAAAATAATCGGCGAAAACATTTTTCACATTAATATACAGTATATTAAGAAAACCCTGTCCGACTCATAAGGATAATAAAGGTTAGGTAAACACATGACCATATATAGTATAAAATTTTAGGTAATCATCATAGTACCAATATAAATGAATTTTGAAATGATCTTTTTTCCCGCGAATTATGTAATTCCAACTTTCCCGAAATTTGGTAATTTTTTAAAAAGCGACAACACCGGTATTATTATGAGCGAATAGCGATGCCACCACGTGCCGCGTGCCCTGCCGACCGCCGCCCGCGGAAGGGTGGTTAACGCACATTTATTAAGTTACCTCTTTTTGCGAAATAATATTTATTTTCTTATGGGGATTTTTTTTAAGTTTAGCCCGCTTTTGTATCCATTAGTAGAATCAGTTATCGATACCTAACAACACCTTCACGGGTCGGACAGGGTTTTCTTAACATACTCAATACTCAATACTCAATACTTTTATTGTTTTCCACATGTATTCTTAGATGGTAATACTTAAAATTAGTTCACGTGGACCCTGTCGGGCACAAACAAAATAAGTGAAGTTAGGAGAGAGGAAGCACTTTTTTACAATTTACTACGTTGCTTGCTAACGGGTGCGTTTGTGGGTGTGTGTGTGTGTGTGTGAGGATGCGTGTGCGTATGTGTGTGTGTGCGAATGTATGTATGTCTATTTAAGTTTGTGTCTTTATATTTTTATCATTGAGGTATTCGTTGACAGAGTAGTAGCATTTATTTATAAGAAATTGTCTAAGTTTTTTTATAAATATATTTATTTTATCTTCTTTTTTTATTTGTGCGGGTAGTTTATTATACAGTTTAATAGACATCACATAGGGACTTGTCGAGTGCATTTTTAACCGTGAACGTGGAATGTTTAGTTTAGAACGATGCCTGAGTTGATAGCGTGACTGGTTGTCATCTCGTTTTGAGTACAGCTCTTGGTGTTTCAGAACAAATTTGCATGATTCTAGAATGTAAATACAGGGAAGAGTTAAGATATTATGTTTCTGAAAGAATGGTTTACAACTGTCTGTTTGCTCAATGTTTACGAGGATTCTTATCAGTTTCTTTTGCAGGATGAAAAGTGTTTGTACATCTGTGCTGTTACCCCAAAGGGTGACACCATAGCTAAGCCATGCATAAGCGTAGGCATAGTAGGTGGTGAGCGCTGTTTCGAAATTGGTAGTCTTTTTTATTTCACGGAGGGCGTAAGAGAATTTTGAAATTTTAGAGTGCGTTTTTTGTATGTGTGGTTTCCAATTTATATGTGTGTCTATAACTAGTCCGAGTAAGGTAAATTCGTTAACAGTTTCTAACTTTGAGTTATTGAAGGTAAAGTCTAATATTAAGGGCGTTTTTTGGTAAGGGTAGAACGTTATTAATTTTGTTTTAGGATAGTTTATCTCAAGATTATGATCGGTCATCCAGTTGCATGTTTTGGTAAGTATGGCGTTAAGAGTTTCATCTATATTTTCATTGTTTTTGCATGATACTAGAATGGATATATCGTCTGCGAACAGGACGCATGGGCTTTCTATGGTCGTAGGTAGGTCATTGACGTAAAGTAAAAATAATAAGCAACCTATAACGCTCCCTTGAGGAATTGAGGCGTTAATCGCTTTTCTGCTTGATCGAATTTTTTCAATTTCATTATTTGCGTGGTTAAAGAATTCTATTTCAACTAACTGCTCCCTATTTTTTAAATATGATTTTAGCCATTCGTGGGCCTTTCCTCGTATACCTATTCCGTATAATTTTTTAAGTAATATACCAAATTGTACCTTGTCGTAGGCTTTGGTCATATCTAGTAATATTCCTATTGCGTATTCTTTATTATTTATTATGTTAAGGGCTTTTTCGATAAATTTATAGACAGCTAAGGTGGTGGAACGGTTTTTCCGAAAGCCATTTTGGCTTTCATTAAAAATATTATATTTTTCGCAAAAAGCATAAATGCGATCACACATAGCTTTTTCGAAGATTTTTGACGCAGATGGCAAAAGGGCTATTGGGCGATAGTTGTTTGGGTCGGTTTTAGATCTTTTTTTATGGATTGGTTTGATTATAGATTTTTTTAATAAATCGGCGAAGGTACCTTCCTCAAACGATTGATTCAGGAGCAGGTAAAACGGTAAGGTCAGTTCGTTAGCGCATTGTCTTAAGAGCATTGGAGGTATATCATCGATCCCATGGCTGCTTTTATTTTTTAGGTTTTTAATTATTTTGTTTACCTCCCAAGCGTCTATTGGGCCGAGAAACATCGTGTTCTCCGTGGGATTTAGTACAGAGGTATTCCCGAGTTTTGTACCAGGTAGACTTGTGCTGCTTTCTCCAATGGCCGCAAAGAAATTATTAAAGGTGTTTGCTATGTGTTTAGGTTCGCATATAACTTCGCTATTTATATGTAATTTAATATTATTATGCTCTTTTTTTAGTTTTTTATTTGTTCTCTCATTTATGATACTCCACATAGTTTTTACCGTGTTGTTAGATTTTTTTATTTTATTTACATATTGAGCCTTTTTTGATTCAGTGACTAATTTTTTTAGTATTTTTTCGTAGTTTTTATAATAGTTTGTAATGATAGGGTTCTTAGTTTTAAGTGTAAGTATTTTTAATAGTCTTTTGTTTTTACACGAAATCTTGATGCCTTTCGTTAACCAATATTTTTTAAATTTAGTTTTAAGTTTAACTTTACATATTGGTATACAATGGTTAAGGATATTTGTTAATGTATCGTGAAATGCTTTATAGTTCTGATTTAAATTTTGTTTTTCAGTTAATATTTTTTTCCAATCGACTTCATTTAGTTTAGACTTAAACTTTAGAGTATTTGTTTTGTTAAATAACCTTTTTTTAACAACCCAGGTTGTTGGTGTAGCTAACTGTGGTGTTGGTATGGTGATGGATATAGTCGTACCGCTGTGGTCTGAAAACCCTAGTTCCTCTACTGTTGTGTGTATTTGATTTGAGTTAGTGTTTGTGAAAATCAAGTCTAGACATGAAGATGTGGTTTGTGTTATTCTCGTGGGTGTTTTTATGTGTTGTGTAAGTTTGTATTCTAGCATGAGATCTAGGAATTGTCTAGTCTTTACATTTCTCTCTAAGATATTTATATTAAAGTCTCCGCCTATTATTATATTAAATTTAAAATACTTCTTATTTATATAATTAACGATATCTTTTAACTGTCTAATAAATATTTCTTCCTCTCTTCTATTCCAATACATTAATACTAATAATATGTTTTCTTTAGGTAGCTCTATTGCACATACTTCTAAAATATATTCTAGGGACATGCTGGTTATATCGTCCCGCTCTTTGAAGTCGATATGATCTTGTAGGAGGATGCAGACGCCACCTCCTCCTCGCGTGCTGCGGCAGTATGACGCTGCTATTCTGTATCCACTAAATTGTACTATGCTTAGTTTTTCTTTCGACAACCATGTTTCAGATATACATACTGTATATAATCAGACTACATTGTTCCCACTGTTAGGAAACAGGCCTCTCTCATTGAGAGGGAGTAGGCCGTATTATCTACCACGCTGGCCCATTGCGGGTTGGTAGATGACACGTATCTTCGAAGCTTTTGGCCCTAAGACATGTCGGTTTCCTCACGATGTGATTCATGATTTACGTCGCCGTTTTGAGAGCAGCTTTGATGAAATAATTTACACAAAGTATTTCACCTGATGGGGTTCGAACCTCCGACCTACCGAACTGCTCTCTTTCTCAATATCTTTGTAAGTATCTTTGAAAGTATTTTCTATACCAACAATTTCTAGCAAAACTAAAACTCTGCCATACTCTAATGCTTAAAACTCCACATCTCAAACCGCACTTGATAAGTGAACGTTCGTTCATAGCGATCTGTTTTGTCTTTACAGTCCTTGACGCTGTTCCATTTTTCACCAAATCCCAAGAAATATTTGCCCTTTTTACTCCATAAGAACTTGCCCGCTTTGAAAAGGGCACCTAGTATCATCGTTTTTAAGGAAAGAGCTATTAACAGCTCAAAAATGGTTTATTATAAGCTACAATAACTCTTATAATGTTTGATGTAAGTGGCATTTTTTGGTATCAGTTTGTTCGTATATTAACAGTTTCAAACAAAACTGAAACTATCGCAATGTACCCAAACCCTACTCGGGTGGAGGTGTACGTACATAGTAATTTGTCTCCCATTTACAGTCTCAGAGGCGGTTGCATAAATTTGCACCAGACGACGGTTGTGCCGTTCACAATGAGCTTTTAATGTGCTCTGATGCGGTATACATTCCCCCTGTTTATTAGGATACGTGGGCTTGGTTATTGATTAGGTAGACTTAGAGCTTGTGGGTTATGAGCTGCATAATTACAAGGTTTCGTATGTAGATGGGTTTTGAAAAGTGTTTTTGCAAAATACGTGGCTGAGGCAAAGGCGAAACACGGATGGTTTTAGTCAGTAAAAGTGTGACATGAACGCTCCGCTCAGAACAAACTAACTCCTTTAATAGATACTATTGATATAAGATTGTGCATCCTTTTTTAACTAACATAAATAAAATAAATGATAGTCTTGCTTAGCTAATTCATACCAATGAGAATTACCAGGTAGTGAAAAAAGGAGTAAGCTTATTATACTGTTATCATGTATCAAATCACTGTCAATTGATCCTAATAATCCTTGAGCCTTAATGCTTTAGCAATAAAGTTGAAAATCTAATAAATAAATTTTGGTAGAATGTAGAAACTTGATGTGCTGTCGTTTATACCTCAGGTTGGTCACATGCATGCATAAGCATAACACAAACCGCCTATAATATTCTCACTGCTGAGGACATGGCCCCGCGTTTTGGAATACTACCCATTCTCACCCACAAAGTGGACTTTGTATAAATAATAATAAAGTTTTTTTTTGACATAAAAAGGAGTTAGATACATTTAATATGAAGCCCTGACTGCCGTGCTATTTGGTACCTGTGTTACAGGTGTTAGTGTCTTCACCCAGTTTTTGGACTATAACTATTTATGCTACAAAATTAAAATAACGTAACATTTAATTAATTTCATGCTCTTGATCAGGAAGAGGAGATCCGCAGAAGAACGAGAGTAACCGATATAGCCAGAAGAATTGCAACACTAAAGTGGCAGTGAGCTGGACACATTGCCTGTAGGACCGATGCCCGATGGGGCCGACGGGTTCTCAAGTGGCGACCACGCACTGGAAGACGTAGCGTGGGTAGGCCCCCGACAAGGTGGACCGACGACCTGGTGAAGGTCGCAGGAAACTGCATCCAGCTGAACCTTGGGGGAGGCCTATGTCCAGCAGTGGACGTCTTTCGGCTGAAATGATGATGATGATGCTCTTGATGTGGTTTGTGGTCAGATGTTTCATGTGTGTTGTGTTTGTGTTTGTGCGTGTGTGTATGTGTTTTGGTTTTATTTTTTATTAGTAGGTTGATTTTTTGGGTTCTATTTATTTTGTTGTAGATATAAATAGCTAGGTAAAATTATTGTCGTCATGGGGATGCGGTGTTACATGTGACTGTGGAACACACATTAGTGATAGGTCTTCTATGTTCGGTTGCGCGACTTACCGCTGTGAGTTCTTGCTGTTGCATTATGAGACTGAGAAGGAAACGTTGCCTCAGCGTAAGTACTTGGCAACTCTAATACAGGGCCTTGGTAGGGCATCCATATAGATGTTACATGTTTTATAAAACAGTGTTCGTCACAATGTTTTCCTACACCGTTTTGAGAGCAATGATGATAAAATTATCATTGTCCTGCCCTTATGACAATTTATTTGGGGTCCGCACAATAAGTCTTTCTCTTCCTTGCTTTCTTATTATACGTCACCTCCTTAGTCACTCCCTTCTTGACGTTATCCTCGTTTACACATACCATCTATAGTTTGTGATGATGAAATACTTACACCAATTTTCAAGCGCCTAACTAGGTACGAACAACTATGTAAGTCATTCCTCTTAACCACTCGTGTCCTTTGTGTACTATGTATTACTACTAAATAAAAACCACCGGTGGCTCCCTAGAGGAAATGTTGGTAACTTGCCTCTTTGCGCAACTAGAGATCATATATTTGGACTCCTAGGTCAAGCGGTGTTATTGAACTTTTTCATCTGTAGCCTGGATTTGTACCCACGTACATATGTACTATGTATTAGTATAATTATGACCACAGATGGCTCCCTAGTGACTTAGGTACCCTTTGACTAGTCTTGACTAGTACTTTGATATACAGTTGAGGGAAAATTGGAAGCAGCACAGTTGAGAAAAGAGTGTATAGATTGATTATAAGAAAGTCTGTGGTTCGATTAATTCCTCTAGGTGCCCGGAAAACTCATGAAAGTGGCTCACTGTATACTCAAAACACTGTATAACAAAATCACTTCAAAATCAAAATCAAAAGTCATTTATTCAAATTAGGCTGAGAATCAGCACTTTTTGAACGTCAATATTACATAAGACAGTCCCCCAAAACGCCACCCATCGACACTTCCTAGTGCTTTCGCTGGGAAGAAGAAGTGGCGGAAGAAACTCCCCAGCAGCACAGCTGTCTGTTTATTTAAAAAAAACACATGACTTTATACAATACTATGTATAGTGATGAACACAAGAAAATACAACAACAATGAAATTATTTACCATATGCCAGCTACCACGCCAAAATACCAGCAAAGCAAAACAATATATATATATATATATATATATATATATATATATATATATATATATATATATATATATATATATATATATATATGTATATTTAAATGAAAATGTAATTAACTAAAAATTTATTACTTAAATAAAAAGCTCCAGGCATAAAGGGCGTGACAGCTTACATATTTATGTAATGTAAAAAAGTAAATTATATGAACTCATGTAACGTATCAGTAAGCTAATTCCGTAGTAAGAACACAAACATTGTCCTGAGTTAATCAGAGCGACCAGCTATTCTTATCATTTAAATAATCATTCACGGAACAATATGCCTTTGAACAAAGCTTGGATTTGATTTGTGCTTTAAATGCATTGTAGGGCAAGTCTAGCAAAGCTTAAGCAAGCAACTTAAGCAAGAGACAAAACCTAACCTCCGTGCTTGTATTACACCGTGTTAAAAAACACTGTACACATTTTTTCCTCCCCTACGTTTCTCCTCAAAGAACCTTGATTACAGATCCCTACAAAAATATAAAGTAACAAAATCTTTGTCTTTTAAAATTCGTACTCAGTGCTATCTATCATAACCACCCTCCTTGTGCCTTGTTCCCCTATAAAAAAATAAACTGTCATTTCAACAGGGTGCATTTTTCCATTTTTCCTTCACGATTCTTTTCTCTTTTAAAATTTCTCTATGGCAGCTGTTTATTTTTTTTATATAGCTTTTTTGTAGCCTAAGGTAATGTTTGAAAGAGTATGTCATCATTTTTGGTTTTTAAGGGTGGAAATAAAGTTGGTACTTTTGTAGTGAAATCAGAGATCAAAGCATAAAAAAAGAAAGATGTACCTTTTTGTAGATGTAGCTTGTACCTGTTATAAAGATAAATATATTGTGAGCACAATACATTAATTTATCTTAATATATATTTAAAGTACCTGTATTATTAATGAAATTTAATTATACAATTCATCATTACCATCTCAGCGTATAATCCCGGTTGCATCCGCAGCATTCACTTTAGAACCCGGGGTCCGCTTTTCTACATACACGTCTCCATTTTACACGATTTCTGGCATCTCGTGGTGTGACATTGTTGGCATGTATGTCATCTCTTACAATGTCAAGCCAGCACTTCTTTGGTCTACCTCGCTTGTTCCGGCCCGGCGGAGGCGCCATGGTAAGACATTTTTTACCCACGTAATATTTGCCGGTTTTCGTAAGACATGACCATACCAGCGTCGGCGACCCTCTTGCAGTTTGTCCACTATGTCACGGACACGAAGACTACCACGGATGCGAGAGGTCCTGATGCGGTTTTTCCGCGTAACTCCACACATCTACCGCAGCATATTCATCTCCGTGACACGCAGCTCCTGCTTGTGTCGCTCAAGCATAGGTTACGCCTCACTGCATCAGCTGCTGCACTCTTATAAATTTGTCTCTTAAGCTTAACCGGCATTTTGGGTTCAGAAATGCCACATGTCATCTCACGTCATTTTGCCCAAGCTGCGGAAATACTTGACATAACAGCGCAATCAATGAAATTGAAAAGAAATTTAATTATACAATTGTATTATGATATATAATTTTATCATTAGAATAATATTTGTTTGTTAATAGCATCTGCCATATTTATGATGTTAAAATAAAAAAATAAGCCTTTTATTTCTAAACAGAAGGTGAGTAGTTAATAGTAATGAATTAGAAACAAGCATTGACTTTAAGATTTATGATGTTAGAAGTAACTAATTTGACTTGACTAGCATAGAAAAGAATATATAAGAATATTTAAAGACCATAGAGAGAATATTTATCTAACTAGTTACTGTTTTGATAAAAAAGGCTTGTTATTTGAGTAATATCGTTGTTATTTGAGTATTGTCGTCCTCCGTGGCGCAGCGGTCAACACGCCTGCCTGCGACGTGGAGGCCCCCGGTTCGATCGCCGGCCAGGTCATGATAGAAAACGATCTTTTCCTGATTGGCCTGGGACTTGGATGTTTATCTATATATGTATCTATTATAAATGTAGTATCGTTGAGTTAGTATCCCATAACACAAGTCTCGAACTTACTTTGGGGCTAACTCAATCTGTGTGATTTGTCCGTATATATTTATTATATTTATATGTAGGTACATCTTATCTTTTTCTTCAGCCTATAGAAATCCACTGCTGGACAAAAGCCTCCCTCGTGGCATTGGGGGGTACGCCATAACCTCCACGCTTGGCAGGCGGGTTGAGGAACGCAGTCATTTGATATTCCATAGAACAAGCGCTGCTGCCCACTTCCCCGGTGAGAACTTTAAAAGTAAACTGTATTCTTTTAAACTTGTTCCTTCGCCTTTGTGTCAGTGTTCTACATCGAACTGTGAATTTGAACAGTCCGCACATCACATCTTGTGGGAGTGTGTTCTTTGGCAAAATGAACGCAAAATTATGTTGGACAGTGTACAAAGTTACATCCGGAGTCGTTTATTAAAGGGTCCTTGTAGAAACTAGAACCAATTTCCGTGCGTTCAGGCGCTTTTGCCACACCTATTATTGGAATCAATTGTAACAGCATATACCTACTTAGGACCCATTAACTTAATCAATTATTCCGTAGTGCTTGGCAATCTGGGCTTCTCCCAGTTGCAATAATGTCCCTTTGTGCCGATTGGCCTAGTTCTGTTCTGTCTCCTGCTTGTTATGGAGGGAAGTGGAAAAAATATCTCTTTTCTTACTCCTCCGCTATTCTTTTCTGATTACTTCCGTTGCGGGACCCAAGACAGTTGAATAGTTTTTCCGGGACTCGTCGAGCTTCATTGCTCGGCGTTTTTCTGGCGGTCTCCACTGTTGATTCTGGCTTTCAGAAGTTGCAGTGGGTGGGAAAATGTGTGGCGGATTTTGTCCCAATTAACATTCCCTGGTGAGAGTTCCCGGTACCACACTGTAAACACTAAACTAGTACATATACTTCTATT
The DNA here is from genome assembly GCA_037179545.1 of Sesamia inferens. Lineage (NCBI taxonomy): Eukaryota > Metazoa > Arthropoda > Insecta > Lepidoptera > Noctuidae > Sesamia > Sesamia inferens. The sequence goes on along the minus strand of CM073936.1, from coordinate 5,675,342 downwards.
ATACACTGAATCAACCTACTTTGAATACAATCCAATCCTAAGCTAATTAAAATACATTTTTATGATCAGTAATAAAAATGGTACAATCTTCATTATAATGATACCCATCTATATTTGCATTATTTGAATGGGGCTCTTCGGTAATTGATAATGGCGGCATCGTTCAATCGATCAGGCTACGCTACGCTTGCCACAGATTGTCGGTGAATGGATAACCATTTTTACATACCTCCATGCCTCGGAAAGTTTGATCAGCCGTTATCGGTCACCAGAATTCCAGAGATATGATATCCAGTCCAACGGAGGGGTATCGTATCACCCAGTAAATTGGTTCTGGAGGTCAGACAGGTGAAATACGGGTATTCAGCTGAATATGGTTAGACTCATAAAAGTTCAGCTGATCAAACAGCTTTTGAAATTGTCCGTTTTTTTAATTAATTATCCGACTTAATTGTATTTTTGTAATGTTGCTAGGAACAATGTATAAATTGATATGTTTGCGATGTATAAATTGGGACATTAAGTTTAGTAAGGACAGATCTTTTTAGGGTTCCGTAGCCAAATGGCAGAAAACGGAACCCTTATAGATTCGTTATGTCTGTCTGTCCGTCTGTCCATCCGTATGTCACAGCCATTTTTTCCGAAACTGTAAGAGCTATACTGTTGAAACCTGGTAGGTAGATGTATTCTGTAAACCGCAGAAGATTTTGATGCAAAAATAATAATAAATATTGGGGGTTCCCCATACTTAGAACTGAAACTCATTTTTTTTTTTTCATCAAACACATACGTGTGGGGTATCTATGGATAGGTCTTCAAAAATGATAACGAGGTTTCAAAAATATTTTTTTTTCTAAACCGAATAGTTTGCGTGACAGACGCTTCCAAAGTGGAAAAAAGTTAATTTTCTTATTTTAGAAGTTAGAGGGGGGCCTCTAACTTCTAAAATAAGAAAATTAAAAATCTAAAAAAATCATATGATGTATATTACTATAAAAACTACCAACGAAAATTGTTATGAACGAGATCTTGTAAGTAGTTTTTTTTTAATATCTCGTAAATCGTAAACCGCTTATTACCGCGTAATCTTTCATACAAATAACTTAAATCCTTTAATTTCATAAATCGGTACGGAACCCTTTGTGCGTGAGTCCGACATGCACTTGGCCGGTTTTATAAATATTTTTTTGAAGTTGACGTTGTAGAGTAATTAATGCTTTTGAGAAATTTGAACCCAACTGTTGGGTTATGCAACGGAACCCATCTTATTGTTAGAGCGTTAGCTTCACGTGCCATTGATACCGAGATTATTTGTGGTAGCCTTATGGGAACCAGAGTTTTCATCTAATAGTCAACTACCTTTTAAATTTAGTCAGTTTCACTTTCCCATTCACATAGCATTCGCTGTTACAATAAACAAAAGCCAGGGACAAACTTTCATAAAATCGGTATATTTTTACCTAATCTTGTGTTCACCCATGGACAGCTCTATGTTGCCTTCTCTCGAGTACGAAGATTCGATGATGTAAAAATTCAAATTATCAATACCACTGAAAAAGGCTTTAAAGGTGATAAATATTTATTTAATTTAATATTTATTGAGAAGTTAAGGCCTAGTGGTTAAAATACCAGCCTCTCAAGTATGAGTGCGCGGGTTCGATTCCAGGTCTGGCAAGTACCAATGTAACTTTTCTAAAGTTATATGTACTTTCTAAGTATATCTTGGACACCAATGATTGAAGGTGAAGGAAAACATCTTGAGGAAACCTTGACTTTAAGTTTGAAATCGCCAACACGCATTGAGCAAGCGTGCTGATTACGCTAAATCCTTCTCTGTATAAGAGGAGACCTGTGCCCAGAAGTGGGACGATAAAAGGTTGATAATGAAGAAAAAATGATGAAATATTTATCGAAAAATGTTATATAAAGAAAGAAATTTTATGATAATTAATCTGTGATGTACAATAGAGAATATTTCTTTTTAGGTATCGACCTTTGCCAAATTCCCCGATAAGTACTCATTGTAAAATTACAATTTAAATACTTTCTAATAATATTTTTGATTTAGCCGATTTGAATAAAGAAGCACAATTTATTTTTTTATTGTTAAAATTAGTAAGTACTTATCTACCTGCCAAAGTGGGGAAAAAGACTGAGTGCTTAAAACAAAGAGGTTTACAGAAGCCTTAAAAATGTGTTTTGTTATTTTGTCTTGGTGTATTTTGAATGTTTATTTGAAGTATTTTTTTTAAACTTTTGTAGTTTTTATTTACTATATTTCTTAAACACAACGAACGAAGCTATACGAATCTATATTTAATATTCTTACAGAACCGTTGACTACAGAAATATCTACCTACATTTTGCACCTAGATGTGTATTATGAGTCAAATTTCCCCCGAGCGAAGCCGGGATTTTATGTAGTATATTTATTATTCCACTATTTCCAATGGCATGTAAACAATAAACCAATCTCGAACATTTAATAAATTTACCCGGAACCCCGAACTAACCAACGGCCTTATCTCAGTGTCTCTAATTAACACCTATGTATTCTACCCAAACGGAAAATGTTTACAAAATTACAAGTCTCCGCGAAAAAATCGAAACCAACTCTTATTATAAAAGACGTAAAGTGCTTGAAAAGTGTAAAGTTTAATTGGTTAATATCCATCCCCTGTCACACTTGGTGGATATAAATTAATTAGTTTTGCTAAAGCCTTTCCGTTGAAGGATTTTGTTTTATTTTTAGTTGAATTATATTAATACGGTTTTGATTTCATTTATTGGAACGAAGTTCTTTGACGAGGGCGATGGTTTGAGCAAACTGAAAGTATGTTTCAGTTTACCATTTTTTTGTTCTGGATAGGAAATCATCAAATGACTGCAGAAGTTCGTGTCAGACTTTTACTGACTAAAGCCCACCCGTGTTTCTTCACTTGCCTGTGCACCAGGACCACGGATTCTTTTTAACCAGCCCGCAACCCTGGCCCAGGAGGCATCTGTCTAGGTGAACCCCCACACGATGTGCTGACATGTCTTTGAGACGCGCGTGAAACACAACGCGCCGTCAACCCGGGCTTGGTCCTTACCGTCAAGCCCGCGCCACGGTGACTGGGAGTTTGATGTTGTCTCCCGACCATAGCGTCTCCTGTGGCGGCTAGAGGCGTGGGAGCGCTGGGAATCCTGCTCCCTCACGCGCTCCGCCACCTCCTCTGCCAGCATCACTGCTTAGCAGATCGAGGTGACGGCCTACCATGCACTCTCGCTCCGGACCATTGGCTGTACCAGGCCAGACTCGAGACATCGCCGCCGATGTTTCTATTACCATCACACAGTGAAAACTTAAGTGACATGACCTGTAAACCCAACTGATATTGGAGATTGTTACTATTTACAGTTAGTTTTAAAGCGAAACGAGATGAAGACTAATTTACATCATCATTATCATCATCAACCTTTCTTATCGTCCCACTGCTGGGCACAGGTCTCCTCTCATACAGAGAAGGATTGAGCGTAATCACCACGCTTGCTCAATGCGGGTTGGCATAACGTTAATTTACATGGTGCAATTTAATTGACTATGGCGACACTTAAGTTCAAGCAACAATAAAAGTTGCATTGTCTAAACACCATTTAGACGATGCAAGTCATCTGTTGCATCAATTTTATTGTATGCCATAGACAATTAAATTGCACCGTGTAAATCAGTATTTAAGCGCAGGCCAGACCGCCAGCTGACGGACGGAGCGGGCTAAGAGGACGACATCGCACCTTTAGAACAATAGAGACCTAATTCGAAATTTGAAGATTTCAATGTTGACTCATAAAATTACCTTGCAAGACCATCTTCATCGACTGTTAATAAAACAGAGACGGTTGTTCAGGAAAAGTACGAGTCCTTTTCCTGAACAACCGTCTCTGTTTTATTGTTCAACATTGTTGCAACAAGTTCAACATATCAACATTGAAATCCTCAAATTTCGAATTAGGTCTCTATTGTTCTAAAGGTGCGACATGGTTTCACCCCTTTTCATAGTTGGGTTCACACAGTCGACTAACGAGCTAAGCTATGGCCCCCCAATATTTCGCGTAGCTTCCTCCGTTCGCTTCGCGCGCTGCGTCCGTCAGCTGGCGGTGTGGCCTGCGCTTAAGCTTATTTTTAAAGAAACAATCTGTTGGTAGAAAATGCACCTGATTCTCTTGTTGACAAACTAAACTAAAGGAGATGTTTCAGAAATATAATATGGAGCCTGGGCCAGCACATTGTACACTAAATCCTAGGTATAGTTACGCTGTAGTTAATCATTTTTAATATTTATTTCCTATATTTTGGCTTAGTTATTATACAGATTCAATTTAACTCGGCCAAGGAGTGCAACACAACTACTAATAAATATGGTGGTCAGCAATAAGCGAAATAAGATTTTGAAAGTGTCATGTACCTAAGGCTATCGTATCTATATTATCTACCATATGATTGCGAAAAAAACAAAACACCTTATGTCGGTGGCATAAGGTTCAATATTGCGTGATATGCAGTACAAAACTCTTAAGCCCTATAACTTCAGACCTAGGCATTGTAGAGGTACGATATAAAAACGCATTGCTAGACCTAAGATGGTCAATCGAATGGTACAGCTTACATCAATATTGTCAACAAAGTGTGGACGTCGAAATTTCCAGATAATCGTCTGCGGTCTTCCTTGGTATCGCTTCTTAACTGTCGCTTGTTCCTCTCCGCTAGTCAAATGCAGACTGGAAGTAATAGGTATCTATAGTGTTGTTGTGTGTGTATGATACAGACTTCGTGGACGTAAGGGAAGACCTCGGTGCGACATCAGCTACGTTTTACTTGTCATTATCTAAAAACGACTGTACCTTCGTTGGCAATAAACTTCGTAACCCTTAACCGGCACTTTAATACCCCTAGATCATCATCATCAACTTTTTTATCGTCCCACTGCTGGGCACAGGTCTCCTCTCATACAGAGAAGGATTGAGCGTAATCACCACGCTTGGTCAATGCAAGTTGGCGATTTCAGACTTAAAGTCCAAGTTTCCTCAAGATGTTTTCCTTCACCTTCAGTCATTGGTGTCCAAGATATACTTAGAAAGTTCATGTAACTTTAGAAAAGTTGCATTGGTACTTGCCTGACCTGGAATCGATCCCGCGCACTCATACTTGAGAGGCTGGTGTTTTAACCACTAGCCACCACGACTTGGCCCGACCCCTACATGGTAACAATATATTTAAGAACCCATAAAAAAGTCATCAAAGCTTTTTATTCAAAATATGTTTATACTTATCACGTTTGCGGAGTTGGGTTAACCAATTTAAAGTAACCATGTATCTTTGTAAATGCACTATTTCTAACAACACTTTACTAGAAAATTGGTTACCACCATACCGTACATTTATGCACGGACAGACTATTTAACATTGCATCACCTCGCTCAACTGCCGTCTTCCTTCCTATTCGCTCAGTTTTTCTGAGTGAATAGGCTTTTAATAAACTAGCGCGCTTTACCATCAAAGATCACATCGTTGCTTACCATCAGGCGGGATTGCGGTCAAGCGCTAGTTTATAATTATTAAACAATAGATCTGAACGCCGCAGATGCCGAATGCATCCTTCCGCTGAATTTGACAGTGCGTATGCGGTCAGGCTACATATAACATAATACCATATATCCGAAACCTATGTTTAGGATTGTTCAGCATGTTACATCGAGTGTTGTCTAACATTTGTCATTCAATTATACCCCCTCTTATCTTAAAGAATGTTTCAAGTTCGTTCATGACACACAATTGATATCTGAGATCATCGGAAAACCTGATATTAAATATACCGATGCATTCAGTCAGTTGAAGTCGTGGTGACCTAGTGGTTAAAACACCAGCCTCTCAAGTATGAGTGCACGGGTTCGATTCCAGGTCAGGCAAGTACCAATGTAACTTTTCTAAACTTATATGTACTTTCTAAGTATATCTTGGACACCAATGACTGAAGGTGAAGGAAAACATCTTGAGGAAACCTGGACTTTATAAGTCTGAAATCGCCAACCCGCATTGAGCAAGCGTGGTGATTACGCTCAATCCTTATCTGTATGAGAGGAGACCTGTGCCCAGCAGTGGGACGATAAAAAGGTTGTTGATGATGATTCCACTAGTGTACAAGCAGTTCGGCTACAGAGTGACTTGCCCGTGTACGTAAGGCATGATCAAACTCTGTCCACTTTTAAAACTATGATAAAAAAGCGCTTCCTCTCTCTTAAACATATCATTATGTTAAGTGAAGTGTATTAATTAGACCTATATATTTTTTTAAACTAGTTTGAGATACTTTATGTACATATTTATTGTAGAAAAAATCCAAAGGTTGTCTGTAAAAGATCGCTCTTAGCGATAAGACCGCCCATTGTGTCAGCGTTTGTAAAATCTATATATTTGTCGTGGATTACGATATCGTTTTAATAAAACATTGCTCATTTGATTTATGTAGTAGTGGGGTAAAAGCTGTAACTTTATTTTGTAATGGCGGCACGTAGAAAGATCAATCGACCTGTGATCTGTTATTATTTAGCCACGAGCTCCTTACAATAATCTTCTTCATTATCACTACTTCAGTCGAAAGACTTCCACTGCTGGACTTACCTATGCCTCCCCCAAGGATCTCCACGACGACCGGTCCAGCGCTTCCCATATTCAGCGGTTTCTTGCGATCTTCACCAGGTCGCCGGTCCACCTTGTCGTGGGCCTACCCATGCTGCGTCTTCCGGTACGTGGTCGTCACTCGAGAACCCGCCGGCCCCATTGGGCATTGGTCTTACGGGCAATGTGCCCGGCCCACTGCCATTTAAGTGTTGCAATTTTTCGGGCTACGTCGGTTACTCTCGTTTTTCTGTGGACCTCCTCATTTCTGATTTGATCACACAGTGAAACCCCAAGCATAGCCCTCCCCATTGCCGTATGAAGTGATAAGAAAACTCAACCTTGAGCTTTCTTATAAGGCCTGTAACGGTACCTACAAACTCTAAAAATAAACAACGCGTCATACTGACGTCACACGAATTCTACATCTCGCAATCAGAGTTTACCGTGCAACTAGCATATATACAACTTGCCAATTTCAACCGTTGGGCAAGTGCTCACCAGACATAACACCCGTCTGGTCGGAGGATCCTCCCTTTTCAAAGGAGGATGAGTGGACTTTACTCCCTGTTCCTCCACAGGCCTATTGTTAGCGACCATGTCTCGGTTCCATAACTCATCACAACACACAATAATACATTGCTGAAAATTCAGGAAATTTAACATTCAGACTAATTTCCTTCCACACACGCCTTTGATTACGCTGCAACATTGTCACAGCCAGCCCCGAGGTAAAGCTGAACTCTATGGTTTAGCAAGATAATAATAATTATAATATTCTGTCACTCTTGCTGTTCTATAGGAACAGTTCATAACCGAGCAATATCCTGTTTCAGATTGTTTGCTGTACCCCATTATCTTCACTCTAGTGCACGTAAGTTTGTGATGGCGGACAAATTAATTGATCAACTCGGAAATTTTTATTTCTTGGAAAAACTGAGCAAGAGCTGTCTCAAAAGTTGGAGAGTCGGGAAACAACTGTAGTAGCAAGTGAATGTGGAATTTCTAAAATAAGTACATTGAGATCTTATATGAAAACATCGTTTCAGGCATACTTCCATTTTTTTTTTACATTTTAAGGAAATTTACAGCTAGCATATATACAGGTAGAAGATAATTAGTGAAAGAAGGCTAATTAAAAGTTTCCACGAACAATATTAGGTTAGCACAAGAGATGGTAACAGGTACAGCAAAGGACAGGAAAGTGAAATTAAGAACAAGTAAGCACTCGGAGAGTATTTAGCAAAGACAATGATTTAGTGAATTACAAAGAACCTATCACAAAGATGTTTTTTTAGTTTAGGAATACTGGTGGACAATAAATCAAGGTTATCAACCCTCTGACACTACAAGTTGTGCTAACTGTTATCATATACGAGTTTCGTCGGTATACGCATCGTACAGAGGGACCATACAGAGGCTGATGATTTCTCAATTTGATGGATGGAACGCGCAGCCCAGTTTTGCTCAACATTTCAATTGTTTTGGTTCAGAAGCATTTGTATTCTTTTCAAAGCCCCACACTCCTGTATTGTGTGTATGATATGTTGTACTAGCGGCCGCCAGCCACTTCGTTCGCGTGGAGTTAGTTATGCTCCGCTCCTATTGGTCGCAGCGTGATGTTATATAGTCTAAAGCCTTCCTGGAATAATGGCCTATCTAACGCAAATGTAATTTTTCAAATCGGATCAGTAGTTCCTAGGATTAGCGCTTTCAAACAAACAAACTCTTCAGCTTTATATATTAGTATAGATGTGTGTGTAAGTTAAATACAAACATTTAACTATGTGTTTATGGGAGTTAAATGTTTGCATATAACTCACATACACAAACAACCAGACCTGGAACAACTATCTTTAGGCCATAGATATATTTGTTTCGTGCGGGAACCGAACCCGTACAAGCAACACAGCAATCGATTGCTTAGCCATTACGCCTTCCGTGTTGTTCAATAAAAATTATGTACAGATGACAGCAAGTCAAGCTGTCAAATATTCCCAGTCATACTTGAGCCTTAATGCTTTAGAGATAAAGTTGAAAATCTAATAAAAAAATCTGACAGATTGTAGTAGCTTGATGTGTTGCTTGTTTGTACTCGCGTCTGTACATCTTAACGAGTCTTGGTTTCCAGACCCAGTTTAAGATGTACCGAAAATACAAAATATTAATAGTAAAATTAAAAATATGACCCAAAATGTCATATATAATATACAGTATGTTAAGAAAACCCTGTCCGACCCATAAGGATAATAAAGGTTAGGTAAACAACACAAACAAAAACAAAACAAAACATGACTAAATATAATATAAAATTTTACGTAATCATCATAGTACCAATACAATAAAACATGAATTTTGAAATAATCTTTTTTCCCGCGAATTAATTCCAACTTCCCCGAAATTTGGTAATTTTTAAAAAAAGTGACAACACCGGTATTATTTTGAGCGAATAGCGATGCGACCACGTGCCGCGTGCCCTGCCGCCCGCTGCCCGCGGAAGGGTGCTTAACGCAGACTTATTAGGTTACCTCTTGTTGCGAAATAATATTTATTTTTTTAGGGGGATTTTTTTTTAAGTTTAGCCCGGTTTTGTATCCATTAGTAGAATCAGTTATCGAACCTAACAACACCTTCATGGGTCGGACAGGGTTTTCTTAACATACTGTATAATAATTATGATTACTAAATGTAAATGATATCTAATATTATAATATGAACAACAATATCCAAAAATTCATGTTAATGTCAAAATACTCCTGTCATTATTAAAATCTCGTACCTACATTGTATCAAAAATTATAATTTAAAAATTAATATATGGAATAAAAACACACGTCTAAGAGCAATCATTTTACATTAAAACTTCATTGATTAAACTGTATGAAACTGACAGATGTCAAGAACATATTCTCTCGACGGGCTCACAGTACAATTTTAAGTAAATTTTCTATCATCTCTTCATTGCTAATGTGTAGATGAACAGAATTAACTTGATTTCTATATTTTAGCGTTTCGTCTTTTTACGTTCATCGAAGGACTGGAACAATTTGCCTGCGGAGATCTTTCTGTCTGTCTACAATTTAAGCGTCATCAAGGCTAGAGTGACTAGGCTTTTAATAAAAGCGCGCTTTGCCATTAACGATTGCATCACTGCTTACTATCAGGTGACATCGCGATCAAGCACTAGTTTATAAAATAAAAATAAAAATGCAGTATCAGCGCAAATGTGGTTGCAGTACTCCACACACGTTCGGACTTGTGCTTTGTATAACATTAGAAGTAATATAGCTTAGAAAAGTTATATTGGTACTTGCCTGGCCTGGAATCGAACCCGCGTACTCAAACTTGAGGGGGAGGTGTTTTAACCACTAGGCCACCACGACTGTTTTTTTATACTATTGTTACTTTCTTCGCAAAAAATAACATTCAAAAACATTTTACATAGCCAATTTAAGTCAGTATAAAACGCGTTTACAGCATAACTTTAGATAAAACGATAATCATTAAAACTTAAAACATTATGACTCTTGAAAAAAGAATTTCCATAAGGTATAACACTGGCGTGTTTTCTAAAAATACTTTTAACAAATAGCCATACAATTTTACGGCCGCCAGTGTATCGGGGGCATAATTCGAGTGTGCAAGCATCAAATACGGCCGAGTTATTATGAGGCTTGTTACCCCTTAGACTTAATTAAAATTGTGTTCCTTATTGCCGGCGAGAAAATTATTCCATTACGCCTTTAGCTGCAAAATGCTTCGTACATGAAAAGAATTTCACGTAAGTGAATTACCTACTGTTACAACATTAAAGCTGTTATTTAAATGCATCATTTATGGATTTTCACTGCGTAGTTTTTGCAGAATGTACTAAAAGTAGCAATTAGTTTTGCCATACGAACATCTAATTGCAGTCGTCACGGGTTGTTGGAGCCCTCAAAAGTCCAACAATTGCTCTGGTTGTGGAGGTCAGACGGCAGTCGCTTCACGGAAAATATCGAAGTTTACCCAGCAGTTAGATTTGTAAAGTGGACCCTAGACTCCGAAGCTGGAAAGCTTGGGATGCGACTGGGATTAACGCCTTGATGATGATGATGATGACTAGGTAACAGTAGCAATAGCTTTCATTTTGACAGTTCAACAGGATTTAAGTGTATGTAACGTATGAAGCAATGGATTAGCAATATTCTTCAAAAATATTTATTTTAAGTATGCTGACGGACAAATTTGGATTTTGGTACTACAGTTTTTTTTTTTGTTTTCATGTGCATAGGTATTCTCCAAAGAATGAGAAGATGGAGCACGTGGCTTAGTCTAGCTTTTTAATGAAAGGTTAAGTTAGACTTTCCGCTATCGGTTAGTGTTTTTTTTAATAGGTATTTATAAACTAGTGATTGATTGCAATCCCGCCTGATGGTAAGCAGTGATGCAATCATTGATGGTAAAGCACACTAGTTTATTAAGCCTATTCACTTAAAAAACTTAGGAATAGGAAGGTTGATGGCAGTTGAGCGAGGTGATGCAATGTTACCGGTGTGGGCCTCTGACTTGACGGCCGGCAGCATCGCTATATTGCGGAAACCGCAGAGAGTGATGGCCGTCAGAGTCATACATGGGTATCGCACGATCTCCTATGAGGCGGCCTGCCTACTGGCTGGATCCCCGCCATGGGACCTGGAGGCGAAGGTCCTCGCGTCCCTGTACCGGTGGCGTGAGCAGGCGCGAGAACGGGGCGAACGGCCGATGCAGCGTCAGATTGAGCAGCGTCGGTCGCAGCTCAGCGAGGTCCTGGTGGCGGAATGGCGGGACAGGCTTTCACGCCCTACCGCCGGCCTCACCACCATCGAGGCCATCCGGCCGGTACTGGCGGACTGGCTCGGGAGAAGGCATGGCTCCCTGACGTTTCGGGTGACACAGGTGCTCTCAGGGCATGGTTGCTTCGGAAAGTACCTGTGTCGCATAAACAGGGAGCCGGACGCCCGGTGTCACCACTGCGTCGACTGCCGGGAGGACACGGCGCAGCATACGCTGGCAGAGTGTGCCGCTTGGGAGGAGCTGCGCCGTGCCCTCATCTCTGAAGTAGGCAGTGACTTATCGCTGCCGGTCGTAATCAGGTCGATGGTCGGCAGCGAAGAGTCCTGGGATGCGGTGGTTTCTTTCTGCGAAACAGTTGTCTCGCAGAAGGAGGCTGCGGAAAGGGAGAGGGAGATCTCGTCCTCTCACCCAGCCCGCAGCAGGCGTACCGGGCGTCGCCGGAGGGCGGATAATGCCCTCTTCCAGCCCCCCTAAATGGGTCCAGGGGCGATAGACTCGGGGAAATCTGTCGCTCCCCAAACATCAGGACCCGAGGTGGCGGCGCGAAGTGTTCCACGCGCGCTACTCATAGACGTCACGGGAGGAGTTCTACACCTCACTCCCCCCCCTGACCCGAGGAGGCCCCACGGCTGCGGGCCAGCACCAATCGGGAGTCGCGGAAGCAGTATTAGTTCTCGCAGCCCCCGGTGTAGGTGTGAGACGGAACACCCGGGTGGTTTTTAGTCAGTAGGAGTCTGACAGACCCCGTCGCCCACCCCAGGGCGGCGGACATCCATGAGGATTTTCCACCCGGAAAGAAAAAAAAAAAAAAAAAAAAAGGTGATGCAATGTTAAACCCAAGACCAACACGACCAACGATGCTGCGCCAGAGGGAGATCAATCTGGAGATTCCCCACGACCAAACTCCCGACAAAACAACATTTGGCGCATCGTACCCGGCACACATCGCAACACAACTGCTCAGACCCGTCCTCCGTACGGGTGCAGTGCAGTGTGACATGAAGCAAGCTCAAAATCAAAACATTTATATTTTCTTGCGATGATATTTGAATGATATTTAAATTTCTCCGTTCCATCATCGAACACACGACCCGTCGTACGGCGAGTATCCATCCTTACGTTGTTGAAACCGCTTCGATCCGCACAAAGTCTTTTGCCTCGTTTTTTATACCGCGTACATCGAGGGACTTCACTGGAACAATTTGCCAGCGGCGGTGTTTCGGTCGGACGGCTCGGCAAACGGCAAAATAGGCTCTTAATAAACTAGCGCGCTTTACCATCAACTATTGCATCACTGCTTTCCATCAGGCGGGATTGCGTTTATATATTAAAAAAAAAAACAATCCAGCAAAAGTGCTCAACGTCGCTAAAAGTTTAGACTTAAAAAAAAAAACTCAAATCTTAAAACAGTTCTCTCACTAAGTACATGAACTATGTATACAATTAAGATACTGCTCATCAATTCAGAGCCTTTATAATGTTGAATTATATGATGGCTGTGGACAGAACAAAATAGACACAACAGTAGGTACTATCTTTTAAGACCAACTCTTTAGATACGCGCCAGCTGAAAACCGTTTTATCTTTTCCTGACCTCAGCCTTGTGGTAAGTAGCTGTTAGAATTGAGCGTCTCTGGTTTCTCTATAGCTAGTTTTGTACGATAAATTAAAATAACAGTGCTTAATTGAAAACCTGAACACAAACGTATAAAGAATCAAGTGTCTTTTTAGATGCTTGATTTGATTAGATCTAAAAAAAATCCTACTAATATTATAAATGCTAAACTTTATATGGATTGTTTTTAACCTCTCATGTAAGACTGCTGAACGAATTCAGATACAATTTGGCTAACAGATTGTTTATAATAAGAATTAATAAATACAATATTTTTATTCCGATATTCTGACGGGATCGTCAATTATGCGTGTATGTCAGTGTTAGTCTTAAATATATGAATTTTTACACAGACGGATCACATATTGCTACTACAATGTCTATATTTTCTTCAATAGATTTTCTACTTCATCTATGTACCATTAAGGTTTCAGGTTGGTTGCCTGACCATGTGAGGGAGCGGGAATATCAGCACCCTCACGCCTCTAGCCGTTGCAGGCGACGCCCTGGTCGGGAGACCAAGTCGAACTCCTGGCCATCGTAGGCGCGGGCTTGCGCTTGGTAAGAAACAGGCCCGGATCGACGGCGTGTTTTTTTCTACGCGCGCCTTAAAGATATGCCAGCACATTGTGACGGGTTCCACGGAGACCGATGCCTGCCAGGACAGAGGGTTGTTTCAAAATATACCGTGGCCCTAGCACACAGACAAGTAAGATTTTAGTAATTTGAAGATTACCTATCTGTAAAAAAAAGTCCAAGTTTGCTTGGAATATGGGTAAACCATATTGTACAATACTATTTATTTTGATATCTATACGTGACCGAGACTTACTCTTTATGTGTGACGCTTCCATAAACTTCGATTGAGAACTCGATGTTTCATTATTTTTCAATTTTTAGAATTTTGATTTTCATCACAATTTTAGTTCACGAATACTTGTGAAGCAAACAGCAAACCTGAAAGAAAAAGTAATATTATACAAGACTATTTTTCGATATTCACTAAACATACGATTATTCGTATCTTAAATTATTTTTCTAAGCCAATCTAAACACAAACAGCAGCCTACCTCGACGCGACCCATACCTGCAGCGACCACGGACCTTCATTGTGCTAGTGACAAACTACATGAGACGTTTAATAAAAGCAGCCTTGAGAAATGTGCCCGCGTCCAGGCTCCTTTGTAACTCCGCCATTTGTAAAATACGGGGAATAAAATATTTTCTTAGGGGCCGGTATGCGTTCTTGTAAACAAAGGTAAAAGAAATTGTTATCCTACTTTTTTCAGGATATTTTTGACTTGATGAGGATTGTTGCTTGGCTTATTGCTTTTTTGGTAAGATGTATATACAGTAGGTAGGTAGTTATAAAAATAATAAAGATTCTTTAGCGTAAAACTGGAAGAATAATTATCACAGTCACTGTAGGTATATTAATATTAGGGACATTATAAACTAATTTTGTTTTTGAAGATTTAGTTCTTCATCGGCCTATTTACGTCCCTACTGCAAGGGTAGGTACTGGCCTCCATCAATAACATGACGGGGAATGCCATACTCACCATGCTTGGCAGACGGGTTGGCGATGGTTTTGGTATAAATTGCAGAGATTTCCTTCTCTGTGTGCTGGTGACTGCAAGGAATTTACCTTAGTCGCCTTCTACGAGATCTCGGTAAGAGTTAGGGTGGCCTATAAATTCTACTCTGCCGGATACCACACGATTTACTTACACAGAAAAAAATAGACCTCTTACGAACTCCTCTTATAATCGAATAGGAAATCTGGCGCTTCTTTCTGTTGCTTACATCCATACCGATATATAACCATTATCATAGCTTTAACCCTTGGGTGTAGGCAGAAGCTATAGTTAAATTGTTTATTTATGTGACTTGATGATCTATAGTTGTTTATTATTATTTTTTATTATTATTATAAACCACTGCTTTACCGCAATCCCGTCTGATGGTAAACAGTGTTGCAATCTAGTTTATTAAGCCTATTCACTCAAAAAACTGAGTGAATACAATGTGGCAGTTGAGCGAGGCGATGTAATGTTAAACCTAACAATACAACCAACGACGTTGCGCCTGAGGAAGATTGATCTGAAATCCCTCCACAACTAAACACACGACACAACAACATTTGGCGCATCTTACCCGGCACACATCGCAACACAACTGCTCAGACCCGTCCTTAGAACGGCTTCACTAGACATCATGCCGGAACACGACGAATCGCTTGGGGGCAAGACTTTGTCTGGTGGGTGGTAACTTCTGCCAGCAGCCGATGTTATGGCCTACCACCGAGAAACGTGGGCCCAGTGTAGATTGGTAGATGCTAAATCTCTTAGATTTTACGTTTCTGAGATATCTTTACGATGTTTTCCTTCACCGTTTTGAGAAAGTGATGAAATAATTTACACAAAATAAAACGTCTGCCCAGTTTTGAACCCACAACTTTAAAACTCCTTAGTTTCGGCCGTTATCATTGAGCGACTAATAAACTCAATAAATTAAATAAAACACATATTTCCTAATACTCAACAACGCATAAGCCGCATGTACGTAGCAAAAAGATCAATAAAATTGCAAGGCGAGCAAAAGGCGAAGAAAGTTTCCCTGCAGGAACTCTCCAACACCCGGCTTATTCCTCCAGAATTCTTCCTTTACGAGGAACTGGTCGTACACTCATTAGTAGACACATGAACAGTTTCCTCGCTTCCCTGGAAACTAGGTCAGCTGGTATCTGCTGCAGACAATTAAGATGAAGGAATTAAGATAGTATATCTATTGTTATAACAGACGATGGAAAGTTGGGAGTTTTTGGTGAAAGCTCACCGAAATATAACATAATTAACCCACTACGCCCCGTGATTCTCTGAAACTTTTATTGTACAAAGTATTTAATGTTGTTATTGGTCATAAGCTATAGGTGTGCCGAATTTAATATAAATCTGGGATCCTAGTCTGCCATTACAATAGTAGTCGATCAGTGATCTCATAATGATCGGTTTTGTTAAGTTTTGTAATCTAACAAATTGGCGTTATGATGACTTTCCAGTGATCAATCGCTGACACTACATTGCATATAAAAAAAATTCAAATTGAGTAGTCGTTTTTAGAAACGACTAACGAGTTTTAAAATAATAACAACACAACAATGTCATTTTATCACTGTTCCATTACGAGACGACAGACCGATAATTATTAACTTAGCAGATAATGAAATTTTATCACAATGACAATAGAATTGTGTTGGAATGATAAATATAAAAATAGCAAACTAGGGCCTCTATTCAGTACTTTTTGCGAGTTGAAACCGTACATCCAGCAATCCGTAGAAACTTTCGTATACATAATATTAGTTAGATTGCCTTGGAAAAGCATCATTGATTCGTGGGATCAATTTTTATTTGTTATTATTCAATAATGTTCATTGCATTAAAATTGACTATGAGTAATGCACTCGTTGATTGCACAGTAACATCTACTTTATTTCAATAAGGGATAATCTCTCTTGGGTTCATTACTATACATGTGTTTTTTTAAATGAACATACAGCTGTGCTTCTGAGGAGTTTGTTCTGCCACTTCTTTCTCCCAGCGAAAGCACTAGGAAGTGTCGATGGGTGGCTGTTTTGGGGGAATGTCTGACGTTTAAAAAGTGCTGATTCTCAGCCTAATTTGAATAAATAACTTTTGATTTATCACCTATTACCGACTACGACCCTGTCCTAAATCTAAAAAACCCGTATATCTTAAAATACAAAAACTATAAAGAATAATGTTTGTTCACAATATAAAAGACCAAATATTACATCCAAATCCCAACAACCCTGTGATTTGTCATCAGCATCATCTCAGCGTTAATCCCAGACGCATCCAAAGCCTTTTTCCAGCTCTGCAGTCTGGGGTCCGCTTTACCAGTCTAACCGTTGATTTTGGCGAAACTTCGACATTTTCCGTGAAGCGACTGCCGTCTAACCTCCACAACACGAAAGCGATATCGAAGCATTGCAGTTAGACCAATTGTTGGACTTGTGAGGGCTCCAACAACCCGTAACGACTGCCACTAGATGTTCGTATGGCAACCGGGACCAACGGCTTAACGTGCTTTCCGAGGCACGACCAGACCAGTGCAGACTTGCGCAGCGGCCGCGTTGGCTACTCATACGCTATGGAGGCTGTCAACAACCCTGTGATTTGTGCCTACTAAATAATAATAATACAGTAGGCAGGGCACATTGCTCGTAGAACCGATGGCCGACGGGCAGTAAAGTTCTGAAGTGGCGGCCACGTACTGGAAGACGCAGCGTAGAGAGGCCCCGACAAAGTGGACCGATGAACTGGTGAAGATCGCGGGAAGCCAATGGATGCGGGTAGCACAAGACCTTTCATCCTGGAAAGCCTTTGTCCAGCAGTGGACATCTATTAGCTGAAGAAGAAGAAGAAATAACATAGCATAATCAGCCTATAATGTTCCCACTCCTGGGACATAGGCCTTCTCTCGGTGAGAGGAAGTGGGCCGTAATCTACCACGCGGACCCAGTACGGGTTGGTAAATGTCACATGTTTTAGAAGTTATTGAATCTAAAATATGCCGGTTTCCTCTCGATGTTTTGATTCACCGTTTTGAGAACAGTGATGATGAGCTGGGATACAGGGCTCCTCTGCATGAGAGGGAGTGGGCCGTAATCTACCATGCGAGCCCAATGCAGGTTGATAAATAAATAAATAAATAAAATAAATATATAGGTACGGACAAATCACACAGAATGAGCTAGCCCCAAAGTTAGTTCGAAACTTGTGTTATGGGATACTAAGTCAACGATACTATATTTATAATAGATAAATATATAGATACCTAAACATCCAAGACTCAGGCCAATCAGGAAAAGATCGTTTTCCATCATGACCAGGCAGGGGATCGAACCCGGGGCCTCCACGTCGCAGGTAGGCGTGTTGACCGCTGCGAAGTTTTGCCTCTAGGACATGCCTTTTCCTCTCGATGTTTTGCTTCGTTTTGAGAATAGTGGTGATGAAATAATTTACACAAAGTTAAGCGCCGGACGGGTTCGAACCTACGAACTAAAACTTGGTAAGTCGCGGTATCACTAGGTATTACTAGGTTTTGGCTCCTAAAACACAGGCTTTTGTCCTAGTTTTGGAGGCATCAGTTCGCCTTTTAAAGTTGGCTCTCTATACAGTAATTTTTACAGTAGTTTTTATTTTCTGTGTACTTATGTGTGTTTTTAAAGTGTACTAAAAAATTATAATTTCGTTTCATCATCATCATCATCAACCTTTTTATCGTCCCACTGCTGGACACAGGTCTCCTCTCATACAGAGAAGGATTGAGCGTAATCACCACGCTTGCTCAATGCGGGTTGGCGATTTCAGACTTGTAAAAGTCCAGCTTTCCTCAAGATGTTTTCCTTCACCTTCAGTCACTGGTGTCCAAGATATACTTAGAAAGTACCTATAACTTTAGAAAAGTTACATTGGTACTTGCCTGACCTGGAATCGAACCCGCGCACTCATACTTGAAAGGCTGGTGTTTTAACCACTAGGCCACCACGTTATTTAACCACTAGGCCACCACGTTATTTAACCACTAGGCCACCACGTTATTTAACCACTAGGCCACCACATTATTTAACCACTAGGCCACCACGTTATTGAACCACTAGGCCACCACGTTATTTAACCACTAGACCACCACGTTATTTAACCACTAGGCCACCACGTTATTTAACCAATAGGCCACCACGTTATTTAACCACTAGGCCACCACGTTATTTAACCACTAGGCCACCACGTTATTTAACCACTAGGCCACCACGTTATTTAACCACTAGGCCACCACGTTATTTAACCACTAGGCCACCACGTTATTTCGTTTATTTTTATACATATGCATATTCATTTACATTTTTAAATATTTAAAAACATAATAACATTTAAAAATATAAAAAATTGTGTTCCACCGATCGCGGGAGCGGGGTCCAAGCTACCGGTGGGTAGAGCTCCAGAGACAGAAACCTCCTCACGATGCGGGCCGTATCGAGGAGTACTGCCTTTTGAATCCGGCCTTTCAAACCATTGGCCGATACGACAATCGGTACAATGACTGTCGAGTTCACATTCCACATGCCAACAATCTCGTGCGCTAAGTCGAGATATTTAATTTGTTTCTCTTTCTCAGCTTTCACGAGATTCCCGTCATGTGGAATGATAACATCGACAATCATTGCGAGGCGCGCTAATCGATCTATCACCACTATATCAGGCTTATTGGCAACAATAGTCCTGTCAGTAATGATATACCGATCCCAGTATAACGTGACATGGCAATTTTCAAGAACTGGGTCGGGCACATACTTATAATACGGTACCTCAAAATCCACAAGTTTATATTTCAAAGCAAGTTGCTGGTGGATAATCCTAGCTACTTGGTTATGCCTGTGCAAATACTCGCCGTTAGCTAAACGAGAGCAACTAGAGATAATGTGTCTGATGGACTCACCCGGATGGTGACATGCCCGACACACGTCAATCGTCCCGTCCTTCATAATATATCTCCGGTAATTATTCGCCAAGATAACTTCGTCCATAATTGCACAGACGAAATCTTGAGTTTCCCCGAAATGGTCACCGAATCGTAGCCACGATACGGAAGCTAAAAAGTCAACATCGGGCTCATGAAGAGCCCGATAAAATCGCTCGTGAAGTTCCTTGCTTTGCGATACCATCTTGCGGTCATCTGTGGTAAGTATTATAGGCTTGTGCCAGTTCTCTTTCGCCATGGATAGCGAGGTAAGCCCCTTGTCTGCTGTGACCACATCATGATGCATACCCACTACGATGTTTAAAAAATGTTCTCTGAGACTGCATACCTCTCGGTTGTGGAGGGTCATCATGTTAAAAAATTATTATTATTATTGTTGCTCCTAATTAGTACTTAATTGCTCATGTTTAGTTGTATTATGTATCTACTAATATAAATAAAATTATATATGTGGTTATAAATATTTGTATTCGGTATGCGGCTGTTTGAGCTCAAATTCATACTGACCTCCATACTAGCGGTAACTGTATCACAATAGATCAGTCTTCATCGTTAACAAACACTAATTGTATGGCAGTAGGGTAGTTGAATAAAAAAAACTAATTAGTCCGTCAGTCAGATTTCCAAAAAATACTAGACACGTATTTTTTCTTTTTTGATTTAAACAAACATTGAAGACGACACAGTGCGTTGAAAACTCGTGTGACGTCACTGCACGCTACACTTTTTAGCGAGCAGTCACGTCACCAGCCACCAGTCCTGATCTTTGATGCCTGTTATATTTGTCAATTTTTATTGATTTGATAAAACAAAATATACGTATCCAATATTTTTCTATAATCAGAATGACGGACTAAATGGAATCAATTTTTTTTTACCCAGGAAGCATCCCTATTACTGATAATTTTCATTTAACTGTGAAGCCGTACGGTTGTGTTGCGATGTGTGCCGGGAACGATGCGCCAAATGTTATTGTGTCGTGAGTTTGGTCGTGGAGGTCTCCAATTCAATCTCCTCCTGGCGCAACATCGTTGGCCACGTTGTTGGGTATAACATTGCACCACCTCGCTCAACTGCCGTCTTCCTTTCTATTCACTCAGTATTTATAAGTGAAAAGGCTTAATCAAGCCTATTCACTCATAATTGTAAGTCGTGGTGGCCTAGTGGTTAAAACACCAGCCTCTCAAGTATGAGTGTGCGGGTTCGATTCCAGGTCAGGCAAGTACCAATGTAACTCTTCTAAGTTATATGTACTTTCTAAGTATATCTTGGACACCAATGACTGATTATACAAGGAGAAGCAAAACATCTTGAGGAAACCTGAACTTGAAGTCTGAAATCGCCAACCCGCATTGAGCAAGCGTGGTGATTTCGCTCAATCCTTCTCTGCCCGAGAGGAGACCTGTACCCAGCAGTGGGACGATAAGAAGGTTGATGATGAGTGAGGCTTAATAAACTAGCTCGTTTTAGCATCAACGATTATATCACCGCTTATCTCCAGGCGGGATTGCAGTCAAGTACTAGTTTATAGTTATTAAAAAAAAATAACTTAAAAAAAACACTGAGGTGTTATTTGAAACTTTCACGATATGTTTGTATTGTGCATATCGAGTTGTATTCTCAGTTCTCAACAATGCAATAGCTCACAGAAATTGGAGACAAGATAATATTTCGATTCTATGAATACTGTTTAACTGTCCATAGTTCAATAATATTCATGGAACCGAAACTTGCTATACGATTGTGACTAACTCAGTAAATTTTAGATGAGATAATTTCAGGGGATTTGAAACGATGATTGCTAGTTAAAACAGACTACCGACCTACAGAAAAATTGCAGCATATATTCACCAAAAATGTAAACAAATATGAATTAATGAAAACGTAACTTTATTTTATTTTTTTAATAAATATAAACTGGCGATTGACTGCAATCCCGCCTGATAGTAAGCAGTGATGCAATTGTTGATGGTAAAGTGCGCTAATTTGTTAAGCCTATTCACTAAAAGAAAGTCGTGGTGGCCTAGTGGTTAAAACACCAGCCTCTCAAGTATGAGTGCGCGGGTTCGATTCCAGGTCAGGCAAGTACCAATGTAACTTTTCTAAAGTTATAGGTACTTTCTAAGTATATCTTGGACACCAATGACTGAAGGTAAAGGAAAACATCTTGAGGACACCTGAACTTGAAGTCTGAAATCGCCAACCCATTGAGCAAGCGTGGTGATTACGCTCAACTCTTCTATGTATGAGAGGAGACCTATGCCCAGCAGTGGGACGATAAAAAGGTTGATGATGATGAATGATGATTAAAAAAAAACTAAGCGAATAGGAAGGAAGACGGCAGTTGAGCGAGGTGATGCAATGTTAAACCCAACAACACGACCAACGATGCTGCATCAGAGGGAGATTGATGTGGAGACCCTCCACGACCAAACTCCCAACACAACAACATTTGGTGCACCACCATACATCATGCCGGAATACGAGGAATAGCTTGACGGCAGGAGTTTGTCTGGAAAATTGAATTGGCATTGAAATAAACTCGATTTTTGTTTAACTTGATATGGATTAAGGTTAAGTTTTCCAATAAAAAGATTATCAATTTTTGTAATGAGTATAATAATTATTTATCAGAGGATGTAGATCACAGAGATGGCGGGACAAGCCGGATAGATTCCGTCAAAACTGAAAAGAGGACGCGAAGGCTCGCAAAAGAGTGGAGGAAGTCCCAAGACGGCACGTGCCAGCGCAGAATAATAAGTAAAAATTTATTTCAACCTTAAGACTTTCATTGCCGGGCAAAGGCCTCATGAAGCATCCCAAGCATCGTTATTTGGGGCGATTCTGTGCGCAACGCAACCAGCGGATTTCTGCTAAGTTAAATGTATGTCACATCGCACTTGCTTTTAAAGCAAATCTTTTAAAATTTAGCCCATATTACCTAAAATCTACCTAACTCACCTCGTAAAAGCATGAATTGCACACAGAGAACCATTGGTACGTTTTGGACTCAAAACACTCCTTAGGTACACAAACAGCACCCATTCGGCAGTTCTTCGCTAATTTCGTGCACACGTTAACGCATTTTGGCGTCCTCATTTCACTTAACACTGGGAACGATCTAAAATACGTTCCCACACATTCGTTCATGTAAATAGGGGAGACCCGGCCCCCACGTTCTGTAATAAATGCAAATTGGCTTGAACTCTCGATTCTCGGAGTAAAACTTTTCTTTGTACTACTCTAGTGGACCGAGTTTCCCCAATTCGCCCTGTTTCTGATACGAATATTTCGTTCGAACTATTAACTAGTGAGGGGGTGAAATGAGCCGGCTGCCCCTATTGCTTTTTGTTTTGATTTCGAGATAGTCTAGTGACATGGTACCGGTGGAGTATTTTGCGAAATTGGGTAAGGAATTAGAAATAACTATGTACAAAATAGTGGTGGTCTAGTGGTTAATACTAGCCGATTACTTCTAAAAAACGATATAAATTACGTGTTGTGTTGTGTTGTGAACTTTACACAATCAAGTGTTGCTGATTTTGGCTAAATTAAGCGCAGAAGCTGCACCCACATGTGAGTAACTTAACCCATTTTATCCCACATTCTTTTACGTGTTACAATTATCGCCACTATAATAAATAAAAATAAAATAAAATAAAAAGCCTTTTATTTCTTGCATAAAATTATTCAAATCAAATCAAATCAAATCAAAGCATTTATTTCAAATAAACCAGTTACAGGCACTTTTGAATTGTCAGAAGTTCGGTCAGTCAGTAAGGTGAAGCTAGTCGCCCATTCCAAAAAGTAGGTACCTATGGAGAAGAACGGGCAAGAAACTCCATGGACACTCTTTTAAAATATCAAGCTATTGATTACAATTTACATTTTTATAAAAGATTTGATTTTTAGATACAAGAATTTCATTTGCGAATTAAATGTCAGTTTAAATTTAGTAATTTATTTAATTAATTTTTATTTTAATTGAATATGCAGGCATCCAAGAACCCCTCTTTAAATGAGGGTGAAGGCCTCCTCCAGACTTTTCCATTTGTCCATATCTTTGGCTATTGTCATCCAGTTTTTTCCAACAATTTTTATTATGTCATTTTCCCAACGAGTTACCGGTCTTCCTCTTTTTCTTATACCGGCAGGGCCGCGCCATGACGTCAGTCGAGAAGTCCATCGGTCCTCGGTCATCCTGGCCACGTGTCTTGCCCAACGCCACTTTAACTTCTGCGAGAAATTTAGTGCATCTGTAACTTTGGTCTTTTTCCGTATAATATTGTGTGGGATTTTTTGTATTTTTCTCACATGTGTGATACTTCTCTCCATACTACGTTGGCAAGATCTGATTTTATTCCTTACGCGTGTCGTGAATTTCCACGCTTGGCAACCGTAGGTGATAGACGGGAGCAGGCACGTATCCATTATTTTTTTCTTTAAATTCAAAGGCAAGGTCCCCTTTAGTATTTTTTTTAGACTGCAGAATTTTTTCCATGCACCTGAAATTTCAATATCGCTTCTTCTCACCGCCAAAAGGAGACCGTTCACCTTGGCTCTTACTTTTCGGAATGTATCCTTGGAGTGTACCGACCGCCTTCAGCTTTTGGGTATTGAGATTTCCTCGAACCTAAACTTTGGGCGGTTCATTGAGTCCAAGGCCAAGGTGGCTGCCAGAAAACTTGGCGTTATCGCAAAGGTCCGGCAGTACTTCACACCAGGGCAGCTTCTAATGTTGTACAAAGCACAGGTCCGTTCGTGTGTGGAGTACTGCAGCCACATTTGGGCTGGTGCTGCTAAGTGTCACCTGGCCATTTTGGATTCAGTGGAGAGGCGTGCGAAGAGGCTGATTGGTGACCTTGATTTAACTCGAGTTGGTCTCCAAAGCCTAGAGCACATGCGTAGAGTAGCCAGCCTTTCGGTGTTCTATAGGATATATTTTGGGGAGTGTGCGAGGGAATTGCACTATTTAATTCCCCCATCTCCGTTCCACCATCGGACGACCCGTCGTACGGCGAGTTTCCACCCTTATGTTGTTAACACCTCTACGTTCCGGACGAAGCGTTTCGCCTCCTCCTTTATACCGCGTACATCGAGGGACTGGAACAATCTGCCGGCGGCGGTGTTTCCGTCGGACTACAATTTGAGTGTCTTCAAGGCTAGAGTGAATAGGCTCTTAATAAACTAGTGCTTTTTACCATCAACGATTGCGTCACTGCTTACCATCAGGCGGGATTGCGGTCAAGCGCTGGTTTATATTTTAATTAAAAAAAAAAACATACCATTCATAATTTTCTCCGCAAACATACAATCATACTTTCATCATCATTGTCTTCTGGTCATTACGAGCGGCATAAATAAACACAGCTCCAACATTATGTTCCGGTCACTACGAGCCAGATCATACAGGCAAGTACCAAGGTAACTTTTCTAAGTTATGTATACTTTCTAAGTTACACCATTGACTGATTAAAAGGTGACGGAAAACATCTTGAGGAAACCTGGACTAAAGTACTAAGTATGAATGACCACTTCAGGGATCTCCTTTGTCTTCATCATCAGAACCATAATGATAGTCACAACCCATCTAAGTGAAGTTCTTATCAATATAAATTAATCAAGCACAAACACAAAGCAACTTCTGTGAATCGCCGAGGAGTTCCCTCGAATTTCTCCCAGCTCCATCACCAGATCTACTTCGGACCTTTATTCAATTGTACTGCTTTAAAATACTTAATGATAAAACTCAGAAATGTTTTACTCGCCGCTAAGATTTTTGAAATTTCCTCTTAATTTCACTGATCTTCCATCATCAGATCCTGAACTGATGACTATTGAACCACCTTGAAATATACGCTATCAAATGAAAAAAGAATGTCGCAAATCAGTCTAGACATCTTAAAGTAATCGGTGCGCATACATAAAAAAAAAGATTCCGGCGAATTGAGAACCTCCTCCTTTTTTGAAGACGGTTAAAAAATATCGATCAGTTAGAACGATTCAGGAGCAGATTAGGGTCCTACTAAGAAGGACGGCTAAGAAATTCAAAAGAAATTTCAGTACACCATTATTTGCTTATAATAATGAACTCGCGGCTAAAATATAATAGCCGCACAGATCGATCGATCAGGTTAAGCTACCCTTGCACCAGTTGCTCAGTGGATGGGTGAGATACCGAGACCCCTCCTTCTGTCATATGTAAATTTTTGACAGTCGTTACCAAGGTCCAAGCCAAGAGGTATCGTATTTTCCAGTAACTGGATTGTAAAGGTCAGATAGGTAGCCGCGCCATGTAATTTTTTTTTTTTTTATTAAAGTATAAACCAGCGCTTGACTGCAATCCAGCCTGATGGTAAGCAGTGACGCAATCGTTGATGGTAAAGCGCACTAGTTTATTAAGAGCCTATTCACTCTAGCCTAGAAGACACTCAAATTGTAGTCCGACGGAAACACCGCCGCCGGCAGATTGTTCCAGTCCCTCGATGTACGCGGTATAAAGGAGGAGGCGAAACGCTTCGTCCGGATCGTAGAGGTGTTAACAACATAAGGGTGGAAACTCGCCGTACGACGGGTCGTCCGATGGTGGAACGGAGATGGGGGAATTAAATCGTGCAATTCCCTCGCACACTCCCCAGAATGTATCCTATAGAACACCGAAAGGCTGGCTACTCTACGCCTGTGCTCTAGGCTTTGGAGACCAACTCGAGTTAAATCAGGGTCACCAATCAGCCTCTTCGCACGCCTCTCCACTGAATCCAAAGTGGCCAGGTGACACTTAGCAGCACCAGCCCAAATGTGGCTGCAGTACTCCACACACGAACGGACCTGTGCTTTGTACAACATTAGAAGCTGCCCTGGTGTGAAGTACTGCCGGACCTTTGCGATTACACCAAGTTTTCTGGCAGCCACCTTGGCCTTGGACTCAATGAACCGCCCAAAGTTTAGGTTCGAGGAAATCTCAATACCCAAAAGCTGAAGGCGGTCGGTACACTCCAAGGATACATTCCGAAAAGTAGGAGCCAAGGTGAACGGGCTCCTTTTGGCGGTGAAAAGACACGCCTGCGTTTTGGCGGCATTGAATGCTACAAGATTGGCATTGCCCCATTCGGAGACTGCCTGAAGTGCAACACTCGTTCGCTCTACCATGGCCTCTCTTTCGGACCGGATTGATTCCCTACTAGCCCGAGTATCCGGCAGGTATCTCTCCACAACTGTGCTGTCATCTGCATACCCATAGATACCGGGCATCAGCAGATCGTTAATATGCAGCAGAAACAGAGTTGCAGAGAGAACAGACCCCTGAGGAACACCGGCATTAGTCGACATGGGCTCAGATGAGCATCCGTCGACAACAACTTGGAGGGACCGTTCAGTCAGGAAGTCTTTTATCCAGCCAGTCAGGCTAGGGGAAATGCCGTACGCTGGAAGCTTACTCAAAAGGCCAGCGTGCCATACCCGGTCGAAGGCCTTCGAGACATCAAGGGAGACAGCAATTGCTCCCCATTCCTCTCGAGTGCCTCGCCCCACAAGTGAGTGGCATACACTAGTAGGTTGACCCCAGTTGACCGATTGCGGCGAAACCCGTACTGTCGGTCACTGAGGAGATCGTTACCTTCCAGGTATGCCAAAAGGCGCGAGTTCAATACACGCTCCATAATTTTGCAAAGTATCGAAATCGGCCGATAGTTGTTAGGATCGGCACGACTACCCTTTTTGGGCACGGGCTGCACGTTGGCAAGCTTCCAGGACTTGGGCACTATACCAGTCCCAAATGAGAGGCGATACAAGCGTGTCAATACAGGAGACAACTCGGGCGCACATGTTTTTAGAACAATCGCTGGTATACCATCCGGACCACTAGCCTTATTCACGTCCAGACGACACAGTGCTCTCAGAACCTCCTTGTTCCGAATGCGAACCTCAGGCATTGAAGTACCGCAGTGGGGTAAAATAGGTGGAGTAGCACTGCCAGTATCAAGACGCGAATTGTGGGCAAAGAGAGATGCAAAGAGACCTGCTTTCTCTCTCGCCGTATGAGCCAGTGTTCCATCAGGCCTAACCAGCGGAGGCAGTGAGGGCCGACAGAAGTTCACCTCGACCGATTTGGCAAGGGACCAAAAAGATCTGCTACCGGAAGGCTGCGCAGATAACTTGTTGCCAATATGGGTAATACGGTCAAAGCGAGCCTTCTTTAGCGCCTTTTTGTAGGACTTGGCAGCACGGTTAAAGGCTCTCTTCTTTGAGCTTAGATCCGGAGCTCCGCGGTCACGAGCGTCAACCCAGGTGAGAAATGCCGTGTGCTTACGCTGTTCAGCTTGGGCACAATCGGCATTGAACCATGGGCGAGCCGAGCCACCGACGGGCACGTCATTATAGGGAATAAAATATTCCATAGCTTGACGCACCACATCGGTTATAGCATCCGCACAGCTCGACGGATTGCTAGAAGAGAAGCAGACCTGCTGCCAAGGATAAGACGCAAAGAAATGGCGCATCTCATCCCAGTCTGCTGACCTGTATCGCCACATTCGCCGTTCACCACGAGAGTCGTGATCTGGTGGGGAGAAGGTCGACACAGACTTCACCAGACAGTGGTCTGAAGTTCCCAACGGTGAGGAAACTGTTACGACACACCTGTCCGGATCAGTGGTCAGCAGAAGGTCCAGACAATTGGCAGTATGACCAACTACATCAGGCACCCTAGTCGCTTGCTTTACCAGCTGGGAAAGGCCCATTGAAAGCGCGAAGTTTCGCGCTTCTCTCCCAGCGTGGTCGGTCTTCTGGTACGGGAAAAGCCAGTCCTGATGGCAGGCATTGAAATCCCCCAGAGCGACGAAGTGTGCGTCAGGGTGCCGCTGCAGTGCATTGTCAGCAGCCTCACTGAGGTGGTCAAATAAACGAGTTGTCTCCTGATCACCGCTGTGCGATCCATTCCTCTCGAGTGCCTCGCCCCACAAGTGAGTGGCATACACTAGTAGGTTGACCCCAGTTGACCGATTGCGGCGAAACCCGTACTGTCGGTCACTGAGGAGATCGTTACCTTCCAGGTATGCCAAAAGGCGCGAGTTCAATACACGCTCCATAATTTTGCAAAGTATCGAAATCGGCCGATAGTTGTTAGGATCGGCACGACTACCCTTTTTGGGCACGGGCTGCACGTTGGCAAGCTTCCAGGACTTGGGCACTATACCAGTCCCAAATGAGAGGCGATACAAGCGTGTCAATACAGGAGACAACTCGGGCGCACATGTTTTTAGAACAATCGCTGGTATACCATCCGGACCACTAGCCTTATTCACGTCCAGACGACACAGTGCTCTCAGAACCTCCTTGTTCCGAATGCGAACCTCAGGCATTGAAGTACCGCAGTGGGGTAAAATAGGTGGAGTAGCACTGCCAGTATCAAGACGCGAATTGTGGGCAAAGAGAGATGCAAAGAGACCTGCTTTCTCTCTCGCCGTATGAGCCAGTGTTCCATCAGGCCTAACCAGCGGAGGCAGTGAGGGCCGACAGAAGTTCACCTCGACCGATTTGGCAAGGGACCAAAAAGATCTGCTACCGGAAGGCTGCGCAGATAACTTGTTGCCAATATGGGTAATACGGTCAAAGCGAGCCTTCTTTAGCGCCTTTTTGTAGGACTTGGCAGCACGGTTAAAGGCTCTCTTCTTTGAGCTTAGATCCGGAGCTCCGCGGTCACGAGCGTCAACCCAGGTGAGAAATGCCGTGTGCTTACGCTGTTCAGCTTGGGCACAATCGGCATTGAACCATGGGCGAGCCGAGCCACCGACGGGCACGTCATTATAGGGAATAAAATATTCCATAGCTTGACGCACCACATCGGTTATAGCATCCGCACAGCTCGACGGATTGCTAGAAGAGAAGCAGACCTGCTGCCAAGGATAAGACGCAAAGAAATGGCGCATCTCATCCCAGTCTGCTGACCTGTATCGCCACATTCGCCGTTCACCACGAGAGTCGTGATCTGGTGGGGAGAAGGTCGACACAGACTTCACCAGACAGTGGTCTGAAGTTCCCAACGGTGAGGAAACTGTTACGACACACCTGTCCGGATCAGTGGTCAGCAGAAGGTCCAGACAATTGGCAGTATGACCAACTACATCAGGCACCCTAGTCGCTTGCTTTACCAGCTGGGAAAGGCCCATTGAAAGCGCGAAGTTTCGCGCTTCTCTCCCAGCGTGGTCGGTCTTCTGGTACGGGAAAAGCCAGTCCTGATGGCAGGCATTGAAATCCCCCAGAGCGACGAAGTGTGCGTCAGGGTGCCGCTGCAGTGCATTGTCAGCAGCCTCACTGAGGTGGTCAAATAAACGAGTTGTCTCCTGATCACCGCTGTGCGATCGGTAGACACAAGTGTAAACAATTTTGTCCACACCAGTGTCAACCAACAGCCATAGGGACGAGAAATGAGGGTCTTCGAGGTGACGGAGGCGCCGGCAACAAATGTCATTGCGGACATACACACAGACCCCAGCACGGTGCAGGAAATGGTGCTCCAATGCGTATCCCGGGTAGCTGAGGTATGCCGCATCAGACGGACATCTGATCTGGGTCTCCGTCAAGAAAAGTAGATGGGGCTTCTCAGTCTCAAGGTGGTGATGTACTGCAATGAGATTGGAGTGCAGACCTCGAATATTAGAGTACACACCTACTTTTCTTTTTAGACCTTTTCATTTAAAAAAAAAAAATTGAGTGAATAGGAAGGAAGACGGCAGTTGAGTGAGGTGATGCAATGTTAATCCCAACAATGCGACCAACGATGCCGGGCCAGAGGGAGATTGATCTGGAGACTGCGGGGACGCCCGAACCCCCCCAGGGATCGCCATCGGGTCCTCTCGTCCGGTCGCCAACCGGCACGATGGGGCCACCCTGGGATTTTTCGCAGTTGGCGGGGCAGCCTTTCGTATGTGGCTGGCACACTACTTGGGCCCCCAACTATCTGCGGTCGGCCAGCGGAGCACCGTGCTTCGGATCCCGCTACCCTCCACGACCAAACTCCCGACACGACAACAATTGGTGCATCGTACCCGGCATACATCGCAACACAACTGCTCAGACCCGCTCTCCAAACGGCTTCACCAGACATCATGCCGGAACACGACGAATCGCTTGGCGGCATGACTTTGTCTGGTGGGTGGTACCTACGTCGGCGGCCGATGGTGAGGCCTACCACCGAGAGAAATTATTAGTATTTAGCTGAATCCGGTTAGACTGGAACCCAACATAGTTTGGAATAGCCAGGCAGATGATGAGTTCCTAGTGTGGGAGTAAGTCGTGGTGGCCTAGTGGTGAAAACACCAGCCTCTCATGTATGAGTGCACGGGTTCGATTCCAGGTCAGGCAAGTACCAATGTAACTTTTCTTAAATTATATGTACTTTCTAATTATATCTTGGACACCAATGACTGAAGGTGAATGAAAACATCTTGAGGAAACCTGGACTTTAAGTCTGAAATCGTAAACTTGCATTGAGCAAGCGTGATGATTACACTCAATCCTTCTCTGTATGAAATGAGACCTGTGCCCAACAGTGGGAAGATAAAAAGGTTGATGATGATGATGCTGTACAAAATGGTGCCATTTCTCTTGTCTAATAACCAATCTTTTCAGTTCAATGCATCTCTTTCTTGAAGATAACATATTACTTGAATCCTGTCAAATTAAGATAGTCCAAACACAGTTTAGACGCGATTAAAAACAGGGCAACTGAAAATGAATATTGGAGATAAAAGTCAAAATAGGTCAAACGTACTCTAAAATAAGATTTTTATTTTATATTTTTGACAGGAAAGCTAAGATGAGTGTCACGCGCATTTTTCATTGGAGTTTTAAATTATTTATAGTGTCGTTTACTAAATAAAAGTGCGTGATTTATGTAGTAAAAAGTGCATTCAGTAAACAATTCATAAATAACATTGAAATATCGCAGCATAGTGCCCACATGATGACTTTGCATCAAACCTTCCTCATAGACAGGTTCACGCGGCCGTCTTTTTTAACTGTTATTGGCGATATCCGCAATTATTGTGAAATAAAATTTTCAATGAATTTCTATAATTTATTACACGTGTTATTGGCAAAATTGTGGTATCTATTCCACAGAGGCCAATGATCAAGAGTTGAGATTGAATCTCACCTTTTTTTTTTTTTTAATAATTATAAACTAGCGCTTGACTGCAATACCGCCTGATGGTAAGCAGTGATGCAATCGTTGATGGTAAAGCGCGTTGGTTTATTAAACCCATTCACTTAAAAAACTTAGTGAATAGGAAGAAAGACGGCAGTTGAGCGAGGTGATGCAAATTTATAAACCCCAACAACACGGCCAATGATGCTACGCCAGAGGGAAATTGATCTGGATGGACCATGATCAAACTCCCGACACAACATCATTTGGCGCATCGTACCCGGCAAGCTTCACAACACAACTGCTCAGACCCGTCCTCCGTACGGCTTCAACAGACATCACGCCGGAACACGACGAATTGCTTGGTGGCAAGACTTGAAAGAAAAAGAAGAAAGTTTTTATTTTCATTCTTTATATTCTAAATAAAGATTTTTTTCTATATTGACAGCGATTCCGCCTGATGGTAAGCAGTGATTTATATGAAAAGCAATCTCGCAGAGCTGTTGTTGCTGCGATATTAATATATATATCTATAGGATGCAGTTTGGAGAGTCTGCTCAGAAATTGCATGAATTAATGCCCCCATCTCCATCTAACATCAAACTACCTGTCGTAGTATCCACCCTTACGTTGTTGACACCACAGCGTTTCGCTTCGCCTTTTATAACGCATACATGGAAGGACTGGAATAATTTTCCAGCGGCGATGTTTCCGTCTGACTACAATTTAAGTGTCTTTAACGCTAGACTGAATATGCTCTTATTAAACTAGCTTGCTTTACTCTCAACGACTGCATCACTGCTACCATCAAACGGAATTGTGGACAAGCAATAGTTTCTAATATGTATAAAAAATATTGACGTCAGGCGCTTCGACAAAGGTAAGGTGCACAGGCTAGTGAAGAAACACAGGTGGGTTTTAGTCAGTAAAAGTCTGACACGCCCTTCCGCTCCGCCCAGAGCGGGAGGATTTGATGATTTCCCATCCCAAACAAAAAAGGTGCTTCGACAACACTTTTGGAGTCATAAAATTGCAGCATATTTGGGCTGGTGCTGCTAAGAGTCACCTGGCCACTTTGGATTAAGTAGAGAGGCGTGCGAAGAGGCTGATTGGAGACCCTTTATTTTTTTTTTTTTTGCCGGGGTGGAAATCCTCATAGGATGCCCGCCGCCCTGGGGTGGGCGACGGGGTATGTCAGACTTTTACTGACTAAAACCACCCCGGTGTGTCTTCTATCACGAGCGCGAGTGGAGCCGCGGGAGTCTAAATTCTTCCATGGCCCCACACCCTCATGCTGGCCCGGTCCGGGCCTCGTCTCCTGCACGGAGTAGTGGGGTGTTAAACTACCCCGTGCATCGCCTCAAAGGCGCGCGCCGACACTCGCGCGCGCCTCCGCCTCGGGGTCCATCAATAGGGGGGCGGGGACTTCCCCATATCCCTCGCCCCTGGACCCATTCATGGGGGGCGGAAGAGGGCGTTATCCGTGATTGGAGACCCTGATTTAACTCGAGATGGTCTCCAAAGCCTAGAGCACAGGCGTAGAGTAGCCAGCCTTTCGGTGTCCTATAGGATACATTTTGAGGAGAGTACGAGGGAATTGCATGATTTAATTCACCATCTCCGTTCCATCATCGGACGACCCGTCGTACGGCGAGTTTCCTCCCTTATGTTGTTAACACCACTACGTACCGGACGAAGCCTTTCGCCTCCTCCTTTATACAGCGTACATCGAGGGAATGGAACAATTTGCAAGCGGCGGTGTTTCCGTCGGACTACAATTTGAGTGTCTTCAAGGCTCGAGCCATCAACGATTGCGTCACTGCTTACCATCAGGCGGGCTTGCGGTCAAGCGCTAGTTTATATTTTAATAAAAAAAAAATGATTACAAAATAATTCGATCCTTCAATAGATTGGTTCTAATCTCGATCACGTGCACACAATCCCGGCCGCTAGCACAAAGGTTGCTAATAGTCATTACTCGACGTCACGCCCGCGGCTCGAGCAGCTATTTTAATCACGGCTAATAAGTGAGCTCCCGGTTATGGCAGCGAATTCGACCATGACAGTGTCGGTCAATAAATTTTATTTTCATTGGGTTTGTAAGGATTTTGGTGGCTGGGTTAACTAGCGTTTAGTTCAGTGGTGTTTTCTTGAATGTTAATTTAAAGACATTGGCACCGATTCCCTTGTTTTAACTAAATTAAATTTAAGTTTAGTACATATTTTTCTTTCTATTTCATGAAGAAAAGGATAGAAGATAACATTTTAGTTCAATCCTATCAAATTAAGATAGTCCATAGTCAGTTTAGACGCGATTATAAACATGGCGACCGAAATTACGTCAACTTACATCAGGAGCGGACTAATTTAACAGTAGGCCTAGTATGAGTTTTCATTACGAAACTCGATCGTCGATATCAAGCGCGTTTGGCTTGTCGATTGTCCCGCTTCAAGGTTATAAGAATTCTCAACCAATGAGAGCGCCAAACGCGCTCGATATCGACGATCGAGTCTCGTAATGAAAACTCATACTAGGCATACAGGTCTAAACTAATATTTGATCTTCTGTCTTTTTCTTAAAGAAAAAAATGCACTGAACATTAATTTAATTTAGTTTGTGAACGACAAAATCGGGCCATTGTTGTTTTGACTTTGACCTTCAACGTTTAAAAAGGAACTGAACGAGTTGCTGCGTAAAATGTGTTAAAATATATTTTAACATTTTTTTTTTTAAATTATATTTAGAAAAGAAACAGGAGTTGGCTGTTTATTCTGGTGGTATCATAGAAAAAAATCAAACAAGTAAACGAACAATTAATTTTGGCAAAAACAAAATATCAGCCATCCAATATCAGCCAACGGTTTTTTTTATCAAAAATAATTGGCGGACGACTGTATCCTAGAGCGGTTGGCCTCTCTGTACGATATTATATTTCTCGTTTGTCCCATTTTGAAACATTTATTCTTAATTATTATACAATATGTAAAGAAAACCCTATCCGATCCGTGAAGGTATCGTTAGGTATCGATAACTGATTCTACTAATAAATTCAAAGCCGGGATAGACTTAATAAAATAATCTTCCTAAAAAAATAAATATTATTTAACAAAAATAGGTAACTTAAATAATACATGTCCGGTAGGCAACCCTTCCGCGGACGACGGGGGGCAGGGCATGCGGCACGTGGTCGCATCGCTTATAATAATACTGTCAAAATAGTGTTGTCACTTTTTTAAAAATTACCAAATTCCGAGGAAGGGAATTATTTCGCGGGAAAAAATATTTCAAAATTCATTAGTATTGTTACTATGATGATTACGTAAAATTTTATATTATATTTGGTCATGTGTTTACCTAACCTTTATTATCCTTATGGGTCGGACGGGGTTTTCTTTACATATTGTATATAACTTCTACATAGTTATTAAATATAGCTTCTTATATATACAACAACATTTGGCGCATCATACCCGGCACACATCGCAACACAACTGCTCAGACCCGTCGTCCGTACGGCTTCACTAGACGTCATACCGGAAACACGACGAATCGCTTGACGGCAAGACTCTGTCTGGTAACCTCTGCCGGCAGCCGATGTTATGGTCTCCCACCGAGGACATTCAATATTAACCTACCTGATATTTGAGCACCCCACGTATCGGAATGTGATGAGAGAGATTTAATAAAAGGACATAAAGTGTATGGTTAGCAACAAAATTCGATTAATACTAAATTATTCGACAGTGTACTTTTGCATTTTATAATAGTCAAGAGTTAAAGAATGTCACTTCAGTTTCATTTATAATAAAACATTTCGCTCAGTAATTAAAATTTCGAAAATTAAATTTTTAAATAATGAAACAACAGATTTTTGGTTTCATAACCTGCTAATAATTTCAACGTCAATATCATTTATCATGAATTAATGGATACAGTTGGCGAACTTTTTAGGGTTCCTCCCCCAAACTGTAATAACGGGACCTTATAAATAACTCTACTGTCTGTCTGCCTGTCATCAAACTGTATCTCATGAACGGTGACAGTGACAGATGAAGTTTTCACAGATGATGTATTTGTGTTACCGCTGTATAAAAGAACAAATAAAATAAAAACAATTGTTTCCGTAAGCGAGACTGAATTGTCCTTGGCACAGTTTTTTCCTGTTTAAACACAGAATTAAAACTATGGAGTAATAGGGTAGTTTACTAAAAAAAACTAATTAGTCCGTCAGTCAGATTTCCAAAAAATACTAGGCACGTATTTTTTCTTTTTTCATATTAACAAAAATTGAAGACGACACAGTGCGTTGAAAACTCGTGTGACGTCACTGCACGCTACACTTTTAGCGAGGAGTTACGTCACCAGCCACCCCTCCTGATCTTTGATGCCTTTTATATTTGTAAATTTTTATTGATTTGATAAAAGAAAATATACGTGTGCAATATTTTTCTATAATTTGAATGACGGACTAAATAGAATCATTTTTTACCCAGGAAATATCCCTATTACGTAACACACTGTCAGTAGCAACGGGTTTCATTTTGACAGTTGAACAACGTTCATTGCGTTATTTACGTTGCTGAGCAGACACATTTTCGAACATATGACGCAATGGATTAAGCTTGGGATTGAGCTGCTCGCTCTGCTAAGCAATGTCAGTAAGCAATATGCGTAATTATGCAATATCATGACATTTTAATCTCTATCTTTTTTAAACCCTGAGTTTGTTTCGGCTTTTCTTCTCAGAGGTAGTTAGTTACGAAATGCGGGTTCGAAATGACGTGTAAAAGTGATCAGTGATCCTACTTGCGTAAGTCGTGGTGGCCTAGTGGTTAAAACACCAGCCTCTCAAGTATGAGTGCGTGGGTTCGATTCCAGGTCAGGCAAGTACCAATGTAACTTTTCTAAACTTGTATGTACTTTCTAAGTATATCTTGGACACCAATAACTGAGGGTGAAGGAAAACATCTTGAGGAAACCTGGACTTTAAGTCTGAAATCGCCAACCCGCATTGAGCAAGCGTGGTGACTACGCTCAATCCTTCTCTGTGTGAGAGGAGACCTATGCCCAGCAGTGGGAAGATAAAAAAGGTTGATGATGATGATGATGATCCTACTTGCATAATAAACGATTTCATTTTATTTCATTTCAATGGATTAGGAATTTGCTTCGACATCATTTCAAGTGACATTAATAATAGTGTTTTAAGTAATGTGGGTGCCGCCATTACAGAGAGCAAGAGCTGCTTGTGCTACTCTAATTACACAGAGCAAGAGCTGCTTGTGCTACTCTAATTACACAGAGTAAGAGCTGCTTGTGCTACTCTAGTTACACAGAGCAAGAGCTGCTTATGCTACTCTAATTACACAGAGCAAAAGCTGCTTGTGCTACTCTAATTACACAGAGCAAGAGCTGCTTGTGCTACTCTAATTACACAGAGCAAGAGCTGCTTATGCTACTCTAATTACACAGAGCAAGAGCTGCTTGTGCTACTCTAATTACACAGAGTAGGAGCTGCTTGTACTACTCTAATTACACAGAGCAAGAGCTGCTTGTGCTACTCTAATTACACAGAGCAAGAGCTGCTTGTGCTACTCTAATTACACAGAGCAAGAGCTGCTTGTGCTACTCTAATTACACAGAGCAAGAGCTGTTTGTGCTACTCTAATTACACACAGCAAGAGCTGCTTGTGCTATTCTAATTACACAGAGCAAGAGCTGCTTGTGCTACTCTAATTACACAGAGCAAGAGCTGCTTTTGCTATTCTAATTACACAGAGCAAGAGCTGCTTGTGCTACTCTAATTAGGTCACAGAGGGAGCAGCGGTGGCCTAGTGCTATCAGTCGCGACTTACAAGTTACAGGTAACTACGACCATTTTCTTATTTTTTTTTTTTTCTAGAAGGTGGTAAAATCCTCATGATCTATTCTCCGTTCGGGAAAGCAGAGGGGTGTTACGGTAAGGTAACTACGACCTGCAACTTGTAAGTCGCTTAGGTTAAGCGCTTTATTTTGTGTAAATTATTTCATAACCACTCCACTTAAAACACTAAAGGAAAACATCGTAAGGAAACAGACATGTCCTAGATCCAAAACTTTGAAGACATGTGCCATCTACCAACCCCGGCTCCCCGACCCACACTGGGTCTGCGTGGTAGATTAAGTCACTCCCTCTCACTGATAGGAGGCTTGTGTCCCCTAGAGGCTGATTTAATATGTAAATTAGGTCACATAATAAAAACTACTTAAGGGTTAATAGAACAAGGTTTTTAGTTATAAGAAGTAAGAATAAGCAAGTGAAATTAATTATGTTAATATATACTTATAGTATTTTTACGATAATATAGTATTGTCTATATATATTGATAATTTAGTTGTGTAGTGTTGTGTATACACACATCAAAAATTCGAACTCTAAGAAACAAAAACTATTTCAAATTATTAATCAATTATTGTATCATTTATAACCAAGTAGGTAATACCTATGTAAACTTTTTAATCTAGTGGACATACTGGCTGATTGTAAAAAAAAATCGAGTGTTATTTGTTTTTTTTTCTCATTCTAAATTCAAAAGCGAATGCATTTGTACGAAATTTATGGCGTCTTTGCTTATTAAAATTTAGTATTCGGTTTCAATTTAATGATTTAAACAATAATTTGAAAATAGTTTTGAACAAATTTGGATTATCAGACATTTTTACGTCTTAGAGCGACGTCATTTGACCGCAGATGAAATGCATAGAGCTGTAGGGATGTTGCAAGTGGTAAGAAGTCAATCTCAAGTATCTTGGTGTTTTGGTGTCAACAGAAGCGTTTTCCCGTCTTCATCAGCATAACAC
Source organism: Sesamia inferens (assembly GCA_037179545.1). NCBI lineage: Eukaryota > Metazoa > Arthropoda > Insecta > Lepidoptera > Noctuidae > Sesamia > Sesamia inferens. The sequence goes on along the minus strand of CM073936.1, from coordinate 5,636,704 downwards.
GGAAGATCCTGCTAAGTAGCATCCAGGTCGAGGAAGGTAAAATAAATAAATTCTTTTGTCATGCTTTGCACTACAGCCCAGCAAAACGACAATATGAATTGCATACTGTCTTATGTATTGTGCGCTATATCGAGGCAATCCCATGTTGACTAGAGCTGTATCCAACAATTTCTATTTCAAATCTCCATACAAACAACTGGCAACGTCAATACATTCCAGGGGCTCGGGGCTATTCTCCATGCGATACATTCTGCTTGTGTGGCCCCGTGAAGCGTAAATTTATATCAAGCGCTTCTAGACATAAACTAACCATATTCAGAGCACGTGTTGAATTATTTGGAGCAATTTTGAGCATTTCAAATATAATACATAATGAAAAAGTTTATTATTATTATTTTTTTATTTATAAATTTATAAACCAGCGCTTGACCGCACTCCCGCCTGATGGTAAGCAGTGACGCAATCGTTGATGGTAAAGCGCACTAGTTTATTAAGAGCATATTCACTCTAGCCTTGAAGACACTCAAATTGTAGTCCGACGGAAACACCGCCGCCGGCAGATTGTTTCAGTCCCTCGATGTACGCGGTATAAAGGAGGAGGCGAAACGCTTCGTCCGGATCGTAGAGGTGTTAACAACATAAGGGTGGAAACTCGCCGTACGACGGGTCGTCCGATGGTGGAACGGAGATGGGGGAATTAAATCGTGCAATTCCCTCGCACACTCCCCAGAATGTATCCTATAGAACACCGAAAGGCTGGCTACTCTACGCCTGTGCTCTAGGCTTTGGAGACCAACTCGAGTTAAATCAGGGTCACCAATCAACCTCTTCGCACGCCTCTCCACTAAATCCAAAGTGGCCAGGTGACACTTAGCAGCACCAGCCCAAATGTGGCTGCAGTACTCCACACACGAACGGACCTGTGCTTTGTACAACATTAAAAACTGCCCTGGTGTGAAGTACTGCCGGACCTTTGCGATAACGCCAAGTTTTCTGGCAGCCACCTTGGCCTTGGACTCAATGAACCGCCCAAAGTTTAGGTTCGAGGAAATCTCAACACCCAAAAGCCGAAGGCGGTCGGTACACTCCAAGGATACATTCCGAAAAGTAGGAGCCAAGGTGAACGGGCTCCTTTTGGCGGTGAAAAGACACGCCTGCGTTTTGGCGGCAATGAATGCTACAAGATTGGCATTGCCCCATTCGGAGACTGCCTGAAGTGCAACACTCGTTCGCTCTACCATGGCCTCTCTTATGTATTATTATTTGAGAATGTTCTTTTTTTGTCAGCTTTAATGCTGGTTTTCAACTTTATCGCTAAAGTATTAAGGCTCAAGGTTGGTTGGGAATATTTGACAGTTTCGGGTAGCTTAAACAGCTGTCGACCGTACGTCCGAACCTTTTTGGAGCCGTTCCCTCACGCTAAAAGAGGCCGAGTCGAAGCTTATACTCGTAGATTCTAGAAGCTTCCTTTCATATTTTTTTTTTATCAATTATAAACTAGCGCTTGACCGCAATCCCGCCTGATGGTAAGCAGTGATACGATCTTTGATGGTAAAGCGCGCTAGTTTATTAAGAGCCTATTCACTCAGAAAAACTGAGCGAATAGAAAGGAAGACGGCAGTTGAGCGAGGTGATGCAATGTTAAACCCAACAATACGACCAACGATGCTGCGCCAAAGGGAGATTGATCTGAAGACCCTCCACGACTAAACTCCCAACACAACAAAATTTGGCGCATCGTACCCGGCACACATCGCAACACAAATGCTCAGAGCCGTCCTCCGTACGGCTTCACCAGACAGCATGCCACGACAAATTGCTTGGCGGCAAGCCTTTGTCTGGTGGGTGGTGGTGGTGGTCATCATGTCAGCTACAGGACGTCTACAGCTGGATATAGGCATCACCTAAGGAATTCCTAAAAGCACGGTTGGACATAGACTGCAACCAGCGCTTCCCTGCGATTTTGGTCAAGTCATCCGACCTCCTAGTCGGTGTGTGTTGGTGCACAGATAACGTGCATTATTTTGCGAATGTTAAGTTGTTAAGTTCAATTTTATTTGTTTCGTTAAAAAAAAGCACAGACAATTAATATCAGTTTAGTGCTGCCAAATTAGTTAACACCTGACGTAATTTGACGTATTATTAGTAGTCATGTTTTAACCACGTAACTTAAATTAAGTTTAGTTCTTGAATAGAGGAATCCGCCTTATTGTGTGTGATTAGTTAAGTAGATTCTAACATAAGTTAAGATTACTGTTACTAACTTAATGGATCTTTCCTATCTTGTTAGAAATAAAATATATTTAAATTTATGGAATCAAATGTTAATGCTCAGTATAAATTTTTCTTAATTTTTCATACTATTGTTTAACATAGCAGCAGGGTAATTGCCTAACACATTATCAGAAGCAATGGGTTTCATTTTGATAGTTCTATAAGATTCATTGCGTTATTTACGTTGTTTAGCAGATACATTTTCAAACATACGGAGCAATGGAATAGCAATATGCTTCAAAATTATTATAACTGATAGTAATAGTGTGTTACGTAATTAGGGTGCAGAACTTGTTTATGTCATTTTATTCTAAACAATAATAAGTGAACTTTTGGACTTCATTGCACTAACAATAAGTGTCAAAAGTGGTACTCCACTTTTGACCCTTACTGTATATCACGTTTAATGATTTTTCAAATATCATCTCCCGCTCTGCATGGAGTGGAAAGACTACAGGCCTTTATTAATCGATTAGATATTATATAGTCTTGGACACTAATATAAACTTTGAAAGACTAATCTTTTATAGACTAGCCCGTGTTCCTTCACTTACCTGTGCGCTAGGAGCTACGATATGTCTTTAGAATAACCCGCTGGTACATTCATTAATAATGTTTACGTGAATAAATTCGTACCATATTACAGGTAGTTGATCCGTGTAAAATACCAGTAAAAGAAAAAAAGAAAACTGTACTCAAACACAAAATTATAAAATAATATGTTCTATTCTATTTTTAAATATGGCAAGTGGAGCCGATGTCGACTATTCTACTCTTCCTGATGTTATAAGCAGGGTCAAGACAATATCCTTTCTTTCTTTTTTTGACTTCGCACGGTTTGTGCATCTAGCCAATGTTACGTAATTAATTATTCATGTCGAAAAAGATGGCCGCGTGAACCGTCTTACGGGGAAGGTTTGAGACAAAGTCATGATGTGGCCACTATGCTGCGATATTTCACTGTTCTTTTTGAATTATTTACTGAATGTACTTTTACTACATAAATCACGCATTTTTATTTAGTTAACAACACTATAAATAATTTTAAAAATCCAATGATAAATGAGCGTGACACTCGACTTGACTTTCATAGAAAGACTAAAAATTATAAGCGAGACGTAACAGTCATGTTTTAAAATTGACACTCAGCTTGACTTTCCCGCCAAAACTCCGTCAAGACATTATTTGATAATTAACATTTAGTCTTCTCCAATCATAGATATTTTTTTGATTTGAAAAGAGTGAGCGAGATGGCCTTTGCTTTCGGTCCAGATTTATCTCTTTCCTCATAAATGACTGATGATTTTGAGAGAGACAAAGATAGACGAAACATCGTATCCTCTCTTTCTTTCGCAGCGCCTCAATTCTCATTTCTAAGGAATGTCCATGAGTATATGTCATTGTGTCCAATCCACTTTTGACATTGGCAGAATAGCCGACATCGACTTCACTTGCCATAAATAAAAACAGAATAAGATAGAATAGGCAATTCACATTAACAATTTATAAAATATCTGTCTGACATCCGTGATGCGCCCAAGACACTAGCAGTTGACAACAACCAACCAACAAATACAAAAAAAAAAGATAATTGCAGAGTGGGGGGAATAAGTACTTGTGTTACAAAATAAATAACAATTAAGTCGTGCGTCGCATCTGTGCAAGAACAGGTCGTTAGTATTAAGCTGCAACCGGTTAGATTGGAAGCTGACCTTGGCTAGGAAAATGATGCAGATTAACTATGACATTCGTGCTATCTTAAAATAAAATATAGAACTTGAGACCACAGTTTTCTTTTTTAAATAATTGTAAACTAGGGCTTGACTGCAATCCCGCCTGAAGGTAAGCAGTGATGCAATCGTTGATGGTAAAGCGAGCTAGTTTATTAAGCGTATTTACCTAAAAAACTTAGTCAATAGGAGGGAAAATGGCAGTTGGACGAGGTGATGCATGTTAAACCCAACAACACCACCAACGATGCTGCGCCAGAGGGAGATTGATCTGTCTCCAGATCCCTCCATGACCAAACTCCCGACACAACAACATTTGGCGCATCATACCCGGCACAAATCGCAACACAACTGCTCAGACCCGTCCTCTGTACGTCATATCATTATACATTATACGTTGTATCATTTTCGTAGAGTATTAAGTTTGCTTTTCATACCGCGAGTGCCGCCGATCGCGTCGTGATATCGGGTGGCAGCGCACATTAATGTGATGTAAACGTTACGTGTGCGTTGTGCTGCCAACAGCCACACCGCATTGCAAATACACAGATGATAATATGCAGGAGCTATCCTCCAATTAGAAACGAGGAATGAGAAAGTAGGAGATCCGCAATAGAACGAGAATAATCGATACAGCCCGAAGAATTGTAACACTTAAGTGGCAGTGCGCCGGGAACATTGCCCCTAGGATCGATGCCCGATGGGGCCGACGGGTTCCCGAGTGATGACCACGCACCGGAAGACGTAACGTGGGTAGGCCCCCGACAAGGCGGATCGACGACCTGGTGAAGGTCGCGGAAAACCGCTGGATGCGGAGGGGCAGGGCCGGTTGATCGTGGAGATCGTTGGGGGAGGCCTATGTCCAGCAGTGGACGTCTTTCGGCTGAAATATGATGTTTATGATCCTCTTATACTCATGGACGAAACTTTTTTTTTGTTCTGGATTAGAAATCGTCAAATAATATCTCCCGCTCTGAGCGGAGCGGAAGGGCGTGTCACACTTTTACTGACTAAAACCTACCCGTGTCTCTTCAATTGCCTATGCGCCAAGATCACGGTTTCTTTTTTAACCAACCCGCAACTCTGACCCAGACATCGGTCTTCCTCGACCCCGTCATGATGTGCTGACATCATGATGGGGTAAAATTATGACATTTATTGTACAAGCTACAAGCTTGTGCCCTGCATACCAAAGCTCATTAACCCATTGATCCCGGTTGTCTTTGTATAGTTTTATTGTGAACACAGTAGTCGTTATGGGTCAGGCAGTTTGGCAACTAAGGGGTATCTGGCGCGAGTTTTAAGTTTTTCCCTTTATTCATAAACGTTGATGAAAGTTAACTAGTCAGTTAACGTTAATCATCGCATATGAATGAACCCCATAAATGTTGGTGTTTATTCATGAACGAATAATAAAGTTAAATGACGTTAACAGGTCAAACATTTATGGTTAAAAGTCACTAATCAGAAGTTAACTTTAAGCAACGTTTATCAATAGAGTGGTTTATACCCAAACAAAACAAAAGTACAGAACGCCGTTAAAAAAGTTTTCGCTTCAAAAAACGCTAAATTTTTAAAACACTTTTGAGCATCGATGTCTGAGACACCTGTTCATTAAAGTTACTTGGATTGTCAGCAAAGCTCCCAACCTACCAACTGCCTAACATTTTCTCTCAACTAGGGCAAAATATTAGATTAACAAGAAGAGCTATCGTAAACCGTTCAGAACACTTATTATAGAAACGTAAGGCAGCTTTTTTGAATTAAATTATAGACATATATAACATGATGCCGTTTCATTTTTAGAACATTTTTGAGCATCGACGTCTGAGACACCTGTTCATTAAAGTTACTTGGATTGTCAGCAAAGCTCCCAACCTACCAACTGCCTAACATTTTCTCTCAACTAGGGCAAAATAATAGATTAACAAGAAGAGCTATCGTAAACCGTTTAGAACACTTATTATAGAAACGTAAGGCAGCTTTTTTGAATTAAATTATAGACATATATAACATGATGCCGTTTCATTTTTAGAACATTTTTGAGCATCGACGTCTGAGAGACCTGTTCATTAAAGTTACTTGGATTGTCAGCAAAGCTCCCAACCTACCAACTGCCTAACATTTTCTCTCAACTAGGGCAAAATAATAGATTAACAAGAAGAGCTATCGTAAACCGTTCAGAACACTTATTATAGAAACGTAAGGCAGCTTTTTTGAATAAAATTATAGACATATATAACATGATGCCGTTTCATTTTTAGAACATTTTTGAGCATCGACATCTGAGACACCTGTTCATTAAAGTTACTTGGATTGTCAGCAAAGCTCCCAACCTATCAACTGCCTAACATTTTCTCTCAACTAGGGCAAAATAATAGATTAACAAAAAGAGCTATAGTAAACCGTTCAGAACACTTATTATAGAAACGTAAGGCAGCTTTTTTGAATTAAATTATAGACATATATAACATGATGTCGTTTCATTTTTTAAATTATTTCAAATAATTTCTCAGGTGTGAGTCATCATCATGATCTCAGCGTTAATCCCAGTAGCATCCGAAGCTTTTTCAGCTTTGGAATCTGGGGTCCGCTTCAGTCAGACTGCTGATTTTGGCTAAACTTCGATATTTTCAGTAAAGCGACTGCCGTCTGACCTCCACAACCGGAAGGCGATATCGAAGCATTGCAGTCAGACCAATTGTTGGCCTTTTGAAGGCTCCAACCACCCGTAACGACTGCCACTTTATGTTCCTATGGCAACCGGGGCCAACGGCTTAACGTGCTTTCCTAGGCACGACCAGACCAGTGCAAATATTCATATTCATGCATACAAATATTTGCACTGCACGGGGAAAGAACCCGCGCCTCCTTCGCCGCGTTCGCTACGCCACAGAGGCTGTCAAAATCTCACCGCTACGAGTGTTTCAACTTTATATTTAATCCACAACTCGAAACCTAGATGGTAAAAGAAGTCAAGTACTTAAAGTTAAGAGCGTTGAATTCATGTAATTTGTATAACAAGTTGTGTACAGGTAGCATTTATCACGGCAGGGGTAGTAATGACGTTTTTGTAACTACACCCTTATAGTTGCGTGACTGAAGTTTTTAATTTTGACCCATTTTTTATGGTGGTTACAACTAACTGAAGGTAAAGTGGAAGTGTTTATAAAGTGGTTAGAGTGTGGTTAGAATTTGGTTGGTCATTACAGGTTTCATTACTGTTGAAGGTGGGATTGAGTTAAAAGGAATGAATGCAGCAAAGCACAGGCGAAGAGTAGCCAGCCCGTCGGTGCTCTATAGGATGCATTTTGGAGAGTGTGCGAGGGATTCTTTTTTTTTGGCATAAGCATTAATTATTCACACATATGTACATACATACATTCACTTCACCATTATTCACTACACCACAAACACTGCCTAAACATAATCACCAAACAGCCACTCTTACTCCATACAATCTCACTCTTCACCATCTCATTCTCATATTTTAAAGTTTATAGTTTTAAAGTCACTAGCTCAAAATTCATTGCATTATATAGCATACCTACCCTATGACTGGACACTGCCCCCTAACAGATACAGGTTACCTATTGTACCTACCTCTTGTAATGCAGTTTTATTGTACACGTACACGATAAGTGGATAATGTATTTTTTGTCCCAATAAATATTATTATTAAAAACAAAAAAAAAGTTAAAATAAAAAAAAACAAAAATTGCATGACATTAATCCCCCCATCAACGGACGACCCGTCGTACGGCGAGTATCCAGCCTTACGTTCTTGACACCACTACATCCACTGCGTCCATTAAGGAAAACACAAAAATAAAAAACAACAATTCAGAAATTAAAATAACCCAACAAGTACCTAGATGCTTTACAGCAGGTACATTGTGCTTACACGTGTGCCATGCAATTATACAATACTAAGAATTTGAATCTACACAATGCAAAGATAGTTTTGTCCTAGGTTCAGCAGCTCCAACAGTGTTCCCGAATACTAAGTTTAGCTCCTGTGTAGCTGTACCAGTACCGGACACCCTTGTCAGAGATGCAATTCCGTAACGTACAATATGCTTGGCTACATAGTGTGTAATATGGCTTGGCTTTGAATAAAAAACATAAAAAATTTCAAATTAAAACTACAAGAGGAAAAATCAAAGAATAATCAGTGTATAGAAATCGGACGCAGTTCAAGCCCAAGCCTTTTTGTCCTCAATATAATCCTTAACTCTATAAAATGCTTTCTGACACAACTTACGTTTAATGAAGAATTTGAATTTATTCCGGCTCAGATCTTGAACCACCTCTGGAAGTCTATTATAAAATGTATACATTGGCATCTGAAAGAGCCACCTATTTCCTTGAGCCTTGTTGTAGGTACAATAAATTTGTGCCTGTTACTAGTATTTATATTACGGACATCACTGTATTTTTTAAACAATTTTATAAGCAAAATGTTAGATGAATCTTTGAGGTAATAACATTGCATTGGCGTTATAGCTATGAAGGCATTATTAATAAAATTTAAAAAACCGTATCGTGTATCAGCCGTGACCTACAAGATTTTGGTCGTAGGTTCGAATCCAGCCAGGCGCTTTACTTTGTGTATATTATTGATTACCACTACTCTCAAAACGGAGAAGGAAAACATCGTGAAGAAACCGGCATGTCCTAGAAGCAAAACTTCGAAGACGTGTGACATCTACCAACCCGCACTGGCCCCCGTGGTGTAATATGGCCCACTCGCTCTCACTGAGAAGAGACCTGTGTCCCCAGGAGTGGGGACGTTATAGGCTGTATATACTATAACAAATTATGTAGGCTAGTATTATAGTCTTTTCTTTTTATCGGACAATCAACCACTAAACACTACAACTCACCACTGCAACTCCTGAAAGCCAGAATCAACAGTGGAGACCGCCAGAAAAACGCCGAGCAATGAAGCTCGACGAGTCCCGGAGAAACGATTCAACTGTCTTGGGTCCCGCAACGAAATTAATCAGAAAAGAATAGCGGAGGAGTAAGAAAAAAGATTTTTTTTTTCCACTTCCCTCCATAACAAGCAGGAGACAGAACAGAACTAGGCCAATCGGCACAAAGGGACATTATTGCAACTGGGAGAAGCCCAGATTGCCAAGCACCACGGAATAAAATTTGATTAAGTTAATGAGTCCTAAGTATGTATTTGCTGTTACAATTGATTCCAATAATAGGTATGGCAAAAGCGCCTAAACGCACAGAATTTGGTTCTAGTTTCTATAAGGTCCGTATAATAAACGACTCCGGATGTAACTTGTACGCTATCCAACATAATATTGCGTTCATTCTGCCAAAGAATACACTTCCACAAGATGTGATGTGCGGACTGTTCAAATTCACAGTTCGATGTAGAACATTGACACAAAGGCGATAGTATTATAGTTATACTCCTTGCGTAACCTTGATCTTTCCCTGTCTTTTTTCAGGACATCCCAATTTCAACTTACGTCATCCTAACACCAACTCATACACCACAAACTACTCTATAAACCCTGAACCCTCAACCCAAGACCATAACTCCGACTGTAACGCTTATCACAATAAAAAAATATATATGTATACAAAATAAAATTTACGATAGCAAGACCATACCGACTTCACAAAAAGTTCCAACCTTTTGTTTCAAAGGTGCCTTACCTGTGAAAAGCAGTAAATAAATGCAAATTGTTGGAAGCACTCTCTTCGACCCCTACCTATAGGGGTGGTCTGAAGGGCGGCCGGGCGTCACTACGGGGTACACCCGCTTTTCGGACCAGTACGGCCGTTAGATTGCTGCTGTTAATGTTTTAGCATTCGGTACGATGGTTGGGGCCATTTTGGGAGGTAATTAGGTTAGGTTGTAGTAGTTTAGGTAGAAATTATTTCAGCATTTTCAGCCACTGATAAATATGAATTACCCATTCAATGTTATGGGGTGCCCTCATGGGTAATGGTGATGTGAATGAACTTTAACAAAGACTAGCCGTGCCTCGCAGTTTCACTCACGCAACTTTTGATCTCGTAAAAATATCGGAATAAAAAGAGACTGCTTATAAACTATCTGTATATCAAATTTAATGCAAATCCATTCAGTAGTTTTGCGTGAATAAGTAATAAACTTCCATCCATAAATTCTCACAAACTTTCGCAATTATAACGTTAGTACAATTGTAGTTTTCCAAAATAGGTTCAGAATAACTGTCTATTAGATTATCATGGTTTCAGGGTTCATCATTTCAGCCGAAAGATGTCCATTGCTGGACATAGGTCTCCTCCAAGGATCTCCAAAACGACCGGTCTTGCGCCTTCCGCATCCACCGGTTTCCCGCGTCCTTCACCAGGTCGTCGGTCCACCTTGTCGTGGGCCGGGTTATAATAAACTGATAATTAAATGGTTAATAATTAACAGATTTACTTTTAGACAAGTACTTTAGGCATTTTATATTAGAAGCTAAGAGTTAAAGAAGAGAGAGAGAATAGAATAGAATACTCTTTATTATGTACACCATATAGATTAAAGAACATAAATTGACTGATAATAAAGGTTGACTGGTAGAGAATGCTTCAGGCATTAAGTCCGCCTCTGTACAATTGATGTGCGAAAGAATAAATAAATAATTTTAGGATCAGGAAAGAGATTTACATAAAGAAAAGTACAACACAAGTCAGAAACAATGATTTATAACCAGTAACTCAATTTTATAACCTTAAAACGACACTAACACAATTAGCCATCAGTTTAATACCATTTACAGCGAAATACCAACAAAATGACCGACTTACTGCAAATCGCACCGACCACCAATTCACCCACCTTACCGTCCAAGAGCTCAGGAGCAATGGGACCTGTCAATCAGACCGCCGTCTATTTATAATAGATAGGCGTAGATATAGTAGATGTAGGCATAGATAGAGTACGTGCGAGTTGCTACAAGTCTTCAAACTTCTATCTGCTAACAATAAATATAAAGATTTTGCAAAGTGCGAGAATCAGAGTGCTGTTCTTTTTTTAAATGTTTCTTCAATTTCGATTCAAAAACGGATGTATTAATAGACTTTTCTTGCTAACTGTATTATCTTATCCAATCGTAATGTTAGGCCCCTATTGCGCAACTCCGCGGATCTGTTAGAGTGCGGCCGGCTGAACGCGCGTTCTTTAAACTACGATAGCTCTGAAATTAAAGAGCACAGCTCGTCACACCTTATGTCACTGTAATCGTTATGAAATAAGCTATATGATTTTCTATAGTTTTGTACAGTTTTATCGTGGAATCTATTGTCGATTCGAAATTGAAAGTAGGGTTAGCTACTTTTTCCCAGTTTTTGGTACAAAAGTCGTAAAGTCGTCATTTTAATAATTTTTTCCAAAGTTATTGTTTTATTTACATAATAACACATTATTGTACAATAATCAAGTAAAATGACAGACACTTCCATACATATTTTGCATCTGCAAGCTTAGCAAAAATACGGCTCAGATAGTCAATCCGTACAACTGCCGCGTCCGTTGACATAAACGCTTTTTATTTTTAAAAATTTCGGTAACAAACTTTATTGCATGTGATGTTTTATACCTTTCTTATTCTTTCTTTATTTAGTTTGTGTAAGTTAGATTAAGAAAAGTATACTCTAGACAGGCAATATTTGTCATTTAATCCGATTGATTGATTGATTCCTAACGGACACGGGTTTTTTGACAGAAATCTCCTGGAGATTTCTTAACATACGGGCCAAAAAACAAACAAACATGGCCGAATTCTATCACTATAGATAATAACATTTGTGATGTCAATGAAATTGCAAACATGCAAGTCTCTTGTAAAAATAATTCGCGAAATCAGCTGCCTCGAGAGACAATGATTTAATATCTAGATTTCTCAGAAAAATCCCGTACAAAAGAACACTTTTGATTTTACCCCAATTTTAAAATATTTGGGACAAATTTATTGCGAATTTTTCTAATAACTTTATATGGCCCGTTAATTTTTGATACACCTATGTTCAGATGTTATATCAATAATTAACTAAATCTGTCAAATCCCGTTGTTAAGAGAAGCGCTTCTTCTTCAGCCTATTGATGTCCACTGCTGGACAAAGGCCACCCCAAAGGCTTTCCACGCTGACTGGTCTTGTGCTGCCCGCATCCATCGGCTTCCCGCGACCTTCACCAGGTCATCGGTCCACCTTGTTGGGGGCCTCCCTACGCTGCATCTTCAGTATGTGGCCGCCACTCCAGAACCTTACTGCCCCGTCGGCCATCGGTTCTACGAGCAATGTGCCCTGCCCACTGCCACTTCAGTTTAGCGACTCTCAGAGCTATGTCTGCGACTTTGGCCTATTGGCCCATTGTGAGCGACCACGTTTCAGTTCCGTAAGAGATGCGCTTACCAAGAATTATGGTTTCGCATTTTTTTTTTTTTTTCACCTTTTAAATAGCTGTTGTGTAAATAGCTAAGAGTTCCGAACAAAGACTGTACAACGATAAGTAAAAAGCGATATTCTAGAATATCTACAGCGACAACTGCAACGAGCACTTCAGGGACAACGTGAAGAAACTTCTGTGGTGTTGAAGTATATGAGCAACACGGACTTCGTCAACTTAAGGGAATACTTCGGTGCGACATCAGCTACGGTTTACTTGTCATTGCCTACTATCGACTGTACCTTCGTTCCTAATAAACGTCGTAACCCTTAACCACCCTTAGCACTTTAATATCCCCAGTAACAATTGCTTCCCCTCGCTCACTGCCGTTTTCCTTTCTATTCAATCAGTTTTTTATTTTGAGTGGATAGGCTCTTAATAAACTAGCGCGCTTTACTATCAACGACTGCATAACTGCTTACCATCAGGAAGGATTACGGTCAAGCACTGTTTATAATTATTTATAAAAAAAATACCTACATAATTATCTATATCTCATTACCTTGAAACCAAAATTTTTGAAGGTACCACGTATGAATTACATACAAGCTTTCTAAAAGCTAAAGGTGAAAAATTCTGGGAAATTTTTAAAATATTATAATATGAAATCATCAAGAAAATACTCTTGTTTTTAAAAGATAATTACAATGAAACTGGGAGACTTTGTAGTTATAATTTTCCCATTATTTTACCCCTAAACCCGACCTCGACTAACGAGTTTAAGGTCATAGATTCGAAACCATACAAAGGCTTTACTTTGAGTATGTTATCTGATTACTTTACTTTCGACGTTATGTGAGTTCCAGACACCGCAGTAAAACAACCTGCGCTTTCTAGAACCAAAAATCAAAAGACATGTATTACCTGTTACTTTACTCTGGTGAAGCCGTACGGAAGACGGGTCTGAGCAGTTGTGTTGTGATGTGTGCCGGGTACGATGCGCCAAATGTTGTTGTGTTGGGAGTTTGATCGTGGAGGCTCTTCAGATCAATCTCCCTTTGGCGCAGCATCGTTGGTCGTGTTATTGGGTTTAACATTGCATCACCTCGCTCAACTGCCGTCTTCCTTCCTATTCGCTCAGTTTTTCTGAGTATACATATTTTATAGTGTAAAATATGTAAATCCATACAAAAGGCGTGTTCGGTCATCGGACGACCGAGTGATGGTATGATCATATGGCGAGTTTCCACCCTTACGTTGTTGGCACCACAGACGAATCGTTTCGCCTCTTCTTTTATGTCGCGTTCATCGAGGGAATGGAACAATTTGCCATCGTTAGTTTCCGTCGGACTTCAATTTAAGTGTCGTCAAGGCTAGAGTGAATAGGCTCTTTATAAACTAACACGCTTTACCATCAACGATTGCATCACTGCTTACCATCAGTGCAGTCAAGCACTAGTTTATTTGCTAGTACAGAGGGGGACTTAATGCCTTAGGCATTGTCTACCAGTCAACCATAGGTAGTGAAGAGATTAGTAGCAAGTGCTTTAATTGTTGTTGAGTTTGGAAATCTATTCCATCCTAGGATATAATGGGGTCAGATTTATTATAAATTGGGAAAAATTTGAACTTGGTCTGACCTTTTAATACAAATCAGTAACTAATACAACCCCAAGAGGAGTCTTGTTAACTACAATTAAATTCCACAAAGAAAGAAAACTAGAACAGTATTTTTCAACCTTGAACAGAACGAGAATCGTTCCCTAGCAACCAATTCCACTAAACAAATATCTTCAATATTTATCTGCCTATAGTACACATTCAATTTACCCGCACATCTACATCTCCCAAACGCTCTCTCACTTAGCTTGATTGGTGAGTTCTTTTGTTTTTTTTGAAAGCCTTCTTAGCAATCAGTTGGATAGGTAGACCTAATGCGCTGACATTAGCAGGAATGAGGTTAAAAGGGTGTTGAAGCTTGCTCGTAAATTTCCACTAGCACGTTGGTATGAGCAAAGTATTGAAAGTCTTCGAATAAAAAACTTGGCCACGGTTTGCCATTTCATACATTAATTGCAAAGCAAATTGATATCCTTCGTCAATTTGACATGTTGAAGCCGTTTTATACAATTGTCAAAGAATAATAGTTGAAATTTGAGCTTACGGAAAATCATCATCATCATTTCAGCCGAAAGACGTCCACTGCTGGACATAGGCCTCCCCCAAGGATCCCATGACGACCGGTCCTGCGCCTCCCGAATCCAGCGGTTTCCAGCCGTTTTCGTCCTGCCGACTTCCTTCCTAATCGCTCAGTTTTTCTGAGTGAATAGGCTCTTAATAAACTAGCGCGCTATATCATCAACGATCGCATCACTGCTTACCATCAGGCGGAAGGTACCTGGTAGCCACCCGTCGGCCCCATCGGGCATCTGTCCCATGTGCAATATGCCCGGCCCACTGCCACTTTAGTGTTGCAATTCTTCGGGCTATGTCTGTTACTGTCGTTTTTTTGCGGATCTCCTCATTCCTGATTCGACTACGCAGTGAAACCCCAAGCATAGCATAGCCCTCTCCATTGCCCATTGAGTGGCCTTGAACCACGTCTCATTTCCATAAGTCATCACTGGCGACACACACTGGTCGAAAACTTTTGTTTTGAGACACTGCGGTATTTCAGACGAGAAGATTCCACGCAGCTTCCTGAATGTAGCCCAGCCGAGTTGGATTTGACAATTGACCTCTTTCTCGAAGACGACATCATCATTATCAACCTTTTTATCGTCCCACTGCTGGGCACAAGTCTCCTCTCATTCGGAGAAGGATTGAGCGTAATCAAGAAGACGAAGCGAAGACGACAAATAGACAGAAAATGTCTTCGACTCGCGATTGGATCGTGAAATTACCTATTTGCCTGCTGTATTCCATAACATTGCATCCTCTGGCCGAGCTTTTACTTAGTTGTTGCATAAAGTTCCTTTTTACTTTAGGTTTTTGCTCAGCTCGTAAAAGTCTCAACATGATGTTAGTAGCCTATAGCCTTCCTCAGAAATTGGAATATAAGGTGCCATAAAGTTGCTATTGTATTTATTTCGGAAATTAGCAATTTTAAACAAACATAACGCAAAACATGACGCTAAGGGGTTCAGGCACCTTCAAGTGATCACCACACTTGCACAAGACCAGTTAACTATTTTTGACTAATATTAACTACTTGCCTCTGTCCACAACTCTGTTTACGTATCCTAAGTGTAATATTATTATTTGTTCTTACATAATCAAATTGTAAATCATAAAAATAATCATCATCATATGCTTAACCTATTACCAACTATGTTGGGGTCTGCTTCCAGTCTGAATATCAGTATTTTACTTAGAGTATTTTACGTTATTGAGCAGCAGTGCGACTACTCTGGTCTGGAAGAGCTGAGAGTTTACACCAACGGATCAAAAACCGACCAAGTAACAGGCGTCAAAGTCTTCTCACATGTCTTCAATATACCGTATTTAGCGCTCTGGATATATATCCAGAGCACTAGGGATGCTCAACACGGTCTACCAAGCCGAGTGTCTGGGCATAAAATGGGTATCACGGGTCACTGCTCGCTAAGTATACATTTTCACACAATAGCCATAACGGACAGCCCTCTCTGCAGAGCTTGCATGGAGGCTAACGAGACAGTTGTGTATGTACTCTTTGAGTGTACAGACGTCACCCAAATTAGAAGTGAAACCCTTGGGGCACCAAGATCTTATAGATAGAACCAGTATTTTATATGCAGCAGTCGTTGCATATACCAGTAACTGTCCTGGTCAGATGGGCAGTCGCCCATCTGACCAGAACAGTTACTGGGTAATTACGATACCCCTTGTTAATCCTGGTAGTCAGACTTTCGGGCTTCTGACTACCTGTAGCAGTTGTCAAAGATCCACGCATGACAATCGGTACCAATAATTTAACGTGTTTTTCGAGACACGGAGGGGTCTCAGTATGTAAAGAGGGTCATCCATCTACAGACCGACCACGGAAAATGTAGCTTGACTTAATCGATCGACCAGTGTGGCTGTTATTTTTAGCCTCGGGCCCCTTTGACAGACACAAATATTGATGGCAAACTGGCGAAAATAACGTATCCGACTAAGTACATGAATGGCGACCTCTTATATGGAAATATAAACTCTATTCGGACGAAGATAGAGTACATATAAGTCTTCACTAAATCATTATCATCATCTCAGCATTAATCCCAGTCGCATCCGAAGCTTTTTCAGCTTTTGGAGTCTGGGGTCCGCTTTACCAGTCTAACTGCTGATTTTGGCTAAACTTCGATATTTTCCATGAAGCGACTACTGTCTGACCTCTTTTGAGGGCTCCGAAAATCCGTAACGACTGCCACTAGAAGTTGGTATGGCAACCAGGATCAACGGCTTAACGTGATTTCCGAGGCAAGACCAGACCAGTGCAAATATTCATATTAAATTTATGCATACAAATATTTGCAAAAACGGCCACATTATATATTATCACTTACGTATTTACTCAGCCTTTAACTAGCTCTTCTTTTATATTGCAGTGCATCTGACCGATATAACCATTTCCCATTGACCTCGATTTCCGCAGCCACTACTTCCTATGAGTGTCCTGCTACCATAGCCTCCAGGACTTTGGTTGCCTTTGAGGCTTGAAACTAATATAGGTGCTTACTTCTTCTTGATGGACGTATATATGTGCAGTGCAGTTAGGACACCTAATAAGAAAAGTACCGGGCGACCGAGCTTTGCTCGACATCTTTTTTTTGTTAGGTACATCGCGTGTCTCTATATTTTCAAAACAAAAAATACATAACGAGCGAATTTTTTAAATAATATTTTTTGACTAATGTTTTTCGATCATACCGACATAATAATAAAAAAATATTATTAACTGTTATTTAAATACAAAATTACGAGTGCAATTTAGTTTAACATTTTATTATAAATAAGTACTTATAGTTTAACAATCAGTTACATCAGTTATATATTATCATCAATACATAGCTTGAGGTCTTAACCTAATACTTCCTTCCATACTATATTGCGGGTATGCTGAGGGTTTTCATTAATAATAATCATTTCACGTTCAGACGCACGCTGCCGCATATCTTGCAGACGTCGCTCCCGTTGCTCATCATTTTCGGCGGCCACACGTTGTGCTGCACTGCTCTGACAGCCTCCGTGGCGTAGCGGTAGCGAACGCGGCCGCTGCGCAAGGAGGCGCGGGTTCGATCCCCGCGCAGTGCAAATATTTGTATGCATAAATATGAATATTTGCACTGGTCTGGTCGTGCCTCGGAAAGCACGTTAAGCCGTTGGTCCCGGTTGCCATACGAACATCTGGTGGCAGTCGTTACGGGTTGTTGGAGCCCTCAAAAGTCCAACAATTGGTCTAACTGCACTGCTTTGATATCGCCTTCGGGTTGTGGAGATCAGACGGCAGTCGCTTCACGGAAAATGTCGAAGTTTAGCCAAAATCAGCAGTTAGACTGGTAAAGCGGACCCCAGACTCCAGAGCTGGAAAAAGGCTTCGGATGCGACTGGGATTAACGCTGAGATGATGATGACACGTTGTCCTGCACGCTCTCGTGAAACATCTAAATAAGACCTATCTGTTCTTAAAATGTTAGTCAAGTTTTGCAAGCATCTTACTTTAGCAGCACGTGTGAGATGAGCGGAAACCTGATGATGGGTCCTCACTGTGCGAAGTCTGACAAACACGTGTGGGACGAGCGGAAATCAGATTGTTTTCATGGAGGTTTTCTTCTGCTTCTTGAGATGAGTCACGGCTTCGTGGAGTTAAATTGTTCGTAAGCGTTTTTTTAAATGTTCTTTTTGGCATTTTCGTGTAAAAAAGACACATGATATTTTAAGAGCAATTTTCTGGGTCTAACCTCAAACCAAACATTGGCTTCGTGTACCATGAATGTAAACGTCATCTATATCAAATCTTAGTACTATATTAATTATCAGTTTTTTTTTTTATTTAATTATATTTGTTTTTATGAAGACTATGAACAATTGTCTGATGTAAATAAATCAATAATAATAATTATAACACAAAATTATAACACAAAAAAAGATGCCGAGCAAAGCTCGGTCGCCCAGGTACTATATATATATACAAGAATTGCTCGTTTAAAGGTATAAGATATTTTGCCTACTTCGAGGAGGTGCAAGGTATCATAAGGTTAGCAATAATAATAATACTAATATTTCAGTTCGTGTTGTGGCAAGTCTGAAATGTTGACACTGTTGAGAAATTCTGTTGTAAATTCGACTGCTCCTTCAGGCTGATCTTTAAAATGAATGAGCTTCATTGTTTCGACTTCTCCTACACTTTTGTGATACCCTGGTACTTTGCACCTCCGCAAAGTAGGCAAAATAAAAGTTCTTCCAGGTATTATATATTTACAACAAAAAATATTGTTGTTTATATACAACATCATTTCTTTCACAATTGTTTCGACTTCTACACTTTTGTGCGACCCTGGTACTTTGCATCTCCACAAATTAGGCAAAACAAAATTTCTTCCATTGATTTAACAAACGAAAAAGAAAATTCGTTGACGCCGTTTCCAATTATATATAATGTAATAAAAAGCATTAGACAACGCCATCATTTCTTTTTTAAACTCCAAAAAAAAAAAAAAGAAAAAACAATAAAATGTAATAAAAAAACATTAGACAACGCCATCATTACTTTTTTTAAAACTCCAAAAAAAAAAGGAAAGAGCACTATATAGCCAGGGATATAATGTAATAAAAAGCATTAGACAACGCCATCATTATATTTTTTTAAACTCCAAAAAAAAAAATGAAAAAAAACAATAAAATGTAATAAAAAACATTAGACAACGCCATCATTATTTTTTTTAAAACTCCAAAAAAAAAGGAAAAAACACTATATCGCCAGGGATTTGAACCCGAAGTCTACGAGCTCCGAATCAGAGGCCGAAGCCCCTCAGCTATTCGTATCATTAAGGACACCGGCGAAATTTAGCTTCTTATGAGAAGTTTAGCAATTGTTCAGTACCTCAAAACATAGAAAAAAGACATTTTCTGAAAATTAAACCTAGCTAGATCGACTTATCGTCCCCGAAGCCCCCTGCACACAAAATTTCATGAAAATCGTAGGAGCCGTTTGCGAGATTCCAATTATATATATATATACAAGAATTGCTCGTTTAAAGGTATAAGATTAAAGGTATAAGATATGAACTTTGATTTGTGACAACCATTCCATTTGGTTGACATTGTTATTTTCAATTTTTTTATTTTGAGTATGGTAACTCTTCTGTTTTGTGAATGTGATATTGATTGTAGACTTATCAATATTTCGATTTGTTTAATACCTACTTCTTATTTGGTTAAGTGCCTGCTAATAGGGATGTTTCCTAGGTAAAAAAAAAATATTCTATTTAGTCCGTCATTCAGATTATAGAAAAATATTGGATACGTATTTATTGTTTTATCAAATCAATAAAAAATGACAGATATAAAAGGCATCCAAGATCAGGAGTGGTGGCTGGTGACGTCATTGCTCGCTAAAAAGTGTAGCGTACAGTGACGTCACAAGAGTTTTCAACGCACTGTGTCTTCATTTTTTGTTTATATGAAAAAAAAAATACGTGTTTAGTATTTTTGGAGGTATGACTGACGGACTAATTAGTTTTTTTTAGTCAACTACGATATTGTTGTCTGACCTATATATTGGTTGTTGTCCCATATCAAATACTAATAACACTGTCATTTCCAAATACCAATTATTGGAAGTGTGCACTTAGTTTCTGATGTTTCATAAGTGCCCATGTAAGTGTAGGTGAAATAAAATATTTCGTTTCTGTAATTGTTGGGTCGAATACATCAATTCCATTAGAAGGGGCTTGTGTGAAGAGGAATTATTCATTTTAATATTGTTGATTAGTCAAACCGTGATATCCGACCTGTATTGTAACTACGTAACACATTATCAGTATTAATGGGTTTCATTTCAGTTCAACAGCATTCATTGAGTGACTTAAAATATGAAACTTATGACGTTACATGCTTTTTATTAACTTCACTTGTATGTTTGCTTGCTTGTTTGTTTGTTTGTCCGTCTCTAACTCTTTGGACTACGTGTGAGCGGCTCATTACTGTAAAATGTCCCACCGTTTTCAATACGTTCGTTCGTTTCATTTTTTTTAAAAGATATTCGAACTAAAAAAATAAATACCTATGGTTTAAAATACTAATAAAAACACGCTTTTAATGAATATAAAAAAAAAATGGTTGCCTGTAAAGTCGGTTTTACGGGCGAAGATTTTACGTGACAACGTCTTTTTCTCGGTAGAATATTTATTGATATGAATATAATTAAATTGCACAATAGGAACAAGGAATTGAATGAAAATAAGAATTGCACAAATTTTAACTATAGAAATACAAGGTGTCTCAAAAGTAAGTTCACATTTGCTTATCTTATTACGCGAAAGCAACTATTCTGAGGGGCGCGGGGGGTATGTCAGTCGGTAGTCTGGCTCTTGGGAATTTAGTCGCTATGGAGCGTTTCTCTGGTGCGGACCGTGCGTTGTGCGTACGTGAGTTTTACAAAAACGGTAATTCGGCGACTGTAGCGCGTAGAAAATTCTGCAGTATTCGACATATTCGTCACTTAAATGATGCGCCTAGCACTCGTCTCATTGCAAAATGGGTTGAGAAGTTTGAAGAGACTGGGTCAACTCTGGAGAAACCAAAATCTGGGCGACCAAGAACATCAAGAACAGCCGAAAACGTGGACAGTGTTACTCAGTCTATTCGAGATGATCCAAACCTCTCGATTCGGAAGCGTGCTGTTGCTTTAAATGTGCACAGATCTTCATTATGCCGCATTTTACACAAAGATTTAAAGCTGCACCCGTACAAAATTCAGTTAGTGCAAGAACTGAAGCCTCAAGATGCTGGTCAGAGGCTTGCCTTTGTAAATCAGATGATTGAGCGCTTTCCAACGTTCACCAACATCTTGTTTTCCGATGAAGCCCATTTTCACCTGAATGGGCATGTAAACAAGCAAAATTGTCGTTACTGGAGTGCAACCAACCCAAAACAAAAACATCAGAAACCGCTACATTCACCCAAAGTCACCGTATGGGCAGCGATGTCGGCGCGAGGAATTATCGGCCCTTACTTTTTTGAAGATGGAAGGGGACGCACACTCACAGTGAATTCAGAGCGTTATGTGGAGATGTTAGATGAGTTTTTCGTACCCCAACTGCAAAACTTTCCTAGTTACAACCAAAGAACATGGTTCCAGCAGGATGGAGCAACTTCACACACGTCCAACAGATCTCTGCCTCGAGTTCGAGAAATTTTTCCGAACAAATTAATCTCCAGGCGAGGTGACATAAATTGGCCTCCACGGAGTCCCGATTTAACGCCTATGGATTTTTTCCTGTGGGGTTATGTCAAATCAAAAGTTTACGCTAATAAACCGACTTCCCTGGCACAATTAAAAGAAAATATCCGTCATGAAATGGCAGCCATCACGGAGACTACCTGCCGAGCTGTCATAGGCAATTTTAGTGCCCGACTAAATGAATGCCGAGAGCGCAACGGTTTACATTTGGACGATGTTATTTTTAAAAAATAAATTCCCAAACAGTGTACTTCAATATAAAATAAACATTTTTTCAATAAAGCTAAGACTTTTCTTTTAAAAAAAGATTTAAATGTGAACTTTCTTTTGAGACACCTTGTATATTTTGTTTACTAAAACATCGGTGACTCATCGTAACGTTACCGAGCGTTACACTTTTTCATAAGTGACTCCCAGCCGCAACCTAATTTAAGACGTTGTCACGTCAAAAAAATGTATATTAAGCGCCTCACGCTTTTTTAACTCTTTGGTTTGATATTTTTTAAAAGCATGTTTTTTTAGTTTTTTAAACTATATTTTTTTAAAATGATATTGTGTAGTTGAAAAATTTAATTATGATTCAAATTGATAGTAATAGTGAGTTACGCAATTTGGGTGCTGTGCTCCTGCAGCAACATTCCTCCTTATTCATAAACGATGTTTAAAGTTAACTAGTGATTAGCGATTCTTCAACCATACATTTTAGACGTTTGCACGTCATTTAACTTGAATCATCGTTTATGAATAAAGTCCTTAAACACTGGTGTGTTTATTGATAAATGGTGATTAAAGTTAAATGAGGCGCAAACATCTTAAATGCATGGTTAAAGAATCGCTAATCACTAGTTAACTTTAAACATCGTTTATGAATAAGGGGGAATTATAATTAGACTAGTGTCACATTGAGACACACACCACATCGCCCGTTGTTTGTTCCAAAACTGATTTGAACTTTCTGTCTTATGATAAAAAGTAATTGATTTTCTATGGATAGCTTAGAAAATCAATTACTTTCTATCTATTTTTTTTTCATCGTATTTGACAAATTCTGGACAATTTTTTTTCTTCTGTTCGATTTTCGAGTCAAATCTTTTGGATTAAATCGTCAGATTTATAAAACAAAAAGCTTTCTATTTTGTATCTTTGGATTTATAATTTAAGTTGTAATGTATAAAACGTTGTGTTGTTTATGTTAAAGTTCCTTAGTATATTTCATTAGGCTGTGTTTTTTTTTTTTTTGTGTGTTTTCCATAATAGACGCTCTGAGCGTACAATATATTTCTGCATCGTTCTCACACGATTGATTTCACAATGAATGATGTAATCAAATATTTGTATGAATAGCTTGATAATTTAAAAGAGTGTCCATGGAGTTTCTTGCCCGTTCTTCTCCATAGGTACCTATTCTTTGGAATGGGCGACTAGCTTCATCTTACTGACTGACAGACCTTCTGACAATTCAAAAGTGCCTGTAACTGTTTTATTTGAAATAAATGATTTGATTTTGATTTTTGATTTTCTTATAATTAAAAAAACAAAGTTCAGCCTTATTATTTTTACAGTTTGGTTTCATTGTTTAGTCCAAACTAACTTTGTTCAAACTGACCATAAACACAACTTTAACGTCACACACGCGAAAAATCTCGTTGTATAGATGTTTTCGTTTGGTTTCGTGGTGTTTCCTTTAAAATGTTACTAAAATCGGTCAAGTATGAATCGATTATTCGAATGATACAGTCAGACTGTTGCAAGTGCAAGTAAACTCTCAAATACCATCGTCCAATGGGGACCGTAGCCATGACAGTAGTTGTGTACCTATGAGGTACGGTTGACAATCCTGGCCATTTTTTTTATGTACCTATGGGGTTCATGTGACACTCAAGAGGTTAAAAAAAGATTTAAATGTGAACTTTCTTTTGAGACACCTTGTATATTTTGTTTACTAAAACATCGGTGACTCATCGTAACGTTACCGAGCGTTACACTTTTTCATAAGTGACTCCCAGCCGCAACCTAATTTAAGACGTTGTCACGTCAAAAAAATGTATATTAAGCGCCTCACGCTTTTTTAACTCTTTGGTTTGATATTTTTTAAAAGCATGTTTTTTTAGTTTTTTAAACTATATTTTTTTAAAATGATATTGTGTAGTTGAAAAATTTAATTATGATTCAAATTGATAGTAATAGTGAGTTACGCAATTTGGGTGCTGTGCTCCTGCAGCAACATTCCTCCTTATTCATAAACGATGTTTAAAGTTAACTAGTGATTAGCGATTCTTCAACCATACATTTTAGACGTTTGCACGTCATTTAACTTGAATCATCGTTTATGAATAAAGTCCTTAAACACTGGTGTGTTTATTGATAAATGGTGATTAAAGTTAAATGAGGCGCAAACATCTTAAATGCATGGTTAAAGAATCGCTAATCACTAGTTAACTTTAAACATCGTTTATGAATAAGGGGGAATTATAATTAGACTAGTGTCACATTGAGACACACACCACATCGCCCGTTGTTTGTTCCAAAACTGATTTGAACTTTCTGTCTTATGATAAAAAGTAATTGATTTTCTATGGATAGCTTAGAAAATCAATTACTTTCTATCTATTTTTTTTTCATCGTATTTGACAAATTCTGGACAATTTTTTTTCTTCTGTTCGATTTTCGAGTCAAATCTTTTGGATTAAATCGTCAGATTTATAAAACAAAAAGCTTTCTATTTTGTATCTTTGGATTTATAATTTAAGTTGTAATGTATAAAACGTTGTGTTGTTTATGTTAAAGTTCCTTAGTATATTTCATTAGGCTGTGTTTTTTTTTTTTTTGTGTGTTTTCCATAATAGACGCTCTGAGCGTACAATATATTTCTGCATCGTTCTCACACGATTGATTTCACAATGAATGATGTAATCAAATATTTGTATGAATAGCTTGATAATTTAAAAGAGTGTCCATGGAGTTTCTTGCCCGTTCTTCTCCATAGGTACCTATTCTTTGGAATGGGCGACTAGCTTCATCTTACTGACTGACAGACCTTCTGACAATTCAAAAGTGCCTGTAACTGTTTTATTTGAAATAAATGATTTGATTTTGATTTTTGATTTTCTTATAATTAAAAAAACAAAGTTCAGCCTTATTATTTTTACAGTTTGGTTTCATTGTTTAGTCCAAACTAACTTTGTTCAAACTGACCATAAACACAACTTTAACGTCACATTTCTCCTATAAAGGGGTAACCACACAATAGTTTGACAAACTCTAAAAGTTATAGAGAATGCGTCAAGTTGAGCTATATCAAAGTTTTCTGCCCCCTTTTGGGAAATACCTCAGCAGATTGTTGAAAATCAAATGTGTTTACTGTCATTGTTGCTCAACTATTCTCTTTGATGAAGGAATTTTGATTCTTATTTAATTATAACAAAATTTTAGCAAGACTAACTCTCAGAGGAATAGGAGGTCTAGAAACTTTTAGTCGAAGTATATAACTTTAGAGATAGTGAGAAGTTTGCTATACTAGGCTTATCAGATCACAAAGAATAACCTAAAGGTCCGATAGCCATGGAGTCTGTGACTTAAGTGAAGTTTTTTTGCTTGTTATCTATACTAATATATAAAGCTGAAGAGTTTGTTTGTTGGAATGCACTAATCTCAGGAACTACTAGTCCGATTTGAAAAATTCTTTTTACGTTGGATAGCCCATTAATCCAGGAAGGCTGCTATCAATAAGAACGGAGCATATAACAAAAACGCGAGCGAAGTCGCGGTCAGCCGTTAGTTATCAATAAAGTCAGTTCGTTCCAATTTACGGGTTTTTGATAAATATTTCGAACGTTTTCCTTTAAGCTGCGTTCTTTGGTAGTGCGGCACCTATCATGCCTTAGTTGGAAGTGTGATACCCCCGTGCCTAGGAAAGCACGATTATTGGTTGACCACACCATATACCATATAAATATGTAAAAAAAACCCGTCCGACGCATAAGGATAATAAAGGTTAGGTAAACAAATGACCAAATAAAATTTGAAACTTTACATAAACATCATAATAACAATACTTACTTTTAAATTCCAAATTTAACGTTTGGTATCTCGATGATGGAACTTTGGGAGGCGATGTAGAAACAGTACTAACTGACCTTCAATTCCTACAAAATGAACTTCACTCCATAGGCCTCGATCTCAATCTTTCAAAATGTGAACTATACTTAGCCGACAGTACTGACAGACACCTGACACTCCCAAAATTTAAGTCAATAGCTCCAGATATCAAAATTATCGAAAAAACATGTCTTCGTCTCCTTGGGTCTCCAATCTTCGAGAATTCCTTTCCCCTTTTTTATTGACGAAAAAATTCAAAATTTCAATGACGTTTCGGACAGATAGTTGCAAATTAATATGCATTCGGCCATAACCTTGATTCGTTACTGCTGTTTTAGCCCTAAATTAATTTACTTCCTTCGCGCTTCCCATTTATGGAAGCACACTCACCTTTTAGACAAAATGGACAAAATTATCAGGCATACATTAACTTCAATTTTAAATGTGGCCATGGACGACCGAGCTTGGGCACAAGCTACTCTCCCGATTCGTATGGGGGGCCTCGGCGTCCGCAAAATTTCTGATATTAGTTTACCGGCTTTCATATCCTCGGTCCACGGCACTGATAAATTAATCAGGAAAATTTTAGCCCCCTCACTGATTAATTTTGATGTGCCGTTCTTCTCCGAGGCTATGGATTCCTGGAGAATCACTTGCCCGAATACAGATCCACCCAGCAATCCATCTTCCCAGAGACAGTGGGACGAGCCGCTCTGTAGAGTAGTACGGAACAATTTACTTGTCTCGTCTGCTACTGATGCGGAGCGTGCGCGCCTGCTAGCTGTGGGAAGGTGGGAGTCGGGTCTTTGACTTCATGCACTACCTTCATCGAACATAGGCACTTTGTTCGACGACACCACTTTCCGCATCGCTGCTTCCTTACGACTAGGAGCTCCTTGCTATTCTCCTCATCGCTGTCACTGTGGTGCAGATGTCAACAGCCTCGGACACCACGGCCTGGCTTGCAGCCGAAGTGCGGGTCGCTTAGCTCGGCACGCAAACATTAACGACATCATTCGACGAGCTCTTGTCACTGTCGGCGTTCCAGCTGTATTAGAACCTAATGGCTTGGTGCGCGATGATGGCAAGAGACCGGACGGCATGTCCTTATTTCCTTGGAAGATGGGTAGGCCTTTAGTGTGGGATGCAACTTGCGTCGTTACTCTTGCGCCATCCCATCTTCCTGGATCGACGTGCTGTGCTGGCGTTGCTGCTGCGGCTGCAGAAAACCTCAAACGGCGAGAATATAACAACCTTATCGGAAATTATATTTTCGAGCCGATTGGGGTTGAAACTCTTAGGCCGTGGGGTCCGAGTGCTCTTTGTCTTTTTAATGAACTGTCCAAACGGCTTGTTGACACTTCCCGTGACCCAAGGGCTGGCTTTTACCTTGGCCAGAGACTAAGTATTGCCATTCAACGCGGCAATGCTGCCAGTCTCTTGGGTACATTACCAGTCGACAGCGATGACGAAGAATTTTTTGATGCTGTATTGTAATTTATTAATAGTTTTAATTAGGGTAATAGCTTTATTTAGTAATTTGTATTTATTTACTTTTATAAGTTTGTATATATCAATATGTTGAATAAAATTATAAATTGCATCAATTTACAATACTTATGAATTTTCTCCAATTTCCCATATATTTGGCAAATTTTTAAATAGTGACAACTCCATTTTTGACGGTATAGTATTGGTACTTTGTATGAATGAATGTGCAATATTGGCGGCATTTATTTGACCGTGTGCCTTGACCTCGTCGCCCGCGCATGTATTGCCGTGTGAGTTCTGAGACTTCCTTTTGCGAAATAATATTGATTTTTAAGGGGTATTTTTTTTAAGGTTAGCCAGGCTTTGTAGGCATTAGTAGAATCAGTTATGGATACCTTCACGGATCGGACAGGGTTTTGTTTACATATTATATAGAGATTTCTCTCTTGTCGTGTTTGATTGTCCATCGGACTATGAGACTGATGAAAGAGAGGGTGCACTTGTATTTGCGCACACATGCCTACACTGTAATATCTCCAGTGGCGAAATCTCCCAAGGGAGCCTCGGTTGAGATTGTCCCGCATGGCCGGAATTTACCGTCTGGAGAATTATTATTATTAAGCGTAAAATTTTATTCTTATTAGTAGTTAAATTTTCATATCTATGTCATAGTAAACAGAACAGTAAAACATTTTCATACAAACGTGCCGCTCTCGGCTTGAAGGTTAGCGTGTGCGCCGCGCGACGTATCGGCACGCGATTTCACGCACACGCTGGCATAATATACAGGGGAATAAGGTGGCGGCAGCACGGGCTGTGCCGCATGACTGTGAGCTGTGAGCAAGCGCGTAAGTTACATGACCGCTCGCGTTAGTCAACTCTCGCCGACCACTTACCATAATAATAATTATTACAAGTATCATGGCTTCAAAAAGGGGAAAAAATATTGTAGTGTAACGAATTCGCAAACCCGGACTTATCATTCTTCATAGTTCCTACTGAACCAGAAATGTACCTAAATACCTACATACTTAAATCTTATTAGAAAATGTGATATTTGTATTGTTTATTTAACAGTTTATTTGCTTTATTAAGAGCGTAGCCAAGTCGCATTTTTCCATATAAATGTATTCCATTTCCATATAAATGTATTAAATTTACTTGCTGAATATTATGTTTAGAGCTAAAGTTTATTTTAGGAAGGAAAACTTACTTGTCGCGTATAGAATAAGGGCAATTTCACAATAATTAGTATTGCAAATTACTATTTTTTTTTTTTTCTAATTATAATATGCTTTTTAGTACATACATTTGGACAAAGTGCTGCTTGTTCGAAAATATTAAAAGTGACAACCCTGGGGATCAACGCAAGAGTTGGCTAATAACGGCGGGGGGCTTTAGATAACCTACTGTTCTGTTTACTGTGTCTATGTTCTCTAATTTACATTGTATAAGTACATAATAAAAAGGATTATATTCTATTTTTCTTTTATTAATAGTTTAATTTGGTGTACTGTGTCTCGTAATCTCATCTGTTTTGCATGCGTAATAGCATCTGTAAAAGCACATTTTTCTAATTGAACAGACAGCTGTGCTGCTAGGATCTTTGTTGTGCCACTCATCCCCAGCAAACGCACTAAGAAGTGGTGAAGAACGAGCGTTTTGGGGAACTGTCATATCAATCGAAATTCGATTCTCAGTCTAAAGACTGATTTACACGGTGCAATTTAATTGCCTATGGCTTCAATTAAGTTGAAGCAATAATAAAAGTTGCATTGTCTAAACATAATATAAATACCAGGAACAAACACAATCTTGCTGTACATCACACTCGTCTCCGCAGAGTAGGCAACTCGTTCATGGGTCAATGTATACACTTTTACAACAAGCTTCCCATGGACATTCGAAACTTACCCATTAAACGATATAAAAACTATATAAAGGCTAAACTTTGCAAAAAGGGGTATTATAAAATCTCAGATTATTTAGAAGACAAAAAGCTTGGGACTGAGCTGCTCGCTCTGTTAAGAATTGTTATTAAGCAATATGCGTAATTATAACATAAATTATTGTAAACATTTTCATTTTTAATGTCTGGACTTGAAAAAAGACGATGATCCCTGAGTTTCGGCTATTTCTTCTCAGAGGTAGTCAGTTAGGAAATGCCGGCTTCATCTAGTTAAAAAAAAAAAAAAAACTTATGACGTGTAAAAGTGATCGGTGATCCTACTTGCTTAATAAACGATTTCATTTTATTTCATTTCACCATTTAGATGATGCAAGTCATTTGTTGCATCAATTTTATTGTATGGCATAGGCAATTAAATTGCACCGTGTAAATCAGTCTTAAGTTTCATAAATGACTTTTGATTTTGATTGCTGCGGTTTGATTCTGTCGAGAAAATATGGTATTCGTCAAAACGGCTGAGCTCTCCTTCCATTTTTAACCTGTATGTGAATGGATTGATTGAGGCGCTCAGTGAGCAGCATGTCAGTTATCACATTGACGACGTCTGTTTTAATAACATCAGCTACGCGGACGATATGGTGCTGCTGAGCGCCTCGGTCTGTGGACTCAGAAAGCTGTTGAGTGTGTGTGAGGAATATGCAGCCGATAACGGACTGCTATACAGTATGTTAAGAAAACCCTGTCCGACCCATAAGGATAATAAAGGTTAGGTAAACACATGACCAAATATAATATAAAATTTTATGTAATCATCATAGTACCAATACAAATGAATTTTGAAATAATCTTTTTTTCCCGCGAATTAATTCCAACTTCCCCGAAATTTGGTAATTTTTAAAAAAGTGACAACACTGGTATTCTTATGAGCGAATAGCGATGCGACCACGTGTCGCGTGCCCTGCCGCCCGCCGCCCCCGGAAGGGTGAACGCACATTTAATAAGTTACCACTTTCTTTTTGCGAAATATTTATTTTTTTAGGGGTATTATTTTTTTTAAGTTTAGGCCGGTTTTGTATCCATTAGTAGAATCAGTTATCGATACCTAACAACACTTTCACGGGTCGGACAGGGTTTTCTTAACATACTGTATAACGCTAGGAAAAATAAGTGCATTGTGTTACAGGGTGGGCCTAGGAAAGTTTTAGAAATGCCACCAATACAGTTGATTGGCTCTCCCTTGGAAAGGGTGGAGATTTTTAAATACTTGCGGCATTTCGTGACTTCTACCTTGAGGGATGACGCAGACATTGAGCGGAAACGGAGGGCGCTGTCGGTCAGAGCGAACATGGTTATGCGCAGGTTTGCTCGGTGCTCTAAAGATGTGAAAATAACGCTTTTTAGAGCATACTGCACTTCACTATACACGTGCAGCTTGTGGACTGACTATACGCAACAGTCTTACAGCCCCCTTCGTGTTCAGTTCAACAACGCATTCAGGATGTTGTTGGCGCTCCCCCGCTATTGCAGTGCGTCGGCTATGTTTGAGGAAGCGCGCGTGGATTGCTTTCACGCCACTATGCGCAAGAGAAGTGCGTCGCTGGTGCGGCGAGTGCGGGGGAGCGCAAACAGCTTATTGGCCGCGCTTGCGGTAAGGTTGGATTGTTCCATCATCTCCCACTGTTGTAAGCGGCATGTGGTTGGCTGATGGGACTCAATTGTCATTGTAATTATATCTTTTTATTGTTTTATTTAATAATTTTTGATTTAATATTGTAATATTTTTTAATGTATTAATATTTTTTATTTGAGTGTTGTATGTGTAATGTGAATATGTGTGTTTTAATTGTATATGAGTCAGTGTTACTTGAATTAAATGATAATTATTATTTAAAACGTTGAACAGTAGACAATGAGTGTTCAACCTATACATACTTTTAGTTACCTGGAGGCTCTAAAAAGCAATAAATAGCTTACATTTTTTAAATTAATTCTAAAATATAAGCTATTTATTGGTTTTTCCTTAAAGCTACTTTGGTACGAACTTAGTAGCTAAACGTTATTCAGGTAAAAAATGTCCAACACGCGACTAAGCTGGGATAACAGAACAAAAAATGGTAATCCAGGATTACAAGTGGCTTCGTTTTGTCGAGATATTTTTGTGGGAAGCATGACGAGTTGTAAAAATTCCCAGTTTCAGGTTATGCCGCGAACGAGAGTTATTTTATTTTTGTTGTAGTGAAGAAATCAAAAAGAAAACATATCATATTCAAGAAACAACTACTAAATGTATAAACATATTTTTAGAATTTACAGTTCCAATAGCAACTGTCTCAAATGGCAAGTTATTTTAGCCTGTCGGTTTAATAGTGAAAATGCTCAGGAATTTATTTTCTATAAGAAAATAATAATTTTTCTCTTACCTTACTGGGTATAAAACTATTCGTTACTTGAATTTATGTCTGTTGTCCAAATTTAAGTTACACTGATTGATTATTAGAATTTCTCAATAGCACACCGTAATTTCTGCCTAGCTGATTATTAGGTCCGCCCCCTTTGGAACGTAAAGGATACGGCCAAATTTGTACGGGCTTCTACCCCAGAGTGCGCAGATATAAAATCTTTGTCATTTAATATTACTAATCTTCTATGAACAAAGTTATAAACCTTCATAATCCTTAGAAGTAGTATACAAAAATGATGAAAGCTTAAAGAGGTAATGTTTGCACTACACTTAACTTAATTTATATTGATTAAATTATGTATATCTGTACCTGAAGTGTAACGAAAATCGTATGTTAGTAGAAATAATAATAATAATACCTAAGTTATTTATTGATGTCTGGTGAAGCTGTACGGAGGACAGGTCTGAGCAGTTGTGTTGCGATGTGTGCCGGGTACGATGCGCCTAATATTGTTCTGTCGGGAGTTTCATCGTGGAGGATCTCCAGATCAATCTTCCTCTGGCACAGCATCGTTGGTCTTGTTGTTGGGTCTTTCTTCCTATTAATTCAGTATTTTTGAGTGAATAGGCTCTTAATAAACTAGCGCGCTTTACTATCAACGATTGCATCACTAAACAATAGAACTTACCTCAAAGTTAACCATTCCGTTGTATAAACAATCACATATGAGTGTAATGATAATATGTATTACATGCCGCCTCATGCGTTCTCTAATTGTGGTACTACAGTTAACACACGCTTTTACAAGGTCCATTTGCCTTAGGTATTTAGTACACAGTAATTACTGGTGGAGCAATTTAAAATATAAACTTATATGACTATTTTCTATTACACAGTTTATAAGAAGCGCACGGAGCACCCGCACGGGGCTACACTGTAACATCTATACGTTTATGCGGGACAAAAACAATTCAATTTTAGACGGTCAGCTCGGTAGCTGAACGTCTAAAATTGATTTGATTTTATAAAAAAAATAAAATATGTCTGATCGGTATCAGACACATTTTTTTTTATAACGTTGCCCTGCATTAGGAATTTCTCCTGTATCGTGGGTGCATTTACAAACATTAAAGTCACAAAAACAGCCAGACCCGGAACAACTACTTGTAGACCATAAAAATATTCGTTTCGTGCGAGAATCTAACCCGCGATACGCAGCGCATCAGTCAATAGCTTAACAACTACGCTAACCGTGCAGTGAGTCAGTTGTTACAGTGGCGATCAACTGCTGCGCTGAAAGTCTTGGGTTAGATTTCCACACGGAACAAATATTTCTATAGCCTACAGTTTCCTGGTCTGGCTGTTTTTGTATGTAGGTTTAAATGTTTGTTATCAGACCCATCATATAAGAATTATTTCAAGTATGTGACAAAGTTTTTTTTAAAAAACCAAAACAAAATCAGAAAGTTTCAAACCAGATGTTTGAGAGAACATAATGTGGACCAGAAAGTCCATATATTATGTTTGAGAGAACATAATTTAGTCCAGAAAGTCCATATTATGTTTGAGAGAACGTAATGTGAATCAGAAAGTCCATATTATGTTTGAGAGAATATAATGTGAACTAGAAAGTCAATGTTATGTTTGAGAGAACTGAATGTGGACCAGAAAGTTCATATTATGTTTGAGAGAACATAATTTGATCCAAAAAGTTCATATTATATTCTCTAGGTCCATATCCATAGTCATATGTGGTAATGGTAACTTCGTTGTAAATCAATCCATAAAAAATTCTAGCATTTACCTCGATCAGGTGACTCTGGAATCCAAACGCAACATACATATTTTAATTGGTTACCTTATCAATTAGGTACGACGATGCTGTACGTGTCCAGACTCCACGAAGGCTGTAGAGCTAGTGGAGTATCTGCGCGTCAAGTCTAACTGGACTGTGAGGGTCGAGGTGTTGGAGACGCGCCACAGCACGTACTTCAAGTTGTTCATGGTAAGTGTTCCGGCGCATGATATCGACAAGTTCCTGAAAGAAGATCTATGGCCGAAGGTGTTGGGTACCGCCAGTTTCGTGGCCAGCTACGTGACACCAGTCAGCGAAACACGACGCCAATGACTCGTGTACAGTAATTTTATCTGTTATTTTATATGTATTTATTGTATTTTTAAGTTTTAATAGTATAGTATTGTATTTGTTGTGTTATAGTTTGTATTGTATTTTCTATGGGCTCTAGTGGTTTTAATTAAATAAATAATAATTAAATCTTTGTCATTTCTTTAGAACTTTATATGAAACTTACCGTAGTCATTCCAACCGTTGAGACAATTTTCGCTAGTAATTTTCAAACAAGCGCAAAATATCTCGTTCAGTAACAATTTAATAGGCGCAAAGGTCGAATAATCAGGTTAAACTACTCTTGCTGCGGCTGGTTTGTGGTTGGGTGACCAGCTGTAAACACCGAGATGCCAATGTGTCTCGGAAAGCACGTTGCTAAGCCGTTGGCCACTGCTGTTACTTATAGACGATTGAATCGTTAGAAGTCGTCAGACCCCTGGAAGTCTGATCAATGGTGTTACCAACGGCTATCGCATTACCTGGCTATCTGGGTTGTGGAGGTCAGATTGACAGTCCTTCCATCCTTACGAATGTTACACAACCATATTGTTTGTTTATACGAAACTTGAATATAGTTTGTTCAGAATAAGCAACTGAATCGATTCCAATAATTTTTACACCGTGTTATATTTTTCCAAAGTACATTTAGAAATTGTTGCAGTGTAGTTAACGAGCGCGCAATACAGCTGACGGTACATCATAGCACTAGACGCACAGTGAGACAGCCCCCCCCCCCCTCGCTATGCCACTGCAGGCGCGGGCGATCGAGCAGTGCGTTGGTGGACCATATTTTTGTTGGGACACCCAAATAAGATAACAAAGCTCATAACTTTGTGATTTTTAATGTTGTTTTTGAAATTTTGTACGTAAATTCTTTATAAAAAAAATCTGAACACATGTTTCAATTTTCACATAAATAAAAATTAACGTTGCATATATAAAAGCGAATTTTTTTGTTAATTTTGCTTTTATGCCAAACCTATTGAACGGATTTGGATGAAATTTCGCACAGAGATAGCTTATAACCAGAAATAATACATAGGATACTTTTATCCCGATATCCCCATGGTATCTAAACTTACACGGATGAAACCGCGGCCGTGGCTAGTGTATATAAGGAAAAGGCTAGGGCCTAAGCAGAGGAGTTATCGGGTGAGAGTTCAGATAAAATGAAACATCAAAAGCGAACATTTTCGAATATTTCCATTTATTTTCGTTTCACAATAGTTTAGTGAAAACATTCCGACAGTTAGAAAGACTCCATTTTAAACTATTTACAATTATTTAACGTACAAACTTAATTGTTTCTTTTAATTATAAAATTATTAACTAGTAACAGAAAAGGATATTTTATATCCGCTAAAATTAAAAGTTGCAAAAGTTTAAAATTTTAACTAATATCGTTAGTGTAATGGAGTACGTACCTACCCATTGTTCGATGATTCCCGTCTTAGGGCGCCGTTTTTATAATGAATATGTGAAATCTAACTGTAAGTATTTTATTTCTAACACAACGTATTTAGGATTTCGTTCCTCCGAATTTAAAAAAGGAATCCTTATAATACTTATCTGTCTGTTCATTTATTACATACAAAAATGATGTGCAAAATTAATTGAGATACTGTTACTAATTAATATTACCGTCAAAATTGTAAAAAACGTGTAGGTATTTTATGCATTCTGAAATTCGAAAATACGTAACGTAATACGCAATTAATTGTGCACAATTTATTTAAAAAACGAGTTTTAAAAAAACATATCAACCAAACATGATATCCTATATACGATATACTTACTTATACATAATATACAATATGTAAAGGAAACCCCGTCCAACCCATAAGGATAGTAAAGGTTAGATAAACACATGAACAAATAAAATATGAAATTTTACCTAATCATATTAACAATACTAATGAATTTTGAAGTAGGTAACCTTTATTTCCGCAAGTAATACCAATTTCCCCAAAATTAGATATTTTTTAAAAAAAAGTGACAACACCATATTTTTGACAGTATTATTTGAGTGATGAGACTACGTGCCTCGTGCCTTGACCCCCATTGCCAGCGCATGCATACCGAGTTGCTTACCGCACATGTATTAAGTTACCTCGCTTTTTCGAAATAATATTTATTTTTTAGGGGTTTTTTTTTAGTTTAACCCGGCTTTGTATGCATTAGTAGAATTAGTTATCAATATCTAATAATATCTTCACGGATCAGACAGGGTTTTCTTTACATGTTGTATATACGCTACAAGTACATCATATACAGTACGTTAAGAAAACCCTGTCCGACCCGTGAAGGTGTTGTTAGGTATCGATAACTGATTCTACTAATGGATACAAAACTGGGCTAAACTTAAAAAAAAAATCACCCTAAAAAAAATATTATCAAAAAGAGGTAACTTAATAAATGTGCCTTAAGCACGCTTCCGCGGGCGGCGGGCGGCAGGGCACGCGGCACGTGGTCGCATCGCTAATCGCTCATAATAATACCGGTGTTGTCACTTTTTTAAAAATTACCAAATTTCGGGGAAGTTGGAATTAATTCGCGGGAAAAAAAGATTATTTCAAATTTCATTTGTATTGGTACTATGATGATTACGTAAACTTTTATATTATATTTGGCCATGTGTTTACCTAACCTTTATTATCCTTATGGGTCGGACAGGGTTTTCTTAACATATTGTATATGTAAAAGTATGGCGTAAAATACCAAACGGTGTAACAATGCAGTTTTTACTTTGTTCCTTGCAGCACCGCTACACAAAAACTTGTCTATTTTTTTTAATATTCGTTCCAGACGAAGCCATTAACTAATGGCCCATTTCCATTTAGTTCCAATAGCTTATTCACCGGCATTACAAAAAGGTCAACTCAGGTTGTTGAACCTCGAGCATTATAATTTCACTCCATGACTTTACAGACTAAAATAATATATTCTCTTAGAAATGTCTTCTGTCATTTCCAAACAATTGCTTTGACATGTAATTAAGACAGATCGCAGGTAGATTTCACAAAGTCATGTTAGTCATTATGAACGACGTTTACACCACTTTAAGACACAAATAGGATTAGCCGTTATAATACAAAACATATTTACATTGTTACTGTATGTACAAAACCCTTAATGGACAAAGTAATATGAACTATATCGTTAATGGCTCAAGTCTCATGTTCATTTAACAGCGTTTGCTTTTAGATGTTTCGTAAAACGTTTTATTTGTGTGTGTAACCTACGACGATTTAAACGACGATTTTGTCTTGGTACTTGATTTATTTTTGTCAGGCAAACAAAAAGTATCATTAAAATTAAGCTTTTAAAATCTTTCTCAGTTCAATTTTTAAACTAAATTGAGTAAGGTTTTTAGTAGATACTAAAATTAGTCACAAAAAAGTGATCCTTTGTGTCAACAAAAATGGTAAAATATTTTACCATTTTTGTTGTGTGGAAAATAAAATTTAGATAAAAGCTTTGCTGATTGAAAACTCAAACAATGCTATAATTGCTATTCCTATTAAAACACTGGCACCTAGTGTTAGTTAAGTTTTAATCAAGAGAGCAAACTGGTGCTTCTTGTTAGCTAATGAAACAGCTCAATCGGTTGCTTTAAAACTTTCTCTGATATTTATTTCAGCGCATTTACCCTTGATATGGTATTTAACTCATCGTCATCATCTCAGTATTAATCCCAGTCGCATCGGCATTTTTTTTTCAGCTTTGGAGTCTGGAGTCCGCTTTTACGTGTGTTTTAACTCATTAATTATCGTTCTTTAATTTACAGGCTTCTCTGTAAGATTTATCAAAATAAACAAAACATACGTACTTAGAAAACGTTTATATTCTTGCGCCAGTCTCATTAACATTGCCACAATCAATGTAAAAAAAAATGTAGGGAGATTGATTGTATTTTTGTTAGATGATGAGTGAGATCAGCCCCCTAATCGGCGAACACATTTTTGTCAAATGATTGCGACTAGTTGGGACCGTTTGGACCGAACGGACCAATGGGCGGCCTGAACGATCCCAACTGATCCCAACTAGTCACAATCATTTGACAAAAATGTGTTCGGCGATTAGGGCGCTGAATGCGAAGATCTTAAAAATACGGGACTTGCACTTCAGATGTATAAAAGACAATTGATTTTTTGACAAAAATCAGAACCGGAATTTTTAAAAAGGGAAAACAGGATGTTCAGCAACTAAAAAGTAAAAAATAGATGTAGGTATTACATTTTTAGTTTCTGGACATCCTGTTTTCTCTTTTTCTAACTTCCGATTGCTTGATTTGAACTTGCTCAATGCGGGTTGGCGATTTAAGACTTAATGTCCAGGTTTCCTCACCATGTAATCAGTTCAAGTTCCTAATAAATTCAGGTTCCTTCACCTTGTAATCAGTCATTGGTGTCCAAGATATACTTAGAAAGTACATATAACTTAGAAAGTTGCTTGACCTGGAATCGAACTTCTACAATCATACTTGAGAGGCTGGTGTTTTAACCACTAGGCGACAGCAAGCAAGTTATACCCAGCTTAAAAGTTTTAGAAACCGATAATTTTTGCAACTTTTCAAATATCATAATAATTGTTATTATTTAATTTCAAATATTCTTGTATAAAATTCACCTTTGAATTTGCCAGTCTGTCTGTACCTCTGTAAGTTAACAACACACAAAACGTTTGCAATATCAAAAATGAATGAATTTTCAGAGTTTATTAATATCACTGAGTGTGGTCCGTTTCAGCAAACACTACAATGAACCAAAGAATTGAGACCCACCCCTTATTCACAAAAACGTGAAAAACGCTCGAAAAATCTGTACCTGAAATTTTAATATTACGAATTGTTTTCTATAGATTTACAGGAGCGTTTTTACCAAATATTATTCAGGAACAAGGGGTTAATTTATGACAATTTAAGTGATTATGTTTATCAACTAGAATATCAGTTTCATACTAACTATAGTACAGTAGGAAATAGTAATCCAATCTTCAACACATTTTTAATTCCAAACTTTAAATGGTATTTTCTGTGGGCAATCAGAATTTGGTGGAATTTTATTATTAAAATAAAAATATCAAAATAATAAATAAAATAAATGACATGAAAATTTGCTTGCAAGCATGTTTTTAAACTAGTTTCCATTTCGTACTCGTATTAGAGCAAGTAAGTTACTTGAACAAGCAAATTTATTTCAAATTACTTATTTCGATTTTGATGCAACTATAAAGTCATTTTGCTGCAAGTACGTGTATATAACTGGATCCTAGATCATCAAATTATGGTCGCCCACAGATTACAATATATTGATATTTATATAAGACTAGTTTATAAACGTGGCTTGTTTATTTTCACAACCATTTATAAACTGAAAATGAAAACTTTAAAAACAACGACAATCCGATTTACACCGTTTTAACATTTTTGAGTATAAATATTGTTTTTGAATGTATTTTATTTTATATCTAAGGTTTATATGCGTTATATTTACATTTTTATTGATTTACAAACGAATCGTAACAGAATTTTCAATTATTATATCCTACCTAATCGGAATTCGACTAACAATAATATCAAGTACGTACTTAAAATGCTGCCATTTTTAATTTTCTCGATTTACACGTATCCAGTCTTTAGTAGAGTGCAAGCATTTAGTGACTTGCTACAAGTAAATAGCCACTTGATCTACAAACAACCTACTTGTTTATGCCTCTTTAATTTTTCCAAACATTTGACTCTAATCTCTACAAATGACTGGAAACATGTAACGGGTTTTTCAAACGAATTCTGCTAGTTGTATGCACAGATATTCTAAGTGAACCAATTCGAAAGCCACAGTGCAGCTGTTAACCAATCAGACTCGTCTGCATCATAGCTCTGAACTCTATGGGCTGATGTAGATTTGGCAGTAGGCATGTCACCTAGTTTTACTGACATAGCTAAAAGCTGGACCACTTAAATTTGCTATCAGGTTCGGTCAACGGATGAAACCAATATCGCATCACTACCTGTACTAGGGTAGGGTAGGGTACTGTAGGGTGACTAGAGATTCAGGGGAGAATCGAGTCGAAACTTTTACCTTTTAAATAATATAGTTTACAACCGAATAATTCGTTTTTACGTTTTCTCAATCAAATATTAAGTATGTCAGCAGACATATAAATTTTGTTAAAGTACACGTCCATTTTGAAATTTCGTCTCGATTTTCTCCCATATTCTACCAATTCACCCCGATTTACGGTATGGAATTAGATTTGTTGATGCAATATTTTGGTGCAACTTACGAGATAACCAAACATAAGGTTATTCTCACGTACATTAGGCCTAGTATGAGTTTTCATTACGAGACTTGATTATCGATATCGACCGCGTTTGACTCATCAATTGGCCCGCTTCAAGGTTGTAAGAACTCTCAACCAATGAGAGCGCCAAACGCGCTCGATACTAGGCATACTAAATGCCACCTTTAATACCATACTCTATAATAGGTACTCCTTCTTTTGCCTTATTCACTTCCATACTACAGAGCGATTCTGTAACAATCTTACCATGGAAACGTATATGTAGGTAAAGTAAGGGCGGACTGAACTGTAATTCTTACTAAAGCTAGGCATTGACAGCTAACTCTAAGCTCACTTCACTCAATCGGCTGGTCTATGATTAAGTTTGGCAGCCTATGTATGGGCAACAGCAGGTCAAACTACCCGAAAAAGGCTATATTCCTATTAAGTTAAAGATCTAATAAAGGAATTTGTCAGATTGTAGTAGCTTGCTGTGCTGTCGTTTGAACAACGTTTTTTTTAATAATCTTTATCGTGTCCCACCGCTGAGCAAAAGGTCCTTCAAATTTCCCTATCTAGTATGACCTCTGGCCATGTTGGTCCATCGCGCTAAAATAATTCAACCAAAACAGAATTGGATTGCAACCAAACCATAACTTTTGTTATGTTTCGTATCGCGCTAACGGTTCAATCATAACTGGATCGCAATTGAAACGAAACCGCTGTCAAATGAAAAAGTTTAAACAAAGCTAACTTTTTCTATGCCATCTCAAACTTACGTCTAAACGATTAGATTTACTGATAATTGATTTAGTTTTAATTATTATATCTGATGAAATGTATCACTCATACCTACATTGATTTTACTTCAACCGAAGTTAAAACTTTAGCGCGATACGAAATGTGATCGAAACTAAACCATAACTTTAACTGGATTAGATACGAACAAGAGTTGAACTTTTACTGTT
The DNA here is from genome assembly GCA_037179545.1 of Sesamia inferens. NCBI lineage: Eukaryota > Metazoa > Arthropoda > Insecta > Lepidoptera > Noctuidae > Sesamia > Sesamia inferens. Next base: position 5,595,606 of record CM073936.1, on the reverse strand, counting down.
TTATTTAGCGCCATTACCCCCGGAAAACTTTACCACCACCTTCACCGTGGTCTGCTTCGCCGATGACGTCATTCATCAAGCATCCAGTGAGTGACAATCTTTGGCCATCACTTGGGGTTCATTCGCGAGACGTGTCGCTCAGTCTCGCTTCAGACTAGATTTTTTTTGCATCATTAGAATTATATAGATGTCTAATGGTGGCCTGTCATATATGCGTGGAAAGTTACTCTAACATTATTTTTTCTTGTAATATGATTAAATAATTCAGTCCTTTCATTAATATTTTAAATGAACACGATTTTAAAGGAGTCTTCGAATGAATAACAAGTTAGAACACTCAAAAGCAACAAAACTTCAATGTTGAACACTTAGTTGGAAGTTCACAAGAGTGTCGTAATAAAGAGGTTTCTTCCCGGCATCACTTTTAGTTCTAGTTTTAATTTCAGTTCATGAAGTCATCGCTGTGAAGTTTATTATGTTGATTTTATAATACTTGGGCTATAAAGCAGAAATAGTGAGACAACGTTCTGTTTTTTATTTTCATAATAGGGTAGTTGACTTAAAAAAACTAATTAGTCCGTCAGTCAGATTTCCAAAAAATACTATACACGTATTTTTTCTTTTTTCATTTAAACAAAAAATGAAGACGACACAGTGCGTTGAAAACTCGTATGACGTCACTGCACGCTACACTTTTTAGCGAGCAGTAACGTCACCAGCCACCACTCCTGATCTTTGATGCCTTTTATATTTGTAAATTTTTATTGATTTGATAAAACAAAATATACGCATCCAATATTTTTTTATAATCTGAATGACTATTATATCTATAGGATTGGATCGAGATGGCTCTAGAATATTATGCTAGTGAGTTATTAGACAGTGTAGGTTAAGTATTACAATATATCTCGACTTTAGAAACATTAGGTCGTATGTATAGGTCCGACGAACCACAGCAAGCATTTCCTCGACCTCCTCCCATTAGCTCGACGTTAGAAGTAGTAGTCCGCATGTGTAGGCCGTTGGACCTATAGACCTATAGACATATACAACCTAATGCTTCTAACGTCGAGATATACGTGTGACTAAATGCTTCTAACGTCGAGATATACGTGTGACTTAATGTTTCTAACGTCGAGATATAGATGTGACCTAATGCTTCTAACGTCGAGATATAGATAGGTCAATGTTTTTAACGTCGAGATATAGATGTGACCTAATGCTTCTAACGTCGAGATATAGATGTGACCTGATGTTTCTAACGTCGAGATATAGATGTGACCTAATGTTTTTAACGTCGAGATATAGATGTGACCTGATGTTTCTAACGTCGAGATATTATGTTATGTTTTTGCAACCCATATGAGTTACCAGACAGATTTTATGATTGTGATGTAAATAGGTATCAGTTTTCTTGTTCTTATCAGCCTCTAAAGTCCACTATGTACAGCATTACAGCAAGTACTTGATATCAGTAACAAAATCACTAATCACTCGATTTAAAAAAGTTTTGAGCACTTGAATAACACAGTCGTATTTACATGTCCTATAGCTGCGTGGTCTGTCAGAGCGGAGTGTCACGGGGGGGCAGGCGGGGGCCCGCCGCCGGGGCCCCGGGTGTGGGCCCCGGCGGCCCCGGCGGCCCCGCGGGCCCCGCCGGGCGCGGCAAGGTGCGCAGGTGCTGCATGGGGATGGCGGGCGCGGGGCCCAGCGTGGAGCCCCGCGGGAGTGTGCACGAGCCCGACGCGAACCTCGCGGGCGGCGGAATGCCTGACGACGGGTTCTGGACGAAGAGAACACCATAAGAATATCCTTCTTCGATCTGCTGGAGAAATTTATGCTGGTATATTTAAAAGCTTATTAGTTCATGCATTTTAGTTATCTAACAAAATAACCAAAAAAACAAAACGCTATGTTACGTCTAAGGTGACACAAATATGTTGGTATCCATAGCGTAACTTTTAAAATAATGCCATCTAATTCACCATGGAATAGAAAAACTTTTTCCATAAGTATTATATTAGATGTTTTTTTTTTTTTTTAATAATTATAAACTAGCGCTTGACCGCAATCCCGCCTGATGGTAAGCAGTGATGCGATCGTTGATGGTAAAGCGTGCTAGTTTATTAAGAGCCTATTCACTCAGAAAAACCGAGCGAATACGAAGGAAGACGGCAGTTGAGCGAGGTGATGCAATGTTAAACCCAACAACACGACCAACGATGCTGCGCCAAAGGGAGATTGATGTGAAGACCCTCCACGACCAAACTCCCAACACAACAACATTAGGCGCATCGTACTCGGCACACATCGCAACACAACTGCTCAGACCCGTCCTCCGTACGGCTTCACCAGACATCATGCCGGAACACGACAAATCGCTTGGCGGCAAGACTTTCATCTTCATCATTCTTTCTTTTTGTTTCATCATTTTGTTTTCTTAGAACTAATACAGTAAGTATTTTTATCTCACTAAGCGCTTCGAGCTTTTCTGGTGATGTACAAACATGTTGTAAATGTGTCCACAAAGATATGTTGCTTTATGTAAATGCATATGTTTCACAAATATTTAATTCTGATTCTGATAAGAATCAGCACTTCAGATATTACACTTTTGCACACTTGATAATTACAAGTAAAGCGACACTTCGTCAGATAAAAATGCTTTAATAATAATTTATATTTCTTCAAAAATAATACTTTGCTCTTCAGTAACCACAACTTATTTATATTTTACCCACATTTTTAGTTTCTTCCGGCAAAGACTATCATAGGAAGACGGGACGTAATTTGCGATTTTTATTAATTTGTCATTCCAACACGATTTCATTGTCATTGTTTTAAAAGTTCGTAATCTGCTAAATTCATAATGATCGATCAATTATCGGTCAGTTGTCTCGTAATGGAATGGTGATAGAATGACATTGCGTATTACCATTATTATAAAACTCGTTAGTAGAAATGATTTTGTAAAAACAATTTGAACATTTATTAATTTGGAGTGTCAGTGACTGGCCACTGATCATAAATTTTCATTTTTACAATAGACTTCCAGAGGTGGTTCAAGATCTGAGCCTGAATAAATTCAAATGCTTCATTAAACGTAAGTTGTGTCAGAAAGCATTTTATAGTGTTAAAGATTATATTGACGACAAAAAGGCTTGGGCTTGAGCTGCGTCCGATTTCTATGCTTACACTGATTGTTCTTTGATTTTTCCTCTCGTAGTTTAAATTTGCAATTGTTTGTTTTTTCTTAACTCAAAGCCAGTACACACTATGTAGCCAGGCATATTGTACGTTACGGAATTGCATCGCTGACAGGGGTATTCGGCACTGGTGCAGCTGCACAGGAGCTAAACTTAGCATTCGGGAACACCGTTGGAGCTGCTGAACCTTGGACAAAACTGTCTTTGCATTGTGTAGATTCAATTTCTTAGTATTGTATAATTGCATGGAACACGTGTGAGCACGATCTATTTGCTGTAAAGCATCTATTTGTTGGGTTAGTCGTTTATTGACTTGATAGTGCTATGGCTGTTGAGAGTATGTCATGCTCACTCAAATGTCTCGCTGGTGGTGGCGTGTGTGTTGGGTCATTAGGTTCCCTTCAATATGGTTGAGCTGAATGATGCTGATCCATACGTCATGTTCGTGAACGGACGCCGTCAGAGGGGACTGGTCATCTCTTAGCTGCTACGGCGTATTTTAATTTCTGAATTGTTGTTTTTTTTTCCATAATGGACGCTCTCAGCGTACAATATATTTCTGCATCGTTCTCACACGATTTATTTCAAAATGAATGATGTAATCAAATATTTGTATCAATAGCTTGATATTTTAAAAGAGTGTCCATGGAGTTTCTTGCCCGTTCTTCTCCATAGGTACCTACTTTTTGGAATGGGCGACTAGCTTCACCTTACTGACTGACCGAACTTCTGACAATTCAAAAGTGCCTGTAACTGGTTTATTTGAAATAAATGCTTTGATTTGATTTGATTTGAATGACGCCAATTTTTTAGTAGATTACGAAATTCGTCAAAATTGATCATTATGATCTCATAATGATCGATTTTTACAAGTTTCGTAACCGATCGACCATTATTACACTATTATAATAACAGACTAGGGCCCCTGTACTCTAATTGCAAAACACACTCGTCATCAACCTTTTTATCGTCCCACTGCTGGGCATAGGGCTCGTCTCACACAGAGAAGGATTGAGCGTAATCATCACGCTTGCTCAATGCGGGTTGACGATTTCAGACTTATAAAGTGCAGGTTTCCTCAAGATGTATTCCTTCACCTTCAGTCAATGGTGTCCAAGATATACTTAGAAAGTACACATAACTTTAGAAAAGTCACAAAGCAAAACACACTATTACTATCTATTTGAATAATTTTGAAGCATAAGGCTAATCTATTGCTCTATATGTTCAAAAATGTGTCTGCTTAACAACGTTAACAACGCAATGAATATTATTGAACTGTCAAAATGAAACTCATTGCTACCGATAGTGTGTATAATTACAATTACCGTGCTGTTAATCTGCATTTCGCCTTAAGTTCTAACACCGCGTAACTCAAAATAATGAACTTTTCAAGAGACTAAAAAAACCGTCTAAGTTTGTAAATAATAATAATATTTTTTTTTTGTTTGTTTTTTTTTCGAAATAACGCGCCATCATTGGTTTATTCGCTTATTTGCGATTGATCAAATGACGCGTCTTTGGATTCTTTATCCAATGACATGCATAACACATTTTGACCATTTTTTGAGTTCCGCGGTGTTAGAACTTAAGCGACGATTTGTGGCATATTCACCAAAAATATAAACAAACCTAAATTTATGGAAAAACGAGTTTCATTCCTATACAACAATGTTAGTAACGCTGTACATTCCAATATTTATGTAACTTTTTAATAGTGTTAGTGACTTAAATCAAGTGTCATTGGAATATTGCGTGCAATTTTTTATCTGTTCAATGGCTATAATATCAGTAAATATACAACGCGTAACAAAAAGGTTATATACATACCAAAGGTATGATATCTTTACATGATATTAAACGATATTGGAAGGGTCCTATCTCTTTATACCTGGGGCTTTTATTTAGGTAATAAGTTTTTACTTATTTACATTTTGCTGGTATTTTGGCGTGGCTAGCTGGTATAATATATGGTTAATAATTCATCGTTGTTGTGTTTTCTTGTGTTCATTACTGTATCTATATAGTCTTGTATAAAGTCAGACCTGTCAAATCAGTGCGCTTCTGACGTAGACTGGTGTATTTTTATTCGCCATGTTTATAATCGCGTCTAAATTTCTATGGAGTATCTTTATTTGACAGGATTAAACTAAAATGTTATTTTCTGTCCTTTTCCTAATGAAATGGAAAGAAAAAGATGCAGTTAACTTAAAATTAGTTTAGTGTGTGAACAAGGGAATCGGGAAACCATTGTCATTACAGTAGTACTCGAATTATCAATTAGGGACCTCATAATGATCGATCTTGACATGTTTCGTAATCTACTAATAAAATGGCGGCATTATGACTTTCCAGTGGTCAATCACGGACACTTCACTTCATATTAATGAAAGTTAAATTGAGTAGTAGTTTTTAGAAAATCATTTCTATTAACGGGTTTTATAATATTGGCAATACAGCAATGTCAAGTGAATAAGATAATCTTTGTTATGTTGGGTATGTTTGGTACTGCGCTGCTGCCGGTAGTAGTGGATGTAAAGTGTTTGGTACTGACCGGTGGCTGGTCCCTCGGCGGCGCGGTGCGCAGCGCGCAGTAGGCGGGCAGCGCGCGCACGCCCGCCACCGAGCCGCGCCCCGCGCGCCCCCCCACCGGCGAGATCGTCGACACCTGCTGCTGCCGGTAGTAGTCCATCTAAAGTCAAAAACAAACTCTCAACTCATGGCTACTGTCACTGAACTATGACAAAACAGAGAAAGTTATCATACCTATTTCATAAGATTATAATAAAACCTTCTGATAAATATAACTGCTACACATTCACATAGTCACACAAACACACGCAAGCATACTCACACGTATACATGCAGACACACACAGTAACACACACGCACATACACACCCTTACATAGACACGAACATATACACCCTCACATAAACACGAACATACACACCCTCACATAGACACGAACATACACACCCTCAAATAAACACGAACATACACACCCTCACATAGATACGAACATACATACCGTCACATAAACACCCTCACATAGACATGAACATACACACCCTCACATAAACACGAACATACACACCCTCACATAGACACGAACATACACACCCTCACATAGACATGAACATACACACCCTCACATAGATACGAACATACACACCCTCACATAAACACGAACATACACACCCTCACATAGATACGAACATACACACCCTCGCATAAACACCCTCACATAGACATGAACATACACACCCTCACATAAACACGAACATACACACCCTCACATAAACACGAACATACACACTCTCACATAAACACGAACATACACACCCTCACATAGACACCAACATACACACACTCACATAGATACGAACATACACACCCTCACATAAACACCCTCACATAGACATAAACATACACACCCTCACATAAACACGAACATAGACACCCTTACATAAACACGAACATACACACCCTCACATAAACACGAACACGCACACCTTCACATAGACACGAACATACACACCCTCAAATAAACACGATCATCCACACCCTCACATAGATAAGAACATACACACCCTCACATAGACATAGACATACACATCCTCACATAAACACGAACATACACACCCTCACATGGACATGAACATACACAGCCTCACATACACACACACCCTCACATAAACACGAACATACACACCCTCACATAAACACGAATATACCCACCCGCGCGCATACTTACACAGATACACGTAGCGACACGCACATGATCACGCGAGTGCGTGGGAGTGTGTGTTCATTTGGGAGTCCAAATACTCAATACAGGCTTCTTCTGACTGCTTTTAATTTAGTTTCTCTTATTACCAAATTCATTTAATTTTGTTAATCTTTTTGCATTGGATTCTATAAAATATCCTATTGAGAGAAGGCACTGTATATCACCTAGCACAGCAGTCAGGGACTTTACACTTTTTATACCAATTTTTGTGTCAAAGATTATTATCTGCCGAAACCACCTCTACATGTTTCCCATCGAAAAAGGTGCAATTTTTTCCGATTGTAATTGAACCGTTCAAAATCTACTCGCAACTCATCTTGATGACAAGAAAATGTCAAAATCTAGAATAATGAGACGTATTTTTGACAGATTGGGACTGTGTATGTGCTTAAAATTACGAGAATTGATCTCCAATTCAAAACTAGATGTTAGGGGAATGTGTCTCTGGTGACCCGGTAAACTTTAGGTATATATATACTTTGAGCAATCAAGAAAGGGAAATCACAAATAATAACAAAGTAAATTTGAAGTTACCATGACAATGTAAGGGAAGTGTAGACTGGCGTGGCGCCGTCAAAACCAGACCATTTTAAATATCAAGCTCCTCTTAAATAAACGTTTAACACCATTCAATCCTATCATCGGTAACAGGCTCTTACTTCATCAGAAGTTGTCTTGGCTTACCTTGAAGTAATTTAATATACTCTGGACTCCTTCACGGAGGCTAAGAAAACTTGCTCAATTCCAGAAACAATGATACATTAATATATTGTTCAGAAACTAATAGGCATAACTGAAGATGTAAACTCTTTTTACATCTCTCATATTCGGTAAGTAGGTCTTTATTACCCCCAAATGGCTTGTAGGTGACCAATTAGCGCTCTAGGATAATAATGTAGTCAGAAAAGCCCTAGGGCGGTAAATAATTTAAAAAAACAAAACTCTTTCAAAAAGTTCGCGTACATCTGTTCAACCATCATACTGGCAATAGACATTATGCATTCAGCCCAATGACAAAAGAGGTCGTTCGCTACACTGAGTAAGTAATCAGTACGGCTTGGTATTCAGCCTTGTCTTCGTATGAGTATAATAATTATCAATTTTAAATATCGTACGGCGAAGTTCGAAGTGCTGATAGTTACTCACCTGCATCTGATCAGTGTCAGAAGGTATAATATCGGGGTTCCTGTCGTCGCTCTCGCTGTCGTCCTTGTCCCGCAGCTTGTCGGGGCTGGCGGGCTGCGAGGTGGGCGGCGGGGCGGAGCGCGGCTTGCGCTTGGCGCAGCGCTGGCGCAGCGCCACCAGCGACAGGATCAGAACGACCATCAGGATGATGCCTCCTCCCACAGCTACTGACATCGGCCCGGTCATTTGGAAGGCTGTTCGTGGTAAATCTGTTGACAATACAATGCTGTTTCAAGCGGTTCTGGAAAAAAATCCTGCGAAATTGTGGAAAATGACTTCACGAATTCCTGTCTTCATGCATTTGTTAAAGAAATGTTGGGCAAAAGTGATGCAACTATATTTTGATTTCTCTGTAATGTCTATCACTGTTAAGAAACCCAACTCGATTAGGAAATGACCATGAAAAATGAATTACCAGAAACTTGATGTTCCAAAGTTAAAGGCATTGATAGATGTGTGACTTGAACCCATAATCTCCCACTTACTTATTACATAATTGGTTCGCAGAAATAATCGTCATCATTCATCATCATCATTTCAGCCGAAAGACGTTCACTGCTGGACCTAGGCCTTCCCAAGGATCTCCACGACGACCGGTCCTGCGCCTCCCGCATCCAGTGGTTTGCCGCGACCTACACCAGGTCCACCTTGTCAGGGGCCTACCCTCGCTGCGTCTTCCGGTGCATGGTCGCCATTCAAGAACCCGTCGGCCATCGGGCATCGGTCCTACGGGCAATATGCCCGGCGCACTGCCACTTAAGTGTTGAAATTCTTTGGGCTATGTCGGTTACTCGCGTTCTTCTGCGGATCACCTCATTCCTGATTTGATCACGCAGTGAGACCCCGGCCATAGCCCTCTCCCAATGGGAAAGTCACTCAAAGTGCAATCTCTTTGAGTGACTTTAAGCTTTCTTATAAGGCCCGTTGTTAGCGACCACATCTCAATTCCATAAGTCATCACTGGCAACACACACTGGCCGAAGACTTTTTACTTGAGACACTGCGGTATTTAGAAATAATATCTACAAGAAAACATATTTACTTAATATCCATCTTTTTTGTTGTTGAATACTCACCTAAACTCTTATCATGAACATGGTGCTTCTCTGGAGGCCTCAAGGTACCGGCTCTCAACGGATAAGGGTCTCCTCTACCCTTAGCATTGTACGCTAAGACAGCGGCTGCATACGTCCGGCCTGGTGCTAATCCGACTGCAGTAAAGCGAGGCACGGCACTTGATACGTTGGCAACGATCTCCTAGTTGAGCAAAAAAAACAAATTGTCTAGTAAAAGTATTGAATTAGATAGCCCTGCTTTTGTTTTTTTGAGAGGCCCCTGACTAACTAATAATAGTCGCACAGATTGATTGATCAGGTTAAGCTACGTTCGCCGCTGTTAGTCTATAGGTGGATGACCATTTTAAACATGAAAACGTATTATAATTTGATAGAGATAATTTACCAAAGAGTATCATATTACCCAGTAACTGGGTTGTGGAGGTCAGATAGACATTCGTTCTGTGTAAAATACTGTTATTCAACTGATCCCGATCAGATCAGCCGACTCCAACAAAGTAGGGAAAAGTCTAGGCAGATGATGAGCTGCTTTTATTTGATGGTATCTTTTTATGGAATGGAAATCCTAGTATACACAAAATGAAATACTTTTTGAACCAGCTTACATGGAAGCAAAACTTGACAGTGTGGAGGCATGAGGAACAGGCAGTAAAGTTCACTCATCCTCCGTAGAAAAGGGAGGATCCTCCGACCAGACGGGTGTTATGTCTGGCTGGTACTTGCCCAATGCTTTAATTTGGGAAGTTGTATATATGCCAATTGCACGGTAAACTCTGATTGCGAGATGTAGAATTCTAGTGACGTCAGACGTCAGTATGACACGTTGTTCTATGTGGCGTTTGTAGGTACCGCTACAACATGATTATTTGGACGTAGTTATGTAAAATGGATTTAACTCACACGAACTGTTTTTTGAGTTGTTGTCATAAATGTCTAAAATATACACATCAACTTTAGTATACACAAAAATATACAAAGCCACAAAATAGTTCAGGAAAATACCCAACATTTAAAAGGAAATTTAAATCTACTGTCTTGTTATTTTACTTCAAATTCTATTTTCTCAAAAGAAATTTTGCTGGCTGGAACCTTTTTGCATAACTGCGTCCATTTTATGCTGCGATTTTATAATAGATAATAAATAAATTTTGTTTATTTCAAGTATCAAGACCCATTCAAACATATACATAAAAAACTCTTTTAGGAAAAAATAACTGATTTCCAAAAAACACTACAAAGTGAAAAATAACTAATTTCGGAAGTCATTGTCTTAGGTTTTTGTATATTCGTTTTTGACACAGATTTCGGAAATGAGTCTTATTTCACTTTATAGTGTTTTTTGGAAGTTGGTTCTTGAATCGTTGAACTCCTCAACGATTCAAGAACCAACTTCGCGAGCGAACACAGATCCTACGCCCCAGGGATCTGGTTAGCGAGGAGTCGCTGGGAACCAATTCTTACCTGTGTTAAGATTTCCCGTACTTCTAGAAGAAAGGATTGAGGCATGCCACCGTTGAAGCCTTCAGAACACCGTACCCCGAATGACGTTAGTGAAGCATTCACCAGAGTGCAGTTGTGGACTTGATCGGGACGACCTGTGATCAAAACAGACAATGAAAAAGTTACTTTCAAAATTAAATATATGTATAATAGACTAATAACATATACAGTATATTAAGAAAACCCTGTCCGACCCATAAGGATAATAAAGGTTAGGTAAACACATGACCAAATATAATATAAAATTTTACGTAATCATCATAGTACCAATACAAATGAATTTTGAAATAATCTTTTTTCCCGCGAATTAATTCCAACTTCCCCGAAATTTGGTAATTTTTAAAAAAGTGACAACGTCGGTATTATTATGAGCGAATAGCGATGCGACCACGTGCCGCGTGCCCTGCCGCCCACCGCCCGCGGAAGGGAGCTTAACGCACATTTATTAACTTACCTCTTTTTGCGAAATAATATTTATTTTTTTAGGGGATTTTTTTTTAAGTTTAGCCCGGTTTTGTATCCATTAGTAGAATCAGTTATCGATACCTAACAACACCTTCACGGGTCGGACAGGGTTTTCTTAACATAAAATATATAATAATTAACTGGCGCCAATTCTCTTGTTCACAAACTAAACTAATTTTAAGTTAAGTGAATCTTTTTCTTTATATTTCATTAAGAAAAATAGGTACAGAAGATAAAAATGTTAGCTGAACCTGTCAAATTAGTCCGCGCCTGACCTAAATTGACATTTGGTCGCCATATTTATAATTGCGTTTAAACTGTCTATGGAAAATCTTAATTTGACAGGATTAAACTAAAATGTTATCTTCTATCCTTTTCTTAATGACATAGAAAGAAAAAAATGCACTTAACTTAAAATTAGCTTAGTTTGTGAAACGACTTTGACCTTTTAAATGTGCCACTTTTATTACAGTAAAATATTAAATTGATACCTGAAGCTCAACTAAGTTTTTAAGTGAATATAAAAACGTTAAGCCAAAAAAAGCAAATTTTAGACGTCCGTGTAAATTTTGGAAATGAAAGAATAACTTAGACATTATAAGGAAAATCTACTTTATATAAAAAATTGTATCCTTATTCTTCCTGTGTTCCTTCTAGGAATTATGTTAATCTCTAAGTGAATATTTTGCGAATAGGTAGGTATTTAGATGAAAATTTTCTTTTTTTAAATTTATAAACCTTTTTTAGTCCATATAACGTATGACATGTTCTTTCATGTACGTCCGTACGATTTGCAAATGTATAGAATGGGCCCACTTCACTTGTCCAAATCATTCACTCATCCAAGTAATCGTGGAGAAAGAATAATAACGCCTTTTTCGAAAATAAAACGAGGCAACCAGGTTTACCTGAGTTTAAGAACAAAGGCAGTAACACGATTTGTGATGATCTAGCCTCTATTGCCCCAATAGGCCGAATGTCAGACCTAAGAACCAGTATAATCTGTCCTCCTATTCTATTGAAACTCGGAACTACATACACTAGTCCAGCTCAAGCTCGATGTGTTACCCGTCATGTCAACGAATGTACAAGACTTCAAAAACCCCAAATTGAAAAGATATATCATGCTGTCTGTCAAGATAACATGACGTATATGTAATGTTTGCCATCAAAGATTATTTTAGTATACCCATACCCACAAGTATATCCATCAGAACTTGTGAAGCTTTCACAGAGAATTTTGAACCGCCCCCAGGCAAGATAAGGCATTTGCGGGATAAAATATACAAATACATATTTTAGAGAGATATTTACTACATAAAACTATGTACTATGTAGTGTGTTATAAGTAGAGGTCTAATATTTCGGCGCTTAAATACCTAAACTGGATTTAATGAAAGAAAAATATGAATATGCCTTTCGGTAGTTAATCATAAGTATGCTATTATAGGTTTTGATTATAAATATTTATAAAAATACCACCAAATGGCGTATAACAAGCTATTTCGTCATTTTTGAAAAAAAAATATGTACTAATGTATAAAAATGCAAATCCTAAAATATTTTACACAATACTGTTAGTTAAAAGTTAGTATTTCCGATTTCTATCGGAAAATCTAACATAATTTATATAAGTTCCACTCTCCAGAATAGTTATAGTTTCTAGAAACGTATTTCAAAGAAACAATGCTCAGCATTTTTGATAATCATCGTTTGAATTTTGTCGATATAGAAAATAAATATATATCGCATTAAGAAATTTAATGGAAAAAGTTGTGAATTTTTAATATAACTTTTCTGTATAAACTTTGGATTATGACATGGCAAAATAGTATTTTGCCTCATGTAGGTTACACACACAAGGTCATCAGTGTTGTATGGACACATTTGTGCGGTGAGTTTTTGATGCCGTATAGTGTAGAAACAGTGCCGTGTACAAATGGTCCTGTTTTCAGGCTGAACTCCCTGTACAAATCAATTTTGAAAAAACGAACGGTTACAAGTCTTAGCTTTTTCTTTTATGTGTGAGCGGTACCAAATTGCCTTTACCACTTCTTTATGTAACACAATAACATAACACTAGTCAACAAAAAAACAATTTTTGCTTGTAACATGAGAACTTTTGTCTACTTAGTTATGTTTAGGACAAGTATAAGGATACTAGATATAAAATTAAAATGCTTCAAATACGAATAGTTATTTTTTTTTTGTAATACCATTTTAGAAATTTTGAATTTTTATAAACAAAAAGTTATTTCCGTTTATTGCTACATGAATATGAATTTACTTTTATGATTTTCGTCTGTATTTTCCTTCAGGAACGTCTTGTTTTAATCTCCATCGGTACCTAATCCGCTAACATGCATGGGTTCCAATCGCTAGAAGTGTCTTGATGGAATCCTTCACCGTGTTTTAAAACTGTAAATGTGAATCGAGAAAATGTATTTTCAATGATATTTTCCATTTCTAAGCATTATAAGTAGATAAAAGCTCCGCGATAATACATTTATAGTCACTTGATCGGCGATTTCCTAGAAAATTGGAAGTTACTGTCATGAAAGATTCCCTAGCTGATATTTGTAAATTACTTAGTTTATTCTTAAATATATCATCTTTTATCATTTGCCTGATTTGGGGGCTGACAAATATGCCTTGAAAGTCAAGATCCAATGTCTCTTTTTCGACTTCTGGCGTAAGTCACAGATCGTTAGTTTGAGGCCGTTCTGGCACCGGTAGATCTTAACTATGAGGGACCAATCTTTTAGCTGATGGCAGGTCAGGGTAGTTGATTTTACTTTTGGTTTTAATTGTAATACCTTTTGTATCAGTAAGACAAAAATAACAATCAGATGAGTAGTTCGTTGGTTCCGTTCAAATCACAAAAGGCATAGATCGAGATCTTTTCAACCATCCAGTAAGAAGAAACACAACAGATGTGTGGAACCCACGATTTGACTTGTAGTCCGATGGAAAAACCAAAATAGTGTTCATATAACTTACTTACTAATGGTGTCAAATTGCTTCGTTGAGATTTGAAAGAAATGCCACTACAAATGTATCAAAGCTTGTCAGGATCATTTTGTACTTTCTTGACATTATTTAAAAATCACTTCACTCTAAAAATAGAAGAAACCATTAGGCTCTTAAAATAAACAAATTCTCTGAATGCGAAAGTAAAACAAAAATGGTTAATTTTTAATTTAGTTGGTAGTAGCTGTAACACGAAAACTAGATCTCATGGAATCAAAATAAATATGATTAGCCAGCACTTTTCTTGTTACAAAATTTTGTTGACCAGTGTAATCAGTATATAATGTCCCCACTCCTGTAAAACAAGCCTCTTCTTAGTGAAAGGGAGTCGTGGATCTCACATTTCTTCGCAGTTTTGGCTTTAAAATATGTCGGTTTCCTTACAATGTTTTCCTTCGCCGTTTTGAAAGCAGTGTTGATTGAAATAAATTAAACATAGTAAATAAAGCTCCTGACGGGGATCGAACCTATGCCCTATAGCGTGTAAGTCGCAACCGAGGCCACCGCTACTCTCTTCTTTATATTATGTAAGCAATATTTCTTTCTCACGGTTTGTGCATTTAGCCGATGTCACGTAATGAATTGTTCATGTCAAAAAAGACGGCCGCGTGACCCGTCTTACGATGGTTTGAGACAAAGTCATGATGTGACCACTATTTATTTATTTATTTTTCCTCACACTGGAACGCCATGCAGCAATTACACCAATGGGGCAAAGACAATTCATGTGCTTCTTTCCATCCATCATGCGTACAGTGGACATCGAAGGATTTACGATGGATGACGCTTACGCAGTATGGTAGTGCTGTAACTGGATTTCTTCTGCTTCTTCTCCAGTAGCTCATCAGAGTCTGTGTTGGATCCCACTAGCCTTGCCAGTTCTATGACTCCGTCTCTGCTATTTTCAATCATCTCGTGATGGCCTTTTGTTCTTTCTCTGTCGCGCCTGCGCGACTTGGACCTGATCCTCCGTCCCCTGCCGTTGGTCATAGTTTTGGTCCTGCGAGCTGTGGAGCATCCTTGAAATATCCTCTGAGCGCAGCTACAGCAAAATATCACCCCTTTGAAAACTTCTGCGTTCAGGAGGTTGGTTTCGCTGCAGACATAGCACTTGTGGCATTTCTTGTGGTAACTGAAGCCCTCTCGTATTGTGATCTTATCATCTTTGTAGATAGGACTTTGACAGTGCTCACATAACTCGCATGCCATAGTTTTTCAATTTTTTGTTACTATATCTACATTTTATAAAGACGAATGTCTACACAGATTTTTTAATTTTGCACCAAAATTTTAGACATGTTTTTTTATTGACATTGACATTGACATTGACATGACTATGCTGCGATATTTCATTGTTCTTTATTAATTATTTACTGAATGCACTTTTTACTACATAAATCGCGCACTTTTATTTAGTAAACATAACTATAAATAATTTTAAAAGTCCAATGAAAAATGAGCGTGACACTCAGCTTGACCTTCCCGCCTTAGTAATATTTAAATCATGATTTTGGTTCGATTTAAACAAATGAAGGTCACAACAAAACTTACCTGCAGCTATAATATGGTAGACGCACGGTACCCTCTGCTTGCCGATCCTGTTGTGTGCCCAACACAGTAACGTGCCGTAGTCCATCTCCGTATGAGGAGTATAGGTGACGGTGGAGCTGGTACCAGCTCGAGAGACGTATGTGTCGCTCACTTCGTTGCTGTTCGCTGTGTTGTTGAAGGTCCAGCGGAACTGTGAGAGGAAGTGATAGTTAGTAAAGGGGGAAGTGGAGATAGATGGGTAATTTAACAGAACATGGTGGTAAGCCATAACATCGGCTGCCGGCAGAAGATATCACCCACCACACAGTCTTGCCACTAAGCGATTTGTCGTGTTCCAGCATGATGTCTTGCGAAGCCGTACGGAGGACGAGTCTGGGCAGTTGTGTTGCGATTTGTGCTAAGTACGATGCGCCAAATGTTGTGTAGTGAGCTTGGTCGTTAAGGGCCTCCAGATCAATCTCCCTCTGGCGCAGTATTGATGATCGTGTTGCTATTTTTTGAATGAATAGGGGTCTTAATAAATTAGCGAGCTTCATCGTCCATGATTGCATCACTTCTTGTCATCAGGCGGGATTGCGGTCAAAGACTATCAACGATCGACGCGCTAATTTAATCTAAGAGATAATAAACCGCCTTTAGTTATAGACGAATGTGTAAAAGAATCATTTGACAGTCTTGTTAATCCCATTTGCTTTTTCAGCTTTGGAGTCTGGGGTCCGCTTTAACAGTCTATCTGCTGATTTTGGCTAAACTTCAATATTTTCCGTGAAGTTACTGTCGTCTGACCTCCACAACCCGAAGGCGATATCGAAGTATTGCAGTTAGACCAATTATTGGAATTTTGAGGGCTCCAACAACCCCTAACGACTGCCATTAGATGTTCGTATGGCAACCGGGACCAACGGCTTAACGCGCTTTCTGAGGCACGACCGGACCAGTGCAAATATTCATATTCATGCATACAGATATTTGCACTGGGCGGGGATCGGCCACGTGTTCGTTACCGCTACGCCACGGAGGCTCGATCAATCATTTGATAAAGTGTAACGTACTTTCTTTTAGGAAACTGCTCATGTAGGAAAACGTACAGGCTAGCAAGAATATTAACTCTTAAACTGTAACCATGAAGTTTAAGACATGATTGTAGACCTCCAAGAGTAGCTTTTGTTAGTCTTAGAAAAGTCTCCTTTTTTGTTATATACACAAAAAGGAGACCGATAGTGTACCGATAAGTACCGATACAGTGTCCTAATAACTGTTTGTTGCATCGGACGACATCATGATGATCATTACGGTATTGCATTAAGCCGCAGCATAAGCTGCGCGATAGTCATTTTGCGTGTGTTTAGCCGTATGTTTCCTTCGACCGTTTCTTTTTTTGTGTTTATGCTTTCTTTGCGTCGCGTTTACTGCAAATTAATGTGTTTTCTTTCTTTCAATATTAAGTAGCAATAGTAACTAACAAAAGGAAGAACTCCGCGGCGTCATACCAACTTGCTAGGCAACATGTCACAATCAAATGTAAATTCATGAAATTATTCCTATTATAATAATTTTATTTCCATTCTTTGTTTCATTTATATACTTATAATTTACATTTTTAAATATTTTTATAAACGAAAAAGCAAAATGGCAGAAAGAATAAATATATAAAAAATGGTAAACATTGAGATTGCATTAGCGATAAGCCCGCCCATTGTATGTTTTGTTGTATTGAATTTATTTTGATCGAAGTATGTTTTTGGTGTACAATAAAGCATAAATATGAATAAATAAATAAACAGGGTCCAAATTATGTTCACAGCTACACAGAGGAACCTCCTGAAAATACGAGCCTTGTGCAGAAAAGTACCGTTTTCTAAATCAAGCCCTTGATCCAGCTGTCTAACGAAAGCCTCCTGAGGTGTATTATATTAACGTTTTTGTTATGAAAAAGATTCCCGGATTCTCGAAATCCGGAAAGCTTTTCAACACATTGATTTGAACACAGTTGTTTGAGAATCATGTAATGAATCCGGTAGCACGTTGATGTCGTTGCTACATTATCTGAGTGCTTAGTAACTAAGTTTGATTGTGGCGCTGATTTCCAAGTTTATAAACTATACTAAGTTTAAGTTGAATACATCTTTTTCTTTCCTGTCCTGTCGAAATAGGTAGTCAGCACCTGACGCCTTTTTCTCGGCGGTAAGCCATAACATCGGCTGCCGGTAGAAGGTACCATCCACCAGACAAAGTCTTGCCGCCAAGCGATTCGACGTGTTCCGGTATGATGTCTGGTGAACTCGTACGGAGGACGGGTCTGAGCAGTTGTGTTGCGATGTGTGCTGGGTGCGATACGCTAAATGTTGTTGTGTCGGGAAATTGGTCGTGGAGGGTCTCCGTGTCAATCTCCCTCTTGGCGCAGTATTGTTGGTCGTGTTGTTGGGTTTAACATTGCATCCACCTCGCTCAAATGCCGTCTTCGATCCTATTCTCAGTTCTTTTTTTTTTGTTGAGAGCATTGGCTTTTTAACCTAGCGCGCTTTACCATCTATGATTGCATCACTGCTTATCATCAGACGGGCATAAGTTTATAATTATTAAAAAACTAATTTAAGTATCGACATGATTTTAATCACATTTAAAATGTCTATAGAGTATCTAAATTTTACAGAACTATTTCTTTCTTTCTTTTGTGGCTTCGCACAGTTTGTGCATTTAGCCAATGTCACGTAATGAATTGTTCATGTCGAAAAAGACGGCGTGATCCGTCTTACGATGGAGGTTTGAGACAAACTCATGATGTGGCCACCATGCTGCGATATTTCACTCTTCTTTATGAATTATTTACTGAATGCACATTTTACTACATAAATCACGCACTTTTATTTAGTAAACAACACTATAAATAATTTTAAAAGTCCAATGAAAAATGAGCGTGACACTCAGCTTGACTTTCCCGCCAAAACCCCCCTTACAGAACTAAGATAATCCACCATTTTCTTAACAAATTAAAAAGAAAAAGGTGAACGGAACTTTAATTTAGTTTAGTTTGTCAACATGAGGATCGGAGCCAATATTAATATGCCGTAGATGCGCATTTTTCATTCGAAGCAAAGTGGAAACGGATCAAAATCCAATTACTTTTGTTTTTATATAAAACAGGGTTTTATTTAAGACCTTACACGTGCTTGTTAGACGGATCCTTACCAGGGCAATACTCATCTGCTAGGTGAAGACGATCAATTTTCATTTTGACGAAAATAATAATATAATAACTAAGTAATACACGAACACCATAATAGAAAAATAAACAAGTCTAGATCAAAGCTAAGCTATTGACTACTGCACAACCTGTCGCTGGTTCGATTCCCCCACGGAACAAATATTTGTATGATCTACAAGTAGTTGTTTCGGGTTTGGCTTTCGATCGCTTAACCACTGCACCAACCGTGTCATCAATTTCTTAAGAAAAAAGCAGCTCCTTTGTACTCAGATCTTAATTTGGTTATATCCTTATGTATTTTATTGTGTGTACATACATAATAAAATAAATAAACCAAGAAAGGCACTTTTGAAGCATCAGAAGCTAGGTGCATAGTTCTATATAGTCTTTTCCTAAGGATTATTTTTATTATTATTTTTTTTTTATTCAAAAAACTTTACAGTATAAATTGCATACAGTCTTAAATATAACCTTAAATCCAAGTCTTACGTGCCTGAACTAGAATATCCTGTGTTTCAGGCGTAAAGAGCTAAAAACAATTTAAAATTAACAAATAATCAAAAGGATTCTTAACAATACAAATGTGTAAACGATCTGTAAACGTGGGCAATTTATCTTATACTATTCTAATATTACCAAAGCTTAACTTCTATTTTCTTAATATACAAGATAGTTATTCTAAAAATTCGTATAAAAACTCAAAATATAATTATAATAATCAAAAATCGTAAAAATACGAAATATAAACAAAATCATTTTAGCGCAATCAATAAATTTTTTGTATCATCGTAGGACATTTTTGCAGAGTTTCTTTAACAATTCTCTTACAGTTAGCTTGATTTAAACTATAAATGTTTGATTTCACGTTCAATCTATTGTAGAGGAGAGGACCAAGAAATAGATAAAATTTTGATGTGAAAGCATGTTTTGGTGTGATTTTGAGGACAGACTAGATTTTTACGTCTTTTTTTTTTGTAAAGTCCGCGCTATAATATGTTACATCTGCCTGCTGTTTTAATACAATAGCCATTATAAATAACTGTCGGACTGTTAGTACTTCACATTCTTTGTATAGGCGGTTAGTGGGAAAAAGGAATGGCCGGAAAGTAGACACTTTGAAAATTGGCCTCTTAATCTCTCTTAGTCTCTTAATCTTAATATTTGTGTTCTGTAATCTATATGGTGTACATAATAAAGAGTACTCTATTCTATTCTATTCTAAGGAGATAGGCCTATAATTAGTCACTTGGTATTTACTACCTGATTTGTAAACTGGGACAACAACAGCTTTTTTAAGCACTTGGGAAACATCCCTGTGGTTAAACATTTAAAAAAAATGCAAGTTAACGGTGGTACTAAAAGGTCTTTGAATTGCTTAATAATTTTATTAGACATGTTATCTCAACCAACTGCACAGTCGACTTTTAGACCCATAATAATCCTTTCTACTTCCGCTTCGTCAGTATCCAGTAACACAAAGGATGATAAGGCAGTGTTAGGTGCAACCAATGAGCTTATTAGGTACTGCGATTGTCCCGATTTTTTTTAGCTAAACACTTGCTCACATTAACAAAGAAATTATTTGCAATATTCGCTGATGTTAACTGTGATGAATGTTCTTGTAATAAGCCTGAACAAGACTGATTCTTTTTTTTTTTTTAATAATTATAAACTAACGCTTGACCGCAATCCCGCCTGATGGTAAGCAGTAATGCGATCGTTGATGGTAAAGCGCGCTAGTTTATTAAGAGTCTATTCACACAGAAAAACTGAGCGAATAGGAAGAAAGACGGCAGTTGAGCGAGGTGATGCAATGTTAAATCCAACAACACGACTAACGATGCTGCGCCAAAGGGAGATTGATCTGAAGACCCTCCACGACCAAACTCCCAACACACCAACACACCAACATTAAACGCATCGTACCCGGCACACATCGCAACACAACTGCGCAGACCCGTCCTCCGTACGGCTTCACCAGACATCATGCCGGAACACGACAAATCGCTTGGCGGCAAGGCTTTGTCTGGTGGGTGGTAACTTTTGCCGGCGGCCGATGTTATGGCCTACCACCGAGACCTTCTGTTTTGAAGTATACGTCACATTTTTAATAAATTTCCAGATCTTTTTGTTATCTGCCTCTTTAAGTGCAGTGTTACCGTAATTGCGTTTTACTTTTTTTAGGAGGTCGTTACAAAAGTTACGATATCGTTTATATGACACTTGCAATATTAAATTATTCGGACTAGCCTTAGCTCTCATATGCAGTTTATCTCTATTTTTCATACAACTTATAAGACCAGTCGTATTCCATGGTTTTATGTTGTAGTTTTTGTTATTTGATCGAGATATAACTGTGTTTTTCTGAATTGCATGTTGCACTTTTTAATTAGGTGCAACATATAAAACTGCGGATCAGCGGAATTGTAGACTGGGTCAAAATCAATATTGCATAAGTCTTCTTTAAGTTTATGTAAATTTAATTTAGAGGTAGGTAGTTTACAATTAAGAATAAGAGCCGGCAAGAAATACCACGATTACTCTTTTAAAAACTAACATAAAGTGTCCTTTGTAATATTGTATTTTTTATCTCAATACCTAAACCTATTTAACCACAGAAATATTTCTTAGAAAATAAATAAAGCTAGAGAAGAAATGTCATAATTGAATTTTTGTAATTGAGTCAATGGCTAAGGCCACTGAGGGGAAAGAAAGGGTAGGGTTATAAGGAAAACCACATTATGATTCTCTCTTGATTGGCAAATTTACCCTCAATCCGTAGTTATTTATAGGAAGACGATGTTTGTATAATTTCTGACTAAATTAACAAGCCATAAATGAACTGCTAGCGCTACCCAATTATGTAGATTGTAAGGTGGAATACTAAACAGGTTTACACCTTTCTTGCATTGGTGTTCGCAGGCGATTTCTGTTTAGCTATGTGGAACTTAGATTTATATACATTACATTTCTTCTCACTGAGAGAAGGCATGTGTCCCAATAGTGGGACATTATAGGCATATTATGCATGCATATATAGTAAGGTTTTGACATGCATTTGCGACTTAATTGCCAAAAATGTACCCTAATGTAATATATGTTTATAGAAAAATAACTTTACAATCAACTTAATTACTATTCAAATAAAGTTGATAGTTGTTTAACTTTAAATAATATCACTTTGATACATTTGGAATAGAGCAGTTTTTATTTAAGCGTGATCATATGGAGCTCGGGCATTTGTGTGGGTGCATGAATGCAATACCAGTTACGAAACTGCCCCAGTTATAGTGGGATCAATTTCTCAAAAATAAAAAGGAATCTTTTGAAATAAAAAGTGAGTGAGTGAGTTATTTAAATAAAGAACAAAATACATTTATAATAAACTAGCTTTCCGCCCGCGGCTTCGCTCGCGTGGAGATCGGTTATATCGCGCTTTTAGATTTCCCTCGTGAATATAATTTTTTTCCGGGATAAAAAAGTACCCTATTATTTAATCCGGACTTCTAACTTTACGTCTTCAAAATTTCAAAATAATCGGCTTAGTAGTTACGACGTGAAAGCGGAACAAACAAACTCGCTTTCCGATTTATAATATTAGGATATTTGGTGTACACATACAAATATTTCAGTAATCTCCCTTGGGAACTTGATGTTTTTTTAGGACCAAAAGTAGCCTATGTTACTCTCCATCTTTTCAACTAACTGTATGCCAAAAATCAGGTCGATTGATTGCTTAGCTACGGCGTGAAGGAAGGACAAACAAACAAACAAACACACTTTCACATTTATAATATTAAGTATGGATTTATCCGACCCAATTTTAAAGCTATTTAATAGACTCTTAAACTATTTATGTGCAATTGCCCACCACGTGTAAGTATTTATTTTATACTAGCGTTCTGCTCGCGGCTTCGCCCGCGTGAAATTCGGCTATATCACGCTTTTTAAATTTCCTTTGGGAACATCAAATTTTTCTGGGATAAAAAGTACCCTATTATTTAATACTGGACTTCTAACTTGACGTCTGCAATATTTCAAAGCAATCGGTTCAGAACTTACGGCGTGAAAGCGAAACAAACAAACTCACTTTCCCATTTATAATATCAGTAACGATTCGATATTTACTCTAGAAGAAATGGTAAACGTATTTTTTTTTTATTGAAAAACTTTGCCCCACAATTAATAGACTAGTAATGTCCCTATTGTGGGGCAAAGTGTTACTTCTCCTGTATCGTGGATGTGTTTACAAACATATAAACTCATATATACAAACATCCAGACCCGGAACAATTTACTTGCAGGTCATACAAATATTTATCCTGTGCGGGAATCGAACCCGCGACACGCTGAGCAGCGGTCAATAACTATGGCCGCCAAAAAAAAAAATGTTACAAACTAGTGCTTGACCGCATTCCCGCCTGATGGTAAGCAGTGATGCAATCGTTGATGGTAAAGAGTGCTAGTTTATTAAGAGCCTATTCACTCTAGCTTTGAAGACAACACCACCGCTGGCAAATTGGTAGTCCGAGGGACTAACAATTCTATCTGGCAAAGAGAGCGAGATCTACCTATCTGGCAAAGTTTGACAAAATTCTTTCAGCCATTTTAGAGTAAAAGCGTTACAAACAAACAAAATTATTTTCGCATTAAGATAGAAAATTATTTTGGGATTGGATGCTACAAACTCACCACAACTTCAGGAGGGTTTGCGTCCACATGGCAGGTGATGTGGGCACGTTCCTGTTTTGCTACTCCGTGCACACGTTGTTGGGAGCTGCGGCAAGTTGGCGCGTCTGTTGACAAAACAGTCAAATTGGTAAGTTAAAGAGGTAGACAAGTAGGCTGATGTATATAAAGCAGGAATTAATGTAGTGAAAATGGGGGGATGGGGGTCAAAAGTACTATCCCACTTAAATAAATGTGTTTGGAAATACCTTTTTTGTGTATATATGTACATAATCGCCAAAAATTAATTAATGGAAATAAACTATAATTCCTACATAACCAAGTTCATTTTACGCAACAATTTCAAATATGGGCCTAAGTATGAATCATGATAAGATTCGAATACTTTTGCCCCAATAAAAATCAAAAAAATCAAAATCAAATTATTTATTTGCTAGAATGCAGGTATACAAATATGGTTGACAGAAAATAACGTGGAGCCATACATTCTGTCCAAGATGGGACATGCAAAATTTAAATTATGTCAATATGAAGCTACAGAGAAGAACAATAATCATTAATCAGATAAAAAAACACAACAATTAAAAACAAAAAAGTCAATTCGGTCACAATAGGGTCAAAAAGCAATTAATGTCAAAGTTAAATTAATAAAAGGTCAAATATAATTAAATGCCATGTCAATAAGGATAGAATACTAGCATCATAAAACATCTGTGAAGAATTCAGTAACAGAATAATAACATTTTTTTAACAATATGTATATAAGACTCGGTAGAATGCATTACTACGTAGTTCTTGGAGCAGTAATTCAATAACCACTGTATTTAATATTTTAATACAAAAGATCGTATATCTGGTGCCATTAGTATTAATTTTAAATTTGAATAATAATACATTATTACACTTTTAGTCTTGGTCTAATTGTAATGCTTCGATATCACCTTCGCTTCACGGAAAATATCGAAATTCAGCCATAATCAGCAGTTAGGCTGGTAAAGCGGACCATGAACTCCAAAGCTGAAAAAGCTTCGGATACTACTGGGATTAACGCTGAGATGATGTTGATGAACGAATCGTATCGAAAGATTGACCTCTTAGACCAATAATATGATCCGTCCCCTGTGTTACACTAGAGATTTTTTTTTATATTTTAATAATTATAAACCAGCGCTTGACCGCAATCCCGCCTCATGGTAAGCAGTGATGCGATCGTTGATGGTAAAGCGCGCTAGTTTATTAAGAACATATTAACTCAGATTGAGCGAATAGGAAGAAAGACGGCAGTTGAGCGAGGTGATGCAATGTTAAACCCAACAACACGACCAACGATGCTGCGCCAAAGGGAGATTGATCTGAAGACCCTCCACGACCAAACTCCCAACACAACAACATTAGGCGCATCGTACCCGGCACACATCGCAACACAACTGTTCAGACCCGTCCTCCGTACGGCTTCACCAGACATCATGCTGGAACATGACAAATCGCTTGGCGGCAAGGCTTTGTCTGGTGGATGGTAACTTCTGCCGGCGGCCGATGTTATAGCCTACCACCGAGCATTAATAATCAGAATACAGAACTAATTACTGTCAATCTAACTTAAACGTTGTACGCTACGTAATACAGTGTAAGTTATAAATACAATCAAAACAACTAAGTTACTATAAAGTAGAGTGAACTTACACAAAACATTCAAGGAGAAGGGTTTGCTTTCCCCATCCCCCTCCGCGTTGAACCCCACACACGTGTAGTTGCCGGCTGTCCTCCTGCCCACCCCCTGTAGGACCAGTGACTGATTGCTGATAATGACTCCTTGGCCCACGTTGTGGAGAAGAGTCTTACCCTGGTGGAGGAAAACAATGGTTACACTGTCAATTTCACATTGTATTATGTTAACTAGCTGCATTCCGTAGTTTAATTCGTATAAGTTTTGACTACGTGGCTTATCCGGAAAACCATTCCACATATTAATTGTGACGTCTCTGTATGCTACATTTCATCCACATCCGTACAGTAATCCATGCAAAAGAATAAAATCCATACATACATCCTCAGAAACTTTTGCATTTATATTAGTAGGATATTTACATTAGTGTTTTGACTCTAAGATCAGATCAACGTTTTGTAACATAAGGTACGAAAACGTCTTTTCAAAAGTATACGCTTAAAAATATTAGTGTAATAACATTTATTTTACAAAACAAGTTTCATTTGCTTTTAAAATATTCCTTTGATGGCTAATATTTATAATTTATAGTATCAAAGTGCACGCTACGCTGTAACTAGGTATGCGCTACGTCGTAGCCTCAGCACGTGCTACGCCGTAGCTCACCAAGTAACGTTGAAAATTGTTCGTGATAGTAAATGCTGCGTGTTTTGTTTTTTGTATTATGTTTTATAAAATGTGATTTTGTTTTTTAGTTTTTGTTGGTTTAATATAAATATCTTTTTGTTGCAAGAAAAATTGTCTATATATCAGAAGTTCATAGCCAAAAAATACTTAGCTGTATATTATGATGTTAAAGCTAAAGTTAGTTTGGGTGTAGTAAACTTGCTGTTTCAACCCTTTCATGGTGCCCATGGGGCTGAAACTTAGCTTTATGTCTCTCTACTATAAGATACATGGCTCGAATACAAGTTTGACCCTTTCGAAGAGACATTGTTGAAAAGTTTATGCTGTTAGGATAGTTCATTCAAAAGTATCGAAAAAACTTTTTATTTTATATATTTTATTTATTTGTGTGAATGCAGTTAAAATTAAGTAGCTGTCCTTATCTGGTTCTGTGAATAATTCAATAAATAAAAAAAAGTTTGTGTAAATTGCGATTTACACAAACTTTTTTTTTTATTCTCTCAATATTTTATTTTAGGCTGTTCTTGTAATGAACGTAAGCAAAGGTATACTTACATTATGTCTCCATTCAACTTTATAGACGTAAGGGTGAGCTCTAATGATGCAATCGAAGTATACATCTGTACCTTCTCTAATGTTTGAAGGATCCAGGTTAGTTCCTAACCGTACTATTGTTTCAGGAACATCTGTATGGAAAAAAGAGAAAAAAAATCAGTTTTAAATTTAAGAATATTTTAGAGGAGGATCAAAGAGATGATAGGTAGAATGTAGAACGTTGATTATGTTTAGAAAAGAGCCGAGATGACGTCTAATAGAGAAGTATGGAACATGAAGACATATTGCGTGGACTCTAAATAAAGTCTTATCGCTTATCTCCCTTTGGGGCAGCATGGTTGGTCGTGTTGTTGGGTTTAACATTGCATCACCTCGCTCAACTGCCGTCTTCCTTCCTATTCGCTCAGTTTTTCTGAGTGAATTGGCTCTTAATAAATTAGCGCACTTTACCATCAACGATCGCATCACTGCTTACTTTCAGGCGGGATTGCGGTCAAGCGCTAGTTTAGAATTATTAAACAAAAAGATCGATCTTTTGCAGACAACCTTTGGATAGAATTCTAAGGGGAAGGATAAAGAAATAATGTAGGTAGTCTACAGTATACTGTTTACATAGATTATACAATAAATATGTACGTTAAGTGTATCATACTAGTTTAAATAAATATATACAAAAAAAAATACGAGTGTGCTTATGACCACACGACTGAAGTGAAACTTCGTGTGTACAATATATACATGTA
This sequence comes from Sesamia inferens, assembly GCA_037179545.1. NCBI lineage: Eukaryota > Metazoa > Arthropoda > Insecta > Lepidoptera > Noctuidae > Sesamia > Sesamia inferens. The sequence continues at coordinate 5,568,256 of CM073936.1, read as the reverse complement.
TACACATATACATATATTAATTTTCTATAAATATTTAAATTTATTTCATGGTTTCATGGGTAAATTAACATTTTTGCATAGATCTTCTATTTTTATTGAAAAAAAAAAACACTCGTTGTAGACCTTGTAGTACCAAGCTCGCGCCACGGGCGCCTCTGTGCTTATATCCCCCACTTAACTTCCGTTCGCCTTGCCCGATCACTTTTCGTAACGCTTTCGCCAGCTTACTCCCCAAGTCAAGCGTGTGTAAAGAAGTTTCACTTCAATAACATAAACCATAATGTTACAGCTTCCGCTTCCCGCTCATCCATGAAGCTATACTTAGTTTGAGCTATACATAATTTTTTATATATAAATCGTAGTTAAGTACGTAATTATATATGTTAATTTAAATTTATTATGACTAATTTAAATTACTTGGGAGGATGTTAAAAGCTTAGTTTATTCTAAAATCACACTTAGAAATACACTTCCGGCCTTTTCGGCCATTAATTCATTAAATTTCGAATTATTGATGCAACTTCCTATTAACACTTATTTTAAAATAATACTGATAATTATTTTTCCCGCCCATCGGATATTTATTTATTAAATAAAGCATTTGTCAAAGAACTAAATATGTATTAATTATTGACAATTACTAGCGTTATTATTAACTTTTTCTTAATTTTATTCAATACCTGTTAACTTCCGTTTCCGATGTCTTTTAGTTTTGTGTAACTATTTGATAGAGTTTTGACTCAATGATATATAAACTACTGATGCCTGTACTGTTGATTATTAATTAAACGGACTTGTACTGTATCATACTACTGCGTTATTATTTTCCCCGCCTTTGAAGCATGTCTTTACAATAAATACAACATAAACCGGTAACAAATAATAGTAGATTAGTAGCCGAGGGCTGTAAGGCATCAGTTGCAGCCCGAGATATTTAGGCGCACGAGCGCAGCGAGAGCGCCTGTAGTTCAAGGGGGCAATTAATGCTTACACCCGAGCTAACTAGTCTGCTTTAAATCTCGATTGTGAGGTAAGTAGAAAAAAACCGGCATTACAAGAATAAAACATTTTATTTTTACAAGTTTTCAAATATCTCTCTTTAGAATTTTCAGGCAAAATATTGTTAATTGCTGCTTCAGCTTCCGTTTTCATTGAAGATATGAGCTGCACTCCCGCAGCTCATGTCTTTATCACAGAACTTATGTTTTTTTCCTAATTAGCACGTAATTATAAAAAAAAATCCCAAAAACACAAAATATTTAATGGAAAAGTTTTCTGTTCCCGCCTATTTTCATATTTTTTGTGATTATTTTTTCAAGAACGAAATTGAGCTTCGCCGTTCGATATTTAAAATTTATGACTGGGTACCCATACGAAGACAAGGCTAAATAGAGAAGCGACCTCTTTTGTCATTGGACTGAATGCATAAGATGTCTATTGCCAGTATGATGGTTAGATGTACGCGAACTTTTTGAAAGGGTGAAGAGTTTTTTTTTTTAAATTACTTACAGCCCTAGGGCTTTCCTAACTACATTATTGCCCTAGGGCGTTAATTGGTAACTTACAAGCCCAATCTGGGGGTAATAAGGACCTACTTACCGAATATGAGAGATGTAAAATATAATGATAACGTGTAAAGTAATGAGTAATAATAGTTACCAATAGTTCTGCGTGCTCATAAGCTCTTTAAAGAAATCTCCAAGTGGTGGTTGACACCTTGAGCGAACGCTAAGCATTGCCATACAACGTAAAACTGCCGCCAGTCTCTTGGGTACATTACCAGTCGACGGACTGCGAGGCAGATAAATTTTAGATGCTATATTTTAATTTGCCAATAGTTTTAGTCTAATTAACCAAAATATTGTTGTGCTATTATTACTATAGTTAGTGTTAATTATAATACAAATAAAAGCCTTTCATAAAACATAAATATTATGCTGTGAAATATAAAATAATGAATTTAAGTCAAAGTGACCCTATAATAGTTATTTTACCTTCATTCAAAAACAACAACCCTTTTGAAAAACTTAATTCATACATATTTTATAGTTGCTAACGAGCTTATGAAAGTTTTCTACTAACAATTTAATAAGTAGACTGTTATTTAATTCTTCAATATTATGAAGTTTTTATGCTTACGCAAAATTTTCATTCTCGCCTATAAAATCTTGAAATCAAGAAAATAAAGTTGTGTAAAGTTTGAGGCTTGCTCATAATAAAATTTGCAAAATTTCGGAGATAAACTTAACTTTTTTTACTGTTTTTACTTTCTCATGGGACATTTTAGATTAAACTCAACTTATGTTTGATGGACAATGCTCTAAAATAAATCTTTTGAGTTATATTTTAAGGTAAGCAAATCATTATGACTTATATAGGTACAAAACACGCATTACCGTCAAATATTTTTTATTGACAGAGGAAATCGCGGGAACAAGATATCTTTATTAAGTTACCAACTGCGCTCAGTGGTTTTATTCGCACGAGTTTCGATCCTGTGGGAATACTCGGATAAAAGATCTCAAGGAAAATCCGGGTTATAAACCACTTGCATACCAATCTTTATTTATACTTATAAATTAGTGCTTGACCGCAGTCCCCCGCAGTGATGCAAACATTGATGGTAATTAATTCTAAGTCAATTCACTCTAGCCTAGCAGACACTTAATCTTAGTCAGACGGAAACACTAAGGTTGGCAAATTGTTCCAGTCCCTCGATGTACGCGGTATAAAAGACGAGGCGAAACGCTTTGTCCGGATCGTAGTGGTGTCAACAATGTAAGGGTAGACAGATACTCGCCGTACAACGGGTCCTCCGATGATGGAACCAAGATGGGGGGAATTAAGTGAAGCAATTCCGCGGATACTCTCCAAAACGCATCCTAAATGACATATATCATCTACATCCGTTCAGTGTTTGCGTGGAAGAGTAATAAACAAATATCTATTCAAACTTTCATTTTTATGATAATTAATAGGATTTACATAATTTAAAAGTGCAGTACGAGTGAATATGACTTCAACAAATATCCGCCGTTGAGGAAAATTTCCAAAAATCTGACAACATTGCTACATTGTATGACAATGCTGATTTTTGGGCGAATAAATAGACTAACGCTTTGATAATTTAATGAATCGTCCAACCGCTTGGCATCTATCAACGTGTCGAAAGTTCTTAATTAGAAAGGAATAATAAACGTTTATTTGCGGTAACCATGATGCAAAAAATTACAAAACACAAAATAATAATTATTCAGCATTCCTTTACTGTTGTGCATATCACATGTTACATTAATACTTTTCATCTTGAAATGAGATTCCCCCTATGAAAGGAATTAGAGCCAGTCCATAAGGAGCACAAAATTTAGAGGAGAAAACAGAGGACTACTTACACTGTATATCTAAATTCCAGTCATCTTCTAAGGCTGGTACCAAAGGCATCTGAGGGTTGGACGCTCTGCATGCCAGTTTAGCTCCAGCGTCAGACTTCGTCAGCTGGAGGGACACCGTTGATGTGGTTGTGTTGCCATCTGTTGATAGCTGTGAAAGAAAAACAAATGATATCTAGCTTCTGAAAAGTTTGGAGCAGTCGTGCCCAAAGGTAGCTATGTAAGACGTAGGATGAATTTATCAAGTGGGTGTCGATGGCCAAATATTTAAATAACAGGAATAGAAAAAAGTAAGAAGCAGTTTAATAACAATTTTAAGAGTGCCATCGAGACGAAAAGAAGGAGGCCTTAACAATAAACATAAAGCTAAATATCATCATCATCATCAACCTTTTATCGCTCCACTGCTGGGAACAGGTCTCTTCTCATGCAGAGAAGGGTTGAGCGTAATCACCACGCTTGCTCAATGCGGATTGGCGATTTCAGACAATAATATATACATATATTTTTTTTATAATTATTAACTAGTACATACACACATAATCAGCTTATAATATTCTCACTCTTGGGAATCTACCACGCGAGCCCACTACGGGTTGGTACCCGTGATTAACTAGTGTTTGACCGCAATCCCGCTTAATGGTAAGCAGTGATGCAATCATTGATGGTAAAGCGCGCTAGTTTATTAAGAGCCTGTTCAGTCTAGCCTTGTAGACATTTAAATTGTTGTCAGTCCAAAGTTGCTAGGTGGCATTTTGCAGCTTCACCAAATAGATACTTATATTATGCAAATATCCACAATATTCCGATTAAATGAACAATATAGTCACTGAAATCAGCACTAATAAATACTTAATTATAGTTTCGCACGATTTGTCTATTCATTACATGAATAGGTTACAATCATGCAAATTATAGAGCAATGAGTTAACATAATAAAAATTTATATAAATCCTGCGATCTAAATATTTATTTATTTTCAAAACGTTATTGATACGGTACTTGTTTCATTTTGATTTTATACATTAAGTAATATGGGCGTACCTAGCTTCTAGTCTTGGCAAGTCAGGCGTTCGGGGCAAATCAAAGTTTTGGTGTGAGTAATTTCTTGCGCTATAGTCGTTCGGGGTATTTTGGCAATTATACACTGTACATTTTGTCAGTGTCAACTGCGTGATTAATTTAAAAGCTGGAGATACTGGTCATGCCTATGGTAAGTAATTGAGTTATATTTAGAGCATTAATAGCCTACTGGTAACAGCCGGTAAACTGTGATTCGAACCCAGATAAACGTTTCGATTTTTAAATATTATTTTATCACCACTGCGCTCAAAACATACTGTAGAAAAAGGCATGACCTACACTAACAAAAACCGGCCAAGTGCGTGTCGGACTCACGCACAAAGGGTTCCGTACCATCTATTTATGAAATTCAAAGGATTTAAGTTATTTGTATGAAAGATTACGCGGTAATAAGCGGTTTACGATTTACGAGGTATGTATTAAAAAAAAAAAAAACTACTCGATCTCGTTCAAAACAATTTTCGTTGGTACTCGTAGTTTTTATAGTAATGTACATCATATGTTTTTTTTTTTTAGATTTTTCATTTTCTTATTTTAGAAGTTAGAGGGGGGAGGGCCATTTTTTCCCACTTTGGAAGCGTCTGTCACGCAACTATTCGGTTTAGAAAAAAAATATTTTAGAAACCTCGATATCATTTTTAAAGACCTATCCATTGATAACCCACACGTATGTGTATGACAAAAAAAAATTGAGTTTAAAAAAAAAAGTATGGGGAGCCCCCAATATTTATTATTTTTTTTTTTTTTATTTTTGTATCAAAATCTTAATATGGTTCACAGAATACATCTACCTAACAAGTTTAAACAGTATAGCTCTTATAGTTTCGGAAAAAAATGGCTGTGACATACGGACGGATAGACGGACAGACAGACGTGACGAATCTATAAGTTTTTTGCCATTTGGCTACGGAACCCTAAAAAGGCATACTAGCAAAAAACCGAAGACATCCAACAACCCGCACTGATTACAGCCTACTCTCTCTCATAGAGACAAGGTATATGTCCCAGCAGCGGAAAAATAATACGCTAATCATGTTTTTAAAGTACACAATCCTTGGTCGATTTTATTTTGATTGTTTACACCACTGCCTTTAGATTTTCACGGCAAATCTCTTGGAATAGCAGAAATTTAAGCGATATAAAACCCTAAATAGAACCTGTGATAACAGGCATTTGATTAAATTTTAAGTTACAAATTAAGTTTTTTTTTTATAAATTATAAACCAGCGCTTGACCGCAATCCCGCCTGATGGTAAGCAGTGCATCACTGCTTACTAGCGCACTAGTTTATTAAGAGCCTATTCACTCTAGCCTTGAAGACACTCAAATTGTATTGTGACGGAAACACCGACGCTGGCAAATTGTTCCAGTCCCTCGATGTACGCGGTATAAAGGAGGAAGCAAAACGCTTCGTCCGGATCGCAGTGGTGTCAACAACGTAAGGGTGGAAACTCGCCGTACGACGGGTCGTCCGATGATGGAACGGAGATCCATAGAACCTTAGAGTACCTAGATAAATATTGTTTATATTCCAATTCGAACTTAATAAAAACACTATTACGTCTTCAAATAATTCATTCCTAATGAAATATTATATCCAAGTTTAACACAGAAATCTAAAGACTATTTAACAATGAGTTATAAATAACTTCAAAATACAAATCTTCAATTAATCCACTAGTTCCTAAATATTAATCGAGGAAGATAATAATCAAATATGATATAATAGATTTGAAATTACACTCAAAATCCTTTGAAGTTACGTTTACACTGAGGCTTAATTAATATCATTTTGATATTCTCAATCAAAAGGAAAAGGTTAACTGAATTTAAATCATTGTGCATGGCAGCTAAATTGGTCTTTCACAGCAAAATCCAATGAGTAAAAAGGAAAGCAGCTACCGATTTAAGTCACCTTTTTGAGACACGGTGCAGGAGAAGTGACTCATTTAGCTAAAATTAACCGATCAAATTTCGAGTCAAAGGCTTTTAATTATAGAAAGTTTCTTACTAAATATAGATCGAAATATTTTCATCCAATATTTCGTTTCAATACAAAATCTGGAATAAAATCGAAATATTGACTAACAAACGTGAAAATATTACCACGTCCAAGTTCAAAGATATATCAAAATCCAGACGCATAATTGAACTCAAAAACACCAATCGCCTTGAAATCCTACGACGAACAAATCAACCAATCACAGGGCTTACCCTTCGAATCTGTATTCAGAATTGATTTTAATTAAGTGTTGTTAATATTAATTTCTAGTTGGCATGTTGGCTGGTTTAATTAAATTACGTAGGACAATCAAACCGGTTTGAATGGCGTGTGTGAAACTTGATTGACGTTCCCGCGTTGTGTTGTAATCAAGAAGCTGGAGTTCCAACTGATATTTCGGCTTTGCCAATGTAATCTAGTTAGATCGTCACTTTTGTTTAAGGAAGCGTGTATGCACGGAATTTAATTTTAGTGACGCGTTTGTTGTGCTAATGAGTTTGATGAAAGAGAAATATTGGGTTTAACTTTGTGTCAAACTAGGAACCGTGACTTTGTTCTCCAATATTTGCTCTTTGGAGTGGAATTTAGAGTAATCTTCATTCTCTTACCGAAAGCCGACAGAAAGTATATACATATATAATAATAATAATAACAAAGCCCTTTATTCCCAATTTATTATTAAATATAAACTAGTGCTTGATGCAATCCCGCCTGATGGTAAAGAGCGCTAGCTTATTAAACCTATTCACATAAAAACTTAGTGAATAGGAAGGAAGACGGCAGTTGAGCGAGATGATGCAAAGTAAAAATCCAGCAAAACGACAAACGATGCTGCGCTAGGGGGAGATTGATCTGGAGAGCCTCCACGACCAAACTCCCGACACAACAACATTTGGCGCATCGTACCCGGCAATGTGTGACGGGTACGATGCGCCAAAAGTTGTTCGCAACACTGCTCAAACGCGTCCTCCGTGAGGCTTCACCAGACATCATACCGCAACACGACGAATCGCTTGGCGGCAAGACTTTGACTAATTTTAAGTTCAGTCTAACTTTCTCTTTTTATTTCATTAAGAAAAGGTCAGAAGATTATAATTTGTTTAATCCTATGAAATTAAGATAAGATCATTTCATTTATTTGTATAAACACGTGTGTGTTAAGATGGAGATAATGTCGATACAGTTCAACATGTTTTGCCGTGGATGGCGTACAAAATTATTTGAGAACATTTAATTAGAAAAAATAAATCAGCGGACAGCCTCCGGTCGCGGTAGCGAACGCGGCCGTTGCGCAAGGAGGAGCGGGTGAATAAATATGAATATTTGCATTGGTCTGGTCGTGCCTCGGAAAGCACGTTAAGCCGTTGGTCCCGGTTGTCATACGAACATCTAATGGCAATCGCTACGAGTTGTTGGAGCCCTAAAAAGTCTAACAACTGGTCTAACTGCAATGCTTAGATATCGCCTTCGGGTTGTGGAGGTCAGACGGCAGTCGCTTCACGGAAATTATCGAAGTTTAGCCAAAATCAGCCATTAGACTGGTAAAGTGGACCCCAGACTCCAAAGCTGAGAAAGCTACGGATGCGACTGGGATTAATGCTGAGATGATGATGATGATAAAATAATTTCCAAAATATATAAAAGAAAAAAATACATTAAAGCATTCACTTCAATAATAGTTTATACACAATAGTAAAAATTTTGTCACAGTCAATAGCAAAAAATAGTCAAAATTAAATTACAGTCAATACAGAAAATAGTCGAAAAACAATCAATTTAATTCCAGTCAATACAGAAAAATAATATATGTAATTGAAAATAAATAGTCAAGATTCAAAATTTATCGTTTAAAAACTCCGCAACATTGTATTTTTTGACAGTAGCAAATTTTTTAGTTCACTTTTAAATGAATCCATAGACGGTAGATAATCCATAGATAGTTTGGATGCGATTAAAGACATTACTAAAAATGCGTCAATTATAAACTATCATTTGTGTTCTGTCCTTTTCTTAATGAAATGGAAAAAACAAGATGCCCTTAACTTAAATTAAGTCTAGTTTGAGAACGAGGGTATCTGGGTTATTATTCAGTCTCAGTCATATTTTAATGATGAGCAGGAAAATTATGATGCTTTGAATCGGCATAAAATCACAAGTATATTAATTGTTGAAAACTGTTGATAGCATTTTATTTCAGATAAAAAATGAGTCTTACCTTATTTAAGTCTGTTAAACCATTTTGGGCCTTTTGGTAATGATAACACTTGATTATAATAATATTAAATAAATATAATATACGGACAAATCACACAGATTGAGCTAGCCCCAAAGTAAGTTCGAGACTTGTGTTATGGGATACTAACTCAACGATACTATATTTTATAATAGATACATATATATAGATAAACATCCAAGACCCAAGTCAATCAGGTAAATATCGTTTTCCGTCGTTTTAGGCAGGCGTGTTGACCGCTGCGCCATGAAGGACGACAAATAATAATGCATGGAATAATAATAATACATGTTGTGTGCTGTTTTGTTTGCTTCGAATACATAATACATATTTTTATGGTGACAAATACTCGTAGATTCGGAGAGGTTTCAAAATTGGTATACAAGATCTAATAAGTAAAGAGAAACAAAAATATCAGTCGTGGTACTGACGGAAAGAAATGAAAACTGAAATCATTAAAAACACAGAATACGCAAGAAGTAAAAAACAAAAGCAATCACGTTGTCGAGTCGATAAACCGTGGCCCTAGCCGTCGCACAGACAAGTGAAGAAACACGGGTGGACCTTAGTCAATAAAAGTCTGAGTCAGTTCCGCACCGCCAAGAGCGAGAGAGGTCATTTGATGATTTTCCATCTCTTACAAAAGAAAAAGGTGTCGGCTTGGTCACGCTTACGCCAATTCAATGCTTTTTCCCCATCCAACAAAAGTGCTCAACGGCGTTAAAGAAACAACACAAACGGTAAGCTAGTTTAATTCAAAGAATCAATAGCAGAATACACTGTTATAACTGTTAGCCCAGATTCCATGACTGATTGGACACCCGTGGAAAATGTGATGCGTAAAGGAAAGTTAGTGCGAAATGTAACTTCAAAGGATTTTTTTTGTGAACGCGAAGTCATATGTTAGCTTCGTTAGAGATTGGGGAATTCAGCTAAAAAGTTTCCAATGAAACACAATTTGTTTCAAAGATTCACGGAACATGACAGTAATGTGTTAATATCTGATCGTGTTTTGCTGTAACTACCTTTATTTATTTTTTATTATTGTTACGGGCTATGGGTACTAAAATACCGGTTGAGGGTTACGAAGTTTATTGGCAACGAAGGTACAGTCGATCGTAGACAATGACAAGTAGAATGTAGCTGACGTTGCACCGAAGTCTTCCCTTACGTCTACGAAGTTCGTGTCGTAAACACACAATAACTCAACAGATGTTACTTCACGTAGTACTCACAGTTCTCGTTGCAGTTATCGCAGTAGGTTCACAAAGATCGCTTTTTAACAGTCGCTTGTTTTCGTGTCGCTAGTCGAATGCAGACTGACTGCCTGCTAGCGTCACGGTGCTTTATATAGGTCAGCTGATCGAACATTCCAGATCCGTCTAGACGTAATAATAAGAGCGCATAATTTCGAGTACGTTCAGCAAGTACCTACAGGTGTTTCCCGGAAACGAGTTTCTAGAAATTTCGATGTCGTCACTTCGATGACAAAATTGTTTGAAAATGTACCATTCGATAGACCACCCTAGGTCTAGTAATGCGTTTTTATATTGTTCCTCTGTAATACCTAGAACTCGAGATATAGTGCTTAGAAGTTATGTACGGCATATCACGCAATATTGAACCTTATGCCCTCGACATAAGGTGCATTCGTAACATTATTATAAACTAGTGCTTGACCGCATTCCCGCCTGATGGTAAGCAGTGATGCAATCGTTGATTGTAAAGCACGCTAGTTTATTAAGAGCCTATTCATTCCAGCTTTGAAGGCACTTAAGTTATAGTCAGATGGAAACACCGCCGTTGGCAAATTGTTAGTCGATCGATGTACGCGGTATACAAGACGAGGCGAAACGCTTCATCCGGATCGTGGTGGTGTCAACAACGTAAGGGTAGACTACTCGCCGTACGACGCGACGGGTTATCCGATGATGGAACGGAGATGGGGAATTAAGTGATGCAATTCCCGCGCACACTCTCCAAAATACATCCTATAGAATACCGACAGGCTGGCTACTCTTCGCCTGTGCTCCAGACTTTGCAGACCGTTTTGAATCAAATTTGGGTCAAAAATTAGACTCCTCGCACGCCTCTCCTCTGCATCTAAAGTTAATAGGTGGCATTTTGCAGCACCAGACCAAATGACGCTGCAGTAGTCCATACACGAACGAACCTGTACTTTGTATTTTGTTGTCCGAAAGAGAGGCTATGGTAGAGCGTACGAATCTTGTACTACAGGCAGTCTCCGAATGCGCCGAAGCCAATCTTGTGGCATACAACACCGGTAAAACACAAGCTTGTCTATTGTCCACCAAATGGAGTCTGTTCACCTTGGTTCCTACTTTTTGGAATGTATCCTTGGAGTGCACCGACCGCCTTCAGCTTTTGGGAGTTGAGACTTCCTCGAACCTAAACTTTAGACGGTTCATTGAGTCCAAAGCCAAGGTAAGGTAGCTGCCAGGAAACCTGGCGTGATTTCAAAGATCTTTCACACTTGGACCGTTAATATTAGGTATATTACATTTATGTGTATAACACTCGGATAATATCCGGAGTTTTAAAATTTATGAAATATCTGCTTGTATAAGAATCAGAAACCAGAAAAATTAAAAATATTTCAGACGAGATCTACGAATATCCGTTCCGGGTATTTCTAATTTAGAGAGATTTTATTTAATTAAATTCCACGGTGTACCGCGGAATTTCTGTCGTTTTACAAAGGCAGTCCACTTTATCTATACAATGACAACTTAACATTAGTAAAAAGTGAAATAAAAACATTGCCTTTTGAATAATTAATCAAATGAAAATTATCATCTATCTACTATCTAGTCTTTTCCAGCAATGTCCTCAACATTGCAGCTTCCAGTCTAACCGAATTCAGCTGAATGCCAATATTTTATATCAAGTGACTGACCATTTTACCTCCACAATCCAGTTACTGGACAATATGATACTTCATGGTAAGACCTAAGATAGGGTGGTCAGATTTTTTACTTTTGACGACGCGTAACTGACAAATATCTACGACTGTTAGCCGGGAATGTACATACTTAAGATGCTTTCCGAGGCAAGGAGAGGGGGAGGGGGTCTCGGTATGTAAAAATGGTCACCCATTAAAGAATGAGTCGTACTTTATTTAAGCCTGTTAAGCAATCTTTGCTCCTTTTGGCAATGATAACAGTTTTTTTTTTAATGATTATAAACTAGCGCTTGACCGCAATCCCGCCTGATGGTAAGCAGTGATGCGATCGTTGATGGTAAAGCGCGCTAGTTTATTAAGAGCCTATTCACTTTGAAAAACTGAGCGAATAGGAAGGAAGACGGCAGTTGAGGGAGGCGATGCAATGTTAAACCCAACAACACGACCAACGATGCTGCGCCAAAGGGAGATTGATCTTAAGATCCTCCACGACCAAACCCCCAACACAACAACATTAGGCGCATCGCACCCGGCACACATCGCAACACAACTGCTCAGACCCGTCCTCCGTACGGCTTCACCAGACATCATGCCGGAACACGACAAATAGCTTGGCGGCAAGGCTTTGTCTGGTGGGTGGTAACTTCTGCCGCTTCCGCCGCTTCTGCTAAAAATAGTTGTTCTGTGCTGTTTTATTTGCTTTAGATACCTAATACATATTTTTATGGTGACAAATAGATTCGGAGACGTTCTGTAAATCAGGCTAAAAGATCGCCATCTACACATGACGTTATGGACTTGCCTAAATCTTTTACCAAAAAGGTCACAAGAAAACAGGTAATCAACCTTTTGAGTAGCTCTCAACTAATCGAGAATAATTTAATTTCTAAAATTATTTATAAGGAATGCTTTTAACTGACAAAAACCACTACAATGTGAGTAATAACTAATTTCGGAAGTCAGTGTTTTTGGTTTTTGTATATTAGTTTTTAGAAGTCGTGGTGGCCTAGTGGTTAAAACACCAGCCTCTCAAGTATGAGTGCGCGCGTTCGATTCCAGGTCAGGCAAGTACCAATGTAACTTTTCTAAAAGTTATATGTACTTTCTAAGTATATCTTGGACACCAATGTCTGAAGGTGAAGTAAAACATCTTGAGGAAACCTGGAATTTAAGTCTGAAATCGCCAACCCGCATTGAGCAAGCGTGGTGATTACGCTCAATCCTTCTCTGTATGAGAGGAGACCTGTGCCCAGCAGTGGGATGATAAAAAGGTTGATAATGATGATGATGATGATGGTATTAGTTTTTGACACAGACTTCCGAAATTAGTTATTTTTCACTTTGTATTGGTTTTTTGAAGTCGGTTGTTTTTTTTTTTTTGTAAAAAAGGTTTTATTTTACAGTTTTTAGTTGTGAAGAGTACTATATATTCAGTTGCATCGGGTCAGACTGGAAGCTGACGCAAATAGATTTGGGAATCGACGTAATTTTGTTTACTTTAATTTTTACCCGTAATTATGAAGAATTCCCTCGACTGCTTATGGTCTTCATCATTAGATTTACTGCAGACCAAAAAGTCCTCATCAATATAAATGAATTAAGTCTTTGGACTTAATTCATTTATATTGATGAGGACTTTTTGGTCTGTCACAAAGTAGCTACTGTAAATCGTTGAGGAGTTCCCGGGACTGGCTTTTGTCTTCATCATTAGAGCTATACGTGGACAATATAAAAAAGAGTATATATACGGTCGAATTGAGTAACCTCCTCCTTTTTGAAGTCGGTTAATAATACTTTTGAATTGTCAAATGGTCAGTTCGCTTTGACCATTCAAACTTACCTGTTATTGGCATTTTTAAAATAAATGCTTATCGTTTGAAATCGAATCAGCAGTACTAATTTATACTGATCAAAATTATCTACAAGCTAACGTTTATTTACTTCACACAAAAAAAAACACAAATGCCTAAAATTAACTGAGATACCGTCAAAGATTTCAGTCCTCAAGAAAAATAAACCAAACTAACAAAAAAATCAGGACAAGTTTCTCAAGGCTCAGCTAATCGCGGTTCCGAAGAGCCAAATGACAAATTTGCCTGAACGTAACTTAGCGTAACTTTCACTCGGAACAGACATTCACAACAGGAACCCTGTTGGTCTCTTACGAGCGATTTGTGCACGCCGTAAGCATTCTCTGTCCCATTCAATCTACGTTTATTACTTTTACGTGCCCTTATTTCAAGTTGCTACACTGACGCCGTATAAGATGGCCACTTTGATTAAATTTCTATGCAAAATTAGCTTTCTCTCGAAAAGTTTGGGAATTGATGAGGTAGTTTGTCTTATCTGTTTTGAGTTCGTTTGTTGACAATATCGATAACCTCGCTATGATGGAATTTTATTTTGATCGTAAAAGATGAAATGTTTAGTCATTGTAAACGAAACAATAATAAATATCATTATCAATATTATCATCAATATCATAATAATATATGTACAACATGTAATGTAATTAATTAACATACACCCTTAGACACCCTTATTAGAATATTATGTTATAAGTATAATACATGCACTGAATTTTCAATTTAACATGTATTTGCATTGTTATTTATTAAATTAGTTATACCAATTCTTGGAAAACGAAGACGTTCGTTACGTTCTTGGAATTAGGTTTCACTTCTTTATTTTGTACTGAATGATTAAATAAAATTGCGACCTTAAAAGTCTGTACAAAAAATAGGGTTATCGTAATATCGATAATTCTTTTTTTTATTAATGTAAATTATATAAACCGATTCAGTAAACGATTCTGAGCAAACTATTTTCAGGGAGTGTATTAATTAATTTACATGTATAATTAATATTTTTTTATTAATTTACATAATAACTCTTAATATATAAGTTTGTTAAAGAGATCTAAGGTATATTAAATATTATATTTATAACTTCACAGGAGATTACTCGAGAGATTTTTAAGTTATTATTGCCATTTTTGCGATACAAGAGTCGCCGTCTAAAATATATTTGGCTAGGTTATTTAAGAACTTACCGTTTCTTTGGCATTGTTTATCCTATGTCCATTCTTCCACCACGTGATGGAGGCTGGAGGTCTTGACCCTGAACTCTGACAGAGGAGGTCGTATCTTCTGCTTGCTGATAAAGGCTGGTTGGACCCGAGGATATGGACTGTCAGTGGCGGAACTGCAAAATAACGTTGGTATCAGTAAATATAGAAAAAATAACCCGGAAGACCCTGAAACTAGAGCTAACTTGTATTTTTTATATAAACGTTCGATCCCCGCGAAGAGATAATACTTGTATGCGTAAATATGAATATTTGCACTGGTCTGGTCTAGTTTTGCCTCGGAAAGCACGTTAAGCCGTTGGTTCCGGTAGCCATATGAACATCTAATGGCAGTCGTTACGGGTTGTTGGAGCCCTCAAAAGTCTAACAATTGCTCTAACTGCAATGCTTCGATGTCGCCTTCGGGTTGTGGAGGTCAGACGACAATCGCTTCACGGAAAATATAGAAGTTTAGCGAAAATCAGCAGTTAGACTGGTAAAGCGGACCCCAGACTCCAAAGCTAAAAATAAAAAGCTTCGATGCGACTGGGATTAATGCTGTAATGATGAGGATGATTGCCGGCATGAGAATATACCATTCATATAAGTATAATAGATGTATCAGAATATTATTTTATCGTAATAATTTTCTTCATGTCAAGCAAATAATCAAATATTATTATCTGTGATAATCTGCTGAACAATTTGTTATAACGGTTTGATCCCTTTACAAGGGTCAGTAGAAGGTTTTAACAGTTGTCAAGTTATTGTTTCATCGTTGACCGATTTTAATTGTTGTCAGCTACTTATTGGTCAGTTTAACAAGGTCTATAAATAATAATATATATACGGACTGTTTTTTATAATTCGATGGAACCGGCTGTGCGCACGAAATAATCATAATTCATGCGGCGTTACCTCGCTCTGAGGCGTTCCATTTAAGGCTTGAAGTGCAAGCGAGAGCCCGGAACGAGCTGCAAAGAGGCACAATCGGCCTCCGAGTTCGGCAGCGTTCGACATCTCTCTCACCCATGTACTTGAGTGAGCGATGCGTCCGCGTGGACAGCTGCTATACAATAATAGATTTAGAAGTGCAGTGAAAAGTGAATGTGGTGTCAATTGTTTATAGCAACGATAATTGCGGCGATAAAGGTAATGATTATTTCGATATTAAATATATGTTCAGTGATATATAGTTGAATATTCTTTTTTTTTTTTAAATGCAACCTCTTTACCAGTATTTTCTAAGACGTTGTCACGTTCAACTATCGTCAGTGAACCGACTTTACAGACAACCGATTTTTTAAAAATATTTTTGTATTTTTAGACCAATTTTTGCGTAAGGCTCTAAGGGAAGTTAACATCAAAGACACAAAGAACACCAATCCAAAACAAGTAATAGTAAAATATTGCGGACGGCGTTGTAGGTAGAAGCTAACAATTAATTACGTCAACAATAGGGTATTCTCCAAATTTTTCAAACTTTTTTAATATGTTCCTTTGTATCTGATTATCATTCATAATTTTTATTTCAGCAAAATACGACAGTTTTATGGTGAAAAAAAATTATCAAAAAATTGTCGTAAAATATACGCGCCAAAACACCGACCGCCATTTTGGTGACGTCATAACAACTAAAATATCCAAACGTCAATTAATGTCAAGTAAACACGAGTTTGTTTGTGGTGTTCTTTTGTGATTGTTTTTATTTAATTTATGAAAGACTAATTAATAATAAAAAACTAAGTAATTAAACGCAAAAAGAAGTAAAATTTTAACTTGACAAATTTGACGCTATTATTGTTTACGTAGGTACCATTGTTGTTTTTCTTGTTATGACGTCATCTCATGGCGGACGGCGTTTTCGGTCACGTGACATACAGATAATAAAAGTTCAATTTTATTTTGGAAATATTAAATTTATCTTAGGTTTTTAAGTATTATCAACATTATTTTTGGTTTCCTCGCGTTAAGAACTATACAAATAATATAAGGTTATAATTTATTGTTGATAGATGAGAATAGCCTATTGTGACAATCTCCATGTATAAGAACAAAATTAACAATAAACTTGTATAAGACAATTCAGAATAGTGGCTTTTAAGTATATTACTTGCTAAAATATACATGACAAAGCCCTACATCAAACATTCTATCTATTAATTATCTTTCTGAGCTGAACATAATTAAATTCAAGTTGTAGACCCATCTTCAGACTACACAATTTAGCTCTATGAATTTTAGAATGCGTAGGAATTCTGTGCAAAATCATGAACCGTGTACAAAAAATAAATATTATTAAGACCTCCAAATTAATGATTCATTTCTCTTAAAACAAAGTAACTAAGACATTATTGCTTATTAATGTTCAGTCATATTATATTCCTGATAATATGACTTTAGCATTTAAGTAAGCACGCTATATTTCGTGAGGGAGCTTTTCTGTCAGGTGAGGTTAACTTGATCAGTAGGAAAGAAAGAATGTTAGTAAATAGGATACAACCTGTGGAAAGAAAAAGTATCGTATAACCTCCTGTCGTTCATAGTGAGATAGGTAGAAAACCTCATTTGCTAAAAATGACATTTTTTTTATGAAGGACCTTACGCTTGTCAGGCGAGAGAACATTCATAGGGAAACATCAATCACTCATATTATAGAGTTCCAAGGTTATTTTGGAGCATAGATAAAATTGGAACTGAAACCATCATTTCAATTTTTGGATTGGATAAGTACATCATTATTATCATCAACCTTTTATTATCCCACTGCTGGGCACAGGTCTCCTCTCATACAGAGAAGGATTGAGCGTAATCACCACGCTTGCTCAATGCGGGTTGGCGATTTCAGACTTAAAGTCCAGGTTTCCTTCATCTTTTAAATCAGTCATTGGTGTCAAAGATACACTTAGAAAGTACATATAACTCAGAAAAGTTACATTGGTACTTTCCTGAACTGGAATCGAATCCGCACACTCATACTTGAGAGGCTGGTGTTTTAACTACTAGGCCACCACAACTATGTACTTGACAAGTACCAACCCGCACGAGCGTGGATGGAATCTATGAGGAATTTGTGTAGTATTTTTTTTTTTAGGACAAATCACACAGATTGAGCTAGCCCCAAAGTAAGTTCGAGACTTGTGTTATATGATACTAACTCAACGATACTATATTTTATAAAAGATACATATATAGATAAACATCCAAGACCCAGGCCAAGCAGGAAAAGATCGTTTCCCATCATGACCTGGCCGGGGATCGAACCCGGGGCTTCCACGTCGCAGTCAGGCGTGTTGACCGCTGCGCCACGGAGACCGACCAATTTGCACAGGCATCATTTCGAATAAAGTATCTACAGGTAAAGCAGGTATAAATATTTTCGACGAAATCGGGGCCGTGTGGTCGCTTGAGCGCTAAGGCTCGCTACATGCAGTATGTGCGTCTTAGTGGTAGGCTGTGTGGTCGTGGTATCGGGTGCACTTGGTGATGGCGCCCGCTAGGAATGGTGAGCTGATACCAGACGAGGTGCGGCAAATGTAGTAGTATCACCCGGGCCCCTGATTCAGGTACTCGAAGGAATAGCGGAGTTTTACTCACTAGGAGTCCGACATAACCTTCCGTTATTCCCAGGCGGAGGGTATGCATGAGAATTTCCCAACTAAGAGGAAAAATGGAAAGTGGTGTGCCCTAGGGTAGCATCTTGGGTCTCATCTTATTTCTACTGTACATAAACGATATCGTTGATGTGACTAATCATAGATGCTTTCTTTATGCTGATGACATTTCCATAATTGTAACTGCTGACAAAAAATTTAAATCGACTGCTGATCATGAAATTGACATAAATACTACAATTGCTAATCTAATTAATTGGTTAAATAACAATAATTTATCAATAAATCTGACAAAATCTGTATACATACAATTTAATAAGTATTATAATAATAAACTCAATTTCAAGTTGAACATACCAAAACTTACCCAGGTGACTCAAACTAAGTTTTTAGGTGTATTAATAGACGAACATCTGGGCTGGAAAGCGCAGGTAGAGCATGTTTGCAGTAAAGTAAATAAATTCGTGTATCCCCTTAGACAGATTAAAAGAACAACAAATATAAAAACGGCTGTAATGTCGTATCGAGCATACGTTGAATCGTCTTTGCGGTATGGAATAATAAAATGGGGAAATAGTACTGACTTCAATAGAGCATTTATTGCGCAAAAGAAATGTATACGAGCCATATACGGGATTTCATCCGAGGAATCCTGTAAACCAATATTTAAAAAGCTTGGTTTGCTACCATTGCCTTCGATGTATATATATGAAGTATGTATGTTTGTACAGAAATATAAAGAACTGTTCAAAACAGCGGCAGAAGTATGTTCACGAAGTCGGCGTGACCTACATAAACTAGTTCTAGATGATCTGCCTAGAAGTGCTAAATACAATAAAAACTGTGTGGCTATGTGTGTACGTATATTTAACAAATTACCAATTGCACTAAAAGAACTAAATGGCAGACTATTTAAAATTAAATTGTATAACTGGTTAAATGAAAACGTTTTTTATACTGTTAAGGAATTTTTGGACCACAAACTGTAACATTTTATCATAATTTTGCATGCTTAATTTTTAAGCAAAACATGAGCTCATTTTATATTTAAACAGCTTTGTATACCATGTTTTTCGCAAATAAATATTATTATTATTATTCCTTTATTTCCTTATATACACTTATAAATTACATTTTTAAATATTTCTACATAAAATATATATATAAAAAACATTTAAAAATATAAAAAATAGTAGCCCACCGGTATCGGGAACAGGGTCCAAGCTACCGGCGGTCAGGGCTCCAGAGAGAGGAACTTCCTGACAATGCGAGCCGTGTCCAGAAGTACAGCTTTCTGAATCAAGCCTTTGATCCAGCTGCCTAACGAGAGCCTCTTGAGGTGTTGGTCGAGGCTCTTGGCTATTAAGCCATTGGCTGTCACGACTATCGGCACAATGATTGCTGAATCCACCTCCCACATGTCGACAACCTCGTGAGCCAAGTCAAGATACTTGATTTGTTTATCTTTCTCGGCTTTCACGAGGTTCTTATCATGCGGGATGGTTATGTCAACAATCATTGCACGCCGCTCTGATCGATCCACCATCACTATATCAGGCTTATTGGCAACAATAGTCCTATCAGTGATGATGGATCGATCCCAGTACAATGTGATATGGCCATTTTCTAGAACTGGGTCGGGCACATACCTGTAGTACGGCACCTCCGATTCCACAAGTTTGTATTTGAGAGCAAGTTGCTGATAAATTATCCTGGCTACAAGGTTGTGTCTATGCAAGTACTCTCCGTTAGCTAGACGAGAACACCCGGAGATAATATGCCTTATTGATTCCCCCGGCCGGTGACATGCCCGACAGATGTCAACTGTGCCGTCTTTCACAATAAATCTCCGGTAATTGTTCGTCATCATAACTTCGTCCATAATTGCACATACAAAACCTTCGGTTTCCCCAAAAAGATCACCGAAACGTAGCCAGGCTACGGACGCTTGAAAATCTTATTATTATTATTAAAAAATAAGGTATACATATTTTAAATTATGAAGCCGTTTATGTAGATAATCTATCGGACGCGAGTTTAACTACATACATTCTATTGGTAACTACCAAGATTACAAATTACAAAATATGGAAGAAATCACACACACACATAGATAAAAAAATTCCTTTAAGGCCAATATTTTTTTTTTAATAATAAACAAGCGCTTGACCGCAATCCTGCCTGATGGTAAGCAGTAAAGCGATCGTTGATGGTAAAGCACACTAGTTTAATAAGAGCCTATTAACACAGAAAAACTGAGCGAATAGGAAGGAAGACGGCAGTTGAGCGAGGTAATGCAATGTTAAACCCAACAACACGACCAACGATGCTGCGCCAAAGGGAGATTGATCTGAAGACCCTCCACGACCAAAATCCCAACACAACAACATAAGGGCATCGTACCCGGCACACATCGCAACACAACTGCCCAGACCCAAATAACCAATTATATCTTAAAATGTTACCAATACTTACAGTTCATATCCAGAGTGAGTGTAGTCTCAATAGGATGTGCCCGCGGATGGTTTGATGCCCGACAAGTCAATGCAGCCCTTACATCAGCGCGCGTTAGCGGGCCAATATGTAACACCCCTCTGACGCCGTTCGCGGACAGCGGGGTCGCTGGCGTGTCTGTTTCGACCTCATCTCGAAACCATTTTACCCATGGTCTGGGCCGACCTGTGGAGAAAACAAAACAAAATGTATTCCAATAGTTCAAGTAAATAATAATTTGAAGTCAGCTCTTAAGCAAAGATATGCTTATAAAGGGTGTATCTAACATCGACGCACAAACGAGTACCATGGATCCAGTACGTCATGATTCTGAACCCCCCTGTGGAGGAATTTTGCGTCGGCTTTTTCCCGATAAAAAAAAATAATATGCAGTTTTTTTCACTTTAGACCGTTCATAATTGCTATACTTTTGTAACCCAATAAGATTTGAAAGTAAAAATTAATTAATTCGTTAATTATACAAAAAACACAATGTGAACAATATAGAATAGCTATCCTATCAGCTGATTTAATAGAGTTCGCATCAGGGGTCAACGTCATAGCTACAGACACGCACGGTGGCACGCTTGCAACGTTCAAAGGCCGAGCCGATCCTTTTCTTTAAAGACTATTATTTTTGTAACCGCTCATTAACGACATAAATGACTATCATAATTTTGTTAGTGACATGCGGTTTAGCCTTTCCGCGAAGTTTGCGTTACGATGTCAGATACACTCTGTATTATGATAAAATATTAATTTCACCGGATCATGTAAATTACATTGTTAGATTTGGAGATATCTATTAAGAAAAGATTTGCTTGTATTGTGGTTCTGATCATCCGATTCTGTTATCATCAGTTTATATCAATTGTACATAATGTAAAAAATAAGGATAAAAGATTTTGTACTGATTTTGATTGTATAGTATGAACAACATATCAGAGAGCTCCAAGAATAGAATAGAGAACACGACTTCGACAATATTATATATAGATACGGAAAAGAATAACTAGAATCTTATTTTTCCGTTCCGTTATTTTTTATACCTAATGCAACATCCGCGGTAAATCATTTCTAAAAATTGCTAAAAAAAAACGTAAAAATAAAACGCCTGTAAGCGCTATTCAATTCAAAAATTTAATTTCGGATTAAAAAAACATAATTATCCATATAGTGTTAGTACAAGTAAAGCTTAGCCTAATGTTAGTAATAAATTAACTATATCATACACGTATTAGTAAATTCCAAAAATGCTTTGCATAACACAGTTCCGACAATACGATGCGGTAAAGACTTGTAACATATTTTATTTAATTAAAGTATTTCTCAGAATTTGTCTTTGTGTGTGACAGCTTTGTAGCTCTTATGTTATTTATACTACACCTACTTGGAAAAAACATTATTACTTTATTAAAAACGTGACAGAGAGAACGTCATGACTATTGTACAAATTTGTGTGTTGTTATATTACCACTATTCTAAATTTATATTTATTTTCTAAGTATATCTTGGACACCAATGACTGAAGGTAAAGGATAACATCTTGAGAAACCTGGACTTTAAGTCTGAAATCGCCAACCCGCATTGAGCAAGTGTGGTGATTACGCTCAATCCTTCTCTGTATGAGAGGAGACCTGTGCCTAGCAGTGGGACGATAAAAAGGTTGATGATGATGATGAATGATGGGGTCTGCTAAAAAAGAAAGGGGTAAAAGAGATGCCATGGATTCAGGTACATGCGAACGAACACGGGTGGGTTTACTGATTTTCACCATCTAGGTAGAACGCTGACGCGCCGTTTGGCTCCGCAAAAGGAGAACTCATTAGGAGCATCCCACTCTAAACAAATAATAAAAAAAACTAAATTACGTTGGAAAAATCAGATCTAATTAAAGTATAAGGCCAAAAGACAAAAGTTTTCATCATCAAACTTACACGAAACTGGTAAAATAACTTAGATTATTCAACCAATATTAATTTTACTGGCAAGAGTTTTGAGTTTTAATAATTGCTACAATTCACGATAAGCTTGTAAATAAAAATACAGGTATTTTATTTTTCTCGTTAGTGTAGAATATAGCACAATATTATAGTGATAACAACACAATACAACAACAATTCAAAATTATGACTCTGGTAATCGGTCATTTTTTCTGCTCGGCAAACAAAGTAATATTAGGTGAATAAAATCAAGAAATATTATTATCAACTTACCACCACTGACGTCACATTTCAACGTGAAGGTGTCTCCCTCGATGTAAGGTCCAACGATGGCTTGCTTCACGTCTCCCTTGTCATCTGTGATCGTCATTTTGTTTGGCGGTACTGTTGAAAACGGATAAACGATATTATTATTAGGTATGTAATTATAACATTTAAGCAGTCACATTCGTGATGGGGTCCACGAAGACCGTTGCCTCCTGGGACAGGATTGCGGGTTGGTCAAAAAGGAAACCGTGGCTCTGGCGCTCAGGCAAGTGCAGAAACACGGGTGGTTTAAGTCATAAGTCTGACACGCCCTTCCCATAGCGGGAGTAGTAATTTGAAGACTTCCCATTCAGAACAAAAAAAAAATGAAGGACAATCACATTGGAAGTCTAAAACTTGACATAGTAATTAAAAACGAGCAGTCAAGATTACGGTAAATTAGTAATAGATTCAAAAAATCAAGGGGTTTCATATTACAGAGCTGGTATTGTTGTAAATGTCAAAGAGGCAATCGTTCTGTGTAAAATGGTGGTGCTCTAGGCAGTCTGGATCCTGATGTTCTTTTTTGATCCATCTTTCCCTTGCTGCCCTCTCCAGCGATGCCCTGAGTTTAGCCTCGTACCCCACAGGGGTGCCCTTAGCGTATAGTCGCTCAGTTGTTTTAAGTGCTCCTGGCTGGATGCTTTAAGATGTTAACTTAAGTCATTTATAGGATAGTTCAATTAAGTAGACACGACCTCTCAAGATCAGCTACGAGATGACGTATACAAAAAAAAAAATCCAGATGACGATAAAAAAAACAGGGTAGAGCTATCCAAATAACAAGAAATAAAGCACCAAAAAATTATAACTTTGCCTCGAGCGTGTTACTAAAGCGAAATTAAGGAGGAAAGTAAAATCAACCTAATTCCTTCAGAGAGAATTTAAAGTCTTAAGAGATTATATCTGACGGACAAGTAGCAAATCCACCTGTATACAGATTAAAGAAAAAAAAAATGGTTTTATATACGGATATAAAAATATTCATTTTTTTAAGTTTTTTCTGTAGGGCACAGGCCTTTGACTCGATTGTTAGAATTAAGACTCTTTCCGAGTTTTAAAGCTTTTGAATGAAAGAACAGAAACGGTAACAAACTATAGATGCAATGTACATTGTCCACATTTCACATGTAGGTCACTTCGCAAGCTAATGCTTGTTTTGTTTTTCTAGGCTTTCATAAGAGCTACATCATGGGCAACATCTTTTGAGATCTAAATATAATTTGTTTAACAATCCTTACGTATCATACGAAAGAAATAGCTAATCATATCATTACATAATTATATTGAATGAGTTCGTTTTTTTCTTATTACACTTTCACACAAGAAACGTAGTATTTTGCTATGTGATAATTCGATCCTAAATGCGATAATATTTTGGCCAAAAACAAATATTTGATAATATTTGCGAAAGTAACTCTATCTCTTTAACTCTTTATGTCGTTTTGAACTATTGAACTAATCATTATGAAAGTATATAGGTAACTTGGACAAAAGGTACATAAATAAATAAATAATGTGTTATTTTTCTTCCCAAATATGTATATAGATCAAAAATGATCTTATAAAAACAAAAAAAGAATAGATTACTCTTTGTTAAGTATACCGTGTAAATGACTGAACACAAATATTAATATTTTTCAAAGAGTTAGCTGTCTTATCGCTAAGTGCGATCTCTTTCAGACAATATGAAACCAGACGATGTCACCTAAATTGCTAGTAATGTAATTAAAAGCGATGATTTAATGATAGATAATTACCTAAACTGCTAAAGGTCCCTTTTAAATTCACACAATATTATTTCATAAAGTGTAAAATCATCAGAATTATTCAAATCCCGATGAAATAAACCAAATAAAACATAATTAAGTTGATGTAATAAAACCAGAGTACAAATCTGGCCGTAATTATAATTACAAAGTTCATTAATTGCTGTCAATTGGAGCTAAAGTAATTGGTTTCCATTGTTCGTTACATTCGACCAAGTTAACAGTAACTGAATGAAATCTAGTCTGTTATTCGTCACAGTTTATTGCAGTAATTTAATTCAACGATTTTGGGTAATCTCTTGCAGTTTATTTATAGGATGAAATTAAAGAAAGAAAGAGTATTTATTGACACTCGTACAAGAAGATCATAAAACTAAACTAACTTAAACACTTATAAAAATAAGTTGTATACAGAAAAAAGTAATAAAAAATCAGCATCCTTAACGAGTCCAAAAGGCTCCTATTTTCAGCATAATGCTTCGACATTTAAAAAAAAAGTAAAAGAAGAAAGAATTTTGAATAACTGATTTATTTATTCATCTATGTCTATTTTGGAGTCAATATTTAAGTATTTTTTTTTTTACATTAAATTACAACGTGTTGTTTTCCCAGTTCAAAAAGGTAATGGATTATTCAGCGTTAGATAGTTTCCAAAAAAAGATATCTTTCTTCACAGCGTCTATAATTGCAAATTGTTATATTTATTTTATTTTTTATAACACCTTAAACTATCATTACCACAGTTAAACTGTTATTTGTTTTGTAACACACTTAATTATTTACTCTCTGCAATTATCTTTTTGTATTTTTAAGTTGTTGTTTGGTTTGTTGACTTGAGCCAGTGTCGCGGGCGCATAACGGATGACAGGCGGATCGAATTGTCAAATAATGTGTGCTGTCATTAGACAACGTAGTACTTACTACTTCCATCGTCTATGGTCTATGACCCTGGCTTTGACATCAAATCAACTTTGTTTATAGTTTGGCAGTTTTGCATTTTAGAGTACGAGACTTTTGGTGATATTATTTTCTTTTTTCCTGTATTTCCTTTGTAATATAATTTTATGGTATTTAGTTGTAAGTTGTGTTTTGTTTGTGCGGAATAATAAAATTTTCTTTCTTTCTTTCTTTCTTTATTACAGGATTAACCCTAATATGAAAGTTAAGAGCAATAACCAGTAACCTAAATAAGGTATATATTTTAAATCAAATACTTTATTTTTTCTAACTTACCTACTTTTAAAGGACCAAAAACAAATGCTTATAACTTTTTTGCCAAACTAGCAAGTAAACAGCAAAAAAATGTTGGGTTTTCTGGCAAAAAAAAATAAAATGGCCCAAAACCATTCGGCTTTTACTCTGCGAACATTCTGCTGATCGGTCTCAAAGCATAAAATCTCGACTAAGAATATCGATAATAGCCTTAATATAATTTTCATAGCCCTATTCCTTTACTTTTTATTATTCATTTAGCATTAATTCCATTTTTATAGGACAACTTTTATGTCCAATTATTTTATAATGCTTCCCGTTGATTTGTTTAAGTGAATTTCGTGATTTTTGGAGGGTGGATTGTAATTGAATTTGCGTCTCAATTTTTAATTCAATAGAATGTGTACTTTGTTTTGTATACTTTACAAATAACAGATATGTATCTAGAAATTTTACACAGGGTGTCGCAATGGCAGGTCTCGTTAAAAGATGTCGTAAAGTCAATATTTGGGTGTCTAGTGTCTTTTTACCGTGTATAGTACTCCAATGAGTTAGGGTAACAAGTCTCCGTTGATACAGAAATATATCTGCTGTATGTAAAGGAATATTTATTACGTAATGTAGGAATAACAGAAGTAAGTAAGTACTTTCTAAGTAAATCTTGGACACCAATGACTGAAGGTGAAGGAAAATATTTTGAGGAAACCTGGACTTTTAGTCAGAAATCGCCAACCCGCATTGAGCAAGCGAGGTGATTACGCTCAGCCCTTCTCTGTATGAGAGGAGACCTGTGCCCAGCATAAGGACGATAAAAAGGTTGATGATGATGATGATAGGAATAACAGAGCATTTCACGATTAATTTTATCTTATTTTAATTCCCGTTTACGTTGTTATTGCACTACGAAATACGAACTAGTAATTTGTTCTATTCCACACCCCTAAACAACAGAATAACAAACGTTAATTAAACGAACTGACAATTTACAAAACATTTACTAGAAAATATTGCTAAATTAATAACAGGTAACATGAAGAAACTCCACGATGTTCTCTATATTAATAATTTACCGAACATCTTAGATTCTATTTGATAAAGGAAGAGATGGGATCAAAGAAATATTTCGAGTTCAAAGTCTATTGGCTCCTAGAAATTCGTTTATGTCGAGGCGGAAGGCGGAATCAAATAAAAACAGAACTGTTTACTCGAAGACTTGTGATTGGAGGAAATGGACCAAGATGGCGGTTTGCAAGTGGTTTAAAGTTGTTCTTTTTACAAAAAAATTAAGAACACTGAAGTGGGGTTATGTTTGAAATTGATTTAATTCTTTTTTTAAAAAGACGCGGGTGGTTTTATTCACTTGTAAGCATCTCTTTTTATATTTTTTTAAACTTTTCGCACAAAGGTACAAAAGTACAAAGATACAAAGACGGGCTCATTGACACATACTAGTGGACATTCCGTACGCGCATAATCTGCAGCATTTTTTTGGTTTGAAAAGAGTGACTTTCAATCTAGCCCTATCTTTTTCCTCATAGATGATGGATGATTTTGAGAGAGATAAACTCTCACTGAGTGGAGGCCTGTGTCCCAGGAGTGGGAACATTATAGGTTGATTATGTTAATAAGTTAGAAGTCGTGGTGGCCTAGTGGTTAAAACACCAGCCTCTCAAGTATGAGTGCGCGGGTTCGATTCCAGGTCAGGTAAGTACCAATGTAACTTTTCTAAAGTTATATGTACTTTCTAAGTATATCTTGGACACCAATGACTGAAGGTGAAGGAAAACATCTCGAGGAAACCTGGACTTTATAAGTCTGAAATCGCCAACCCGCATTGAGCAAGCGTGGTGATTACGCTCAATCCTTCTCTGTATGAGAGGAGACCTGTGCCCAGCAGTGGGACGATAAAAAGGTTGTTGGTGGTGATGTTAATAAATAAATAAATGCTTTATTTTGACCAACAATTGTTTACACATAATAAATTCTTAGATTCTCGGTGGTAGGCCATATCGGCTGCCGGCAGAAGTTACCACCCTCCAGACAAAGTCTTGCCGCCAAGCGATTTGTCGTGTTCCGGCAAGATATCTGGTAAAGCCGTACGAAGGACGGGTCTGAGCAGTTGTGTTGCGATGTGTGCCGGGTACGAAGCGCCAAGTGTTGTTGTGTCGGGAGTTAGGTCGTGGAGGGTCTCCACATCAATATCCCTCTGGCGCAGCATCGTTGGTCGTGTTGTTGGGTTTAACATCGCACCAACTTGCTCAACTGCAGTCTTCCTTCCTATTCACTAAGTTTTTTAAGTGAATGGGTTTAATAAACTAGCGCGCTTTACCATCAACGATTGCATCACTGCTTACCATCAGGCGGGATTGCAGTCAAGCGCTAGTTTACAATTAATAAAAAAAAAACCCACCAAACTACGTAACCGTTTGCCGGCAGGATTAGCGCTTGCTTGATACACTTGGTTCAAATGCAATCTAGGTATTTAGCTCTTAAATATAAAATTACTAATATTAGTAGTTGGCATTATTTTCACATCTCGTATCCACTGCCTTAAGGAGAATTAAATCGTCTTTAATTTATTTTTAAAAGTTCCTTTACACATTTTATTATCCTTCCTTATCAATTCATAATTATTATTGTTGAACAGTGTAGGTATCAAATACTTGTTGATTCTTTTGCCATAGTAATTTTTTACTGATGGTCGCATAAGTTTACGTTTCCTAAAGCTTCTAGTGTTATATTTATTTTCCATATATATTTTATAATTTTCATTGTAGTATTGTTCTAGAACCAACAGTTACTCAATCTTTTCATGTAAAGGAAACACCTTACATGCAACAAAGTAAGTACCGGCTGATACCACTAGGCCTCTATACCTCTTCTTCTTCAGTCTATAGAGGTCCACAGTTGGACAAAGGCCTCCTCCAAGGCTTTCCACGATGACCGGTCCTTTGCTGCCCGCATCCATCGGCTTCCCGCGACCTTCACCAGGTCTAGATCATCGGTCCATCTTGTTGGGAGTTTCCCTAAACTGCTTCTTCCTGTACGTTGCCGCCACTCCAGAACCTTACTGCCCCATCGGCGATCGGTTCTACGAGCAATATGCCCCACCCACAGCCACTTAATTTTAGCGACTCGAAGAGCTACATCGGTGACTTTGGTTATTCTGCTTCTATTGCTCTCCATTAAATGCCAAGAAATTAAATTGAAATAATAAATATTTTAGACTAGACCTCATTAATAATTCCACGTATTTATATAGTACAGTTACTGTTAACTGAAAGTTTTGCACAAAACGTAGAACGAGATCAAAAATTAATACAAAGTAAGTTTGTACTGGTCGTTGAAGACAATAAAAGATTCAGGTGTATTTACAGCCCCGTTACTGTGACGATACGACTTTGAAATAAAAGGAAACATAAAAGCTATGCGATAAAATGCAGAAAAGCTACTCATTCTCACACCGAGTGAAACTCATAAAACAACATGGTTATTTTCGCGTAAAAATCTTTACTATTCATATTATTTTATTCATTTTAATATGCAGCTAACATGCTATATGCTCATTAAATATCCATTTTATAATAATGATTTTAACCCCGATAGAACAATAGGATTATTTATTATACCTATTTATTGTTTCACAAGGTATCTGAATATTAAACCTCAATGACGTAGTATTTGATAATTGTAACCATACGATATTCCTTTTTTACCAGAAATTTGCATCTTAATATTTTAATTGCGCCCAGCGGTTACACCGTATGTGAGCAACGTACAATGTTACAAGTTGTAGATCGTAGGTTAGAACTCACGCGCTTCACTTTGTGTAAATTATTTCGTCCACCACAGTTCAGCATTTTGAGAAATGGTGAAGGAAAACATCGTCAGGACACCGGCATGTCCTAGAGCCAAAAACTTCGAAGACAAGCGACATCTACTAACCCGTATTGGACCAGCGTTGTCGATTACGTTCTAGTTTTCTTAAGTCTTCATTTCTTGTCCAGGCGGTTTTCCTTTGGAATGATCTTCCTCAGAATATCAGGACGTTGACCAGTCGGTACACTTTTAAAATTAAAGCTCTGGAGTACTTACGCATGTAATTGGCAGATTCATCAAATATATAATTTATTCTTTTTCTCTATCTATTTTTTTTATCTCTCTCTACTGTTTATATTTTGTATGTATGTATTTATGTATTTATTATAATTTTTTTTTGTGTTTCTCTTTTAATTTCTCTTTCACATCGTTGCACCTACCATGTTTTGTCTGCATCACCTTAAGGTAGACTGGTAGAAAATCCCTAAGGTCCGCCATTGTACAATATTTTTCTGTGTGCATAAAGTTTTAATAAATAAATAAATTACGGCGTATCCCTCGATCGAGAGGAGGCACAGGCCTCCAGAGCCCCAGCCTATAGAGGATACAGATCCTCTATAGGCTGATTATGTATTTATGTTACACCATAAGTACCAACGTTAGGCAAAAGTTTTGATTCCGTGAGAATATCAGAATAAGAAGTATTCTAGGAGTTAGTACTGGTTGTAACGTGAGTGTGTGAAACAAATCTGTTTAGGAGTTTTAGTTGTGATAGAGTATCAAGCTTTACTCCAGCCGCAGATACTGTAAACCGTTTATAAGCATACATTTTTATTTGTAGGATTTAAGACTGTGTCTACAATACTGTTTACGTTTTTTGCCGAAAGTTACTTTCAAGTTTAGAAGAAAGAAGTAGTGCTATTTCGAGAAAAATGCTCTAAGTTTACTTAAGACTACCAAGTCGATACAATTTTCAGTCGAAAACGAGATCGATAGACTAGATTTTGATGGTTCAAAACATAGATTAGTTTCTCAGATCTCGATTTTCACAAAATAGGTCGTTATGTAAGAAAACCTACGTGAAAATTAGGTAAAACTGCTACCAGTTTCGATTCTGGTATTACAACTCATTTCAAATAAACAATGATGACGAAATTGTTCAGATAAAACAAATAACAAATCTGCAATTTTTAAACATACATATTATTTGATTATATTTTATTTATGAATAGTTATCCAATATCATTTAATTTTAATTATTGAGTTTAATTGGGTTCACGATATTTGTAATTATTTTTTCTCTCTTCGTTTTGATTCTGACATTTCTATGAGTTTTTGTTTCGTCCCTCCATTATGTACAGATGACAGCACGTCAAGCTACTGCAATCTGTCAGATTTCTTTGTTAGATTTTCAACTTTATCTCTAAAGGCCCAAGGTTGGTTGGGAATGTTTGGCGGTTTCGGGTGGCTTGACCTGCTGTCGTCCGTACCAGTCTACCTAATGAGGAATTATTTTATATTATTATTTTTTAGGATTGTAAACTTGTAATGTCTCACTGTAATGCTTCTTAATGAGTTAATTGCTTCTTCATGTAATCTGAAGTATTTTTTTATTTTTTTTATTCAAGTATAAACCAACGCTTGACCGCAATCCTGCCTGATGGTAAGCAGTGACGCAATTGTTGATGGTAAAGCGCACTAGTTTATTAAGAGCCTATTCACTCTAGCCTTGAAGACACTCAAATTGTAGTCCGACGGAAACACCGCCGCCGGCAGATTGTTCCAGTCCCTCGATGTACGCGGTATAAAGGAGGAGGCGAAACGCTTCGTCCGGATCGTAGAGGTGTTAACAACATAAGGGTGGAAACTCGCCGTACGACGGGTCGTCCGATGGTGGCACGGAGATGGGGGAATTAAATCGTGCAATTCCATCGCACACTCCCCAGAATGTATCCTATAGAAGTAGTAGGTATTAAATATCAATATCATTATCATCATTCAGCATTTTCAACCTTTTTATTGTCCCACTGCTGGGCATAGGTCTCCTCTCATTCAGAAAAGGATTGAGCGTAAACACCACGACTATATCCCTATGTATTGTTGAATAGAATTGTTAATAATTAAAATCTCTTATTATGAATGTTGTGAATGATGTGAATGTTAAGTCGTGGTGGCGTAGTGGTTAAAACATCAGCCTCTCATGTATGAGTGCGCCGGTTCGATTCCATGTCAGGCAAGTACCGATGTAACTTTTCTAAAGTTATATGTACTTTCTAAGTATATCTTGGACACCAATGACTGAAGGTGAAGGAAAAACTCTTGAGGAAACCTGGACTTAAGTCTGAAATCGCCAAACCGCATTGAGCAAGCGTGGTGATTACGCTTAATCCTTCTCTGTATGAGAAGAGACCTATGCCCAGCAGTGGGACAATAAAAAGGTTGATAATGATGAAAATGATTGTGAATGTTGTGCATGCCTATAAGTGATGTATTTACACAAAACTGAAGACCTTTAATTGCTTTTTATATTACTATTATTGTAAATATGTCGTTGGTGTGCCATAATTAATAAATAAATATGAGGCATGACTGAACTCACTCGTAAGAACTCATATGGACATAAAATGGAACAGTCTTGAACTACTACAGTCACAAATTGCACTCGTTGGATACACATTCTTTTCATTTAGAAGACCGAGTATACTTCATGCATAGTAAAGTGGAACTTCTGAAGATAATATCTTGAATAAACGACATCGTAGCACTTGCTATAAATATGAACGTGTTTTCTTTGTCTCCGGCCTGCAGTTGCAAAGTAACGTGTAGTTTTTAGTATCATTTAAATTGCCAATTTGCATTTTAGTATTTTAGTGCAGCAGTTTTGGTAAGAGAACAGGGCTATTTTAACTTTAAATGCACATTTTTGTTAGATTTAATACCCAGCTAAGAATAAGCTAATTGTGCTTCGTTTTGTTGAGAATTTGGCAGAGCTGTTAGCTTTTCAGGCCATTTTCTTGTTGACAGCGACGTGGACGAACTTTTTCATGACTTGTGATCTATGCCTCTATTCTTTTTTTTTTTGTAAATTATAAACCAGAGCTTGACCGCAATTCCGCCTGATGGTAAGCAGTGATGCGATCGTTGATGGTAAAGCGCGCTAGTTTATTAAGAGCCTATTCACTCTAGCCTTGAAGATACTTAAATTGTAGTGTGACGGAAACACCGACGCTGGCAAATTGTTCCAGTCCCTCGACGCACGCGGAATAAAAGAGGGAGCAAAACGATTCGTCCGAATCGCATTGGTGTCAACAACATAAGGGTGGAAACTCGCCATACGACCGGTCGTCCGATGATGGAACGGAGATGGGGGAATTAAATCATGCAATTCCCTTGCACACTCACCAGAATGCATCCTATAGAAGACCGAAAGGCTAGCTACTCTACGCCTGTGCTCCAGGATTTGGAGACCATTTCAAGTTAAGTCTGGGTCGCCAATCAGCCTCTTCGCACTCCACTGAATCCAAAGTGGCAAGGTGACATTTCGCAGTATCAGCCCAAATGTGGCTGCAGTACTCCACACACAAGCGAATCTGTGCTTTGTACAAAATTAGAAGCTGCCTTGGTGTGAAGCACCGCCGGACCTTCGCGATGACGCCTAGTTTTCTGGCAACCACCCTGGCCTTGGACTCCATGAACCGCCCAAAGTTAACCGCCTTAACCGGTCAAGGATCAGGATGACACCGGTCTAACCATAGCATCATGCGACTTAACCCCCTATTATTACTGCTAAATAAAATCTAGTATTCTGGTATCTAGTGTGCGACAGATTTAATAGACAATCTAATCAGATAAACGTTCAGAAAGATAAAAAAATGTTGGCAGCATCGGAGACAAAAATCTATAAAAAAAGGCAGATAGAAATTTATCTATTCGAAACTGACAAGTAGGTATTCTTAATAGAGACGGAGATATGTTTTATTGTTACAAAAACAATGAAAGAGAAAAATAAAATAAGCGCTTACACCATATCACCTAACTTATTCTTTTTCTATATATAATTATTATGAGGTGTTAATCAGTTAGTGAAAGTTTCCAAATTAACAAGGTTAGGAACTTGTAAAGGGTCCGCCATCTAAGGTTTTTTTTTTCAACTAGTGCTTATTTCGTGAATGGCAACACTTAGCTTATGTCTGATTTAACAGTTAATTAGTTTTATCCTTCCGCTGAACGAATATGGTTGTGTATACGCTTGAACAACGCTGGGAAATATTGCGACATTACTTTGAAAATCGACTTGCAGAAGATGCCGATTTTGCCAAAAAAATCATCTTTTCAGATGAAGCTCATTTCGATCTTGTAGGGTATGTTAACAAGCAAAATTGTCGCATTTGGGGCACAGAAAACCCGCACGCATTCACTGAAAAACCGATACACCCAAAACGAGTCACTGTTTGGTGCGGATTTTGGTCCAGAGGCATAATTGGGCCATTTTTCTTCGAAAATGAGCAAGGAGCGGCCGTTACAGTCAACGGCGATCGTTATCGGGCCATGTTGAATGAATTTTTGTTTAAAGAAATTGAAAATGAGGATATTGGCGACATTTGGTTTCAACAGGACGGCGCTACGTGCCACACAGCCGACCCTACACTCGATGTTTTGCGCCCTGTTTTTGAAAATCGCATCATCAGCCGCAGAACTGATGTCGTTTGGCCACCTCGGAGCTGCGATTTGACACCGTTGGACTATTATTTGTGGGGTGCCGTCAAAGATAAGTGTTACGCCGACAAGCCAGAGACAATTGACGCTTTAAAGGACAATATTCGTGAAGCCATTGGTGAAATACAGCTGCACACAATCGTTAAAGTGCTTGAAAATTGGACCGATCGTGTAGGCTACTGCATGGCCAGCCGAGGTAGCCATATGAATGAAATTATCTTCCATCATTAACCGGAAAGATTGTACTTTCAAATAAAAAAAGAAATTTGAAAAAATATTCAGTAGTTTTTTTTTCATAGCATTTTCAAAAAAAAAAAGTTATTTGGCGGACCCGTTAGAACATATCCACTATTTTATAGTAACTTGAATTTTTGAGTTTCAAAGTAAAACCTTTGGAATCTTAATTACATCAAGGTTTGCACAGAATGTAAAAATATATTACAATGTATTATAAAAACTTAAAAGTCACACACATATTAAAAAAAAAAAACAGCATTATAAAGGGTGTATCTGACATCGACGCACAAACGAGTACCATGGATTCAGTACATGATTCTAAACTCCCCAGTTGTGGAATTTTTCGTCGGTTTTTTCATGATTTGAAAAAAAATTGCTATACTTTTATAATCCAATAAAATTTTAAAGTAAAAATTAATTAATTCGCTAATTACACAAAAAAGCGCAATGAAAAGAAAACAAAAAAAAAATGTCTTATCAGCTGATTTAATAGAGTTCACACCAGGGATCAACGTCATACCTACAAACTCACACGGCGGCACGCTTGCAACGTTCAAAGGCGGAGCCGACACTTTTTTAAACACTTTGAATTCTGTAACCGTTCATTAACGACATAAATGACTATCATAATTTTATTAGTGGCATACGGTCTAGCCTTTTCGCGAAGTTTGCGTTACGATGTCAGATACATCCTGTATAACCAGCCTGTAATGTTCCCTCTGTTGGAACACAGGCCTCCTTTCAGTGAGAGGGAGTGGGCCATAATCTACCACGCTGGCCTAGTGCGGGTTGGTAGATGTTCGCTTCGAAGTTTTGGCTTTAGGACATGCCGGTATCCTCACGATGCCGATGTTTTCCTTCGCCTTTTTTAAGAGCAGTGGTGATGGAATAATTTACACAAGTAAAGCGCCTGATGGAGTTCTAACCTACGGCCTACAAATTATATATCGCGGCCGATATCACTAGGCAACCACTGCTCCTACAGCATAATAATAGGATAGATTTGTAAAACAGTTTATACAAACTTCCAAAAATAAACCTATAACTTTCCCAAAAACGCGTTTCTAAATCCAGAACAACGCGACTTACGTAAGAGACATTTTAATAATATCAATTTGTATTCTCTATGGTCCCAAGTGTGTTGCAATAACAGGGCCTTTGTGCTCAGTCCAAGAGTCGTACTTTGTGCAATAACCTACGTATAATCTTATTCTGGCAGAGCTTGCCTCTAGAGATATGAGACTTTGCTACAGTAATGATGGCCTGTTTGTAGTCGGATGTGTTTGTAATCGCAGTTTTAGTCTGAATTACGCGAAGGACACGTCTTGTAGAAGGTGTTTTAAATTGAAATAGATTGACTATAGAGATAGAATTAGCGTGAGAGTAAAATATTTGCCTTTAAATTTGGATGCTCTTTTATGGCCATATTTTGTATTGAAAAGAAAAGATTATTACATATTATAAATTAAAGTCGTGTCTATGTGTGCGAATATTTTTTGTAGCTTTTACAATGAGATAATCATATGTACGCAAAATGTCGTATTGCGACGGAGTTGCGACAACCAGCCCGTATTACCTGTATTCAAAAATCTCTATATCTGCGGCGGGCGGCTAAATAAATAAACACTAATAGTCATGGAAAATCTAAGTATTTGATTCTACTGATTTTTTGATTACTATTTGTTCTAGCAAAAAGAAAAATTATTATAAACTAGCTGTTGCCCGCGACTCCGTCCGCGTGTTGATATAAAATAAGCGCCTGTTAAAATAATGGGAGCAATATGTACATCCGCGTTTTCGCCAGTTTTCGTAACATTTTTTGTTACTGCTCTGCTCCCATTGGTCATAGCGGGATGTTATATAACGTATGTCCTTTCTCAGGCTCTAGAATATCTCTGTACCAAATTTAATTGCAATTGTTTCAGTAGTTTTGGCGTGAAAGCCGGGCAGACAGACAGACAGAGATACTTTCACATTTATAATAGTAGTATGGATAATAAAATAGGGCTTGACCGCTATCCTGCCTGAGAGTAAGCAGTGATGCAATCATTGAGTGTAAAGCGCGCAAAAATTTTCATTTATCTTCCCACCATTTACAATCCTCAGTATCCTACTTGTTCGTAACAATGCATACACCTACGGCGTAGCTTTTTTATCCTTTCTTATTTCCTTTTAATCGTATCAGGCCAAGAAACAAAATACTTACGTGGTCCTTAGTTCATCATGAATATCAATGATATGCGGTATGCGTGTATATAAGAGTCGAATAGACGTGGTACTAAGTAGCAATCGCTTGAAGAATAAATTGATGTAGCTATGAGCTTTGCTGCAGTAATAAGTTTGCTTTTCCTAAGCAATATTCTTTTGAAATGCCAATATTCTTATTAGATTATTATTAGAGTGTGCAGTGAGCGGCATAATGTCGACGGCAGTTGACGCTAAGCATTCGTGTGCGAAATTGGTTACGATTGTTGGTTTAGTACTACCTAAAATTTATTGCTGAGTAAGTTATTTGATTAATTTTTATATGCATGTTGTGTTTACATAATTAATACTCTAATATTTTACATTTGGTAATAAATTATTTGGTTATATTTGTGTAATCAATTGTAGGTGATCGTGATAAATTAAAAATGAAAATAAAACTTCTAATTTGCAGCAGTTATCACAGGGCACCATTACTCCTCCTATCCAACGTTAAAGCAACGCTGCAATAAGTACATACACGTTTTTGTTAAGTATTTTCCAATGAAAATGTCTTCATTCTGTTGTGAATCTTATTTTTATGAAGACATATATTACTTCTGATCAATATGAATGTTGTGTCTCTTACATAAGTTTAAATAATAAAGTAACGTTTCCAAGAACTATGGGGGTATTGAGAGAAATTTTCAATTCGGAATTCCTCTGAAATATAATGTAAGAATAATATAAATAAATTATTAGGAACGGAAACAGTTTACAAATATATTTAGTTATCATACTATTTTAAGCATGGTAAACAAGTAATTAAATTTAAATATATTGTTATGAATCTTTTTGTATGCTTCTTAAATAAAGAATATATAATAGCAATTGTTTTTATTATGCGTTAGCTAACAGGACATTATGTTCCGAAATCTCTGTGGTATGTGGTGTAATCTAATCAAATAAATGTTTAACAAGTCCAATTGAGTCTTCAAATGCTCTCGACCAGCAATCTCTATCATCCAATTGATTATGATCCAGTTTCCCAGGTTCCCAGAAATCTTACGTTATTAAATGAACGAAAATAGATAAGCACTTACCAATAACTGTCAAATTAACCCTTGAGTTCCTCGTCTGGGCTTGTTTGAAGTCCACTCTACAGCGGTAGAGGCCCTGGTCTGAAGCCTTCACCCGGTCTACTCCGAGCTCAGCCGGTCTTCTCTCAGGGAGGAAATAGGCCCTCGATGCGAAAACGCTCTCGTCCGACCAGCGTTCTGCGACGCCGAAGTCTCGCTCCCGGGCGTCGACGCTGCAATAAAATGTATGTTAAATAGGTATGTCTTCAAGACCCGTAGGATATAAGGATTATATTGCCTTGCCTGTCTATGATATAATTGAATTTTCACGGTGGAATTTCAAGTCTCGGCGCTGAGCATAGCGTTTAAAATCTAACAGTGCGCTCTATAAAGGGTATTTATTTAGGTGTTGTCTAGTGAGGGAGAACATTATACATGCCTTCTTTACAGTTGCATTTGCAAAGTGGAAAAATTATATAAAAATAAAATCTGCCAAGTACAAAGCACGGTTTCGTTCACCAAGGGTTCCGGAACTTCAAAGCTGTTAGCTTTTTATTATTGCAGGCAAAGTAAAAAGTACAGAATCTTACATATACAAACAAAAGTCTACTGATTTTGTATGATAAGAAAATACTGCCGTTTAACATACAAACATCAGTTTGACATACAGCTATTCCCACGCGGTCTTAATAGACGGCGTGAGTGTTAGCTGTAGTAAGGTTCGCACATATTTCTATAAAAATAATCTTACATTTTATCGCGAGCTAATTGTTCAACAATAAATATTCCATCACCTAACTTCTGCAAGGTTCATTGAGCAAACAAATGGCCCAATAAACTAAATTGTACTCCAATTATTAAAAAAGCTTTACCCCCATTGGACTTTAGCCAAAAAACTTACCATTCTGATACAATTTTACACATAGAGAGAGTCTTTCTCAGAAAAGCGGTAATCAAAACTATTCTATTAATAACTGCAAATCAAATTAACTGATTAAACTCGAGCCCTTCCCAAGTTTGAAGTTGTTCTTGTTCGAGTTTATGAAGGAAGCCTATCTGGTTTAACTAAGATCTTGTATATCTACCGTTCAAGTTACAGAAACCTTAATATTTTATTGATTAAAGTTATGTTAGTATATTCGTTATATTTTCTGATTTCGAGAATCTTAGAGATATATTCCCAATAGCTTTTGATTCTACAGTTATTTATTAGAGTCAAGATATTTTTACCATACTCGACGACAACAAAGACATGTATTTTCACACGTAGATACGTAGGCAAATCGATGAATACCACATTTTAAGATATACATATCTAGCTGTTACGAAGCTTCAAGGGTATAAATATATTTTTAATTTGTAAAATACTTATAAAGCTAGGATACTTAGTGCCTATACATACGAGCGAAACTTAACAACGACACAAGCAATTGCAGCTGTCGACGGGCGTCGTTGTCGCCGCCGTTGATGCGTGTCCCTCGTTCGTATCTAGTTATCTATGTATATGGTAAATGGGATAATTAAATCGATAGAGGCAATATAACATCTGGATTACTTGCTTACAAATAAGTCGTCTGTCACTTGCCTAAACTCTGATTTTTTCTGCAAGACTAAAATATCAACCTTTTTATTGACAAAAACAAGGTCGATCGCAGTAGTATTTTTTTTCCGCTTTTTTTCTTCAGCCTTTAGAGGTCCACTGCTGGAGAAAGGCCTCCCTCAAGGTTTTCTATTACATTCTAGGGATTGCCATAATTCCACGCTTGGCAGACCGGTTGGGGATCGCAGTAATTTGATATTTCACTGGAGAAGCGCTGCTGCCCGCTTCCCTAATGAGAGTTCCCTTAGTCGCCTCTTACGATACCCACGGGAGGATATGGGTAATTTTATTAAGATTTCATTTAGATTTTTAAGCAAAGTTTAGGTAATGCGATGTTCATAGGCAAGGTTATGTTTTTATTATACAGTACCTACAGTAAAATCTGATACCTAAAATAAACTGCAACCAACTGTATCAGACTAGGTACTTGAAAAGTAAGCTTGTTTTGAACATTTTCGTCTCACATTATTTCTTGAGCATTATATAGGAAGAAAAGAGAGGAATAAATAATTTTGTATTAAGCTGACAATCAGCATTTTTTTCTTGCCATTAATCTAGCCTTTTTCAATCTATTATAGTTTGATCTCTAGCACCACATGCAGCTGAATGCTAGTTCTTTAAATGGAGCTATTGAAACTCCGCATCCCACAACGTCACTAACGAATAAAGATACCCAGATTAAGGCAAGGTCATGATCCTAGCATCAGAGTACATGGCACAATATAACCAGCCTATAAAGGTAATAATATTAACCTATAATCATAATATACTCCTGGGACAAAGCCCTCCCCTCAGTGTAAGGGGTATAATCTACCATTACGGCCCACCGGCCAGTTGATCTCAGATGTCTTCAAAGTTTTGTATCTAAGACATGTCAGTTTCCTCGCGATGTTTTCTTTCACCATTCAGTGGTGAGGAAATAAATTACACAAAGTGAAGCGCCTGATGGGGTTCGAACCTACAGCCGTACTTGTAGTCGCGGCCGATACTGTTAATGCTGGACATTTGAGTACCGTAGCCTAATCAGCACATTATCCATCATTGCAGATTGGTAAATGTAATTTTTTGTACTAGGATACGCAGTTTTTCTTCATCGTTTTGAGAACAGTATTATTAGAGTACCTTGAGAGGAAATAATAACTGGCATTTAAGGATAACTCGCAATTTATTACTATCCATTTGTTTCCAATAAAATATTAAACAAGGCCGTATCAAGTCGGCTGTTCCCTTTATTTTCCTTGGTTGTAATAACTCTATTGGATTATAGGATTTCTATTCTCGTTTGGGACAGGAAGAACAATGAGGTAGCAATAGCTAATGGATTGGAAATACTAAGTGAC
The DNA here is from genome assembly GCA_037179545.1 of Sesamia inferens. Classification (NCBI taxonomy): domain Eukaryota; kingdom Metazoa; phylum Arthropoda; class Insecta; order Lepidoptera; family Noctuidae; genus Sesamia; species Sesamia inferens. The sequence continues at coordinate 5,527,247 of CM073936.1, read as the reverse complement.
CATCGCAAGACAGATGAACTGTAAAGAATAATCTTTATTTTAGTTCAATAAAAGTTACAGATGGGTTAAGGATGTAGTGAGGCCACTGCCGCTGTGGGATTAAATTCACTGCGTACATTATGTCAAATATCTCGTACAGTGTTCTCTATAGATCTTGTAGCACTTTTCTGACATTAATGGAAGCGTTTTTTCTATGTAAATGTTACAAACTAGTGCATGACCGCAATCCTATCTAATGGTAAGCAGTGATACAATCGTTGAAGGCAAACCGTACCTCCTAGTTTAATAAGGGCCTATTCACTCTAGATTGTCAATACTACAAAACTATCTATACTTTGATATAGTTATAGATTAGTTGTTGTTATTCGTCGTGTACCGGCATGATGTCTGGTGAAGCCGTATGGAGGGCGGGTCTGAGCAGTTGTATTGCGATGTGTGCCGGGTGCGATGCGCCAAATGCTATTTTGTCGGGAGTTTGATCGTGGAGGGTCTCCAGATTAATCTCCCTCTAGCGCAGCATCGTTGGTCGTGTTGTTGCGTTTAACATTGCATCACCTCGCTCAACTGCCGTCTTCCTTCCTACTCACTAAGATTTTTAAGTGAATAGGCTTCATAAACTTGCGCGCTTTACCATCAACGATTACATCACTGCCCACCATCAGGCGGGATTGCAGTCAAGCACTAGTTTATAATTATTAAAATAAATAAACATAGATCGTTTTGTAACCAGATGAGAATTTCGCCTCAGGCAGATTGCTCCAGTCCTTTGATGTATGTACGATGCATAAAAGACAATGCGAAACGTTTCGTATGCCGTACGACGGGTCGTTCGTTGCTGGAATGGGGTCCCGTACATACTCTACAAAATGCATTCTATAGAATACCGAAAGTCAGGCTACCCCACTCCTGCGTAGTGTTCTTTACTAAATCCGTAGCAAATGGGAAATGAGTTGTAGATAATTATTTCTGAAATTGTCACAGTCATCGCGTATTGACAATGCAAGATGGTGACATTAGTTTCGATTTTCACACCGAGCCAAAATATTACAGCGCTGTACCAACCCATACTGGGATTTAAATGTGACAGCGTTGTTACAGCATAAATCGCTCTACACACCAAAGCCGCCGTCGGCCCGGCGGCGGCGGCATATGTCGGCAACATTTTGCCGGCAAGCTAGGTTGGCGACTTCAGTCATTGCAAGTCGTAAAACATTGCCGGCGGCGTGTCGGCGGCTCGACATCAGAAACTTATTTGGCAGTTAGTGACGTGATTGCAACGCCACGCCTGCATCTGTAGTTGAACGACCCTTTGTAAAACCAAATTGTTTCACGTGCAATAAATTATGTAAATTAAAGTGCCTCAACAACTGTTTGACAATTATTTTTTTTAAAATTTTGCTCAATATAATAAAAATTAAATTTAATAAACTAATATTATAAAGATTGATTAACTTAAGAGTTTTTTCCTTGTCCCACTCGATGTCGCAAAAACAAAAATACTAACACGTCACTACAGCTGAAATGTCGGCGGGCAACACGCCCGGGCGAAGGTTGCCGACATGCTTCTTTCAACATCGGCGGGTTGCGCTGCCGGGCTTTGGTATGTAAAGCGCTTTACATTTACTGGGGCTCTATTACGAAGAATTATTACCGTTATGATTTTAGCCCAAAAAAGGGGATGGTGTTATCGTTCAAGTATAGCTGCGTCTCGGTCTCTCTCACTTTAATCATGATGACATTAATGCTGATAATTTCATGCAACCGAACTAGGTTTGCACTGTGACTCAGAACGTCTATATTCGGATGACTGCACGTCAAGCTCTCAAATATTCTCAATCAACCTTGAACCTTAATGCTTTAGCGATAAAGTTGATAACCTAACAAAGAAATTTAACAGATTATAGTAGCTTGATGTGCTATCGTCTGTACTATTTCTTAGTTAGTGAGACAAAATAAGCAACCACTCATAATATTCCAATCCTCCTTTTACTTCAAAATCCTCATTTTAAAATTGTTCTGTGAGTTTCTCAAGTCTGCTTTGTAACAACTGCAGTCTTAACGTTAAAAAAATCTCCGGAAATATTCCCACCGTTTCCTAATGAAAGTTTGTAAGGCGATATTTGTTGTTGTAAATTATTTTACCTTCAACTTCTGCTTGTTCTTTGTCTTTGTCTTTGATATTTTTATTGTAAGAGCACTAATTTCCATAAAACTGAACGATTTTTTTTTGATTTAGCAGTCAACATATATTGGATTATATTGATTTTTTCCTACGTGAGATAATTTTACCTATCGTTAGATGAATTAATGCATTAAGGTGTTACATTGAGATTGCAATGGGTTTCATCGCATATTGGATTAGAGGGCAATGAAAGGGCCGACATGCTGGCAAAATATGCAGCTAAACACGGAAAACAAACTAACATAGTTTTGGACTATTCTGAGGTGTTACCTAAATTTAAAAAAAAAATGTTATGAAGATTGGAAAGAATATTTTGACAAGCGTTCTTTAGACAAAGGGATTTGGTACAAAACTGTGTAGAGTCAGCCTTTTCGTGTGCCCTGGTTTATAAACAATAATTTAAGTAGAAAATTGGTTGTTACGGCTCATAGACTTAGATCTGGACACATTCCATGTAATAAGTTTGCGTTTCTAATCAAAATCAAAATCAAAGCATTTATTTCAAATAAACCAGTTACAGGCACTTTTGAATTGTCAGAAGGTCGGTCAGTTAGTAAGGTGAAGCTAGTCGCCCATTCCAAAGAGTAGGTACCTATGGAGAAGAACGGGCAAGAAACTCCATGGACACTCTTTTAAAATATTAAGCTATTGATACAAATATTTGATTACATCATTCATTTTGAAATCAATCGTGTGAGAACGATGCAGAAATATATTGTACGCTGAGAGCGTCCATTATGGAAAAAAAAAACAACAATTCAGAAATTAAAATACGCCGTAGCAGCTAAGAGATGACCAGTCCCCTCTGACGGCGTCCGTTCACGAACATGACGTATGGATCAGCATCATTCAGCTCAACCATATTGAAGGGAACCTAATGACCCAACACACACGCCACCACCAGCGAGACATTTGAGTGAGCATGACATACTCTCAACGGCCATAGCACTATCAAGTCAATAAACGACTAACCCAACAAATAGATGCTTTACAGCAAATAGATCGTGCTCACACGTGTTCCATGCAATTATACAATACTAAGAAATTGAATCTATACAATGCAAAGACAGTTTTGTCCAAGGTTCAGCAGCTCCAACGGTGTTCCCGAATGCTAAGTTTAGCTCCTGTGCAGCTGCACCAGTGCCGAATATCCCTGTCAGCGATGCAATTCCGTAACGTATAATATGCCTGGTTACATAGTGTGTACTGGCTTTGAGTTAAAAAAAACAAACAATTGCAAATTTAAACTACGAGAGGAAAAATCAAAGAACAATCAGTGTAAGCATAGAAATCGGACGCAGCTCAAGCCCAAGCCTTTTTGTCGTCAATATAATCTTTAACACTATAAAATGCTTTCTGACACAACTTACGTTTAATGAAGCATTTGAATTTATTCAGGCTCAGATCTTGAACCACCTCTGGAAGTCTATTGTAAAAATGTATACATTGGCATCTAAAAGAGCCACCTATTTTCTTGAGCCTTGTTGTAGGTACAATAAATTTGTGCTTGTTTCTAGTATTTATATTATGGACATCACTGTATTTTTTATACAATTTTATATTTTTATGAGCATACAAAAGATTTTCATAAATAAAAAAAAAAGACGTGTGGCACTCGGGGACTGCCGCGGTAAAGCTATTGCATAGCATTTTGTATCAATTTATGCAATTATAATTATTTATTTATTTTATTTATGCAGTATTTATTTTTCTTTGATATTAATTCAAGTTACACTTTTTGAGCGTGGTGACCGGTAAGAAAACAAATTTTTCTTTTATTAAATAAATAAAAAGTTAATATTATTTAAAATATTTTTATTATTTTACAATACATGTGGTTTTATTACCTTACAGTAGCTGTTGGTTATTCAGGAATATTTAGCATTGAAACTATAGGTTTATGATAGCTGAAATAAGAAACATAAGTTTGCGACTTAATATCCTCTAAATACCTAGAAAATACCGCGTCAATGGTGGTCCCATATTTTGTTGTGGACTCTTGTGGATCATTATTTATTTTCAAATTCAATGTTTTTGATAGAAAAGTTGTCAACCGCTCTGATTTTTTATCAGCGAAGTTAATGTTGAAATCGCCAGCCAAGATATGTAAGTGGAAATTTATTACCATTTGTACCAAGTATTTTCGAGCCTTCTTCAGTGTACTCCAGTAAAGTGCGATGAATAAAATGCTGTACCTCGTCCAATTTTGGATTCGGAGAAATGTAAATTGCTACCATAACTATTTGTAGGCCATTTCTAAGTTTGCATAAGCACGCACAACTCCAACAACTGAGCGCCTAACATTAACATCGCTAACGTGTGCAATATTTATTTCAATATTCGGAGTCATAATATTAGTAATATCATTTTTATTTTGGTAAATAGCTACCCCACCTTTTGAAACAGTATCTCGTTTGAACTGAACAATACAATTAAAATTAGGTATTTCAATTGGATTATCATGCGTCATGCAAGTTTCGGTAAGAAGTAACACATTTGTTTGTCTCGTAACTGAATCTTGTAAATCGTATTTATGACTATTTAGACTTTGGCAGTTGAAAGTCATTATTGAAATGCCATTTCTATTACTAATGAAATCTAATACACTTTGAGCAATCGTCTGAACACTATTTAAAGACAGTCTTTTGAATTCTTGCAACAATTGAAAAAACGGCCGCGTGAGCACTTTTTACTCTATAAAATCACGCGCTTTTATTTAGTAAACAACACTATAAATAATTTAAAAGTCCAATGAAAAATTAGCGTGACATTCATCTTAGCTTTTCCGTTAAAAAAAAAGCTATTTTATAAAAACACTTTTAAATTAATTTGAATAAAAGGACTTAATTAAATGAAAAGTTTTTAAGGTAGCCATGACAACGTCGATGACGTCTATGACATATCTCTATAGAAAACCTATTTCAGAGAGAATATTAATCGCAAGTTTAGCACATCGCGACTATCAGTAACATGGCAAGTGTGTAGAACTGAGTTCGCGCCCTGCAATATGCATGCTCTTTTTGAAAATCTATAAATTGTTTTCAAAAGATGTAGTCGCACGCACACAAACATGCCGTGCCGAAGACTGCCGAACTGAAACGACATTAGACGATGGGGAGCGTGAGGTTTTTTCGTTACGGAATTTCTGGATTCGGTCCCCGCGCTCAAGGCCCGCGATAGAAGCTATGCAATAGCTTAAAAAAAAAACGATGTCGTCTAACTGTGTGGAGTGCGGAGTTGTCGAAGACTTACACCACTTATTGATGGATTGTGTCCGGTACGAGTCTGGTAGAAATGACTTGTTCAGGGTCTTGAGGCTGAACAGACTTAAAATAGGCACATTCCATAAAATCCTGGCCCAGCCAAATGGCGACGATGCGAAGAGTCTGTTTAGGTTTATGGCTCAAATGTGATAAATGTGTATTCAGGGTACGATGGGACTGACATACGCATTGCGATTATAAATGTCCCTAAACAAAAGTAGAATAAAAAAATAAAAAAAATATTTCTCGAGGGCTTTTTTTGTCGCTACATCATAACTTTCTTTATACTTTATCAATATATATGGACGAGGCATAATTTTAAATCTTATTTGGACTGGTACACTGGGAAAAGCAAGGATTTTTAAATGTGCGAATATTTCGCACTGGTCTAGGTGACCAGTTAATTTTTAATTTTGGACAGTTCTTCCATGCAAAATCAGTCAGACATTAATTATATCCCACGAATAAAAATGATTGATTGAAACATTTACCTTAAGTGTACAAACCTAGGTGAAGGTGTGGTGGCCTAGTGGAAGGTCATGGTGGCCTAGTGGTTAAAACACCAACCTCTCAAGTATGAGGGCGTGGGTTCGATTCTAGGTCAGGCAAGAACTAATGTAACTTTTCTAAGTTATATTGTACTTTCTAAGTGTATCTTGGACACCAATGACTGAAGGTGAAGGAAAACATCTTGAGGAAACCTGGACTTTAAGTCTGAAATCGCCAACCCGCATTGAGCAAGCGTGGTGATTACTCTCAATCCTTCTCTGTATGAGAGCAGACCTGTGCCCAGCAGTGCGATTAAAAAAAACGTTGATGATGATGATAAACCTTCTTATGGTGTAACGGAATGGCTATACACATAGCAATTAATGCATACCTTCTTTAGATGATATCAAACATTATTGAAAAGATGTCAACTTAAAATAAAATACTCTATGAATTAGTACCAAATTTTCGGCTTTCTTCGTTTCTTAAATTCAAATCATAAAAAAGCATCACCGAACTACATAGGTCAATAACTAACAATACGTTAGATATACGCGAATATCATGATAAATCTCTTCCGTAATTCTGCGCGCCTAGTATTATAGTAGTCTATCGTATGTGGTGTTGCCTGTCATAACTTCAGAACAAGATTAGAGATACAATTATAAAAGGCTTTCAATATTGTTTGAAAGAAAAAGCTAATTATATCATAGTCAAATATGTACATTATTCGTGGAATAAAAATTACTACTGGCAGTTCAAGTATGGGAAAAACTGTTTAAAACTTTGCTTCGACTTTCGACTTTGCTTTTAGGTTTTTAATAAAAGTAACTTTTGCTCTTGATAAAATGAAAAGATTAAGTAATCGTAGCCACATACATAGACCAAAAAAACCAAATCAATAAAAAAATAACAAATATATTATTTATGTAACAAGCAGAATTCACGATGAAGCGGTCAAAAAGCAATGATATACCAAAACTATGTCTTTTCCTTTTACTCAAAAGGTACCTTTAATCTACAAATAGGGTTCAACGAAGCGTGTTTGAGTCACGACCCTTTTAAGGCACCTCATCCATAGTGAAAACAGGGACTGGAGAATTTTGCCCTCGAGAAGTAGTGCAAGTATGTCGATTTATGTCTGTGTAAAGGTTGGTGCATACTTGTTATTTCAAAACGTACCAGTAATTCTTTAACGTGACTCTTTCTGGTATAATTGGCCAAATAGCTGCGCACACTTACACAATATGTAAAGAAATTCCTGTTCAATCCATGAAGGTGTTGTTAGGTATCGATAACTGATTCTACTAATGGGATAAACATCCGGGCTAAAATAAAAAAAAACCCTAAAAAAATTAATATTAATTCGCAAAAGAGGTAACTTAATACATGTGCGGTAAGCAACCCTTCCGCTGGCGGCGAGCGGAAGGGCACGCGGTCGCATCGCTTTTCACTCATAAAATACCGGTGTTGTCACTTTTTAAAAAAATACCAGATTTCGGGGAAGTTGTAATTAATTCGTGGGAAAAAAAGATTATTTCAAAATTCATTAGTATTGTTTCTATGATGATTACGTAAAATTTTATATTGTATTTAGTCAAGTGTTTACCTAACCTTTATTATCCTTATGGGTCGAACAGGGTTTCCGTTACATATTGTATAACCAAGACATAGAACATTATTTTTTTTATGCGAATCCCGAAACTCGTGTCCAGTATTTTTAAGTAAACAATCTATCTACAAAATTTCAAAAAGATATATTGAAAAGCCACCAAGTTATGAGCTTGCTATTCTACTTGGTTGTCCCAACTTAAATATGGTCAAAGTTTCGTACGGGCGGGCAAGCGCGGGCGTCAACCTCTGCGTTAGCTGTGGCACGGGGCGCAAGTACTATGATCTATCGTAACCGCTCGGTAACCACTCTGCGGTCTCACTCTGAATGTATTTGGGAAAAAATATAACATGGTGTAAAAATGATTGGAATCGATTCACTTGCTTGTTCTGAACAAACTATATGCAGGTTTCGCATAAACAAAACATAACTTTGTACAAACATATCTTCTGTTAAAGTCAAAGAAAAATATGAACCAATGCCTGCCAAGGCCGCGGGTTATTTAAAAGAGATACCGTGACTCTTGGGCCACAGGTTAGTGAAGGAAGAAGGGTGAGTTTTAGACAGTAAAAATCTAAAACATCATTTGATGATATTCCATCCAAAAAAGGGTTTTTAATTTTTTTCTTTTATATTACGTGTTTATTTGCCTATTTGAAATTAATAATTTTAATTTGACTTTTGTGAACAACAGATTTCAACTAACGTGCAAAAAGGATCTCTTTGGCTTTCGAATCACGTTGAGACGGAGCACTGTCAGAAAACGTTTCTATAATTATTAAATGATTTTTATCCTCATTAAAATAAAGTTGCTATTCAGTTGCTGCTATCAGAGGTAAAATATATGAGAGGGGACTGTAAGCAATCCTTATCAGGTTGTCATACAAATGATGACAAGACGATAACTCTAAATGAAAAGTATCTTCTTTTTCAGCCTATAGAGGCCTACTGCTGGATAAAGGCCTCCTCCAAGGTTTTCCATTACATTGGAGTGGAGGGGGGGGGGGATAACCCCACGCTTGGCAAACGGTAGTACCAACCCATATCCTACCGTGGGTGTCGTAAGAGGCGTCTAAGGGAACTCTCACCAAGGAAGCGGGCAGCAGCACTTCTCCAAAAGTGTGTAAGTAGCTATATATACATGTATATGATGATCAATACCGATGCAGTTCAGTAGCTGAATAAAGTCAGTAACAGTGCTTGTAGTTGTGGAGAGAGATGAAACTAACATTTCGAAATCACCAATGAATGATAACTAAGTAGGTAAATTTTAGCATAAATATAATAAAATCACACAGATTGAGCCCCAAAGTAAGTTCGAGACTTGTGTAATGGGATACTAACACAACGATACTATATTTATAATAGATACATATATAGATAAACATCCAAGACCCAGGCCAGACAGGAAAAGATCGTTTTCCATCATGGCCTGATCGGGGATCGAACCCGGGGCCTCCACGTCACAGGCAGACGTGTTGACTGCTCGGACACAGACCTCCTTTTAGTGAGAGCGTAATCTAGAGAGTCCTAATCTGCCACGCGGGCCCAATGCAGCTTGGTAGATGTCAGAATTCTTCCAATTTTCGGTCATGGGTCATGCCAGTTTCATCACCATGTTTTCTTTCACCGTTTTAAAAGCGATTACATAATAGTGATAGTGTATGTAATTTACACAAAGTTAACTCCTGTTGACACATGGCCATCAGAACATCTTAGAACAGTCGTGCCAACAATCTCACATCACAGGATGCTAAAGATCGCGTGAAATGAAGGAGATTGAGCAAGAAAGCGGACCCCGGGCTCCAACGGGAAAGCCACGTATGCAACCGGGTCTTAACGCGGAGATGATGATGACACCCTTAGAAGATGCAAAGGCGATAAAGTGAAGCCTTTTTTTTAATAATTATAAACTAGCGCTTGACCGCAACCCCGCCTGATGGCAAGCAGTGATTAGATCGGTGATGGTAAGCACTCAGAAAAACTGAGCGAATAGGAAGGAAGACGCCAGTTGAGCGAGGTGATGCAATGTGAAACCCAACAACACGACCAACGATACTGCGCCAAAGGGAGATTGATGTGAAGACCCTCCACGACCAAACTCCCAACACAACAACATTTGGCGCATCGTACCCGGCACACATCGCAACACAACTGCTTCTTCTCGCCACTTCCTAGCGCTGAATTCGCTGCGCTGGGAGTAAGAAGTGGCGGAACAAACTGAGACAGATTTAGTTATGCAGTGAACATTTTAGCTTAGTCAGCTCTTGCTATCTGCTAGCTCTTAAACGTGGTTTAGATGTGTCGCGTTCACATTCATTGGAGAAATTCGCCCGGACTACCAGAATATTCAAATTTCTAAAGACATTATTAAAATATTGCCTATCGGTGACCGCGATTACAAAAGTTGAAACAAAACGAGTCTTTGCAAAATTAAAATGGTTATTGAAATTGCTTTGAACCGGCTTTTAGATAAGCTTTGTCTGTACAGAACTAAAAGACAGATGTGTGCCAACCTTAAGCAAATAACTTCACTTCTCCTTTAGCTTCGAACGTCAAAGAACACATTTGGTACATTTTGCAGCGATATACAGTCGATGCACTCAAAAGTTTTACGTATGCACGGAGCGAAGCAAAAAGTGAGTTCAAAGGATAAAAATACTTTCTCAAAGCTTTTTATCAACTTTAGTAATCGGTGAAATGATTACAGATTTCAAGAATCGAAGGGGGGTTTAATCATTTCTGTGTCGTAATGAAGTGTGTTGTTAATGCAATATAGAATATCAAAATCAAAATTCATTTACTCAAATTAGGCTGAAAATCTGATAGAGAAAAAGACAGGCTGAGAATAAGATAATCCCTCGAAATGCCCGACTTTCTCGCCACTTCCTAGTACTGAAGTCGCTGGGAGGAAGAAGTGGCGGAACCAAATCTCCAGCAGGAAAGCTCCAGACTTAGTTATGCAGTGAACATTTTAGCTTAGTCAGCTCTTGCTGTCTGCTAGCTCTTAAACGCGGTTTAGATGTGTCGCGTTGACATTCATTGGGAAAATTCGCCCGGACTACCAGAATATTCAAATTTCTAAAGATATCATTAAAAATATTGTCTATCGGTGACTGCGATTACAAAAGTTGAAACAAAACGAGTCTTTGGAAAATTAAAATGGTTATTGAAATTACTTTGAACCGACTTTAAGATAAACTTTGAGAACTTTAGGCCCTCTTCACCGGGCTCATACAAAATTAGTATTAAAATTTAGATATTCGGCAAACTGTTCCAAAGTTAGATTTTGTTAAAACATTATGGCGTACCTACATAAAAGATTGGTTTGTTATAATATTAAACGAAAGTTGGATATTTGTTATTAGAATGTGGGTACATTGTGGTTCTTATAAGATTACTCTCTATAATCTGTGCTTGCGTTGGAACATATGGAAGAAAAAAAGTGTTGATAGCATCACACATACTTTTTCTCTTGAGATAAAGGATCCATTCGTCTATCAATTCGGATTAGAAAAAGTGTTCGGGTCAAGAACAATGGTTTTCCTGTCTCCTCTATCTAGCAGCGGTAGGTTTGTCGTTGTGACCGGATAATAGCACTTGATTTAAAAACAAAAGATGAGCCAGATGCGTAATATAAACAAATTACTTATCTTTAAGCAACGTTTATGAGTAAAGGGGAAATATGTTTAGCTGACCAAATATTCTCCTTAAGGATATATTAAATCACAGATCTACCCATCTTTTCCCTATACGAGAAAGTTACTAATATTAAACCAATAGATTAAGATTTTTTATGATTGTTTTTTACGCTCTTATGCTTACGGATGAAATTTTGTACATGCATAGACCATGACAAACTATTCACAAGGGATCGAGATAATTGCGTTCGGATCTACGAGGTGTAGTTCTTCTTCATCTTCTTCATCAGTCTATAGAGGTCCGCTTCTGAACAAAGGACTCCCGCAAGGCTTTTCAAATTGAGCGGGTTTGCCCCAATCCACACGCTTGGCAGGCGGGTTGTGGATTGCAGTAATTTGATATTCTACAGGAGAAGCGCTGCTGCTCACTTCCCTGGTGAGAGTTCCCTTAGTCGCCTCTTACGACACCCACGGGAGGATATGGGATGGTACTATGGGGTGCAGTTAGTAATCAATATTTATGCTTACCTGTAGATAGGCGTGCCAAGATCTTCTCTGTACCATAACACTAGTAAGACGGCATCATCTTCATCCTGTGTGGCGATGTCGCACGGCAGGTACACCGGCTCACCAGACACGGCTACCACTTGCGTCATCGGCACTGTGGATAAGGAAATAGATGTTATTAGACGATTTATTGCACGCCTTAACGGCCCTACCTTAGCCTGGCCGCCCAGGGCTAGAAGTATATATTATACTAAATACATAAATACTAAGATAATATTGTGTTCTTAACACCCGTCAATTTTATATAAACGAATGCGTGTTTTGCGAAAATGATCTTTATTATTTACTACAATAATTGGCTTGTATCCTGATTTGAAATATCGCATGACGTCACGCCGTCGTACAAAATATACCATGGCATGACGTAATTAGCCCCCACTCCGTAACTTTAATACGCTATATCTCAGTATTTTTTGGTAATTTCGACAAAATAAAAAATACGGGTCTTAATTTTTTTTATAATCTATAAGACGGACTAATTATTTTTTTGATTTTGAATGTACCTGGCCATGAACAACGATTGTGATGAGATCACGAGTCATCAAGCTATTAAAGGTACATTACAAGTTTAGCTAACTTCTTACACAGATACGGAAAGTTTATACAAATCTGCACCCCTAATTGCGTAGCATACTATTACTATCAATTGGGTTCATCTTGAGAATATTGCTAATCCATTGATAAACAACAAACTGTGTCCGCTCAACAAGGTAAATAACGCAATAAATACTAATCAACTGTCAAAATGAAACCCATTGGTACTGATTGTTATGCAATTACCCTGCAGTTTGATACGGTGTTCTATAAGATTATACAGTATGTTAAGAAAACCCTGTCCGACCCGTGAAGCTGTTGTTAGGTATCGATAACTGATTCTATTAATGCATACAAAACCGGGCTAAACCTAAAAAAAAAATCCCCCTAAAATAAATATTATTTCGCAAAAAGAGGTAACTTAATAAATGTGCGTTACCACCCTTCCGCGGGCGGCGGGCGGCAGTGCACGCGGCACGTGATCGCATCGCTATTCGCTCATAATAATACCGGTGTTGTCACTTTTTTAAAAATTACCAAATTTCGGGGAAGTTGGAATTAGTTCGCGGGAAAAAAAGATTATTTTAAAATTCATTTGTATTGGTACTATGATGATTACGTAAAATTTTATATTATATTTGGTCATGTGTTTACCTAACCTTTATTATCCTTATGGGTCGAACAAGGTTTTCTTAACAAACTGTATACAGCGCATCAACCGTCTTCTGTGCTAACTCACTGACTGATAATATAATTACGTTTTTTTACTTTTATTTGTTACACAATTATTATTAATTATTACTTTATTTTTATAATCCGCATACAAAAAATAAAATGAACAGGTTAGCGATTCAGATATTCGCGATAACACATTAGACCCTTTGTTCACGGTTTGGTTTCTTTCCTTACGGCGTACCAGTTGCGCCGTAATATAAAACGTGTCAGTCTATAAACATCCATTTTAATCCTTAAAACACTCACAATCGCATTTACTCACAGCGTAAAAACTACGCCATAGAAAAACGTGTCAACGAGTTTCCATAACCACTAATATTGATCCATACAACATTGATGACCATGTGATGAATAAGCCGTAGTTTTTCACGACAGGAAAAACCTGTGTTCAAGGGACCTTCGAAATACACATTTTCATTATAAAAGGTATATATACTTCAATCATAAAATGTATCAATTGCCAATATTTTCCGTGCTGACACGAAACTGACGCCATATTGAATGACTTACAAAATAATCTTATTAAAATACAACTCACAATACATTTTCATCATTGCATAGTATTTTGGGATTCACAATCAAACAATATTATAAAGTGAGAAATGTAGGTCAACACTTCATTATAAATGTTTAATATTTATCAAAAACGCCGCCGAAACCACGTCTTTTGTTTTAGCAATGTATTTTTTTTTTATCTTAGGTTCCCGCGCTTATGATTTTTATTGTCAAGGTAACATACAGCCATGCTCAATGCATACAGCCTATGCAATATTATACTCATAATCATTTAAAATTCGAACACAGGGTATAAAATTAAGTGCAATATTAAACCTAAAAAAATATGCATTTTTTTATCGGGATGACTATGGTGTTTGCTTATATTATTTTCACTTTGCAATATTAGTTAATGAATTTGTAATTAGAACTTGGGATCATCAAAGTACGCCGCCATTTTTTTAATATTATTATATTTTGCATTGAACCCATTTTTAAACTTAATATTCATATTAGAATACCTTTCATAGAAAAACTTCAACAGTTTTTCTTAGAACCTTTTAGTCGTTCAAGTCACTTTATAGACTGTAAAAAGTGTTGTTGTAAACAGAATTACTAAAAGTACTCTAGGTGTAGACTTACAGTACCTAAACAGTGTTTACAATAACACTTTATACTATGGAAAAGCTTTACAAATACTTCCCCTCTGTAAAGCTCCAAGTACTTATAGATTTATACTCTAGTCTAGTACGTTTATATAAACTACTTTAAAATACCTGGCTGGAGTGTTAAATACTGGAAATAGGTAGTTTATATACGTATAAAAATGTTAAGGAATAACTTTTCCTACGCTAATACTTCTTTTTTTAAAAGAGGTCATGTTTTATTAAAATTCAAAATTCTAACCTCATTTTGTTTTTTCATTCGAATATCAAATACCGGCTGTATCTGACATCGTAACGCAAACTTCGCGAAAAGGCACCGCATGCCACTAATAAAATTCTGATAGTTATTTATGTCGTAAATGATGGGTTACAGAAATCACAGTGTTTAAAAAAATGTGTCGGCTCGGCCTTTGAACGTTGCAAGCGTGCCGCCGTGCGTTTTTGCAGGTATGATGCTGACTCCTGATGTGAACTCTATTAAATCAGCTGATAGGATAGTTTGTCGAGTTTTGTTCACATTGCGCTATTTTGTGTTATTGGCGAATTAATTAATTTTTACTTTAAAATCTTATTGTGTTATAAGAGTATAGTAATTATGAACGAACTAAGGTGAAAAAAATTGCATATAATTTTTTTTAATCAGGAAAAAGCCGACGAGAAATTCCACCACTGGGGGTTCAGAATCATGTCCTGGATCCATGGTACTCGTTTGTGCATCGATGTCAGTGATGCCACCCTTTATAAACATAAAGCATGGCGAGTATGTTTGACGCATTGCCTTTGTTACGTCACCGAGTCTCACTACACTTCATTTTTATGTTCCTAAAGTTATATATATTTTTTGATACATTAACAAATTTTATGTCAAATCAACAATACACGACTTGATACGATTAAGTCATCAAGTAAAATTATCGAGTGCCCGGTGCTTTTTGAGGTTGGTTAAAAATACGAAACATTTTTTTTAAGCTAATGCATAGCTTCTATCGCGGACCTTGAGCGCGGGGACCGAATCCAGAAATTCCGTAACGAAAAAACCTCACGCTCCCCATCGTCTAACGTCGTTTCAGTTCGGCAGTCTTCGGCACGGTATGTTTGTGTGCGTGCGACTACATCTTTTGAAAACAATTTATAGATTTTCAAAAAGAGCATGCATATTGCAGGGCGCGAACTCAGTTCTACACACTTGCCATGTTACTGATAGTCGCGATGTGCTAAACTTGCGATTAATTTTATCTCTGAAATAGGTCTTCTATAGAGATATGTCATAGACGTCATCGACGTTGTCATGGCTACCTTAAAAACTTTTCATATAATTAAGTACTTTTATTCAAATTAATTTAGTAGTGTTTTTATAAAATAGCTTTTTTTTAACGGAAAATCTAAGATGAATGTCACGCTAATTTTTCATTGGACTTTTAAGTTATTTATAGTGTTGTTTACTAAATAAAAGCGCGTGATTTTATAGAGTAAAAAGTGCTCACGCGGCCGTTTTTTCAATTGTTGCAAGAATTCAAAAGACTGTCTTTAAATAGTGTTCAGACGATTGCTCAAAGTGTATTAGATTTCATTAGTAATAGAAATGGCATTTCAATAATGACTTTCAACTGCCAAAGTCTAAATAGTCATAAATACGATTTACAAGA
The DNA here is from genome assembly GCA_037179545.1 of Sesamia inferens. NCBI lineage: Eukaryota > Metazoa > Arthropoda > Insecta > Lepidoptera > Noctuidae > Sesamia > Sesamia inferens. The sequence goes on along the minus strand of CM073936.1, from coordinate 5,511,418 downwards.
TTCAGTTACGAGACAAACAAATGTGTTACTTCTTACCGAAACTTGCATGACGCATGATAATCCAATTGAAATACCTAATTTTAATTGTATTGTTCAGTTCAAACGAGATACTGTTTCAAAAGGTGGGGTAGCTATTTACCAAAATAAAAATGATATTACTAATATTATGACTCCGAATATTGAAATAAATATTGCACACGTTAGCGATGTTAATGTTAGGCGCTCAGTTGTTGGAGATATTTGTGCGTGCTTATGCAAACTTAGAAATGGCCTACAAATAGTTATGGTAGCAATTTACATTTCTCCGAATCCAAAATTGGACGAGGTAGAGCATTTTATTCATCGCACTTTACTGGAGTACACTGAAGAAGGCTCGAAAATACTTGGTACAAATGGTAATAAATTTCCACTTATCTTGGCTGGCGATTTCAACATTAACTTCGCTGATAAAAAAATCAGAGCGGTTGACAACTTTTCTATCAAAAACATTGAATTTGAAAATGAATAATGATCCACAAGAGTCCACAACAAAATATGGGACCACCATTGACGCGGTATTTTCTAGGTATTTAGAGGATATTAAGTCGCAAACTTATGTTTCTTATTTCAGTTATCATAAACCTATAGTTTCAATGATAAATATTCCTGAATAACCAACAGCTACTGTAAGGTAATAAAACCCACATGTATTGTAAAATAATAAAAATATTTTAAATAATATTAACTTTTTATTTATTTAATAAAAGAAAAATTTGTTTTCTTATCGGTCACCACGCTCAAAAAGTGTAACTTGAATTAATATCAAAGAAAAAGAAATACTGCATAAATAAAATAAATAAATAATTATAATTGCATAAATTGATACAAAATGCTATGCAATAGCTTTACCGCGGCAGTCCCCGAGTGCCACACGTCTTTTTTTTTAATATATTTTTTTCTAAGAGATTGTTGTTCACCCACAACAATCTAAGTAATTCTAGTAGCCACTTGTTAACTTTACATAAAAAAAATTTCTGTTCTATAGAAAACTTCGCATCGCTCCCAAAATCATGATGCGGAAACATCGTATAACACATTTCCGTGAATAAGAATCGCCAGCCGCACTCCCTTACGTTGTCGTCAGAGTGGACACGAGTGCTTTTTGCGCTCAACTGAGCAAAAGACTTGCAACTAGCACAAGCACATGTCAAGAAACTTACAAGTCCTTTGTAGTTTCTGTGAGGAAGTCTTAGGAAAGGCTCCTGCTTTGAGAAATATAAAATAACGATGGTTTGATTTTTTATTCTTTTGTTTTGCTCGTAAAAGTATAGAACGTTTATTTCCAGCCAGGCCTTTACGAGATGTATTGGTTTTAAATTCGGAATCGTACAGACCTCCATAACTCTGTGGTGATGGTCTTTCACTTTATTTATTTAAAAAAAAGTAGTAGGTACCACATCACAAATATTAAACAGTGAAAATAATTGAATTTATGGCCTGATGCATATCATAATAATGCCGTATATAACATTAGCAATTCATCGGCTTGAAGATGGAATAGAATAATGAATAAACATAAAAAGATACCTAATGAAAATATAGGTACTGTAAAATTCAAATTGAGCAAATAATACAGTAATGATTGTTCAAATATTAATAAGAATGACCAATAAATGTCTTGTTATATATAAAAAAATAGTTTTTATCCGACATTACGATTTAATAAAAATAATATTAATCAGGTGAAGTACCTGATTATTTTCATTATAATAAAGTTGAATTAGTGGAAAGGTATTGTATTACGCAGTTACTGGGTTGTGGCGGTCAGATAGGAAATCGCTTCATATATAATACAGATATTTTACAAGATGCAGTTCAACAACCCACATAATGGCCTCGGGTTGCGGGTTGGTTAAAAAAAACCGTGGCCCTGGCGCATAGGCAAGTGAAGAAACACGGGTGGGTTTTAGTCAGTAAAAGTCTGACATGCCCTTCCGCTCCGCCCAAAGCGAAAAAAGCCATCTGATTGATGATTTCCCATCCAGAACAAAAAAAAAAAGAGTCTCGATATGTGAAGATGGCCACCCATCCACGAGCCAACCTCGTCAAGTGTAGCTTAACCTGATTAATCGACCTGTGCGGCTTGTTTTTATTTAATTATTTTAATCTATCTTTAATAAAGATGTCATTATGAATTGGCTAGTGCTGTTTTGCTCTCTTTTAGGTATCATCATTATTATCAACCATTTTATCATCTCACTGATGGGCACAGATCTCCTTTCATATAGGGAAGGATTGAGCGTAATCACCACGCTTGCTCAATGCAGGTTGGCGATTTCAAACTTAAAGTCGAGGTTTCCTCAAGATGTTTTCCTTCACCTTTTAATCAGTCATTGGTGTTCAAGATATACTTAGAAAGTACATATAACTTAGAAAAGCTACACGTTACCCGCACACTTATACTTGAGAGGCTGGTATTTTAACCACTAGGCCACCACGACGTGCACACTCTTATAGGTATAAATGAAATCTTATTCCAATTTTTTTTTTTTAAATTATAAACTAGTGCTTGACCGCAATCCCGCCTGCAGTGACGCAATGGTTGATGGTAAAGCGCACTAGTTTATTAAGAGCCTATTCACTCTAGCCTTGAAGACACTCAAATTGTACTGACTTGACTGACGTTGACTCGCAAATTGTTCCAGTCCCTCGATGTATGCGGTATAAAGGAGGAGGCGAAACGCTTCGTCCGGATCGTAGTGGTGTTAACAACGTAAGGGTGGAAACTCGCCGTACGACGGGTCGTCCGGTGGTGGAACGGAGATGGGGGAATTAAATCATGCAATTCCCTCGCACACTCCCCAAAATGCATCCTATAGAACACCGAAATGCTGTGGTACTTTACGCCAGTGCGCTATTCTTTGGAGACCGCCTCGAGATAAGTCAGGGTCACCAATGAGCTTCTTCGCCTCTTCTTCCTATTGTGTTTGCAAAACACTAAAATTATTATCAAAGACAATTTGTGTACACAAGCTTTGAAACAAGCCTAGACTTCAATTAATCAGTATAGCCTTTCTGTAACTATTTTGGTAAGTTTCATCAGCACCCTAATTTAGTAATAGACTATCAATCACAATCTAAATCATTTTGAAGGATGAAGGATTCGAGAAACGTATCTGCTCAATAACGTAAACAAAGCGTGTTAGACGACACGGTGGTGCAGTGGTTGAGCGATCGACTACTGCGCTGCGTGTCGCGGGACGCACGGAACAAATTAATATTTGTATGACCTACAGGTAGTTGCTTCGGGTCTGGCTAATTGTGTTGATGAGTTTATATGTTTGTAAACGCAACTACGATACAGGAGAAATTTCTAGTGTGGCAACGTTTCTTATAAAAAACCGGCAAAGTGCGGACTTACGCACAGAGGATTCTGTAACATTGACTTGTGAAATTAAAGGATTTAAGTGTTTTGTATGAAAGATTACGGGGTAATAAGCGGTTTACGATTTACGAGGTAGTAAAAAAAACTATTTACTAGATCTCGTACAAAACAATTTTTGATGTGAAACATCTATAGGCGCACGTGAGACCGATTTCTGGCGTGGCGACGCATCGACTGTGCGTTTCTCTCTCACTCGATCCGGCGTTAAGCCATCTCTTTCGCTCCACTGAGCTCGGAATCGACTGTGCGTTTCGCTCTCACTCGATCCGGCGTTAAGCCATCTCTTTCGCTCCACTGAGCTCGGACTCGGATACCTATTGTGTATACTCTGTTTATTACAGTACTCATAACCTGTGTTTTTCTGGTAAATAAATCATTTTTCTGTTCTGATAATAAAATGTCTGACCGTGATAATTTAGAGAGTGGAAGTGATCAGCCTCCTGCAAAGAAAGCAAAATCACACTATGACACATTATCAAGTCATCAGTAAGTTAATTATATTTTTATAATTAAAGTATGCATTTATCTGTGCATTTAGCACGCGTATATTTGGTGTGTATTGAGCGCCAGTAAATGTAAAATCTACTCTCTAGGTAGATTAAAATTCACATAAATTTCATTGCATATCATGTTTTTAAATTAATTATTAATTTTAATTTCATTCTTATTGAAATTAATGCATTAAAACAATTGCTTAGAGAATAAATTTATTAAGACTGACAGAACTTTATTTTAAAATCAGCTGATGGCGTGCAGCGCACGAATCTTTTTCTTATTTGTTATTAATTTAAACTTTAAAAAATTAATTAATTTTTCTAATCATAATGGAGTTTATAGTGAAACATTCATTATTTATATTTATAATTTACGATCTTTAGTAGTATATTGAAATAACTAGCTAAGATTCTTGACAATAGATGCTGTATTTATTAGATATCTTAATAATGTTATGTCCAATACTTTCGTATCGTACTTCAGTTACCATCGACCAATTGTCACAGTAATACCGTTCTCAGAGGCAACATCGAATGTAACTATTACCGAAGTCACTGATTAAACTAATTGAGTAGTTTCGATTTAAAATAAATATGTAAATTTTTGTATTCAATGAAAATGAATGTTTATTTAATAAAAAATCATCGTTATCTAGAAAAAAAAATCGTTATATTTTTTATTTTATTTTATTGACATTTTTAGTTCCTACCACAATCTGTTCTTTTCTGCATACTACTTTTACGAAATAACGTCGATGTTTCACATCTACCAGGCGTCCCGTGACGGCTCCATTTTTTTTTTTTAATATCCAATGATTATCCCAATAATTCTTTTTTTATTTTTGCATCTTAATCTTAATACGGTTCACAGAATACATCTACCTACCAAGTTTCAACAGTATACCTCTTATAGTTTCGGAAAAAAAATGGCTGTTACATACGGACGCACAGACAGACATGACGAATCTATAAGGGTTCCGTTTTTTGCCATTTGGCTACAGAACCCTAAAAAGCAATGAAAGTTAAAACTAATTCTATCAATTGGTTTTATTTACTAATGTTTTGTTAATGAATACTTTTTAGTTAAATATTTTACTACCTACCCGTAATTGGTACCTCTTGGTAAGGCCGGCTGTCACACACAATGGTCCACTGGAAGGACTGAGCGCGTGTATAGTCATGTTTTTTTTTTAAATGAACAGACAGCTGTGCTACTGGGGAGTTTGTTCTGCCACTTCTTCTTCCCAGTGAAAGCACTAGGAAGTGACGGTGGGTGGACGTTTTGGGGAACTGTCTTATGTAATATTGACGTTCAAAAAGTGCTAATTCTCAGCCTAATTTGAATAAAAGACTTTTGAGTTTGGTTTTTGATTTTGCGGAAACCGAAACCGTAACATAGAACATAGACTGGCTGTCAGATTTACCCCAATCGTACTTCCGCACCTAAAAATAAATCAAAGTAATCGGCAAACTTCTTTTTCCAATAAAAACATAGTGAAGAGCACCAATTTCCTTACATTTAGAGCCTTGTATTTTTAGGCCCGACCAAAGTATATCTTAAGGCAGATTTATCTCTGTTTTTGTTTCGCATCTGCGTGGATTTCGTCGATCGTGAATCCGTGAGAATTTGAATATGATTCAAACTGCTATTCATATTTTTAGTTGCTCATCTGAATCAAAGGGAGCGGAAGACGTTTTTGTTCCTGTAGGCTCCGAGATCTGTAGGTATCAGTTAAGTTAATGAAAAGAGTTTTTATTTCTGGATGTGAATCATTTTTTTTTTCTTTTTATATGCTTGAGTACAAGGCTTTTGACTACTTTGTATCTGTATATTTTATCTTTTTTGTATTAGACGTTTTGGTTTTTACAAAATAAATATCTAATTTCTTTCTATTTTCTTTCTTTTTCTACGGCTTAAAGAAAGAAATAGTGGTCAAATATTGTGTCGCAGAAACGTTATTTTTGATTCCATCCTAATCATGCCATTCAAGGGTTTTTGGAATACCTATCGATCATATTTTAGTATGAATTTATTTGTTGAATCTTGTTTCGCAGTTATACGCGTCAATATATTAACAAAAAAGAGGATTTTGAATTCTTGACTTGATAGATGACTACCTATACAGTATTTTCACAGTAACTTTGCCTTTGTTAGCACCAAATCAACAAAAAAAAAACACTTTGGTTTTGACGGAATTGTCAGTATTATCAAACCAATAGCGACTTTATCTCAATAACAATGAAAACACTAGGATTTCAAAAGTGATACATATGAGTTTGTATTACCTACTCATAAAAGATTAACAATACGTGTCCGGTATTCTTAAGTAAAGAATCTGTACAATATTACAAAAAGATATTATGAAAACCCACAAAGTTATGCGCTTGTAATCCTACTTGGCGTTCCCAACAAAAACATGGTGCGTTGACCTGTGGAGTCAGCTGTTGCGCAAGCGTGCGCAGTACTATGATCTACCGTAAGCTACGTGCTGTGCTCGGTAACCACACTGCAACAAATTCTAAATGCATTTGGGAAAAAATATAACATGATGTAAAAATGATCGGAATCGATTCAGTTGGTTATTCTGAACAAAATATGGATCCTTTTTGGTGCATTTCATAATTTGAATCAGGAACTGTGAATCAAATTCGAGTAAAAGATGAAAATCAGCTGTCAATATTTTCCCTATAAAAACATACAACGCAATGAAGACATTATTAGTGCTACTGTTTCCCTACTACTGATTAAAACCAACGTTATTATGGAGCGGCGACGTCATTTAAGCAGGGAAGAAATGCTCAGAGCCGTGGGAATGATAGAAGCTGGTTCCCGGCAACGTACTGTGGCTTTAGCTCTGAATACAAGTCATAGTGTTATCAGTCGACTTTGGACACGTTACCGAAGCACTGGTACCGTGGCTGAGCGCCATGGAGGACGGTATCGCTGCACCACACGGAGACAAGACCGATACATTCAAATCTTAACTCGAAGAGCTCCAACAATAACCGCCATGATGTTAGCCGTGAGGCTTCATCACTCTTCAGGGAACTTAATTAGCGACCAAACAGTCAGAAACCGCTTGCATGAAGTGAACCTTCATTCCCGAAGACCGCTACGGGTACCACCTATAGCAATGCACAATCGTAGGATTCGATATCAATGGGCTCTTGAACACAGAAATTGGGCAGAAGAACAATGGCGTTTCGTGTGCTTTTCTGATGAGTCTCGTTTTGGTATGAGACCGGATACAAGACGTATACGACACTGGAGAACCCCTGGACGCCAACAGCGATTAAAATCCTGCCAGGAAGTCCATCCTTATAGTGGTGGAACCATCATGGTATGGGCGGATATTTGGATCGGCGGAAGAACTGAATTGATTTGGATCAGAGGCAACCTCAACGCTCAAATTTATGCTGAGACGATTGTATCAGACGTCATCGTTCCTCTACAAGTGCAAATCGGTCCCTTATTTCAGTTAATGCATGATAATGCACGACCGCACACCGCAAGAGTTGTAAGACAGACTCTCGCCGCAGCTAACATCAATGTCCTGCCCTGGCCTGCTCAGTCGCCAGACTTGAACCCGATTGAGCATGCATGGGATATGCTACAGAGAAGAGCTCTGCCGAATATGGAGGGTATCCAGTCGCAAGAAGACCTTTTTTTGTTGTTGCAACGAACATGGGCGGCCATTCCACAGCGTGATTTGGATGAACTCATTTTGAGTATGCCAAACCGATGTTCTTGTGTTGTTAGTGTTTGCGGTAGAAACACGGATTATTAATTGTTTAAGTTACCCAATAAAATTTTAGAGAAAACTGTTATTTCAGTCTTTTTTTCGAACTTTTGTGTCAGTGGTTCAAATGTCAAATATCCCTTTATTAGGAAAATGGCAAATTTCTTTATTAATGCAAAGGTGACTTGGTTTATCGTTACTGTGACAAACGAAAACACTTTATTTGATGAATCCTTAAAGAAAATTTTAATTAATATCAATCAGGAGAAAAGTTATTGCAAAAATATATGTTGATCCCTAGACACTTTTGATGTGTGTATATTCAGGTTTCGCATAAACAAAAAATAACGTTGAATACAAGAACATCACTGAAAAATGCTCATATAAATCGAAAGAAGTTCAAACAATAAATCGGGCGATGTAACGGCGCGGATAAGTGACGTCTTCGCCACCCGGACATCCGTACATCCGGGCGGTCTTACCCCTGTCCGGATGCAATGAGACAATGCACCGTAAAAGCACACTGTATTTGTGTTAGCCCGGATACACTTCATCTGTAGTTCTCCAACAAGACTATACTTTTAAGTGACTTAAATGTTCTTTAAAGTCTGAGCTTGCTGTTGTTTTAAAAATGGTTTCTTAGTAATGTCTAATTAAAATCTACGATGGTAAAGTGAATTGGATTTTGTGAAATTAAAGCATTGCAAAACTGTTCTACTGAACTGCTTAGTCTTCTTTGTTCTTTTTCTTCATCCTAAAGAAGTTCAGTGCTGGACAAAAGCCTCCCCAAGGCTTTATTAGAAGGATTTTGCCATATTCCCCGCGCTTGGCAGGCGGGTTAGGGATCGCAGTAATTTGATATTCCACAGGAGAAGAGCTACTGCCAGCTTCCCTGATGAGAGGTCCCTTAGTCGCCTCTTACGATACCCACGGGAAGATATGGGTTGGTACTATTCTAAGCCTAGTACCACACGGGCAAAGAATCGCTTAGTAGTCCTAATTAATGAGGGAAGATACGGAAAAGTGCCGCCAGTAACTGAAAAAAAGAATGGATGGACTATATGAATGATGATATTTGTAGAAAAGGGGTTATTAACGAGATGACTTTTTTTTAATAATTATAAACTAGTGCTTGACCGCAATCCCGCCTGATGGTAAGCAATGATGCAATCGTTGATGGCAAAGCCCGCTAGATTATTAAGCCTATTCATTTAAAAGTCTTAGTGAATAGGAAGGAAGGCGGCAGTTGAGCGAGGTGATGCAATGTTAAACCCAACAACACGACCAACGATGCGGCGCTAGAGGGAGATTGACCCTCCACAAGCAACAACTCCCGACCCAACAACATTTGGCGCATCGTTCCCGGCACACATCGCAACACAATTGCTCAGACCAATCCTCCGTACAGCTTCACCAGACATCATGCCGGAACACGACGAATCGCTTGGCGGCAAAACTTTGTCTGGTGGGTAGTAACTTCTGCCGGCGGCCGATGTTATGGCCTACCACCGAGAAAATTAATAGGAGTAGTAATAGTGTATTAGGCATGTCATGTAAACATCATGAGTAAGTTACATAATGTGGCACAGTCTGAAAATCTAAGCACTTTTCACGAAGTAGCTTAGACAATTCTACAATAATAAAAAAAAGAAAAGAAAAAAATGTCCGTTTCCAACTGGGATCATGAAACATGCATACAGCAACTAAACGTCTATGAGCCACCATTATTGAATATCCTCGCTATTGGATATGGTTGCAATGGAAATCGGTTCTCAAAGCGTTGCGTCACGGAAACTCTATTAATTTCCGAATGTCAAATGTTCGAAGTCGTGGCGGCTTTGCGTGCTGTAGGAGACGATTTCGGCAATATTTAGAACTTCGAATAATGTGGATGTTTGATTTGTTTGCAAAAATGCGGAATGTGAAGTTAATATTTGGTTTCAGATTTGAGGGTGTATTAAAGTTTTTGCGTCATTTTGTGTCGAAGTTAATATTGTTATTTCGCTTCGATATCGTCTTCGGGTTGTGGAGGTCAGACGGCATTCGCTTCACGGAAATATCGAAGTTCACCCAAAATCAGCAGAGACTGGTAAACCGGACCCCAGACTCCAAAGTTAAAAAAGCTTCGGATGCGACTGGGATTAACACTGAGATGATGAAAGAAGTATTTATACATACATGCGATTATAAGTAGATATAATAGACAGAGCACATTGCTGGTGCAAGGTTCTGATTGTTTTATATGTAATTTTTAAACTAAATGTGCTAGTTGGCTGTTTCCTCTCTGAAGTCAGTCATTGGCTCGTTTTTGACAGCAAAACTAATGCTTATATCTGATTGGCTCAACCTAAAATGGCGGGAGTCATAGCTGACTTCACAACGGTAATAGTCAACTGGGGGGTAGAATAAGGTAGGAAAAAGGAAAAGGAGGACACTTGGTCGGCGACGAGCGAACGGTTCGGTTGTTTTACATTGTAAAAGTAGTTTATGTAATATAATTGGATGGTTATATTATAAGTTTTTCTTTTTTATAAATTATAAACCAGCGCTTGACCGCAAGCCCGCCTGATGGTAAGCAGTGATACGATCGTTGATGGTAAAGCGCGCGGTAAGAGCCTATTCACTCTAGCCTTGAAGACACTCAAATTGTAGTGTGACGGAAACACCGAAGCTGGCAAATTTTTCCAGTCCCTCGATGTACGCGGTATAAAAGAGGAAGCAAAACGCTTCGTCCGTATCGCAGTGGTGTCAACAACGTAAGGGTGGAAACTCGCCGTACGACGGGTTTTCCGATGATGAAACGGAGATGGGGGAATTAAATCATGCAATTCCCTTGCACACTCACCAGAATGCATCCAATAGAAGACCGAAAGGCTGGCTACTCTACGATTGATTGATTGTTAATCAAATACAGCGGAGTATTGGGTATTCCTGAAGTTTTCTTCAAAACGAGTCCTTTCCTTCTGAGGTATACCTGTACTGGCGAAACAGATAGTCGATGGAGCCGAAAGGTTCCCGAATGACAACCGCGTACAGCAGGGTAATTACGTAACACATTATATCAGTAGCAATGGGTTTCATGTTGGCAGTTGAACAACATTCATAGCGTTATTTAATGTTGTTGAGCAGACACATTTTCGAACATTGAGAGCAATGGAATAGTAATAAGCTTCACAATGATTCTAACTGATAGTAATAGTGCATTACACATTTAGGGTGCTGGAAGACGTATCGTTGGAAGGCCTGCCACTAGGCGAACCGGAGACTTTGTGAAGGCTGTAGGAATAGGGTAGTTGATAAAAAAACTAGCTACTCCGTAAGTCAGATTTCCAAAAAAAAAAAAACTAGACACGTATTTTTTCCTTTTTCATATAAACAAAAAATAAAGACGATACAGTGCGTTGAAAACTCTTGTGACGTCACTCCTTGCTACACTATTTAGCAACGAATGACGTCACCAGCTCCGCTCCTGATCTTTGGTGCCTTTTATATCTGTAATTTTTTATTGATTTGATGATACAAAATATACGTATCCAATATTTTTCTATAATCTGAATGACGGACTAAAGAGAATCAATTTGTTTTTACCCAGGAAATACCCCTATTCGCTGGATGTAGGAACTACAGAAATAGTCTAATTTGAGGTGTTCGGAGTAGTCTGTGGCCTGGGACCATACCCAGCCTACTAAAAGCACCGACCAATCAGACTTGCACTGTTGGAGTTGTGCACGTCTTTTGGCTATGATGAAGATCTGACATGGTCACACATATATTATTCAAACAAAACATTGTTCATAATACTGTGTTCAAATCCACTCAAGCTTTAAAACGGAAAAAAATCCTATAATTTCATACAATATCAAAGTTAAAAAATTTATTACTGGTAATAGTCGCAGAGTCCGTTCACTTGAATCCAATAATCTTGTTTAGGAACCTTTCCAGTACGAACGTGTTCGAATAAATCCTATTTCGTAGCTGTGTCGTCGGCATCCCTGAAAATACCCGAAATTTGACTATTCAGAGTATTCAGTTCAGACGTACGAGAAATCGAGTTAAGCTGTTCTAATTTGGCTTTGATGTTTAGACATCGTTCGTGTTGATGTTATTTTGAAAGGACGGCAGACGTAGTTAGTTTGTAATTGTAATGAAGCGATTAGATTTGTCCGGGCAGATATTGTACGTGTATGCCGCGCATGTTTTTTTTAGTTTATCTCTCTTCATTCACCGTGGGGGTGACAGAGGGTGTTGAATATCTCCTCTGATTTTGATGTTTATCGGCGGTGAACGCTGCCGAACTCGAGTGGCAACCGTGGGCAACCGTGGTGCCAACTTTGGCCTGTCTGGTGGGACGACGGACACCCTTAATCAGTCATCCGCAGACCACAATTGCGTAACAAACAATCACATAATCAACCTATCATGTTCACTCCTGGGACAGAGGCTCTCCTCTCGCCGAGAGGGAGTCCAGTGCGGGTTGGTAGATGTGACATGTCTTGGAAATTTTGCTTCTAAGACAACAAGGTTTTCGACGATGTTTTCCTTCACCGTTTTGAGAGCAGTGGCGACGAAATAATTTATATAAATTAAAGCATCTGACGAGGTTTGAACCTACGACCTGCAACTTTTAAGTGGCTGTCTCGTCCCCCTATTGGGGACACTAAGTTTTAATCTTTATTAATGTTATTTTACGCGCCACGCGCGTTACGCGCCATCTTTTTCTAAGAAGTTTCACTTCTTACGTGTGTACACTAGTACACGCACACATTTTTTTTTTCTTTATTTATTATCATTTTATTTCATTTTGACATAATATAATTAATAATTTGTGTTTACCTTTGGCATGATCGACTAAAATTCTTTATGTTTTGCATGCACGTATGTATATTTGTACCCTTCATGGCTTAACATATCGACCTATAAACACGGATTTAAGAACTGTATGCACTACCTATGTTACACAAATAAAATTTAATTTGATTTCATAAATATAAAGGGGGTATCTGACATCCACGTACAAACGAGTAACATGGATCTTGTACATGAATCTGAACCCCCCAGTGGTGGAACTTTTCGTCGGCTTTTTCATGAAAAAAAAAATATATATGTAGTTTTTTTCACTTGAGACCGTTCATAATTGCTATACTTTTATAACCCAATAAGATTTTAAAGTAAAAATTAATTAATTCGCTAATTACACAAAAAGCGCAATGAAAACAAAACTCGAAAAACTATCTTAGCAGCTGATTTATAAGAGTTCACATCAGGGATCAACATCATACCTACAAACCTACACGGCGGCACGCTTGCAACGTTCAAAGGCCGAGCCGACACTATTTTTTAAACACTGTGAATTCTGTAACCGTTCATTAACGACATAAATGACTATCATAATTTTATTAGTGGCATGTGGTGTAGCCTTTTCGCGAAGTTTGCGTTACGATGTCAGATACACCCTGTATTGGAAATATTTGCTTGCCCAAAAAGGTAAGTCTGGCATTACATTATGAAAATCTGTCCTCTATGTGATTCATATTAGCACACGATCGCTAAAGAATAATAATTTCTTAATGTCGCAATTTTTGAAGCACATAAGGTGGGACTAACCTTTTCCCAACTACATATACACACATATTATGGTCCACTTCAACTATAACCAAATACCAGTATTTCAGTTGAAACGACTCCCTATCTGACCTTTACAATCCCGTTACCGGGTAATATGACACCTCTTGGTAACAATAGTCGTCAAACTTTCAGGGTTCTGATGATCCACATTTAACGATGATGACATTTAAAGATCCTCGATTAACCGCCGGGATAACTGCTTAACGTGTTTTCCGGGGATTTTTTTTTTTAAATATAAAACCATCATAATTCTAGTACCTTATTTAATACGAGAAAAGTATACATTACATTACTTTGTCACCATAAATAGGAAATGGAAAATTCCATATTTCAACTTTATGTCAAAGATTTTATGGGTCTAGCGCACTTGAATGGCATAACTAATATAGATCGATATCAGCTCAGAATTTAATATGTACTATTCATTCGAAATTAATGGAGCAATGGCCAAAGATAACATCTATCTGAACCCTAAAATAACGCAAACCTACCGAATTGTTCTCTATTATGAAGAAACATTCTAGAAACGATAGTAACACTTTTCAGAACAGCTCTAAAATCCTGAAGCACCTCTTCGTGCTTCGCCTATTTTACTAACGGCACTATGTAAATGAAGTAATCAACACACCTAATCCAATCTTTTTGTCGTCGTACCAAATTGCTCAAAAACGATATTACTCCCAAACTGCAAGCACAAAGTGGCAAAAAGCTTAATAAAGTACCGATATCGCAAAAGGAAATGGCGCCACTTCTATTCATAAACGTTGCTAACCCAAATTGAACTTTGACAATTGTATTATAAAGTCCAATTTGCTTCGCCGTTTATAATCCAAAGTTCGGATTCGAGAACGGTAGTGGGACGTCATTTGAATAATTAAAAAGCGGCTTTATCTATTTATTCAGTTTCACCAAAAAGTTGTTGAGTTGCATTGTGCCGAATCTATAGCGAATTCGAGGGTGCTTTCGTTCGCTACAGCGCTGGTTTTTTCTGGAGGGCTTTTCATGAAAGTGGGGATTGCAGACCTCAAAATAGAATTTGCTGTATTTAAGAACGTAATGTTTTTAGATTTTATTTAGGAAGCATTATATTCCCGTTTCTATTTCTCGAAAAAAGTGAAAATCGAATTGAATGCTGGCATTCCAATTAAAAATGTATGCCTTTCTTTTTTGCTTGATGCTATTTATTACTATTGTACTTCTTCGTATTTATTAAGAAAGCAAACATAATAATTAGATTTTTCTCATAATATGAAAAAATATGTATTAAAATCAAAAGTCATTTATTCAAATTAGGCTGAGAATCAGCACTTTTTGAAAGTCAATATTACATAAGACAGTCCCCCAAAACGCCCACCCATCGACACTTCCTAGAGCTTTCGCTGGGAAGAAGAAGTGGCGGAAGAAACTCCCCAGCAGCACAGCTGTCTGTTCATTTAAAAAAAAAACACATGACTTTATACAAGACTACGTAAATTATGACTACGAAATTATTTACCACGCCAAAATACCAGCAAAGCAAAACAATATATATATATATATTTAATTGAAAATGTAAGTAACTAAAAACTTGTTACTTAAATAAAAGCCCCAGGCATAAAGGGCGTGACAGCTTACATATTTATGTATTGTAAAAAAGTAAATTATATGAACTCATATAACGTATCAGTAAGCTAATTCCGGAGAAAGAACACAAACATTGTCTTGAGTTAATCAGAGCGACCAGATATTCTTATAATTTAAATAATCATTCACGGAATAATATGCCTTTGAACAAAGCTTTTACTCGTCATTTTATTCTTAGAAATAGAATACAGTTTGCACGGCTTTTTATTATTTTATTTCTTGTTTATTGAATGGTTATTAATTCATTCATTCATTGACCTCTAACACAATCTGTCAAATAATACTTCTAAAAACCCTACATTTTGTATTTAACATTTGTTTAAGGCTGTCAGGACAACACATAGTAAGTCATCAGTCAACCATACATTTTAGGGCAAGAAAAGTCCTGTGCATAATATGTTTGTTAACAATTTAGTTATTTTTGTCAAGAAATTATCCTATTGATTTTTAGGATTAAATAAACAATAGACTTGAAGAGTTTTCATCTAAAGACGGCCATATCTTCAAATACTTTTTTTATTGTTGTCTATGAAAAGTGTCACGTTGAGATGTTGTTCCAGTAAATATTAAAACGAATAAAACACATGCTGTTTAATTAAATATCGTTTTAA
This sequence comes from Sesamia inferens, assembly GCA_037179545.1. Taxonomy (NCBI): domain Eukaryota; kingdom Metazoa; phylum Arthropoda; class Insecta; order Lepidoptera; family Noctuidae; genus Sesamia; species Sesamia inferens. The sequence continues at coordinate 5,495,901 of CM073936.1, read as the reverse complement.
GGCTTTATACAACATGTAAAGAAAACCCTGTCCGATCCGCAAAGGTATTGTTAGGTATCAATAACTGATTCTACTAATGGATACAAAACCGGGCTAAACTTAAAAAAAAAATCCTCCTAAAAAAATAAATATTATTTCGCAAAAAGAGGTAACTTAATACATGTGCGTTGTATGTAAGGGTGCTTCCCTTCCGCGGGCGGCGGGCGGCAGGGCATGCGGCACGTGGTCGCATCCCTATTCGCTCATAATAATACCGGTATTGTCACTTTTTTTAAAAATGACCAAATTTCGAGGAAGTTGGAATTAATTCGTGGGAAAAAAAGATTATTTAAAAATTCATTAGTATTGTTTCTATGATGATTACGAAAAATTGTATATTATATTTGGTCATGTGTTTACCTAACTTTTTTTATCCTTATGGGTCGGACAGGGTTTTCTTAACATAATATTGTATACACACTTTTTTTAAACTATTTTTTTTACATATCCCCACACACTATTTACTTCTGTATCGCGGGTGCGTTTACAAACATATAAACCACATAAACAAACAGCCGGACCCGGAACAACTACCTGTATGCCATACAAATATTTGTCCCGCGCGGGAATCGAACCCGCGATACACAGCGTAGCAGTCAATCGTTCAGCCGCTTGTAGTTCCGTCCGTTTATTCCCTGTGTGTTGATTCGGCTGTCAGTGATGTTTGGATCATTAAGGGAGCCTTAACACGGACCTGAATTATCCTGTCGTATACAGGGCAAGGAACTTTTATTTGTTCTGGAAGGGAACTCATTAAATGACCTCTCCGACTAGGCCGAGCGGAACGGCGTGTCAGACTTTTACTGATTAACTGCCTGTGCGCCAGGGTCACGGTTTCTTTTTTAACCAACCCGCAACTCTGGCCGAGAAGGCATCGGTCCTCGTGTACCCCGTCACAATGTGCTGACATCTCTTTGAGGCGCGCATGAAACAGAACGCGCCGTCGACCTGGGCCTTTTCCTTACCGAACGATGGGCAGCTCACCGCCCGCAAGCCCGCGGCTAGGGTGGTCGGGAGTCAAATGTTGTCTCACGACCAGGGCCTCTTCTGCGGCGGCTTGTCTGCTGCTTGCTTGCTGCCTCCTCCTTTGTCAGCATCACTGCTTCGCAGAAGGAGGTCAGGGCAAGGCCCTTACCTTAGTATGTGAAACTATCTTTAGTTCTGCTGGTCGGTTCTGTATTAATCTCGCCTAAAAAAACATACTTCAAGAGAGTGTGGAGCTACCATTTTAGCTAATGCTAGGAATTGACACTATTGATAGCTTATTCTTAGCCCACTTTTCTAACTTTTCACGTGAAATTTTTAAAGAATCATTCGGTTAGTTTTGGTGATATTTTTTTAGACTTTGTCCATGGAATGGATTGTGTGTGGTTTACAATGTTTGATCTTTGAATTGATCAATGCTTCATGAATCCATTACAAAGCTAAAGAGTATTTATGTGCTTAATAATGAGTTTGGTGAATTATGTAAATGTTTCAGCATAGATTATAAACAGTATTATTTCTCCAGCTCTTCTTTTCATCCAATGGTTATCTTTAAAAGATCGCTCTTTGCAAAATTTACCCCCCTTATTACAAAACGAGACCTAACTTTAGTTCCAGACTTAACCTTCGAGTCACTATTTATATTTTGAACTTTATTGAGGTTAAATCAAAGTTCTTAATACAAAAGTGATAAATTAGAGCAGAATTAAGCTGTCATTTTTATATAAAGAACTGCATTTCTATAACGGTAAGGTGCATAATAACCTCATTAAACATTTAGATAGTTAGCTGATCTAAATAAAATCCATGTTTATTAATAAGGGGATACATGTTTACGTCTGTAATTTGTATGACATGCATAATTAAGAGTATCTTTTCTATTATAATGATAAGAAAAATAATCAAAGGAAAGGTACAGTCTATAAATGTAAAAAAATCCTTATCTATAAGCCTTAGAGATGAGAATAGGGTATTTGACTAAAAAAACTAATTAGTCCATCATTCAGATTATAGAAAAATATTGGATACGTATATTTTGTTTTATCAAATCAATAAAGATTGACAAATATAAAAGGCATCAAAGATCAGAAGTGGTGGCTGGTGACGTCACTGCTCGCTATAAACTGTAGCGTCCAGTGACGTCACACGAGTTTTCAACGCACTGTGTCGTCTTCATTCTTTGTTTATATGAAAAAAGAAATACGTGTCTAGTATTTTTTGGAAATCTGACTGACGGACTAATTAGTTTTTTTCAGTCAAATACCCTATTGTGGCACTCCGAAAGAAAAAGAGAAAACGAAGTTTCATCTATTTTTATCTCTCTCAAAATCATAAAATATAGGCCATCTTTCTCACTCAAAAAAATACTGCGGTTTATACGCTTACGGTATGTCCACTAGTATATATTATGTCAATGGAGTAAGCTCTCATCCCAGCTAATGCGAGGAATTGACACAATTGTCAACTTCGATGAACGAGCCAACTATTCAACAAGTACACACATCAAAAGTGTCTAGGGATCAACATATATTTTTGCAATAACTTTTCTCCTGATCGATATTAATTAAAATTTTCTTTAAGGATTCATCAAATAAAGTGTTTTCGTTTGTCACAGTAACGATAAACCAAGTCACCTTTGCATTAATAAAGAAATTTGCCATTTTCCTAATAAAGGGATATTTGACATTTGAACCACTAACACAAAAGTTCGAAAAAAAGACTGAAATAACAGTTTTCTCTAAAATTTTATTGGGTAACTTAAACAATTAATAATCCGTGTTTCTACCGCGAACACTAACAACACAAGAACATCGGTTTGGCGTACTCAAAATGAGTTCATCCAAATCACGCTGTGGAATGGCCCATGTTCGTTGCAACAACAAAAAAAGGTCTTCTTGCGACTGGATACCCTCCATATTCGGCAGAGCTCTTCTCTGTAGCATATCCCATGCATGCTCAATCGGGTTCAAGTCTGGCGACTGAGCAGGCCAGGGCAGGACATTGATGTTAGCTGCGGCGAGAGTCTGTCTTACAACTCTTGCGGTGTGCGGTCGTGCATTATCATGCATTAACTGAAATAAGGGACCGATTTGCACTTGTAGAGGAACGATGACGTCTGATACAATCGTCTCAGCATAAATTTGAGCGTTGAGGTTGCCTCTGATCCAAATCAACTCAGTTCTTCCGCCGATCCAAATACCCGCCCATACCATGATGGTTCCACCACTATAAGGATGGACTTCCTGGCAGGATTTTAATCGCTGTTGGCGTCCAGGGGTTCTCCAGTATCGTATACGTCTTGTATCTGGTCTCATACCAAAACGAGACTCATCAGAAAAGCACACGAAACGCCATTGTTCTTCTGCCCAATTTCTGTGTTCAAGAGCCCATTGTTATCGAATCCTACGATTGTGCATTTCTATAGGTGGTACCCGTAGCGGTCTTCGGGAATGAAGGTTCACTTCATGCAAGCGGTTTCTGACTGTTTGGTCGCTAATTAAGTTCCCTGAAGAGTGATGAAGCCTCACGGCTAACATCATGGCGGTTATTGTTGGAGCTCTTCGAGTTAAGATTTGAATGTATCGGTCTTGTCTCCGTGTGGTGCAGCGATACCGTCCTCCATGGCGCTCAGCCACGGTACCAGTGCTTCGGTAACGTGTCCAAAGTCGACTGATAACACTCTGACTTGTATTCAGAGCTAAAGCTACAGTACGTTGCCGGGAACCAGCTTCTATCATTCCCACGGCTCTGAGCATTTCTTCCCTGCTTAAATGACGTCGCCGCTCCATAATAACGTTGGTTTTAATCAGTAATAGGGAAACAGTAGCACTAATAATGGCTTCAATGCGTTGTATGTTTTTATAGGGAAAATATTGACAGCTGATTTTCATCTTTTACTCGAAATTGATTCACAGTTCCTGATTCAAATTATGAAATGCACCAAAAAGGATCCATATAAATTTATAAAATCATAAATTTATTACAAAGCCACATCTCAATCTCAAAAAATCCGCATAAAAATGCTTGATCCCTAGACACTTTTGATATGTGTATCTTCTACAGTTATCGCTGGACACAGGAAAATAAGGCCAAAAACAAAAGAAGGCAGATAAAAAACCCACAACTGCCAGCAACAATTTAAAATCAATATTCCACATTTTAAAATCTCGGCAACCATTCAAGATGATCACAACTTGGAACAAAGTGTGTTCAAGACTAAGATAGCTTAAGTATATCGTTCATGTAACAGTTGCGGGTGGAATATAAAACGGGTGCACGTACTGCAAACATTGATTCGCAAACACTTCGTTTGAACATGTACAGTAAACAATTGGTCGTGGTACTGCTTGGACGCTGGCCGTGTTTGGTGATTGGTGATAGGATGGTTAAGACTTTGCTATTTGCTCGTTTGTATTTACGGAGGAACGAGGAAGTCTTTTTATATACAACTATTAAATAGTGCTTGACCGCAACCTTTCCTGATCACAGAGATATTAATAGCTTCCAGGACTTGGGCACTAAATCCGTCCTAAATGAGAGGCGATACAAGCTCATCAATACAAGAGACAACTCGGGCGCTAGCCATATTCACGTACAGACGACACAGTACTCTTAGAACTTTCTCGTTCTTAATGCGAACCTCCGGTATTGAAGTATCGCGGTGAGGCAAATTCGGTGCAGTAGCACAGCTAGTATCAAGACGCGAATTGTGGGCAAAAAGACATACGAAGAGACCTGTTTTATCTCTCACTGTATGAGCCAGTATTCCGTCAGGCGAAACCACATTGCCTCCGCGGCAGTGTGGGCTGACAGAAGTTCGCTTCGACCGATTTGGCAAGGGACCAGAAAGATCTGCTACGGGACGGCTACGTAGAGAGCTTGTTGGCAATATGAGTAATGCAGTAGAAGCGAGCCTTCTTAAGCGTCATTTTGTAGGACTTGGCAGAACGGTTAAAGGCTCTCTTCCTTGAGTTTAGATCCGGAGCTCTGCGGTCACGAGCGACAATCTCCTTTTACAACAAATTCCTTTGAATATAGGATTTAAGCTGGTTGAAAGAAAGAAATAAAAGGAGTTTGAAATGCTGTGGTATTTATTTGATTGTCATTTTATTCGCTTTTTGTAACATTTATGAGTAACGTACTATTACTATTAGTTGGAATTATTCCGAAGCACATTGACAATCCATTGCTCCATATGTTCGAAAATTGTGTCTGCTTAGCAACATAAATAACGCAATGAATGTTGTTGAACTGTCAATTATTACGCAATTGCCCTACAGGCAGCGATTCACTTTTATTTCGAAGGGATAGTGACTCATTCGAAGACGTAAACAATGTTGGTGGTAAAGTATTTTCGAAGTTTTTTAACTCCACCACTAAGCCCTGTGGTCGAAAATACAAGAGATGAAACATTTTGGTCAAGCTTTACCAAAGTAAAAAGTTTAAGTATAAAAAACCTTCTAAAAATTTAAAACGTATGTCCAGGATATGTCTTATTCAAATTATAAAATGTTGATGGAATTCATCCTATTCGAACAAAAAATTATTCTTCAAAAATATTGTTTTGATGATCTTGACCCAAGATTAGACTCCAAGATTTACTTCAATGTTCTCAATGCCACACCCAAAAATATCCACCACATACCGCCTCAGAACATAAGAAAAGCTACCTGATCGTAATCTTATCCAAAACTACCATAAATGACCTTGTGGTGTCCTGAGGGAAATCTCCCCATGTCTCGGCATGTCACGCTTGAGATATGAAAGGCTGACTGTGAGTAATGCTGGTTCCGTCTGGATGAGGCAAAGGATTTTGCGGATTATGCCAGACGTGTTATTATTGCGTATGTGAGAGTTACATGCTTAATTTGGCTTTAATTTTAAAAGGGCTTTTTGGAAATTCAAGACGAGATTTGTTTATGATTTAGTTGGTGTTGTAGGACTACCAGGTTTAAATAATAAACATAGATATTTTAAAATATTCCACAGAAGAACAAAACGTGCAAAGTAAAGTATATTAGTTATATTTATGATAAACAATCGTAAAGACTGACGATTAAAACCATGAAACACTATTTTTTTCATAAGTACATGACGGATATCATGAGACAGGAATTATCGTTATAGTAAAATCTGAACTAGTTAATATTAAATAAAATAAATTAATGTACACAGCCACTGTTAGTGATAGACCTACTTCATAACACACTGTCTTCCGCAAGGTAATCAACCCATCTAGCTGGTAGGTGTCACTACCTTTGTCAGTACGTGGGCTTCTCTCCAGGGCTCGTTGGCTCCACCGACCATCGGTTCTTCAGTAAACTTGGCCAGCACGTTGCTACTTTAGCTTGGTTACTCTGCGAGCTACTTCAGTAGGTATCTCCGGTTTTTCCCAAATGCCTTATTTTCTGCTTAGATTCAGAATATTAATAATAATAATAATAATAATAAAGCCTGTTTATTTCCAATCTACAATTATTTACATGCTTCTTTTTTTTTTATTCATTACAATTATATAATGTAAACACCAATGCTAAGTTTTTTATTATAAGTCTATGTACGAGTATATATATATTTATTTTCTTTTTTTTTCCCCTCTTTTCCTTTTACTCGCTGTCATTGCTTTCTTCAGTACCATTGATCGGAACCCCTTCTCGGGTAAAGGCCTCCTCCAGCTTCTTCCACTTCTCTCTATCCATAGCCTTCTCTCTCCATTCACTTCCTGCTATCCCTTTTATATCATCTATCCACCTTTTTCGCGGGCGCCCTCTTTTCCTTTTCCCTGTTGGTCCCTTCCATGTAGTTGCCTCTAGGGTCCATCTCTTGTCTGTATATCTTGCTATATGTCCTGCCCACTGCCACTTCTGTTTTAGGACATATTGTAATACGTCTATGACCTTCGTTTTTTGTCTTATTTGTACGCTTCTTACTTTTTGTATTCTCCTTAATTTCAGTACGCTTCTTTCCATCGCCTTCTGGCACACTACTAATTTAGTTTTTATTTTGGTGTTGTATGCCCACGTTTGACATCCATATGTAAGAGTAGGTAGGATACACGTGTCCAAGATAGTTTTCTTTAGGTGGAGAGGAAATTTCCCTTTTAAGATTTCCTTCAGGGACCAAAATTTTTTCCAGCTCATGTTGATACGCCGCTCTACCTCTATTTCTTCACTTTTGTCTTCGAATGACAATTGCTTTCCCAAATATACATAATTGCTCACATACTCCAGCGGCTTTCCGTTTAGGTTTACAGCATTTCTTTGGCTGTTTGTCATTATTTTGGTTTTATTCTCATTCATTTTGAGGCCCACTTTTTCACTTTCTTCATTTAAAGCGCATATCATTTTTTCTAAGCCTTTGCTCGTTTCAGCAAATAAGACAATATCGTCCGCGAATCTGAGGTGTGTAAGTCGATCTTGGTTAACTCTAATACCTTCTGACTGCCAGTTGAGCTTATCAAAAATGTTTTGTAGCACCATTATAAATAGCTTGGGTGAAAGGGGGTCCCCTTGTCTCACTCCCCTGAGAATCGGTATATCAGGACCTCGTGCCTCTAGTTTGACTTGGCTTATGCTACCTTCGTAGATGTTTTTGAGTACTCTTGTATAGCTTTCGTTTATGTGGCATTTATTCAGCGCATCCCAAATAGCATCATGAGAGATCGTGTCAAACGCTTTGGCGTAATCGATGAAGGCAATATATAGTGGCCTGTTGTACTCCATGTATTTCTCCATTACCTGTTGCAGTACTTGTATGTGGTCCGTTGTAGAGAATCCGGAGCGAAACCCTGCTTGTTCAACTGGCTGATAGTTGTCAATCATCTGGCTTAGCTGGCTTTGCAGAATTGAAGTGAACAATTTGTAAACACTAGAAAGAAGACTAATCGGGCGGTAGTTAGAGATGTCTTGAGGGTCTCCTTTCTTGTAAAGCAGGATAATATCAGATTTTTTCCATTGCTCCGGTACCTGACCTGTGTTCAGAACCTTGTTGAACAAATACGTAAGTGGGTAAGATAGCAGGGTAGCACCAGCTTTTATTGCTTCATTTTGTATGCCATCTGGACCAGGGCTTTTTTCTGCTTTTGATTCAGAATATTACAAAGAAGAAATCAAAAGAATAATAACAGTCTGTCAGTCAGTTAAACTGTCAATACACACCAGCAAAGTTTCATAGCAGGCTGAGTGACCTCAAAGTTGTTAGACTGGATTAACTTCCAGAACTTTCCTCAATATTTTTAGAAAGAGAAGAAAATTCCAAGAACATTAGATTCTCAGACATGTCAATCAGCAGCGTACCAGTTGGCATCTGTAAATAACTTAGGAGCTACTTATGTTTACTGCGACCCTCACGCAGACAGACATTGAAAAACAACGGTATAGCTCCGTCAGAGGCAGAATTACAGTCGGTAATAATAAATGTAGGCTTTGGAGAATTCGAACAGTTGCTACCAAGGAGTCCCGGCAGTAAAAACGGGGCAAGGAAAGTAATACAGGACGTAGTTGGAATATTTTTCCTGAATTCTGAAGAATATTTTAGTGGAAACGAAAATAATGATGTCTGAGGGTTAAGTATTAAAGTATTGAGACTAGAATGTAATCACATGAATGGTTATTTATTGTGCCCTCAAACACAGCATAAGCAAGAAATTGTAACGTAAAATATGGTTGGATGATTTAATTGTCATGAATGTGAAGTTTGTGCCTCATAAAGGTTAAGCCTAAACTTAAAAAAACGTCTTTGACCCCTAAGTATCTTTCAGGGGTATCTAGGTAGGAAGACTTGACTCCATCTAGCTTATTTTCATTTTTAGCAAGACATTTGACAAGTCATTTTTTTTATATTTTTTTTATTAATTATAAACTAGCGCTTGACCGCAATCCGACCTGATGGTAAGCATTGATACGATCGTTGATGGTAAAGCGCGCTAGTTTATTAAGAGCCTATTCACTCAGAACAACTGAGCGAATAGGAAGGAAGACGGCAGTTGAGCGAGGTGATGCAATGTTAAACCCAACAACACGACCAACGATGCTGCGCCAAAGAGAGATTGATCTGAAGACCCTCCATGACCAAACTCCCAACACAACAACATTAGGCGCATCATACCCGGGACACATCGCAACACAACTGCTCAGACCCGTCCTCCGTACGGCTTCACCAGATATCATGCCGGAACACGACAAATCGCTTGGCGTCAAGGCTTTGTCTGGTGGGTGGTAATTTCTGCCGGCAGCCGATGTTATGGCCTACCACTGAGAAAATTTATTATAGAATGAATTATTACGTTTTTGGTTCCCAATAAAAATGTTACAATAATAACGTTTTATTATTACTTCATTTCGCCTTTCCTTAGCTAAAAATATCGTCGAGACAAAATTCCTCCTCAATCTTCCCTACGCCTACTCGGTTCACACGTTCTAAAATCACATTATCGGCTTTCACGTCCAACGCCGAGCCTCGAAATCCTTCCCATTCATCAGATCACAAACATAAATAACAGCTCCCATCCTAATCAACAGGACATTACATAAAATCCAGAATATATACTATGGATATAGCAAATATTTTTCTACCATTTATCCTGCTGGGCAAACACGGCCGTCCCCTGTGTAATTCCATTATAGATGGACCCGCCCGTCCTGTATTATTCAACGTCTTACGAATCTTTGTGTAAAGATTCTTGTGTTTCTGTTTTAATATTAGCCTGTTTACTGAGAAAATTGCCAGCTATATCTTAGTTGGATCTGTCTCAGTCCTTATCAGCGTGTCACTTTGTGTATTTGAAATTTTTATGTGGGCACTCTTTCCGGACAAAATTATGTTGCTTGATTGATGTCTGTATAAGCGGTGGTGGAATTTAAGTGACTCTGGGCGCCTCCCAAGTGTTTTGGTGGTGTTATTAAGAAAACGGATAGCTTATGTTTATTTCATAAAATGACTTGTTTTTATTATTTCAACTTTAGCTTTGACATCGTTTTTCCTGTTGAGTTTTTATATGTATATATAACGGTGTCTACATCGCCATTTGAGAACTACAAATCATTCTGACGTCAGGCAAAATCATGCATCGCGCAAACAGAGTTCGCTGCGCAACTTTCTTATATAAAACATTACGACTTCAAACGTCGAGCAGTTACCCACTAGACACAATTCCTGGTTAGTCGAAAGATTGAACTTACCACTCTACCTATAAAACGTTATTTTTTGTTTATGCGAAACGTTAATATAGTTTGTTCAGAATAAGCTGAATTGATTCTAATCATTTTTACACCATATTATATTTTTCCCAAATACATTTAGAAATTGTTGCAATGTGGTTACCGAGCACGCAATACAGTTGACAGTACGTTTTAGTAATAAGCGCGTGATACGGGACCCCCCATGCGGTGCGTTGACCATATTTTTGATCCGACGACGAAGTAAGATGACAAGCTAATAACTTTGTGGTTTTTCATGATATCGTTTTGAAATTTTGTACATAGATTCTTTACTGAAAAATTCTGGACACGTGTTTCGGGTTTTGCATAAACAAAAAATAACGTTGTTGTATACACTATGTAACAAAAACCCTGTTGTTCCTTTCAGGGACATATAATTTTACCTACAAGCACATCATTAACGAAGTCATAATTAGAAAACAGTAATCATTGTCTAGTCGAGGGGTCACAATCAAATACCTATTAAAACCAACAAATTCGATTTTTTTTAGAGTATTCTGATTTTATAAGTTAAATAAATTGACGAGAACGTTCTACTTATGTCTAGTTTCTTCATGAAGAATTGCAGAGCTAAGAAATCAGTTACAGATTATAAATATTAATAATTACGCATTTATTTTAATTATTTTTGTTGAACAATTTTTATAAATTACTTGCTTTATTACGTCCGTATGCCGATTCATAAAACGTAGGTTGAAGGAACAACAGGGTTTTTGTTACATATTGTATTTCCAATATATATATAGTGTAGTACACGTACAGTTACGAATGCGTTACGTAATAGTTTATATAGTGATGAAAAGATGAAAGTGATAAGATGAATGAAAAGATACTTTTTCTATCCATTTTTGAAGTTTGGTTATTGCAACATGATGTAGATAAATCCATCTCTTGACATATTAAATTGGTTCTATAGATATAGCATAATTACCACGACTAATTCAAAGCACTCCAGACAATTCAAGTGATTAGCATAATGAGATTAAACACGATTGTTGTAGACGTTACAATCAAACCATTGATTATCGTTTGAAGCAATCATGTGCCGGATGCCTTCACTAGTTTATAAGTAAATTACAGAACTATATTTATTATCCCACTAAAACTATAAATTCGAAAGCTTGTGAGGATCAAGTATTTTATGGTGATATCAAATCATATGAAGACCATGTTAACCCATGTCTGATGGCATTTTGTAAAATAAATTCACCATATTTCTCGATATTCAAGACTGCATTCAAACTTGAGTTATCTTGCCGCGTTATTTGCTACATAGCCCACAGGAAACTTTTAGAAGGAAAACGAGTACAGAGTAAAAACCGTATTTCGCAATAAGATTCGCGGTAGATTAAACAACAACTTAACATAATATGCAGCCTATATATTGTTCCCAATTTTGGGACCCAGGCTTCCTCTCAATTAGAAGGATTGGGCGGTAATTTACCACGCGAACCCAGCGCAGGTTGGTAGATATTACATATCTTAGAAGCTTTGGAGAATGTATAGGTATACCTTCACCGATTTGAGAGCAGTGGTGAAACTTTTTTACACAAAGTAAATCGCCTGATGGGATTCGAACTTACGACCTACAGAGTTGTAAGTTACAGTCAATACCGCTAGGCCGCCAGTGCTCTCCAACTCGCTTAATTCAAAATAATAGGAAGTTTCTGGGCACAGTTGCTCACAGATTTCCCAATCGGGGTCCAATGCTTCAACATTTTGCTCGAAGATATGCGATGAAAATTTACGCCGGGAGGCCGCGAGCGGCACGGATTGCTCGCAAAAGAACCGAAGTTAAATCGACTTCAGAATAGTTACTCCCCTCGGATGTGAGCTCCGATAGTGGCCTATCGTCAGAAAATTTTAGGCTCCCAAAAGGTTTTTTCGACGAGAAGGTTGGAATAATAGTTGTAATCAGTTTTAGGGTATAAGTACTTTGAGTTTGGATGTTCGCTTCGAAACGTGTGATAAGTTTTAAATTTGATTTGGGTAAAGGAATGTGATTGACTGCCTACGGGATTAAACTTGGTGAGGTTAACCTCACCCAAGTTAAGTTGAGTCGACTAAGGAACTGGAATTTATATTCCGCCATGTTTATATTCGTATTGATTCTTTTAAATTGGAAATAAATGTTCATTGATTGATCTGTTTTTTTTTTTTTTAATAGTTATAAACTAGCACTTGACCGCATTCCCGCCTGATGGTAAGCAGCGATGCGATCGTTGATGGTAAAGCGCGTTAGTTTATTAAGGGCCTATTCACTCAGAAAAACTGAGCGAATAGGAAGGAAGACGGCAGTTGAGCGAGGTGATGCAATGTTAAACCCAACAACACGACCAACGATGCTGCGCCAAAGGGAGATTGATCTGAAGACCCTCCACGACCAAACTCCCAACACAACAACATTAGGCGCATCGTACCCGGCACACATCGCAACACAACTGCTCAGACCCGTCCTCCGAACGGCTTCACCATACATCATGCCGGAACACGACAAATCGCTTGGCGGCAAGGCTTTGTCTGGTGGGTGGTAACTTCTGCCGGCGGCCGATGTTATGCTTGACGCGGTTAGTCTGTGGATGGATGACCATCTTTATAGGCCCTCAATTTCTCGGAAAGCACTTTAAGCCGTTGGTCCCGGTTGCTATTTAAAGGTCTTTGACAGTCGATACGGGGCGCCAGAAGTCTGGAATTCTGACTACCAGTAACTTATGGAATACAAGTAGGTAGTCCTTTTATGTAAATGCTGGTATTCAGCTGAATCCGGTCAGATTAGAAGCTGACCCAACATGGTTGAGAAAAGGCTAGGCGGATCACGATGATGAAAGTGGAAATAACTTTTGAGTGAAGTTTCCTGATTATTTCGAAGTGTATATATAGAGGTCCACTGCTGGACATAGACCTCCCCCAACGCTTTCATTGCTTTGAAGGGATTTGACATAGTCCCCACACTTGGCAGGCGGGTTGAGGATCCCAGTAATTTGTTATTCCACAGAAGAAGCGCTGCTGCCCGCTTCCCTGGTGAGAGTTCCCTTAGTCGCCTCTTACGATAACCATGGAAGGATATATGGGTTGGAGTACCAACCTACATCGGCATATGGACCTGTTTTATTGGTACCAATTGGGATATCAATAGAACAGGGGCTATATAATTATAATAACAAAAATACATAGACTAAAAACGATCAAGAAAACCATAGTGCAGAAACCAGCATATCCTAGAATCATAAATTTGAATTCATGTGACATCGACCAACCCCCAATGGTCGATTATGAGCCCAGTCACAGAAAGGAGGCTAGTGGTTCAGGAGTGGAAGGACTTTAAGTCTGAATATTCCATAAATATAACAGATAGAAATTTTAATAATAATTTACTTATAATTTCATCACTCTTTCACATAATTACCTTATCAGAGAGTAGTGGTGGCCTAGTGGTATCGGCCGCGACTTCAAATCATAGGTCATAGGTTCGAACCCCGCCAGGCACTTTAATTTGTGTAAATATTTCACTACCACTGCTCTCAAAACGTCAAAGAAAAACATCGCATGGAAACCGCCATGTCCTAGAGGCAAAACTTTTGAAGACATTTGATATCTATCCAACCCGCACTGGGTCCGCGTGGTATATTATAGGCAGGAGTGGGAACACTAAAGGCCGGTGTTCCGGCATGATGTCTGGTGAAGCCGTACGGAGGACGGGTCTGAGCAGTTGTGTTGCGATGTGTGCCGGGTACGATGGGCCTATTGTTGTTGTATTGGGAGTTTGGTCGTGGAGGGTGTTCAGATCAATCTCCCTTTGGCGCTGTATCGTTGGTCGTGTTGTTGGGTTTAACATTGCATCACCTCGCTCAACTGCCGTCTTCCTTCCTATTTGGTCAGTTTTCTGAGTGAATAGGCTCTTAATAAACTAGCGCGCTTTACCATCAACGATCGCATTACTGCTTACCATCAGGCGGGATTGCGGTCAAGCGCTAGTTTATAATTATTAAAAAAAAATCTAGGCGCAGCAGGTATGACAAGTTAAAATATGAAAATAAAGAATTAGAGTTTGCGAAGTTATTGATTAACATTTTGAGTAGTCCGGGAAATTAATGCAGCTTTTCTTGCTAAAATATATATTAAATAAGGTTTACAAATGAAATCTATGCAAAGATAATCGCGCGCGTCTGTCGTCTGGTAGGTTTCTTGATCGAATGTACGAGGCTGCGCCCGTGCGGCTCGGTGCGGCGGGCGCTCGGCGATTGTCGGGAGCGGTCGTGATGCCCCCCTCAGCCCGCAGGCCGCTGGCGCAGACAGTGTCTATTTGATAAGTTCCAGATCCGTGCCGCCCCTAAACCGTTAAGTAAATCGTGTATACATAAGCGTATTATTTACTTAAGGCTTCATTACTAACCAATTAACTAAATAAAGAAGCTCGTTATTAAAAACCAACAACTTTCGGTACTGACTAACAAAATATGTATAAGCAACAAATTGGCATTTGTATTTTTCCCTTCTATTACACATTTAAACCTCAATCCAAAATAAATACTCTCAACTTCCTAAATAAATAACCATCGAACTCCGACCCTATATCACGGCCAGCCATTAAAATTTAAAGGTATATTGGCTTGAAACAGTAACGAATGTTCAATATATCTTATGTAGGAACAAAATAGAATACGTACTGCTTCACCCCCCATTAGCTTTATAGCTAGTACATAGTGCTGGCAGACTATTGTGCGTCGATGTATGGAGCTGTGTGGGCGTTGGTCCAAAAGTGAGTCACCAATGAGCCAGTGAAACGGGATGGCAACTTTAGGGGTAAAATGTGGAGCTGGTGATTGATTGACAATTTATTAGTGTGAGATTACAGAAATAAAAAACGTTTACTTAACGCAAAAGTTTACAAAAACACTAAAAATAAATAGTTGAGGGAACCATACGTCACATCCACGCTAAATGGCTGTCGCTCAGCCTTATGTTGCGACTTTACGTAAAACAGAGTCCAGCGCTGGTTTTCCGCGAAAGCCGGCGCCAACGTTAAGACGTCACTCGGTGCAACCAACAATTACAATTTTTTTTCTCCCTTTTTCTTCACTGTCCGTCGTGATATAGTCATTTTCATATCCAAATCCATAATCTGTGATCTTACTACCTATATGTCAATCTGCGAAGAATTTTTTTATTTTAAGTTATCAAGAAATATATTATTATTATTTTAATTCGCGCTAAATGCTCTCCAGCGTTTGATGGTTTATTAATCGTTCGCGCGTGTTCTTGGCAAAATTGTGGCGTCTCTCCCACAAAGCCCATTAATCAAGAATTGAATTGAACAAGTGGCACCGAAACGGTAGTATAGTAAAAATAAAAACGTAATAATAAAACCATAATGGTGTAATAATGAATTGGTTTATGAATAAACACCACAGAAATGCTCAAAATGGACACGTAGACTACAGTAGAAAGTGACAGACTGCGCAATACATTAGTGTGGGTTCTCTTCTTTCGGTAAAACAGGGTTTGATTTTATGTAGGATAAGGCTGAGTGTACAATGCCACAGGTGAGCAACGCGTCATCCTGACGTTTCGTGGTGTAGCGGTAACTACAATGGCAGAGCAAACTGCGTGTCATATTTCTATACTATTTTTTTTTTTTTATTAAAATATAAACCAGCGCTTGACCGCAATCCCGCCTGATGGTAAGCAGTGACGCAATCGTTGATGGTAAAGCGCACTAGTTTATTAAGAGCCTATTCACTCTAGCCTTGAAGACACTCAAATTGTAGTCCGACGGAAACACCGCCGCCGGCAGATTGTTCCAGTCCCTCGATGTACGCGGTATAAAGGACGAGGCGAAACGCTTCGTCCGGATCGTTGAGGTGTTAACAACATAAGGGTGGAAACTCGCCGTACGACGGGTCGTCCGATGGTGGAACGGAGATGGGGGAATTAAATCGTGCAATTCCCTCGCACACTCCCCAGAATGTATCCTATAGAACACCGAAAGGCTGGCTACTCTACGCCTGTGCTCTAGGCTATGGAGACCAACTCGAGTTAAATCAGGGTCACCAATCAGCCTCTTCGCACGCCTCTCCACTGAATCCAATATCCAAAGTGGCCAGGTGACACTTAGCAGCACCAGCCCAAATGTGGCTGCAGTACTCCACACACGAACGGACCTGTGCTTTGTACAACATTAGAAGCTGCCCTGGTGTGAAGTACTGCCGGACCTTTGCGATTACACCAAGTTTTCTGGCAGCCACCTTGGCCTAGTGACCCAAAACATGAGATTCAGCCTTAGTTCATTTATTTATTTTATTTTATATAGAACTGCCGAATCAGGTTTTGGCGGGAAAGTCAAGCTGAGTGTCTCGCTCATTTTTCATTAGACTTTTAAAATTATTTATCTACTCTCATATCAAAAAATTAAAAATATAAAACTAAAAAGGAGTTTATATTGACGTACTTTACCCATAGTATATCGAAAAGAAATTAAAAAATTAAATTATAACATTATTCCTCTAACAAAATAATGTTATAATAAATTTTTTTTTCATTACCGTACAGATTACAAACCATAGATAGCACTATTTCATTTTTTTATCTATGGCTGCGCGCGCTTTGATGCAGGGTGCGGAATTTTGGCGCCAAATACGTTTCTTTGCATTGCGAGTCGTTCTTGTGTTTCGCTGGACACATGATTATTATTGTTTCTTAAAATGTATAAGATTAGATAAAGTAGTGTATGAAACTGTACATAATTAGGTATTACACACTCGTGTGATACTATTAAAAAACTCGCTTTGCTCGTTTTTTAAACTCACACTAGTTTCATAAACTACTATTATAGTGTTGTTTACTAAATAAAAGTGCGGGATTTATGTAGTAAAAAGTGCATTCAGTAAATAATTCATAAAGAACAGTGAAATATCGCAGCATAGTGGCCACATCATGACTTTGTCTCAAACCTCCATCATAAGACGGGTCACGTGGCCGTCTTTTTCGACATGAACAATTCATTACGTGACATTGGCTAAATGCACAAACCGTGCGAAGCCATAAAATAAAGAAAAAGAAAGGACTGCCGAATCCATTAAAACTATTAAACATCATCACTTCCTTCTGAAAGTCATCCAGTCAGTCAACCATCCATGGCTTTAAAGGGTTTTCTTACCACCAGTACCTATATAATGTCCACGCGTACGTGGTCATCACCCTCAGCCTCATCAGAACCTTGGCACAGCACACTGCACATTCAATCGGTCCAGAAGTGGAGCCTCAAAAGCCCTCGCCTAGTCGACGCCGGCAGTAAGCCTCAATCCGCCATTGTACCAAAGTCTGTTCGAGTTAAAACAGTTAACTAACATGCATAGTCATAATTCCTTAAAACTATTATATATCTCTCAACGCTCCCGCATCCAATAGATGCTATTAAAACTACTATTTGCTACTAATATTTTAGTATCAAATGCAACATGTATATTGTATTGAATTATATCAGTTATTTGACCTATTATAATAGACGAAAATAACCAGTATAATTTGACCTCTTATTCTATTTAAACTTTTTAATACGCCAGGCAAGGACCACCGCCCCGTGGGGATGACAAAACGTAACTTTCACAGAGAATGTATTGATATTGGTACGATATCGTTAACAATTGTTTCTGAAGAAATTCGAGTAAATATTCGAGGAATTGGTTGTTAGAGGATCGTGAGAGAGCTGATCCCGTTTAGTGAAGAAAGGTGTCGAAGAGGCAACAGCCTTCGATGTCCACCACGCCGAAACTCCGTCTGTATCTTTTAAGGTAGACAGGAATTTGGAATCGCGGGCAATCCTCGTGGGGATTCTGTCAACCCACTAGATGACTTCAGGAAAGGTGGCCGCTATTTAGAGTCAAGTTTTGGGTAAAAAAAAATGTTAGCATGGAGCATTGCTGCATTTATTTTATTTTCAGGGACTGGGGCCAATCAGTCCCGCTGTCGCCCTGCAGTTGTCTGAACCATGAAATACCCCAATTAGAATATTATTTTATTACCATAATCCAAACTGAATTGTGGTCACATACAAATCTACGCACACACATAAATGCACGTAAGTTTTTCTATTCAGCGTATAGAGGTCTGCTGATGGACAAAGGCCTCCCTAAGACTTTCCACAGTGATCGGTCTTGTGCTACCCGCATCCGTCGGTTTCATACATTCACCAGGTCACAAAAAGGGCGATGGAAAGAGCTATGCTCAGAGCATATTTGCGCGATCGAATCAGAAATAATGAGATCCGCAGAAGAACCAAAATTCCTGACATAGCTCTTTGAGTCACTAAACTTAATTGGTAGTGGGCGGCGCACATTGCACGTAGAATCGATGGCTAATGGGGTAGTAAGGTTCTGAAGTGGCGGCCACGTACCGGAAGACGCAGCGAGGAAAGTCCCCCAACAAGTTGGACAAAAGCTTAGCGTTGCATATACTAAATATTAAAAACATTGATTCGGTAATCAATTTTGAGCAAAGAACTTTTGTAATTGCATTAATTCAGTTAGGTACATATGTTTAACGTGACATGAACAAGCTAATTTAATTATAGTTTGTACCAATACAAGACAGGATAAGACTGATTTTTCATAAAATTTTCGTAGCAAAGAAAACTCGACTTTTTGACTTCATATCACGAACAAAATGTAAAGCAAGAACACATACTATATAGTCTTGAAAATACTGACAAATAACAAGCTTTCCATTGATGTAAAACAAAAATATGATGAATCAAGCTATACAAAAATACAGTTACACTCTGCTCAATCTACATTTACGACTCACTGGGGCAGCAAGTTGATAAATTTTACGATTTTCCTTCACTTTTAGAGCCGTATGCAAATGTGTAGTGACGGATAATAATCTGAGGACTGATGTAACCCAGAAAAACAGGTTGAAATACGTTTTTTTCGACATTTCTTAAATATTACACATTCTGGGTGTAACCCTGAATGCCAGTCAGTGCGGTGGTGGCAGTATGGAAGAACAGACGGCATCAGAGCACGGGCTGTTTGTTGGTGTTTCCTTAAAGGTCTACGGTCAAATCTCCATGAAAACTATTTATCATGTCATATTATTTGGCTTACGTTGTATGTCATTTAGGTATAGAAAAGCTTGTAGTTTTAGAAAGGCTTTGCTCTTCCTTTACATTATAAATGGGTAAGGAATGAAATTTGTGTGTGTTTGAGTGTGTGTTTCTGGGAGAGAGATAGGGGGATTTTGGGTCAACACACTCTCGTCGCCAAAGCTTGTGAGAGTGATGATGATGACGTCACGCTGAAGTTGTTGCAAGAAGGCTGCGCTGACTTTTATGATCGGGGTCATTAGTGTGTGAGTAAAGTTCACTCATCCTCCATAGAAAAGGGAGGATCCTCCGACCAGACGGGTGTTATGTCTGACGAGCACTTGCCCAACCGTTGAAATTGGGAAGTTGTATATATGCTAGTTGCAAGGTAAACTCTGATTTCCAAATGTAGAATTCGTGTGACGTCAGTATGGCGCGTTGTTCCATGTGGCGTTTGTAGGTACCGCTACAGACATTATTGTTTTTATGTCAGTCTAATAAATTTTCCAAATAAATTTATTAGTATGCTTTTTGCTTTCGAAACGTTTTGCTTCCTCCTTTATACCGCGTACATCGAGGGACTGGAACAATTTGCCGGCTTCGGTGTTTCCGTCACATTACAATTTGAGTGCCTTCAAGGCTAGAGTGAATAGGCTCTTAATAAACTAGCGCGCTTTACCATCAACGATCGCATCACTGCTTACCATCAGGCGGGAAAGCGGTCAAGCGCTGGTTTATAATTCATAAAAAAAAAAAAAATTGTTTCATTAGCAATGTTTTGTGTTTTTTGGTTCAAGATTACAAACTTATTCAATACTATAAATACATAATGAATGGCACATTTGAGCATTAGAAGGGAATTTCATTTCCACTGTTCCCAAAAACGTCAATGTGCTTCACATTGAATCTATCTCACCATATATATCAATGCATTTCACCCGCACCGCCGGCAAAACAAACAAAAAATATTTGCACCAACATTTGGCCAGCCCCCAAAACTTGGGCATACAATATACAAAGCTAAATTTCGTTCCACTTATTAAATAATACAGGCCAGTGACCTAACAGGGATTGATGGCTATATCCTCACGTTGTTGGCAAACACTTTGGCCATATAGAGCCAGAATAGTCACATTTTTATGGCCTCCTTGACCTGATAATATGGTTTACTTTGTCATTAATATATGGACGATGCATGGGAACTGGCGAAACTGGGAGCAAAGTGGTAATTTTGCTCCCAGTATCGAGGTTTGTTGGATGAGGTGTGTAACGTGCAAATTTCTTCCCTTTTTAATGGCGCAGGAATTGGGTTAGTGTGGTTTTTGTAATCCTGAGGTTGGCATTATGCTTATAATAGTTAGTAAGTATGGATCAAATCATGCAGTTGAATATTATATTAGTTTTCCCGATCCGATTGGGTTGAAATTATACATATACGTTTGGTTTGGATGACAATGCATGATTATTTAAGTGAAATAATTTTAAATCAAATATGGCGGACTGCCAAAGATGGCGGAGCAGTTCATTCAACTATTTCCGAAATATTAAATAGGTAAGATTAGATACGTTTAAAATAGTTTTTTAAATATTATTATTTGCAATTTATAGGTTAAGCTGTAACAAGGTTCCTTGAAGTTAATCCAGTGTGTGGAGTGGAGTATCTTACCTATAAAATATTTATAAAAGAAATAAAATGTTCAAATGGAGGCACGGGAAGTGGGTCGCAATTCTGCGCGTAGTTTAAATATCTTCATTTAAGTTAGTTGATACAATCGGCCTGAGCAAATTTCAAACAAAGCTTTAACTGAATTGAATATAATAGAATATTAATTCATTTGCCCGAAATGTAGGTATTTACAGTAAGTTGGTTACTGTCATCATCATCAACCTTTCTTTTTTATCGTCCCACTGCTGGGCACAAGTCTCCTCTCATACAGAGAAGGATTGAGCATTATCACCACGCTTGCTCAATGCGGGTTGGCGATTTCAGTCTTAAAGTCCATGTTTCCTCAAGATGTTTTCCTTTATCTTATAATCAGTCATTGGTGTCCAAGATATACTTAGAAAGAACATATAACTTATAAAAGTTACAGTGGTACTTGCCTGACCTGAGATCGAACCCACATATTTGAGAGGCTGATGTTTTAACCACTAGGCTACCACGACTTGAGGTGGTTATTAAAATAATTTCAAATCCTGACAATTTCATGTCCAAAATAAGGTTATTTTGGACATGATCGTTATCCTGGTCTCAACCCTTCATTGAAACACACAAAGGAAAAACTCAAAAACCCAAAATCACTTTTCATATCTCCCTTTTCAATGTCTTTGAAAAAAAAAAATACCAACCCAAACCCATCGACAAAAAAGTTGTCAAACCTTTTTTCGTGTCAGTCAATGGTAGGAAAATGAAAAATCTCTTGCGTTGGGCCATCGATCTAAAACGGCCGTACATTGTGATGTACGGAACCTTCCGCGGTATTTATTACCGTTCCCGATTCGGGTAAGCGGTCAATGTCGGTTGATAGATGGAATTATGCAAATGTTTGATGTGTTATGTTTGTTTTTGTTGCTGTGGTATTAAGGGAAGGGGTTTCTATGCAGCGGATAGAAATATAACTTATATATATGGCAGTAAAAATGAAATAGGGACTTAGCAGCGTCGTGGCCGTTGGAGTTTCAATTTTATTTGAATACGGGTAAGTTCTGTTTTTATACTTCGAATAAAAATTCCTTGGAGTGAGGTGCTGGCACTAAGTCACCTTTATCCTATTATGCTGAGGAGTAATTAGTTATCAATGATTTTCTTGCTCAAAAATCGTACAAAAGATTGTAAAGTCCCGTGTAAGTAAAACAGAGGCTTATACCGCCGGCGAGAACTGGTTTGGCTCCCAGATAAGCAGCTTAGATTTTTTTTTAATTATAAACTAATGCTTCATCGCAATCCCGCCTGATGGTAAGCAGAGCTGCAATCTTTGATGATAATGAGCGCGCTAGTTTATTAATAGCCCATTCCCAAGAAAAAAGCTGAGTGAACAGGACAGAAGGCGGCAGTTTAACGATGTGATGCAATGTTAAACCCAACAACACAATCAACGATGCTGTGCCAGAGGGAGATTAATCTGGAGACCCTCCACGACCAAACTCTCGACACAACAACATTTGGTGCACGGCACACTACGTAACACAACTGCTCAAACCCGCCGGAACACGACGAACCGCTTGACGGCAAGACATTGTCTGGTGGGTGGTAACTTCTGCCGGCAGCCGATGTTGTGGCTAACCACTGAGAAAAATAGAGAAATCGATGCTCGTATGGTGGGCAGATTACTCAATGAGAGAGACGGTGCAACTCACCATTTGCCAAGCTTATTTCAACTATTTTAGGATCAGTATCCAGTCTAACCGGATGTAGGTCCACCAGCTTTGCCACTCAGTGACAGGCTAATATTATGTCCATTGGAGTTAATACGGGTTCTCGAGTGGCGACCACGCGCCGGAAGACGCAACGTGGGTAGGCTCCCGACAAGGTGGACTGACGGCCTGGTGAAGGTCGCGGGAAACCGCTGGATGCGGGAGGCGCAGGACCGGTCGTTGTTGAGATTCTTTGGGGTACAGTGAACGTCTTTCGGCTGAAATGATGATGATGATGTCAATTGGTAAAACTAGTTGGTAAAGCCAGCCAGGAGATATTTGAGATCTCCCCCATCTCCGTTCCACCATCGGACAACCCGTCGTACGGCGAGTTTCCACCCTTACGTTGTTAACACCTCTACGATCCGGACGAAGCGTTTCGCCTCCTCCTTTATACCGTGTACATCGAGGGACTGGCTAGCGGCGGTGTTTCCGTCGGACGACAATTTGAGTGTCTTCAAGGCTAGAGTGAATAGGCTCTTAATAAACTAGTGCGCTTTACCATCAACGATTGCGTCACTGCTTACCATCAGGCGGATCAAGCGCTAGTTTATAATTTATAAAAAGAAAAAAAAAGACTTTAGGTCTACTGACGACTCGTAACGACTGCCAAAAAGTCACGAATAGCAGCTGCGACCAAATGACTTAACGTGCTTTCCAAGGCATGGCAAGGTCTTGGTATTTGAAGATAGTCACAAATCCACGAACCAACTGCAGCAAGCGTAGCTTAACCTGATGGATCGACCCATGCGACTGCTACTTAGTAAAACTTGGTACATACATAACATAAGCAACCTATAATGTTCCCACTCGTGGGGGACTCAGACCTCCTCTCAGAGTGAGTGAGAGGGCCTTCTACCACGCGGGCTCAGTACGGGTTGATAAATGTCACATGTCTTCTAAGTTTAGCCTCTGGAACATGCGGATTTCCTCACCATGTTTTTCTTCTTTTTATATCTTTTTATTATTACGTTTTTATTTTTACTGTATTACCGATTCGGTGCTAGTTTTAATTGTTTGTTGCATCGGGCGACGTCTTTACGTCGACGCCGGCTGTCGCTGAAAACCAGCGCTGCGTGAGCGACAGCCGTTTTGCGTGAATGTGACGCATGTTTCCCTCAACTATTTCTTATTATTTATGTTTTTGTAAACTCTTGAGTCATGTTTACTGCAAATAAACATTTTTCTTTCTTTCTTTCTTTACTAATATTAATATGCGAAAGTATCTCTGTCTGTCTGTCTGTTTGTCCGTCTTTCACGCCAAAGCTACTGAACCGATGGTAGTAAAATTTGGTACACAGATAGTCTAGAGCCTGAGAAAGGACATAGGCTATATAACATCCCGCTATGACCAATGGGAGCAGAGCAGTAACAAAAAATGTTGCGAAAACGAGGGCAAACGCGGACGTATACATTGCTCCCATTATTTTAAATGGCGCCTATTTTATATTAACACGCGGACGGAGTCGCGGGTAACAGCTAATATTTTAATAAAAAGTAGTGCGCCTGACGGGGTTCGAACCTTCGCCCTACAACTGCTCACTTGGTAAATTATCCTTGCAAAAAAAAAAATTGGCTGTCTGTAGAACTCCGTCTACTGCCGATATTTGAACGTGATAACGTCTATTACATGGTAATTTTTTCTGGGTGCAATGAAATTATTTAAAATAAAGTAATGTATAACATTTATATTTTTATTTAATAGTTTGTTTAAATTTTCTAAAAAATAAAAAATAAAAAAGCAAAAAGAAAAAGAAAAAAGAAAAAGAAAAATTAAAAAGGAAAAATTTAAAAATTAAAAAGGATAAAAAACGTCCGTTGCCGTCAGGAATCGATCCGCGGCACCTCTTGAGTGAGTCGATATTAATCCGAGCGTTTCACCACTCGGCTATCAATGCTTTAATCATGTATGCGAAAAACTGCTACTAATTGTTTACAACCGTGCTTTTAGGTAAATAATATTGCACTCTAAAGCTACAAGGCTAAGGTTAGTTTTAGTAGGCGTGGACTCCGTGTAGCGTCAGATTCGGCCGTTACGCAGTTTTCGCGAATGACTCCCAGCATACCGATTTAATAGACGTTATCACGTCAAAAATAATCGCTTATCGTCATCACGTACCTGCTCAGTCAACTCGCTTCTAGTTGCTAGCTCGTTTGTGCTCGCTTTCCGGCAGTAATAGTCCATCTACCTTAAGGTCATGATGGATGTGATGATAGGGCAAGCTTTGTGAGGTGGTTACGGCTATACCCTATCCTGTTACGGCTACTTTTTCTCATGGGGATCGTAAAAGTTGATTTATGAGGAGATAATTTTAATAGGCGGTCCATGTAAGTTGTTCTATGATTAGTTGGGAGCTTGGCAAGGAAATAGGAATATTAATTAATAGCAAGTACACGGCATTTATTATTATTTAGTAGTATCTAAGCAGTGGTCGGGTCGGAGTTTCGAATCCAGCCCTTTACTTTACATGAATCATTTATTTTCCTAACGCTCTTAAAACAGTGAAGAATCTATCTGTGATTCTATCAACACACTCGATTCACGAAGTGAATTACGCCCCACTCCCCCTTATTGTGAGGTAGTCTGTATCCCAGCAAAACTAGCATCATAAGCTGATAATAGTACTTGCTTATGTAAAAATTACACTGTTTAATTTATTGCTTTGCAGGTAATTTCAGTTTAAATAATTTCCACCCGGATCAAAAGGCCAACGAAACTACAACGCTAAGCAAGAAAAAAAAAACAACGAAAATGAGCAAAATAATTCCAAATATTTTAGCCCTCGAATATAAAGCTAGGAGTATACGAACGTGCCTCGCCTAGCGGCTCAGACACGCAGTGTGTAGGGGCTTCGATGACGTATAAATTTGTGCGCCTCGCAAGGGATTTGCTGTGGCCAGCCAACCGCAAATAGCGCATTATTGGTAGTATTCTGTGTTTGTGAAATATATGTATACTGTGGCGACAAGTTCCGTAATGCTAGCATGCTCATGTTTGTTCCTGTAATATCATTCGGCTACCCGTGATTTGATTATAGTTTGTGCAGGTATTTCTAATGTAAAGTTACAATTTGCAGTGCTGGTATTCGCAACATGTTAAATGCTGAAAGCCCCTTGTGTGCGTTCACTGAACTCTCTGAGTAATCGTTTGAAGCCTTTATCTTCAACTCAAATAAACTCAATAATAATAAACAAAGTAGTTTACGTTTGTGTCTTAGATCAGCTATGCTTAAGATTGCAAAATGCTTAACATAATTTATCAAACAAATGATACCTACTAAAATAACGTTACTATTAAAAGAAAATTCATGAAAAAACTTAAATTTAAATTCCAACTGCAACTTCCATTATACCTAAAGCACCTAACCTTTCTACAAAATTAAAACAATCCCAGCGTAAAATGCATAACATTATCTTTTAAAACACTTTGAACTACATCTTCGTATCGAAAGGAGCTTTTAACTACGAAGGGTGTGGTATTAAACAGGCTTTGCCTTGTCACCGTGCTCGAGACACTAGCCGACGGTGGAACCTAAGCTTTATTTATGTTCCTACTTTTATATTAACGGTCTTTTCGTTCCTTGTGGACTTGAAAATTGTTTAATTATAGACAAGGTTTAAGGGGCGTGATTTTTGTTAAGGAAAGTAATTCCTTTTAATTACCCTTTCCAGTTACTAAAAAGGTTATGAAAATTTCTGTACGTATTTCTTAGAATTTGGTCTTGGTTTGGTTAATGAAAGATTTTTTGAACTAATTTTATGTAGCTCTATTTTTGGTTGAATAATTCCAATATTCGTGTTTTAGCAAAGGTCAAAGGTTTTAGTTTTTGGTTTTATTTTTGGTAAAGCACTTCTAGATATTTTTATTCAAAGGTCACTCAGGGTCAACATCACCCACCTTTTCCGAACTATGTCGGAGTCAGCACCTTGATTGCGTTACGCAATATTACTATCACAATTTTAGCCAAATGATCAAAATAACATATTATAAGCAATGTGTTTTACTCGATTAAATAATTTTAATTACCTACATGAGTTTAAGTTATATAAGTTGGAATTTAGATACAAGGCAAAATAATTAATAATATTGTTTAGGTGCAAAACTAGAAAACAACAAAACAAAATTAAGATTATAAATATAAAATAAAAACAAATAAACGGTATCTGTGCATATAGAGGTGCATGTGAGTGTGTATAGGTGATATGTGTGTCTGATGTGTGCGTGGGTGTATTTGTGTGAGTCTGCGTGTGCGCGCGAGTATATGTGTGTGTTTATGAGGGTGCATGTGTGTTTTTGTGACGGTGTATGGTGTTTATTTGTGTGTACCAGAGAAAAATAAGAACATAAGATATTCACTCTTCAATCTTTCCTTCCACTTTGCTCTGACCAAAGATCAATCTTTATCAAAGGATTTTGGGTTTGCTATGACCTCCGTTACTATTAAGCGGGAACCATTGGATCGTAGGTTTGATTCATTGATCGTACGACAATTAACAGATGTATCCAGCCCAATTTCATTTTGGCATCATACACTGGAAATATTTAAAAGTAGATTACTGTCTTGCTATTCTGCAAATAAAAACTTTCGATGAGCTGTCAAGTTTCAATCCCTTACGTCAGGCGGAATCACAGCTCGCTTCAAATCCCGTTAAAATTATAACAGCAGATCTTTACTGTAAAAATCTCGTTTATTAAGAAATAGATCGGCAGTTGTTGTAATGTTCTTAGAAGAACCAAAAAAACATGTCATGTCATGCCTATGCCAAAGTACTGGCGATTTTGAACCGTTTTTCTAGTTTATCGACAGTTTCACCATTTAATACTGTTACATAAGAAAGTTTAAAAATAAACCAGCAGTTTCTTTCATATATCGTTGTGTTTATGTACATAACGCATACAGGAATAACATTTTCATACTGATTTGGTAATAAATCTTATGAATGAACGGAAGAGATACAAATAGAAGGAGTTCGCCTGAAAGATGTTTAGTTTGGTATATTTGTATTGTGTTTGTTGCTTGGTATATATATATTTTATTTTATATAATGTAACCAAACCAGACAAACTCTTGCCGCCAAGCGATTTGTCGTGTTCCGGCTTGATGTCTGGTGAATCCGTACGGAGGACGGGTTTGAGTAGTTGTATTGCGATAACCGAACCGACACGTAGAACCGGGTACGATGCGCCAAATATTGCTGTGTCGAGAGTTTGGTCATGGAGGATTTCTTTGAGCGAATAGGCACCTAATAAACTAGCACGATTTACCATCAACGATTGCATCCCTGCTTACCATCAGGCGGAATTGCGGTCAAGCACCATTTTATAATTATAACAAAAAGGTAACACGATACCCTTTCTTAAGATTGGTTTTTAAACTTTCAAGTCTAACAACCAATCATCCGTAATGACAGACAATGATCTGCGAAAGTTGTACATCCTAGCCAGTGCATCCCTCTATCTCCATCTAGACCTGCCACGACATGCGATGTGTTTTTGACGCATAGTCTGACGTGCAGCAGATGTGCCCAGCCCAATTTTATTTTATCGTAGCAGCTTTCCGAGTGATGCCAGTTATCTTTTTGATGTAACGGATGGTCGTATTTCGAACCCCGTTTGTTAGTTTAATACTCAGAATACTCCGTTCCATAGATCTTGACCCAAGGGCTTACTTATGGAAAATTGCCTATGATATATAAAGGCGGCCCTCGTACACTTGTGTTGTCTGCGAATTTATTTTGTTTTTGTTTCAGAGTAGTTGGTTATAAGCGGACCTCTTAAATTGGAAGTTACCAGAAGTGACTGCGCGATGTGGGAAGGATGATGGTTGTAACAAGTTGACGAATTACTGAGCTCTTCACATCCCTCCCGCACCTAAGGCAACGGCCCTGTTAAGCATTTCGTCCATGCATAATTTCGACATCGTTTAGTTTACAAATATTATACTAGTAAGTAACTCACACCGGTGTTATCCTGATAAGTTGCCGGAAGCCTTTTATATTTAGAAATAAAATATTAATACTTTTTACCTTCTGGTTTTGGTCTCTGATCTCTGAATCTTAAGTCACTATAGTGATTGATTGACAAAAATAAACGTCAAAATCATCCGTATGATAATTTTATCATCATCGTCACTATGGTTTCAGCTGAATGATGTCCACAGCTGGAAATAGACTTACTTCCAAGCGTGGTGATATCAACCGGATCTCTGCTTCCAACGTCCACATAATTTCTGTACTCTTCTTAAATTACCTGAGCCCATCGTCACGTCAACTAGAACGAGATATTGTGTTGTGTTGTGTATTGTTTATATAGTGTTATGAGCTTTATCTTTTCCTTGTCATTGTTTTTAACTAAAGCACCTGCCATCTATACCCGTGGTTGACTGGTAGAGAATGCCTAAGGCATTAAGTCCGCCTCTGTAGATTTTCTTCGTGCGAAAGTATAAATAAATAAATATTCTTTGTCGTATAAATTTCAACGGCATATGTCAACGGGACGTCAAGTTTGGCTTGAAAGATCTCTATTGTCGTTGACGGGGGCGGTGGACAAACACTATGCCTGCCGAAACGCGGTCGCCACTTCATTACCTTTCGACCCCATCGGCCTTTTGCTCTGCAAGCTATCTACTCTGCCCACTACTATTTAAGATTAACGTAAATCAACCTAAAGTTTTACACAGACTGCCCCACATATCCAAGAATACAAACATCTCACCCAAAATCGGAACATGTCCTAATACGATATTGGTACCCTTTCTGTCTGTCAGTCATAACGGAATTGAATTGTGCACTATCATGGAACATAATACCCGCTCATATACACGTGAAATTTTATTCATTTATTCAGTGGCCTTAATATCTGTGGGTTGCGTTATGTTCAGAGGGCGAAAGAGGCAATTGGATAGTTGCATCTCATCTCGCTGGTGTAAGAGATGAAAACTATTTATATGTGTGAGTTTGCACTTTGATTTTTTTTTTTCTGGCCAGTTCCAAGGAACCAGTGGATTTCAAGGCTATGTATGTAATGACCGGTGGCTAATTTAGTATCTAGAGCCTAGCGAGTCACCTTGCGAGTAGCAAAGTGAAACAAACTATATGAGATTATGAAAAATAACTTTATATTCTACGAAATAATGTTTAGTTTACAGTATACCTGCAAACATTCTAATGACTTTTTCAATAGAACATTTTGAAATGAACTTTTTGTCATTGAAATAAATTTGATATTTATTTTACAGGGCTATCTTATCGCTGTACCTCCTAGCTACGCAATTCCTGAAGGCGACGGGGCCTCCGTCAGGTCAAGATTAAGACTTATGACGACAGTGGTTACTACGGGGCTATCGTCCACTGTGCCTTTTAAATAGTGAGTGTGATGGGTCCTCCATGAGTGACCTATTATATAGTCGGTTTGACGGACAGTAGTGTATGTGCAGCACTGGACACATGTACAGCATTCTTCCTACAATCTTTTTTTAGGCAAAGATTGTCTATCTATTATTGCAAAACTCAATACTCAATATCTTTATTGATTTACCATAAGTTTATATAAGGGTGGTAACAATTTATGTGAGATCAATTATGGACCCTGTTGGGCACAGCAAAATAGGGTAACAGGAGAGAGGAAGCTCTGTTTGAATATCATAAAATTATATAATTATATTGCGATTTAATTTAATATTAAATAAAATATATACGGAGATTATTAGCATCATTTTACTTAATCTACAATTTATATATTATTTTATCTTTGGTATCTGAATAATTTTACTTAATTTATTTATTTCCTTATTTGTATATTTGTGTTAAAATTATGAATAATTATAACGTTTCAGGCCACCCTCTCCAAGTCGATCTTCGTTCATGGTCCTTCGGAGTCGGATTGGTCGGGAGTGTGTTGGCGGTTTCCGGAGGATTTGTAGTTTGTTTAAGATAAGTATAATTAATTATATATTTAATTTTAATTTCAATTATTTGTTTATTAGAATATTTTTTAAATTTATTTACAACTATATTTAGCTATTCTTCTTCCTTTATTGTGTCTGGTAGTTTATTATATATTTTAATTGACATTACGTAGGGGGGGTTGTAGAATGTAGTTTCAGTTTGGATGTTGGTATATTTAATCTGGAGGGATGTCTGAGTGTGTAGTGTGTTTGGAAGTCTTCGCGCTTTGTGTAGAATTGTGGATGCTTACGGACAAACTTACAAGTCTCTAGAATGTAAATACGTGGGAGGGTTAAAATATTATGTCTTATAAAATACGGTCAATAATTGCCTAGCGTGTATTAAAGGATAATGAAAAGGACTAGGCTTTATGCGTTAAGCAGCCTCCTGTCAGTGCGTCCATACCTAACCCTACGGTAGATTTTTGTTGGCTTTAAATTTCATAATAATTGGTATCTGTTACATCTTTATCCGAAAATACTTATAACAAAAGTTAAATTATATTTCCTTGAAGTTCTTCGAAGAATATTGAAAGACAAATTAATAATAACTTTGCCCAATATTCCTCGTTATATAGGTACCTTGAAATTAAAATAAAAATCCAGAAAAGCATGATTTGCTTGAAATATTAATAAACGTAGTGGTTTTGTGTTACGATACTGTCAAAATTGCTTTCACTGAAGCTGTTGCAAAAAATAATAAAAAAGGATCATGCAGAAAATCCAATTAACGCATACTGTGGAGAGTGTCGAATTGCGCCCGTCCGTTGCCAGGGCGTATCACCACCGTCAGAACCTGCCTTGATAACTCGTTTACTGAACAAAGGATCCATACAAAATAACCGAAAAGAGACGAAAATGATGGAACAAGGTAAATCGTCGTTTTTACGATGGACTGGTGTGTGGGGGAAAGGGAACACATATTTTTGATCATACATTCGTGGGTAACACAATTGAAAGGAAGAATGTTTTTAAGTGGAACATACTGGAAGAGATGACCGTATTATTATGAGATTGAATTCTGACGAATTGGTGGTCGAAAGGCCCATTCTTAGAGACCACGTCTCAATTCCACTGGTCAGTGACTGGTGGTAGTTCTGGTCGCTAAAAAAGGGCCTTATAAGAAGATTCGAGGTCAAAGGCAATGAAGAGGTCTATGCTTGGGGTTTCACTGCGTGATCGAATCAGGAATGAGGAGATCCGCAGAAGACCAAGAGTAACCGACAAAGCCTGAAAAATTGCAACACTTAAGTGGCAGTGCGCCGGGCACATTGCCCGTAGGCCAGATGCCCGATGGGGCCGATCGGTTCTCGAGTGGCGAACATGCCCCCGAAGATGCAGTGAGGGGACCGTTGACCTGGTGAAGGTCGCGGGAAACCGCAGGGTGCCAGGACCGGTCATCATGGAGATCCTTGGGGGAGGCCTATGTCCAACAGTGGACGTCTTTCGGCTGAAATGATGATGATGATGGTGGTCGAAAAATGAGAGAAGAGAAAACGGGTACCATGTAGTGATAAAAGTATAGTTTAACATACCTGTGTGTTACTAAAGGATTAATTAAAGGCTGATTTATAAAATGCGATTGAGTTGCCTATGACACACTACAAATAGAAAGGTGGTAAGAAGGCCAAAAGTTTGACAACCAGGTATGTAGGAATGGGAGTATTGATCTGTACCTGGGCTTTGGAGGTCAGATAAAGCATCTAAGAGTGACTCAGCCACAACAGATTAGGCTGGAAGTCGACTAAAATATAGCCAGGCAAAGACCAAGCAATTTTTTTGTAAATAACTGGTTGTAAGTGGCTGGTTGGTTAATTAGGAAGGAATTAGAGTAGCCTATGGGCAAAATGACAACTTCTCTGGAGACACGAAAAACAACTCAAATTTACCTACCGTCAACTTATAGCTCTTTTATGATAAAATCGTTAGTAGTTATATATCTGCAGCCTAATCTAAAACCTAATTTTTGTCAAATGATCCAGACTAGTTGGGATCATTTGATAAAAATGTTTTCGCCGATTAGGCTGCTGGCTTTTTAGTAATAATAAAGCTTTATTTTTCAGCAACAGAATAGTATAAATTTGTGGTCAATCAAATAAAAGTTTTATTTTAATATAATATATTTTTCAAAAACTGGTTGACATACGTCATTTTGGCTGATAAATTTAATAATTTATGGAAAGGCTGTATGGCGTATCATGCCTTTGCCTTTTCCGTTCAGAAGTACGGAAAGAAGTGAACCAAAAAAAAATAATTATGGAATGCAACGTAACTTCCATTAAAATGGCTTATTAACTTTTGCCCTTATGTTCTTTAGGCAGGGAGCAAAATGACGAAAGCGCACGAAACAAGTACCCATAAGCATATTTGGCACGAAGCAAACTAAGGCTACATAATTAAACTTTCTGCGTTAGTAACGTATGACGGTATTTGGTGTCCCATTCGCTCTGTAAATCGAATTACGATGATTGTGTTCGTAACTTTTTTGACAAAATAATGTCAAGATTATTGTAACTAGAAACACTTCATTTTGGCAATAAACAAAATTCTGTTTTTTTATACGTTATTATTGTACTAAGCAATCTACACACTACATCGTTCCCGTTTTTCGGCACATAAAAATATTAGGATTAAAAATGCGAATGGTGGAAATTTTTGTTTATTTGAATTTTTGCCCTTACGCTACACTAGTTCTTAACCTATGATATAAGTAAAAGAAATTCGAATCTATTCGAATTCTATATCCTAAATATGATAATAAATTCCTTGCCGAAACCGATCGTTAGCACAGGCTTTCTAAAACCACACTAGTTCAAAGTTATATTTTGTTTAGGCCCCCAGCGGTCCCTAGTGGAACATTAAGTGAATTTTGCGTTTTAGTGTAATTTTGGTATATTATGTGCGTCTATTTTGTATTAAAAGTTTAAGGTTCTGAGTTTAGCCGCCATAATGAAATTTTATCTATGGCTCGGTACGTGAGGGTTGTAGATGTTATTTTCATTCAATTAGTGTGAATGTTTACGGATATTATTTGGGTTTTAAATATATTTGTACGTATGTCGGAGTCATTTGTTTGTCGATTCGAAACGCCAGCGCCACCTCGTGTCGGCAGAATCTAAGTTCGTGATAGTGGAGGCAAGTTACGCGCTAACAAGAGCGGTGTGAGCAGTGCGCTCTGTATGATGGAACATTTAGACATTGAACGAACTACATGTGCTAAAAACTGTCTTGCGTTCCGTATAATTGAATTGTGTACAGTATATGATACGCTAGTGTGATAGGCTGGTCCTAAACTACAATCTTATTTAAACTAGAAACCGTGCTTTTTTTTTATAATTCACACTAACTACATTGCGCTCACAGTATTCAAAACGCGCCTGGTAAGAACGGGAGACACATATATCATTTCCGACGATATAACTATTTATTTTACAAAAATTTTGTAGTTCCTACCAATTTAGAACTATATAAATTCACATTATAAGAACTAGTTTCTAACGTAGGTTTAGAAAAAGACCATCTTGGCCCATAATTACAAGCAGAAGTTCGGACATAATTTTGATTACAATGCCTGTATTCTTCCATTCTTCCGGCAGACTGATTCTCGCAATTAAAAACATTCATAATCTAGTCGGGACTAGACAATTTCATATCAGACACAATGTACGCCAAAATTTTTCTAAAAATGTAGAGACGCAATTGGATAAATCGTCTATTCTTATTATTGACAAGTTTGAGATTAAGCAGCGAACGTTCCTGATATTACAAGTATTAAAACGATTAATATACCTACACATAATTATCAAAAGCAGCAAATTAAATACTTTGGCCAAAATAAATTTGCTCCATTATTTTTTATATAATTATAAACTAGTGTTTGACCGCAATCCCGCCTGATGGTAAGCAGTGATGTAATCATTGATGGTATAGCGCGCTAGTTTATTAAGAGCCTATTCACTCTAGCCTTGAAGACACTTAAATTGTCGTCCGATGGAAACACCGCCGCGGGAAAATTGTTCCGGTCCCTCGATGTATCTATACTAATATATAAAGCTGAAGAGTTTGTTTGTTTGTTTGAACGCGCTAATCTCAGCGTTTTGCATTGGATAGCCCATTAATCCAGAAAGGCTTTAGGCTATATAACATCACGCTGCAATCAATAGGAGCGGAGCATAACTAACTCCACGCGAAGACGAGGCGAAACAATTCGTCCGGATCGTAGTGGTATCACCACTACATGGGTGAAAACTCGCCATACGACGGGTCGTCCGACGATGGAACGGAGAATTATGTAAGTCATGCAATTTTCTCGCACACTCTCCAAAATGCAAACCATAGAACACTGACAGGAAATAAATATTTCTAATAATAACAAACAGAAAGTTTTTAAAATTAAAAGAAGACAAAAATCTTTCTTAGATACTGACGATCCTGTAGCAGCCGTCGCTCCATTCCTTTCTCCGATTCCTCATAGTTTCTCAGTTCCTCCATTCCTGGTGCATCCGAGATTAATTTTCCGAATCATTGGTCAGTTTCACACTACACTGGACTTCCAGAAGATGTTTCCATTACCCGCTATAACTTTGCAATTCTAATTTGCCTGCACTGCCGTCTGTCTGTAAAAATGTATCCATTTCGTTTCAGAGTTATTTAAGACCTCATTGCGTTTGAAATAGGGAATTATAGTTTTAAAAATGTTACGAATTTTCTCTTTATTTAAATGGAAGTAGCTAGGATGCGTGACTTTCTTGTTTTATCCATGCGGAATTAATGTAGCTTTTTTATACCATCTAAGGACTGGAACAATTTGCCTCACGCAGTGTTTCCGTCTATAATAATTTCAGTATCTTAAAGGTTAGAATGAATAGGCTCTTATTAAAGTCACCGACATAGCTCTTCGAGTCACTAAAAATAAGTGACTGTGGGCGGGGAACCGATGGCCGATGGGGTAATAAGTTTCAGGAGTGGCGGCTACATACCGGACGCAGTGTAGGTGGATCCCCAACAAGGTGGACCGATGACCTGGTGATGGTCGCGGGAAGTCGATGGATACGGGCAGCACAAGGTCAGTCATTGTGGCAACTAGAGGGCTTTGTTCAGTAGTAGACCTCTATAGGCTGAAGAAGGAGAAGAAACTAGTACGCAAACATCAACGATTGCATCACTATTTCATCACGAAAGAGGACAAATTGGCTTGTATCCTAAAAAATAATTTAATGTCCATCAGATAGATTTCTAAAAAATATTGAACACGTATTTTTTATTTTTTCTTTTATCCAAATACTTAGGAAGATATATTGATTTGAAATATCGCATGACGTCACGCCGTCGTACAAAATATACCATGGCGTGACGTAATTAGCCCCCACTCCGTAACTTTAATACGCTATATCTCAGTAATTTTTGGTAATTTCGACAAAATAAAAAATACGGGACTTCATTTTTTTTATTATCTATAAGAT
The DNA here is from genome assembly GCA_037179545.1 of Sesamia inferens. NCBI lineage: Eukaryota > Metazoa > Arthropoda > Insecta > Lepidoptera > Noctuidae > Sesamia > Sesamia inferens. Next base: position 5,459,756 of record CM073936.1, on the reverse strand, counting down.
GGACTAATTATTTTTTTGAATTTTATACCTTGGATACATCCCTGAGATCTCAATATCAAAATTTGTTGCATAGAGGTGGCTATAACACCTCACTGTTAAAAGAGGGGTTATGTCTATGGGGCCAAGCGTATACAATAAGATACCTAAGGAAATTAAAGAGCAACCATTAAAAGTATTTGTTCGGAGCAATACAACCGAACAGCTCAGCACTTCAGCTTTCGTGCATTCCTATAAAACTAATACAATTCATTATTACAGTCAGTGCGTATTCGGCCGTCGATCGCGTAACTCAAACCATACCAAAACCAATCAAACCATCTTTTAGATTAAACCAACATAGCTCTGTCACTTATAACCATTATTTTGTCTAAACCATAAAATCATAACCAAATTAAAGTCGTATCATTTAAACCGAACCAATACCAAACCATGACCATCAACTAAACCAAAACCATCATTCAATCTAGAAAGTTGGTATCACGCAAAGCCATAACTTTCTACAGTATTTAAAAAAAATCTTACTGACATATTGTTAAAAAAATGTTATTATTCTGTTACTGATTTCTTCACAGATGTTTTATGATGCTTGTATTCTATCCTTATTGACGTGACATTTAATTATATTTGACCTTTTATTAATTTAACTTTGACATTAATCGCTTTTTGACCTTATTGTGACCGAATCGACTTCTTTTTTGTAATTAATTGTTGTGTTTTTTTTATCTGATTAATGATTATTGTTCTTCTCTGTAGACATAATTTAAATTTTACATGTCCCGTCTTGGACAGAATGTATGGCTCCACTTTATTTTCTGACAACCATATTTGTATACCTGCATTCTAGCAAATAAATAAATTGATGTGATTTGATATTTAGCATGAGGTGGGATCGCGGTCAAGCACTAGTTTATGATGTTAAAAAAAACAAATCAGTCGGCCTCAATAAAATGTTAGTTTAGATGACGTAATGTCGTGTGCAGAGTTAAAGAGAAGACCAGTGTATTATATTAAAAGATGTCAAGAAAATGGTCAATAACATCTGTTTATGATCACATAACAACATTCTACGAGAACTTTATAGCATTGTTTTTCTCAACTGGAAAGAAACAAAATATGATGATATGGACTGAGATTAAATGATATTATCACTACCAAGAAAGAGGAAAGCAAGCAAACACTGAGAAAAATACAGAAATACTCGCTGGGTCCCGTGGTTTCTTCCGCATAAGTTTAGATGCAAAGACAAATCCTTGCCGCCAAGCGATTTGTCGTGTTCCGGCATGATGTCTGGTGAAGCCGTACGGAGGACGGGTCTGAGCAGTTGTGTTGCGATGTGTGCCGGGTACGATGAGCCTAATGCGTTGTGGTGTTGGGAGTTTGGTCGTGGAGGGTCTCAAGATCAATCTCCCTTTGGCACAGCATCGTTGGTCGTGTTGTTGGGTCTAACATTGCATCACCTCGCTCAACTGCCTTCTTCCTTCCTATTCGCTCAGTTTTTCTGAGTGAATAGGCTCTTAATAAACTAGCGCGCTTTACCACCAACGATCGCATCACTGCTTACCATCAGTCGGGATTGCGGTCTGTTAAATAATACTTCTAATTTCCCAACACTTGACAAGTATTGACATTTGTTTATCTCTTGAGTTGAGACTGCTACTAAATTTTGAATGTGTTGAATTACTAGAATTAGTTTTAATATTGCAAGTCCATGTCATTCTACGCTAACCCAATTTAAAAATATGTAAAGTGACTTAATTCTTCCATATCCGTTCCGTCCTTACGTTGTTGACACCTCTACGATCCGGACGAACCGTTTTGTCTCGTCTTTTATATCGCGTACATCGAGGGACTGGAACAATTCGCCAAGGACTGTGTCCGTCTGACTACATTTTAAGTGTCTTCAAGGCTAGAGTGAATAGGCTCTTAATAAACTAGCGCGTTTTACCATCAACGATTGCATCACTGCTTACCATCAGGCAGGATTGCGGTCAAGCATTAGTTTATGATTTTATAAATGTTATACTTCAATAAAGTATAGTAGAACTGAAAATAATATTTTCTATTAAGAGCTGCAACACTTAGAACCTACCAATGTAATGTAAATTGGTACTGCTTGAACCGCGCCTCAACGTAATATATTCCGAATAATTTACGTAATCAGATGTATTATTACACAGGCTGGGTCAGAATTCTACCACAAAGATGGTTATTTAATTATGATGGGAAGAGAAACAAGTTATATTGAGCATATTGTAACATTGTGACGATTAATAGCGAAGCGTGGAAGAAAAAGACATGCTGTGCTAGACCCAAACGAATGGGCTGTGTGAGCCTCATGTAATCCACACAAGATAATGTCAGAATGTCAGGGAAGAGTAGCCAGGGAGAGTGTTTGTCAATAATACGAGTATACGTCAGTACGAGCTGAATAACTTCCATGCACTATCACGACATACGCATTAGCGTATGTGTATGTGCGTGTGTGTATTAACATATAACAATTAGGTCGATTTTGTTATCCGACTTGATAACGACACAAAAAAGCATTAAGTTTCTTTTTATAATTTAAGCGGATTAAGTTATTTAAACAATGGCTTGTATATTGGCATAAGGGTGGGAAAATTATTGAAATATCTGGTTGTCTCTCTGCAGGTCAGTTTTCTTTTCTTATAAAGAGAAATAGGAAGATTTCTTAGGAATAACTTCAAATTCGGGAGGCCATTACCCAGAATTTAAAATTTTAAAAAATCAAGCTTACACACATATGCATTCTATTTTTAAACTTGAACAATGAATTAGATTGTCAAGAACTCTAAAAAGACGATAAACAGCAGTTTTAAATGGTCGATGACAATTATATTAAATAATAATAACTATTTATTTATTTCTTTTTTTAACATTTATAAACTAGTTCTTGGTTGCAATCCCGCCTGATGGTAAGTAGTGATGCAATCGTTGAAGGTAAAGCTCGCAAGCTTAATAAGCCCATTCACTTAAAAAAACTGAGTGAATAGGAAGGTACGGCAGTTGTGCGAGGTGATGCAATGTTTAACCCAGAGGAATACTGATCTGGAGACCCTCCACGGACAAACACCCGCCACAACAATATTTGGCGCATCGTACCCGGCACACATCGCAACACAACTGCTCAGACCCGTCCTCTGTAAGGCTTCACCAGACATCATCAGACAGGCTTCGCAAGACTTTGTATGGCGAGTGGTAACTTCTGCCGGCAGCCGATGTTATGGCCTACCACCAAGAAAATATCCATCCGATTATGTTTTAATTTTCTTAGTGTACGTGTATGTACATACACTAAGAAAATTAATGTTTCTATAACAAAAACTCACCCTACATTTTTCATTCACCCTCCATCATGTAAAAACGAAAATTAAACCATAATCCAGTAATTTTTTTCACTGCCGTATAAATTGGCTATTTAATTTGAAATTCACATATCATATTATTTCCCGTAACGGCGGATCTCACCCTGTATTAATTTTCAGGGTACACTATGTTATGCGAGGCCTGCGCTTAACGATTACATAAATATTTATGCAGGTTTATAAATATTTATATAGAGGTCTCGCTTGTGATCAGTTTCATGTGGTTTTAGTTCATTAGAATCGCCATTATTATAGGGTTTAGAGGGCTGTGATATTTTATGATAGTTGCACTATTTGCAGTGCACGAAAAATATCGAAGTTTTGCCAAAATCCGTAGTTAGACTGGTAAAGCGGACTCCAGACTCCAAAGCTGACAAAGCGTCATATGTGACGGAGCTTAATGCTGAGATGATGATGATAAGTTACTCCATTTGCCATGAATTTTTATGAATAGAAGGATTTGTAGGAATTATTTGATGATATAAATACAGAAGTATTATTTTTATAAATCTATGTTTAATTTCTGATTTGGAGGTAAGAGGAACAAAAGTTCACTCATCGTCCATAGCAAAAGAGAGGATACTCCGATCAGACAGGTGTTGAGTCTGGTGAATACTTGCACGATAAACTCTGCTTGCAAGATAGATCCGTGTGACGTCATGACGTATGACGCGTTGTTCGCTTGTGGCAATTGTAAATAATGGCATAATGGTGAAGGAAAAACCTCGTGGAGATACTTGGATTAATAATTCATATTAAACTAAAATTGTTGACCCGTCTTCAGTACCCGTCGTGATCAATGCTTGTGCTTTTCTAAACGATGCCCATTATTAAATATTTATACAACCGCCATCTTGGCTTTAGAACCCTCGAAAACAATTAAAATTTATTGGAAGAAAGCAGTACGGATTCCTACAACGCCTTTTTCACTACGGGTACTGTTATCTAGACCACTGCAATCATCATCATCATCATTAACCTTTTTATCGTCCCACTGCTGGGCACAGGTCTCTTCTCACGCAGAGGAGGATTGAGCGTAATCACCAGGTTTGTTCAATGTGAGCCGGTGATTTCAGACTTTAAGTCCAGGTTTCCTCAAGATGTTTTCCTTCACCTTGTAATCAGTCATTGGTGTCCAAGATATACTTAGAAAGGACATATAACTTAGAAAAGGTACATTGGTACTTGCCTGACTTGGAATCGAATCTGCACACTCATACTTGAGAGGGTAGTGTTTTAACCATTAGGCCACCACAACTACCTAGCAATCAGCGTTGAAGAAAAAGAATATCCTTCCAAAAATATCTGATTATATATGGTTATATCTTTAAAAGGGCCTTACCAAAAGAACCTTACCTTCTAGTTTTGTGTCTGGTAATATGAAAATGATAGAAGCAGGCGTGAGGGACTAACACATAAAGTGTTAATAATTTCGTGATCGTGTGCCCGAAACTAAGTGGAATCAAAATAGTGTGTTTTTGTTCGAAAGTGTTTTATCTGTCAACGGTAACATAGTGCGCCATGATGTGAGAGAATATCGATCGCTTGATGAGGATACAGTTACATAATGTTATTTTCTTATTAAGAAAAGTAAACACGCTAATACCTGCAAAGACTTTGACCTTTGGGCTGCTGAGGGACGATATATATATAAGCTCATAAAAGAACTATTTATTTTTTGTGTTCATCACTTTGTTTTTTTTTTGCAATATAATCGTTGAACACTGAAATTGCAGAAAAATATTTGTATTTAGTGTTTTGTTACGTGCTGTTGATATTTAAAATGTGAGGATTTTTTTACACCAAATATAAAGGTCTAAGAATTATTCATTTAGATTATACGCGACATTTAAATAAAGTGCCAAAGAATTTTAAATATGTTGTCAACCAATTTTAAATACAAAACCAAGCATTCTCAGTGTGTTCGTGGATTGGTGGGATTCTCTCATGTTGCAGAGGTGGATGCAGCTCCATGCCAAGTTTTAATTGTATGTGTGTCTATAACCTAAAACACTAGAAATTAAGTAAAATTTTAACTAACCTTATGCATTCCGGTCTGATATAAAAGTTTTTTATTCTATACTATAATGTCGAAAATTCTGTCGGAAAACGTCCACTGTTAGATGGATAGGCATGCCCATAAATAATAAAAACATTCTATTTTTGATAAGTGAACTAGGTCTAACCCATCCGCTGACCTCACAAAACAAACCACGAACAAAACAAGTGAAATCTATCGCAGAATCTATCTTTATTTTCGGAAATATTTCTCCACAAGCCGTACGTTTGTTAAAGCTCAAACAAATCTACCAGCAAACGTACTACGTCACGTACCAAACATATTTACAAGGAATATCGCGGCAAGTTCTCAGTTTAGTACTGTAACTTGTGTGCTAACTTGCGATAACTTCTAAGCTGATATAGGAAGAAAAGGAAGTTATGGTGTAAGTATAACTTGGAAGAACGAACTGTCAACTGACAAGAACGAGTACAAAAGTGTCAAAGGGTAATTGTGTATCATCTCTGTACCTTGGAGACTGATATAGAATGGTAACTCCGCTTTTTAGAAATATGTTTCTTGTACTATTCAAATGGCAGGAACTCTGTAGTTCTAAATAATAGTTAGTATATCCACTTGAACGCCCCGATGTGAGAGGTGAGAATGCGCTGTACGTCCGAGCGCGCGATCGGTATCAAGCCGCGTCGAGCGCTCGTAAAATCCTCGTTATTTTCTTCATATTTTTTTAGCAGAAGTCTATTTAATTACCAAATATGAAATATTTTTCCCGCATGGATTATTTTGTCATATACAAGATATTGAGAGACATTGGATACAAAGTATTTATACATATTCAGAAAGAATAAATCTCGATAATTATTTTAATATGTAACACTAATAAGAGTCCGATAATAAAAAAAATGTTTATTACTCTCATTTTAATCGCAGAACCCACTGCCACTGTACAAAACTGCACTCAATTTTTTTTTTCCAATGTTATCTGTCAGGTGGGGCACTGTTTTATCTATCCGAGAATCGTTGTTTAATACAGAACTATCTAGTCAGAAGATCATGAAGCATATAATAAATAAAAACTCGTTTAAAGTGTCGGTGAGGCCACCACGGTTGCCTGAACTCTTAGCGTCAAAAATTTTTAGGCGACTTTGTTGGCCCGGACGCTTGACGCAATTATATGTGTATGACATTAAGTTCACTAACGTTTATTGGGTATAAGACATCAAACAATGATAAGATCTCATTATATTTCTCGAAGCTTTGCGCAATATGTAATATAATATGATTATTGTATTTAATAATAATAAAAACTACTGTTGAGTTTGTTTCAATACCTTTAAGGCATCTATTTATGTCTAAATTGCATTCAAAGTTTCACTTTACGAATTTTTGCTTCAGCTGTAATATTTTCGTTTTACAGAACTGTATTTATAGTAATGTTCCCACTTGTAGGACACATACCTCCTCTCTCTACTAGGAGGACCGTAGCTTGTACTGAAAGATGTCACATGACATGTATTAATTCTTTCTTCTAGGTCTTGTCGGTTTTCTCGCGATTTTTTCCGTCACCATTTCAAGAGCAGTGTAGATGAAATATAATTCACTAAGCACACACATAAGCTCCTGTCTGCCTTCGAACCTACGACCTTCAACGCATACGGATGGGTTGATGTAAAAACAAAAACAAAAAGTTGTTAAAATGCAGGTATACAAATAAGGTAGTGAAAAATTCAGTTGAACCATAGAATCTGTCCAAGACTCGTAATACAAAATTTAAATGAATCAATATTATGCTAACGACACAATGAGCAAATAAATAAATTGCCAACATAACTCCTGAAAACCAGACTCGAAATCATTTTTTTGTTGCAACTTTTTTTTTGTAAATTATAATTTGAGAATACGTGACCGCAATCCCGCCTGATAGTAAGCAGTGATTTGCTGAATGCTTTATACTGTGCTTCGAAGCAAACATAATTTTGCTTCTTCAAATAAATAATGTATATTTATCGATATATAATATACCCATGTACTTACTCAACCCATACATTAATAATGTAGAATTAGCATCACATCCTCTCTGTCTCAATATATAATATTATTATGAAGCTCAGAGCAGTGAAATATAAGAGTTTCCTACATTATATAATATCTTACATAGAAACAGGCAGCTCCGAACCTAATTATCCCATTCAGTATTTTTCGGCCTCCAGGTAAAGGGACCCTTTTTATGACACAACGAAATCATATATTATCTCATCATAAAATATATTCGTCAAGTGAACACACGGCCTTATATCACAGTTGAAATATAAACCAGTAATACAACTACAGTTTTATCCACACTTTTGGCCGCACAACATCATTTTGATGCTAAATAAAATGAATGAAAGCATTGTAGGCAATTTTATTATCATAACTTTTACATTCTACGTATACACATATATGGAAAAACGAGATGAATGTCGCAATACCGAGATACCCATCTGTTTTGATGCGGCAGCATCATATAGCTACTCGTATATCAATTATTTATTACGGCAGCCCAGAAGCCGACGCTCTTGCTACCACAAATGTATACTCCGCTCTGAGCTACCGGTATGAGCCTAGCAATGCCCCAATGCCTCACAAGTCTACCATTTGTCAACAGCCGCCTGCCTATAAGGTTTTATGACAATTTTGAGGACTTACTCGTTGTTACTCGCTTCAATTGCTGGCAATATTTTAAGTGTTATATAGTGAGTTCTGTGTTGTATTGTCGTGTACATTTAACTATATCTATTAATATATTGTCGTGTATAATATATTAATAGATATAGTTAAATACTTTATCGTGTGAACTCCAAATAACGCCGCGCCCAATCGCGTGCGTTGTCTGTCTTCAAAACTGCCGATCTAGTTTCGAGAATCCGCTGGATAAAACTAGGTACCAACCAATCGCCCTATGCGCTGGATTTGAATCACTTATATGTAGAATTATTCCCAATAATAAATTCTTATGAAACACACACTGTCACCGTGCCGAGGTTTCTTGTCGAATCATTCGTCAAAGACATTGACGTTTTGTTTTTGATAGTGACGTGGAGTATATAAATTGTGGTCCCGGAATCTAGTATTTTAATACTAAACATCAACTATTATGTTTTGTGTTGAAAACAGCTTTTTAAAAATGAGATTGTTTAATATTCAAAAGATATAGCGTATTTTGGTTTCGGCTACCGCTAGAATATCAAAAAATATTGTGGTATTTAGATCTCGATATATAGACTGTAAAATAGGCGCACTTTAGGTATGTATAATGATATTGAATACTTAGAGAAACCGCGAGCAAGCACAGACAAATAATGAAGAGATTGGACTTACAGGGGGATTCAGACAATGTACTCCTGGTGTGCTGGAGTGGATGGAGGCCAGATGTTCACTTAGCGCTATATTCTTGCTGAGTATCTAACCAGCTGGTAGCGGCTGGATTTTGGTTGCTTGATGTTGTTCAAACCCAGGTTACGGAGAGAGAGAAAACAGTATAATGACGTATGAATGGAAAAACCTCTTGCGACCAGTTCGCTCTCCATTCCTTAATGTTGATTGGATGCTCCGCCAGGCAATGAGGTTGAAGGGAAAAAAATGGGGAAATATTTGAATATGCTTGGTTATTGTTGCATTTAATAATTGTTAAGTGCATTAACACAACAACCTTGGAAAAACAAATGGAAGATGTTGCTTAAATACAACACACCGAGATGTTGACGCGGTCGGTTGACGCCTGTCACATCGAAAGTCGTTTCACCTGGGTTATTAAAGGTGCTCTCCGAAACGATAAATTATTTAGTACACGATCAATTGACGTTTGCATTTGATCGTTTCACCTTAACGTTTTTAGAGGGCCATGCAACGTATAAAGGTCCTTTATACGTTGCGAATCCGCTTAAGTGTGTGAATTCAGTCGTTTATCGTTGATCTACTGCCTTATACGCACTATGCTTGAGGCCTGAGGCAGTTTTAGGAATATCGATCCCGAGTATCCTGGCCCCATTTCGTACTATCCGAGGATATTTTACTGTTGTTTTGACATTTTATCTGGAGTTCTAATTCCATCTCGGGTTTTATGTTGAATTTTTGCGATGATGCCACTTTGTTTGGTAGAATCCTGGAGGGTTTAGTATTAGCAAGAATATTTGGTTTTATGTGTAGATATGTATCTCGTTATATTATTTTAAATCTATGTCTTAATTTGTAATTTACTTTTCTTTTTCTTTCTTAAGACAACCAAATTAAAAACATTAATATGAGATAAACATAAATATGAGCTGAGCTTCACGGTTTCACTCTCATAAGTTTCTCGGTGGTAGGCCATAACATCGGCTGCCGGCAGAAGTTACCATCCACCAGCCAAAGTCTTGCCGCCAAACGATGCGTCGTGTTTCGGCATGATGTCTGGCGAAGCCTTACTGAGGACGGGTCTGAGCAGTTGTGTTGCGATGTGTGCCGGGTACGATGCGTCAAATGTTATTATGTCGTACATTTTATGACGTAGACAGTAGAATTTTTGACTGAAGCCTTTGGAATAGAATGTCTATTTCAAATATTGAAACATTTAGCTAACCATTTATTAGCCATGCTTAAACTGATTCTAGATCTTAGGGTACCACGTAACAAATCGTTAGCCATTTGTCTTTGCGACCTATTTGATTCAGTTTCAATAGAATCTATCGATGTAGGTACTCTAGGGGTTTGCCCTACATAGGGTCAATGTGAACCTAACGTTTTCTTTAATGTTAAGCAATAGTTTATATTTTTTTAAAACAAATGTATTATTTAACCTCTCTAGCTCAAGGTATCAAGGACTCAGGGACGCGGGTTGTTCGAAGGAGATAACGTGGCCCCAAAAATAGTATTGTCACTATGATGATTACGTATAATTTCATATTTTATTTGGTCATGTCTATACCTAACATTTATTATCCTTTTGGGTCGGACAGGGTTTTCTTTACATATTGTGTATATATCTTGGTTTATAAACTATTTGTGTGAATGTGTCATAAACATCCACTCATCCACCCATCCAAACTAACACATCAAACCTAAAATTCGTGGACTTATTATATATACCAACTTGCATCGGGCAAGCGTAATTACATGGTTAATTACGCCTTGTGTTCCAGCAGTAAAATAATTACGTTTTTGAGAAGTCATCATAATCATCATCAACCTTTTTAACGTCCCACTGCTGGGCACAGGTCTCCTCTCATACAGAGAAGGATTGAGCGTAATCACCACGCTTGCTCAATGCGGATTGGCGATTTCAGACTTATAAAGACCAGGTTTCCTCAAGATGTTTTCCTTCACCTTCAGTCAATGGTGTCCAAGATATACTTAGAAAGTACCTACATATAAGTTTAGAAAAGTTACATTGGTACTTGCCTGAGCTGGAATCGAATCCGCACACTCATAGTTGAGAGGCTGGTGTTTTAAGCACTAGGCTACCACGACATAAACATTACCTTTTAACAACACATCAGACTCATCTCAAAACACGTCTAAAACAGATGATACTAAATGAATTATTGTAGCAAAATAAAGCATAACAATATTAATACTCGTCAGCAGGCTGGCTACACACATAACCTCGATACGTCGAGCGTTTACATAATTATTAACGCATTACTCCAGCTCGTTTGTCACCCGCCTAATCCTACCTTAGCCGCACCTGTGTTCAGACAGCCCGGATAAGTCAAAAACAATTTTGTTTTAATGCCAACGTCATGAGGGGATCGATGCCGTACAGGATAATAACAAAATCAGCTCACCCACTGCTGAGTCACAGATCTCCCCTACATGGGTGGCTGTAATTCACCACATAGTCGAGTTGGTAGGTAATGCATGACTTCAAGTATTTGGTTCTAGGATATGCTGGTTCCCTCACGATGTTTTCATCATCATCAACCTTTTTATCGTCCCACTGCTGGGCACAGGAAAGGATTGAGCGTAATCACCACGCTTGCTCAATACGGGTTGGCGATTACAGACTTAAAGTTCAGGTTTCCTCAAGATGTTTTCCTTCACCTTATAATTAATCAGTCATTGGAGTCCAAGATATACTTAGAAAGTACATATAACTTTATAAAAGTTACATTGGTACTTGACCTGGAATTCCTGACCTGGAATCGAATCCACACACTCATGCTTGAGAAGTCGGTGTTTTAACCGCTATGCCACCACGACTACACGACGACGTTTTACTTCGCCGTTTTCAAAGCAGTGGTGATTAAAAATAGTAAATACCTGCCTAAGTTCCAACCAATCGGGGCTGTTACCATTTTGACTGGATATATTATATTCCAGTATTCGATAAAATAAACGATTATTTTTATTCTTAACACATTCCTAACTCTGCTTCTTCAGGCTATAGAGATCTACTGCTGGACAAGTCGCGCATCGGGCCTACGGGCAATGTGCCCAGCCCACTGCCACTTTAGTGTTGCAGTTTTTCGGACTATGTGTTTTACTCTCGTTCTCCTGCGGATCCCCTCATTCCTGATTCGATCGCGCAGTGAAATCCCAAGCATAGCCCTCTCCATTGCCCTTTGAGTGACCTTGAGCCGTCATATATAAGAAGAAATAATTATAAACCTGTTCTTCATTCGCTATTTAATTACCAACGATGTAAACAACGTATAAATTAATGGAAAAATAATTTTTATTATTACATTATCATGTTTTTTTACGGTACAGCTTCAAACATTTTTATAACTTTTCTTTGTTGTCACTCTGAAATCAACTTAATAGTCTTTGAAAAATATTGATACTTGTTTAACTTGAAATCGGGTGGGGATGAACAGCATTACGCCCTTTCTAGTGACGGTTTGTAGAATCAGATGTAACATTCCTGGTGAGAGTTTATGCGTAGACACCCTTTCCAGATTGTAGATGAAGGATCAGTAATTCAATCTAATGGTATCTTGAATTACTCCATTATACCAAAACACATAGCATTTCTCTCTTCGTAATTATAACTCAGTCGGTGGAATTATATCCTCATAAAACGGTTAACCAAGATGTGTATGGGGAAATTGTTATTGAGGAGGGTAGATATTAATTGACGTAGAGTGTACACGTTGTTGCCATATGATGGCAATCCTACATTATTAATGTATGTATAGTTTGAGTAGAAGGATATATTGCGTAGAGCATTATATAATATTAGCGGCCATCCACGATTTGGTTCGTGTTTTTTTAATATGCTCCAGTTCTATTGGGTGCAGTGATATTAACCTAAAGCCTTGCTGAATTAATGGGCTATCCAACGCATACATATTTTTTCAAATCAGACTAGTAGTTCCTGAGATTAGTGCGTTCAAACAAACAAACTATTCAGCTTTATATATTAGTATAGATTATACTTATACTATCTGCGGTTTTTCCGGTGATTCCGTGAAAATATAGGAATAAAAGTATCCTATATGCTATTCTTAGTTATAAACCATCTGTTTGCCAAATTTTATCAATATTCGATTAGTAGATTTTACGTAAAAGAGTAACAAACATTTATTCTACATTTCGCAAACTTTCGCACTTATAATATTATTAAGACTAGCTGACCCAAGATAAATAAATCGTAAAGCACAGCTGTTACGATTGTCGCTACCAATAATTTCTGCTAACTTATAACTCATAAGTCATATAATGGCACTTAATTAGTAGAACAATCAAACACAACATTCTTACTTATTCCTGAACTTATTTAATCCAACAAATTGTAAGCAGCAATTAACGTTAACGAACTCCGGTATGTTTGAGCTAAGTTAAGGATCTATTACAGCCTAAGTAAGTAATCGTAACTTAGCTAAGTTTCACGATCAGAGTTTCGTTTGAGAAATATTATAGGGTAAAGGCCAATTCTCGTAATTTAAACCGTTCAAAATCTAATCAATAAATGTCTATCAAAATGTAGGTATACGTAAAGATCCGACCTACTGCCTCCATGATAATGGCCGACGGGCAAAGAACCCGGCGAGTCCAACGTCCGCCACATAGCCGAGTTGACGTTGTGACGCGTTGCTCCACTCAGATGAGGAGAGCAGGCCAGACCAGGCCCAGATTTCATTCACAATTTTATATAGTAAAAAAAAACAAATATTTAATGTTTCATTAATTACCTTAAAAGAAAAAAAGGAAGAATAATTACATACGTTAAAATAAGTTTGAGAACAGTGAAAAAACAAAAATACTATAATAAGGAAAATGTGGGTCACAACCACGTAAAACGGCCATCGCTCAACGTAATGCTAAGATATGACACGATCTTCGAAAGAGACATACATATAATTTTGTGGTTTACGCCAAGCACAGGCCCTTAACTTGCTTGTGGATGGGTCTAAAAAAGTCAAAAGTAGAAGTCTGACACGTCCTTCCGCTCTTACCAGATCGGGAGAGGTAATTTTATGATTTCTGATTCGCAAAAAAAAGCAACTTGTACAACCGCTGACGAGGAAGTGACAAGCAATCAACGATTATAGCTCAAAAACTTACAAAAGGTTTAGTTATTTATTGAATAAAAAATTACAACAATAGGCACTTTTACGTCTGCTCCTTCAATTACAAAAGACCACAGCATGCGCATATAACTAGGTGTAAACACGGTACAAATGTTTGATAAGTGCAAATTATGAAATAAGAATTATATAATTACATATAATACAACATAATCAAAATTAAACAGTCATATTATAAATAGTATAGGCAAGATAAAAATAAAAATTTAAACAATAAGAATTGAAAGATTGTTGGTCTCGTGTTAGAAAAAACATTTACCTATATTGCTGAATTTACATTACCGGCAATTACTCTTTTATTTCAGTGACAGGTGAAGTTACCAATTGAATTTCGACGAGATTTTATTTCGACATTATGGAAGTCCGAAACATCGTCAGTTCGAAAAACCTTAAGTCCGGCGACTACTGTAATCTGATAAAGCATTTCTTTGACATGACTAAACTAGGAAATGATGCAAACTTCGACGATATGTTTCTTAGAAAAAAATGTTAGTGTTTTTAGTGTAGTAACTCCGATAAGTTGTACCTCAATACTTCGATTCCTAAATTCAGTTGGTAAGTCACACTCGATATAATATACGCATACTAGCAAATGATCGCTTGTAATCATTGCTTGTTGCTCGCCAATTCGTTGTAAGTTGCTAACTGCTCTACTTGATTACTGCTGTAGTGGGATAGGTAACTAATTCGATATGACTATCTAATAAACTCTAGGACTACCCCTACTGACAGGTTGACCTTTTTAAAACTGAATTAAATATTCTCGGAAAACTTACACTGACTTGAAAATTGTGTAACCTGAAATCCCATTTACATTTTTATATAAAACCTAGTTAGGTTAGTTGCCCTATTTATCTCAAGGAAGGTTGGACCGCTTTTTATAACCTTTAATTTGTTGGATTTGTCTCCGACCCGAGTAGCAGACGAACTGATATAGTGTAAAAACAACGAAAGAAAATGAAGATCATTTATTTAATTTTCAGTTGGTCAACTAGTTAAACGTACTTAAATAACTAAAAGTAGGTGTACCAATACAAAGTCGCTTAGATGATTCCTCCTTCCAAAGTTACATATTGATTATGACTGATATGTGTGGGTATGTTTTTTGTGGTTTCCAGTCCAATCGGATGCACCTGAATGGCAGAATTTAACACCGTATGACAGCCTCGAAAACCACAAACCAGCCACCCGATGATATTCTATGGATAGCATCATTACTATAGAGTCTTTCACATATTTCAGGACCCGGGGTTCCGGAACTTCGGAAGGCGTCTGTAGTGCCATAGTCAAATCACAGCGCACATTTAGACACTTTAAATGAAATGAGGCACGAATCGACGATTTATTATTTATAATATCTAACCTTTCGTAAGGCTGACCATCGATTGAGGATAATATTATCATTCAACGGAAATAAAATCAAAATAATGATGCACAAAAACCTAAAGACTTAGCCCGCCAATTCGCGTCAGGAAATTCTGAATTGTATACAAAGAGGACTTGCACGAGTGAGTCTGATTTCAAAAATCTATTGAACAATCCGATATTTTAATCGAACAATACCAACTCGATCGTTTTTATTCGATTTCGTTCAAATGGCATCGCGTTTCATAAAAAAAAAATAACCGGCTACGTCGGACTAAAATTAAAAAGCCATTACTAGCCTTTTTTCATTCGATTAAATACTTTTTGTTTGTCAATATAACTATGTAATATTACTTGTTGGTGCTGAACAATTGTGTGGTAAAGTTATATTAATGGATACCTACAGCTCTTTTAAAGAGTATATTTGAACTGTATTTTCAAACAGACTGTGAGCTCTGAATTTGTTTCGGTCTTTTTTGCAGTGTAGTAAGATAAGAAACGCCGAAATCGTCTAGTTAAAAATAAAGAATAAGAAATAGCTTCTAAAAGTATTTCTTCTTCAGCCTATAGATGTCCACTGCTGGACAAAGGTCTCCCCCAAGTGGAAGGGGTTTGCCATAATTCCAGTAAAGGGATTATGGCAAACCCAGGGCATCGTAGTAATTTGATATTCCACAGGAAAAGATGAGAGTTCCCTTAGTCGCCTCTAACGACACCCACGGGAGGATATGGGTTTGTACTATTCTAAGTCCGGTACCACATGGTATTAAATGTTTTTATACAAACCTATTTACAGAAAATACATCATTTTGTTTTTCATGCTTGAGAATTGGAGCCATGACCTCACAGCTGGCAGTCTGAAGTCGTAGTTTTAATTCTTAATAGAAGACTTCAGCGACGTCAAAAACACCTGTGATATTCACGTACCGTCACATAAGTGTATATAAAATGTTCAATTCAATGTATTTATTTGTTTACTGAGTGAACATTAGTGGTCTTATATATGTATAATATAGCAAGTAGTCCTTACAACTTAGAGGCCTTTTTCAGGCATTGTAAAATTTGAGGTTTGAGAGGAAATGGTGTACCTGCAGTATGAATTCTGGAAGTTATGTGCTGTTACAAGGATTGGTAGTATACAACATCAATTTATTTTTTTTTTATTTTGAGAGAAGATAAGCACAACAGATAAAAGAAATTAAAACAAAAATTAAAATAAAATATTATATATGTTGTGCAATGAAGTAGCGTTAGTCCTCATACTAGGATACCCTGTATCGTGGGGTCTAGTTATTTCGGCTTATAATATAATTATTCCTAGAATATTTCGTCCAAGAATGAATTTATTTTTTTATTTAAATAAGTTTCATTGAAATTTAAAGCAATGCGATGTAATATACTTACATCATCATCAATTTTTTTATCGTCCCACTGCTAGGCACAGGTCTCCTCTCTTACATAATAAACTTCAACTTACACTACAGCTTTAAACATCTTTATATTATTTTCAACGGTAATTATAGTCTCTCTGTGTACTTAAAATACATTGAAATAATGTTCATATTTGTTTTGTGTTAGTAAGGGTGTTATACATTAATAACAGTGACTTTGACGAATTATTGAAAAATAATTCATACGCCAGTTGATTCGTTCAAATACAAAATTCATTTATTAAAATTAGGCTGAGAATCAGCACTAATAGAACATCAATATTACGTAAGACAATCCCCCAAAACTGCCCACCCATCGACACTTCCTACTGCTTTCGCTGGGAAGAAGAAGTGTCGAAACAAACTCCCCAGCAGCACAGCTGTCTGTACATTTAAAAAAAAAACACATGACTTTATACAATACTATGTATAGTGATGAACACAAGAAAATACAACAACAATGAAATTATCTACCATATGCCAGCTACCACTCCAATTATCTACCATATGCCAGCTACCACGCCAAAATACCAGTAAAGCAAAACAATATATAGATATATATGTATTTAAATGAAAATGTAAATAAGTAAAAACGTATTACTTAAATAAAAGCTCTAGGCATAAAGGGCATTGATTTGATCTTTTGCAATTCCAAGAGTTATGGGGCTATGAAAAAAGCACCTTATACGGGGTGACAGTAGTGCACTAGTCTGACCTACGTCAGACGTCAGTTTGTATGCCAGTGCAAGTGACATCTTGTACACATTTAGTAAAGAATATGTTGAAATTTTTACTAAACTATGATTAAAACTTTCATTAAATATGCATCTCTTGCACGGTTAACAACAAAATTCGGGTAACATCAAATTAATCGATAATGAAGGTACTTTTCACACTTTTTTTTTAATAATTATAAACTAGCGCTTGAGCGGTTAAATTTAAAATAAAAGTGGCTAAACAAAGAAGTAATTAAGTAAACAAGAATAAATAAACCTTTCTCGCACCATTTATGCTTAGGTTTACCTATTGACTCAAATCTATAATATAACATATTATAAAGAGGTAAAGTAGTTTGTGAGTATGGAGAATCTCTGGATCTACACTAAAAATTTTGAAAATTATTTTAAGTACCAATAAAGAGCCGCGTTATTTGTGAGTATTTTTTTTTTAATTATTATAAACTAGCGCTTGACCGCAATCCCGCCTGATGGTAAGCAGTGATGCGATCGTTGATGGTAAAGCGCGCTAGTTTATTAAAAGCCCATTCACTCAGAAAAACTGAGCGAATAGGAAGGAAGACGGCAGTTGAGCGAGATGATGCAATGTTAAACCCAACAACACGACCAACGATGCTGCGCCAAAGAGAGATTGATCTGAAGACCCTCCACGACCAAACTCTCAACACAACAACTTTAGGCGCATCGTACCCGGCACACATCGCAACACAACTGCTCAGACCCGTCCTCCGTACGGCTTCACCAGACATCATGCCGGAACACGACAAATCGCTTGGCGGCAAGGCTTTGTCTGGTGGGTGGCTCTGCCGGCGGCCGATGTTATGGCCTACCACTTTATATTAGAAGCTAAGAGTTCATGAAAAGAGAAAATCATAGTGTTGTCCTATAATTAAATAGAAATTCATTTTCGATTTTACTGTAATACGTCGGTCTATAATTAAGATCTTGAAATCTAAATTGTGTAAAAAAAAGTCGATTGACACTTTTAACTTATCATATATTTTAGATATAACACATTTTCTCGTAGTTTCGTTGGAACCACTTAATTTGGTAAAGCAGTTCCGTTCAATAGAGTGTTTTTAATTGCGATCTTAGAGTAAATCAACATTTTATAAAAATAAATAACTGTACAAAATCATACATACTCGCTAAAAACCGCTGAAATTTTCATAGCTACGAGTTATTTACTAAATTAGAAGCGCAAACGCCTTTATAATCTCGCGAGTCAACACTAAAAACACATAATACTTAAATTTTCATACCAATTAAAAGGCCCAAGGTTCCGTACAAAATGAAATTTGGCAAAACGCCCCGCGTGTCGAAACGAGATCGACCTGCCGTGTAAATTTATGAGATAAGTTTGGATTTTGTGACCCCTTTCAACCGCTCCCCCGCCCGTTGCCATGACAACCCCTCCAGGGACCCCACCAGTTTTACGCCGATTGGATTGTCCTCCACGAAATACGAAACCAAACTTTTTTCACATTTCCCTTCCATCTCTTGTGTAATTTATCACTGAATATATCTCTAAAATTCAGTTTCACCATAATATTCTGCGGTAAATGTGGGATATTAAAATTTTTATGATACATACCCTAAAGAAGGTACTGCCATAATTTAGCCAAAAAATGAGCTCTAATATTAATCTTACGGCCGTAGTTTTTACAGACTGTAATAAAGGCAAGCTCATATCGTAAGTGACACTTAAGCCGGAGCCCAGGATTTCATTAAAACTCCTTACGGAACCCACCTTTATTCATTCAGAATTCCTTAAAAGAACTGGAGCGAAAGGAACGTTATAAACGTCTGCTTATTGGCGTTACTTGTGAGAATGAAAACGGTGGACCAAATTCGGAATGCAAAATAAAATTCTTGCCAGTCAGTCTTTTTATATAACTTCGTTTACGGAAACAAAACGCAAATAATTTAAATGTTACGAATTTCGGATGTAATCGACGGATTTCTAAATGTATTTGAGTCCCAAGGAATTGTTGTTTACTCTATGAAAAAAGAAAGCACCGCGCTGTAGATTTGTATGATTAAAATATATTAATTCAGAACATTGTTTTCCTTATGTCATGATATAATCTACTACTAACTTTGATATAACAATATGTTATTTCCGCTTCAAGAAAAAGACATATATAACAATCATGGCTGGAGTCTCGTAGCAACTTTCGTAGTCCCGTAGCAAGTTCGTAGCCTCGTAGCCAGTTTCGTAGAGTTGAGTTGGGAAGCAGATTCCTGACTTGTAAGCGTTGGTAGAAGTTTGCTTATTAACATAATTAATACTAGATGATCACCCCGCTGATGTTACTTCCGGGAAAATTTTCCTTTTCTTATTAATTTCGTCGTGGCTTTTAAATTCCTCCTTTACTTAAAACGATACACTAAATATAAATTTAGCTCTAAAAATAAATTGATTATACTAAACAGAAATTCAAAACGTGTCTTCTTGAACATTGGCTCAAGTGACATAAAACATCAAATATGCTATTTTATAATTATGGAAAATTTATGGAATCCCGAGCTCGTTGTACGTAATTTTATCGTATTTTATAAGCGGCATTTTGAAGTGTGGCTTCGCCCGCATTGGTCTTGATCCCGTGGGAGTATCGATACAAAAATATCTTATCTATTATTCTAGTGTACAAACTATATTAGGTTCAAAGAAACTTTATTTCTCAAAAAGAACATAACACAGTAATTCACTTATATGAGATTTAACATTTAACGTACAAATTAACTCGTCTAGTGACGTAACATGTAGATATACAATAAGTAAAACAATAACAGAGCAAAAACATTTCCAAACAAGTTAATACGACTGGTCAATTAGAAACCAAGGTACACTCTTATGTACTGAATATTTACTTTTTCTATTCTATTCTATTTTTGTTTATGGCAATGGTGCCGATGTCGACAATTCTGCCAATGTCTAATGTGCTATGAGAAAACGTGTGAAGGCAACTAAATAAAAACAATAAAATAAAAAAAAAACACTGTGTTTAATGTGAAAAATTTAAATAAATGTTAGTAGGTACACTGTAATAACATAACAAATTATGTTTTTTTTTTTTGTGTATTTGTCTATGTCATTTTCTTTTTGAGCAAATTATTGGGTATTTGTGCTTATGTGTGTAACAAACTCAGCGACAGGTGAAGATTTACTGTAAGGGTTTCATTGTATTCCGTTTATTAGTTTTGGTCTGAAAAAAAAAACAAACACACCCCGACACACACAAATTTTCGCCTTTAAAGCCATCATATCAGTGTGACTTTCTGCGTCTCACGGTACCGTTTTCTATTATTAAAAAAAAAAATAACGTTCCTCGATGGTTTCACTACGGAATATTGGTAAATAAATATAGTTAAAAAAAAAAACATGCTTCAGAATATCAAATTAAAAAGTTAAAAATAATGTTATAATTTTATTAATAACAATGGTATATAAACAATACTAGTAAAATGAGAAAAAAGCGTGAGGCGCTTTGTGCCATCGTTATCATTACCATAAACAACCTTTTTACCGTCCCACTGCTGGGCACAGGTCTCCTCTCATACAGAAAAGGATTGAGCTTAATCACCACGCTTGCTCAATGTGGGTTGGCGATTTCAGACTTATAAAGTCCAGGTTTCCTCAAGATGTTTTCCTACACCTTCAGTCACTGGTGTCCAAGATATACTTAGAAAGTATGTATAACTTTAGAAAAGTTACACTGGTACTTGCCTGACCTGGAATCGAACACGCACACTCATACTTAAGAGGCTGGTGTTTTAACCACTAGGCTACTACGACTCAATAAGATATTAATAAAGCTTACTAATAATACCTACACAGAACATGAATTTTCAATAAATAATCCTCAATACATTCTCGTCTCAAAGAATATGAAAGAAAGTGGATAAAAAGCTGCACCACGAGCGGATAGTCTGCAAATGCACCGCATTATTACTCTAAATGGATTAAAATAGAAAGAAATGCAAATATCCATCCGTTTGGAAAATATCTGTTTACGTACAAACATTGCTACGGAAAAGTATTTCAATTTCTCTTCTATGTCGTTTGCGCCATTTAAAACAGTTTTATTAGTTGCGCTGAAATAAGTTTATTTATTCCTGCTGAAGTGTTTGGATAAATTCTTTTCACTGGTACATTAGAACAGTAACAGTCTTATCGAGGAGTTATACAGTATGTTAAGAAAACCCTGTCCGACCCGTGAAGGTGTTGTTAGGTATCGATAACTGATTCTACTAATGCATACAAAACCGGGCTAATCTTAAAAAAAAACCGCCTAAAAAAATAAATATTATTTCGCAAAAAGAGGTAACTGAATAAATGTGAGTAAGCGCCCTTCCGAGGGGGGCGGGCGGCAGGGCACGCGGCACGTGGTCGCATCGCTATTCGCTCATAATAATACCGGTGTTGTCACTTTTTTTAAAATTACCAAATTTCGGGGAAGTTGGAATTAATTCGCGGGAAAATAAGATTATTTCAAAATTCATTTGTATTGGTACTATGAAGATTACGTAAAATTTTATATTATATTTGGTCATGTGTTTACCTAACCTTTATTATCCTTATGGGTCGGACAGGGTTTTCTTAACATACTGTATATTACCCAGCAACTGAGTTGTAAACACCTGCCTCTCAACTATGGGTGTGCGAGTCAGGCAAGTACCAATGTAACTTTTCTAAGTTATATGTACTTTCTAAGTATATCTTGGACATCAATGATTGATTAAAAAGGTGAAGGATAATATCAATAACAAGTCTGAAATCGCCAACCCGCATTGAGCAAGCGTGGTGGTTACACTCACTCCTTCTCTGTAAGAGAGGAGATCTGTGCACAGCAGTGGAACGATAAAAAGGTTGATGATGATGATGAACTGGGTTGTGGAGGTGAGATAGGCAGTTGCTCCATCTAAAATACTGGTATTCAACTGAAATTGCTATGAAGACTAAGCACTAGAAAGTGGCGAAAGGCGGGCGTTTTGGGGGACTGTCTTATATAATACTAGCTGACCCGGCAAACGTTGTTTTGCCATATAAATAATAAAAAAAATTAGGGGTGGACTACCCCTAACATTTAGGGGGATGAAAAATAGATGTTGGCCGATTCTCATAGATACCGGATAAGCACAAAAAATTTCATCAAAATAGGTCGAACCGTTTCGGAGGAGTTTAAGTTCGAACACCGTGACACGAGAATTTTATATATTAGATTGACGACGTTCAAAACGTGCTGATTCTCAGCCTAATTTGAATAAATGACTTTTGATTTTGATTTTCACAAAGCACACTTCGACTCCTTAAATTACACATACTGTACAAAAATTCTGAGGGATACTCTTCAGAAAATGTTCTACGAAGATACAGAGAATCTACTAATTGTGCTGAAGTAACTTATTGTTTATTTATTAATTACTTTAGATTGTTATTACAGCTCTTATCGCTTGAACATAGGATTTCCTAGTTCAGGCACGAAAGACTTAGATTTATGATTTCATTCATTTAAGGCTAACTGTATTAATTAATCGACTTCAAAAAGAAGGAGAATTCTCAATTCGACCGGTATATATGCTTTTTGTTCGCGGATAACTTCGTCGTTTATGAACCGATTTTGATAATTCATTTTCTGTTGGAAAGAAGACATTCCCAAGGTGGTCCCATGATAAGGATATCAAGGTTTGATGGTGGAATACCAGAAAAATCAAGGGGAACTTTCAAAAATCGTAGCGGCAACCAGTGCGTCTGTAAGTTTTTTCATTAAGTATTTTAGCGTCAGCATCCAGTCTAACCGGATGCAGCTGAACAGTACTTTTCACAACTAAAAAGTGTTAAATAAAACTTTTTTTACAAAAAAACAACCGACTTTCAAATAACACTACAAAGTGAAAAATAACTGATTTCGTAAGTCGGTGTCAAAAACGAATATACAAAGGCAAGTCGTTCAAGTGGAAGTCGGTTGTTTTTTTTTTTTTTTTGTGAAAAAGTTTTTGTTATTTGAGGAATTTCGAATAAATATTACTATTATTTCGCTAATCCGGTTAGACTAGAAGCCAACCCCATCATAGTTGAAAAAAGGCTAAACAGATGATCACGGGTGGAATGAATCAAATCTAGTTAGAAAAGTTCTACCTGGAAAGAGTGAAAGGGAGCGGCAGACTTTAACGGCTAAAATCCACTCTTGTTCCGTTCTATTCTTGTGCCAGGGGCCATGGTGACTTTATCAAACAATCCGCAACCCTGGCAGGCAGATGGACGATATACAAAGGTCCGATGCCTGCCAGGGCTATTGGTTATATAGGCACAAGCAAATGAAGGTATAAAGGTAGGTTTTAGTCAAAAAAAAGTTGCACTTGAGCACCGCCCAGAGCGGGAGAAGTCGTATGGTGATTTCCCACAAAAAAATCAGATTACCTTGAAAGCAATAAAGAGAGACAATACTTTTATTGGATCAAATACGAACCTATTATCATAAAAGTATTAATACATGAAAAGGGCGACACTAGACTCTCAACACTCAGCAGCACATCACCCATGAGGATGTCATGTGACCACCTGATGCTGGTTTCAACTGAAAATCAAAAGATAGAAATAATCTAACTTCTTTCACGTTTGAGCATAAGTGTTACCCTTCAGTATTTTACATATTTTTTAGAATCCAAGTACTCAAATGTTAATAATGGGACCCCATAACTAACATTTCGCTGTTTATCTGTTTGTCTGTCACCAGATTGTATCTCAGGAACTGCGACAGCTAGAAATTTGAAATTTTCATAGATGTTTTATTACTGTTTTTATATCAAAAATTATTAAAACAGAATAAAATAAGTATTTAAAGGTACAACAAACGTGACTTTTTGCTCGATATTAATATAATACGGCAGCAGGTAGACGCTTGAAGTTTTCAGAGATGACAGTTATTTTGCCACTATAACAGCAACTGAAATAATAAATATTTATACATCAGACGTGGTTTTTGAAGAAAATGGTACGGACTCCTCGGACATTCGCACTGGTCGGTTTTTTCTTTCCATTATGTGGCTAAACTACCATTCACTGTCTTTTTATCCTATGGGTCACTATTTCTATTAACTCGTTAAACTTCGGCCGGAGTTGGTATTCATCGGTTTTTTCTCCTCATGAATTCCTCAAAGGGTTTTTAATTACAAGATGTCTGACATCTGTGTTAGTAATTAACGTCGCTATGTTAAGGGAGCATTTTCCGTTGCAGCTACTTCAAAATATCATTATTATTCATTTTCTCAGAGGATTTTTAAGGATGGCGTATTTGGCTCTGGGTGGAATAAGAAATGAGGAAGTCTAAAAGTGGCAGCGGTGCCTGAAAAATTTAATGGAAATCAGTTGTATGAGATGCAGAGAAATGAGGGAAATTTCGTGAAAAAGACGTGTCGTTAGCTTATAGATGTGTGTGGTGAATTTTGGGTGTTTGTGTGGTAAAAACGATGCACGAATTGTGTCAAAGACGTTATAGCTAAAAAAGGGGTGAACACCAAATTGACGATTAATAAAGAAGTATTGAAGAAAGAGAAATGTTGTTCCGACCCTATATAAATTGGGATAAGCACAAGCGAATGGTGATAATGTCTCGTGCTGTGGGACTTATGTGTAATAATGAGAAACGATGACTTTTAGGATTTTAATACGCTGGACACAGACTGAGTCTTTTTTTTTAATAATTATAAACTAGGGCTTGACCGCAATTCCGCCTGATGGTAAGCAGTGATGCGATCGTTGATGGTAAAGCGCGCTAGTTTATTAAGAACCTATTCACTCAGATTGAGCAAATAGGAAGGAAGACGGCAGTTGAGCGAGGTGATGCAATGTTAAACCCAACAACACGACCAACGATGCTGCGCCAAAGGGAGATTGATTTGAAGACCCTACACGACCAAACTCCCAACACAACAACATTTGGCGCATCGTACCCGGCACACATCGCAACACAACTGCTCAGACCCGTCCTCCGTACGACTTCACCAGACATCATGCCGGAACACGACAAATCACTTGGCGGCAAGGCTTTGTCTGGTGGATGGTAACTTCTGTCGGCGGCCGGTGTTATGGCCTACCACCGAGAAAGGCAAAATCTTTTTGCGCCACTTCCAGCAAAAACTGTAGCCAGAGCCAAATCCCCGGTCAGTAGAAGTTGCTGAATGCCCTTCTGACTGCCAACACTGAATGTGATGTTTGCAGTGGAATGGATTAAAATCATGCATAAAGTGTTCTGTGAGAGAAAGAATTCAATAGAGTCGAGTTATATGTGTTATGAAATTATTGTCTCTATGCTAATTAATTATTAAAAATAAAAGAAGCAAATATTGCCTATGTAACTCCCTAACCCATTAGATTTTTAATTGAACATAATCATGATTCGAATTGTAGTCTTTACAAGTTATTGAATAACGTACCTAAAATTTTCTCATAAATTTAAAACTCCGTTTTATTTCTATAGCTAAAACTTTCTATTTTGTCCGAACTCCGGCCTCCACATTCCGATAACGTGGACTGAAGTCGACTCAAGTGTCTGAAGTAAGGCCAAGCCCAAATGCCAGGAGTGTCAAGTGCCAATTACAGAAAACGTTTATACCATCACAGTGAATTTGTTTTTATCTTTATTCCGATTTTCGCCAATTTGGACGGAATTAGAATGCCGGGTTGTTTTTTACAGTTGAGTTTTGAGTATAAAAGGAAGTGCAAAATTGGCTTGAAGTGTAGAATTATGGGAATAAGAAAACATCGTAAGGAAATCATTGACAAATAGAAAACTCTTTAATCTGTATAAAACAATTCGTGTCGCATTCTTTTGTTTTATAACTAATTTTTATATTATAAAGGAATGGGGACTGTGGAGGCATGAGGAACAGGGAGTATAGATCACTCATCCACCATTGAGAAGGGAGGTTCCTCCGACCAGACGGATATTATGTCTGGCGGGCACTTGCCCGATGCTTGAACTTTATGCTAGTTGTACGGTAAACTCTGATTGCGAGATGTAGAATTCGTGTGACGTCAGTATGACGCGTTGTTCCATGTGGCGTTTTGTAGGTACCGCTACAGGGACTGTCGTGTATGAATTCTCCGCTAGAGGCTTTAATGTAGCCTAGACAAATATGAATTACGGTTCTACGAATTACTTCAGTGTTTTAAAAGCGGAGCTAATAAAACTGAAACTGTCTGAAAGAACAGCAAATTTGGAGGTATTTTGTTTATTTAATTTAAAAAACATTGTTTTTACGCCCGTAATACCAAACCCTGCGAGATGTACTTTAAACCTCACTCGACAGTGGCGCCAACTGGTAAGCGAAAACGGTAGCCCTCGTGACTATATTCCGTTCAATAATTTAACGCATGTCAATTGCTCGTCTTACAATGAATAAATGCAGATCTTTTTTTAATGATGCACACTAAACATTTTGTTATACAGCTTGTACTTGAAAAGTATGGTCCTTTTTGACTATAGAATAGACCATGAAGCTGACTTTCTTCTGATCTTTCTCCATTGGACCATCATAATCGTGTAAAAAAGTACAGAATGGACAGCCTTAAATATGGACACCTTTCTGATACAGACTGTATAAAACAGTAAGAATAAACTACAAAAGCATTTCTAATAGAGCATAAGTTCAACAAGCTTTCCAAGATTAATCCAGAAATGAATACTGGTTAAAGCTCTAAGTATCTTTGCAAATCATACAAGAATCTCGCAGCGTAAGACTTAAATCCAGTCATAAAACGCTCACTTGGAACCGCCGTAAACCGGTTTCGTACAGGTATGAACTGGATCAAACCGGTATTCTGCTCGCAGTCTCGACAATATTAACGTAGCGCTAGGAATATGAACGCCTACGTCACAGCTTGAGTAAGTAAATGTTTGATGACAGAGATATTGCTTTTTTGGTCGAGGTCTAATTGAGTCATACATTCGTTATATAAACATTGTCTATATATAAGAGAAACACAGTGAATTTCAAAAGGAAAACACATTTTTTCAACCTAAATTAGTTTGTTAGTCACGACATTGCTGCTTTGTATCCGGAATCTAATAAAAGTATTGATGTTAACGCCGTGATTTATTTTATAAAAACAATAGCAATATCATCACATGCAAATAGAAAAGAAAAAAGCACCACGATTGTTCAAAAACCAATATTAGACAAATATGACTAACAAAACTTTCAATTTACGAAAGGCTAGGTTAGAACAAAAAAACTGGAAATTCAAGTGCAGTTATATTCCCAGCCACAGAGGGCCAACGTTCCCGGCAAATAGATACCCACGATTGCGTACCACCCAGTAAATGGAACAAAAATATTTTTGTTAGTTTTTCCCCTCCGAGGTCGCCTCTAGAAATTTGATTCGTAGACGGTACTAGAATATAGAATTTCTTTGAACAAGTTACCTTTTTTGCTAAGGAAAAATGGTTTTAAAATTGACGCCAAGAATACGAGATTGTCTTGTTCATCTTTTTCTTTTTTTTTGTCGTTCATTTTTCGAATAGACTCGTCGGTAAGTGCAATTTTCTTTTGTTTTTGGTTTAGACTTTTTAACAGAGTTGCAAAGTACAGTTTTGTTTTTTCCTGTGGCTGAGTATTTTGTGATTGTTACCTATGTTTAATATGTAGGTATATTTGTTTTTACATAGTTTGTGAGAATGCTCTTAATTTACTATTCTAGATTCAAATTCGAGTTGACTTAGAGAAAATAATTGCCGTCAAAATAAAACACAATACGAAATGCCGCTTTAGCGGTATGAGAAACAGGGTTTTGAGATTACTCATACTGCATAGAAAAGGGAGGATGGACAGGAGGCGTTATGTTTGTTGGAAAGTTTGTAGGGTTTATTAGTAAGCTTTATTAATCTTTTATTGAGTCGTGGTGGCTTAGGGGTTAAAACACCAGCCTCTCAAGTATGAGTGTGCGGGTTCTATTCCAGGTCAGGCAAGAACCAATGTAACTTCTCTAAAGTTATAAGAAATTTCTAAGAATATCTTGGATACCAATGACTGATTACAAGGTAAAGGAAAACATCTTGAGGAAACCTGGACAAATGAGTCTAAAATCGCCAACCCGCATTGAGCAAGCGTGGTGATTACGCTTAATCCTTATCTGTATAAGAGGAGACCTGTGCCCAGCAGTAGGACAATAAAAAGGTTGATGATGATGATGATGATGGGAATTTGTATGTATGCTAGTAAACTCAGCTTACGAGATGCAGCATCTGCGTTAACATGAAGCGTTGTTCTCATGTGGCGTTGTAGAAACTGCTGTATCAGACCCTTTTGGAGACCGGAGGGCGACAGTGTACAAAATTTTAGTCTAGTGATACTTGGTAGACCAGTTGAGGTTCCGGCGAATCTGAACCGGTTGCCGCGTAGTTTATACTGAGTCGGAACTGTCTACGGAGATGTCTGCATTGAGTCTAGGTGGCAATACGTTATATTCTAGTGCGTCGGATTTAAACTGGCTGCTACGTTGATCGAAAAAGGGCTCTTCTTGCTGACCGGCCGAAAGTACAGAGTACTGTGCCGAAGTTGCTGACATGGGTGAGGGTGATAAAGGGTCTTGAATTTGTATTATGTTGTATGTATTCTAGTTGCGCTGTAAACACTGCTTGCGAAATGCCTGACATTAGTATGACGCGTTATTCGCATGTGGCATTACAGACACCGATACACTACCAAGATTTTCCCTAGTCATAATTATATTTCAGAGACCTTTTTATTTCACAAAAGATATTCGGCCTAAATCCAAGTTGCCAGCTCATTGCTTTCGGCCGAACCCATTCATCCCTTTAAGTTACGAAAGATAAGCATCCTACACAAGTATAATATTAAAGCGAAAATATATAATAGTTATTGGTAAGTCATCCCATTTTACGATTCAACCCTGAAATGGCGCGTGAGGATAAAACCGTGCGATCGTAAAATACTGTTTAAAGATTGTTTTTATTGTTTGTGTAGTGTACATAATAGTGTGTGTAACTCTAGGTAACACGTGACTTTTTTAGTTGAACTTCGCTACATTTAGCGTCGGAAAGTCATAAAAGTTTGTTTTATGTTGTCTAGAGCGGGTCGCTGAGAGCAATCGAGGGTGGTTCGAGGACGTGTATTTATAAAATAGTTTAAGAAACTGTATAGAAAATATATGTTTTTGTTTATGTCACATCAAGAATGACGTACTACTGAAACATACACACCATTTCAATATATAATAATTTACTTAGGTTGTTTTGTTGTTGTAATCCAAAAAATGAAAGGTAAAGGCAATTCATCCATACAGTCTAATAACATGTGATTTTTTGATGCCATAGCTATAAAAAAAAGTTTTATTATAGTACGGTTTACCCGTATGGAAATGGTCATTGTAACACGACTTGGCAGGAATAAGTACTATTGAGATATGACTTATGGTTATGTATTAATCAAATTACCAAATGGTCGTAGAAAAAGAAGTTTTCGTTGTTATTATAATAATATAAATTCTTAAACAATCATAAATAAAAAAACCACGTTAATATGACATTGCTGGCAAAAAATTAATTTAGCCTCAGTATTGCGGCCCTCTGGGTTAAGGAAACATAACCATGATGCCAAAGTATAATTTTACTATCGTTTTATGCTAAAATGCACGGCTGCTCTCAAATGGTGTAAGATTTTATAGGATATTCGATTTCAACAAAATTTCGCTAACTTTTGATAGCATCTTGTAATATAAATGGTGGATACGCATGGTGATTTTATTACCGTCTTGTAAGGGCTCAAATGTAGGGCATATGGTGGTTACATTTCACACCAAGACAGCTTCCAATGTTAGAAAAAGCACAGGTCTGTTCGTGTGTGGAGTAGTGCAGCCACATTTGGGTTGATACTGCAAAATGCCACCTGGTAACTTTGGGTTCGGTGGAGTGGCATTCAATGAGGCTAATTGGCGACCCAAATTTGGTTCAAATCTCTTCGCCTGGACCACATACGACCTGGACGCGGCCTATAGGACACCGAATCCTATAGGCCGCATGTTGGAGAATTTGTGTGGGAATTTCTCCCGCTCTGGGCTGAGCGGGAGAAATTAATTGATGATTTTCCATACAACTGCATCCAGTTAGATAGGAATTCAAAAACAACAGAGTTGGAAAAGGGCTAGGGAAATGTTATAAAATATCGATGTGTGTGTTTCAAATTCTGCTATGCTTTGTACAATATTTGTCTCACCTAAGACAAATTGTTCCAAAATCATAAAAGAATTGGTTCTTAAATGAGTATCATTGAAATGAACTATGCCACTGATGTGTGTCAAATTTACATCGAATTTTATCTCGCAGCGATCAAGCTATTGACTGCTACGCTTTGTGTCGCTGGTTCGACTCCCGCACGATATAAATATTTGTTACTACCACGACATACGACGTTGGCACAGTGGCTGAGCCATTTCTGGCTTTTTGTGTATATGAGTCTAAATGTATATTAACGCATCCACGACACGGGAACAAGTACTAATTAGTGTGAAGTAAAGTATAGTTTCTTAGTTCTTCAAATTTATTCAAATGTTTAACTTCACCTGACTGGCATGAGCACAATTTTTTCAAGAATATAAAAATATAATGGATACGGTATGGTAAGATCGAGCTATTAGGCCGCGTTCCAAACTGCGGGCGAAACGTTATTACCATTTATGCACACCCAGCTTTATTTTGAAGCTCAACCCAGTTAGTAGCCAAAGTGTAGGAGGCAAGAATATTCCCAGCATACTCTTCTTAATAAATGTAGCACTCTGTAAGTAGTAGCACAAATATAACCTTTACTGGATAGCAAAAGAGAAGAGAAAGGAAGAAATAGTATTTATTAGGACTCGTAGAGGGAAAAAATTTCGAAACTCGAGTTGGTCTCCAAAGCCAAGAGCACAGGCGTAGAGTAGCCAGCTTTTCGGTGTTCTATATGATTTAATTCCCCCATCTGCTTTCCACCATCGGACGACCCGTCGTACGGCGAGTTTCCACCCTTATGTTGTTAACACCTCTACGATCCGGACGAAGCATTTCGCTCCTTTATACCGCGTACATCGAGGGACTGGAACAATCTGCCAGCGGCGGTGTTTCCGTCGGACTACAATTAGAGTGTCTTCAAGGCTAGACTGAATAGACTCTTAATAAACTAGTGCGCTTCACCATCAACGATTGTGTCACTGCTTACCATCAGGCGGGATTGCGGTCAAGCTGGTTTATAAATTATTAAAAAAAAAAAACTGCCCAGTGGATTTCCTCGCGAGGATATCGAAGATTGTCCCACGGGACTGTGTTACCGAGACAAAACATACTCCTTATTCTGTTCTTGTCTCTTTTTTTTACTCCTCGTAATATCAGCTATCTTTCAGTGAATCTTGAGAAAATCTGCCGTCGTTAAGGAGACGGACCGGAACAAAAAGGTACAAAAAATTAAAGTATAATAGGATGTTTCCTGGGTAAAAAAATTGATTCTATTTAGTCCGTCATTCAGATTATAGAAAAATATTGGACACGTATATTTTGTTTTATGAAATCAATAAAAATTAACAAATATAAAAGGCATCAAAGATCAGGAGTGGTGGCTGTTGACGTCACTGCTGGCTAAAAAGTGTAGCGTGCAGTGACGTCACGCGTCTTCATTTTTTGTTTATATGAAAAAAGAAAAAATACGTGTCTAGTATTTTTTTGGAAATCTGACTGATGGACTAATTAGTTTTTTTTAGTCAACTACCCTATTTTCTTTATATGCACCGTACCTACTTACTTTCATATGTATACATTTAGAAAAAAGCTATTATTTGGATATTACTCAAAGAAAGTTCAATTAAATTTATCTGTATGTAATATTTTTATGTCCTGGTGTTCTGAAATCAACTAAATTGACATTCTAATGAAAATTTTTATACCTTAAACAAAAATGGGTAAGTAAATCAAATTCGAAGTTCAGTAGGAAGTTTAAGTAATTAAAATTCAGGTCGAAGCTTATTACGGTCCCAATATCGTTGAACATTATTCGATCAGCAGCTGCCGAATATTACCGACAGCTCTCCGAGTATTGCCGAAGTTTTCCGGTGATTTCCGAAGCGTGTGTGTAATGTTGGTATCGCGTGACTAGGATTGAGTGCAATGCTCGTAATCTAAGAGATATCAATCTTCTGATTCATTCTTTCGGTATTGGCTATCTATGGGGATGTTTTATGTAATGTTTGGAGTAGACGTGTTTGGCTGTAGATGTTTGTGTTGTACAATTTATTGAAACATATTAGTTGATCAGTTAATGGGATCATCAACTTAAGTGCAATGTTTTATGCGTAACTTTATATTTAAAATATTTATTGTTCAATTTTCATCACGGCATCTTATAGACATTCTTTTTGAAGTTTAACAAATAGCAACTTTATTTTAATCAACAATTAAGTTTACTTTAGAACAGTAATTCTATGCTAGCTATTGTTTATTATAGTTTATCATAGCTATTAAAATTTTTAAAATGTATGTGTTTTCTCGGTGGTAGGCCATATCATCGGCCGCCGGCAGAAGTTACCACCCACCAGACAAAGCCTTGCCGCCAAGCGATTTGTCGTGTTCCGGTATGATGTCTGGTTAAGCCGTACGGAGGACGGGTTTGAGCAGTTGTGTTGCGATGTGTGCCGGGTGCGATGCGCCTAATGTTGTTGTGTTGGGAGTTTGGTCGTGGAGGGTCTTCAGATCAATCTCCCTTTGGTGCAGCATCGTTGGTCGTGTTGTTGGGTTTGGCATTGCATCACCTCACTCAACTACCGTCTTCCTTCCTATTCGCTCAGTTTTTCTGAGTGAATAGGCCCTTAATAAACTAGTACGCTTTACCATCAACGATCGCATCACTGCTTACCATCAGGCGGGATTGCGGTAAAGCGCTAGTTTATGATTATTAAAAAAAAATGTTTTTACTCGTATTTGTAACTGAACTTAATTGTGTAGAATTTGAAGTTATTTTTCCATAAATTCATATTTGTTTACACTACCGCCGAGTAGGTATGTCGCATATAAGTCTAGATCCCAAAGCAGAACATGCTGCCTATAAGTTTGATGTTTTATTTCTAGTCTCAACAAAACTCCTTGTGCCGTCACTGTTCAATAAATTCTCCTTTAAGTAAAGTGGGTCAACATGGACCATTGTATATAGAGCTGGTGTGTTCGCACACATTTTTCCTTTACGCTATTTCCTCTACATATTCATGCACAGCTTCTTCTCTTTAAACGGAAATGGGCTATAATCTACCAATTCACCCCTTTTTTGTTTGGGATGGGAAATCATTAAGTGACCTCTCGCGCTCTGGGCCGAACGGAAGGTCGTGTCAGACTTTTACTGACTAAAACCCTTCCTTGTTTCTCCACTTGCCTGTGCGCCGAGGCTACGTTTTCTTTTTTAACCAACCCGCTGCCCTGACCCAGGAGGCATCGGTCTTCGTGAACCCTGACACGATGTGCTGACATCTCTTTGAGGCGCGCGTGAAACACAACAGGGCGTCGACTCGGGCCTGGTCCATACCGGGCGGTGAGCTGGGCACACCGCCATCAATTGGCCCATGCATATATAATCGAATTTTTGATTCCAGAGTATGCCATAAACTGGCATACTCTGGAATCAAAAATTCCTCAAAGAGATGTCAGCACATCGTGTCAGGGTTCACGAAGACCGATGCTTTTTTTTCTTACTTCTCCGCTATTCTTTTCTGATTAATTTCGTTGCGGGACCTAATACAGTTGAATCGTTTCTCCGGGACTCGTCGAGCTTCATTGCTCGGCGTTTTTCTGGCGGTCTCCACTGTTAATTCAGGATTTCAGGAGTTGCAGTGGGTGGGAAAATGTGTGGTGGGTTTAACGGTGTTTTCCTTTATCGTTTTGAGAGCAGTGTTGCAGAAATAAATTAAACAAAGTTAACTGCCGGGGGCGATTCGAATCCTTAACTTCAACTTATGGCAATACCACCGGGCTATTATTACAGCTTCCCACCACTCTCATAAGCATATTCATGAATACATAATCAGATCATAATAAAGGTGTTTCCTGGGTAAAAAAAAATATGATTCTATTTAGTCCGTCATACAGATTAAAGAAAAATATTGGATTTACGTATATTTTGTTTTATCAAATCAATAAAAATTGACAAATATAAAAGGCGTCAAAGATCAGGAGTGGTGGCTGGTGACGTCACTCGATGCTAAAAACTGTAGCAAGGAGTGACGTCACACGGGTTTCTCACTGTATCGTCTTCATTTTTTGTTTATATGAAAGAAGAAAAAATACGTGTCTAGTTTTTTTTTTTTTGCTATCTGCCCCTATTATTCTCACACAGTAAATTTTTTTTGTAATACTGGCCACTGGTTTATGAAAATAAAAATGTGTATTTATAAGAATTTCACATATTTTCAAATATGAAGTGGATGCTTAAAGAAGATCGTAATGCAGTTAATGCGTTACATCGTTGCGGTTACGGGCCAATTAAAACTTTTGACATAATGGAAAATCTTTCGGTTATGTTATCATAACCGAAAGATTAGTATTTTGTTCCATCATACCATAATGACCCTAGAGTAGATGACAGGTGCTTGCTATGTTTTGTTAAGTTCAATTTGGTATATAAATTGTTAAATAATGACTAAAATTGCTTAAATTATTACCTACATATATCTATACTAATATATAAAACTGAATAGTGTGTTTGTTTGAACGCGCTAATCTCAGGAACTACTACTGGTCCGATTTGAAAAATTATTTTTGCGTTGGATAGCCCATTAACCCAGGAAGGCTTTAGGCTATATAACATCACGCTGCGACCAATAGGAGCGGAGCATAACTAACTCCACGCGAACGAAGGCGCTGGCGGCCGCTAATACTAATATACATATAAAGCTGAAGAGTTTGTTTGTTGGTTTCTTTGTTTATTTGTACGCGCTAATCTCAGGAACTACCTACTAGGCCGATTTGAAAAATTCTTATTGCGTTGGATAGCCCCTTAATCCAGGAAGGCTTTAGGCTAGGATTACATTACGCTGTGACCAGTAGGAGCGGAGCATATCGAAACCTAAGCGAGTGATACCGCGTGGCGCAGTTAGTAGTTTAAGATGACTGAAAGGCGTCTTATTTTTTAATTATAGGTTAATACAAAAACAAAATACCATTCATTCAAGCTTGCAGTAACGCCATCATCATAATTAGCAGCTTTGTTCCATTGACTTCTGTGTATGTTCCTCCTTCCTTTTGTATCATGTTTTCCTGGTCTGTGTGAGATTAATTCAGCACATCGATTGCGTAATACAATCTACTTTTCTATTCAACTGATTTTCAAAGAAGTTCCCGAATATGTCTATCATTATCTATATCTATACTAATATATAAAGCTGAAGAGTTTGTTTGAACGCTCTAATCCCAGGATCTAATGGTCCGATTTGTAAAATTCTTTTTGCGTTGGATAGCCCATTGATCCAGAAAGGCTAAATAACATCACGCTTGTATATAGTCTAAAGCCTTCCTGGATTAATGGGCTATCCAACGCAAAACGATTTTTTCAAATCGGACCAGTAGTTCCTGAGATTAGCGCATTCAAACAAAGAAAGAAACAAATAAACAAACTCTTCAGCTTTATATATTAGTAAAGATATAGATACTAGTTACGTTGTAAATATCGCTAGCGCGATGCAGAAATTTGCGTGACGTCATTATTAAACGTAGTTTGTTATTTCAAAAATAACGCTCATTGCATTTGTGTCTTCCGCAATAACCTATCTGGTCTGTTTTATGTTATAAACTATCGCTTGACCGCGGTCTAGACTGATGGAAAGCAGTGATGCAACCGTTAATGGTAAAGTGCACCAGTAGGCGTTTTCTTGTAAAAAAAAGTTTCAGCCTACAGAGGTTACTGCTGCAGGTGTTACGAGTGCTGGACAAAGGCCTCCACCAAGGCTTTCATTGCATTGGGTTTTGCCATAATCCCTACACTTGACCGGCGGGTTGGGGATCGCAGTATTTTCATATTCCACAGGACAAGCGTTGCTGCCCGCTTCCCTTATGAGAGTTTCCTTAGTCGTCTCTTACGACTCCCACGAAAGAATATGGATTGAGTCTATTCACTCTAGCCTTGAAGATACTTAAATTGTAATCAGAAGGGAAGACTGTTCGCCATAACGAGCTTCAAAAACTATATGTAAGGATTAAATCCATACTAATATATAAAACTGAAGAGTTTGTTTGTTTTAACGCGCTAATCTCAGAAATGAAATGAAATCGTTTATTAAGCAAGTAGGATCACTTTTACAAGTCATGTTAAGCTATTGCATAGCTTCTATCGCGGGCCTTGAGCGCGGGGACCGAATCCAGAAATTCCGTAACGAAAAAACCTCACGCTCCCCACTCCGACGGGCACGGAGGTGTGGCTTGAAGGCCGTACATCGTCTAACGTCGTTTCAGTTCGTCAGTCTTCGGCACGGTATGTTTGTGTGCGTGCGACTACATCTTTTGAAAACAATTTATAGATTTTCAAAAAGAGCATGCATATTGCAGGGCGCGAACTCAGTTCTACACACTTGCCATGTTACTGATAGCCGCGATGTGCTAAACTTGCGATTAATTTTCTCTCTGAAATAGGTCTTCTATAGAGATATGTCATAGACGTCATCGACGTTGTCATGGCTACCTTATAAACTTTTCATATAATTAATTATTAAGTACTTTTATTCAAATTAATTTAGTAGTGTTTTTATAAAATAGCTTTTTTTTAACGGAAAAGCTAAGATGAATGTCACGCTAATTTTTCATTGGACTTTTAAATTATTTATAGTGTTGTTTACTAAATAAAAGCGCGTGTTTTTATAGAGTAAAAAGTGCTCACGCGGCCGTTTTTTCAACTGTTATTGGCGATATCTGCCATTATTGTGAAATATTTTTTTAAAGAATTTCTATAATTTGTTACACGTGTTATTGGCAAAATTGTGGTATCTATCCACAGGGACCAGATCAAGAGTTGAAGTTGAAGTTTTTACTAAATAAAATTTTACAGAAAGATGTCGGTGAACAATGTTAATACGAGTACATTTAAGTGTACGAGTTGTAATATTGTTATCTCCGAAACGAAACAACGAAAGTTTAATAAAAATATGCTCGTCGGCTTTTTCTGAGGAAGACATTGATGAGGCAAAAAAGTTATAGTTTGTTTCTACGAAGACAAGACAAAAACATGTATCGAGGCGTAAGAACAAAAAGCAGAAAGACCTAAAATATACGATTACGGTCTTTAAAATCACGAATCCCGAACAATCCCAGTTTTTGTGGCATATGACCTTCACAAATTGCCACCAGTTTGCTTTGACTACGTAGAACGTACGTAAAGAAGTTGATGAAGGATTTATTAATTCTACGGTCAGATGTTAACGCAATCAGAAGTGATTATGTTACTAAAGATCAGCTCGAAAATATTAAATTGATAACAAATAATTCGACACCGACGCCGTTCATCATCAACAACCTTTTTATCGTCCCACTGCTGGGCACAGATCTCCTCTCATACAGAGAAGGATTGAGCGTAATCACCACGCTTGCTCAATGCGGGTTGGCGATTTCAGACTTATAAAGCCCAGGTTTCCTCAAGATGTTTTCCTTCGCCTTCAGTCATTGGTGTCCAAGATATACTTAGAAAGTACATATAACTTTAGAAAAGTTACATTGGTACTTGCCTGACCTGGAATCGAACCCGCGCACTCATACTTGAGAGGCTGGTGTTTTAACCACTAGGCCACCACGACAAAACAGTGGGGTATATTGAAAAAGAACCTCGGAGTCTTTGAGTATATTTCGTGGTGCTCCCTGTGCGCCGTTTCCGAGTCAACGAAATACCAGTTGGTGGAGTCATAAGGATACTATAGCTGTCTTGCCTGCCCCTCAGTGCCCTGCCGGTCTTGCGATTGCACCGAAACAGCACACAATGACAGAGATTATAAGTAATAGCATAGACAGACCTTACGGAGGAATTGCCCTATTGTAGAGGAAGTCCGCTTTCTCAAAGGTATCAGTGTTGTTGTGTAATAGTGATCGTTTAGTTCTCACACGGATCGTTCTATGTTAGTTTACTCATTTTACATGCTTACTGACTCGAGTGATAATATAATAGATTTCATGGGTTTTTTCTTTATTTCTTTATTTTTTGGCTTCGCACGGTTTGTGCATTTAGCCAATGCCACGTAATTATGAATTATTCGAAAAAGACGGCCGCGTGACCCGTCTTACGAGTGAGGTTTGGGACAAAGTCATGATGTGGCCACTATGCAGCGATATTTCACTGTTCTTTATGAACTATTTACTAAATGCACTTTTTACTACATAAATCACGCACTATAAATAATTTTAAAAGTCCAATGAAAAACGAGCGTGACACTCAGCTTGACTTTCCCGCCAAAACTCAGGGTGCTGATCACGAAAATGATTTCATTTTTGAAATCCAAGATGGCCGACATCATATTTCATGACATTCTGACATGGGTGTGATAACGAACATGACGTCATTTTTAAGCTATTGCTTAGCTTCTTTCTATCTCTTTATCAAAGTCGAACAGAAAACATTGAATATAGTTTAGTCGCTTAATCGTCACCATTTTTCGCACTCTTTTGATGACGTTGCTGGTAAAAAATAAATAAATTACAAAACGGAAAGAAAACTTGAATTGATATCAAAGAAAAAAAAAACAAAGGAAAAATTACTGTATAAATAAAATAAATAAATAATTATAATTGCAAGTTATAGTTGATAAAAAAAAAGGCTATGCAATAGCTTTACCGCGGCAGTCTCCGAGTGCCACACGCCTTTTTTTTTTTTAAACTCGATGAAGCCGGCATTTCCTAACTGACTACCTCTGAGAAGAAATAGCCTAAACAAACTCAGGCATCATCGTCTTTTTTCAAGTCCAGACATTAAAAATGAAAATGTTTACAATAATTTACGTTATAATTACGCATATTGCTTAGTTAGCTACGCACAATGTTTAGCAGAGCGAGCAGCTCAGTCTCAAGCTTTTTTGTCCCCCTTTTTGCAAAGTTTGGCCCTTAAATCGTTAAATGGGTAAGTTTCGAATGTCCATGGAAAGCTTGTTGTAAAAGTGTATACATTGACCCATGAGCGAGTTGCCTACTCTGTGCTGACGAGTGTGATGTAAAGCAAGATTGTTTCTGTTCCTGGTATTTATATTATGAATTTCACTTATTTTCTCAAAATTCGATATATTTTTATGTACACACATAAGATTTTCAAATATATATTGTGAAGCTACAGTCAGAATGTTCACCTCTTTGAATTTCTCTCTAAGAGAATATCTAGAACCAAGGTTGTAATACTACTGGAACTACGGGTCCGATTTGAAAAATTCTTTTTGCCTTGGATAGCCTATTAATTCAGGAAGGCTTTAGGCTATATAACATTACGCTGCGACCAATAGGAGCGGAGCAAATAAAAAGAAAAAACATATCAAAACTTACGTAGGTGAAACCGCGTGGCGCAGCTAGTTAAAAGCTGCATATAATATTATCTACGCCATTCACCCATGTTTTTGACCGTTCATCCATATAAAGTTGTTAGACATCAATGTTATTGAACGAACAAAAATTTATCTGTCAGTCAAAGAATCAGTTCATCATTTATTTATTTATAAATTTGCCTATTTATATTGTGCCTGCAGCTCATTTCCTTTGTTGGTGTTATGAGATCACAAGACTCACGTTACTCAATTACAGATAGGTAGATTTTTAGAGTCAGGCGATCAATAACCTCTCGCGTCTTGTGAGCGTATCGTGAGTCTTGTGATGTCATCACACTAAACAAGGAAATGTGCTACAGGCACAATATAATTGAATATTTATTTATTTAATTTGAAACGACAGAGTGTTGTGGAGTCTAGAAAATGCATCAAGTAAAAAACTCATAACTTTTTCTTCTCATGGCGGTAGGCAGTTCTTTAAGAACGGCATCAGCTATGGTCATTATGTTTTGTACTCCTTTTGCTTTGTCTATGTTCAAAATCAGGTCATAGCCTCATTTCGGTGGCAAACAAATGTCAAACATTTGTTCGAACTGTAGGGAAATTAGAGGTAATTTTGAGAGATTGTGACGAGTTTTGACGGGAAAGCTAAGATGAGTATCACGCTCATTTTTCGTTGGACTTTTAAAATTATTTATAGTCTCGTTTACTTAATAAAAGCGCATGATTTATGTAGTAAAAAGTGCATTCAGTAAATAATTCATAAAAAATATTGAAATATCGCAGCATAGTGGCCACATCATGTCTTTGCCTCAAACCGGGATCATAGACGGTTCACGCGGCCGTCTTATTCAATTGTCATTGGCGATATCCGCCATTATTGTGAAATATTTTTTTAAAAGAATTTCTATGATTTGTTACACGTGTTATTGGTAAAATTGTGGTACTTATTCCACAGAGGCCATTGATTAAGAGTTGAGGCTGAATCTCACCATGAAAAAAGATGATGAAGAGAGATTGGGACTACGACCAGGCTGTGAATTTTAAGCTGCAAATTCTGATTACCACATCTGTTTGCTACGCACCAGATCTATCTGAAAAACCTCGCCAGTAAAAAGCACTATACATCCTTCTAGAACATTCCCGGCATTTCTTCTCACATTTGCCTTTTACCTTTTGTGAGCAGTAGTCTTCTTCTTCATCTCCGCGTTAATCCCAGTCGTATCCAAAGCTTTTCAGCTTCTGGAATCTAGGGTCCGCTTTACCAGTCTAACTGCTCATTTTGGCTAAACTTCGATATTTTCCATGAAGCGACTGCCGTCTGACCTTCACAACCCGAAGGCGATATCGAAGTATTGTAGTTAGACTAATTGTAGGACTTTTGAGGGCTCCAACAACCCGTAACGACTGACATTAGTTGTTTGTATGGCAACCGGGACCAACGGCGTAACGTGCTTTCCGAGACACGACCAGACCAGGGCAAATATTCATATTCATACATACAAATATTTGCACTGCGCGGGGATCGAACCCGTGCCTCCTTGTGCAGCGGCCGCGTTCACTACCGCTACGCCACGGAGGCTGTCGTGAGCAGTAGTAATTTTGGTATTTAAACCTATGTTATTTGAAAACT
The DNA here is from genome assembly GCA_037179545.1 of Sesamia inferens. NCBI lineage: Eukaryota > Metazoa > Arthropoda > Insecta > Lepidoptera > Noctuidae > Sesamia > Sesamia inferens. The sequence goes on along the minus strand of CM073936.1, from coordinate 5,418,108 downwards.
CTGTTCAGTAAAAAAATCACAATTCAAACTTTTTTACAGCTCCAAATAATTATGATCAGCTAACCCGAAAAATAAACTTTTTTAATCACACAAAACGAAAGGGAGCATAAAAGTCGCTGAACCAAACGTAACATCGTTAGAGGCTTTAGCGAACTTTAGATTTTTTAATTAAAAATCCAAGCTTTCATTATTAAAACGCTTACTTTTAGGTCTTCGATTCGAGAATTCAGATTATAACATCCGTAACACGTGTATAATTTTTTTTTCGTCTTTTTAGCAGCATTTTACCAGTCTTTTTTACACATTGTGTTCTGTAGGTAATTTGAAAAGTTCATTTATTAATATTGGCGACTATACAATATGTATAGAAAACCCTGTCCGATCTGTGAAGGTATCGATAACTGATTCAACTAATGCCCACAAAGCCGGACTAAACTTAAAAAAAAACCCTAAAAAAAATTGTATTTCGCAAATAGAGGTAACCTAATACATGTACGGTAGGCAACCCTTCCGCGGGCGACGGGGGGCAGGGCACGCGGCACGTGGTCACATCGCTTATAATAATACAGTCCAAATTGGGTTGTCACTTTTTTAAAAATAACAAATTTCGGGGAAGTTGAAGTTAATTCGCGGGAAAAAAAGATTATTTCAAAATTCATTAGTATTGTTACCATGATGATTACATAAAATTTTATATTATATTTGGTCATGTGTTTACCTAACCTTTATTACCCTTATGGGTCGGACAGGGTTTTCTTTACATATTGTATATTTATATATTCTTTATTGTAAAACAAAAATACTATTAATACATCATTTGTACCTATTACACTATATTATTCAATATTTCTAAGATATATGCTTATTATATGCCAAGTATTGTACACGAAAAGATAGTTTTTAAACTGAACTGACCGCTGTGCTGCTGTGGAGTTTGTTCAGCTACTTTTCATTCCCAGGGAAATCACTAGAAAGTGGCGAACGGCGTGTGTTTTGGGGACTGTCTTATGTAATTTTGACCTTCAAGAAGTGCTCTTTCCGAACTTAATTTTAATCAATGACTTTTTATTTTATTTGAATTGACTTCATTATCTTGTGAAAACTATGAGGATCGCTGTATGCTTGAAGCACAGAGTCGATCAAAGTGGCGGTGGCGATTGGAGGAGGCCCATCTTTAGCAGTACTTATTTATACTCAAATGCACATCTTCACGACTGACATGTCGTCGACGGATGCAGTTTGCTTATGCTGTTGAAGCGTGTCTCTCGTGTCTATGAGCTATTTAAAGTAATGTTACAAATTGATAATTATTATTTCGTGTTAAACAAATATAATATTAACTTAATTTTAATGGTGAACCATTAACCAGTAGGGTAAATTGACCTTTTTTGCGTAGTATTTAAAGTTATTTTTCCAGAAAGTCTTTTTTGTGTACATTTTCGGTAAATAAATCGCGAATGCAGTATAGCATTATAATAATCTCATTACTGAACAAAACACCACAATCTAACATCGTAATCCCGGACCATTTATCACAGCAATAAGAGACGATTGCTTATGACCAAAACGATATAAATGAATAACGCTCAGTGATTAATCGAGAGGAAAACTGTTTTAATTAAAAATAACTGTGATACCCAATCCCAGAGTTTTCATTAAAAGGAATGGAATTAATCTTCAAAAGTCGTGTTTTCTAAGTCGGATTATATGCTGTCTCTTTCGCGCGTCCGTTTTCGGGGTTGAAATAAATGATCGGCCGGAATTTATTATTAATTATGTATGAGTATCTAAAGCGAGGATACCCAAAGGCTGGGTCGTGGAGATCACTTGGTGGTGTCACAATGATGTAAATACTAATATTCGGGCGTTTTTGGTTGAGTGAAACATAGCCCCAATGTCTAGTGTATTAGCAGGCTCGGTTAAACTGTTCTGTATAAAAATGGTTATGTTTGAATGTTCAGGGGATCTGTCCTGTTGTATTCTCGATGAGTCGATTATAGTTCTGTTGACATTTAACTTAAGAACTTAAGGTTTTAAATGACTTAGCTTTTATTGGGATTTTTTTTTTAATTCATATGCCTAGAGAGGTATGGCATGGTATATTTATGCTAAAAATATTTTCGCCTAGCGTAGATTTTATGTAAGCCCACACCACGTTCAAAGCAAAAAATGTAACATGGCCACGTAAGCAGAAATAGTAAAAATAAAATCCGTTCCAATAGCGAACTCAATTCCAGCCACCGCAACACTAATTAGGATAAAAGGGCAAATCTCTAAGGTAAGGAGGTAATCCTTCCTTGTACGTACTTCGTTTTAATGAATGCTGCGTATTTTACGTATATTTTAATTAAACATTCTCACGTCGTAACCCTAGGGCGTTCGCACCTCGAGCTCGGAATGATAAATTATTGTGAAGACGCACTTCTATATTAAGTTTTTCTCGGTGGTAGGCCATAACATCGGCCGCCGCCAGACAAAGCCTTGCCGCCAAGCGATTTGTCGTGTTCCGGCATGATGTCTGGTGAAGCCGTACGGAGGACGGGTCTGAGCAGTTGTACTGCGATGTGTGCCGGGTACGATACACCAAATATTGTTGTGTTGGGAGTTTGGTGTGGAGGGTCATCAGATCAATCTCCCTTTGGCGCAGCATCGTTGGTCGTGTTGTTGGATTTAACATTGCATCACCTCACTCAACTGCCGTCTTCCGTATTCCCTCAGTTTTTCTGAGTGAATAGGCTCTTAATAAACTAGCGCGCTTTACCATCAACGATCGCATCACTACTTACCATCAGGCGGGATTGCGGTCAAGAGCTAGTTTATAATTATTAAAAAAAAAGTTTTCTATTTTTGCTTATTTTTTGTTTTTGTTGAGTTAGGGATTCCGGTTGGGAAATTAATTGAGTTGTGTTTCCAGAATTGGGAAAACGTAAGGTTTATCGGTAAGTTTGTGTATTTTTGGGTATAATGAGCGTGTTTTCCCTTTATATGTAAGCCTTTTTTACAGAAAAATATCGGGTATTTATTTCGATAATGGCCTATATAGCAGCAGTGGTGGTCTAGTGGTATTGGTCGCGACTTATAAATTATATATTTTAGGTCATAGGTTCGACCCCAGCAGGCGCTTTAATTTGTGTAAATATTTCTTCACCACTGCTCTCAAAACGGTGACGGAAAACATCGTGAAGGAACCGGCATGAACTAACACCAACTTCTAACACGTGTGACATCTGCCAACCCGCAATGGGGCCGCGTGGTAGTTTTTATTGTTTCTTTTGAACGTTTTCCCACACTCAGAATTTTGCCTGTGTCGTAGGTGACTTTACAAACATATAAATTCACATACACAAACATCCAGACACGGAACAATTACTTGTAGGTCATACAAATATTTGTTCCGTGCGGGAATCGAACCGGCGACACGCAGCGCAGTAGACAATGGCTTGACCACTGCGCTAACCGTGCAGTCGACAAAACTTAAGTTACGATCAGTAGGCCTAGTATGAGTTTTCATTACGAAACTCGATCGTCGATACCGAGCGCGTTTGACTCAGCGATTGACCCTCTTCAAGGTCGTAAGAACTCTCAACCAATGAGAGCGCCAAAAGCACTCGATATCGACGAACGAGTTTCGTAATTAAAACTCATACTAGGCCTACTGATCGTAACTTAAGTTTTGTCGGCTGCATAGATTGTCTTTATGAGGATGTTAAAGTTGTTATTGATGAAAATATTTAAATATAATTAATTCTAAATTTTCACTTTGCCAGTCCCGGAGTGCAGCGGGGTTCACAGAATTTAAAAAATCCTGGGGGTAGTGCACTGCGTCCCTTGGTGACGCTCACTTCACAACGGGCCGTGCTGTACAAATCGTAATATTTTAATTTCGCCATAACTTCAAACCCAAACCTGTGGGACGGTAAAATGGGTTGATGATGATGATGAAGCTTGTTATTGGGTTACTGATACTGACAAGACTGTCAAAATCACTGTGTTCTTTTTTCTATTAGCATATAATAATAACAATAAAGTTTCTATTAAACAAGTTGGTGTTCTCATAGGTGAAATAACTATGAACGGAATGTAATGATACCGCATTATACAGGGTGGTGCTTGGGTATCACATTACGTATAATGTTGTCATAATCGCGTTCTGTTGTCCAGCGGTTATGACAACCTGTCCTTTTTGTCTGTTAAAACAATTAAATAATCAATAAACTAGTGACTAACTGAAACTAAAAAACGAAATTTGTTGACCATAATAAAGCTTTGTATTTTTCTTAACACTGTTGATAATATAGACATACTCGAGTAGATAACATTTTTTTTTTAATAATTATAAACTAGTGCTTGACTGCAATCCCGCCTGATGGTAAGCAGTGATGCAATCGTTGATGATAAAGCGCGCAAGTTTATTAAGTCTATTCACTTAAAAACTTAGGAATAGGAAGGATGACGGCAGTTGAGCGAGGTGATGTCATGTTAAGCCCAAGACCAATACGACCAACGATGCTGCGCCAGAGGGAGATTAATCTGGAGACTCTCCACGACCAAATTCACGACACAACAACATTTGGCGGATCGTACCCGGCACACATCGCAACACAACTGCTCAGACCCGTCCTCCGTACAGCTTCACCAGACATCATACCGGAACACGACGAATCACTGGCGGCAAGACTTTGTCTGGTGGGTGGTAACTTCTGCCGGCAGCCGATGTTATAGCCTACCACCGAGAAATACACACATCAAAAGTGTCTAGGGATCAACATATATTTTTGCAATAACTTTTCTCCTGATTGATATTAATTAAAATTTTCTTTAAGGATTCATCAAATAAAGTGTTTTCGTTTGTCACAGTAACGATAAACCAAGTCACCTTTACATTAATAAAGAAATTTGCCATTTTCCTAATAAAGGGATATTTGACATTTGAACCACTAACACAAAAGTTCGAAAAAAAGACTGAAATAACAGTTTTCTCTAAAATTTTATTGGGTAACTTAAACAATTAATAATCCGTGTTTCTACCGCGAACACTAACAACACAAGAACATCGGTTTGGCATACTCAAAATGAGTTCATCCAAATCACGCTGTGGAATGGCCGCCCATGTTCGTTGCAACAACAAAAAAAGGTCTTCTTGCGACTGGATACCCTCCATATTCGGCAGAGCTCTTCTCTGTAGCATATCCCATGCATGCTCAATAGGGTTCAAGTCTGGCGACTGAGCAGGCCAGGGCAGGACATTGATGTTAGCTGCGGCGAGAGTCTGTCTTACAACTCTTGCGGTGTGCGGTCGTGCATTATCATGCATTAACTGAAATAAGGGACCGATTTGCACTTGTAGAGGAACGATGACGTCTCATACAATCATCTCAGCATAAATTTGAGCGTTGAGGTTGCCTCTGATCCAAATCAACTCAGTTCTTCCGCCGATCCAAATACCCGCCCATACCATGATGGTTCCACCACTATAAGGATGGACTTCCTGGCAGGATTTTAATCGCTGTTGGCGTCCAGGGGTTCTCCAGTGTCGTATACGTCTTGTATCCGGTCTCATACCAAAACGAGACTCATCAGAAAAGCACACGAAACGCCATTGTTCTTCTGCCCAATTTCTGTGTTCAAGAGCCCATTGATATCGAATCCTACGATTGTGCATTGCTATAGGTGGTACCCGTAGCGGTCTTCGGGAATGAAGGTTCACTTCATGCAAGCGGTTTCTGACTGTTTGGTCGCTAATTAAGTTCCCTGAAGAGTGATGAAGCCTCACGGCTAACATCATGGCGGTTATTGTTGGAGCTCTCGAGTTAAGATTTGAATGTATCGATCTTGTCTCCGTGTGGTGCAGCGATACCGTCCTCCATGGCGCTCAGCCACGGTACCAGTGCTTCGGTAACGTGTCCAAAGTCGACTGATAACACTCTGACTTGTATTCAGAGCTAAAGCCACAGTACGTTGCCGGGAACCGGCTTCTATCATTCCCACGGCTCTGAGCATTTCTTCCCTGCTTAAATGACGTCGCCGCTCCATAATAACGTTGGTTTTAATCAGTAGTAGGGAAACAGTAGCACTAATAATGTCTTTAATGCGTTGTATGTTTTTATAGGGAAAATATTGACAGCTGATTTTCATCTTTTACTCGAATTTGATTCACAGTTCCTGATTCAAATTATGAAATGCACCAAAAAGGATCCATATAAATTTATAAAATCATAAATTTATTACAAAGCCACATCTCAATCTCAAAAAATCCGCATAAAAATGCTTGATCCCTAGACACTTTTGATGTGTGTAGTTACACAATGACAACAAAACAAACAAGATACTAACATAGGACACAATATGTATGGTCCACAAATAGGTGTTCCGGGTCTGGCTGTTTGTGTGAGTGTGCATGTTTGTAAATGCATCCACGATACAGGAAAATTCCTAGAGTGGGGCTATTTTTTTTTTTAAAGTATCGTAATCATTATTATTTATTTTGATTGTGAATGTGTAAAATACGTAAGTAGAATAAATGGTGTCAATTAACATAATAGCCTAATCGCCACACATCGGCTGCCGGCAGAAGTTACCATCCACCAGTTAAGGTCTTACCGCCAGCGATTCGTCGTGTTCCGGCATGATGTCTGGGGAAGCCGTACGGAGGACGGGTCTGAGTAGTTGTGTTGCTATGTGTCCCGGGTACGATGCGCCAAATGTTGTTGTGTCGCGAGTTTGATCATGGAGAGTATCCAGATTAATCTCCCTCTGGCGCAGCATCGTTGGTCGTATTGGTCTTGGGCGTAACATGGCATCGCTCGCTCAACTGCTGTCATCCTTCTTGTTCCTAAGTTTTATAAGTGAATAGGCATAGTAAACTTTATCATCCGCCACTTAATAGCTTTACCATCAACTTTTGCATCCCTGCTTACCATCAAGCGAGGTTGCGGTCAAGCACTAGTTTATAATTATTAAAAAAAATCTTTATTGTTGAGAAAATTAAATGACAATCAATGTCTGCTTACGTCACCGCAAACCTTTAAATTTTCCAAAAAATAACGAGGTAACAAAAAACGTCCTGTTTTTCTTTCAATGACTCTGTTTAAAACTCTCATTTATCTAACGAAGGTGTTTTGAAAATTCTGCAACAATTTCCTTAATTATTTTGACATAATTTATACAATGTTATCAAACTGTTTTACTTCTTTGAACACAAATCCCGTTTAGCACTCCTAAATATTATATATTTTGGGGTTTATAAAATACGAAAAATACAAGTGACTGCGACCGATATTAATGTAGCGAATTTAGTCACAATTCCACCCTTTTTACCTTTCGGGGTGGAAAATCCTCATGGATTTCCGCCGCTGGTTGGGCGGCGAGTTATGTCGGACTTTCGCTGACTAAAAACCATCTCAGTGTCGCATCTCACACCTACGCCGGGGATTGCGAGTACAAATACTGCTTCCGCAACCACCAATTGGTGCCAGACCGCCACTATGGGCCTCCTCGCACAATTCCAATCTAACCTAACCGAATGAATGATTCGAATTTGTTCACAACTAGACCCGAAATCAAGAAAAATAAAGAGAAAATATTTTCTGACGAATTCTACAATTGAATTATCTTATAATATTTGAATGATTAGTCGTGGTGGCCGAGTGATTAAAACACCAGCCTCTCCAGTATGAGTGCGCGGATTCGATTCCAGGTCAGCCAAGTACCAATGTAACTTTTCTAAAGTTATATGTACTTTCTAAGTATATCTCGGACACCAATGACTGAAGGTGAAGGAAAACACCTTGAGGAAACCTGGACTTTAAGTCTGAAATCGCCAACCCGCATTGAGCAAGCGTGGTGATTACGCTCAATCCTTCTCTGTATGAGAGGAGACCTGTGCCCAGCAGTGGGACGATAAAAGGTTGATAATGATGATGATGATTTGAATGATGCCCGATGGGGCCCACCGGTTGTCAAGTGGCGACCACATACCTAAAAACGCAGCGTGGGTAGGCCCCTGACAAGAGGGACTGACGACCTGGTGAAGGCTGCGGGAAACCGCTGGATGCGGGAGGCGCATTACCGGTCATCGTGGAGATTCTTGGAGGACGCCTATGTGTGTGGACGGTGGACAGTGGACGTCTATCGACTAAAATAATGATGATGAATATTTAAATGACAGTAATTAGTAAGAAAAAGTTAGGAGTGATGAAGTTTTTATCGTCACATGTAAGTTAAGAGAGTTTAGTGTTAACATAAACATTTTAATTACTGTGTATAACCAAGCTGTTTATGGAGCCGAGTTAAAGTGTTTATGAGCGTACGCTTGGAAACAAAATGTTGTATGAATATAAATAATTCATAAGTATTTTAATTTATATGTTATGATTCTATAGCGGTACCTTAAAACGCCACAAAAGAACAATGCGTCATACTGACGTCACACAAATCCTGCATCTTCAAATTGAAAAAATCAAATTGAAATAATACTATAAGACTTTTTAGAGTGAATTTTCATGTCATGATATCTCTATATAAATATCTATGTCTAGCGAAAGTAACATATTAAAGTGCGAAATAGAAAAAAATAGGTACAAATAAATAATCAAAGTTCACTCACTTCTAAGCCTATTTATTGATGCAGCTCAATCCCTTTTTGTCCTCAAAGTAGTCTTTTACAGCATAATAAATAGGCTTTCTGGCATAATTTTCGTCTAACGATGTTCTTTAATGTGGCTAAGAAGTTTATCATAAAAATGTATATATGTATTGGCATTTTACAGTATGTTAAGAAAACCCTGCCCGACCCATAAGGATAATAAAGGTTAGCTAAACACATGACCAAATATAATATAAAATGTTAAGAAATCATCATAGTACCAATACAAATGAATTTTGAAATAATCTTTTTTTCTATCGAATTAATTACAACTACCCCGAAATTTGGTACTTTTAAAAAAAGTGACAACACCGGTATTATTATGAGCGAATATCGATGCGACCACGTGCCGCGTGCCTTGCCGCCCGCCGCCCGCCGCCCGCGGAAGGGTGCAAACGCACATTTATTAAGTTACCTCTTTTTGCGAAATAATATTTATTTTTTTAGGGGGATTTTTTTTTTAAGTTTAGCCCGGTTTTGTATCCATTAGTAGAATCAGTTATCGATACCTAACAACACCTTCACGGGTCGGACAGGGTTTTCTTAACATATTGTATAAACGAACCACATATTTTCTTGGGCTTGGGAGGCACAAACAACAAAGGAGATGTTTCATTTTGGGCCACTTCTATGTACACTATATAGATAAAAATGAAAAAAATAATAGATTTTCATAAAAATACCACTAATTAATTTGAATAAAAATACAAGTATATATAATTAATCATTTGAAAAGTTTTTTAGTGAGATAACTCCTTTTTTAAGGTAGCTATGACAGTGGTTATGACGTTTGATTGACGACTTTGACAATTCTATTTTCCCGTTGTGTTCGTGGCGAGTGTTGATTTGAGTTGATTGTGTTTATTTCATGTTTATTTTTGTTCGGAATTCATGTTTTATTTTTTTCGCAGTCATATGGTAGATAATATAGATACGATAGCCTTAGACACATGACACGTCAATCAAATGTCACTGTCAAAATCTTATTTCGCTTATTGCTGACCACCATATTTAGTAGTAGTTGTGTTGCACTCCTTGGCCGAGTTAAATTGAATCTATATAAAAACTAAGCCAAAATATAGAAAATTAACATTTAAAGCGTTAACTATAGCGTAGTTAGTTAACTATACCTAGCATTAACTGTACAATGTGCTGGACCAGGCACCATACATTTCTGAAACATCTCCTTTGTTTTCCTTTATCCAGTCATCATCATCCCAGCGTTAATCCCAGACACATCCGAAGCTTTTTCAGCTTTGGAGTCTGGGGTCCGCTTTACCAGGGGGCAATCGCGCTAAAATAATTCAACCAAAACAGAATTGGATCGCAACCAAACCATAACTTTTGTTATGTTTCGTATCGCGCTAACCGTTTAACCGTAACTGGATCGCAATTGGAACGTAACAGTTGTCAAATGACAAAGTTGAAACAAAGCTAATTTTTTCTATGCCATGTCAAACTTACGTCTAAACGATTAGATTTACTTATAATTGATTTAGTTTTAATTATTATATCTGATGAAATGTATCACTCATACCTACATTGATTTTACTTCAACCGAAGTTAAAACTTTAGCGCGATACGAAATATGATCGAAACTAAACCATAACTTTAACTGGATTAGATACGAACAAGAGTTGAACTTCTATTGTTTTATTTAGCGCGATTACCCCCCAGTATTTATATAATAACTAGCTTTCCTTCCGCGGCTTCGCCCGCGTGGAATTCGGTTATATCGCGCTTTTTAGATTTTTCTCGGGAATATCATTTTTTTTTTCAATAAAAGGTAGCTTTCTTTCCTTTCTCAGGGTCTAAAGATTGTCTGTGCCAAATTTCATCAAAATCGGTAGAGAGGTTTAAGCGGGAAAGCGTAACAGACAGACAGAAAGACAGAGTTATTTTCACATTTATAATATTGTATTGTTATGTGCATCAACAGTATACAAAATCAAAGCAAAATTAAAATCAAACTTGTTTATTTCAAATTAACCATCCGTTGGTGCTTTTGAATAGTTTTTGAATAGTTGATCGGTCAGTCCAAGAAAAGTGAAGCTAAATTGCACGTTCCAAAGCGTAGATCTCTATGGAGAAGAACGTGCAAAAAACTCCATGGACTCTCTTTTAAAATCATAGTATGGGTTACATTTCTTCGTTACATATTTCTGTTGCTTCTATCATGTGAGCACAATGCATAAATACAAAAATTAATTAAAAGATAGAAAATGAATTAATATTAATTATTATGAATAGTACGTTTATTATCCAAATAATATGAACTAGCCACACTTCGCAGTTTCACCCGCGCAAGTTTTAATTCCGTAAGAACATCGTGTTTAAAAGTATCCTATGTATTATTGATGGTCATATGCTATATGTGTGCCAAATTTTATCCAAAACTGTTCAGTAGTTTTTGCGTGAAAGAGTAACAAACATCTATCCATACTCTTAATTGTTAGCAATTACATAATAAAGGGTGTCTCTGACATCGACGCATAAACGAGTACCATGGATTCAGTACATGATTCTGAACCCCCCAGTGGTAGAATTTTACGTCATATTTCTATTAGTGGCATACGGTCCAGCCTTTTCACGAAGTTTGAGTTACGATGTCAGATACAGCCTGTATATATAATACTTTTTACAATTGCATACGGTGTGCAAGCCATCATTTAAATAATTGAATGATAAGCATTTTTGTGTTGTTGTCAAGTCGGATTGCAAAACCCACCGAATTGTTGTAATATATTAGCGCATGTCGTGACAGTGCCTGGAAGGCATTCAGCTCGTACTGAAGTATATTATTGACAAACACTCTCCCTAGCTACTCTCCCCTGACATTCTGACATTATCTTGTATGGGCTACCTACATGAGACTCTCACATACAAGATTTACGTATAAAGACATCTCAAAAATTTTATTTAGGCTATAATTTGGTGTCCACTGCCGAGCACATCCCCAAACTTTCTCCTAGCCATTTCGCCAAATTTTAATTATCATCATCGTCTCAGCGTTAATCCTAGTTGCATCCGAAGCTTTTTCAGCTTTATCTGGGGTCCGCTTTACCGGTCTAACTGCTGATTTAGCTTCTTGCCAAATTTTTATAAATAAATACAATTTAAATATCGTAAAATTTCAAACACATAACTCGTTTTTCTTGAATAAAAACATTCTTCCATTCTAAGCATTCGTTCAATTACTGTGGAATGAAAGTCATGGTTTAGTAATATAAGTAAATATTATTAGACCATGACTCAGTATGACCATTACTCAAAGTAAGTAAGGGTCGGTCTTTCATTGGTTTTCAAAGTCTGAACGATTTTGTCTTATTGATTTGTTTCAGACATGAAAGTTAACTGTTAAACAAAAGGAAACCTTTGTGGATGCTGTTAAAGATGTCTTAATATATCATTGTTAATCTAATGTTAACTACAGGAATCATTTTGGCAAGTTTTATTTCAATAAGTTTATCTCAAAAAGTAAGGTAGCAACTTTCCTGCTACCTTACTTACTGGTGAAGCCGTACGGAGGACGGGTCTGTGCAGTTGTGTTGCGATATGTGCTGGGTATGATGCACCCAATATTGTTCTGTCGGGAGTTTTATCATGGAGGGTCTCCAAATTAATCTCCCTCTGGCGCAGCATCGTTGGTCGTGTTGTTGGGATTAACATTGCATCACCTCGCTCAACTGCCGTCTTCTTTCCTCTTCTTTCAGTTTTTTTGAGTGAATAGGCTCTTACTAAACTAGCGCGCTTTACCATTCACGATTGCATCATTGCTTACAAACAGACGAGATTGTGGTCAAGCATTAGTTTGTAATTATAAAAAAAAAAGTTTTGCTTGTAAAATATTTTGACTTAATATAGCAAACTTAACCACAACCAACCATCAACCCTAATGCTTTACCAAAACCTAAATTAGGACCCAGCAAAATTAATTCGGATTTTTTTATATAAAAACTAGCTGACCGGCAAACGTTGTTTTGCCATATAAATAATAGATTAAATTACTAAAATGGCTATTAAAAAGTAAGGGTTGATCGTAGAAAGGTGAAAACTGGGGATTGTATGTATTTTTGTATGTTGTATCATAAAAAAATAGAAATTAAAAATTTTGTCAAAAAAATAAAAAATTAGGGGTGGACTACCCCTAACATTAAGGGGGATGAAAAATAGATGTTGGCCGATTCTCATAGATACCGGTTAAGCACAAAAAATTTCATCAAAATCGGTCGAGCCGTTTCGGAGGAGTTTAAAGCCGAACACCGTGACACGAGAATTTTATATATTAGATAAATAATTACGCCTCATACTCCAGCATCAATTACCGGACTAAAAGTCATCATTAACTACACACATCAAAAGTGTCTAGGGATCAAGCATTTTTATGCGGATTTCTTGAGATTGAGATGTGGCTTTGTAATAAATTTATGATTTTATAAATTTATATGGATCCTTTTTGGTGCATTTCATAATTTGAATCAGGAACTGTGAATCAAATTCGAGTAAAAGATGAAAATCAGCTGTCAATATTTTCCCTATAAAAACATACAACGCATTGAAGACATTATTAGTGCTACTGTTTCCCTACTACTGATTAAAACCAACGTTATTATGGAGCGGCGACGTCATTTAAGCAGGGAAGAAATGCTCAGAGCCGTGGGAATGATAGAAGCTGGTTCCCGGCAACGTACTGTGGCTTTAGCTCTGAATACAAGTCAGAGTGTTATCAGTCGACTTTGGACACGTTACCGAAGCACTGGTACCGTGGCTGAGCGTCATGGAGGACGGTATCGCTGCACCACACGGAGACAAGACCGATACATTCAAATCTTAACTCGAAGAGCTCCAACAATAACCGCCATGATGTTAGCCGTGAGGCTTCATCACTCTTCAGGGAACTTAATTAGCGAGCAAACAGTCAGAAACCGCTTGCATGAAGTGAACCTTCATTCCCGAAGACCGCTACGGGTACCACCTATAGCAATGCACAATCGTAGGATTCGATATCAATGGGCTCTTGAACACAGAAATTGGGCAGAAGAACAATGGCGTTTCGTGTGCTTTTCTGATGAGTCTCGCTTTGGTATGAGACCGGATACAAGACGTATACGACACTGGAGAACTCCTGGACGCCAACAGCGATTAAAATCCTGCCAGGAAGTCCATCCTTATAGTGGTGGAACCATCATGGTATGGGCGGGTATTTGGATCGGCGGAAGAACTGAGTTGATTTGGATCAGAGGCAACCTCAACGCTCAAATTTATGCTGAGACGATTGTATCAGACGTCATCGTTCCTCTACAAGTGCAAATCGGTCCCTTATTTCAGTTAATGCATGATAATGCACGACCGCACACCGCAAGAGTTGTAAGACAGACTCTCGCCGCAGCTAACATCAATGTCCTGCCCTGGCCTGCTCAGTCGCCAGACTTGAACCCGATTGAGCATGCATGGGATATGCTACAGAGAAGAGCTCTGCCGAATATGGAGGGTATCCAGTCGCAAGAAGACCTTTTTTTGTTGTTGCAACGAACATGGGCGGCCATTCCACAGCGTGATTTGGATGAACTCATTTTGAGTATGCCAAACCGATGTTCTTGTGTTGTTAGTGTTCGCGGTAGAAACACGGATTATTACTTGTTTAAGTTACCCAATAAAATTTTAGAGAAAACTGTTATTTCAGTCTTTTTTTCGAACTTTTGTGTTAGTGGTTCAAATGTCAAATATCCCTTTATTAGGAAAATGGCAAATTTCTTTATTAATGCAAAGGTGACTTGGTTTATCGTTACTGTGACAAACGAAAACACTTTATTTGATGAATCCTTAAAGAAAATTTTAATTAATATCAATCAGGAGAAAAGTTATTGCAAAAATATATGTTGATCCCTAGACACTTTTGATGTGTGTATAATATTTACTAAATTACACAAAATATATACTCAATAAAAAACATTGAAATTTTATTTCATAAACGTCCAAACCACTTGCCCGCACGACTGTACATTGCAGCCAGTAGTTTAAGTTCAGAAGCATTTGCCATAAACTCGCTCATAAGGCTGCAAAGGCAACGGTTAATATGCGGGTTAATGGAAATTAACCACTTTGGAGCTGACTGTACATTATATGGGGTTTACGTCATTCTGAGGAAAAGTCTGCGTTTAATCGTGGTGGCCTAGTGGTAAAAATACCAGCCTCACAAGTATGAGTGTGCGGTCGATTCCAGGTCAGGCAAGTACCAATGTAAATCTTGGACACCAATGACTGATTACAAGGTGAAGGAAAACATCTTGAGGAAACCTGGTCTTTAAGTCTGAAATCGCCAACCCGAGCAAGCATGGTGACTACGCTCAATCCTTCTTTGTATGAGAGAAGACCTGTGCCCAGCAGTGGGACGATAAAAAGGTGGTGATGATGATGTGCTGTATTTGATAAGGCACTTGGGGCTAAATTATAACAGCTGCACTGTTTGATAGATCAGGTTAAGTAATTTTTGCCGCGGCTTGGCCATGGATGGGTGACCATCTTCATATACCAAGATCTCTTTATGGTTTAGCCTCCGTGGCGTAGCGGTAGCGAACGCGGGCGTTGCGCAAGGAGGCACGGCGGGTTCGATCCCCGCACAGTGTACAAGTCTCCATGAATATGAGTATTTAAACTGGTCTGGTCGTTCCTCGGAAAGGAGGTTAAGGCATTGGTCCCGGTTGTCATACGAACATCTAGTGGCAGTCGTTACGGGTTGTTGGAGCCCTCAAAAGTCTAACAATTGGTCTCACTGCAATGCTTAGATATCACCTTCGGGTTGTGCAGGTCAGACGGCAGTCGCTTCATGGAAAATATAGAAGTTAAGCCAAAATCAGCAGTTGAGACTGGTAAAGCGGACCCCAGACTCCAAAGCTGAAAGCTACGGATGCGACTGGGATTAACGCTGAGATGATGACGATGATCTCTTTGTGGTTTAGAAAGCACTTCAGGCCGTAGGTCCCGGCAGCCATTAGTGGATCTTTAATAGTTGTTACGGGTGTACTCTAGTACCGAGAAATTTGCAAAATAGGTATTTGAAGAAACTATTGCCGTCGCGCTGCTTCAAACCTCTCCCGAAAAAGTGCGAAAAGGACAGTTGCAGCTCAGGTTGATTTTATCTACTAAAACGTTGACCAAAAAAGTTTCGTATTCCGCTGTTTTCTTTTTCAAAACACGACAGATCTCAATTATTTTTATATCAAAGTTAGAGGAAAAGTATACCTATCCTTCCATTATTTTTAAAAGAGTAACCGTGGTCTATTTTGCCGACTTTTCTCCACAAGAAGCGACTAATTGAAGAGCGTCTAGAATAGAATAGAATACGCTTTATTATGTACACTACATAAATTACAGGACATAATTGTAAAAAAATTACAAAGGGTAACACAATGGACGGTCTTATCGCTAACAGCGATCTTACGAAACAAGGGTTTCTTTTTTAATAATTATAAACTAATACTTGCCCGCAATCCTATAATCATTGACGGTAAAGCGTGCTAGTTTATTAAAAACCCATTCACTTAAAAAAAAACTTAGTGAATAGGAAGGAAGGCGGCAGTTGAGCGAGGTGATGCAATGTTAAACCCAACAACACGACTAACGATGCCACGCCAGAGGGAGATTGTTCTGGGGACCCTCCACGACCAAACTCCCGATACAACAACATTTGGTGCATCGTACCCGGCACACATCACAACACAACTGCTCAGACCCGTCTTCCGTACGGCTTCAAAAGACATCATGCCGGAACACGACGAATCGCTTGGCGGCAAGACTTTGTCTGATGGGTGGTAAATTTTGCAGGCAGCCGATTTTTATTTAGCTTCCGAAATTTCATAGATGCCCATCTTGGTTTATGGGAAATAAAACATTTTGATTTGATTCGATGGAGCGGAAATTGACGACACAATAGTTGAGAACTTGGTAGGTTGATGAGCATTATAATTAGTGTATTGAGGCGAAAGCATTTCATCTACATAGAGATACGATAGTGTTAATAATGTGTGAATTAACACGCATACTCCATTGAGCACTCATTATCAATTATACATATTCTATCGCCCAATTAATCCCCGTGTGCAAAATACAAATATGTCACAGGTGGTATGTTTGTCTCTCGGTATCATTAAGCATTTCATAGCCTAGCAGTTCTGCTTGCTAGGCTATGAAAATTAAACATTTTGATTTGATTCGACTGTTTGATTTTGGCTGTATTAAGAAGTAACAGTGCCTATCCCCTCGAGTTGGGTAGTAACAATTTTATAAAAAAAAAAAAAACTTAAAGCTACGTAATAGTATATTTCATTACAAGTGCGGAAAGCCTGTCATTACAACAGTTACAGTTCCGACAAATGTCGACCCGAGCCGAGGCGCAGCCGAAGGTGAGGGTTGACAGTCGGAACAAGTTGCAATGACGGTTCCGCACGTGTACAGAACAACTATTTTTAATACAGTTGTGAAAAAATTAAGCAATTTATTAAAATACTAAAAACACAATAAACTCGCCAAGAAAATTTTTGAAAAATGGCGCAAACCGTAAAAGAATATAAGCAGAGATTTTTTTATTCTTCACCCATTCGATTAGGCAAAGGGAACTATGCCCATACAGCCAAGTCTTCAGTAGTATTTTTTTATTGATATGAAATGAAAATGAAATGAGATGAAATTAAATAAAACCTAACCTAACTCATTGAATTAAATCATTAAATCTGATATTGAAACAAATTAGTAGCTTCTTTTTAGAATTATTTGCATGAATCATAAAAACTTCTATGATTTTTTTAAAGTAAAAACTTCATGGTTGGTTTTTTTTTATTTTTAATAGACAATATTTTGACAGTTGGGAAAGAGAACGCACTAGTTCGGAAAAGGTAAAGAAAAAGCACGAGTGTGTAATAGCCCACTTTCCGAACGCTATACGTCCCTGTAATGCACCACTTTTTGAGCAACTGTATTAAAAAATACTCAACAAATATTATTGTTTTTGTATAACAGATATTGTTTGTGTGTGTATGTGTGTGAGTGTGCGTGTGTCGTGTATGGTTGAATGTGTGTGTATGAATGAGTAAGTGTGCGTAAGCAAGCTGCTGTGAAAGCGTGAGTGGCTGTGTAATTGTGTGAGTGGGTTTGATTAGTGTGTCTATGTTTTAGGGCGTGGTACAATTTACAAACTTGTCATACCACAACATTATATTTTAAATTAAATATATTTCTGTTTCGTCATATGTTTTATTTTAGAGGAATGTGCGGAGAGCCTTTTTACAATTATGATAGGAGAGTCTATAAATTGGACATGTTGTGTTAATTACATTGTAAAGGTACGGACCTAAATAATAAAAAAATCTTTTAGTATACGTGAAGCGAGTTTTTGGTGTGATGCATATTATATACTTTCGGCGTTTAGTAATTAAAATATAGGGGGTTATGCGATGTTGCAGTAAAATTGTTTGTAAAATAAAATGTTGCTGGACGTTGAGGACATTGCAATTTGTGTATAATGGATTAGTAGGATAAATTAGTGAACGGAAGGTAGCCACTTTTAGAGTGAATGAATAGGGTCATAATAAACTAGCGCGCTTTACCATCAACGATTGCGTCACTACTTACCATCAGGCGGGATTGCGGTCAAGCACTAGTTTGTAATTTATAAAAAAAAGCATACTTTAATTTCTGTGGGTTCATTGTGCTATAATATGCGCACAACTAGCGGTCGCCAGCGACTTCGTTCGCGTGGAGTTAGTTATGCTCCGCTCCTATTGGTCGCAGCGTGATGTTATATAGAGAACCTAAAACCTTTCTGGATTAATGGGCTATCCAACACAAAAAGAATTTTTCAAATCGGACCAGTAGTTCCTGAGATTAGCGCGTTCAAACAAATAAACAAACTCTTCAGCTTTATATATTAGTATAGATAGAAGCACGGTACACTATATTGTAGGTACACCACGCAGCGAAACGGAACGTGAGATAATTTTTAGCAGATGTTGTTCTTTCAATGTCCAATATTTCGATCATCCAGAGGATCTAGTCTGTTATTTTTATAAATGAAATTAAAAACAAGATCCTATTGTCATAGTGCTAAAAGATGGTAATCTGTTAAATTCATAATGCTCAATCAATTATTGGACAGTCGTCTCGTAATGGAATGGTTAAAGAATGTCATTGCTTTATTAGTATTATTATAAAAATCGTTAGTAGAAATGATTTTATAAAAACTGCTACTCAATTTGAACATTTATTAATATAGAACGAAATGTCAGTTATAGACCACTGGACCAATTTATTTATATGGGAAATTTGCTACTGTTGGCTAAATTTAGGTGCATGAGAAGAATGACTTGTTCTATTTACTATAAAAACTTGCGGGCGGAAAGCAGTGGGCAGCTAGCCGCCCGGTAAGGACGGCGCGGTGTGTTTCCCGCGCGCCTCAAAGAGATGTCAGCATACCGTGACGGGGTCTACGATGACCAATGCCTGGGTCAGGGTTGAGGGTTGGTCTAAAGAGAAATCATGGTCCTGACGCTCAGGCAAGTGAAGGAACACGGGTGGGTTTAATTTAGGATTTAATGAAGGATATTCCGTATCCATTGCATAATATATTTCGTAATATTGGTGCACTCAACAACGTCAATAACCCAATGAATGTTACTGAACTATCAAAATTAGAGCCATTGCCAGTGATAATAGCTGAGTGCCTGAAGTTATCAGAAAAATAACTGTGAAGATTTACCTTCTGGAAAGGTCAACAGAAAATTAATGAAGGCACAAAAAATTCTAACTTATTATGGAAAAAAACATTCACTCTATTTTCATAAAACAGTTTCAGTAACTTGTTATCATAGTAGAATTGAATTAATTTTCTGAAAAGGTTCGAAATAAAATAATAAGAATAAAAAGGCCCGAAATAAAGTAGACTGAAAAAGATTCTTATTATATCTGGAAGAAGTCATTTCATAGTAGAAAAATAGCCTTTGATCCTGTTGTATACACTATTTTTTGAAATGAGTAAATTTGTGGGTACTTCATACACAAAAAAAATATCACTGTATTTAAACTAAAAACTGTGATTTTTTGTCAGGAACGCGTCGAGGTATCAAGCTGAAATTTATATGAAAACCTGATGTCTACTGTCCCTCGAAGATGTGATAAATCTAACGTCTAAGCCAACGCAATTAGGGGTAGAAGGGCGTGTCAGACTTTAACTGACGAAAACCATCATGTTCCTTCACTTGCCTGTTTGTCAAGGGCCACACTATCACTTACCAACTACCCATGGCGTGGCTTTTACCCTTACACTTTTATTTCTTGTTTCCTAGTGATTGGGAAGCATGATTCAAATAGGCAGCCGCCTCCTTCGTCCACGTAAAGTTACTAGAAGAAGAAAATATATAATTCCTTTAAAAAAAAGGCTAAGTCACAGGAAAATACAAAAACGTCTCCTGGCCTTGACAAGAGCTAGGCTCAGTAATGCCGCTTAATAGACAAAGTAAGTATAAAAGATAATACGATACAATACAAAGCATTTTTCCTCTACAAAATAATTACTGACAAAAGATGAAACACTCACAGTAGGCTATTTTGTGGGGGCAGCCATAATCGTTTCCACTTCCCGCTGTCATTATCTTCTGAGTAAATTGATGCTTAATGTTTATCATTTTGTGAAGATCTTAGGCTTGAATATAACTGTGAGTACCTGGGAATTGATCCGCTTTTTATGATGGCCTTGAGGTAGAAATATTTGTATGTAACATGAATTGATAATAACTGAGTCATATTTTGGCGATTCAATACCACGTGGAAACACTAAATAAGAAAAATTACACGTTTTATTATCATTAACTTGTTTGCGTTTAAATTAAAGATTCGTATCTAATTAGTTTTTATGTATGCTTTTTGCCTGATGGTAAACAGTGATGCAATCTTTGTTGGTAAAGCACACTAGTTTTTTTAGAGCCTATTCACTTGCTTGATGACACTTACATTTTAATCAGACGAGAAGACCACCTCAGGCGAATTGTGCCAGTCCTTAGATTTACGGCAAGGGTCAAAAGTGGAGTACCACTCTTGACACTTATTATAAAGTAGAGTAGAGGTCAAAAGTAATAATCTAGTTTTGACCCTTACTGTAAATGATATAAAAGACGAGGCGGATCGCCTCGTCCAAATCGTAGCGGTGTCAACAACGTAAGGTTAGATACTCGCCGTACGACGATGATGGCGGAATCAAATCACGTAATTCCTACGCATATTCCAAAATGCATCCTGTAAAATACCTAAAGGCTGGCTACTCCACGCCTGTGCTCCACTCGTCAGCCGTTCAGTGTTGCCTGTATTTCATTTCACGAACATAATTAATAAAATAATTATAATTATAAATTCGGCAACAAATGAAATATTTCCACCCGAACCCGGGTCATCGCTACTAATGCGCACGCTTCACAGGCTTTTGTAGTCGTAATTTAGGAGCAACTACAAAATAGTGGTTTAATTGCTGACCTCCCTCTAAATAAGGGGGAGCGGCGAAGGCTGGTGCTGAGTTTTGAATTAAACCTAATAGTGCATAATGTTTTAGAAGCTTCCGCAAAGAATGGAAGCTCTGACGGGTTTATGGCCCGGGGTGGAAAATTACCGGTCATAAGTTTCATTATTGTGAGTTAAGACAATGCTTTGGGTTGCTTGTGTTTTTTCATTTATTTAATGAAATGATAAATATTTTAGTGCTTCTTCGTATTAATTTAATAAATTACATACTTATGATATTAGTTGAGAATATAATTAGTTTAGCTTTATATACACACATCAAAAGTGTCTAGGGATCAAGCATTTTTATGCGGATTTCTTGAGATTGAGATGTGGCTTTGTAATAAATTTATGATTTTATAAATTTATATGGATCCTTTTTGGTGCATTTCATAATTTGAATCAGGAACTGTGAATCAAATTCGAGTAAAAGATGAAAATCAGCTGTCAATATTTTCACTATAAAAACATACAACGCATTGAAGACATTATTAGTGCTACTGTTTCCCTACTACTGATTAAAACCAACGTTATTATGGAGCGGCGACGTCATTTAAGCAGGGAAGAAATGCTCAGAGCCGTGGGAATGATAGAAGCTGGTTCCCGGCAACGTACTGTGGCTTTAGCTCTGAATACAAGTCAGAGTGTTATCAGTCGACTTTGGACACGTTACCGAAGCACTGGTACCGTGGCTGAGCGCCATGGAGGACGGTATCGCTGCACCACACGGAGACAAGACCGATACATTCAAATCTTAACTCGAAGAGCTCCAACAATAACCGCCATGATGTTAGCCGTGAGGCTTCATCACTCTTCAGGGAACTTAATTAGCGACCAAACAGTCAGAAACCGCTTGCATGAAGTGAACCTTCATTCCCGAAGACCGCTACGGGTACCACCTATAGCAATGCACAATCGTAGGATTCGATATCAATGGGCTCTTGAACACAGAAATTGGGCAGAAGAACAATGGCGTTTCGTGTGCTTTTCTGATGAGTCTCGTTTTGGTATGAGACCGGATACAAGACGTATACGACACTGGAGAACCCCTGGACGCCAACAGCGATTAAAATCCTGCCAGGAAGTCCATCCTTATAGTGGTGGAACCATCATGGTATGGGCGGGTATTTGGATCGGCCGAAGAACTGAGTTGATTTGGATCAGAGGCAACCTCAACGCTCAAATTTATGCTGAGACGATTGTATCAGACGTCATCGTTCCTCTACAAGTGCAAATCGGTCCCTTATTTCAGTTAATGCATGATAATGCACGACCGCACACCGCAAGAGTTGTAAGACAGACTCTCGCCGCAGCTAACATCAATGTCCTGCCCTGGCCTGCTCAGTCGCCAGACTTGAACCCGATTGAGCATGCATGGGATATGCTACAGAGAAGAGCTCTGCCGAATATGGAGGGTATCCAGTCGCAAGAAGACCTTTTTTTGTTGTTGCAACGAACATGGGCGGCCATTCCACAGCGTGATTTGGATGAACTCATTTTGTGTATGCCAAACCGATGTTCTTATGTTGTTAGTGTTCGCGGTAGAAACACGGATTATTAATTGTTTAAGTTACCCAATAAAATTTTAGAGAAGACTGTTATTTCAGTCTTTTTTTCGAACTTTTGTGTTAGTGGTTCAAATGTCAAATATCCCTTTATTAGGAAAATGGCAAATTTCTTTATTAATGCAAAGGTGACTTGGTTTATCGTTACTGTGACAAACGAAAACACTTTATTTGATGAATCCTTAAAGAAAATTTTAATTAATATCAATCAAGAGAAAAGTTATTGCAAAAATATATGTTGATCCCTAGACACGTTTGATGTGTGTATTTGCATTCATATTAAATTACATTTTTAAATATTTTAATTTAAAGAAATTAAAAATACATAAAAATAGTATTCCACCAATGACGAGAGCAAGGTCCAAACTACCGGTGGTTACAGCTCCAAAGATAGGAACCTCCTCACGATGCGGGTCGTATCAAGGAGTAGGTACTGCCTTTTGAATCAGACCCTTGATCCAAATGCCTAATGAGAGCCTCAATAGATGTTCGAGGCTCTTGGTCATCAAAGTTCACATTCCACATGACAACAATCTCGTGCGCCAAATTGAGATATTTAATTTGTTTTTCTTTCTCATTACCTTTATATTATTATTATTATATATAAGCAGTTTACAAAGTTCCCACTGCTTGATTTTTATTGTAATTTGTAAGAGGGACTGAGCCATAATCGACCAAACGGTGTGGTATCATACCTAGTGTGGGATGGTGATGACACAGTCATGTCTTCAAATAATCGGTTTCGAAACTTGCCAATTTCACGATGTATTCCTTCACCGTTTTGATAATAATAAAATTTGTAAAAAATGAATTGCCTACAGATCTGCATCCTAATTACGTACCACAATATTTTGAAGCATTTATCGCAAATCCATTTCACCGTATGTTTGTAAAATGTGGGTGCTCAGCAACGTAAATAACGCAATGAATAGTGCTGACCTGTCAAAACGAAATTCATTGGTACTGATAGTGTGCTGACATACAAAGTGACGACGGACAACCCATTATAAGTTGGCGAGATGACAAATCTGCAATGACGACGTATTTGATAAAACATTAAATATATGTAAGTTTATAGAAATATTACATTAACTCTGGCCCAGTAAATTTCAGTTAACCCTACAACTTAAAACACTGTATAACTTTTACAATGGTGCCTACTACGTACTTTGAATTCAATTTAATTGTAATTGAAATAAAGTTGAAATTTGTGTATGTAACTTAAAATAGGGCGGCGGGGCAGCCACTACTTTTTACCGCAAGAGTTAGATCGTAGATAAAAAATACACGTATCTGGGTACGATAGACAACTAATAAGTAGCCACGGATACAGGGCTTACATTGTTCTACATCCTTATTATCAATATAGTCTTATTATACTCCACATTATTGTTATAGTCCATAGCTTCCTAATATCTGCTACAGCCGACTGTAATACCATACCGGGCTTCTATAACCATCAATACTATTTTTATTGTATTACTGATAAATCCTCCAAATAATATTGCCGGAACAATTCTGCGAGCCAATCGACGAAAAATTGTATTTCCTACTGCGGATCGTTGCCAGTCAAATTTACATTAGGAAAAGCCGGTTCTGTTCCATATATAATAAATAATACAGGAATATTCTCTCTAATTACACCAACAAAGTAAACCTTGAAAGTTAACGAAAACACCAATTATTTATAAGTTAGCTCTGGGTAATAATACCCTCTTTGACTCAAATCGATCGCTTTAAAAATGTATAGTAATTTCATGGTTTTTATAGCCCTGAAAGTTCGAGTGGCTTATATTTGAATTAATTATGAGAATTAAACAAGTGAGTAGTTTTGTTATTTATTTATTCATACAAGACGTGTTATTATTTCAATTTTGGAAGGGTTACCTTATCGGCGCCCAGATGAGACTGTGGAGTCTACTTTTGTTTGACTATCGTCACAAAGTGACTTCTTATTAATAATTATGTTCAAAACATATACTTAAAATTGTTTGTTATTTAATTGATCGCAGTCTAATTATACAGGAAGTGATATTGAAGGACTACAAAGTCCCCTATTTAGTAGACACGTGTACCTATTTCGTTTTTACACTTGACTATGTTTCTTGCCTTTTAAGGTTTTTAATAAACCTGACTGAATGAAAGTTTTGCTTAAGTATTTATTTATCTACTTGGTTTTTAAACCACGTAAAAGTCTAGTGAACAAAATTATATACATATTATAAACAAATTTATTTGATGACTGAACACCTTTACACATTGAATCTAGACTCCATGTATACGGTAAAAGTAACCATCAATTAGTGACATAATGTTAACTGGGTGTTTGTGTTGACATGTCGGCTGATGTTTACACAACGTCAGGTTTAATAATGTAGTTGGCTTATGAAAGTACTTTTGTTGATACTAAGTAAACAATATTTAGTGTAACAATGTTTCCAAACTATTAATCTGTTTGACATGCTAATAATATTTGGGTAAACAGACAAAGGAAGTCGGATTATACCGCCGCGGGAAGTACAACCGGTCATAGTTGGCAATGTTTGCAAAGCAATAGGAAGTGATGGGCGGGTGTTTTGGGGGACTGTCTTCTGTAATCTGGATATTCGAAAAGTGTTGATTCTCGGACTAATTTCATTAGATGTTTTTTGATTTTGATGCTTCGGGGAGGCTGATGTCTAGCAGTGGATTATTTTCTGCCCAAAAGATAATGATGAAATGAAGATTTAAATTTTATCTTAGAAAGAAAATTTTTTTCCGATGTTAACGCCGATACGTGCCTTTATAAAAATTGAAGGTTTTCGTAATGACTGTCAAAGATTTTTAGAGTGCTTTCAGCCTCAGGGGCATTTTTTTTATTAATTATAAACTAGCGCTTGGCCGCAATCCTGCCTGATGGTAAGCAGTGACGTTATCGTTGATGGTAAAGCGCACTAGTTTATTAAGAGGCTATTCACTCTAGCCACGAAGACACTCAAATTGTAGTTGGATAATCATTTTAAATGGTTACCCATCTACAGACCAAGGCAAACGTAGCTCCAATCGATCTACCTGCAGGGAAATTGCGTAGCAATGGGTTTCAATTTGACAGTTCAACAACTTTCATTACATTATTGATGTTATTGAGCAGGCACACTTTCTGAATATATGATTGAATCCCCCCATCTCCGTTCCATCTTCGTACGACCCATCGTACGGTGAGTTTTCGCTCTTACGTTGTAAACACCACTACGATCCAGACGAAGCGTTTCGCCTCCTCCATTATACCACGTACATCGAAGGACTGGAACAATTTGCCAGCGGTGGAGTTTCCGTCGGACTACAATTTGAGTGTCTTCAAGGCTAGAGTGAATAGGCTCTTAATAAACTAGTGCGCTTTATCATCAACGATTGCGTCACTGCTTACCATCAGGCGGGATTGCGGCCAAGCGCTAGTTTACAATTTATAAAAAAATAAACATATGGAGCAATGGATTAGCAATCAGTTTCAAAATGATTCCAATTGATACTAATACTATGTTATGAAGTCAGGGTGCAGTGCGGCTATTATTTTAGCCATTGACACATCACATACCATAAGTGCGAATTTGCTGATATTTATAAACAAGGTCAAAATAAATTATGTATCGTGACTCCGTAGGTGTGGTGGTGGTCGATAACGATATTTGAAAAATGGATTTGATATTTACGAAGGCGGCATGATTTTCCATTTCCTGAGTAGGTATGTCGAAAAAGCATGGTTGGCGTATGCCCATGCCATGCTATTAAGCAAATGGCTGCCATCGATATCTTAATTGTCCGTGATGAAATTTAAAAATGGAGACTTCGTTCTTTACTTATACAAAATAGTATCGAGCTTACACAAGATAGAATATATGTAAATACATAGGTAAACACATCCCATTAAACACAATTCCGCTTATTCATAAACGCTGCTTAAAGTTAACTAGTGATTAGCGATTGTTTAAACATACATTTTAGACGTTTGCACGTCACTTAATTTTAATCATCGTTTATGAATAAACACCTTAAACTATGTGGTGTATTTATTTATTTATTTGTGTATTATTTTTTATAATGGTTTTAAAAGTGGACAGAGTTTGGGCATAGGGATCTGTCCATTAAGTTAAGATAAATTACTGTTACAGCTAACAAGAATATTTAAGCGCCCAAGCGCACTACGCAGACCACGAAATTGACAGTCACGTGCATGGACCGAAAATCAGTGCGTAATGAGATACAGACTAGTCAACATCACTTTTGTTATATTTTTCTTAAATATAAACCCAAAGTACGAGAATGTGGCTGTCTCATTGTCTAAGTCCTCCACAGAAGACCTGCACAACCAATTACTATCCTCCATTTTCCTATGAGCGTAGACAGAAACTACAAAACGCCACTTAGAACAGTCCATATTAAATATTTATACTATACATAAACTAGAATTAATGCCACCCTAGATCACATCTAAGCCACTTACTATGTTATGACAAGCACAAAGAGAATACTTAATAGGGTTCGTAATAGTTACAAGTTTTAAGGTATGTAAGGCACTCACCCTTTGGCCAAGACCTAGAATTACACGCTCAAGCGACTAGCGACTAGTCTTTTATACCGCATACATTGAAGGACTGGAACAATTTGCTAGCGGCGGTGTTTCCGGAAACAGGTGTCGAGCGATTTGTCGTACGATCGAATCAAATTAATGTACGGTCACGAAAGGAGAGATAAGTAACCAGGGTTATCGGATATTTAACTGAATTAATAGGAAACACTTTCTCCTCGCAGAGAGGAGGCCAGCTGATCGATTCTAAAATAATCTCACCGTGAAAAGCCCACTTGGCTTAGAGTGAGTGTGCTCCGGCATGATGTCTGGTGAAGCCATACGGAGGACGGTCTGAGCAGTTGTGTTGCGATGTGTGCCGGGTACGATGCGCCAAATGTTGTTGTGTTGAGAGTTTGATCGTGGAGGTTCTTCAGATCAATCTCCGACATGGTGAGTCGATAGGCAATTGCAATTCATGACGGACAGGTCATGGTATGAAATTACCATGACCTGTCAGTGGTCTGTGTCAGATGTTGTGGTGTATAAAATCGCACGCACCTGTCGCTTGATGCCAATCACGCCGCAAGCCTCATCGCCCAAGGTCGTGAGCGAGCCTTACAGCATTATAGTACCTACTTAGAACTTAGAAGTTGTTATGCTATGTTTTAGTCTTGACAGGATGTTATTATACAAGTTTAAATTGCTTTGATAGGTCACTTTGGAGTACCTAGAATAATAATGTTATTAGAAGTGTTCTCTGAGAAAATGGCTCTCATAAAACATGGAAGATTACATTTTTGTTTGTTTCCAATTTGTGAACAAAAATGAAAACATCCATCTTCTATGAAACTGGACGCTGAAAAAAATAATGAGGACATCTTTTTTTTTAACATGTAATGTTAATAATTTGCTTTGAGGCAGAGATTAGAACTTACTTAATTACAAGATCAACAAGCCACCTGCCCTCGTTGAGATAGAGTGGGCTATAATCAACTGCTCAGACAGAGTGTGGATTGGTAGATGTCACAGGTTTTCGATTTTTTAGGTCATGACGGTTGCTTCGCGTCTCGCTAACAATGGGCCTTATAAGAAAGCTGAAGGTCTATGCTTGGGATTTCACTGCATGATCAAATCAGAAATGAAGAGACCCGTAGAAGAATGAGAGTACCCGACACTGATGAAGGTCGCGAAAAACCGCTGGATGCGGAAGGCGCTGGATCCGTCGTCGTGGAGATCCTTGGGAAGGCATATAGTGGACGTCTTTCGGATGAAATGATGATGATGATGATGGTTTCTTCTCATTCCTCCTCTTCTTTTGATCGCAGAAATTAGTAAATGAGTGGTGATGAAATAATTTGCCCAATATAAAGAGAGTCTCTAGATCTAAACCTATGATCTACAACTTGTAAGTCGCAGTCTTCACTGCTTACAATTTTTAGTGACGAAAACCATTTTAAAAGGGTCCTTGTCAGTTAAATGAATATTTTTTTATGAATATAATCAGATTTCAATGTTTCTACATACAGCACACAGGCGTCCTTTCTATGAGAGAGAGTGGGCTGTAATCTACCACGCTAGTTCAATGTGAATTGTTTTTTTTTTTTTAGTAATTATAAACTAGCGCTTGATCGCAATCCCGCCTGATGGTAAGCAGTGATGCGATCGTTGATGGTAAAGTTTATTAAGAGCCTATTCACTCAGAAAAACTGAGCGAATAGGAAGGAAGACGGCAGTTGAGCGAGGTGATGCAATGTTAAACCCAACAACACAACCAACGATGCTGCGCCAAAGGGAGACTGATCTGAAGACCCTCCACGACCAAACTCCCAACACAACAACAGCGCATTGTACCCGGCGCATCGTGCCTGATGGTAAGCAGTGATGCAATCGTTGATGGTAAAGAGCGCAAGTTTATTAAGCCTATTCACTTAAAGATCTTAGTGAGTAGGCAGGAAGACGGCAGTTGAGCGAGGTGATGCAACCCAGAGGGAGACTGATCTGAAGACCCTCCACGACCAAACTCCCAACACAACAACATTAGGCGCATCGTACCCGGCACACATCGCAACACAACTGCTCAGACCCGTCCTCCATGTCGTCCTTCATGTTTTCGATTTTTTTGGTCTAGAATATTCTTCACAATGGTTTCATCATTTTGAGAGCAATGGTGGTGATATGATTGCACGGTTAGCATGGTGGTTAAGCTATTGACAGCTGCTCTACGAGTCGCGGGTTCGTTCCCCGCACAGAACAAATATTTGTATGACCTACAAGTAATTGGCTGTTTGTGTATGTAAGTTTTATATATGTATTTCTAAACACACCCACGACACAGGTAAATTTACTAATGTATTGGATTTTTTTATATATATTTTTTTTTTCTAATGATTTTAGTTTTTTTTAATTTCTTGACTCATTCAGCATTAAACGAATTTTCTTTTCGAATATTCTATGAATCTCTACCACGGTGTCTACGTCTTATTAATTACAAAAACCTCTTAAAATATTTCGTATAAATTAATAGATATACCCATCAATATTTTGTATTGATTGACCCAAATATGAAACTCAAATTACACGTATGACTATTCCAAACACTGTTATTAACCTTAGTGCACACATATGTCTTTACACAAATTTCAATTATTAATACAAAATATACTAAGGTGCTTGGTTAAGCTAAGGTAAGTTGCTTGCTTTAATTTCCGGGCTGCGTCCTAGCGTACTTTAATCTCGGCGCCATCTTGTATATTTTGTCTGTTTGTATACGCTACAGTATATTTACTGCTTTAGTTTTGTTTATTTTTCTTGTTTGCCGATTGGAAAGTTTTTAATTTAAGCTTAGTATCTAATATAGCTGGAAGTTGTTGCTGTAGTATAATTAGCGGAAAAAGCCTTTGTTGTTTCATTGTTTTGTTAAATAGACAATCCACTCTGTGCTGTGGGTGTCGTAAAAATAAACTAGAGTACTTTAATGTTTGGAGTATGGGCGATGAGCATTTCCCTGTGGTATAGTAAATTTATTTTTTTGTACAGAATTTATCTAGGCTTTTCTAACTAATTGGGATCGGTTTCCAGCCTTCTTCTTCAACCTATAAAGGTCCACTGCTGGAAAAAGGCTTCGGCCTCCCCCAAAGCTTTTCACGATGACCGGTCTTGTGCTGCCTGCATCCATCGGCTTCCCGCGACCTTCACCAGGTCTTCAGTCATTGTCAGCTTCCAGCTTACCCGAACGCAACTGAATACCAATAGATATTCTACATGAAGATACTGCATCATCATCATCTGTCGTACATTCTCTGAAGTTAACTTCATCCCAGAGTGTTCCAATGCCATTTACTTTGGCCCGTCTCTTTTTTTGTGTTTGATGGGAAATCGTCAAATGACCTCTCCAGCTCTGTGCGGAGCCGAAGGACATGTCAGAATTTTACTGAATAAAATCAAGCCCGCTCCTACAGTGGACGAGCGTTCTACCATGGCATCTTCTGCGGTGCCTAGAGGCATGAGAACGCCAGGATTCTCGCTCCCTTACACGCTCCGGCTCCTCCTTTGCCAGCATCACTACTTCGCAGAAGGAGGTAACGGCCTGCCATGCACTCTCGCTCCGAACCATGGGCTGGGCCAGGGTCGGGCGCGAGAGATCGTCGCTGATCGTCGCCACGACGATACGGCGGTGCTCTACCCAAGCCAGGTAAACCTCCACCGTATGCTCCATCGTCTCCTCAGGGCGATTTGGCCTATACCCTTCAGGTAGTCCTCTCAATGACATAAGAGTTACAAGATCATGGTTAAAGCTGATGACAAAAACCTTCAACTTTTGAGAAAGAGGCATAACTGCAGCAACATAATCATGCAACGACAAGTGTCTCTCTAGCTTTTCAACTAGTAACCCAGTTAGGGTTGCGAAGTGTAAAATGGGAAATATGATACTCTAGTTACCTAAGACTAGTTATCAAATCGGGCTATTAACTACATGACGACTGTCAAACCTAAAAAATATAATATAATAGTTAATAATAAATTAGTTTATTTTCTCTCACAATGGTTTTATAGTATTTAACAGTTTTCAACAATATCATAAATTCACATTGTAAGAGCTGGTGCCTGAAGCAGGTTTTACGAAAAACCTATAGTACAGGTCACCACGCTCGACTTAGTGGCATTATGCAAACAATCAGGCAGGTATCGTGTTTTCTTACTACAGATTTTAACAAAAAAAAAATAATTAGAAGTTAGAGCAATGAGGATAAAGAACAAACGAGAGAAAAAAACCAGCAATATAAACTAAATAGACAAATAGAAGCAGTCAAAAAATAGTGGGACGACCTACATATACTGTATTGTTTTTCTGGGCGGATGCCCTTTATCATCAGAATCAGCCATGTCTTCCATAAATTATAATGTGGTAGTTATCAAGAGAGAATCACTAAAGTCACAATCAAAAGTCATTTAATCTCATAAAATATCTTCCTTGTAGAAATTCACTAAAATCCATACACCAGTAATTATAAAATCACTTAGTCTATCACTTTTATCAGTTTTAATACAATAGGACATAAGATTACTCGGCACAATAGCGATTCGTCGCATACGTGATGTGCTCGCTGTTGACGTTCAAACCAAAAGTGAAATTCAACATGGACGCTCCGCCAGACTGACAGTTGTCAAATCTCGTTCCGATGTATTTCTCAAAAGAGGCGCGTTAGTGACGCGCCGTCATATTTATAAATAATAAATAGGTACAAACAAATTGTAAGAAAATTACTTAACTTTGATAATATCGTTAAGTAAGTTGGACCTTATACTATTGTTTTAAGATGTTATGTAAGTTTGTAACAATATCATAATTTTAAAGAATCTTTTTAGTATTTCTTGCCCACTCCACACTACTCTTTAGAATATATGACGCGCTTCATCTTTCTAACTGATTGACTCGTCCCCTTGACAGTTCAAAAGTACATGAAATTGGTTAATTTGACATAATAGGGATGTTTCACGAGTAAAAAAAAATATTCTATTTAGTCCGTCATTCAGATTATAGAAAAATATTGCATACGTATATTTTGTTTTATCAAATCAATAAAAATTGACAAATATAAAAGGCATCAAAGATCAGGAGTGGTGGCTGGTGACGTCACTGCTCGCTAATAAGTGTAGCGTGAAGTGACGTCACACGAATTTTCTGCCTTGTATAGGAGATACAGGTAGTCATTTTTTGTTTATATGAAAAAAGAAAAAATACGAGTCTAGTATTTTTTGGAAATCTGACTGACGGACTAACTAGTTTTTTTTTAGTCAAATACCCTATTATGATAATATAATGATAGTTATCATAATTATGATAATTTGATATAAAGCAACATAAGTACTAATGTTACTTTGTACCTGCTTCAAAGCGGTTGGCAAGGTACTCGATATCCTCAGATATATAAACCGAAACGGAAAAAAGAACGTTTATTTGTTACAAAAACACGTGCATACATCAAGATAATTCATTCTAATAAGAATGTGAAGTAAAATATATAATAACAATGAGCACAAAAGCAGAAATAATCAACTGTTGTACATCTTTGACATGATAAGAAGGCTTTCACCCGCATTATGCTATGCTATGTGGACCCAGAAAACAGCAAATAAATCATATCCCTGAAACTCACACTATATACAGCTGTTACAGCTAATAATCCTCTCGGTAACGAGAACTCAAAGGCTGTTCAACAAATAAGCAGCATACAAAGGTAAATCTCAATCAAACGTAACAAAACAAGCTTAGTACACGGACAAAGGAGGACTTGATAAAAATGGATGTAAAAAACATCGGGCCCCGCAGGCGTTTCATTTGTGCCTTTTGTTTGCCTAGCGAGCTTCTTCATTAAACGTTAGGGGTGACAATATCAGCGATTGTTCTACAGCAGTGTTCAACGTCGCGAATCACTAGGGGGCCGCCAAGCCTCACTGAGGAGGTCGCTGTTTCTGTAAAATTATAAGAGGTTTCGAATTAAATCAAACACTTCAAAGTTTCGGTGGTTGTTCTTTTTAAACCGACTTCAAAAAGTAGGAGGTTACTCAATTCGACCGGTATATATGCTTTTTTATGTTTGTTCGCGAATAACTTCGTCATTTATGAAACGATGTTGATAATTCTTTTTCTGTTGTTTTCTGTGGAAGACCAGAGAAATCAAGGGGAACTTTCAAAAATCGCAGGGGCAACCAGAGCGTTTGTAAGTGTTTTTCATTAAGTATTTTAGCGTCAGCATCCAGTTTAACCGGATGCAGCTGAACAGTACTTTTCACAACTAAAAAGTGTACCTTAAATAAAAACTTTTTTACAAAAAAAAAAACAACCGACTAAAAAAAATTTTTTTTTAAATACTTTGCCCCTTACACGGTGCAATTTAATTGCCTTTGGCTTCACTTAATTTTAAGCAACAATAAAAGTTGCATTGTCTAAACACCATTTAGACGATCAAAGTCATTTGTTGCATAAATTTTATTGTCTGCCATAGGCAAATAAATTGCACCGTGTAAATCAATTTACTCCTGTATCGCGACTGCAGTTACAAGTATTTAAATTCACATACACAAATAGCCAGACCCGGAATAACTACCTGTAGGCCATACAAATAATTTTGTTCTGTGCGGGAGTCGAACCCGCGACAGGTAGTGCAGCAGTCAATCGCTCAGTCACTACACCAGCCGTGTCGTCGATCGTTGTGGCAATTATGTTTTCTGTTCAACTAAAAAGTACACAAAGTGACAGAATGAAATTCCAAGTTAAGAACAGTGAAGGGAAGAAGTCGTCAAATATTTTTCGATATTAAAAGCGGCCCTCTTACTATTAAAAATGTTCAAAAACATTGTTCTACGATATTACTAACATTTTCAAAAGGAATTTCATCAGAAATACGGTCAAAGTAAAACAAAAAATATATCAAATAGACACACACATATAAAGGCACCTTTGACGTTCAGTAAAAAATTACAAGAATTGATTCTAGCCGCTTCTTCCAAAAGGTAACAAGTTTTAGCTTATTTAAGTATTTGTTTAAATAGTTTTAAGATTTTTTCCTCATCATTTTTTATTCAACTAAAGCAACTGCCATCTAATCTCTTCACCACCCATAGTTAACTGGTAAAGAATGCCTAAGGCATTAAGTCCGCCTCTTTGTGCAAAAGTATTAATAAATAAATAAAAATAACTTTCATGTGGATCAAAATAGCCTAGAAACGTTGACTATTCACCTTTAATCTCATAACCCAATGTAACGTTACACGTGTAACCCGTCAAGATCCGCTACACAACTAGGCAAAACAATTCTACCTTTGGCTTAACACCTCAACGGTCGGTATAACACAAAACAAAACAAGCGAGCAAATTCAGGAATACTCACCTAATTACCTTTTCTTACTTGGCAAAGAAACCTCAAAGATTTAACCCAACACAGGTAAACCACTAACGCGTTTTAAGGGCTGTTGCTCAACGAAATTGGAATTGAAACTGAGCGTTGGCCCAACTGACTGTGTCTGAGCGCAGCGCAGCATTGAAACGTAGAAATTATTTCGACGTCGCCTTTTAATTTTGCCGACAAAAGTGTCATTATTTTGTAATTAAATTAGACGAGACTTTGCGGTGTAATGGTGTACTGCCTTTAGACGACAGTGGGATATTTTGGTTTAGTACAAACGTATTTAGATATGGTAATTTGTAAATAGCTGTTGCAAAGCAGGAGTGTACGCTAAAAGAGAAAGAAATTTAAGTCTGAAACGAGTTTTGCGGAGACCTCGTCCCCTTACATGTTAGACTAATTATATTTCATAAGATTTCTATTGTTTGTCAAACTGAATTAAGCCTAAATAACTTCACAAGACATCAGTTATCTGCGAGTGGAAGTCCCGTCAAAATCAGTTTCGGAGATTAGTCGGAACGAACTGACAGACAAAAAAATAAATGAATGAAATAATGATAATAATGAATAAATTTTCATAAAGTGTGTATAATAAATAGGTTTTTATTATGACTTAAGTTCCTGTATCCCCTAGATGGGGCAGAGGGCGTCAACGACCATCTTGTTATAAATTTAGACAACAATCAACTCAGGAGCAAATCCTCACCCTTGGCGTGAAAAAGGCGTCCACGTAAAGTAAGCAAATCAGAGGCGCCGGCATGTCGACTCGGCTACAGCTAACGCCGCGCTTACGGCTTGCTGACCGCTGAATGACGGCACTATTTTAGTCATTTTAAATCGGCAATGCAGTGAAAGTGCAATGAAACATAAGCTAGGGAGCGAAGAGACGTAAGCTAGGGAACGAAGAGCTGTAAGCTAGGGTACGGAGAACCATAAGCACAGTAAATGCAAGCCGACCACGCACCACACCGCACTTCGTGAGTTTGTCCTCAGACAAGGTGATTATGTAACAAATCCTATTTGCATGCGTTGTAGCAGGGCATTAAACTTAATCCAGCAATTGATGGTAATATCGTTTTTTTTTTTCTTCAACCACAAGCCATTCATCATCATCAACCTTTTTATCGTCCCACTGCTGGGCACAGGTCTCCTCTCATACAGAGAAGGATTGAGCGTAATCACCACACTTTCTCAGTGCGGGTTGATGATTTCTGTTTCCTAAAGACATTTTCTTGCACCTTGTAATCTGTCTTTGATGTCCAAGATATACTTAGAAAAGTTACATTGGTACTTGTCTGACATGGAATCGAAAACGCTCAGTCAACCTTGAGAGGCTGGTGGTTTTAACCACTAGGTCACCACGACTTCGCACAAGCTATTATCTCAAGATATTTCTTATAATAATTGAATAGACTCAGCAAAAAGCTTCCGAAATAGAGTTCTATATAATTACCTGTAGCTTGTGAATATTTGTAATATTTATTTAACTTGTACAGAGGCTAAAATATCAAGCTGCTACTTTCTGTCAAATTTATTTATTAGATTTTAAACTTTATCGCTAAAGCTTTAGGCTCAAGGACTTGATTGGAAAAGACATTGCCCGAAACCAGAACCACCTTAAAGCAATAGAGCCGTGCCATAAAAATGTACTGATAAAATGTTAAATATTTATTTTTAAAATTTCTGATTTAACTTCCACGCATCGGAAGACGCAGCGTGGCCAGTCCCTCGACAAGGTGGACCGCCGACCTGGTGAAGGTCGCGAGAAACCGCTGGATACGGGAGGTGCAGGACCGATCGTCGTGGCGATCCTTGGCGGAGGCCTATGTCCAGCAGTGGACGTCTTTCGGCTGAAATGGTAATGATGATGATAACTTGATTGAAATTGTACGTGAACCTGATATTTTGTATTTAATTAGTAATTTATTGGATTTGATAGCATAGTTTTTAAATGAAGTATTTTAGTAAAAGCAGTCAGAGTTGCCGAAATTAAAAACCTCCCCAATTGATAGTACATATATTGATAGATGCTGCGTTTTGACAATAGTTTCAACTAAGACATTCTTCTGGGATTATTGTAATCATTATTATTATGTGGCGATCTGAGTGCGATTAATATAATAATTATAAATAAAATATATGTTTAATTTAACATAAATACATTTCATTTAATAATATTTGATTGATAAATTAATGAACAAATAATTTATAATACATATATGCAGAAAAATCACACTGATTTAGCTAGCCCCAAAGTAAGTTCGAGACTTGTATTATGGGATACTAACTCAACGATACTATATTTATAATAGATACATATATAGACAAACACCCAAGACCCAGGCCAATCAGGAAAAGATCGTTTTCCATAATGCCCTGTCCGGGGTTGAAACCCGGGGCTTCCAAGTCGCAGGCAGGCGTGTTGACCGCTGCGCCACGGAGGACGACAAAATTTATACATAACACACTTTATTGGCTCTTAATAAACTAGTGGGCTTCACCAACAACGATTGCGTCACTGCTTAACATCAGGTGGGATTGCTATTAAGCACTAATTTGTAATTTATAAAAAAAAAATGATTCCTCTTAGCGATAAGACCAATTGTGTCAATCTTCGGAAAACCTTCATATTTATATTCTGTAATTTATATAGTGTACATAATAAAGAGGATTATATTCTATCAACAAAAAAGATCAATAGCTTATAACTTACAAACCTCCACAGAAAAAAATAATCAATGACTACCGAATCCATTTCCAAAAAAAGAACCATGTTTCATAAACCCATAAAAATGAACATTTTCACAAACAAACCACAATTCAATCCAGGCGTATTATTGTTGGAAAAATTCATAGTAACCAATAAACAACTGGACGGCTGAAACATGCTGGCACATAACATAGATAAGTTCAGAAGGCTAGCTCCATTCAGCTAGTCAAAACGCACGCCTTCGGGTACAGACGACAGCACATCAAGCTTGTAAGATTTCTTCATTACATTTGCAACTTTATCTGTAAAAAATTAAGGCTCAAAGTTGATTGAGAATTTTTTATAGTTTCGGGTACTTTAGGTTAGTTGTCGTCCGTACATCAAGAGTAAGCGCACTGACGGTTGGTGTTCGTTCAATACAGCACACACGTAACAATGTTCTTACTAACTTAAGAATAAGACCTGCATAAGCCCACATCAAAAGTAGTTTTCTTTTTTACTTTTTTAATAGATGCTCGATGGTAGGCTATATCAGCGGCTGCCGGCAGTCTAGTGAAGCCGTAAGGAGGACGGCTCTGAGCAGTTATATTGCGATGTGTGCCGTTTGATGCGTCAAATGTTCTTGTGCCGGGAGTTAGGTCGTGGAAGTCTCCAGACCAATCTCCTTCGTCTGGCACAACATCGTTGGGTTTAACATAGCATCACCTCGCTCAACTGCCGTCTTCCTTCCTACTTACTCAGTTTTTTTTGAGTGAATAGGCTCTTAATAAACGAACACGCTTTACCATCAACGATTTCATCACTGCTTACCATCAGGCGGGATTGCAGTCAAACATAAGTTTACAATTAATAAAAAAAAGATAATAAACTTACTACTTAAGTAACTAGGACTAGGATAGTAAGTTGTTATTCGCGAAAGCACGAAGAGATTGACATCGTATGACGCGAAATATGGTAACAATCTTCTGTTTAATGTAACCATAGATCAACTACTTCCACTAGTATATACCTACGTCTCATGTTAGCTAATGTAAAAGATGTAAAATCGCGCATGAATCGCTATGCACGTGGCTTGTATTAGACCATCGCACGGACGCATCTAAATCTGCGTACGCCTCTTTCACTTGTATTATGGAGCTTGCCTTCTGACCATATATTTTCTCCCGTTGCTGCGGGACAGAAGTTTCGGGTACAGTCACGCCCTTTCCCTGTTTCGGTCAGGCGGCGTGACATCGTCTGTTATTGCAACGCTCAGCGAAATGTGTTCTGATTTTGGGTAAGGTCCTTACATTTATTTCGTAACGATTATGGCGATAATCTTCAGTAATAATGGTGTACAATCAGTTGAGATTAATGGGATGGGATCAGGGTAATGAATGGGTAGATAATTTTGTATCATTATTAGCTAATAATATTGATTTATATCTTATACAAAATGATCCATTTTGTTAGTGTCATGAGCAGTTTAAAACTAAGTTAGTTCACAGACATAAACGCATACAATTTTTGAAGGAGTGATCTCATACATGTCTGCTACACATACTTAGGATGCCCTTGCCACTCACATGTATTCAGTGCGTAAGATCGCCGTGAAACCATGTGTACATGCCTTCATAAACATGGCACATGCGCTGCAATATGGAGGGAACTTCAGCTGCATGTTTTAGTGTATTGGACCCGTAGACCATTGACCGCCCTTTTACGTGTATCCTATCTACAAGCTGCTGGGGTATAATTTCTAAAAATTGGACTCGCTTGTATAGCGTGCAAACCTGTAGGCCAGTATCTTATCCCTGACTGTCTTATGTCGTCTGCTGCAACACTCTCTCTCACCCAGTAAGAAAGAGTGAGCTGTAGTCAACAATACGACCCAAGTGCGGAATGTTTTTTAATGTAACATATGTTTATATTTTTGGTTCTAAGACATACCGCATAGCAGAGGCAACACATATACGATTATTTTCATTATAAAATTTGTGTACGAAAATAAAAAGCACTGAATAGATTTAGAATTGACCAAGGAAAAATGATTTTTTGCATAAAATACTACAATTTATTTAACAAAAATGATTTTCATACAAAAAGAAAACAAAACATGACGTATGAAAATTAAACCAGCAAAATGGGCAACATCACCTATAATGAGTTTCTCCACGCCACCACATAAACAACCCCGCACAAGAGCCTA
Source organism: Sesamia inferens (assembly GCA_037179545.1). Classification (NCBI taxonomy): domain Eukaryota; kingdom Metazoa; phylum Arthropoda; class Insecta; order Lepidoptera; family Noctuidae; genus Sesamia; species Sesamia inferens. Next base: position 5,378,509 of record CM073936.1, on the reverse strand, counting down.
TTATGAAATATTAATAACTGGCTCTAGAAGCCATAGAGAGCCAATTTTTCTGTCCATTGTGCTCAGATAGCGTTGATAAGGACAAAGCGAGTGAACAAAGCCGGCAGTACAATGCCAACACTGCAGAAATGAGTGTTGTGGCTATTGATTTCGACGGTATTTTAACGTGAACGTAATCGGCTCTGTTACTGTTTCAGTTGCATTTAAAGAATGGAAATGGATTAGCCGTAGATGCCACATACAAAGTGTAAGCACGAGCTGGAAATAATGATTTTAAATATTTCACTTTGAGCGAATTTCTTTATATTTATTTGATTAAAAGCTACAATAGGAAATTAACAAGCTAACATTGATATATAGTTTACACAAGTATACATAAAATAGATTAGAAGAAAAAAGTAGGCTCATGAGCATCAAAAAATTCACATTGCTGTCAATGGGATAAGTGCCCAAAAAGCTGGTAGCTTGACCACGTTGGGAAATGCGAATTCTTTGAGCTAAAATAGGCCCGGCCTCTGGTTATATTAAGAGTCAACCAACCGCTTGGCGATATTCTGAAAAAATCTAGGAGCTCTCGGACTCCAAGGCCTTAGTGTTTACAAAAAATACAAAATACAAAAATATTTATTTCATATTCATCATAAATAAGGTTTCGACCCCAAAGGGCTCAAACATGTAGCACGTTATTATAATTGTATAAACACGCTGAAATTTTAATGGTTATTTTCCCGCGGCAGAACGATTTGCTTTAAGGAGTACATTCGATGAATAGAGTAAAAGACAAACATAAAAATGATTGTGTTATAAAATAATACAAAATAATTAAAAAAAAAATCTTCAACTCGAAAAAGTGAGAAAAGTTACTTACGCTAGATATAACTTGTAGGTACTACTCGGAATGCACATGAAACCGCCTCAAAGGAAAGCAGTGCATTTAATGTTCAAACCATAATAAGCTCCCGCGCGTAGTGATAGGGCATAAAACAACTTGTAGGCAATAATCCAAAAATTCACCCCCATGACGACAAAGGAAAAAAAAAGTTCAAACCAAAAAATCTGTCATGTGCGTTAATACGGTATAAAATAACTTAAATGTACCAATAAAAAAAAACTACCGCTCAAACTAGCATTCAAAAAAACGCGTTCTAAGGCGATGCCGCTTTATAAATCTCAAACTCAACTTGTCACCACCATTATTCAAAAAATTTGCTGAAACGCATGGACACAGAATTCAACAACACAACCAGCAATGATGCGCCAAAGGGAGTTGATCTGGAGACCCTCCACGACCAAACTCCCGACATAACAACATTTGGCGCATCGTACTCGCCACACATCGCAACACAACTGCTCAGACCCGTCCTCCGTACGTACGGCTTCACCAGACATCAAGCCGGAACACGATGAATCGCTTGATGACAAAACTGTGTCTCGCAGGTGGTAACTTCTGCCGGCAGGCATTCAAACAATAGGGATGATTCCTGGGTAAAAAATAAAATATTCTATTTAGTCCGTCATTCAGATTATAGAAAAATATTGGATACGTGTACTTTGTTTTATCGAATCAACAAAAATTGACAAACATAAAAGGCATCAAAGATCAGGAGTGGTGGCTGGTGACGTCACTGCTGGCTAAAAAGTGTAGCGTCCAGTAACGTCACACGAGTTTTCAACGCACTGTGTCGTCTTCATTTTTTGTTTATATGAAAAAAGCAAAAATACTACTAACTAGTTTTTTTTAGTCAACTACCCTATTTTCGGTGGTAGGCCATACTATCTTAAGGCCTAACTCGAGGTAATTCAGCTATTTCGTACCACGGACATATTGCGCTGCGCAAGCTTAAGATAATTGAATCATTTGAGTCAGTGTTGAGTGAATTTTGAACGAATAAGAGTGCTGTTTAATGCTATACATGTAACACATGAATTAAGTGTTTTATCAACTAACAGTCCCTAAGGAAGTACTACTATTTTTTATAAAAATGCAAATCATAATCCACATAGCACGTTAATATTACATAGCATAACAGTTTTTAGGGCGATTGAATCAATTACTTATAAGATTGAATCAATTACTTATAAGATTGAATCAATTACTTATAAAGAAAACATTACTACTCATCATCTCAGCGTTACTCCCAGTCGCATCCGTAGCTTTTCAGCTTTAGAGTCTGGGGTCCGCTTTACCAATCTAACTGCGGATTTTGACTAAACTTCGATATTTTACGTGAAGCGACTGCCGTCTGACCTCCACAACCCGAAGGTGATGTCTAAGCATTGCAGTTAGACCAATTGTTTGAATTTTGTGGGCTCCAACAACCCGTAACGACTGCCACTAGATGTTCGTATGGCAACCGGGACCAACGGCTTAAAGTGCTTTCCGAGGCACGACCAGACCAGTGCAAATACTCATATTCATGCATACAAATATTTGCACTCTGCAGGGATCGAACCTGCGCCTCCTTGCGCAACGGCTGCGTTCACTACCGCTACGCCACAGAGGCTGTCAACAAAAGAAAACATTACTACTACTAGCCATAAAAAAGTATTGGCATTTTTAAGGGTTTTTAAGTTTAGGGGTATTTTTACGATAACAAAACAAATTGATTTCATGGCGTGGGTGTAACACAATCAATTCTATGAGAAAAATACATCTAATTCAGTGTTTTTCCTCGTAAATGTATTGAGAATAGATTTTTGAGGAAAAATAGAATGTACGATCAAAACAAATTCGATACTTGTATGGTATTAAGTCAATTTCTATTCGATGTAGGTATCATAAGTATAAGTCGATAATTTAATAGGTTGAAGACGAAATTGGGTGATTATTTTTAACACGTTTGGTATATTAAATCACTAGCTGCACCTCGCGGGGTCACCCGCAGAATTTTCTTTTTTTTATAGAATTATAAACTAGCGCTTGACCGCAATCCCGCCTGATGGTAAGCAGTGACGCAGTCGTTGATGGTAAAGCGCACTAGTTTATTAAGAGCCTATTCACTCTAGCCTTGAAGACACTCAAATTGTAGTCCGACGGAAACACCGCCGCTGGCAAACTGTTCCAGTCCCTCGATGTACGCGGTATAAAGGAGGAGGCGAAACGCTTCGTCCGGATCGTAATGGTTTTAACAACGTAAGGGTGGAAACTCGCCGTACGACTGGTCGTCCGATGATGGAACGGAGATGAGAGGAGAGGGGAACTAAATCATGCAATTCCTTCGCACATTCTCCAAAATGCATCCCATAGAAGACCGAAAGGCTGGCTACTCTACGCCTGTGCTCTAGGCTTTGGAGACCGTCTCGAGTTAAGTCAGGGTCACCAATCAGCCTCTTCGCCCGCCTCTCCACTGAATCCAAAGTGGCCAGGTGACACTTACCAGCACCAGCCTAAATGTGGCTGCAGTACTCCACACACGAACGGACCTGTGCTTTGTACAGCATTAGAAGCTGCCCTGGTGTGAAGTACCGCCGGACCTTAGCGATAACGCTAAGTTTCTTGGCAGCCACTTTGGCCTTGGACTCAATGAACCGCCCAAAGTTTAGGTTCGAGGAAATCTCAACTCCCAAAAGCTGAAGGCGGTCGGTACACTCCAAGGATACATTTCGAAAAGTAGGAGCCAAGGTGAACGGGCTCCTTTTGACGGTAAAAAGATACGCCTGCGTTTTGGCGGCATTGAATGCTACAAGATTGGCATTGCCCCATTCGGAGACTGCCTGTAGTGCAACATTCGTTCGCTCTACCATAGCCTCTCTTTCAGACCGGATTGATTCCCTACTAGCCCGAGCATCCGGCAGGTATCTCTCCACAACTGTGCTGTCATCTACATACCCATAGATACCGAGCATCAGCAGATCGTTAATATGCAGCAGGAACAGAGTTGCAGAGAGAACAGACCCCTGAGGAACACCGGCATTAGTCAACATAGGCTCAGATGAGCATCCGTCGACAACGACTCGGAGGGACCGTTCAGTCAGTAAGTCTTTTACCCAGCCAGTCAGGCCAGGGGAAATGCCGTACGCTGGAAGCTTAATCAAAAGGCCAGCGTCCCATACCCTGTCGAAGGCCTTCGAGACATCAAGGGAGCCTGCAATTCTATACCTTGGGAATATTTTTATAACTTTTTTTATTAAACGTTGCTCCACACTAGGAATTTCTCCTGTAACGTGGGTGCGTTTACAAACATATAACTCACATACACAAACATCCAGACCCGTAACTAGTACTTGTAGGTCGTAGAAATATTTGCTCCGTACGGGAATCGAACCCGCGACACACGGCGCAGCAGTCATCAGCTTAACTACTGGTAAGTATGAAGCTGTGTCCGGTTAAACTAGAAGCCGACTCTAATGTAGTTGGAAAAAGTTAGGTAAGTGATGCCGATGACTTTTTTTTTTTTAAGCTATTGCATAGCTTCTATCGCGGGCCTTGAGCGCGGGGACCGAATCCAGAAATTCCGTAACGAAAAAACCTCACGCTCCCCATCGTCTAACGTCGTTTCAGTTCGGCAGTCTTCGGCACGGTATGTTTGTGTGCGTGCGACTACATCTTTTGAAAACAATTTATAGATTTTCAAAAAGAGCATGCATATTGCAGGGCGCGAACTCAGTCCTACACACTTGCCATGTTACTGATAGTCGCGATGTGCTAAACTTGTGATTAATTTTCTCTCTGAAATAGGTCTTCTATAGAGATATGTCATAGACGTCATCGACGTTGTCATGGCTACCTTAAAAACTTTTCATATAATTAATTATTAAGTACTTTTATTCAAATTAATTTAGTAGTGTTTTTATAAAATAGCTTCTTTTTTAACGGAAAAGCTAAGATGAATGTCATGCTAATTTTTCATTGGACTTTTAAATTATTTATAGTGTTGTTTACTAAATAAAAGCGCGTGATTTTATAGAGTAAAAAGTGCTCACGCGACCGTTTTTTCAATTGTTGCAAGAATTCAAAAGACTGTCTTTAAATAGTGTTCAGACGATTGCTCAAAGTGTATTAGATTTCATTAGTAATAGAAATGGCATTTCAATAATGACTTTCAACTGCCAGTCTAAATAGTCATAAATACGATTTACAAGATTCAGTTACGAGACAAACAAATGTGTTACTTCTTACCGAAACTTGCATGACGCATGATAATCCAATTGAAATACCTAATTTTAATTGTATTGTTCAGTTCAAACGAGATACTGTTTCAAAAGGTGGGGTAGCTATTTACCAAAATAAAAATGATATTACTAATATTATGACTCCGAATATTGAAATAAATATTGCACACGTTAGCGATGTTAATGTTAGGCGCTCAGTTGTTGGAGATATTTGTGCGTGCTTATGCAAACTTAGAAATGGCCTACAAATAGTTATGGTAGCAATTTACATTTCTCCGAATCCAAAATTGGACGAGGTAGAGCATTTTATTCATCGCATTTTACTGGAGTAACTCGAGTGGCTCGAAAATACTTGAAACAAATGGTAATAAATTTCCACTTATCTTGGCTGGCGATTTCAACATTAACTTCGCTGATAAAAAATCAGAGCGGTGGACAACTTTTCTATCAAAAACATTGAATTTGAAAATGAATAATGATCCACAAAAGTCCACAACAAAATATGGGACCACCATTGACGCGGTATTTTCTAGGTATTTAGAGGATATTAAGTCGCAAACTTATGTTTCTTATTTCAGTTATCATAAACCTATAGTTTCAATGATAAATATTCCTGAATAACCAACAGCTACTGTAAGGTAATAAAACCCACATGTATTGTAAAATAATAAAAATATTTTAAATAATATTAACTTTTTATTTATTTAATAAAAGAAAAATTTGTTTTCTTACCGGTCACCACGCTCAAAAAGTGTAACTTGAATTAATATCAAAGAAAAAAAAATACTGCATAAATAAAATAAATAAATAATTATAATTGCATAAATTGATACAAAATGCTATGCAATAGCTTTACCGCGGCAGTCCCCGAGTGCTACACGTCTTTTTTGATTATAAACTAGCGCTTGACCACAATCCCGCCTGGATGGTAAGCAGTGATGCGATCGTGGATGGCAAAGCGCGCTAGTTTATTAGGAGCCTATTCGCTCAGTTTTTCAGAGTGGAAGAAAGACGGCAGTTGAGCGAGGTGATGCAATGTTAAACCCAACAACACGACCAACGAAGCTACGCCAAAGGGAGATTGATCTGAAGACCCTCCACGACCAAACTCCCAACACAACAACATTAGGCGCATCGTACCCGGCACACATCGCAACACAACTGCCCAGAACCGTCCTCAGTACGGTTTCACCAGACATCATGCCGGAACACGACAAATCGCTTGGCGACAAGGCTTTGTCTAGCTGTTTCCCGTGACTCCGTCCGCGTGGACTTCAGTTTACAGCGCGCGGTGGTTCCCGTAAATTAAAAAGAGCCCAGTTGATATAAAATAAGCGCCTGTTAAATTAATGGGAGCAATATGTAGTCCGTCTGTGTTAGATCCCGTTTTCGCAACATTTTTTGTTACTGCTCTGCTCCTATTGGTCATGGCGGGATGTTACACAGGGTGTATCTGACTGGGTGTATACATTTCGCGAAAAGGCTAGACTTATAAAATTGTGATAGTCATTTATGTCGTTAATGGACGGTTACAGAATTCACAGTGTTTAAAAAAAGTGTCAGCTCGGCCTTTGAACGTTGCAAGCGTGTCGCCGTGCGGGTTTGTAGGTATGAAGTTGATCCCTGATATGAACTAGATTAAATCAGCGGATAAGATAGTTTTTCAAGTATTGTTTTCCTTGCGCTTTTTTGCGTTATTAGCAAATTAATTTATTAAAAAATTATGAACGGTATAAAGTGAAAAAAAAACCACATAGAATTTTTTTTAATCATGAAAAAGTCGACAAAAAATTCCACCACTGGAGAGTTCAGAATCAAGTACTAGATCCATAGTACTCGTTTGTGCGTCGATGTCAGATACATCCTTTATAGTCTATGTCCTTTCTCAGGCTCTAGACTGTGCACCAAATTTCATTACAATTGGTTCAGTAGTTTTGGCGTGAAAGCCAGACAGAAAGACAGACAGACAGGGACACTTTCGCATTTATAATATTAGTATCGATTTTAAAATAAAAATCTTCAAAAGTTAGTCTCTCAAAGAACAACAATCAATTTAAATTTAACATTTACCGCTAAACTAAACGAGTTGACAAACTGATTTACTTTCATTCGACCACAAACTCGCAGTGACCACAGAAAATTCACGGCGTACCACATTAAACTCCAAGCTCAGAAATAACTAGACGTTTTTGAATTTCAAATCGAGTGTTTAACATTTTCATGGCACGCGAAGGGTTAGCATTTATTGTGCAAGGCTAAATAGGACTAAAGTTTATTAGACGTGACTCCTTTGCATGTAGTACGGTATTTTAATGGGAGTTATTTTTGTGTGGAAAGGTCAGAAGATAATGTTAGTTCAGTTCTGTTAATTTAAATTAGAAGCTGACTAATTTGACAGGGCTAAACTAATATTTGCCTACTATCTTTTTCTTAATAAAATAGGGAGAAAAATATACTATGAATTTAATTTTGTTTAGTTTCTGAACAAGAGGATCAAAGCCATTGTCTTGTAATAGCTTAGACCACCAAAAACATAAATGTATAAAACCGACCAAGTGCGTGTCGGACTCACGCACAAAGGGTTCCGTACCATTGATTTACGAAATTAAAGGACTTAAGTTATTTGTATGATAGATTACAGTTTACAGCGGTTTACGGTTTACGAGACATTAAAAAAAAACTACGTACAAAATAATTTTCGTTGGTAGTTTTCATCGTAATGTACATCATATTTTTTTTTAGATTTTTCATTTTTTTAATTTAGAAGTAAGAGGGGGGGGGGGGGGCAACTTTTTTCCACTTTGGAAGCGTCTGTCACGAAAACTACCCCGTTTAGAAAAATAAAATACTTTAGAAACCTCGATATCATTTTTGAAGACCTATCCATAGATATCCCACACGTATGTGTTTGATGAAAAAAAAAAAAATATGAGTTACAGTTCTAAGTATGGGGAGCCCCTAATATTTTTTTTTAATTATTATTATTGCATCAAAATCTTAATGCGGTTCACAGAATACATCTACTTACCAAGTTTCAACAAAAAATGGCTGTGGCATGATAGACATGACGAATCTATAAGGGTTCCGTTCTTGCCATTTGGTTACGGAGCCCTGAAAACGAGAGCCAAATTCAATATTATAATATGGTGAGGTTGTCGACTTCACCGACAAAATAATTGGGAACTAAATGGGTGCCATTTTTTTACAATCATCAACATTTTTACCGTCCCGCTGCTAGTATTTGGAACAGGTTGGAAATTTTATACATAGTACAATAGCATACTTAAAAATACTAGACACGTGTTTCGGGTTTCAGATATAGAAGAATAACGTTGTCTACCGTGTAACATTCGCAAGTAACGTGTTTTTCTGTAGGAAAAAGAATTTTCTAAATCGGTTATGTGGATCCAAGGATTATCCCCTACAAACTCACAAGCTTTACCTCTTTATAATATCATAGATTTGTGGCTAGATAGAATAGAATTTGTTGCTAGGTGAGTCGCGAAAAAATACCGGACACGGGAAGGGAAAGGGGAGGTGTACACAACTTTTTTTTTTTTTTTCAACTATTAGGTACTTAGGTCAACTGCGTAAATACTACCGAACTTCGCGTAATCTAGCTATCAACTTGGTAAACAAAACTCGAAAATCTAACCAAAATATAAAGCGCGCGGGTGCTGATGTGCACGCAGGCAGCGAGTACGAGTTCAGTTAGGCGGGTATACAGTGAGGACGTGATGTCGCAGTAGGAAGCTGCGGAACGGGAGAGGGAGATCTCAACTCCCTTCCCGGGCCGCAGTAGACGCACCGGGCGCCGAGGAAGGGCGGATAACGCCCTCTTCCGCCCCCCATGGGTCCAGGGGCGAGGGACAGAAGAAAGGAAAGGAAGTCCCCGCCCCCTATTGATGGACCCCGAGGCGAAGGCGCGCGCCTATGAGGTGATGCGCGGGGTAGTTTACACCCCACTACTCCGTGCAGGAGACGAGGCCCGGACAGACCGGGCCAGCACGAGGGTATGGGGCCGTGGAAGAATTTAGACTCCCGCGGCCCCACGCGTTCGCTCGTGATAGAAGAGACACCGGGGTAGTTTTAGTTAGTAAAAGTCTGACATACCCCGTCGCCCACCCCAGGGCGACGGGCATCCTATGAGGATTTCCACCCCAGAAAAACAAACGGCGGATTTACAGTGAAGTAAGAGCCCACAGACGCAGATACAGACAGCGAGCGAGGAACGCGACTGAATTCTGCATTTGAGGGATTTCATATGCCTACTTTTGTAGGCACTTGTGACCAGTAATACCGACTTTCCACAAAATAGTGGACATTGTTCTGTCCGGTATGAAAATACTGTACTGTACGCTTAATTTACGGACATCTGGCCACCCTCAGGGTAATTACGTATCAGACTATCAGCAGCAATGGGTTTCATATTGACAGTTGAACAACATTCATTGCGCTTTTTACGTTCTTGAGCAACATTTTCGAAACATTGGAGCATTAATTTTTCCAGTGCTCCAATAATAACCCAGCCCATGATCTGTATAGTCGTCTTCCTAAGTTACATATCCCTGTCCCAACTAACTTTCCGTTTTTACTAACACATTCTTCCCCAAAGCTATTTGGAGATTTGATGGATTTTATCCGTATTAATGACCTCAAATTATGATTTTTTTTGTGTATTTGTCTATGGTCATATTTATTATATTTAATTATAATTTAATTAACGTTTTTTTTTTGTTTTTTACAGTGTACCCACTAACACTAGTATACAAGTTTCACATTAAACGCAGTGTTTTTTTTTATTTTTTTACTTTTTTATTTAGTTGCCTTCGCACGTTTTCTCTTATCACATAAGACATTGGCAGAATTGTCGACATCGGCACCATTGCCATAAACAAAAAAACAAAAATAGAATAGAATAGAACATTTTCGAATACATGGAGTAATGGACTCGAAATAAGCTTTAAAATGATTCCAAGTATGTAACGCAATTAGGATGCCTATCTGTACCTACTTGTGCCTATTAGGGTGCCTATCTGTACCTACTTGTGCCAATTCGAAACGTACACACGCACTGCCTCTAACCCTATAACGCTAGGTAATCAGCGAGATAAAAACATATGGACATTTCAAAACGACTATAATAACAACCCAGTACCGCATTGCAACTAAAACGAAGATTATATTTATCCTATGTTTCATTCCATCTAACCCACTCGCCAAAGTAGTGTTATTAATACCGCTATATATCATATACCCTTCTTTATTTAACGTTAATTCTGGACAATAAATCTTTTGGGATTACCTTCCGTATGTGTATGGAGAAATATCTCGCAAAAAGGGTCTGTTTCAGTATCTTCACGTTTATTTTCCTGTTGTTTGGTGGCCGGGAAATTGAAAATTCCTGATCTCCATACAACTTGCTATCTTCTTCTTCAACCCATAGAGGTCCACTGTTGGACAAAAGCCTCCCCCACAGCTTTTCACGATAACCGGTCTTGTGCTGCCTGCATCCATCGACTTCCTGCGACCTTCACCAGGTCATCGGTTAACCATGTTGGGGGCCTTCTTACGCTGCGAAACTTGCAATAAGAAACTAAATTTCCTTGCAATACATACGTTTGTAATGAGCAAAATTTTCCTCACATCGAGAGGTGGTCCGTGTCCCAACAGTGGGAACAAAATAGGCTGATTAATTGATCTTATCTTATCCTTCTCTGTATGAGAGGAGACCTGTGCCCAGCAGTGGAGCGATAAAAAGGTGCATAATGATTGATCTTAGCAAAATTCTGGGTTATAAGAACGTTTCAGGTTGTTTTATGATACGTATAATTATTATAGATATCTAAGTTCATCTGAGAAGCTGCAACGAGAGATGCCGAAGCATTGCACTAGTTTCTGTGATAAATCATTTACTGTTGAAGCGGTACAGCTATGGAATGACTTTTCCGTGTCGGTAAGGCATGCTCAAACAGCTTCAGACATCGTATCATCCAGTAACTGGGCTGTGAAAGTGAGATAGGGAGTTGCTCCGTGTGAAGTACTGGTATTTAGCTATATGAGGTTAGACTGGAAGCCAACCACAACAAAATTCTTTAAAAAAGAAGTTTTCCCTACACTAGGAATTACTCCTGTATTGTGGGTGCATTTACTAACATATCAACTCACATTAACTTACAGCCAGACCCGGAACAACTACTTGTAGGTCATACAAATATTTGTTCCGTGCGGGAATCGAACCCGCAATTGACTGCAGCACGCAGCGCAGCAGTCAATAGCTTAACCACAACTCCAACCGTGCAGTCAGTATCCTTCTTGTCAACTTAACAAAATTGATAACAAATCTAAGACAAAAAATAGGTATTATAGTGGTACGTAGAACTAAGCTCGAAATATTGCAGTGCGTTATTCAATGCTGCCCCCGTGTGGTACCGGGCTTAGAATAGAGCATCCTATATCCTCCCGTGGATGTCGTAAGAGGCGACTAATTGAACTCTCAACAGGGAAGCGGGCAGCAGCGCTTTCCTGTTTGGTATCAAAATACTGCGATACCCAACCCGCCTGAAAAGCGTGGGGATTATGGCAAAGGGCCCCCCAATATAATGAATGCCTTGCCTCTATAGGCCTAAGAAGAAGAAGAAGATTCAATACTGGGGATTAAAATAGGATAATAGCTATGTTTAAACTTATGAAAGAGCCGCATAAAAATAAAAATATTATAGTAACAAAACGTCGCCGCATTCAATATAAGCCACCATACAAAGCAGCAGAAATTACGTAGAACTTTTCCAAGATCAAAGTCAAAAATAAAACATTTTAAGGCTTTTCTTTTTATACTTATACCAGCATAAAACTGAGGAAATATCGTGTTTTCCGTACATGACTTATTCACTCATGAATTATAAATGTGGATGCTTAATTTGTGTTAAATTATACTTTAAAAGAGTACCGTTTTCGGGCGTTTTATATAAAAATTAGCATGATATTGTATAGAAAATTATAATTTCACTTGCATGTAATGTAATCTGAATGATATTACGTCTTTTGTTGAAATGTTTACTTTGTTTCTTTAGTATTTGCATGAATAATTAATTTGTAAAGTATTTTATTGTGAATAGAATGAAGCTGGCAACATTGTTTGTGAGAATTAAATTTCGAATGGGCTTTGTCAAGTTCGTGTGTTTCAATAAAAATTGGATTAAGGTATTAACATTATGTATACGGTATTTTGTTTACTGTATTTTCATGTGTAAATGGAATTTGGGATGAGGCAACAAGAGGGTTAGAGCTTAATTGTCAGGCCTAGAAAGTGACAGATAGTGGATTGTTTTCTATGCTTTTTTTAATTAAAAAAATTTATAGCTTCCTGTGTCTTTGAGTTTTTGACATTACTTTTCCCGCAAACGTTTACGGACTAAAACCCACCTGTGTTTCTTCACTTGCTTGTGCGCCAGGGAAACGGTTTATTTTTTAACCAACCCGCAACCCTGACTCAGGAGGCATCGTATCATAATTATGACATTTTCAACACTGTTTTTTTTTTGAAGTCACGTAAATGATTGTAAACGTTTTCATTTTTAATCTCTGGACTTGAAAAATGACTATGATCCCTGAGTTTGTTTCAGCTATTTCTTCTCAGAGGTAGTCTGTTAGGAAATGCCGGCTCCATCTAGTTTAAAAAAAATATGACGTGAAAAGTGATCAGTGATTCTACTAGCTTAATAAACGATTTTATTTCATTTCTATTCATTTCATCGGTCTAGGTGGACCCCGTCACGATGTGTTGACATCTCATTGAGGCGCGCGTGAAATACGACGCGCCGTCGACTCGGGACATTACTATTCCGTCATTTTGATTTTCTTTCTTTAAAAATAAGTAAGCGTTACTCCTTATAATTCTCAGTGTGTTTTCACAGCTATCTTGAAGCTTCAGGAGCAGAGGCGGTCCTAGTTCATAGATCGCGATTTGGTATCCAGAAAAGCGGTTTAGTTTTTTCTGTTCTCGAAATGGTAAAGGAAAACTTCGTGAAGAAGCCAGCATATCCTAAAACCGATAATTGGGAACTGGGTCTTTTGGTGGAACACGGCCCATTCACTTTCGCAGAGAACAGGTCTGTGTCCCAGAAGTGTGGGTGGTGGCTATTTATAAATGACTAGCTCTTGCCCGCGACTCTGTCCGCGTGGACTTCAGTTTACAAGTTCTAGTAAATTTAAAAGAGCTCAGTTGATATAAAACAAGCGCTAGTTAAAATAATGGGAGCAATGTGTATCTGCGTTAGTCCCCGATTTCGCAACATTTTTTGTTACTGCTCTTCTCCTATTGGTCATAACGGTATGTTATATAGCCTATGTCCTTTCTCATGCTCTGGACTATCTGTGTACCAAATCTCATTACAATCGGTTCAGTAGTTTTGGCATGAAATCCGGACAGACAGACAGACAGACAGACAGAGATACTTTCGCATTTATATTATATTTAAATCCGACATTATTATAATTTATATTATATATATTATATTAGTATGGATATTCCGTACCTACCTCAATGTATGTGAACCACAAAAATAGGTCACTCGATAAATGGAGGACATTCCGACCGACCGAGCCGTTGTGGATGACAAAATATTGTAAATGGAAGTAAAATTCTATTTATATTATTTAGAACTAAAGAGTCCAGGCTATCTTTAGACAGATCAAATGCGGTATAAAAGCTATAAGTATTCTAATAAAGTAAAACTCAGGTCACTGCTATCATTACGAACGAAAGGTTTAAATATTTCCGCACTCGACGAGTATTGCCGAGGCGTGGTGTTATCGATTCGAGAAATAAAATTTTCTAATTTATTAATTTAAAATGTTTTAGTAATTGCTAGTCAATATCATCAACCTTTTTATCGTCCAACTGTTGGGCACAGGTCTCTTCTCATACAGAGAAGGATTGAGCGTAATCACGCTTGTTGGCGATTTCAGATTAAAGGTCCAGGTTTCCTCAAGATGACGTTATCCTTCACCTTTTAATCAGTCATTGGTGGCGAAGATATACATACTTAGAAAGTACATATAACTTAGTAAAGTTATGTAAATTGGTACTTGCCTGACCTGGAATCTATTAAAAATCATAAATTTACACTAAAAAATTATAGAACGGACAACAAAACTCTTTTGTCTCTCATTATAACAACTTGGTGACGACTAATGACTGATCAAATGATGAATTAATACTGGAAGGTAATACTAATGCCTTCGAGATTTTGAAACTATCAAATAAATTACATATTATCAAAATTAAAACGGCGTCTTTTTTTTTACAAACTATAAAACGAATATAATATATGTCGGAGATCGTCGATATAATTTTAATAGAAGTTGCTGATTTGATTTACGTAGTAGAGGGGCGAACGCTTGTGACGTTATTTTGTGATGGCGTCACATGGACAGAGTCGCTTTGGAAAGTGGGGTTCGTCGAACGGTCACTTTGCATCGAGACGCGGACCAAGGCACTTCTCCGAACCGAAACTGACGGTTTGCCTATTCAAATTGTTATTATGAAGATTGGAGGGTATATCTACACGTCGTGTTTCAATTAAAAACTCACCTACGAAACGGAACCTGTACCACCACACCAAGATGTTGTCGACCCTACCGCTTTGCCGTCGCTGTCTCCGACATATATATGGTTGATTTTTGTATGCAGCTTAGAAACGTCATATGTAATAATAATTATCCTCCCGTGGATGGCGTAAGAGGCGACTAAGGGAACTCTCACCAGGGAAACGTGCAGCAGCGCTTCTCCTGTGGAATAACAATTTACTGCGATCCTCAAGCCGCCTGCAATGAAGTGAAAGCCTTGTGGGAGGCCTTTGTCCAGTAGTGGACCTCTATAGGCACCGGAAGAAAAAAATATTAGTAAAAGAATTAAGTATAATGAGAGAAAAATTAAGTATAGTGAGATAAGAATAATTGAAACAGAATGTAATATACATATATACGTGTGTGTTTTGTCTTATCAATGGTTTCATTTATCTGTTTTAAGCTGTATTATACTGCCAGAGTTCCACAATTATAGAAATTAACCTGAAACCGCCATTAGCGAAACCATCATTGAATTCTGCCGTAAAAAACATGATAATCAACTTAGCGTTTAGCAACTCCTTGGGGTATATAAGTACCCCAATAAAGCTGTCAAAAAATGAAACAATAATCCAGTTGTGTTGAGGGACCCATGTGCGGTACATTATCACAGATTTTATCGAAACTTGGTCTACAATTCCTTTCATAATAATTGTTCGCTTGATCAAATAGATAGTCAGCACGCAAAGTAATAGAAATATAGGAATATAGATGGCTGTTATATAGTTAAATAGTAACACTAATGATGTATCGATACATTTATCTGTTACAGTATTCGGTATAAATAGGTTTCGTTGTGTTTGATGTAATCGTTTATTTGGTATTTGACAAATGTATTTTTAAATTCTAGATATTATAATCTTGTACCGAACCACACACAATTCCTTAAAATGCGAACGTCCCGCGGCCGCGTTACGGCACAATATGGAAAATAAGCTACCTATCTATTTTTTTATGGTCATTACGATAAAGCCATGATCCGATCATGGTAAACGCGCCAGTCTGCTGCCTACACGCATACGGTTTAGACGCTTAGTTCTATCAACCGCGTAGCTCCCTCGTGCCGCCATTGTTACGGGGTCTTTGTTTCTTTACCAAAATGTAAGCGAAGTATATTTGTATATTTTTTTGACGTCCTCCGTGGCGCAGCGGTCAACACGCCTGCCTGCGACGTGGAAGCCCCGGGTTCGATCCCCGGCCAGGTCATGATGGAAAACGATCTTTTCCTGATTGGCCTGGGTTTTGGATGTTTATCTATACAATATGTAAATAAAACCCTGTCCGAGCCGTGAAGGTATTGTTAGGTATCGATAACTGATTCAACTAATGGATAAAAAGCCGGGCTAAACTTAAAAAAATTGTATTTCGCAAAAAGAGGTAATTTAATACATGTACGATAGGCAACCTTTCCGCGGGCGGGGGGGCAGGGCACGCGGCACGTGGTCACATCGCTTATAATAATACAGTACAAATGGTGTTGTCACTTTTTTTTAAATTAACAAATTTCGGGGAATTGGAGTTAATTTGCGGGAAAAAAAGATTATTTCAAAATTCATTAGTATTGTTACCAAGATGATTATGTAAAATTTTATATTATATTTGGTCATGTGTTTACCTAACCTTTATTACCCTTATGGGTCGGACGGGGTTTTCTTTACATATTGTATATGTATCTATTATAAATATAGTATCGTTGAGTTAGTATCCCATAACACAAGTCTCGAACTTACTTTGTGGCTAGCTCAATCTGTGTGATTTGTCCGTATATATTTATTTATTTATTTATATGCCTTTTTGTAATTAATCAGATAAACTAAGAGCGTGCAAGAGAGAGCAGCGATGGCCTAGTAGTATCGGCCGCAACTTACAAGTTGTGCCAAGTCTAAGGTTCGAACTCCACCAGGCGCCTTACTTTATGTAAATCATTTCATTACCACTTCTCTCAAAACGGTGAGAGAAAACACCGTGAGGAAACTGGCATATCCTAGAGCCAAAAATCATCTAAGGCATGTGACATCTACCAACCCGCACTGGATCAGCGTGATAGATTACGAAACGAGGCTTGTGTCCCAACAGTGGGAACTTTATAGGCTGGTTATATGGTTATCTCGGTGGTAGGCCATAACATCGGCCGCCGGCACAAGTTACCACCCACCAGACAAAGCCTTGCCGCCAAGCGATCTGTCGTGTTCCGGCATGATGTCTGGTCAAGCCGTACGGAGGACGGGTCTGAGCAGTTGTGTTGTGATGTGTGCCGGGTACGATGCGCCTAATGTTGTTGTGTTGGGAGTTTGGTCGTGGAGGGTCTTCAGATTAATCTCCCTCTAGCGCAGCATCGTTGATCGTGTTGTTGGGTTTAACATTGCATCATCTCGCTCAACTGCCGTCTTCCTTCCTATTCGCTCAGTTTTTCTGAGTGAATAGGCTCTTAATAAACTAGGGCGCTTTACCATCAACGATAGCATCACTGCTTACCATCAGGCAGGATTGCGGTCAAGCGCTAGTTTATAATTATTAAAAAGAAAAAACAAAAAAAAAAAAAAACTATAAATCCTGATATAACCTTTATTTATTAAAAAAATAAGTTTTAAATTATAAAATTATCAATGTTTACCAGTATATCATTAATTTGAGATCAACGAAACCTTTCAATGTTACGATTGAACATTTTCGCTATAACATCAAAGGAGGACGAATATTTCTGTATCAAATAATATTTTCTTAATAAATATACGTAAAGATACAAGGCTTTGATCTAAGATTGAATTCTGTAGCTATAAATGTTCATATTTAATGTTGATTCGCTAAAACTACACGATTCTAGTTTTCTTTTTTCTTCTATTCATCTTGTTATTATTGATCTACTCGTAATTTGCTTCTATAATATCCTATTTTATTCTATCCTTCTTTGTATAAGAAGAGACCTGTGCCCAGCAGTGGGACGATAAGAAGGTTGATAATGATGATGATTCTATATTATTGTGTCAATAATTTTGCGTGGATACTGCCATAACTGCCACGCTTGGCAGGCGGGTTGGCGATCGCAGTTAGATGTTCATAGTACTCGGATGACGCTGCTGCCCGTCGTCCGGGTTTTTCCTTAGTCGTCTTGTACGGCACCCGCGGGATAAGATGATTGAGATGGTGATAAGTCTCTTCTGATCCACCGTCATAATACGGCATCAATTTTGAGGGAGGCCTAAGTCCAGCAGTGGACGTTTTTCGGCTGAAATGACGATGATTCTGTAATAACGTTATGATTTAAAAGAATGTCCGTTAAGTTTTTTGTCTGTTGTTCGAAAGGGCAAAAAGCTTCACCTTTCTGACCGACCCTTTGACAATAAAAAAAACCAATTACAGGCATGTAATTGGTTTATTTGAAATAAGTGCTTTGATTTTTATTTCTGTTTTTTTTCTAGTTCAGAGTATTAGTAAAAATAACACTACAGCATAAACTTTAAACGACTCCATCGTGCTCCAACATTTCAAAATAAGAAAGAAAGATGACTATATTTACAGTAACTCGTATAGGAGCATCACAGTGACAACCTTTGTGGCGTAGCGATAGCGAACGCGGCTGCGCAACGAGGCGTAGGTTCGATCCCCGCACAGTGCAAATATTTGTAGGAATATGAATATTTGCAATGGTCTGGTCGTGCCTCGGAAAGCACGTTAGACCGTTGGTCCTGGTTGCCATACGAACATATAATGGCAGTCGTTACGGTTTTTTGGGGCCCTCAAAAGTCCATCAATTGGTCTAACTGCAATGCTTCGATATCACCTTCTGGTTGTGGAGGTCAGACGGCAGTCGTTTCACAGAAAATATCGAAGCCAAATGAAGAGTTAGACTGGTAAAGCGGAACCCATACTTTAAAGCTGAAAAAGCTACGGATGCGACTGGAATTAAAGCTGAGATGATGATGATGATGATGTACAGGAGCATCATAAAACTAAACTAAACACAACAACATTTAAAAAAAAAAGACAAATTATATAGAAAAAAGTAACGAAAACATGGAAATAATTGATCAGAAATTCCTATACAAGGGCAAAAAAGGCTTTTGTCTCAGCAAAACAGTTGAAATTGCATTGTGCAACGTGTCCTGCATCGTCTGACAGCTGCACGTTACAAATTAATGGACGCTGGTGATGGCGCCAAACAAAAGGCAAAGTTCTGGGCCGTGCCCATTTTGATTCTTAACGACACCCTAAAAAGAAGATTTAATATTTTTTTCATCGTCGTCATCATCACTAGTTTAGCTGAAAGACGTCCACTGCTGGACATAGGCCTCCCGCAAGGATCTCCACGACGACCGGTCCTGCGTCTCCCCCATCCAGCGGTTTTCCACGACCTTCACTCAGTAGTCGGTCCACTTTGGCGGACCCACGCTGTGGCTTTCGGGGCATGGTCGCCACTCGAGGACCCGTCGGCCCAATCGGACATCGGTCCTACGAGCAATGTGCTCGGCCCACAGTCACTTAAGTGTTGCAATTGTTCGGGCTATGTCGGTTACTCAATTATTCGAGCATTCCTGATTCGATCACGCAGTGAAACCCCAAGCGTAACCCTCTTCATTGCCCTTTGAGTGACCCTGAACCTTCTTGTAAGGCCCATTTTAACTACCACGTCTGAATTCCATAAGTCATCACTAGCAACTTACACTGGACGAAGACTTTTGTCTTGAGATGACATTTTTCTTTGTTAAATAAATTATTATCCTTTCACCACGAACACATTCAAAAACATAATATCTTATAAAGTCCCATAAATTTCCACAATATCCCAAGCATACGTAATCAAGGAAGAAGAGCCTCAAATTAAAATTCCTGAAACTGATTAATATTCCAGATATAAACGAATGTACAAGTTTGAAAACACAGCTGTCGTAAACACAGTGCAAGTTCACTCTGCCAAGAAGTTTATTCGCGAACAAACTTCGCAAATACATAAAGTACACAATACGTTTTATTATTGAAATAAACTTCTGCGCACGTCTTTATTTGTGTGAAATTCCCTGTTTTAACATTAAAATTATTTTATTGTATCCTATGATACGAACACACAATAAAACTAAAATACTAAAGATATACTAAATGCACTAGAACATACAACTTACAATCACCAAAAGAAATAAATTATATTTGTTGTCAGATACAGTTGAGGATTTCTATAAAACAGATGGATAATTTCGAATATAATTTTATTTCATACATGAGCTATCTTCCCGAAAGCAATAATCTTTTCGGGAAGCTACGTAGAATCGTCTCGTCCGAAATACCGCAGTGTCTCAAGACAAAAGTCTTCGACCAGTGTGTGTTGCCAGTGATGACTTATGGAATTGAGATGTGGTCGCTAACAATGGGCCTTATACGAAGGTTCAAAGTCACTCAAAGGGAAAAGGAGATGGCATGCTTGGGGTTTCACTGCGCGATCGAATCAGGAATGAGGAGATCCGCAGAAGACCGAGAGTAACCGACATAGCCCGAAGAATTGCAACACTAAAGTGGCAGTGGGCTGGACACATTGCCCGTAGGACCGATGCCCGATGGGGTCGACGGGTTCTCGAGTGGTGACCACGGAAGACGTAGCGTGGGTAGGCCCCCGACAAGGTGGACCAACGACCTGGTGAAGGTCGCGGGGAACCTGCAGGCGCAGGACCGGTCGTCGTGGAGAGCCTTGGGGGAGGCCTATGTCCAGCAGTGGACGTTTTTCGGCTGAAATGATGATGATATGAGCTATTGGTTTACATTAATTTAAATCAAATTTTATTCGAAGGCATCCTTCTGTTCCTTATGAAACTACGACTGCATATCCGACGTAATGAATTACGTATATCCTTAAAAAAATGAAGTCTTTTAAAAGGGAAACATTTAATTACTATTAACCAAATTGTATGTAATATTCTGTGTATAGGAATATTAATTACATTACATGCATTAGTATTCTATGTATACGGTCAGTTGTTTTTTCAACTGAATAGATAGGTATTCTACTGGGCTTTTTGTTGCGCTGAAAATCCGCACTTTTTTCCCAGCAAAAGCACTAAAAAGTTGCGATGGGCAGGCGTTTTAGGGAACTTTCTAATGTAATTTTGAGGTTCAAAAAGTGCTGATTCTCAGCCTTATTTGAATGTCTTAACACATTAGTATATATCACAGTTACTAATTTTCCCGTGTGGTGCCAAGCTTAGAATAGTACCAACCCATATCCTCCCATGGGTGTCGTAAGAGGTGACGAAGGAAACTCTCAACAAGGAAGCGGGCAGCAGCGCTTCTCCTGTGGAGTATCAAATTACTACAATCCCTAACCCACCTGCCAAGCGTGGGGATTATGAGAAAACCCCCCAAAACAATGAAAGCCTTGAGGCAGGTCTTTGTGCAGCAGTGGACCTCTATAAGCTGAAGAAGAAGAATTTGCAAGCACTAAATTTAAATATACCTATTATTTTTATAACATTCTTTTATGTCCGCAAAATGCGAGAACTATAGTGAAGTTGCAGACACCAGGCCTATCTATTACTTAGGTATTGACGAAGAATACAATGCTCGAAGACCTCAGTAGGGCCTCCAAGCGAGTCGGTCTTAAAATGAACATGGGCAAGACGAAAGTCATGTCTAATGCCCATGTTGTACCGACTCCTATAAAGATTGGAGACTCTGTTCTCGAAGTTGTTGACAGCTACGTGTACCTGGGACAAACTATCCAGTTAGGAAGGTCCAACTTCGAGAAAGAGGTCAATCGTCGAATCCAACTCGGCTGGGCTGCTTTCGGGAAGCTACGTAGAATCTTCTCGTCCGAAATACCGCAGTGTCTCAAGACAAAAGTCTTCGACCAGTGTGTGTTGCCAGTGATGACTTATGGAATTGAGACGTGGTCGCTAACAATGGGCCTTATAAGAAGGCTCAAAGTCGCTCAAAGGGCAATGGAGAGGGCTATGCTTGGGGTTTCACTGCGCGATCGAATCAGGAATGAGGAGATCCGCAGAAGAACGAGAGTAACCGACATAGCCCGAAGAATTGCAACACTGAAGTGGCAATGGGCTGGACACATTGCCCGTAGGACCGATGCCCGATGGGGCCGACGGGTTCTCGAGTGGCGACCACGCACCGGAAGACGTAGCGTGGGTAGGCCCCCGACAAGGTGGACCGACGACCTGGTGAAGGTCGCGGGAAACCGCTGGATGCGGGAGGCGCAGGACCGGTCGTCGTGGAGAACCTTGGGGGAGGCCTATGTCCAGCAGTGGACGTCTTTCGGCTGAAATGATGATGATGATGATGATGATGACGAAGAAAAATACTCATGGCAAATAGATTAAATATAAATTCACTCGGTGATAGGCCATAACATCGGCTGCCGGCAGAAGTTACCACCCACCAGACAAGGTCTTGCCGCCAAGCGATTCGTCGTGTTCCGGCATGATTTCTGGTGAATCCGTACGGAAGACGGGTCTGAGCAGTTGTGTTGCGATGTGTGCCGGGCACGATTCGCCAAATGTTGTTGGGTCGGGAGTTTGGTCGTGGTGTCTTCAGATCAATCTCCCTCTGGCGCAGTATCGTTGGTCGTGATGGTCTTGGGTTTAACATTGCATCACCTCGCTCAACTGCCTTCACGCTTCCTATTGCTAAGTTTTTTAAGTGAATAGGCTTAATAAACTAGTGCGCTTTACCACCAACGATTGAATCACTGCTTACCATCAGACGGGATTGCAGTCAAGCACTAGTTTATAATTATTAAAAAAAAAAAGATAACATTTACCGCTTAACCAATCACATCAATTTTGTTACTAGTCTGTTTACCCTCGTCAAAGCATACAAACGTTGACCCACATCTTCGCTTTACATATATCTGTATTCGTATTCCCATAATTCTGAATCGACAGCCACACTCTGCATAAATTAAAACGCTAAGACATAACATATTGTTTGAATAATTCATTCAATCATTGTTGTAGAAGTCTTATTATTGAGTTAGCTAATTAAACCAATCTTGTTAGTAAAGACAAATATTTGATTTGAAATTACTGTTGTTAAAATCAACTGTTTGATGTTACGCCTAACTCGTTTGTGTGATTTTAGAAAGAGTGAGATTTTATGAATTCATCCTTTCATGAGCGGAAGAAATATATTTTTATACAATATTTATCATTTTTACACCATGTTATTATGCAAATACGGTGGATCATAGTACTAGGAGCGCAGTGAATCAGGGGTCCCCGCACCACGCCACTCCAATCGCGGGCGGGCGAGCGGTGCATTGACCATATTTTTGTTGGGACATCCAAGTAAGATAACAAGCTCATAACTATGTGGTTTTTCATGACATCTTTTTGAAATTTTGGTAGGTACATAGATTCTTTATTTTGAAAATACAGAACATGTGTTCCAGATTTCGCATAAAAAAAAATAACTTTGTATACAATATCATCATCATCAATCTTTTTATCGTCCCACTGCTGGGCACAGGTCTCCTCTCATACAGAGAAGGATTGAGCGTAATCACCACGCTTGCTCAATGCGGGTTGACGATTTCAGACTAAAAGTCCAGGTTTCCTCAAGATGTTTTCCTTCACCTTGTCATTGGTATCCAAGATATACTTAGAAAGTACATATAACTTTAGAAAAGTTACATTGGTACTTGCCTGACCTGGAATCGAACCCGCGCACTCATACTTGAGAGGCTGGTGTTTTAACCACTAGGCCACCACGACGTATACAATATATTTTTGTCATATTTTCTATTCTTGTACTCGTAATTGAAGAAACCTTTGCAATCTGAAGACCAAGATCACACAGTGAAAATTCTTAAAATAACGAATCTAATACAAAATTAAATTACACGTTTAATTTTGTTGTTGTAAATAAACCACAACTAATTTCACATGAAAATAGACAGTAGGTTTAGTAACCACTGCCTTGAAAAGGCGGGCAGATATAGGGACTACGAAAATTCGAATTTTAAATTTCTTCTTCTTCAGCTTATGAAATGAAATGAAATGAAATCGTTTATTAAGCAAGCAGGATCACCGATCACTTTTACACGTCATATGTTTTTTTTTCTTCTTTTTTTTTTTTTTAAACTAGATGAAGCCGGCATTTCCTAACTGACTACCTCTGAGAAGAAATAGCCGAAACAAACTCAGGGATCATCGTCTTTTTTAAAGTCCAGACATTAAAAATGAAAATGTTTACAATAATTTACGTCATAATTACGCATATTGCTTAATAACAATGCTTAACAGAGCGAGCAGCTCAGTCCCAAGCCTCTCTATCCTCTAAATAATCTGAGATTTTATAATACCCCTTTTTGCAAAGTTTGGCCTTTATATAGGTTTTATATCGTTTAATGGGTAAGTTTCGAATGTCCATGGGAAGCTTGTTGTAAAAGTGTATACAATGACCCATGAACGAGTTGCCTACTCTGTGGAGACGAGTGTGATGTACAGCAAGATTGTGTTTGTTCCTGGTATTTATATTATGAATATCGCTTATTTTCTTAAAATTAGATATATTTTTATGTACATACATAAGATTTTCAAATATATATTGCGAAGCTACAGTCAGAATGTTCACCTCTCTGAATTTTTCTCTAAGAGAATCTCTAGGACTAAGGTTGTAAATGGCTCGAACAGCCCTTTTCTGTAAAACAAAGATGGTATTGATGTCCGCACAAGTTCCCCAGAGAAGAATCCCATAAGTCATAAGACTATGAAAATAACTGAAATAAACAATTCTGGCTGTATTCACATCAGTTATCTGTCTAATTTTCTTAACAGCATAAGCGGCAGAACTGAGTCTACCCGACAGCTTCTCAATGTGAGGACCCCATTGTAACTTGGAGTCAATAGTCAATCCAAGAAAAACTGTCGACTCGACAGGGATCAACTCTACTCCATTCAGTTGAACATTGGTACTTAACTGCCTGACATTTGGCGTAGTAAATTTAATGAATTTAGTTTTTTTTTCATTCAAAAGAAGGTTATTTACATTAAACCAATGATTATATAACCAATGTTATAGATGTCAAGGCTTTCCATGATGACTGGTCTTGTGCTGCCCGTATCCATCGGCTTACCGCGAACTTCACCAGGCCATCGTTCCACTTTGTTGGGGGCCTCACTACGCTGCGCAGCAAGGTTTAAATTTGCTAGACCAAAATGTTAGCTTCGATTAACCTTTTTTGTTAAAAAAGGCGTGCGTGATATTTTAAGCATAGCATAGCTCAGTCTCAGCCTATAATGTCCCCACTGTTGAGAAAAAGACCTTCTGGAATTGGTCTATAAACCTCCACGCGAGTCCAAAGTTTCGTGTTGCATTTTAAGAAACTACATTGCGATTTTATCATGATAGTATATGTGTAAGTCGTGATGGCCTAGTTGTTACCAACCTCTCAAGTATGAGTGTGCGGGTTCGATGGCAGGTCAGGCAATTACCACTGTAACTTTTCTATGTTATATGTACTTTCTATGTATATTTTGGTGACCAATGACTAATTAAAAGATGAAGAAAAACATCTTGATGAAACCTGGACTTTTAACTATGAAATCGCCAACCCGCATTGAGCAGCGTAGTGATTAGGGCACAATCCTTCTCTGTCTGAGAGGAGATCTGTGCCCAGCAGTGGGACGATAAAAAGGTTGATGATGACGCAATGTACATAATTCGTAATTATAAACGATTGTATCACTGTTACCATCAGATGCGACTGCCGTCAAGCGCTAATTTATAATTTAAAAAAAAATAGTACTCGCATGTGGATTAACTTATCTATTTGTTTGAGCCCTTTTTCCCGTGACAAATAAACCGAATTTTTCATTTTTGCTTTCTCTTAAAAGGCGATAAATGCAAAGCATCAGTGAAAACCAAATCTGTGTATATGTGATCTTATCACAAAAGTTTATTGGCACAAGATTTGACCCTGTTACCATTTGATAGACCATAAACGCTTTTGAATAGCCGTTGGGCCACTTTCCTTCAATATATGCCTATTTAATTACTAGTTACGAAGTGAACTCAGCCAATTTATGGGTGACGTTCTTTTAGCGCGACGGTTCATGCCTTATGAAAGTAAAATGAATCGAATTTCGGACACACTGCGGCAGGATAGCGTTCAAAACGCAGCGTTTCAAAGCATGCGTTTCAAATACAGCATTTTGAACGATTTGGAAACCAATTAAAAACCTTGATAAAGCTATCTTTGAAACATAGCTCTTAGTCATGAGATCGATCTTAGAAAATGACAGTAGGCCTAGTATGAGTTTTCAATACGAAACTAGATCTACCGATATCGAGCGCGTTTGGCGCTCGCATTGGTTGAGAGTTCTTACGACCTTGAAGTGGGCCAATCGCTGAGTCAAACGCGCTCGATATCGACGACTGAGTTTCGTAATGAAATCTCATACTGGGCCTACAGATAGACGGTTCGATTGATCAGGTTAAGCTATGCTTGCCGCGGTCGATACGTGGATGGGTGATCTTTACATTCAAAATACACGATTCTATTTCTTTAATAATATGTTGTGATGTGAAAGTTTATAATATGTATAATTAAATAAACTTAAGTGGTATATAGTATGCACCCAGCAATAGAAGTGTCAGGTTAGCGTAGTCAGAGGAGCTTTGAAAAATAACTAGATAAAAGCCCAGGCACAAACTTTAATAATTTTGTTTTGCCACAACGGAAAAAATAACAAAATCTACCTTTCTATCGAGCTTTACAATCCAAGTTTGATTTAGCTCCTAACTTTTGGGCACGGAATATTTGTACAGAGTAAACAAAACTGTTGGAATATTAGCTACACCGGCTACGGCGTAGCTTGTAGCTGCTACGGCGTAGCTTGTGGCAATAAATTCGACAATTTAATCACGTAGTACAGTTATCCAGAATAATGGATACAGAGGAAATAACCCTGTTTACTATTGTATGTAGTTATTTTTGTCACATTTTGTTACTATACAATTCGGTATTCCTTTTGAGAAAAATCTATATTTATATGATTAATAACCTCGAAACACGACTGACGTATTGTCTGCATCATAACAGTTCTTTTTTTTTCATAAATACACATCCTTATCTGAATTATTAAACGAAAAGTTGAAATCATATTGTATTTTTTTTATTGTAATACACAGACATGGTTCAATGTCGATGGAGGGACCAATCGAATTGTTTCCGCAGAACTCCGTTGGACCCATTTATTAAAATAAGCCAAGTTAGTGGACCGAGGAATTAATGTACAAGTAATTATAAAAAAAAAGTATTTATCTAGACCATTTGAACCTTATCATCAATTATTTTTTTCAAAGAATAACGCAGCCTTATAAGAAGGCTCAAAGTCACTCAAAGGGCAATGGAGAGGGCTATGCTTGGGATTTCACTGCGCGATCGAATCAGGAATGAGGAGATCCGCAGAAGAACGAGAGTAACCGACATAGCCCGAAGAATTGCAACACTAAAGTGGCAGTGGGCTGGACACATTGCCCGTAGGACCGATGCCCGATGGGGCCGACGGGTTCTCGAGTGGCGACCACGCACCGGAAGACGCACCGACGACCTGGTAAAGGTCGCGGGAAACCGCTGGATTCGGGAGGCGCAGGACCGGTCGTCGTGGAGAACCTTGGGGGAGGCCTATGTCCAGCAGTGGACGTCTTTCGGCTGAAATGTTGATGATGAACGCGTACTTTGGACAATTTTTTTTTTTTTTAATAATTATAAACTAGCGCTTGACTGCAACCCCGCCTGATAGTAAGCAGTGATGCGATCGTTGATGGTAAAGCGCGCTAGTTTATTAAGAGCCTATTCACTCAGAAAAACTAAGCGAATAGGAAAGAAGATGGCAGTTGAGCGAGGTGATGCAATGTTAAACCCAACAACACGATCAACGATGCTGCGCCAAAGGGAGATTGATTTAATTCAATTAATTGCGTAATCATCATCATCAGCCTTTTTTTTAGTGTCCCACTGCTGGGCACAGGTCTCCTCACATACAGTGAAGGATTGAGCGTAATCACCACGCTTGCTCAATGCAGGTTGGCGATTTCAGACTTAAAGTCCAGGTTTCCTCAAGATGTGTTCCTTCACTATCAGTCATTGGTGTCCAAGTTATACTTAGAAAGTACATATAACTTTAGATAAGTTACATTGGTACTTGCCTGACCTTCCTGATTGTTTTAACCACTAGGCCAGCACGACTTTTTATGATAATAAATCTGATTATTATTATTATCCATTGTCACAAGATTTCGTATTAATAATCATAGAACGATTTGTAAAGTACACACCTCGAAATTACTATCTTTACTTAAAAAAATTGCGTAATAGTAAAATAATATTTCTATTAATTTCAAACGGAGTTAGTTTCAAGTGATTAGCAAAGTTGCCACCTGTAAGCCTCCTAAATTAAGAACATCTGGTTCTTCAGAATCAATATTCAAAATCGTTGAATTGGGTCTGTAGAATATTTATCAGCTCATTAGTATTGGCGAGCTGTGTCGTTGAAGGGTACACATTCAATTGAAAAGAAATGACTGCTCTGGACTAATTTTGGGGGCTTTTTATGTATATCAAGTAGGGGATTTTGATTAAAAAATACAACGTTACGGATTGTTTTGTTTACCTAATATTTTATGATTTCATGCTTATTTTTTAATCAAAACATGTTTATACTCATTTTATATTGTAATATCTTTGTATAGTTACCATGTATTTCACAAATCAATATTATTTAGAATAAGACAAATACAAAATCTCATAATTAGTTATAAATGATTCCATACTGTGGAGTTTTTTAATCGTCATAAAAAGGCAGACTACTTCATCTATACAAAGGCTTCAAAACATTAGTAAAAAAAGGAAAGTCGACTTTTGAGTAGGTATAAACAGCCTGTATGCGAGTGTAATTTGAATCTTGTATTCCAAGAGCCCGCGGAATGGAACGGCGACATATTTACCAGAGTTCATTTATCGTATTACCTTTTTTCGAAATTAGGACAGCCTCCGTGGCACGAGTCGTTACGGATTGTTGGAGCCCTCAAAAGTCCTACAATTGGTCTAACTGCAATGCTTCGATATCGAATGCAGGTTGCGGAGGTCAGACGGCAGTCGCATCATGGAAAATATCGAAGTTTAGCAAAAATGAGCAGTTACACTGGTAAAGCGGACCCTAGACTCCAAAGCTGAAAAGCTTCGGATACGACTGGGGTTAACGCTGAGATGAAGAAGACTTTTTTTCGAAATTGGAATTGTTTTATTTATGTTTTACTAATGACTGTTTAGTAGTCATGGCATAGATGAAGTGGTTTGTCTCAATACAATAACAATTTCAAGGTGTATACTATGTAAATACAAGCGTCTTAAAAGGGTCGATACAACTGTCGATCATCGACAGATTATCGCTCATCTAGTAATATATCGGCCCACACGGCACATCTCACACACTCGATTCCAGGTCAGGCAAGTACCAATGTAACTTTTCTAAAGTTATATGTACTTTCTAAGTATATCTTGGACACCATGACTGAAGGTGAAGGGACACATCTTGAGGAGACCTGAACTTTAAGTATGAAATCGCCAACCCGCATTGAGCAAGCGTGGTGATTACGCTCAATCCTCTGTATGAGAGGAGACCTGTGCCCAGCAGTGGGACGATTAAAAGGTCGATGATGATATGATGATGACACGGCACATTGGCTCAAAGATGTTATAAGGCCAGGTCATGATGGAAAAGCATCTTTTCCTGATTGGCCTGGGTCTTGGATGTTTATCTATATATGTATCTATTATAAATATAGTATCGTTGAGTTAGTATCCCATAACACAAGTCTCGAACTTACTTTGGGGCTAGCTCAATCTGTGTGATTTGTCCGAAAAAAAAAAATTGATTGAAATTAATTTTACTTTTTTTTACAGTTTCATGTCTATATTATTAATCAAAGGCAGCTTTCAACGGGTTCAAGTAACTCGTAGAAGCTAGTAAATAATGTTAAGGATATGTAAAAAAAACTCAGTATCCCTTTTTTGCAAACATGCCAGTATATTAGGTAAGCGTTAAATCAAAAATTTGTGAACAAAAAGTGTGTGTGCAACACACTAAATAACTTTCTCAAAGCATCACTATCGTAATCGCGCAAAAATAATCATCCGTTCCATACATTTCGATCGAGTATGTGTTGATTTTTTATATGAATTAATTTCGTACCATTTAAATTTCAGCTCAGCCTTTTACCAACTATGTTGGGATCGGTATTAAGATGTATTTTACTTGGAGCTACCACCTACCACCGAAAGAGGTCCACTGCTGGACATAGGCCTACTCAAAGATCTCCACAATGACTGGTCCTGCGCCTCACCCACCTTGTCGGGGATCTACCCACGCTGCGTCTTTCGGTGCGTGGTCGCCACTCGAGAACGGGTCGGCCCCATCGGGCATCGGTCCTACTGGCAATGTGGTCTTTTATAACCTACATAGTCGCTGAGTTAAACGATTCCTGTTGCTAAGACTGGTTGTATGATTTCAAATAAATCTCTCCTCCTGTCAACGTGGACAAGAAGACTCTGCAGATCTTTATTCACTTTTATGATACGTTTCTAAAAAAGTACTTGTTTATTTTTCTTGAAAAAAACGAAAATCTTTTGTATACAGAGCGTTCGAACCGTCAAGTGCGACGCTCCGAAAATCCTGGACCAAAGCATTCTCTGTCGTCGCATATTCATCAGCTCATTATTATTGCTGGCCCGTTCTCCGTTGAAATATTCAATGCGGACGCTCCAATGAGTTTGTTTATTAGCTTTTGTACCAAATAGCTGTTTGATAGTGGCTCAATGTGCCTGATTTGTCTTTTATAGGAGATAAAACAACTAATTTTGGCGTTGGTTACAGTTCAATGGATACTTTGTAATCTAGAATATTTTCCAAAATATTATCTAGTATAGAGTATACCAAGTGATTTTGAAGCGTTAGGCTTTATGCAGACTATTGCAATAATAATGTTGTTCTAGACCATTTGCCGGACACAAGATGCGCTCCGCACTTTGTATATTGATAGTAAGTTTTATTTTTATATATTTTATTTATATTTTGTGTGTTGTGCTATATTTTTTGTGTGTAATAAATCAATGATTTTATCTGTCTCCGTGAATCGTGTAAAACCCATTCTGTCGCATAAAAACAGCTCATTTGTGTCTCTAGTAGGCCCGGTTTTAAAAAAGAAAGCTCAATATCCTGTAATCTAATATTTCCATCAAATCAAATCAAAGCATATATTTCAAATAAACCAGTTACAGGCACTTTTGAATTGTCAGAAGGTCGGTCAGTCAGTAAGGTGAAGCTAGTCGCCCATTCCAAAGAGTAGGTATCTATGGAGAAGAACGGGCAAGAAACTCCATGGACACTCTTTTAAATTATCAAGCTATTGATACAAATATATATATACATCATTATTTGACATGTTGTTGTATCGGAAGTTTGGTAGTGGAGGGTCTCTTTGTCACTCTTCCTCTGGCGGAGCATCGTAGGTCGTGTCGTTAGGTTTAACACTACACCACCTACCTCAACTGCCATCTTTCTTCTTATTCACTTAGTTTTTTTTGGGTGATTAGACTGTTAATAGACTGGCGTGCTTTGCCATCAACGATTGCATCACTGCTTATCATCAAGGGGAATTGCGGTCAAGCACTGGTTTGTAATTATAACAAAAAAAAATTACCGATATCAAATAACGCTCTGCCGATATTTAAACAAAAGTAAAAATAAAGTAGTTTTATCCAGAGTTAAGAAAGGCAGAGAGCATTTAAATTAATACAAAAATCACATAGTGAAATGTAAAATAGTATTGTGGAAACGAAGACTACTTGTAGTAAGTTTAAATCTGAAGGTAACGTATAAATAAATAATCTTATAGACAGTAAAATAACAGGACCAAACAAGCAGAATATTATGTATTACTTTCAAAAAAAAAAAAAACTGTTGATCACGACGGATCCGTATATCCACTACATACCGAGGTCATCAACGGCACATGCCTACAGATTATACCGAGGCTTAAGTTCTGACGTCACTAGGCCATCATTCTTCGCTACTTCCTCTTAACCCTACCAGCTTATTCCGTAACCTCATAATCCCAGCAGCTTATTCCAACCTTTTTCGTTTTATTCGCAAACCGGGGATACAGAGTCAATATCTGTTTTCGACCACGAAACCTAATCTGTTTTTTTTCGCCTTACTTTATTTTCTTTTGCACGTAAAGCTGGTTATCAAGGGGGCTAACAGTGCAGCTATAGTTGACAAACAGGAATGCTTTCTAGATATCGGGATTTTTGTGAGAGATTGGGTATTGGATTGGATTCGAGTTCTTTGTGGAAGTATTGACATAAGTCGTCAAAGGGCTACTGTTATTTTTGGGTGTATTATTTAGTTACTTAGTTATTGTGCAGCTTACGTAGTTTGCGCTTAGGTAGTTGCCGCGAAATTCAACCTTACGCTATTTGCAATTTGTGAGTAAAATTATTATTGTAAGTTTAATAAACAAACTGGTGAATTAACTAAAGTTAGTTTAGTCACCTTTTGCTGCATAAAACTTGCAGAATTTATAATATTATTATTCTGTTTTTATATCAATAAAGAAATTTAAAATGAAAATAGAAAAAATCACGACAACAAGTTACGAACAGAATTATAATAATTTGAATCAGAACAACAATTTGGTTGTTCGAATTAAGAATTGAATGGATTTTTTTTATTACAATTCTGTTAATATATATTTTAGACGAACGGGAATCATATTTAAATTACACCCTAAAACTGACATTTATAGCATGGCAAAAAAAGGTAAAAAATAAAAGAAAAAAATGTATTTTATTTTATTCAGCAACATCATGAGATAGCAACAAACAAAAATCAAATAGAAAGTAAAAACCCCGATGTAAAAAAATAGCAACAAAGTGTGCCTCACGGTTGCAAGAAAAAGATCCATGTGAGGAAAAATGACAGATAACTAGTGCCTAAAACTAAACATAATGTTTTAAAAGGAACCTGATATTAGGTGTAATAATTATGCAGCCTACCCTGACTCTTTTTCCTTAAAGAGCAGGGTGGAATGAGAACAAAATGTCACAAAGACATACGTATGTATTTCAGTTATTTGGTTGGTAACCTACCTCTTTTGTACAGATAATGTTTGTAACAAATAAAATAGTGGTGATATCAAAGAAACAAAGAAAACGGGAGCGTGCAAGGCAATTGCATGATTTAATTCATCTCCGTTTCATCATCGGATGACCCTCCCTACGGTTCCACTCTTACGTTGTTAACATCACTAAGAACCGGACGAAGCGTTTCGTTTCTTCTTTTATGCCACGTACAACTGGACTGGAACAATTTGCCGGCGGCGGTGTTTCCGTCACACTACAATTTGAGTGTCTTCAAAGCTAGAGTGATTAGGCACTTAATTAACTAGCCCGCTTTACCATCAACGATCGCATCGCTGCTTACCATCAGCTGGGACTGCGGTCAAGCGCTAGTTTATAATTTATAAAAAAAGCAAAATCATTCTGCACAAAAACGCACATTATAAGTAAATAATATTAAAGTACTAGAGTGTAGGTTCAAACGCCATCAAGGGTTTTAGTTTGTATAAATTATTTCATCACCACTGCTCTCAATACGGCGAAGGAAAACATAGTGTGGAAACGGCATATCCTAGAGGCAAAAACTTCGAAGACATATTACATCTACCAACCCGCACCCCGAAGGCCCAGAGTCACACAAAGGGCAATGGAAAGACCTATGCTCGGAGTTTCTCTGCGTGATCGAATCAGAAATCAGGAGATCCGCAGAAGAACCAAAGTCACCGACATAGCTCTGCGAGTCGCTAAACTTAAGTGGCAGTGGGCAGGGCACATTGCTCGTAGAACCGATGGCCGATGGGGCAGTAAGGTTCTGGAGTGGCGGCCACGTACTGGAAGACGCAGCGTAGGGAGGCCCCCAACAAGGTGGACCGATGACCTGGTGAAGGTCGCGGGAAGCCGATGGATGCGGGCAGCGCAAGACCGGTCAGCGTGGAAAGCCTTGTGGGAGGCCTTTGTCCAGCAGTGGACATCCATAGGCTGAAGAAGAACCCGCACTGGGCCAGCGTGGTAGACCTGGTGGCCTAGTCCCTCTCAATAGAAAAATATGGTCTGATTATGTATGTTAATATTAAAGTGTTAGTGCAGCCGATTGATTCTGTAAAAGTCATATGGTGAAAAATTCGGTGAAGAGTGAGCTATCAATAGTTGCAATCCACGTTAAGTTTTCACATTAAAATGACTACAGAATCTCGGTGGTAGGCCATAACATCGGGTGCTGTAGATGTTACCACCCACCCACCAAACAAAGTCTTGACGCCAAGAGATTAGTCGTGTTCCGGACCCTCTCAGACCCGTCCTCCGTACGTCCGACGGATCCGAGTAGTTGTGTTACGATGTGTACCGGGTACGATGCGCCAATTAATGTTGTTGTGTCGGGAGTTTGTTCGTGGAGAGTCTCCAGATCAATCTCCCTCTGGCACAGCATCGTTGGTCGTGTTGTTGGGTTTAACATTGCATCACCTCGCTCAACTGTCATCTTCCTTCCCATTGACTCAGTTTTTTGAGTGAATAGGCTCTAAATAAACCAGTGCGCATTGCATCACTGCTTACCATCAGGCGGTACTGCGGTCAAGGTCTAGTTTATGATTAAAAAAAGAATCGCAATAATTAAAAAAATAATCTTAAATCATTGCCTACTATTAAATTTAACAACGTTCCCATTAAAAAACAGCAATCCGTATGCTACCTTGGTATGATCTTAGAAAGGAATTTTTCATTTATCGAACATATAAAAATAGTTGGTGAAAAAGCTAAAAAGAACTTTTATGCCCTGACTAGAATATCCAAAGCAACTTGGGGTCTATCATTCCTAACTTTAAAAACTATATATGGAGCTACCTACTTAGGATGTATGTGCTACGGTGCACCTGTTTGGGCCGATAGGGCCAGCATAGGAGCGGCACGACGTAAACTGCTTCAAAGCCAACGTTTGGCATTGATATTTTTATGCAAGGCGTATAGAACGGTCAGTACTGAAGCCTTACCGGTACTGGCAGGTGTACTTCCAGTCGACCTTGAGGTACAGCGACGTGCTTCAATGTACTACTCCGCGAGGGGGGAGGCCATGGACACTAATTTTGTTACACAACGCGACTTTAATAAAATCTCTAGATTATTTAAACCTCAGACTGAAGTCTGGGAGGACCTCTTATCCGAATGGCAAAGTAGGTGGGATAATTCCATCAAGGGCCGGCACCTCCATCTGTTCTTTCCATCCGTTGGTGATCGGCTGGCTAAGACATGGCTGGTGGTTGACCACTGCGTTGCCCAATTTCTCACAGGTCATGGCAACTTTAAAAGTAAACTGTATTCTTTTAAACTTGTTCCTTCCCCTTTGTGTCAGTGTTCTACATCGAACTGTGAATTTGAACAGTCCGCACATCACATCTTGTGGGAGTGTGTTCTTTGGCAGAATGAACGCAATATTATGTTGGATAGTGTACAAGTTACATCCGGAGTCGTTTATTATACGGACCTTGTAGAAACTAGAACCAATTTCCGTGCGTTCAGGCGCTTTTGCCATACCTATTATTGGAATCAATTGTAACAGCTAATACCTACTTAGGACCCATTAACTTAATCAAATTTTATTCCGTGGTGTTTGGCAATCTGGGCTTCTCCCAGTTGCAATAATGTCCCTTTGTGCCGTTTGGCCTAGTTCTGTTCTGTCTCCTGCTTGTTATGGAGGGAAGTGGAAAAAATATCTTTTTTCTTACTCCTCCGCTATTCTTTTCTGATTAATTTCGTTGCGGGACCCAAGACAGTTGAATCGTTTCTCCGGGACTCGTCGAGCTTCATTGCTCGGCGTTTTTCTGGCGGTCGCCACTGTTGATTCTGGCTTTCAGGAGTTGCAGTGGTTGGGAAAAGTGTGGCGGGTTTGTCCCAATAAAAAAAAAAAAAAAAAAAAAAAAAAAAAAAATGCTGGCCTTCAATTAATCACAATTCATTACCGCAGCTTTCCGAAATCTAGAACAAAAAATCCCGAAAACCACACTCCACATTGTCCAAATACCATAATCACCCTATCATAACATCCAAACAAAGGAACGCCCTATATCCGAACGCACCCACAACATATTAATGTTGGCTGGAATGATATATTGCGCAGTCAATTAACAACCGACATTGACTAATGTTACTCAGCATAATGCTTTGAAAAAAAAAACGTATTATTTATCTTCATTGGAGAGAGGCTTGAATCCTTGAATCTCTGTGCTCCCGATGACAGAAATTAAGCTCCACAGGATTTGACGATGTTTAATTCTGTTCCCATGTCAATTACATGGAATGTTCAAAGATGTGCTTGGTCTTCAATATGAATAATATACCCATTTAGCGCCGCCGTAAACGATTAAGTACAGTTAGTTTTTGTAACCTAGCTTTTAGATTCGAACAATTTAATAATTTTTTTGGGGTTATTTAAATTTTTGAAGAACCACTTGATCGAAATATTTTATCTTATGAGGGTAGATTTGGAAATTGTGTCAAAGTGAGCATCGCATATTGACGAGACATCACGCCACTACAGGTAATTGTACTTTATTATAATTTACGATGGTTAAATACAATTTCTAAATCATTCAAATGAAATATTTTTATTAAGTAATCGGTATTTTATAAAACTATTCACAGAAAATAATTAAATTGTAAGTATTGGTGAAAATTGTTTGAAGTAAACAGTGCTGTACTCGATCGAGTACAGCGGCAACATGCTTATAACAAAAACCTTTATTTTGGTTACAGTTTACTAACGATGTCTTCCAAACGTTTTACGACTATTACAAATTACAAGGGCTTAGAAGAAGCTGTTCAAGCTATTTTTGAAGATAGTGATGATGACGCCGACTTTCATGACATTATACCTCCGTCTCCAAGCGTGATGACGAATGAAGAAGAAGGACCTGATGAAGACTTAGTGACTTCATTGCCTCAAGACGTTCCAGGGGGTAATGTAGTGTTCATATATGTATAATAATAATTCTGATGATGATGATAGAAGTGACGATTAACCGCTAGCCAATATGCGACTTCGACGTGATCAACAGGAAGGAATCCTATCTTGGCGTAAGTGCAAACCAAATTATTCTACAACATGTAAAGAATCTTCTGATTTAGACCGAAAAAAGAAAGTGTCAAAGAAGAACTCAACGATTTGAATCCTATCCAGATATTTGAAAAAATATTTAATGAAGAAAATATTTCTATAGACGAGTCGATGATACAATATTTTGGCCATCACCTAGTTCTAATTTTACTGTGGAAAACTGCCAATGCGACCAATGAGCCTCTTGAATCAAGAGTTGTCAAAAAGCTTCTCGAAAAACTAGGAACTGATCCCACAGATCACAGTCAACTTTGACATTTTTTTTTCTAGTTACGATCTTTTGGTTGATTTGCGAAAACTTGGATATTGTGCAACTGATAGAGTACAAGACATATCAAGAAAGCAGAACGAGCTTCTTATGACTCACGATTCGACAGAACAAATGAATTATTGCTGGTTAGATGGAAAGATAACAGCGTTTGTACGATGATAACAAATTACGACACGATTGAACCAGTAGGCGTGTTAAAACGATGGTGTCCTAGAAGGCGTGAAAGAGCTAATATAGGTATTCCTCGTTTGTTTCATAATTATAACAGAGAAATGGGTGGAGTAGATGAACTTGACCAATCCATATCTCGTTACAGAATTGCTATTCATGGAAAAAAAATGGTGGTGGATGTATATGATAGACATAGCTGTAGCTAATGCTTGGCATTTATATTTTCTAAGCCACGATGATCACATGACCATCGACAGACCAGTTGTTGTTTAGGCGCAATCTAGCAGGATACTATTTGCTCAAGCAAACCAAAGCATAAGTAGCCCCTTATCTTCAACAGTGTCAGGTTTACTGTTCGCTACTTCATAATAAAAATTTTGCGGTTTTTATTTTTTGACCGAATTTCCAAAAGGGTGGTTCTCAATTGTGTGTGCTCGCTGATAAATTTATCATTAATAACCGATTTTGACCTTTCTTTTTTATATGAAAGTGTATGCTGCCTAGGTAATCCCATTGTTAGTACGTCAGTATCAATAATGGATATTCGGAGAAATTTAGGCTAATTCTCGAAAATTGTAGGCACGCTTCGAGTGAAAACTTGATAGTCGTGTGTATATCGGATGATACTATCTATATAACCTTTTGGCCTGACTTGATCATGGAGATGACAGAGAATCAAGGGAACTCCACATCAGAAGCAACTGTCACGTATTTGAGCTTATTTAATTTGTATTGATTAGACCTTTACTACTAAATATGTTATGACTGTAACTTCAGGGTTGGAAGTTAGTTTTGTAGATAGAAAGTTAGCTAAGGTCAAAAGGATAGAAAAATAATATAATAAAGTTTAATTTATCTTTATTTATTATTTTAAGGGAAAACGTAATCAGGGATAAATAAATTTCTGCAGAACTGATACCTACATAAAAAAAGATTTGATGATTTTTTTGGGCTCAGGCATGATTGTGAAATTATATTATTATTCTCGTTTAATAAAATAAATACGTAAATTGTAAATAATAAAACTATCGAATATCACAATAAATAACATATACACATATTATTTACACAAAGCTTCCTTTTGCAGAAACCTTGGGTCACTATTTTCAAAAACTGGAAAAACAATTTCGTTGCGCGGTTTGTCATGCGAGAGTTGGTTGGTGACAATGAAAAACCTGCTTGAAAACACTGCATAGAAAGATAGCGATTTGAATTTTTTTAATGCTAAATGGCCAGTGTACTCATACGAGTACTGAGTACACCCTTCTAAAACTTTCCAAAATAATTAAATGTTTCTTTTTTCTGTATTTAATTATGCCACTAATAATAAGGAAATAAAAAAATGGGTTTAAAATGCCGCTAGTTTAATTTTGGCGCTTAATGGGTATAAATTACATCGTTCATACAATTTACATGTTTTTTTTTTTTTTTTATTTTAAGGATGGTTGTTTAACGGTATATACGTACGTCAAATAAAAATGTTTAGTCAAGGTCATATTTGGTGATTGTAGTTTGAAATAGCGTTTTTTTGGTTTGCACCTATAACTAGCGCCATTTTGAACTTCACGTGTGCATCAAGTGGACGTGATAAGACTTAGTCCAATATACTGTAAAACAGGATTTCTTGCGTTCGTGATTGCATATAAAGCTTTTTATTGTTTGAAATATATTTCCTAATCAAAAAAATATCGCAAACAAGCACTAGTTAGCTAGTCAGCATTAAAAGTATATTATATTAATAAATGTTTTTATTTATAAATGACTTTTTTCATAATATTGAAAGACGATTAGCTCCTTTACTTCATAAATTAAAAAATGGTTTCGTAATTTATAAGCAATAAGGTTAAAAAGCAATATGTTGAAAATTGAGCAATACGGTTAAAAAAAAGGATTTTGCAAATTATCCATTATTTATTTTGGAAATCTAGTGCTAAAATGAGTCAGATAATTAAAACATACACACAAATATACGCATTACACATCAAGTTACATGTAGTCAGTATCGAGGTCAGATTAAACTGGAATTGTATAGCAAATGGCTGGGTACGTAATAACAGCTGTAGCTAATAACCAATACACGTTGCTACAAATAATATTATCTAATACTTAAATAAAATCAACCAAAACCAAATAATCCGCCAAAGAAATAAAGATTGAAAATCAAAGAAACAATCAGGAACTCATTGAACGTAATTCACGCATTTTCTTACACTCAAACCAATTTTAATCGAATACGGATTCCTTAATCGATTGTTCGTTATTCGGTAGTCGCTGTATGTTTAATTTGCGAGCTTACGTGGGATTTAAGGTCTTAAGGCTTCAACTGAGGCTGTTCTTCGTTTGTAACGTAATTTCGGCCTAATTGTTGGAAGGCTTCTTATAGAAAATGTTTATTACGCAGAATGCGTCCCTTGAGTTTTTGTTAATTAGCTTTCTTTACGCTCGTTGCCTGTATTATGGGGGAATAGACTTATTAATATATATTTGACTGATCAATTAACGATTATATGTGGCTTCTAATTAGACTGGATTATTGTAGACAATGTACTCGTACAGTGAAGTGTGATGGTCTGCGTTGGTATCTTAACTTTTTTCCAAAAGCCATATGGTAGTGATTTCTTGGTAAAAAATTCGAAGATCAAGTACAGCTTTTAACAAAAAAAAAAGATAAGATTCATTTTAAGCTGAAATGAGATGGTAAGGTGAGGTCACAGTAAGGGTAGGAAATAGAGGGACGAGATGGATTTAGTCAAAACATGTAGAAGGACGTGCCGAGTCGCGACATAATATGCAAACGTTTAAGTGCAGGGATGCCTTAACCTAGGAGAGGGACTCCTTAGGCTAGCAAAAATAGGAAAGTTTAAAGGTTCAAGTAAATATAATGTATAAACATTCAACATCTTCTCAACGTTAATTTCAGTCGTATCCGAAGCTTTTTCAGCTTTAGAGTCTGGAGTCCGCTTTACCAGTCTAACTGCTGATTTTGGCTAAACTTCGATATTTTCCGTGAAGCGACTGCCGTCCGACCTCCACAACCCGAAGGCGATATCTAAGCATTGCAGTTAGACCAATCATTGGACTTTTGAGGGCTCCACAAACCCGTAACGACTGCCATTAGATGTTCGTATGGCAACCGGGACCAACGGCTTAACGTGCTTTCTGAGCCATGACCAGACCAGTACAAATATTCGTATTCATGCATATAAATATTTGCACTGCGCGGAGATCGAACCCGCGTCTCCTTGCGCAGCGGCCGAGTTCGCCACCGCTAGGCCAGGGAAGCTGTCATTATATAAACATTATATTCACATAAATGGTAATTGGTTTTGTAAGTAGGTTTGTACTCTTTTATAAGTCAACCATATTTTAAAATCTAGATCAGGTCGACGTCTCCAAT
Organism: Sesamia inferens; assembly: GCA_037179545.1. Lineage (NCBI taxonomy): Eukaryota > Metazoa > Arthropoda > Insecta > Lepidoptera > Noctuidae > Sesamia > Sesamia inferens. Next base: position 5,337,702 of record CM073936.1, on the reverse strand, counting down.
CTAACTAACCTGAGAAGAAAAGTCGAAACAAACTAAGAGGTCACAGAACTTTTTTTAAAGCACATACACAACTATAGTAAAATCATATGAAATACTCGTGGATCTGTCTCTGAGACGGTATTTTAAGGGACCACACAGATTAAGAGGGCCTGTACAATCGTGCAGATCAATTAAAAACTTGAGGGAGCTTAATGATTCGACGAATAATTCCAAGGGGAGGCCATTTGGGTAGGTCACATAAATTACTTAGCCAAAGTAATACATTACTCACTTCTAGAATGTGGCAAAAACTAACAGAACAGAGCAAAAAAACACAGACAAATTTGTAAAATGACCCATTTAGTTCTCACACATAATTGTCACAATAATAAAACACTTTACAAAGTAAGTGAACGTCTTCATATGTACATCATAATGTAGAAAACATGAATGTGTTTATTGTATACAAAATAATAAAAAATAACATTTATAAAATTATCTTAAATTACAAAAGTTTTTCAAATTAATATACAAATCGTTTTAGCACATCTCATACCCTAATACCAATAGTGCCATTAGAAGCGAGCCCATAAATCTTCCAAATACAGCGGATATTTCAACATTAAATCAAAGCAAAACGCCCATTGTTGAACAGTGGGAATAGTACTCGAGTTACAAATCAACCGAAACAAGATATTGTATTAAAACACCCTTGAAAGGAAACTCGAAACTCTCCGCAACGACTTACAACTTCCTAAACAATTCACACAATTCAGTAATTTTCTTAATTTATATTCACTCCTTGACTCAAAGAAAAGAATAACTTCTGAAACAACTGGCTCAAGAACACTTAAATATTATCCAAAAGAAGATATTTTATATATCTTTCAGAATTTTGGGAACTGATGTCTGAATCAAATTAATTTGGTCTTTAAGCGGAAAGGCGAAGATAAATTGTCTTGTGTTGTGATTAAATTTCCTCCATGTTAATTCAGTATTTGATCGGTATTATCAGATTCTTGAAGGATTATCTCAATTTAGTAGTTTCAGCTTTACTTTATGTTACTAAGTTAAAACCGAATCCAAGCAAATTTATTAAATATTAAATGTGTAATGATTTGTGGCTAAATAATAATAGTATGGGTTAACATATATATATTTATATAATGTTCCATGGTATAGTTTGAGGCAAAAATAAAGGTCATACACCAACCGGTTTCCTTGAGTACATTCTCATAGTGCATACAGGGATAATTGCCCGTTGGTGTACCTTCTCCACGTCATATAAACTCTCTCTCTGGGAGTTGACTTCGGTCCCTGGCATGCCTTAAAACAGTGTTTAGGAATAAAGAGAAAATAACTATTTCGGTCATTGTCATTGTTGTTGTCATTTTCTTCGGAAGTTAATCGACTCTTGTCAAAAAAGAAGCTTCTAGAAACTTCTAACTACGTTGTAGAAACTTCGAATCGGCCTGATTGGCTGTTGGCCCTGTTATACAAGAAACCACCAAGATGACAAAAGAAATGCTTAGAAAACATTTTCGATAAGCGGGGACGATGACCTACAGGGTTAAAGCGTCGTTTTTGGAGAGTTAACAAAGGATAATATGTTAATAAGGAATGTTGCTTTAGAACTGTATTTATCGTTATAAACTAGTGCTTGACTGCAATCCCGCCTGATGGCAAGCAGTAATGCAACCGTTGATGGTAAAGCGCGCTAGTTTATTAAGCCACTTAAAAAAACTTAGTAAATAGGAAGGAAGACGGCAGTTGAGCGAGGTGGTGCAATGTTAAACCCAACAGCACGACCAACGATGCTGCGCCAGAGGGAGATTGATCTGGAGACCCTCCACGACGAAACTCTCGACACAACAACATTAATTGGCGCATCGTACCCGGCACACATCGTAACACAACTACTCGGACCCGTCGGACGTACGCCTTCGTCAGACATCAAGCCAAAAGCGCGTCTGTAGTGTAGAGAGCGGATACAAATAAGGTTCGCGTTATTATTTTCAAATTACAAATGGGATACAGCTATGATCTGATACAGAACAAAGGACCAAATATAGTTAGGCGAAACATTGTTAAAGGCACTCGATTAGTTATAGACGTGTATTCAGTAGAAACTCAGACACGTTTTTGTCGCATCTCAAAATGTATAGTCACGACAGATAATAGAGAATAGTGTAAGTATGATAGTTAATTGTGTAGGTTTGTTTGTGGATCAATCTAATATTGGCAACAGCAGTGGACACTGCCAAATTGTGTACGTACTTGTTACTATGCCAAATTAGAAGCAAAGTCGATAACATTATCTGAAACCCAATTCTAGTAGTTCAAATCGTTTCATCTGGGTGACAAGCAAATGTCAAATAAATTTCATAGACTTGTCAAAATTATTTACGTTTTTGAGCAGATAAACTTTTGAACATAGGTATCAATTGAATAGCAATAAGCTTCAAAATAATTACAACTAATAGGGTAGTTGACTAAAAAAAACTAATTAGTCCGTCAGTCAGATTTCCAAAAAATACTAGACACGTATTTTTTCTTTTTTCATATAAACAAAAAATGGAGACGACACAGTGCGTTGAAGACTCGTGTGACGTCACTGCACGCTACATTTTTTAGCGAGGAGTGACGTTACCAGCCACCACTCCTGATCTTTGATTCTTTTTATATTTGTCAATTTTTATTGATTTGATGAAACAATATATACGTATCCAATATTTTTATATAATCTGAATGACGGACTAAATAGAATATTTTTTTTTTTACCCTGAAAATATTGGGGTGCGGTTTAGTAATTCATATATATACCTACTTCTATACTAACATATAAAGTTGAAGAGTTTGTTTGTTTGAAAGTGCTTATCTCAGGAAGCGACCGGTCCGATTTAAAAAAGTATTTTTGCGTTGGATAGCCCATTAATCCAGGAAGGCTTTAGGCTATATAACATCACGCTGCGACCTACAGGAGCGTGGCATAACTAACTCCACGAGAACTAAGTCGCTGGCGGCCGCTAGTTAATATTATAAAAGTGTGCGTCTCTGTTTGTTTGTCCGTCTTTTACGGGAAAACGGAGCGACGAATTGACAGGAGTTTTTAGGATGCGACCATCGAAAGTAAGGAAAGTGACATAGGCTATTTTTGTCTCTTTCTACCTCCCCAATTCCCTACAATGAAGGGTGGAAGTTTGTGTGGATCATTCCGCAATTTACAAGGTAGAAAGCTAAAAAATGGTATGCAGACTATTTGCGGCTAATAAAAAATTCGTGCATCATTTTTGTATTTGGAAATTTACCTTAACTTTTTCAAAGAGGGAGTGAAATTTTATATGGGACTTTTCGCAGTTTTCAAGGCAGGAAGCTAAAAATGGGTACACAGACTTTGTTACCAATGAAAAAATCATGCCTTCAAAAAATATCCTCCTAATATTAGAGATTGAAATTTAGGAAAGAAGAACTGTGCTCTCCTGAGTATAACGCTAGACATATGCGGTGAGGCTAGACATATGTCACGTATCACGAAAACATATTGCATGCAACGAAAGCATGTTACGTAGGTCACAAATGTCTTGCCATGGCGCCTTCCCCGGGCCGGAACAAGCGAGGTATACCAAAGAAGTGCTGGCTTGACGTTGTAAGAGCAGACATGCGTGCCAATAATCTGACACCACGGGATGCTAAAGATCGCGCGAACTGGAGCAAATCGATCGATCGATCGAATGATGATGATGATATGCGGGATAATAAAACAACAAAAGCTAGAGATACGTACATACATACATAGTATGACAGTATTTCATTTTCAAAGAAAAGAATCGTCCCATTGGGTATAATATGGTCACATGACTATGTAGCTGTGTGCACACATTTCAATGATTTTTCGGGGTCTCACACATTCTGACTTCCAAAAATTAGAAAAAAAAATAACATATTTCTTCTATTATTGATTCATGTCGAGAATCAGTGGTATAATTAGCTCCTTGAATTTGACAAGAATGCAAAACGTCAGCTTGTATACTATGTAGTTTCACGGTAACTTTTGCTTGCTGGATGCACACGTGTTAGTATAGTCTCTGTACGTACAGTCTCTAGTTGAAAAATAATGATCGAGTCAAGTATGCCATTGGCATGTTAAACAAATGGGTGTATAGGATTCAAAATTGGTTACAAACCATTTCTGACATTGATAAACGTAATTAATCCATTGGTATGGGGCACTATGAGAACAAATTAATTGTCCGAATCTTCAAGTTGGATCGATTCGTCATCCCAAGATGTCGACGGATTTAATTAATTCGGCTTTCATTGTCTAAAGGCTGGGGTTCGGTCCTGGGTCTGTTTTTGTTCAAGCTCGTGTTACTTTTTGAAACTGGAGAGCGTGGGGGGGGGGGGGGGGGTGTTTAAATGGGGGTGAGATTGTATTAGTAGAACTTTGTGAGCCGCACGGATTCCATAGAGCTTCTGTTACTATGGATGAAATCGGCTAAGAGGCATCGTTATTTATTTGGCATATGGTAATGTCATTCAAATCGTGGTGGCCTAGTAGTTAAAACACTAGCCTTTTGCCTAGCCGTTAGTATCAATGTAACTTTTCTAAGTTATATGTACTTTCTCTAAACCTGCCAAGGCTTAGAGAAAGTTAGATGAAGATAAGAAAGTAGTTTTATCGTCTACTCAGTGAGGAAAATCTATCGTGTTTCCCTCACTAATTGAGATTTCCCTCACTTTTCAACTCCGCTTCCCAACATGCAGATTAGCTAATTGATTTTCTTCACGTATGGTATGCTCTAGCTAGAACCTATTTTTTATATAATTATAAACTAGAGCTTGACTCTAATCCCGCCTGGCGGTAAGCAGTGAGGTAATCGTTGATGGTAAAGCGCGCTAGTTTATTAAGACCACGACCAAACTCCCGATACAGCAACATTTGATGCATGGTACCCGGCACACATTGCCACACAACTGCTCAGACACGTCTTCCGTACGGCTTCACCAAACATCATGACGGAACACGACGAATTGCTTGACGGCAAGATGTTGTCTGGTGGGTGGTAACTTCTGCCGGTAGTCGATTTTATGGCCCGTCGTCGACACGAGAGTAAAACATATAAACACTGCTTGCAGTACTATTGTGTTGCAAGTACAACAATCGAAGAATTCATTAAAGTTATTACGAACTGCTTTTTTTTTTCATTTGGACACTGATGACCACCTCGGGCCGCGTAGTAGGTTGGTGGATGTAACATGTTAGCAAATTCATGGCTGTAGGCCTTCATAGTTTCCTCAACATATTTTAAATACATGTAATAAAAATCCTACAAGGTATGAAATCAAAATTAAACTCATATGTCAGGGCCACGTAGAAAAACACCTAGCCCTCTGTGCGACTTTTTGAGCTTTCATAGAAGGCCCATAGTGAGGGACCACGTTTCTGATCCATATATCATCACCGGTAACATACATTGGTTAAAGAGTTTTGTCTTTAAGCACTGAGGTATTTGGGACGAGAATCCACTATGGAGCTTCCCGAACGCTGTCCAACCAAGTCGAATTCGTCGAAACGTCTCATCCTCAAATCAGGAATGAGGAGATTCGTAGAAGCACGAAAGTAGCTGACATAGACCAGCGGATTAGCTCTTTGAAGTGGCAGTGGGCGGGGTACATAGCACGTAGAGTCGAAGGCCGATGGGGCAGAAAGGCTCCTTAATGGTGACCACGTGACGGTAAGCCCAACGTATGATACCCACCGACTAGGTGACTCGGATGATCTGACCAAAATCAAAGGGAAACTCTGGATGCAGGCGGCGTCCAACAGGTCTTTTTGGAAATCCTTGGGGGAGGCTTAGGTCCATCAGTGAACTTCCTGTGGCGTACATGATAATGATGATGATGATGATGTCAGCACCGATTCACTGGGCCACCACTGCTTACAGCTGAGTTAGATAACCAAAATTCATTCAAAGGATACCGTTAAAGTTAACAATAGTTTTAATTATTGCCAATACCATTATGGCAACATCGTAAATTTTCTCATTGTCTCATTTAAAACTTATAACAACAAAATCGATTAATAGTCACAGTTGCACAGGCAATTGCAACTTTTAAACAATATAACTGGAGTCCCTCTAATTGGTTCCTGATGTCACCCTCCGAATTGTTTTCCACCAAACGTTTGATGTTCCTTTGTCGCCTTTGGAAAATTAATTGAACAAAGTTAATTGGGCGGCGCTTCTTCTATTTAAAGTGATATTTTATCATCTGGCATAATCTTTAGGTGTTTTCTTTTTACAATTTTCTCTTTGGACTAAGACGAATGAACGAGATGGATTGTTTTTTAATTAATTTATTTTTGCTTTTGGCTATTTTTGTTCAATGTAATGATTCTGAAACCTTCTCACCATGATAACTTAATTGAAGCGATTATAGTGATCAGCCTATATTCCAACTATTCTAGGGATTGACATTATTGATTGACAGGTGAATTTAAGCTAACTTCACACAAATTTCACGGTAAGATTTTAACAGAATCCATCGGCAGTTATCCTGGATTGCAATCAACCTATAATGTTCCCACTGTTGGGACACAGGCCTTCTTCTCGGTGACAGGGAGTGGGCCGTAATCTACCATCATCATCATCATTTCAGCGTTAATCTCAGTCGCATCTGAAGCTTTTTTCAGCTTTAGAGTCTGGGGTCCGCTTTACCCGTCTAACTGCTGGGGGTCCGCTTTACAAGTCTAACTGCTGATTTTGGTTAAACTTCGATATTTTCCGTAAAATGACTGCCGTCTGGCCTCGGTAACTCGAAGACGATATCGAAGCACTGCAGCTAGACAGTGTGAAAATAAATATAGTGGATGATAGCGACATCGGTAGGTACATGAGTCTAAAATAATGTTGCGATTTGTTCGCCATAAAATTAAACAATTGAGTCGATAGTATGAGTTAATAGATAAATAGCTTTAATTCCTATGCAATAAAGTCTAGTTAACGATACAATTTGAAAGATTTTATGGATTTTTCAATTGCGTTAGTCACTCTGAAATCAACTTTATTGACATAGAAACAAAGTTAACATTTATTTACTCTAGGTTAGACACGATGCGATATTGTAGCATACTTAACATTTATATAGGTTTACCATAGCAAATTGTAGCGGACCCCGGGCTCCAACGCGAAAGCCGCGGATGCAACCGGGATAAACGCCAAAATGATGATGACCATAGCAAATTATAAATAGTTGTTGTTTTAAACTCACCTAAAGCACAACAGAATATGTCCAAGTCATCAGCAATGACATAATGTCTAGTACAAACATACTAGTAAATAAAATTTGAAAACAGATATTCTATAGTAGAAAAGTAGTGTATAATAAATAACTCAACTATTTCACGGAAAAGAGTTGTGTGACCTACATTGGCAAAAGGTATGGAACAGCATTTATTTTATTTTTAAAAACCAACGAATAATTTCAACGTCCGAAATACCGCAGTGTCTCAAGACAAAAGTCTTCGACCAGTGTGTGTTGCCAGTGATGACTTATGGAATTGAGACGTGGTCGCTAACAATGGGCCTTATACGAAGGTTCAAAGTCACTCAAAGGGCAAAGGAGATGGCTATGCTTGGGGTTTCACCGCACGAATGAAAGTAACCGACATAGCCCGAAGAATTGTAACACTAAAGTGGCAGTGGGCTGGACACATTGCCCGTAGGACCGATGCCCGATGGGGCCGACGGGTTTTCGAGTGGCGACCACGCACCGGAAGACGTAGCGTGGGTAGGCCCCCGACAAGGTGGACCGACGACCTGGTGAAGGTCGCGGGAAACCGCTGGATGCGGGAGGCGCAGGACCGGTCGTCGTGGAGAACCCTGGGGGAGGCCTATGTCCAGCAGTGGACGTCTTTCGGCTGAAATGATGATGATGATGATGAATTTCAACGTAAGTTCCTAAACCACAGTGAATCCATCGTTCAACCATCGACGCTAAGCACAATATATTTCAAATACCATTGTAATCAATAATCACACAATCATCACACCATCTCCTTTCAGACATCATAGTTCGGCTACCTTTCACATTTGACCTATCGAAAAATATTTTTTCCTAAGCTTAACCAATTATACCTTTTCATAATGTAGGAAACACGTGTTTTCGACCAAATCAATAACACCTACACGACAGTAACAACGAAATACTCCTTGTATTTCGGCAATAACTCTCCCAGTGCAAACATTTCTATTTCAATAATATACCGAGCATCGTATACACAGCGATACAGCAAATTGACCGAGAGAGTCTGCGACGCGGAGATAGTGGAGTACATAGCGAAATGGTGTGAGGCACGAGAGGTAAGCGGGTTTCAAACGAAGTAGAAGAGGCTCCTATTGGTAAGTGGAAAAGCAGAGAGGCTCACTTTTGTACATTTGATAGGAAATAGAGTCTATGTACTATGTTTACATAGCTATACTACCAGATCCAGTTTGAAAGGAAAAGGACTGTAACTATACTTTTTAGACGTCTGAGGAACAGCGTGTAAAGTTTACTAATTCTCTATAGTCCGGCGTCGCGGGCGCATCACGGGTGACAGATGTATGTTTTAATTTTATAAATTGTCAATGTCTAATTATCAAATAACATGTGTGTCTCTAACCCGGGTTATGACATCAGGGTAACTTTGTTTTAATTTCTTCATGTTTCTTTTGCTTTGTTATTTATTTACTATTTGTGTATTATTGTAATGTTCGTTCTGTTTGTGCGAAATAAATAATTTTTCTTTCTTCCTTTCTTGCCATAAAAACGTAAGGATTCTCTGACCAGATAGGCACTGTATCTGGTGCGCACTTGCCCAACTGTTGATGTCGAGAAGTTGTAGGTATTTATGCTAGTTGCACGGTAAAGTCTGCTTTGCATTTGTAGGTACTGCTACATAATCCATTCGGAATAAGATAAAACATTTAAATAAAGCTATTTTACAGTTCTATCGATTCATATTGCGTTGATAGTATAGCATTCGGCAGCAGCAGTACATAGTAGGTGTTGTAACTAATTTTTGATTTTAATGTCATACTTATGTTGACGAAACAAAAATCAAAATCAGTCGAACGGATTTTAAAAAAACTTTTACTTTTTGTATCTTATTACAAATTAAGTGTAGCCTGTTTTATATTTATCTGTACTTTTTAATACTATTGTATTAGGTCCACCTGTGAGAATAGTTGTACATTGTTAAATAAATAAACAACACGACCAACGATGCTGAGCCAAAGGGAGGTTCATCTGAAGACCCTCCATGACCTAACACTCAACACAACAATGTTTGGCGCATCGTACCCGGCACACATCTCAACACAACTGCTCAGACCCTTAAATAAATATGTATTAAAGTTTCGTTTGTAATACACAAATTAAGTATCTTAACCTAAAAACACCTAACAATTTTAAGAACACCTAACTAGTATATAGGACACCGCCATATTACCGTCTTAAATACACAAGACGATGCGTTTAATCTTAAGTATCCTAGAACTAGTCTAGAATAACTAGTCTTAACGATGCGAACTTTAGCCCTTTAACAAACAAATGTTTATTTATTTTAAAATAATGAAACTTGCTTAATCGATTTTGAGGAGAGTTTGATCTTAAAATAAACATTTTAGATTGGACATCAGTAAAAAGATATTCATTTATAGATTTAGTATAAACTTTTCGTACAAAGGTACAAAGGCGTACTTAATGCATTAGATTCTCTACCAGTCAACCAAGCGAGATGAGATGGCAGGTAGTCTTGATTAGATAAACAGTAATACAGGAAATTGAATAGAAAGCTGCAATACGTTGATAGCAAAGCCCTTCGAAGTGTGGTACAAGTATTAAAAGATAAGCGACAAACGTCGCTTTTCTAAAACGCTATATCATGTGATTCACACCACACCATTTGTAAGTCATAAAAGCGGTATTATTAGTAAGTTGGGTTATAATTTTCAAAATTAACTTGGAACATTTTGGTATAGACGACAGCAGGTTTACCTAGCCGAAACTGTTAAGTATTCTCAATCAAACTTGAGCGTCAATACTTTAGAGATAAACTTGAAATCTAATAAAGAAACACAATAGACCGTAATAGCTGGATGTGCTCTCGTCTGTACTTTCTGACATGGTGATTTAAATTTAAAAAACAAAATTCCATATTATAAAGCCAATGTTAACTTATTTACTGTGGTATTAGTATAATTAATAAATTGGTGTTCACGTGTATCAGGGAATGTAACGTTTAAGCTTTGCCATCCACACTTTACGACTGCGGACCCATTTCATTTCAACGTTTCATCTCGTCATTCCCTCTTGATTCCAAGGCAGAGCCATAGGCCTATTTTGGGGCTCACCGTTCATGTTCAATATATTCTTGTACATACGACAACACATCAAGTTACTACAATCTGTCAGATTTCCTTATTAGATTTTCTACTTTACTCCTTAACCGCTAATCTCCTAGTAATTGTACCACAGATTTTACGAGTAGTATGGGCTACGGCCTCCCTGTTATGTTGCGATATAGATGAATGAGAGCTTGCACAGTAATGTCCGCTTCCTTAAAACACCCCTTATGTACCGTGATAAATAATTTTCGAGCTGTCGCTTTTGGTTTTCAATTTAAATTATAGTCCACAGTCCACAGTGTTCGCGCTTGGTTGGTGTCGATTTTGTGTGATTTACGTTAGAAGGGGAACATAATTTATATAACAGTCTGGTACTAACATCGATGCTCTTAAACTGTAACCATGAACTGAACACATGAGACCTAATAATTGGTCCGTCAACTCCGGTATACTGCCATGTTAGATTTTAACTGACGTCACACAGTTAAACATGCATTGCCATCCAAAACTGAACGTTAGTTCTGGAAAATTTGCATCCTAATTGTGTAACGCATTATTACTATCATTTGGAATCATATTGCTAATCTCTTCACATCACAATCATACTGCTTCAAAATTGAGTTACAAGATTAGCCGTACATATATTAATTACATGGCAAGCTAATAGAAAGCTTGTAAATTAATAGCGTCTGTTATCAAATCAAATGCTACATAGAATGAATGGGACTGTAATCATTCTGTCATCATTTAATCATCTGCATCTACACAATATTTAAAAAAAATCATTGGATGTTACAACGAATGTATTTTTTTATAATAAATATTCGGCGAAAGTTTTGAACGTCGCGGTTGGTGACAAGGTGACCCCCTTGGCCAGAAGCTGGGAACGCCCCTGATTACCTTAGAATTGGTATAGTAGAAAATGTGCCTACACTTTCATATATGCATTTTTCATCAATATAGGGTTTTATGCATTTGGCTTAATTAACTATGACTCAGAACATACTTGGATATCATACAAGGTGTCTCAAAAGTAAGTTCACATTTGCTTATCTTATTACGCGAAAGCAACTATTCTGAGGGGCGCGGGGGGTATGTCAGTCGGTAGTCTGGCTCTTGGGAATTTAGTCGCTATGGAGCGTTTCTCTGGTGCGGACCGTGCGTTGTGCGTACGTGAGTTTTACAAAAACGGTAATTCGGCGACTGTAGCGCGTAGAAAATTCTGCAGTATTCGACATATTCGTCACTTAAATGATGCGCCTAGCACTCGTCTCATTGCAAAATGGGTTGAGAAGTTTGAAGAGACTGGGTCAACTCTGGAGAAACCAAAATCTGGGCGACCAAGAACATCAAGAACAGCCGAAAACGTGGACAGTGTTACTCAGTCTATTCGAGATGATCCAAACCTCTCGATTCGAAAGCGTGCTGTTGCTTTAAATGTGCACAGATCTTCATTATGCCGCATTTTACACAAAGATTTAAAGCTGCACCCGTACAAAATTCAGTTAGTGCAAGAACTGAAGCCTCAAGATGCTGGTCAGAGGCTTGCCTTTGTAAATCAGATGATTGAGCGCTTTCCAACGTTCACCAACATCTTGTTTTCCGATGAAGCCCATTTTCACCTGAATGGGCATGTAAACAAGCAAAGTTGTCGTTACTGGAGTGCAACCAACCCAAAACAAAAACATCAGAAACCGCTACATTCACCCAAAGTCACCGTATGGGCAGCGATGTCGGCGCGAGGAATTATCGGCCCTTACTTTTTTGAAGATGGAAGGGGACGCACACTCACAGTGAATTCAGAGCGTTATGTGGAGATGTTAGACGAGTTTTTCGTACCCCAACTGCAAAACTTTCCTAGTTACAACCAAAGAACATGGTTCCAGCAGGATGGAGCAACTTCACACACGTCCAACAGATCTCTGCCTCGAGTTCGAGAAATTTTTCCGAACAAATTAATCTCCAGGCGAGGTGACATAAATTGGCCTCCACGGAGTCCCGATTTAACGCCTATGGATTTTTTCCTGTGGGGTTATGTCAAATCAAAAGTTTACGCTAATAAACCGACTTCCCTGGCACAATTAAAAGAAAATATCCGTCATTAAATGGCAGCCATCACGGAGACTACCTGCCGAGCTGTCATAGGCAATTTTAGTGCCCGACTAAATGAATGCCGAGAGCGCAACGGTTTACATTTGGACGATGTTATTTTTAAAAAATAAATTCCCAAACAGTGTACTTCAATATAAAATAAACATTTTTTCAATAAAGCTAAGACTTTTCTTTTAAAAAAAGATTTAAATGTGAACTTTCTTTTGAGACACCTTGTATTATGTGCATACATTAAAGAGAATGCAATGATAAAGCTGTTTCTCCCCGAATTACTTTAGTCAAATAACTACTAAATCAATGAATTCGTACCCGTAGATAGTAGTTAAAGCCAACTTTGTTCAAATCACGTTGTATAACCAATCGAGGATTCGCATAGTAAAGATAACTTTATTTGTCAAACATATGTATATGTTACCGGAAATGTATGAAACCTAGGAATTATATACAATTACTAGGAAATGTATACAATTCCGAAGCTATATAGGAAATGTGTAAAATATTGTTCCAAACATTATTTAATACACACATATCCTGGGAAATGTATACATTTCCTAGAAATTGTATAAAGTTCCTATATCGTATTAGGAAATGTATAAAACCATGCTTTCTATGAATAAAATTAATAAAACACGTTGTTAAACTTAGAAACAGATTTATTATTAAGACTCCGGTTGAAACAATTAGGTTAGGTTAGGTTAGGTTAGTTTTATTATAATCCCCGCATACTAATGGACATCTTTAAAGTAATACATTTCCGTTAGCTATTTAGGAAATGTATAGATTTACTAGGAAATGTGTGTTATAAAATTTATTTCACACATTTCCGAGCAAATTTAGGAATTATATAAATTTCCTAGGAATTGTATACAATGACGCATTACATACATTTCCGTTAACATATACATGCAAATTAAGCATGCAGAATGTCACAATATGATTTCTTCGACCGAGCATATTTCACTCTTAAGGCGTACAAATTTATGAAATTTAAAATAACAAAATAAAAAAGAATAAATATTATAGTCAGAAAATAAGTAAGTCATATATACTTTTTTAAATATAATTATTATAAACTAACGCTTGACCGCAATCCCGCCTATCCCGTCTATTAAGAGCCTTTTCACTCTAGCCTTAAAGACACTCAATTTGTAATTGGACGGAAACACTTTCGCTGACAAATTAATATATATGAATAAATATTATAGTCAGAAAATAAGTAAGTCATATATCCTTTTTTTAAATATAATTATTATAAACTAACGCTTGACCGCAATCCCGCCTATCCCATCTATTAAGAGCCTTTTCATTCTAGCTTTGAAGACACTCAATTTGTAATTGGACGGAAACACTTTCGCTGACAAATTCTTCCATTCCCTTGATGTACGCGGCATAAAAGAGGAAGCGAAACGCTTCGTCCTGCGTCCGAAAGGCTGGCTACTCTACCCCTGTGCTCCAGGTTTTGGATACCGTTTCGAGTTAAGAAATATAATAATAAACTGTCACAACATATAAGGATTAATAAATACAAATGTCAAATAGTGCCATTCAAAATGTAATTTACATTGTAATAACAGTTGTCTGTTCATGAACCTCAAATTTCCTTTTTAAACAAATATAAAGTTTTCAACAGTCTATCTGCCAAAAATACCTCGCAATGTCTCCATATTTTGGCGAGTTATTGGCCTTTCTTTGACGCCGAGATGCGAGTGTGGCTAGATTTTGATGTTTGTCCTTTGGACTTTTAGTCATTTAGAAATAACTGAATGAACACGACGATCGTCTTTAACTATAACAGTCCACTATCATCATCATCTCAGCGTTAAGCCCAGTCGCATTCGAAGCTTTTTCAGCTTTAGAGTCTGAGGTCCGATTTTTTTTTTTACCTATATAAAACTAGCGCTTGACTGCAATCCCGCCTGATGGCAAGCAGTGATGCAATCGTTGATGGGAAAGCACGTTAGTTTATTAAGCCGTTAAGTTAGTTTATTTATTAAGCGTTAGTTTATTCACTTAAAAAACTTAGTAAATAGGAAGGAAGACGGCAGCTGAGCGAGGTAATGCAATGTTAAACCCAACAACACGATCAACGATATTGCGCCAGGGGAAGATTGATATGGAGACCCTCCACGACCAAACTTCCGACACAACAACATTTGGCGCATCGTACCCGGCTCACATCGCAACATAACTGATCAGACCCGTCCTCCGTACGGCTTCACCAGATATCATCCGGAACACGAGGAATCGCTTGACGGCAAGACTTTGTCTGGTGGGTGGTAACTTGTGCCGGCAGCGATGTTATGGCTTTACTAGTCTAACTGCTGATTTTGGTTAAACTTCTATATTTTCCGTGTCCACTCACTCCACTATATCTCCTTTAATTAAATATTCTCAGCCTTTTATTTGACACTCCAGGGCTCTAAAACAGACACGAATAAAGGTCACTAAAATCGACAAAAGATAAAAGTTCTCCATTTCTAATACCATAAACGAAAAACATAACAGTGCGATATTTCACGACGATTTCCATGATTCTTTCACGCTTTCCCAGTTTTTATGTTACCCTAATACATTTTATATCTT
Organism: Sesamia inferens; assembly: GCA_037179545.1. NCBI lineage: Eukaryota > Metazoa > Arthropoda > Insecta > Lepidoptera > Noctuidae > Sesamia > Sesamia inferens. The sequence continues at coordinate 5,322,640 of CM073936.1, read as the reverse complement.
TCACCAGGATATAATGTGTCTAAAATATAAAAAATCATACGTTTTATCTGCTCAAACAAGTGTTGAATTGACGAATGTACGTGCGACCAATACTGAGGTTGTGTAAAGTATTCTCCCAGCGTTTCGATTAGACTAGGCAGAATTGTGCTCGATTCGCAATTTATATTCTGTCTGCTAGCTGAATTGTTGAGCTATGTTCGATTCTGTTGAGTTTTATCAATGGTATTGGTTTTGGTGAAGAAGCCCTCATTTTGTGTTTGGGTAAATTTTAGGATGGGCTGTGGCCGAGGTACGTTCTTTTTTATTTCTGAAAAATATTCGTTGAATATCGTTTTTATTCAAGTTAGGCTTCGGTTCGTAAAATAATTAGTTGCAGAGTCGATTTAGAAGTTGTAGTGCACGGGTCGTCTCCAGAGAAGCCATTTTGTTTAAGTTATTTCATCACCACTGTTAACCCTCCCAAAACAGCGAAAAAAAACATTGTAAGAAAACTGAAACGGGTATATCTTATTACTAAAAATGTTTATAAACAGCCAGACCAGGAATAAGAAATATTTGTTCCATGCGGCAAATTGAACCCGTGATATGCAACGCACCAGTCAATCCATCAGCCTCTGCCGTCCAACTTATTAACTAGGCTGTGGAGATCAGATAAGCACTTGCTCCTTGTATTCAGCTGCACACAGTTAGACTAAAAATCGATCCCAGTATAGATGTGAAAAAGCTAAGCCGTTGAGGCAACGGGCGAAGGACCCGGAGAGTCCAACGTCCGTCGTGACGCGTTTGCTCACGCCACTCAGATGAGGAAGGGTTGCTCACGCGAGAAGAGACCTGTCGAACTTGCGACGACGGGTCAAGTACTGCCGGGGGTACCGTAGAATTGGGAGGACCCAGTATCCCGGAAAGGCAGGTAACGAACGCATAGGTGGTTGTTTAGCCAGTAAGAGTCACACTTCACCGCATCCCCGAACGGAGGATATTCCATGAGGATTTTTCCACCTTCGGAAAAAAAGGCCATTGAGGCAGATCTAATAAAATAATACTCACTTTAGTAATAATCACTTTAGTAGTGAAAAAATGCTGATTTTTTCTTACGTTTGAACTCCCAATCATTTTCAGATATTTTTTTTTTAATAATTATAAACTAGCGCTTGACCGCAATTCCGCCTGATGGTAAGCAGTGATGCGATCTTGATGGTAAAGCGCGCTAGTTTATTAAGAGCCTATTCACTCAAAAAAAACTGAGCGAATAGGAAGGAAGACGGCAGTTGAGCGAGGTGATGCAATGTTAAACCCAACCACACGACCAACGATGCTACGCCAATGGGAGATTGATCTGAATACCCTCCACGTCCAAACTCCCAACACAACAACATTTGGCGCATCGTACCCGGCACACATCGCAACACAACTGCTCAGACCCGTCCTCCGTACGGCTTCAACCTGAGACAAACTATCCAATTATGTAAGTACAACTTCGAGAAAGAGGTCAGTTACAACTCGTCTGGGCTACTTTCGGGAAGCTATGTAGAATTTTCTTGTCCGAAATACCGCAGTGTCTTAAGACTAAAGTCTTCGACCAGTGTGTGTTGCCAGTTATGACATGTGGAACTGAGACGTGGTCGCTAATAATGAGCCTCGGGGTTTCACTGCATGATCAAATCAGAAATGAGGAGATCCGCAGAAGAACGAAAGTAACCGACATAGCCCGAAGAATTGCAACACTCAAGTGGCAGTAGTCCGGGCATATTTCCCGTAGGACCGATGCCCGATTGGGGCTGACGGGTTGTCGAATGGTGTCGAAAGACGCAGCGTGGGTAGGCCCCCGACAAGGTCGACAAACGACCTGGTGAAGGTCGCGGGATACCGCTGAATGCGGGAGGCGTAGGACTGGTCGTCGTGGAAATCCTTGGGGGAGGCTTATGTCCAACAGTGGACGATTTTCGACTGAAATTATGATGATGAAGAAAAATATGCTATATATATTTTTGCTTAAACTAGGTAAAACTATGTGTACGTTTTTAAGACGTAATCTCTACAAGTAGTTTTCCGATTGCAATAAATATGGCCAATAAAACGTTTACTATTGGAAGTCTATTTATAATATAGTAAGCAACCATCGATAAAGATCTATATTCAAATATAACTTATACACTTTCACAGGTCCAATAAGGTTGGAAACACACTAACGATAGTGTAACCAATGAATTATAATATTGTTTTACTTTGTATTGTTTGTCTACGTGCTACGCCGTAGCAGCGCTACGCCGTAGCATAGTAGACCGTAACATCGATTCAACTATTATTCCTTATCTAAGCGTAACTACAATGCAGCTGATTGTATGAAAACTTTTGAAATTAGGAAGTTTAAAGTTGATAACAAGGACTGGACGCTATCGATTTAATTCTCTTATTCACGGTATAATGGCTTGGATTTTGAAATATTCATAGAAAGGTAATTTAGCAATAAAACAAAATTTTTATGTTTATCGAAAAATGATATTTTGTGGTGGTACTGATTCTTTTTTATAAAATTAGACTGATTTGTATAATGTAATCCTTCGTTTCAAAAGTAAATATAGAAACTATGATCATGGAAGCAATTTTCGAAATTTTAAAAACGTTCAGTCTCAATTATCATTAGCTGAGCGATCTACTGCTGCGCTGTATGTCGCAGGTTCGATCCTCGCATGAAAAAAATATTTCTATGAACTACAAGTAGTTCTTTAAATGTTTATAACCCACCCATGATACAGGAGTACGAAAATAATGAAAAAACATCATAAAAATTTATCCGCATCGATGTCATCAAGAAAAGTACCCAAAAAGCTGGCAGCACCTCCACGTTGTGTAGGTGTAGCAAAGTTGGTTCTTTGGCCAGAAAAATTCAATCTCAATCTGTCAAAAAAAATCATCAAATTTTCCTACATTTTGAGAAGGTTCTGACAGTCGTTTGTCGCGTTTGTTGAGATAGCAACTACCACTAAGATTTTATGTCCTTAGATCTCTGTTAATATCAAATCGTTCGTAATGACATATTCATTAGTTTTAATTATTTTCACAGTCTTTCTAGCCATTTTAGTTATTTTCATAGTCATGTGACTTATGGGATTCTTCTCTGGGGAACTTTGGCGGACATCAACACCATCTTTGTTTTACAGAAAAGGGTTGTTTGAGCCATTTTCAACCTTAGTCCTAGAGATTCTCTTAGAGAGAAATTCAAAGAGATGAACATTCTGACTGTAGCTTCAAAATATATATTTTATTGAAAATATTATGTATGTATGTACATAAAAATATATCGAATTTTGAGAAGATAAGCGATTTTCATAATATAAATACCAGGAACAGACTCAATATTGCTGTACATCACACTCGTCTCCACAGAGTAGGCAACTCGTTCATGAGTCAATGTATACACTTTTACAACAAGCTTCCCATGGACATTCGAAACTTACCCATTAAACGATTTAAAAATGAAATAAAGGCCAAACTTTTCAAAAAGGGGTATTATAAAATGACAGATTATTTAAAAGACAAAAAAGCTTGGGAATGAGCTGCTCGCTCTGCTAAGCATTGTTACTAAGCAATTTGCGTAATTATAAGTAATTTTTAATGTCTGGTTTGAAAAAAGATGATGATCCCTTTATTTTTTTCGCCTATTTCTTCTCAGAGGTAGTCAGTTAGGAAATGCCGAAAAAATATGACGTGTAAAAGTGACCAGTGATTCTACTTGCTTAATAAACGGTTTCGTTTCATTTAAGACTCCGTTCGTGACACTACCCGTCAGCAAAATTTGCATTTCTCACGAAAAAGGCCGAGTCTTCTAACTGCTCGACTTGAAATCAAGTTCAGGATGTGCAACATTTGTTGATGGAGTGTAGTAGGAATAAAGATGAACGGGAGCTATACATAAGCGAATTTAACTTAAATAAATTGGATATGTATAGGCTTAATACAATCCATTTTGTCAGTACCATTCTTATTTAATAATTATAAACTAGTGCTTGACTGCAATCCCGCCTGATGGTATGCAGTGATACAATCATTGATGGTAAAGCGCGTAAGTTTATTACTATTCACTTAAAAATCTTAGTGCGTATGAAGGAAGAAGGCAGTTGAGCGAGGTGATGCGATGTTAAACCTAACAACACGAGCAACGATGCTGCGCCAGAGGGAGATTAATCAGGAGACCCTCCACGATCAAACTCCCAACACAATAACATTTGGCGCATCGTACCCGGCACACATCGCAGCAGACCCGTCCTCCGTATAGGTTCACCAGACATCATGCCGGAACACGAGGAATCGCTTGGCAGCAAGACTTTGTCTGGTGGGTGGTAACCTCTGCCGGCAGCCGATATTATGGCCTACCACCATCATTAGACATCAAAGTTGTGTCGTTTACCAACGGTTCTACATACATGAATCTCTCTCTCTCTAGTTTTCTTTTTTCTTTTTTATTGGTGTGTTTATATTTATCTTATTAGACTTTCTACTGTATTTAGTAAGTAAGTTCAGTGTAAAGGGTACGATGGACTCACATATCCCCATAAAAGCCCCAAAATAAAATCAGATTAAAAAAAGACTACTCAGTAGCTGACCAACCCATTTCGGTAAGGAGTTCACTTCCATTTTTTGCCTTAACCCTATCGACGACAGATCATATACACTATATAACAAAAACCCTGTTTTTCCTTTCAGGAACATATAATTTTACCTACAAGCACATCATTAATGAAGTCATAATTAGAAAACAGTAATCATTGTCTAGTCGAGGGGTCACAATCTATTAAAACCGACAAATTCGTTTTTTTTTTAGATTATCTGATTTTATATGTTAAATAAATTGGCGGGAACGTTCTACTTATGTCTAGTTATAAATATTAATAATTAAACATTTATTTTATTTGAACAATTTTTTTAAATTATTATTTTATTATTTTTATTGAACAATTTCTATAAATTACTTGCTTTATTACGTCCATATGCCGATTCTTAAAACGTAGGTTGAAGGAACAACAGGGTTTTTGTTACATATTGTATAAAGAATAAATAATTTCTACAATATAATTATTACTTCATGTATTCATTTTTTCCATCAAAATTAAAAAAGTATACTGCTATAAGTAATGGATACGTTGGAACACATCATTAATCTCCTTGAAAGCGGGTAAGTGCGTCTGAAATCTGTCAGATCCTATTAAACTTGTGGAGGCTTCGACGGGAGTTGTTATAATTATTTTAGGGTTTTTCCATGGGTCGGGTAATTGAAAATGGGTCAGGAAGGTTTGGCAATTGTAGTTTATTAGTTAAAAGTCGTTGTTACTTTGAATTTCAGTAATTTTTAAGGTCCACATAGCGTAAAAACAAGACCCTAATTCACACACAATCTATTATTCAGCTCAATGTACTTCTGTTGCTATTATCCTAACAAATACTAAAACCATTTTTTATAGATAATTAATAGTGAAAAACTCTTCGTGTATAGGTCCACGCCTCACTTGCCCGGTTTCTTGGGTTAACTTATATATTTTTTTTATTATTATAAACTATTGCTTGATCGCAATCCCGCCTGATGGTAAGTAGCGATGCAATCGTTGATGGTAAAGTTGGCTGTTTTCGCTTTGGCCTTGGCAACATTGTTTACATTTTCGTGTTTGGGTACGAGGCTTTCGACTATTTCAAGTTTTTTTTTTTTATTATTTACATCTTTTTCTTTCTTTCCAAGTAACAAACATACAAAAAGGATAATTTTCTCTTTGTAATATTAAGGTTTAGTTAATTTTATTACATTATGAATTTGAAGACAACAGTTCATTTCTCGCCAGAATGTTCTAACTCTTGCTATTTTACTAGCACAAAACGTAGCGTCATTGCGAGCACGACGCCGACTCGAGCGGAACGCTTAACGATGCGTTTACTAATTAATAACCGCACTCGATATCTGATGCCTACTGCTGGCTAGCGAATGAAGGCAAATAGACTTTGTCGTAGTTGCCGTATAGGTCAATTAGTCTGAATCAATCCTAAATCATCAAATGGCCTCTCCTGCTCTGGGCAGACCAGAAGGGCGTCAAACAGCGTTTATAAGAACTTGTTATTGTGTTCTTTGTTTAATATTTATTTTACTTTTTTATTTGGTCCTGCCAATAAAGGCCCGTATTAAAATATAATAATAATTTCTCGGTGGTAGGCCATAACATCGGCCGCCGGCAGAAGTTACCATCCACCAGACAAAGTCTTGCCGCCAAGCGGTTTGTCGTGTTCCGGCATGATGTCTGGTGAAGCCGTACGAAGGACGGGTCCGAGCAGTTGTGTTGCGATGTGTCCTGGGTACGATGCGCCAAATGTTGTTGTGGTAGGAGTTTGGTCGTGGAGGGTCTTCAGATCAATCTCCCTTTGGCACAGCATCGTTGGTCGTGTTGTTGGATGTAACATTGCATCACCTCGCTCAACTGCCGTCTTCCTTCCTATTCGCTCAGTTTTTCTGAGTGACTTTTAATAAACTAGTGCGCTTTACCATCAACGATCGCATCACTGCTTATTATCAAGCGGGATTGCGGTCAAGCGCTAGTTTATAATTATTAAAAAAAAAACTATATAATGACATACAATACAAACAAATTAAAATTCTACACGATTATTTTGCAGCGGTGACAGGAAAGATTCACAATAAATACTTTCCTTCTTTCTTTATAAATGCTCATTTGCCAACCAAGCATTACTAATATGAGCATAATTCTTATTCTTTATTGAACACATAAATTACGGATACACGCTTTTAATTCAAGGACATTCAACCAGCTGAGCAAACGCGAACTTATCCCAGAATTGAGTTTTCTGACAGCAAACATAGAAAGGGAAATATAACGTTTATTTTAGGAAGTATATTGGGATTCTTAGAGATTTCGGAACGGTTCCTCGGATTTAGTATCTATTTAATGGTTTTTTATTAATATCTATATATTGGTGCCGATTTTATTATTCAAAACTAAACTAAATTTATGATCAATTAGCTGTTGCCCGCGACTCCGTCCGCGTGTTGATATAAAATAAGCGCCTGTTAAAATAATGGGAGCAATATGTACGTCCGCGTTTGCCCCCGTTTTAGCAACATTTTTTGTTACTGCTCTGCTCCTATCGGTCATAGCGGGATGTTATATAGCCTATGTCCTTTCTTAGGCTCTAGACTATCTGTTTACCAAATTTCATTATAATCGGTTCAGTAGTTTTGGCGTGAAAGCCGGACAGACAGACAGATATACTTTCTCATTTATAATATTAGTATGGATTCGTCTTTCCCTTTCTATTTCATTATGAAAAGGGCAGACATTGAATATTAAGTTAGTCCTGTGAAGATAGTCAGCTGACACATAACGATTGACGAATTTTAGTGGCAATATTACGAATCATATCTAAACTGTCTATGGAGTATCTAACGAAATAATTAATAAATATCTTGCCTCGTATTTATCTTTTTTAATAAAGATAAAGATGCATTTAACTTAAATTGACTTATTTTGTGTATCTGGTTTCGAATACTGGTCACGTTTGGAAAGCCTGTCACGTCAATTAGCGCCTTAGTTTAAGCCTATTTACTTAATTCGGCAAGAAATTATGAACGATGTAAACCACGGAGTTTAGAAGCGTGAAACTTAGTACAATAGTTTTCATACTTACAACAAGTCAGTTTTGAGGAAGGATTTTTGAACATTTATCCCAAAGAGGGCGAGCAGTGGTGGCCTAGAAATGAAATGAAATGAAATGGAATCGTCGTGCAGACGAGTGTGATGTACAGCAAGATTGTGGTTGTTCCTGGTATTTATGTTATGAATATCGCTTATTTACTTAAAATTCGATATATTTATATGTACCTACATACATAAGAGTTTCAAACATATATAGTGTTGCTACAGTCAGAATGTTCACCTCTCTGAATTTTTCTCTAAGAGAATCTCTAGGACCAAGGTTGTAAATGGCTCGAACAGCCCTTTTCTGTAAAACAAAGATGGTATTTATGTGCGCACAAGTTCCCCAGAGAAGAATCCCATAAGTCATAAGACTATGAAAATAACTAAAATAAACAATTCTGGCTACAAAAGTTGTCGTCGTAGGTTCAAACCCCATCAGGCGCTTTACTTTGTCTAAATTACTTCATCACCAGTGTTCTCAAAACGGTGAAAGATAAAATCGGTAGGAAACCGGCATGTTCTAGAAGCAAAACTTGGAAGACATGTGACATCTACCAACCCGCACTGGGCCGCGTGGTAGATTACGGCCCACTCCCTGTCACCGATAGGTTGATTTATGTATCCCAAAGGGGACAAATATGGCTACTTCGAGTATTTGGGATGAGAGTTCATACAGAAGTCTGTAATTACCTACAAACTATCGGCCGATTTCAATAACCTCTTAATAAACTAGCGCGCTTTACCATCAACGATCGCATCAATGCTTACCATCAGGCGGAATTGCGGAAAAGCGCAAGTTTAAATTATTAAAAAAAAAACTCTATAGTCTGCAAGATTATGGAGGGTGTAGTAAACTCGCGCCTCTTGCCTTACCTGGAAGGTAAAGCTCCTCAGTGACCGACAACCGACCGGTCTACTGGGGACCTACTAGTGTATGCCGCTCACTTGTGGGGCGAGGCTCGAGAAAAATGTGGAAGCGATGGCCGTCTCCCTTGATGTCTCGAAGGCCTTCGACCAGGTATGGCACGCTGGCCTTTTGAGTATGCTTCCAGCGTACGACATTTCCGCTGGGTTGACTGGCTGGGTATAGACTTCCTGACTTAGCGGTCTCTCCGAGTGTTTGTCGACGGATGCTCATCGGAGCCCATGTAGACCAATGCCGGTGTTCCTCAGGGCTCTGTCTTATCTGCAACTCTATTCCTGCTGAATATTAACGATCTCCTTGGAGTATCTATGGGTATGCAGATGACAGCACAGTTGTGTAGAGATACCTGCCGGAAACTCGGGCTAGTAAAGAATCAATCAAGTGCTACACTACAGGCAGTCTCCGAATCTGGCAAAGCCAATCTTGTAATATTCAAGCCGCCAAAACACAGGTCTGACTTTTCACCGCCAAAAGGAGCCCGTTCACATTAGCTCCTACTTTTCATAATGTATCCTTGGAGTGCACCGACCGCCTTCAGATTTTGGGAGTTGAGATTTCCTCGAACCTAAACTTTGGGCGGTTCATTGAGTCCAAGGCTAAGGTGGCTACCAGAAAACTTGGCGTCATCGCAAAAGTCCGGTGGTACTTCACACCAAGGCAGCTTCTAATGTTGTACAAAGCACAGGTCCGCTCGTGTGTGGAATACTGCAGCCACATTTGGTCCGGTATTGCGAAATGTCACCTGGCTACTTTGGATTTAGTGGAGAGGCGTGCGAAGAGGCCGATTGGGGATCCAGATTTAACTCGAAACGGTCTCCAAAGCCTGGAGCACAGGCTTAGAGTAGCCAGCCTTTCGGTCTTCTATAGGATGCCTTCTGGTGAGTCTGCAAGGGAATTGCATGATTTAATTCCCCATCTCCATTCTATCATCCGACGACTCGCCGTACGGCGACTTTCGACCCTTACGTTGTTAATACTACTACGATCCGGACGAAGCGTTTCGGTTCTTCTTTTATACCGCGTACATCGAAGGACTGGAACAATTTGCCGGCGGCGGTGTTTCCGTCACACTACAATTTGAATGTCTTCAAGGTTAGATTGAATAGGCTCTTAATAATCTAGCGCGCTTTACATTAACGATCGCATCACTGCTTACCATCAGGTGGGACTGCGGTCAAGCGCTAGTTTATAATTTATAAAAAAAAAAACTAATTCGGAAAACACCCCAATCCACAATTGCGATTATTTAATGTAACTATATTGTTTACGGGCCGTTTACGTCGCCGGCTCATTAAGCACTTCGTAATTACGGCTCCTAAGTAATAAAAGTATACACTATAGTACTGGTGATCAAGCATTAAGTTAGATTTGTGTGTGCTTAGTTGCTGTGGAAGTTGGTTAAGTTATTGGCTAAGAATATGGCGCAAGTTACTTATCGTGGGCCCTTTTTATACTGGTCTAAGGTTTAGTATCGTTAGAAGGCTAACGAGTTCATTTGGCTACATAAAACTGTCCTGAAGATGTCCAAAGAAAATATTCTCGACAAACCGCTAAGTCGTCATCATTATTATCTCATCGTTCATTCCAGTTGCATCGGAAGTTTTTTCAGCTTTGGAGTCGCTTTACCAGTCTAACTGCTGTTTTTGGCTAAACTTCGATATTTTCCGTGAAGCGACTGCCGTCTGACCATTGCAATTAAACCAATTAGGTTGTATTATAAAAATAATTTAATATCCATCAGATAAATTTATAAAAAATATTGAATACGTATTATTTATTTTTTCTTTCATTCAAATACTTAGGAAGATATATTGATTTGAAATCTCGCATGACGTCACGCCGTGGTACAAAATATACCACGGCGAGACGTAATTAGACCCACTCCGTAACTTTAATACGCTATATCTCAGTAGTTTTTGGTAATTTCGACAAAATTAAAAATATGGGTCTTAATTTTTTTTTTATTATCTATAAGACGGATTAATTTTTTTTTTTTTGATTTTCATTTCTTGGATACATCCCTATTATTGACATTTTGAGGGCTCCAACAACCTGTAAACAAGTTCATATGGCAACCGGGATCAACAAACCACTAAGTATAAATAAAAACATCTTGTAAATAATATTTTATACTAGCTGACCCGGCAAACGTTGTTTTGCCATATAAATAATAAAATAAATTTAGGGGTGGACTACCCCTAACATTTAGGGGGATGAAAAATAGATGTTGGCCGATTCTCATAGATACCGGATAAGCACAAAAAATTTCATCAAAATCGGTCGAGCCGTTTCGGAGGAGTTTAAGTTCGAACACCGTGACACGAGAATTTTATATATTAGATAACGCCATTACAATGTACTTCTACTACCTAAACGGCATTCACATAGATCTAACCTACATTAATTTAATACCCACAAATGTAATTAAAATACAATTAAAGCAATCATTGGTGGATCGCGGTGGCCCAATGCCATCCGTCGCGTCTTACACATTGTACTCGTATGCCGTAAGTTCGAACCCCATCAAGCGCTTTACTTTGTAGGTATAAATTACTAGCTGTCGCCAGCGACTTCGTTCACCTGGAGTTATGCTCCGATCTTATTAGTCGCAGCGCGATGTTGTATAGCCTCAAGCCTTCCTCAATTGATGGGCGACATCAATCGGTCCAATACAAAAAGAATTTTTCAAATCGGACCAGTAATTCCTGTGATTAGCGCGTTCAAAGAAACAAATAATCAAACTCTTCAGCATATATATTAGTACTAGCGGCCGCCAGCGACTTCGTTCGCGTGGAGTTAGTTATACTCCACTCCCATTGGTTGCAGCGTGATGTTATATAGTCTAAAGCCTTCCTGGATTAATGGGCTATACAATGCAATAATATTTTTTCAAATCGGACCCGATTATTATTATTATTATTATCCTTTATTTCACTGTATATACATATAAATTACATTTTTAAATATTTCTATATAAACAATACATAAAAAAAACATTAAAAAATATAAAAAAAGTAGCCCACCGGCATCGGGAACAGGGTCCAAGCTACCGGCGGTCAGGGCTCCAGAGAGAGGAACTTCCTGACAATGCGAGCCGTGTCTAGAATTATTATTATTATTCCTCGTTATTTTTTAAAAAATATCTCACATCTGTGTGTGGGTCGAATTTGGCACGGGCCGAAGCCAAGTGCTTTTAAGTAAAAAAGGATTGAATTAAATTAAGTATTTAAAAATTTTCGGGTTAACCTGCATGTGTTAAGAATAACTGCTTTTTGTAGTAGAAGATAAGTAGACGGGCTAATGTTTAATATGTTAAGGCTATTGTGTAGGGTTTTTGGGATGACACCTGTGCTGGATATTACGATGGGGATAGTTTTGGTGTAGGTGATGTTCCACTGCGTTTTAAGCTCTATGGATAAATCTGTGTATTTTGCAATTTTTTCAGTGTGTGTGCTAGTAAGATTATGGGTGTTGCATATAGCTATGTCTATTATGTACGCAAATTTATTTTCTTTATCTACCATAGTTATGTCTGGTCTGTTGTTGTATATGGTTTTATCTGTGATTATGGTCCTATCCCAATATAACTTGAAATTATTGTTTTCTAATACTACCTGTGGTTTGTATTTATAGTAGGGAACTTTGTCTGTAATAAGTTTTGTTTTGATTGCTAGTGATTGGTGGATTATTGCAGCAACTTGGTCGTGGCGGTGTTTATAGTCGGTTTGGGCTATGGCTCTACATGCACCTGTGATGTGTTGGATGGTCTCGGACGCACCATGGCATCATCTGCAGGAGTCATTGTAGTTGGGTCTGCGAATTATGAATTTTAGGTAGTTGGCTGTGTCAATGACCTGATCTTGGATGGCAATCATAAATCCTTCCGTCTCAGGAAAGAGTTCGCCTCGCCGCAGCCACGCGTTCGATGCTTTGATATCGACATGAGGTTGCTGCAAGTCGAGGCGGTGTCTTCCATGGAGAGATTTACGTTCCCAATCTGCTATTTTTTCTGCTTTATTGGTAATACGTTCATTGGTTTGTGGGTCAATAGCGTGTAAGTTAAGTGGAGTAATTTTTTTATCTGTTTGTGTGATTACTTTATGTAGGGGTGATTGTTGGGCCTTCTGTATGAAAAACTTTCTTAAGTTAGTTATTTGTTTGTTGTGCAAGTTTTCTATGTCTACAAGACCGCGTCCTCCTTCGTCTCGCGGTAGCGTGAGTCTTTGAATACAGGATCGTGGATGATGCTTTCTGTTCTTAGTTAATGTTGTATTTATGCAGCGCTGTAATTTAGTCAGATCAGTTTTGGTCCAGTTTATAATTCCAAAAGAGTAGGTGAGAATGGGAATAGCAAATGAATTAATGGATTTTATTAAATTACGCGACGTCAGTTGTGATTTTATGAGCATGTTGAGTCTGTGTTTATATTTAGTGATTATTTTATTTTTTGTTTGTTTCTGATCGATCTGGTGTGATTGTTCAAAACCTAAGTATTTGTAGGTGTCATTTTGTGATAGGGGATCTATTGCTTGGCCAGAGTCTAATACGTATGGGTTACTATCGACGTGCTTTCCATTTCGAAGGGTAAATGTTTTGCACTTATTAATGCCGAAAGACATGTTTATATCATCAGAAAAGGTTTGAGTAAGATCTGCAAGTGAGTGAAGTCCTGATATACTGTTGCTATAGAGTTTAGTGAAGTCCTGATATACTGTTGCTATAGAGTTTTTATTATTATTATTATTATTATATTATTATTATTCATCACCACTGCTCTTAAAAACGGTGAAGGACAACATCGTGAGGAAAACGGCATGTCTTACAAGCAAAACTTCGAAGTAATGTGACATCTACCAACCCGCACTGGGACCGCGTGGTAGATAACGGCCTACTCCTCTTACCGAAAGGAGGTATGTGTGTGTGAAAGTGGGAACATTATAGAGTGATTATGATATTTTTTTTTTTAATAATTTGAACTATTCACTCAGCAAAACTGAGCGAATAGGAAGGAAGACGGCAGTTGAGCGAGGTGATGCAATGTTAAACCTAACAACACGACCAACGATGCTGCGCCAAAGGGAGATTGATCTGAAGACCCTCCACGATAAAACTCCCAACACAACAACATTAGGCGCATCGTACCCGGCAAACATCGCAACACAACTGCTCAGATCCGTCCTCCATACGGCTTCACCAGACATCATGCCGGAACACGACAAATCGCTTGGCGGCAAGACTTTGTCTGGTGGGTGGTAACTTCTGCCGGCGGCCGATGTTATGGCCTATCACCGTGTTTTTGTTCAGCTTGCAGATGCAAAATATGTATAGAAATGTCTGCTATTTTCCTTTATTATTGTACAATAATGTGTTTTTATCTAAATAAAACAATAACTTTGGAAAAAATTATTAAAATGACGACTTTACGACTTTTGTACCAAAAACTGGTAAAAAGTAGCTAACCCTAGCTAACTAGCTAGCTTTCAATTTTGAATCGACAATAGATTCCACGATAAAACTGTACAAAACTATATAAAATCATACAGCTTATTTCATAACGATTTCAGTGACATACAGTGTGTCGAGCTGCGCTCTTTAATTTTAGAGCTATCGTAATTTTAGTGAACGCGATTTCGACCGGGTGCACTCTGACAGACCGGCGGAGTTGCGCCGAGGAGAGAAACCTAACAGTATCTAACTAGTAGAGGCCTAACATTTGGCAGGATAACCTGTAACACAGGCTTCTTCAAAAACCTACATCAAGCACCATCTCTTCCAATGGTATAACTAAAATATTGTTAACACTTTCTTTACATTGGTATATAAAGCCCCATCCATCCATAAAACAACCGCGGCAAGCCTGGCTTAACCTCATTAATCGATCGCACCTATTTTCATTTTATGAAAGGAATTGAACCGAGTGTTTATGAATTCGTTCTTCTTATTTATATTGTCATTATAGTTGATCACAATGATTGTCATGATATTGTTGCCACCTGCTACTTGTTCATTTATCGACGCCACTTTACAACCTGCCCTCAACTAACCACTTTAATGTAACTCCCGTACCCCCTTGAACCACTAGACGTTGAATGATTGTGTCATGGCGAAAACTGTTAGGGAAAATAACAGCAGAAGCTCATATTTTTATGCTAATGTGGGGGGTGAGGGGTTGTGCGGGGGATAAGCGTTGCATCGTCTGCGTACGGAGGGATGCAGTGCATTTGACCCGATTTTTGGGAGTTTTGGAAATATGTTAGGGTATTAACTTAGCTTAATGTGTGTGAGGTTTTTAGTGGGTTTTGTTACAAGTGATGAGTTTTATATACTTGTTATTTGGGACAGGTTGGCAAAAACTGAAACAGTAGCTCAGACCATATATGATCGAAAGAAGTTGGAATTTTCCTCAGGAAACTATTCAAATTGTTACTGCAAAAATTGTGTAACTAACTAAATGTTAATTGTCCTTCAATACAATAAAACAAAAAACTTTGCTTATACTTTTTGTATATCCGTATCTTCAATGTATCCACATAAAACATGAACCGTCTCGACGCAAAGCAAGGATAATGCCTACATCTTTCGAAAAGACAGCAGAGACACAATTTATTAACAAAAAAAAAAATTACTGTAAACATGAATGGAAATTTTTCAGATAAACTAGCAGCGCCCCGCGGTTACATTCGCATTAGTATCGATTCCATGAAAATATCGGGATAAAAGCCATCTCATGTCTAAATCCTGCTTATAAACTATCTGTGGGCCAAATCTAAATCTGTTCAGAAGTTTTTGAATGAAGGAGTAACAAATATGAATTCATTCAATCTCAAAAACTCGCGTAAAAAGCTTGGATACCCTAAGACAGAGAATTTCTATATGCTAAAGATTCTGTCATACGATGTCGTACGACGCTACAGGCAAATACGAGATTTTCTCAGTCACCATCGTCAGAATACAGCAGTCCAGTGCTGGACAAATTCCTCTCCTGCTGCACGCCATTCAACTCGATTTTTCCCAACTCTTAATTGCTTCCGTACATCTTGCGAATATCGTCACTCCCCTGAGAGTCTCCTAGCTTACAATATCTAGCCGCGATTCTCGATCTCTTCACAATACTTGTAAAAGGTGGATTGGCGTTCAAACTTATATCAATAGTAATTTCAGGTTCCCTAACGACGATTTCCTTCACAATGCCAGTGATATTAGACTGTTATCTCAATCCCGTCTCACAGTCTCAGGTCGAAGCTACCCATTAATAGTTTCATCTTTAAATATATACCTTACTTCTACAGCTTCTGCTTTGTGCACTACGAATTCATAACCGTCTGCACACTCCTGAGGACAAATTAATTATCTCACGTTCTAACAGCTTGTTAAATGTAGATACATTTGCACAATACTGTACCTTACGATGGTCTGGTCTTCTGTAGAATAAATTCAGAATTCTTTTGGGTGTTGGTTATTTTAAAATTAATTTTGTACCACAATGAGCCGATAATGAATGCACTACTGAAATTCAGGGCCTTTTTTGAGCTGACTGAAATCTACAGGATTCAATGCGATATAGTTGCCATCATAACCTTCTCATCATTAAAAATGTTGAGAAGGAATATTAAGATTAATATCGTACGAGTATTTTAATGGTATTTGAAATCGTTTTTAACTGTAATTTTGTTTGCATTTTTGATTATGATTTTAAAAAAATGAATAAGACTAAAAATATCTAATCTAAAGATCAAGGTCAGTCAAGTCTTGTCAAATCATATAATCCACCCCTAAGAGTTCCCGATGCAACACTTGCCGTATTGCCACGCTGGATGGCGATGGCTAGCCTTTGCACAACGAACGAGCCGTAGCGGGAGTCACCCGTTTTGTCACGGAGTTTATGGCCTATCTCATTAATGAGCTTCTTGGCCTTAGCACCCCAACTACCCAAGGTCTCCACCGCAATAGGCACAAGTTAGGGATGTTATAGGACACATCGTATGTCACTGAAATCGTTATGAAATAAGCTATATGATTTTCTATAGTTTTGTGCAGTTTTATTGTGGAATCTATTGTCGATTCGAAATTGAAAGTAGGGTTAGCTACTTTTTCCCAGTTTTTGATACAAAAGTCGTAAAGTTGTCATTTTAATAATTTTTCCCAAAGTTATTGTTTTATTTACATAAAAACACATTATTGTATAATAATCAAGTAAAATAACAGACATTAATTCTATACATATTTTGCATCTGCAAGGTGAACAAGAACACGGCTCAGCTAGTTTATTAAATATTTATTGTTGAGAGTTTTATGCTATACAGTCTAAGAATTTTGGATCTACATATGGTTATTTAAGCAGTGACAATAGTAAAAGATAATAAAAACAAAAAATAAACCCAAACACAACACGAGAAATGGTAACAAGTGACAAACCAAACCAATAACACATTCCTATCAAAACATCACAAGTCAAAGACACTTATAAATTCCCCGAAGAAACGTATTTCAATAGACAATAAACATGAGAACAGGAATCAATTCCACCAAAGATTTGTTTTGAAATAGCTCTCGGAATCGAAAGCGGATCATAACATGAAATTGATTGAACATCGATAAGAAAATGCTTTGATATGGAGTTTGTCGAGAAACAATAGTTAAGATTCAATGAATTTTGTTTTTTTTTTTTGTGAAATTTCTCGTACGAAGTGCCTACATTAGTCGGCGAAATTTGCACCGGACAAGACACTTGCCAGGTCGATTCAGATGAGAGTCTGTTAGACGACTGAAAACGATAATTTCTATGTTTTAGAATTAGACTACACGGTTACCGCAGGGGTTAAGCTATTGACTGCTGCACTGCGTGTCGCGGGTTCTATTCCCGCACGGCACAAATATTTGTATGATCAGGATCTGGCTCTTTGTTTATGTGAGTTCATATGTTTCTAAACGTACCCACGATACAGGAGAAAATAAATATCTAAGGAGAGTTTTAATACACAAATGTTGAACAGAGAAAATGACATTTTTTATTGTTTCTAGCCAGTGATTGATAGAATCAATAATAAGGATTGATAGGTACTAGTTGAAATGGTGTCATAAATTAAATGTCAGACCGAACAGCAGATAACTGTATGTCTTTCTCATAAATTGGTGAGAAGAAGGAATGAGGAAAGTCCAACAAGGCAATTTAAGCTTAAAAAGGGGGCTTTAAAATATTAGCAATATTTTGTTGTGAAGAAGAATGTTTCAAAGTAAATGATATATTTTGGAAGTAAATAGTACCATAACATAATTTTAAAATGTTCAACGAAAAATATTAAATATAAAATGATTTTATGTCTGTAAGAATGTTTAATTATTTAATAAAACGTACATTATGTTCAATTCCAACTATCGGTAATATTTAATTTAGGGGATGAGGTCATGTCTCATCTGACTAGACTGAGAAGAAAGGTCATAACAAACTCAGAGGTCACAATCTTATTGAATGTTCAGACTAGTCTTGTTATGACGATGTGACGAACGCGTAGATATCTGAAATGATGCGTTTAGGAAAGAACCACATCTATTGAGTAGATCTCTCCAGTCAGTGCTTACAATAGGTTAGTTGACTAAAAAAACTAATTAGTCAGTCAGTCAGATTTCTGAAAAATACTAAAGACGTATTTTTAACTTTTTTCATATAAACAAAAAATGAAGACGACAAAGTGCGTTGAAAACTCGTGTAACGTCACTGCACGCTACACTTTTTATCGGGCAGTGACGTCACCAGCCACCACTTCTGATCTTTGATGCCTTTTATATTTGTCAATTTTTATTGATTTGATAAAACAAAATATGTATACGTATCCAAAATTTTTCTATAATCTGAATGACGGACTAAATAGAATATTTTTTTTTACTCAGGAAATATCCCTATTGTTGGTAACAGTTTTATGAAGAGTGTGCGAGGGAATTGCATGACTTAATTCCCCCATCTCCGTTCCATCATTGGACAACCCGTCGTACGGCGAGTATACCTTTACGTTGTTGACACCACTACGATCCGGAAGAAACGTTTCGCCTTGTCTTTTATACCGTGTACATCGAGAGACTAGAATAATTTGCCGGCGGCGGTGTTTCCGTCTGATTACAACTGAAGTATTTTCAAGGCTGGAGTGAATTAATGGGTCTTAATAAACCGCTTTACCATCAACGATTGCATCACTGCTTTCCATCAGTCGGATTGCGGTCAAGCTATAGTTTGTGTTTGCAGATCAAAATCTGAGAAGCTTCAAAAATAAAAAAATGTTTAAAAAAAACTTAAAACCGGGAGATTAACATTATTATAGAAAGGGAAAAAACATGACCCACATAGTCCACGCCTTCACAATAAAATTAGGAAGCTCAGTATAACAAAGACACAGAAATAGACAAAAAAAAAATTACAAGAATGAGTCAAATTATAAGTTATGACAGCTTCCTTCAAGGATGCTGTCATAACTTATCATAACGCTATGTTCTGGAAAGGAGTTTGTAACACCATCCTTCCCTGACGGCTTATCTAAACATTCCCTCAGTCAGGTATCACAAAAATGTTAGTGAAACTTGAGGAACCGAGGAGGTAATGAATTATTCATATCTTTCGCAGAATTATTATGTACAAGCGTATGTACTGATGTGATTTTACAGAGATGTGACATGAAGAACGGGGCGTTCTCTATCTTGAGAATATACGCGTGGTTAATAAAGTGCGAGCACGCGTGTGATTATGCATAGAGAAAAGTTGTGAGCTTATTAAAAACAGGACCTGGTATTTTCATGACTGCTTTTTGTATTAGGTGCGTTTTTCTCGGTGGTAGGCCATAACATCGGCCGCCGGCAGAAGTTACCACCCACCAGACAAAGCCTTGCCGCCAAGCGATTTGTCGTGTTCCGGCATGATGTCTGGTGAAGCCGTACGGAGGATGGGTCTGAGCAGTGTTGCGATGTGTGCCGGGTACGATGCGCCTAATGTTGTTGTGTTGGGAGTTTGGTTGTGGAGGGTCTTCAGATCAATCACCCTTTGGCGCAGCATCGTGGGCCGTGTTGTTGGGTTTAACATTGCATCACCTCGCTCAACTGCCGTCTTCCTTCCTATTCGCTCGTTTTTCTGAGTGAATAGGCTCTTAATAAACTAGCGTGCTTTACCATCAACGATCACATCACTGCTTACCATCCGACGGGATTGCGGTCAAGCACTAGTTTATAATCATTAAAAAATATATTTAATAGATTTTATGGATTTTTAGTTACTCTAAGAGCGGGTTTTTGATCCGCAGTTAAACTCATCCAATTGTTAAATATAAGTGGTGGTATTTTCATGACTAATATTTTTATATTTGATGCGTGAGATTATGGAAAATATTTGTTTTTACGCTCTTGATTTTATAGATTTCAAAATTTCAAATTTCAGATTTCAAATTTTATAGAAATCAAATCCGGATAAAATCAAAATCCGGAGTTAAACTCATCCAATTGTTAAAAATAATCACTAATGCTTCAATATTAACAAAAAGTGTTTTTAAAGTTTATCTAAATCAAATATACTATAAAGTCTATTGAAAATAACTTTCAAATTGATGTTATTTTAAGTTAAATAAATATCAACTTTATTTAAATGGTAATTAGGTTGATTTTAGAGTGAATAACCCTAAATGTTGCGTGAACTGAATTATATTGAGTAAGAATTAGTTACAAGTTGTTTTCCTTCGATCTCCGTTCCATCATCGGACGACCCGCGTACATCAAGAAACCGGAACAATTTAGCAGCGGCGGGGTTTTCGTCTGCCTTTGATTTAAATCCGCCAACAATTGCATCACTGCTTACCAGCAGGCGGGATTGCCGTCAAGCATTAGTTTAGAAAGTATAAAATATATATTCGTTAAAATATTTGGCAAATAAATCGTGGATGCAGATTAAGCTGCTTATGCTATGGGTATTTTCACTAATTTCATTTTTTTTTATTTATTTATTTATTTAATCTTTCGCACATGAAATGTACAGAGGCGGACTTAATGCCTTAGGCATTCTCTACCAGTCAACCATAGGTGGTGAAGAGATAAGATGGTAGGTGCTTTCGTTTGCAAAAAAAAAATTGTAAAGAAAGATAAAAAAAAAAACCTATTAATACTATTAAAAAAATACTTAAATAAGCTAAATATACATACATACTATTACCAAAATATATACTTATAATATATACATACAAAACTAAAATTTGGGAGAGAGGTGTAGCAATAACTCTAACCTAATTATTGCGAAAATAACTCTGCAATTTCCGCTTAAATGCAAACCGACTGGCGGCCATCCTGATATCAAGAGGAAGCGGTTTCCACAGAAGAATGGATTGAATATGATGAACAAAGTCAGACGTATGCGAAGGACAGATTAAGAGGAGATTGTTAGAAGAACGCAGATTCTTAGTGTGAGAGGAACATAAATATTGGAAGTGAGTCACAAGATAAGAAGGAGGAGTGGGTGATTTAAGAAGGGAGAAAAGCGTGGTCAGACGCGCAAATTTCTTCTTTGACGAATGGGCATCCATTTCAGTTCAAACCTGTAACTCGACACATGGTCATATTTCTTTAGATTAAATATGAACCGGATCCCATTGTTGAGCAACCTATCAAGCTTATCCAGCAAAGCCGCATTCAGGTCAAAGTAGCACACGTCACCATAGTCGACTATAGGGAAAATTAAAGTCTGCACAAGCATGGTTTTCGTTTTAACGGGTAAAAAGTTCCTCAGACGATACAGGGAACGCAGGGTACCGTGGACCCTTTGACTAACGTAGGAGACCAGACGTTGCCAGCTAAGCGTCGAGTCAATATACAAACCGAGATCTTTGACATTAGGGGTAATGGGTATGACGGTACCATTGAAGATAAGAGGAGGGAGAGAGCTAAGAGTTAACCTATTCATCATGCGTGAGCTTCCAATAATAATGGCCTGACACTTTAAGGGGTTTACTGACACTCCAAACCTATCAGACCAGTCTTTGATAGCCTCCAAGTCTTGGTTTACCTCCGCTATAGCGTTCGACACACCTTCCACCCGCTCAGCTGCATATAATTGAAGATCATCAGCGTATAGATGATACGAACACCGAAGACAGTGAGTTATGAAATTAATGAAAATGGAGAATAATAATGGAGATAGAATACCGCCCTGTGGAACACCAGCATCCAGGTCACGCCAACTCGATGAGCTCTCATCGACGCGAACCGACTGCCGACGTCCCCGAAGATAAGAAGTTTTTAATAATTATAAACGACCAAACTCCCAACACAACAACATTAGGCGCATCGTACCCGGCACACATCGCAACACAACTGCTCAGACCCGTCCTCCGTACGGCTTCACCAGACATCAGGCCGGAACACGACAAATCGCTTGGCGGCAAGGCTTTGTCTGGTGGGTGGTAACTTCTGCCGGCGGCCGATGTTATGGCCTACCACGGAGAAAAATAATTTCATAAGCCTACATATATACATTTATCTCCATAAACGCTCTATCCTTCTATTTCTAATCAAGCGTTAGCGTTCTACCTCCCTCCGTACATTCTCACACTTTGGCACCTAAAAATGTAGTCACAATGCAAATGAAGTCTCAATGTGCTTTGCAATGAACAGAAATGTTACAGCTTACATTTATGTAAATTGTGGTCGGTGCTGTTATTTTTTCCTTCTTTTGTATATTAATATGAAAATATCGTTAGAGGAGCAGTAAAAAGGAACAGCGCCGATTTTTTGTCACAGTATTCGAGGGTTAGATGGAGTTTTAGAATGCTGTGTAATTAAAATATTAAGGTGGCTATACATGCATAGTTTTTGAGCATCAATCAAAAGAGTACCTATTTATGTTTTTTGTCTAACATGTATAGATGACAGTACACCAAGCTGCTACAATCTGTCTGATTTCTTTGTTAAATTTTCAACTTTATCTTTCAAGGATTAAGGCTCAAGTTTGATTGGAAATGTTTCACAGATTCGGGTAGCTTGACCGGCTTTGTCCTTACCATGATAAGAAAGTTTATGCTAGCACATAAAGTTACTACAATCTGTGAAACTTGTTTTGAAGATTTTTTATCTATTAATCATTAAGGTTCAGTTTGACCTGCTAGCCTCTGTACTGATGCGAGTACCAAACTATTGTTGGTAATAAAAATTATGATTTCTAAATTATTTGCTTGAAAATCTCCGTAGTATGCGAGTTTTTCATGCAAATACATTAGATATTCAACAATACTTTGGTACTCCCATCAGTAATAATTGGTCCTGGTTACAAAAAATGGCCATAAACTTAAAATTAGTCTAACATTGAGTCTTACTAAGAAATATCGTTATCCATTAATTTGTGGACTTTAGATAGGTAGTCGCTAGTCAGGTCAAACACACACATACACATACACACAGTGGGACACACACAGACACACATATACACTGATGGTTAAACAAATTATACGTGAACAGACCACTTATGACTCAACCATGTGACGTCACATCTACGCGAAGTGCAGACACTAAGCTTTATACAGTCCCGAGAATAACTAAAATGCAAGATTCAAAAGTAATTTTCCTCTAAAGTGTTAAATTAAAGTAGAGAAACAGATTCCACCCTGCATGGAACAAACAAAAATAGACCTTACGGCGATGAGCGAGTTTTACTGTCTGTAGCTACTTATACAGCAACTATAAGTTTCATTTCACAATGTACTCCACTTATAACGAACAAGAATAATTCCAACTTCATATATGAAACTAAAGAAGCAGTCTCTCGTATTATTTCTCATTTAGATATTCAACGTAGTTTTATTTCTGGGGACTCCGTCCCCTAACATTAAACCTACAATGTTAGAGACTCGTTAAAATGACGTCACATATAAAACAGTGCACACACTGGAGTCTAAGTAGCTTTATCTGACATAGACAAATTACCGTTCCGTCTTTTATTTAATAAAAATAGTTGCCTCTTGTTCACAAATTAAACTTATTTTAAGTTAAATGCATCTTTTTCTGTCGTATTTGTTTAAGAAATTAGAAGATTACATTTTAGTTTAATCCTGTCAAATTAAATATTCTATAGACAGTTTAGACGCGATAATAAACATGGCGGCCAAAAATACGCCAGTATATGTCAGAAGCGCACTAATTTGACAGGTCTAAACTGACATTTTATCTTCTGTCCTTTTCTTGATGAAATAGATAGAAAAAGACGCATTGAACTTAAATTTAGTTTTCTTAGTGAACAAAGGAATTGGGGCCATTGTTTTGTTACGAGTATGCGCGTCACCATTATTTTTCAGGGTAAAAGACAGTTTAATAAACATACTTCCATACGCAAAATGTAGGTACTGTATTTTAACTTGTTATTGTAATTTGTGGACTTCAGATAGGTAGGTCAGGTTAAACACACACACATACACATAGTGAGACACACGCAGACACACTGTAACACACATACACACAGTGAGACACACACGGCAAATCAAGTTGTGGCAGATAGCTGAATCTATATTCATCAGCAAGGAATGAATAGGTGGCATTTCGCTTAACCATTTGCACATGATAAAGGTGTATGCGCGAAGGATGCCGAAAATGCTCAAGCGGCTGGACAAGCAACGTCGAGTCACAACTTCACAAGAGTTCTTGGACCTCTGTGGCGATAATCCTGACTATGTTTTTTCTAGAATTGTCATTGTTCATGAAACATGGATCCGGCAGTACGGTCCGGAGTCAAAACAAGAGTCAATGCAATGGATTGAAAGGGGAGAAAAGCCGCCACGGAAAGATCGGCGTCCAAGCTCATGGTTACTGTTTTCTGGGATTGTGAAGGAATTTAATCAATGGACGTAGACTATTACGCGGTGTTGTTGACTAAAGTGCGTCAAGTGGTTTTGGAGAAAAGAAGTGGCAAAAGGAGTCCTGTTTTTGCAGGACAGTGCGCCGGTTCACACGGTGCGAGTTTTAAGGCGCGCCCTCATCGAGACAGGATCAGGATTCGAAGAAATCAACCGATTATTTCCTTTTTTCAAATTTAAGAAAGGACCTCAGACGACAGGGATTTTCCAGTGACGAGGAAATGAAGGCGGCGGTCGACGTACACTTTGAAGGAGAAGATGGCAAATATTTTTTGACTATATTAAAAAAAAAAATTTTTTGTACATTTCTATCAGCATTTTTAATACTTTGGCAGGCTCAAAACTTTTCAGCTGCCCCTCGTACCACTATATTTTAGGTGTCACTGCTCCAACAATGTTCTTCATTATAAATACCTATATGCCAACTCGACATACGTCTAAGTTTTCACTATCAAGGATCCTACAAACTAAAATAGTTGGGAGGTTTAATTACAGCGATTGAAACTCTGCAGCTCATCTACATTTATGATTGCTCGATCTCGTGCGTGTATTCAGGGAGGTAAGGTATTGATTGGAGTTTAATATGAATAGTGGTTAGCTAGTCAGTTTGAACTGCCAATGAGCATTGTAGATTTTTAAACTTATGGTTTTTGGAATGAAATTCTTTGACGCGGCTATGTTAGGAGAAAGATAGTAAATATGTCGGTAAGTCCCCTTTTTGAGGAGTGGCTAGAGAGGCGCCACGGCGCCCTCACCTTTCACCTGACTCAGGTCCTCACCGGACACGGTTGTTTCGCGAGGTTCCTGTTCCCTTTATGGCGGGAAGAAACGCCAGGGTGTCGCCATTGTGTGGATCGCCCTGAGGACTCGGTGGAGCATACGATGGCGGTCTGCCCGGCTTGAGTAGAGCACCCCCGTGTCCTCGTAGCAGCGATCGGCGGTAATCTCTCGCATCCGACCCTGGTCCAGGCCATGATTCGGAGCGAGAGTGCATGGCAAGCCATCACCTCCTTCTGCAAAGTAATGATGCTGGCAAAGGAGGAGGCGGAGCGCGTGAGGCAGCGGAAATCCCAGCGGTGATCAGTAGGCAGCTCGCCGCCCAGTAAGGACTAGGCCCGAGTCGACGACGCGTTGTGTTTCACGCGCGCCTCAAAGAGATGTCAGCACATCGTGAAGGGGTCCATGAAGACCGATGCCTCCTGGGTCACGGTTGCGGGTTGGTTAAAAAAGAAACCGTGGCCCTGGCCATCGCACAGGCAGGTGAAGAAACAGGGGCGGGTTTTAATCAGTAAAAGTCTGACACGCCCTTCCGCTCCGCCCAGAGCGGGAGAAGTCATGTGATTATGTCCCATCCCATAAAAAAAAAAAAATCTTCCGGGAGACAAAAACGAATTTAGTATTTCAATACAATGGCATTGGAAGGTTTAGAAGCCAATGGTGAACCCAAATTGAAAATTCAAAATGAGGGCTGTTAAAAATTATTCCTAACAGTAGACCCCGACTGCACACTTTTTTGTGCTATCAACCCAGTTTATGTTATCATTAATAGAACCTAACAGAAAACAAAATACAGTTATTTTTTAATCATTACTTAGCTTGAAATAAAGTTATTAATTTTGTATTGACATAATCTAAACAACACAAAATATGTATGTTTTATTGCAATAGTTTACCCTCGTCGTTCTTAATTTAAAAAATAAAACAAGACAACTTTTTAAAGGCATGATAAATGTTGCAATTACAAAAAAATATAGAAATAATATTCTTTTGTTACCTTGTCTCATGAATTTCATGAATACAATATAAAGAAGAGCCCCCATGTAATTTACCTGAAACAAACAGTAATATTATTAATATATTATAATTAATTCTTTTGTAGGCGCGTAATCTTATTATGAAAAGTCCTGAAATTTTTGTAAATAAAAATATTATTCGAATGAATTACTTGAGCCAGAGAAATAATTGAAAACAATAATTATAATTATGATAACAAAGTTCTTACACTTAAATTATTCTAGTTTTTATTTGCGTAATGTGATTGAGGCTTCAAAAGAATCGTGTTTTATTTGATGTTATTAAGTGCTTTTGAAGATTTGTCCTTGAATAGTTTTTAACGCGGTTAGGTAACGATTTTTTTTTATAACTATAAACTGTTGCTTGGCCGCAACCCCGCCTGATAGCAAGCAGTGATGCAATCGTTATTGGTGAAACACGCTTTATTAAGAGCCTATTCACTCAAAAAACTTGTTGATTAGAAAGGAAGGAAGACAGCAGTTGAGCGAGGTGATGCAATGTTATACCCAACAACAGGACCAACGATGCTGCGCCAGGTGGAGAACTAGACACCCCCCAGGGCCAAACCTTAAGTAATTTCTGCGGCAATTAAGTTCTAATCTGCAATAGCGACTCATTTACAAAAAAAAAAAAAAAAAAACAACTGTAAGATTGTAGGAAAATAACTTTCAGTCTTTTATAATAAAGTTCAAAGTACGCTACAACGTAAAAAAATATAACTTCCTTCAATGCTGCTCTAAAATAAACTTAATTTTCACTGTCATAAAGTTGCAATTTATTTATCTATCCTCCAACAACTTACTGTTTCCAACAAGCCTTTCTACAAAATATCCATTGTGTCTAGCTAAAACCATCAGCTGTTTATCATGGCGTTACTAGAGATAGATTTAACACATCGCGTCCCGCAGATCAACCGATCCGACGGTTGTATTACCCTGAAGCGCCGGATAACCGGCTGTAATGCCGGATAGCCGGTTAAACTACCCGATCACTTTATCGATAGCTTCACTTTTGGATTAGTTGGGTATATTACTTGCTAATTTACTGGTGCTTGGGGAGAGCTTGTGGGCTGTGCTTTGTAGGCAGCACAGAATACATTACATGAAGAAACTATCGCTCAGCACAAACAGTTTTGATACTTGAGCAAATGTCATCTCAAAATATTTAGAAATTTTAATAGATATACTAATGTTTTATTTTTAAATTTCATCATTAAATGCTATTATTAATTGCTATTGTTACGAGTATTTGAAAAGAGATTGCGAAGCTTTTTGACAGTTAAAGCATACGTATAACATAATTACTGATAGATAAAAAAAAATTGTTTGATTTTGCTTTCCTGTTTGTGATGGTTGTTAGGGCTTAGCATTTAATTTACCTCATATTTGAAAAATAAATTACCTTTATCTTTAAATTATTTATTATAAAGTAAATAACATCTTATATAATATACTTTCTGTTTCGATTATTTTCGTGAATACATAAATGGTCGATTAATTAAATCACGATTTGAGTTATGAGGAGACGTTAAAGAAGGCTACAGATTAAATTACAAACATCAAAAAGAAGACACAAAGACCATTAATTTATACGGAAATGTAAAATTAAACTCAAACTTAATTACAATACTTTCAGCCACGTTTCAGTTGAAAGAGAAAATATTAAATTGTAAAAACAACCTCTTCATATTATCACTTCATCATTATCAACCTTTTTTTGTTGTCCCACTGCTGGGCACAGTCTCATACAGAGAAAAATTGAGCGTAAACACCACGCTTGCTCAATGCAGGTTGGCGATTTCAGACTTCAGACGGGTTTCCTCAAGATGTTTTCCTTCACCTTTTTTATCAGTCATTGGTGTCCAAGGTATACTTAGAAAGTACATATAACTCAGAAAAGTTATATTGGTACCCTACCTGACCTGTAATCGAAGGCTAGGCTGGTGGTTTAACCACTAGGCCATTACCACCTACCTACTAGACCACTAGGCTTATTATCACTTAAAATTAACAAAATAAGCCAACCATTCCTAGAAAATGCGACCTCCTGTAAAAATAATCTCCTTTCGTGACAATATTATCACAAACCAGCAGTCCAAGTAAACAACTGCAGATTTTACAAAGGCATTCAAAACGCCTTTTGGGAGAATAAAATCAGAACACATAGCTGGCTACGCGTCAGCTCGGCAAGAAATCTGTGCGACAGACGTTTTGCTTACACATCTGTTTTAAAACCTTTTAGCACACCGTTAGATAAGAAGAGATGAGCAAACAAAATGAAAACGTAAGGCTGTATTTTCATGTTAAAGCTCTTTAAAGAATTATGCTGATCATTTTAGGGCTTCTGCTAGCTTATCTTGGGGAACCAAAATTTCCAAGATATGTTACATCAGCAGTGGGAACATTTAAAGCTAATTACGCTAATTAGAACTGGGGAAACACAAGCAAAATAAAATCTAGCAAATGGGTAACGATTTTTTTTTAATTCATAGGTCTATTCGAATATTGAATTCACACTCTTATGTTATTGACACTCCTCCTATTCGGACGAAGCGTTTCTCCTCGTCTTTTATACCGCGTACATCGAGGGACTGGAACAATTTGCGGCTTTGTTACAACGGGTCGTGGTGGTTTAGTGGTTAAAACACCAGTCTCTCAAGTATGAGTGTGCGTGTTCGATTCCAGATCAGGCAAGTACCAACGTAACTTTTCTAAAGTTGTATGTACTTTCTAAGTATATTTTGGACACCAATGACTGATTAAAAGGTGAAGGAAAACATCTTGAGGAAACCTGGACTTTAAGTCTGAAAGTAAGCGTGGTGATTACGCTCAATCCTTCTCTGCATGAGAGGAGATCTGTGCCCAGCAGTAGGACGATAAAAAACGTTGATGATGTTTTTTCCGTCTGACTAAAATTTAAGTGTCTTCAAGGCTACAGTGAATAGGCTTTTAAAAAACTAGCACCCTTAACCATCAACGATTGCATCACTGCTTACCATCAGGCGGGATTGTGGTCAAGCACTAATTTATAATTATATAAAAAAAGAATGTTGCAATATTTTAACATCCATTGCTTCATTATTGTGGAAGAATATTTAAAAAGCATTTTTTTACAAAAAAAAAAACAACCGACTTCAAAAACACTACAAAGTGAAACATTCGGTAGTCGATATCTTTAGTTTTTGTATATCAGTTTTTGACACCGACTTCCGAAATTAGTTATTTTTTCATTTTGTAGTGTTTTTTGGAAGTCGGTTGTTTTTTTGTAAAAAAAAGTTTTTAATTTACACTTTTTAGTTGTGAAAAGTACTGTCTGCATCCGGTTAGACTGGATGCTGACGCTAAAATACTTAATTAAAAAAACTTACAAACGCACTGGTTGCCCCTACGACATTTGAAAGTTCCCCTTGATTTCTCTGGTCTTCCACCATCAAACCGAGATGTCCTTATCATGGGACCACCTTGGGAATGTCTTCTTTACAATAGAAAAAGAATCGGTTCATAAACGACGAAGTTATCCGCGAACAAACATAATAAAAAAAGCATATATACGGTCGAATTGAGTAACCTCCTCCTTTTTGAAGTCGGTTAAAAATAGCACTTCGATCGTTGGTTTAACCTTATTACAAAGACTAGGTATATGAAACACTTTGATATAAATCGGCTTGCTTCGATACATTGTTTATTTACGATATAAGAGTAATATATCTCTCAAGTATGATTAAATTAATGTTACAATGAGTTTTATGAAGGTATAACTTTACAAGGCCATAAAATTCACTCTTTCTCGTCTATTACTTACTCAAAAATTCCTCGAAGTTTATTAAAAACGCGCCAGGTCACATAGTGTAGACCTACCCTAAGTATTACTTCTGATGCTACATCTGAAATATGAATTCTTTTTTATTATATTTATCTCAAGAGCGGCGATGGAGGCAAATCCCTTCAACGAGGATTACTTATCCTTAAAATGTGAATTGCGACGAATCCCGGCATCAGATAGTTCGATTAGGAGTCGTATTTTATTATACGTTTTGTTTTTAGTAAATTGCTACTGAGGATTTACGGTTTTGGGATGTTTTTATCGGTTATTTTTACGTTTATTTTAGATTGGAAGCAATTAGGCTAAGATTTAAAACTCTTACAGTGTGTTGATGTTGGTTGTTGGTGCTTATTGAGTTTTATTAAGTAAAGGTAGTAATTTCGAGATGTGTACTTTACAAATCGTTCTAAGATTATAAATAGCAAAACTTGTGATAATGGATAATAATAACAAGATTTATTAACATAAAAAGTCGTGGTGATTAAAACAATCAGGAAGGTAAGGCAAGTACAAATGTAACTTTCCTAAAGTTGTATGTACTTTCTAAGTATATCTTGGACACCAATGACTGAAGGTGAAGGAAAATATCTTGAGGAAACCTAGACTTTAAGTCTGAAATCGCCAACTCGTATTGAGCAAGCACGCTGATTACGCTCAATCCTTCTCTGTATGAGAGGAGACCTGTGCCCAGCAGTGGGACGATAAAAAGGTTGATGATGATGATGATTATGAACATAAAATGGAGTTACACTGACTCCCGTGCTAAGTGGTAATAATAATAATAAATATATACTGACAAATCACACAGATTGAGCTAGCCCTAAAGTAAGTTCAAGACTTGTGGTAGTAGTTACTGGATTACCGACAAGGCAGTGCAGCACGGCGAAATACCAGTGGTCTGGCCATGTTACTCGAAGGAGGAATGGTTGGTGGGTCATATGTGTCCTGGAGTGGGCCAAGCTTAGTTTTGGACGCACCAGCTAAATGGATAGAAGATCTGGAAAAAGTGGGTGAGAATAATGGATACTGAACGTGTGGTGTAACCTGGGAGCGGCCTGTGACCAACAGTGGACTACAATAGGCTAAGTTGATAGCTTCGTGTGTGTGCATAAAAATATCAGAAATTAGAGTAAATGGCGAAAAATCATGAGATGAAACACATTTTTTATTATTTAAAAACGTTGCCCCCCAAAGTCACATACAACTACCGGAAAAATTACCCGTAGGACATACAAATATATGTTCCGTGCGAGAATCCCACCCGTGACACGTAGCGCAGCCGAGCTCAGCCGTGCTCAAACGTATGCCCTTAGACAAGAAACTATATGAAGATCACGACTGTTCTTACCAGAGAGGTATGATGAAGAAGAAGACTATATTTCTTTATTTTTCTTTCTATCTTAATATGTACCTAGATTTCAAATTATCTATATGTGCCTCAGATTTCATCCGAAATTCTTTAGCCGTTTCGATTCCAATCCGGAACATATATAGAGAAACATCATCATCTCAGCGTTAATCCCAATCGCATCCGAAGCTTTTTTTCAGCTTTGGAATCTGGGGTCTAACTGATGATTTTGGCTCTACTTCGACATTTTTCGTGAAGCGACTGCCGTCTGACCTCCACATAATACGGAACATATACAGTATGTTAAGAAAACCCTGTCCGACCCGTGAAGGTGTTGTTAGGTATCGATAACTGATTCTACTAATGGATACAAAACCGGGCTAAACTTAAAAAAAAAATCCAAAAATAAATATTATTTCTAAAATTAGAAAGAGCGCAACGCTTGATACTAAAGGTTGGATGGCGTCTCCCCTTCCTATACCCGAC
The DNA here is from genome assembly GCA_037179545.1 of Sesamia inferens. NCBI lineage: Eukaryota > Metazoa > Arthropoda > Insecta > Lepidoptera > Noctuidae > Sesamia > Sesamia inferens. Next base: position 5,290,708 of record CM073936.1, on the reverse strand, counting down.
GACCGAACTTTATTCTACTTGTAAAATATTAACAGTCCGACAACAGTTCATTCTGAGTGTAACATTGAGATCGCATTCACTAACTCCATATGACCCACTCAAGCTGACCGACAAGCGACGCAAACACAATGTCTGTTCCACCAGTTCCTTTACCACACTCCTTGCACGAACTAGTTTCTGCTATCTTGGAGGTCTTGTTTATAACAAAATAAACAAAATCCTAAATATTTACCCTAAACCTAAAAAAGAATGTAAAATTATCGTTACCAATTGGCTCCTTCAACAAGATTATGAAAATACTGAAATTCTAATAAAACCTTAATTATAACTCCAATTAACGTACACCACATGCACACACACACACACATACACACACACACACACACACACACACACACACACACACACACACACACACACACACACACACACACACACACACACACACACACACACACACAAACACACACATGCACCAACACACATACACACAATAATTACAACATACTCACTACACAACATAGTTTAAGTTTTATAAATATTGTCTTCACTTCAATGTAGTTAGTTAACAATTATACTTAACACGTGATATGCGGCGGGAGCCTGGTGATCTGTACTACAGGTTTTCCTGAAAACTACTTCAGACACCAGCTCTCACAAAGGACTTTTAAATATTTAAACTCTTAGCTTTAAGTAGAATTGTAACTGCCTTTGTGGAGAAATAAATAAATTTATTTCGCAAAAAGAGGTAACTTAATAAATGTGCGATAAGCACCCTTCCGCGGGCGGCGGGCGGCAGGGCACGCGGCACGTGGTCGCATCGCTATTCGCTCATAATAATACCGGTGTTGTCACTTTTTTTTAAATTACCAAATTTCGGGGAAGTTGGAATTAATTCGCGGGAAAAAAAGATTATTTCAAAATTCATTTGTATTGGTACTATGATGATTACGTAAAATTTTATATTATATTTGGTCATGTGTTTACCTAACCTTTATTATCATTATGGGTCGGACAGGGTTTTCTTAACATACTGTATACAGAAACATGGAAAAAGTCTTTAAAAAAATAAACTTTATTTTCATCTAACATTATTTATACATATTTCGCTTCATTTTACTACGATTTTGTATATAGATATCCAATTGCTTTTTGCATTCTTTCAACAAAGCGAAATTCTTTTATAACAAAGCAATACATTGAATACATTTCATTTGCAAACCGATAAAACCTTTTTCAATAGGTATTTCAATACCACTATATCGTCAGTTTTTTTTTTACAAAAAACCACCACGTTATGCAAGCTTCTCATAAAAGATAAGTAATAAAAAGATTTCCACAAAAGATAAGCGTTGGGGTATGTATATTCCTACGGCTGCCTGTTCAGCTGTGTGAGCGCTGTCAAACCGCATTGGCGTTAATAATGCAAGCATATTTCTTACGATTAGATTAATCAGTTCATGGGCATTACTAATCAAAATATAAACGGGGACTTATACAGGATCATTTACGTCTATGTGCCCTATTGGGATTATTTGACAATTTCGGCTATATTGACTTGCTTGAACAACAAGATACTTTCTACTTCTTTTAAAAGGTATCTTTTTAACCCTTATAGATTCGTCATGTCTGTCTGTCCATCTGTCCGTCCGTCCGTATGTCACAGCCATTTTTTTCCGAAACTATAAGAGCTATACTGTTGAAACTTGGTAGGTAGATGTATTCTATGAACAGCATTAAGATTTTTATGCAAAAATAAAAAAAAAAAAACAAAAATATATATTGGGGGCTCTCCCCATAATTAGTCTTCAAAAATCGTATTGAGGTTTCTAATTTTTTTTTTCTAAACCGAATAGTTTGCGTGACAGACGCTCCCAAAGTGGAAAAAAGTTGCCCCCCCCCCCCCCTTCTAACTTCTAAAATAAGAAAAAGAAAAATCAAAAAAAAACATATAATGTACATTACTATAAAAACTACCAACGAAAATTGTTTTGAACGAGATCTAGTACGTAGTTTTTTTTTTAATACCTCTTAAATCATAAACCGCTTATTAGCGCGTAATCTTTCATACAAATAACTTAAATCGTTTAATTTCATAAATCAATGGTACGGAACCCTTTGTGCATGAGTCCTACACGCACTTGGCCGGTTTTAATATTGGTTTTTTTCATTACAAAAATAATAAATTAAAACTACGGATTTTTTTTGTCATATTTACCCTGTTGTCTGTACAGACTTTTAAAATCGCAGTTTTACTTGTATTAATAACCATTCAATACAAAATAAAGAAAAATAAATCTTATTCCAAGAACGTTAAGGTCTTCGTTCTCCAAGAATTGGTATAACAAATTTAATAATTAACAATGCATATAGAAGTTAAATTAAACATTCAGTGTAAGTATTATAATTATAACATAATACTCAGATTGGGTTGTTTGAAGGTGCGTTAATTATATCACATGTTGTATAGTAATGGCAGCCAGGCAGAGAGATCAAAGACAACATCAAGAGGCTAACGTGCTTTCCGAGGCACCAAGGTTAAAAATAATAATGGGACAACTAATTTAATTAAAAAAATCTGATAAAAGAAAGTTTGTTTTACGATTGAGGTGCGGTGAGAATATTCCAGACTTGCCTCGAACATTCTAGAATCGCATGGAATATTAGCATTCAACAAGCTGTTTAATTATTATTACTTTATTCCTGGAAACAACTTTGTATTCCCAAAACCAATTTATTACTATTGTTTTCCCGGAAACGACGAACGTTCTAGATCGACCCATCGTCTTATATAAAGAGCGACGTTTGCCGAAACAATCAGTCAGTTCTAATTAATCGACCGAAAAGGAAACAACTGTAAACCAAAAGCAGCAAATAAACCTTTCTTATCTTTATTATGGTGTTATTATCTCTCCATAACCCCTAAAGGTTTTTTGCAGTAAACAGTGAAAAGTATTTTGTTTTTACCTTTTTTTTTTGTCTGGATTGGAAAATCATCAAATGACCTCTCCCGTTCGGGGCGGAGCGGAAGGGCGTGTCAGACTTTTACTGACTAAAACCCACCCGTCTTCCTTCACTTGGCTGTAGGCCAGGGCCACGGTTTCTTTTTTAAGCATTCCGCAACCCTGATCCAGGAGGCATCGGTTTTCGTGGACCCCGTTACGATGTGCTGACATCTTTTTGAGGCGCGCGTGAAAGACAATGCGCCGTCGCCTCGCGCCTGGTCCTTACTGGGTGGCGAGCTGCCCACTGCTCACCGCCCGATTTCGTATTCAGATTAGGTTAAAAAGATAAGCTTATGATATGTTAGCAGTCTGTATATTTTTACGGTGTGACTATAATTAATCCCAATTTGACCTTCTGGAAATACAACTCTCAAAGAATATGGTACAATCCATCTCAGGCATAGCATTATTCGGTGGAGAGGAGTGCGATGAGGCTGATTGGAAATACAGATTTGTTTAATATGGTCTCCAGAGCCTGGAGCACAGGCGAAGAGTAACCAGCCTGTCGGTGTTCTATTAGATGCATTTTATATAGTGTGGGAGGGAATTGCATGACTTAATTCCTCCATCATCAACGACACCTCGTACTGCGAGTATGCCCCCTTATGTTGCTGATACCACTACGATCCGGACGAAGTTTCGCCTCGTCTTTTATATCGTGTACATCGATGGACAGGAACAATTTACTCTTAATGAACTAGCGCAACCCGTAGGACCGATGCCCGATGGGGTCGACGGGTTCTCGAGTGGCGACTACGCACCGGAAGACGTAGCGTGGGTAGGCCCCCGACAAGGTGGACCGACGACCTGGTGAAGGTCGCGGGAAACCGCTGAATGCGGGAGGCGCAGGGCCGGTCGTCGTGGAGAGCCTTGGGGGAGGCCTGTGTCCAGCAGTGGACGTCTTTCGGCTGAAATGATGATGATGATGATGATGAACTAGCGCGCTTTGCCATCAATGATTGCATTACTGCTTACCATCAGGCAGAATTGCTGTCAAGCAATATAGCTTATAAATATTAAAAACCTACCTACCTATTAAAAACGAGAATAATTTACTTACAAATATTGAATAATTTTCTGGTCTATTTTCTTATTTATTAGAGCGAAAAAATTATAAATGACAAGCTCCATTATACCTCACTATTTCCAAATGTCAATCACAGATATCTGTCAATTCATTATGAATTATCTGATGTTTTTATCTTGGCAGCCCGCCTAATCTTTAGCCCATAAATTATTCCAACAGCTGATAATCTAGACAGAACCCGCGAAACAGATAGCCTAACGCTCAATAAAATAGTAATAAAACTCTGAAAGAAAGAGCCACTAAACAAATATTAATAGCTGACATGAACTACTCAAAGCGTTTACGTCGTCCATCTATCCTGCTCTACCAACACGGATCGGACAAAGACGGCACGAAATGCCGACAGAGTTTTCAGCCACCACAATGAGATATCTCGTCTAGATCGTTACAAGAAACGTCTAGGGTATAATACTGTACTTCAATTGGAGCCATGAAAACAGCGAACGAAAAACGACGTAAGAATTGAGATTTATTACTCTTTATAATAAAATTGGTTTGTTTGGAACAAGAATTGAAATTTATGTTAAGAGTAATTTGGAATCGAAGTACTTGTAGTAGAGTTAGTTACTATTTTGTTTTTACAATAGCGTAGTTAACTAAAAATATTAATTAGTATGTCAGTCAGATTTCCAAAAAATAGGAGACACGTATTTTTCCTTTTTTTGTCATATAAACAAAAAATGAAGACGACACAGTGCGTTGAAAACTCGTGTGACGTCACTGCACGCTACACTTTTTAGCGAGGAGTGACGTCACCAGCCACCACTCCTGATATTTGATGCCTTTATATTTGTCATTTTTTATTGATTTGATAAAACAAAATTATACGTATCCAATATTTTTCTAAAATCTGAATGACGGACTAAATAGAATCATTTTTTTTCCCCGGAACCATCCCTATTTTATCGAATAACGGGAGATTTTAAAGATTTTATTTGGTGTAATCATGTAATATTCATCCTGTGTGGTACTGGGATTAGAATAGTACCAACCCATATTCTCCTGTGAGTGTCGTAAAAGGCGACTAAGGGAACTCTCGCCAGGGAAGAGGGTATAAGCCCTTTTCCTGTGGAATATCAAATTACTGCGATCCCCAAACGCCTGACAAGCGTGGAGGCCTTAGTCCAGCAGTGGACTTCTCTAGGCTGAAGAATTAGAAGAATTTATAATTAAGCATTATAATATTTTTAGAGAGGATGACGGCTGTGCATATTACTACTGAATTAGGCTATGTATTAGCCTACATTTTCTTACTCCATTTCTTTTTAGATTTATTGCCATGCTGGACCAATTCTTTCAAGCTCATACAGTCAACTCTTTCTGGGCCTGTTGTGTAGTTATTTCCTGCTATGAGAGACATACCCTTCAGTTTTTCATCTATTTAAAAAAAGGAGGAGGTCCCAGTCTGACCGATTGCCTTTCATAACAAAAAACTATTTTTTTTTATAAAGTTATAAACTAGCGCTTGACCGCAATCGCGCCTGATGGTAAGCAGTGACGCAATCGTTGATGGTAAAGCGCGCTAGTTTATTAAGAGCCTATTCACTCTAGCCTTGAAGCCACTCAAATTGTAGTTCGTCGGAAACACCGCCGCTGGCAAATTGCTCCAGTCCCTAGATGTACGCGGTATAAAGGAGGAGGCAAAACGCAAACATTTCCAAAAAAAAGAATCAAGCGGTTCCCAGTTTGTTGCTGTTTGGGGACCGACTTCTTCAAACACCTACCAGTCAGTATCAGGCACCAGTCTCTACCAATGGTAGAATACGAGTAAAATATTGTTAAAAATTATAGAAATCAATGTTGTAAAGAGGGAAATGACACATCAAAACGAAAATACAAAAAACTATGAAATGATCTATGAAATTAAAGGATTTAAGTTATTTGTATGAAATATTACGTGGTAATAAGCGGTTTACGATTTATGAGGTATTTAAAATAAATTACTTACTATATATCGTTCAAAACAATTTCCGTTGATAGTTTTTATAGTAATACTAGCTGACCCGGCAAACGTTGTTTTGCCATATAAATAACTAGCAGCCGCCAGCGACTTCGTTCGCGTGGTTTAGTTATGCTCCGCTCCTATTGGTCACAGCGTAATGTTATATAGACTAAAGCCTTCCTGGATTAATGGGCTATCCAACACAAAAAGAATTTTTCAAATCGGACCAGTAGTTCCTGAGATTAGCGCGTTCAAACAAACAAACAAACAAACTCTTCAGCTTTATATATTAGTATAGATATAGATAAAAAAAAATTAGGGGTGGACTACCCCTAACATTTAGGGGGATGAAAAATAGATGTTGGCCGATTCTCATAGATACCGGATAAGTACAAAAAATTTCATCAAAATCGGTCGAGCCGTTTCGGAGGAGTTTAAATTCGAACACCGTGACACGAGAATTTTATATATTAGATACACATATTTTTTTTAGATTATTTTAGAAACCTCGATATCATTTTTAAAGACCTATCCATAGATACACCCCACACGTATGAGTCTGATGAAAAAAAAAATTTGAGTTTCAGTTCTAAGTATGGGGAGCCCCCAATATTTATTATTATTTTTTTGTATATTTGCATCAAAATCTTAATGCGGTTCATAGAATACATCTACCTACCAAGTTTCAACAGTATAGCTCTTACAGTTTCGGCAAAAAATTGCTGTAACATACGGACGGACAGACGGACAGACAGACATGATGAATCTACAAGGGTTCCGTTTTTTGCTATTTGGCTACGGAACCCTAAAAACCAAAGACACCAACTTCCGACATCAGTTATTTTTCACTTCAGTGTATTTTGGAAATCGATTACTTTTTTTTTTTGTAAGAAAATCTTAAACACAACATTCAAAAAAGATCCCTAGAAGAAATAAATATAACAACTATCAAAGAATCTCATTTTGCCATGGAATCAAATTCGTCATCCCCATCTATGAGATATTACATCACCAAAGACACGCCATGTCACAATAAATCTACCCTGTAACAATAAATCTCTTGACTCACACGAAAATTGAACTACAAAACAAACAAGATTGCACTCCATTTTCACACCATACCACGACAAAACTCATCATATACCGCGCATCAAAAAATCTTTTACTACGCTGTTCGTCTAGCCTCATGCAACAGACTCCGGAGCCGGTCGAGGCATTTGTTTTCCATCACCCCACCCATTACGCTATATTAAAGGACACGACTGTAGATCAACGCAGGTTTTTCATCACTTTTTCACACAGTGTTACACTGTGTAGGTAAGTGAGTCGGCTTTTAGCTTTTTGATATTGGTGTTTGCGTTACCGTTGATGTTGTGTTTGTTAGGTCGTTATCTGGTTTTTAATTTATTTAAATGTTGTTTATTATAATTTTGGTTAAAAATGTTGCTCAAGGTATACGGACAAGTCTTATTATTGTACCAAGAGATTTTTTGATCAAGCATTTATGCAAAGCGAATAGTTAATAGCTGAGAAGGTGCTGCCCCTAGGTAAGATTAAAAAAAAAATCCCCGCACAAGGAATTTCTCCTGTATCGTGAGTGCGTTTACAAAATATACAGTATGTTAAGAAAACCCTGTCCGACCCGTGAAGGTGTTGTTAGGTATCGATAACTGATTCTACTAATGGATACAAAACCGGGCTAAACTTAAAAAAAAATCCCCCTAAAAAAAAATATTATTTCGCAAAAAGAGGTAACTTAATAAATGTGCGATAAGCACCCTTCCGCGGGCGGCGGGCGACAGGGCACGCGGCTCGTGTCGCATCGCTATTCGCTCATAATAATACCGGTGTTGTCACCGTTTTAAAAATTACCAAATTTCGTGTAAGTTGGAATTAATTCGCGGGAAAACAAGATTATTTCAAAAATCTTTGTATTGGTACTATGTTGATTACGTAAAATTTTATATTATATCTGGTCATGTGTTTACCTAACCTTTATTATCCTTATGGGTCGGACAGGGTTTTCTTAACATACTGTATAAATTCACATACACAAACATCCAGACCCGGAACAACTACTTGTAGGTCATACAAATATTTGTTTCGTGTGTATATATAATCGAACCCGCGACACTCAGCGCTACAGTCAATAGCTTGGCCACTGCGCTAAACAAGCAGTCAAAAATTAAAAAAAAATATATAATAGATTATTAATAGATTTAAAAAAAAGTAAAAAATAAACTCCTCTAAATAGAACATTATATTATCATTTATCGAAAATGGACAACGGTTTGTTGATAGATGTCTTAGTTCTCTTTCCACGATAATCGACGTTTCAATTGATAAACTTCTTTTTAAGGAATTCATATTAGAATATTTTATAGAAAATATTTAGCTTCGTCAAAGGAAAATTAATAATTTTGGTAGTAATTGTTAAGTGACCGTAAAGACAATCGACGACACTGCTTGCCGATTTTGATACGGAACATTAAACATCGAGATTGGAAATCAAGCCAATTTTGAACTTAATATTAATGCCTCAAAAAGAAAAATAATATATTTTAAATTTTATTCTTTTCAGAAATTGGTGCAGTAAAAAGGGTGCAGATAGTGGCAGCTCCGCAATGTTCAAGCATTGAACAGACCAATCATGTACCAGAATTTCTAACTCATAAATTTCAAATTTGATACGTGAGCATACCTTGCGCCACTTCCGATCAACACATGCTATCGGCAACGATTGCCAAGATCTAAGCCGACGTTTCACGAATTTCGTATTTCGAATGTACTAACCGGACGTCGTCGGACCGACACCCGGCGGAAACACCCGAACGGACACGTTACGCCAGTTGCCGGTAACAGCTGATTTGGAAGGAACCGTGTGTTCCGTTTTCGAAATTTATATAGCGGCATTGTGCTGGCTTTTGAGGGTAGTTTCAAAGAATTTTAAAAATGCTGTGAAGGCCAATGCTCGTATTTTAAATCGTACAGAATGTAGTCGCTTTCACAAAACATTTTTGGCAACTTATTTTGTCCCACTGCTGGACAAAGGTCTCTATACTTATCCAACTTTCTTTATCGTGTGGCTTCTCCAGCCAATTCGTCGAGAATCAGTCCAAACTTTCACGCCAGCGTTTCTTAGACCGGCCTCGGTGTGGGTGCGTCTTAACTTCTACAAAACTAAAAAGTCTTAAATTTCATTCAGTACACGCTTAAATGAAATTACGATGTGACTAGAGATAATATTTTCAGAGACTTCAAGAAAAAAAATCTCATTGCCTAAAATCACCGAGCTCTGATCCAGGATTTTTCACCAATTTACACTCCTTATACCAAAACCATGCCTGAATGAAAAAGTTGTGTTCCATTTAGCCATAAGCCTCCCAGATAGCACTTTGAAGAGTTAGCGACCGTCACAGATGCTGACTGAAAGATTAGACCCCCTAACCGCCTCAAAATCAAACAATTTTCAACCCTCACACCAAAAAAATAGAGTCTCGTTTTGCTTGCTAAACGTTAGTTTTCGGAATCCATGGACAGACGCATATTCTTTCGCAAGCTATTCTGCACGCATTATACGTCCGATAAAAACTCAACTTTAGTACTATTATTTAAGGTGCAATTTTCCCTGTTTTATACAGCATATTCGAGGAGTTATGGCCTACAAATAAGTTTAGGTGCGGTAATGGAAGGCTTCGCTTAAAATGTGGGCAGAAATGCTTTCATAAAAGTTTTGGGAATTCAAACAAAAAGTTGTATCTGTTTTTTGGATAGTTTTCGAGAGGTTTTGCTACGGTCTCATTTGTGAACTGTGACGAAGATCCCATCTGAAATTATTAATTAAAGTAAACTTAAAAATGGTTTTTCATTTGTCAAGCACAAATTTTTACTAGGTTTTCATTAATTTGTTCTTAGATTGGTTTTAAGTTCTATTTTCAAATTTTAAAAACGTTAAAATTCAAATTTCCTTCTCATATTAGCGACAACCAATGTCAAAAATGTAGGGAAAATTAATTATGTTTGACAGATTAAGAATGAGCTAAAAATATAAACGTTCTGATTAATATGGGTATTACCCCTCAAGAGGGTAATTGAGTAACATTATCAGTAACAATTAAGAATTTTGGAGTATTTTGGCCATATTGCCAGAAAGGACGGAGATAACCTCGAACATCTGATGGTTACTGGGAAGGTGGATGGACGACGTTCCAGAGATCGCAATCCAATAAAGTAAACAGACCAAATTCGTTCATCTCTGGACACCGATCTGCATGATGCTATACTCGCGGCCAGGGACCATAACAAATGGCGAACTATTTTAAAGAAGAGGATAATTCCACAGGAGGAGGAGGAGGATCAGTAACAATGCGTTTCATTTTGGCAGTTCAACAACATTCATTGCGTCATTTACGTTGTTGAATGGGGACATTTTTCGAACATATAGAGCAATGTTTGACCTCCACAACCCGAAGGCGATATCGAAGTATTGCAGTTAGACCAATTGTTGGACTTTTCAGGTTTCCTGTCTTAGACCTGTTTTCCAGGACTGTCATTAGATGTTCGTATGGCAACCGGGACCAACGGCTTAACGTGCTTTCTGAGGCACGAACAGACCAGTGTAAATATTCATATTCACAAACAAATGTTTTCACTGCGCGGAGATCAAACCAGCGCATTAAATAAGTAATTGATTAAAAAACATTTTTTAAATAGTTCCCAAATAATATAGTTCCCATTTCATTGCCTTCCAAATAGTTATTTAAGAACACTAAACTAAGGACGCCATTACTTGACGATTAAATATCGTAGCTCCTTACAGCACTTCAAATGAACTAGTTTGGTAACTGGATGGAACTGGATGAAACTGGTAACAACTGCTTCGCTTTTGGATTGAACGCAAATCGTTTCCAATTGTATATTCAGTTAACTTAGATTATTCTGTATTAGCTTGCCTTGAAATCAAGGCTTGGTGACTGTAGTAGGTATACAGAAAGTAGTAGAAATTACATTCGCATTAAGACATCAGATTTGTGTTATAAAAAAAGTAATAGATGAACCTCACAGGATTGTTTTAAATTGACTAAGTAAACTTGTGAATGAGATGAAATGAAATCGTTTATTTTGCAAGCAGGATCGTTGATCACTTTTACACGTCATATTTTTTTAAATTAAACTAAATGAAGCCGGCATTTCCTAATTGACTACCTCTGAGAAGAAAAACCGAAACAAACTCAGGAATCCTCGTCTCTTTTCAAGTCCAGACATTAAAAATGAAAATGTTTACAATAAATAATTTACGTGATTTAACAAAAACAGTGAATCAAATGTCATAATTGTAGAATAATTACGCATATTGCTTAATGACATTGCTTGGCAGGGCAAGCAGCTCAATTCCAAGCTTTTTTGTCTTCTAAATAATCTGTGATTTTATGATACCCCTTTTTGCAAAGTTTGGCCTTTATATAGTTTTTATATCGTTTAATGGGTAAGTATCAAATATCCATGGGAAGCTTGTTGTAAAAGTGTGTACATGACCCATGAACGAGTTGCCTACTCTGTGGAGACGAGTGTGATGTACAGCAAGATTTTGTTGGTAAGAAGTACGGAAGGTTTTCGTGTCTAAACACGATAAAATAAAAGAAAAATTTACCTACATATGTATATATGAGGTTTTTTACAGGTTTTAATCGTTACTCATTGAGTTTGTGAAAAAAAAACATAAATAATTTAAACTGATACTGCAAGTGACACAAAACTGAGCGCAATGACACACAAAAAGTTATCAAATCCATTTTTTTATTCTTTGTTATCACCATCGTGTGACCTATTTGACCTCCACAACCCAGTTTTTTTTAATAATTACAAACTAGTGCTTGACTGCAAATCCGCCTGATGGTAAGCAATCGTTGATGGTAAAGCGCGCTAGTTCATTAAGCCTATTCACTTAAAATACTTAGTGAATAGGAAGGAAAACGGCATTTGAGCGAAATGATTTAATGTTAAATTTAAAAACACAACCTACGAAGTTGCGCCAGAGGGAGATTGATCTGCAGGCCCTTCACGGTCAAACTCTCGACACAACAACATTTGGCGCATCGAAACCGGCACGTGATGTATGTACATTACTACAAAAACTACCAACAAAAATTGTTTTGAACGAGATCTAATAAGTAGTTTTATTTAGTACCTCGTAAATCGTAAACCGCTTATTGCCGCGTAATCTTTAATACAAATAACAATTTCATACACATAAAGCAATGGTAAGGAACCCTTTGTGAGTGAGCCCGACACGCACTTGGCCGGTTTTTATAATGGCGATGAGCCACTCACCATTTATTCTTTGTTATATCGACTCATCGCGTTACTAATATATATATAATATATAATAACTCTGTATATTAATGTTATCTGCTGAAAGTGTTGATGACAGAAAATAGACATGACGTAAGATAGAAATGGTTAAAATTACTATCTGTAGAGAACACCAGAGTGAGTGGAATTAAATTACTGAAGGGGGATGCGGGTAGTTATCCGACGCTTTCACCTTAGGATATAATTTTGTTCACTGTCTACTAGTAAGTGATGTAAATGTACGTCATCATCATTTCAGCCGAAAGACGTCCACTGCTGGACATAGGCCTCCCCCAAGGTTCTCCACGACGACCGGTCCTGCGCCTCCCGCATCCAGCGGTTTCCCGCGACCTTCACCAGGTCGTCGGTCCACCTTGTCGGGGGCCTAACCACGCTACGTCTTCCGGTGCGTGGTCGCCACTCGAGAACCCGTCGGCCCCATCGGGCATCGGTCCTACAGGCAATGTGTCCAGCCCACTGCCACTTTAGTGTTACAATTCTTCGGGCTATGTCGGTTACTTTCATTCGTGCGGTGAAACCCCAAGCATAGCCATCTCCTTTGCCCTTTGAGTGACTTTGAACCTTCGTATAAGGCCCATTGTTAGCGACCACGTCTCAATTCAATAAGGCATCACTGGCAACACACACTGGTCGAAGACTTTTGTCTTAAGACACTGCGGTATTTCGGAAGAGAAGATTCTACGTAGCTTCCCGAAAGCAGCCCAGTCAAGTTGGATTCGATGATTGACCTCTTTCTCGAAGTTGGACCTGTACGTAGTTGAAATGTACGTAAGATCCCTTTAAACGGTCTTATTCTAAGAGTTTTAACAGATCAAAAATGAGAATAATAGTTCTTCAGGATATTTATTCACTTTGTTCTTACAATTTTTCCAACTTGTTCGATGAGCTGCCAAAACCCGAATGCCCGTGTTCACGCGTACCCCTCTTTTCATTCTACCGTTTCCCACCAACTTCCACAAACGGACGTTCGTGTCAACTTGAGTCAAATCCTCTTAGTCAATACACTACTAGATAGTGTATTGACCAAAAGGATTGGACGTGAACACATACATTAAGAATACTATTTAAATATAAAATATCCTCAAGGGCGGTGAGCAGTGGGCAGCTCGCCGCCCGGTAAGAACCAGGCCCAAGTCGACGGCGCGTCGTGTTTCACGCGCGCCTCAAAAAGATGTCAGCACATCGTGACGGGGTCCACGAAGACCGATGCCTCCTGGGTCAGGGTTGCGGGTTGCTTAAACAAGAAACCGCGGCCCTGGCCGTCGCACAGGCAAGTGAAGAAACACTGGTGGGTTTTAGTCAGTAAAAGTCTGACACACCCTTCCGCTCCGCCCAGCGGGAGCGGGAGAAGTCATTTGATGATTTCCCATCCCAACAAAAAAAAAAAGGATAAAGAGGATATTTTCATTTTTTTCATCTTGAGGAAACCTGGACTTTGTAGATCTGAAATCGCCAACCCGCATTGATATTACGCTCAATCCTTCTTTGTATGAGAGAGACCTGTGCCCAACAGTGGGACGATAAAAAGGTTAAGGACGATAAAATGAATTACAATACAAGTATACCACAAAAGCTAACAAGAATAAATGCTAATTCGCCTAAAATAAAATAATATTTCGGGTTTAAAATTGACTTTTGACAATTCGTAGTATGAAAACATTCAAAAAGTCAAAATTTTTACACAGGATCAGACTAACTCTAGGTCCGGAGAGAGAGTGCGTGGCAGGCCGTCACCTCCTTTCACGAAGCAGTAATGCTGGCGAAGGAAGAGGCTTAGCACGTGAGGGAGGGGGAATATCAGCGCCCTCACGTCTCCAGGCGCCGCAAGAGACACCCTAGTCGGGAGACAACAGAGAACTCCCGGCCACCGTAAGCTCAGGCTATACGTTATTGACACCACTGCAATCCGGGCGAAGCGCATCGCCTCCGGAACAATATACCAGCGGCGGGGTTTTCGTCTGACTACAATTTAGGTGTCTTCGAGGCTAGAGTGAATAGGCTCAATAAACTAGCGCGCTTTACCATCAATAACCAGCCGGGATTATGGTCAAGCACAAATTTATAAAAATAACAAAATAATAAGACAAGCGTCGAAATAAAACTCTTAAAATAAAAACTTTCGTAAAAACAACTATTAAAAATCCTGTATAGAAACACTACCAACATTTAATGCAGCAAAAACAGGGTGGTTGCACGTCATACTAGGCAAAGACCGAAATCCAGGTCAACGCCCTGTTGACACCTTTTAATGCTACCTACCTCTCAGAGTAAATTAGGTTAAAAGCACAGGTTTGTACACCAGACGCGCCTAGAGCAGCATCACGGTGGACTAAATACCTTGGAACCGTAGTATAATACCTTCAGCTGCCCTCAGCTGTTGACACAAAACCATATATCACATATAAAATGTGAAAAGTTTTTTGATGTCCTCAGGGGTTTTAGTACCCCTGTTTATTACATATTTTTATGTGAGCTACGAATTACTTGTGTATTTTTATTTACCGCTTGAGTGCCATAAATTTATTGTGTTACTAATCTTAATATGGGTTCCTATGTAGGTCAAATGGGTCACTTGGGTAGGTCTTGTTCGAATTTGGGTTAGGTAGTGGTTATTTTAGAGAGGCAAGTAACGGTTAGAAGGCCTTTTGTTGGTACTCTGATAATAATAACGGCGGCCATTCTCTTAACCACAGAGTTAAGTAAACTTTAGAATATTGCTATCCTTTACTAACACATTGAACAAGAATGGTATGGAAGCTTTCTTAGGGTAGGACAAAGGCCTTTTTATCCGACTGCGGCGCCGGATTTAAAATGAAATTTTATGTTTTAAAAATTTGTCTGCTAAGAAAAGTTTTTAACTCGATGAATGTTGATTAAAAATTAAATACGTTCCAATTAGGACCCTATTCTGCCTTTTCAATATTGTCAGAATGTTCGATGAGTGATCTCATAATGATCGATTTAGATAAGTTCCGTAATCTACTAATAAAATCGCGTCATTGTGACTTTAAAGTGGTCGATCACTGACATTCCACTCCATATTAATATTTTTTTTTAATAATTATAAACTAGTGCTTGATCGCAATCCCGCCTAATGGTAAGCAGTGATGCAATCGTTGATGGTAAAGCGCGCTAGTTTAATAAGCCCATTCTCTCAAAAAACTGTGATGAGGAAACTGTGAAACTAGGTGATGCAATGTTTAACCCAGAGGGAGATTGATCTGGAGACCCTCCACGACCAAACTCCCGACACAACAACATTTGCCGCATCGTACCCGGCACACATCGCAACACAACTGCTCAGACCCGTTCTCCGTACGGCTTCACTAGACATCATGCCGGAACACGACGAATCGCTTGGCGGCAAGACTATGTCTGGTGGGTGTTAACTTCTGCCGGCAGCCGATGCTATGGCGTTATGCTATTACGAGACGACTAACCGATAATTGATCGATCATTATGAATTTAGTAGATTACGAACTATTAGCACAATTATATTGGAATCGGGATAGAATGTTTTATTTATAAAAATAGCAGATTAGGGCCATTTTAGTATGTAACAAAATTAACTCTTTGAAAATCACGAAAGACGGAAGACAAATTGATTTTTCTAGGCTTCCCTGTTACTTCCCACTTAACGCAACCTACTATGTTCTATGTTACTGGCTTGGTTTCCGCACTTAGTACCTCCAGTGGACCATTGTGCGTTGCCACACAGCCTACAGGTCTCCCAAAGTGATAATGCGCATAGAAATCTTCGTCACTGTCCGGCAACGGTCGTATTCCCCGAGCGTTCGGAAGAAGATATGTATATAGAGTGGTGCACTTAACCACTTTTTATGCACTTAACCACCCTTTACTGTTTTACTCGTCACTGTTCGGCAACGGTCGTATTCCCCGAGCGTTCGGAAGAAGATATATATATAGAGTGGTGCACTTAACCACTTTTTATGCACTTAACCACTCTATACATATCTTCTTCCGAACGCCCGGGGAATACGACCGTTGCCGAACAGTGGCGAAGATTTCTATGCGCATTATCACTTTGAGAGACCTATACTAACGTGCCTTCCGAAACAACTAATCACCACAACTAATTTGAGAGGTACAATCACCTCGAATAACATCGTCACTCGCAAAGGCTCATTTAATGAGCCCCGAAATTAACGTTTGACCTATTAGAACATTCCCTTGACACGAACTCCTTCTCCCATGATAATTACATTCAGTTTCATCCCTGATTGTGTCTGCAATGTAACAGCATATTTCCGTGTGTTCCGACAATTTTCCGTGACTATTAGACCAAAAATAGTTTCGTGTTTGGACTCCGTAAATCTGCAATTTGTACTCTTTTGGTGCAACCTTTTTGGTAATTAAGTACCTTTTATTTGTGTATATTATTTCTCGTGATGGGGCGATCTTCGTATATTTATTAATTTGTTTACATTTAGGGCAAAATTAGGCCCAGAATGGTTTTTTTTATTTACTTTGATATAATGGTGACGATACGGTTAGAGCTGAGGGATTGACTGCTGCGCTGCGTATCGCGGGTTCGATTCCCTCACGGAACAAATATTTGTATGGCCTACAGGTAGTTGTTCTAGGTCTGGCTGTTTATCTATACTAATATATAAAGCTGAAGAATTTGTTTGTTTGTTTGTTTGAACGCGCTAATCCCACTTACTGGTCCGATTTGAAAAATTCTTTTGTCTTTGAAAAGGCTTTAGGCTATATAACATCACGCTGGTGGCCGCTAGTGTATAATAATAATGATAAATATGGTTTATTTCTTTCGCTAAGGATACATTGATACATTGATACATTCTTGTGTAGATACAATTTTGCTAGGATAGGCTACCATAACCCCAATTGTTATGCTACTTCACAATTCTACTCTTCAATATAGCAACGTAATACTATTTTTTTTTTTTGTTTACCGTTAGTAAGCTACCTAATTCGATGGAGTGTATTATTATAGATCAGCTAAAATTATTTAATAATCTTTTATAAAAGCTTACCTAGTTCACTTAAATAATTCTGGCACAAAGAACCTGCAGATCCTTGATACATGTGTGTATGTACATATATATATATATATAATTATATATCCGTAATCTATAAACATCTCAAGCGCTCAATTTGTTGGAAAAGCAAAAAGCTAAACGGACAACAAAACAACAAAGACCCAATCCCCTAAAAGGTATCGTTGAAAGAAAAAACTAATTAATTACCGAAGATTCGATCGAGTTCCCGAAGACGTATGTTCAGGTCGAACCGTTCGATCCGACGAATCATCCAATCTGTTGGCAAATACATTTGTCTTTCCTGATTCGTCAATCGGCCGAGTTTATTTAGGTCGAAGGTAAAACCTTTGTTTGCAATGTGAGAAGATATTGAGACCCTAGCTTGAACCCACCGCTTAAATGTAGCGTAGATTCGAATGATTTATTTTATAGAAACTACCCTCTAATCATTAGCTTATAATGTTTTCACTTCTGACACAAGATCAAATCAAAATCACGCCTGGGACATTGTCTTCTTCCCGTGAGAGGGATTGGGTAGTAATTCCCCCATCTCCGTTCCACCATCGGACGACCCGTCGTACGGCGAGTTTCCACCCTTATGTTGTTAACACCTCTACGATCCGGACGAAGCGTTTCGCCTCCTCCTTTATACCGCGTACATCGAGGGACTGGAATAATCTGCCGGCGGCGGTGTTTCCGTCGGACTACAATTTGAGTGTCTTCAAGGCTAGAGTGAATAGGCTCTTAATAAACTAGTGCGCTTTACCATCAACGATTGCGTCACTGCTTACCATCAGGCGGGATTGCGGTCAAGCGCTGGTTTATATTTTAATAAAAAAAAAAAAAATCTACCAGACGGGCCCAGTGCTCTAAGGTACATTTTTGCATACCACACTGTCACTAGTAATGGGTTTCATTTTGCCAATTCAACATAATGTTAGTATTAGCAAGAACCGGCGCCCCACCCAAAGCTCACTATAAAAGACGCTGCCTACCCGCTCTTGGGTCATTCGATCCAGCCGTCCCTTGCTGTTCTCTCCAGCGACGCCCTAAGCCGAGGTTCGTACCCCACAGGGGGTGCCCTTAGCGTTTAGTCGCTTAGTTTTTAGTCGCCCTGACTGATGGCTTTAAATTCATTTAAGGCAGCCACGGGATAGTCCGGTTAAGTAGTCACGACCTTTCAAGATGCCATATGAAAAAAAAAGCTCCTGGGTCACTTTGTTGGACAACGGACTCAGACTGGTAACATCGTCGTGCAAACTCTGTGAGACCTATATTTTCTATATTAATTAAGAGCTGCTGGCTATCGTTTGATACATTGTTGTGTGCTCAGTGATTATTATTGTGTTGTTATCTTATTTGATAAGTTCTGGCTGTAATTGTAATTTAAATGGATAATACACGAACATTGGAACGTCCTGATTTCTTCTTTAATAAATACCACTTCTGATTGCTAACAATAACTTCTCTTAGCAGACATGAACTCCTCCTCATTCCTCGACTATCAGAAGACGGAACACTTACTGGCATAATACATATATTGCATATCTAAAAACAATAACACTTAATTTAAAACTCTCACACTATATAAACACACACCCTCACATCACACATACCTCTGTTTAATTGTTTAAGTAAGAAATGGACTTAGATTAATAAAATAGAATTTAAGTTAGATTAGTTAATAATCGTAAGAGTATCAAGGCCACTGCAGGAACAATGAAATCTATAATAGGTCTTCGTATTTATGATGAGATACTTCCTGCTTGGGACTGAGTCGCTAGCTCTGCTAAGCATTGTTATTAAGTAATATGCGTAATTATGCTACAATTATGACATTTTAAGCACTGTTTTTTTTTTAAACCACGTACATTATTGTAAAAATTTTTACTTTAAATGTCTGGACTTGAAAAAAGACGATGATCCCTGAGTTTGTTTCGGCTATTTCTTTTCGGAGGTAGTCAGTTAGGAAATACCGGCTCCATCTAGTTTAAAAAAATATGACGTGTAAAAGTGATCAGTGATCCTGCTTGCTTAATAAACGATTTCATTTCCTGCGTCTAAATTCTTTTACCCAAAACACAAGCAATGGTTATTTTGGGTAACAGTAGCCCATAAACGAATGTAATTTGCTGGCGACAATAAACATTTTTTTTTATGTTTTCGAACACATGGGGCAATATACTTCGAAATGGTTCCAACTATAATAGTGAGTTTCGCAATTAGGGTGCAGATTGGTAGGTGTCACACGACTAAATTTCTTTTTATACTATGACATGCTGGTTTCCTCACCTCTCTTGCTCCTCACTGATTTTGAAAACAGTGGGGTTGAAAAAATGTAACCACAATACCAAAACTCGTCGGGATCGTTACGTAGAGGCCAGCAATATTTATGAATCGCCTAGTCCGACCAATGTCGAGACCAATGGCTTAACTTGCTTTCCGAGGCACGCCGAAGTAGGTTTATGGGCATCCATCAAAAGATCAAGCTCTTCTAACATAGCTTAACATGATCGATCGACCAGCACCCTAAGATTGCACCCTTTAGAAGCATATTGCTAATCCATTGCACCATGTGTTCGAAAAGTGTGTCTACTCAACAACGTAAAGAACGCAATGAATATTGTTGAACTGTCAAAATGAAATCCATTGCTACTGATAGTAACACAATTACCCTGCTATACAGCAGTTACTTAGCCAAAATGCCCTCAATCGCTTAAATAAATCTAGAAAAGGTCGGGGATCCTTATGATCTTTCTGAATTGAAAGTCGGAAATAAACACTGAAGTCACTTTTATAGTCCAGACATACATATTCCTGGTAGAGAGCAGCGGTGGCTTAGGTGTAGGTCGTAGGTTCGAACCACGTCAGGCGCTTTTTTTTTATAAATTATAAAGTAGCGCTTGACCGCAGTTGCACCTGATGGTAAGCAGTGACGCAAGCGTTTTTTTATACGCTCCGCTCCTATAGGTCACAGCGTGTTGTTATACAGCCTAAAACTTTCCTGGATTAATGAGCTATCTAACGCAAAAAGATTTTTTAAAATCGGATCAGTAGCTTTATATACAGAGTGGTGCTGACAATATGGCAATAAATCAAACACCGTGTACCTCAACACATTCTCAGTCTACCCATAAAAAATCATATAAATATGTCCATTAGTTTAGTCACAGGATATTATTTTTCGCCGCATCCTGCGGTACCATACTTTAATATTAATGGCGCGAAAAAAGCAAGTCGATACAGGATCGCGCTGTCGCCAATCGGAGGTCAGTGAACCAATATTTATAAAGGATGTTCTATTCCGTTTGCAATTTTATACGATTTAGTTTGTTTGAATTTTTTTTATTTTCTTGATCCTAGTTTTTTTTTCTATGGTTTAGGATTAAAAAAAATCAAAAAATCAAAGCATTTATTTCAAATAAACCAGTTACAGCAAGTAGATCGTGCTCACACGTGTTCCATGCAATTATACAATACTAACAAATTGAATCTACACAATGCAAAGACAGTTTTGTCCAAGGTTCAGCAGCTCCAACGGTGTTCCCGAATGCTAAGTTTAGCTCCTGTGTAGCTGCACCAGTGCCGAATACCCCTGTCAGCGACGCAATTCCGTAACGTATAATATGCCTGGCTACATAGTGTGTACTGGCTTTGAGTTAAAAAAAAACAAATAATTGCAAATTTAAACTACAAGAGGAAAAATCAAAGAACAATCAGTGTAAGCATAGAAATCGGACGCAGCTCAAGCCCAAGCCTTTTTGTCGTCAATATAATCTTTAACACTAGAAAATGCTTTCTGACACCACTTACGTTTAATGAAGGATTTGAATTTATTCAGGCTCAGATCTTGAACCACCTCTGAAAGTCTATTGTAAAAATGTATACATTGGCATCTAAAAGAGCCACCTATTTTCTTGAGCCTTGTAGTAGTTACAATAAATTTGTGCTTGTTCCTAGTATTTATATTATGGACATCACTGTATTTTTTAAACAATTTAGATTATTCCTATGAACCAGCATTGTTCATGTTTTCATTTACACGTATTGTTGTATTGTCAGAACCACTCTGTATTAGTATAGATTATGGTGTAATATGTTATTGTAGGCATATTATATTATATAATATTGGTCAGATCATATGATGACCATGTAGACCATTGATGTCTGAAATGCATTCAGATTTAAGTGGAATTGTCCAAACAGTGCACGCATTTCAACAACAATTCATCAGTTAATTTTGTATTCCAAGTTGGACATATAACTGTAAAATAATTTAGCCTGATATTGAATCTGAATATCATAGTTAGCAACGAATAATTTGATTTGATGAATTCCGTTTGAAGCAGACTGCGATGTACAGAAACGTAGGCATAAATTAACATAAAATTTTACCGTCAGTAATTTGATTTAAAACGTTTCAGACTAAGAGGGTACTGGTATACTTGACTGAGGATACTGTTAAGTAAGTTTGGTGACTTTCAGGACCACTTGGAGATTTTGATTCGTCCGTTTGGGGTGCTGGAACCCAGTTAGGTACATTTCTACATTATTTTTTGTTTATGCGAAATCCGAAACACGTGTCTAGTATTTTTAAGTAAAGAATCTATCTACAAAAAGTTATGAGCTTGTTATCATACTTGGTTGTCCCAATAAAAATATGGTTCACACTCAGTGCGGGCGGGTGAGCCGGGTGCATTGACCTGTGGCGTCAGCTGAGCGCAGGCATGTGCACGCGTAAGCTACGTAGCGCGCTCAGTAACCATACTGTAATAATTTCTAAATGTATTTGTAAAAATATATAACATGGTTTAAAAATGATTGAAATTGATTCAGTCGCTTATTCTGAACAAACTATATTCGGGTATCGCATAAACAAAATATAACGTTGTATAAGTCGTGGATAACGATATCATTTTGATAAGAGTTACTCATTTCATTAATGTAGTAGTGGGGCAAACGCTGTGACGTTATTTTGTAATGGCGGCACGCGGCAAAGTCGTTTTGGAAAGTGGGGATTGTCGAACGGTCACTTCGCTTAGAGGCGCGGACCAGGGCACTTCTCCGGGGCGAAACTGTCGGTTTGCCTATTTAAATTGTTTTTGTCAAGATTGGAGGGTATATTTACATTTCGTCATTTAATTCAATACTTTACCTAGAAATGGAGCCCTTACAACCAAGATGAAGATGAACCTATCGCTCCGCCGTCGCTGACGTTGTCATATAAAATAAAAAATTACTACAAAACTAGTGTGCCTATAACTTAGACTCTTAATAAACTAGTGCGTTTTACCATCAACGATTGCGTCACTGCTCACCATCAGGCGGGATTGCGGTCAAACGCTAGTTTATAATTTATTAAAAAAAAAAAAACTTACATGGGTACTTACTGTACTTAGGAGCACGGCTTAATGTGCTTGCCGAGGCACGGAGCAGTCTCAGTACGTAAAGGTCACCGATCCACAAACCAATTGAAGCAAGTGCGGCTTAACCTGGTTGATAGACCCGTACTATTTAGCCACGCCACAAAAAAAGAAAAGTGGTCTTCTTTTTTATATAATAATAAAGTAGTGCTTCACCGCAATCCCACCTGATAGTAAGCAGTGATGCAATCGTTGATGGTAAAGCGCGCTAGTTTATTAAGAGCCTACTCACTCAAAAAAACTGAGTGAATAGGAAGGCAGACGGCAGTTGAGTGAGCTGTATGTTTAGAGTAAATAATTATGACTAAATATGTTATGACTCACTCTCTCTCGCAGACAGGAGGCCTGTATACCGACAGTGGGAACAGTATAAGAAAGAAAAAGTATTTATAGACATTCTGCTCTGATTTATAACCGTAAATAACTATTCATTTTTGGCATAATGAGCCATAATATTTGTTCCTACGCGGAACAAAACTTTCGCCATTTATTTCCTATCTGTTGGTGGCTATTTATCTTCATAAAATGGATTGTAAAGTTACGACCCTATCGATATCGATAACATACCTACAAATAGGCATAGTTCATTCAGAGATACATACATAAACTCACGACTCCTAAACATGGGGTTTGCAGGAACTACAGAGTAGCAGGGTTATTGAGTAACATACTATCAGTAGCAATGAACTTCATTTTGACAGTTCAACAACATTCATTGCGTTATTTACGTTGTTGAGCAAACACAATTTCAAAGACATGGAGCAATGAATTAGAAATAAGCTCCGAAATGATTCCAACTGATAGTAATAGTCTGTGACGCAATTAGGGTGCTGTACCTGCATCCTAATTGGCTTGTATCCTAAAAAATAATTTAATGTCCGTCAGATAGCTTTATAAAAAATATTGAACACGTATTTTTTATTTTTTCTTTTATTCAAATACTTAGGAAGATATATTGATTTGAAATATCGCATGACGTCACGCCATGGCGCAAAATATAGAACGGCGTGACGTAATTAGCCCCCACTCTGTAACTTTAATACGCTATATCTCAGTAATTTTTGGTAATTACGACAAAATAAAAAAATAATACGGGTCTTAGTTTTTTTTATTATCTGTAAGACGGACTAATTATTTTTTTGATTTTCATACCTTGGATACATCCCTATTGCGTGCGTGTCCTTAGGTGCACACTTTTTTGTTTAATTTTCTTCCACATATCAGTGAGGAAAAATGTATAGGAGAGATAAATAATATGCACAGTAGCCTAAGTCTATGTATTTTCTTCATTTATTTATTTTATTGTGTATGTACACACAATAAAATATATAAATAAATAAATAAATAATAATAATAAAATAATAAATAAAAAACTAATGAGTCCGTCAGTCGGATTTCCAAAAAATACTAGACACGTATTTTTGCTTTTTCCATATAAACAGAAAATGAAGACGACACAGTGCGTTGAAAACTCGTGTGACGTCACTGCACGCTACACTTTTTAGCCAGCAGTGACGTCACCATCTAACACTCCTGATCTTTGATGCCTTTTATATCTGTCAATTTTTATTGATTTGATAAAACAAAATATTCGTATCCAATATTTTTCTATAATCTGAATGACAGACTAAATAGAATCAATTTTTTTTACACAGGAAATATCCCTATGTAGATCTAAGTATAAAGGTTCTATTTCTTAAGAAATTTCTTACAACAGACTTACGAAAGAAGAAGTAAAACAGAAATGCAGACAATATGTGTAAGATAAAGGACAATAAAAAATGAATGTAATAAGTATATAAGTTATAATATAATCCAAAAATGATTACATAAGTATTCTTAGTATAAATACATGATACTAAAATAATTAAATAATTCTTTCTTTGACCAAACCCTTCTCAAGAACATTGGAAAAACATAGTCACTGGTTAAAAATACATGAAAGAACGAAAATACCTCTATTTGTAGTAAAACTGGCAAAGATAATGAATACAAACACCAGAACATTATAATAAGGGTTTATTCATAAAAAACTACAGAAATATTTAAAAGCTACAACATCAGAACAAACTAAATATGAATCACATTCACTCTAAAATAAAAGCTGACCTAGCCAGTTGCAACAATTTTTCTTACCCTATCCACTGCTAGCTTGGTTACCAACACTAAGTTAAAAGAACAGTAATTTTACTAACTCTAAAATGTTGTCTAACAAATAACTACAAAGTCCAACCGCCATACATCTTCGCTAAAACAATAAATGGACTAAACACTTGGCGCGTCTTCCTTTCACTCAATAGATCAGTCTGTCTATGCGACCATCAAGACCGTAAAGAATTGTTCTACTTGGCTGCTCCGAAATAGGACCAGTAGATATATTGGTTCTGGTATCCAAGACAGTTTTGTGCTGTTATCTATGCTAGAGTTAATAAAGCAGAAAACGGTTTGCTTTCATAGGGCCGTTTGTGGGTTGTAGACAGTTGGAGTTTTGAAAGACTTGTTGGAACTAGTATGGCTGCCAACAAAATAAGTCTCAGGTGTGTTTCTCAGAATAACTTTATCTTTCTTATTAAACTTAGTACTAAGAAAAATCTCTCCTTCTCCAAAAAAGTAATGACTGTGAAAAAGTGGAGACAGGGGTTAAATTTATATCACAGAATTATGCTGAGATAAGTGCCTTTTTTGTCTGGCACAAGTCTTTTTTCCTTATTTTCTTATCACTATAAACTAACAATGTTCTTCTTTTCACTGTATCAATTTTCATTACCATGCTTTGCCTTGTGCCTTTCTTGGGTGGGTTTCTAACCTAACCAAACAGCTTAACTGACCTCCACAAATCAGTACGAGGATACCCGCTATTTATATAAACAAATTACTTATCTAACTCTATCCCGAAACCCAATCCAAGCACCAGAAATTTCAGCTAGATTTAGTTCGAAGTACTAAATCGACCCGAAAGTTCTGGTTCGTCCCTGTTCCGTAAGTCACTTCCAGCCAATATTAGATCTAGTACATCACAAAAGGAATAAAGTTAAAGAAACAGCAGTGCGGTGCAGCCGACTTGCAATTTATTGTTCCGACTGAACTGCGGGCGAGGAATTGTTGAGTTCAACAATTTGCTATGTTTCCTTAGGAAGTAAGCCTATCGTATATTTTATTTTACGAAAATTTTCTGTTTTGCTGCATTTGTATGCCGTTTTAAAAGTTATGGCATGGATCTACATCCTTACCAGAAAATGCTTTCAAATTGTAATTTTTTGGGACTTAATGTACTTTACATTGGGTTCATCATTTCAGCGGAAAGACATCTAGTTTCAGACAACACGTTTAGCACAGTGGCTAAACAATAGACTGCTTCGCTGCGTGTCGCGAGTTCGATTTCTACACGGAACAAATATTTGTATGGTCTACAAGTATTTCTTCCGGGTCTGGATGTTTGTGTATGTGAGTTTATGTTCGTAAACGCACCCACGATACAGGAGAAATTAATAGTGTGGGGCAAATTCTTTTTTTAAAATGTTTACATTATTAAAATTATAGGTATGTAATGTAAATTCAAAAGCCTAATTGGGCCGCTTAGATAGTTAAATGATTGCAAGGGTTACTGTCAAGAGCACAAGGCTGTGCCGAGCCTCATGCTCAACGCGAGTGCTGAGTCAAATCCTCTGGTTCCATTTAGGGCTCGAAATCATATGGCCACTTGCAAACTTAAAAAAAAAGTGAGGAGAGCTAGCAAAAGTGAACACAAATGAAAATTTTGGGATGGTTAGGGAATAATTTCGCACGAATCGCTTTATTTATCAGTATAAACTAACTAACAGTGTAAACTACAATCATTTATGCGATAAATTACAATATTCATTTATTGTGCTTT
Source organism: Sesamia inferens (assembly GCA_037179545.1). Lineage (NCBI taxonomy): Eukaryota > Metazoa > Arthropoda > Insecta > Lepidoptera > Noctuidae > Sesamia > Sesamia inferens. The sequence goes on along the minus strand of CM073936.1, from coordinate 5,263,981 downwards.
TATACATAAACCTGTTAATTTAAAAACAATACGCGTAGAACGCTATAGCACAAACTCACACCCACACTCGGGGTGAAAATGTATTTAGTTAAAAAAAATCAGGCAAAGTAATTTTTTTTGGTATTAATTATAAAATAGCACTTGACCGCACTCTCGCCTGATCGTAAGCAGTGATGCAATCGTTGATGGAAAAGCGCGCCAGTTTATTAAGCCTATTAACTTAATAAACTTAGTATATAGGAAGGAAGACGGCATTTGAGCGAGTTGATGCAATGTTAAACCCAACAACACGACCAACGATGGATGCTGCACCAGAGGGGGATTGATCTGGAGACCCTCCACGACCAAACTCCCGACGCAACAACATTTGCATCGTACCCGGCACACATCGCATCACAAGTGCTCAGACCCGTCCTTCGTACGTATATTTCTATTTCAAGTAAAAGAAGTCGTAATGACAAGCCATGTAGAATTTAATTTTACATGAGTTCATAAACCACAACCTGATATTTATGGCGCACACGTAGATTATAATTTCCATCAAAGGAAGTTCCACAACCTCCTAGAAAAACCTTCAACAAGCAGGCGATAATACCTCCCACAAGGAAATAATACACGAACGTAATACCACGTTCTCACAAAAAACAGAATCATCAAAGAGAACCCAACAAAGAAACCCTTGTAGGACTTGAAAGCAAATATAATACGGTGTACGGTGTTAAATTCTCTCTCTAACGCAAAAATTCAATAACACCCACGCCCTTACTGAAAAATACATGAACAATAATTGCGTTTTCAAGTCTCGCCTTCACGGAGGTTGAAATTAAATAAAGCACGTTGCTGCTGAACGGTAGTCTGTAGGGCTACTGTAGCATACTTTTAAATGATGTTTTCATCGGCCGCCGGCAGAAATTACCACCCATCAGACAAAGTCTTGGCGCCAAGCGGTTTGTCGTGTTCCGGTATGATGTCTGGTGAAGCCGTACGGAGGACGGGTCTGAGCAGTTGTGTTGCGATGTGTGCTGAGTACGATGCGCCAAATGTTGTTGTGTTGGGAGATTGGTCGTGGAGGGTCTTCAGATCAATCTCCCTTTGGCGCAGCATCGTTGGTCATGTTGTTGGGTTTAACATTGCATCACTTCGCTCAACTGCCGTCTTCCTTCCTATTCGCTCAGTTTTTCTGAGTGAATAGACTCTTAATAAACTAGCGCGCTTTACCATCAACGATCGCATCACTGCTTACCATCAGGCGGGATTGCGGTCAAGCGCTAGTTTATAATTATTAAAAAAAAATGAACTGTTGTGAATTTTAATTATTTTGTTGTGGGAAATCATCAAATGACCTTTCCCGCTCTGGGCGGAGCGGAAGGGTGTGTCAGACTTTTACTGACTAAAACCCACCCGTGTTTCTTCACTTGCCTGTGCGACGGCCAGGGGCACGGTTTCTTTTTTAACCAACCCACAACCCTGACCCCTGGGCCTCCTGAGGCATCGCTCTTCGTGGACCCTGTCACGATGTGCTGACATCTCTTTAACCTTTATTTCTCAAATTAAACTAGGTTGTAATGATTTAAACGCATTTATTTCAGTCAAGTGTTCGGTTCCACCATTACTCATGAATGCTTTTATTCGCCTCGCTATTGAAATGTCATATAACGTTGTTATACTAAATTCTGATTTGAAACTGTCTGAATATAATGTATTTAATATTAAACCAGTTTTATAGTTCCTCCTCTCTATGAAAGGCGACCTGTACCCAGCAGTGGGACGATAAAAGGTTGTTGATGCTGATGATAATAATAACAAGTACATTTAAATTTGATTCTAAATTTAATACAAATAAATTTTATTTGATGTGACTATTGGTAAATGACACTGCAATTATAAAATTTTTGATACAGAGGAGTGAGCATAATCACCACATTTTCTCAATGCGAGTTGGCGATTTCAGACTTAAAGTCCAGGTTCATTTCAGATGCAATGATTGTTGTTAATGAATAAATGACTATGACTATGACTTCCTTACAGAAGTTTTCCTTCAACTTATAATCAGTCATTGGTGTCCAAGATTACATATAACTTAGAAAAGTTACATTGGTACTTGTCTGACCTGGAATCGAACCCACAAACTCATACTTGAGAGGCTGATGTTTTAACCACTAGGCCATCACCTATCTTATCAAAACCTTGAAATTATTCCAAAACAAACCTTGGACTTACAAAAACACCCCTTATCGTCCAAGACAGTCTTTCTGTTCAGTCCTATTCCAACATCTCAAAAAATACGATATTAAGTAAGAAAACCGAGATGCTGCTAACCCTACCCGCCACGTTATGAGAAAAAGATACATGAGGTTAAGATAAATGAAAGTTTTTGAACGCAGACGCTTATTACGATGTTCATTGTTCACCGTACGATGTGCAGTTGCACGCCTTTTTGTATGGACTATTATAAACTCGATTTCGACGTGCCGACTGATCGTTATGGAGTCTGTATCTTAGTTAGATGTAGGTATTTTTAAGGTTAGAAGTTTTTCTAGTACTAGTCTGTGTAATATTTCTTGTCACTCGTTGGATGATGCGATACGACTATACGACGGGTACACATCCTCCTCATGCACGCAAAATGATGTTAAATTCTTGATTTAAATTTGCAAATGTAGTTTTATTATTTATTTTGTTTGTTTGATACAATATATTATTCAGCTTTAACATATTATTTGGCATATGACAATATGTTAAATTTATCCCGACAGCGTCAGCTCTCTTGGCTGTGACATCACAAAAGTTTTCAAAATGGCTGAACGACTTCTAAATAACTTTGTTGACATTGTTGAACTTTCCTATCATTCTGAATTTGAATAAAAATCGCGGTGGTTGCGCTGATCTCATGTTACGAAGAATTTAGAACTGTTCTGAATTTGAATTTTACTTTTATTTAAATTATTCAATGACATTTTAGTTGAGTATTTTTTTTTTATCTTTTTAGGATAGCTGTTTCTACAACCAACATAATATATTTATTTTAAACGTTGGAGTCTTTTTCGTAGCTGATGTTAAAATAACACACCTAAGTACCCGAACCCGCGGAACTTAGGACTAAAATAACTAAAAACATTGTCCTCTTTCTAGGCCAGGGTAGAAATGAACAAATATACGTCGGAATCAAGGATATATTGCAAATATTTGACAGTTTTTTAAAAAATTCTGTGTAATGTATGACCACAGTAGGTAAGGTTAGTTTATCAATAGTAATGAAATAATGTTTTTTGTTAAGCGAACTTGACAACAGCGGACCGTTTTAGTTATTTATTATTTTAAAAATTTCGTAACAATACTAATTAGGTTGTAAAGGTTAAAAAAATTGGAAAAGTTTTTGGATAAAGTTATAAATTTGTAAGTGCTATTTTCCATGTGATTTTTAAAGTATTTTTGGACCAAGCAACATCTGTTGGGTCAGCAATTTTAAAATAAAAGGATGAAAAGGAAATTTCTTGTCAGGTGTAACATCTTGATAGGGATGGGGAAGTGACAGCTTGCTGGCATATTTCCTTTATTCATTTTACGTCTTAAATTCACGTGAATTCTCCAAATTGATTCGCACAATTTAACAGAGAATTTAAGTAGAAGGATAATACTGTCTCAATGCATTTTTGTTTATTCAGTTTCTACTGATCATGCAAGAACTGAAATTTGGAACACATAGACTACAGGCCCAGGCAGGTAAAGTGCCACTCTACATGCGTTTTTGAATTCTCACCAGCACTCAGTTGGACAGCTTATAAGTGACGGCATAGAGCTGAATATTATCATTTTATGCTCTCATATCGTCCTATATACGTCACCTGGTGGTTCATATGACCCATCCATTTTTGTACATGGGCCTGTAGTCTAACAGCGCTTAAAAGTAGCTTAAAAGTTTTTAATTTTTTTTTTAAATTTATATGTTCCCACGAGAGGGATGCTAGAGAATGAAAATAGAATTTCTTTCTTTATTATCTACAAAAATATCTTATTTCGAATCACAATTGAGTTCTACTTTCGATCAACAACATCGCAGAAGCAACGAATAAGATGCAAAATATCTAAATGAAATCAACATTCGATTCATTCGATGTCTCGATTCATAAGACGATTGGCATAGCGATTCGATCCTCCGATTCTCAATCTATTGAACGTGAGTTTAGAATTTGTCAGGCGGAGCACGGAAATGGTGGAACCAGATATTTTAGTTGTTTTCAGACTGTTTGTTTATTTTTACGCTTTCAGTAAACTACATGAAAACGAAAGAAAATAATTCTAAGATTAGAATGTTTTTTTCTTTATAGAAACCATTTGCGAACTTACAATTATAATAAACTTCCTATTAGTGGTGTGATTGGATAAAAAACACATTCACAGATAAAAAATACCTCTTTTATATCATATACAGTATGTTAAGAAAACCCTGTCCGACCCGTGAAAGTGTTGTTAGGTATCGATAACTGATTCTACTAATGCATACAAAACCGGGCTAAACTTAAAAAAAATCCCTCTAAAAAAATAAATATTATTTCGCAAAACGAGTTAACTTAATAAATGTGCGTTATAAATAAAATAAATGTGCGTGCATTGATACTCATTTAATTTTGACATTATACTATTGCTTTGACATAGTTAACTTCACATTGCCACCTATTTAATTCTGAAATTGTATTATATAAGTTATTTAACATCTATTTAATTTTGACATTGCACTGTATTTTGACATTGTAAGTTATTTGACATTAATATTTATAAAAATTTGACATAGCATTATATTCCAAATTCATTACATTATTCATCATTTTAATATATTGATAATCCTTTTTATGATTTTAAGTGCTGTTAAATAGTGTATGCCTTTATGGTACATTTTTCGAGGAACTGATGTATTAGATATTAAGATCACATTGTAAAATGTACTTACCAAAAATCACAGTAATAAATGAATTGGAATTGGTTATGCACCCTTCCGCGGGCGGCGGGCGGCAGGGCACGCGGCACGTGATCGCATCGCTATTCGCTCATAATAATACCGGTGTTGTCACTTTTTAAAAATTACCAAATTTCGGGGAAGTTGGAATTAATTCCTGGGAAAAAAAGATTATTTCAAAATTAATTTGTATGGGTACTATGATGATTACGTAAAATTTTATATTATATTTGATCATGTGTTTACCTAACCTTTATTATCCTTATGGGTCGGACAGGGTTTTCTTAACATACTGTATAAGGTACCAGGAAAAGAAAACTTTGAAAATAAAGTTGAAACTTGAAAAAAATTAATAATAATACCATTTTATGTGAGACACAATGTCGTGGTGGCCTAGTGGTTAAAACACCAGCCTCTAATGTATGAGCGCGCGGGTTCGATTCCAGGTCAGGCAAGTACCAATGTAACTTTTCTAAAGTTATATGTACTTTCTAAGTATATCTTGGACACCAGTGACTGAGGGTGAAGGAAAACATCTTGAGGAAACCTGGACTTTATACGTCTGAAATCGCCAACCCGCATTGAGCAAGCGTGGTGATTACACTCAATGCTTCTCTGTATGAGAGGAGACCTGTGCCCAGTAGTGGGACGATAAAAAGGTTGATGATGATGATGATGATGTGAGAAGCAGAGAAATTTATATCTTTATTCTTTCTTATGTAATAAAATGTGCTAAGACTACATTCATTATTGAAACCCTTTCAATTTTGGTACAATTTTTCAACCAACGATTCTCTTTAAAATGATTCTAACAGTTTGTACCGTACAGATAAGAAAAACAAAAACACAATTTCAAAATCAGAATACATGTTTTCTAAACAGCCAGTACTGAGTGGCAACGTTTTCAATCACTCCCTCTTGGTACAAATCAATGCGGGGGACATTCTCGGAACGTACGCAGAACGAAACGAATGAACCAATTCCTTCAGTATTGCTATTCAAAACGAGTTTGTGGCTCTTATAGCCCGAGGATTGAGGACGAATGAGTTTCCAAGGATTAGAAAAGTTTATTGTGTTCTATTTTGAAGGTGGCTTTGTGTTTGAATTAGTTTCGTATTCTTCATTTAAATGGAGTCTGTTAATGATGTAAGTTTGCTTCTTTTTCTTAGAGGTGTTTCGGTTTTTATTGAGAGGGTGTTCGATTTATTTAATGAATTGAATATCTCTCGAGTATATTTTATGTACAAAATAATAATATGCCGACTATACCTATAGGACAATGGGCTGGTTACATATGGTAAACGAGTCTTCGAGTGGAGCCCGCGTTTCGGCGAACGGTGAACGCCCTTGGGCGAGATGGAGCGACGACATCAAAAATGTGGCTGGTAGTGGCTGGCGGAGAGCTGCTCAGGATCGAGCTTGTTGGTTTGCCATGGAAGAGGCCTATGTCCAGCAGTGGACGAGTAGAAGCTGATGATGATGATGATGATGAAGCGCTAATATGATATTGTGTTCCCATGGATTTAAGGTTATTCAGTCCTATGAAACTTCATCTTCATCTCAGCGTTAATCCCAGTCGTATCCGAAGCTGTTCAGCATTTGGAGTCTAGGGTCCGCTTTACCAGTCTAACTGCTCATTTTGGCTAAACTTCGGTATTTTCCATGAAGCGACTGCCGTCTGACCTCCACAACCCGAAGGCGATATCGAAGCATTGCAGTTAGACCAATTGTAGGATTTTTGAGGGCTCGAGCAACCCGTAACGACTGCCATTAGATGTTCGTATGGCAACCGGGATCAACGGCTTAACGTGCTTTCCGAGGCACGACCAGACCAGTGCAAATATTCATATTCATGCATACAAATATTGCGCGAGGATCGAACGCGCGCCTCCTTGCGCAGCGGCCGCGTTCGCTACCGCTACGCCACAGAGGCTGTCAGTTCTATGAAATTTATTTGATCCTATGAAACTGTCCCAATGAATTAGTTACCCCTTTAAATTTGAAAGTATTTAACTGGGCTCAAGCAATGACATTAAAATGGTGTATATATTATTATATAATAGATATTGCTGCATGATTTCCCGCTGTGTGCTCGCATCTAGTACCACTATGATCTACCGTGAACTGTGTGTGCGCTCGGTAACTGCATTGTAACAAATTCTAAATGGATTTGGGAATAAATATACCATGGTTTGAATCGATTCAGTTGCTTGTTCTGAACAATCTATATTCAGGTTTTGTATAAAGCAAAACTAACGCATAAATACGTTTGATTACTAACGATTATTCACACAGGCTCACGTCTCGACATAACTTTATGCTTACGCAATCCACCTCGATACGTCTTGCTACGTCATGCATTAACCCGGGTTGCAGCCGCTGTGAGCACGTATATTGCATCGACGATAGGGATAAAATAGTTTTATGGCTTAAGAACGTATGTATGTGCATATGGGTTTATTTATAAATTATGTCTTTTAAACTTTGACGTTTAAACGTCACCTATGACATTTAAATGTCAAAGTTTATGATATACAACTCTAATATTTTAACAATTACTGTTTAAATGTTAGAGTTGCAGGTCAGGTAATACTTAAGATTTGCCTCATATTTCCCTAATAGAATAGAAAACTTTTAATTTAGGCAGGAGTTCATACGGTTAGTAGCTAACACTTTTACTTAACTTCTAGTGTTAGTAAGTTACAGGCACAAATATACATACATCCATAAAATTAAAACTAAGCAGTTGCAGAGGTGGAGCTGCATCCACCTCTGCAACATAGGAGGCTCTTAATAAATTAAGGCTAGAGTGAATAGGCTCTTAATAAACTAGCGCGCTTTACCATCAACGATTGCATCACTGCCTACTATTAGGTGGGATTGCGGTCAAACACTAGTTTCTAGTTAATTCCTACACTATTAAGTTCAGTCTACAGTACTACAGCTTACTTTGTTTAGTAACTTCAAACATTTTATAACTTTTTCAAGTAGTGCTAGACACTCTGAAATCCACTTAGTTACCATTAATGTTGTCATTTATTCATTTTAAAATGGGGTCAATTTGAAAAAAATAAAATTAGTTTAGTAATAGATAATTTGATAGGTTTTGCATTCACTTATTATATTATATTAATACTAGCTGTGCCCTTAGTTTGAGTCGCAGAAGTTTAGATCCGTAAGAATATCCGGATAAGAACCATCAAAAATGTTGATCATACTTAGACCATCTGTGAGAAAAAATGTATCCAAATTCGTTCAGTAAGTTTTTGCGTGAAAGAGTTACAACTAATATTTTTGCAAACATACAAGTAAATAGGATTACTTTTTGTGGGTGTAAGGACCAGGTGAATTGTTTGTTATTTTTCCTTTGCGTTTCTTCCCTCATCATCATCAACCTTTTTATCGTCCCACTGCTGGGCACAGGTCTCCTCTCATACAGAGAATGATTGAGCTTAATCATCACGCTTTCTCAATGCGGGTTGGCGATTTCAGACTTATAAAGTCCAGATTTCCTCAAGATGTGTCAAAATCCATTGTTACGAACATTAAATATAAAGATAACAAAATTGCTATAGTAAACAACACAAAATTTCCAGGGATTTGGTTAGATCAGCAGATGACATGGAAAACACAGATTGATCATATAGTAAAAAAACTCAATCAATATTGCTATGCTTTGCACAATTTGAACAAGGTTGCCAATCGCAGCACTGTTCTTACTGCGTATCACGCATACGTTTCCACCACACTACGATACGGCATAATATTTTGGGGTAATTCGACAGACAGGGAATCAGCCTTTAAGGCCCAAAAAAAGTGTCTTCGTGCAATATACATAATTAAAAATACTGACAGTTGCAAGCCATTTTTTATTAATTTAAAATTATTAACACTTCCGTCTATATATATTTTTGAATCATACATACATACATAGTCATGTTCATCAAACATAACCAAAACCTATGTCAAACTCTTTCCACAAAACGCCACCCAGGTGCTCTTAAATCTAAAACCCATCAAACCGCCCTATTTTCAAAAAGTTTCCTAGGTATGGCTCCAAAAATATATAATAAATTACCCAAATCCATAAAAGCTTCAAAAGACTTAAATACCTTCAAAAAAACACTCCGTAGGTTTTTAATACAGAAAGCTTGTTATACGATAAACGAATACCTTAGTGAAATATAGAATCTACACCATCTTTCTCAGATCTGTTTACTGCATTATTTTTTATTTTAGTTCATAAGATTGTTTTATAATGCTTGTTTAAACATTTTCTTTATTACATATATATATATAATGTTACTTAATTTTATAATTAGGTATACAGCCATTAATGTACAGTGTACACCCACTACCAAATGGGTAAATATTTGTACGCCTTTCAAGGCGACACATAGTGCAACTTATTTTGTTTTTTAAATACCATCTTATAACACCTATGTGTACAAATAAATAAATTTGGATTTGAATGTTTTTCGTCACTTTCTGTCATTGGTGTCCAAGATTAACTTAGAAAGTACATATAACTTTAGAAAAGTTACATTGGTGCTTTCTTTCTTACTTAGTTTTTATCATGATCTGGCAGCTTGAGTAATTTACACGACCTTTCTAAATGCCCTTTTTTCGGTATCTTGAAAATATTATGTCTGGACTTTAAAAGAAACTTGTAATTTTGGGGTTTGCTTCAGCTTTTCTTCTCAGAGTATGTAGGGTAGAGATAGGAAACGGCAAACTTAGTTAAAAAAATACGTGTAAAATTGTTTCCACAAGTCAATTAATTACGTTGTGTGTGTACAGACTCATCGAAGATAAAATATATAAACATAAATCAAATCAAATTAAATGTACAGTTACAGGTGGTTAAATATTATAATATAATATTCCAAAGAATTATGAACCCTGTTGGGCACAGCAACATGTTTTAAATAATGCGTTATTTACGTTAAACAGAACGCAGACACAGGATGCACAAAAGAAAAAGTTGGAGCAAAATATCAGTCACATCCACGCATATCGATCATTAGCATAATGCTACGAGTTACAGTTCACGCGTATCGATCATTAGCACAATGCTACGAGTTACAGTTCACGCGTATCGATCATTAGCGTAATGCTACGAGTTACAGTTCACGCATATCGATCATTAGCATAATGCTACGAGTTACAGTTCACGCGTATCGATCATTAGCATAATGCTACGAGTTACAGTTCACGCGTATCGATCATTACCATAATGCTACGAGTTACAGTGCACGCATATCGATCATTAGCATAATGCTACGAGTTACAATCTAAGCATATCGATCATTAGCATAAAGCTACGAGTTCCACTCCACGCATATCGATCATTAGCATAATGCTACGAGATACACACGCCGATCGCCGCCACTCTTGTTATATTAGTTGACGGCTACAGATACCTCTGTTGACGTATGCATGCACACATAGACTTTATGGAGGCATGAGAATCAGATGTAAAGTTCACTCATCTATACTAATATATAAAGCTGAAGAGTTTGTTTGTTTGTATATTTGTTTGAATACGCTAATCTCAGGAACTACTGAACCGATTTGAAAAATTCTTTTTGCATTGGATAGCCCCTTAATCTAGGAAGGCTTTAGGCTTATATAACATTACGCTGTAACCAATAGGAGCGGAACATATCGAAACCTACGCGGGTGAAACCGCGTGGCGCAGCTAGTCTTTCATAAAACTGGTAGGATTCTCCGACCAGGCCGATGTTGTATGCCTGGTCAACGGCCAGATGATTCATATTTTAGTACAAGGTGACCGTTGTGTATATGATAGTTCAAAGTAAACTCCGCTTGCGTGATGCAGAATTTTGAGTGATGTCAGTATGGCATGTTGACTGCTACGGCATTATAGATATGGCTATTACTAAACGTTTGTGGCCTTTTTAGCAGGAGCGGAGAGCATTTAGCGGAGCGAAAGGGCGTGTCAGACTTTTACTGACTAGGTTATGAGAGTTTCTTCACTTGCCTGTGTGCCAGGGCCAGGGTATCACTTTCGAACAAGCAGCCCTGGCAGGGATCGGTTTTCGTGGACCCCTTCACGATTTGTTAACATCTCTTCAAAGTCGTCGACCCGGGCCTGGTAAGGACCGGGCGGCGAGCTGAATTTTTGTGGCCTCAATTTTATAATGTGATGCTTTTCATTAAAAAAAGTTGCACTAATCTATTAATTTCTCCTGTATTGTGTGTGCGTTTACAAATGTATAGACAAAAAACTCACATACAAAAGCAGCCAGACCCTCTCTTTTTACTTAATTCTTAATCATTTTATTCTTATCCATATATATATATATTATAAAGTACAAAGTCATTCTGTCTGTCTGTCAGTAACGTGATAATAACGAGATAGGGGTCGTAAACTGAAATCATTAAAAAATTGCTGACAACGAGTTTTGCTCGACGCCCCATCTCAAAGACGAGTTTTACGTCACATGAACCTCGTCTTAAATTACAAGGAAAAGTGTCCATAACTTACTATGTTCGTGATTCTAGTAGATAAAGAGTCGTAAATTTAATCTTTTGTTAAACACAGAGAAATTCATATTCGAAAGTCATTTATGCAACGATGTAATAACACAGTTCCCCAAAACGCGCGCCGATTTAGTTGAGATAAAGAATAATTGCAACGTAATCGCTAGTCTCACATATGTCAGTTATAAGGCTTATAGATGATTTTATACCACAAGGCATATTTTTGTAATTAAAATCGTTCAAAATATAGTCTGAATGAAAGCTAAAAAAAAAAAAATACGAAAATTAAAAAAAAATCATATATGACCATTGGAAATAAAATCCTAAAACAGATATGAAAATGTATTGCACTTTTTACAGAATAAAACTGCGATTACAATGCAATTATACTTAAAATTATGGGAATCATCCCTTTGGCCAAAGGTCTAGCTAAGTCTGGTCATAATTGGTTCTTGGATCAAGCCTTGGATACTGGAAAATGGCCCTTGAAGAACTGTTCTTAGTCACAACTGTTAAGGCACATCACAGGTCCGACTGAGATCTAAGAGCACCTGTTAATGTACATAGTAATTAATAAATACATCCATAACTAAGCATATTCAAATATTCACGCATTTTTTCCCTTCAACCTCATTGCCTGGTGGAGCATCCAATAAGCATTGAGGAATGGAGAATGAACAAAACTCAAGAAGTTTTTCCATTCACCCGTCAGTACACTTTTGCTTTCTTTCCGTAACCCCGGTTTGAACAACATCAAGTAACCGAAATCCAAACCGTCACCGGCCGGTGAGCTTACGGCAAGTCTATAGCGCTAAGTGGACGTCTGGTGGAGGCCTCCGTCCACTTCAGCATACCAGGAGAACATCGCCTGAAGGCCCCTGTAAGTCCAACCTCTTCATTATGTGGCTTCTTCATTTCAATATACCTAACGTGCCCCTATTTCACAGTCTATCATCATCATCATCAACCTTTTTATCGTCCCACTGTTGAGCACAGGTCTCCTCTCATACAGAGAAGGATTGAGCGTAATCACCACGCTTGCTCAATGCGGGTGGGCGATTTCAGACTTATAAAGTCCAGGTTTCCTCAAGATGTTTTCCTTCACCTTCAGTCAATGGTGTCCAAGATATACTTACACAGTCTATATATCGAAGGAATATGAAACCAAAACAGCACCTTTAACCTTTTGAACCTCAAAACTTTGTTCATTTATTGTCACTGAGATTATGACTAGATCTTTAATGATTTTATTTACAGAAATTGGTCTTCTGGTGCTTCCAGTCCGACTTATGTCCTATTATATTGTTTTTTTAACATGGAGCTTGTTTAGATGAGCTTTAAACCACCTAAATGTTATTGAATTATGCACCTTACCATTATACATATGCCAAAAATACAGTATAAAAATGACAGCTTCTGCTTCAGTCTATAGAAGTCCACTGCTGGACAAAGGCCTCCCCCAAGGCTTTCATTGCTTTGGGGAGCTTTGCTGCTGCCCGCTTCCCTGCTGAAAGTTCCCTTAGTCGCCTCTTACGACACCCACCAGAGGGTTGGTACTATTCTCAGTCCGGTACCACATAGATAATGACAGCTTAGTTTGGTACAAAGTCGTCGCTTTTGTATTAAGAACTTTGTATAAATTTAAATAAAGTTTGAAATACATATACTGACTCAAAGGTAAGTCTGGAACTGAAGTATGATTTCGTGTTTTAATAGGGGGTATGGTTTCTAAATAAATACCTTTGAACTATTTTAGAGAAAAACACGGAGCTTTGAAACTTAAAATGCCTTAATTACACAAAACGAACTGTACTAAAGCGCTGTCAAAAGGCTTGGAGTAAGGAATTAGACCTATTTTAGTCCTGTATTCAGTCCCCTAGAAAACATGAATAGAGAATTACGTAATATCTGCGTTGGTGGCTCTTTTATACACTATCCTACAATACTGAAATTGAATAGTATTAATATTGTTGTAAATCTTAGTTAAGGTAATTATAATAGGAAATATTGTATATGGACATAGTAAATAAATAATACTTTTTGTTAAATATTCTAGTAATAGGGTAGTTGACTAAAAAACTAATTAGTCCGTCAGTCAGATTTACAAAAAAAACTAGACACGTGTTTTTTCTTTTTTCATATAAACAAAAAATGAAGACGACTCAGTGCATTGAAAACTGCTACACTTTTAGCGAGCAGTGACGTCACCAGTCACCACTCCTGATCTTTGATGCCTTTTATATTTGTCAATTTTTATTGATTTGATGAAACAAAATATACGTATCCAATATTTTTCTATAATCTGAATGACGAATTAATAGAATCAATTTTTTTTACTGAGCAAACATCCCTATTGTATAATTATTGTAAATGTACGATTTTTTTTGTTTAAGTATATGTGTAAAAATTTTTAAGTGTATGTATAAGTGTAAAATTTAAAACTCCATCCATTCTATTCTAATAATTATGTATGTGTGTACCTAAACTATTAGCACGCCCGTGCCATGAGAAATGGCAGACAAGTCGTAAGTCACTGTTACTCAAGATCCTTAATGAATGGGTTTTTAATTCTGTATGTACTCGTATACACATGTTTGGGCAAATAAAATTTCTTATCATTCTTATTCTATAATAGAGGTGAACTGGATTTTTCGGTTTATTTTTGAACTCGTTCTGCTGTATTTTTGATCTTCTTTTATTTGTGACTAGCAACGCTCAGCGGATTTATCCCCATTAGTCTTTTTCTTGTAGGTGCAAGGATTGGCCGTCTGGTCCAGAATTAGTCAGATTAGTATACTCGTGTTAGATTTTTTTTTTAAATATAAACTAGTGATTGACTGCAATCCCGCCTGATAGTAAGCGGTGATGCAATCGTTGATGGTAAAGCGCGCTAGTTTATTAAAAGCCTGTTCATTAAAAAAAACTGAGTGAATAGGAAGGAAGACGGCAGTTGAGCGAGGTGATGCAATGTTAAACCAAACAACACGACCAACGATGTTGCGCCAGAGGGAGATTGATCTGGAGACCCTCCACAACCAAACTCCCGACACAACAACATTTGGCGCATCGTATCCGGCACACATCGCAACACAACTCAGACTCGTCTTCCGTACGGCTTCACCAGACATAGTTATAGCATAGCATCGTTTTTCTAGTATTGTTCACATTGCGTTTTATTGTATAATTAACGAATTAACTATTTTTTCTTTAAAATCTTATTGGGTTATAAAAGTATATCAATTATGAACGGTCTAAAGAGAAAAAACAGCATATTATTTTTTTTTAACCGAGAAAAAGTCGACGCAAAATTCCACCACTAGGGGTTTAGAATCATGTACTGGATCTATGGTACTCGTTTGTGCGTCGATGTCAGATACACCCTTTATAATTCTACTAAGAGCTATTAACGCAAAAGCATTCCTATTTGTTTATCTCATAACAGTCATATTATCAGTTTTTACATGCCTGTCATCACTTATTGCTATCACTAACAACATGATAATGACGTCAAAATTACATCATCATAATATTGTAAGCAAGTACAAAACTTACACAACAAAGTAACATCTTCTTAGAGGTCGCTTTATGATTATTATCCAACGAATATAGGCCTAACAACACAAATTCGTATTATTATGTTGGTATAACCGTTAAAAGAAAATCTTGCTTCATTTTCTTGCAATAATCCCAAAGCTTTTTGTCGTATCTGTTCAGTCAAGGAATTGCCTTTTACTAAGCCGAGACCACTATTAAGAATTCTATTGCTTTGACCCACATAATAATATCAGTGGCGAATCGCGTATGAAAAAATTCATCACTTATTGCCCCCAGTCCAATTTCCGAATTAAATTTTATAACTCTTGCATGAATAAATAATAAAAAAAAAACATAAAATGCGAAACTATATACACACGACAGACAGGTTCAGAAGGCCGAGTTCATACAATCAACGAAAACATGCACAATTACACAGGCGCATGCGCACGGTGATCTCTAACAAATGCAGACTTGCACTCAATGTATGTGAGCCGTTTCAATGTGTGCGGTCACTTTCCCTCATTGTGTAGCCGGCAGAGCCAGAAGAAAGCCCAAACTTTAGTTACGGTGGTATATTGCTCGCAAAACAGCCGATTAATCCGAAAAAAGTTGGGTCATGTGAGCTCTCAATATTGTCAATCCTGTAGCATTAGTTAGAATGCCAAAAAGCTTACTCCGCACTCCCTTGAGATTTCACGATGAGATCTTAATACAGATGAACTGTAGATGGAGACAAAACGTTAAAAAGCGATGACTTTGTGAATGTGGGGGAAATCCGCTGTATGCCATAAGGACAGAATCGGTTGAAGTGATGACGTTTGGGGCAGCCCTAGGCCCCTTTCCAGTAATGAACATCTTTCGGCTGAAATGACCTTGATGATGACAAAGGTTGCATCATCAATGATGATAGTGCCAAAAAGATTTTTTTTTGATGATGTGATATCATCAAATTACCTCCCCCACTCTGGGTGGAGCGGAATGTATCCGACTCTTACTGACAAAAACTCACCTGTGTTCCTTCACTTGTGCGCCAGCGCCGCCGGTTTCTCTTTAGAAAAAGCCGCGGCCCTGGAAGTATGATAGTGCCAACCTTCTGCAGTAGTTGTTAAAACACTAGCCAACGTATGTTATATGTGTAGTGTAGGGGTTCCATTCCAGGTCAGGCAAGTACTAACATAACTTTTCTAAGCTATATGTACTTTCTAAGTATATCTTGGACACCAATGAATGATTAAAAAATGTGAAGGAAAACATCTTGAGGAAACCTGGACTTTTGTCTGAAATCGCCAACCCGCATTGAGCAAGCGTGATGATTACGCTAATTACAGTTTCGGCCACGAAGGAGGGTGCAAATGGAAACTATAATCACTTATACTACATTTATTTTAAGATTACATGGTAACTCCTAAATCTACTTAACCTAAGTGCGAATGCGTCCTAAGTTAGGACGACACTACTACACTCTACTATCCTACATTATGTCTAATGTCTAATACCTAGTGCCCCTGCATCTGTCGAGATTCCTCTATATATGTGTTTCATTGAGGTTACGTCTAATGAGGTGATCGATGATTTAGCGATTCGCGGCTGGGCACGAGGCGGCGACACGAGAAGACCACTCAGCCGTTGGGATGTAATACTCCGCACAGCCTCAGCTGCATGAAAATAGGTATAATATCCTGATTCGGCTGATTTGGGCTTCGTGACAAGGTGCTGGTCACGTTGAGGGGACATGTGTTGGTACCGATATGTAACACGTTCAATCCTTCTCTATATGAGAGAAGACCTGTGCCTAGCAGTAGGACAATAAACAGGTGGATAATGATGCTGATGATGAACCTTCTGTAGCAATCTATTTTGTGTGTCTATGTCTACCCCGACTCACAATCTATGAATAAGGTAGAATACATATTGGACAATTTACGACTTTTCTATTGAGCAACAAAAGAATTTATGATCCCATAAATTAAATATGGAACTATCACTGTGAAGCTTATTTTATTGCGCCCGCGACTAAGTAATCGTTCCTTTTAATACTGCGAATAATTAAAAGTAATGTTTATGAGATGGCGCATTTTATGAAGTAAGCTGCATATTGCAAGAAGGTAATTTACGGGTAGAACGATATTTAATGGGACTAAATTGCCACGTTTTTCTTATGTGGAGAAAGTATGGTCTTGCGCGATAAGGAACACGCTTTCGTGTTCCTGCATACTTTGAATATATTTGTAGCCTTATTAAAAGAGTAGTTCAAAATTTAGAACTATAATATTGATTTCCTTATACTATTTTAGACCATCAGTTGATGCTTTTAAACTTGTGGAGGACTGTGAGTGACTAAGGAAAGTGTTGTGGAGTAGGTGGGAAAGGCCTATGTTTACGTATTTTCTATCGTAGCCAGAAGTGATTGAGCTGTGGAATTATCGGTTTTTTCATGTACGTTTTGCACAGAAAAATGTTAGCTATACTATTAATAATTAAAATGAATACGCTAAATATCACAAACGCTTTAAAATGCCTTCAAATAATTGTTATTTGTGGCACTGTCAAGCAATGATAGCTATTGTAATATGAGAGATAGTTTGTGCCACGAAGCGAAACTAAGTGGCACAATAGATCAGCACGAGTATTACAATAGCTGTTTGCGACAGTGGCATTCAGAACTTTTTCTACGACCTTGAAATAAATAAATACAAAAAAACCGTCAATGTTGAACTTAATTAGGAATTATAGTAATTTGCATTCTGGATGGTACAACTATTAATGTTTATAACGCGCGTTGAAGAATTTCCTGGAGTATTGGTGGAGTTGCACGGGACATTGATGTTCACTTCGTTGATGCTTATGTTTTCTATTGCATTTAGTATTTGATTAGATACTTGACGTTTTGTTGTTATAATCCCACAAATGAAAGGCAAAAGCAATTCATCAATACAGCCTAATGACATGCGATGTTTAGTCGTGACGCAAATACGTGTGCTTTTTGGCATAATCCTGTGTTGATACCATAGCCAGAAAAAAAATTAAAATGTTTCATTGTAGTACGGTTTACCCGTGTGGAAATGGTCATTGTTACACGACTTGGCAGGAATGAGTAGGTACTATTGAGATATGACTTATGGTTATGTATTAAGCAAATTACCAAATGGTCGTAGAAAAATACTTTTACAATACTTAAACGCAAGCCAAAATAAATTGTTTCCACCTCATATTTTTACGATCCCTTTAAATTACTACACAAAACGGTTTATTCATAAACGATGATTAAAGTTAACTGATGTTTAAACGTCTAAAATATATGGCTAAACAGTCGCTACACTAGTTAACTTTGAGCAACGTTTATCAATATGTAAAGGCTCTAAGCGTTAGCCCATCATACGCGACACAACACGTGTAAGACCAGTAATACATCGCTAGAAAGTAAAAGCAAAACTGTTAACTAGCTGTCATTCATAAAAACTCCACATAAAAATATGCGGCATAATTAAAATAACCGTGAAACCCCATTAAAGCTGCGACTGGAATTCGCGTCGCCTATCACACGACGTCATTTTAATCGCAGACAGGCTTTCCAATTAGCGCAGCTTTGCCCGTCACTCATTACTGCAATAAGCCCACGAAAATCCCCCAGTATGACACAACTGTTAGGACCACGATTCGTTCACGCGAATGCTTGGTAGT
The DNA here is from genome assembly GCA_037179545.1 of Sesamia inferens. Lineage (NCBI taxonomy): Eukaryota > Metazoa > Arthropoda > Insecta > Lepidoptera > Noctuidae > Sesamia > Sesamia inferens. The sequence goes on along the minus strand of CM073936.1, from coordinate 5,245,302 downwards.
TTTTTAATCAAGGACCTAGCCAAAGGAAGGGAAAGTTTTTGATGTATATTCATTCGTCACCAACATGTCAAGCATATAACACTTTCGAATGACGAATAGTGTGAATGCAGCCTAACGCCTTTGTGCCGCCATTTTATTATTCTGGTTCTAATTTTAAAATCAGAATCAGCGTCAAAACCGTAAAAAGAATGATTTTGTTTGAATTGGTATCAAATGTTTTCATCATTAAAAGCGTCGCAAATATTATACTAAAAGTGTGTTATGACGTAAAATATTGGCAATACCTGCATGGAATTATTGCAGACATCAGTCGCAGGCAGCGTATAGAATTTAATGTTGCAAATGTAAAATCAGATTTTAACGTTTATTATACATTGAAAGCGCCGAGCGCGCGAATGAACCGGCAACTTTATCACTTATTGGTCGAAATCAAATTGAAATAAAACTTAATTGGCGCGAATTAATTCAAATCCTATATTATCGCCGTGCTGTTAATTCAACGAGTTTATTATAGCTTGTTTAATGGTATTCGGATAGTTTCAGGTTGTATTGCTCAATTGGCTATTGTGTTACTATTGCCCCTACATTGTAGGTACTTACACATTAGGCATCCCTTTTTATTTCCCTTTATTATTTAATCCATTCTTTTAGCTCAACTATCGTTTATACGATAAATCCTTTACTGTACTACAAGTTACCACCCACCAGACAAAGTCTTGCCGTACGGAGTACGGGTCTGAACAGATGTGTTCTGGGTACGATGCGCCAAATGTTGTTGTGTTGGGAGTTTGATCGTGGAGGGTCTTCAGCTCAATCTCCCTTTGGCGCAGCATCGTTGGTCGTGTTGTTGGGTTTAACATTGCATCACCTCGCTCAACTGCCGTCTATCCTTCCTATTTGCTCAGTTTTTATGTGTGAATAGGCTCTTAATAAACTAGCGTGCTTTACCATCAACGATCGCATCACTGCTTACGATCAGGCAGGATTGCGGTCAAGCGCTAGTTTATAATTATTAAAAAAAAAAGTTCGGCTATGGAATGACTTGCCCGTGTCCGTAAAGCGTGCTCAAACCCTGTCCACTTTTACAAACATGTCAAAAAAGCACTTCCTCTCTCTTTAAACTTCTCATTCTTTTTTATTTGCTCTTATATGACGCTTATTAATTAGATGTATGTATATATTTGTTACACTAGTATGATACACTTAATGTACCTACATATTTATGTAAATAATACGCTATAGACATAAATATGTACGTATGATCTACGTAAACAGTACACTGTAGACTATCTACATTATTTCTCTCTCCTTCCCCTTAGTATTCCATGCAAAGGTTGTCTGTAAAAGATCGCTCTTAGCGATAAGACCTCCCATTGTGTCACCCTTTGTAAAATCTTTATATTTAGTTCTGTAATGTTTAAGGTGTACGTAATAAAGAGTATTCTATTCTATAGTAAGTAAGAAGTTCTAAGAAATGGTTAAGAGATTTTCTATCACGGAAAATAAAAATCTCAGAAAAAGCATTGATCTGGGTTTACGAAAGACACTTAAAATATCAATGGTTATCATTTTGACAGTTCTACAACATTCATTGCGTTATTTACGATGCATACAAATTTTTCGAACCTTAATGAAGCAATGGATTAGCAACATGATTCGAAATTATTCAAATTATGATAAGTAGCGTATTACGCAACTATATTGCAAATAACACAACTATTTTTACGAAAATCGAACACAAAATATTTTAATTCCTGCCTGTTTGAACTGCCTGGTTCCGACCGCGAGGCGTGAAGCATCTCATTAGACGAGCTCGATACGAGACCCGGCGGTCGTATGTACCTTCATGTATATAATATACAATATACATGCATGTTAAGCACAGCTGTCGGATGCAGTTGTCAACTATTCAGAGAACATGGAGAGTTTGAAGCTGATATTATTATATTTTAGCATCCTATAAAGTTTGTGATTTTGGGTAGTATTTATATATTCGGTGTATATACAATATACAAAGAAAACCCTGTCCGACCCAAAAGGATAATAAAGGTTAGGTAAACACATGACCAAATAAAATATGAAATTTTACATAATCATCATCTATAACAATACTAATGAATTTTGAAATAATCTTTTTTTTTCCCAAACTAATTGCAACTTCTCCAAAATTTGGTAATTAAAAAAAAGTGACAACACGCGATGAGACGCCGCGCCGCGTGCCGCGTGCCCTGCCTCCCTTCGCCCGTGCATGTATTAAGTTACCTCCTTTTGCGAAATAATATTATTTTTTTAAGGGGATTTTTTTTTAAGTTTTGCACGGCTTTGTAGGCATTAGTAGAATCAGTTATCGATACCTAATAATACCTTCACGGATCGGACACAGTTAATTTTCTTTACATATTGTATAATATATATACAATATTCATTGTACATTACAGTACTTCATATTAGTCAATTAATCCTGTGATTTAAATATTTTTTCAAAAAATATTGCCCTAGAGTAGGAATTTCTCCTGTATCGTGGCTTCATTTACAAACATATAAACTCATATACATAAACAGCCAGATCCGCAAGAACTTCTTGTAGTCTATACAAATTATTGTCCCATGCGGAATCAAACCCCTGACACAAGTAGTAGTCAATCGCTTGACCACTACGCCAAACGCACCGTCAATTGTATCTACATGGAGCGTTTGTCATGATATGACCGCTAAATAAGATTGGTTGTCAAACTTTCGGACGCGCCAATGCAAAAATACGCCTATTAAAGCCGTTGTACAGCGCAATAATAATCGCCCTCACCTCAATATAAATAATGGCAAGCATTTTGAGAATTCGAGAATAAATATAATCCAGATCTATAAGCCAGCCTGTCGGTGTTCTATAGGATGCATTTTGGAGAGTGTGCGAGGGAATCGCATGACTTAATTCCCCCATCTCCGTTCCATCATCGGACGACCCGTCGTACGGCGAGTTCCACCCTTACGTTGTTGACACTACAACGATCTAAACTAACCGTTTCGCTTTATCTGGGACTTGGACTGGAACAATTTGCCAGCGACGGTGTTTTCGCCGGACTATAATTTAATAAACAAGCGCGCTTTACTATCAACGGTTTCATCACTGCAACGGACCGCAGCCTCCTAAGCTGAAAAAGCTACGGATGCGACTGGGATTAACGCTGAGATGATTATGATGATGATTGCATCCCTGCTTACCACCAGACGGGATTGCGGTCAAGCACTTGTTTACAATTTATAAAAAAAAAACACACACACTTCATTAACCAATAACTACAACCAAAAGAGAACGTTCATTCCGACTAAGATAACTATTCCTAACTCTTTTTTTTTTTCGGTGTTCTGTGATATATGTATCTTCTACTTTCTAACTTTACGAACGTGTGTGAACAAAGCAAACAATATAAAGATTATTATATTTCTGTCCCATTTTTTCCAATCGAGTAAGAACTTCCAAAAAGTCCGTGTATAGCGTGAGATTTGAACTCACGACTCATTGATTCGCATATCTATCTCTACGCGTCTAACCGCAAGGTGATCTTCTAGGGTAATTGCGCAACACACTATAAGTAATAATCAGTTTCATTTTGACAGTTCAACAACATTCATTACGTTATTTACGTTTTAGAGCAGACACATTTTCGAACATATGACGCAATAGATTGGCAATTTGTTTCGAAATGATTGCTACTAATAGTTATTGCGCGCGTAATTAGGGTGTGATTTCAAATCATATTCTTGAAATCGTAAGCAACAATCACTTGTTGATGACAATGATACATGTATTTAATTTCTTGATACTAGACAGTATTACGTAAGTCGAATTAAACGTCAATCTATTGCTTTGTGAGATTTTATACAAAGCACAGGTCCGTTCGTGTGTGGAGTACTGTAGCGACATTTGGGCTGGTGCTGCAAAATGCCGCCTAGCAACTTTGGTTTCGGCAGAGAAGCGTATGAAGAGGCTGATTGGCGACCCAGATTTAATTCAATTAGGTCTTTAAAGCCTGGAGCATTAGCGAAGAGTAGCCAGCTTGTCGGTATTCTATAGGATGCATTTTAGAGAGTGCGAAGGAATTGCATGACTAATTCCCCCATCTCCGTTCCATCATCAGACGACAGTGAGTGACACCACTACGATCCAGACAAAGCGTTTCGTCTCGTCTTTTATACCACGTACATTGAAGGAGTAGAACAGCTTGCCAGCGACAGTGTTTCCGTCTGACTACAGCTTAAGTGTCTTCAAGGCTAGGATGGATAGGTGCTAGCGCGCTTTACCATCAACGATTGCATCACTGCTAACTATCAGGCGGGATTGCGGTCAAGCGCTAGTTCATAAAAATTGCTTATGGACTTTTGGTCAACGTTGTAAACACCAGCAACATATGAAAATACATTTTTATAGTCACATTACTACTACAATGTCCCCCAAATTTCGACTAATATGGTCCAACAAAGTCGCTTACTGCGAACGGAGCCCAGTAACCCTTAATTGCGCACAAAATTAGCTGCGCGCGGTATAATAATGCGCAGGTGTAATAATACGCGCGTATAATTGTGCGCACATGTTGATAATATGGTGTGGCAGTGTAAACATGTTCTTCATTTACTTGTTCATGTGTATGTAAGGTATTTGGATTGGGATAATGTGGTAATATGTTTCATTTAATGTTAGAAGTCGAGGAAACTCCGGTATTTTTCTGTGAGGTGCAAGTTGGACAAAAAAATATTTTACCGTATGCATTTGATTTTTTTGTAAAGGTCAGGTGATTCTTTTTAACCAAACAAGGAACATAGAATGGTGAAAAGGTTTTCTTTTTTTAAATGAAGTTCTTACTTTCTATAGCGTATTATGTATTGTAGTTATGCTTAAACTCTGTCTACTTTTAAAACTACGGTAAAAAGCACTTTCTCTCTCTTTAAAAATATCATTATATTTTATTTGGTCTTCTAAGATGTTTATTAATTTGATGTACATATTTAGTTAAACTAGTATGATATATTTAACGTACGTTGTATACTCTATGTAAATAGTACACTGTAGACTACCTACAGTATTACTATCTCCTTTTCCTTAGTATTCCATCCAAAGGTTGTCTGTAAAAGATCGCTTCTTAGCGATAAGACCGCCCATTGTGTCACCCTTTGTAAAATATTTTTATTAAGATTCTGTAATCTATATGGTGTACATAATAAAGAGTATTCTATTCTATTATGAAACTTTTTGTCCGAATATTTTTGGAAAGATTAGGTCAGCTCTAATTAAGGTGTTTTAAATGTATAATTTTTATAAATTTTATAATCAATTAGCTGCACCAGTGGTTACACTCGGATAAGTTTTGATGTCGTGGGAATATCGAGATAAAAGGTATCATATGAGTTAATCCTGGTAATCAACTATGCGCCAAGTTTCATAAAAATGGTCAAGCTGTTTGAGCGTGTAGTAGTGACAAGCATAGTTGCAAACTTTCATCTTTATAACTCAGCAATGCAGTCTACTTCTGGACTTAGATCTCGCCTAGGTTACCCCATAACATCCTGTCCCTTTTCACATCTAGGACGCAGCCAGGATTGCAACATCCTTTTTTAGGTCACTCGATGGTTCATCTTTCATTATTACAACTTAACATTATTCTTGCACTTCTCAGCCTATAGAGGTCCACTAAAAATATGGTCAACGCCTGCAGCGACACTATTATCTTACTGTGATCTAACATAACCACACTGCAACAATTCCGAAATATATTTGGGAAAAATATATCATGGTTTAAAAATGATTGGAATAGATTCAGTTGCTTATTCTGGACAAACAATAAATAGGTTTCATAAAAAGAAAAAAATATGATGTATAAATAAATAATTAATTTTTATTTCTCGTTATACAACCGAGCGTGCTGCCGCAGTGAAAAGTTTACTGACCCGTTTATAACGAACACCACGACGCGATCACCGTCAAGCTTGCAACTACCTAATTCTCGAGTTGTAACTTATTATTTTAATTTCCATGAACACAATAAATGTTCTAAGCTTCTAACTGATTATGACGGTATCGATTACCACCTACGATATGGGATAATATTTTGAGGTACCAAAATTGCATTCGAGAAATGTTCAAGCTAAAAAATACCGATTAATTGGTAGCCCTACTTAACACAGCGGGAATTTATCGATAGCTTTACTGAGATCACACTGTAAATGTAGATATTAGACATGCCGATGCATTCCACTAGTTTTTACGATAAATCTTTTACTGTACAAGCAGTTCGGCTATGGAATGACTTGCCCGTGTCTGTAAGGCGTGCTCAAACTCTGTCTACTTTTAAAACCATAGTAAAAAAACATTTCCTCTCTCTTTAAACATGTCATTACTTTTTTATTTGCTCTTGTATGATGTTTATTAAATAGATGTATATATTTATTAGATTAGTATGATACACTCAACGTGTATATTTATTATATAAACTATGTAAATAGTACACTGTAGACTACCTACATTATTTCTCTCTCCTTCCCTTTACTATTCTATCCAAAGGTTGTCTGTAAAAGATCGCTCTTAGCGATAAGACCGCCCATTGTGTCACCCATTGTAAAATCTTTATATTTAAATGAAATGAAATCAAATCGTTTGTTAAACAAGTAGGATCACCGATCACTTTTACACGTCATGTTTTTTTTTTTTTAATTAGATATAGCCGGCATTTCCTAACTGACAACCTCTAAGAAGAAATAGCCGAAACAAACTCAGGGATCATCGTCTTTTTTCAAGTCCAGACATTAAAAATTAAAATGTTTACAATAATTTACCATATAATTACGCATATTGCTTAATAACAATGCTTAACAGAGCGAGCAGCTCAGTCCCAAGCTTTTATGTCATCTAAATAATCTGTGATTTTATAATAACCCTTTTTGCAAAGTTTGGCCTTTATATAGTTTTTAAATCGTTTAATGGGTAAGTTTCGAATGTCCATAGGATGCTTGTTTTAAAAGTGTATACATTGACCCATGAACGAGTTGTCTACTCTGTGTGTGGAGATGAGTGTGATGTACAGCAAGATTGTGTTTGTTATGTTTTTGTAACCTATATGGTGTACATAATAAAGAGTATTCTATTCTATTTTATTCTACTCTAAATGTTCTTTAAATTATAAATTGCTTCTCTGGTTAAATAATAAGTAGATCATTCCATCAGTGAGATTCTTACAAAATAGACCAGTCGCAAATCACTTAGAACAGCTGGCTATCTCACCTAAACTTTCCAAAACAAAATTATCCAAAAAGGGAACATAACATATTATCTGTTTATAATGTTCCCACTCCTGGGACACAGGTCTCCACTCGGTTAGAAGGAGTGGGCCATAATCTACCACAAGGGCTAAGTGCGGGTTGAAAAATATCACATGTCATCAAAGTTTTTTTTTTTCAAGAAAAACATGGAAGATAAATTGTGTATTCCACACAAACAAAACGCACATTACAATAAAAACAGTAAAATAATAATAAACACATATTAATAATAAAAAAGACAAAAAATATAATAAACTCAATAAAGAAAACATGATGTCACTACCCGGGTCAAAGACATCACACCTTAATTGACAAACCGAAAAAGACAAGACGAAGACCAAGACCGTTGTACACTAATTAGTAAATAATTTGGAAATCATTGACTTGATTCTGAGCATAACAATCACTCCTACGACTAGTCTATTATACTCAACTGCACCTAGTTTAAACTGGAAGGTGATCCAAACTAGTTCGTAAAAGGCTTCGCAAATGAAGACCAAGTGTAAACAGCTATGGGATTTAAATATTTACCGTACTAACACAAAATAGTGTTTAGCAGTTCTTTAGGTTAAACACCTTTTCAACAATTCAATTTTTAAGCAAGCGTATATTCAAATATTCCCGCATTTTTTTCATTTTAACCTTTAATTTTGCCTGGCTGAGCATCCAATCAGCATCAAGGAATGGAGAACGAATAAAACACAAGTGTTTTTCCATTCACCCGTCAGTATACTTTGGCTCTCTCTCAGTAACCCTGTTTGGGGAACAACATCAAGCAATCGAAATCCAAAACCGCCACCGGCTAGTGAGCTTACAAAACCCGCCATACTTTTTCCCACCCACTGCAACTCCTGAAAGCCAGAATCAACAGTGGAGACCGCCAGAAAAACGCCAAGCAATGAAACTCGACGAGTCCCGGAGAAACAATTCAACTGTCTTGGGTCCCGCGAAATTAATCAGAAAAGAATAACAGAGGAGTAAAAAAAAAAAGATATTTTTTCCATTTCCCTCCATAACAAGAAGGAGACAGAACAGAACTAGGCCAATCAGCACAAAGGGACATTATTGCAACTGGGAGAAGCCCAGTTTGCCAAGCACCACGGAATAAAATTTGATTAAGTTAATGGGTCCTAAGTAGGTATGTGCTGTTACAATTGATTCCAATAATAGGTATGGCAAAAGCGCCTGAACGCACGGAAATTGGTTCTAGTTTCTACAGGGTCCGTATAATAAACGACTCCGGCTGTAACGTGTACACTATCTAACATAATATTTCGTTTATTCTGCCAAAGAATACACTCCCACAAGATGTGATGTGCGGACTGTTCAAATTCACAGTTCGATGTTGAACATTGACACAAAGGCGAAGGAACAAGTTGAAAAGAATACAGTTTATTTTTAAAGTTGCCATGACCTGTGAGAAATTGGGCAACGCACTGGTGAGCTTATTAGCAAGTCTGTAGAGCTAAGTGAACATCTGATGGACGCCTCCATCCACTTCAGGATATCAGGAGTACCTAGACTGAAGCCCTCCTGTAAGTCCAACCTCTTCATTATTTGGGAATGCTTGCTCGCGGTATCTGACCGTATTTTAATGTCAATATACCTAACATGCGCCTCGTTTATAGTCTGTATATCGGGGAAATATGAAATCAAAACAACACTGTTATATGGACTTTGAGGTAACACTGACACTAGATTCACGTTAAAAAAATGTTTAAGTTTTTGTGCTAAGCCATACTTTTTTGTATAAAATATACAATATGTAGGTAATGATATCGATAACTGATTCTACTAATGCCTACAAAGCTGGGATAAACTTTAAAAAAAATCCCCCCAAAAAATATTTTATTTCTCTTAAGGAGGTAAATTAATACACGTGCGGGTGCCCGCAGGGCACGCGGCACTCTGTCACATCGCTATTCGCTCATAATAATACCGTCAAAAATAGTGTTACCATTTTTTTAAAAAATACCTATCAAATTTTGAAGAAGTTGGAATTAATTCGCGGAAAAAATGATTATTTCAAAATTCATTAGTATTGTTACTATGATGATTATGTAAAATTTCATATTTTATTTGGTCATGTGTTTACCTAACCTTTATTATCCTTATGGGTCGGATAGGGTTTTCTTTACATATTGTGTACTAGCGTTTGACCGCAATCTCGCCTGATAGTAAGCAGTGATGCAATTGCAAATGCTAGTTTATTAAGAGCGTATTCACTCTAGCCTTGAAGACACTTAAATTATAGCCCGACGGAAACACCGCCGCTGGGAAATTGTACCAGTCCCTCGATGTACGCAGTATAAAAGACGAGGCGAAATACTTCGTTCGGATCGTAGCGGTGTCAACAACTTAACGGTGGGAACTCGGCGTACGACGGGTCGTCCGATGATGGAGATGGGGGAATTAAATCATGCAATTCCTTCACACACTCTCCAAAATGCATCCTTTATATTCAACAGACTATTTGAATATTACTTACTGTTATGTGTTACAGTTATGATAAATACTGTAATAAAATACTGTACAGCGTAATACAAAAAGTTAAAATAGTATTACCACAACCAACTTCCTTATAGAAACATTATGGAACCCGTTTCCCTTATCCCCCATTCAACTTCTCGCACAATATTTGATGCGCATTATGAAAACATATTCCCCCCCTTTTGATAATATCTTCCCCCACTACTTTATTTTTATAATCTGGAAGAATTTACAAAATTTAAGAGAAAACACACATTTTTCACGCTCAAAATAAGTGGGTACAATCGTATGCAGAAATAATTTACAGTAGCCTCAAGATCAGTTTTTTTTTATATTGTAGGTATATATTATAAACTAGTGCTTGACCGCAAACCCGCCTGATGGTAAGCAGTACAATTGTTGATGGTATACGCGCTTTTTCATTAAGAGCCTAATCACTCAAAAAAAAAAACTGAGTGAATGGGAAGGCAGACGGCAGTTGAGCAAGGTGATGCAATCTTAAACCCAACAACACGACCAACGATGCTGCGCCAGAGGGAGATTGATCTGGAGACCTACCATGACCAACCTCTCAAAACAACAATATTTGATGCATCTTATCTGGCACACATCGCAACATAACTGCTCAGACCCGTCCTCCGTATGGTAATCATTTAATACACTACATGATATAACAGATATAAAATTCTAACGCTCCAAATGTTTGTATGGTATTTTTGACTTATTCTTTAGAATGAAGACTACGCCTTTGAGGCAAAAGATATCATATTGAAGAAGTGCACGTATCAACACAGGAATTCTCTTACTTCCCTTACTCTTATAGTACGTTAGGAAGGCAATCCACTACAACCAGACAAGGATTAAGCGCAGGAAGAACGGCTTAACTGGCTTTCCCAGACACGGGGGTTTCTCACCAACTTTCAAACTCTGGACTGGTACTAAATAAATTCTGATGGAATTTTATTTATTTTTAATAATTATAAACTAGCGCTTGACCGCAATCCCGCCTGATGGTAAGCAGTGATGCGATCGTTGATGGTAAAGTGCTCTAGTTTATTAAGAACCTATTCACTCAGATTGAGCGAATAGAAAGGAAGACGGCAGTTGAGTGAGGTGATGCAATGTTAAACCCAACAACACGACCAACAATGCTGCGATAAAGGGAGATTGATCTGAGGACCCTCCACGACCAAACTCCCAACACAACAACATTTGGCGCATCGTACACGGCACACATCGCAACACAACTGCTCAGACCCGTCCTCCGTACGGCTTCACCAGACATCATGCCGGAACACGACAAATCGCTTGGCGGCAAGGCTTTATCTGGTGGGTGGTAACTTCTGCCGGCGGCCGGTGTTATGGCCTACCACCGAGAAATGAGAATGAGAATGTCTCAATCACATTTGTACTTGAGAAAGGATAGACATATTGTTGGAATATGTCTATCCTTTCTCAAGTACCAAATGAACCATGTCAGGCTATAACATAAACTGTAGGCATGTATTAAAAAGTTGTCAAGAAAATAAATTGCCTCCTAAACCCAAAATAACTGAGTCTAAGTACCTACACAAATCTGAGCCGCCGTCGCCTGTACTCTGAAAATTTCTGCCAACTTTTCACTTAGAAAGTTTACTTATTGTAAAGATACAATGTTCCCCTTTATTTAATACAGTTTCTTTTTCTGTTTGTCTAATAAAAACTTATGTAATTTTATTAGCATAATATTTGCTAGGAGTTGGCGCGTGCGGCGCAATCCACGCATTTACCAAATGTCTCGGGTATTTAGTTTGTGTAACGTTGTTCAGCGTATGGTGTGTGTTTAATAAATAAGTTTCGTGTTTGTGTGTACAGCTTCTTTCGAAGGTAAATGTTTCTTGTAAGTGTTTGGTGATTAATGATACTACTTTCTTATTTAAATGTTTTGCGTAACATTTTGTTTTGCTCCGGTAAGGAAAATATCTTTGAACGGCTGGCAACATGTCTGTTATATTTATAGTTGACTATCAATATCTCATTACCACAGATAAATATCTCAAACAACTAAACTGATAACCATCATAGAATGGCCACACAAAGTGAATAATATTACTATTGAATATGTTAAATAATATGTTTACCTACATCAAATCAACTCCTCTTCACAACTCACTGTAAAAACACCGTAACTACGTCGAGAAAAACACTCGACGTCGAAAAAAAAAAGTAACCAGAAAACATGAACTTGGTATTAATGGGTTTTTGTAATTTCTTTTAGCGACCAGACCTTTTAAACTTCTTCTTCTTCTTCAGGCCTCCCCCAAAAGGCCTCCCCCAAGGCTTTCCACGCTGACCGGTCTAGGGCTGCCCGCATCCATCGGCTTCCCGCAACCTTCACCAGGTCATCGGTCCACCTTGTTGGGGGCCTCCCAACGCTGCGTCTTCCAGTACGTGGCCGTCACTCCAGAACCTTACTGCCTCATCGGCCATCGGATTTACGAGCAATGTGCCCTGCCCACTGCCACTTAAGTTTAGCGATTCGCAGAGCTATATCGGTGACTTTGGTTCTTCTGCGGATCTCCTCATTTCTGATTCGATCACGCAGAGAAACTCCGAGCATAGGTCTTTCCATTGCCCTTTGTGTGACTCTGAGCCTTCGTATGAGGCCTATTGTGAGCGACCACGTTTCAGTTCCGTAAGTCATTACTGGCAAAACACACTGGTCAAAGACTTTAGTCTTGAGACACTGTGGTATCTTGGACGACGAAAATATGTTGCGTAGCTTCCCGAACGCTGAACAGCCGAGCTGGATTCGACGAGACACCTCTTTCTCGAAGTTGGACTTACCTAGTTGGACTGTTTGTCTGTTTTGTTTGTATTTGTTTGTCCCTTTTAAACTAAGAAATGAAAATTTAATTCCTGCATTTTTCTAAGTTACCTACGGTTGGGTGCTGACAAAAGATAGACATGATCATGGTAGATACAAAGAAAAAAAGTAAATCTTAGTGTTATACAGTATGTTAAGAAAACCCTGTCCGACCCATAAGGATAATAAAGGTTAGGTAAACACTTGACCAATAATAATATAAAATTTTACGTAATCATCATAGTACCAATACGAATGAATTTTGAAATAATCTTTTTTTCCCGCGAATTAATTCTAACTTCCCCGAAATTTGGTAATTTTAAAAAAAGTGGCAACACCGGTATTATTATGAGCGAATAGCGATGCGACCACGTGCCGCGTGCCCTGCCGCCCGCCGCCCGTGGAAGGGTGCTTAACGCACATTTTATTAAGTTACCTCTTTTTGCGAAATAATATTTATTTTTTTAGGGGGATCTTTTTTTTAAGTTTAGCCCGGTTTTGTATGCATTAATAGAATCAGTTATCGATACCTAACAACACCTTCACGGGTCGGACAGGGTTTTCTTAACATACTGTATGAAGCAAAACAACTGTAGCAGACGATTAACAAACTGAAGTGAAGGAGGAAAGGTAAAACGAAAGATAGACTAGAGAAGTGATAGAAGGGTATCCTAGAGAAGACAAGAGAAAAAGGGGAAGACGAGATTTCAAAGATGGAAATAGTAATACTACTACCAAGCTGGACATTGGGCATATAAAAATAGATTCTTAATCCAATTTTACCAGTTACAGCTATTACCATATGGGCAGACCTACCAATCTATGAGGATTTTGCTTCATTATTGATTAATCAATACAAGTACAATAATCTTAATTATAACCAATATCGGTCGAAAATGATTGATCCTGAAAGTAAGTACTTATGTTACTACTGCCACTTCACATTTAACTCGCACAAAGCATCAATTTCCGTTCATCACCACAGTCTTACAGATCAACAATTAACTCGAGACCACACAGATTAACATTCACAGGTATAAACACAAGCACATAGATGCCTCTAGCCTTACAACGCACGCACACACCGTCCCCAGAGTAGCGAGAGGACAACCACAATGCACCCACAAACGCCCGGCCTACTAAAACTCCTGTCGCACTAAAAGGGTGACTGTTGTACAACGCATGCTGCCTTATGGTGCAAGTTATGGGAGTTAGCCTTCTAAATTGTTTGGAAGTTTTGGTGGTGTTTAGGAGCTGGGATGGCCGAATGAGGTTGGATAACGTTTTCTAAGCGATATCAATATATATATATATAATGTATATATTGTTACGGGCTAGGGGTACTAAAATACCGGTTAAGGGTTGCGAAGTTTATTGGCAATGAAGGTACAGTCGTTCGTAGGCAATGACAAGTAGAATGTAGCTGACGTTGCACCGAAGCCTTCCCTTACGCCATGAAGTCCGTGTCGTAAAAACACAATAACACTACAGATGTTACTTCACGTAGTACTCAAAGTTCTTGTTACAGTTGTCGCAGTAGGTATTCTCAAAGATCGCTTCTTAACTGTCGCTTGTTCTCGTATCGCTAGTTGAATGCAGACTGACTGCCTACTGGCTTCACGGCGCTATATATAGGTCAGCTGATCGAACATTCCAGATTCGTCTAGACGTATTAATAATAGCGCATAACTTCGAGTACATTCAGTAGGTACCTACGGTAATTCCCGGAAACGGGTTTCTAGAAATTTCGAAAAGTTGATGAAACCTGTACCTATTCGATAGGCCACCTTAGGTCTAGCAATGCGTTTTTATATTGTGCCTCGGAAATACCTAGGACTCGAGATATAGTGCTTAAAAGTTATGTACTGCATGTCACGCAATATTGAACTTTATGCCCTTGACATAAGGTGCATTCGTAACATAAGTGCTTGACTGCAATCCCGCCTGACGAAATCGTTTACTAAAAAAAAACTAAGTGAATAGGATGGAAGATGGCAGTTGAACGAGGTGATGCCATGTTAAACCTAACAACAGGACCAACAATGCTGCACCAGAGGGAGATTGATCTAGAGACCCTCCACGACCAAACTCCCAACACAACAACATTTGGCGCATCGTACCCGGCACACATCGCAACACAACTGCTCAAACCTGTCCTCCGGACAGCTTCACCACACATCATGACGGAACAGGTGGAATCGCTTTGCGGCAAGACTTCACAGATAATATATTTCTATTGCCACTAAGTAACTGCACCCGTCCTCCGTACGGCTTCACCACGACGAATCGCTTGGCGATAAGACTTTGTCTGGTGGATGGTAACTTCTGCCGGCAGCCGATGTTATGGCCTACCATAACAACTCAACATGAAACATAAAAAACCGGCCAAGTGCGTGTCAGACTCACGCACAAAGGGTTCCGTACCATTAATTTGTGGAATTTAAGGATTTAAGTTATTTGTAAGAAAGATTACGCGGTAATAAGCGGTTTACGATTTACGAGGTATTAAAAAAAAAACTACTTACTAGATCTCGTTCAAAGCAATTTTGATTTATAGTTTTTATAGTAATGTACATCAAATGTTTTTTTTTTTTGTTAGATTTTTCATTTTCCTATTTTAGAAGATAGAGGAGACTAATTTTTTTCCACTTTGGAAGCGTCTGTCCCGCAAACTATTCGGTTTAGTGTGTGTGAAGTATTTGTTCCGTGTGGGATTTGAATTGAGTTCGGAGTCGCATCTAGTCATTTTCTTCCAAACTTCTATTTTAATAGTCAACCAAATAGCCGCCTCTTTTGGGATCAGATCATCTTTCACACAATCTGTTTATCATTCCTTTCATAACTCGTCTTAGAATCAAAACATCGAAGTCATGAGAGATCAACCAACGTGCACTGAGCCAATATGGTGGGCTGATTATAACTACATCGTTTCTTTTATCTGCGCCTACTCTTATTAAAAGTTATACAAATTCATACTGCAAAGTTTCTTCACAATAGTGCCGTTCTATTATTTTAGAACAATGCAAATTTCTAGTACTGTAGTAGGTCATACTGTAGCAGCTTGTGACACTGCAGTTTTAAAACGGGCAATTTGCCAATGTATCCAAAAGTCCATACGTTCAGATTACCATAATTCTCCACTAGAATAGAGGAACTGACATTAATTCGGTAACAGGTAATAAATTCTTTATTTATCAGCAGGCGATGTTTTAAAATTATTTGTTGAAAGGCTTACACAGGGAGTTGAAGGTTTTTAGGAAGTCTAAATGGTCTTTAATCCCTGGAGCACAGGCGTAGAGTAGCTAGCCTTTCGGTGTTCTATAGGACGCATTTTGCTGAGTGTGCGAGAAAATTGCATGATTTAATTCCCCCATCTCCATTCCATCATCGGACGACCCATCGTACGGCGAGTTTCCACCCTTACCCAAATGCTTCCTGGGCCAGAGTTGCGGGTTAGAAAAAACAAAAGAAACCGTGGCCCTGGCGCACAGGCAATTCAAGAAACATGCGTGGATTTACTCAGTAAAAGTCTAATATGCCCTTCTGCTCCGCCCAGAGCGGGAAACATCATATGATGATTTCCTATCCAAAACAAAAAAAGCGCCGTAATCCACCAAACGTGCTCAGTTCGGGTTGGTAGATATAATGTCATGTCTCCAAAATTTTGGTTGTACCTGCTGGGCTGGCTTATCTTCTGTTTTATTAATAATAATATAGATAAGAGCTGAAGTAAATTAAAAAATTAACTGGAAACTACGTGTAAAACATAAGTTTTTTTTTATAATTATAAACTAGCGCTTGATTGCAATCCCACCTATACGCAACACACTATATACTATTAAACCCAACAACACGACCAACGATTCTGCGCCAGGGGGAGTTTGATGTGGAGACCCTCCACGGCCAAACTCCCAACACAAAAACATTTGACGCATCGTACCCGGCACATATCGCAACACAACTGTTCAGACCAGTCCTCCGTACGGCTTCACCAGACATCATGCCGGAACGACGAATCGCTTGGCGGCAAGACTTTGTCTGGTGGGTGGTAACGACTGCTGCTAACAAAAGATGCCGCTGTTTAACAAAAGA
Organism: Sesamia inferens; assembly: GCA_037179545.1. Classification (NCBI taxonomy): domain Eukaryota; kingdom Metazoa; phylum Arthropoda; class Insecta; order Lepidoptera; family Noctuidae; genus Sesamia; species Sesamia inferens. Next base: position 5,228,567 of record CM073936.1, on the reverse strand, counting down.
TGTCCTAACTAAGAGGTTTCGTTGAAATTGTCAGATGTAAAATGTGATATCGTAAGTTCGGACATCTGGTAATAACATACACTTAGAGTATTTGTGACTCTGCATCAGTATCCCATATTTATTTTTGTGCCGAGGAAGCGTCATTTGTGTGAACACGTGTTACTTCTTTAATTTGAAGAAATCAGCAGTTTTGGCCCATCGATTGCTTATAGAAGCTTATGCTGAAGCTGTTTTAAGAGAGAGTAGTTGTCGTGAGTGATTTCAAAAGTTTATAAACTGTGAAGACAAATAACGTAGTGGAAGACCGAAATCGTACGCAGACACGGAATAGGAAGCATTATTGGAGGAAGATAGAAGGAAGAGGAAAAACGCGTCCATTACTACTGCAGATATGACAAAATTATTCTCTTATATGATAATTCTCGTCCGCATGTTCAAAAAACGGCGTACACTTATTTGCACACCTATTAATAAACACGCTCATCCCACAGACCACACCGCCTGAAATAGGTCACATAGTCACTAAATGAGCACCGCCTAATGAACGTGAATCTTAGAGTGGGCTGGATGTTTCCTCTACTATACAGGCTGTGAGCATAATATGATTATATTACAACTGTGCCCAAGTTTGGTGAAACTTGATTAATAATTCCGTACCAGCATTGTGTTGGTCTAGCTGGGTGTTGGACTAGACAGCGGTAAAACTTGGAACTTGAAATTGTTTTCAACAAAGGTGGCTGGGATTAAGCTTTTTGTGTATTTTCGGCAAGGTTTACCTTTGAGTCTGTAATCTTATCTAAGTGGATCAACTTTCATTATTTTTTTCAGTTGGATCTCAATAATGTGGATGCAACCCACTATAAATCAATTAAAATTATTCTAAGAATCAGCCCTTTTTGAACGTAAATATAAGGCTTACCTTTGAGTCTGTAATCTTATCTACTATGTGGATCAACTTTAATATTTTTTTTCAGTTGGATCTCAATAATGTGGATGCAACCCACTATAAATCAATTAGAATTATTCTAAGAATCAGCCCTTTTTGAACGTAATTATAAGGCTTACCTTTGAGTCTGTAATCTTATCTACTATGTGGATCAACTTTAATTATTTTTTCAGTTGGATCTCAATAATGTGGATGCAACCCACTATAAATCAATTAAAATTATTCTAAGAACCAGCTCTTTTTGAACGTAAATATAATATGAGACAGTTCTCCAAAACGCCCGCCCTTCACCACTTTCTAGAGCTTTCGCTGGGATGAAGAAGTGGCAGAACAAACTCTCCAGCATTATATGTAGATATCTGTTTAATTATATTTATATACTTACTATGTTTAATGATACGTTATAAGCAATAAAAGCCATGCACTTTTTTCTTCATTAGTAAAGAGATCCGTGTCCGAGGATTAGCAAGCTGAAGTGGCAATGGGCTGGTCACATATGAAATGAAATCGTTTATTAAGCAAGTAGAATCACCGATCACTTTGACATGTCACATGTTTTTTTTTTAAACTAGATGAAGCCGGCATTTCCTAACTGACTACCTCTGAGAAGAAATAGCCGAAACAAACTCAGGGATCATCGCCTTTTTTCAAGTCCAGACATTAAAATTGAAAATGTTTACAATCATTTACCTTATAATTACGCATACTGCTTAATAACAATGCTTAACAAAGCGAGCAGCTACGTCCCAAGCTTTATGCATATGCCGCAGGACCGACAACCGTTGGGGTAAACGAGTCCTCGAGTGGAGACCGCGCCTCGGTAAACGTAGCGTAGGACGCCCTTGTGCGAGATGGAGCGACGACATCAAAAAGGTGGCTGGCAGTGGCTGACGGAGAACTGCTCAGGATCGAGCTTGTTGGCGTGCCATGGAAAAGGCCTATGTCCAGCAGTGGATGAGTAGAGGCTGATGATGATAATGATGATGATGACGAGTAGAGAGATTCATAATATACACTTACCACGTTAATATACATATATTACATGTGTACTTATATATTATATATAGGGTTATTATATTATATGCCGTATACCTATATATTGATCATCATCAATCTTTTTTTTATCGTCCCACTGCTGGGCACAGGTCTCCTCTCAGACAGGGAAGGATTGAATGTAATCACCACGCTTGCTTAATGCGGGTTGGCGATTTCAGACTTAAATAAAGGCCAGGATTCCTCAAGTTTTACAGTCCAAGTGCAGGGCACAGGTCTCCTCTCATACAAGGAAGGATTGAGCGTAATCACCACGCTTGCTTAATGCGCGTTGGCGATTTCAGACTTAAATAAAGTCCAGGTTTCCTCAAGATGTTTTCCTTCACCTTTTAATCAGTCATTGGTGTCCAAGATATACTTAGAAAGTACATATAACTTAGAAAAGTTACAGTGGTATTTGCCTGACCTGGAATCGAATCAGCACACCCATATTTGAGAGGCTGGTGTTTGAACCTAGTGGTTCAAACACCAGCCTCTCAAATATGGGTGTGCTGACCTACACAGGTATAGTGGTGGTGACCTAGTGGTCACCACCACTATACCTGTGTAGGTCCGTGTCGGTATCTGTACCTATATATTATTTTACGTATATAGGTACAGACAAGGAAGTTACCGGTTCAGTATCCTAATAATTTATTTGCTGCACCGGGCGACGTCATTACGCTGGCGTCAGCTGTCGCTGAAAGCCACCATCGGGGCTCTGTCTTCTATGGGTTCATAGCATAATGCTGAGCGATAAACGTTTTGCGTTCATATGAAACACGTTCAACAATTTATTTATTTAAACTTTATGCACAAACATTGTATAATGGCGGACTTAATTAATGCCTTAGGCATTTTCTACCAGTCTACCTTAAGGTGATGCAGAGACAAAACATGGTAGGTGTAAATAAATTAAATAAAGTAAAAAGAGAAAAAAAATATAATAAGTACATAAATACACACATACAAAATATAAACGGTAGGGAATTTCACATCTTTTTGTAATTTTATACGTAATATTTATCGCAAATCACATATGTAATAAAATTAAATAAATAGCAATACAAATCAATTTCAATTAAAACGACTGAAAAGAAATAATAAGATTACGTTAAGATACAATACTTTTTCAAATTATACAATACTGATATACAGGTTGTATCTGACATCGTAACGCAAACTTCGCGAAAAGGCTAGACCGCATGCCACTAATAAAATTATGATAGTCATTTATGTCGTTAATGAACAGTTACAGAAATAACAATGTTTAAAAAAAATATCGGCTCGGCCTTTGAACGTTGCAAGCGTGCCGCAATGCGGGTTTGTAGGTATGACGTTAATCCCTGATGTGAACTCTATTAAATCAGCTGAAACGATAGTTTTTCGAGTTTTGTTTTCATGGCGCTTTTTTGTGTAATTAGCGAATTAATTAATTTTTACTTTAAAATCTTATTGAGTTATAAAAGTATAGCAATTATGAATAGTCTAAAGTGAAAAAAACTACATATATATTTTTTTAAATCATGAATAAGCCGACGAAAAATTCCATCACTGGGGGGTTCAGAATCATCTACTGGATCCATGGTACTTGTTTGTGCGTCGATGTCAGATACACCCTTTACATATGTACATGTTTAGCCTATATTGTTCCCTCTATTGGGAGACAGGCCTCCTATCGGTGAGAGGGTAATCTACCGCGCTGGCTCAGTGCGGTTTGGTAGATGTCACATGTCTTCGAAGTTTGTAGCTCTCGATTGTAGCTCTAGAACATGTCGGTGTCGCTCCCTCTTTTATACCGCGTACATCGAGGGACTGGAACAATTTGCCAGCGGCGGTGTTTCCGTCGGACTACAATTTAAGTGTCTTCAAGGCTAGTAAATAGGAGAGTGAATCGGCTCTTAATAAACTAACGCGCTTTACCATGAACGAATGCATTTACCATCAGACGGGATTGCGGCCAAACACTACTTTATAATTTATTTATTTATGTAAAATTTACGCACAAACATTGCACAATGGCGGACTTAATGCCTTAGGCATTTTCTACCAGTCTACCTTTAGGTGATGCAGAGACAAAACATAGTTAGTGCAAACAAATTAAAGTTAAAAGAGAAGAAAAAAAAATTATAATAAATACATACATACAAAATATAAACAGAAGAGAGAGATAAAAAAATTATAGATAGAGAAAAAGAATAAATTATATGTGGGATGAATCTGCCAATTTCTTGCATAGGTATTTCCGAGTTTTCACTTTAACTTGTCAACGTCCTGATATTCTGAGGAAGATCATTCCAAAGGAAAACCGTCTGAACCAGAAATGAAGACTTAAGAAACCCAGTGCGGTGAGAAGGACATCGTAGAAGTCAATTATTGGAAGAACAAAGATTCTTATTATGCGCAGATAATAAATATTGAAAATGAGAAGTAAGATAAGAAGGGTAACAGGGTTAGTTAATTAATTAAATTATTATTAAGTAAATTAATTTATATATAAAAGTATTCCAGAAGTGCGTTTCTCAAACCACAGTTTACAGTAAAAACTTCATGAATTAAGCGTGAAAAAGAGATATACTAAGGAATTGACAGTATTGACAACACACTCAAAGTTCACTTTAACCAACTTGTTACGGTGAATTTTTCCTCTTCAGGCACTGCGGGACAAAGGCCTCCCTAAGGCTTTCTATAATCATCGGTCTTGTGCTGCCCGCATCCATCGGCTTCCCGCGACCTTCACCAGGTCATCGGTCCACCGGTACGTGGCCGCCACTCCCTTGGTATTCACCTTGCTCTAAATAAAATTAGTTAATTTCCCTATTCTGCCCAACATTGCGTATTGTGTAAACTAAACACAATCTTCAACAGCAAATATTTTACTTTAGTATGCAAATATTATTCCGAAATTGAACGAAAACAACTTGGAGTAATTCGAGAAAATTCCCAAGAAATGTTCACGGAACATGGTTGCAAGTTAAGCAACAATGGCTCGATTCCGAGAAGTCAAGTTCATTTACAAAGAAAATAAATAAATATTAATTTGTTGTGACTACAGACGCCTCCACATCAAGCCATCCGAAACTGTCAACATTTTCCCAATCAACATTAAACCAAATACGTCAGAGATCTAGTTGAAAATATATTTAAGAAATATATCAGTTCGTAGCAGCTTAAAAAAGCCTAGTTACATCTAGGCTTGTTTTCATATAATTATAAACTAGTGCTTGACCGCAATCCTGCCTGATGGTAAGCAATGATGCAATCGTCGATGGTAAAGCGCCCTAATTTATTAAGAGCATATTCATTAAAAAAAATTGAATGTGTAGGAAGGATGACGGCAGTTAAATGAGGTAGTGCAATGTTAAACCCAACAACACGACCTACGATGCTGCGCCAGAGGGAGATTGTTCTGGAGACCCGCCACAATCAAACTCCCGACACAATAACATTTGGCGCATCGTACCCGACACACATCGCAACACAACTGTTCAAACCCGGCCTCCGTATGGCTTCACCAGACATCATGTCCAAAGACGACAAATTACTTGGCGGCAAGACTTTGCCTGGTGGGTGAACTTCTGCCGGCAGTCGATGTTTTTTTTTAAGCTATTGCATAGCTTCTATCGCGGGCCTTGAGCGCGGGGACCGAATCCAGAAATTCCGTAACGAAAAAACCTCACGCTCCCCACTCCGACGGGCACGGAGGTGTGGCTTGAAGGCCGTACATCGTCTAACGTCGTTTCAGTTCGGCAGTCTTCGGCACGGTATGTTTGTGTGCGTGCGACTACATCTTTTGAAAACAATTTATAGATTTTCAAAAAGAGCATGTATATTGCAGGGCGCGAACTCGGTTCTACACACTTGCCATGTTACTGATAGTCGCGATGTGCTAAACTAGCGATTAATTTTCTCTCTGAAATAGGTCTTCTATAGAGATATGTCATAGACGTCATCGACGTTGTCATGGCTACCTTATAAAAATTTTAATATAATTAATTATTAAGTACTTTTATTCAAATTAATTTAGTAGTGTTTTTATAAAATAGCTTTTTTTTTAACGGAAAAGCTAAGATGAATGTCACGCTAATTTTTCATTGGACTTTTAAATTATTTATAGTGTTGTTTACTAAATAAAAGCGCGTGATTCTATAGAGTAAAAAGTGCTCACGCGGCCGTTTTTTCAACTGCGATATCCGCCATTATTGTGAAATATTTTTTTAAAGAATTTCTATAATTTGTTGTATTGGCAAAATTGTGGTATCTATCCACAGGGATCAGATCAAGAGTTGAAGTTGAAGTTTTTATTAAATAAAATATTACAGAAAGATGTCGGTGAACAATGTTAATACGAGTACATTTACGAAAGTTTAATAAAAATATGCTCGTCGGCTTTTTCTGAGGAATATGAGGCAAAAAAGTTATTTATTTATTTAATAAAAGAAAAAATTGTTTTCTTATCGGTCACCACGCTCAAAAAGTGTAACTTGAATTAATATCAAAGAAAAAGAAATACTGCATAAATAAAATAAATAAATAATTATAATTGCATAAATTGATACAAAATGCTATGCAATAGCTTTACCGCGGCAGTCCCCGAGTGCCACACGTCTTTTTTTTTTTTAGTGCCGTCTTCTTTCCTTCTTGCATGGCAAGAATCGTCTTTTACTATTTTATTATTTACTTTTCCTTTTGTTAAGTGGGAGCTGTTATTTCGGCTTGTGCTTTTTTGGGCTGCTCTTTTCCCATAGTCTTTTGTCATAATCTTTCTTAACTATTTACATTTCTATTTATTCTTAGTCTTCTTACTTTCTATACATATTAAAACTTCCACTAATTATACAGCTAATTTCAGTTAATCAATTCATGCCGACGGCAGCACTGGTTGTGCCGCTCACCTTGTACGGTTTCTTTCGATACTAGATCTTGCGACCTTGAGGCAAAACCGCTCCAGATACGGCCTGGAGTGCTGATCAGCCATTAGGTCAGCGATGGTTGTCTCATTCAGTATTCTTCCAGTACTTACTTCCAGGCCGTATCTGTCGCGGCTGTGCCTCGGGCATTCAAATAGTATGTGCTGAATAGTTTCCGTCGCCTGTGTGTCACACACACAGGCTGGACTATCCTTCAATTTGAAGCGATGCAGGTACGCGGCGAAGCCGCCGTGCTCAGTCAGAATTTGCGCCCAGATAGACGTCCTGTCGAGGCACTTCAGGACCCTGCGCGCGCGCACCACATCGGGGAAGAACATCCGCGTGACCCCAACCGTGGCCCCGCCGGTGTACCTTCCGTTCCAGACAGCTACTGTGCCCTCTCTCAAACGTCTCTTGACGTAAGAGACTGGATACCTGTCATACGCTGGGGCGACCCTGGACTGGGCCGCCGCCTGCCTAGAAAGTTCGTCGGCGCGCTCATTGCCGGGGATCCCGACATGCGGCAGTCGATGTTATGGCCTACCACCGAGACCTACTTCTCGCATGCAACACGTTCCTGCGACTTGTACAAGTTCGGTCGTCGGTCCATGTTGAGGGAGACCTTCCAACAATACGCTTTCCGGTACTCAGTCGACACACAAGAGCCTTTCAGCCCCATCGGCCTGCAGGAGCAGACAAACTGCAGGAGGGTCGCCTACGATGTTACAGCCACATCTTACGAAAACCGGCACGTTATGTAGGTAACAAATGTCCGCCGAGCCAGAACAAGCGGGGTAGACCAAAGAAGTGCTGGCTTGACGTTGCAAGGGATGACATGCGTGCCAACAATCTCACACCATATGATGCTAAAAATCGGGCGAAATGCAGGAGAATGTGCAGGAAAGCGGACCACAGGCTCCAACGCAAAAGCCGCGGATGCAACAGGGATAAACGCTGAGATGATGATGAACCACAGACCGCTCTAGTAAAAGTACTGGCAAAAGCCTTAAAAACTTTAACATCTACCATGCATCACGCGAACTTGCGGGCAAGCATATCGCCCTCTCAGCTAATGCCCTGTGTTCGCGCTATATGCTCTAATCTCATAACATAAAATTTTGATCCCCACCTCATTTTACCTGTGTACCATGAAAATATCGCCACTATCAGAGTACTAATAACATTTTATGGACTCTAAAAACCGTTTAATATCTCGTTCACGTTTGGTTACTGGGAGCAACTCATCCGGCCCTGGATCAGAGCCAAACTTATCCACACTCTGAGGACTACTTAGTATGGCCTATATATCATGGGGATGAAATTGTTAGGATCTAATATTATAGACTTATTGTTGTATAGTGTTCAAGGTTTAATATAAGCTGTCAAAAGAGAGAACTGAAACATTATTAGGAAATCGGATAAATCCTTGAATCAAAATTCCAATACATGTCATCATTTCTTAGAATAGAATAGAATAGTTCTTTATTTGCGTAGAAAGTAGGTACAAAATACCATCATCGTCATATATCACCATCATCTAAGCGTTAAACCCAGTCACATCCGAAGATTTTTCTGCTTTGGAGTCTGAGGTCCGCTTTACCAGTTTAACTGCTGATTTTGGCTAACTTCGATATTTTCCGTCAAGCGACTGCCGTCTGACCTCCACAACCCGAAGGTGACATCAAAGCATTGCAATTAGACTAATTGTTGGACTTTTTAAGGGCTTCAACAAACCGTAGCGCCTGCCATTAGATGTTCGGATGGCAACCGGGACCAACGACTTAACGTGCTTTCCGAGGCATGACCAGACCAGTGCATATATTCATATTCATGCATGCAAAAATGCGCACTGCGCGGGGATCGAACCCGCGCCTCCTTGCGCAGCGGCCGCGTTCGCTAGCGCTACCCCACGGAGGCTGTCAAATACATGTTATCATATGCCTACTCTTTTTCCAACTATATATGTTGAGATTGGCCTCCGGTACTACTGGATGCATCTCAATACTAATATACATATTACAAGGAGCGCCTACGTATCTGAGTCCATAACCGATACTTCTTATAAGACCATGATGATAAACATGTCACTTCACCTTGCTAATCCTCTCAGCTATGTCGGTGACTCTGGTCCTCTGTCGGATTACCTCATTTCTGATGCGGTTCTTCAAAGAGACGCCCAACCTAGCCCGCTCCATAGCTCGCTGAGCGGCTTTAAACTTATGGACTAGTCTGACCGTTAGTGTCCACGTCTCGGCTCCGTAAGTTATGACGGGTAGGACGCACTGGATGAAGATTTTAGTCTTCAAACATTTTCACAACTTTGTCGGGTATTTTCGTCGCCCATAACCCGGGGGACGAAAATATAAGATAAAGTTTACCAAATGCTGCCCATCCCAGCTGGATTCTTCTATTTGCCTCCTTCTCGAAGTTGTTTTTCCCTGATTGCAACGTTTGCCCGAGGTATACTCGTACATATTCTGAAACAACTTCGAGCGGCATTCATTTGAAGTGGCAATGGGCTGGTCACATATGCCGCAGGACCGACAACCGTTGGGGTAAACGAGTCCTCGAGTGGAGACCGCGTCTTGGGCGAGATGGAGCGACGACATCAAAAAGGTGGCTGGTAGTGGCTGGCGGAGAACTGCTCAGGATCGAGCTTGTTGGCGTGCCATGGAGGAGGCCTATTTCCAGCAGTGAACGAGTAGAGGCTGATGATGATGATGATAAACATCTGACATTCACCAGGCCCGTGTGCTGAATAATACACCATGCTCATACTCTTACAGATACTTGCACTCCCTCTCATAAAAACACTCAAACACACCAGCACACATATGTGTTATATATCCTCCCTTGCGCCAAATTCCTGGGCCGTTGTCATACTTACATGACTAGCCATCCTCTATGCTACAACACTGTCTCCTAAGATACCGGATTACCTAGTTTAGGAGACAGGGTGACATGTTGTTTATAGATTAATGTAGATATTCTTTTGTACATCTGTTCTTATGTATGAATTATGTGTGTTTGTCATAATAAAGATTATATAATTCAACATCATCATCAACCTTTTTATCGTCCCACTGCTGGGCACAGGTCTCCTCTCATACAGAGAAGGATTGAGCGTAATCACCACGCTTGCTCAATGCGGGTTGGCGATTTCAGACTTAAAGTCCAGGTTTCCTCAAGATGTTTTCCTTCACCTTCAGTCATCGATGTTCAAGATATACTTAGAAAGTACATATAACTTTAGAAAAGTTACATTGGTACTTGCCTGACCTGGAATCGAACCCGCGCACTCATACTTGAGAGGCTGGTGTTTTAACCACCAGGCCACCACGACTTATATAATTATTATTTCTCTCTTTTCCCAGGTAGGAGGACTGTGTCTTACAGTGACAACTTATAGGCAAATTTAAATACTTAACAGTAATCTATAGTTATCTTTTTGGGCTATAATATTTTGACATCATATTTAAAACTGTTTGACATTATATATAAATATATTTGACATTAGACTTAAATCTTTTTGACAATATATATAAATCTGGCCGACATTTTATTTAAAACCGTTTGACATCGTATTTAATTCTGTGTGACATTATATTTAAATCTGTTTGACATTATATTTAAATTTGTTCGACATTATATTTAAAACGCGAGATCGTATTTAAATCTGTTTGACATTAAATTTAAAATTGTTTGACATTATATTTAAAAAAAAGAATCGGGTTTAAATTAAAAATTATTTTATAGTTATATTTATATTCGTATATAAACTGCATCTGTAGATATGCAACATGATGTAAATTGTTTAATGAACGAATGAAATGATAATATAATAAATCATATGATTTTAACTGCACTGGGTTCGATTCCCGCACGGAACAAATATTTGTATGGCCTACAAGCAGTTGTTCCGGGTCTGGCTGTTTATGTATGTGAGTTTATATGTTTGAAAAAGCACCCACGAACAGGAGAAATTACCAGTGTGGGGCGACATTAAAAAAAAAAAGGTTTCATCTCAATTTCAACCAATTCATGTTTTCAATATTAAACAATCCATACTGTGTTACTACTTTTCGGAATATATTCTAGATGAGTTGAACTCTCAGCTCATAGCCTACTATTTCTATGAATCTAACGCTCCAACGAGTTTGAAAATATTATCAACATTGTCAAAGTTAACTTTGTAATGTCTCGTCTCCCTGTCATATGATTTTAAAGCCACATAAAGGCTTCCAACACAAACGCATCAATGTTGTTTAGCACTAAAAATAGGTATATAGTGGTACTAAAAATCCTTGGACGAGTTTATTTCGCTACCAGCTTTTGCTCACGGCTTAGTTGGGTGTCGGAAAATGCCTCACAGAATAGTATTTTTGCACAAATTAAAAATACAGTCCTAAACTAATTGGATAGATAAGACCTGGGCATGGTGACAGGGACTATTCCGAGATACTGCTCGTTAAACATCAACTTCTGCACAACAGGCATAACTGACACATCGTAACGGGGTTCACGAAGACCGATGCCTCCTGGGTCAGGGTTGCGGGTTGGTTAAACAAGAAACCGTGGCCCTGGCCGACACGCAGGCAAGAGAAGAAAGACGGATGAGTTTTAGTCAGTAAAAGTCTGACACGCCCTTCCGCTCTGCACAGAGCGGGAGAAATATTTTTTGATGATTTCCCATCCCAAAAATAGAAAAAAAATTTGAAGACTCCCAGATCTTATAAAGATGTTCTCGACAGGCCAGGAGACTTAATTAACTGGAGGGAGGTGGGAGGGTTGGTTATACCACTACATCGCCATGATTAATGCATAATGGTGTTACTTGAAGGACTAAGAACGGAAATACGACACAAGTCCGAAATCTTTCATAGAAGAGTTTAAAATATTCTAAATTTGGGAATACATTATCCCCATTTACTGTAACATCAACAAGAAAAATAACTCAAACATGTCGTAATAAATTCCGTATGTCCGCTTTCAAACTTTGAATTACTTCGCTATTGAAAATCACCAGAGATCGGGACTTCGCAATTCGTCCGATTCAGCGGAGAACTTAGTCTGCGTTCACGTGAACAGTTTTCTTTAGTAGTCAACTTTGGACGTATGTGAGTATACGGCAGATTGTACGAAAATTTAGTGGCTTGAAGTTTACAGTAATAATTTATGTGTGTTATAATCGGGCGTGGTTTGTTTTTTTACTGTTTGAAGCTGTAATATATCTACGCTAGTAAGGGCTTGAAGATAAGTAATAGAAGCGTATATGCATCGAGTTAATCACTGATTTTGAAGGGTACCTATTGGTTTTGAAGAGAGTCTTGACTTTCCCCATCAATGGTAGGTCATAATTATCTAATATAGAAGCGGCGAGTCATCCTTACTAATATCACAGTATAAAAATCATACAGTAGGACTACGCCTTAAAACTCGTGTAAAATGCCGACATCGTCTAGACAGTAATGCATCGGCCAGCATTGTCACAAAAAAACAATATTTATAAAATTATTTATTTATTGCAGATCAGATTTTTTTCTCCGTGGTAGGCCATAACATCGGCCGCCGGCAGAAGTTACCACCCACCAAACAAAGCCTTGCCGCCAAGCGATTTGTCGTGTTCCGGCATGATGTCTGGTGAAGCCGTACGGAGGACGGGTCTGAACAGTTGTGTTGCGATGTGTGCCGGGTACGATGCGCCTAATGTTCTTGTGTTGGGAGTTTGGTCGTGGAGGGTGAAGATCTGAAGAGATCAATCTCCCTTTGGCGCAGCATCGTTGGTCGTGTTGTTGGGTTTTGCATCACCTCGCTCAACTGCCGTCTTCCTTCCTATTCGCTCAGTTTTTCTGAGTGACCTATTCAAGCTTAATAAACTAGCGCGCTTTACCATCAACGATCGCATCACTGCTTACCATCAGGCGGGATTGCGGTCAAGCGCTAGTTTATAATTATTAAAAAAAAAAATCAACATCGATATCTGTATTATAAATAAAACAATAATACATATGAATATAATAATGAAAACAATTTTTAACCCCCTCTTTACTGCATGTATTATCATGGAGTTGAGTATGAAAATAAAAAATGGTGATGACGCGTATACAAAGAGGTTTTATAAATAATTGAACAGATACAGACTTGATAACTAGTTACTGTGACACTTACTGTACTGTAATATTCTTTAAGTGAAGTTTAAATGAATAAATAATTCAGTTGTCAGTGCAACATCACGGTTCGGAAAAGTTCACGGCTTGAATTCTGCCCGTGATAGTTGGTATTAAATCTCTTAAATTATCATCGTTATAATTAGCTTAGATAAGTATAACAATGAATAAAAAAAATTTTCGGTTTCCAGGGTACCAGAACACTATGTTCGTAAAGACTAATTAAAAGCAACTGCAGGAAAAGTATGGATTAGAAAAGCTTTAAACAGAATAGAATGGAAAGAAATGCAGGAGGCCTTTGCCAAAGGGTAAACAGACCAAGTTGTCGGTAACTCGGTGTCAATGACTCATCAAAGTCACTAGCATAAGTTACTTTTCTTTGTAAATATTATATCTGAATAAAGGCTTATATTATTATTATTATTTCTTTATTTGTCTTCTTTTACATTTAGTAACATTTTTAAATGACGCTGCCGGCAGTAGTGCGGAGGATGGTCGGCAGCTCAGAGTCGTGGGACGCGGTGCTGTCCTTCTGCGAGGACGTGATGTCGCAGAAGGAAGCTGCGGAACGGGAGAGGGAGATATCAACTCCCTTCCCGGGCCGCAGAAGACGCACCGGGCGCCGAGGAAGTGCGGATAACGCCCTCTTCCGTCCCCCATGAATGGGTCCAGGGGCGAGGGACATGGGGAAGTCCCCGCCCACCCTACTGATGGACCCCGGAGCGGAGGCGCGCGCCTTTAAGGCGATGCACGGGGTAGTTTAACACCCCACTACCCCGTGCAGGAGACGAGGCCCGGACAGACCGGGCCAGCACGAGGATGTGGGGCCGTGGAAGAATTTAGACTCCCCGCGGCCCCACGTGCGCTCGTGATAGAAGAGACATCGGGGTGGTTTTAGTTAGTAAAAGTCCGACAGACCCCGTCGCCCACCCCAGGGCGGCGGACATCCTATGAGGATTTCCACCCCGGAAAAAAAAAATAAAGGCTCTTGGCTATCAAACCATTGGCCGATACGGCAATCGGTACAATGACTGCCGAGTTCACATTCCACATGTCAAAAATCTCGTGCGCCAAGTCGAGCTACTTAATTTGTTTCTCTTTCTCAGCTTTTACGAGATTCCCGTCATGTGGAATGGTAACATCGACAATCATTGCGAGGCGCGCTAATCGATCTATCACCACTATGTCAGGCATATTATTATTATTATTATACCTCTTGTCACGCACACAAAGTCACAAGGATTACCCACACATAGGGCCGCGCGCTGAGTTGAACTGTCTGTATAAGTCTATGCCACCCGAAATGATGTTATTATTATTATAATCTACGCTTGCCGAAGTTGGTCCGTGGAAAGGTAGATGGTCACCTTACATACCATGACTTCTTCGTGCCTCGGAAAGCACATTAAGCCCTTAATCCCAGCTGTAATTACTCGACTGTCAAAGATTTACTTATGACAGCCGGAATTCGTCAGTAGCCCAAAAATCTGACAATCAGTCTTTTCTGGCTACAATTTAACGATTACAATTTAAGTGTCTTCAAGGCTAGAGTAAATAGGGTCTTAATAAACTAGTGCCCTTTACCATCAACTATTGCGACACTGCTTACCATCAGGAGAGTCAAGCTCTACTTTTAAAAAAATCTTGCAAAACACAAAGCTACCTAACCATAAAACTACATCAAACTATATCCATTGTTTTAAAAATTAAATTGATACTCTCTATTTTTAACAAAAAAATCCTTTATCCAAAATGTACCACAGTTAGCCTTTTGTACCCAGGGAGCACAGGTAATATAGAAAGCTGAAACAAACGCCAAAAAAAAACTTCGTCCCTATCGAATCACCTCCCAGTACGCTGTACGGAGTCTAATAAAAAAGCGATACAAAACACATATGGGAACAAGGCTACCGAAACTGGAACTGCCATCACACTTTGAAACATTCTTCACGCGTGGAGCCGTCAGAACTCTTAACTCAATTAAAAGTTAAAAAGAAACATCCTTGTGTCGTAGCCCGGACTAGTGGTGGGCCATAAAACATAAACGTATCCACTACACGATCGTAAAACGAAAAAAAAACACGCGAGTCGGTCAAAAATTCAGCACATCCCTACGAATTGTAACGGTGGGTTCAGATGTTGCACGAGATCCTTCAGTTTCTCTTTATTTTAAATTCAGTATTTCTTTCCCTTTTTCTTATTTTAATTTATCATGGAATATTATCAAAACATAATAGGGATATTGCCTGGGTAAAAAAAAATATTCTATTTAGTCCGTCATTCAGATAGAAAAATATTGGATACGTATATTTTGTTTTATCAAATCAACAAAAATTTACAAATATAAAAGGCATCAAAGATCAGGAGTGGTGGCTGGTGACCTCACTGCCCGCTAAAAGTGTAGCGTGCAGTGACGTCACACGAATTTTCAACGCACTGTGTCGTCTTCATTTTTTGTTTATATGAAAAAAGAAAAAGTACGTGTCTTGTATTTTTTTGGAAATCTGACTGACGGACTAATTAGTTTTTTTTAGTCAACTACCCTATTGTCTTAATCAATAAAGTGTCACCTCACGTCTTTGACATACAGCAATGGATTGGAACGATTTGGCTGTAGCAATTTTCTTGTCAGATTATAAAATAAAAGTCTTCAAGGCTTGAATGAATAAGCTCATAATAAAATAGTGCGTTTTACCATCAACAATTGTATCACTACTTATCATCAGACGGAATAACGAGATATTTTAGCAGCAGTTTTTTAAAACAATAACGTTAAACTTAACCCATTACGAACCAACATGCTACATTTTCTAAAATACATGTAGACAATTAGCCTCATAAATCGGTCGGCAATCATCTTTTCATCTTAGCTCCAGTGATTCATAATGGTAATGTTGTGTCCAGCTAGGATAAGCCATTGAACAAAACAGTCTGCAATAAACTAGCCAAAAAATTACAAATAAAACTAAACTCTAAAATAAAAAAATAAAATTCAAAACCTTTCGAAGCGCACGTCCCAAAGAGAAACCAACAAAAGAGTGGCCATATAACTCAGAGTAACTCGCTGACAGTTGCCTGCTGCGTCCCATCTGAACCCAACCTCATGCCGACCGTAAAACCGAATGACCGACGTTTCGTGAATTTTTACGATGTATCAGAAAAAGCGGTGTACACTGCGTATATTTAATATTAAAGACGCACTGTCATGGCTCGTGTTATGAGTTTAATATATTCAGTTGATAAATAAGAGTGGAATTATTGTGTAACGAGTTGGGTATATTCAATGCATTTGTTTTTAAATCTACTGATTTTTTATGGTGATTGCTATGACAGAATATATGCTAAGCGCACAAAAATCAATGTTAAATAGTCAAAAACGTTGAAAAAGGAATGTGAACGTTTTTAAAATTACGAAAATTGACTACTGGTTGTACAATATAATTAGAATGTAGATTATTAGAATGTATATAAATTAACACTAAATAAAAAATTGAACTTATACTGAAAACACTTGAATTTGGACCGAACTATGCGCAAAAGCCTTGAAAAACTACTTCCAAATGGGACTCCAGCACGCGGAACGGGCACAGGCATTCAGGCAAGGCAGTTAGGTACAATTCACAATTAATAGAAAGTTCTCTAGATTTTGCCAGTCAGAGTTTACAAATCACTAACATCATTTTTTTTTTAATAACTATAAACTAGCGCTTGACTGCAATCCCGCCTGATGGTAAGCAGTGATGCGATCTTTGATGGTAAAGCGTGCTAGTTTATTAAGAGCCTATTCACTCAGAAAAACTGAGCGAATAGGAAGGAAGACGGCAGTTGAGCGAGGTGATGCAATGTTAAACCCAACAACACGACCAACGATGCTACGCCAAAGGGAGATTGATCTGAAGGCCCTCCACGGTCAAACTCCCAACACAACAACATTAGGCGCATCGTACCCGGCACACATCGCAACACAACTGCTCAGACCCGTCCTCCGTACGGCTTGACCAGACATCATGCCGGAACACGACAAATCGCTTGGCGGCAAGGCTTTGTCTGGTGGGTGGTAACTTCTGCTTTCAAACTTCTTCTTCATTAGTTACATAACTGTTAAAGAAAATACAAGCTTCTTTACAATTAGCGTTCGAGAGTATTGAATTCATGACCTTCCGATCTCTAAATTGTCTAAATCAAACTATTTCTCTCTCTCTGTATTAAACTGAACACATTCACATTTTTGGAGAAGAAACTTTTCCCATTAAAAAGGCAAAATTGTTTGATGGAATACGAGTATATCCTGTTCTGATTCTATGCACTATAATAATCATTTTTCTACTTAATCGACTATCTGTAAACCAAGGGATACGAGGAGGCTGACATTAACATGACAAAGTACTTGTAGAAATGAAGTTAGCCTACCTACCTTTTAACAAAAGGTGGAGACTACTTACTATCTATGATATGGAGAATGATGTTGATACAATATCCATCTTAAAGCAAAATCAACCTTATACATTAAGTATAAAAACCAATATCAATCTTCTCTGGTCTTACTATAGTTAGCTTTAAAAACAAGAGTTCTCAAATCACTAGGCCACGTACGTAAAAAGATACTAAACTTAAGTACACACTACTAACACTAAAGAAAACTACATACGAAACCCTAACGTGGAACCATGAAAAGGTTACGTAAAATACTTCCCCTTTATTCCACTCACAGTAAGTAACATTAACAGCATTACCATCAAAAAGATGTTCACACTACACAACACAATTAAACACGAATCTGTAAAAATCTACATCCCTAAATGCAATTGCCTGCATTGCTTTAACAAATTAGTATTCAGTATTAACAGAAGAAACACAGGTACCAACTCTTTGTTAGACTAAAGGACTAGTTGTCTGCAGGTGGAGCCAGCGGAGGCAATAAAAAACAAAAAAGAACAGCTGTAAAAATACAGTGAAAAAAGTAGAAAACTCCGAAGTAGAGAGGAATGTGCTTATATAACGGTATCCAGATTTTTATGTCTCGCTATTTTTCGCCTTTGCACAACGAACTTACAAAGGTTTTTGTTATTATTAAAACACTTTGATGTTAGTTAGAAAGTGTTTTTTGATAGTAAATATCGTATTTATTTAAGGGGAACACGTTTATTTTTAAAAGGTATTTCTTTTTTGCTAAAAGCTCTTTCGTTTTTCAGATTCTGTGTAAAATAAACAATGAAACGTTGGACTGTAAATAGATATCTGATGTAAAAACAATAATGCCAAGAGGATAAGCGAGAGAATAATAAAATTATATGCGCCAGAAATAATATTCTGCGATAACTGACACGTTTGTACCTAGAGCGTGGCATTTGTAACAATTTCAAACGATGTGTTGACTACAGAATGTAGACAAGGTGGCTATAACAGTGAACTTGCCTACTTTGGGTTTAGTGGAGAGGCGTGCGAAGAGGCTGATTGGCAACCCAGATTTAACTCAAAACGGTCTACAAAGCCTGGACGCACCGGCGTAGAGTAGCCAGCCTTTCGGTGTTCTATGTGATGTATTTTGGTGAATGTGCGAGGCAATTGCATGATTTAACTCTCCCATCTCCGTTCCACCATCAGAAGATCCGTCGCACGGCGAGTTACCAGCCTTACGTTATTAACACCACTACGATCCGGACGAAGAGTTTCGCCTGCTCTTTTATACTGCGTACATCGAGGGACTAACAATTTGCCGGCGGCGGTGTCTCCGTCCGACTATAATTTGAGTGTCTTCAAGGGTGTCCGTTGCATAGGCTCTTAATAAACTAGTGCGCTTTGCCATCAACGATTGCGTTACTGCTTACCATCAGGCGGGATTGTGGTCAAGCACTAGTTTATATAATTTATAAAAAAAACATTTTTTTTTCTATAACTATTTCGGAAAGATCTCCAACATATTTTTATAATGAATAGGAGAGCAGTCTGGCCCTATATAAATTTTGTTTGGGTAGTTTTTGAGTAAGCCAATAATGCATATTTTTGCCAATTATTTTATTAATGATATTATAACTTCCTATCACACATATTTGCACAGCAATATTAAATGCGTTTCTTGTGGAAAACGAATAAAATTGTTAATAAAAGTAAAACATTAACAAAACTCAAACAACTTCAAGAAAAAAAAAGTGTTTTTTTTTTTTGGTTTTTATAAACCATTTTTGTTTATACCTGTAGTTCACAAACTGTAGTGTAGAGGTAACGGTCACACACCAGAAAGCCAACAAAGTATCAACTTTTCAATCGTTACAAATAACTGCTGCTTTGAGTTTGAGATGCTCTGCACATGAGCCCCGAGTGGGCGTCTCGGTTTTAAGGAAATTCTCACCAGTTGATAGTCTTATTTGACCACCAGAATTAACCTAGTTCCCAGTCTTGCATCACTGCTTACTATTTGACAGGATTGCAGTCAAGCTCTAGTTTATAATTAAAAAAAAAAACAGATACTGGCCACAATGCTGTCTACGATATTGTCAACGCTATCATAAACACGTCTGAATGTGTTAAGTACTACACATTAGATATGTATTTCACACTCGTGAAACATTGCGAAATGTTTTAGTCTCTCAAGAACACATCAATCCTATTTTTTTTATTTCATTCGATGTCTTGTCACTATTTTGAAATTACTTTAGGCTAATAACTTTCTGTCATAAGCCCGTGTCTCAGAGCGACAACCTTGTACGCTAATCATATGTGTGTGTGTTTGCATGTGATAAAATTTAGGTTTATTATATGTTTGTCAATACAATCCTCTACGTCGACTGTCTTAGCCTTTTCCAATCCTATCACTTCAAATATATTTTTATTTTTATGTTAAAAAATATCTCAATTAATTTTTCTCCTCAATAAAATGAGCTACACGATAAAATTTTACCGAGATAACGAGACAGAGTATTGTGTAAAACGTCTCCGGTGGGCCGTTCGTCTTGCACAGTAGCAGCTGGCAACAACACGCGAAGGCGAGATTAAACAGACACCGTTTTTAAAATCTCAGACGATAATGTGGAATTTAAGAGGCGTTCTTTGAAATAATTTTATTCAGGGGTTGGAATTAAATTATTAACTGTACAGGAAAGAAAATACGTTTATGTGCGGCAAACATGACGCATTAATAGATCATAATAAATCTTCCTTTTCTTCTTCAGTCTATAGAAGTCCACTGCTGGACAAAGGGCTCCCCCAAGGCTTTCTATGAAGACTAGTGTTGTGCTGCCCACATCCATCGGCATCTAGCAATAATTAACAATAATCAACAAGTTGATTATGTTATATGAGACAGAGCCCCGACTAGATGTGATAGACAACAATTTTATTTTTTTATTTTATGTCATAAACATTGCCCCACGCTAGGAAATGTTCCTGTATTCCTTGTCTATTTTTTTTTTTTTAATATTGCCGTCTTTCTCTTCTTGCTTAGCAAGAATTCGTAGGTGTGTTCACAAGCATTTAAACTCACATATAAATAATTCATATACAGTATGTTAAGAAAACCCTGTCCGACCCATAAGGATAATAAAGGTTAGGTAAACACATGGCCAAATATAATATAAAATTTTACGTAAACATCATAGTACAAATGAATTTTGAAATAATCTTTTATTCCCGCGAATTAATTCCAACTTCCTCGAAATTTCGTAATTTTTAAAAGTGACAACACCCGTATTATTATGAGCGAATAGCGATGCGACCACGTGCCGCGTGCCCTGCCGCCCGCCGCCCGCGGAAGGGTGGTTAACGCACATTTATTAAGTTACCTCTTTTTGCGAAATAATATTTATTTTTTTAGTGGGATTTTTTTAAGTTTAGCCCGGTTTTGTATCCATTAGTAGAATCAGTTATCGATACCTAACAACACCTTCACGGGTCGGACAGGGTTTTCTTAACATACTGTATAAACAAACAATAAATAAAACACGTTGTGAGTTTGAGTTGAGTTGAGTTTTTTTTTTATTCTGTATGTATACACATGTTTGGGCAAATAAAATTTCTTATTGTTATTCTTATTCTGTGTTTCACGCGCGCCCCAAAGAGATGTTAGCATATCGTGACGGGATCCACAAAGACCGATGCCTGGCTCAGGGTTGCGTGTTGATCAAAAGAGAAACCGTGGCCCCGGCGCACAGGCAAGTGAAGAAATACGGGTGTGTTTTAGTCAGTAAAAGTCTGTCATGCCCTTCCGCTCCGCCCAGAGCGGGAGAAGTCATTTGATGATTTGCCATCCACAACAAAAAAAAAAACAAACCTCAAAGTATCAATGCGTAGCGCTGTTTTTTGGGAAAGTATTCTATTCTATTATCTTAAGTATTAAGAGCCTATTCGCTCAAAAAAACTGAGTGAATAGGAAGGAAGATAGCAGTTGAGCGAGGTTATGCAATGTTAAAAACAACAACATGACCAGTGAGGCTGCGCCAGAGGGAGATTGATTTGGATATGCTCCACTATAAAACTCGTGGCACAACAACATTAGGTGCATCGTACCCGATACACATTGCAACACAGCTGCTCAGACCTGTCCTCTGTACAGCTTCACCAGACATCATACCGGAACACGACGAATCGCTTTGCGGCAAGACTTTATCTGGTGAGTGGTAACTTCTGCCGACAGCCGATTTTATGACCTGCCTTTTCCCAATTATGTTGGAGTAGCTTCCAATCTAGCAGAAAATAGATGAATAGGTACCAGTATTTTCCATGGAACGACGGCCTATCTGACCTCCACAATCCATTTAATACGGCACCTCTTAGTAAGACTATTTACTGTCAAAGATATACTACTGATCTACCGTAGTACCATGAAAATGGTACACACAATCTATTGTATGTTCGTAAATGTATTTCTAAGTATTGTGTTAATTTAAGAATCTCCATATGTAAGCTTGGCATGCAACTGTTGACAAGTGGCTGTCAGAAATGAGGAGATCCGCAGAAAAACGAGACTAACCGATATAGCCCGAAGAATTGAAACACTTATGTAAGTGTCAGTGCGCCGGGCACATTGTTCGTAGGACCTATGGCCAATAGGGCCAACGGATTTTCGAGTGGCGACCACGCACCAGACGGCGCAGCGCTTGCCTCCCCGGCAAGGTGGACGGACGTCCTAGTGAAGATCGTGGGAAAACGCTGGATGCGGGAGGCGCAGGACCGGTTGTCCTGGAGATCCATGAGGGAGGCCTATTTCCAGCAGTGGGCGTCCTTCAGCTGAAATGATGATGATGATGCAACTGTTTTTGCCCTTAAAATACTAATGTGTTTCTTCTTCTTAAGCCTATAGATGTCCACTGCTGGACAAAGGTCTCCCCTAGGGTTTCCACAATGACCAGTCTAGTGCTACCTGTATCTATTCTACTGTGTTTAATCTATATCTATACCAATATGTAAAGCTGAAGAGTTTGTTTATTTGTTTGAACGCGCTAATCTCAAGAACTACTGGTCCGATTTGAAAAAAGATTTTTGCGTTGGATAGCGCATTAATCCAGGAAGGCTTTATGCTATATAACATCACGCTGCGACCAATAGGAGCGAAGCATAACTAACTCCACACGAACGAAGTCGCTGGCGGCCACTAGTTTGTTACATTTTAGATCGCTGTACCTAAAATTGGAATCAAGACATCACGTAACAGAAACACGTTTCCCGTTTGCATAAAACAAGGAAAAAACGAAATATAAAACCTGAATGACACTAGAAAAAAGAAATTGAAAAATTAGCCGTAACTATTATTTCACGTTCAATCGCAAAACAGAAAATAAATAATTACCTTAACCCCATACAACAATATTAATATTATCACCCCATTAAAATTCCTCTACATATTATCCCATAAAGGATCAACAGAAGCCGTGCTAACAACCCCTTCTACACCGGAGGGTATAACCCTCACGGACCGAGAAAACAATGAAGATACACAATGCATTCATTGAGGACATCTCTAGCGAACCGTGTACCTTGTATGAACACAAACATGTTACGCTGTGTTATTTTATGGCAAAACATGGTATAAGCTCAATCCGATCGTGGAATCCTTGTTTTTATGAAAAACAATGATAAGCGTTGGTACCTGGCTGTACCGTGTGGTACCGGGCTTAGAATAGTACCAACCCATATCTTCCTGTGGGTGTCATAAGAGGCGAATAAGGGAACTCTCACCAGGGAAGGCGGACAGCAGCGCTTCTTCTGTGTAATATCAAATCACTGCGATCCCCAAACCGCGTCCCAAGCGTAGGGATTATGGTAATGCCCCGCAATGGAATGAAAGCCTTGGGGGAATCCTTTGTCCAACAGTGAACGTCTATAGGTTGAGAAAAATAAGAAGAAGAATGATAAGCGTATTTATTTTTCTTTTATTCTCACATTGGACGCCCACCAACAGAGCAAAAAACTATTACATATGCTGATCTTTATACATCCAGGATACTGCACGCGAGGCGATAAAATACAGACACTCGCACAGCATCGACTCCGCACTTCTATAACTCCATTCAAATGGGTACCGTTCTTTGCTGTTATTTTAATAAAATAAAGTACTTAGTTTTACAAAACGTAGTTTTAATATTGATAGATTTCAACGTAATATGTCAAAGACAATTAATAATATTCATATATAATCTATGACTATTACTAATTGTCTGTGAAATATTATGCGTACTTTACAAAGTTCGAACTAGAGATGTAGGTACACCTCATGAAATAAATCGGTAAAGTAAGGTTCAATACTTCTCATTTCTACATTTTCAATATTTTTGAGAATCTATGAATTTTATTTTATCCTAATAGAACGCCATCCCAAATCACTCGATCCAGAAAATGAACGTTATCCCTATTCACTCCATTTCGAATGAAAGCTATCTCGAATCACGTAATTCCGAATGGGCAGTATCCCGAATCAGGATTGAAGAGTTGTTCTGCCTAAAAGACATAAAAAAAATATGTTGTGTTTTTAACCTAGGTTAAAGCGCATAATATTGACACAAAAAGTGAAGACAAATAGAAGTAGAGTTGTGCAAATCATCACCATCAACCTTTTTTTTTATCCTCCCACTGCTGGCCACAAGAAGGATTGAGCGTAATCACCACGCTTGCTCAATGCGGGTTGCTGATTACAGACTTAAATTCAGGGTTTCCTCAAGATTTTTTCCTTCGCCTTGTAATCAGTCAATGGTGTCCAAGATATCTACCAAGCCGCACTGGTACCGCGTGGTCCTCACTGAGAAGAGTCCTGTCTCAACAATACTACATTATATTATACTTTGGGGCTAACTCAATCTGTGTGATTTGTCCGTATATTTATATTCTGATTCTGCGCGGGTTCGACTCCAGGCCAGGCAAGTAACTTTTATAAGTTTTATGTACTTTCTAAGTTTATTTTGGACACCAATGACTGATTAAAAGGTGAAGGAAAACATTTTGAGGAAACCTGGACTTTAAGTCTCAATCCTTCCCTGTATGAGAGGAGACCTGTGCCCAGCAGTGGGTCGATAAAAGGTTAATGATGATGATGATGATTGATTGGTGGTGGTGGTGGCTTATAGCAGATTTAATTAAAACATGTTTTATATAATCCCAATAGGACGATGGCCTACTGCTTATTCAGTCAAGTACCCGAGCTGTACTTGAGAACTTGGCCAATACTTGCCTAAATTTAATATCTCAGTGGGGCGGCGGCCCAGTCCAGGGTCGCCCCAGCGTATGACAGGTGTCCAGTCTAATACGTCAAACGACGTTTGAGAGAGGGCACAGTAGCTGTCTGGAACGGGAGGTACACCGGCGGGGCCACGGCTGGGGTCACGCGAATGTTCTTCCCCGATGTGGTGCGCGCGCGCAAGGTCCTGAAGTGCCTCGACAGGACGTCTATCTGGGCGCAAATTTTGACGGGTCACGGCGGCTTCGCCGCGTACCTGCATCGTTTTAAACTAAAGGATAGTCCAGCCTGTGTGTGTGACACACAGGCGTCCGAGACCATACAGCATTTGCTCTTTGAATGCCCGAGGCACAACCGCGACAGGTACGACCTGGAAATAAGTACAGGCAGAGTAGTAGATGAAACAACCATAGCCGACCTAATGGCTGACAAGCACTCCAGGCCGTACCTGGAGCGGTTTTGCCTCAAGGTCGCAAAACAGTCAGTGGAGAGAAACCGGACGAGGGCAGCACAGCCAAGCACTGTGCCGTCAAATTCGTAATAGTAAGTATGTGTGATATAGATTAAGGATAGTATGTTATAAATATTAAAAGAAAGATGACAAAAAAGATGACAAAAGAAAACAAATGATGACGTGGGAAAAGAGAGACCCCGAAAAAATGACAAGGCCAATGCCGCAAAACAACAAGCGCGAAGAAACTGAATTGGCATAAAAAATAACAGATAAAAATGATTCTTGCTACGCAAGAAGAAAAGAGACGGCACATATTAAAAAAAAAATATCTCAGTGGGGTGATCATAACCACCTAGCGTTTGCGCCGCATAAAACCTATCAACTTCTACTAAAAGGTAATCTTAAATCATTGCCTACTATTAAATTTAATAACGTTCCCGTTAAAAAACAGCAATCCGTATGCTACCTTGGTATGATCTTAGAAAGGAATTATTCATTTATCGAACATATAAAAATAGTTGGCGAAAAAGCTAAAAGGAACTTTTATGCTCTAACTAGAATATCCAAAGCAATCTGGGGTCTATCATTCCTAACTTTAAAAACTATATATGGAGCTACCTACTTAAGATGTATGGGCGGCACGACGTAAACTGCTTCAAAGCCAACGTTTGGCATTGATATTTTTATGCAAGGCGTATAGAACAGTCAGTACTGAAGCCTTACCGGTACTGGCAGGTGTACTTCCAGTCGATCTTGAGGTACAGCGACGTGCTTCAATGTACTACTCCGCGAGGGGGGAGGCCATGGACACTAATTTTGTTACACAACGCGACTTTAATAAAATTTCTAGATTATTTAAACCTCAGACTGAAGTCTGGGAGGACCTCTTATCCGAATGGCAAAGTAGGTGGGATAATTCCATCAAGGGCCGGCACCTCCATCTATTCTTTCCATCCGTTGGCGATCGGCTGGCTAAGACATGGCTGGAGGTTGACCACAGCGTTGCCCAATTTCTCACAGGTCTTGGCAACTTTAAAAGTAAACTGTATTATTTTAAACTTGTTCCTTCGCCTTTGTGTCAATGTTCTAAATCGAACTGTGAATTTGAACAGTTCGCACATCATATCTTGTGGGAGTGTATTCTTTGGCAGAATGAACGCAATATTATGTTGGATAGTCTACAAGTTACATCCTGAGTCGTTTATTATACGGACCTTGTAGAAACTAGAACCAATTTCCGTGCGTTCAGGCGCTTTTGCCATACCTATTATTGGAATCAATTGTAACAGCATATACCTACTTACGACCCATTAACTTAATCAAATTTTAACCCGTGGTGCTTGGCAATCTGGGTTTCTCCCAGTTGCAATAATGTCCCTTTGTGCCGATTGGCCTAGTTCTGTTCTGTCTCCTGCTTGTTATGGAGGGAAGTGGAAATAATATCTTTTTTCTTACTCCTCCGCTATTCTTTTCTGATTAATTTCGTTGCGGGACCCAAGACAGTTGAATCGTTTGTCCGGGACTCGGCGAGCTTCATTGCTCGGCGTTTTCCTGGCGGTCTCCACTGTTGATTCTGGCTTTCAGGAGTTGCAGTGGGTGGGAAAATTGAGGCGGGTTTTGTCCCATAAAAAAAAAAAATTAAAAAAATCCCAATATAGCTTAGAATAGCAACTACGAACAAAAGACTATAATATAAAATCAATCCATACTGATACTATAAATGCGAAGGTATCTCTGTCTGTCTGTCTGTAATGAAATTTGATACACAGATAGTCTAGATTTCTAGAGCCTGATAAAGGACATAGACTATATAACATGCCGCTATGACCAATGGGAGCAGAACAATAACAAAAAATGTTGCCAAAACGGGAGTGAATGCAGGCGTACGTATTGCTCCCATTATTTTAACAGGCGCTTATTTTATATCAACTGAGCTCCTGTAAACTGAAGTCCACGCGGACGGAGTCGTATAAAATAAAACAGCAACAAGCAACAGCTAGTATAAAATAAAATATAAAATCTAATAAAGGTACCAAATTGGCAGACAAAGACATTGCATTGAAAACCTAACCTTCAGTAAACGCAAATTAAGTTTATTTATTCTGAAAATTAATCTATAGAAAGCAATTTAACACCCACATAAGGCTTTCAATACACAAACTGAAACAGAGGTAAGTGTTTACAGCAGTGGAATTTGATCCCAACAAACTATAAGGCTCCATCACTTCATCAAAGTCACTCAGGTTTGAGCCTTTCTAAGGCCATGTTGCCTTTAATAAACATGTTTTCTCAAAAATTTTCTAAGACCTATTGTTGGAAATATTATCATAGGTAATAAAAGATTTCTAGTTCAATGGTTCTACGCCTTATTTTCAATAAAATACAAAGAGCATATTGTAAATAGGTACATTTATAAAAAGTCTTCTAGTTCTAGTTCTAGTAGATAAATTAAATTAGAAATACTGTCAAAGAAAAAAGAAATCAAATTATTTAAACAAAAATAAAAATGTTTAGACTTCATCATCAACCTTTTTCATCTTCCCATTACTGGTCACAGGTCTCCTCTCATACAGAGAAGGATTGAGCGTAATCACCACGCTTGCTCAATCCTAGTTATAAACAATCTGTTTGGCAAATTTCATCAAAATTTGTCCAGCCGTTTGAGCTTCAAAAAGTGACAAATACACAAGCGAATTTTCGTCTTTAATACTATTAGTGGGATACACAATATAAATAACTATTTTGTTCATTCCGTTCTTTTTTTATATATAAATTATAAAACGTGCGTGACCGCAATCCCACCTGATAGTAAACAGTGATGCAATCGTTGATGTAAAGCGCATTAAGAGCCTATTCACTCTAGCCTTGAAGACACTTGAATTTTAGTCCGACGGAAACACAACCGCTGGCAAATTGTTCCAGTCCCTCGATTTACGCGGTATCGGTAGATGTTCTCATAATCTCTGATTAATCTTTCAAAATAATTACAACTGCGTATATCTATCTGTCCCAACATCTTATTTCACCCATATTATTGTTAGCCTAGTGTGCCCTGATTTTGTGTAAACTTAATAAACAATAATTACGAAACGGCTAAGGGGTTCTGTGCGGCAAGAACTTGGCACCAAAGGTAATCTTCGTCAAGTTTAAACTAAGTTTAATGTAAACTGTCGAGGTTTCACGGATTAGCGGTTAACAGTCGCTAAACCCCATCAGGGCCCATGACACAGTATAAGCATTTACCAGTAGGCTAACGTCGGTTTATTTGCCGTGCATTGTAGCCCATCCACGCGGGTGTTTCTAAATTGGTTGTAACGTATTCACATCTGCAGGGTGATTGCGTAACATTCTATTAGTAGCAAGGGATTTAATTTTGACAGTACAACGATATTCATTACGTTCTTTACATTGTTCACCAGATACATTTTTGAACATATGGATCAATGGACTAGAAATTCTCTTCAAAATGATGCAAATTGATAGTAAGAATGTGTTACTCAGTTAGGGCACTGGCCCTGTAAGAATACGCTGCAACAATTTACTTTTTATATGTCGCAGTATTATGCCGAAATATGAGCCTGTGGACGCATGGGGAACAGTAATGTTCACTCATCCTCCAAAATCCGCCAAACTTTGCAAAAAAAGCTTGGGACTGAGCTGCTCGTTCTGTTACGCATTATTATTGCAATATGCGTAATTATAAGGTTAAATTAATAATAATAATAATAATGTTTATTGGTGCAAAACCTTACAGAGAAGCTTAATATCTAGCTAAAATTAAAGGCGCACAAAAGTTGAAACCCTGACTCCCCAACTAGGAATTACCTGTGACTTAGGAGTCAGTGTTCTGCCATTAGAATGACATAAGCTGATATTGTTCAGGAAAATATATTACTAAACATATTGCATTTGAAAACACAGTAAAAGAAAAGTGATAAACAAAAAGTAAAAACAGTACAGAAAAAAATAAAAATAAAAAAGATTAAAAAAAAAGTAAGCATAAAATGACTGTGTCGTGGATTGATAACTTGTGTGTGTAACTGAAAAACGTGAGTATTGTTTGCATTGTCTGAGTGGGTGTGTGTGCGTGTGGGTGTGGATGAATGTGCGTGTGTATTGTGTGTGTAGATGCATGACGTGTCCATTTTTAGTTATGGGAGTATGATGTGAATGATGAGAAGCATAAGTATATATGTGAATACGATAGTGCCAAGTGTGCCTGAATTATTACGAGCTTAATGTATTTTATCTACTCTAATATCAAAAAATTAAAAATATAAAACTAAAAAGGAGTTTATATTGACGTACTTTACCAACAGTATATCGAAAGGAAATTAAAAAATTAAATTATAACATTATTTGTCTAACAAAATAATGTTATAATAAAAATTTTTTTCATTACCGTACAGATTACAAACCATAGACAGCACTTTTTCATTTTTTATCTGTGGCTGCGCGCGCTTTGGCGCAGGGTGCAAACCAATAAATAAACTGTATCAATCTCTATCTTTTATTTCATATATTCAATACAATGTATGAGATTAGATAAAGTAGTGTATGAAACTGTACATAATTAGGTATTACACACTCGTGTGATACTATTAAAAAACTCGCTTCGCTCGTTTTTTAAACTCACACTCGTGCATAATATCCCTCATTATGTAACAGTTTCATAAACTACTGTTGTTAAACTAAAGGTGTCGTCAATTGTATTACGTGATTGTTTTGAAATTTTGCGACTTATGTCAGAATGGTCAGTAGTTATTGTAAACATTTTAATTTTTAATGTCTGGACTTGAAAAAAGACGATGATCCCTGAGTTTGTTTCGGCTATTTCTTCTCAGAGGTAGTCAGTTAGGAAACGCCGGCTTCATCTAGTTTAAAAAAAAAAACATATGACGTGTAAAAGTGATCGGTGATCCTACTTGCTTAATAAACGATTTCATTTCATTTCCATAGAAGAGGGAGGGTCCACCCACCAGACAAAGTCTTGCCGCCAAGCGATTCGTCGTGTTCCGGCATGATGTCTGGTGAAGCCGTACGGAGGACGGGTCTGAACAGTTGTGTTGCGGTGTATACCGGGTACGATGCGCCAAATGTTTCTGTGTCGGGAGTTTGGTCGTGGAGGGTCTCCAGATCAATCTCCCTCTGGCGCAGCATCGTTGGTCGTGTTGTTGGGCTTAACATTACATCACCTCGCTCAACTGCCGTCTTCCTTCCTATTCGCTCAGTTTTTCTGAGTGAATAGGCTTTTAATAAACTAGCGCGCTTTACCATCAACGATCGCATCACTGCTTACCATCAGGCGGGATTGCGGTCAAGCGCTAGTTTATAATCATTAAAAAAAAAAAGAAGTTTCACTTCAAAAAAAAGTATATTTTCTATACATACAACAAGCTTAAGTGCAAAATCTCTGGGGCTGAAGTAGTGCCCGTACTACTATAAAGGCGTCGCGATCGTCCAATAGGAACGCGCCTACCAGACTCTGTAAGTATCTAAAAGAAACGAAACAGATGCGCGCGTGAGCGAGATAGAACTAACGTAAATATAACGTGTTTGCAGAGCGGGCGGTCTTCATTTCTATACGATGCGTGGCTCAAGGATGACGTAGCGATGCGTACCTTACACATGAATATGAATATTTGCGCTAGTCTGGTCGTGCCTCGGAAAGCACGTTAAGCCGTTGGTCCCGGTTGCCATACGAACATCTAATGGCAGTCGTTACGGGTTGTTGGAGCTCTCAAAAGTCTAACAATTGGTCTAACTGCAATACTTAGATATCGCCTTCGGGTTGTGGAGGTCGGACGGCAGTCGCTTCACGGAAAATATCGAAGTTAAGCCAAAATCTGCAGTTAGACTGGTAAAGCGGACCCCAGACTCCAAAGCTGAAAGCTACGGATGCGACTGGGATAAACGCTGAGATAGTGATGAGAAGCATTATGTCGTCTGTATAGGTACGACTACCTACACATACTTTACATAATAAGGTAGGGCTATTCAACGATCTAATGCTTCAAAAGTCGAGATTTGTTAATCCTAGTTATAAAAAATCTGTTTGCCAACTTTCATCAAAATTTGTCCAGCCGTTTGAGCTTCAAAAAGTGACAAATACACACGCAAATTTTCGTCTTTAATACTATTAGTGGGATACAAAATATAAATAACTATTTTGTTTATTCAGTTCTTTTTTTATATAAATTATAAAACGTGCGTGATCGCAATCCCGCCTGATAGTAAACAGTGATGCAATCGTTGATGGTAAAGCGCGCTAGTTTATTAAGCGTCTATTCACTTTAGCCTTGAAGATACTTGAATTTTAGTCCGACGGAAACACCACAGCTGGCAAATTGTTCCAGTCCCTCGATTTACGCGGTATCGGTAGATGTTCTCATAATCTCTGATTAATCTCCATTTCTGCTCAAAATAATTACAACTGCGTATATCTATATATCCATACTTCATCATCTTATTTCACCCATATTATTGTTAGCCTAGTGTGCCCTGATTTTGTGTAAACTTAATAAACAATAATTACGAAACGGCTAAAGGGTTCTGTGCGGCAAGAACTTGGTACCAAAGGTAATCTTCGTCAAGTTTAAACTAAGTTTAATGTAAACTGTCGAGGTTTCACGGATTAGCGGTTAACAGTCGCTAAACCCCATCAGGGCCCATGACACAGTATAAGCATTTACCAGTAGGCTAACGTCGGTTTATTTGCCGTGCATTGTAGCCCATCCACGCGGGTGTTTCTAAATTGGTTGTAACGTATTCACATCTGCAGGGTGATTGCGTAACATTCTATTAGTAGCAAGGGATTTCATTTTGACAGTACAACGATATTCATTACGTTCTTTACATTGTTCACCAGATACATTTTTGAACATATGGATCAATGGATTAGAAATTCTCTTCAAAATGATGCAAATTGATAGTAAGAATGTGTTACTCAGTTAGGGCACTGGCCCTGTAAGAATACGCTGCAACAATTTACTTTTTATATATCGCAGTATTATGCCGAAATATGAGCCTGTGGACGCATGGGGAACAGTAATGTTCACTCATCCTCCAAAATCCGCCAAACTTTGCAAAAAAAGCTTGGGACTGAGCTGCTCGTTCTGTTACGCATTATTATTGCAATATGCGTAATTATAAGGTTAAATTAATAATAATAATAATAATGTTTATTGGTGCAAAACCTTACAGAGAAGCTTAATATCCAGCTAAAATTAAAGGCGCACCAAAGTTGAAACCCTGACTCCCAAACTAGGAATTACCTGTGACTTAGGAGTCAGTGTTCTGCCATTAGAATGACATAAGCTGATATTGTTCAGGAAAATATATTACTAAACATATTGCATTTGAAAACACAGTAAAAGAAAAGTGATAAACAAAAAGTAAAAACAGTACAGAAAAAAATAAAAATAAAAAAGATAAAAAAAAGTAAGCATAAAATGACTGTGTCGTGGATTGATAACTTGTGTGTGTAACTGAAAAACGTGAGTATTGTTTGCATTGTCTGAGTGGGTGTGTGTGCGTGTGGGTGTGGATGAATGTGCGTGTGTATTGTGTGTGTAGATGCATGACGTGTCCATTTTTAGTTATGTGAGTATTATGTGATTGATGAGAAGCATAAGTATATATGTGAATACGATAGTGTCAAGTGTGCCTGAATTATTACGAGCTTAATGTATTTTATCTACTCTAATATCAAAAAATTAAAAATATAAAACTAAAAAGGAGTTTATATTGACGTATTTTACCAACAGTATAAAGTAAAGGAAATTAAAAAATTAAATTATAACATTATTTCTCTAACAAAATAATGTTATAATAAAAATTTTTTTCATTACCGTACAGATTACAAACCATAGACAGCACTTTTTCATTTTTTATCTGTGGCTGCGCGCGCTTTGGCGCAGGGTGCATACCAATAAATAAACTGTATCAATCTCTATCTTTTATTTCATATATTCAATACAATGTATGAGATTAGATAAAGTAGTGTATGAAACTGTACATAATTAGGTATTACACACTCGTGTGATACTATTAAAAAACTCGCTTCGCTCGTTTTTTAAACTCACACTCGTGCATAATATCCCTCATTATGTAACAGTTTCATAAACTACTGTTGTTAAACTAAAGGTGTCGTCAATTGTATTACGTGATTGTTATGAAATTTTGCGACTTATGTCAGAATGGTCAGTAGTTATTGTAAACATTTTAATTTTTAATGTCTGGACTTGAAAAAAGACGATGATCCCTGAGTTTGTTTCGGCTATTTCTTCTCAGAGGTAGTCAGTTAGGACATGCCCGCTTCATCTAGTTTAAAATAAAAAACATATGACGTGTAAAAGTGATCGGTGATCCTACTTGCTTAATAAACGATTTCATTTCATTTCCATAGAAGAGGGAGGGTCCACCCACCAGACAAAGTCTTGCCGCCAAGTGATTCGTCGTGTTCCGGCATGATGTCTGGTGAAGCCGTACGGAGGACGGGTCTGAACAGTTGTGTTGCGGTGTATACCGGGTACGATGCGCCAAATGTTTCTGTGTCGGGAGTTCGGTCGTGGAGGGTCTCCAGATCAATCTCCCTCTGGCGCAGCATCGTTGGTCGTGTTGTTGGGTTTAACATTGCATCACCTCGCTCAACTGCCGTCTTCCTTCTTATGCACTCAGTTTTTTTTTTTGGGTCGGTGGGATTCCGGTCAAGCCCTAGTTTATAATTAATAAAAAAATATATATATAAACTAGTGCTTGACCGCAATCCCGCCTGATGGTAAGCAGTGATGCATTGGTTGATGGTAAAGCACGCTATTTAATTAAGCTTCACTCTAGCCTTGAAGACATTCAAATTGAAGTCCGACGAAAGACAGATGTTGACTCTGGTGGACACTTGCCCAACGGTTGATGTTGGGAAGTTGTGTCTAAGCTAGTTGCACATTAAATCTGCTTGCGAGATGTAGAATTCGTGTGACGTCAGTATGACGTATTGTTTGCAGGTATTTACAAGCCTTCTAGCCTCATGTAACTATTTCTGTAACATTTTTGTAATTGTTACTTTTTTCTATGACTATATTTTTATGTAGTTTAGTTTGTGATCTCCCTTGACGAGTGGTAATAAATGCTTTACCTTTCAATAAGCTCAGAGACAAAGGTGAATTTCGGAGAAAAATACTCATCAGTTCAAGAAATAAATGATGATTTATATACTATTGGATCGTATTTCTAAGTATCTATGAATAAAATTAGACTCTTCTGATCCTATAGGCTGACATTTATCTTTATTTCACAAAATAAAATTAAATATTCTTGGAAATGACACTTGTCAGAATTTTATAAAAGTATTATTTCATTTTGCTGTTTTCAGTCAGAAAATTATTAATGGGCTATCATCTATTTATTCCAGTTCGACAATTAAGATCTTTCATGGAAGTGAAATAATAATATAATGATTTATTTGAATTAAAATATCTCTCTTGTTTACGCATTGCTGAGTGTATGTGTCCAATTAGTCAGTTAATAAAGTCAGTCTGGACCTACGACAGACTGACTTTATTACTTTTAGGCTACCCTTAAAGTGACTAGTACCTTGCGTAGTGCCTAGACACACGTTTGGAAGACTTCGTCATCTAACGTAAATACGCGTTCACGTCATGCTAAGCCACCAGTAAATACATAGCCTAAAAATCTAATCATCACAATCTAAGCGTTAATCCCAGTTCCATCCGAAGCTTTCAGCTTTGGAGTCTAAGGTCCGCTTTACCAGTCTAACTGCTGATTTTGGCTAAACTTCGATATTTTCCGTGAAGCGACTGTCGTGTGATCTCCACAATCCGAAGGCGATATCGAAGCATTGCAGTTACATCAATTGTTGGACTTTGGAGGGTTCCAACAACCCGTAACGACTGCCACTAGATGTTCGTATGGCAAACCGGGACCAACGGCTTAACGAGCCTAAAAACGTAATATTACCGCTTATAAATAGATAAAAAATCCAACTCCTTGACCTACTGTACCTTGTTATTCTGTGACAGAGTTTATTTAGCTCCTAAATCCGGTTCGAAAACGCAGGTATGATACACAAGTACCGAGATTAGAAACAAGCCTGTCCTAAGGGTATTACTGTTTTCTGTTATTATCACAATGAGTTCACTGGCTTTAACGTACAACGGGTGTTTTGGACACTGTAATGTAAATAGTACTCTAATTGTGTAACACATTATTTAAGAAAAATGTATATTGTATGTCCATAATCATTTATAATAAATTACCAAATAATTTACAAGAATTACGTTTGACATTATTTAAGAAAATGCTTTTTAAATTTTTGTTATCAAAGAACTAATATAGAATTAAGGACTATTTAGAAGATAAATCGATGGAATTTGGATAACGTAATTTTAATAATAAATTTGGACGCCATATATGGCAGGATACACTGAAAAAAAATGCACTGTAACACCCTTTGTACCGTATTTTAGCAAATAAAGATTTTTGATTTGATTTTTTATTTGCAAAAAGAAGGAGGCGCGTGAGGGAGCGGGAATCCCAGTGTACTCACGCCTCTACTGCCTCTAGCCGCCGTAAGAGATGCCCTGCCTCCCTGGTCGGGAGACAACATCGAACTCCTGGCCACCATAGACGCGGGCTTGCGTGCGGTAAGCAGTGAGCAGCTCAGCGCCCGTTAAGGGTTAGACCCAAGTCGACGGTGCGTTACGTTTCACGCGCGCCTTAAAGAGAGGTCAGTACATTGTGACGAAGACAGATGTCAGGGTTGCGGGTTGGTTAAAAAAGAAACCGTGGCCCTGGCCTAGGCAAGTGAAAAAAAGGGATCGCGGGTGGGTTTCAGTCAGTAAAAGTCTGACATGCCCTTCCGCTCCACCCAGAGCGGGGGAGATCATTTGATGATTTCCCATCCCAAACAAAAAAAGCATATTGCAAATCAGTTGCTCCAAATGTTTGAAAAATGTGTTTGCTTTACAACGTAAATGACGCAATGAATGTTTTTGTTGTTGGTCCCAATAGCTCGGGAGCTCTCTACGCTGTGCATGGCCGATACGCGGTTTACACTAGAGAACTAGTTCATCATCCGCCTAGCATTTTCACAATTACTTAATAAACCTAAACTCGTGGTCTAGCCATGTGGTCAATTTCATGGAAAATCATTCATCCGTTAAATAGAATAATTCTGATCCTAATAATCAACTTAAACAGGTATTCCTTACTGACGTTAATTATAATCATTGAATAAAAAATACCTGATTTTGTTGAAATCAGTGCTTGGCATGAAAGTTTAACATTCACAGCATAAAAAAGATCTAATCTTTTTTTATTATAGTACTAGTTTATGTAGATAGAGGGTAATCTTTTCCAGACACAATTACCATCTTATCAGATTAAGTCTTGTGCAGTCAAGAAAACTAAAATGGTCATAGAAAAAAAACAAGACGATTTTTTTTTCATTAGACCCATTTATCAGAGTTCCAAAGTAATGCCATTTAAAAGTTTTCAAGTGTCACCGTTTAAAAGGCTGATCGAGTAGATAGTAAGTTTTTTTTTAATACCTATTAAAAAAAACTTTTTTCAAGCGTATCCTTCTATCTATAATCCAAAGTTTGACATGGATATCGGGTGAAAAATTTTTGATAAAAATAAAACTCCTATGATATTGAACTGTTCTCTTTCAATGAGACTCGGTGTAATGTAACATTAAATAATATGAAATTTTAATAACACTATCACCACCCGAATTTTGAACTAGATAAGTTTCGGTGTCGTGGGAATATCACGTTAACAAGTATTCAGTATGTAAATCCTGCTTATAAAATTTATCCAAATCCGCCCATCAGAGCGTGAAGAAGTAACAATCATTCAAACATGCACACAAACTCACAAAATTTCGCCTATTCAGAGTTATTTTTTGTACATGCAAAACCCGAAACACTTGTCCAATATTTTTAAGTAAAGAACCTATAATTATCCAAAATTTTAAAAAAAGATATCGTGTTAAGCCAAAACGTTATGGGCTTGTTATCTTCCCTGATTGTCCTAACCAAAATATGGTCAACGCACAGC
The DNA here is from genome assembly GCA_037179545.1 of Sesamia inferens. Lineage (NCBI taxonomy): Eukaryota > Metazoa > Arthropoda > Insecta > Lepidoptera > Noctuidae > Sesamia > Sesamia inferens. The sequence goes on along the minus strand of CM073936.1, from coordinate 5,191,318 downwards.
TCGCCGGGGGCGGTGCGAAGACCTGTCTCACGGGTTATAGTACTATGATCTCAGCTGTGTGATCCGCAAGCTGTGTTGCGTGCTCACTAACCCACGACACAGGGTATCCTAGTGTGGGATCCAGCGCTACTTCATTGCACGACAAATTTAATGCTTATTTTAATGTATGTTTTGCTGTCTTTTGTCTGTTGTGCTTATCTTATCGTAACGTAAGTAATGCCGAGCCACTGGATTGCGGAAGTCAGATAAAATATTAGTATTTATTTATAGTTCAGTTGATGAGATCCACAGAAGAATGAAAGTGACCGACATAGCTCGAAGAATTGCAACACTTATGTGGCAGTGGGCCGGGCACATTGCTCGTAGGACCGATGCCTAATGGGGCCGACGGGTTGTCGAGGGGCGACGACGCGTCGGAAGACGCAGCGTGGGTGGGTCTACCCCGACAACGTCGACGTACGACCTGGTGACTGTCGCAGACACCGCTGGATGCGGGAGGCCCAGGAGCGGTCCTCGTGGAGATTCTTGGGGGAGGCCTATATCCTGCAGTGGTCGTTTTTCGGCTGAAATGATGAATAATGATAAGTTAGACTGGAAGCCGTTCTTAGGCTAGACCGTCGAGTGCTCATGTTTCACCCAGATTAGTACAGAAATCCAGGAGACTTAATAAATTTCTGGAGGGCGGTAAGCTGGTTGGAATAAACACCGCTTGTCACCAATGGTCCGCTCGAAGGACCAATTGCGGAGACCAAATCCTTAACATAGAACCCTTTATATTTATCTTTCTGTAATCTTTGTGCTGTACATAATGAAGAGTATTCTATTCTATCCCGCCTGATGGCAGCGATGAAATCGTTGATGTTAAAGCGCGCTAGTTTATTAACAATCTAAAGGCCATCGCTGGCAAATTGTTCGAATCCTTCGATGTCTTTAACCCTTGACTGACGTGGAATTACTTGAAGATTACAGTAATTCAATGCATTTTGATAATGTCACTGTCAAACCCAAATCAGAGTGAAAAATGACACATACCCATCCTACCTACTAGTTTGAGATATACCCAAAGGTCGAAGATTGAAGTACGTCTCTACGTTTTTATTTGATTTCTATGTAGGTATAGAATGTAATCGTAATTGTAACGTATTTAAAAAAAAAATGTTTTGGTGGCAGACCATAACATCGTTTCCATATCATGACCATAACATCCATTCCTCGTAAATGGCGTAATTCATACGAATAATACCAAAGTGTGGTGACAAACCACCGGATGATCCGAAGTCATATCGTCCTATCACACTTCTACCATCTTTGGGTAAACTTCTTGAGCGCCTCATCGTTCCACGTTTACTACCGAACGGTCCAAAATTCCATAATAATCAATATGGCTTCACCATAGGTAAATCTACAGTCGACGCGGCGCTTTCTGTCAGAAGAACCGTTAACCAATCTGAAAACAAGTACGTAATTGGGATCTTCCTGGATATTTCTGGGGCTTTTGATAACGCCTGGTGGCCTATGCTGTTGATAAAATTAAAAACCCGCGGTTGCTATAGAAACATATATAATCTCGTTTACTCTTACTTTATAAACGGTTCCGCGGTACTTAAGCTCGGTCATTTTTCTAGTACTAAAACACTCACCATGGGATGTCCTCAGGGTTCAGTTGTCGGTCCTTATTTATGGAATTTGAGTTTTGATGACTTCCTCGCGATCCCGCTTCCTTGCGGCTGTTCACTTACTGGTTACGCGGACGATGGCCTACTGCTCATTCAGTCAAGTACCCGAGCTGGACTTGAGAACTTGGCCAATACTTGCCTAAATTTAATATCGTAACCGCCTAGCATTTGCGCCACATAAAACCTATCAACTTCTACTAAAAGGTAATCTTAAATCATTGCCTACTATTAAATTTAACAACGTTCCCATTAAAAAACAGCAATCCGTATGCTACCTTGGTATGATCTTAGAAAGGAATTTTTCATTTATCGAACATATAAAAATAGTTGGTGAAAAAGCTAAAAGGAACTTTTATGCCCTAACTAGAATATCCAAAGCAACTTGGGGTCTATCATTCCTAACTTTAAAAACTATATATGGAGCTACCTACTTAGGATGTATGTGCTACGGTGCACCTGTTTGGGCCGATAGGGCCAGCATAGGGGCGGCACGACGTAAACTGCTTCAAAGCCAACGTTTGGCATTGATATTTTTATGCAAGGCGTATAGAACGGTCAGTACTGAAGCCTTACCGGTACTGGCAGGTGTACTTCCACTCGACCTTGAGGTACAGCGACGTGCTTCAATGTACTACTCCGCGAGGGGGGAGGCCATGGACACTAATTTTGTTACACAACGCGACTTTAATAAAATCTCTAGATTATTTAAACCTCAGACTGAAGTCTGGGAGGACCTCTTATCCGAATGGCAAAGTAGGTGGGATAATTCCATCAAGGGCCGACCTCCATCTATTCTTTCCATCCGTTGGCGATCGGCTGGCTAGGACATGGCTGGAGGTTGACCACTGCGTTGCCCAATTTCTCACAGGTCATGGCAACTTTAAAAGTAAACTGTATTCTTTTAAACTTGTTCCTTCCCCTTTGTGTCAGTGTTCTACATCGAACTGTGAATTTGAACAGTCCGCACATCACATCTTGTGGGAGTGTGTTCTTTGGCAGAATGAACGCAATATTATGTTGGATAGTGTACAAGTTACATCCGGAGTCGTTTATTATACGGACCTTGTAGAAACTAGAACCAATTTCCGTGCGTTCAGGCGCTTTTGCCATACCTATTATTGGAATCAATTGTAACAGCTAATACCTACTTAGGACCCATTAACTTAATCAATTGTATTCCGTGGTGTTTGGCAATCTGGGCTTCTCCCAGTTGCAATAATGTCCCTTTGTGCCGTTTGGCCTAGTTCTGTTCTGTCTCCTGCTTGTTATGGAGGGAAGTGGAAAAAATATCTTTTTTCTTACTCCTCCGCTATTCTTTTCTGATTAATTTCGTTGCGGGACCCAAGACAGTTGAATCGTTTCTCCGGGACTCGTCGAGCTTCATTGCTCGGCGTTTTTCTGGCGGTCGCCACTGTTGATTCTGGCTTTCAGGAGTTGCAGTGGTTGGGAAAAGTGTGGCGGGTTTTGTCCCATAAAAAAAAAAAAAAAATACCATAACATCGGCTGCCGGCAGAAGTTACCACCCACCAGAAAAAGTCTGGCCGCCAAGCGATTCGTCGTGTTCCGGCATGATGTCTGGTGAAGCTGTACGGAGGATGGGTCTGAGCAGTTGTGTTGCTATGTGTGCCGGGTACGATGCGCCAAAACATCAATCTCCCTCTGGCGCAGTATCAATGGTCGTCTTTTTAGGTTTAACATTCTCAAATGCCGCCTTCCTTCCTATTCACTTAGTTTTTTTTAGTAAATAGGCTCTGAATAAACTAGCGCGCTTGCATCACTGCTTACCATCAAGCGGGATTGCAGTCAAGCTCTAGTTTATAATTTAAAAAAAAATCTTTTTATTGATACTTTCCGTGACCCAAGGGCTGGCTTTTACCTTGACCAGAGGCTAGCATTGCCATTCAACGCGGCAATGCCGCCAGTCTCTTGGGTACATTACCAGTTGACAGCGATGCCGAAGAATTTTTCGATGCTCTATTCAAATTTATTAATAGTTTTAATTAGGATAGGATATAATTTTATTTATGGTTACACTCAGGGATCTAGAGCGATGGTCGAATTTTAAGGGATATTTAAGCACATACAATAAATAAATATTTAATATCCCTGCTACCCTGTACAATTATAAATAAAATTCTGTTCGTTGGTAATGTCATCTTTGAGAACGGCGAAAGGGATCTCGTTTTTTTTTTTAATCTAGTATATAAACATATTTCTTCGAAAATGGTTGAATAAAAAAATTAGAAATAACAGAACTGTTATTTTTTTCTATGAAACTTTTGTATTAAACAAAAAATTCAGGGAAATCAAATTAAAGATGAAAATCCGGCGTTTATCTGATTTAATTGGATGCAGGATTAGCATAGCAGCATAGAAAACCAATCAAGTGTAATAAAAACTTCCTTCTTTATTATTTTTTAGGTACAGTCGAACATTATTCTCATTTATATTTTTAATGGACTGCTCAGGCCCTTCTGTAAATGAATCCACTCACAATTGAAATAAGTGAATTATCCAACGAATAGAAATGGATCGTCCACTGTCAGACGCACATGTGTCTGAGAAGAGATCTTAATAGTTCAAACGTTTTCAAAAGATGAAGCTGGAATATACGAGACTAGTTTTTGAAGCTACGATGTTAGTAAGTGTAAGTAAGCGAGCAAGATAATAACTGTGGTTTCGGGTACACAAAACTGTTATTTCTAGGCTAATAGACACGTGAGAAAGCTCAAAGCAACTAGCTGAGAAATAGAAGCTTTGAACTATCAAATCTTCTATTTCTGAGCTAGTTGCTAATTCATCACTGTTATTATTAACGGTCCACAAAGTCTGAAGCACAGGCGTATAGTAGCCAGCCTGTCGGTGTTCAATAAGATTCATTTTGGAGAGAGTGCGAAGGAATTGCATGATTTAATTCCCCTATCTCCGTTCCATCATCGGACGACCCGTTGTACGGCGACTTTCGACCTTTACGTTGTTAACACCACTACGATCCGGACGAAGCATTTCGCCTCCTCTTTTGTACCGCGTACATCGAGGGACAGGAACAATTTGCCAGCGGCGGTGTTTAAGTTGGACTACAATTTATGTGTTTTCAAGGGTAGAGCGAATAGACTTTTAATAAACTAGCGCGCTTTACCATCAACGATTGCATCACTGCTTACCATCAGACGGGTTTGTGGTCAAGCACCAGTTTATAATAAATAAAAAAATACCAGAAATAAAAAAAAGGAACATAACCCGTTTATTTTTGGTAAAAATAACGCAGGGATGGATTTCAAACAAAAAATAAACAAGTTTGAGAAAAATATGCGTCATAGAAAAATATATCTTCACAAAACGGTCATTGCCCATAATACTACCCTAGTCCGTATCCTGAAGTACCAAGGTAGGATAGCAAGCAAATGTAGTATTAGCTTCAAAACAAAACACTTTTCCCAGTAATCAATAGAACGCCAACAAAAACATTTCCACAAAACCTGAACAATTCTAACGCGAACGAAAACATCGAAAACCAAATTGAAATCGCAACAAACTACAGCAGAATCGAATACACTGAAAATCTCGCCTTCAAAGTAACTGCAGCCATTTTAATTTGAAGAAAATACTCAAAACAATACCAACCAAAATGTAAAGCAGTGTTTGTTAAAGATCAAGAGGAATCATTTTGATCAACAACTTTTGCTTTTTACTAGAAAATTTCTTCACAGACTTTGGAACAAATATCTTCGACGGACCCGATTCATTATACGTCTTTCATTCTAGAAAAAGTAATTCAAAGTTGCCTCCATCGAACATTCGTCGTGAAGAGGAACTTTTCCCTCATTCCCTGGAAACATTTTTAAGGTACATCAAGTCACGATTAACTTAGTCCTAGATTTAAAACTAATCTAGATGTAGATTTGCTTTTCGATCTTTCTCAGATATTGTTTTATTAGTCTACCGAAACTGGTTTCTACATATTTGTATTCTGTTTGGATTAGTTTCGGAATCTTAGCTTTGCACGTGTAAAGCGGATTCTTAGAAAAACATTGGGTGATTGGAATCTGCTTGGAAATTTTTATTTGATAACTTCAATAGAATGCATAATATGATTGACTTGGTTTTGCATAGGGTCGCAGCATAATACTGAGCGACAGCCATTTTGCAGAGACGTGATGCATGTTCCCTCAACGATTTCTTATATTTTTAGTTTTTGCAATTTTTGCGTCATGTTTTCCAGAAAAAAACCTTTTTATTTCTTTCTTTCTTGATAATATGCATGCCACTCACTTTTATGCCGGAGGTATGTTCAGAAATAACCGTGGTAAGGGTGCATTATGTTATTCGTAAGCAAGGAACAGTTAGTAATTAATTTGCTGCAGTTGACAACAGCTATGAACAACGAGGCTTCTGGTTACTTTGTATGATTAGTGTATGTATTTCTTTTTTCGTAATTTCAAACGTAAAACGAAACGTACTGTGCTTTGTTTGTTTTGTCTGTGCAAAATAAAAAAAAATCTTTTTTAGCACAGCATAATGTGGTTATGACAAAAACTTTTGACCAAATTCTAAATTTATGTAAACATACCTATGAAGCTAAAATTTAAACTGACTACAAACAACATTACTATTTCATTTTTATTTGTTGCTATCTGGTGTATTATGTGCCTTTTAGTCTAACTAAATAAATGTAAATTGAAAGAAATAACATTAATTTATATACTTAATTCCACTCTTAAAATTCTACCAAAACTGAATTCCAGAAAAAAATATACTGCCAGAGTGCGCCAGAACGTCATCACTCTACTAAAGTCTTTAAACTCAAATAAAAAACGACTGCCACACAACCCATCGGGACAATGCCAAAAGATTTATCGGCGAGTTCCCCACACATAAAAGTATTAACATTCACGCCATGTCAACACAGGCTTATGTGAGAAGTTTGGCCTAAATAGCACCTGCCACATATCACTTTGTTTGAAAATTGTCAAAACTTTTCGACACATGTACTCTGAAAGTTTTCGCATACGCTCTATAAGCGACGAGATCGAAAGTGTTACTAATGTAGTGTTAGCTAACTTATTGCATGAGCTTATGTGTGTTAATTATTTTGAGAAAACTACTTTTTAATTGGTCTATTGTTGTAGTCGTGGTGGCCTAGTGGTTAAAACACCAGCCTCTCAAGTATGAGTGTGCGGGTTCCATTCCAGGTCAGGTCAGTACCAGTGTAACTTCTCTAAGTTATAATGGCGTCTCTGACATCGACGCACAAACGAGTACCATGGATCCAGTACATGATTCTGAACCCAGGAAAAAATAATATGCATTTTTTTCACTTTAAACCGTTTATAATAGCTATACTTTTATAACGAATAATATTTTAAAGTAATAATTAATTAATTCGCTAATTATACAAAAAAGCGCAATGAAAACAAAACTCGAAAAACTATCTTACCAGCTGATTTAATAGAGTTCACATTAGGGATCAACTTCATACCTACAAACCCGCACAGCGGCATGCTTGCAACGTTCAAAGGCCGAGCCGACACATTTTTTTAAACACTGTTATTTCTGTAACCGCTCATTAACGATATAAATGACTTTCATAATTTTATTAGTGGCATGCGGTGTAGCCTTCTCGTGAAGTTTGCGTTACGATGTCAGATACATCCTGTATGTACATTCTAAGTAATATTGGACACCAATGACTGATTACAAGGTGAAGGAAAACGTCTTGAAGAAACCTGGACAAGTCTGAAATCGCCAACCCGCATTGGGCAAGCGTGGTGATTAAGCTCAATCCTTCTCTGTATGAGAGGAGACCTGTGCCCAGCAGTGGGACGATAAAAAGGTTGATGATAAATTGGTCTATGGTCATTGAGTGTACGAGCGTCGTTAATATAAGCTATGAGAAAAGATTTCGTCAAGAAACTAAGCAGCAGCTGTGTCAACATAATATAACGTACTATCGTATAGAAGCAAGTTTTTCTAAGTGAACAGACAGCTGTGTTGCAGCAGAGTTTGTTACGCCAGTTCTTCTTCCCAACGAAAGCATTAGGAAGTGATGAAGGACGGGCGATTCCGAGGACTGTCCTATGTAATTTTGATGTTTGAAATTACTAATTCTTGGCCTGATTTGATTAAATTACTTTTGAAATCTGACAAGTAACGGAATTATGGAGTATTGGTGATTCTTTGCAGTATTTAGCAGACATCTATATTTTGTGAAATATGCGTCCTCGTTCACGTCAGAATCGGAAGTTATTCCACTGAACCAAACTACCCGATGACGGCTGCCGGCAGAAGTTACCGACGAAAGTTAGAGGACGGGTCTGAGCAGTAATGTTGCGATCTGTACTGACACAACCACATTTGGCGCATAGTAGAGGCAAATGTTGTTGTGTCGGGAGTTTGGTCGTGAAGGGTCTCCAGATCAATCTCTCTCTGGCGCAGCATCGTTGGTCGTGTTGTTGGTTTTAACATTGCATCACTTCGCTCAATTTTTTTTTTTTTTGACTGAATACTTATACTCGTACCTATACTTTTTCTTTTATACTCTTTGAATTGGCTCTGAACAAACTAGCGCGCTTTATCATCAACGATTGCATCACTGCTTACCATCAGGCGGGATTGCGGTCAAGCACTAGTTTATGATTATAAAAAAAAACTGCTAAATTTAATCAAAGTGTGTTCATTTATTTTTTTATGATTAAGTAGCAAAAATCCGAACTCACAAAATTTCAAATAAATAATATTAATATAAATAAAATAGAACACATTTTATTATGTACACCGTAAATTACAGAACATAAAAATAATGTTTATTTGAAATTTCATTGAATTTACTAAATATTATTACAACTTAAACGTACAATTATACCAGATACATAATTGAGGATAGAAAACTAATACCAAAGCGAATCAAAATAATTTTGGAACAAAAGGTATTTCCCCAAATACCTACACTATTAAGTACCCCAATTTAACATAAAGTATGTCTATTTGGACCAGATTTCATGTAAACACATTCAGCTTATGCTCTAATTTGGCAAAAACAATAAATCTATTACCGCCATTTGTCAAAATAAGCCACTGGTCAAAACGCTGCCTCACCATAAGTAGTAAGTCAAAATAATGGCCGGCCATGTCGGCTACCGAGGCCGGTTACCCAGAATGGCCACATTACTCAACTTTAACTGTTAATGTAGATATTCGCTATCCACCATAGACCACCCAGCTCTTTAGTCGTGGAAACCACTTAAGCGGATTGCAAGTTTTGTTGCAACATATTATTTTTGCGCGTATATTAAGAAAAGTCGTAAATTTTTTGAACATTTATTATAAACAGAATATTTTGGTTTTATGTTTTGGTTTATCTCAAAAATTATGTAAATTCCAATAGTGCACTTCAGTGATAACATTGGATTGAGAACGCCAATCTTGTGCTTAAATTAAATCAAAATCTAGCATTTCGTCGCATTTTCTCTCAGCAACAATGAATCTCAATTAAATAATATGATGGAATTTTTTACATATTGAGACTTGATTTGAATGCGATAGATAAATGAAGGATCCGTATTTATTGAAAATCCACTTCTTATTCAGAATAATTGTCTCCTAATCAGATAGGTAGGTCAGAACACATCATCAACCAACTGGATGATGAAACCAAATAAGGTAAAGTCTATTCCAAATATTTCAATTTGATACTATTTTAAATTAAACAAATTTTAACTTTATTTCAATGCTAGTAAAGTTGATTTGATTGACGAGAACCATTGAAAAGGTTATAATTTTTCAAAGTGTTATCGTACCTAAGCTGAACTGGTAAATTATTTTGCCACAAACATAGACTTATTTATATTTTTTGCTATATAAATCGCGATGGCAGCAATTATGGAACAATTCCTAGTACGATCATTACACACGCCTTTTATTTCGCTCACTTGTGTTGAAAAGGCCTTGGTCTTGCAATTTAACAATTTGCTCCAAACAAATGTCAACAACTGGTCAGAAATATGGACTATGAGAAGGCCTTTGATTGTGTCGAAACTTGGGCTGTGCTTCAGACCATCGGTACATCGAAGTGTTGAAGTGCTAATACAGCCACGCCACTATGACAATCCGAGTACAGGCGCAAAGTACGAAGGCTATTCCACTACAAAGAGGGGTGAGGCAGGAAGATGTTATATCTACGAAACTGTTCACCGCTGTACTAGAAGATGCCTTTAAGCTCCTGGAATGGAAAGGGCTGGGCATCAATATCAATGGCGAGTATATCATTTACCTTCGATTTGCCGACGATGTGGTTATTATGGCGGAATCGCCGGAGGACTTGAGTACCATGCTCAACGAACTCAATGGGGTTTCCGAACAGGTGGGCCTTAAAATGAACATGGACAAAACGAAGGTCATGTCGAATGTCCATGTTGGGAGCTCCATCCTTGAAGCTGTAGATAAGTATACATATCTGGAACAGCTGATCTAGATTAATAGTTCCGGCTTCAAGGACGAGATGTTTAGATGGATCTGACTCTGCTGGGCAGCGTTCTGGAAGCTCCGTAGTGTCTTCTCGTCCAAAATACCTCAGTGCCTAAAGACAAAAGCCTTTAACCAATGTATGTTACCGGTGATGACATATGAATCAGAAACGTGGTCCCTCACTATGGGCCTCATAAGAAAGTTCAGCGTCACACAGAGAGCTATGGAGAGGACAATGCTAAGTGTTTCTCCAAGTGATCGAATCAGGAATGAGGAGATCCGTAGAAGAACTAAAGTCGCCGACATAGCCCAGTGGATTAGCTGTCTGAAGTGACAGTGGGCGGGGCACATAGCTCATAGAGCCGATGGACGATGAGGCAGCAAGGCTCTTGAATGGCGACCGCGTACCGGCAAACGCAGCGTCGGATGCCCACCGACTAAGTGGTCGGATGATCTGACCAAAATCGCAGGGAAGCCCTGGAAGCAGGCAGGGTCCAACTACTCATTTTTAAATCTTTGGGGGATGCTTATGTTCAGCAATGGACTTCATGTGGCTGAGATAATGATGATGATGGTCAGAAATATAAGGATATTAAAAGTGTTCTGATTGCGATTGAGTTTGTACAGATTTAGTGTTTGTATCTCCTAAAAGGTATACTAACATTGTCTAATAATCTTCTCTTACTCTGTGCTTCTCATACCTCTGACTTTGTTCACTCTTTATTTCATATTCAGTCAATTCTCCTGCGGAATGCGCTTCCTCTTGATATCAGGATGGCGACTAGTCGGTTTGCATTCAAGCGGAAATTGCAGAGTTATTTTGCAAATAGGGTAGGGGTCATCTCATCACCTTTCTCACAAGTTTTATTTTTGTATATATTATAAGTATTTATTATAGTAATAGTATGTATATATTTTATATAGCTTATTTAAGTATTTGCTTATATATTGTTATGAGTTTTTTTTTTCATTGTTTCTGTAACTAAAGCACCGGCCATATAGTCTCTTCACCACCCGTGGTTAACTGGTAGAGATTGCTTAAGGCATTAAGCCCGTCTCTGTACATTTTCTATCATTCAAATAATGATGTCAGACAATTATTTGGATAATAAACATATTATTATTATTATTTATTTGTGCGAAAGTATAAATAAATATACTTCGACTACAGTATAGCTGTCAATCTAGCAGTCTCTCACTGACACTGGTCAAGGTTAGACGTGTGCATTACAGGTGTTACTTGTATGATTGTTCGGTTGGTAAATATTAAAGACTTTAGATAATTAGACTGGTTTATTACACTTGTAGAATTATATTATTGGAAACGACCTCTTCTAGGTCAGATCCTAAGTTACAATGACAAGACAATAGACTATATTCATAGACACTAATACATAGAGATGGTATTAGTTACTCGACTACAGAGTAGTGATGTATGATACAACATCCCCCCTGTTTAAGTTTAAATTAACCCTTGACAAACAATGTTATAGAAACCTGACTTAGTTATAATTTAGACAATGACTTAAGACTATGGTTAGGTCTTAATCTAGGATACAATGTTCTACTTAATCTATTTCATCAATTAGCCTTCTGGTTGGCTTTACAACTCTTCCAGAACGAGTTACATGTTGACTGACTGAGGATTGAGATGAGAGCTCTTGAGGTCTAGACTCCTGCCTGTTACCTTCCTCTCTCCCCTGCGACGAATTGGATAGCATAGGAGAATATTTGTGTCTTAAATGAACCCTATTCCTCCTATACCTAACTCCATTGACATCCTCAACGACATATGACCTATTATTAGCCAACCTTAGCTTGACAATGGCTTGTTCCCAATTGCTATCAGGCTTTCTTTTAAAGTATACATGATCATTGGGATACAGTAATGACAATGATTTTGTATTTCTATTATAATATTTAGACTTATTTTTATTATTTTGCTTGACACATTCTTCATAATTTTTTGAATGTAACCACTTTAGGTTTTAATTTCTTATAAGACATAGGAATGTTATTTCTTAAATTCCTGGACATTAACAATTGAGCTGGAGATGGTAAATTATTCTTAGGTGTGTTTCTATACTGTAATAAAGCTATGTATGGATCAGATGAGTTTCTTTTACATTTTTTTTAACATATTTTTGATAATTTTGACTGAACTCTCTGCTTGACCATTTGACTGTGGATGATATGGGCTAGTTACAATGTGTTCTATGTCCCATTCATGCATAAAATTCTTAAATTCTAATGACTGAAAAGGAGGACCACCATCAGACACTAAAGATAAAGGTATTCCATGACGAGCAAAAATGGACTTTAAATGTGTTATTACATCCTTTGCTGTACTGTTTTTATTTAACAAAGCTATTTCTATAAATTTAGAATAATAATCTGTGACAATTAAATAAGTAAGGTTATCAAAATACATCAAATCAACACCTACTTGTTGCCATGGATATTTATTTATTTCAAAATTTTTTAGTGGTTCCTTTGGATTATTAGGTTTAAATTGTGCACATACATAACATTGTTCTACCAAGTTTTTAATATCAGCTGACATGCTTGGCCAGTACAAAGACTCTCTAGCCAGTTTTAAGCATTTATTTATACCTTGGTGACCTTCATGGATTTTACCTAACATTTCCTTATACATTGACTGTGGTACTATTAATTTTGACCCTTTGAACAACAAATCTTTGACTACATGAATTTCAGCTTGTATGTTCCAAAATGGTTTTATTGACAGACTGACATTATTTTTATTTTTTGGCCAACCTTCATAATAATACTTTTTTAACAATTGCAAAGTATCATCTTTCTTAGTGTTCTGTAACAATTTTGTACAGTACTCCTTTGTGACTGCTAGACTTGAATGCATTAAATTGACATGACAAGATATTTCTGACTCATTCTCAGGTATATAATGTTCTTTCAATGCTGCTCTAGACAGAGTGTCAGATATAAACATTTCTTTACCTGGAACATGTATAACTTCCAAATCATATTTTTGTAAAGTTAACATCATACGTTGCAATCTTGCTGTGCGACGATGAGTGTCCTAGCTAGCTCTCGCATCCTCTGATATGTCAGATCAGGTTCCTGCAGCAGTCTCTGACGTACATGTGCTAAGTCCAAACTCAAGTTGGCGATAAAAATATCTCTGATAAGAGATTCTCTGAGCGTTCCAAATTCGCAATCTTGGCTCTTATTTTCGAGATCGGTTAAGAAATCCTCGATGCTTTCCGATTTCTGTTGACGTGTGGTAAAAAACATGTAACGATACATGGTAATATTTTTTCTGGGTTGAAAAAATTCGTCGAATTTGGCTTTGACGTCATGTAATGTGCTTTCTCCAATATTTATGTTGAATGTGTTGAAAATATTTAAGCATTTTTCACCAATGTGATGTAATAAAATGGCGATCTTGCGTTTCTCACCGGACTTGTCTAAACCCGTTGCCAACAAGTATAATTCGAACTGTTGCCACCAGCGCTTCCAGGTTTCGTAATTGTTGTTTGTTGCATCTGACGATATTTTAAGCGCCTTCAAGCCACTGTTCATTGCAGCTCCGGTGTCATGGCCGCCACCGACGCCATCCGACTTTTGCATTTTATGAATTTTCTTTCTTCGTATTGGGTTTTTTCACTCTTCTGACACCATGTATGAGTGAGTAAGGACAAACGGCTTTAAATACATTTATACGTAGCGAGTACTACACCGAGCATTTCTGAAAATATGACCAATAAGTCAAACATACATATATTGTACTCATATATCCTATTAGGACGTCTTCTTCCGATCTTTCCTCACATCTCTTTGTAAATCCATTGTAACTCTTTGTTAATTGTCTTTATCAAAGCTAAAGCTAAATCTTGCTCAATATTACCAAACTAGTTAAATTCAGAATACCCTTTATTCTCTACACCATATGCATTACTGAACCTAAATACAATGGACGGTCTTGTCGCTAAGAGCGTCATATTCTTTTAGATTTGTGTTACATTTTCTTTTAACCGTTGCCTTATCACATCGACAACCATTCACACTGGTACACATGCTTCCCAAAATGGAATTATATTTCCACAAGCCTATAAATAGTCATCTGTTAAGGTGCTCCCACGCAGTAGCTCAAGATATAAAATATAGTGTAGTTATAGAGCAATATTATTTTGTAATAGCATGTTTTATTTTTAGCCAGAATCAGCAGTTCGACTGATAAAGCGGACCCCAGACTCCAAAGCTGAAAAAGCTTCGGATGCGACTGGGTTTAACACTCAGATATTGATGAGTATGTTGTATTTTGCTACAAATCTCGAATGAATGTAATAAACGGCACTGGGTCAACTCGTTATAAAACATTGTGTACCACTCAGTAAATATTTTTTTCGGATGAGAAATCATCAAATGATGTGTCAAATGATCGCTTTGGGCGAAGCGGTGTCAGTCTTTTGCTGACTGAAACCCATCCATGTTCCTTCACTTGTAAGGCTACGGCCAATGGCATAAGAGAAATAGATCTGTAAAATTCGTACAGCTTACATATACACAGCGGTGTGACTCAGCGGACGAGTCAGTCTCCATTTGACTATCTAAGCGAAACAAGCGATAAGTAGGGAGTGACAATTAAGAACATCCACAGCGACAACTGCAACGAAAACTTTGAGGACTGCATCAAGTGATTTTTTGAAGACTGCTAGACATTACCTACAATCGATTGTACCACAGTACTCATTAAACTTCGTAACCCTCAATCGGCATTTTAATACCCCTAGCCCGTAACATTATGTTATTCAACAATTTTGGATTATACCGATTATATTTTTTTTGTTCCGAAACATTAATATTATGATGTGTTGTGTAAAAGGAACAAAAGCTATTCAAGAGAGAATAGACAGGTGTAGGATCGTGGTACGAATTCATTGATAAATTCCGTTCAAAATATTCAGAGTGAGTATTATATGAATAGCGATATTTTTATTAATTTCTTTTATTAGTTTTATTATGAAAGTTTACTTTGAAAGTTTAGTATTTATTTCTCTGTATGAAATAGAAAAAAATAGTACAATTTATTTAAAAAAAAATTGCGGTATACATTATAATAATTAATCATTGCTGTTTAAATTGATTAACAGTGGGTTATACATATGAATATACTTGTTTCAATTAAATATGATAGTATCTCCATCATAGTTGTATGATTGTTCGGTTGGTAAATATTAAAGACTTTAGATAATTAGACTGGTTTATTACACTTGTAGAATTATATTATTGGAAACGACCTCTTCTAGGTCAGATCCTAAGTTACAATGACAAGACAATAGACTATATTCATAGACACTAATACATAGAGATGGTATTAGTTACTCGACTACAGAGTAGTGATGTATGATACAACATCCCCCCTGTTTAAGTTTAAATTAACCCTTGACAAACAATGTTATAGAAACCTGACTTAGTTATAATTTAGACAATGACTTAAGACTATGGTTAGGTCTTAATCTAGGATACAATGTTCTACTTAATCTATTTCATCAATTAGCCTTCTGGTTGGCTTTACAACTCTTCCAGAACGAGTTACATGTTGACTGACTGAGGATTGAGATGAGAGCTCTTGAGGTCTAGACTCCTGCCTGTTACCTTCCTCTCTCCCCTGCGACGAATTGGATAGCATAGGAGAATATTTGTGTCTTAAATGAACCCTATTCCTCCTATACCTAACTCCATTGACATCCTCAACGACATATGACCTATTATTAGCCAACCTTAGCTTGACAATGGCTTGTTCCCAATTGCTATCAGGCTTTCTTTTGAAGTATACATGATCATTGGGATACAGTAATGACAATGACTTTGTATTTCTATTATAATATTTAGACTTATTTTTATTATTTTGCTTGACACATTCTTCATAATTTTTGAATGTAACCACTTTAGGTTTTAATTTCTTATAAGACATAGGAATGTTATTTCTTAAATTCCTGGACATTAACAATTGAGCTGGAGATGGTAAATTATTCTTAGGTGTGTTTCTATACTGTAATAAAGCTATGTATGGATCAGATGAGTTTCTTTTACATTTTTTTAACATATTTTTGATAATTTTGACTGAACTCTCTGCTTGACCATTTGACTGTGGATGATATGGGCTAGTTACAATGTGTTCTATGTCCCATTCATGCATAAAATTCTTAAATTCTAATGACTGAAAAGGAGGACCACCATCAGACACTAAAGATAAAGGTATTCCATGACGAGCAAAAATGGACTTTAAATGTGTTATTACATTCTTTGCTGTACTGTTTTTATTTAACAAAGCTATTTCTATAAATTTAGAATAATAATCTGTGACAATTAAATAAGTAAGGTTATCAAAATACATCAAATCAACACCTACTTGTTGCCATGGATATTTATTTATTTCAAAATTTTTTAGTGGTTCCTTTGGATTATTAGGTTTAAATTGTGCACATACATAACATTGTTCTACAAGTTTTTAATATCAGCTGACATGCTTGGCCAGTACAAAGACTCTCTAGCCAGTTTTAAGCATTTATTTATACCTTGGTGACCTTCATGAATTTTACCTAACATTTCCTTATACATTGACTGTGGTACTATTAATTTTGACCCTTTGAACAACAAATCTTTGACCACATGAATTTCAGCTTGTATATTCCAAAATGGTTTTATTGACAGACTGACATTATTTTTATTTTTTGGCCAACCTTCATAATAATACTTTTTTAACAATTGCAAAGTATCATCTTTCTTAGTGTTCTGTAACAATTTTGTACAGTACTCCTTTGTGACTGCTAGACTTGAATGCATTAAATTGACATGACAAGATATTTCTGACTCATTCTCAGGTATATAATGTTCTTTCAATGCTGCTCTAGACAGAGTGTCAGATATAAACATTTCTTTACCTGGAACATGTATAACTTCCAAATCATATTTTTGTAAAGTTAACATCATACGTTGCAATCTTGCTGGTACATCATGTAATGGCTTTTTAAAAAGATAGACTAAAGGTTTATGATCAGTATGAACAGTTACTTTATGACCGTACACATACTGGTGAAATTTTTCACAACCAAACTGAATGGCTAACAATTCTTTCTCAATTTGAGCATACCTTGACTGAGTTTGAGTTAATGTTTTTGAACTATAAGCAATAGGTTTATTATTCTGCATAATGACTGCTCCTAATGCTGACTTTGACGAATCGACTGACAAGACTAATGGTACATTGGGATTATAATGAGCTAAAACTGGTGAATTTGTAATTTCATCGATTAAACTCTTAAGACATTGACTATGATTTTCATCCCAAGTCCAGACTGAATCTTTCTTCAAAAGATTTCTTAAAATTTGAGTTTTTTGAGACAAATTGCTAATAAAGGGACCTAAATAATTGATCATACCTAATATTCTTTGCAATTCTTTGACATTTTTTGGTGTGGGCATATTGACAATTGCTTTTACTTTCTCTTCATCAACCCTAGCACCATCTTTACTAAAAACATACCCTAAAAAACAGACTTCTGATACTAAAAATTTACATTTAGACTTATTGAACTTTAAATTGACTTCACGTGCTCGTTGCATGACTTTATGTACTCTCTCATTATGTACTGACTCGTTTGGTCCATATACCAAAATATCATCGATGAATATTAGAACTCCTTCTAAATCACCGAACAAATTCATCATGACTCTTTGAAAAATTTCAGACGATGCATTAATACCAAAAGGTAACCTCAAATATTTATATCTACCGAAAGGTGTTTGAAATGTACATAAATCAGAACTATATTCATCTAGTTTAAGCATCCAAAATCCTGAAAATGCATCTAAATGAGAAAAACAAACAGCTCCTGCTAGTTGAGATCTGATCTCATCTATTGACTTTAGTGGATAAATTTCCCTTATAATATTCTTATTCAAATTTCTAGGATCTAAACAAATTCGTAACTGACCCGTGCTTTTGACTGTTATCACTATACTGTTCACCCATTCTGTAGGTTTAAAAACCTTTTCAATGACCTGCATTTTCTCCATGCGATCCAATTCATCGCGCAGTTTGTTCAGTAAAGCGAAGGGTACTCTTCTCGGAGCATCCACGCATGGCACTGCTTCAGGTTTGAGTTTCAGGCGACAGACTTGAGGTAGACATCCAAGACCCTGAAATACATCATTGTATTGTGTAAGAATTTGTTCACTAAAATTTTGTTGAGACACAGAGAAAACTCTTTGAATTATACCTAATTTTTCACAAGTTGGTAGACCTAAAACATTCGGACAAACTAAATCTGCGACTATAAACACTATATTTACACTAATAGTGCTATTATTTAAAGATAAACTACATTTTACATTGACTTTGCCCATAATGGGTATTGATATACCACCAAACCCACTAACGTTTATTTGACATTTCTCAAGTGACATTTGACTTTGACATTTCAAAGATTGAAAAGTTTTCTTTGACATAATATTGATATCAGCTCCTGAATCAATAATGCAATTAATTTGTGTATGACCAACTAAAATGTTTATGTTCCATGACTGTTTAGAATAGTATTTGTTTTCTTTTGACTCGACTGTATTGACCTGTTTACTATGTGTTGACTTTGCTGTAATAATTCTACAAGTGTTTGTTGTGTGAGATTCCTCAGACTTGTGTCTGTACTCATCATTAAGATATGAATCTCGGCTAAGACTTTTTGACTTTTTTGACTTGACTGTGAATCTCTCAGACTGTTTAGTGTTTTCATCATTGAGATATGACATATGACAAGAGTCTTCATTGGATCTCTCAGACCTATCAGTCACCAGCCTTTTTTCATCACTGAGGCATTTTTTATTAGACCTCTCAGATATGGCATTATCACCACTTTCATCACAGAAATATGACACAGGATATTTTTTATGACAAGATGAGTCTTCATGAGATCTCTTAGACATTGACTGCGACTGGCCTATGTGCGACCTGACCGTTGATTGTAACTTATGATCTGACTGTGTGTATGACAACCTGCTATGTCTGTAATGATTTTGATTGTGATGACTTTGTGACTCTAAACGACAATTATATTGACTAGACTTATGACTATGACTGAAGTTATGACAATTTAAAATTCCAACAAAATTATCTTGACTACCAGTTGAACTAAAAGACTCTAAATGACTGACTTTTTTATTATTGGAGTAACAAAATTTTGCAAAATGACCATAAGAGTTACATGACCTGCATTTAGCTCCCTGCGCTGGACATTTGTAGCGGTGGTGTTGTCCACAGCGGCTACACGTCTTCGAGCGCTTCTCAGGACTGGGACTTGACTTTGACCTCCCTGCGCTGGATCCCTGCTGACTGACTGGTGAAGCTCGCCGTCGCTGACGCTCCGCTCGACCACGGCTCCTCCGACGCAGATGCATGACTTTTTCAGACTCTTGACTAGTGGACCTCTTGACAATTTGGTCTGCATCCTGCTGTGCGACGATGAGTGTCCTAGCTAGCTCTCGCATCCTCTGATATGTCAGATCAGGTTCCTGCAGCAGTCTCTGACGTACATGTGCTAAGTCCAAACTCAAGTTGGCGATAAAAATATCTCTGATAAGAGATTCTCTGAGCGTTCCAAATTCGCAATCTTGGCTCTTATTTTCGAGATCGGTTAAGAAATCCTCGATGCTTTCCGATTTCTGTTGACGTGTGGTAAAAAACATGTAACGATACATGGTAATATTTTTTCTGGGTTGAAAAAATTCGTCGAATTTGGCTTTGACGTCATGTAATGTGCTTTCTCCAATATTTATGTTGAATGTGTTGAAAATATTTAAGCATTTTTCACCAATGTGATGTAATAAAATGGCGATCTTGCGTTTCTCACCGGACTTGTCCAAACCCGTTGCCAACAAGTATAATTCGAACTGTTGCCACCAGCGCTTCCAGGTTTCGTAATTGTTGTTTGTTGCATCTGACGATATTTTAAGCGCCTTCAAGCCACTGTTCATTGCAGCTCCGGTGTCATGGCCGCCACCGACGCCATCCGACTTTTGCATTTTATGAATTTTCTTTCTTCGTATTGGGTTTTTTCACTCTTCTGACACCATGTATGATTGTTCGGTTGGTAAATATTAAAGACTTTAGATAATTAGACTGGTTTATTACACTTGTAGAATTATATTATTGGAAACGACCTCTTCTAGGTCAGATCCTAAGTTACAATGACAAGACAATAGACTATATTCATAGACACTAATACATAGAGATGGTATTAGTTACTCGACTACAGAGTAGTGATGTATGATACAACAATAGTCTTCTACTATGTTCATCTATTTTTATTATTATTCCTTTTATTTTTCTATACAGTATGTTAAGAAAACCCTGTCCGACCCATAAGGATAATAAAGGTTAGGTAAACACATGACCAAATATAATATAAAATTTTACGTAATCATCATAGTACCAATACAAATGAATTTTGAATTAATCTATTTTTCCCGCGAATTAATTTGAACTTCCCCGAAATTTGGTAATTTAAAAAAAAGTGACAACACCGGTATTATTATGAGCGAATAGCGATGCGACCACGTGCCGCGTGCCCTGCCACCCGCCGCCCGCGGAGGGGTGCTTACGCACATTTATTAAGTTACCTCTTTTTGCGAAATAATATTTATTTTTATGGGGGGATTTTTTTTAAGTTTAGCCCGGTTTTGTATCCATTAGTAGAATCAATTATCGATACCTAACAACACCTTCACGGGTCGGACAGGGTTTTCTTAACATACTGTATATACATATTGTTTTACATCTATACTAATATAAATAAAGCTGAAGAGTTTGTTTGTTTGTCTGTTTGAACACGCTAATCTAAGGAACTACTGATGCGATGAAAAACTCATTTTGTGTTCGATAGCCCATTAATCCAGAAAGGCTTTATGTAACAACACGCTGCGACCAATAGCAGCGAAGCATAACTAGCTCCAAACGAACGAAGTTGATGGCGGCCGCTGGTTTTTAAATAATTAAATAAAAACATACAAAAACATTTAAAAATATAAAAAAAATGTGTTCCACCGATTACGGGAGCAGGGTCTAAGCTACCGGTGGTTAGGGCTCCAGAGACTGGAACCTCCTCACGATGCCGGCCGTATTGAGGAGTACTGCAACTGCCTAACGAGAGCCTCAATAGATGTTGGTCGAGGCTCTTGGCTATAAAACTATTGGGCGATACGACAATCGGTACAATGACAGCCGAGTTCACATTTTACATGTCAACAATCTCGTGCACCAAGTCATTATTATTATTATTCTATTCTGATATGTATAATTTAAGACACTGTAAAAAGTTATCCAGTTTAACTGCTGTGTGGTAGGACCTTCATACAATCGTTTACTCCATACTCCAAACCAAAATGGGAACATGTTTTCCATTACTAATACAAAAAGAAACGATTGACGATCAAACAAGAAATATGTTGTCATCTAAACAACTTCACGTTAACGCAAATAACATTTTAAAGCCTAACAAGTTAGATAATAAAATTGCTGAAAACAACTCTTAAACAAGAACAATAAAGTATAAAATTTAATTTTCTTCCCGTTCACGTTTGTAAAAATTGTGAACCAGGCGCGCCTTGCGAACGAAATGAATATTTGATATGCTCTGTCCCTTCTTTATGCTTTAGCTTGAAACAGATAACTATTATTTTTAAATAATAAAAACAACAGATGGTGTAGCATTTACGTTGTCTTCTAGGTATTAGCAGGGTTTTTGACTCTGCAAACAGGTTTATTGGAGTTGAAAAGGAGTAAATTGCAGTCACATGTTTAAAGATTTTACTTTTACAGATTTTGTATTTGATTTAGAAACTTTGTAGTACAATGTCGCATTGGACATGCACTTACTAACTCTTGACTAGCCATAAATCTTAATGTTAATACTTACTTAACTAAGAGAGTTGTTATTAAATTAAATATTATTTCACCCATACTATGCAGACATAGAAAGAAAGAAAGAAAAATGCATTTATTGATATTACAGCAAGATACATAAATTTAAAACTATAAAACTTGGCTTGTAATGCCAAAAGGGCCTCAGCTCAGCATAATGTCAGATGACAACACAAAGTGTACCATCTGACGCTGATTTTCAGCTGCAACCCACGAGTGCCATACGCTAGAATTACAAAAACACAGTCCGCAATAATATAAAAGATATAATATAATAATAGTAATCCAAATGATAGAAAAACTTAAACAGAATCACATAAAAATGTTGTGACATGCATAAATGTGTGTGTGTGTGTGTGTACATGTTAAATATATTGTAATTAATCAAATAAAAAATAAGTATTCAATTTACAATAATTTTATAAAAAAATACGTTAGATAAATATTAATAGCTAAATAAATACCTAAAAACATTAAAATTAAATAAATAAATCCGGAAAACAGAAAATACCCCCTCCCACCAATCATAGAAAATAAAATAAAATGGCTTTTATGGCAGAGAAAATAATAAAATAAATATACAAATACAATAACTAAAAGTATACACTAAAATAATATAATATTAAAATAAATATAAAAATACACGTTAAAAGTCTTTTGCCTCTCTTACAAGATGGCCGACACGGTACCCAACTTTTATAATTTAATTCCTACTCAAGTTATGCTCTTGTAGAATGACAATCTCGTTCCATCTCATACCAGGGACTGACAGCAACAGCTCTTTTCAAGCTAACTCCGCTTAACTTTTTACGGCAAAACTAAGGGCTAATGCCAAAAAAGAGCAAAAATCAAGTCACATAGTCATTATATATGAATGAATCAATCAATGGTTTATCTAGACCGCCGTGATGGTGTAAAAGCACTACAATTTTATACCAAAAAATGATGATAATTAACTCTACATTTACTTTACATTTTCTTACCGCATTAAGTTCAAACTCATGTATTTCGATTAAACAGGCATTTTCGAATTGTCAATATTGAAATTAAATAATCTGTTAGAAAGTAACCTATTCCAAAATGTAGATCTCAATGGAGAAGAACGAGCAAGAAAGCCCAAGGGAACTCTTCCATATGAAGAAAATATTACAAAACCTTGAGCACATTATTTTTGTAGTCAATCCTATATGATTCGATATTAAAACAAAATAAAAGTGTCACGGAAATTCCATTTAAGCCCGTGTTTTTATAACGTGAAGAAGAGATGATAAAATTATGCTCAGCGAATCAGACTCTCTCACGAGAATTATAAAAGCAGACGGGGAGTGAATTTGCAATGAATTACTTTGCCAAAGCAATGCAAAGACAAAATTCCTTATCTTTCTAATCTTATGCAGATTACTAAAATGTCTCCAAATGGAAGACTAATTGGCGACTAGAAGCTTCGTCTCTCCAAGCGTAAATATTTTATGAGCTTACTATTTTTAGAGCAGACTGTAAGAGAAAAATCTCTAAATGATTTTATCTTGGGAGTTTGGCCTACGTAAGCCACACTAATCGATTGATCAAGTTAAGCTACCCTTGCTGTCATTGGTCTGTGGATGAGTGGCCATCTTGATATCGGACAAGACCCCTCTATACTTCAGGAAGCATGCTAAGTCGCAGATGCTGTCCGTCATTCATGACAGTCATTACGAGTTGTAAAGGTCAGCATATCCCACTTATACGGCTTTGCTCTCATACTGCAAAAAAACATTATTTAAATATGTGCTTTAAATATTCCTCTTTAGATATATTTTATATTAGCATCATAAATTAGCAGATAACTCGCTGTCAGCGAGCTTACAACTACAGCTACAAGGCGTCAACTACAGCTCTGTAGATGACGCCTCGCTGGCCGAACGTTGTAGACGAGCGGTCGGTGCGGTGTCCCCGCGTCCCCGTCCAATACGGCTGCGCCATCACCGCTCGTTCGGTTGCATTTTATGCACCCAAAATATTCATCTGTTATTTCTTGCGCTTCTCGTTTCATCCTCAAGTGTAATAGCAATAATTGCGAGTTCACCCGTTGTCAATCGGGAACTGTATCTATCGCAAAAAGCGAGAGCGGTCGGCGGGTGGATAGCTGGCCGTCTGCTAGCTGTCTCTGCGTGGACTGCGAGCAGTCGTCTTAGTTTAGGGCGGTGTTGGGACAGAGTCGTTTAATAAGGTCATAACGACCTTAAGAAGCCCGAAAATCTCGCAACCAGTCTTAGCAAAGGTATCGTAATATCCAGTAACTGAGTTGAGAGTTGACTGAGAGGTAGTCAAAATGTTGACATAATCAGTACAATCAATGGTACAATCGCAGCCGTTGCCAGTCAGTCATCACTACTCTGAGATAGGTTTGTCTCATCAAAGTTGCAAGTCGCGACTAGAGGTTAAAACGATCAAGACGCAATATTCGATTTAATCGCGTCTACTTCCAAACCCGAGGGAAAACTCGTGAACACAACATATTAAACATTCACCTGAGTACTAAAAGAAATCCAATTAACTCGGCAGATTCAATTCACGAAATAAACGTGCAAAGTACTCAACATTATTTTTATTCCACTCCCAAAAGTTCATTCTCTTATTCCCGGGAGGCTAGAGATCCGAAAATTCAAAGAAACATAAGCAATTTGAAATATCCAAGGGAATTCCTATAGAGAAAAACTCGTAAAGTTATTGGACGATAAAACACAATGTTGCATTCTGGGAAATAATCTGGATTTCTGAGAGAAAATAAGGACCCAATTTTTAGGTACCATTTCCATATGTATCAGCTATTATGAGAGCTACAAAAGACGTTACTTTTTTGTCAGATCGATAAAGAACTAACTGAACCTCATTGTGGTTTGTCCAATGTGTGATCATTTAGTTTTTATAAGATTGAGCTAAAAGGAATTTACTTTTTACGGGCAGTCGTTTAGAGACTAACTATCCCATATACGGCTAATGGACTGAAGATGTGGAGAAAATTAAATCGTTTTAGAAGAAATAAGCTAGAATGGCAAAAAATTCGTAACTTTTTTTATATAGTTATTACCATCCGGCGGGATTGCAGTCAAGCACAACCAGTGCAGTGATAAGCACTGACGCAATCGTTGATGGTAAAACGCGCTAGTTTATTAAGAGCCTATTACTCAAAAAAACTGAGTGAATAGGAAGGAAGACGGCAGTTGAGTGAGTTGGTGCAATGTTAAACCCAACAACACGACCAACGATGTTGTGCCAGAAGGAGATTGATTTGGAGACCCTCCATGACCATCCTCCCGACACAACAACATATGGCGTATCGTACCCGGCACACATCGCAACACAACTGCTCAGACCCGTCCTCCATACGGCTTCAACGGACATCATGCCGGAACACGACGAATCGCTTGGCGGCAAGACTTTGTCTGGTGGGTGGTAACTTCTGCCGGCAGCCGATGTTATGGCTTACCACCAAGACAAATAAAAACCTAAAAAAGACGTAGGAAAAATAAAAACCTATAAAAAGATAAAGTCCATGAGACCGAAATTCGGTTGTTGTAGCGAGAGGCTAGTATGTGCGTTCGTCGTTCTAGCGTCCCTCACTGTCCTTGTCCTTTAAAGGTATGAGGAACACAATGTGAAATTCACCCATCCTCCATAGATAAGGAAGGACCCCCCACCAGACGGGTGTTGAGTCTGGCGGGCACTTGTCCCACGGTTAATGTTGGAATGTTGTTCAAATGTTACTTGCACGGTAAACTCGTGACGACTCGTGCGAGATGCATAATCTATGTCTACGTTAATATGATTCGATGTTCGCATGTGGCGTCTTACCTCTACAGTCCGAAGGCAATCCGACAGAACTAGGGAAAGATGCAGATGTAGATGCAGGGAGATCAGGCTTAACGTGATTTTAGAGGCACGGGGGTATCGCAACTCCAACTTCCGAATTCCGAGCTATTTTATTTCGGAAATGGAAAAGCACAATAACTCTCAGCAGTCGCATTTATAACCAAAAGACAATCAGAGCAGTGAAAACACATAACAACAGCAGAACGCGGTGAAACTCTTAAGAAAAAATTAATATTCATCATACCAAAGTGCAATGGAGCGTAGTATTAAAAGAAAATTAACTGACGTTGCTGACACTGACTTCGGCCTCATAGAGTTGGCGTTAATGACTGCCATTGTTGTTGACACCAACTCTACGAGGCCGAAGTCAGGTCCAAGCGAAACTGAGCTAGTCAAACTTGTCACATAACGAATGCCTGAAGACTGACGTCGTCACAGAGGGAGGCCTAAGATACGCTGATGTTTTTATTTAGAGAAGTCACAGCACAAGGAAAGGTTGAACAATATAAACAAGGATAAAAATAGTTACATCTGAAAATCATAGCAAAATATACTTATTTTCACGAGAAGAAACCCTACACCATAATATCCTAATATATCAATTTCAAAATAAATATGACCACAAATAAACTTGTACGCTAAAAAGGCTACAGAGCTTCTATTGAATTCAGATCCACAAAGCGAACTAGATCCGCATCCTATGAATCATTCAGCAGTTTGCCTTGCATCTGCAGCATAAAGCGTCTTAGTATAAATCCGGTCCCATATACCTTCAAGCATTATTCGTAAAACGTTGGAAACAGCTTATTTCATAACATTTAAGCTCACAGCACCGTATTAACAATTCTCTCCGGCTCGAAAAGCAATATTTACGGGTCGGGAGCGCTGTTACAGATTGAGTGTGTATATAATAGCGCTACTCTTTCCCTGCAACCTGCTTGCCACGAAAAAACATGATACATCTGCACCAAGTTACCATACGAGACCACAAAATCCAAAGTCATTCAAATTTCGACCTTTTGCATTTAAAAAAAGATCGTGGCGGAAATTTTTTGACAGTAAATATGTATTGGTGTGATATAAAGGGAAGATTTTCAGGGTTGCTTTGGAAGCGAGCGATCAATATTAAGGAGAGTGCTTGTCAAATGATAAGCATGTTCATAGAGGTTTAAATACTTAAGGATCTTATACACAGTTCATAAACATTCAGGAGATTGTGACGGGGATCATTCAGAGCAATTTTAGGGAACTTTTTTTATAATAATAATGTGTTTTAGCGAACAAGAATTATCATCTATATACTGAATACGATACTGCACAGTTTATTGAAAGACTTTGCAAATCTAGTATAGATTAGCAAAGTCTTTGTCAAATAATTTACATAAAACTCTGTGCTGTATATAGTGAGAAATAGAAGAAACGAAAAACCTTCTGATTCCATTTTTAGGTGTTTTCAAGGCTAGAGTGAATAGGCTCTTAAGAAACTAGCGCGCTTTACCATCAACGATTGCGTCACTGCATCAGGCAGAATTATGGTCAAGCACTAGTTTATAATAATATTAAAAACCTTGAAAAATCTTGTTGATTTAGATGATTTTCGATGGTATTTTCAAGCACCGAGTTCAACTTATTCATCTACCATTGCAGATGTTCAAAGCTGCTAAATTCTTGGGTAGAACAGACAATTACATATTGAAATATAATCACAACAGTATAGTACTATTTCCATTTAGACTGTAGCTACAGTGGTGTTCTTATTATACTAAACAACATCATTGAATTACGGTCACCGTTCCATTTAAGAGGGGACTCAAATGCCGAGGAATTTGGAAAATAGGTATTTGAAGAAACTATTGCCGTCGCGCTGCTACCAACCTCTCCCCAGTAAAGTGCGAAAAGAACAGTTGCAGCTTAGGCTGATTTTAATGTTGACCAAAAGACGTTTTGTATTCTGCTGTTTTCTTATTCATGTCAATAATTATTTTATATCAAAATTTAGAGGAAAAGTATACCTATGTTTCTATTTTTTTTTTTTTTTTCAAAAACATAATATCACGTTTGTCTAATAGTCATCTGAACATCACGGTAAAAATGGGCCATTTTTCGCAATTTTGAAATATCGTATTTATTTTTATTAGTTAAGTTTCGAAAAAAAAAACAAATGATAGGGGCACGTATAATCACGGTGTAAAATTGTGGAAAAAAAATAATTGCTCTAAAAGCATTATCCACAAAGAAAACAGCGGAATACGTTTGTATAGAGAAAGCACTCACTAGAGTTCCCTCTTAACAACGTTGATAGACTTGTAATATCTATACATATGTATGTCTGTATATGGATTAACCTATGTATATACAAAGTTATTGTTTCTTAATACGAAACTTGAACGTAGTTTGTTCAGAATAAGCAACTGAATTGTTCGATCGAACAACATGTTGTGTTTTTCCCAAATACATAAAAAAAAAAATGTTGCAGTGTGGTTACCGAGCGCAAAACACAGCCGACGGTAGATCATAGTACTAGGGGTGTGAGACATGGCCCCCCGCCCTCCGCCGCTGCAGGAGCGGGTGGGCGAGCGGTACGGTGACCATATTTTTTGTTGGGACAGCCAGGTAAGATAAGAAGCTCATAACTTTGTGGTTTTTCATGATATCTTATTGAAATTTTGTACACAGATTCTTTACTTAAAAATATTGGACACGTGTTTCGGGTTTCGCATAAACAAAAAATAATTTTGTATACATTACGTGGAACTATTGGGGCAATTCTCGATATTAGCTTACGCCATGGTGTTATAGACTTGGCACTATAGTGTAATGTGTGAGGAGATAAATTCGTTCATATTATTTCCACTATTCTTCTCTCGTCGCTTAGGCTTATCTCTGCCAGATAACCTTAAGATGACTGATGACTTCTTTTTTAGCTTTCATTGTGTATTATTGCTGGGCAAAGGCTGACTAGTTATTTTCAAACCGGAAGGTTAGATCAACATGTGACAGGGATGTCTTATGCGAACAAGAATGTTGGCCCTACGAACTTTACCAGATCGTCACACCTCCTTTGCCGGGGTGTACCTTGATGGCGACGTCCTTCGAGCCGTCTAGTGAATGACAAACTTTGCCAATCTCCCGGAATGCTCATTCACAAGACGTGTCCAACCCATTCCCACTTTAGCCAATGATGAATTAAATGTATTCTATTATTTTAAGATACTGATATAATTTTTTTCAGTTAACATATGTTTTTTTTTTTAATAATTATGAACTAGCGCTTGACCGCAATCCCGCCTGATGGTAAGCAGTGATGCGATCGTTGATGGTAAAGCGCGCTAGTTTATTAAGAGCCTATTCACTCAGAAAAACTGAGCAAATAGGAAGGAAGACGGCAGTTGAGCGGGGTTGATGCAATGTTAAACTCAACAACACTACCAACGATGCTACGCCAAAGGGATATTGATCTGAATACCCTCCACGACCAAACTCCCAACACAACAACATTTGGCGCATGGTACCCGGCACACATCGCAACACAACTGCTCAGACCCGTCCTCCGTCCGCTTCACCAGACATCATGCCGGAACACAACAAATCGCTTGCCGGCAAGGCTTTGTCTGGTGGGTGGTAACTTCTGCCGGCGGCCGATGTTATGGCCTATTGCTAGTTTTAGGCCTTCCCCATTGTCAAATCGATTAAAAACGAGTTCGAATTGTCACGCCATTGTTTTCTAGTAATCAAAATAATGAGGTTAGTCGATTAGTAGGCCATAAGATCGGCTGCCGGCAGACGTTAGTACCCACCAGACAAACTCTTGCCGCCAAGCGATTTGTCGTGTTCCGGCGTGCTGTCTGGTGAAGCCGTACGGAGGACGGGTCTGAGCAGTTGTGTTGTAAAGCTTGCCGGGTACGATGCGCCAAATGATGTTGTGTCGGGAGTTTGATCATGGTCCATCCAGATCAATTTCCCTCTGGCGTAGCATCATTGGCCGTGTTGTTGGGTTTATAAATTTGCATCACCTCGCTCAACTGCCGTCTTTCTTCCTATTCACTAAGTTTTTTAAGTGAATGGGTTTAATAAAATAGCGCGCTTTACCATCAATGATGGCATCACTGCTTACCATCAGGCGGGATTGCAGTCAAGCGCTAGTTTATAATTATAAAAAAAAAAATTGAATCCATCGGCTAAATGAGTTACATTACCAGCCTATAATGTTGCCACTCCTGGGATACACGCCTCCTCTGGGTGAGAGGGAGTGGGCCATAATCTACCACGCAGGCCCAGAGCGGGTTGGTAAATGTCACGTCTTCCAAGTTTTGCCTGTAAGACATAAGACTTAATTGTCTTCAAGGCTAGAGTGAACAGGCTTGTATTAAACTAAGACGCTTTACCATCAACGATGCTGCGCCAGAAGGAGATTGATCTGGAGACGCTTCACGACCAAACTCCCGACACAGCAACATTTGGAACAACGTACCCGGCATCGTACCGTATACATCGCAACACAGGTGTTCAGACCCGCTCTCCTGACGGCTTCACTAGACATCATGAGATGGCAAGACTTCACAGATAATATATTTCTATTGTCGCTACAACTGCAAATCATAACTAGCCTATAATTTTTTTACACCTGGAACACAGGCCTCACTCTGGCCCAATGCGAGTTGGTAGATGTCACATGCCTGTTTTTTTTTTGGCTCTATGACATGCCGGTTTCCTCACGATGTTTTCCTTCACCGTTTTGAGAGCAATGGTGATGAAATAATTTACACAAACTAAAACGAACCTAAGGCCTGCAACTTGTAAGTCGCAGCAATTGGCTTGTATCCTAAAAAATAATTTAATGTCCGTCAGATAGCTTTATAAAAAATATTGAACACGTATTTTTTATTTTTTCTTTTATTCAAATACTTAAGAAGATGTATTGATTTGAAATGTCGCATGACGTCACACCATGGTGCAAAATATAGAACGGCGTGACGTAATTAGCCCCCACTCTGTAACTTTAATACGCTATATCTCGGTAATATTTGGTAATTACGAAAAAATAAAAAATACGGGTCTTAATTTTTTTTTATTATGTGTAAGACGGACTAATTATTTTTTTGATTTTCATACCTTGAATACATCCCTATTACCACTAGGCCACCGCTGCTCTCATACTTCATTTATTTGCGGTAAATATGCACAAAAAGTCACAAAATCACACAAAAATAAGAAATGGTTCAGGAAAACACCGATAGTATCTGAAGTAAAGTTTAACAACTAAATACATCATTAATAGAAGTGCTTACTTTTACATAATAAAGAAAAACATTCTTAGAAGAAGTTTATATAATGCAAGCGGACAATATTATTACAAACTCACACTTGACCATTTTTTGCTGCACAGCCGGGGTCCCTACAAAAATGTATGTCCTGGCATCTTGCCCGGATTTTCTGAAGAAATTCCAGTAACTTGAATTGGCGTTTTGCTCAAATAAGGAACAGTAATAACATGGGATTAGTCTTTCCAGGTCAAATATTTAATTCTCTTTTGTAATTGTGTCCTTAATTAGTTTTTTGTTAGTCCGCTTTGTTGGTAAAACGAATAGGTTTTTGTTCTGTGAGCCTGTGTCTGTACCGTCTTTGTCTCAATGAAAAAAAGTAATTATTTTTAGTGGCAGTAAAGTTAGTCAAAAAAATGGACCAACTTCGAGTCGGGATCATGCGCGAGGGGTACCAAAAAAATTGTAATTGTAGTTGAGAGCAGCGGTTAGCTAATCAAATGGGCCGCGATTTGCAAATGAACTTCAGTCATAGGTGCGAACCTCTTCAGGTCCTTTACTTTGTGTAAATTATTTTAACATCACTGCTCTCAAAACGGTGAAGAAAAACATCGTGAGGAAACCGATATGTCCTGGAGCCAAAAAAAAAACAGGCATGTGACCTCTACCAGCCCGCACTGGGCCAGAGTGAGGCCTGTGTGCCAGGTGTAGAAAAATTATAGGCTAGTTATGATTTGTATTTGTAGCGGCAATAGAAATATATTATCTGTGAAGTCTTGCCATCTCTGCTTCACTAGACATCATGTCTAGTGAAGCCGGGTCTGAACACCTGTGTTGCGATGTATTCGATGGGTACGTTGTGCCAAATGTTGTTGTGTCGGGAGTTTGGTCGTGAAGCGTCTCCAGATCAATCTCCTTCTGGCGCAGCATCGTTGATAGTAAAACGCCTTAGTTTATTACAAGCCTATTCACTCTAGCCTTGAAGACAATTAAATCTACATCGATACTAACCCCGAAGAGGTTTGAACGCGACAATCTCTATATCAATCAGAATTGAAATATTTTCTCTAGATTTCATTATCCAATTGTAGAGGTATTCTATAGGCTATTTAATATCACACTTAGATCGACTATTTATCAACTTAAGGAGCCAAGCAAACAGAACAAAAAAAAATACAAATAACACAGTAATGTGACGCGACGGGGTGGGTCAAGCAAATAAGAAACTTAACGCGAACAAAGGCACGGGCTTAAGCTACTTTTAGATACTTCTGACTTTATTGGGTTCATACCCAAAACGGTCAGAAGCGAACCCTATTACTAAACTTCCGCTGTTCGTCCATCCTTTAGACGTCAGTGGCTATCGCATGTACCGGAAGAGACAGACAGTTGAAATTTTCACAGAGCGTGTACGTATAGCCCATGTGATATCGGACTTAGAATAGTACCAACCTATTATCTAGTACCTCCCTTGGGTGTTGTAAGAAGCGACTAAGGAAACTCTCACCAGGGAAGCGGGCAGCAGCGCTTCTCCTCTGGAATATCAAATTATTGCATTCCCCAAACGTGGGGATTATGGCAAAATCACTCAAAGCTATGAAAGCCTTGGGTGAGGCCTTTGTCCAACAGTGGACCTCTATTGAAGAAGAAGAAGAAGAAGATGTGTACTTCTATTGCCGCTTTAACAACAAATCCTCCTGCCTAGCCTTCTCCCAACTATATTGGGATCCAGACTGACTGAATACCAGTATTTTACATGGAGCGAATGCCTATCCAACATCGGCTGCCGGCAGAAGTTACCACCCACCAGACAAAGTCTTGCCGCCAAGCGATTCGTCGTGTTCCGGCATGATGTCTGGTGAAGCTGTACGGAGGACGGGGCTGAGCAGATGTGTTGCGATGTGTGCCTGCGGGTATGATGCGCTAAATCTTTTTTTTTTTTTTATTACAAATATAAACCAGCGCTTGACCGCAATCCCGCCTGATGGTAAGCAGTGACGCAATCGTTGATGGTAAAGCGCACTAGTTTATTAAGAGCCTATTCACTCTAGCCTTGAAGACACTCAGATTGTAGTCCGACGGAAACACCGCCGCCGGCAGATTGTTCCAGGCCCTCGATGTACGCGGTATAAAGGACGAGGCGAAACGCTTCGTCCGGATCGTAGAGGTGTTAACAACATAAGGGTGGAAACTCGCCGTAAATCTTGTTGCGTCGGGAGTTTGGCTCCAGAGAGAGGGTCTCCAGATGAATCTCCTTCTAGCGCAGCATCGTTGGTCGTGTTGTTGGGTTTAACATTGCATCACCTCGCTCAAGTGCCGTCTACGTCTTCTTTCCTATTCACTCAGTTTTTTTTTTTAGTATATAGGCTCTTTATAAACTCGCTCGATCAACGATTGCATCGCTACTTACTATCAGGCGGAATTGTGATCAGGCACTGGTTTATAAAAAAAAATATACACCATACTGTATTATGTATACACGTGATTAGACTTTCGGATTTTCGACGACCCGAAACCACTGATCTACAAATGACAGCTTGTACCAATGACTTAACGTGCTTTTCTAGGCGAAGGGGTCTCATTCATCCACAGACCAAGCGAGGAATGCTTAGCTTAACCTGATCCATCGACTTGTGTTAGCCATGAGCCCCTCTTTTACAACAAATTATAATCAAAATTATACAATCCGTGATACTAAAGAGCCTCTCAATACCTGAAATGTGTTATTAAAGCATTTGCTGCCCTGTGATACGAAATCTATGGCGTGGATGTCGTACTTGGTCGTATAAACAAAGTCATGTATTAAACTTTTAATGGTCCACAGTAACTCTGATTTTAATTTATTACCACCAAACGGAATATTTGCTCGATCCAAAATAAAAAAAAAAATGCTAGGACAGTTAAAATAGAGACCAAAAAATCATAAAAATAGGTCTATGGTAAAGATTTAGCCGAGCGATATTTATGAAGCAAAAATTATTGCAATCCCCTATCGGTAGAATCTAATATCTCCATATGTATGAATCAAATATTGGAATATTTGATTCCTCGCCTAAGGGATATTAAAACATATCAAGCATTCCCTTCTACCGTCTGACAGTGTCTGAAACTTGATAATCTCAGATCACGTTAAATTTAATCTGTTGATCCTACAAAATCTTATATTTATTGTGATTTAGAGATAAATAAACTAGCGCGCTTTACCATCAACGATTGCATCACTGCTTACCATCAGGCGGGATTGCGGTCAAGCACTAGTTTATAATTATTAAAAATAATAAAATAAATTTTAGTCTGAAAAATATCTTATTGTGTCTGACCAAAAAAACATAACAGAATTTTTCAATCCGCTGTTACTACTCCTATATGCACTATATATCATCATAAGGTCATTTTTGAGGATGAAATTCCCGTAGTATTCCCGTTTGTGTTTTTTTTTAAGTTTTCTGTCACCATTTAGATTTACTTTTTTGTTTTTATTATTATTACATTTTTATTTTTATTGTACTGGTTCGGTGTCACTTGTTATGGTTTGCTGCACCGGGTGCGAGCAAAACCAGCGCTGGGCTCTGTTTCGCATAGGGTCACAGCATAATGCTGAGCGACAGCCGTTTTGCGTGGATGTGATGCATGTTCCCTCACCTATTTCTTATTTTTTGTGTTTTTGTAAACGTATTTTCTTTCTTTCCTTCTTTCTAACTATGTTGTGGTTGATCTCCAGTTCAACCGAATGCAGCTTAATACCAGTTTTTTATATGGAGTGAGTGCATATCTGACCTACTTAACCTAGTGTGTGGGTAACACTATATAGACCTACAATGACGAAGATACAACAGTGTCAGAACAGACGAGACCAAGGGCTAAATCTGCTTTCTGATGCACAGAGGTGTCAACCCGTCCGCATTAGTACCAACCGCGTTAAGCATAGCCTAACCTGATCCTTCGAGCCGTATGACTTTTATAACTTTTTTTTTTTTAACTTAGCCCCGAGCCTGCCCAAAATAAAAACAACGCCAACAAATATTAAAGACACAGATTAAAAAAATAAATAGGTTTTCAGCAAAGTAATGGAGGATCTATAGAAAATAACAAAGAGAATGCTTACATAATTCAAGATAGCCACAACACTTAATCTCAAACAAAATGGGCCTCTTAAAAACAAAAACAAACGTCTTTAAAAGCGTCCATTATGGAAATTAATCTAAATTATAATACCATTAAGTAAAACAAATTACGTTCTGTCGTCTTGTGTCGAAATGATAAAAAAGGTACCTTCCCGTTATGATACATTAGATACTTAATTTCAAGTGCTCCGACGCACATAAAGAGCGAATTTAATCAAGTCGGCTTTTGGTGGCGCTCCACTGGTAGCGGAGAGCAGTGTCTGGTATTTTTAATGGACTTACACAGGCCTAGAAAATGCTGTGCCTGAAGCTTGATACATGTAGATTGAGCAATATAACGAAATGAAAAAGATTGAGTAACTTTTTCTTTGGCGTCTTAATATTTTTGTAAAAGGAATTAATTATAGTCCAGAGAGATAATAAAAAGAATTTGTTGATTTTATTTATTTTTCCTCTGTCTTTTGTCTTTTAAAACTAAAACTGCTGACAACAAACGAAAAGAATAAATAAAATTGCTCTCACATTAATGTACCTAAAGAGCCCTAGGCATATTGATGTGAAAGCAAAAGCACTAGGAAGTTGTAAAGGACGGCTATTTTGAGGGACTGCCTATTTTTTTTTTAATAGTATAAACTAGTGCTTGATTGCAACCCCGCCTGATGGTAAACAGTGATGCAGTCGTTGATGGTAAAGCGCGCTAGTTTAATAAGCCCATTCAATCAAAAAACTGATTGAATAGGAAGGGAGACGGCAGTTGAGCGAGGTGATGCAATGTTTAACCTAGAGGGATATTGTTCCGGAGACCCTCCACGACCCAACTCCCGACACAACAATATTTGGCGCATCGTACCCGGCACACATCGCAACATAACTACTCAGACCCGTCCTCCGTACGGCTTCACCAGACATCATGCCGGAACACGACGAATCGAATTTTGATCTGAGCCTAAATTGCGAAAAATACGTTTGATTTTGATGATTTTAGTTTTGCACTATTTTTATTATTTAATTTAACAGATTGTTGCTGTCTATATTCTTAAAGCCACCTATTTATTTAGTTGTCTTCAACTACAAAGTATTCATGAGGTCGGGCTTGCCGGTGGTGAGCGGTGAGTGGACAGTTCGCCGCTTAGTAAAAGGACCAGGACCGAATCGACGGCACGTTGTGTTTCACGAGCGCCTCAAAGAGATGTCAGGACATCGTGACATGGTGTTGCTGGTTGATTAAAAAGAAACCGTGGCCCTGGCGGACAGGCAAGTGAAGAAATATGAGTGGATTTTAGTCAGTAAGTCTGACACGCCCTTTCGCTCCACCCAGAGCGGGAGAAGTCATTTGATGATTTCTCATTCCAAACAAAACAAAAAATATATATTCATGACGTAGTTTAGAAGGAGAGAGAGAATTCTATGTGAAAAAAATACAGCTAGCTTATAGCTAGACAGATTGATCCAATCTCCCACTGGCGCCCTGCACCAACCCGTTAGAACTGAGGCTGATATTCGAATCACAAATTGGGCCCATCCCGACGCACGCCATTTTATTGTTTTTCCCGCTCATTCTGAGCCAGCGCCATGTTTTGTTCGACGTTCGTTTTTAGCGATTTTAATTACGTCACTACAAGGGTTTTATGAATTAAGAGTCTTTTTTTTTGAGCGTCAAAGAGTTTTTAACAAGGAATTCAACTGAAATTGATGAATGAGGAAAGGTACCTAATTTAACATTTCATCACATAACACACACACAACATACATTACAGACATAAGTACATTTTTTTCGATCATATGAAGCTCCACTAGCGTATTTTAAGATGCTTAAATTCCAATTTCGTATACAAACTACTCCAATGCAAAATGGATTGTCGATTGTCGACTGTAAAATTTCACTGTCGCTTTGTCGTTTCATCGACTTAGAAATCACAATGATGCCTAAAGACCTTGACGAACGGCAATATTAAAAACAATCATAAATAATAGACCATTAACAATCCTGTCACTTTGCGTATAAAGTGATCCAATGATTGGTTATTTTATCATTTCAACACGCAATGCAACCTCATCGTCCACTTTCCTTAGTCCTCCAAATAAACTGACAGCTGTCAAGATGTGGTAACTCATTCCCCCTCCGTTTACCGCGTCTATCACTATTAAGGCCCGCCTCCGCGACACATCAAACTACGCTGTAATGTATCACTCTAGCAAAAAACTTGCTACAAGTCCCAGAAACTTTCCTGATCTATTTTGTGCTATGCTCGAAGTCACTTTGACAGATACTAAAGAGAACTTCTGTCGTAAATTTCGACTTTCTACTACAAAAGTATCAGTTTGAAAAGAATAAGTTTTATACGTATCATGAGGGTCTGTGGGTGTATTAATGGTGTGATGGATGGAGTGTTTTATTCATGTAAGATTCATTGGCATCATTGTTAGAGTATTTTTTTGTGATAAAGAGTTAATGTAATTCAAATTTATGTTTCTTTTTTTGTTTTAATAGCCAGATTGGAAGTTGTATTTGATAGGTAGATATCCTAACGAGTAGGTATATTGAGGCTCTTTAAAAAACTAAACAGGACGGAAACTACCACTGAAACGTTTGAGATGGAAAAATTCAACATCAATATGATCATAAAATAAATCTTTTAATTCTTAAAAATATAAGATTGTCAATAGGGGTCTTCTGATGAAGACGATGGGCAGTTAAGGGAACTCCTCAACGGGTTTTTTTATAATTATAAAATGTATTCATAGTTGGTAAAGCGTACCAGTTTATTAAGGGCTTTACTAGCTTATTCCCTTACCCAGGAATCGATTCTAGGACCCCATACCCTGTAATAACGCTTGCAAATTTATTTACTTATAATCGTAACATAAGCACAAATAAGGCAGTTTGATTCAAGGTGGAAAAGGTATTCCTAGAAGAGCTTGAGAGACGCCTTTCCCCAGTATTGGAAGAGAATTAGCTCAAAAAAAAACATCACAACATGAAAATTACAACATAATCAAACCACCTAAGTAGCAATAGGAAATCTACACACCCGGCGATAGAAATCGCGAGCGATAAACAAACTCAAAATAAACATCTTGTGATACTTCGATACTGCTCAAGAGGCCTCATGTGGGATCCTTACTAATTAAGTCTATCTTATTACTTAACTAATTGGGTACTTGACGACTTAAGGATTGGTTATGGTTATTTGTGAAATTGTGCTATGTATCGTGTTTTTGCAATCGATCTTAGAAGTTGTAGATACGGTCTTATAAGATTGTGGCATGTGTAATGTCGAATCATAATAGAAGTTGTGTTTGTCTTAGAAGATTGTGGTGACTTACTTGTGTTCTGTGAACTCAAGTTATAATTAAGCTTGATAGCAAACAATTGTATTCAGTTAATTTGGTCTGTTGAGCTGATTTTGACAAGTCTTATTAATTATCCTATATTGTATTTAGATATCTAAAAATAAACATAAACGATACAATATATTTGAATACTTTGGAATGTTTGAACTTTAACAATCACTCTTTCTCAATCTGTCAAAAAATGTTTATTTACCAACATTACTGTCAAATTTTGACATTCAATGTCGCTGAATTGCGATTGATGCGTGAATTTATGTGATTTTAAATACGAATATCGACTATATGTTTACGGTACCAATAAGGAATTCTACTAAGATATTATGTTCTAATGTAATGAAGCTCGTGATCAATCAAACTTAGTCATTAGAAATCAAAGCAGAAAGCAACGGTGGCCCAGTGGTATAGGCCGCAACTTACTAGTTGTACCTCCATCGGTTCAAACCCACGGGCGGCGCTTTCATCATCATCATCATCATCATCATAAACCTTTTAATCGTCCCACTGCTGGACACAGGTCTCCTCTCATACAGAGAAGGAGACCTGATAGGCGGCGCCGGAGCTTTGCTTTGTGTAAATTATTACAACACCATTGCTCTCAAAACGGTGAAGAAAAACATTGTGAGGAAACCAGCATCACCTAGAGCCAAAAATTCAAAAAAATAAATATATAAATAAATAAATATATACGGACAACTCACACAGATTGAACTAGCCCCAAAGTAAGTTCGAGACTTGTGTTATGGAATACTAACTCAACGATACTAGGTATATTTATAATAGATACATATATAGATAAACATTCAAGACCTAGGCCAATCAGGAAAAGATCATTTTCCATCATGACCTGACCGGGGATCGACCCCGGGCCTCCACGTCGCAGGGAGGCGTGTTGACCGCTGCGCCACGGAGGAACATGAAAAACAATGAAAATGTGACATGTACCGACTCGCACTGGACCTGCGTGGTTCATTTCAGAAAACTCCGTCTCATTGAGAGGAGATCTGTCTTAGAAGTGGGAACATTATATTATGTTATGTTATGTGATTATGTAAGAATGAGTGTGCAGCTTCGATTCAAGGTCAGGCAAATACCAATATAACTTTTCTAAGCTATATGTACTTTCTAAGTAAATCTTGGATACCAATGACTGATTAAAAGGTAAAGAGAAACATCTTGAGGAAACCTGGACTTTATGTCTGAAATCGCCAACCTGCATTGAGCAAGCGTGGTGATGACGCTCAATCCTTATTTGTATGAGAGGAGACCTGTGCCCAGCAGTGGGGCGATAAAAGCTTGATGATGATGTAATTAGAAACGGCTAAAGAAACTAACAGACAATACTATTCTTCGTGGACCTCGTCACGATGTCGGGCGGCGAGGAGTAGGCAGCTCGCCGCCCGCAAACCCGCGCCTACGGTGGCCGGGAGTTTGATGTTGTTTCCCGACCATTTAACAAATAGGTACTCGAACAAAACCGCAGACAAAAATAACAACAGCAACCATTACACAAATCATATGAAAAGACAATCAGAGAACATTTAATTTTCCTGCCGACCTCATGGAGATCTAAAATCTACTAAAGATAAGGATAGGTGTATGGAGGTGCAGGGGGCATGAATAATGATTGTGTTTTTGTCTCCGCATTTCACGGAAGGGCTGGGCCATAACCGTATATCGTATGGTCCCAACATTCTTGAGTTATGATCGCCTCAGGAAAATATTTTGTGAAGACCAGTGCGTGTTTAGGGTTTCTACAAACTAAAATATTGCGTGAACCGATAGTGCTTTCGCTGAGAGGGAACAACAAATTGATCCCTAGTAATATTATTAATGCGAAAGTAACTCTGTCTGTCTGATAACTGAGTTAACCTTGAGAAATAACATAGGATAGTTTAGATTCCGGACTTTTGAAGAGTTCTCTTGGAAACGCGATATAAGCGAACTCCACACGGGTGCCGCGGCCGGAAAGCTAGTCTAACCTATAAACAAAATGGAGCTATGTTTTGGTTCCAGTTTGTTTATCTACTACTACTTCAGCCTATAGAAGTCCACTGCTGGACAAAGGCCGCCTCCAAGGCTTTCTACAATGAACGGTCTTGTGACGCGTGCATCCATCAGCTTCCCGCGACTTTCACCAGGTCATCATTATACCTTGTCTCCACTCGAGAAACCGTTGGCCCCATCGGGCATCGGTCCTACGGGCAATGTTCCTGGCCCACTGCGACTTAAGTGCTGTAATTCTTCGGGCTATGTCGGTTACTCTTGTTCTTCTGCGGAGGTCAATTGTTGAATCCAACTCGGCTGGGCTACTTTCAGTAAGCTATTTAGAATCATCTCGTCCGAAAAATCGCAGTGTCCCAAGAGAAAAGTCTTCGACCAAGGTGTGTTGCCAGTGATGACATATGGAACTGAGACGTGGTCGCTAACAATGGGCCTTTTTTTGTTGTGGACGGGAAATCTTCATTTAATGATTGTGCGGGAGAGGTCATTTGATCTCTCCTGCTCGCGAAAGGGCGTGTCTTTTACTGACTAAAACCCACCCGTGTTCCTTCACTTGTCTGTACGCCAGGGCCACGGTTTCTTTTTTAACCAACCCGCAGCCCTGACCCAGGAGGCATCGTTCTTCATGGACCTCGTCACGATGTGCTGACATCCTTTGAGGCGCGCGTGAAACGCAACGCGCCGGCGACTCGGGCCTGGTCCTTACTGGGCCGCGCTTACGGTGGCCGGGAGTTTGATATTGTTTCCCGACCAGGGTTAGCAATGGGTCTTGATTCCTACTACATGGAATTTCCATATAACTGGCAAAATACGAATGTGCTATAGATACACTAGCAGTGCAATCCTTTAACGACCTCGATGTGAAAACTTCGGTGAAGTAAGCGTGGAGTGTTCCTAGTATTAAATAGGAATGACAGCTTCATTCCTAACTAATGCTAGGAACTGTTGAATACTCACTTTACCTTCATGTCACAGTGCGATTTTTACATAAACGATCGACTTATTCTACCTCTGGTAAATACAGACGTGGTTGGTTATATTTTCTTTAAAAAAATTGGTATGTGTAAAAGATTAAAAATGAAACACAATAGAATGTCAAGGGAGTATTGGTCGTTATGGAAAAACTAAAGAGGTTCCTAGTGGCCAAGACTAAGCAATCACAAATGGAATGTGTAACTTACTCAGAAGTTTTTGAAGTACGGTGCACTTAGAAGTTTTAAAGTGGAAGAAGTAACGCAAATGCTTTGCACTTATAATTGTATTCACGAGAAAGTTATGCAATAAAAGTTATAAAACGACATAAAAAGGACTGAAAGTTGTAATTGTTTGTGCTTATTGTAAACTGTACAATATACATTATTTGCTAGAACATTTACTTACTTTTTAAATGTCGAAACATGCTTCTGAGATAGGAGCCTTTTGGCCTCGGACTTTCTGAATGTTTATGTTTTATTTTTAATTATTATCATTAATTTTCTAATTTTCCTGTATGGATCAAAATAAACACTTTTACTGTATTTTATTTCTATTTTAAACTAAAATTAAAGTTTACAGAGAAAAATACGATGTATTTACATGTCAGTGCGCGTTTTGGTGTGTCACTTATTGACGAGCGGAAAGTTAACATCGTCGGAATTAATAAACATAATCGGTACAATCAGGTGGACTTACAAAAACCCACCAGATTATTTTCCTACATGAAAAAACAGCTTTCATAAAATCATCACCATCATCATCAACCTTTTTTTTATGTCATCATCGCTGTGCACAGGCCTCCTCGCATACAGAGAAGGATTGAGCTTCATCACCACGCTTGCTCAATGCGGATTGGCGATTTCAGACTTAAAAGTCCAGGTTTCCTCAAGAAGTTTTCCTTCACCTTGTAACCAGTCTTTGGTGTTCAAGATATACTTAGAAAGTACAAATAATTTCGAAAAGTTACATTGGTATTAGCATGACCTGGAATCGAGCCGCAAACTCACTCACAATTAAGAGAATAGAATATAGAATTTCATAGAATATTTAACCTTTATATTTATGTTCTCTAATTTCTGTTCAATTCTAACATATAATATTTAATGATTTGATGTTCAGTACTTCACTGTTAGTAAACATAATTTTTGGAAAGAAAATATTTCCAATTATCTAGCCTGGAATATTTTTTTTTAACTACCAATTCAAATATTTCAACTTCAAACCAAGCAAATAATTTAATAAAACCCTGCACGGTAGCATTTAGTCAAAATTAAAAGACAATTACTCACTCAGCCGCCCCTGCTTAACAAGGCTACCGCAAGGGTAGCGTTAATTTTAACAGTGTCCCTCCTCATCGATCGTGGGCAACCACCTTAATCCGGGCTTAAGTCGCGCGTCGTTACGATGTGTAGCCTCGTGTGTGACCGCCCTTAGTCACAGCCTATAAATACTTTATTGTGACGAATTTCTGGAAGTAACTGAAGTTTGTAATGTAGTGTGCTCTTGTATAATAGTGTCGATAAATTTATTCCTTATGAGCTGTTATAAATTATATATTATTTTGTGATTATACTATGATATACTGAGAGAATGCCCGATGGGGCCGACGGGTTCGCGAGTGGCGACCACGCACCGGGTGACACAGCGTGGGTAGGCCCGCGACAAGGTGGACCCACGACCTCGTGAAGGTCGCGGAAAACCGCTGGATGCGGAAGGCGCAGGAGCGGTCATCGTGGAGATCCTTGGGGGAGGCCTATGGCCAGCAGTGAACGTCTTTCGGCTGAAATGATGATGATGATACTGGGAGGGACTTGTGGCCAGGTCATAAACAGCCGCATGGGTCGATCAATCAGGTTATGCTATTTTTGGCCCGGTGGGCTCGTAGATGAGTAAAGAAAGCCCATTATGTCACCCTTTTTTAAATCTTCATATTTTTGTTCTGTACTTTATATGGTGTATACAGTATGTTAAGAAAATATTGTACATTTATCTGTTCAATTCAGTGTTGGTTGTTTTTTACAGAACTTTCGTCAAATATGTCTGTGATGAAGAATATTGCGTTATTGA
Source organism: Sesamia inferens (assembly GCA_037179545.1). Classification (NCBI taxonomy): domain Eukaryota; kingdom Metazoa; phylum Arthropoda; class Insecta; order Lepidoptera; family Noctuidae; genus Sesamia; species Sesamia inferens. The sequence goes on along the minus strand of CM073936.1, from coordinate 5,147,583 downwards.
GTATAAACCGCGGTGGCCTAGCGATATTGAACGTGAGTTGTCAGTTGTACGTCGTAGGTTCGACCCCAAACGGTAGTTTACCTTTTTTTAAACATCAAAATCAAACGTCATTTATTCAAATTAGGCTGAGAATCAGCACTTTTTGAAAGTCAATATTACATAAGACAGTCACTCAAAACGCCTGCCCATCAACACTTCCTAGTGCTTTCGCTGGGAAGAAGTGTCGAAACAAACTCCCCAGCAGCACAGCTGTCTGTTCATTATTAAAAAAAAACACATGACTTAACTTGAAAAACCGTCTGACGTAGAAAAACACTTCTATCCAACGTTGCATGCCGAAGTCATTAACCCCGTTTTTGTCTAAAACGGAACAAAACGACAAGGCACCGTTAAACAAGCCCCACGCGACTTCATCAAAACTCTATGGAAATTGTTCTAAAAAATCGCGTCACGCCTGTCTATCTGCCTCCCCTCGCCACTCCCACATATGAGAGAGAGCTTCGGCATCCAGATCCTATGGCGGCTCTCGGACTCGCCGCCTCAGCGGAGTCCGTGCGGTATGCCCAGACCCTCCGAACGGCCATGACCCTATGGAACGCGGTCAGGCATCGGGCTGGTGGCTTCGTTAGCGACTGCGCTCACACAGGTGTGAGGTAAGGGGCCATGGACCGAGGCGGTCGTTCCCCTAGATTGGGGACGAGCCGCCTCAGGGCAGCCCTGGCCCGTTCCAGTCTGGTTGCCAAACGTCGGAAGTGCTCCTCGAAGTTCCACCTGCTGTCGAAGCCGACTCCCAGGTATTTCATCGTCGTCCCGACGCCGATGTGAACCCCTCCTACCGTTATGTGGGAAGCCGACGGTGCAAGGTGGCGCATTCCGAAGACCAGGAAAACACATGGCCTCGGACTTGTGCAGGGTCATCTCGAGTCCCAATTGCCGGATCCTCTTGACAACCCCGAGATCGCTGCATCGGCCACCGCCTGGTGCGACCTTCCTTATGCTAAGACTAGCGTGTCGTCAACATAGCAAACTACGCTCACGTCGATAGGGAGGTCGGCACGCAGCACCCAGTCGTAGCCGATGTTCCACAGATGCGGTCCCAGGACCGATCCCTGTGGAACACCGCACGACATCTCTCGCCAGTTCCATACTCCTTGTGTAAGCCTAGGCCTAAAAATACATTTCTTTTACTAACAAAAGTCGTTTCACAAGCGTGCCATTGCTTTATATTTCGCCCTGAACCCCCAATTATCTTGCGATTCTATCATTATAAGGAAATAGGAGATCAAGAAAATAAAGAGCTTTCATACTTTGTGCCGTTGACAGTTGAAATAACAGTGAGCTTAGGAGTGACCTCAATATCACAAAACTGCTTTCATATTACTAAAAAGAGAAAAACAGAATTCCCACTCTGTATTAAACAGGAGACACACGTGACTTTTTTTATAAATTATAAACTAGTGCTTGACCCCAATCCCGCCCAATGTTAAGCAGTGATGCAGTCGTTGATGGTAAAACGCTTTGTCTAGATCGTAGTGGTGTTAACAACGTAAGGGTGTAAACTCGTCACACGACGGGTCGTCCGATGATGGAACGAAGTTGGGGGAATTAAATCATGTAAATCAAGTAAATCAATTGACGATACTTATATCTATGCATGTTTTGACTTCTAGAATAGGATACTCTTTGTTATGTACACCATATAGATTACAGAATATAAATATAAAGGTTTTACAAAGGGTGACACAATGGGCGTTCTTATCGCTAGAGCGATCTTTTACAGACAATCTCTGGTAACTACTTACCGTAGACTCACACCGTAACTACGGTGTACTATTTACATAGATTATACAATAAATATGTACATAAAGTGTAATTAATTAAATATTGTACACGTATGTTTTCACATCTTTATATTTTCTTGTTGATGCGATGGTACATCTAGCAACCACCAGTATAAGATGACTTCTGATTGTGCAAGATACCTACACAATGCGATTTCAGGTAAAACTGGAATGCAATGTGTAGTCACATGTCACCATCATCATCTCAGCGTTAATCCCAGTCGCATCCGTAGCTTTTCAGCTTTGGAGTCTGGGGTCCGCTTTATCAGTCTAACTGCTGATTTTGGCTAAACTTCGATATTTTCCGTGAAGCGACTGCCGTCTGACCTTCACAACCCGAAGGCGATATCTAAGTATTGCAGTTAGACAAATTGTTTGGACTTTTCCTCTTCTCTCTAATCTTTTGGTTTCAATAACCTGTTACCTCAGCCACTAGATGTTCGTAAGGTAACCGGCCAGACCACGACCAGACCAGTGCAAATATTCATATTCATGCATACAAATATTTGCACTGTGCGGGGATTTAACCCGCGCCTCCCTGCGCAACGGCCGCGTTTGCTACCGTTATGCCACGGAGGCTGTCGAATGTGTGTAGTCACATGTTCCTACTATTATTTGTTTTTTTTTTTTTATGGAGTTCCTTACCAAAAAAAAAAAGTACTGATAGAATATTATCGATTTCTAAACACACAGGTTACTCGATGGTAGGTCATAACATCGGCTGCTGCCAGAAGTTACTAACTACCAGAAAAAGTCACCGCCAAGCGTTTCGTCGTATGATGTCTGGTGAAGCCGTACGGAGGACGAGTCTGAGCAGTTGATGTGTGCCGGATACGATGCGCCGAATGTTGTTGTGTCGGGAGTTTGGTCGTGGAGGGAGATCAATCTCCCTCTGGCGCCGCATCGTTGGTCGTGTTTTTGGGTTTAACATTGCATCACCTCGCTCTCGCCGTCTTTCTTCCTATTCACTCAGTTTTTTTTTTTAGTGAATAGGGTTTCAATAAACTAGCCCGGTTTACTATCAACGATTGCATCACTGCTTACCATAAGACGAGATTGCGGTCAAGCACTAGTTTATAATTATTAAAAAAAAAAGTTTTCTGTTGTTTACAACTTTACTAGAAAAAACGAAACAAAAAATAAGCTAAGTACCATGGATTTCTGGCCACACTCTATATGCGTAGTGAGAGTACAAAGTGGACCTTTTGCTTCTGTCCATTGTCTCATATTACTCCTAATAGGACCTATAAGATGGACCCTCTTTCCTTTCGACAGGTACCTACAGCCAATAAGAGAATTTGGGCCTTTATCAACGCAGTAAATAGGATGGCTTTGTCGAAGCCGAAGTGTTGAAATGTTCTGGTAATTTTAGGAAATTTAAGTTGTTTAGTTGCCTGTGGATTTAGGTTTCAGTTTAGTATTTATTTATTAACATATACAGCCAACATTATAGGTAACCTTAACCTAATGCAATGGTTGTACCATTTAAATATATTTTTATCTAACTATACACACACACTGTGTATGCAACATATGATCACTTACTTAATGCAATTAGAATAAAACAGAATACATGATCTTTGTGAACACACTAACTGAGCACGAAAATAAATCGACCAGAGTGGACACCGTGATGAACCCACAGAGTGCACGCGTCAGCGCCGCAAGTTGCAATAAGTTTGTGCGCGCATGCGGCACCACCAGGATGATGATTTCCTCTTACAGAGAAAAGGAGGCCTGTCTCCCAACAGGGCAGATATACAGGGGAGATAACACATAATCGGTCTATACTGTACCCAATCCTGGAACACTGACCTTCTTCGAAGTTTTTTCTTTTTAAGACATTCCGGATTCCTCACGATGTCTTCCTTCACCGTTTTGAGAGCAGTGGTGATGAAATAATTTACACAAAGTAATGCGCCTAATGGGGTTCGAACCTACGATGATACCACTAGGCCACCGCTGATCAGACTGCGCTGACCACATGTAGCCCATTGTTATTTATTTATTGGGATCTCCAGTAAAGGATACACAAATACAATAGAAAATTACAATAATTGAGTAAGGCTCTTTTATGTGTGCTCCTTCAATTACTACTACTGTGGGGCAAAGCCGCTGACATACAAAATATATTTGTACTCCAAAAACGAGCTGTCCGAGCAATTTACCAACTCGGTGTCAGATTTTCTCTGAGAGAGTTCTTTAAAGATATTGGTATTCTCACGGTTGCTTCACAATTTATCTTCGCCAATATCTTATATGTTAGGCAAAATATTAATGTGAACACCAAAAACTGTGATGTACATAATATTAACACCAGAAACAGGGACAAACTGCGAGCCCCTTTTCACCGACTTCAAAAGGTTCACAACTCTTTTGTTGGGCTTGGTATAAGTTTTTATAACAAGATACCCTCTGATTTGCTAGACTTGCCTTACAATGCATTTAAAACACAAATCAAATCCAAGCTTTGTTCAAAGGCATATTATTCTGTAAGTGATTATTTAAATGATAAGAATAGCTGGTCGCTCTGATTAACTCAGGACAATTTTTGTGTTCTTTCTCCGGAATAAGCTTACTGAAAAATACACTAATAAAATACACTAATACTGAAAAATATAACTGACAATATTTAATAAAACTCTTGCGAGTTCACTCAAAGAACACTATAATATATCCAGTCTTTCATGGATTTCGTCCACCACACGGATTGCACGGGTGAGGGGTGCCTTCGCCATGTAAGTTCTCCACCTGGAATTTCTCAGCAATCATCGCAATAGCTCGCCCGGACTTATATAGAATTTTAGCATAATTGGCGAAATGTGGGTTAACTAAAGAATGTCAATAAAACAGTCTACTATTACAAGAAATCTGTAGTAGGTATACGAATCTCCTTGCAACCTGTTACCTTAATAAGTTCATAAGGGTTATGGTTCTCCCCTATGAGCTTACCTTTTACATAATTCTTCTTAAGTCCATATCTTTTACATAGTACTTATTATGTCCATATCTTTTACATAGTACTTATTAAGTCCGTATCTTTTACATAGTTATTAGTATGTCCATACCTTTACATAGTACTTACTATGTCCATACCTTCCGGTACTTTACAAATTTGTCAAACAATCAAACTTACATTACTGTAGAATACAGCTTCTATTATGTAAAGTTTCACCAAACTACACAGTCCAATTTCCTTCAAAGGGCCTTATTATCTTACTCTCCAAGGTCAAAGGGTCACAGTTGACCAATTCTCTCTCCGGTCTCTAAGTTCCGTATTCAGTGCTTCCGGCGGCCATTCTTATAAAAAGGTATGGAGGTCATTCCGCGATATCCTTTCCCGGGAAGATTTGTTATGTTTATTTATTTACGAATCATTTGCCTTATTTTTTGCTCCATTTATTGTGAGGCAGAATGAGCAATGTTGGGTTTTTAAGGATAAAAAGCATAGCAAACTTTTTATAAATAAGAGAAAACTTTCAAAAAAATCTGGTCAGAGTACTCTACTCTACTACTTTATAAATGTTTCACCTAGTGTTGGCAACACCAAGTGAAGCTACTTGGAGTGCTGGCAGGAAGGGGCTTTCACAGAGGAGAACAAACACCCCGCCATCATTTTTCTCCGGCGCCGGGAGACGCGTTTGATTTTTATTTTTTGTTAATATAAGTACACTTTCGGCTTTTATACATAGTTTAAAAATATATAATACATGTTTGAACACCATCCGTATAGGAACAGGAAAGTCTATATTTATATAATAATACTTTTTATGTACATCCATCGATCACTTATCTGATCGCTAATTATAAACCTAGCGTAGATTCATAATCAGCGTAAAAAATTGTTGAACTGAACAAGCGCACAACGCAGCACTTGGGTGGTTCTTTCATTTATTACTTACTTTGTAATTCTGACTTTAATGCACGCGTGTAAGGTTGAACTTGGTTTGATGTTTGATGTACCCTGAACTCGGTCGTAAAAAATAATGGCTTTTTGTACTGATTTGTGATAAGAACGTTAACAACACTGCACTTAAGGCTGATTTCAATTTAATGTATTTTTATTTTGACGACTTTAGACTGCTTTTTTTTTAAAATAATTATAAACTTGTGCTTGACCGCAATCCCGTCTGATGCCTGAGCGCCAAATGTTGATGTGTCGGGAGTTTGGTCGTAGAGGGTCTCCAGATCAATCTCCCTCTGGCGCAGCATCGTTGGTCGTGTTGTGGGGTTTAACATTACATCATCTCGCTCACCTGCCGTCTTCCTTCCAATTCACTAAGTTTTTTAAGTCAATAGGCTTAATAAACTAACGCGCTTTACTATCAATGATTGTATCACTGCATACAATCATCAGGTGACATTGTGGTCAAGCTCTAATTTATGATATAAAAATAAAAATTAAGTTAACAGCCGCGTACTACAGCTTATTCCAAATCATATTGTAGCCAGCACATCAATCCACCAATAGTGGCGTGTGTGTTATCTATTTCAATTCTTCCCAGTACTTTGTGACGCTAATGTAATAGTCTATATCGAAATGAACGTTAGAAGATTCTCAATAGGCATTATAATTCTGTCCATGTAGACCGATGTATTGGAGACCAATTTGAGCTAAATCTGGGTCACCAATTAGCCTCTTCGGACGCTTCTTCACTGAATCCAATGTAGCGAGGTGGCATTTTGCAGCACCAGCTCAAAGTCACTCAAAGAATAATGGCTATATGGCTATGCTTGAGGTTTCACTGCGTGATCGAATGAGAAATGGGGAGATCCGCAGAAGAACGAGAGTAACCGATATAGCCCGAAGAACACGCAACACTAAAGTGGTAGTGAGCCAGAAACATTGCCTGTAGAACCGATGTTCGATGGAGCCGACGGGTTCTCGAGTGGCGACCACATACCGGAAGGCGCAGCGTGGGTAGGCCCCGACAAGGAGGACCGACGACCTGGAGAAGGTCGCGGGAAACCGCTGGATGCGGGAGGCGCAGGGCCGATCGACGTGGAGAACCTTGGCGGAGGTCTAAGTCCAGCAGTGGACGTCTTTCGGCTGAAATGATGATGATGATGAGCCCAAATGTAGCTGCAGTATTCCACACACGAAAGGACCTGTGCTTTGTATAACATTAGAAGCTGTCCTGGTGTCAAGGCCTTTTGCATTAACACTAAGTTTTCTAGCAGATGACACATATAATTATTACACCTTTGGGGCCTAGGTTAAACTTTCAATACCCTTGCCACAATGCCTCACAGCTGGAAAATGACAATATTCCAAGTCGGTCCATTCTCAGTGGAAGTGTCAAGTCTCTCAGTAACAGATAGTAGTCTTCAGCTGAAAACTTTACTCATAAACATGTCGACTGCCTTTATAAAGTGCGCGCCCAAGTTTGGACCGAGTTTTACACCGGAGTGTACATAAGTTGTTGGCGAAGTAATGAGGTAGAGAATGTTCACTTAATGAGATTGAAATGACAATTTTTGAAGCGTGTTCTGTTCAATATAAAGTAGCAAAGTATTCCTGTAAATTAATAATTTTTAATCGGTATCCTAATTACGTAGGACACGATAGCTAACAATTGGAATCATTTTCAAGCATATTGCTAATCCATTGCTCTATATCATCGAAAAATTAACACCCCAACAACGTAAAGAACGCAATGAATGTTGATAAACTGTCAAAATTAAACCAGTAGCTACTGATTGTGTATTACGCAATTACCCTACTAACCTCCTTGCGTAACACATTATTACTGTCAATTGAAATAATGTATATTGCTCATCCATTGCTCCATATGTTTGCAAAATTTGTCTATTCAACAATGTAAATAACGCAATGGATATTGTTGAATTGTCAAAATGAAACCCATTGCTACTGATAGGTCAGCACCCTAATTGGGTAGTCTGTCACGTGGTATTGAAGACAGATAAATCGAAACCAATTCATATTTCAGCAATACTTCAAACACAAAAATAAGTGGGAAAAATTTCGTTACTTCGAAATTCAATTTCAGTAAAATATCAATTTGTTTGACACATTTATAAGTTAAATTGAGTTTAGTCATTATGATGTTCAGCTCTTTGTATTCCAACGGTTTGTCATAATTTTAATAGCAATAAAAAATAATGCTTTCAATCTGTCCATCACCGGGTGGTGTATTCTTGGTGCTACGCCATGATTAGTTGCAGCATTTTATTAATCAGTACTGTCTCTGAAAACTAAATTTAATATTCGTATACATTGGCGCTTTTTCTTTTGTATACAAACTAAACTAAATTTATGTTCGATGCATCTTATTCTTTCTAATGCCTTAAGAAAAGGACAGAAGATAAATATCATTATAGTCCTGTCAAATTAGTCCTGTTAATTAGTCATAATGAAAAAGAAAGAAAAATAAATACTTATTTTAAAATTAATTTAGTTAGTGAACAAGAGATTCGAGGTCATTAACTTTATAATTGTTTTCTCACATAAATATATTTTTTAAATATATCAAAACTAAATTTGTACACTTCAACTAAAGAGCGAATCACTAAATTTCTCTCCGAGTCTCAGTGCGGTGTGACAGTCAGCCATATTCGGCCGTCTCTACAAAAGCCTTTGGCAGAGTTCAGCCGACACGTTGTACTAGAAAAGTTCTTGAGTAAATACGCATAAGTTTCTTATACAGCGCTTTTTACGATACAGTCTCCTTTTATTGTCAATCCCTTTATGTTGAAAATTAATTTGTTACTCTCCGCTTGGAAGGAGTCCTGAATAAAGGACCTTGAATAATTGAACCAAGAAATTAGAAGGAAATAGAAGACATTTCAGTGGGATTTTGCACCCTAATTGAGTAATACACTATTAGGCTCAATTCAAACGTACCACAACCACACCACAACGACGAGATGTGGTCGGGCGTATATTTTGTATTGAAAATGAATATTACAATTTACACGTACCACATTTTGCCATTGTTATCGACCACCTGTGTAATAAGACCACATCGTAACAACATCGCGACGGCAAGGACGTCACCGGCGGCGGCATCGTCGCCACGACATGACGTCATCAACGCGTATAGGAGGCGCGCGCTGGCGACAGCGACAACGCAACCACATCGACATTATGTCGGTACCACAACGCAACTGCATAAAGCCGCTGCGACACTATTCACACGTAACCACAGCTTGACCACATTTTGACGCTGCGACGTGGTGTGGTTGTGGAACATGTGAATTGACCCTTACTATCAACTGGAATCATTCTGAAGCCTATTGCTAATTCATGGCTCCATACAGTAGAAAATTGTATTTGCCTAACAACGTTAATAAAGCGGTGAATGCTGTTGAACTGTCAAAGTTACTGTCCATTGTTACTGATAGTGTATAACGCAATTGCCCTGCTGAATGGTTTGAAAACAAAATTGGAAAGTGGTAGGTGGCGAAGCCGAAGAAGAAGGTGAAGAAGCCGATGCCTGTATTTCAGGCCACCAGGTCAGCGCCCCAGATATACATTTTGAACATAATGTCCCGTATATTACAACTAAACAATGATTGAAATTTTACTTAAGTATAGAAAAGAGTTTTCGTGCGGAGTGTGTGGATGTATAAGTGTGTGGGAAGGTGAGTGTGTGAGGTGCGTGAGTGTGTGAGTGTAATATGATGAACAATCGGTGCTTGTTATACTGCGTGTGGGATCATATAGATAAACGGTAAGACAAAGCTGTGACTCATCATCATCAACCATTTTATCGTCCCACTGCTGGGCACACAGGTCTCCTCTTAAATACAGAGAAGGATTAAGCATAATTAACACGCTTGCCCAATGCGGGTTGGCGATTTCATAATGTTTTCCTTCACCTTGTAATCAGTCATTGGTGTCCAAGACATACTTAGAAAGTACATACAAGTTAGTAAAGTTACATTAGTACTTGCCTGACCTGGTTTCGCACCCGCACACTCACACTCACAATTGTGTTGCGATATGTGCCGGGTACGATGCGCTAAATTTCGTTGTGTCGGGACATTAACATTGCATCACCTCGACCAACTGTCTTCGTCCTTCCTATTCAATCAGTTTTTTTTTTTCTTTTAATGGATAGGCTCTTAACATCCTAGTGCGCTTTACTATCAACGATTGCATCACTGCTTACTATCAGGCGGGATTGCAGTCAAGCACTAGTTTATGATTATAAAAAAAATGATTCGTGTATAGAATATTTCAGGTATTTTCTTTGTTCAATTTATTTGTGACGTGACATTTTTTTTTTTTTTTATAAACTAGAGCGATCCCGCCTGATGGCCTTCAAGACAAATTTTAATCAGACGGGAAGACAGTCTCCGTCAAAGTGCTTCAGTCCTTCGATGTATGTGATATTAAAGACTTGTCTTCGAAGTGAATTGTCTTCGAATTGTTGGTTTTAGGAACTGCAGGTTTCCTCACAATGTTTTCCTTCGCCATTTTGAGAAATGTTGTGATGAAATGATAAAACCAAAGTAAACATACTGTTTATGTCACAACGCTGACAGCTACGTTTTTTTTTTTTTTTGTATTTTTAACCTAGTGCTTGACCGCACTCCCGCCTGATTGTAAGCAGTGATGCAATCGTTGAAAAGCGTACTAGTTTATTAAGAGCCGATTCACAAAAAAAAAAATAGTGTATATGAAGGAAGATGGCAGTTGAGCGAGGTGATGCGATGTTAAACCCAACAACTTAACCAACGATGCTGCGCCAGAGGGAGATTGATCTGGAGACCCTCCACGACGAAACTCCCGACACAACAACATTAATTAGCGCATCGTATCCGTCACACATTGAAACACAATTGCTCAGACCCGTCTTAACTACGTCTTCACCAGACATCATGCCAGAACACGACCAATCGCTTGGCAGTAAGACTTTGTCTGTTGGGTGGTAACTTCTGCAGGCAGCCGATGTTATGGTAAAAAAAAACTGTCAACATGACGAAAAATATTGGTCAATCGTAGCCGTCTTTGAAGTCTAGCTTGTTTAAAATCAACAGTTTAGTTTATACGATCCAACATAATTTCCCAAAAACGAAACAGTGGCCCCGAATCCCTTGTTCACAAACTAAACTAAACTAAACTAAGATACACGGAACTTATCAGTGCATCTCTTTCTTTATATTTCATTAAGAAAAGGACAGAAGATAAAATGTTAGGTTAGACCTGTCAAATTAGTTCGCTCTGGCGTCTAAACTGTCTATGGAGTATCTTATTTTGACATGATTAAAATAAAATATTATCTTCTATCCTTTACTTAATGAAATGAAAAGAAAAAGATGTACTTAACTTAAAGTTAGTTGAGTCTATGAACAAGAGGAATGGAAGGCGCCAATCTCTATTGCTATCAACAAAATGATTTATAAATTCCAATATGGCCGCCATCGACAAACTCCTCTAGCTACTAGCAGATTTATCCGCCACAATCTCAGGATTTATACGATTATCCGAAAGGAACGTATTGAGAGCGACATGTGAAATTAATAGGGGAAATTGGTTGATTAATATTGGCAACAGATTCTGTGTGAATTGGAATAGTGAAGTAATATCTGATACGTTGTGTAGAGACGGCACACTACTGCACACACACACACACCCACACATACACACACACTACGCACACTACTTGCATACTTTTTAAATGAAAATTCTTTGAATATTTTATAAATTTATTGCAAATTAAATATTATACATAACTAGCGGTCCGATAAGTGCTTCGCCACGTATAAAGTGAAATAATAAAAAAATATTAGATCATCAAAATTATTTATTCAAACATAAAATATTTTTTTTAATTGCTAGCAATTTTATAACTTAATCCAAAACATTAAGATTATTAAATAAACGACTGGGGGTACCGACTCTCGAATAGGCAACATAAAGTTGGCCATTTGAAAAACATGATTCCTCCAAATTCAGACCACAAACGTGAAATAATTGCCCTTGGGCTTTGTTGATGGACATAGCAAATGATAAACGCACAGGATATTGTAATCGTTTGAACTCAAGCAGCATATCAGTTGGGATTATAAGGATACGCGGTACCAAACAAACTTCTTTTTTTGATTTACCAGTTAAGATCGTAGCTTCAATTAAATTTGGCAATAAGTTTTACACTGCTAATCTGGTACGATTACACAGTTTTGGTGGATTATAAAACTACAAAGAAAGTGAAATTCATTTTTATATATATAGATGCCACCGTTCATTAAATTTATTTGTTACAAAAAATATGATAAATGAAGAACCACTCGGTCGAATTTGTCCAAACTTCACATAGACCATCTACTTAATAATCCGAACGAAGCCTAAACGTTTGGTTTGGATAGGTGAGTCCGTTCTTGAGTTATAAAAACACAAAGAAAGTGGCATTGATTTTTATATATTAGATAGATTTTAAAAGTTTTAAAATAATAATATAATAAATTATTAACAAATTATTTCATCACCACTGCTCTGAAAACGTTGTAGGAAACATCGGGAGCCTTGATGTCCTAAAATCAAAAATTTTAAGTCACACAATGTCTATCAACTTGCACTGGCCCTATCTGGTTATTACGGCTCATTCTCCCTCACCTATAGAAACCCTGCGTCCCAATAGGAACTTAGGAATTTTATAGGTTGATTATGCTAAGCAGTAAGGTAAACCACCAACCAACTACCAACTCGAAATGCCAATTATGACCCATTAACATTTTCAGAGAACATACCTGATTCTAATCAGTGGGAACGTTGGAAGCTGATTTCTCCAAGTAGTGTGTTTCCCAAGAGACTTTCGTATAATATCAATGAAACTACATATTGATATCTACTAACAAGCCGAACTTCTGAGGTACAAGACAAGGCGGAACATCATTATACTATGGCACAACTTTTAACTAACCACTTGATATATGTATGTGGCAACATTGAACTAAGCTTTTCGGTTGACACGCTTCAAATATCTTAGAATGGAAACTATAAGAATGTACAGTTTTGATACATGGGACTTTGTTAGTTTGAAATCATCGTGTTTGTAAAGATACTCGTATTTGAAGACATTGTGCGAAGTTTTCATGTCTAATAAAAACTTTTTACAAAAAAAAAAAAAAAAAACAACTGACTTCCAAAAACACTACAAAGTGAAAAATAACTAATTTTGGACTGTGCTAATGTCCGAAATGTCCTAAACTTAAAAATGCCTTTTCTGGATTAATGGGCTATCCAACACAAAAATATTTTTTCAAATCGGACCCGTAGATCCTGAGATTAGATCGTTCAAACAAATAAACAAACAAACTGTTCAGCTTTGTATATTAGAATAGATATGGACATAAATTCTACACACAAATTTAGAAATTATAAAGAGACAAAATGAACGTTCCTATCTCAAACAGCCAGCTTTTATAACCTTTAGTTGGATTATAAAGCTTATTAATTGCTTAAGTCTATGAAAATAAGAATCATTAAAATAAAAATTAATCTCATAAAACTGGGAACTAAAATTTCGTTCGCCTTGACTGGTGGTTTGCTTAGTGCCTAGAGTCATCTTTCGAATAGCATAGTAAAACGAATGTGCAATAGTCTGCGACTGGCAGCATTACGTCTTTTTTACCATCCATAGACGCCTACCGGGTATTGAACAAATGCTAAGTTACCAGACTCTAGGCAATAAACAAGCCACCCGTCAATGCGTACATAGCTTAAGTACGAAAAAGGTCTTAAAAAAGATTGAAATCAATAATAATATTAACAAAAATGTGCACCAAGTTGGTCACTTATTGAACAAACAGAGGTCCAAACTCAAAATATGCCAACGGGCAATGCATCGCAGCATAATAGGTGTTAAGCAAACAGATCGTGTTTAAACCATCATGCTGCGCTACATAACCAGGTTGAAGCAGGAGTGGGACACGTCTACCCCGAGAAATGGGCAAAGATTGTCTCTCACTGGATGCCTGAATGAGGTCCATCACCGACGCTGTAGATCACGGCGAAGTCTGGTGTGTTGATCTAGTAGCGGTAGCAGGGCCAACGTGACCAGAGATAGCACAAGACAGGGAAGTTTGGAAGATAATAAGAAGGCCTTTGACCAGCAGTGGAACACCAACTTAGCTACCAAAAAAAAATGTATTGTTACGAATATACCTTATATGAATAGCATAAGGTTCAATATTACGTGTCAAGCTGTACATACCATTTAAGCCTTTTATCATGAGACCTAGGCATTGTAGAGGTACGGTATAAACACGCATTGCTAGACCTAAGATGGCCTATGTATCGAATGGTACAGGTTTCATTAATATTACTAAAAACTCGTCTCTTGTGGTGGTAAGTTAGGTAGGTACTGAACGTACTCGAAATTTATCACGTTTATTATTAGTTCTAGACATATCTGGAATGTTCGATAGGCTGGCCTATATAAAGCGGCGTGGCCAACGGCAGTCAGTCTGCATTTGGCTATCGAAGCGAAACCAGCAATAAGTACGAAGCGATTTTCGGGAAGATCTACAACGGCAACTGTAACGAGCACTTTAAGTACTACATGAAAGAATTTCTGCGGTGTTGTTGTTTGTATATGACACGGACTTCGTGAACATATAAGAAGACTTCTGTTCAACATTCGCTTCGTTCTACTACCGACCGCCTACTATCCTATCCTACACTGTATACTGCCTACTATCGACTGTACCTTCGTTATCAATAAACTTCGTGATCCTTAACCGGCCTTAACCTTAATTTTAGTACCTCTGGCTGAAATGAAATGAAATCGTTTATTAAGCAAGTAGGATCATTGATCACTTTTACACGTCATCTTTTATTTTTTTTAAAACTAGATGAAGCCGTCATTTCCTAACTCTCCATAACCTCTGAGAAGAAATAGCCGAAACAAACTCAGGATCATCGTCTTTTTTCAAGTCCAGACATTAAAAATGAAAATGTTTGCAATAATTTACGTTATAATTACGCATATTGCTTAATAACAATGCTTAACAGAGGGAGCAGCTCAGTCCCAAACTTTTTTGTCTTCTAAATAATCTGTGATTTTATAATACCCCTTTTTGCAAAGTTTGGCCTTTACATTTTTTTTTCATTTGGCTGTTACGGCCAGTATCTTTATTTACTATTGATTGAATTTAAAATTCGACACACAAGAAAAAGAGATTATAGAAAAACACAGTCTAATTTCGTGAACGATACGTTTAAATCGTGAACACAAAAAATATCTACATTCACGTAAAGGACTCGTATCTACTTATCATTGCCATTTCTATCTTTAAAAAAATTTCTGCTGAATACCGTTCAGCACAATCGTTAAAAGGACTTAAAGTATACTTATGCAATAGGTCCTTCTAGAATAATATTCAACATTTTAGTTACAGTATAAGTACGAGCTACCGAACCATGTCTGAAGCACTTGGAAGTCAAAAGCCGGAATATTTTCAAGTGAGGACGCTCTCTCTGAATATGAACTGGTTTATTACCTGTCTTCAGAAAGGTATAGTTTTTCTTCCATATTCACTGAGAGAATTTACATGTTTTTCGTAGGAATGAGAATGTATCGAATATTCTTGTTGTAGGTATATCTCGAAATTCTGGGATCGGTTTGTCGAGGCCTGTTTTTGTAAAGGAATATTTTATTCCAGCTGGAAGGCTTTCCACCAGTCTAACAAATAAAAGCGTGTAACATAACAGAGACAATGATTTGTTTCGTGATATTTTCCTAGTCTATGTTTTCATCGTGTTATTTACTTTTTTTTAGTTATCATAAACTAGCGCTTGACCACAATCCCGCCTGATAGTAAAGCGCGCTAGTTTATTAAGAGCCTATTCACACAGAAAAACTGAGCGAATAGGAAGGAAGACGGCAGTTGAGCGAGGTGATGCAATGTTAAACCCAACAACACGACCAACGATGCTGCGCCAAAGGGAGATTGATCTGAAGACCCTCCGCGACCAAACTCCCAACACAACAACATTAGGCGCATCGTACACGGCACACATCGCAACACAACTGCTCAGACCCGTCCTCCGTACGGCTTCACCAGACATCATGCCGGAACACGAACTAACAACATCATGCCAAATAACACACTATATATAACTATAATTTTTAATTATTTGCAAACATATTACTAAACCATTACGCCATAAGTTCGAAAAATGTGTCCGCTCAACAACGTAAATAACGCAATGAATGTTGTTTAACTGTCAAAATGAAATCTATTGCTACTGATAGCGGAGGCGAACGCGGCCGCTACGCATGGAGGCGTGGGTTCGATCCCCGCGCAGTGCAAATATTTGTATGCATGAATATGAATATTTGCACTGGTCTGGTCGTGCCTCGGAAAGCTCTTTAAGCCGTTGGTCCCGGTTGCCATGCGAATATCTAATGGCAGTCGTTACGGGTAGTTGGAGCCCTCAAAAGTACAACAATTGGTCTAACGGCAATGCTTCGATATCGCCTTCGGGTTGTGGAGGTCAGACGGCAGTCGCTTCATGGAAAATTATCGAAGTTAAGAAGCCAAAATCAGCTGTTAGACTGGTAAAGCGGGCCCCAGACTCCAAAGCTGAAAAAGCATCGGATGCGACTGAGATTAACGCTGAGATGATGATGAGTGTCTTACGTAATTATATCATCCAGAAGCTTTTAAGTTTTAATATACTAGCGAGTTTTACCATCAACAGTTGCATCACTGCTTACCATCAGGCGGGATCGCAGTCAAACACTAGTGTATAACGTTAAAAAAACAGTTGTAAGCAAGTCGTAAGGAGATATTTTATTATCTTCCTCTATGACCCAACCTTGTAACAAGCCCATCCTTGCTCGTACAAAAGAAACAAACTTTCATAATTACCTCCATTTCGCTCACAAAAAAAATCGCTTTCTCTAACAAATTGACACAATAAAGAGCTCACATACGCGACGACCGGTGACGTATTTTTTCAGCTATGACGTTACTTCCGTCGCCTGACAGCTGATTGATGACGTTGGAGTCATAGCAGGGGATTGATAAATGTTAACTGACGGGGGTATTGGGTAGATGTTTGTGATATGTATTGTAAGCCTGTGAGTTGGGTAGAGTGCATGGTAATAATTGGATTGGTTGGTAAGAACTGGGGGAAATATTGTTATAAAAAAATCTATGTACTGTGCTGGATATTTGGATGAAATTAAACTAAAACAGTTTCAGATATAAAATCATATTGATCTATGCTTATTGTTTCATCAACGGCTTACAGTTTCCTTATTTTATTATTGTGCCTTTTGAGTTTCTACCCACTGACTAAAGAATCTTTCTCTTTAGTAAATAGATGTTTTAGTGAACAAAATAATAAAGTAAACATTGACTGTAAATAAGTATCTACTACCAAATATAACTAATTAATGAAAAAATGACACGATTGCTGCAATGGCCGAGCCATCGACTACTGCGCTGTGTGGCGCGGACTCGATTCAATACCTAGGTGAAAAATAACAAATTAAATACAGACAAGAGGTAAACAACGTTATGTATGAAAAAACACAACGTTGTTTTCAATTTATACGAAACCATCTACCATCCGTTTATTCAGAATAAGGAACTGAATCGATTCCAATCATTTTTACACCACGTTATATTTTTTCCCAAACACATTTAGAATTTGTTGCAGTGTGGTTACCGTGCGCACGACACAGCTCACGGTAGAACATAGTATCAGTACAGTGAGACAGGCCTCTCCTCGCGCCGCGCCGCATCAGGCGCGGGCGGGCGAGCCGTGCGTTTACCATATTTTTGTTGGAACAACCACGTGAGATAACAAGCTCATAACTTTGTGGTTTTTCATGATATCTTTTTGATTTTTTTATAGTTGTTTTATTTAAAAATATACATGTTTGTGTATAATCAGCTTTTCTCTTCTCAGTCAGAAGGAGAGAGCGTAATATACCACGCGGGCCGAGACCAGGTTGGTAGATGTAACGTGTCTTCGAAGTTTTTACCTTTAGGAAATGCCGGTGCCTTCACGATGTTTTGGATAAATACTAGTTGTCTTTATTAAGTTAATTTTGACAATAAGGAAGTAAATAAAATTAGCAAAGTTTAAATACTCTACCGCCTCGCTGTTTACTTATTGGTAGACAGTATTGATTTAACAAACTTTCGGAAAGTTTAACTTGAATGTTTATTATACGTGAGAGTAAATTTGTTTGTTTCTACCGCTTTCACGCTTAAACGGCTAAAAGGGTTTGGATAAAATTTGGCATATAAGTAGAACATGACTTGTAGAAGAATATAAGCTTTTTATCCTGGATCGCAGATGAAGTCTCGAGCTATATAGTACGGACACATTATTTTAGCAGGCTGTGACATAACAGTTAATGGATACAAAGAGTCATCTTGACACTTTCACTTTTCAGACCTATGTTTGATAAGGTTTTTTTTTTCTTAGTTACTCCTCCGCTATTCTTTTCCGATTAATTTCGTTGTGGGACCCAAGACAGTTGAATCGTTTCTCCGGGACTCGTCGAGCTTCATTGCTCGGCGTTTTTCTGGCGGTTTCCACTGTTGATTCTGGCTTTCAGGAGTTGCAGTGGGTGGAAAAATGTGTGGCGGGTTTTTGTCTCATAAAAAAAAGGTTTTGTTGACAAAATCCAATGCTAGTCTATCTGCTTCCTGTACCTGATTTAAATATATCATTTTGCAGAGGTGCTTTGCATAAGAATGTGTTATACCATTCCGTTACAGCCCAACCTAATAACGAGTGCTAGCTACTCTTGTACATAAGTGCTAAACTTGCTTTTAAAAAAACTCTAGCAAAATAACTAAACACAATAATGTAAAAGTGTTTAATTAGCGCTGCACACCTCCGCCGTATTTTAAGTTACACAAATATCATGTTTATTTCAATGATAATACAGTTAGTTTCAGAGTGAATAACAATATTGAAAACTTTATATCATTTAATTAAAGTCATTTTTGCGATTAATTCATATTTTTTTACATTATTTGATAGTAATTCGCACGGTATAGGTGCTTATATCATTACGTAGGTATACGTACGTGTAAATATCGAAGACCTCTGGAGTCTGGGTGAATTACCGACATGATCCTAATCATGTTGCTGAATTAATATATTATGTTTGCTAACTCTTTTGTAACTGAGATTACATCGCGTTTGGGAAGATTTTTTTCCCATTTATTGTTTATTTTCATAAGCATTTTATGAACAGAAATCAAAAAAGAGGCGAAATTGTTGTACTTTTGTTTGAAGGCTCCAACTACGGAGGGGTTCTTGCAAAAATAAGTTAGATCCCTTTGTAATCATCGTTAATTCAAGAATAGTTATAAGTTTGTAATACATCCAATTCTAAATACAACGTAAATCATTTTTAAGCAATGATCATAATTAATTGTTGCTGAAACGTCCAAAAAATATTAATGCTATTACTAGTCACAATTTAACTTTTAACAACGTTTACGAATAGAAGATTCATACATAATTAAGGAATACCTACCTTACTTATTATCCTGAAGCATTGAACCTTTACAAGAAATAAAATCCTTTTTTATTATTAAAACAACATAATAGTCACAACGACCACTTCTACCCTCGTATACAAAAAAAACACTAATCTAAAAAAACCTAAATCATTTCTGAATCCTCTCCCATTCACACTGGCCACGCACTTCTAAACTAAATCCTGCCTGAGATATAACTTAGTCGACAAAAAAATATTTTCGTGCCCAGTTCCACTTTAATAATATGAGATTTGAGCGCGTTACGTGCTGGGTCCCTGCCTCTCTGGGTAATTACCCGGGTCAGAACCCCAGTATAATATGAAAGGCTTTTTGTAACAACCTTTTAGGGTAAAACACATGGACACGCGAGCCTCCGTAAAAAGTGGGTGAAATAAAGTTGGGAAGTGTTAAATGTGTTGGTTAAATTTATTTTGTTTGTTAGGCTGGTTATATCTAGGGTTGTAATTCTGTGGTAGTTGGTGTCAATGTTTTTTACTGTACCACCTTATTTTCTGAAATGAGAATGAGTTGCAAATGTACGAAGCTGGTACAAAGCAATTCTTTTTAGATAAAAATTATGTACTCGGCCAGTAACATTACATTATTAAACAAAAACGGCAGGGTAATCGCGTAACATACTATCAGTAGCAATGGGTTTTATTTTGACAGTTCAACAACATCCATAGCGTTATTTTCCATAGTCTAGAGCACAGGCGTAGAGTAGCCAGCCTTTCGGTCTTCTATAGGATGCATTTTGGGGAGTGTGCGAAGGAATTGCATGATTTAATTCCCCCATCTCCGTTCCACCATCGGACGACCCGTCGCGCGTCGTACGGCGAGTTTCTACCCTTACGTTGTTAACACCATTACGATCCGGACCGCGTACATCGAGGGACTGGAACAGTTTGCCAGCGGCGGTGTTTCCGTCGGACTACAATTTGAGTGTTTTCAAGGCTAGAGTGAATAGGCTCTTAATAAACTAGTGCCCTTTACCATCAACGACTGTGTCACTGCTTACCATCAGGCGGGATTGCGGTCAAGCGCTAGTTTATAATTTTATAAAATACGAGTATAAGAAGATAAATATAAAGATTTTACAAAGGGTGACACAAAGGGCGGTCTTATCACTAAGAGCGATCTTTTACAGACAACCTTTGGATGGAATACTAAGGGGAAGGAGAGAGAAATAATGTAGGTAGTCTACAGTGTACTATTTACATAAATTATACAATAAATATGAGCGTAAAGTGTATCATACTAGTTTAAATAAATATATACAACTAATTAATATAAGAGAAAATAAAATATAGAGAGGAAGTGCTTTAAAAGTGGACAGAATTTGAACACACCTTACGGATACGGGCAAGTCATTCCATAGCCGAACTGCTTGTACAGTAAAGGATTTATCATAGCAACTAGTGGAATGTCTAATATTAGAACTCTAATATTAGGTTTTCCGATGACCTGTATATATAGATGCTCATGACACACATAATAGATTATGTGTGTCATGAGCATCTATATATATATATCTCATTTTGTAGTAGGTATGTAGGTGAATATAATACTGAATGTTCTACGCTATTCCAATTAATACTGGAATAGAAAAATTTTGACGAACAAGCGTATTCTGTAAGACGTTTTATCTAAGAATCACAAGATCCTTTCAACCAATTAAGATATTTAATAATCCTACCAATTCTTTTGAATAAAAGCATACCCTAATTATGTTTTTCCCAGAACAATTTCATTGAATAATACCCTCATATAATTTCTCTTTTTGCATTATTATTATTATAACCTGCCTCTGTATTGAATCCCAATACATCGATTCCTTTTCATTCCGAAGGCTTTTGTCCGCCCATGTTCATTATTCCCTACAGGCCTACGATTGAAAGACACTGTTCATTGAGAATTTTCCGGGATATTGTTTACTGGTATTAAAAATTGATTAGATTTTTTGCGTTTAATGTGGTATGTATTTGGATAACACTTTTGATAATACTGGTGTTGCTGTTTTTGTCTAAGTTCGTCTAAAACTGAAATCTGAATTGTTCTTTATATATTGTTATAGGTATAAAAAAAAATATAATCTGTTTTGTTAATCTTAGAAAATGCAGTACTAGCAATATTTATTCTTTAATTTAATAAAATTCTCCTGTCACAGTATTTGTCCCAAAACGGCAGAACCAATTTTAATGAAATTTCGTAAATACAATTGTTAGGCATAAAAATAGGTTTTTTTTAATCTATTTTTTATATGACTGCTACTTAAACGGGTGAAATAGCGCATTGAAACTGCAACGGATTCAGATTTATGTACTTTTTTTTTTAATAATTATAAACTAGCGCTTGACTGCAATCCCGCCTGATGTTAAGCAGTGATGCAATCGTTGATGGTAAAGAGCACTAGTTTTTTAAACCCATTCACTTAAAAACTTAGTGAATAGGAAGGAAGACGGCAGTTGAGCGAGGTGGTACAATGTTAAACCCAACAACACGACCAACGATGCTGCGCCAGAGGGAGATTGATGTGGAGACACAACAACATTTGGCGCATCGTCCCCGGCAGACATCGCAACACAACTGGTCAGACCCGTCCTCCGTACGGCTTCAATGTACTGATTCGAAGATGTGAATGTCCTTAAATTTATATAGTAAAATTTCTTCTTTACTAAACCAGGGTTAAAAATCAAAGACATCACTGTCGTTCTGTTCCGAAAAACACCTTTTTTATTTTTATTCTGCATGGAAAATCATCAAATGACCTCTACCTCTCTGGGGGGATCGGAAGGGCGTGTCAGACTTTTACTGACTAAAAGCCACCTGTGTTCTTTCACTTGCCTGTGAGCCAGGGCCACGGTTTTTTTTAACCAACCCGTAACCCTGACTCAGGAGGCATCGGCCTTCGTGGACCCCGTTACGATGTGTTGACATCTCTTTGAAGCACAACGCGCCGTCGATCTGGGCCTGGTCCTTACCGGGCGGCGAGCTGCCCACTGCTCGCCACTCGCAACTCCACGCCCGCGCCTACGGTGGCCGGGAGTTCGATGTTGTCTCCCGACCAGGGCGTCTCCTGCGGCCCCTACACGCTTCGCCTCCTCTTTCGCCAGCATCAAGGGGCATTTCTCGTAATTATAAGAACGTTCACGGTCTAATCTCATCATCATCATCAGCCTGTATAAGTCCACTGCTGGACATAGGCCTCTCCTATTTTACGATATTCAACTCGATGTTCAAAAACTCTCATCCAGTTACTACTAGTCATTCTGCGAAGATCGTCGCTTCCCTTAACCTAAGGGCGACCCACCTTACATCTACCGATTCACAATTAGGTATTTGACTAAAAAAAAAAACTAATTATTCCGTCAGTCAGATTTCCAAAAAATACTAGACACGTATTTTTTTCTTTTTTTAATAAACAAAAAATGAAGACGACAAAGTGCGTTGAAAACTCGTGTGACGTCACTAGACGTTACACTTTTCAGCGACCAGTGACGGCATCAGCCACCACTCCTGAGTTTTGATGCCTTTTATATTTGTAAATTTTTATTGTTTTGATAAAACAAAAAATACGTGTCAAGTATTTTTTGGAAATCTGACTGATGGATTAATTAGTTTTTTTAGTCAAATACCCTATTTCCACTCAATGACACGTCATACGCTATAAGCACTTATTGCGAAACATGATATAAATTACAATCCGAATCATAACATAATCTATACTAATATATAAAGCTGAAGAGCTTGTTTGCTTGAAAGCGCTAATCTCAGGAACTACTGGTCCGTTTCGAAAAATTCTTTTTGCGTTGGATAGCCCATTAATCCAGGAAGGCTTTAGGCTATATAACATCATGTTGCGTCCAATAGGAGCGGAGCATAACTGACTCCAAGCGAACGAAGTCGCTGGCGATCGTTAGTCATCTATAATCTTCCACTACTTAGACACAGGCCTCCACTCGGTCAGAGGGAGTGGGCTATAATCTACCACGCGGGCCCAGTGCGGGTAGATGTCACATTTCTTAAATTTTTTGCTTTTAGAACATGCCGGTTTCCTCATGATGTTTACGTTCGCCATTTAGAGAGCAGTAGGGATGAAATATTGTAATTTATACAAATTAAAGCGCCTGGTGGGCTTGGAACTTACGACCTACCAATGCTAATCAATCAATCCGAATCATGTTGCTTCATGTGTTCGAAAAATTTGTCCGCTCAATGACAAAAATAACACAATTAATGTTATTGAATTAAAGAAGAGAATCCACTCCTACTGTGCAGCAATTATTTAAAAAACTCACAGCGTCTCCAAAAATTATCTCTATTCACAATTTACCGAAAAAATGAATAACTTAACGCAGTTATTTAACAATTTTCTTTTAAACTTTTTTTTAGTGAATTACGGCGCCATGACAATAGTACAGTCGGCGGCGATAATTACGCCTGTCTCCGCGAGCACTCCGCCAAACTTTCCCACTTTTGACGAGTTTCTTTTTTTTTATCTTCTCTTTTTCACTTAACGCGACCCACGGAAATGTTCAAGTTTCTTATGGGCCAGCCAAAAGATAACTTTTGTTAACTTGTATTGTGGGCGTCCGAGATAGTAGGGTAGCTAGTGGGTCGAATTGTAGGATTATGTAAAAAATGTACTTGTTTTTTTTTTGTAATTTATATGGTGTACATAATAAAAAAGTATTCTATCCTTATTTACGAATGACAGCCGAGCCTATTGGTTTAACGAACTTTTACAGGTAAGGAAAGGTATGTAAAGGTCATAAGCACACTTAAACAACTCTGCCCCAACACCACCCTAAACTAAGACGACTGCTCACAGTCCACGCGGCGACAGCTAGAGGTACCCAGCAGTCCACGCGGAGACTGCTAGCAGACGGCCAGCTGTCCACCCATCGACCGCTCTAGCTTTTCGCGACTGACATAGTTCGCAATCGGTTTCTTTTGAAGCAACTCTTTTTTTACAATGTCCCGCTTCATAACGCTCAAGGAAGCGGATTACTTGGTAGATACTGACTGACTGAGCGCCGAACAGAGACCAGCAGCGGCTAGCAGTCTGCGCGCGGACGCCGCGCTGACCGTTGGGCTACAACGAGCGGATAGCGAGGCGTAAACTACCGAGCAGTCTGACGGCGGGAAGCTTGTTGACAGCAAGCTGTCTGCTAATTTATGATGCCAATGTAAAATTTATCTAAAGTGCAATATACAAAGCCCATATTTGAATTGTATTCTTTTTGCCGGGTGGGACCACCTAATGATAATCACCGATTCACGGACCAACCCTGGCAAGCTTAGGTTAACGTAATGGATCGACCTGTACACCTTTATTATTAGCCACGGGCCTCTCTCCAATACCCATTGATATAAACTGATATAAACAATATTTGTGAAACCGGTTTTTTCTCCTTCCATTATACAACGTTATTATTACTTAATACGAATCCTGAATATAGTTTATTCAAAATAAGCATATATTTTTCCAAATACATTTAGAAATTGTTGCAGTGAGGTTACCGAGCACACGACACAGCTGGCAGTAGAATATAGTACTAGCAAAATGGAACCACAACGCCATGCCGCTATGGGCGCGGGCGGGCGAGCGTTGCATTGACCATATTTTTGTTGGGATAACCAAGGAAGATAACCAGATTTTTGAAATTTGGTAGGTACATAGGTTCTTTACTTAAAAATACTGGATATGTGTTTCGGGTTTCGCATAAACAAAAATTAAGGTTGTATAAAAAGTACTAACACACACTATTAAGGCCCCCGCCGCCGTGTCCAGCCTTAAACACATTCACCTAACAAGCAACGCAAACTAACTTCTTATGACTTGTAAATTACGTCCATTACTCCACTTATATGCAGATGAACGACGTCCGACCAACGTATCACGTCAGTGTAAAACGAACTCCCTAAAACTTACGAGTAATGTCGCCATGTTAGATATGCGGAGTGCGAAATAATTCCGTTCTTGCCGCCGCTACCGCTCGCGAATGTGGTGTTAGATAAGCTTTTTATTAAGCGCAAGAAAGAAGAGACGATATTGTTGGTAGCCAGTGGTGAACAGACAATGGCTGACTGATTAAGGAGCTATGGAATTTGTATAGATACTGTTTTTTTAGAGGTAGGTCGTGGTTTGTAACCAAATTTCTGTACAAACCCATCTGCTATTTGCCATCGATACGCTATTAATAGAAAGTAGTGAAGAGGCTTTGTAAAATAATTTATAAAGTCGTATGTTTTTTTTTAATGAACAGCTGTGCTGCTTGGGAGTCTGTTCCGCCATTTCTTTTATTCAGCGAAAGAACTAAAAAGTGTCGAAAAATACTGCTTCACAAAGTGCTCACTCCCAGGCTAATTAAAATAAACGACTTTTGATTTTTTGATTTTGAATCATGATAGTTACATAGTTGAACGTGTCCGACTCGCAATTGACCTGTTTTTTTTTTTCAATATATACAATATATAACTTGAATATAATGTAATTGAACTGCCTCAGAGTACAGTTATTTATTGTTTTGATTCTACAATATAACTCTGATAACTGAATTGCAAGTACCTACCAACAATATAAAAATCAAACTGTGCTTTTTAATGTCTGACTCTTCTTAAATTTGCTTGAGGTTTTCTCTGCCGCAGCAGCAGCGCCAGCATAGCACTTCGAGCCAAAAAGATGGCATAAGCTGGAGTATCGACGTACATTGCATCCCAAATAAATGCTTAAATATATTTTTTCCAAATGCAACACCAGCAACATTTGGTATTAGTATCAGGCAATACCATTGATTATACAGTGTTGCAGATTAATAAACAGTAACAATACAAACTAACCGATAGCATGAAACAGCCCTAATTTAAGCTTATTCAGCGCATTCATAATTTATTCAAAAATCCACAAATACGCATTCAAATTCATATGAAATAATCGGGGATACAGAATGTAGTTTCGACGGTGTATTGTTGAAATACGATCTGTATTCAGCGAAGCTTTCAAACCGCTGACAAGGGATACTTTTAATTAAAAAACATATCACGTACGTACTAGTGAATATTATGTAGGTTTTTATATCGCCTTTTCCTTTGCTTTTTCCCAACTATATTAAACTCGGCCCCCAGTCTAACCGGATAGAAAGAAAGAAAGAAAATACATTTATTCAACACAGACTTTAAGACACATAATACATCATGTTCTCTCTAATATATCTCATCATACATCTAAAACAAACACATATAGTAGCAATAAACAAAAATAAAAAAGAAAGTGAAAACCCTATGTAAAAAATAGCAGCAAAGTGTGCCTCTGCACACACCTAGTGTCTTCTTGGCAGAAGTTACCACCCACCAGATAAAGCCTTGCCGCCAAGCGATTTGTCGTGTTCCGGCATGATGTCTGGTGAAGCCGTACGAAGGACGGGTCTGCGCAGTTGTGTTGCGATGTGTGCCGGATACGATGCGCCTAATGTTGTTGTGTTGGGAGTTTGGTCGTGGAGGGTGTTCAGATCAATCTCCCTTTGGCGCAGCATCGTTGTCGTGTTGTTGGGTTTAACATTGCATTACCTCGCTCAACTACCGTCTTTCTTCCTGTTCGTTCAGTTTTTCTGAGTGAATAGGCTCTTAATAAACTAGCGCGCTTTACCATCAACGATCGCATCACTGCTTACCATCAGGCGGGATTGCGGTCAAGCGCTAATTTATATTAATAAAAAAAAATAGTGCTTGACCGCAGTACCATTTGATGGTAAGCAGTGATGCAATTGTTGATCTTAAAATGCTTTAGTATATTAAGAGCTTGTTCACAAAAAAAAAACTGAGTAAATAGAAAGGAAGACGGCAGTTGAGCGAGGTGCAAACAACACGACCAACGATGCTGCGCCAGAGTGAGATTGATCTGGAGATCCCCTATAACCTAGCATCCGACAGCAGCATTTGACGCATCGTTATTTTCAACATCGTCGCGCGCTTTTTTTCTCATGAACGTTCAAAATTAGAAAAGAAAAAAATTACTATTTTATACATAATTAAAAATATGAACACATTATGATGAGGCCAAAAGGCTCCTATATATCTCAGCACAATGCTTCGACATTTAAAAAGTAAAATCAAGCAAAATACCGCGAGTTCAACACGTTGTCAACTTGTTCCACGGTTTGAACTCAGCTATGAACGGATTGCTTATCGGACGCGCTCTAAAATTGATACTTTATTTTCTTTTTTTTGTAGCGTTTTCAAACCAGGCCTAATGTGGACTATTGGAGGTTTACCTATTTCTTCAAGCTCGGCCCGCCATCTTCTACGTGGTCTGGCCCACAGCTGATTAGGCATGCATCTGATGTTGCCAGCCTAGTCCCACATCAACTTTAGGCTTTCTGAGCAATGTGCGAATAGTGTAACACTGGGCGGATATATAAAAGAGAATATATTTTTATTTGTACCTAGTTGTAAATTGTTTTTTTTAGTTTTGGATTGTGAAAAATAAATTTATCGAATCATATAATATAAAGCTTTGTTCTGACAGCGTATTCGTTTTTTGAAATATAGTAATATACGACCGTCTTCGACCGTGTATACTGGTCTTAACATAAACAGCAGAGCACAAAGTCTAAAAATTATTTTAGATTCTTTTAAATATAATATTTTTGTGGTTTTAGGGAATATACTATTATTCTGATATATTTAATTTTGGTTTTATCTTTCGCCATATCAAAGTCGGGTCAAAATGTTCCCGGATTTCCGAAATGATCCGCGACAGGTTCAAACGGTAGCATACCTAAGAGTCCTGCTCATCTACACAATGGCCGCCATACAAATAACAGTACAGTTATTAATGTAGCAAACTGAGCGTGTTACGGTGTCGCATTGCGGTCATGTGAAATTCCCACTTTTGCCAGGATTACATTTTTTATCCGGACACCCGGATAAGTGTTTTGTGTTTAAGGTATTTTTGTGGCTGCCTGTACTTTTTTGTTTCGATTATTCGTAGGCACTTTAATTTCGAAAAAGAATTTAAAAATGAAAACAATGTACCTAAATGTTCAATCAGGTCTCGGTAAAGTTTCCGGGCAAAAATTTATAGTGACAGTCATTTCCACGTTGATGATTTTTTTCTCATACATCAAGAAAATTATGGACAATAAATGCAATGTAAATTTTATGGCCGATTTCATTAGAAAAGTTAAACCAAATCAATCAAAAATAAAAACAAGTAAACGCTCAATGCACCACCCAATACAGAAGCGTGAATTTTAGCATGCAAATGTAAGTGCAGCGCTTCATCGCTAGATAAGAAGAGATGCTCGCGGAACATAGTAACAACCCCAAGGGGTACCAGGCGGAGGAATCAGCAGTAATAGTTGTATGCAAAGCAGCGCTTGAAACGCTGTTCTGCGACACGACACTCGTGAGACCAACAAGCTTTTTAAAACGGCCATTTTTTTAATTCGGAAGAGAATTTTTAAATCGAAGTGGTTGTGCGATGGCCATTGAATAATTTTTGAGTTTATAAAAGTTGAAAATATTATTATGGTGGGAATGTCGACTTTATGTTCTTGTAATGAACTTAGTGCCTGTAGTATTTCGTAGTAATCTCTCTACATTTTATAGGTTAGGTTTTTTAGACATTGCATATTGCTTTAGTATTGTGCTGAACGATGTTTTGCATGGATTTGATGCATGTCTTTTCCCAACTTGTTATTTTTGTTGTTTTTTTACGTCATGTTAAGCGCAAATAAATACTTACTTTTATTTCCTACTTATATAACAATGGGAACATTACTAGTCAAATAGGTACTCAAAAACTTCACCCTTTTAGCAAAATTGGACGTGCAACAAAAGTGAAATAAAGTGCAAATATAATAGTCATTACTAAGTACTTCCTTTGCGCAAAGTGAACATTGGATGGAAGCCAAAAAACTATATAGAGGAAAGTTTATAAATACCCAACAGCTTAGACGGCTATCGCTTGTAAAGAAGAGAGTATGGGATTAAGAAAAGCTGGATAAAATAGGTCAAAGAAAAGAAAAAATTCACGAGAGGTCCTAGATACAGTTTTAACATTCTATTAGCAATATCAATGTCATACATATATACAACGATGGGCACAACTTCTTTGAAAGATATCAAATATTATTGGAAGGGTTGTAATTCAAAATAAACTACTATTTTTATGATGAACTAGTGCTTGACCGCAATCCCGCCTAATGGTAAGCAGTGATGCAATCGTTCATTGTAAAACGCACTAATTTATTAATAAGCCTATTTATTCACTTTAATAAACTGAGTCAATAGGAAGGAAGATGGCAGTTGAGAGAGATGTTAAACCCAACGACACGACCAACGATGCTACGCCAGAGGGAGATTGACAACAATATTTAGCGCATCGTACCCGGCACATAACACAACACAACTGCTCAGAACCGTCCTCCGTACCGCTTCACCAGACATCATGCCGGAACACAACGAATCATTTAGCGGCAAGACTTTGTCTGGTGGATGGTAACTTCTACCGGCAGCCGATGTTATGGCCTACCACCGATGTCTACTCTAACAATCGCAGTTTCATATACTCAAATCTTAACAAATGTGTCACCGCACTATCTAGGTGCAAAACTACACGTTATATGTCACGTTCCTTGACAATATCATGATAAATCTCTTCCGTAATTCTGCGCGTCTAGTAACGTAGTAGTCTACCGCAAGCGATGTTCCTTCTCACAACTTTCGAACATATAGAGAGAGATAGGATTAAAAAGCCCAAACTCTTGTTATCGTCCTAAAAAAGCCGTGCCCTTGATAAATACGTCGTTTAACACAATGTTGTGGATTGTAATCAACAACATGAGAAAAAACCGGTCAAGTGCGTGTCGGACTCACGCACTTTGTATTTATGAAATTAAAAGATTTAAGTTATTTGTATGAAAGATTACGCGGTAATAAGCGGTTTACGATTTACGAGGTATTAAAAAAAACTACTTACTAGATCTCGTTCAAAACAATTTTCGTTGGTAGTTTTTATAGTAATGTGCATCTTTTTTTTTTTAATTTTTCATTTTCTTATTTTAGAAGTTAGAGGGGGGCGGGGGCAACTTTTTTCCACTTTGGAAGCGTCTGTCACGCAAACTATTCGGTTTAGAAAAAAAATATTTTAGAAACCTCGATATCATTTTTAAAGACCTATCCATAGATACCCGACAAGTATGTGTTTGAAGAAAAAAAAATTTGAGTTTCAGTTCTAAATATGGGGAGCCCCCAATATTTATTATTCTTTTTTAATTTTTGCATCAAAATCTTAATGCGGTTCACAGAATACATCTACCTACCAAGTTTCAACAGTATAGCTCTTATGGTTTCGGAAAAAATGGCTGTTTCATACGGACGGACAGACGAACAGACAGACATGACGAACCTATAAGGGATCCGTTTTTTGCCATTTGGCTACGGAACCCTAAAAAGCGTGAAGCGCGTCGACCACTACTACTAAATACTAAATTTAACTAGTTAGTTGGCTGTGATATACAATAAATATGTAAAGAAAGCCCCGTCCGACCCATAAAGATAATAAAGGTTAGGTAAACACATGACCAAATAACATACCTATAAAATTTTACGTAATCATCGTAGTAACAATACTAATGAATTTTGAAATAATCTTTTTTTCCTGCGAATTGACTCTAACTTCCCGAAATTTGCTAATTTTAAAAAAAGTGACAACGCCATTTTGACGGTATTATTATAAACGATCCGATGTAAAGAAAACCCTGTCCGATCCGTAAAGGTATTGTTAGGTATCAATAACTGATTCTACTAATGGATACAAAACCGGGCTAAATTTAAAGAAAAAATCATGCCCCTAAAAAATAAATATTATTTCGCAAAAAGAGGTAACTTAATACATGTGCATTTAGCACCCTTCTGCGGGCGGCGCGCGGCAAGACACGCGGCACGTGGTCGCATCAACTTTCGAACATATAGAGAGAGATAGGATTAAAAAACCCAAACTCTTGCTATCATCGTTACATATCCTCGCTATTCGCTCATAATAATACCAGTGTTGTCACTTTTTTAAAAAATAACCAAATTTCGGGGAAGATTATTTCAAAATTCATTTGTATTGGTACTATGATGATTACGTAAAATTTTATATTATATTTGGCCATGTGTTTACCTAACCTGTATTATCCTTATGGCCCGGACAGGGTTTTCTTAACATATTGTATAGTAGTGGGGCAAACGCTGTGACGTTAATTTGTAATGGCGGCACGTGATGATGATTTCCTATTCACAAAAAAGGCCTAATATTCCTCCCCATTTAACTATCGAAGGTTAAGAACAAAATGACTTCTTAAGATTTTCACTATCTTTTTTATTTAACCCATTTATCGTTACATTCAACCAAAAAGGCACCGAATGACCACAACACCAAACGACATAGAGAAACAATAAAACAGAAACCTTTTCATTTTCCAATCGCCATAACGCTTGGCGACGTAAACTTTGCAAATCCAAGAACTGAATTAAAGAGCTTTCTAGCAACTGTTTATGGGTGTTGGCTGGAAATTTTCACAACAACACCACCGGTGCACAATCAACCTTATCCCATTAGTCATAAAATCCATTTTTAAATGGTCGTCAAGTTTAGGGGCATCTACGTGTAATGAGTCGCAAAACATCGGTTCCGTATGTCTGTTTATCGTCGGGACCATTAAGTGGGTACTGCGAATGACGGCCGTCTCTGGTTTTTGTCGGTGACTTGTCGGTGACGGCTACAGTTTACGCTCTCAGAATTTATCTGATTCGTCGTAGAAGTGACGGGTTCTGGAATTGATTTCAATGATAGCATTGTCAATAAAGGATGTCTGTGTGCTCCAAGGATGAATGGGGTGTTGTTTGAGGAGGTAATTTATTATGTTCAAGAAATGGGTCACTCTGTGATGAATTTACTGAAGAAATTTGATAAATTTTCTTCAGACATACTAATAGGCAGGCTAGATTCAATTCATTTGTAACTTTTTATTATGATTGTCGTATAATGTTTTCAATTTTCTTGTTTTTGATTTGAGGTATCAACAATATGACGTGAAAAGAAAATGGCGGGCTCAAAACACATTACAAAAAAAAAATACATCTACACTATGATTTTTAATTCGAGTCAGAAAAATGCCAATTCCAATGTTGCAGGTTTTTTGTCCCAAATAAATAGTGATGTGGCAAATCGAGATTTTACAATTAAAAGTTAGTCCAAATTGCGTATATGTATATAAATAAAAATACAGGGTGGACCAAAAGTCCGGTTATTTTTGAAATAATGATAAAAAAATTATTACAGTAGGTAGATTATAACTATTTATTGTTTTCGATAGAATACAAAAGGGGAATTTATTTCTTAAAAATTATATCATCCATTTGCAATTAATTTCAATTTCATCATCAATTCTTTACTCTGGCATTACTGCAATCTAAAGCGGAAATTTTCGATAAAAGCTATACATGTTTTTGTTGTGTTGTTTTGGTTTTCTGTGCGAATACGATCCTTTAATTCGTCAACTGGGTTGGTGTCGTAAACTTTAGATTTAATATATCCCTAAAGAAAAAATCCATTGGGGATAGATCCGAGCTACGGAGCGGCTAGTTAATCTCCCCTCTTTTCGATATCACTTTCGGCCTGAAAATGTCTTAAGTATTAGTAAAAGTATTAACTCTCGTTAATTTAAACTGAAGAAATGAATTCGGAGTGTTTTGAAGAATGGCCTAAAATTATTTTGCCAAATTTAAAGCCAAATGCGGCACTGGTTAATACCAGTGCCGCATTTGGCTTTAAATTTGGCATTTGGCAGGATACGCTCGACTTTTCTAGAATAGTACGGTGCGTTATTTAATAATAACGCACCGTACTATTCTAGAAAAGTCGAGCGTATCCTAACTTCAAACTGGCGGAAGGTTGATATTATTCAGTGGTTGGATGACAAACAAATTAATTATTAAACTGCAATGATAAAGGCTCAATTAATGGAACTAGTAAAGTTACATAAAACTAATTACGAGTGCTATGCTGTGGAAAAATTGGCCGCTGAATATGGTGTCACAATTCTGCGTCTGCCCCCTATCACTGTGAGCTCAACCCAATAAAGTTAGTTTGGGCTCAAGCAAAGGGGTACGTCGCCAGGAACAACAAAACTTTTAAAATAAAAGACGTTATAAATTATTTTCCACATCATAGATGAATGTATAGACCATATCATGGATGAATGTGTTGATTCATTAATTATAAATGTAACTGATTCCGATTCGAATCGTAATCAATAAAAAAGTAAAGAATTATAACGTATAAAATGATTTGTATTATTTTACTGAATTCCTCTGAATCTCTTTTAACATATTTTCCTCAGTTCTTGTAATAATGTTGTAGTTAGTTTAATATGCTGGAAAGGTCCATATTTCTTACATCATATTGTTAAATATGGTATGTATTTCATATTTACAATAAGAAAACCGCTTTGATACCTAATAAAATAATGCATGACTAAATGTCAAAGTCTATTGATTGCCGAACATCACTATTGTAGCAGGTCACCCGTTTTCGTATCAGTGATAGTTGCCTTTGTCATTTTTTTGACTCGAATTAAAAATCCCACTATAGAAGGTTTCGAACCAAAATTTGTCAAAATAAATTTTAAAAAAAGTTGTAGGTATGATAAATTCGGCACCATGGAGGTAGAAGTATTATTAATTTATTTTTATATTCGACTTATTGTGTTTATAACACCGAAATTATGCAATGTAAGTGATACTCTTTGGAAACATTGTCAGAGAAAATAAATGGCGTGAGATTGATTCGGGAAAACTTTTTTCTATTTTACTTTTTCCTTTGACCATCGAGGTCGCAAGCAGAATTTGTTTTTTTTTTACATTGCTGATCGCATCTACATATAATTTATCAGAGTTGTTATATTGCAGAATCAAAACAATTAAATAACTGTACTGTGAGGTAGTTTAATTATATGATATTTAAGTTATATATTGAAAAAAACCACGGCCAAGTACGAATCGGGGTTGACGTTCCACTGTGTAGTTATCACAGTTCATGAGATACAGCGTGATGATAGATAAGCAGTGGAGTCTTAATAACAGAGTTCCACCTAATCCTATGATTACGAAACCCTAAAAATCAACCCACATAACAATTAAATACGTCAAAAAGCAAGCGTATTCAAATATACCCTTCAACCT
This sequence comes from Sesamia inferens, assembly GCA_037179545.1. Lineage (NCBI taxonomy): Eukaryota > Metazoa > Arthropoda > Insecta > Lepidoptera > Noctuidae > Sesamia > Sesamia inferens. The sequence goes on along the minus strand of CM073936.1, from coordinate 5,113,021 downwards.
CATTACCTGGGGGAGCATCCAATTAGCATTAAGCATCGGAGCACGAACAAAACGCAAGACGTTTTTCCATTCACCCATCAGTTTTACTTTTGCTCTCTCTCCGTAACCCTGGTTGGTGAACATCAAGCAAGCGAAATCCAAAACCGCCACCGGCCGGTGAGCTTATCGGCAAGTCTATAGCGCTAAGTGAAAATCTGGTAGCGGCCTCCATCCATTTCAGCATACCAGGAGCACATCGACTAAAGCGCCCCTGTGAATTCAATCTCTTCATTATTTGACTGTTTTTGTTCGGTTTCTTTCCGTATTTCAATTTTAATATACCTAACGTCAGATCATCCGATCACCTCGTCGGTGAGCGTCCGACGTTGCGCTTGCCGGTACGTGGTCACCATTTAAGAGCCTTTCTGCCCCATCGGCCATCGGCTCTACGAGCTATGTGCCCCGCCCACTGCCACTTCAGAGAGATAATCCGCTGGGCTATGTCGGCGACTTTAGTTCTTCTACGGATCTCCTCATTCCTAATTCGATCACGTAGAAAAACACCTAGCATAGCCCTCTCCATAGCTCTCTGTGCGACCTTGAGCTTTCTTATGAGGCACATAAATCGCAGGGAAGCGCTGGATGCAGGCTGCGTCCAACCATTCTTTTTGGAAATAATTGGGGGAAGGCCTATGTCAAGTAGTGGACTTCATGTGGCTGAGATGATGATGATGCAACGTGTGCCTATTACACATTCAACATGAAATCAAAACACCTGTCATCTGCCAGTCTTTTCCAAACTATGTTGAGGTAAGCTTCCAGTCTAACCGGATTCAGCTGAATACCAGTATTTTACATGGTGCGGCTACCTATCTGACTTCCAAAATCCAGTTACTGGGTAAGAAGATACCTCTTGATAAGACATGTGGTCAGATTTCAAATTTATGACAACTGTTCAAGATCTACTAATGACTGCCGGGTCCAACGGCTCAACGTGCTTTCCGAGGCACGAAGAGGTCTCGATAAGCAAAAATAGTCACCCATCAACAGACCGACCGCGGCAAGCGTAGTTTAACCTTATCGATCGATCTCTTTTTCTTCTCTTCTCCTTCGTTTCGCTCTTGACAGAACGGTCGTGGTCACTATGACTGAATCCGAGACGCTAATGTTACAAGCCGCACGATCTTTCTCCATCTATCCCCGTTGGACGACAGTCTGGAGCATTCATTAATAGGTCCCCCCACTGCCGACTTGTTGTTGGTCGGTCCACCTCATCGGTGACCTTCCACGAGGTCTGTCCCCTTCCACTCTGCCCTGGACGACCAAACGTTCAATGCAGTGACTATTGCGCACTGATACGTGACCGAAAAATCCGAGTATACGGGATTGTACTATTTCTGAGAGACGCTGTTTGATGCCGAGTTCTTGGAGTATAGAAACGTTTGTTCTAAACTCGATCCATGATACCCCAAGCATTCTTCTCCAACACCACATTTCTAGAGCGTCTATCTTTTTATTTTCCAATTCCCGTAACGTCCACGTTTCAGCTGCGTAGAGAAATATGGGGAATATTAATGCTTGGACGACCCTGATCTTAGTGGCTTTAGTTATGTCGCGATTGTTTGTCCATTGCCCCTCTCGATCGATCGATCTACGCGGTGTATATTATGTAGCCACGAGCCCCTCCTCATCATAAATATACGTATGGTAATATTTTAGGTCGCACTTTGGGAAAGCTGACGTTTCACAGTATACTTTTCACGGATCATTTCTCCTCGTTTCATCTTTCATTCATGTGTCGTGGGAGCTCCCTAATCGATGTGCTTCTTCTTATATTACATCTTGTTTCAAAATAATTGCCTTATCACTTTTGAATAACAGTAGAAATATTTAATAAATTATGTGTAGATAGACTTATCTTTTGTTCTAGGGTAAGCATTAGGGTAGATATTTTTTAGCGAAATAATTGAACACTTTTGTTAGATGAGGGAAAAGCATTGAATTAACGCGAGCATGACCGACCCGACACCGTGATCGTTACTGCAAAATATAAATAAATACAACGTTATTTTTTTGTTTATACTTTTTTCATAATATTTTTTTCGTGTTTCGGGTTTTGCATAAACAAAAAATAAGTTTGTATATATTGTATAAGTATAGTATATACAATGATATAGATTGCGTCACCGCTATATTTTTTTTTTGTTTTTTACCTCGACCAGGCCTCTTTTGTAGTTTTTTTTTTTTGCTCTTTGGAAGTTAGCGTCAGGTTACATTCCAAAAAAAAAATATGATTCGTGACCGTAAGAAGTAGGTACGTATTTATTGTATTGACGATTTTAAATAAATAAATAAATAAATTGCTTATATCTCAACTTTGTACACAATTTGTATAATGATTTTGTTAATTCTAAATAGCACTGATATATAATTTGCCTGAACTAGGTAGAACCTGTGCTTCAGGCGTAAAAGTGCTTATTATATTTTTTTTATTTTGCAATAAATTAACAAAAAAAGTAGTACGTAAAAATCTAGAACACAACAGAAGTATACAGTGTTATTATTAGTATCTTATTGCTTACATAGTATTATTAGCCTGTTAAAGTAATGGTTATTGCTAAATTAATTTACATACTGTAAGTAGGTCTTCAGTCTGCTCATATGAAAAACCTTGTCGATAATTAGAAACAACGTTCTTACAGCTAAAATAATTCAACTTATAAATATTTAATACTCTATTTAGTCTATTGTATAAAAAGGACCCTAAGAACGTATATTATATATTTAATTGATTATAATTCTTATAATCAAATAAAATCGTCAATACAACGCTTTAAATTCCTACAATCCTATTGAACGACTATTTCAATAAAAAATATCATAAAATTTCGTGGGCTAAGATGGCAGTAATTTTTTTTAAAGTGACTTTGGATAGAGCCGTTGTCGTTGTGCTAGAGATGTATCATCAGCAACATTTTCGAGCTAAATGGGTGTCAAGAAAATTGGACTCCAAAGTTTCTTGCTCCGAACAAATGCCAAGCTATTTGTCATTTCGGGCGCAGCTCCTTAACACTGTCGGCACCTCAGAGCACGCTTTTTCATCCAATATGCGCGTTGAACTTTTAAGGTAGTCAACTGTATTTGTATGAACGTCCACGTCATCACTATAACACAGGGAAGTACATATATGAAGACGATTTATAAATTACCGTCCATGATAATGTAACGTGCAAGATCACGTTATAACGCGACAGAAGCGCTGCACATCAAACTTTTTACAAGCATCAACGAATACGTAATTTTTTTAAAACCTAGTTTTCGTGGACGTTAAAAACAACCGTCGTCAAAGATAATGTAACGTGTGTAATAAAAGCGAACATAAACATGTCCTGGGATATAATACTAGAGAGTAGTATCTTCAGGATTAGTTGCGTATTTTAAAATGGGTCTAATTAGATACCGGGAGGGAACGTGGAAAACATGCGATGGAGGTCTGCCCGGTTTGGTCGCGAAGCACTGGTGGCAATCGATGCCGGTGACAGATAACTTAATTTAATTTGAAACGCGACTTTACTATTCGTTATATTTCTGTTTTATTACTAATTTTAATAATCGAAATTCTTCTTCTATTCTTAAAATCTTTTTACAATATTTCTACCATAAGTTGCCACCGCAAAAATAATGAATTTTATAATAAAATAAAATGCATGCGCATATTCTTTACCTTTTAAAGTAATGGATAGACCATTACTTAAAAGGTAAAGTCGTGTTTAAAAACGCACTAAAACATCCTTTGATCACATTCCTGATAAACTTCTTTGAATTCGTCAATATCGCAAAATAATATTTTTATAATCCTATTTTTTTAAGTAAATTATCTATTAGTATCTATGTATATATCACATACACATAAAACATCTCCTATACATAAAAAATTAAAAAAGTACTTACCATTTTTAGCCGCCATAGCCAGAAGTGTGGCACCGAGAGCAGCCGCTGTGACCAGCAACCGACACAGCGCCGGCAGCATGATGACACTATCACATCAGACCATCACATCACATCACATCACCAATCACGGCGAACATCATACAAAATTTAACTAACAAATTTTTTTTAACAATTTACAAGTCGACTTTTTTGATTGGTTGAACAACATCTGGAACAAAAAGAGAAACAGTTGTTAGAAAGATAGAAAAATATGTTGAGCACTTTTATTAGATGGGGGGAAAACATTTAATTTACGTCAGCATGACCGAACCGACACCGTGATCACTACAGCGAGATATACATCTCAATATATTGTGTATGTACGTAAATGCGTTATAATTATTTCAGTTTTCAGTTCTGTCGGCCATTTAATTAGTTTTTTGGGTTTAATTTGTATGTTAATTATAATTTAACTAAGTATTGAGTTGACACACCGGTATCGAGCTTTCTTTCCTTCAGTATTGCCAACAACGACCAGCTTTTTTGCTTTCTTCCCTTCGCCTTATGAGGCCAAATAAATCACAATATGTTGCACCCAATTAAGTGTTGATATCAAGTCGGGAAAAGACAGTCAAATTTTGTAGTACAAAAAACTGTAGTCAAAAGTTAAAATATATAATAGAAGGAAAAAAAAGGTTTGTTTGTCACAGAAATGCATACTTGCATACTGTATGAAAAAAAGATAGATAAATACAAAATAATTATATTTATTAATCAGACGCTATAATCATAATCGGCCTATAATATGCCCACTGTTGGGACACAGTCCTCCTTCCAGTGAGAGGGAGAGGGCCTTAATCTACCACGCTGGCCCAGTACGGGTTGGTAGATGTCACGTCATGTCTTCTAAGGGTTTAGCTCTAGGACGTGCCGGTTCCCTCACGATATTTTCCTTCACCGTTTTGAGAGCAGCAGTGTACAACTTGTAAATCGCGGCCGATGCCACAAGGGCACCGTTGCTGACCAAATCAGGAGCACAAAGCAGAAATTGTCGACGACTGCACATCATATCTGTGACAAGATGTCTTCCACTCAGCATGACCCGTGTCAAATTCTCGCGTAAAAAGTTAGGTGAAGTGATAAACACGCACTTAACTTTCTGCTAGTGAGCTGTCAATAGTGTCAATTAGTTGGAATGACAGCACACTCCACGTTTACTTTTTATTTTGTTCTGGATAGGAAATCATCACATGAGCTCTGCCGCTCTGGGCGGAGCGGAAGGGCGTGGTAGACTTTTATTGAATAAAACCCACCCGTGTTTCTTCACTTGCCTGTGCACGAGGGTCTCGGTTTCTTTTTTAACCATCCGCAACCCTGACCCAGGAGGCAATTCGGTCTTCGTGGACCCCGTCATGTTGAGCTGACATCTCTTTGAGGCGCGCGTGAAACACAACGCACCGTCGACTCGGGCTTGGTCCTTACCGGGCGATGAGCTGCCCACTGCTCACTGCCGGCAAGCCTGCGCTTACGGTGGCTGGGAGTTCGATGTTGTCTCCCGACCAGGGGTCTCCTGGGGCGGCTAGAGGAGTGAGGGCGTCGGGGTTCCCGCTCCGTGACGCGCTTCGCCTCCTCCATTGCTAGCATCACTGCTTCGCAGAAGGAGGTGATGGCCTGCCATGTGCTCTCGCTGCAGACGCGAGAGATCACCGCCGATCGCCGCCACGAGGACACGGCGATGCTCTACCAAAGCCGGGCAATCTCCACCGTATGCTCCACTCCAAGTTCACTTTAGCTTAGTTTTCACGGTGAGATTATTACAATAATGGCACTGCTGTGTTATAGGGGGACCCACAGTACAGCGCTGATTTTCTTTGGTTACTCGAATAGGACACTGAGTCTTTTTTCATAATTATAAACTAGTGCTTGACTGCAATGCCGCCTGATGATAAGCAGTGATACAATCGTTGCTAGTAAAGCGCGACATAGCCCGAAGAATTGCAACACTAAAGTGGCAGTGGGCTGGACACATTGCCCGTAAGACCGATGCCGGATGGGGCCGGCGGGTTCTCGAATGGTGACCACGCACCGGAAGACGTAACGTGGGTAGGCCCCCGACAAGGTGGACCGACGACCTGGTGAAGGTCGCGAGAAACTACTGGATGCGGGAGGCGCAGGACCGGTCGTCATGGAGAACCTTGGAGGTGGCCTATGTCCAGCAGTGGACGTCTTTCGGCTGAAATGATGAAAGCGCGCTAGTTTATTAAAAGCCTATTCAATAAAAAAAAAATTAAAACACTGAGTAAATAGAAAGAAAGACGTCAGTTGAGCGAAATGATGCAATTTTAAACCCAACAACACGACCAACGATGCTGCGCTAGAGGGATATTGATTTGGAGACCCTCCACGACGAAACTCCCGACACTACAACATTTGGCGCATCGTACCCGGCACTATAACTGCTCCGACCTGTCCTCCGTACGACTTCACCAGACATCATGCCAGAACACAACGAATTGCTTGGCAGCAAAACTTTGTCTGGTGGGTGGTAACTTCTGCCGGCAGCCGATGTTATGGCCGAGAAAACGTAGTACGACGGTAAACCAATAAAATCCATTGAATCATAAAAACCTATTCAATTTCCTTTAATCTCGCCAATGAATGAGAAGAAAATACTGGGGAAAACTTATTATATTAACGTTATTTTACGGCACATATATGAATAGGCATTAAATTGTACCTACATTACACGTGTCATGTCAGGTCCACGCGTTCAGCGTTTTCATTAAAAAGTCCATATCACATGACTGTGCGATGTGACATGACCAACAGATTTCTATAGTACAAATTTAGCATTAAATAGGCACGTTTCTCGATTGTTCCCACACCATAGTATGGAAATAAATTATTATTTTAAGTAAATCAAATGTCGTCTGATGACTTTTAATAAGATGCTAGCTTTAATTTCTGAAGACGGTGTCAAAGAATTAATCTTATGAACTAGATTTCTTTTTTCCACTTTTTAGTTGAAATATCTATCTACCACAATTCGTGAGCTTTCTAAACTGAATCAAAAAAGAATTACGTAATAATATGCGACGAACAGTGGGCAGCTCACCGCCCGTTAAGGACCATGCCCGGGTCGACGGCGCGTTGTGTTTAACGCGTGCCTCAAAGAGAAGACTGATGCTTACCAGAGCTGTCGGTAATTTGAAAGAGATGCCTTGGTCCCTGGCGCACAGGCAAGTGAAGAAACACGGGTGGGGATTAGTCAGTAAAAGCCTGATACACCCTTCCGCTTCGCCCAGAGTGGGCGGGGAATGAATTGAATGGGAAATCATAAAATAACTTCTTGCGCTCTGAGTGGAGCGGAAGGGCGTGTCGTCTTATTGATACTTTTTTAAACAATTATAAATTTGTGCTTGACCGCATTCGCGCCTGATAGTAAGCAGTGATGCAATCGTTGATGGTAAAGCGCGCTAGTTTATTAAGAGCCTATTCACTCAAAAAAACCGAGTGAATAGGAAGGAAGACGGCAGTTAAGCGAGGTGATGCAATGTTATATACAACAACTCGACCAACAATGCTGCGCCAGAGGGAGATTGATCTGGAGGCCCTCCACGACCAAACTCCCAACACAACAACACTTGGTGCATCGCACCTGGTTCACATAGCAACACATCTGATCAGACCCGTCCTCCGTACGGGCATGATGTTTGTATCATGCCTGGACACGACAAATCGCGAATAAATACTCATTATTGGAATGCACCAATAAATACATGATTTATTTTAAAACTCACCCTTTTTCACAATTTTTGCATTTAATCCTTGATGTCTTCTCATATGTTGCGCTAAATTGCTCTTCTGACTAAACCCGCGACCGCACTGTGAGCAAATGAACGGCTTTTCACCTGTATGTATCCATAAAAAGGAAACATAGTGGAACGTAGAACCTCTTCCTTTTTCGAAGTCGGTAGTTACTTAGTAAATTAGGCTTCAGCATAAATTACACGGGTATGTTAATTTTGAGGGTGTGTGTAATATTAATTAATACCTAACTGATAATTATTTTTAACAACTGTGATTCGTACATTACTAACACCGACTCTTTCATCTGAACTTTTGACTTGAATTTGTCAGCCGTGTAAATGAAAATTCCATCATGTTTTCAACTAATATTGCTTATCTCTCTTTTATAGCGTGGGACTGGAATCATTTGTCAGCTCCAGTGTTTCCGTCTGACTTCTTACAATTTAAGGGTCTTCAAGGTTAGAGTGAAGAGGCTCTTAATAAACTAGCGCATTTCAACATCAACGATCGCATCACTGCTTACCATTTTGTTAGAGCGGAAGGGTGTGTCAGACTTTTATTGATTAAAACCCACCAGTGTTTCTTCACTTGCCTGTGCGCCAGGGCCACGGTTTCTTTTATAAACAAACCCTGATTCGGGAGGCATTGGCCTTCGTGGACCCCGTCACGATGTGCTTACCATCAGGTGGGTTTTTTTTGTCTTATCTTCTTGCGTGGCAAGAAAACTTTTTTGTCAATTTTTGTTATCATCAATTTACTTTTTACCGCTTCTGCTTTTTTGCGGCATTAGTCCTTCTTTTCATTTTGCTCTTTTTCTATTATATTTTTTCACTTATCTTTATTATTACATTATTTATGTACTTGTCATTATGTTATTATTATTTTACATTGTTACTAAGAATTGGAATAGGAAGCAACGGAAAGTTAATGGGCTTAACATTCATTGGCGGAGAACTTGAGTTGTTGCCATTCTGATGCAATTGACGGAAACGAGATTGAAGTACCTATAATAATTATATGCAAATATGTACATTATCGCGGCAAACCGCTCGATGCGGGAGTCACAAGACCTATGTCCAGCAGTGGACGTCTTGCGGCTGAAATGATAATGATGTAGATTATCTAGATATAAATGAAACAAGCTGATACACAAAGCGAGTTTCATTTTTATTAATTATGTAGTTGTGACTTGCAATACTTCGCAGTTTTTTTTATGATTTGTAAAAACATCAACACTGAATTAATTTGTATATACCTACTTTAACAGTGTAATCAATAGGTTACATATCTTTTAGAAGAAAGCTTCTAGGCTTTCTAGGTAATATGTATAGATAGGTAAGCCAGGTATTACACAACTTGTAATGTAATTAACGCATACCTTCAAACATCCCAATTAGAATATTATGTTATATATATATAATCATTATACATGAAGTTTTAATTTAACATCTATATTTATTATTATTTATTAAAAATTAGTTATACCAATTTTTGGAAAATGAAGACCTTAACGTTCTCAGAATAAGGTTGTTTTTATTTATTTTGTATTGAATGATAAAATTTGTATGAATACAAGTAAAATTGTGATTTTTAAAAGTCTGTACAAACAACAGGGTTAATATGACAATAATTTCTGTACTGATAATTATTTTTGGGATAAAAAATACACTATTTTCACTAAGCGCATTAGTTAATTTACATGTTGTAAAGTATATACATATACCTATATTTCTAGAATCTATGTGTTGAATACAAATAATAATGATAAATAAATAACATCAAAACCCGTTGCAATGTTTAGAGGATCAGCGCAGTCATACGCATATATACATGATAAAAAAGCATGTAAAAACTAATTCATCATCATGATCATCAACGTTTTTTTTATGAATCCACTACTGGGCACAGGTCTCCTCTCATACAGAGAAGGATTGAGCGTAATCACCACGCTTACACAATGCCAGTAGGCGATTTCAGACTTAAAGTCCAGGTTTCTTCAAGATGTTTTCCTTCACCTTGTTCAATCAGTCATTGGTGTCCAAGATATACTAAGAGAGTAGATAATAATTTTAGAAAAATTACATTGCAGTTACTAGAGATATTATATTGTCAGGATAAGCTGGACTCCTTTAATAAAGAATGATTGATGCTGGGTAGCTCTGGACAGAGAGAGGTTGAAGGAGAGTAGGGAGGCTTTGCATGTATGTGGTTAAAACACCAGCCTCTCCAGTATGAGTGTGCGGGCTCGATTCCAGGTCAGGCAAGTATCAATGTACTTTTCTAAGTTATGCAATAGTAGTAGTTAGTGTTTATGTAGACACACAGATACCCACTAAAAACCCCAGCGCTACTCCGGCATCGCCATAGTGGCGGGGGAGTGGGAAACTAGCGGAGCCTCAGCTACCTCTCCCCCGCCGGCGAACCCCGCCTAGTGAGGCGGGCCCTCATTTGCCCCTCTTAAAGAGGGGCCGTAGCTCCCGCGTGGTGAGCGGTGCAAGGCGGGCGCGGGCACCCCCGTGCCTCACGCCCGCCGCTCACTCAGGGAGGGAGAAAGCGGGCAAAGTCCCGCCTTCTCCTACCCCTACGCCGCCTACGGAGCGCTGGAGCGAGGGGATCCTCCTCTCGCTCCCGCTCCGCGGCCTCCTTCTGCGACATCACGACCTCGCAGAAGGAGGCCACCGCCGCCCAGGCCCCCTCGCTCCCCACCATCGCTCTGACGACGGCGGGCAGCGAGAGGTCCCCTCCTACCGCCGCGACAAGATCGCGGCGCGGCACGGCCCACGACGGGCACACCGCGAGGGTGTGTTCCGCTGTGTCCTCCGCCGCGCCGCAACCATGGCACGACGGCTTCTCCTCTCGTCCTATCCGGTGCAGGTACCTGCCGAAGCAGCCGTGACCGGAGAGTACCTGCACCAGACGGAACGAGAGGAACCCGTGACGCCTGTCGAGCCAGTCCTTCAGGACCGGCCCGGTGGCATCGAGGGTACGGCGGCCGAACACCTTGGAGGCGAGGTCCTGCGTCCAATGCTGGATGATGGCGTCCCTCGCCTCGCGGCGGACGGCTTCCCTCACTTCTGGGGCCGGACGCTCGCCCAGCGCCCTGCGCCCCGCCGTCCACTCGTACACTCTGGCGAGCACCCAGGCCTCGAGCTCCCAAGGCGGGGTGCTCGCCAGAGCGCATGCCGAAGCGAAGCCTACCGTCCGGTAGGCCCGCGCTGCCCGCTGGGCGATGGCCCTTTGGGGCGCCCGAAGGGCGGTGAGGTTCTCCCTCCTATGGAGGGAGTCCGCCCAAATGGGGGCCCCATAAAGGGCCATGCTCCGCAGTATGCCGGCGTATAAGCGCCGGCAACGTGTGCTGGGCCCTCCCATGTTCGGCATGAGCCATGAGAGGGCGCCCGCGGCTTTCAGCAGGCGCGTCGACAGCCTGCTGAAATGCGGGCCGAAGCGCAGCCTGCTGTCCAACATGAGGCCCAGATACTTCATCTGGGCCTCGACCCCAATCCTGACGCCCTCAACAAAAATGTGGGCGTCAGTTGGGCGGCGCTGCCGGGGGCCGTGAAAGAACACGGCCTCCGTTTTGTGCAGCGCCACCCTCAAGCCCAGGCGGCGGATCCTTCCCGCCACTAAGGATCCGCCCGCCGACGCCAAACTGGCCGCCTCCCGGAAGGTGCTCCCGCGGGAAGTGAGGAGAGTGTCATCCGCATAGCAGATGACACTCGTACCTCGAAGGAGGGTTCCCCGCAGGAGCCAGTCATACCCGACGTTCCACAGTAGAGGTCCTAGAACGGACCCCTGTGGAACGCCGGTTCCGACAGCGTATCGCCGCAGCTGGCCAGCTCCGTCTTCGAGGAGGACAGCACGGTCCTCCAAGTAGCTGGCCAGGAGGCCCCGTAAGTACAGGGGCACTCCGTGGAACCGGAGCGCTTCCAGGATGGTGGAGTGGGGGATGGAATTGAAGGCGTTGGCAATGTCGAATAACACAGCCAACACTCCATCCCCCACTCCTACCGCTTCTGTCACCTGGCCCTTGAGACGGGCCAGAGCGTCCACTGTCGAACGACCAGCTCGAAATCCGAACTGGGCGTCCGACAGGTTCGGTCCCACGCTCCGCAGATGCCGCTTGAGACGGCCAGCGATGATCCCCTCGAACATCTTGCCGGCCTCATCGAGCAAGACGATAGGCCGGTATGTCGATGGGGAGTCCGCCGGCCGTCCCTCCTTCCGGAGGAGGCATAATTGGCCTTCCCGCCAAGGTTTCGGGAACCTCCCCGACGCGAAGCATGCGTTGAAGAGGTCCCGAAACCTTCCTTCCATCTCGGTGGCCGCGATGGCCACCACCCGAGCGGGAACACCGTCCGGGCCGGGAGCCGTCTTTTTGGCGCGGAGACGAAGAGTCACCGCGCCAAATTCTTCCTCTGAAACCGGAGGAGGAGGAGCTTCCTCCTCCATTGAACGAACCTACTCCATGTAATGTAACTTTTTTTATTTAAATTTTTGGCTCGGTTACTAAACCTTTAAGCCAAGTCATTATTTTGACTGTACTCTTATTTACAACAAACTATAGAGGTTCACTTACTCCATGTAGACAGAATACTTAACTGTTACCGCTTGCAAATAATTATATATAATAAATTACTATTAACACTGAAACCAGTAACACATAGAAATCATCGGGAACATCTGCTATCGAAAATGGGCTTAAATAGATTGCCAGCATTAATTATTATGAAAGGTATTGCCATAAATACGATGCTAAACAGGATTTGTGTTCGTTTATTAGGTTATTATAGTATTTGTCCAATATTATTTTGTTATGTATTAAGTAATATTAGTTGGACTACATGTATATGATGTAGTAACAATATAACCGATGGGCCCGATGGATTCGGAAGTCCCAGCGTGGATAGGCCCCCGACAAGGTGGACCGACGACCTGGTGAAAGTGGTGGGAAACCTCTGGATGTGGGAGGCGCAGGACCGGTCGTCGTGGAGATCCTTGTGAGAGGCCTACGCCCAGAAGTTATTATTTATTTTTTGTTTTTAATAATTATAAACTAGCGCTTGACCGCAATCCCGCCTGATGGTAAGCAGTGATGCGATCGTTGATCGTAAATCGCACTAGTTTATTAAGAACCTATGCACTCAGATTCAGCGAATAGGAAGGAAGACGGCAGTTGAGCGAGGTGATGCAATGTTAAACCCAAAAACACGACCAACTATGCTGCGCCAAAGGGAGATTGATCTGAAGACCCTCCACGACCAAACTCCCAACACAACAACATTTGGCGCATCGTACTCGGCACACATTGCAACAGAAATGCTTAGACCCGTCCTCCGAACGGCTTCACCAGACATCATGCCGGAACACGACAAATCGCTCGGCGGCAAGGCTTTGTCTGGTGGGTGGTAACTTCTGCCGGCGGCCGATGTTATGGCCTACCACCGAGAAAAGTGAGCGTCTTTCGGCTAAAATGTTTATTCAGAACAATATACTCAGTTCTTTCATGTATGTAACATACAACCAAGCTGAAGTGGCATCGTGCCGGTTATAGTACACGTAGTACAAAGTGATGGTAGGGTTACAAGTCTTCTTGAGTGGAGAACTCGAACCAGTGCACGTTAAGTACAACGCCGTCTACCAGAAGAGTTATTGCGTTACACATAGCAATGAGTTTCATTCTGACATTTCAACAACATTCATTTCTTTATTTACGTTGTTGAGCAGACACACTTTCCGAACATATGGAGCAATGGATTAGTAATACGTTTGCAAATAATTCAAATTTTTTAATTAATAGTAATAGAGTGGTACGCAATTGGGTTGTATCCTAAAAAATAATTTAATGTCTATCAGATAGATTTATAAAAAATATTGAACACATATATTTTATTTTTTCTCTCATTCAAATACTTAGGAAGATATATTGATTTGAAATGTCTCATGACGTCACGCCGTGCTACAAAATATACAACGGCGTGCCGTAATTAGCCCCCACTCCGTAATTTTAATACTCTATATCTCAGTAGTTTTTGGTAATTTTGACAAAATGAAAAATCCGGGTGTTATTTTTTTTTTTTATTATCTATAAGACGGACTAATTATTTTTTTTATTTTCATACCTTGTATACATAATATACCAGTGCAGGGCTGTGGGTTGTTTGAAAGAGCAACCGTAGCCTCTGGCACACAGGCAAGTAAAGGAACACGGGTGGGTTTTAGTCAATAAAAGTCTGACATGACCTTTCGCTCCGTCCAGAGCCGAAGAGGTCATTCGACGATTTCGCAGCTTAAAAAAAAAGTAAGGGTGACCATACTTTTTTCGGAACGACTAACTTCGCAAGATGGCTGGTAGAAGCTGCATGAAACTTATTCACGCTAACTCTGGCTAACATGGCTTGTAATCGGAGAGGTTATCGTCTAGCAGTAGATTGCTGTAGGCTCATGACAAATAATTGTCACGAAATTGGTCTCCAGGGACTAAACCTGGACGGGAAGCGCTGTTTTGAGTTGTTTTTTGTGATTTTTCGGGTTTTTTGTCCCTTTCTGTAAACGTGCCATTTCCTATTTCTTGTAAAATCAATATAATATCGTGGACAATAGTATTGGTTGTATTCTTCATCAACATCATCTCAACGTTAATCCCAATCACATCCAAAGCTTTAGAGTCTGGGGTCCGCTTTTAGCAGTCTAACTGCTGATTTTTAGCTAAAGGTTAAATCAGGCGGCAGTCGCTTCACGGAAATTAACGATGTTTTCCGTAAAGCGACCGTATACCGCCTGACCTCCACAACCCGAATACACCAATAACAGATATCGAAGCATTGCATTTAGACTAATTGTTGAATTTTTATTTTGGTTATATTTATTTACTATTATATCTTAGCTAACTATTATTGTTGTAACGCATAATTGTTAAGTGTCCCAAATCATCATGATCATCATCAGCCTCTACTCGTCCACTGCTGAACATAGGCCTCTTTCATGGCACGCCAACAAGCTCGATCCTGAGCAATTCTCCGCCAGCCACTAGCAGCCACCTTTTTGATGTCGTCGCTCCATCTCGCCCAAGGGCGTCCTAGGCTACGTTTGCCGTACCGTCGTACAGTCAGAAGTCCCCTTCCATCTTAAAGATTACTGTCGACTGCGCTAAACCGGCCACGCACACTAACGCATTATTTTTTTTATCGCAGTCTTCGTCTTTCTTTAAAGTATTGCGAAATTTCGTTACCCTTGGTACTCGGTCTTGATAGTAGATGTTCGTCGTCGTTTGTTGTCCCAAATAAATAAAATATAATCATCGCTCAAGCTAGTCAGCTTCATTTAACTCGAAACTCAGTTCCTAACTCATAAACCTCAAACACTAAATTTTCAAACATCGAACAAACTAACAAAGAGACATCAAAACAACGCCTCCAGCCTTGCCCATCCTCTACACCTCCTGCCCACCCCCCTTCTAATTAATGGTGAATAAACAATACAAAATTTATTTGCCAACTTGACACGCAGCAAAAGCTAACACAATGAGCCTTGTCGACGTCATGGCCGAAAATTCGGATTTCAATTTTCAAATTTATCAGGGTTATCAGGTGTATAAATTATTATTTTTTTAAAGTTAAGATTGATTAGTATGTGTAGAAGAATGCTTGAAAATTGTAGGTTGGTAGAGTTTTCTAATTTGTGAAATAAGTGAAAGTTCGCTCATACTAGTACACACACAGGAACATAGTAATATTATTAAATACTTAGGTGTTTGATATCTAATTGAATAAGTTTCTGTGTGTGAATTTTGGAGAACACAAGAAAACCTCATATTATTTATTTGTGACATTCCTCCAGCATCAAAGCACGAAAATAATCACAAATAGGTATTTTCAAAAAAGATTATTTTTTATGTTATTCATACAGAAATAATACATAAATATTTAAACTTGATAAATTAACGTAAACATGCTGTATTTCTTTTTAATTTCGTTCAGATCAATCGTTATCATCACATTCATTGTCTGTGGATCACATTTATTTTTCCGGTCAAAATGACCTAAATCACATCCATAAATCTACGTCTACACACTCTGGAATCCCTCAGTCCTATAATAATATCGTTACGTATCCTGCTACCATCAAATGGATTCCCTTATTAATTGACCGGTGATCGAGTATCCGCGTCGACTACAGATTTCATCTGGAATCTACCTCTGTAAACGGGTGACCGTTAATTTTAACAAGTGGCAACCCTACCTACGTGCAGCGTACGCCGCGTCAAATGAAATGCGGTTCGTGCTAGAATTCCAATTTCGAAATTTGAATCTCGAATTGTAGGTGCTTCGCTATTGACCGCTGCTAATTTATTTTGCGAGGTTATGATACAACTCAATTTTTTTAAGGTTTATATCTAGTCAGTTTTGACGTGCCAGAAGTAGGTAACTTTGTATGATATAAGAAAAACAAATGATAATAATTATAATGAGGCTGAACTAAACTCCCACTAATGAACACAATTACTTTTTCATTGTTACCGAACTCAATAAGCTTGCTAATCAGGAATATAAATATCCTTTCTAAGCATATTAATAGGCACTGGTAATATGTATGATAATATGTTCAACGTCAAAGTCAAAGTATTTTTTAACGCAATTTTTGGTGCTATAACAGGTCAAACTGACTTTCTTCTTCTTATTTTTGAGCCTATAGAGGTCCACGGCTCCACAAAAGCCTCCTCCAAAGCTTTCATTACATTGAGGGGGTTTGCCATAATCCCCATGCTTGGCAGGCGGGTTGGCACAGGAAAAACACGCGTGGTACCGGACTTAGAATAGTACTATCCTATATCCTCGTGGGTGTCGTAAGAGACGACTACAGGAACTCTCACCCGAGAAGCGGGCAGTAACGCTTCTCCTGTGGAATATCAAACTATTTATTTATTTAGTTATGTATACTTTCTTGTATACCAAATATACATGGGCGGCCTTATCACTATTCCAATCTCTTCCAGGCATCCAAAGAAAGGATAGAGATTTTCCAGAACCATAAATAGGACTGTAGTTGGTGCAAATATTATACATACAATACATTAAAGTATGTAGATACACAGACACATACATATCCACAATTATACATACATAAATAAATACATACTTGCATTCAGTAATAATAATTGTAAATTGCAAAGAAATTTAAAGGGCAATAAAGTACATTATAAAGCTTCACACGAAATTAAATTTTATTAAACTCAAAAATCTACCTTCATTTACAATTAATTTAACTATATTCGAAATTATATTAAACATTTTGTACGATAAAATTCTAATAAATTAAAAACCTTCATATTGAAATATTACATTATAAATCATAAATACCTATAGATTTTTGATCTCCCTTTTCCAAATATGCGTGTGTATATTTACATACCTTTCATTCTTCATTCATTCATTCATTTCATTTTTTTCATTTCTTTTTTTTATTCACATATCTGTATTCTATTCATTTTCAAATTCTCATGTTGAAGTATAAATGAAAGAAAACTAGACCACGTGTAGGGTTTAACACAGTGGGATCCGATATAGGCCAGTTAAACTTTTCTGGTCTTTGTATTATACAGCGTTCAGTTCCCTGTTACATTTTTTTTTTTGCAAATATATTTCAATAATCTCATCATCATTATCTCAGCGTTAATCCCAGTCATAGCCGAACCTTTCTCAGCTTTGGAGTCTGGAGTCCGTTTTACCAGTCTATTTGCCGATTTCGGCTAAACTTCGATATTTTTCCGTAAAGCGATTGCCGTCTGAACACCATAACCAAATGGCTCGAAGCATTGTACGAGTAGTTAGACCAATAGGGATGTTTCATGAGTAAAAAAAAAATTGATTATATTTAGTACGTCATTCAGATTATAGAAAAATATTGGATACGTATATTTTGTTTTATTAAATCAATAAAAATTTACAAATATAAAAGGCATCAAAGATCAGGCGTGGCGGCTGGTGACGTCACTTCTCGATAAAAAGTGTAGCGTGCAGTGACGTCACACGAGTTTTCAACGCACTGTATCGTCTTCATTTTTTGTTTATATGAAAAAAAGAAAAAAATACGTGTCTAGTATTTTTTGGAAATCTGACTTTTTTATTATTATTATAAACTAGCGCTTGAACGCAATCCCGCCTGATGGTAAGCAGTGATGCGATCGTTGATGGTAAAGCGCGCTAGTTTATTAAGAACCTATTCACTTAAAAAAACTTAGTGAATAGGAAGGAAGACGGCAGTTGAGCGAGGTGATGCAATGTTAAACCCAACAACACAACCAACGATGCTGCGCCAAAGGGAGATTGATCTGAAGACCCTCCACTACCAAACTCCCAACACAACAACATTTGGCGCATCGTACCCGGCACACATCGCAACACAACTGCTCAGACCCGTCCTCCGTACGGCTTCACCAGACATCATGCCGGAACACGACAAATCGCTTGGCGGCAAGGCTTTGTCTGGTGGGTGGTAACATCTGGCGGCGGCCGATGTTATGGCCTACCACCGACGGACGGACTAATTAGTTTTTCTTAGTCAACTACCCTATTGTTGGACTTTTGAGGGCTCCAACAACCCGTAACCACTGCCACTAGATGTTCGAATAGCCACCGGGACCAACGGCTTAACGTGCTTTCCGAGGTACGACCAGACCAGTGCAAATATTCACATTAATGCATACAAATATTTGCACTGTGCGGGGATCGAACCCCCGCCTCCCTGCGCACCGGCCGCGTTCACTACCGCTACGCCACGGAGGCTGTCATTTAGGTCCCTCGATAAAAGACGAGGCAAAACGCTCCATCCGAATCATAGTGATTCTAAAGCTGCTAAGTGGCCATTTAACGTTCATAAATCATTAACTGATTTGTACTTTAACTCCGTCTACCATCGCTATTAAAAAAATAACTATAAAATATTTTTAATTAACTATTATTCAATTATCACCCAAATAAATTCCAATTACCCACCTAAAACAAACTAATTTGTATAAAAAAGCTATTAATATAATCATAGTCAACTATACGAGATAACTGCACATCGTAAACAGTTTTTTAAAGTAAACAAATAAAATAAAAATTTTAGACCATTACATTACATTACTGAAGTATAGTGGAAGGTTAATCTGCACCTTAATTACATAAAACACTATTACCATCAGCTAGAATCGTTTAGTATATTGGTAATCCATTGCTCAATGTCTTCGAAAATTTGTTCGTTGAACAACGTAACAAACGCAATGAATGTTGAACTAAAAGCAGTCCAATGCAGATAGAAGTTCTTTTAACTAAAATAATGTTCGGTTCAATGAACTATGGCTATAAGAGGTATATACTCGTGGAAGTATAATAATATTGGCGGCCCTGTTAGGACAAAACGCTACAATCTGGAAAACGTCATTTTGAGAAAAACGTATTTAAAAGTTTGAATCTTTAACTCGCTATCAAATTTAATCCAATATAGATAGCAATTTAGTTTTTTTTTTTTTTTGACAAATTTGGCATGGTATTTACTTATTTTCATTTTAACATATTTTAATCGATTATGCTATAGATACCTCACAATATTACAAAAATATGTTTTATTATAAGTAATTGATAATTTTCGTTCGATTCAACCTAAGCTTGCAATGTTTTACCAAAATACAAACACGTGCACGGCTCATCCACACGACCCGCTACTCTTTTACTAGTCACGGGCAAAACGCTGCAATCTAGAATGTCGCGTTTTGCCAGAACATTTTTTTGAAATTCTGGGTTCATAACATCGGCCGCCGGCAGAAGTTACCACCCACCAGACAAAGTCTTGCCGCCAACCGATTTGTCGTGTTCCGGCATGATGTCTGACGGGTCTGAGCAGTTATGTTGCGATGTGTGCCGGGTACGATGCGCTAAATGTTGTTGTGTTGGGAGTTCGGTCGTGGAAGGTCTTCAGATATATCTCCCTTTGGCGCAGCATCGTTGGTCGTGTTGTTGGGTTTAACATTGCATAACCTCGCTCAACTGTCGTCTTCGGCTATTCACTAAGTTTTTTTAGGGAATAGCCTAAATAAACTAGCGCGCTTTACCATCAACGATTGAATCACTGCTTGCCATCAGGAAGAATGACGGTCAAGCACTAGTTAATAAATATTTTTTTTACACACTATTGTCTACATTTCTGTTTTACTTCTCCTTTCGCAGGTCTGCTGGAAGAAATTTCTTAAGAAATAAGCAGTACCTTTGTACTCAGATCTTCATTTTGTTGTATCTATATTATATGTATTTTATTGTGTGTACATAAATAATAAAATAAATAAACAAAAAATATTAAAAAATTTAAAAAAAATAGAAGCATAGGCTTTTCCTCAAAATGTTGATATAAAAATAATTGACATCTGTCGTGTTTTAAAAAATTAAACTGCGGAATTCGAAACGCCTTTTGCTCAATATTAAAATCAGCCTGAGCTGCAACTGTCCTTTTCGCACTTTACCGGGAGAGGTTTAAAGCAGCGCGACGGCAATAGTTTCATCAAATACCTATTTTCCAAATTCCTTGGCACTAGAGTCCCCTCTTAAAGTAAATTTTAACGTGACAATGCGGGATAGTGGATAGTGTGTGACCTCTCACTGCTTACTATCAGGCGTTTCACCGGAGTGAAAATGGTACATGTATCATTTTTTAAACGACTCCGCCAAAATTATTTTAGGTCCATACGATACCTACTTCTCATAGGCCAATCGTTGATGGTAGAGCGCACTAGTTTATTAAGAGCCTATTCACTCTAGCCTTGAAGACACTCAAATTGTAGTCCAACGGTAACACCGCCGCTGGCAAATTGTTCCAAAATACAAAATAGAATATGTTTTGTTTGTGCAACTAATCGGTACATACAAAAGTTTGTATAATAAAAAGTCTTAGTAAAAAAGTCCCAATACATTCTGAGCACAGTTGTTGGAAGATTGTATGTTTACTTATTATAAAAATCCTTACTAATAGGTATTCTAAATTTGAACTAAGTTTGTTTGTTTGTTCCGCTTTCAAACAAAAAGTGTTATACAGATTTTGGTTAAAATTTGGCACGCAGATAGTTTATAACCAGAAATAATACAAAAGATACGTTTATCCCGATATTTTCACGGGATGACACTTACGCAGGTGAAATCGTAGAACGCAGTTAGTATATTTATAAATGAACAAATTCGCAAAATAGGGAATATACAGTCCCAAACAATGATGTTTTTTTTTTTTGTTGGGGATGGGATATCATCAAATGACTTCTCCCGTTCTGGACTAAAACCCACCCTGATGTGACTGTTTATCATCAGGGGAGATTGCGGTCAAGCATTAATTAATTTATTCTTTCGCACATAAATTGTACAATGGCGGACTTAATGCCTTAGGCATTTTCTACCAGTCAACCTCAGGTGGTGAAGAGATTAGTAGCAGGTGCTTTAATTGAAAACATTATAAAGGAAACATACTCTTAACACTATTTAAATAAATACATAAGTAAGCTATATACACATACATACTATTACCAAAATATATACTTATCTATACTAATATATAAAGCTAAAGAGTTTGTTTGTTTGTTTGAACGCGCTAATCTCAGGAAGTACTGGTCCGATTTCAAAAATTCTTTTTGCGTTGGATAGCCCATTAATTCAGAAAGGCTTTAGGCATATAACATCACGCTGTAGCCAATAGGAGCGGAGCATAACTAACTCCACGCAAAAGAAGTCGCTGGCGGCCGCTAGTAGTATATACATAAAAAACTAAAAATTTGGAAGAGAGGTGTTGAAATGACTCTACCCAAACTGTTGCAAAAATAACTCTGTAATTACCGCTTAAATACAAACCGACTGGCGGCCATCCTGATATCAAGAGGAAGCGCATTCCACAGAAGAATCAATTGAATATAAAATGAAGAGTGAACAAAGTCAGACGTATGTGAAGGACAGAGTAAGAGAAGATTGTTAAAAAATCTCAGATTGTTAGTGTGTGAAGAACATAAATATCGAAAGTGAGTCTCAAAAAAAAAATTCACTTAAAATGCCCTTTAGGCGGGATTAGTGAAATCTATAAAAAATAAGTCAATAATTTTCCCAACAGGGGATTGTTATAGACACAAAACTGGAATACACACCATTGCAAAATCTTAACCTCCTTAAAATTTCGTAGTTATCATAAACATAAACAAAAAAACACGACAAATCCTGTCCACACTTATTTGTTTACCAAAGCGGAGACACAAAACCCTGTCCGCAGACAATCGAAACTCCCCCATTCTAATAAAGTATAACCTCCAAAACCATTGTATTTGTTTTACATTGCCACTTCCCCATTTTAATGGGGTGTCATAACTACTGAACTGCGCTAATGAATCATGCCCAAAGGTCGGTCTTTATGGGCCACTAAATTATGGCCGTCGTTAGGCCATAACTCAACGGCTACCGGCAGATAGGCTAGTTTAGAACGCTTAAAGGTTAATTGCTGACTACGTGGATTTTCAGGTGAAAAATTGGGAGTATCCGGCTTTTATAAGGGTGAGGATGATTGCTTTGGTTATAAACATAGTTTATTTCGTGAAGGGTTAGTGATGTTAATACGTGTCTTAAATCAGGGTATGTAATCAGCCCATACTGTTCCTACTCATGGGACGTATGTCCCATGAGTAGGAACAGAAGAGGAGTATTCCTCTTCTCAGTCAGAAGGAGTGGGCGTTAATCTACCACGCGTGCCCAGTGCGGGATGACAGATGTCACATGTCTTTGAAGTTTTGTTTCTAGTACAGGCCAGTTTCCTAACGATGTTTTCCTTCGCCATTTTCAGAGCAGTGGTGATAAAATAATTTACTCAATGTAAAGCGTCTGATAAGGTAAGAACTTATGACCAACAAAT
The DNA here is from genome assembly GCA_037179545.1 of Sesamia inferens. NCBI lineage: Eukaryota > Metazoa > Arthropoda > Insecta > Lepidoptera > Noctuidae > Sesamia > Sesamia inferens. The sequence goes on along the minus strand of CM073936.1, from coordinate 5,090,398 downwards.
TGAAAGAAAATACGTTTATTTGCAATAAATATGACGCAAAAATTTACAAAAAATAGTTGAGTTGACATGCGTCAGATCCACGCAAAATCGCTGTTGTTCAGCATTATGATACTACCCTATGCAAAAGAGAGCCCAGCGCTGGTTTTCAGCGTCAGCTGGCGTTGACGTAAAGACGTCACCCGGTGCAGTAAGCAATTACAAGTGACACCGAAACGGTAGTACAATAAAAATAAAAATGTAATAAAAATAAAAACAAAACAAGTAAATCTGATTGCTGAGAGAAGATTTTAAATAAATGCAAACAGGAATATAAAAAAGCAAAATAAGATATATAAGAACTACGAGAATATTATCCACAAAAATGACCTACGCTTCATAAAGTGGCAACATTAGGAAGCGTCCGGTTTGACGTACGCGCGTCCAAAATGTATTCAAAGTTTACATTGAGATTGGAGAGTTTTGACGGGAAAGTTAAGATGAGTGTCACGCGCATTTTTCATTGGACTTTTAAAATTATGTATAGTGTCGTTTACTAAATAAAAGCGCGTGATTTATTTAGTAAAAAGTGCATTCATAAAGAACATTGAAATATATCAGCATAGTGGCCACATCATGACTTTGCCTCAAACCGGGATCATAGGCGGTTCACGCGGCCGTCTTTTTAAACTGTCATTGTCGATATCCGCCATTATTGTGAATAAATTTTCAAAGAATTTCTATAATTTGTTATACTTGTTATTGACATAATTGTGGTATCTATTTCACAGAGGCCACTGACCAATAGTTGAGGTTGAATCTCACCTTGAAAAAGAAGAAGAAGAGATATAGCATGAGGCCACTGCTGATCTCAATACAGGATATAGGTATGTTTGACGTTTATTACTAAACTATTAAGCCAATCATTTATGCATTTATGTTGGGATTGGCTTTCACATGAACGAGATACAGCAGAGTACTGTTATTTTATATAGAGTGACTTTTTTATAATCATAAACTACTGCATGACCGCGATCCCGCCTGATGGTAAGCAGTGATGCAATCTTTGATGGTAAAGTGCGCTAGTTTATTAAGAGCCTATTCACTCAAAAAAAAAAAACTGAGTGGATAGGGAGGAACACGACAGTTGAACGAGGTGATGCAATGGTAAACCCAATAACATGACCAACGATGCTGCGCCAGAGGGTGATTGATCTGAAGACCCTCCACGACCAAACTCCCGACACAATAACATTTGGTGCATCGTACCCGGCACACATCGCAACACAATTGCTCATACCCGTCCTTCGTACGGCTTCACCAGACATCATGCCGGAACACGACGAATCGCGTGGCGGCAAGACTTTGTCTTTTGGTTAGTAATTTCTGCCGGCGGCCGATCTTATGATTACGTAATTACCCTAGAGACCCGGTTCCACGTTCGCCTCAAAGATATTTTAAACCCAAAAAAAAAAAAAACATATTGTACAACCTAGAAATATGAAATAATAAAACATACAAGCCAGCATTATGCAAATCTTTAAGCTCAGCTTAATTAAAATAATCTAAAGAAAACGTGTATCGTGTTCAGGTTTTCTTATCACAAGAATACAAAACAGCGAATGAAAAAGAACAATAAAAATATACGAAGAAACCTTTAAAAGAAACAGAACGAGGCAGCATTATTTAAACATCACCCCATCATTTTGCAATTCGTATAAATGTTCAGCGGATGTCAAAAAATGTTAATATTACGTTCGGTGCTGGAATATGTTTTATATATATTAAAAACTTTTCCTAAGGTTCAGTTCAACGAATCGAAATGTGACGTTGGGGTCATAGAAACAGCGAGTGTACACTTGTAATTTTATCAGTCTGTAACAAATATTACGCTGAAATGACACAAACCTCCTCTCTCTGAAAGGAAGTGAGCCGTAATCCACCATGCGTGCCCACTACAGGTTGATCTACCAACCCGCCATGTCACATATCTCCGAATTTTCGACTTACCGACATGACGATTTCTTTGCCGATGCTTTCCTTTGCCGTATGAAATTAATCTAGCGGCAAACTGTAGCTATCAATTCACTATGATTATTATATTTTTTATTTATTATAAAAAAAACGGTCAAACAGCGCGGTCGAAATGTATGAAGTAACTATTTGTTTTTTTGGTTTTTGTATTTTTTTTTTTTTTATAAGCGGCTATGTGTTAGTCCCAACTTTAGCTTAAAAGAGGAATTTCACATGAAATAGAAAAGGTATGTCCATATTTATGTGTTTACTTCATTATCATCAGCCTGTAGCACTACTAAGTCCACTGCTGGACATAAGCCTTCCCAATTTCAAGCCATTCAAGTCGATTCTAGGCAACTCTCATCCAGTTACTACCACTGGATGTATTTACCTGTTTAGCCGGAATCCAAAACGTAAATGTTTATTCATATTATTTGAAATATCAATGTAATAACGTTTAAACATTAATAACAAACCCAATATAGGTACACAAGGTAAATTTAAGTTTACGTGTTAGTTGGTTACCTTAAATATAAATCAACTGTTTACATATCCCACTGCAAATAACATGGCTACGTGCCTACGTAGCTATGATTTAGTCTGATTTATGTTTACACTACAACCAATAATATATACATATACGTATAAAGCGTGTGTCACAAATGTGTAGTCATCAGTGGCGAAGAGTCCATACAAGCCGATTCCCACCGGGTTACCTTTCAAAAATCAGTTCCATATTCATACAAAAGTATTTACATTCTATTTCATTAACAAAGTATTATTAATCAAATGCCGGCGCGATTTACAATAGCAATCGCAATTTTTAGCAATACCCTAAGTATCACATTTCATTTTATAGTCGTAAATTAATCAGCGCTTCAATTTTTCGTAATTCTTTTCGTAGTTCTCTTGAAGGAAGCCGTCGAATTTCAGCTTACCTATGTCAACGGTTTACTATGCCGCGAAAAGAGAGAGCGTGTCAGACCATCTCTTTCTAATTCTCGCTAACCGTCGCGGTAAAACTTGATAAATATAAGCCGCCCGCGAGCGGCTTGTATTTCTCTCCTCTCCTCTATTAGAAAGAGACAGAAACCACGCTACTACGAGATAGCGTTCTATACCTATGGTGCGTGAGTTTTTCGTTTGTTTTTAATATTTGTGTTATTTAAACTGTGACGGATTCTGTAAGGTAATTTAATCGCAGATTTGGTTAAATACTGTTAATTTTGTTTGTTATTATGGCTTTAATTCATATAGAGTGCTGTTACTGTTAATTCGTCTTTGAAAGACGCATTTTCTCAAGTTTCGACTCTTTGCAGTTTAATTCTGACCCTCCCCATTTCAGTAGCTTCAGCTGAGCGGTCATTTTCTGCTTTAAAACGCATTCACACGTATGTGCGAAACTGCCAAAAAGAGCAGAGATTGTCCGATTTGGCTATCATGTCAATTGAAAAAAATTTGCTTAATAAAATTAAAAGTAATCCGAATTTTTATAACAACATTTTAGCTCATTTTGTTAAAAAAAAACAGACGCATTGCATTAGAATATAAATAACGTTGTGATTGTGTATAATTTGCTTTATTTTTGCTTAATATTTTTGTTGGTTTTGGATCGGTGTCTGTGTGGTTCGGTTTTTAACACTTTATTATTTTTATAATTTTTTATTTTATTTTTTCTTTACTCTTATTCCCTAACAATAGGTACTTAACTTAGTACTTACTAACAAGCATGCATGTGTGGTATAGAGATGCACGTCGAAAAAGGCTTTTCACAAAGCCGCTTTTATCATACTTGAAAGACATTGTTATCAAATCATCAGTCCTTTTTTGTAAGGTGAAGGTGGGGCTTTTCATATTATTCTTATCTGAAGACCTCCTCCAAGATATCCTGCAGTAGGTAAGTGTTTAAGTGTTTATTTTTTTGGACCGGCTTCCCTTTGTCAAAATTTCACCCTTCGCCACTGGTAGTCATATTATTTTATATGTGGTACTTACTGCCTACCAAACGGTATAACTTTCCCTATAGCACGCACATCATGTTTCCGAAAATATTTTACCTGGCTACTTTGGATTCAGTGGAGAGGCGTTCCAAGAGTGACACGATCTCCAAAGCCCGGGACACAGGCGAAGAGTAGCCAGCCCGTCGGTGTTCATAGGGTGCATTTTGGAGAGTGTACGTGGGAATTGCATGCTTTAGTTCCCCCATCTCCGTTCCATCATCAGACGACCCGTCGTACGGCGAGTTGACACCAAAACGATATGAATGAAGCGTTTCGCCTCGTCTGTTATACTGCTTACACTTTGCCAGCGGCATGGCTAACTAGCGCGCTTTACATCACTGCTTACCATCAGGCGGGATTGCGGTCGAGCGCTAGTTTATAATTTATATAAAAAAATATATATTTGAAGTTTTGTATGGAACGAGAACTCCATCATTCCAAACTTATTTCCGAAAGAATGAGATGGACGCGTGTGCCACTAACAGTAGAAGGAAATAGATTTATTTATTGGTCCCATGCAGAAAGTCGTTTAGTTATATTGTGTGTACCACACCCCAAATTCCTACCACACCTAATACACACACTGTATAGTAGATATAATATATAGTTGGTATTAATAACTAACAGCATTTGAAATGGGCACTAATGGGATATTTAGGCAGGATTTATATTATAGATCGCCTTTATAATTATGTTTAAGATTGTTTCGGCGCTAAGAATATAAGTGGTTATTAGTACAAATATGTTTGCTGGAATATCTAGAAATAGATTAATCGATCCTATTGCTATAACGAATGGATATATATTTTTATTTGAGACAGATTACTTTAAGCCTTATAAGAAAGCTCAAGGTTACTGAAAGGGTAATGGAAAGGGCTATGCCTGGTGCTTGGTGTGATCAAATCATAAATGAGGTGATCCGCAGAAGAACGAGAGTAACCGACATAGCCCGAAGAATTATAACACTTAAGTGGCAATGGGTCAGACACATTGCCCGTAGAACCGATGCCCGATGGGGCCGACGGGTTCTTGAGTGGTGACCACACACCGAAAGACGCAGCGAGAATAGGCCTCCGAGAAGGTGGGCCGACAACCTGGTGAAGGTCGCGGGAAACCGCTGAGTATGGCAGGCGCTGGACCGACCTTATGGTTGGCTTATGTCCAATAGTAGACGTCTTTGGACTGAAATAATGATAATGATGATGACTGTTAAGAATATTTTATATAACTAAGAAATTTTTTTTAACTATAGATTCTTATTACTTAACAAAACATTTTTTGTTATATTCACTCTAGAGGTGACATTTTCCTTCCCTTTTTAGGGTTCCGTAGCCAATTGGCAAAAAACGGAACCCTTATAGATTCGTCATGTCTGTCTGTCTGTCTGTCCGTCCGTATGTCACAGCCATTTTTTTCCGAAACTATAAGAGCTATACTGTTGAAACTTGGTAAGTAGATGTATTCTATGAACCGCATTAAGATTTTAATGCAAAAATAAAATAATAATAATAAATATTGGGGGCTCCCCATACTTAGAACTGAAACTCAATTTTTTTTTATTTTTCATAAAAACTCAAACGTGTGGGGTATCTATGAATAGGTCTTCAAAAATGATATTGAGGTTTCTAAAATATTTTTTTCTCAACCGAATAGTTTGCGTGACAGACGCTTCCAAAGTGGAAAACGTTGCCCCCTCCCTCTAACTTCTAAAATATGAAAATGAAAATCTAAAAAAAACATATGATGCACATTACTGTAAAAACTAACAACGAAAATTGTTTTGAGCGAGATCTAGTACGTAGTTTTTTTTTAATACCTCGTAAATCGTAAACCGCTTATTACCGCGTAATCTTTCATACTTCATAAATCAATGGTACGGAACCCTTTGTGCGTTAGTGAGGTTTTTTTTTTATAATTGTTTGCTTTTATTTGCAACTTCATCTGTTTGAAATTTTCTATGCCCCTGTATCACCATCTCGCGTTCTTACTTATTTAGTTGTCTCTGTGATTTTTTTTTTTTTTACTATTTTGCTTAGCTTCTAAGCGTGATGTTATATTTCCTATATAACCTTTCACAAAGCTATCAAATTCAATAACATTTGTTTATAAGTGACCGGTAGCTCCGAAGATTACATGTAAAATTTATTTATTTGTATTCAAAGTTATTTTTTGTTTATGTGAAACCTGAATAAAGTTTGTTCAGAATAAGCAACTGTATCAAAACCAGTCATTTTTACTCCATGTTATATATTTTCCCAAATACATTTAGAAATTGTTGCAGTGTGGATACCGAGCACGGGCACGCTGCTTACGATAGATCATAGTACTTGCGTGCGGTCAACACCAGACACAAGACGTCAACGCACCTTGGACCAGCGGAGCTTTGACCATAGTATTGTTGGGACAACCAAGTAGACTAGCTAGCTCATAACTTTGTGCTTTTTCATCATATCTTTTTAAAATTTTGTGCACAGATTCTTTACTTAAAAATAAACACGAGTTTCAGGTCTCACATAAACAAAAAATAATTTTGTGTATGTATAAACAAATTTTAAACATATTAATATAATTTACTAGCTGCGCCACGTGGTTTCACCCGCGTAGGTTTGTCCATTTGATAAAGTCCTAACTACACTTGACAACTTTTCACGCTTTCCACGCGTTCTGTGGCCCGTACCTTATGTGACAAATGCATGCACTATTCCAATACATTTCTCGTTTCGTCAAAGAAAGAATTCCGCCGTTCGTTCCCCTTACTTATTGAATATTGAATTAAAAATAAATTGTTTTTTCGTGTTTACTTGAAAACTTGTAGTAAGTACCTGTGTATGTGCGTGTGCCTGCGCGTGTGCGTGAGCGCGCGTGTGTGTGTGGAAAAGTTCCTTTTTACATAATTGTATTGACTTTTAGACTTCGAATTCGTGAACTATAGACACATTTAGGATTGCGTACCCAAACGGTAACAGCGGGACCCTATTAAGAGGGAACTCTAGTGAGTGCTTTCTTTATACATACGTATCCCGCTGTTTTCTTCGTGGATAATGCTTTTAGAGCAATTTTTTTTCTACAGTTTTACACGTGATTATACGTGCCCCTATCATTTGATATTCTCCGAAACTTAATTATTAAAAGAAATACGACACTTCCAAATCACGAGAAATAATCCATTTTACCGTGATGTTCAAATGACTATTAGACAAACGTGATAAGTTTTTGACAAAAAAGAAAATAATAGAAGCATATGTAAACTTTCCCTCTAAATTTTGATATAAAAATAATTGAGGTCTATCGTGTTTTGAAAAGAAAATAGCGGAATACGAAACGTCTTTTGGTTAATGTTTTTGTAGGTTAAATCAGCCTGAGCTGCAACTGTCCTTTTCGCACTTTACCGGGAGAGGTTGGAAGCAGCGCGACGGCAATAGTTTCTTCATATACATATTTTCCAAATTCCTCGGCACTAGAGTCCTCTTTTTTTTTAAATTTTAAACTAGCGCTTGACCGCAATCCCGCCTGATGGTAAGCAGTGATGCGATCGTTGATGTAAAGCGTGCTAGTTTATTAAGAGCCTGCTCACTCATAAAAACTGAGCGAATAGGAAGGAAGACGGCAGTTGAGCGAGGTGATGCAATGTTAAAACCAACAACACGACCAACGATGCTGCGCCAAAGGGAGACTGATCTGAAGACCCTTCACGACCGAACTCCCAACACAACAAAATTTGGCGCATCGTACCCGGCACACCTCGCAACACAACTGCTCAGACCCGTCCTCCGTATGGCTTCACCAGACATCATGCGGGAACACGACAAATCGCTTGACTGCAAGGCTTTGTCTGGTGGGTAGTAACTTCTTCTTCTTAACCTCTTAATAAAATTCCACTGTCTGCTGTATGTTAGGAACCTTGACAACTTTTATTTCCGTTACCACTAGAACAATTAATACAAAAAACAGTTTTTTTTTACCTAGATAATAGTGCAGACGACAGCGCTTTAAGCTACTACAATCTGTCAAATTTCTTTTTCACATTTTCAACTTTATTTCTAAGCATTAAACCTCAAGGTTGACTGGAAATATTTGACAGTTTGGGGTAGCTTGACCTGCTGTCGTCCGTACATAAATAAATAAATAAAATATATACAGTATGTTAAGAAAACCCTGTCCGCCCCATATGGATAATTAAGGTTAGGTAAACACATGACCAAATAGAATATATAATTTTACGTAATCATCATAGTACCAATACAAATGAATTTTGAAATAATCTTTTTTTCCCGCGAATTAATTCCAACTTCCCCGAAATTTGGCAATTTTTAAAAAAGTGACAACACCGATATTATTATGAGCGAGTAGCGTTGCGACCACGTGCCGCGTGCGCTGCCGCCCGCCGCGCGCGGAAGTATTACCTCTTTTTGCGAAATAATATTTATTTTTTAGGGGGATTTTTTTTTTAAGTTTAGCCCGGTTTTGTATCCATTAGTAGAATCAGTTATCGATACCTAACAACACCTTCACGGGTCGGACAGGGTTTTCTTAACATACAGTTTTTACGCACAAATCACACAGATTGAGCTAGCCCCACAGTAAGTTCGAGACTTGTGTTATGGGATACTAACTCAACGATACTACATTTATAATAGATACATATGTAGGTAAACATCCAAGACCCAGGGCAATCAGGAAAAGATCGTTTTTCCATCATGACCTGGTCGGGGATCGAACCCGGGGCCTCCACGTCGCAGGCAGGCAGGCTACGCTACGGAGGACGATGACGGTATGAGGATCATGGTGTAAAGTTCACTCATCCTCCATTGAAAAGGGAGGATCCTCCGACCAGGTCAATGTATACACTTTTACAACAAGCTTCCCATGGACATTCGAAACTCACCCATTAAACGATTTAAAAACTATATAAAGGCCAAACTTTGCAAAAAGGGGTATTATAAAATCACAGATTATTTAGAAGACATAAAAGCTTGGGACTGAGCTGCTCGCTCTGTTAAGCATTGTTATTAAGCAATATGCGTAATTATAAGGTAAATTATTGTAAACATACTCATATTTAATGTCTGGACTTGAAAAAAGAAGATGATCTCTGAGTTTGTTTCGGCTATTTCTTCTCAGAGGTAGTCAGTTAGGAAATGCCGGCTTCATCTAGTTTAAAGAAAAAACATATGACGTGTAAAAGTGATCGGTTATCCTTCTTGCTTAATAAACGATTTCATTTCATTTCATTTCAGACGGGTGTTATGTCTGGCGGGCACTTGCCCAACGGTTGATGTTGGGAAGTTGTATGTATGCTAGTTGCACGGTAAACTCTGATTGCGAGATGTAGAATTCGTGTGACGTCAGCACAATACGTTGTTTGTACGTGGTGTTTGTGGATACCGCTACAGTAGTTCGTGCTTGGCTCCGACACTTCTTTTGACCAGGTTTTTAATTAAATAAATTATAACTTTTTATACAATATGTAAAGAAAACCCCGTCCGACCAAAAGGATAATAAAAGTTACGTACCTATACACATGACCAAATAAAATATGTTTACATAATCATCATAGTGACAATACTCATGAATTTTGAAATATTTTTTTTTCCACGAATTAATTCTAACTTCCCCAATATTTGGTATTTTTTTTTTAAGTTTAAAATTTGCGACGGAGCGGATAGCAATGCGAAAACGTGCCGCCTGCCCTGCCCCCCTTCACCCGCGCATGTTGCCTACCGTGTTGCCTTTTCGAAATAATATTTATTTTTAAGAAGGATTTTTTATAAGTTTAGCCCGGCTTTGTAGGCATTATTAATATCAGTTAACGGATTAAATCAGTACCTAACAATACCTTCACGGATCGGACAGGGTTTTCTTTACATATTGTATAATTACTATTTCCTCCTATTTTCTCCTTTGGGCAAGAGAGAGTGGGCTGTAATCCACTACGCAGCAGAGTGCAAGCTGGTAGATGTGTCGTTTTGAATGTTTAGTTCTAGGACATGCCAGTGGTCACCAAGTTTTCCTTGAGGGTTTTGACAGTCGATTAATCGAGTTAAGCTTCACATGCCACGATAAGCTTGTGGATGGGTGACCATCTACACATACCGAGATAAATCCGTGACTCGGAAAGCACGATCAGTCGACAACACCATTAAAAAAAAATCAATGCCCCACACTAGGAACTACTCTTGTATCGTGGGTGAGTTTACAGACATTTAAACTAACATACACAAACAATCAGACCCGCAACAGCTACCTGTAGCCCATAAAAATATTTGCTCCATGCGGGAATCGAACCCGTGACACGCTACACATCACTCACTAAGCCACTGCTTCAATCATGTAGTCATATCATTAACTAGCGGCCGCCAGCGACTTCGTTCGCATGGAGTTAGTTATGCTCCGCTCCTATTGGCCACAGCGTGTTGTTATATAGCCTAAAACCTTCCTGGATTAATGGGCTGTCGATCGCAAAAAGTTTTTTTTTTAATCGGGCTAGTAGTTCCTGAGATTAGCGCGTTCAAACAAACAAACAAACTCTTCAGCTTTATATTTTAGTATAGATTTGTAATACGTATTAAGTTTCATTAAACAGTTAACAGGTTTCGATTGTCGACTGTGCAATATTAATATTGCATACAAAAGGAAGTTATTTACTATGATGTAAACATTTTCCTATCAATAAAAACATTGTTACAAAAAATCTATTTTCCCAATTCAACACCAGTAATTCGTTATACTGCTAAATGGCGTGTCCATAATGCAATTACCCGTGTTAACACATAAATAAATGTGTTGGACTATGGCCGAATGACAGCGAAATTGGCTTTGGGATGACATTAATTAAATGCATAGTTATAATCTGTCCTGTTGACAAGGAAGATTTAAGCTTTCGCCGCTGTTTTGTATAGGGTGCTGCGATTTACTGTGATTACTTATGTTTTATAGTTATCAATCTGAATAAGATCTCTCATCTTTATTAAAAGTCAGTTTATTAAAACTCCCGACACAATAACATTTGGCACATCGTACCCAGAACACATCGCAACACAACTAGTCAGACACGTTCTCCGTGCGGCTGCACCAGACACCGGAGTTTGGTCGTGGAGGGTCTCCAGATCAATCTCCGACTGGCGTAACATCGTTGGTCGTATTGTTGGGTTTAACATTGCATTTCCTCGCTCAACTGCCGTCTGCCTTCCTATTCACGCAGTTTTTTTGAGTTAATAGGCACTTCATAAACTAGCGCGCTTGGTAACGATGGTACCATCAGGCGGGATTGCGGTCGAGCACCAGTTTATAATTTATATAAAAAAAAAAAAATGGATTTCGATAATGTTTGGAAAAGAGGGGGACATTTTGGAAAGAACATAGGCTAATCACAGTAGCACTTTTGATAATATCCAACATCACCGTAGGCAAATCCGAAGACAGATGCTAATTTATGCTAACAATAGCGGCCGCCAGCGACTTCGTTCGCGTGGTTTAGTTATGCTCCGCTCTCATTGGTCGCAGCGTGATATTACATAGCCTAAAACCTTCCTGGATTAATGGGCTATCCAACACAAAAATATTTTTTCAAGTCGGACCAGTAGTTCCTGCGATTAGCGAACAAACAAACAAACTCTTCAGCTTTATATGTAGTATAGATTATAACGAGCAAAAGTATGGTATATGAGGTTGTAGGGGGTAATCTTCAGATCTACTGAGCCGATTTTCAAATTCCTTTTTTTTAATAGTAACCCACGTCATTAGTGAATGTCATAGGCGATACCTACCTATAGCCCGAAAAATCAAAAAACTTTTTCATGGTAGGATTTCGTCATAACTAAAAATGTATACGGTCGAATCAGAAATGAGGGGATCCGCAGAAGAACCAAAGTCACTGACATAGCTCTTTGAGTCGCTAAAATTAATTGGTCGATGAGGCAATAAAGTTATGGAGTGGTGGCCACGTAACGGAAAATGCAGCGTAAGGAGGCCGATGGATGCGGGCAGCACTAGACCGGTCATTGTAGAAAGCCTTGAGAGAGCCCTTAGTCCAGCAGTGGGCCTCTATAGGCTAAAGAAGGAGAAGAAGAAAATTGTTTACCGCCGAACGAAGTGAACACGTGTCAGCTTTTAGGGGTAGCTTTCGCTATGCGGCGTCCAAAGTATGGAATAATTTGCCACCACCGATTAGGATAGTAAACACAATAGGTTCTTTTAAACGACGGTTGCGGCAGTATCTCATAGAATCGCAGAGGCAGTTAGACATGATCACACTAAATGTGTCAATTATATGATGAAGTCCGGCTCAACTGCTTGCGGCGTTGTGAGATGATGCCGCAGTTCGCGTGTTGAATAAATTATGGCAGGCATTCGTTTTTGAGACTTTGTTTTTTTTACGCAGTTAATATATATATTGGGCCGCATTTTTTGGATTTTTTGGGTTTTAATTTTTATTTAACGTACCTACATAAATTGTCTTCCATTCAATTATATATTTATTTACTGGTTCCTATACTTTTGTTACTATTTGTTACTATTTATTACATATTTTACTATTCATAATCACATTTTTATACATATACATACGTCATTGTTTTTATATAACATAAATTTATTTTGTTAAGTATATTTTATTTTTGTTTTTATTTTCTTTATCCTTTTTTTTATTGCATACACAAGTCACGTTGCTTTATATAAACTGTTTTACATCCGTCACTTTACACATCAGGTTCAGTTGAAAACCAGCGTCAGGCACTAATTGTCTGACATTTTTGCTGAACTGGGCCTTTTTGGCGCAGCCGGGAGACACACATTCCTGCTAGTTTTCTACATTAATTTGTTTTATCATATTAACTTTATTTTATTATTACTATTTTTTTTTACTTTTTAATATTTGTCTTTATCTGATGTATTGTGTGTCTTTTAATCTGTGCTATATAATAAATGTATTTTCTTTCTTTTCTTTCTTTCTTTCTTTCTTTCTAGTAAACAAATATAACAGAAACGACCGATCATAAGCAATGACACAAACTACCAAATAAGCACGATATTTGTAGAAAAATACCCGGTAACAAGATAAGTTAAGCTTATTCCTGCAAGTTGTAAGTTATCTGACAGATTCGGGTCGCCGTGACACTGAGACTAGGCCAAGGGCTGTCAGTCCTCTGCTGTGTCATTCCTGGCAACAGTTTCGCAAACTTGTATTAGTGTGAGTGGATGAGAGTATTTTGACGTGGTCGGTAGTTTTTGTAACGAAAGCTTTTTTTTGGTATCCTATAAAATGCGTATTTTTTTTTTTTTTTTTGGAATTATAAACTAGTGCTTGACCCCAATCCTGCTTATGGTAGGCAGTGATGCAATCATTGATGGTAAAGCTCGCTAGTTTATTAAGAACCTATTCACTCTAGCTTTGAAGACATCCAAATTGTACTCCGATAGAAATATCGCCGCTTGCAAATTCTTCCAGTCACTCAATGTTCAACAGGTTTATTCATTTTTTTTTTATTTTAGCATCTTTAACAAAAGACTGTATAGTGTATGTCTTTTGTTAGAGATGTGTATATGTATATAGTTAACTAGCTGTGCCCCGCCGTTTCACCTGCTTAGGTTACGATATCGTGAGAATGTCGGTATAAAAATCTATGTTATAATCTATGTTTGTGCCAAATTACATCCTATTCTGTTTTTTTTTTTTTGTGTCAAAGAGTAAGAAACATTTTTTTCATACATTTTCTACGTCTTACGAAAACAAATTGTCTTCGTCTTACGAAAACAATGTTACAAATGTCTTGCCATGGCGCCTCCGCCGGGCTGGAACAAGCGAGGTAGACGAAAAAGTGTTGGCTTGACGTTGCAAGAGATGACATGCGTGCCAACAATCTCTCACTACGGGATGCCAAAGATCGTGAAAAGCGAAAAGCGGACCCCGGGCTCCAAAGCGACAGTCGCGGATGCGACCAGGATTATACACTGAGATGATGATGATGAATCTAATACTTGACCGCAATCCCGCCTAATGGTAAACAGTGATGCAAGCGGGAGCCTTTTCACTCTAGCCTTGAAGACACTTAAATTAAAATCAGGCGGGAACCCGCCGCAGGCAAATCTCGAATGAACCAGCGATTGTTCGTAAAAGTACTCTTGAATCGATAGAAAATATGTATGAATAATTTGGCTGCCAGGAAGCTAGGGGTTATCGCAAAGGTCCGGCGGTACTTCACACCAGGGCAGCTTCTAATGCTGTATAAAGCACAAGTCCGTTCGTGTGTGGATTACTGCAGCTACGTTTAGGCTGGTGCTGCAAAATGTCTCCTGGCCACTCTGGGTTCGGTGGAGAGGCGTGCGAAGAGGCTGATTGACGACCCAGAATTAACTCAAAATGGTCTCCAAACCTTGAGCACAGGCGTAGAGTAGCCAGCCTTTCGGTATTCTATAGGATTCATTTTGGGGAGTGTGCGAAGGAATTGCATGATTTAATTCCCCCATCTCCGTTCCACCATCGGACGACCAGTCGCACGGGGAGTTTCCACCCTTAAGTCATTAACATCACTACGATTCGGACGAAGCGTTTCGATTCCTGTTTCATACCGCGTACATTGACGGACCGGAACAATTTGCCAGCGGCAGTGTTTCCGTCGGATTACAATTTGAGTGCCTTCAAGGCTAGAGTGATTAGGCTTTTAATAAACTAGTGCGCTTTATCATCATCGATTGCGTCACTGCTTATGCAAGCGCCAGTTTATAATTTATTTAAAAAAATAAAATCCTGAAAACCTTTGAGCGCTTCATGCTAACGACTTCTAATCGTAGTTTGACGGGTTAATTGAGACGTCATCAGTGGCCTATGTAGTTCCAGGAAGTCCATTTACCTTGAACTTACTTATTAAGTAAGCGAAACTTAAACTCGGTCGTTTGAACCGTAGTTAAACTTAACCAGTTTAATAATAACTGGTTAGCAACTAAACTTGCTTAAACTTTAGCAAAGGGTGTTTTTTTTATCAAGTTTTAGTTTATCTAACGATATAATATTATTTTCAATGATCAAATAGTGGACTAATTGTAAAAAACAAATAATAATTTGACAATACTGTTCACTCAAACAACTGATTGGACAATACTGTTCACTCAAACAACTGATTGAAAAAAGCGGTGAAGTGCGAGTCGGACTCGCCCATGAAGGGTTCCATAACAGCAAGTAACATAATGACGCATTAAATTACAGTTATATAATAATCAAAGCCAATACTTTCTAGATCTCATTCAAACCAATTTTCCGTGGAAATTTGCAATTAGTACGATCATATATTTTTTATTGTGGTAATCATTTTGGGGGGATAATGCCATAATCGTTTTATCATAAGAAAATGATAAAACTATAAAAATATCATCATCATCATCATGATTTCAGTCAAAAGACATTCCCTACTCGACACAGGCCTCCTCAAAGTATCTCCATGACGACCGGTCCTGCGCCTCCCGCATCCAGCGGTGTCACCTTCACCTTCACCTGCTGATCAACTTATCTTCTCTAAATAATACGCTAGTTAATTTTTAATATCTTAACGCAAACACAGCTTTCTCATTTTGGCATTCATATAAATCTCCATTATAAAGGGTGTATCTGACATCGACGCACAAACGAGTGCCATGGATCCAGTACGTGATTCCGAACCCCCTGGTGGTGAAATTTTTCATCAGCTTTTTCATGATTAAAAAAAACATATGCAGTTTTTTTCACTTCAAACCATTCATAATTGATATACTTTTATAATCCAATAAGACTTTAAAGTAAAAATTAAATTATTCGCAAATTACACAAAAAGCGCAATGTGAACAAAACTGAAATAACTATCTTTTCAGCTGATTTATTAGTGTTCACATCAGGGATCAACGTCATACCTACAAACCTGCACGGCGGCACGCTTGCAACGTTCAAAGGCCGAGCCGACACTATTTTTTAAACACTGTGAATTCTGTAACCGTTCATTAACGACATAAATGACTATCATAATTTTATTAGTGGCATGCGGTGTAGTCTTTTCGCGAAGTTTCCGTTACGATGTCAGATACACCCTGTATTTCCCAATCCTGACTATTCATAATATTTCACATTTTTGTATTACGGGATCAGGTGTATCGAGAAATCAAGACAGTTAAAACAATTAAGATCAAAGGCTATCTAATCTAGAGTCACTACAGACCCGAATTCTTAATGACCTAGAAAATAGTAACAGATGTATGTTGATGTATTATGGTCAACATAGACGTAATTAAAGATCTATCAGATAGATTAGATACAAAACATAAATTACTATATTATTGACATTTGACCTCCACGCTAACACATCGACCCGACCTTACTTACAGAAAAAAATTACGTTTCATTTCTCACCAAGAAATCGGACGAAATAGAAAAACCTATTCTTCTGTACCAAAAAATTAATAACAGAAGTACGCTAACTCCTAAGCAATAAGGATGAAATTGCCATGTAATCATTTGAAAATCGTCACCATCTGCAAAATGGTTGGAAATGTTCAGAAATTGTACGTTCTCGGTTCGTTAGTCAAGAATATTGGTTCATTGCTGTTGAGGCAAGATTCATTACTTTGGGCTGCGGATCGTTCTGGACATTAAGCGTTTACTTGTTACGAGACTATGGTGGGGAAGGAAGAAATAGTTACTGTATTCAGTAACAAGTAAACGCTTTAAAATTTACGCTATAACGCATGTTTGTAATAACGTTGTTGACACCATTGCGATCCGGACGAAGCGTTTTGCTTCCTCCTTTATACCGCGTACATCGAGGGACTGGAACAATTTGATAGCTTCGGTGTTTCCGTCACAATACAATTTGAGTGTCTTCAAGGCTAGAGTGAATAGGCTCTTAATAAATTAGCGCGCTTTACCATCAACGATCGCATCACTGCTTACCATCAGGCGGGATTGCGGTCAAGCGCTGGTTTATAATTTATAAAAAAAAAAAAATAAACATGAGTTATAGCGTAAATTAAGTTATCTAGATTCTGCTTATGCTAAACTCAGATATACTATTGACTTCTTTGATTTTTTATTTACACATAATCCCTCTTATTCTTAAAGCTGCTTAAATTTAATTAGTGATTAACGATTCTTTAATTCTACATTTTCGACCTTTTAACGTCACTTAAATCATGCTTTATGAATAAATATCACAGTATTTAAAGGGTTTATTCATAAACGATGATTAAAGTTAAGTGACGTAAAAAGGTCAAAAATGTATGGTTAAAGAATCGCTAATCACTAGTTAACTTTAAGCAGCGTTTATGAATAAGGGCGATTATTATAAGTTAATACTAAAATATCTACATAAACATATTTATACAAGAAAAAAAATTAAGAATGGGCATTATAAAATTCATCAATATCGCTGTCAGTAGCATAAGTGCCCAAAATGCTGGCAACATTACTACGTTGGATGGCAATGCTGATTCTTTGGGCTAAAAATAGACCAACTCTCTGGTCACATGAAGAGTCAGCTAATCGCTTCTTTGATTAATAAAATCAGGAATCTGGAAAAGAAACTGAGTGCCCAGCAGACAGCTTGCAGCTTACTTGGAATGATACGCACGCATAATGATCTGAAAGATCACATCATATCAGGATTAGAATTAAGTATAGAATAAGTGCTGAAACCATACCCGTAAAATAGAACATAGCTTGCAGATTCAGCAAACTGAAGAAGTAGGTCATATGTTTGTCAAAAGAGGAGATGGACCGAAAATACGTAAGCTGAGAATTCGTCATAACAATTATTATCGAAATCATTTACTGCTTCTTTGGCTTGACGGTTTTACTTTTATAAAAAGCTACAAGTAAGCGTAATGTTAGTCGCCCCTAGCTAAATAGATCAACAACCTCAAGAATAGGGCTGGAACCGACTGGATCCACATGGTTCTGCGATGCAGCTTGGGACAGAGTCTACATCTACAGTGGACTGCAATATGCTCTGTCGATTGAATAAGTACTCTCATAGAGATAGCTCAATTTAAAATGAAAATATAATTTTGATATCCTTATAAAATCCTATTGCTTTTTTACTGTGTAAAGAAAAGCTTGTTAAACTGTTAGAAGTCAAATTCAAAATTAAACGGAGTCGGGCCTACGCCTTTGCTACGCCGTAGCTTTGCTATTACAACTACATTTGCTACGATGCTACGGCTAATAATGGCGCTATATATCTGATTATTCCATTTGAATTTCTCGTGTGTGGAGTACTGCAGCCACATTTGGGCTGGTACTGCGAAATGTCACCTAGCTAATTTGGATTCAGTGGAGAGGCGTGCGAAAAGGCTGATTGGCGACCCAGATTTAACTCGAAACGAGCTCCAAAGCCTGGAGCACCGGCGTAGAGTAGCCAGCCTTTCGGTCTTCTATAGGATGCATTCTGGTGAGTGTGCAAAGGAATTGCATGATTAAATTCTATCCATTCCCCATCTCCGTTCCACCATCGGACGACCCGTCGTACGGCGAGTTTCCACCCTTACGTTGTTGGTACCACACAATCCGGACGAAGCGTTTCACTTCTTCTTTTATACCGCGTACATCAAGGGACTGGAACAATTTGCCGGCGGCAGTGTTTCCGTCACACTACAATTTGAGTGTCTTCAAGGCTAGAGTGAAAAGGCTCTTAATAAACTAGCGCGCTTTACCATCAACGATCGCATTGCTGCTTACCATCAGGCGGGGTTGTGGTCAAGCACTAGTTTATAATTTATAAAAAAAAAATGAATTTATCAGTAAATTGTATACTATGCAAAAGAGTTAAAATCAATGTTGAAGTTATAAAGTTCATTAACTTCTCCCAACAAAAGGACATCGTAGACAATCGTAAATCCCACACCCAATAAATACTTGATACATGTCTCACAACTTTGAAACAACTGGATTAAAAATATTTAGCCGGACGGTTTGACATGTTGAGTGACAAATTTCATTACAACGAACTGCGATTCGACATCGTGTGATAAACTAAAATATTGAGAAGTTTTAGATATTGTCGAGCTATACTTGGTGGTTTGTTTTCCTATATATGATATGACCTTATGACAATTTGCCAGCGGCGGTGTTTCCGTCTGACTACAATTTAAGTGTCTTTAAAGCTAGAGTGAATAAGCTCTTGATAAACTAGCGCGCTTTACCATCAACGTTTGTATTACTGATTATCATTAGGCGGAATTGCAAGCACTAGTTTATAATACCAATTAAAAAAAAAATGGTTCTAAGTTTGTTAATCTTTCAAGTAAAAATTACTGAACGGATTTGCATGAAATTCAACACAGACGGTTTATAACTAAGATTAACCCGCCATTATCACGAGATGGAAACTATGTGGATAACCGAAGAACGCAGTTAGTAATATAATAATTTGGCCCTTATTGTCCCGATGCAGAGACAGCGGCCTCACTGTCCTTTATGCTTTTCTCGTTGGTAGGCTATACCATCGGCTGCCGGCAGAAGTTACTACCCACTAGACAAAGTCTTGCCGCCAAACGATGATCTCTGGTGAAGCCGTACGGAGGACGGGTCTGAGCAGTTGTGTTGCGATGTGTACCGGGTACGATGCGCCAAGTGTTGTTGTGTCGGGAGTTTGGTCGTAGAGGGTCTCCAGATAAATCTCCGTCTGACGCAGCATCGTTGGTTTAACATTGCATCACCTCGCTCAAATACCGTCTTTTTTCCTAATCACTAAGTTTTTTAAGTGAATAGGTTTCATAATCTAGCGCGATTTACCTTCATTTATTGCATGAGTGCTTACCATCGGGCAGTATTATAGTCAAGCACTAATTTATAAACACAAAAAAAAAAAAAAACTATTTCACCACAAATCCTTCGTAAAGCGTGTTTAAAGCCCTACAGTAAAACTATTTCATTTAAAATTCATAGAACAAGAAGAATTCAGATCAAGGCCTCTTAGATAGCTTAACTATCTACTTAATCTGCTGAGAAACTTGAATAAGAGCTAAACGTAGTAATCACATAACTATAGGAATTGCTTCATCATTCGTTTTATGTTTCCAATCATTTAATTGGAACATAATATTGTAGTCGATTCTTCTCTAAGAATCCAATTACAGGCCAAACTGCCATCAAACACCCGCCCTGTTTAATAGAATATCATTCGAATCGCTTAAAGCCCAATCTAGCCTTTCTCTTAATCCGCCTGCCAATACTTCGGCTAAGCTAGGCGTGCAGCGTATATTCAGGTCAACTAAATATTATACAGGCGTTTCAGAGATTCCTTTACGTCTTGAATTATTCAATGATCTGATTAGTTCTGCTACCTACATGGAAATTGAATCAAAGTTGGCATTTCACTTGGTCTCTATGTGGCGTTAAGTTTTACGTTTATACCATTTAATACCTAGTAGAATAATAATCTACTAGGTGATCTTATAATAGATTTTGTAGGTGTCGAGCGTTGTTTTATTAAAAATTCACATATTGTAAATATTAAAATGTTGAGCCACAAAAGCGCTGAATTGAAGACATTTTTTTTAAACGTTGCCCCACTCACGGAATTTCTCCTACATATATCGTGGGTGCGTTTACAAACATATACACTCACATACACAATTAGCCAAACCCAGAACTATTGTATTAGTAGTCTACTATTTGTAGGTACGGACGACAGTAGGTCAAGCTAACCGAAACTGTCAAATATTCCCAATCAACCTTGAGGTTTAATGCTTTAGAGATAGAGTTAAAAATCTAATAAAGAAATCTGACAGATTGTTGTAGCTTGATATGTTACATACATATTAGTCTTTACTATACGCAACACTCATACTAAAACATCGTTCTGTAGTTTTAAATATCAGTTTGTATGATGACCACAACTGCAACAGATAATTAATAAAAAAAAAACTGAACTTTTTTTTGGATAATGTCCATTCCACTTCCGAATGAAACCCACGCAAATATCAATTTATTCTCGAAATCTGATACCTAAACTGGGTTAGGATATTTCACTAACAAATTCAATCAAGTAAACAATAGACAATTTGACATAAGAGGCCTAAAATGATGTATTTTGGAAAACCACAGAACTGGATACATTAACTAATCACAATAAACGAGCCTGCGGTACATTCCACTTTAATTTGCATCGGTACCAAAACTACCCAATAATGATACTGGTAAATACTGAGTTTTGGTACCAGCAACGGAAACTGGGATGGCGTTCGCACGGATGACAATGTTATCATATAGCTGCGTTTGAAATTGTTTTTTGACGGTACCTATTCATTGGGAATTATTTTCTGAGCTTACCGAGTAGATTGGAAAGCCAATATTTTAGTTTAAAAAATAAATAGACTTTCAATTGTTTTGTTAGATCAGTCTGTTAGTCAAATAATAGGATTTGAAATCAGGTTATTCTCCATTTCCTACTATCTATTTCCATTGAAGGGAGAGCACTACGGACGGGACATTTTTCACTTCTTTTCACGGTGGCAGGCCATAGCTTCGGCTGCCGGCATAAGTTACCACCCACCTGACAAATTCTTGTCGCCAAGCGATTCGTCGTATTCTGAGATGGTGTCTGATCATATGGAGGACGGGTCTGAACAGTTGTGTTGCGATGTGTGCTGGGTACGACGCGCCAAATGTTGTTGTAACAGGAGTTTGGTTGTGGTGAGCCTCCAGATCAATCCCCCTCTGGCGTAGCATCGCTGGTCATGTTGCTGGGTTTAACGTTACATCACCTCGCTCAACTGCCGTCTTCCTTCCTATTCACTCAGTTTTTTTTGAGTGAATAGGGTCTTAATAACCTAGCGTGCTTTTCCATCAACGATTGCATCACTGCTTACCATCAGGCAAGATTGCAGTCAAGTACTAGTTTATATCTTCTTCTTCTTTAGCCTATGGATGTCCACTGCTGGACAAAGGCTTCCCCCAAGGCTTTCCACGCTGACCAGTCTTGTGCTGCCCGCATCCATCGGCTTCCCGCGACCTTCACCAGGTCATCCTTCCACCTTGTTGGGGGCCTCCCTACGCTGCGTCTTTCAGTACGTGGCCGCCACTCCAGAACCTTACTGCCCCATCGGCCATCGGTTCTACGAGCAATGTGCCCTGCCCACTGCCACTTCAATTTAGCGACTCGCATAGCTATGTCGGTGACTTTGGTTCTTCTGCGGATCTCCTGATTTCTGATTCGATCACGCAGAGAAACTCCGAGCATAGCTCTTCCTATTGCCCTTTGTGTGACTCTGAGCCTTCGTATGAGGCCCATTGTGAGCGACCACGTTTCAGTTCAGTAAGTCATCACTGGCAACACACAATGGTCAAAGACTTTAGTCTTGAGACACTGTGGTATCTTGGACTACGAGAAGATGTATTGTAGCTTCCCGAACGCTGCCCAACCGAGCTGGATTCGACGAGACACCTCTTTCTCGAAGTTATGTTATCTTGCATGCATTTGTATTCTTGTATACTTACATGTTTGAGCAAATAAATTTATTTTATCTTTATCTTCCCTCCATATCAAAGATGACGTAAATTAAACCGTGTTCACTAGAATCTTCACACGTGCTCAACGCAATTCCGCTTCAAATTGAATGCGCAACGAAGAATACGAATACAAAGTGTGTTTTACAACTGTCGTAGTACGAGAACTACGATCACTACGCGATAAACTTGTAGTGCGCCGTAAACTCTCCGACCGGACATTGTGGCGCATCTGTAACGTATCGACGATTTTAGTGCTTTTTGAAAGCTTGTCATATTTACGTGAGGGATTTGTCAGTCAGTAAGATTATGACTTTTGACAATTTGAACTTGGCAGCTGTGTGACCTGAGCGTAATGTTCTGAAAGTGACGTCACGTTTGAGGTTGACGATCAAACAAAATCAATTTTCTGTTCTCTACTGTTGACATCGTTTAATGGCTGCTGGAAAAGGGCGATCGATAATATCGTTTATTATTTAAATATGTTTTAACTGTTTTTAGAAAACTACTCATACTGTACAGTTACAAACGTTCGTTTCGTTTGACATTTGTAAGTATTGTTTGTCTAATAATTTAAAATGCTTCTACATATAGATTGAAAGAATGAACCTTGGATATTCAAATCATCATGCCAGCGACGGTGTTTCCGTCACACTACAATTTGAGTGCCTTCAAGGCTAGAGTGAATAGGCTCTTAATAAACTAGCGCGCTTTACCGTCAACGATCGCATCACTGCTTACCATCAGGCGGGATTGCGGTCAAGCGCTGCTTTATAACTTATAAAAAAAAAATCATCATCATCTTAGCGTATAATCCCAGTTGCAACCACGTATTTCGCGTTGAAGCCCGGAGTCTGCTTTCCTACGTATACGCCTCCATTTCGCACGATCTCTGTCATCCCGTAGTGTGAGATTGTTGGCACGCATGTCATCTCTTACAACGTCAAGCCAGCACTTCTTTGGTCTACCTCGCTTGTTCCGGCCCTGCGGAGCCTTGGATATTCAAAATCTGTCATAAAATATAAATGTTATTTAATAAAAGTCAATTAATAAATTTATTACGATTTTTTTTATGTATGACATGACATATGCCTAATTTAGCTACCATACGAATATAATAATATTTTCTGAATAAATTATTTTTTTAAATTTTGTTTATCTTTTATAATTTTTAACATTAATTAAAAGTCATGCAATTATTACGTCGTTCCCTCCACAAAGGGTTACCTTGACCGTATCAACTTAACTTTAAAGTTTGATCCCTAGGGTCCTATAAAAGTTGTGCAAAACATCTCTTATTTTTTAATTTACACGAAAACTGACATTATGGTGCGCAGAACTGGTTACCTGCAATGCAGAGGACAGAAAGCTGTTTTACACGCGCCTTACCATAAGCATGAATAAAGAAACTATCAGACTAATTAGCACGTGACCTGTTTATTTAAACAGAGATAGCGGTATAGCTAACCGCGAGCGTCCAAGCGAAGAACTGTACAATTGTGTGGATAGTCATATGAGCGTCAAAAGGAATTATGTCAAGTATATACAATTTGTAAAGAAAACCCGTCCGACCCATAAGGTTAGGTAAACACATGATCAAATAAAATATGTAATTTTTCATCATACGAGTAGTAACAATACTAATGAATTTTGAAATAATCTTTTTTAAAAAAGTGACCACACCATTTATGACGGTATCATTATGAGCGAATAGCGATGCGACCGCGCGCCGCGTGCTCTGCCCCTCTTCGCTCGTGCATGTATTGCCTACCGCACATGTATTAATTTACCACCTTTTGCGAAATAATGTTTATTTTTTGGGGGACTTTTCTTTTAAGTTTAGCCCGGCTTTGTAGGCATTAGTAGAATCAGTTATCGATACCTAATATTACCGTCGCGGATCGGACAGGGTTTTCTTTACATTATTATTGTATAATATATGTATACAATGTAATTTTTTGTTTACGCAAAACCTGAATATATGTAGTTTGATCAGAATAAGCAACCGAATCGATACTCTTTCGAATGGGCGACAAGCTTCATCTTACTGACTGACCGACCTTCTGACAATTCAAAAGTGCCTGTAACTGGTTTATTTGAAATACATGCTTTGATTTTGATTTTGACATACACAAACAGACAAACCCGGAACAACTACTTGTAGATCATACAAATATTTGTTCCGTACGGGAATCCAATTCGCGTCACGCTGCACAGTAGTCAATCGCTTAACCACTGCGACAACCGCGCCGTCATTTTTGTCAATTAATGATGTGTGCATTACGTAATATGAATTAAGTATATAAATTTTCTTTCATGCTAGTTTCCCTTAAAATTGAAACCCTAGTACATAAAACCCTGAAGCATCAAACCTTTCCATTACACAAACTCGTCCTTTTCCTAAAGAAAATTAAATAAAAGTACCAGGACCGCAGAAGTCGCAAGAAACTCACGTATAACGCTGAGCAGTGCAGATGCTTCAAGTATTCATCCCGTTTAGTGCTTCGAGCAAAAAACGTGATGATAAATAAGCACACGTGGGGTGTGCTGTGTTGTAGCTCTGTATTTTATGACAAAAAAGAGCTCTGTGTTTTTCTTTAAAATTATTGAAAGGATTTTCTGCTTTGTTTTCACTGGGGAATTGGAAATATTGCATTTCTCGATACACGTTTTCAATAACGGAGATCAGTAAGTAACTTGCCAACCGTAACTATTTTTAAAAAGCTATTTCTCTAAATGTTTTGTGTCTGTGCTTAGGGATAAAATTTTTACTGTTCTTCGTATGAGTTAAGAAAGGTTACTAAAGTTAGTGCTTAGAATTTTAGTTTAAAATTCCACGGTATCAACGATTATTGAAACCATTTTTTTTTTTCATATAATTGTAAACTAGTGCTTGACCGCAATCCCACCTGATGATAAGCAGGGACGCAATCGATGGTAATAAAGCGCGCTAGTTTATTAGGAGCCTATTCACTCAAAAAAAAAAACAACTCAGTTCAAAGGAAGAAACGCGGCAGCTGAGCGAGATCATGCAATGTTAAACCCAACAAAACGACCAAAGGTGTTGTGCCAGAAGGAGATTGATCTGGAGACCTTCCACGACCAAACTCCCGACATTTTCTTTGGTCTTCCTCTACTCTTATAGCTATAGAAACATTCAGACTTAAAGCTCTCCTTACTACATTTTCCTTATTTCTCCATAACATATGCCCATATCAAGACAAGCTATTTCCACACAACATTGCAGTTACCGAGGCCACTTTCAGACTAGAATTCAAAATGAATACTTGCAAGAGACGAGAAACAATGACTGACAATACTTGCTTACGTATACCTCTTGCTAGTTATTCTAGCTTCTTTCTTTTTTCTTTTTTTTTTAAGGAAACGTTGGCCCACAGTAAGAATTTTTCTTATATCGTGGGGGCGTTTTCAAATATAATCACGGCCAGAACCGAAAAAAGTGATTGTAGGTCATACACATATTTGTTCCATGCGGAAATCTAACCCGCAACACGCAGGGCGTCACGTCAATATTTGGAGAGTGTGCGAGGGAATTGCATGATTTAATTCCCCATCTCCGTTCCGTCATCAGATGACCCGTCGTACGGCGAGTTACCTTACGTTGTTGACACCACAATGAAGGAAGCGTTTCGCCTCTTCTTTTATACCACGTCCATCGAGGGATTGGAACAACTAGCCAGCGGCGATGTTTCCGTCGATGATGATTATTTATTATTTATTTATGTTAATACGGCTTTCAAAAGCTATTTACATTAACATACATACAAAATTAAATAACACAAAAAGGTACATAATGCAATTCAAATAATAATATAAATCAAAACATAAACAGAAAAAAAGACAAATCAGAGGAACAATAAAAACCGAAATAAAAAGTAAAAAAAAAAAAAGTAAAAAATAACACAGTAAACGAACTAATTAAATTTTGTTTTCGCAGAACGCTAAGCAAGCGCACATTAAAATTTTAAATTCATCTGCGAATATATCACAATTCGGGCTAGCTTCCATGAGGCTATTCAGCGCGGATGTTTCCGTCGAACTATAATTTGTGTGTGTCTCCAAGGCTAGAGTGAATGGCCTCTTAATAAACTCACGCTTTACCATACCAATGATTGCATCACTGCTTACTATCAGGCGCGATTACAGCGCTGACCGTGGATTTTACCTTAATCTAAGGCGTGAAATATTTTACTACACTCTGTACCGAAATATTTCCAAGGAAATTATATGCAATAGTATTTGCAAACTGAATTTATACCCTGCATTGTAGCCTTTACAATACAGTACCTAATAAAGACACATTTCTAAGACATAACAACTAAAGGAGGAAATAAGTTCATACCCAAAGGACAGTTCTAAATATGCAAGATATAAAAACATACGGGAGAGTCAGTTGCACATGTGACTTGACGAGACACATACATAGAGCGACTAAATTGGAAACGTCGCAGCGACACGCAGACGTGTTATTTGTTACCTCAGTTGTGGTGTAAGCAGAGAGCGAGAGCGGGTTTTGAGAAAATGGACACCCTCCTAGGATACAGGCCGGGCCCAAAGCGGGTTGTGTTGCCTTTAGGACATGCCGGCTTCCTCGCGATGTCTTCCTTCGCCGTTTTGAGAGTAGTGTTGACGGGGTTCCATCCTAAGACATGAAGTCGAGGCTGATACTTGTCTTGCTAGCTGAATACTATTTAGGTTAGCTTTGATGTGTAATTTAATTGGCCAAAATAATAGTTTTTTTTTTATCTATACTCTATAGTAATATATAAAGCTGAAGATTTTGTTTGTTTGAACGCGCTAATCTCGGGAACTACTGGTCCGATTTGAAAAATTATTTTTCCGTTGGATAGCTCATTAATCTAGGAAGGCTTTAGGCTATGTAACATCACGCTGCGACCAATAGGAGCGGAGTATAACTAAACCACGCAAACGAAGTCGCTGTTGACCGCTAGTGTGATTATAAACTAGTGCTTGACTGCAATCCCGCCGTAAGAAGTGATGCAATCGTTGATGGTAAAGCGCGCTAGTTTAATAAAAGCCTATTCACTCAAAAAACTGAGTCAATAGGACGGAAAACACTACCAACGATGCTGCGCCAGAGGGAGAACAAGAACTTATTTTGTCATTTTGACAGTGTTTATTACGCAGTTGTATTATTTACTAGGCGACTCCTTGAATTTCACGAATACATTAACCTAATGGGCGAAGTCCTTGAACCAACTCGCTTCAGCTTGTACCTCAGCTTACACTGCAAGAAGCATCGTTGCTGCTCTCAAACTAGGAACTGCTACAAGTGAAAAATGTCCCGTCCGTTGTGCTCCCCCGACAATGGAAATAGAAGTGTTTGTAACACACATCGGTCTTTTGGAAACACCTGCTGTGTGGATGATGAGCATTGGTAGAATGTTGAAATATGGTTGTTTGGTTAAGATATTTAAAAAAATAATATTGTACGTTTTAAAACTATGACACAAAAGCACTTCCTCGCTCTTTAAAGACATCATTATTTTTATTTGTTCTTGTATGATGTATATTAATTAGATGCATATACTTATTTACCACCCACCAGACAAAGCCTTGCCGCCAAGCGATTTGTCGTGTTTCGGCATGATGTCTGGTGATGCCGTACGGAGTACGGGTCTGAGCAGTTGTGTTGCGATGTGTGCCGGGTACGATGCGCCTAATCTTGTTGTGTTGGGAGTTTGGTCGTGGAGGGTCTTCAGATCAATCTCCCTTTGGTGCAGCATCGTTGGTCGTGTTGTTCGGTTTAACATTGCATCACCTCGCTCTACTGCCGTCTTCCTTCCTATTCGCTCAGTTTTTCTCAGTGAATAGGCTCTTAATAAACTAGCGCGCTTTACCATCAACGATCGCATCACTGCTTACCATCAGGCGGGATTGCGGTCAAGCGCTAGTTTATAATTATTAAAAAAAAAATGTAAATATGTAGTACACTGTAGACTACCTACACTATTTCTCTCTCCTTCCCCTTAGTATTCCATTCAAAGGTTGTTTGTAAAAGATCGCTCTTAGTGATAAGACCGCCCATTGTGTCACCCTTTGTAAAATCTTTATATTTATGTTCTGTAATCTATATGGTGTAAATAATAAAGAGTATTCTATTCTATTCTACATTTATAGAAAAGAAATCTTTTTTTTTTAATCACACATCTAATTTTCGCTCCCTATATGCGTTTAATTGCAAACCTGTTCATTTCTAAAACGAAAAATTATTTAAATTATTTTTTTGTTGTCTCCACGATTTATATTTTTTTTTTTTTGTAAAATGCACACTTGGTGACTGCAGCTGGCTTAACCGTCTGTATACTTGCAACTTTCAATTATAAGAATAATCCCCAAAATATTCATTAATGCACAAAATTAATGTTCAATTTTTCACTTCTACTAGTACCCACAGTGCTACCCGTTGTTCTTTTAAGAATCTTTACATAGATACTATAAACTAGTATTTGACCGCAATACGTCAAGCCCGCTAGTTTATTATGAGTCTATTCACTCTAACCTTGAAGACACTTAAATTGTAGTCAGACGCAAACACAGCCGTTGGAAAATTATTCCAGTCCTTCGATGTACGAGGTATAAAAAACGAAGCGAAACGCTTCATCCAGATTGTAGTGGTCTCAACAACGTACGGTACTCGCCGTGCGACGGAACGTCCGATGATAGAACGTAGACGATGGAATTAAGTCGTGCAATATAACGTCGACATAATTACACCGACAAGCTGGCTACTCCTCGTCTGTGCTCTCCACCAAATCTAAAGTTGCCAGGTGATATTTTGTAGCAGCCCAAATGTGGCTGCAATACTCCACACACTGAAGGACCTGTGCTTTATATAACATTAGAAGCTGTCCTAGTGTACGGTGTTCACATCAGGATAGCTTCTTACATTATCTGAAATGTTGTCTAAATCTATACTCTATATCTATACTTTATTATATAAAGCTGAAGAGTTTGTTTGTTTGTTTATTTGAACACGCTAATCTCAGGAACTACTGGTCCGATTTGAAAAATTCTTTTTGCGTTGGATAGCCCATTAATCCAGAAAGGCTTTAGGCTATATAACATCACGCTGCGACCAATAGGAGCGGAGCATAACTAACTCTACGCGAGGAAAGTCGCTGGCGGCAGCTAGAAATATATAAAACTGAAGAGTTTGTTTGATTGTTTGTTTGAACGCGCTAATCTC
Organism: Sesamia inferens; assembly: GCA_037179545.1. Classification (NCBI taxonomy): domain Eukaryota; kingdom Metazoa; phylum Arthropoda; class Insecta; order Lepidoptera; family Noctuidae; genus Sesamia; species Sesamia inferens. The sequence continues at coordinate 5,060,712 of CM073936.1, read as the reverse complement.
AGGAACTATTCCGATTTAAAAAAAACCTTTTTGCGTTGGATAGCCCATGAATCCAGGAAGACTTAAGGCTATTTAACACGCTGCGTCCAATAGGAGCGCGACATATTAAAAAAAAAACGTCATAAACAACACCTACGCTGGTGAAACCGCGCGGCTCAGCTGATACAAAATAAAACTATGGAATGAAAATGTTGCCCTTCATAGCCTATCTTATACTAGCGAAGTCCCGTCCCACTCATATTATGAACCTGAAAATTTGACTTTTGGAACTGAAAGAATAACGAACATACAATATGTAAAGAAAACCCTGTCCGATCCGTGATGGTATTGTTAGGTATCGATAACTGATTCTAATAATGCCTACAAAGCCGGGCTAAACTTAAAAAAAAAATCCCCCTAAAAAAATAAATATTATTTCCAAAAAGCGAGGTAACTTAATGCATGTGCGGTAGGCAACACGTTAGGCATACACGCGCGGGTGAAGGGGGGTAGGGCACGCGGCACGTGGTCATATCGCTATTCGCTCCGTCACAAATGGTGTTGTCACTTAAAAAAAAAAATTGAAATTAATTCGCGGAAAAAAAAGATTATTTCAAAATTCATTAGTATTGTCACTATGACGATTATGTAAAATTTCATATTTTATTTGGTCATGTGTATACCTAACATGTATTATCCTTTTGGGTCGGACGGGGTTTTCTTTACATATTGTATATCATGATTCATAGACTATTAAACGGATTTTGATGAAATTCGGTGCACAGCTGATTTATAACCAAGATTAACATGTAAAATAGATACAATTCTTGTCCGTATATTCCCGGTGAAAATGCTGGCGGCAGCTACTATTTAAAAATTAGATTTAGATCTAAACTCCTACTCTAAGGCGTAGTGTAGGCGTTTAGATCTAAATCTAAAACCTACCTCACCTTACGTCATCCTATTTAATTCATAAAATATTCAAAACAAACTAAATAATTAAATACCATTTCATTTTATTCGTTAGTTTCACATTTCAAAACCAATTTTGGTTCATTGAATTAAACTACCGCAAATGAATGCGACCAAAAGGACGACATTTTGTTTTATTTCAATGTGAATTGTGTTCATTATCATGACTCATGACTAATATTTTAAATTACATAAATGCCTAGGTATTATGAAAGTAGGTCTGTGTGAGTATTGTCAAATGGATTATTAAAAAGTTTTGGAACCGTTGTACATACCTAATTAAAAAAGGTATGAATACGAAAATCAAAACTTATAATAAAAAAGGGCGAAAGTGAATTTCTGGGTGGCAAGCCATAACATCGGCTGCCGGCAGAAGTTACCATACACCAGACAAAATCTTGCCGCCAAGCGATTCGTCGTGTTCCGGCATGATGTCTGGTGAAGCCGTATGGAGGACGGGTCTAAGCAGTTGAATTGCGATGAGTGCCAGGTACGATGCGCCAGATGTTGTTGTGTCAGGAGTTTGATCATGGAAGGTCTCCAGATCAATCTGTTGTTCAACGATGTTGCGCCAGAGGGAGATTGGACCGATTGAACCGGAACAACTACTTGTAGCGTCAGAAATGAAGATGATGATGACGTTCATTCGTTTGTTTTAATAATTATAAACTAGTGCTTAACCTCAAACCCGCCTGATGGTAAGCAAAAATACAATCGTTGATGGTAAAGCGCGCTAGTTTATTAAGAGTCTATTCACTTAGAAAAACTGAGTGAATAGGAAGGAAGACGGCAGTTGAGCGAGGCGATGCAATGTTAAACCCAACAACACGACCAACGATGCTGCGCCAGAGGGAGACTGATCTGGAGACCCTCCACGAGCAAACTCCCGACACAATAACATTTGGCGCACCGTACCCGGCACACATTGCTCAGACCCGTCCTCAATTAAAACACACAAAATTGAAGAGAGAAAATTGAAGGCTAAACATTTCGAAATCTAATCCACCGTAGGACAAAAGCTGGGAACAAGATTCCCCTGAAGGATAGTATATTTAAAACGCTATTCCGAAGTTGTGTAATAACATGTTTATACCAAGATGGTGCGTCAGTTTGCATAATAAGTCTTAATGCGAGAAATATGGACCGTCAGCATGGCCTAACGAACCATTTCGTGTTCATGCTGTGTTGTTAAAATTCCCTGACTGAGAAGGGATGAAGAATATTTTTGTATGTTAATATATTATTTCATACATGTAAATAAAGTGTGTGACAATTTGTTTAGTCTTTCTTTCTTTTTTTTTTTCAAGGTGAGATTCAACCTCAACTCTATATCAATAGCCTCTGTGGAATAGATACCTCAATTTTGCCAATAATATGTATAACAAATTATAGAAATACTTTGAAAATTTTATTTCACAATAATGGCGGATATCGTCAATGACAGTTGAAAAAGACGGCCGTGTGAACCATCTGTGAGTGAGGTTTGAGGCAAAGTCATGATGTGGCCACTATGCTGCGATATTTCAATGTTCTTTATGAATTTTTACTTTTTATTACATAAATGTCGCGCTTTTATTTAGTAAACGACACTATAAGTATGTAATTTTAAAAGTCTAGTAGTAATTGAGTTGATATCCGAATGACACGCTGTATTTACTATTATTATTACTTACAATTCCTATAAAATGTGTTAATTTGTATCGATAGCTTAACTTTATTGTGTAGATAATACAGTTATTTTTTCCAAAAACCAAAAAATTTGTTTCTATTTATATTTGGCAAATTAATCGCAAACGCAAACGTAACGAAGCTAGTTGGGACAATTAATCTTGACAACACCATACATAAATACAAACCATATTAGAGCTTCCTATACACACAGCAATACGAACAATACTAAAATTGTTATTCGGTAGTTATTTAGTGCTTAACATACAGTTAACAGTCTATTAAAGACATTGTATGTTTATGATTTGAGCTAGTTTAGGACATATTGTTTAAGACTTGTTTCCAAGCGAGGAGACTGTGAGGTGTTCTTAGTTATGGTCTAAATGTGGAATGGAGTCTGTCTTCTCATTCCATAAAATAACACAGTACTTAGTTTTTTGATTAGCTTTAGCTCATACTATCCTACTGTTCGTCAAAGGCCTCTCCTAAAGCATTCGCCGTCCAATGTCTTTACTTACTTAATTTGTTAAAAAAAAAAGCGACGTGTTCGGGGGACCGCAGAAGAACAAGAGTAACCGACATAGCCCGAAGAATTGCAACACTTAAGTGGCAGTGGGCGGGCACATTGCCTGTAGGACCGATGCCCGATGGGGCCGATGGGTTCTTGAGTGGCGACCAAGCATCGGAAGATGCAGCATGGGTAGGCCCCCGACAAGGTCGACCGACAAATTGGTGAAGTTTGCGGGAAACCGCTGAATGCGGGAGGCGCAGGACCGTTCGTCGTGGAGATCCTTGGTGAAGGCCTATTTCCAGCAGTAGACGTCTTTCGGCTAATATGATGATGATGATGGTGATGATGATGTTCAGGGGAGGTGACGGTATACCTCTGTCAAATAGTGGGAACAGGTTAAATAAATAAAATGAAAGTCAAAGTCAGACAATAAAATCAAATTTGATTTATGTTTAAAATTGACGTTTATGATTTCAAGTTTTAAAACAAATATCTCTTTTAATAGCTGAATCCAAAGTGACTAGCACTATTGAAAAAGTTATAAACATTTTTAAGTTTTACTAGGGCCCTAGTATGTTATCTTAATGCCAATGTCATTCTATCACTATTCTATTTCGAGACGACTGAGGTAATTGATGATCATTATGAATTTAGCAGATTACTCGTACGAACTTTTAGCTCAATGACCATGAAATGACAATGGAATCGTGTTAGAATGACAAATTTATAATAATTGCAGACTAGTTCTTTTTCTATACACTCATTTTTGTTTAGCTTTAGGCGAATATGTCGCATATTTATACATTGAAAGCTTTTCATTTAAGAAAATTAAAAACCTTAACTCCAACTCAAAGAAATGTAACGGCTTCTAAGAAATTTAATGTCAAAATAGAAACCAGAGCGAGCCAAAATACTTTATTTCATCGAATCAAACGCGCACTCGTGTGCACTGAACCATAGCAACACTTATCCCACGTTTTTTAACAATCAATAATCTCAAAAATTTTCTTACCCTACAGTCCATTATTTCTCTCAAAAGCTTCATGTTATTATACGAGCAGTTGTGACGCAGCGACAGTGAGCTACCCTGTTGTATGTTCCGAGCTGCCCCTACCAGGCTGACTGAGTTAATCCAACTTCGATAATTTATCGTCCGTTCAGCAAAACTGTTTGTGAAATATTCCTTCACCCGTTCGCGATAGGGTTACCGAGCGTTGTAATTGGATGTTACAATATATGTGTATAAAACTATGTTTATTTGATATACTTTTAGCCCGAGTTTTCGGTAAGGCGGGTTATAATAATTTAGAGTGCGGAATCACTGCGGCAGCCGCATCTAGATATGTCTTATGAAGCCAAGGCAGATTTAGATATTGTTGACGAACTGAGTACGATCTTTCACAAGCATAAGTTTCAATTCTGTGGGTATTTCGGAATAGAAAGCTTCGTATAAGTATAAATCCTGGTTATAAATCATCTGTTTGCCAAATCTGTTCGGTCGTTTATGAGTGAAGAAGTAACAAACAGACATCATCATCACCATCATTTCAGCCGAAAGACGTCCACTGCTGGATATAGGCCTCCCCCAAGGTTCTCCACGACGACCGGTCCTGCGCCTCCCGCATCCAGCGGTTTCCCGCGACCTTCACCAGGTCGTCGGTCCACCTTGTCGGGGGCCTACCCACGCTACGTCTTCCGGTGCGTGGTCGCCACTCGAGAACCCGTCGGCCCCATCGGGCATCGGTCCTACGGGCAATGTGTCCAGCCCATTGCCACTTCAGTGTTGCAATTCTTTGGGCTATGTCGGTTACTCTCGTTCTTCTGCGGATCTCCTCATTCCTGATTCGATCGCGCAGTGAAACCCCAAGCATAGCCCTCTCCATTGCCCTTTGAGCGCCTTTGAGCCTTCTTATAAGGCCCATTGTTAGCGACCACGTCTCAATTCCATAAGTCATCACTGGCAACACACACTGGTCGAAGACTTTTGTCTTGAGACACTGCGGTATTTCGGACGAGAAGATTCTACGTAGCTTCCCGAAAGCAGCCCAGCCGAGTTGGATTCGACGATTGACCTCTTTCTCGAAGTTGGACCTTCCTAACTGGATAGTTCGTCCCAGGTACACGTAGCTATCAACAACTTCGAGAACAGAGTCTCCAAACAGACATATTCGCTCGAAAACTTACAACATCAAGGTTATAGTGGTTTTCAGTGGCAATTCTTCTTCTTCTACAGCCTTGTTGCTGTACGGCTGTTGCCAGTTAATTGCTGGACAAAGGCCTCCCCCAAAGCTATTCACAATGACCGGTCCTGTGCTGCCCGCATCTATCGGCTTCCCGCGATCTTTACTAGGTCATCGGTACACCTTGTTGATGGCCTCCCTACGCTGCGTCTTCCGGCACGTGGCTGCCACTCCAGAACCCTACTGCTCAGTGGAAATAATTTAAAAGAAAATGAATGTTCAACTTAAAATAAATTAAATTAGTTAACCATTTTACTCGGTGTGGTAATGTCATTTAGGCGTGATCCGTGTCAAAATTAGAATTACGAACTACACTTGGAGTGGCCGCCAATATTTTTTTTTACAATTTAGGCTTTTAGGCGACGAGCTGCCCATTGCTCGTCGTAAGGTGAAGGTAAGGACCAGGCCCGGGTTGACGGCGCGTTGTTTCACGAGCGCCGTAATAGTTGTCAGCACATTGTGACGGTATCCACGAAGATCAATGCCTCCTGGATCAGGGTTGAAGGTTGGTTATAAAAGAAACCGTGGCCATGGCACACAAGAAAGTAAAGGAATACTATTGGGTTTTAGTCAGTAAAGTCTGACACGCCCTTCCGCTCCGCCCAGAGGAAGAGGCCCAGGAGAGGCCATTTGACGATTTCCTATACAGAACTCAAAATAGTTACTTATCCAAGCTCGCCTACCGGTCGCCTCAATAAATTAAAAGCAGGGATTTCTACGCCATTGCTCTGTATCCGCCTTATGAAGGCCGTTCCACAATTCACCTGATTCACTGAGTATTCATATCCATGAAAATGAACAGTACCCGAATTTCGTAACATACTTTCTTAGACAACACGAAAGGTTTTGAATCCCTGATCCATTGTTTGGGCTGTTTGAAAGGTTCGCTTGCTTCAAAACGAGAATGACACGACGCATATCGTTAAAGCATTAAAGTAAATGGCAATGGGTTTGTGAGAGTGTTACTCAATAGGGATATTTCCTGGGTAAAAAAAAAGTGATTCTATTTAGTCCGTCATTCAGATTATAGAAAAATATTGGATACGTATATTTTGTTTTATCAAATCAATAAAAAATGACAAATATAAAAGGCATTAAAGATCAGGAGCGGTGGCTGGTGACGTCACTGCAAGCTACATTTTTAGCGTCCACACGAGTTTTCAACGCACTGTGTCGTCTTCATTTTTTGTTTATATGAAAAAAGAAAAAATACGTGTCTAGTATTTTTTGGAAATCCGACTGACGGACTAATTAGTTTTTTTTAATCAAGTACCCTATTAACATGCAGTCTACCAGTTTGTGCTGTCATAGAATAGAATTCCCTAGCTTTTTGTATATACAGTTGGTTCTATTTTATACTATTTTTATTTATGGCAAGTGAAACCGATGTCGTCTATTGCCGCTGCTGTGAATCAACCTAAAACAGTATTTTTGTTTACGATTTTCGGTATTAGGCCATAACATCGGCGGTACCGACTATCGGGTACCATCGGCGGGATTGCGGTCAAGTACTAGCTTAACATTATATACAGTATGTTAAGAAAACCCTGTCCGACCCGTGAAGGTGTTGTTAGGTATCGATAACTGATTCTACTAATGCATACAAAACCGGGCTAAACTTAAAAAAAAAACCTCCTAAATAAATAAATATTATTTCGCAAAAAGAGGTAACTTAATAAATGTGCGTTATGCACCCTTCCGCGGGGAGCGGGCGGCAGGGCACGCGGCACGTGGTGTGGCCGCATCGCTATTCGCTCATAATAATACCGGTGTTGTCACTTTTTTTAAAATTACCAAATTTCGGGGAAGTTGGAATTAATTCGTGGGAAAAAAAAATATTTCAAAATTTATTTGTATTGGTACTATGATGATTACGTAAAATTTTATATTATATTTGGTCATGTATTTACCTAACCTTTATTATCCTTATGGGTCGGACAGGGTTTTCTTAACATAGTGTACTTAGATAAAAATGCCAATATAAAAAATATGCAAACTGTGTCGAATATTTCATAGGGGCATTGCGAGTTGCAGAAAATCGAGTTGAATGGCGTAAAATTGGAGAGTCTTATATCCAGCAGTGGGCTGCTATTATCTGATGATGATGATAATGACGGTCGTTGCGTGTTTGTAGGTGTTATTACAAATATAAATTAATAAAATGTGCACGAATAGTGAGGAAAAACCTAGTTACAAGGATATTGTATAGCGTGTGGTACAGATAATTTAACTAGACAATTTTCTCTGTGGGATTAAAATGGTAATTACTTTCGCTTATAAATAAAAAAACAAAAAAACGCTCTCAAAATATATCGAACAGTATTTTTTTTGCTTCCGTACATGAAGAGCAAAAACGGAACCCTAATACTACCTATACATATAGGTAGTATTAGGGTTCCGTTATATCACGTTTGTCCAATAATCATTTTTTTTTTTTAATAATTATAAACTAGCGCTTGACCGCAATCCCGCCTGATGGTAAGCAGTGATGCGATCGTGATGGTAAAGCGCGCTAGTTTATTAAGAGCCTATCACTCTAACCTTGCAGACACTCAAATTGTAGTCCGACGGAAACACCGCCGCTAGCAAATTGTTCCAGTCCCTCAAAGTACGTGGTATAAAAGAGGTGTTTAAAGTTTACTAAAAGTGTGTTTAGTTCACCTAGGTGAATTAGCTCAGGTGAATTAAGTAAACGTAGCCCCAAAAACGTACCGAAACGGAGGCAATCGGTCCATTAGTTTCAATTGACACAAAAATAAAAAGCGTAGCAAAGTAACGTGTTTCCAGCAAGCGTCAGTAAATACAACTTCGATAATTTATTGGCCGCTCTGTAGAATTGAGCGAGAAATATTACTTCTTGCTCGCTTATCCCCAGGGTTACCTAATTCAATATTGAAAAATTGAATAATGGATTAAATTATTCTTGTATATAATCAAGTTCTTCCAATTCCAAGGCAAAGATATGAGCGTTTGTTGCACCACTTCTTCTTTCTAGCTAAAGAATAAGAAAAGGGATGTTAAGGGATTGTCTTAAGTAATGACGTGGTCTGAGCAGTTGTGTTGCGATGTATGCTGGGTACGATGCGCCAAATGTTGTTGTTTCGGGAGTTTGATCGTAGAGGGCCTCCAGATCAATCTCCCTCTGGTGCAATATCGTTGGTCATGTTGTTGGGTTTAATATTGCATCACCTCGCTCATCAACTACCGTCTTCCTTCGTATTATTCATTCAGTTTTTTTGAGTGAATAGGCTTAATAAACTAGCGCGCTTTACTATCAACGATTACATCTCTGCTTACCTTTTGGTGGGATTTCGGTCAAGCACTACATTATAATTATAAAATAAACATTAAAATAATGATAATTCTCATCCTAATCAGAAAAAAACTTCACGATTTTCATTTTCACACAATTTTTATTCAAATAATTAGGCTTAAAACTTAGGTTATGAAGAAACTGCTAGAAGGTGCAAAATCCTGCTTTTGTCAATGTGCATTTTCTCTTTAATGATGAAATAACGTACGCCAATCATTTCAAATATTTTGATACCACAAAGGTATGAAACAAAAAAAACGAGTGTGCTTATGACCACACGACTGAAGTGAAACTTCTTTCGCTCCATCTGTATGTATATATACCTATATATATGTGTGTACAATATATACATGTATACACATATACATATATTAATTTTCTGTAAATATTTAAATTTATTTCATGGTTTCATTGGTAAATTAATATTTTTGCATAGATCTTCTATTTTAATTGAAAAAAAAAAAACTCGTTGTAGACTTTGTAGTACCAAGCTCGCGCCACGGGCGCCTCTGTGCTTATATCCCCCACTTAAATTCCGTTCGCCTTGCCCGATCACTTTTCGTAACGCTTACGTCACGCGTTCGCCAGCTTACTCCCCAAGTCAAGCGTGCGTAAAGAAGTTTCACTTCAAAAATAAACGGGAAATAGAAAAAAGCCTCTAGTACTAATTAGTGAGGCAGCAGTCTTATGGACAGTCACTCTATGTTAATTACTGTTACTCATTTGTATCCGGTAAGATTAGAAGCTGACTCTATAGTTGGAAACAGGCTAGCTACATAATGATGAGTTAAGTGACATGCTTGATCAGAAATATGACAATTTTTTACGACCAGTGTGGCAATTGCTTATCAATAGGAACAATTTTTATTTTGACAGTTTAATAATTCATTGCATTATTTATTTATATATTCTTTATTGTACACCAATCAAGCATCGAACAAAATACATTCAACACAAAACATACAATGGGCGGCCTTATCGCTAATGCGATTTCTTCCAGGCAACCAAAGAATGGATAGATTCTCTTGAACCACAAATGGGACTGTCATTGGTGCAAGCATCATTATTACAATATACTAAAGTAAATACACAAATACAAACATATACATACATAAATACATAGATACTGAACGTAACAGGTAAGCAAGTATATTAGCCAAAAAGTGATTGTTGAACGAGATCATAACGACAAGTAGTGTTCCTTCACAAGTCTTTTGAATTGCTGCAACGATTGTGCGCGTTTAATTTCAATGGGCAATGCATTCCACAAACGAAGGGCCTGAACAGTGAACGATTTATCAAGGAATGTTGTGGAATGCATAGGCATTTTGAGCTTTAAGTTATCTGATGACCTTAACGATTTAGTGTGTGAGTTGCACAGAATTTTGCTCATCAGAACAAAAAATTACACAAATCAGGCGATGGATTAGTAATATCCTTCACAAAAATTCAGATTGTGATGATTAGTATGTTACGTAATTATAGTTCTGTTTTCAAAAATGTTTGTATTACCTAGAACTCCTACTAAAACAATGTTTTTTTTTTTTTTGAATGGTAAGACTTACCTTATTCTGCCAAAAGTTTTTTTTTTTTTTTAATGGAGCGCTTTTAATTCACTGGCACCCCCCTACACCGATCTCATTTTCTTTCTGGCGGATGGAATTAATTAACTATTGCGTTACAACTTAATTATGTTTATTTTTCTATGTTATATGTACTTTCCAAGTAAATCTTAGATACCAATGACAGATTACAAGGTCTTTATGTCTGTATGAAATGCCCGCATTGAACAAGCGTGGTGATTACGTTCAATACTTCTCTGTATGAGAGGAGACCTGTGCCCAGCAGTGGGACGATGTTATAACTTCAGATCGAGGCCGCCCTGACTATTGGCGAACTCAAATAAGAGACGAATCTAATGGCCGCTATCTTATCGGTGGTAGGTGTTATTGTATTACAGTTAGTGGAAATAAGTTGCTCGAAAACAGTTTTTCATTGAAGTGAAGGCTTTTTTGATGAGAAATCCTCAAGAAACCTCTCCCGCTTTGGGCGGAGTGAAGGGCGTGTCAGACTTTTACTGACTAAAATCCACCCGTGTTCTTTAATTTGCCTGTACGCCAGGGGCCATGGTATTTTGGTCAACCTGTGGCTTTGGCAAAACTTTAAGGCTTCAAATATGCCTCGTATAATGTAGGCCTCCTCCAGGGATCTCCACGACGAATGGTTCTGTGCCTCCCGCGTCCAGCGGTTTCCCGCGACTTTCACCAGGTAGTCGGTCCACCTTGTGGAGGGCCTACCCACGCTGCGTCTCCCGATGCGTGGTCACCACTCTAGAACCCGTCGGGCCCATCAGGCATCGGTCCTCTATTCTCGAAGTTGTTGATAGATACGTATACCTGGGAAACCATCCAGTTAGGTAGGTCCAACTTCGAGAAAGGTGCTTATCCGAGGATATATTGAGTTTTGGCACCAGAAATTTCTTAGTCAACTTGGAGTCTGAATTTGTGTCAGGTTAAAGGAAACCTGGACTTTAAGTCTGAAATCGCCAACCCGCATTGAGCAAGCGTGGTGATTACGCTCAATCCTTCTCTGTATGAGAGGAGACCTGTGTCCAACAGTGGGATGGTAAAACGGCTGATAATGATGATGATGATGATGACGATGAAGGGTTATAGCCCACTAGGCCCACCTTTTATTACATTGGATCTAAGCAATAGGTGAAATATGGTAGCTAGACTTCTGCTTATCTCTGTGGGAATAGCATCATGTAATGTTTATGCAAAACTTGAAAGCATTTGAAGGACTAACTTGGTGCTTAAACATCCTAACAATATTATAAACTTGACAGTTTGTATGGATGTAAGGACGTCTGTTTGTTACCTATTTTCGCAAACAAGAACTGAACGAATATAAAAGAAATTTAGCACTCAGATGGTTACCTATCAAAGACACAGAATAGTTTTTATCTGAACATTCCTACAGAATCGAAGCTACGCAGGTGAAAACATGAGGCGTTACTAATATTCAACGTATTTCTAATGTACCGGAATATTACATTCTACTCAACTATCAGCCAAGACCAACATACTCAGATCACGTTTCAAGCAACCAACGTAACAGTTATTTAGAAAAAAAAAATATCATCGGAGCTCGCAGAAATATTATGTTTAATGTATGCCTCGTGCGACGCCATACGTGCCTTAGAAGGCAAGGACGCGTAAAAAGTAGGCTGAATCAGCCTATCAATATACCCACTACATATCGGAAGGCTTTCTCGAAGTTATTAACCTCTGTGAATAGTGTATGCAGCCGGTGTAGTCTTTGTATGTTGATGAGATATACAATATGTAAAGGAAACCCCGTCCGACCCATAAGGATAATAAAGGTTAGGTAAACATATGACCAATAAAAAAATGCAATTTCACATAATCAATACTAATGAATTTTGAAATAATCTTTTTTTCCGCGAATTAATTCCAACTTCCCCAAAAAATGTTATTTTTTTAAAAAAGTGACAACACCATTTTTGACGGTATTATTATGAGCGAATAGCGATGTGACGGCGTGCCACGTGCCCTGCCCTCCTTCGCCTGCGCATGTATTGCCTACCGCACATGTACTAAGTAACCTCTTTTTGCGAAATAATATATATTATTTTAGGGGTTTTTTTTTAAGTTTAACCCGACTTTGTAGGCATTTAGAATCAGTTATCGATACCTAACAATACCTTCACGGATCGGACAGGGTTTTTTTTACATGTGTAGGAATGAAGGTAGTTAATGGAACATTGGTCATGATCCCTGGTTACAAACTAAACTTAATTTAATCTCTCAACCATTTTTTTTTTTAAATCATAAACTTGTGTTTGTCAGTCAGAATGACGTAGTGAGTTGCCCGTTCCGTAGTAGGCACCTATAGAGAAGGGGAAACAAACTTCACAAATACATATTTTGATGACTTTTCTTTAGCTAGAATTGGTATACTTTTGAATCATTAGTTACGGCACACTTTATTGTCCAGCAGTGAAAGTCTTCTGTCCGAAGTGATGACGATGTTATATTGTTGCTAGGAAAAAGTATCCGCCAAATTTCTCTTCAATTTTCTTCGTATTTAAAATTATGTTTGTTATATTTAATTCTTAATACCACACCCACAAGGATAATAAAGGTTAAGTGAACTTAAATTAATTCGGTCTTAAATGTCGGTATCCGTGGCGCAGCGCTCAACACGCCTGACTGCGACGTGGAGGCCCCGGGTTCGATCCCATGGGTTCGAGGTCATGATGGAAAACGATCTTTTTCTGATTGGCTTGGGTCTTGGATGTTTATCTATATATGTAACTATTATAAAATATAGTATCGTTGAGTTAGTATCCCATAACACAAGTCTCGAACTTACTTTGGGGCTAGCTCAATCTGTGTGATTTGTCCGTATATATTTATTTATTATTATTATTTATTTAATTCCAACTTCCCCGAAATTTGGTAATTTTTAAAAAAGTGACAACACCGGTATTATTATGAGCGAATAGCGATGCGACCACACGAAATAATATATATTTTTTTAGGGGGATTTTTCTTTTTAAGTTTAGCCCGGTTTTGTATCCATTAGTAGAATCAGTTATCGATACCTAACAACACCTTCACGGGTCGGACAGGGTTTTCTTAACATACTGTATCTATATATTTCAGGCAGGAGTCCATAAGGTTAGGAACAATTTTACTTAACTTCTAGTGTCAGTAGGTTCAGACACAAATATAAGACACATAAAATTAAAATTTAGTGTGAAGCTGCATCGACGTCTGCAACGACGGGGAATCCCACCGATCCGCGAACACACTTAGAATACTGTTGGTGCTGTCACGAACACGCGTCATCGGGAATGCACGTCAATTTTGATAATGGCACAAGTAAATCTCTTTTTACTTATTTTATTTTTAAAAGAACAGGTCTTTCGTTCAAATCAATCTGAGAATCAATATCTTTTAACGTCAAAATTACAAAAGATAATATCCCAAAACGCCTAATGCGTTTTCTAGGCTAATTTATGACAGTTTAGATTAACCTACTAAGTATCCATTTATATGATTCATAAGGAAAACAAATAAAGAGGCACGATGAAGTTATAAAAGTAAATGTTATCATTAACATCAATCAATGCCAGTTCCAGGGGCGAGGTATTTTGTCATTGGCCTTCATGTATTGATTTTTAAATTTTCTGTAACTGCCTTTTTTATGCTTCTTTCTCTTTCAGTATTTAATATTATGTCATATAATCACGTTAAAATCTCGTTTAGGAAACCCTACTAACTAAGCCGACGCTGTCCGTCCATTTTGTCCGTCTTTCAAGGGAATGTACATATCTCATGAATCGTAATAAGTAGACAGTTGACAATTTGATAAAGTATTTATATCTCATCATCATCATCATCATCAACCTTTTTATCGTCCCACTGCTGGGCACAGGTCTCCTCTCACACAGAGAAGGATTGAGCGTAATCACCACGCTTGCTCAATGCGGGTTGGCGATTTCAGACTTAAAGTCCAGGTTTCCTCAAGATGTTTTCCTTCACCTTCAGTCATTGGTGTCCAAGACATACTTAGAAAGTACATATAACTTTAGAAAAGTTACATTGGTACTTGCCTGACCTGGAATCGAACCCGCGCACTCATACTTGAGAAGCTGGTGTTTTTACCACTAGGCCACCACGACTTACACACATTACGACTTACATTTATATCTGTAGCCGCTATAATAACAAAACTTCCTCCTCCCCTTAATTTTTTATTAACAAGAAACGTGCTTTATTTTCGGAGCAATAGAGTCGACAGCATCTTGATGTGGTGGTACATGTTCAATTTCGTTGGTGAGTTTTGAATTGAAGCACGACGTGAAGATATACCCTCCAATCTTGACAATCACAATTTAAATAGGCAAACCGACAGTTTCGCCCCGGAGAAGTGCCCTGGTCCGCGTCTCAATCCAAAGTGACCGTTCGACGAACCCCACTTTCCAAAGCGACTCTGTTCATGTACCGCCATCACAAAATAACGTCACAAGCGTTTGCTCCTCTACTTCTCGGCCGCCGGCAGAAGTTACCACCCACCAGACAAAGCCTTGCCGCCAAGCGATTTGTCGTGTTCCGGCATGATGTCTGGTGAAGCCGTACGGAGGACGGGTCTGAGCGGTTGTGTTGCGATGTGTGCCGGGTGCGATGCGCCTACTGTTGTTGTGTTGGGAGTTTGGTCGTTGAGAGTCTTCAGATCAATCTCCCTTTGGCGCAGCATCGTTGGTCGTGTTTTTGGCTTTAACATTGCATCACCTCGCTCAACTGCCGTCTTCCTTCCTATTTGCTCAGTTTTTCTGAGTGACCTATTCACTCTTAATAAACTAGCGCGCTTTACCATTAACGATCGCATCACTGCTTACCATCAGGCGGGATTGCGGTCAAGCGCTAGTTTATAATTATTAAAAAAAAAAACGGGAATTAAATCGGCAACCGATGATTTCCGACATATGTAATCGCACACATACATAATGAACCTATAATGTGAAGGAGTGGGACTCCTGGGACATTGGCAGCTCCTCGATGAGAGGGAATAGACCTTAACCTACCACACGGGCCCAGTGGGTGTTGGTAGATGTAACATGTCTTCGAAGTTTTTGTCTCTAAACTATGTTTCCTCACCATGTTTTCCTTCAGCGTTTTAAGAACAGTAGTGTTGAAATAATTTACACAAAGTAAAGCGAAGCTACCACTTACAACTTCAAAGTCGCGCCTGATACCACTTGATCACCGTTACTCTAGCGTGTGTTATACTGCCATGTTAGTGTACAGCCTCCGTGGCATAGCGGTAGCGTACGCGGCCGTTGCGCAGGGAGGCGCGGATTCGATCCCCGCACAGTACAAATATTTGTATGCATGAATATGAATATTTACACTGGTCTGGTCGTGCCTCGGAAAGCACGTTAAGCCGTTGGTCCCGGTTAC
This sequence comes from Sesamia inferens, assembly GCA_037179545.1. Classification (NCBI taxonomy): domain Eukaryota; kingdom Metazoa; phylum Arthropoda; class Insecta; order Lepidoptera; family Noctuidae; genus Sesamia; species Sesamia inferens. The sequence goes on along the minus strand of CM073936.1, from coordinate 5,045,037 downwards.
CATAAGAACATCTAGTGGCAGTAGTTACGGGTTGTTGGAGCCTTCAAAAATCTAACAATTGGTCTAACTGCAATGCTTAGATATCGCCTTCGGGTTGTGAAGGTCAGACGGCAGTCGCTTCACGGAAAATATCGAAGTTTAGCCAAAATCAGCAGTTAGACTGGTAAAGCGGACCCCAGACTCCAAAGCTGAAAAGCTACGGATGCGACTGGGATTAACGCTGAGATGATGATGATGACTCTAGCGTGTGTAAACAGAAGTCACAAATGGCTGGTTTTTGTAAAAAAAAAAAAAACATGCCCAAAACACAACTAACGTAAACACGTCTATTACATGAATTAATAAAATATTGTAATGCTAACGAATAACCCGATTTCTATACCACGATAATAGGAATAATGTAATTTCTCGGTATTCAATTGATGCCCGACATCCACTCGTGAAGGTAATCAGCCCCTGTTTGTGTCATAATTCGAACTAATCAACTATGAATACGGCTCATGGTTTTCATTAACTAGATCTGATATTTTGAAGGTGTTGTCGAGCTTAAACTCAGAGAGACAATTCTCGTGTTTTCGAAAACAAAACAAATATACCTGTGATTTCCCTACATTTTTGACATTGATTGTTGCTGAGATAAATCACTACTAGATTTTGAATGTTTTTTATCATAATCATCATCAACATCAACCTTTTCCAGCTTTGGAGTCTGGGGTCCGCTTTACCAGTCTAACTGCTGATTTTGGCTCATCATCATCAACAACCTTTTTATCGTCCCACTGCTGGGCACAGGTCTCCTCTCATACAGAGAAGGATTGAGCGTAATCACCACGCTTGCTCAATGCGGGTTGGCGATTTCAGACTTATAAAGTCCAGGTTTCCTCAAGATGTTTTCCTTCACCTTCAGTCACTGGTGTCCAAAATATACTTAGAAAGTACATATAACTTTAGAAAAGTTATATTGGTACCCGCGTACTCATACTTGAGAGGCTGGTGTTTTAACCTCTAGGCCACGAGTATATGATTTTGGCTAATCTTTCGATATTTTCCGTGAAGCGAATACCGTCTGATCACCAAAACCCGAAGGCGATATTGAAGCATTGCAGTTAGAACAATTGTTGGACATTTGAGGGCTCCAACAACCCGTTATGACTGCCATTAAATGTTCGTATACCAACTGGGACAAACAGCTTAACGTGCTTTCCGAGGCACGACCAGACCAGTGCAAATATTCATATTCATGCATACAAATATTTGCACTGTGCGGGAACTGAACTCGCGCCTCCTTGCGCAGCGGCCATGTTCGCTACCGCTACCCCACAGAGGCTGTCATGAATGCAGATTACATACATATGTAAATTAAGTCACACTTTCTTTCTATGGAGATATTTATTCACGTTCTTACACCTGGTAGCATTTTGATTTTTCTTAAGAAACATCAGCAATACGATACCTTTATGTTTTCCTGCGCGCCATTTATACAAAGCCGCTATAAAACTACTGCTTGTAGTCGACAAGCCGCTACAAAAACAGACCGCCACCATGGATTTTATGTTACTATTTCACATCTTACGTACCTACCTAAATTTCGATCTTTTGTTGAGGTACAGTTAACACAAAAAGAAAACTTGGTAAGCGAAAAAGTAACACTATTACTATGTACGAATCTTCTTCTTCTTCAGCCTATGGATGTCCACTGCTGGACAAAGGCCTCCCCCAAGGCTTTCCACGCTGAGCGGTCTTGTGCTGCCCGCATCCTTCAGTTTCCCGCGACCTTCACTAGGTCATCGGTCCACCTTGTACGAATAATTCATCATTATTCAGACGACACAAATGAATCGATGATACAGGTTTATTGACATCCCGCACAGGGCCTGCGTTGTGGATTATGGCCCACTAACCAACACAGAGAGGAGGCATGTGGCCCCATAATGAGAACATTAGTAGGCTGATTATGATATATAATTTACACAAAAAGAAAACATGGTAGCCAAGAAATTAACACCTATGTACGATTAATTCATCATTATTCAGGTGTGACAATTAAATCGATGATACAAGTTTATGTGACACTCTACAATGTACCTGTCTGATACAGAGTACTGTCTGGTACGGCCCACTCCATCTCACTGAGAAGAGGATTGTGGCCCAAAAGTGGGAAGACTGATAGGCTTATTGCGAAATTTATCGAAACACAAGGAAAAAAAAAGTTATATGAGTGCTTTCCGAGACACAATAGGTCATTTATTAGCCACTACAATTGGGGTAGCAATTTTTATAAGTATGAACTATTTTTGGTAAAGCGCGCTAGTTTATTAAGAGGACATTCCAATTGCAGTCAAACGGAAACACCATGATATATACAGGTTGATAGGAAATTAGAACACTGAATTTATTAGTAGTAATATGGACAGTCACTTTTCATAGCATTCAGTGTGAGAAATCACCCCACGGATCTTCTAAACTACACAAGAGGAATTTTGGTACAGTTTACAATACAAAATTCAAAAATCTCAATGTTTTGACAAGCCACCCTTGCGTAGATAATCGATCCGCCCCCAGGGTCGCTAGAACATCATAATTAAATTACCATCAATAATCTACTAATGACTAGTGACAAAAAAGAGCAAAACCCAACGTAACTTTTGTACTTGAAACTTTGGTAAACTGAGCAAGGATGTAATTCAAATCGTTGACTTATATCAGAACTGGTCAACTGATATTTTTCACTCCATTTAACTTAATCGATGGTTCCAGGACTCTTAGAGAGGTCCTCATTTGGGGACCTCTTTTTTGGTTTAATATAGATTCCTTTTGTGATTCTTCTTTTATTTGAATAAAGTATTTTTTGTTCTAATGTACCCAAAAGTTATTTTTCATACTAGAAATATTTTTACGTGATTTATAGGGACCCTCAGTTAATTTAGTTGGTGTTATTTTCTCTTATGTTTTGGAGAGTTTTCGCAAGTACTCATAAACGTCGTTGGATAAAATATAATTTACGGCCGCACTCACAAATGCCCGTTTTTGTTAATGAACCATAAACTTACAAGTACTTTTGTCTTATTGGTGTGTATACGCTTTTTTCTTTAGAGGTCTGCAACTGGTTTCACCTTTTCTTTCTACATCCTTAAGTTTCTACACCTGTTAAGAATTATTTTATCAAGCTCACGGTAAAACCAACCTTATTCCAAACTGTTTAAGAGGTAGACCTCCGTATATCTTTCTGGAAGCAAACAAATTTGCCAGATCAAGCGTTTACTGGCTCAATCAAAGTTCAAGCCATACTACTGGGAAATCAGAGCAGTAGATTATGAATGGCACAATTTAAAGGCAATATCTGTTCGCTAAACTTTGTCTGAACTGAAACAAGACCCTATCTGTATCGATTCTAAGTGAGTTGTGCTGTACTACTGGAATTATTTTTGCACCACTTAATCCCACCTGATGGGAAGCAGTGATGCAATCATTATTGGTAAAGCGCGCTAGTTCGCAGCTAGTTAACGCACTCAAAAAAACTGGTCGTATAGAAAGGAAGACAGCAGTTGGCCAAGGTAATGCAATGTTAAACCCAACAACACGGCCAACGATACTGCGCCGGAGGGAGATTGATCTGGAGACCCTCCACGACCACACACCCGACACAAATACATTTGGCACATCGTACCTGGCACCCATCGCAACACAATTGCTCAGACTTTGTACGGCTTCACCAGACATCATGCCGGAACACGACGAATCACTTGGTGGCAAGACTTTGTCTGGTGGGTGGTAACTTATGCCGACAGCCGATGTTATGGCCTAGCACCTTCCTTCAAGCTACAGCATTCGCAAGTGGTGAGGGGCAGACGTTATGACGACCCTTTTAATTAAATGATTTTAGATTTTAATTAAAATAAATTGCATTAATCAATCTCAGAAATGAAATATCCTACAGCTACACTAACCAAATTTATTAAAAAACTAATATATTGCGTGGAAATATTCCACCGCATTGTTGTCAACTGGTAATATAGTCTCTTGGAAATATTTTGTCTTTGTTTTTTTTTTTTAAGACGATATTAAATATATCTTTCTTTTTTTAAATATATAAAGACAAAATATATCCAAGAGACTGGCGGTATTACTACGTTGTATGTTCAGCAATGCTTAACCTCTGGCAGGCAAAACCCAACCCTTAGGTCTCGGCAAGTGTCATCCAGCCATTCAAAGGTTTCATTGAACAGGCAATGAGCACTCGGATCCCACAGCCCGAGAATTAGAAACTCAAACGGCTCGAAAATATAATTCCCGATAAGGTTTTTATGTTTTCAGAAAATAAGAAAATATAGAATTGAATAGGATACTCTTTACTATGTACCCTATATAAATTACAGAACATCTATACGAATATATAAAGCTGAAGAGTTTGTTTGTTTGTTTGAACGCGCTAATCTCAGGAACTGCTGGTCCGATTTGAAAATTTCTTTTTGCGTTGGATAGCCCATTAATCCAGGAAGGCTATAGGCTATATAACATCACGCTACGACTAATAGGAGCGGAGCATAACTTACTCCACGCGAACGAAGTCGCTGGCGGCCGCTAGTATTAAATAAGAAGATTTTACAAAGGGTGACACAATGGGCGGTCTTATCTTTATACTTTATTCTCAAACTAGCCACCCGCGTCTTCGTTCGCGTGGAGTTACTTATTTGAACATTTTATTTTAACCCCAAAAGAGTCAATTACATACATATTAATTTTTTGTTATGCTATGCTAATATCTATCTATCATCATCAACCTTTTTTATCATCCCACTGCTGGGCACAGGTCTCCTCTCATACAGAGAAGGATTGAGTGTAATCACCACGCTTACTCAATGCGGGTTGGCGATTTCAGATTTAAAGTCCAGGTTTCCTCAAACTATTTTCCTTCACCTTGTAATCAGTCATTCATCATCATCATCATCAACAACCTTTTTATCGTCCCACTGCTGGGCACAGGTCTCCTCTCATACAGAGAAGGATTGAGCGTAATCACCACGCTTGCTCAATGCGGGTTGGCGATTTCAGACTTATAAAGTCCAGGTTTCCTCAAGATGTTTTCCTTCACCTTCAGTCATTGGTGTCCAAGATATACTTAGAAAGTACATATAACTTTTTAGAAAAGTTACATTGGTACTTGCCTGACCTGGAATCGAACCCGCGCACTCATACTTGAGAGGCTGGTGTTTTAACCACTAGGCCACCACGACTTACCAATAATAATATCTATCTATTCTATACTAATATATAAAGCTGAAGAGTTTGTTTGTTTGTTTGAACGCGCTAATCTCAGGAACTACTGGACCGATTTGAAAAATTCTTTGCGTTGGATAGCCCATTAACCCAGGAAGGCTTTAGGCTATATAACATCACGCTGCGACTAATGAGAGCGGAGCATAACCAACTCCACGCGAATGAAGGCGCTTGCGGCCGCTAGTATAGACTAAAGTCTTTGTAGCGGTACCTACAAACGCCAAAAATAAACAACGCGTCATACTGACGTCACACGAATTCTACATCTCGCAATCAGAGTTTACTGTGCAATTAGCATACATACAACTTCTCAATTTCAACCATTGGGCAATTGCACGCCAGACATAACACCCGTCTAGTCGGAGGACCGTCCCTTTTCTATGGAGGATGAGTGAACTTTACTCCCTGTTCCTCATGCCTCCATACCTTACTGGACTAATGGGCTATTCAATGCAAAAATAATTTTTCAAATCGGACTCAGGAAATCATCGGACTCCTCCTCTATCTCTCCTCTATCGGGATCCTAGTCCGATGATTTCCTGAGTTCCTGATATTAACGCTTTCAAACAAACAAACAATCCAACTTTTTATATTATATATAGATTACTTTAACTTTAAAATGGCGTAGAGGTGAATAAAAAGTCTCCTATATCAAAATCCTGGTTAAAAATCATCTATGTGCTAAAATTCTTCTAAATCTGTTTAGCAGTTTTTGTTTGGAAAAGTATCAAACAGAAATCTATCCATCCATTCAAACATCATCTTTTTCTTTTCTTTAGCCTATAGGCTTCCAGAATGGCCGTTTTATGCTGCCCGCATCCATCGGCTTCCCGCGATCTTCACCAGGATAGGCTTTCCTACGCCACATTATTCGGTACGTGGCTGCCACTCCAGAACCTCACTGCCCCATTGGACATCGGTTCTACGAGAAATAAATATGCCCCGCCCACTGCCACTTATCTTTAGCGACTCAAAGAGCTATATCGGTGACTTTAATAAGAGCCTATTTATTCACTTGAGCCTTTTAACATACCAAATTGTTATCAGACTGGAAGTCCGCGTCAGGCAAATTGATCCAGTTTTTCGATGTACGTTGTATAAAAGAAAGCCACAGTGACTTTGGTTCTTCTGCGGATCTCTTCATTTCTGATTCGATTGCGCAGAGAATCTCAGAGCATAGCTTTTTCCATCGCCGTTAATGTGACCTTGAGCCTTCGTATAAGGCCTATTGTGAACGACCACGTTTCAGTTCCGTATGTAATTACTGGCGACACATAATAGTCAAAGACTTTAGTCTTGAGACACTGTGGTATCTTGGGCAACGAGAAGATGTAAAATCAAAATCAGAAGGGACTAAACGCATAATTTGTGGCTTAATTCAGAACTCTAGGCAATAGTTCCATCTCATTTTATGTTATATTGTGTTATTGTCTATCTCATATTGTGTTATATGTAAATAATAATTGTTTTGTGTGATATAAACGTAGGTTATTTTTTTAAATTAGATATTGTTTGTAAACTTAGTATGAGGCCATAACATCGGCTGCCGGCAGAAGTTACCATCCACCAGACAAAGTCTTGCCGCCAAGCGGTTTGTCGTGTTCATGATGTCTGATGAAGCCGTACGGAGGACGGGTCTGAGCATTTATGTTGCGATGTGTGCCGGGTACGATGCGCCAAATATTGTTGTGTTGGGAGTTTGGTCGTGAAGGATCTTCAGATCAATCTCCCTTTGGCGCAGCATCGTTGGTCGTGTTGTTAGGTTTAACATTGCATCACCTCGCTCAATTGCCGTCTTCCTTCCTATTCACTCAGTTTTTCTAAGTGAATAGACTCTTAATAAACTAGCGCCCTTTACCATCAACGATCGCATCACTGCTTACCATCAGGCGGGATTACGGTCAAGCGCTAGTTTATAATTATTAAAAAAAGTACAATGGGGTTGACGTATCCGTATGGTTAAAAGCCGCTTATAAATAAAGAGAATAAAAAAAGAGACAGGGTATTTGTCCCAAGTACATATATACATCATCATAAACATTGAAATTTTAAATATTAGTAGGATAGTTAAGACTATTTTCTACAACCTAATGATAGAAGTCTTATTAAAACTAATTAAGCTTCAAAAAACTTTTTTCGTCATCTAATTTTCGCTTATTTTTTTTTCATAATAGAGCCTCTTTTTAACATAACTTAAGCTGACAATTACAAAGTCTGTCAAACTTAAATACAAACATAATAACGCGTTTTCTTAACAATACAATTTATTTTATTCAACAAATAATATGAAACTAATTACTTATCTTTGCTGTAAATTGTCTTTTCTACTGTAATATTAAGTCTAACGAATAATAAATAAATAAAAGAAAAAATTCCTTTATTGAGACTTTTTAATTATGCATCCAATGAGCTAAGTCCTTCTTTATGTATATTAATTTCAGCGTTTTTTATCTTCTCTACAAAGCTTTGCGTAATTAACTAAGATACGGCTCTGTCTTTGTAAATAATATATTATTTTTCTTTTAAAGGGAAAAGCTTTCCTGTGTCTAGACTAAAGTAACTTCTTTCTTTGAGCTGCATTTTTGTATATTATTTGTATAAACAGAGTGGATTGTCATCGACGCGCAGACTCTAAAGAACCAACACCTTTTTTGGATAGACAGTCATCAAATGACCTCTCCCGTTCTGGGCATAGTTGAAAGGCATGTCAGACTTTTACTGATTATAACCCACCCGTGTTCACTTCACTTGCCTATGCGCCAGGGGCCGCGGTATCCCTTTTTAATAACTCGCGGACCTGGCAGGCATCGGTCTTTGTCGATCCCGTCACGATGTACTACCATCGATTTCAGGCGCTCCACCCAACCCAGGCAAACCTCCACCATATACTCCATCGTGTTCTTAGGGCGATCCCAACAGTGGTGGCGTTTCCTAAGGTTTCCTTTCGTGTTATCCGAAACAGGAATCTCCCGAAACAGCCGTGTCAGGTGAGGACGTGCGTCGGGCGGAAGACCCCGTGACGTCTTTCTAGCTACTCTTCAAAGATGACCGCTATTGTGACATAAACCATTAATGTCAAGTTTAAAATAAATTAATCGGATTGGATTAAAAAAAACAATTGTTCCGTACATTTGGCCGTCTAGGTATTCCACTTTTCAAATAAGCAGCTGTTTTCGTTTTTGAAAAATCTATGCTATATCCAGAATCATGTGTTAATTTCCTGAACGCCAATTCTGTCATTTAAAACTTTCAAATTCTAGCCACAGTCTCATTTCAGTGACAAACAAAAATCAAAAACTTCTCAAAATGACAAATTGACACTATGTTCGGACTGTGAATGTTCTTAATTTAAAATTTTTCAATAAGCTAAGTCTTTCTTTATCCCTTCTTCTAAAAACCATTTAATTCATTTCTGACTCTTTATTATACATAACATATCATACATAATGCTTTCCTTTGGACAACAGAATAGAAAAACGCAAAGCAAACTTCAAAGCCAGCATTTTCTGCGAATCTCGTAACTAGGAAAGCATCGAATGCAAACAAGAGTCCATTACATATTATGATTAATAGTAGGTACCTCGTAACTATTGACACACAAACGAAATATTCCAATATAAAACTGAACAGAAAAGAAACTAACCGAATCCAGGAACGCTCGCCATACTTTACTTTACTTTACTTTACTTTTTTTTTTTTTTTTTTTTTTTTTTCTGACAAAAACTACTGCATTTTTTATCGTAGCGGACCGTCACAGCCATGACGTACTAAACAAACGAAGTTTATTTGCAAAAATCTGGACTCACCGGTCCTGTACGTGATCGATCGGATTGATCTCTAAAATATATGAATACAATACGTTCTCGGTGGTAGACCATAATATCGGTTGCCGGCAGAAGTTACCACCCATCAGACAAAGTCTTGCCGCCAAGCGATTCGTCGTGTTCCGGCATGATGTCTGGTGAAGCCGTACGGAGGACGGGTCTGAGCAGTTGTGTTGTGATTTGAGCCGGGTACGATGCGCCAGATGTTGTTGTGTCAGGAGTTTGGCCGTGGAAGGTCTCCAGATCAATCTCCCTCTGGCACAGCATCGTTGGTCTTGTCGTTAGGTTTAAGATTGTATCAATTAACTCAACTGCCGTCTTCCTTCCTATTTGCTAAGTTTTTTTTTTTTTTTTTTTGAGATAACAGGCTCTTAATAAACTAGCGCGCTTTAACATCAACGATTGCACTGCACTGCATTCACTGCTTATCATGCAGTCAAACACTAGTTTATAATAATTAAAACACAATCGAAAGTTCGTATCGACACCATGGACGCGTGACGGAGAATTTTAAAATTTAGGTAAGCTTTCTGTCAGAATACGGGCTTCTAAAATCGATGTATCGGTTACAGCCGACTTCTTTGCTGACTAATAAAACTCGAGGTCCGATTTCAACGATTTATTTCGAATTGTTTGTCTATTCGTTATTTGTTCTACTTTTTTTGTTAGCGGTTTTTTCCGTTCGCCCTGGGTTGGTTTAATTTTCCTTTGTTGTGGTTGTGGGGAGGGATTAAATATTTGGTTCAAGTTTTTTTTACTAATTTGTCACTATATTGCGTTTTGTTATTACCACCGAATCAAGTGATGGATTTACAGTGATATTTACCTTTTCATACCAATTTTTATAAACTATATATATTTAGAATTATTTCTATTCTGAAAGAAAAAGCAATGAATGAAAACACATTTATGTAGCACAGAGAATAGACACAATACACCAGACACATATATCAGCTGCTCTTCACAGCGCATCACTTTAGAAAGACTGGTTCCATTCGTCAATTTTCAAATCAATTTTGGAAGGCACAGCGGACGATAGCCCCCGTAGTCTCCACTGTTGTCATAAGTCATAAGCTTGACTTGAGCGGAGCTTGACGTGACTCCCCGTCGCCCTCAGAAATTGCCTAGCTAGGAGATAAAGAGATAGGATAGCCCCACAATCGATCCCTAGAACCACAAATAGCTTTCGCCTCAGTCTAACTTTGTTTGCTAAAATCTGTCAAGTTTTTGAAGTTAAGTGAATAAATCCCTATCTGTCATCCATCGTTGGTTTTATTCCACCGCTACCATTATAGTCTTAATTAGATAAAAAAATTGGAATTTTATATCAAATAACTCTCAAACTTGGAAGAAACTGAACGTCCATACGAATTTTTTGATTGAACCTCGATGGAATGGACTAAATCTTTTAGGTCAACTCTCTTATAAAACACTTTAAAAGCACCTTTTCATTTATTTAGACATTTAATATCGGTAATCACAATCAGTAAATACTTCTTTGAAATACTTTCTGTGTCCATTAACCTACTTTAATATCAGAAGCGTGTATCAACTTGAATAAAAACAGTTTTTAATGGACTTATTAAGTAGTAATCACTTTCGTTTGATGAATGATGAAAACGCCCACCAATTGCTTGAATACCGTGTGATTTTAAACTAGTTCAATACTCAGTATTATTAACTAGACTTATTAAAAGGTCTAATATAGCATCGTAATGTTTTTTTTTATGTACACTCAGGCTTCTTCAATCCATTTTTGACATTGGCAGAATAGTCGACATCGGCTTCTTTTGCCATAAATAAAAATAAAATAGATTAGAACATGTGTATATTGTGTGTATGTGTACATGTGTGTTATTGTAAAGACATAATTTTATATATGAAATACTTGATACTGTGATGACTTGTAGTTGTTTTCAGGTAGGTATCTCCGGAAGTCGGATGCTTTTAAAAGGTTTATTACCTTTATTTAAAAGCCTAAAGTATTGATTGTCATTAAATAATTAAGTTAAAATAACATTTAACAATTTATGGATTACATCTTTTTAAACATCATTAGTTAAAGGAAAGTCTCGCTCAAAACACTATTTAATTTTTTTTTTTATTAAAAGTCAAAATTAAAAGTCAAAAATCTCATATCCTCTATATCTCATCATTATCGTCATCAACCTTTTTACCGTCCCACTGCTGGGCACAGGTCTCCTCTCAGACAGCGAAGGATTGAGCGTAATCACCACGATTGCTCAGTGCGGGTTGGCGTTTCAGACTTAGGGTCCGTCCAGGTTTCCTCAAGATGTTTTTCTTCACCTTTTAATCAGTCATTGGTATCCAAGATATACTTAGAAAATACATATAACTTAGAAAAGTTACATTGGTACTTGCCTATCCTGGAATCGTTCTTTGCTCGCTCATACTTGAGAGGCTGTTGTTTTAACCACTAGGCCACCATGACTACGATACCCCGTCTAAATCTCAACTTTCGGTTATTCACCCCATGAATAACCGAAAAATTCACAAATACATTCGTTCTCCAGCGTCACAAAATCTTATTGACTTCGACAACGTCCCATTTGCCTTTCACAAATTTCAGTTCGTCTGCTACAAGCATCTCATATACAAAGCAAATTATAAAACTTCATGCAAAGTTTTAATAAAAAAGGGTTCACTTGGGTTCAACACGAGTGCATTTTGTCGACGTCTGCAGCAAGCTGTCTTTAATTAAATATGTTTGGCCTACCTTGACTTATTCACGTCCAAATTTTTATCTTATACATAATAAATATGGAAGGAGACAGGGAACAGTCCCTCTGAATGTCATCATGAGGCCCCAATGCACGCGCGCCTTAAAGAGATGTCAGCACATCGTTAAGGGATCAACGAAGACCGATGCTTGGGTCAGAGATGCGGGTTGGTTAAAACAGAAATCGAGGCCTTGGATGTCGCACAGGTAAGTGAAGAAACACGGGTGACATGGCCTTCCGCTCCGCCCAGAGCGGGAGAAGTCATTTAATGATTTTCCATCCCAAACAAGGCTAATCTAGAAGAAATTAGCTGCCTAAAGTGGTCTTGTGCCTGCTTCATACTGGGTTACTGGTATTTGATAGGAGCTATTTTCGTATTGCTGCCACACCATGCAAGCAAATGTAGCCAACTCAAGTTCACTGAGGACCAAAGTGTTATGGAACATATTATAGGCGTCCGCCGACTGTGAGAACACATAAAAAATAAAGGACAATCACCCGTAATCTGTCGTGATGGCCTAGTGTTTAAAACACCAGCCTCTCAAGTATGAGTATGCGGGTTCGATTCCAGGTCAGGCAAGTACCAATGTAACTTTTCTAAATTATATGTACTTTCTAAGTACCTATATCTTGGACACCAATGACTGATTATATAGTGAAGGAAAACATCTTGAGGAAACCTGGACTTTAAGTCTGAAATCGCCACTCCGCATTGAGCAAGCGTGGTGACTAAGCTCAATCCATCTCTGCATGAGAGGTGACCTGTACCCAGAAGTGAGACGCTAAAAAGGTTGATGATGATGATGATTGTGAACAGTAGTCTAACGTTGCTTTTTCCTACATTTTAAACGCGATGCTTACAGACGGCACCCGACTTTACGTTAATTATAAACACAATCTTACGTTTCTCATGTTATTCAGTAAATATATAATACTGCTTCTAATTAGTAAGTAATCTTGTAAAATCAGGAGGGAAAGTGAGATAGTCTAAAGTGTTGCCCCGAGGAACTTAGAGATTGCACTAATGTCAGTTTCATTCTACACGGAAACCCTAATGATTTTTCAATAGTCCCGTAACTCCTTAGAACAGCTCCGTAAAATTACGACCAATTACTACAGAAACCATCTCCTAACTTCGAAAGATACTAAGAACATAATACAAATCACAAGCACAAACTTCAGGGTATGTTCAACATCTGTATCTAACTGTTCCCTATCATTGAACTTAACCATATCTATAATCGTTTAGAACTTCCCAAAGTCCAAACAGTTATTGCTTTGGCACACCTATTAGACTTTATCTGTACTACTATAAAGTTCAATTTCAATTGTCCCATCTACAATAGTAAGTTTGTAATGGCTGTCGAGGGCCTAATGTCAATTACATTGTCACTCGAACACTCGATGTTAAGCGTTGTATAATCGAGTGACCGTATACCGATAATCGATTGCGGTATATCGATTTTTAATCGGAACATCGGAATATATGAATCTCCACAGTGTAGTGGATTTACGAATACTGGTTTTTAGTGCTCGAGCTCAATCGAGAGATTATTTTTAGCTCCATTTTTCATTGCAAATATACTTTTTTAAATTATATTGATGTTTTGGAAGTACGTACATGCTTTCAATTTCAATCTAGATTTCAATTAATATTAACGTAAAAACACGGCTTTATTTTTATATAAATTCATCATCATCATATCCGTGTTAATCCCAGTCGCATCCGAAGCTTCTTCAGCTTTGGAGTCTGGGGTCCGCTTTACCAGTGTAACTGCTGATTTTGGCTAAACTTTCAATATTTTCCGTGAAGCGACAGCCGTCTGACCTCCACAACCCGAAGGCGATAGCGAAGCATTGCAGTTAGACCAATTATTGGACTTTTGAGGGATCCAACAACCCGTAACGACTAGATGTTCGTATGAGAATCGGAACCAACGGCAAGATTCTATTTAGTCCATCATTCAGATTACAGTAAAATATTGGATACGTATATTTTGTTTTATCAAATCAATAAAAATTTACAAATATAAAAGGCATCAAAGATCAGGAGTGGTGGCTGGTGACGTCACTCCTCGCTAAAAAGTGTAGAGTGCATTGACGTCACACGACTTTTCTGCGCACTGTGTCGTCTTCATTTTTTGTTTATATGGAAAATGGCAAAATATGTGTCTAGTATTTTTTGGAAATCTGACTGATGGACTAATTAGTTTATTTTTAGTTAACTACCCTATTGTAGTGTTTACTTGACTTTCATTATTACGAGTACATACAGGATATTTTATTCATATTAATATTACACATATTTGTATTCATATAGATATTCAATTTTGTGTGTAGTGCTAGTGCTTGACCACAATCCCGCCTGATGGTAAGCGATCGTTGATGGTAAAGCGCGCTAGTTTATTAAGAGCCTATTCACTTTAGACTTGGGTTGTATCCTAAAAAATAATATGTCCATCAGATAGATTTATGAAAAATATTGAACACGTATTTTTTATTTTTTCTTTCATTCAAATACTTAGGAAGATATATTGATTTGAAATGTCGCATGACGTCACACCGTGGTACAAAATATATCACGGCGTGACGTAATTAGCCCCCACTCCGCAACTTTAATACGCTATATCTCACTAGTTTCTGATAATTTCGACAAAATAAAAAATACGGGTCTTATTTTTTTTTTATTATCTATAAGACGGACAATTTATTTTTAAGATCTTCATACCTTGGATACATCCCTACTGTAGTCAGACAGAAACACCGCCGCTGGCAAATTGTTCCAATCCCTCTATGTACGCGGTGTAAAAGACGAGACAAAACGCTTCGTCCGGATCAACAACGTAAGTGTGGAAACTCGCCGTATGACATTATCTTTTTATATCTTCTATCTTTTTATCATTATTTTACCTTCCGAATACGTAGCTAAAGTAGTGTTTGATTTCTGCTGGTATTAAGGAAATGTGGAAACCATGTTTCTCTTTTGATTGAACGTATTTTTTTTCCGTTTCATGTTCCATTATTTCTACTCGAAGCCATTGGAAAATGTAATTTGTCCTGAATATTTAGTATGTAATATATTTTTTGCTTAGAGATCGATTGACGGAGATGGAGTTTCGAATCAGAAATGAGGACATCCGCAGAAGAACCAAAGTCACCGACATAGCTCTGCGAGTCGCTAAACTTAAATGGCATTGGACAGGGCACATTGCTTGTAGAACGGATGGCCGATGGGGCAGTAAGGTTCTGGAGTGGCGGCCACGTACTGGAAGACGCAGCGAAGGGAGGCCCCCAACAAGGTGGACCGATGACCTGGTGAAGGTCGCGGGAAGCCGATGGATGCGGGCAGCACAAGACCGGTCAGCATGGAAAGCCTTGGGGGAGGCCTTTGTCCAGCAGTGGACATCCATAGGCTGAAGAAGAAGGAGATAGTTTTTCCACATCAATGTACTAAATTCACTTTCTAGGTGGTGAATTCAGTGCATTGTGGGGGCAATGGCCACGAGTTGTATAATAAAGGTTTTTTTTAGGTCTATACCCAGGGAACAGCTTTACTTTGTGTGAATTATTTTATCACTGCTTCGCTCAAAACGGTGAAAGAAAACAGAACGAAGAAACCAACCGTGTCCCAGAATAGTTCTCGTTCATGTTGGTTTCCTCATTCTGTTTCACAATTACTGTGATGTGACAGTACGACAGTAGTCGTGGTGGCCTAGTGGTTATAACACCAGACTCTCAAGTAGGAGTCCGCGGGTTCGATTCCAGGTCAGGCAAGTACCAATGTAACTTTTCTAAAGTTATATGTGCTTTCTAAGTATATCTTGGACACCATTGACTGAAGGTGAAGGAAAACATCTTGAGGAAACCTGGACTTTAAGTCTGAAATCGCCAACCCGCATTGAGCAAGCGTGGTGATTACGCTCAATCCTTCTCTGTATGAGAGGAGACCTGTGCCCAGCAGTGGGACAATAAAAAAGGTTGATGATGATGATGATGTGATGTGACATCTACCCACACTGGGCCCGCTTGGTGGTACAGTCCCTCTCACTAAGAGTAGGTAGGCCATAACATTGGCTGCCGGCAGAAGTTACGGCTACGTTTACTTAATTCACCTGAGCTAATTCACCTAGGTGAACTAAATACACTTTTAGTAAACTTTAAACACCTGGTTGCATTTTAGTTTAGTTTTTAGTTTACTAAAATTCTTTATTATCATAAAACATTTGGTAGGTACGTACAAAAATATGTCACAGTACACTAATATTATAAGCAACACTTTTACAGGCTAGAATCACCTTTATAAGTAAATAATACTGATGGCTACAAACTAATTACATCATGACCATTTAATAATTTAATCTTATAATAACTAATGAAATTATTGTGATAATTTCATTTCTTAAACAGAAAACCTGGTTGCATTAAAATTACTTTATTCATCTGGATGCATTAAAATTACCCCTTCGTATACTTAAACCACCTGATTTAATTTACCTAGGTGAACTAAACACACTTTTAGTAAATTTTAAACACCTGTATTGACCTGTATTGCAAAGACATATATTTAAAATAATAAGTAAACTTTCACCCCACCCTTCGGCCGCCTTTTTTTAATAAATTATAAACTAGCGCTTGACCGCAATCCCGCCTGATGGTAAGCAGTGACACAATCGTTGATGGTAAAGCGCACTAGTTTACTAAGAGCCTATTCACTCTAGCCTTGAAGACACTCAAATTGTAGTCCGACGGAAACACCGCCACTAGCAAATTGTTCCAGTCCCTCGATGTATGTGGTATAAAAGAGGAGGCGAAACGCTTCGTCCGGATCGTAGTGGTGTTAACAACGTAAGAGTGGAAAGGCTAAGAGCCATCTTTTACAGACAATCTTTGCATGGAATACTAAGGGGAAGGAGAGAGAAATAATATAGGTAGTCTACAGTGTATTTACATAGATTATATAATAAATATATATGTACGTTAATTGTATCATACTAGTTTAAATAAATTTATACATCTAATGAATAAATATCATACAAGAGCAAATAAAATATAATAATATGTTTAAAGAGAGAGGATGTGCTTCTTTATCGTTGTTTTAAAAGTGGACAGTGTTTGAGCACACCTTATGGACACGGGCAAGTCATTCCATAGCCGAACTGCTTATCAGTATACAATCCGTATACATACTGAATACGTATGTATTTTCTAAATACACCCTTTTCCCAATCCCAGGGACAGATTCCAGTTAATATGATACAGCTGAAAAGCAGCGTTTGAGATGAAGCGACTGTCAATATAACTTTCATTTCCCTGCATAATTCATATTACTGGCCGTAATCTTCTTAATACACTAATGACCGCCTATAACTAAGCACAGTCTGTAATCAAAACGACCCATTGATAGCAAATCTATCGCATCAGCGCTCTCCCTCGATCGATCGATTCCAGAAAGAAATGAAATTATTTATCAACGTCGAAGAAAATGGCGGCAAAGATGGCCGTTATGATGACGTCACCATATAAATTGGAGGAAATTATTCGGGACTTGACCGATGACGATACTAAGGTTGGGTATCCACCAGTGATGTTCAAGGTTACTTACTAAGCGTTAAGCTTGATTAAAGCTAAGCTAGTAAGCTGTGTTCCTTGACCGTTTTTCTCAATAGAGATCTAAGTTTTGCAATGGACAATTTAGTTTAATATTCTGACCACTTATCATCATCTCAGAGTTAATCCCAGTCGCATCTAAAGCTTTTTCAGCTTTGGAGTCTGGGGTCCGCTGTACCAATCTAAGTGCTGATTTTGGCTAAACTTTGATATTTTCTGTGAAGCGACTGCTGTTTGATCTCCACATCCTGAAGGCGATATCGAAGCATTGCATTTAGACTAATTGTTGGAATTTTGAGGGCTCCAACAACCCGTAACCACTGCCATTAGATGTTTGCATGGCAACCGGGACCAACGTGCTTTCAAAAGCACGACTAGACCAGTGCAAATATTCATATTCATGCATACAAACATTTGTACTACGCAGGGATCGAACCCATGCCACGCCTCGCGTCGCTACCGCTACCTCTGACAATGAGTTACACAATTACTCTGCTGATCTCAGTCTCAAAAATACCTTTAAATTCTTTACATTATGTCAAGTTTTTATCGCCTATATAAAACTAAATTTCGAACGTTTTACATAATCTATAATGTTCCCACTGTTGGTCCAAAGGCCTCCTCTTGGTGAGTGGGCCGTAATCTACCATGCTGGCCCAGTGCGGGTTGGTAGATGTCACATGTCTTCGTAGTTTGTGGCTCGAGGACCTGCTAGTTTTTGGGTCAGGGTTGCGGGTTGGTTAAACAAGAAACCGCGGCCCTGGCCGTCGCACAGGCAAGTGAAGAAACACGGGTGGGTTTTAGTCAGTAAAAGTCTGACATACCCTTCCGCTCCGCCCAGAGCGGGAGAAGTCATTTGATGATTTCCCATCCCAAAAGGACCTGCTAGTTTCCTCACGATATTTTCCTTCACCGTTTTAAGAGCAATGATGAGCTTGTAAGTCGAGGCAGTTTTCACTAGGCCACCACTGCTAATCCAAACGTTTCAAATTACATTAGCCTTTGATTTAGAAAGGACCTTCAGGTTTTAATTCTTCATCCATAGAAGCCGTGTCCTTGGTATGTATGTGCCTAACCTCTTCAATACACGTTGTGTTATATAACTAGGATTTTAGTCTCTGAGACTAAAAATCAGATTTCTTATTTTATATAATTATAAACTAATGCTTGAGCGGAATCCCGCCTGATGGTAAGCAGTGATGCAGTCGTTGGTGGTAAAGAGCGCTAGTTGTTTTTTTTTAATAATTATAAACTAGCGCTTGACCGTAATCCCGCCTGATGGTAAGCAGTGATGCGATCGTTGATGGTAAAGCGCGCTAGTTTATTAAGAGCCTATTCACTCAGAAAAACTGATCAAATAGGAAGGAAGACGGCAGTTGAGCGAGGTGATGCAATATTAAACCCAACAACACGACTAACGATGCTGCGCCAAAGGGAGATTGATCTGAAGACCCTCCACGATCAAACTCGCATCCCGGCACACATCGCAACACAACAGCTCAGACCCGTCCTCCGTACGGCTTCACCAGACATCATGCCGGAATACGACAAATCGCTTGGCGGCAAGGCTTTGTCTGGTGGATGGTAACTTCTGCCGGCGGCCGATGTTATGGCCTGATGATTAAGAATCTATTAACTCTGGTTTTGGAGACACTTAAATTGTAGTCAGACGGAAATGCCGCCGCTGGCAATTGTTCCAGTTCCTCGACAAAAGATGAGGCGAAGCCCTTCATCCGGATCGTATTGTTGTCAACAATGTAAGGGTAAGGGCTACTCGCCATACGACGGGTCGTCCGATGATGGGACGGAGATGGGGGAATCAAATCATTAGTTGCATTGCACACTCTCCAAAATGCATCCTATAGAACATCGACAGGCTGGCTAGCTGGCTGGAAAATTTGATTAACATTGTTTGGCCATGGTTACCGATATCTAAATACCAGAAGTCTTATGTTTGTAGATTCTTGATCTATGTACGTCTAATATGTATATGTTCTACATCCCTAGTTAAAACTTCAGTGAAGCTAAATTTATTCCACAAAATCCTTAAACACACACCCAGTTAGATTACTCAACCAATCTCAAACACAATTTAATCACTGGGAAAGCCAAGTTCCTTGCGCATTCAATAGAACGATTGATCAATCAATTAATTGATTGGTTTAATAAGAGAGTTTGGTTAGTAGTGTACAATTACATACGCAGCGTAAACCCATTTGTAAGTCAGTATCCTATGGTATCGAGTTAAGTGCAACCCCCTCGCGAGAAGTAATTTCAGACATTGATTGAATTCAATGAATTGATTTACAATTGTAATTTATTACAATGAACCCATTATATTTCGTAGTAGGGGGGTGAATAATTGAGTGCGGTATCTACTTATCCTTGTTTGTTGTGGGTTATACGATTTTGTGTTTACAGAAGATGAGCTTATGGTTCGAAATCCTTTGTAGGTAATTGCTGTTAGAGGTACAAATAAAATATTTCAGCCTTTCGTATTTACCAGCGACTGAATATATGAATAAAGCCTTCTTTTGAAATCACTAAAACGTGTGATGGTTAATAAATAATAATGATGAAGAATTTCATAAAATTGTGTTATAATCAGCCTTTACTGTTCCCACTGTTGGGATAGAACGAGAGGGTAGATTGGGCTGCAATCCACCATACGAGCCCAGTCTGGGGTGGTAGTTGTAATAGTAATTTTTGGTTCAAGGTACTGCGGATTTCCTTACGATGAGTTCCTTTTCCCCTTTGAGTCCAGTAGTAAAAAAGAGATAATGCAAAACACAAATAGGAAAGCATCTTTATAGTTCCAAACTCACAATCTACACATAATATACACACTATTAACAATCTTCTCCACTTCTTCAAACCTGCCTGTTCGGTTATCGAATGAACAAAAACACCCATCTTCTGCATTCCATCCTTTAACACACATCCTTTAGACGGCATTAGCCCAATCCTGTAACCTACATACATTGACTGAACTGATCACCCTATATTATCTTTTTATGCCCAGCTAGTTGCTTTTCTCGAATCGGCTTTATAGATGTTCATAATGTTAAACTCAACAACACGACCAAAGATACTGTACCGGAGAGAGATTGATCTGGAGACCCTCCACGACCAAACTCCAGACACAAAAACATTTGGCACATCGTACCCGGCACACATCGCAACAAAATTGCTCAGACTTTGTACGGCTTCACTAGACATCATGCCGGAACACGACGAATCACTTGGTGGCAAGACTTTGTCTGGTGGGTGGTAACTTCTGCCGACAGCCGATGTTATGGCCTAGCACCTTCCTTCAAGCTATAGCATTCGCAAGTGATGAGGGGCAGACGTTATGACGCCCCTTTTTATTAAATGATTTTAGATTTTAATTAAAATAAATTGAATTAATCAATCTCAGAAATGAAATATCCTACACTAACCAAATTTATTAAAAAAATAATATATTGCGTGGAAATATTCCACCGCATTGATGTCAACTGGTAATATAGTCTCTTGGAAATATTTTGTCTTTGTTTTTTTTTAAGACGATGACAAAATATATCTTTCTTTTTTTAAATATATAAAGACAAAATATATCCAAGAGACTGGCGGTATTACTACGTTGTATGTTCAGTAATGCTTAACCTCTGGCAGGCAAAACCCAACCCTTAGGTCTCGGCAAGTGTCATCCAGCAATTCAAAGGTTTCATTGGACAGGCAATGAGCAATCGGATCTCACAGCCCGAGAATTACAAACTCAAACGACTCGAAAATATAATTTCCGATAAGGTTAGAATTTTTTCCGAAAATATAGAATAGAATAGGCTACTCTTTACTATGTACCCTATATAAATTACAGAACATCTATACGAATATATAAAGCTGAAGAGTTTGTATGTTTGTTTGAACGCGCTAATCTCAGGAACTGCTGGTCCGATTTTAAAATTTCTTTTTGCGTTGGATAGTTCATTAATCCAGGAAGGCTTTAGGCTTTATAACATAACAGAGGGTAGATTGGGCTGCAATCCACCATACGAGCCCAAGGTACTGCGGATTTCCTTACGATTAGTTCCTTTTCCCCTTTGAGTCCAGTAGTAATAAAGAGATAATGTAAAACACAAATAGGAAAGCATCTTTATAGTTCCAAACTCACAATCTACACATAATATACACACTATTAACAATCTTCTCCACTTCTTCAAATCTGCCTGTTCAGTTATCGAATGAACAAAAACACCCATCGTCTGCATTCCTTCCTTTAACAGAAGACGGCATTAGCCGAATCCTGTAACCTACATACATTGACTGAACTGATCACCCTATATTATCTTTTTATGCCCAGCTAGTTGCTTTTCTCGAATCGGCTTTATAGTCCGTCTAAGTTCATAAACCTCAGAATTAAAGAACTCCTTCATATGGACAAAAGAATTCATCCTTGAAAAGTATTGGAAATAGTTCTTTATAAAAATACACACAGAGGCATAATATGGTCACGTTTTGTTTCCCACGGGGAACAAATCATCATCATCATCATCATTTCAGCCGAAAGACGTCCACTGCTGAACATAGGCCTCCCCCAAGGTTCTCCACGACGACCGGTCCTGCGCCTTCCGCATCCAGCGGTTTCCCGCGACCTTCATCAGGTCGTCGGTCCACCTTGTCGGGGGCCTACCCACGCTACGTCTTCCGGTGCGTGGTCGCCACTCGAGAACCCGTCGGCCCCATCGGGCATCGGTCCTACGGGCAATGTGTCCAGCCCACTGCCATTTTAGTGTTGCAATACTTCGGGCTATGTCGGTTACTCTCGTTCTTCTGCGGATCTCCTCATTCCTGATTCGATCGCGCAGTGAAACCCGAAGCATAGCCCTCTGCATGCCCCAAGCATAGTCATTGCCCTTTGAGTGACTTTGAGCCTTCTTATAAGGCCCATTGTTAGCGACCACGCCTCAATTCTATAAGTCATCAATTAAGAATTCATCATTGAAAAGTATTGGCAATAGTTGTTTATAAAAATCGTAAGAAAAAATACACACAGAGGCATAATATAGTCACTTTTCTTCCCACAGGGAACAAATAAATAAATAAATTGTAATAAAAACATAGGTCACAATAAATGTATAAAATTGCTCAGTTTCTACGGTTATAAAAATTATTAAAAGTAAATGTGAATGTCGACTATAATGTCGAATACGACATCACATATTGCGAGAAGCATTATATTACGCAAGTTACGTTCTAAAATTAATGTTGGGACCACCCGAACTAGGTTCATTTAAACCCGTGTGTCAGAAACAATAATCCTTTCCACCTACAACGGTTACAACGATCCTATTTTTTGCCGATGTTAAATCATCAAATGAACTCTCCCGCTCTGGACGGATCGAAAAGGCGTATCAGAATTTAACTGACCAAAAACCACCCGTGTTCCTTCATTTGCCTGTGCGCCAGGGGCACGGTATCTATTTCGAACATCTCATGGCGCTTGCAGGCATCGACACGAAATTTAAAAAAGCATCAAAAACATACAATGGTTCTTAAGCTTCATTTTGCTACGTTGAAGTTTATACATGTGGTCCATACACGCAGGACGGTTGCAAAAACTACGCACTTGACCTTTTTAAAGATCATCACCACGGAAGAGACGCCTTAGAAGGGCGAAATATAGTGATATATTATAACCTCCTATAGCATAAACTCTCTCACTTGTAAATTGTTATTTGGGGTTCAACCATCCTTTTTTTACGAGTGGTAAATCATCTAATGACTTCTCGTGCACTTGGTGAAACAGAAGGGCGAGTCAGAGTTTTACTGACTAAAACCCACCCATGTTCTTTCAATTACCTGTGCGCTAGGAGACACGATGTCTGTTCCGAATTCTTTCTTTTCCCTGGTAGGCATACTTTTCTTTGAAGTGGCCTCAAATGCGCACGTCGACCCGGACCTGATCATTACCGCGCGGCGAGTTGCCCACTGCCCGCCGCCCGCAAGCGCTTACGGCTGCTAGGAGCTTGATGATGTCTCCCGATCAGGGCGTCTCCTGCGGTGGCTAGGGTGTTGAGGGCGCTGAGATTTCCGCTCCCTTACGCGCTTCGTCTTCTTCTCCCTTCGCTCATGATCTCAATTTGATCAAATCTTCTAGCATACTCTTAACAATTTTACTACGACATTTCAACTAAGCTGTTGAAAATATATTGTCGTATCAAAATAATACTCAAATGAAACGATGTAATACGTATAAACGACTCATATTTGAACAAAATACATCACAATCCCAATGAAATATCACTGTTCATGAAACTCGTAATGAAGACCATTATTTATTAAACGCTTTTTGACTTTTATGGGTCGTTATTTCGAAGCTTAAAGTTTGAAAACCATCTCATTATCAGTATAATTACTGAATCAATCAACTTTAATACAATCGACTTTCGAATGAATATCTGAACATTTCATGGTTCAATTATAATGCTTAATTGACTCCAGGCCTTAAATAACCGTCGATCCGTATGAGTTATTAGTAATTGGAACTCGTGATATAATCAACTTATAACGCTTGATTTATTTATTTTGTAATATTGATAATTAAATTATTATAGCATACGTGTAGGTACTCAACTTTGGTAATAAATTATTGATAATGTGTAATGATTCGTGTACGATGAATTAAATCAAATTGTTTTTCCTTAACTGAGCTGTACGCAGTCAAGTAAATATTTCCTTTTTTTTTGATGTGAATGAGTAATCATATTCTCTGGGTGGAGCAGAAGGACGTGTGAGACTTTTACTGACTAAAACCCACACGTGTTCCTTCTCTTGCCTGTGCGCCAGGATCACGGTTTATCTTCCAACCAACTCGCAACCCTGACCCAGGAATCGGTATTCGTGGACCCTGTCACGATATGCTGACACCTCTTTGAGGCACCGGTCCTTACTGGCCGGCGAACGACCCACTGCTCACCGCCCGCTAGTGCCTTCGATGGCCGGGAGTTTGATATTGTCTCTCGATCAGGGTGTCTCCTGCGACGGTGAGAGGCGTGAGAGCGATGAGATTCCTGCTCCCCCACGCGCTCTGCCTCCTCCTTTGGCAGCATTACTGCTTCGCTGAAGGAGGTGACGGGTTGCCATGCACTCTGGACCATGGCCTGGACCAGGGATCGAACCCGCACCTCCTTACCCAGCGGCCGCGATCGCTACCGCTATGCCACGGAGGCTGTACACCAACATTACGACTAAATATCAATTGAGTGACAGGTAATGAAAATATGATAAGATGGTTATTTAACTAGAACAAAACCTAATCAAGTACTTGACCAACACAATGATATTTCCCAATATTATTGCCAACATAATGAAACGTGTCCATGCAATAAATTACTAGCAATATTATTGCAGCTAACTTCCACAGTCATGAACAGCCGTACTGTGCTGATAACGTAAGTTATTACTGATATTATTGTACTTCATCATTAATTTGTTTTACTGTTGTTGTAATGGTAAATTGGATTAATGAAAAGTTTTTTCTATTCCTGTTGCGTGTTGACGTATTCTTACCGATTGGTGTTTTTGTTAATGGAATGTGTATTTGACCGAATCTTTAATATGTATCCTCATAAATTGCATTTCTTTAAAATATTACTCTTATTTAATGATATTTTTATGAACCTTAAATATTTATAATAGCTAGCTTAGTTACAAAGACAAAACTATTTTTGCTTTGTGTAGATTCAATTTCTTAGTATTGTATAATTGCATGGCACACGTGTGAACACAATGTTCTTGCTGTAAAGCATCTATTTGTTGGGTTAGTCTTTTTTGTTGTTGTTTTTTTTGTGTGTCTTCCATAATGGACGCTCTTAGCGTACAATATATTTCTGCATCGTTCTCACACGGTTGATTTCAACATGAATGATGTAATCAAATATTTGTATCAATAGCTTGATAATTTAAAAGAGTGTACATGGAGTTTCTTGCCCGTTCTTCTCCATAGGTACCTACTCTTTGGAATGGGCGACTAGCTTCACCTTACTGACTGACCGACCTTCTGACAATTCAAAAGTGCCTGTAACTGGTTAATTTGAAATAAATGATTTGATTTGATTTGTACAGCCACAAACCGTAAGAAAAATCAATAAACTTAAAAAAGGCTCGTTTTCTAGTATCTTTAATTAGAAAAAAAAAAACTAAAATACAGTACATCGACATCATCTTATATCATTTTCATCTTATATTATCAGTTTGTATTGTTTTTAAAGTCGCTTGTGTTACTGTTGTTTTTTTTATAAACTTTTTAATTTGCACCTATAAGTTGTGATTATATCCCTTTTAGTACAAATCTATAACTATAAAGATAAAGAGTAATTAACTAGCATCTATAGGAATTATTGAAATCGGTTGGAGCTATATTGATTTATTCGTCTTTGTCTCTTTCTCTCTCTCTCTTCCTTTGTCACACACATACTTAATACAAATTTAATACTTATACGATTCTCTAATACATGTTATTTTCAGAACTGGAACATCATTATTTTTTTTAATAATTAAAAACTAGTTCTTGACTCAACTCCCGCCTGCAGTGATGCAATCGTTGATGTAAAAGCGCGCTGGTTCATTAAGAGACTGTTAACTCAAAAAATAGAACTGATTGAATAGAAAGAAAGACGGGTAAATTGGATTAAACTGGAAATCCCTAGGTATCAAATAAAAAAAAGAACCATCAATAGCTATTCAACTAAATGAAAGTTCTAAGGTAATAAACATAAAATACAGTCAAATTGCGAATCTCCTCCTTTTTTGAAGTCGGTTGAAAAGGTTCTATCGTTATCAAACCAAACACCCAAAACGGAATGAAAGAAAGGCAATTGAATGCAGCTGAAATGAGGATACTAAGACGGATGTGTGGTGTTACTTGAATGGATAGAATAAGGAATGAGTACGTCAGAGGAAGTCTGAAAGTGGCTCCGGTAACTGAAAAGTTGTTTGGAGATTTCCACACAATTTTCCTCAATCCTCCTCATTCCTTCCTCTATACAGTATGTTAAGAAAACCCTGTCCGACCCGTGAAGGTGTTGTTAGGAATCGATAACTGATTCTACTAATGCATACAAAACCTGGCTAAACCTAAAAAAATACCCCCTAAAAAATAAATATTTCGCAAAAAGAGGTAACTTAATAAATGTGCGTTAAAGCACCCTTCCGGGGGCGGCGGGCGGTATAGCACGCGGCACGTGGTCGCATCGCTATTCGCTCATAATAATACTGGTGTTGTCACTTTTTTTTAAATTACCAAATTTCGGGGAAGTTGGAATAAATTCGCGGGAAAAAAAGATTATTTCAAAATTCATTACTATTGTTACTATGATGCTTACGTAAAATGTTATATTATATTTGGTCATGTGTTTACCTAACCTTTATTATCCTTATGGGTCGGACAGGGTTTTCTTAACATACTGTATAACAGGCATACGGGCATGCGATACGGAGGACTGTGAGTGCTGATTCTCAGCCTAATTCGAATAAATGACTTTTGATTTTGAGGAAAATAAATATGTGGTGAGTCTTGGGTATGAATGCTGATGGCTATAATAAGTACGGGAAGACCAAAGTGCGTGGACGATGATAAGGCTCGAAAGGGGGCTCTAATGAGATGATCATCATCATCATCTCAGCGTATAATCCCGGTTGCATCCGCGGCTATCGCGTTGGAGCCCAGGGTCCGCTTTCCTACACTTACGCACGATCTTTGGCATCCCGTGGCGTGAGATTTTTGACACGCATGCCATCTCTTACGACGTCAAGCCAGCACTTCTTTGGTCTACCTCGCTTATTCCGGCCCGGTGGAGGCGCCATGGCAAGACATTTGTTACCCACGTAGCATGCCATGGTTTTCGTAAGACGTGACCGTACCAGCGTAAGCAACCCTCTTGCAGTTTGTCTGCTATGTCACGGACACGAAGACCGCCACGGATGCGGGAGTTCCTGATGCGGTCTTTCCACGTAACTCCACACATCCACCGCAGCATATTCATCTCTGTGACACGCAGCTCCTGTTTATGTCGCTCAAGCACAGGCCACGCCTCACTGCCATACAGAAGAACAGGTCTAATGGTCTTATAGACCTGTCCTTTAAGCTTAACCGGCACCGCCTTTAATGAGCTGATGACATCAAATAAATTGGGATAAGCCTCTAAAGTGCCCATGTCTGTAAGGCGTGCTCAAACTCTGTCCACCATGGTAAAAACCATGGTAAAAAAATATTTCCTTTCTCTTTATTCTTTATTGTACACCAATCAAACATCGAGCAAAAACATTAAACACAAAAAAGGCATTCAACGGGCGGCCTTATCGCTAATGCGATCTCTTCCAGGCAACCAAAGAATGGACAGATTCTCCTGAACCACAAATGGGACTGTCATTGGTGCTAATATTATTACTACAATATACTAAGGTAGATACACAAATACATACATATACATAAATAAGATACTGAACATAACAAGTAAACAGATAAATTAGCGAAAAGTGTTTGTTGAACATGATCATAATGACAAGTAGTAATTTTTTTTTATTTGCTTTTGAATGATGTTTATTAATTAGATGTATATATTTATTAGACCAGTATGATACAATCAACGTGTATATTTATTATATAAACTATGTAAATAGTACACTGTAGACTACCTACATTATTTCTCTCTCCTTCCTTTTACTATTACATCCAAAGGTTGTCTGTAAAAGATCGTTCTTAGCGATAAGACTGCCCATTGTGTCACCCTTTGTAAAATCTTTATATTTATGTTTTTGTAATCTATATGTTGTACATAATAAAGAGTATTCTATTCTATTCTAAAGTAGGAGTGTGCGGGTTATATTCCAGGACAGACAAGTACCAATGTAACTTTTCTAAGTTAGATGTACTTTCTAAGTATATCTTGGACACCAATGACTGATTAGAAGGTGAAGGAAAAACATCTTGAAGAAACCTGGACTTTAAGTATGAAATCTCCAACATTGAGCAAGCGTGGTGATTACGCTCAATGCTTCTCTGTATAACTATTCCAACCTCGGGGTAGAAGATCAAAAAGTAGGTATTTTAGAGGACCAGTTAAATATCTCGGTTTGTTTTTTACACAATAACTCCCTAAAATTTTCCTTAATAAATTAAAATGAAATATTAATTGACGGGTCTTTGTAACTTTACTAAGAACTATAAACATTTAAAGTTAAATTACCGTGAACTTTCGGTAATTGACGACTGAAAAAGCTTTGTCGCCGGATATCAAAATAATGGCTGATATGGGCGCTCTGTCATATTTTGTACGAGAATTTACTCGTGTATCACAGGGATATTATCTGTTGAAACATTTTAATTTTGAATGTAAATTTCAAATCAATGTTCGGTTTTTATTTACCGTAGCCATTTTGAGTACATATTGCACGATATAGAGAGACCAACTAATACTAATAAATTTATTTGTCGGTCTCCGTGGCGCAGCGATCAACATGCCTGCTTGCGACGTGGAAGTCCCGGGTTCGATCCCCAGCCAGGTCATGATGGAAAACGAGTTTTTCCTGATAGGCCTGGGTCTTGGATGTTTATCTATATATGTATCTATTGTAAAATATAGTATCGTTGAGTTAGTATCCCATAACACAAGTATCGAACTTACTTTGGGGCTAGCTCAATCTGTGTGATTTGTCCGTATATATTTATTTATTTAACTCAAATTATTCACTGATTTAGTTCATAAAAATTTTCTTGACACTTGACATTTTATATTTAACCTAGCATGATCTCCTAATACATAGTATCCTATGTCTCAGGCGATAAAGAGGTATGCTATGTAAAATATTTTGTATAAATAGTCATAAAAATTATGTATACAATAAGAAGGAAAAAACACCTTATATGCACTAAAAAGCTGCAAACAATACAAAACTAAATCCTACGTGCTGAATTTTTAAGTATACTAACTTAGCTAACTCATCAAAATAAAGTTAATGAGCCTAATGTTGACTAGAGAAAAGATTCTCTTTAGTAATACCTATAGTACCAGAGAGAGCACAAAGATCTAAAACATTCGCGCTTTTGAAAGCTCAATTCTTGAAAGGCCCTAGTAACAGGTTATTGCCCTGAAGAACCGACCAAACACAAAAAATGAGAGGGTTTTCTAAGGGAAGATGAAGGAACAGCGCGGCCAGGTGATGCGATACAACAGAGAGTCGGAGAAACATAAAAAAACACGTGATCGAAGTAGCGAAGAGAAAGAAAGAAAGAAAGAAAATACATTTATTTAGCACAGACTAACAGACACACAATACATCCGATAAAGACAAACATTAAAAAGTAAAAAATAGTAATAATAAAATAAAGTAAATTGTTTAACACAATTTACTTTATTTTATTATTACTATTTTTTAACAAATTAATGTAGAAAACTAGCAGGAATGGAAAAGGCCCAGTTCAGCAAAAATGCCAGACAACTACCCCCTTATTCATAAAAGATGTTTAAAGTTAACTAGTGATTAACGATTCTTTAACCATACATTTTAGACGTTTGCACGTCACTTAACTTTAATCTTCGTTTATGAATAAACCCCTTAAACACTGTGGTGTATATTCATATAGGATAATTTAAGTTAAGTGACGTTAAAAGGTCAAAATTGAATGGTTAAAGAATTGCTAATCACACTAGTGCCTGACGCTGGTTTTCAACTGAACCTGATGTGAGGTGACAACCTGGTGTGACGGATGTAAAACAGTTGTATACAGCAAAGTCACTGGTGTATGCAAAAAAAAAAGATACAGAAAATAAAAACAAAAATAAAATAAATTTATGTTATATAAAAACAATGACGTATGATTATGAGTAATAAAATAGAAACAAAACAATACCAGTAAATAAATAAATAAATAATTTAATGGAAGACAATTTTATGCACGTTAAATAAAAATGAAAAACCAAAAACGCCGCCCAAGAAAAAGAAAAAAATTTGTAACGTCGTAAAAAAAACAGAAAGTCTCAAAACGAATGCAATGCAATTTAGAAGCTGTTAGTCGTAGGTTAGAACCCCGTCAGGTGCCTTACTTTGTGTAAATATTTTCATTACCACTGCTCTCAATACGGTGAAGGAAGACATCGTGAGGAAACCGGCATGTCCTAGAGCCAAAGACTTGGAAGACATGTGACATCTACCAACCGCCCTGGACCACCCACCATACAAAGCCTTGCCGCCAAGCGATTCGTCGTGTTCCGGCATGATGTCTGGTGATGCCGTACGGAGGACGGGTCTGAGCAGTTGTGTTGCGATGTGTGCCGGGTACGATGCGCCAAATGTTGTTGTGTTGGGAGTTTGGTCGTGGAGGGTCTTCAGATCAATCTCCCTTTGGCGCAGCATCGTTGATCATGTTCTTGGGTTTAACATTGCATCACCTCGCTCAACTGCCGTCTTCCTTCCTATTCGCTCAGTTTTTCTGAGCGACTAGGCTCTTACTAAACTAGCGCGCTTTACCATCAACGATCGCATCACTGCTTACCATCAGGCGGGATTTTGGTCAAGTGCTAGTTTATAATTATTAAAAAAAATTGGTTGTCTGTAGAACTCCGTCTACTGCCGATATTTGAACGTGACAACGTCTATTCGCTCTAGGGGTGGGGGTAAAGTAGGCGTGGACTCCGTGTGGCGTCAGATTCGGCCGTTACGGTGTTTTCGAGAATGACTCCACGCCGTACCAATTTAATAGACGTTGTCACGTCAAAAAAAAAAACCAGCGTGGTAGGGTACGATCCACTCCCTTTCACTGAGAAGAGGCTGGTGTCCCACGAGTAGGAACATCATAGGCTGATTGTGTTATGTTATGAATTCACTGGCGTAGGATTTTTACGTCTATTTTTTTTTCTTATAAATTATAAACCAGCGCTAGACCGCAATCCCGCCTGATGGTAAGCAGTGATGCGATCGTTGATGGTAAAGCGCGCTAGTTTATTAAGAGCCTATTCACTCTAGCCTTGAAGACACTCAAATTGTAGTGTGACGGAAACACCGTTGCTGACAAATTGTTTCAGTCCCTCGATGTACGCGGTATGAAGGAGGAAGCAAAACGCTTCGTCCGGATCGCAGTGGAGTCAACAACGTAAGGGTGGAAACTCGCCGTACGACGGGTCGTCCGATGATTTTTTCTCGGTGGTAGGCCATAACATCGGCCGCCGGCAGAAGTTACCACCCACCAGACAAAGTCTTGCCGCCAAGCGATTCGTCGTGTTCCGGCATGATGTCTGGTGAAGCCGTACGGAGGACGGGTCTGAGCAGTTGTGTTGCGATGTGTTCCGGGTACGATGCGCCAAGTGTTGTTGTGTCGGGAGTTTGGTCGTGGCGGGTCTCCACATCAATCTCCCTCTGGCGCATCATCGTCGGTCGTGTTGTTGGGTTTAACATTGTACCAGCTCACTCAACTGCCGTCTTCCTTCCTATTCATTAAGTTTTTTAAGTGAATGGGTTTAATAAACTAGTGCGCTTTACCATCAACGATTGCATCACTGCTTAACATCAGGCGGGTTTGCGGTCAAGCGCTAGTTTATAATTATTAAAAAAAAAAAGGTAAGCAGTGATGCGATCGTTGATGGTAAAGCGCGCTAGTTTATTAAGAGCCTATTCACTCTAGCCTTGAAGACACTCAAATTGTAGTGTGACGGAAACACCGTTGCTGACAAATTGTTTCAGTCCCTCGATGTACGGTATAAAGGAGGAAGCAAAACGCTTCGTCCGGATCGCAGTGGTGTCAACAACGTAAGGGTGGGAACTCGCCGTACGACGGGTCGTCCGATGATGGAACGGAGATGGGGGAATTAAATCATGCAATTCAATTCAACATTGAACAATTTGAACATGCTAATGCTAGTGCTTACGATTAACTTATTAAATCTAGACATTCCTTTAATTTGTAACTTCTGTTATACATATTTTTATCATTTTACATCTTCACCTTGTATTCTTTTGCGTGCTATGGATAATAGCCATGGTTCTGGGTAAAAAAAAAATGATTCTATTTAGTCCATCATTCAGATTATAGAATAATATGGGATACGTATATTTTGTTTTATCAAATCAATGATAATTGACAAATATAAAAGGCATCAAAGATCAGGAGTGGTGGCTGCTAACGTCACTGCTCGCTAAAAAGTGTAGCGTGCAGTGACGCCACACGAGTTTTCATCGCACTGTATCGTCTTCATTTTTTGTTTATATGAAAAAAGAAAAAATACGTGTCTAGTATTTTTTGGAAATTTGACTGACGGACTAATTTGTTTCTTTTAGTCAACTACCCTATTGTACATTTCCGAACAATCATCTCTCAAAAATGGTTATTAATATTTATCACAGATTTAATAAGCATTTTTAAAGCGTTATAGTGAATCGTGCGTCGCAGTCATCACTAATAAGCCAATACTGCTTTATTGAATCAAACAAAATTAGCACCAATCTCAAATAGCAGCAAAAGACTTTTTCTACCCATCTTTTGCTACGTACTTCAAGCTAAGACATCACAAATAAAATGTATTATATCTAATAAGTTCATAAGTATATTAGATAAAAATTCCCGACGTATAGAAGATACAACTTTATCGTCACTCCGAATAATACTCCCTCAACGACAATAGTCGACGTCAATAAGGTATTACGGTGCTATTGTAGCACTGTCTACGGCGTCGCCCCGTCTACGGCGTAGCACCATCTAAAGCGTAGCAAACATTTTAAGACTGTTCAGTATTCTAGTGATTGCAGTAAATAATTATATTTGAAATCATTAACTGAATTGTTACATTATTTATATACTTTTTGGTGAGCCTTGTTTGATTAAGTATGTAATGGAAGAGGGTCGTAAATACTTGTAATGTTTTTGCATAAATTGGCAAACCAAAAAAAAAAAATTAATAATACTTACTACTACGTCTATTCAGTTCAATTTCGACAGCCTCCGTGGTGAACACGGCCGTTGCGCAAGGAGGCGCGCGTTCGATCCCCGCGCAGTCCAAATATTTATATGCATGAATATGAATATTTGCACTGGTATGGTCGTGCCTCGGAGAGCATGTTAAGCCGTTGGTCCCGGTTGTCACACGAACATTTAATGGCAGTCGTTACGGGTTGTTGGAGCCCTCAAAAGTCCAACAATTGGTCTAACTGCAATGCTTCGATATCGCCTTCGGGTTGTGGAGGTCAGACGGCAGTCGCTTCACGGAAAATATCGAAATTTAGCCAAAAATGAGCAGTTAGACAGGTAAAGTGAACCCCATACTTCAAAGCTGAAAAAAGCTTTGGATGCGACTGGGATTGACGCTGAGATGACGAAGAAGAAGATTACGTCGTCTGAGAATATGTCGTCTGTTCTTTTTTGATTTAATCATACGTATGTTTTTCTATCGAAACCTAATTACAAAATTCTACCAAGAATGTTGTAGCGGTACCTACAAACGCCACAAAATGAACGACGCGTCATACTGACGTCACACGAATTCTACATCTCGCAATCAGAGTTTACCGTGCAATTAGCATACATACAACTTGCCAATTTCAACCATCGGGCAAGTGCCCGCCAGACATAACACACGTCTGGTCGGAGGATCCTCCCTTTTCTATGGAGGATGAGTGAGCTTTACTCCCTGTTCCTCATGCCTCCACAATGTCATTCAAGAAATTTTTACATTCCCATAACATATTGTGATTTTATGCAGTCGAGCAAAGCTCACCTCAATCAAAATTTCTCATAATATTGCTATTCAGCATCATCATCATCATTACCAACCTTTTATTGTCCACTGCTGGGCACAGGTCTCCTCTCATACAGAGAAGGATTGAGCGTAATCACCACGCTTGCTCAATGCGGGTTGGCAATTTCAGACTTAAAGTCCAGGTTTCCTCAAGATGTTTTCCTTCACCTTCAGTCATTGGTGTCCAAGACATACTTAGAAAGTACATATAACTTTAGAAAAGTTACATTGGTACTTGCCTCACCTGAAATCGAACCCGGGTACTCATACTTGAATGGCTGGTGTTTTAACCACTAGGCCACCACGACTTATAATAATACCAACTATAATAATACAATAATAATAACTTTAATATTGCTGTTAAAAGGACAAAATTAAATTAAATTAAAATTCATTTGTATTCAGATAGCTTGGATCCATACATTTTAACAAAGAAAGAAATTTGAATACATAAAAATTACCAATCAAATACAAATAAATGCAGTAATACAAGACAGCAATAATGTATTAAAACTAAAAATTAAAAACAAAAAATCCCAAGTCATAAATAATTTTCCTACTAATTTAATTTCCTCAAATAAATAAATAAACAAATGCACATAATTATATACAATCGTTACCGGACGCAGCTGGCCACGTGCCTGCGCGTGCCGCGTCTTTCTTTTACTTCAATAATTATACTAGTGCTTGACCACGCCGTTCGGTGATCGGCGGAAGAACGCGGTCCACTATGGTTGCGTTCCGTTTACTTTAAGTTTTTGGCAGCGTTCGTCGCCGACAAACATAAAAATCAGGGAGATATTGATAGATTAAGTTCGAAAATTCGCTCGAAATCTGATAGATACCTTCCCAAAATTAAACCATAAAAATCCTCAGATCAGTCAACAGAATCGCAATTACACCACATTCAAAAACTCGATCCTATCGTCATTTCGCCTCACGTAACACGAATCCGTTAGGTCTCCAACCCGTCTAGGTTGTCACGTTTAGGTCTAGAATTTCTCAATATTCAGATAAGGACCGTATATCTATAGATGTACAAACGCCATGGATAAGTGGTAAAATGGGAGTGGAACGAGGTTTTTCGAATTTTATAAACGATATCGCTCTGGTGCGTTTCAATTTTATTGAACTTTTTTCTTTCGTTTTATTTTAATAATTATAAACTAGTGCTTGACCGCAATCCTGCCTAATGGTATGCAGAGATGCAATCGTTGATGGTAAAGCGCGCTAGTTTATTAAGCCTATTCACTCAAAAAACTGAATGAATAGGAAGGAAGACGGAAGTTGAGTGAGGTGATGCAATGTTAAAACCAACAACACGACCAACGATGTTGCGCCAGAGGGAGGTTGATTTGGAGACCCTCCACGACCAAACTTCCGACACAACAACATTTGGATCATCGTACCTGGCACACATTGCAACACAACTGCTCAGACCCGTCCTCCGTACGGCTTTAAAGGTTTGTGGTGTGGATGTTATAGGTTGTGTAACCATTTTGTTTTTATTTATACTTTTACGTTTGGATTTTTGCCTATATGATGACTCGCCCCTTATTACGGAGGATAAATATGTAACTTGAACATAACATGGCATGGCAAAATGTGAGTGTCACTTCTTTCATACCCTTTGGGGATCGCAGGCCTGACTTTATGTTTGATGTGGTATTCACGTGTCTATTAAAGGTGTCCGTTACGGAATAACCCGAAGACTATATTTACTTTATCTCTGTTCATTTGACCTATATAATGTTGGTTTTTAATAGTTATTTTAGCTCTATTTTCCTCTTTAAACGACAATTTTTATATCTTACTGAGGGATTTAAGTTCTCGTAAGGCATTATGACTAAAATCGTTAGTAGCTAATTATTACAATTTGTTTTTTTAACAGTTTTCTATGTTTTACTTGACAAAGGAAATTTTCTTCTTTGATTACATATTATTATTATTTATTAAAATTATAAACTAGCCCTTGACCGCAATCCCGCCTGATAGAGTTGGGTTGCTGGGTATCTACAAAGTGTAACATAAAGGATATATACATACCAAGGGCATGGCATTTTTACATGATATCAAATCCCTTTCTATGTGTGCGTGGCTGCGCCCACGCGAGGTGTTTAACAGAAATTAAACAGGGCGTTCATAGCTGTAGAGTGTTTCACTTGTCACCCGCACCAAGTACATAACAGGTTTTTAATCCTATCTCTTTAGGAAGTTACGAGAAGAAACACCGCCTGTGATAGATTACTACGATACTAGGCGCACAGATTTTTTGAAGATATTTATCGTGATTTTGACAAGTAATGTGACGTGTAACGAGTAGTTATTAACGTATGTAGTGTGGTGCACGTTTGTTATGATTTGAATTTAAGAAACACACGGAACCGAATTTAGTATAAATTTTTTGAGTATTTTATTTTGAGTTGAAAACCTTCCGATATCATTTGATATCATGTAAAGATGCCATGCCCTTGATATGTATATATCCTTTATGTTACACGTTGTATAAGGTTTTTTCGTCATTACATTCATTACCTTCAAAACTGCTCTCTGTGCTCGTTCTGCCCTATGGAACCTGGTTTTCCCGACGCCACCTCAAGCTGCGATACAATAACTGATTACTGACTGACACAGTGCGAAGTAGACAATCTTGATAGTGTCAAGATCCGCTGATTCCCTAAGTCGTTTGAAGACATGAACCAGCCGCAAAGTCCTTGTTGTGCCAGTGTTAAGATGAAAGTCCCATTTGAGCCCTTTATCATACTCATACTGGAGAAGCTGGTGTTTTAACCACTAGGCCATCACGACAACTATTGTAACGATGGTGATGAACTAGTTAATAAATAAATTATTGGCAATTCGTAGGTGCAATTACCAGACAGCTCTACTCAATGCTTAATGGGCGTACAGATTTGAAGTTTTATTATATTCACTACATTTGGTTAAAGCAAGTTCATCTTAAAAAGTAAAATCCACTCAAACTTAGGAATAACCAAAACCACTAAAAAGCAGAAACACTAGCGGTCAAAAACTTTCTTTCATAATAAATGACCGTGATTTACTTGCTATTATTAAAATTTCTTGGCTCAACAAAATGTTTTCTCTCACAAGTAAAACTCAACAAGGTACTTAAATGTACTTTAAAGTTATGTACACCAACATTTAACTTAAACTTAGCATTATAAATAGTGCAAGGCGGGCGTTCTACTAACCCTGTTAGTCGACGGCGCACAGAGTTAGCGCTAAGATAAGGAGTAAGTAGGTTTTATAAATATATTATTGTGCGCACTTTGTAAAAACATATGCTTATCTTAGTATTAAAAGTGCGTACATTAAGTTTGAGCGTAATCACCACGTTTGCTCAATGGGGTTGGCGATTTCAGACTTTAAAGTCCAGGTTTCCTCAAGATATTTTCCTTCACATTGTAATCAGTCATTGGTATTCAAGATAACGAGCCCGCGCGCACAGACTAAATCACGCGGAACCTTGGACATGGGAAACTATGGAAGTGCTAAATTATTTTATTGAATCCAATCTGCATTATGTTTTTTGTCGAGTGGAGCGATCAAAAAGTAACGATAATGAGTAACATAAAGCAACGATTCTAGTTTAAATTTAATTTATGTTTCTACATAGTCTCCTCACAAGTTGATACACTTAGTCCAACGTTTCTCTAAACCTACAATATCCTTAAAAAAAAAAAACTTTCCCTTGGCTATCCCAAAATGCCCCTACAGCAGCCATCACCTCGCTGTCATTCTCAAATTTCTTGCCCCTGAGGCGTTCTTTGAGCCGAAAAAACAAACAAATGTCGCTGGGGGCTAAATCTGAAGAATAGGGTGGGTGTTTGACCAGTTCGAAGCCTTCTTCTCAAATGGCAGCCATCGCAACTTCGGCTTCGTGTCCAGGGGCGTTGTTTGCCCCGTTTTTTTCGGAGTTTGCTCCGTCTTTTTTCCTATATGGCTTCTCGTAGTCGTCTTATCTGATCAGCGTAGTAGGAGCCCGTTATGGTAGCTCCCTTTTCCAGGCAATCAACAATTATGATTCCCTCAGCATCGCAGAAAACGGACGCCATAACCTTGCCTGCTAAGCTCGAAACTTTGAACTTCTTCGGCGTCGGTGAGGATGGCCTTTTCCAAGCCATCGATTGATTTATGGTCTCAAAGTCAAAATAATAGATCTATGTTTCATCCATGCTCACAACCGGGACAAAATTTTTTCTTGTTCAGCCAGGAACTTTGCAAGATTGGTTCTTGAAATGTCAACTCGCTTTTTCTTCATTTCGTCCGTTAGCATTCTCGGTACCCAACGCATGGAGCCCTTCTTCATATTCATTCTTCGGTCTGCTAACACGATATCTTAATTTTTCAAATCAGCGTGTTTCTCATTAGTAGATTTTTTTTTTTTCAAACAGAGGTACTTGATGACGCATCTCACTTCGTGTTTCGCCATCTTTGTGTTGTCGCTCCGATTGCTGGTTATTCAAATGAATGTAGCTTCTCCAAATGATGTCCTATTTCCACAATTTTTAGCTGGGTAGTAGTGAAGAACCAAAGATACGAAAATTATTTTTTTTATTTTAACTTTTTTACAAATACCCGCGTATCGTTACTTCTTGATCACCCCTAGTACTTACAAAGTACATAATATGTACTTTGTTGCCTAGAGGTAGTACCAATATAAATTTTCTAAAGTTATTTAAATACACACATCAAAAGTGTCTAGGGATCAACATATATTTTTGCAATAACTTTTCTCCTGATTGATATTAATTAAAATTTTCTTTAAGGATTCATCAAATAAAGTGTTTTCGTTTGTCACAGTAACGATAAACCAAGTCACCTTTGCATTAATAAAGAAATTTGCCATTTTCCTAATAAAGGGATATTTGACATTTGAACCACTAACACAAAAGTTCGAAAAAAAGACTGAAATAACAGTTTTCTCTAAAATTTTATTGGGTAACTTAAACAATTAATAATCCGTGTTTCTACCGCGAACACTAACAACACAAGAACATCGGTTTGGCATACTCAAAATGAGTTCATCCAAATCACGCTGTGGAATGGCCGCCCATGTTCGTTGCAACAACAAAAAAGGTCTTCTTGCGACTGGATACCCTCCATATTCGGCAGAGCTCTTCTCTGTAGCATATCCCATGCATGCTCAATCGGGTTCAAGTCTGGCGACTGAGCAGGCCAGGGCAGGACATTGATGTTAGCTGCGGCGAGAGTCTGTCTTACAACTCTTGCGGTGTGCGGTCGTGCATTATCATGCATTAACTGAAATAAGGGACCGATTTGCACTTGTAGAGGAACGATGACGTCTGATACAATCGTCTCAGCATAAATTTGAGCGTTGAGGTTGCCTCTGATCCAAATCAACTCAGTTCTTCCGCCGATCCAAATACCCGCCCATACCATGATGGTTCCACCACTATAAGGATGGACTTCCTGGCAGGATTTTAATCGCTGTTGGCGTCCAGGGGTTCTCCAGTGTCGTATACGTCTTGTATCCGGTCTCATAGCAAAACGAGACTCATCAGAAAAGCACACGAAACGCCATTGTTCTTCTGCCCAATTTCTGTGTTCAAGAGCCCATTGATATCGAATCCTACGATTGTGCATTGCTATAGGTGGTACCCGTAGCGGTCTTCGGGAATGAAGGTTCACTTCATTCAAGCGGTTTCTGACTGTTTGGTCGCTAATTAAGTTCCCTGAAGAGTGATGAAGCCTCACGGCTAACATCATGGCGGTTATTGTTGGAGCTCTTCGAGTTAAGATTTGAATGTATCGGTCTTGTCTCCGTGTGGTGCAGCGATACCGTCCTCCATGGCGCTCAGCCACGGTACCAGTGCTTCGGTAACGTGTCCAAAGTCGACTGATAACACTCTGACTTGTATTCAGAGCTAAAGCCACAGTACGTTGCCGGGAACCAGCTTCTATCATTCCCACGGCTCTGAGCATTTCTTCCCTGCTTAAATGACGTCGCCGCTCCATAATAGCGTTGGTTTTAATCAGTAGTAGGGAAACAGTAGCACTAATAATGTCTTCAATGCGTTGTATGTTTTTATAGGGAAAATATTGACAGCTGATTTTCATCTTTTACTCGAATTTGATTCACAGTTCCTGATTCAAATTATGAAATGCACCAAAAAGGATCCATATAAATTTATAAAATCATAAATTTATTATAAAGCCACATCTCAATCTCAAGAAATCCGCATAAAAATGCTTGATCCCTAGACACTTTTGATGTGTGTATTATATATAAGTTTAGGAAAGTTATGTTGGTACTTGCCTGACCTGGAATCGAACTCACTCACTCATACTTGAGAGGCCACTAGACCACCCGGACCCTTACGGATACCCTTCTCTGTATGAGAGCAGATGCCCAGCAGTGGGACGATAAAAGGTTGATGATGATGACAAAAACCTTACAAAACCTTAGAAAACTCAAGTTTCACTTAAGACTAGTTTCAACCAATCAAATAGCTTCAAACAAGATTTAGGTAAAGCTTGAGTTTTGAGTGAGGTTCTTAAAAACGGACCTAAGCGTGTATTAAACTGAAACAGGTTCCAGGAAATTAATGTTCATTTATCAAAATACTAAGTAAAAAAAAAGACGGGAAGATTCACAATGTGGATGCACTATCTACAAGAAACTAACGTGTGATGTTATTACCTCAATTTAGGAAATAATGCCGCGTATAAGGCTTCATTATTTTGTGCAGTGGGAGAGGTGCAATACCTTACGAGGTTCATACGTGTCATGCCCACCTCAGACATGCCCTAATTACGAGTCGGTGCATTGCGTCCATCACTCAAAGACAATTTTTCACACGCTCGTAATTTCACCACGAAACTCCATGGACACTCTTTTAAATTATCAAGCTATTGACACAAATATTTGATTACATCATTCATGTTGAAATCAA
Source organism: Sesamia inferens (assembly GCA_037179545.1). Lineage (NCBI taxonomy): Eukaryota > Metazoa > Arthropoda > Insecta > Lepidoptera > Noctuidae > Sesamia > Sesamia inferens. The sequence continues at coordinate 5,003,884 of CM073936.1, read as the reverse complement.
ACTTGTGAGAACGATGCAGAAATATATTGTACGGAAATGAGGAACTGTAAGTGGACTTAACGTTTTTGCTTAAGCAAAATCTAGAAACGCAATGGTAAGAACAGGTCGCGTATTCTAAATGCAACAGAAATGGAATGTTATGTCGAGTAGGGCGACAACAACGTTTGTTATTTGTAGAATGTTGAGACATCACGCACACATATCCACACTAGCTGCGAGCACGCACAATTCATAGTAATATAATAATACTTAGCATGCCGCTGCAGTTTTGAACATTTACTAAGTATTCATCTTCGTTTTATTATTCCAACTATTAATTATTCCAATTTCTAGTACTATTTGGAGTCTGGTTTCATATACAGTGGTAGCAGGATTTACTGTCCGGGTATTTTCACCTTCCTGTCGATACTGAATCACCATGTTGCGTGGCGTCTTCCTCTTTACAGGCAAATAATATCTCTAATAGTAATATCTCTAAGTGAAATCTCTATAAAATGTAGAAAGTTTGAAGACACTTTGTACATTTTATAGAGATTTCACTTAGAGATATTACTATTAGAGATATTATTTGCCTGTCTAGAGTGAATAGGCTCTTGTTATTCTAGTGCACTTAACCATCAACGATTGATTAGTTTTTAAGAGAAAAGGCTCTTAATTAAATAACATGCTTTACCATCAACGATTGCATCACTGCTTACTATCAGCTGGATCGCGGTCAAGCACGCGTTTATAAAAAAAAAATTACTTTAATTTATACTAAAGCAACCTGACCCAAAATACAAATTGACTAGTTAAAATTTTAAATATTTATTTTATGCGTCGAGAAATAAGTATATTGTACCAAACTTAAAATATGTTTGAGATAAAACGAAACTGAAATAAATATCAGCTGGATGATTGATGCTAATTTACGTCAAAGAGGACACACTCTATGAGAGTGGAATCCAATTATTTTATTTTTATTTCTCTGCTCTACTTTTAAATTTGATTAAATAAAGTGCTATATTTTTCTTCCCATATTAACTTAATCATTTAAAAGCATCAAGGCTTCAGAATGTTCTTTTTTTTAATACAGAGAATTAATAATTTTATTTTTTTTAAATTAATAAGTTAATAAGAAGGCGCGCGCAGAGGTCATAATTTCTTTTCATTCCTGATTTTACACTTTATATTGATAAATGTATTTATTATGCATTCAAATATGTCTCTGTAGTTGTATATACTGTGTGTTATATGCCTGTTTAAATAACTGAAAAGTAATTCTCGCAATTTAAATACTGTTCACAATGAACTGCGCGATTAACGCAGTGGTTAAGCTATTGACTGCTGCGCTACGTGTCCTTGGTTCGATTCTCGTACGGAACAAATATTTGTACGATCTACATGTTAGTTGTTCCGGGTCTGGATGTTTGTGTATGTGATTTATATGTTTGTAAATGCACCTACGATACAAGAGAATTTCCTAGTGTGGGGCAACGTTTTTTGTACAAAAAAAAAATCTATTTTCAGTCTGAATCCGTTGAAAGCACCTATAACTTTCTTGCATTTTTAGACGAATTTCTGATATTGAATGGGTGTTTTGTAACGGAAAATGGCCGTCAGGTATCAGACAAAAGCTTTTAGTAACCTAATATTATGTAACATTACAACATCAACAGCAGTATCCGATAACAGATTTTCCATAGCAAAGTCATCCTATTATTTTCTTCAGGCATAGGCCTCCACTTGGAAAGGCGGAGTAGGCAGTACATCACCACGCGGGCCCTGTGCCATGTCGGTTTTCCTTCGCAGTTTTGTAAGCAGTGATGATGAAATAATTTATAAAAAGTTAAGTTAACCACCACTCGGTTAAGTGCACCACTCGGTTAAGTGCACAAAAAGTGGTTAAGTGCACCACTCTATGTACATATCTTCTTCCGAACGCTCGGGGAATACGACCGTTGCCGAACAGTGACGAAGATTTCTATGCGCATTATCATTTTGGGAGACCTGTACAGTCCTTCCTTGAGTTCAAACCCACGACCTTCATCCCGTAGTTAGGGCTCAAAGGTCTACTTACCAAACATTGTCATTATAATTATCATTATCTTGATCACTCACATCACTCTTCTGCTCTTATACCAATTTTCGGGCACGGAGCTTCTTACACTGCTTCACAAAGGCCTTCCCCAAGGCTTTCCACGATAACCAGTCTTGTGCTGCCCGCATCCATCGGTTTCCCGGGACCCACACCAGGTCATCAGTCCACCTTGTTGGGGGCCTCCCTACGCTGCCTCTTCCTGTACGTGGCCGCCAATCCAGAACCTTACTGCCCCATCGGCCCGGCCATAGTTACGGAGGAATCTATCTTTTCTCCCATACGACTCTTTTAGTTTTCATCTTAACAATCAATACCTTTCAAAGTCAAATCATCTTTCACAACGTCACCCCGTCTTTCTTTTGGTCTTTCTATAGCCATCCACTTTCATAATATATCTTCATAAAAAAATCTGTACTTAAAATCCAACTATAATACCAGCTAATAAGTCAATACCCCCTTTATACCTGAACACATTATACCAAACTTTTAAGCCTCCCCATCGGCCCAATTTTTCACATCTCGTCCCGAATTTCAGGTCCAGTATCTATCAACGGAGAGTGGACACATTCGGTATTAATCATTTTTATTGGACAAGAGGTCCCTTTATTGATTGTCGCGATGATAAAAATACCATTAACTCAGTTGGTGTGTCGTTATTCCGCATCGTAATGTTGCGGGTTCGATGCGCTGAAATGTTTTTTTTTTCGGGGTGAAATTAATGACGGCTCTTTTAGGGCTGGTCATTCATTAGTCAATGGGTGATTGCGTTGATTGGTCGTTGATGGTTGATCGGTGAAATGTTGGGGTTTTAAATTGATATTGATTATTTATATTGCACTCCCCTTTCTAGAAACATACCATGGAGAAAGAAAAAAAAAATACCCGATGTGCGAATTAATATGTTATTACTTTATTTAGTACTAGCGGTCACTCGCGACTTCGTTCGCACTTTTTTATATGTTCCGCTGTGGTTAGTCGCAGCGTAATATCATATAGCCTAAAACCTTCCTGGATGAATGGGGTATCCAACGCAAAAATAATTTTTCAAATCGGGCCGGAGGTCCTGAGATTAGCATGTAGAAGAGTTTGTTTGTCAAACAAACAAACAAACTCTTCAGCTAATATATTAGTATAGATAATAAAAATAAATATTGTTTCATGTTTTTAGTAAACAAGTTTATTTGGATGCTTGAACAGATTGATAATAACTAGTTCAAGTATCATCATCATCATTTCAGCCGAAAGACGTCCACTGCTGGACATAGGCCTCCCCCAAGATTCTCCACGACGACCGGTTCTGCGCCTCCCGCATCTTCGGAGTTTTCTAAGTTTTTTCAGTTCTTCCCCATGACTACGATATCATCATCTTTGCTGATGATATCGTAGTCATGGCTGAGACCGCGGAGGACCTGAGTACAATGCTCGAAGACCTCAGCAGAGCCTCCGAGCGAGTCGGTCTTAAAATGAACATGGGCAAGACGAAAGTCATGTCTAACGCCCATGTTGTACCGACTCCTATAAAGATTGGAGACTCTGTTCTCGAAGTTGTTGACAGTTACGTGTACCTGGGACAAACTATCCAGTTAGGAAGGTCCAACTTCGAGAAAGAGGTCAATCGTCGAATCCAACTCGGCTGGGCTGCTTTCGGGAAGCTACGAAGAATCTTCTCGTCCGAAATACCGCAGTGTCTCAAGACAAAAGTCTTCGACCAGTGTGTGTTGCCAGTGATGACTTATGGAATTGAGACGTGGTCGCTAACAATGGGCCTTATAAGAAGGCTCAAAGTCACTCAAAGGGCAATGGAGAGGGCTATGCCTGGGGTTTCACTGCGCGATCGAATCAGGAATGAGGAGATCCGCAGAAGAACGAGAGTAACCGACATAGCCCGAAGAATTGCAACACTAAAGTGGCAGTGGGCTGGACACATTGCCCATAGGACCGATGCCCGATGGGGCCGACGGGTTCTCGAGTGGCGACCACGCACCGGAAGTTCAAGTATACTGTACATATATTTGTGATAACCTACTTGCCACTCAATATAATATCATCTGGATGGAATGCGGACTAATGAAAAGAAATGAAATCGTTTATTAAGCAAGTAGGATCACTGATCACTTTTACACGCCATATGTTTTTTTTTAATTTTTTTTTTAAACTTGATGAAGCCGGCATTTCCTAACTAACTACCTATGAGAAGAAATAGCCGAAACAAACTCAGGGATAATCGTCTTTTTTCAAGTCCAGACAATAAAAATAAAAATGTTTACAATATTTTACTTTATAATTACGCATATTGCTTAATAACAATGCTTAACAGAGCGAGCAGCTCAGTCCCAAGCTTTTTTGTCTGTCTTTCTAAATAATCTGTGATTTTATAATACCCCTTTTTGCAAAATTTGGCCTTTATATATTTTTCGTCGTCGTTGAATGGGTAAGTTTCGAATGTCCATGGGAAGCTTTGCAATGTTTTGCTTTAACGTAAGTGCTTACTAGACACGGATGTTTCGATGAATACCTGCGTTGCACAGGTATGAGCCGCCACAAAGAGACGGCGCAACGTACGCTGGCAGAATAGTCAGCTGAAATAATCCTTCTCTGTACGAGAGGAGAACTGTGCCCAGCAGTGGGACGATAAAAAAGGTTGATGATGATGAGTGGCTTAGTAGAAGGATGTCCGGTTGTGGATGTGCGGTCGGCCGCACTTGGTGATGGCGCTTGCCAGTCATGGCGGGCTGATTCTAGTCGGGGGTACGGTGAATGTACAAGAATCTCCTGGGTCCCGGACTCACAGTACTGCAAGTAACAATGGGGTTTTAGTAAGGGTTTTGGTAAGAGTCTAACGTTACTTTTTATTTTTTTATTTTACTCAGACATATTTTCGTTATACCCAGATAGAGGGCATCCGTGACGATTTCCCCACGGTAAAAAAAGTGTGTTACAATTTATATTCCCTTTCCCTTAAAATATGCATAATGGAAAACAATAATGAAATAAATGACAAATTATTTCCCAAAATCCTTACTATTTATTGCCTGTAAAATATGTTGAAGCGTTTAACGGTCGTCCAACAAAGATTATTAGGAATCCCCAAAGGTTAGCGTTATCGCAAAAAGGTGCTAAAGTAAACTATCGACGGTCAAGCTCCCGGTGAGGTACACCCTGCTGATTTTATCGGATTTTTAATACAAAAGTCGAGTGTATCCATAGAAATCATATGACTAAGATATAATAATATTATGATGAAAAAACAAACGGTATGATAGAATATAATAGACAACATATAAAAGAATCTTTTTGGCATTCAGTCCTCCTCTGTACTTTTAATAATCCACGCTGACCGGTCTTGTGCTGCCTGCATCCATCGGCTTCCCGCGACCTTCACCAGGTCATCGGTCCACCTCATTGGGGGCCTCCCTACGCTGCGTCTTCCAGTACGTGGCCGCTACTCGAGAACCTTACTGCCCCATCGGCCATCGGTTCTACGAGCAATGTGCCTTGCCCACTGCCACTTAAGTTTAGCGACTCGCAGAGCTATTTCGGTGACTTTGGTTCTTCTGCGGATCTAACAACTAACAACTATATAATAAAAAATAAATTAGATAAAAAAAGATCATAACACTAAACTAAAATAGAAATACAATAAAAAAAATATATAAAAAAGCAACAAGAAATTAATCAGAAATACGAGATCAAAAGGCTGGCAAGAAAGCTTCGATATTTATAAAAATATATGACAGCGAGTGTTCCGATAAGGCCCGTTGTGATATCATGATCAATTATAGTAATAAATAAATGATATCTTCTCTTTCGTTATAATTATCAATAATATTATCAATGTAATAAATTATTTATTTTTAATCCGCGCGAAACGTAATCTCATTACTTGTCTATGCCGTGAGTGTCTTATGTGCGCTAGAAGTGTTAAATATAGAACTGGAGTAACCGACACGTAGACAGTTTGCAAAGTAGGCAAACAGGCTGTAGGCTGACCGATAGCTGGTAAAGCAGACGAGTCTTTAAGTGGAGACACAATGTAAGGCGCCCTACAGCTAGCTGAACTGATGATCAGCTACAACGAACTGAATGCAGAAGGCAGAAGTCAGGTCCCCAGGTCTAAAGAATTAGGACAAACTAATTACATGATCGTCGTGATGAAGTCGTGGTGGCCTAGTGGTTGAAACACCAGCCTCTCAAGTATGAGTGCGCGGGTTCGATTCCAGATCAGGCAAGTACCAATGTAACTTATCTAAAGTTATATGTACTTTCTAAGTATATCTTGGACACCAATGACTGAAGGTGAAGGAAAACATCTTGAGGAAACCTAAAACATCTTGAGGAAACCTGGACTTTAAGTCTGAAATTGCCAACCCGCATTGAGCAAGCGTGGTGATTACGCTCAATCCTTCTCTGTATGAGAGAAGACCTGTGCCCAGCAGTGGGACGATTAAAAGGTTGATCTGATAATGAATTACATGATAACAACCTATGGTTTCCATATCATATTAATATTTACATAATTCCCCAACAATTTCACCTACCATAACTAACCAACTTTTTTCTAAATTACGGCACAAGAAATCTCGTTAATCCTAGCCCTTATCGGTTCAAGCCTCAATAAATAATAACTTTGATCCCTTTCACAAATTGAGGCGCTGTCAAACGAGAACGTTCACTTTTATCTTCATAATCTAACATTTTTGTAATAAGTTCTTGTCGTTGAATCAGCATGTTTTTTTTTTAGATTATTTTGGTTTTTCTTGTTTATGTGTTCTTGGTAAAACATTATCGTGGTTTATTTTTAAAGAGATGGCGAAACGGCTGACCCAGCGCGGTTAAACGAATAGGAATTACATATATTCATTCATGAATTTAATACACGTAATAGTCATGAATTTAAAAATTTCTTATAACTTTCGAGAACTAACAAACAGAAAAAAGTTTCTCAATTGTTGTTATGGATTACTTTGGTTTGACAAGACAAGATGTATTGCAAACCCGTTGTATCAAGTTCTTTTCTGGCAATTATAAATATTTGGCTTTTGGCTTTATAAATATTTATCAAGTAGGTACCTTAGCGAAAAATCACCAGTGAAAAACATAATTACCAATAAAAATCATCGCAGACACTTAAAACGCCTACATAAAAGTTTATAGCAATGTTATTGTTTGAAGTTTTCGTTCCTTTGTCGTAGGAGGTACGAGATATTATTTTCAAAATTGTGCAGATATGAAAAGTTCCTAAACCTTTTTAATTACAAAATACTAATGTTCAGCTATTTAACATGATATATTTCTAGGAATCATGTCTATACATACGTTACCATTGCGGGGTGTCTTCCATACATCAGTTTAGGCATGTTCTTTGGTTGAGGGTGCAGTGAATGCTTATGTGAATCCCGCACCCCCGGCTATAGGTGAAGGCGAAACACCGCAGTGGTTTTCGCCAGTAAGAGTCGCTAGAGATACTCCTCTGTCACCCCCGCAATGTAGAAATCAAAAAAGACTTAGATGATGTCGGGGGACTACATTAACTTATTACTTATTTCATTTAACTTCCATTATTACAAGAAGATTTATCAATCGATTCATAATATTATTATAATTTTTATTCTCAAAATAAAATTGATGTCTGACAGATGTATGAAATAACTATCATAACTGTCAAAAATTCATAATTACTCCACAGATATGGCGCTATAAGTAAAGCAAAGTTGGCAGACCATATGACATTGCGTGCCTTCTGGTAAAGTCGGATGAGAACACAAATCGAATCACGAGCAACGCTGTACAGAAAAAGATCGAAAATAAGTTTATTTGACACCGGTAAGTAAGGGACATAATATTCACACAAATCACAAAAAAAAAAAAACAGTATAAACTACAGCTTAAAACAGTATTGTGCGCCTCATGGTTGAGCCACATACTTAAGTCCTATACAGTATAAATCCCATACAACCGAAGTCTAACGCTGTTTTAGTTTTTTTATCGGTAGCTGGTTATAAGCATTCAATATCTTCTTATAAAATAATTATTATTTAACTTACCATTTCCAAAAAACACCTCAAATTTATGGGCCAAAGCTTACCTGCAAAAAGATAAAACGTTAGAAAGAAAACATTAAATTATGCACCCTCTAACGTGAGCAGTAATAAATGAGTGCTTGGGTCACCAACAAGTGAGAGTCCTTAAGTATGTCCATCGCCCCTTGTGTAGGCAGCTCGGCAATCCTGATTGGCAAATCTTTTCATCACGTCATGAGTTATTTTAGTACAGCTCGTGTCATGGAATATATAAAGAGGAGTAACGTGTATACCCTTTTTTAAATGAGGATCGCATAAGATAACTTGAGTTTTGGGAGCCTCTTCAAGAGTTTTTTTTTTTTTTGTTCTGGTTCGGAAATCACCAAATGATCTTCCGCTCTGGGCGGAACGGAAGGGCGTGTCAGACTTTTACTGACTAAAACCCACTAGTGTTACTTCTTAACTGTGCGACGGCCAGAGCCACGGTTTCTTTTTTAACCAACCCGCAAACCTAACCCAGGAGGCATCGGTCTTCGTGGACCTCTTCACGATGTGCTGACATCTCTTTGAAGCGCGCGTGACCCTAAGGGTTTGACTCTTGGTTAATTGAGTATTAGTGTCAATAAAATAAACGTACACGTAAACTGTGAACATTCTAAAAAGTACGAGAATCATTCCTTTATATTTTGGGTAATCTTTAAATAACTTTTTCCGCTCTTTGCGGAACGTTTTTTAGTAAACAACACCATCAGTTCAGTCGTATGCTTCATAAGTAACGCCATTTCGACCGGTTTTAGGCTTCCCGCGTTCAGCATATTCTTGCCACCTTCAGAAACTTGTCGGTTTACCTTGTGGAAAGTCTTCCAACACTACAAATATCTGTATCTTTTCTTTGTGCCATGAAACATTTCCTCATTTTCCTTTGAACACCCAATAGATAGCATAAAACACGAATCTTATATTCAATTTCGGAAAGGATTGTATGTTGGGCGTCCAATCTTTCTCTACAAACAGCGAATGGTACAAAATATACCCTAAATAAGTAAGGCACAGTAACAAGTATTTGTAAGCAATAAATAATGATTTTATCTATACATTTTACATTTAGTCCATTATCTCTGGACGGGAGATAGCTCGAGCTTCAAATGCCAGCCGGGATTATTGAACTGAGCAATCAATGTTAGAATATTATTAATAGTATGTTTAGATGATACTAGGCTACAGAGCTAGTACCATGCTCGGAGATTGTGTCCTAATTTATCGACTATGAGTTCTCGTCTATTCTAGGCCTAAGGGCCTGGGAAAAGTAACATCAAGCAGCGATAGCATAGCAGGCCTATAATATTAACATTACTAGATTATAGGCCTTGTTTATTATATACGGACAGGACTGTAATTTACCTCGTGGTACCAGTGATTGGTGGATGTCACATGTCTTTGAATTGTTTTGGAAAAAATTGGACATTTCAGTGTCCTCCCAATGTTTTTTTTTAACGTTGTAATAGCGATAACGATGTTGGAAACGCCAACATTACTTTAAGCTACTGAAAACTTATATCAATTCAGTTGCTAGTCGTTGCATGGGTACGAAACTCATAGACAACTATTACTAGCCTTAGTAGGTCTGCATTTAGTAATGTACATCCCTCCAACATCCTTTATTTGCACAAATGATCACCTTTTCTAAACAAAGTATATGTATATTTCTTTTGTTTTAAATTAACGTTACTTCAAGTTAACCAAAATTCAACTTTGTAATAATGAAAATTTAGTTGATTTTAGAGTGACTCGCACTTAAGAAAAACTTTTAAAAATGTTTTAAATTGTGTCGTAAACTGACCTTTATTGCCTAAGAATTAAGGTTATTTTTCTATGAAATCCTATTTTTTAACATTTTTGGCCAATAAGTCGCAATATTATTGTATACAACAACAGAAATGAACACATATCCATTAATTATTTGCCCAGCTATATATGTAATTATTTTCAAATCAAACCATGTACAGTTTTTTATTTCACGAGCGCGGGTGAGTAATACTTGTGTGGGTAAATACATGCACATTGCCTATGTTTGCGTACACTCGGGAGCGCTCAGTTTTGTAAATCAATAACAAACAATGTACTGTTACCAGGTTTGCCCACACCATCAAACTTTATTTACACCTCAGAATTTCCCGACATATAATAATACAAAATCCTTTCAACCAAGCTAACTTGCCCCATTGTACCCTCACTATTGTTAACAGACAATAGACGGTTGACAGGTCTTGTCATACTGGTTGACTTGGCTATCAATCATAGGGTAGTGTCGACCTGTCAAGACATAATGATGCATGATATACGCGTTTAATAAATAGTGGACAGTATTTATTGGTAATTGAGTGGTGAGTCTAGTATTTTGATTGGATTTATTTGTTTTTAATTCATGCTGAAATATGGGTGCAGGATTAAGGACAGGAAACCTCAAAAGACGCAAATACTTCAAAGTCTTTTTAACCCTAGAGTGGGCGCATCTTTTTGCAATACGTTAGTGGGCGCGTGGGGAGCATTTTGCCGCCCGTTTTCATAACCATTTTAACTAGTAAAACAGCAATGTAATCATTTTATTTTTCTCAGAATTTAAATATCACACTAATAAGTAATAATAAATCATCATATTTATTACACTTTGTTTTAAAAATTTTGGTGTACAAAAGACTATGGGAAACTTAACATTTAAACTGACTTTTTTTCCCTTATCCTACATACTCTATAAAATTTCAAAATTGGAAAAAAGTAACAGAATTATATATTTTCTAAATTAAAAGGATATGTTTTATTAAAACAGTATTCACAAAGGTATGTAGGAAAGGTATGTAAAATAATGTTGTAGGTATTTGGAACACCTTTTTTTCGTGCGCCTTTTTTTCCTAGAGGGACATATACAAGCTAGCAGATCAGTTAGCAACTGATCAGCAAGAGGTATCGAAGTAAAAATGTTATCCATAGTGATATTGCGGCCAAGTGTTGAGGACATTTTGGGGTAATCTTTGTACTAAAGGGTTTGCTGAATTATCAATGTTGAACTGCCGTTGATCAGATGTTTCCTCTAGCCAAGACATGATTTGAGCTTCCATTTTGCTCATGCGTATTTTTTATTAAAAATACGCATATTTTTTACTATCAAGTAAAATTTTAAATGCTAAAACAAACATTTTTTTGTAGTTTTAAACATAAATGCATCATAATCATTACATTTCCTCGGTGGTAGGCCATAACGTCGGCCGCCGGCAGAAGTTACCACACAACAGACAAAGTCTTGCCGCCAAGCGATTTTTCGTGTTCCGGCATGATGTCTGGTGAAACCGTTCGGAGGACGGGTCTAAGCAGTTGTGTTGCGATGTGTGCCGGGTACTATGCGGTTAATGTTGTAGTGTTGGGAGTTTGGTCGTGGAGGGTCTTCAGATCAATCTCCCTTTGGCGTAGCATCGTTGGTCGTGTTGTTGGGTTTACATTGCGTCACCTCGCTCAACTACCGTCTTCCTTCCTATTCGCTCAGTTTTTCTGAGTGAATAGGCTCTTAATAAACTAGCGCGCTTTACCATCAACAATCGCATCACTGCTTACCATCAGGCGGGATTGCGAGCGCGCGCGAGCGATTGGGAGCGCGCGGTGAGCAATTTACCGCCCAACAACACCTGATGGTATGAACCTTCTCCTCAAGCAGTCCCCTGTGCACTGACGGCATCCAGCTTTTCGGCGCGCGTTGCTAACGAGATTAGGGTCAGCTACTAAAAAGCGCCAGCCTAACAGACAGTTGTTTTAAAAATTATTATCGTTTTTTTCGCGTGGGCGTCAAAATGCCCATAGCGCGCCCACTCTAGGGTTAACTTATATTACGTTAGAGCCGTTTGTACATTTAATGTTTTGAAACATCCCCAAGTGGTTAGCCGACTCTACAATTAATCAGAGGTCTGGCCTGTTTTTACAACAAAGAGGCAGCATTGCCATGTTGTATGGCAATGTTGCCATATTCCTAATCTGTATAATTATTTTTTGGTAAATAAATATTATTATTATTATATTGCTCTGTAGGCCTGCTCATCAATTGTATACTATTTATTTTTTTGTTTCACATACATTTACATAAAGGGTGTATCTGACATCGATGCACAAACGAGTACCATGGATCCAGTACATGATTTTGAACCCTCCAGTGGTGAAATTTTTTGTCGGCTTATTCATGAGTTAAAAATATATATGAAGTATTTTTCACTTTAGAGTTTAGACCGTTCATAATTGCTATACTTTTATAAACCAATAAGATTTTAAAGTTTAATTAATTAATTCGCTAATTACAAAAGCGCAATGAAAACAAACTCGAAAAACTATCCTATCAGCTGATTTATTAGAGTTAAACACCCTTTATATAATTATACAATATACACACCATGTAATTTTAGTCATCTAACAAAGACAGCCCACTTCGTCTTTACAATGCCTATTAGTAAGAAAAACAAACAATTTTAAATAATTTTAAAAATAATATAAAAATATCAGCTAAGTTGAATGAACTCTGGTAAATATGACGCCGCTCCATTCCGCGTGACCTTAGAATGCTAGACTCTGCTCCCGCATATAGGGTGTTTCAAACTACAGCTTCATAATAACTATTGATATTTATTTATCTTTTTATTTGAAAGAAAATTCCTTTTTATTTTTCTTTTAGGTACTTATAGTAGTCATTGGATAGATGAAATGAATGAATGTCTTTGAATACTCTACAGTTTATATCTGAAACAACATCGATGTTGAACGTACGAGTCTCTTATGTGAATTGAATAGATATCATCATCATCTCAGCGTTAATCCCAATCGCATCCGAAGCTTTTTCAGCTTTGGAGTCTGGGGTCCGCTTTACCAGTCTAACTGCTGATTTTGGCTAAACTTCGATATTTTCCGTGAAGCGACTGCCGTCTGACCTTCACAACCCGAAGGCGATATCGAAGCATTGCAGCTAGAACAATTATTGGACTTTCGAGGGCTCTAACAACCCGTAAAGACTGCCATTAGACGTTCGTATGGCAACCGGGACCAACAGCTTAACGTGCTTTCCGAGGCGCGACCTGACCAGTGCAAATATTCATATTCCTGCATACATATATTTGCACTCCGCGGGGATGGAACCCGCGCCTCGTTGCGCAGCGGCTCCGTTCGCTACCGCTACGCCACTGAGGCTATCTTATGTGAATTGTATATACTTGAAAATATCCAACGTACATAACAGACGTATGTACCTATACGTCATTACTCAAGCGAGTTGCGCCGTCAAAGGTTATCGGATCTCAAAGAAACAGAAAGCGTTTGAAATGAATACGCTTTTTGCTATAATATCATTTCAATACTTGTAGAAAGGTTTTGAATATTTGTCAATAAGACACGTGTAGTTAATAACTTACTTTTCATTATGTATCGTTGTCATATTTTCAAATTCTTACTAAACCAAAAATGAAGCCAAACTTTAGTGGTATGAAGAACAAGTTGTAATTTTCAGTCATCCTCTATAGAAAAGGGAGGATAGTCCGACAGTCAGGTGTTGTGTCTGGCGGACACTTGCACAAAGGTTGATGTTGGGAAGTTGTATATAACGTACTTTTTCACCAAACCTGAATATAGTTTGTTCAATATAAGCAACTGAATCGATTACAAACATTTTTACACCATGCTATCATCATTATCAACTTTTTATTATCCCACTGCTGGGCACAGGTCTCCTCTCATACAGAGAAGGATTGAGCGTAATCACCACGCTTGCTCAATGCGGGTTGGCGATTTCAGACTTAAAGTCCATATTTCCTCAAGATGTTTTCCTTCACCTTCAGTCATTGTTGTCCAAGATATACTTTGAAAGAACATATAACTTTAGAAAAGTTACATTGGTACTTGCCTGACCTGGAATCGAACCCGCGCACTCATACTTGAGAGCCTGGTGTTTTAACCACTATCCCACCACGACTTCCATGTTATATTTTTTCCCAAATACATTTAGAAATTTTTGCAGTGTGGTTATCGAGCGTACAACAGAGCTGATAGATCACAGTGAGACAGATTTTCGGATATAATGACTACCTGTCATTTTGCGAAGATCGTCGTCCCACCTTACGTTTACTGATACGCGGTCTCCACTGAAGTATTGTAATAATTTCATTGCAACATATTCACCAAAAATGTGTGACCTCTGATCTACCACCAAAATATTTTTTTAAAACAAAAATATTATGCACGTTTGTGTGAACGTAATACTAAAGGTTTGAATTAGGTACGTACGGGAGATGAAGTAAAACCGTGGATTCACTTGCTCTGTTTACTCTGTCCACACACGCATAAACTTCTAAGAATAGAAGGAGAAAGTCAAGAAAAGGAGAAGTAAAGATACAAAGCGGAAAGTAAGCAGAGTTCACAAGCTTTGACAAACAGGCGCGCGAGGAGCATACAGCACTTATGAGATTGCGTACGTCTCGGTAGAGGGTATCTAGCGGACTACCGATCGGTGAAGCGGTATACTAACTAGCGGTCGCCAGCGACTTCGTATAGATTCTATACTGGTATAGATATATAAAGCTGAAGAGTTTGTTTGTTTGAACGCGCTAATATTAGGACGTACTGGTCCATTTGAAAAATTATTTTGTTTTAGATAGCCCATTAATCCAGGAAGGCTTTAAGCTATTTATAACATCACGCTGCGACCAATAGGAGCGGAGCATATAAAAATAACATATCGAAACCTACGCGAGTGAAACCGTGGAGCGCACCTAGTACATAAGATAGTGGTAGTGATGAATCTATACAAAATAATATATTTATTTATGTATATAACTAACACTAAAATAATCTTGAGCTATACATCTGTGTAGTCGTGTGCACGGGTTCGATTCCAGGTCAGGCAAGTACCAATGTAACTTTTCTAAAGTTATATGGACTTTCTAAGTATATCAGGACACCATTGACTGAAGATGAAGGAAAACATCTTGAGGAAATCTGGACTTTATAAGTCTGAAATCGCCAACCCGCATTGAGCAAGCGTGGTGATTACGCTCAATCCTTCTTTGTATGAGTGGAGACCTGTGCCCAGCAGTGGGACGATAAAAAGGTTGATGATGATACATCTGTGTTACATTTTTATTTCTAAATAATATATTTGTTTGTTAGTACATAAATAATATGTATCCCAATACATGTACATATTTATGTCTCCCTACAGGTTTTTATCTCAAATATATGTAGGGGAAAACGTCAGGAAGGCGGGGCCGAAGTTCCGGATAGTTGGGGTGTCTTCTCACCCACATGAGCAATAACTATAGTGTAATATTCGATTCTTATTATTTTAACGGTACATACACTTAGATCACTTTAATATTAAGGGATTACAATGATAATCTCAGATTAAAACAGATAAGAGCCACCGGGTTTGAGTATGACCAACATACTCGACTGAAACTTGAGCACAGACTGTGCCCGCGCTAACAGTCGTTCGCTATGTCAAACGCAACTCCAGTCGGTGTTACCATTCTCTCCATGGTGTTACCCGTTCTTAATACAAATAATAATTTATCCGAATACCGACCGATTAATCGACTTCAAAAAATAGTACAGTAATTTACGGACAATTTATACTGATACGATAAAACAGAATCAGTCACGCGCCTTTATATATATTATATTACTAGCTCTCCGCCCGCGGCTTCGCCCGCGTGGAGTTCGGTTATATCGCGTTTCCAAGAGAACTCTTCAAAAGTCCGGAATCAAAACTATCCTATATTATTTCTCAAGGTCAACTCTATCTTTGTAACAAATTCAGTGGTTTAGGCGTGAAAGCGTAACAGACAAACAGACAGAGTTTCTTTCGCATTTATAATATTAGTAAGGATATATTTTGTTTTATATTTCAATCTACACACAACGCTAATATCCTCCATCATCTTTTAACCCCAAAAACCCTATAAAAACTGTGAACTCGTACCCTAAAGTGTTCTGGCAATAAATAAATAAAGCACACATACTTTATAACGGCATTGTGCCAAGCTTGCCAAGTGTAAAAAAATATATGTTCAGCAGAGAATGTATGGGAAGGTTATATAAAATAAGTATGTACCTTCCTTTATTCATATCATTCTATCTTGAATTCCATATTGTACTAGTTTTTTAGTATGATTTTGGTGTTTTGGGGTAGTTTTTGGCGACTGTAGTAGGTATCGGCTGCCGGTAGAAGTTAACACCCACCAGAAAAAGTCTTGCGGCGTAGCTATTCGTCGTGTCCCGGAAGATGGGTCTGGGCAGTTGTGTTGCGGTGTGTGCCGGGAACGATGTGACAAGTGTTGTTGTGTCGGAAGTGTGGTCGAGGAGGGCCTCCAGATCAATCTCCCTCTGGCGCGGCATTGTTGATAGTTTTGTTTGGTTTGGTATTGCATCACATCACTCATGTACAGTCTTCCTTCCTCTTCACTCGGTTTTTAGACTGACTAGGTTCTTAATAAACTAGCGCGCTTTGCTTTGCTTTGTATAAAAAAATTATTGATAATCTTTAAATGATTTACCGGTTAAAATGATTACTTACCTCTCCAGTCTTGTTCAGTCAGACGCAAAATCTACTTTTCCGAGCTCACCGCGCTTGTCTGGAGAGCCAGACGCTATTTCAATTTTCCTATAAAATGTTTTCACACCGGGTTTTTATCATAAAATTTGAATTAAGAACATTTTATCCAACAGGGATAGATAGAGAGAGAGATCGTGCGGCATGTGACATCAGCGTCTCGGATTCAGTCATATTGACAACGACCGTTGAACGTCAAGAGCGAAACGAAGAAGAAGAAAAGACTACCTTAAGAGGAAACTCTAATAGTGCTTTCTCTATCTATACAGACGTATCGGAGTTTTCTTCCTAGATAATTATTTTAGAGGTTTTTTTTTCTAATATTTTACACCGTGTTTATCATTTGATTTGTTTCCGAAACTTAAATAATAAAAGAAATACGATACTTTGAAATCGCGAAAATTAATCCATTTTTACCATGATGTTAAGATGACTATTAGACAAACGTGATAAGTTTTTGACAAACAAGATAAAGTAAAAAAACTAAAACCCAACTACGACAAAAAACGACGCTGAAAAAGTATAAAAGTACCCCATGAATACAGGTAAAGTCACAAGCAAATGCTAGTAATATATATATATTCGAAATGTACAAGTGAAGCGCTTTAAAATGATACCAAACACGGCATATCTAGCTTAACTTTATTTTTTTACTCTGTATATTTTGTCCGCTAGAGGGCGCCACATTGAATTTGGTGAAAATCTATATAGCCTATAACCAGCGGACAATTAAGACGCTTCTAATGATATGTCATTTGTTGAATTCTGATTAGTGGTTTAGAAGTTACGAGGGAACAGATGAACATACATACATACATACATACATACATACATACATACATACATACATACATAGCCTGTCAAAACCATAACCCTCCTTTGGCTTTGCCGTAGTCGGGTAAAAAGAAAATTATAGAAGCATAGGTGACCTCTTCCTCTAAATTTTGATATAAAAATAAATGAGAGCTGTTGTGTTTTGAAAAAGAGATAAGTTACTAACCATTGGACCATTGTTGTCTTTAAATAAATAAATAATCATTATTATTATTATTTGTAGGTAAAATCAGCCTGAGCTGCAACTGTCCTTTTCGCACTTTACCGGGAGAGGTTGGAAGCAGCGCGACGGCAATAGTTTCTTTAAATACCTATTTTCCAAATACCTCGGCACTAGAGTCCCCTCTTAATAAATGTTTGTGGTGGTATCGACCACGACTTACGAGTTTCGAGTCGTGAGTTCAAACCCGGGTGGGATCTGTACTTTGTGTGTTTAATATCATCACAAAACATGTTATCGTGACAAAACGGTAAAAGAAAATCACAAGCATATGTAGTAGAGCTAAAGAATAGAAATATAGACATGGTCTGCGACTTGGATTACGGCCCCTCTCATAGAGACTCCTGTCCCAGCAGTGACCTGCACCTCTGCAGTGGGCACATCACAGGATGATTCTCTCAACTTTAACCCTAGATAGCTAACCTTCCCAAACTTCTATATTATGCTAACCATTCGACTTTTTGACGACCATTTTTTAAACATGTTTTTTAATCAAGTTTGTTATATGTATTTATGGACAATGAGGGATATGTATAAAAGATAATTATTACAGAAATGAATATTTATTTAACTTTTAATTACTGAATCACAAATCTTAAATGGAACATGTTTCCTTGAGATCACTAAGACACTTAATCTTAGATAATCTAAATTAGGATAATATATCTAAATTAGGAAAAAAAATCAATAATTAATAAATAATAAATAAATATATACGGACAAATCACACCGATTGAGCTAGCCCCAAAGTAAGTTCGAGACTTGTGTTATGGGATACTAACTCAACGATACTATATTTTATATAAGATACATATATAGATAGACATCCAAGATTCAGACCAATCAGGAAAAGATCGTTTTCTATCATGATAGAAAACGATCTTTTCCTGATTGGTCTGACACGCCTGCCTGCGACGTGGAGGCCCCGGGTTCGATCCCCGGACTGGTCATGACCAGTCCGGGGATCGAACCCGGGGCCTCCACGTCACAGGCAGGCGTGTTGACCGCTGCGCCACGGAGGTATAATAAAGTAAAAGCCTTAAAATTATGTGGCGCGAAACAGCAAGTGTGAAGGTTAAATCATTAGAAAGGGAGAGGAGATATTTATTAAATGCTCGTCATTTTGACGCACGTTACCTATCTAGGGTTAAAATGTCCATAATAAGATCTTTATATTCTTGACACTATACTTTTTATACCACTGCGATCCGGACGAAGCGTTTTGCTTCCTCCTTTATACCGCATACATCGAGGGAACAATTTGCCAACGTCGGTGTTTTCGTCACACTACAATTTGAGTATCTTCAAGACTAGAGTGAATAGGCTCTTAATAAACTAGCGTGCTTTATCATCAACGATCGCATCACCGCTCACCATCAGGTGGGATTATAAATAACAAGATCTATTAAGGTTATTAATTCAACCATTAAATCACGACATCTAAACTAACCATTTCTAAACTCACAACAATAAATTACAACAACATCCACCTTTTAACATCAATACAAACACACACACCCACATCAACACGTACATCATCTCCAACACATACACACAAGGTACACATGGGCCCCTACCGTTATTTATCACGAGAGACGTTCGTGTCACGACAATCTCGCATCGATTAGAGGATGTTACTAATTAAAGCCAGACCTGACACCTGCTCACTAACAAGAACACGGAACGACAAGTTCGTGTGTAATACCAACAAGGTAATATCTAACTGAAGGTATGTGCATTAATTTGAGTAATCAACATTTGACTGATCATTCTAAGCAACAGAAATTAATTTTAACGCATACACGTCAGTGTTAAAACGGTGAAAGAAAACATCGTGTGGAATCCAGCCTGTCCTAAAATAGATGTCATTTATAGATGTTTGACATATTTCAACCTGCACTCGTTACACTTGTTAGATCACAGTACTATTCTTCTCAACAGACGGAATCATGTGTCTCAGAAGTGAGACCAATATACAATTATGTAAAGAAAAACCTGTCCGATCCGTGAAGGTGTTGTTAGGTATCGATACCTGATTTTAGTATTGCCTACAAAGCCGGGCTATACTTTGAAAAAAAAAACCCTAAAAAATTAATATTATTTCGCAAAAGGCGGTTGCTTAATACATATGCGGTAGGCAATGCATGCGCGGGCGAATGGAGGCAAAACACGCGACACGTGGTCGTGTCGCTCATAATAATAACGTCGAAAATCGTGTTGTCACTTTTTTAAAAAATACTAAATTTTGGGGAAGTTGGAATTAATGCGCGGAAAATAGTTTTTTTTTTTTTAATTATTAACTAGCGCTTGACCGCAATCGCACCTGATGGTAAGCAGTGATGCGATCGTTGATGGTAAAGCGTGCTAGTTTATTAAGAGTGAATAGGTCACTCAGAAAAACTGAGCGAATAGGAAGGAAGACGGCAGTCGAGCGAGGTGATGCAATGTTAAACCCAACAACACGACCAACGATGCTGCGCCAAAGGGAGATTGATCTGAAGACCAAGAAGAAGAACAAGATTATTTTAAAATTCATTTTTATTGTTACTACAATTATTATGTAAAATTTCATATTTTACTTGGTCATGTGTTTACTTAACCTATATTATCCTTATGGGTCGGACGGGTTTTTTTACATATTATATAAAATCAAAATCAAAAGTTATTTATTCAAATTAGGCTGAGAATCAGCACTTTTTGAACTTATAAGCTGGTCATGCTCGTTGGTGAAAATGTAACTTTATTTTTTCTGCATAAACTGTATTTTAATCAAATTCTCCTTCTTCGTTTCTTCTCCTTCGCTTTTGTCTAATAAGAAAGTTTATTTTCTTCAGTGATCATTAAAAGGGAATATTATCTCAGACCAGCGAGAAGTTCAAATCCGTGATAATCGGTTGCCAGATCAAGAAACGGATAATCTTATATTTGCATTGAATATCTGCAAACTTAGCAGCCGTATTGAGGATAGATGCGTCGCAATTGCCATAATGTTACCCAAAAAGAATGAAACTTGGCGGGACACCGTCGATCAAGTTGTGGGTTAAATCTATCAACATATGGGTCCCGAAAAATGTCTGGTGACATCGAAGCAGGAGGTAGTAGAACAAGCTTGGTGGCTACAGTCAATATTGGCCCATACTACCTCAAAACAGAGAGGAGTAGGTGTAAAACACAGGCTAAAAAAAGAAAATATTTTTTTAATTTATAAGTGCTCCAGCGCATTACGCGGCTAGGTCGCCGCGGCCAATTACATAGTTCTATCGTAACATATGCAAGTAGATATCTACCTACTTGCTTATGTTACGAAACAACTCCAGAATGTTCAGCCGCTGATCAGTGACCGGTAAGAACATTGGCCGCAGTAGAATTGATAGCAGCACACAGCTACTACGGCGACCTGAACGCGGCGGTTGGCTATTTGACTTGATTGTGTTATAGTGGGCACCAAATAATTTCGCACGCTTTATTTATACTTTTCGCAAAAAAAAACAAAGGTGACCTGAAAGCCTTAAGAGGCTTAGATATTCTCTACCAGTCAATGAGGAGCGGTAAATGGTTCTTACCTTGAATTTAATTTTTCAATATATAATATTCGATAAATATTTTAGAACATTTAATGTATAATGTTACTTTTACAGAAACTTTTAGAACGAGCCCGTTTCGACAATATTTAGTCACGCCATGCCTAAGTGATGTCTAAGTGTTTAAGTTATTCAGACAGGCAACAGCTTACCTATTAGATGAGCCGGAAAATTATGTTACTTAAGTTTGTTAATGTGCTTAAGTGATGTTAACTTACTTCATTTAAATGAAAATGTATGTAGTCTTTTTGTGAAAGTGTGGGTGATCTGAGTTACCAAAATGTCTATGTTAATTTTGAAAATAGAAATTACATCCTTGTGAATGGCGGAGTACTACCAAAATACATATTTTGGCACTATATATGTATATATACACCATCACACACACATATACATATATATATATGTCGGAGATCGTCGATATAATTTTAATAGAAGTTGCTGATTTGATTTACGTAGTAGAGGGGCGAAAGCTTGTGACGTTATTTTGTGATGGCGTCACATGGACAGAGTCACTTTGGAAAGTGGGGTTCGTCGAACGGTCACTTTGCATCGAGACGCGGACCAAGGCACTTCTCCGAACCGAAACTGTCGGTTTGCCTATTCAAATTGTTATTATGAAGATTGGAGGGTATATCTACACGTCGTGCTTCAATTCTCACCTACAAAGTGGAACCTGTACCTCCACACCAAGATGCTGTCGACCCTACCGCTCTGCCGTCGCTGTCTCCGACATATATATATATATATATATATATATATATATATATATATATGTGTGTGTGTGTGTGTGTGTGTGTGTGTGTGTGTGTGTGTGTGTGTGTGTGTGTGTGTGTGTGTGTGTGTGTGTGTGTGTGTGTGTGTTGGTTTTAAGCTTACAGTAATAGCAAATTGAAGAACTCTTCTACGAGACAGGTATATTTCTGATCGTGAAGGTAATAGCAATTTGCAATTGACAGTCGCTATTTCCATATAAAAAAAAAACAAAATAAGTAGGTGAGTCCATAAAAACTGTTATGGTAACGAAGCGGCGATTATAATCGAGTTCAGGGAAAAATACCAGAAAAAACAACTGAAGGATATGGAGAGGTATCAGAAAATTCTTGTCTATCAATGTGACCGATTTTCGTAATCTTAAAAATGTCGAGCCATAAACGTTAAACTGTCAAAATGAAACTAATTGCAACTGATAGTGTGTTACGCAATTACTAGGCGCTCCTGAGATAAAATGACACTGATCAATTACTAGGCGCTCCTGAGATAAAATGACACTGATCAATTACTAGGCGCTCCTGAGATAAAATGACACTGATCAATTACTAGGCGCTCCTGAGATAAAATGACACTGATCAATTATTAGGCGCTCCTGAGATAAAATGACACTGATCAATTACTAGGCGCTCCTGAGATAAAATGACACTGATCAATTACTAGGCGCTCCTGAGATAAAATGACACTGATCAATTACTAGGCGCTCCTGAGATAAAATGACACTGATCAATTATTAGGCGCTCCTGAGATAAAATGACACTGATCAATTACTAGGCGCTCCTGAGATAAAATGACACTGATGAATTACTAGGCGCTCCTGAGATAAAATGACACTGATCAATTACTAGGCGCTCCTGAGATAAAATGACACTGATCAATTACTAGGCGCTCCTGAGATAAAATCACACTGATCAATTTTTGGCAGAATAAGACTCATCAATACACCTTTTCCCCACATTTTGATGTGAAAATTCTTTATAAACGTTCAGCACTTTTATTGGATAGGGAATTCGCGTGAGCGTGACTTGACAGCCTCTGTGGCGTAGCGGTAGCAAACGCGGTCGCTGCGCAAGGAGGTGCGGTTCGATCCCCGCGCAGTGCAAATATTTGTATGCATGGATCTGAATATTTTCACTGGTCTGGTCGGTCCTCGGAAAGCACGTTAAGCCGTTAGTCCCGGCTGCCATACGAACATCTAATGGCGGTCGTTACGGGTTATTGGAGCCCTCCAAAGTCCTACAATTGGTCTAACTGCAATGCTTCGATATCGCCTTCGGGTTGTGGAGGTCAGGCGGAAGTCGCTTCACGGAAAATAACTAAGTTTAGCCAAAGTTAGCAGTTCCCCAGGTTCCAAAGCTGCAAAAAGCTTCGGATGCGACTGGCATTGCGCTGAGATGATTAAGATCAGATGTTGAAAATTATTCATGAGAATTATGTCATACTTTTACTGACTAAAACTCCTGCACTCCTAACCTAACCTAACCTGTGCACCAGGGGCCACGATATCTCTTTCAAAAAACCCGCGGCCGTGGAGAACTGGCCTTTAGATGACATTTCAAAACAGTTTTCGTATATAGTGAAAAGTTGTGGTGGCCTAGTGGTTAAAACACCAACCTCTCAAATATGAGTGTGCGAGTTCGATTCCAGGTCAGGCAAGTACCAATGTAACTTCTCTAAAGTAATATGTACTTTCTAAGTATATCTTGGACACTAATGACTGATTACAAGGTGAAGAAAGACATCTTGTGGAAACCTGGACTTTAAATCTGAAATCGCCAATCCGAATTGAGCAAGCGTGGTGATTACGCTCAATACTTCTCTGTATGAGAGGAGAGCTGCCCAGCAGTGGGAAGATAAAAAAAGGTTTATAATGATGATATAATAAGATTTTATTTTATAATTCTTATTTTATCTTTCACCATATCAATAAACTCCAAATCTCTTATCTTCTTCGTTGCCCTTTAAAATATGGCCCAAATCAGCCTTAAATCTAAGACGGCGTCCAATAAATCCATGGAAAGAGTTAACAACTTCAGCCGTTTCTTCTCGACTTGTTTTGGCCTGTCCCGGTAGTAATTTACGAGAAAACTTTAAGGGAATTCGTTGTTATACTTTTTTGGAATTATGGTCAAAATTTAGGGTTGTGTGATGGTTTGGAATGGGTGATTCTATGTTCGTATGTTATCAGATGTAAATTTATTTCCCTACTTTCTCTTTCTTACATTGTAGTTAATAAATATATGGACGATCTAAAGAAGGTCATTGTCATTTATTTATTTATTTATTTTATTATCATTATTTCATCCGGAAGAGGTCCACTGCTGGACATAGGCCTCTCACAAACACGTCCACTTGACTTGCTGCTTTAACAAGATACATTTTTTATAATTAGTAACTGGTGCTTGACTTGCAATCCCTCCTGATGGTACGCAATGATGCTATTGTAATGGTAAAGCGCGCTAGCGCGAGCGAGGTGATACAATGTTAAACCTAACAATACGACAAACGATTCTGCGCAAGAGTGAGATTGATCTGACACTCTAACACACATCGCAACACAACTGCTCAGACCCGTCCTCCGTACGGATTCACCAGTACCATGCCGGAACACGACGAATCGCTTGGCGGCAAGACTTTGCCTGGTGGGTGGTAACTTCTGCCGACAGCCGAGGTTATGTCTCGATGTGATTTAATTGCCCACAGAATATATATCTGCTACCTACCACGTATGTATGTATGTTTGATAATTCTTGACAGTCACTTTAGAGGTTCATCATAGAAAACGGATGATCCTCCGACCAGACAGGTGTTGTGTCTGGCGGGCACTCGCCCAACGGCGTCACAAATTGTATTCCAACACGCGCCAACAGTTCTATTCACGTAGAAAAATTAGACAGTGTCATGCTACCTACAGTGAGCAACATTTACCCAGCTGATGAGTTGACACGAATAGCATTTGTCCAGGACAATTGTCCTATTCACCGGGCGAGCTGTACGTGACTGGTTTCGAAATCATTTGGAGATAATTGCTGTTCCATGTCTAGCTCGATCATCCAACCTTTATCGCATAGAAAATCTATGGGTAACAGAAATTAGATCTGTTTTATTAGAGTATCCTTTCATTGTTTTTTTTTTTTTTTTTTTGATATGGCATCTCGTAGTTGACCTTGAGAGGCCGTGACTACTTAACCGGACTTTCCTGTGGATGCCTTAAATGAATTTAAAGCCTCCAGCCAGGGCATCCTTTCATTGTTGTTAGTTTATATATATAAATCATCTTTTGAACTTTTTGTCTAGGCAGAAATGTAAATTCATTCCCCTCTATTCATAAGCGTTGCTTAAAGTTAACTAGTAATTAGTTACTGTTTAACCATACGATTTTGACGTTTCAACCTCAATTAACTTTATTCATCGTTTAAGAATAAACACCATAGTGCTTAAGTGTAGTGAAACACCTGCGGAACGTACGGTGTCGAAACCTCAGCGGCTGAAGTGTCAGTTGCAATATTCAGTTGTTATGACAAACCAAACGATCAAAACGCGGCGTCTTGTTCAGCGCGCTACGCGACGGAAAGTTACGTGGCGTCATCGTCAGTTTGTCTGTGTCGACACTTTATGGTGTGCGGTTTTTATGACGTACCTGAATTGCCCAGAAAAATGGATTTAATTAGAATATTATCTACTATAGAGGGCTTAGAAGACGTTGCCGCTTTTCATTACCGCCATGGGCGCGATGCTTAATACACGCTGAACGTTCAGCTAAGCCAACTTTTGGTCGCACAACGCATCGCGTGATGTATCGCTTGCTATGCAAAATACATTAAATACGTTTTAGCTGAAAAAACAGCCCGAAGGAAGGTTAGGCCCAACGCCGAACGCGGCGTAATTGCGGCTGATGTATACTCATAGAGTACTTGAAATACACTGCGAGCGTATTTAGCCGAACTTTCGGCGCCGTACATTCCGCAGATGTGTCGCGACACTTAGGGGTTCTCTTTATAAACGATTAATTTAGATTCTTTTTGTTGTTGTTTTTTTTTTAATATAATAAACTGGTACTTGACGCTATCCCGTTTGATGGTAAGCAGTTATGCAATCATTGATGGTAAAGTACGCTAGCTTTTTATTATATTATTGACATTTGATGATTTTTTTTTAATTGTTATTAATTTCAATTTATCTTATTTTATGTAATTTATGGATGTGTGTCTGAAGTAAATGATTATTATTATTATTATACTAGCTTTCCGCCCGCGGCTTCGCTCGCGTGGAGATCGGTTATATCGCGCTTTTAGATTTCCCTCGTGAATATAATTTTTTTCTGGGATAAGAAAGTACCCTATTATTTAATCCGGATTTCTAACTTTACGTCTGCAAAATTTCAAAACAATCGGCTTAGTAGTTACGGCGTGAAAGCGGAACAAACAAACTCACTTTCCGATTTATAATATTAGGATATTTGGTGTACACATACAAATATTCCAGTAATCTCCCTTGGGAACTTGATGCTTTTTTAGGACCAAAAGTAGCCTATGTTACTCTCCATCTTTTCAACTAACTATATGCCAAAAATCAGGTCAATTGATTGCTTAGCTACGGCGTGAAGGAAGGACAAACAAACAAACAAACACACTTTCACATTTATAATATTAGTATGGATTATTGTTATTAAGAGAGTTCGATCCCCGGCTAGGTCATGATAGAAAACGATCTTTTCCTGATTGACCTGGGTCTTGGATGTTTATCTATATATGTATCTATTATAAATATAGTAGCGTTGAGTTAGTATCCCATAACACACGTCTCGAACATAGTTTGGGGCTAGCTCAATCTGCATGATTTGTCCGTATATATTTATTTAATTATTCACTCTAGCCTTGAAGACATTTAAAGTTGTCAGATGAAAACGCCGCCGGTGGCAAAGTAATCCAGTCCCTCAATGTACACGATATAAAAGACGAGGCGGAACGCTTCGTCCGGATCGTAGTGGTGTCAGCAACATAAGGGTGGATATGGATACTCCCCGACAACGTCACAAAAGCATGGTTAAGCAAGCACAAATCTCTTAACAACATTTCTAAATACAGGGAATATATCAACAAGCTTATAATTTTTCTCACATTAAATTAAACGAATATTAAAATCAACCATTCATCACCAGGCTTGCTCACAAAATCCTTAAATCCTTACGTCTTTCGTACACCCAGATTAAAATATAAAGATACCCGAAGATTCAATCCAACACCTGTCGCATTACTTACGCCGATTCTAAAAGTAACGTTCGGTTTATACCTGCGGGGAATTATTTAATAACCTGCAAAGGATTGTACCTGGGATACGCGGAATTAGGTATGCGTGACGCGGGAGACAATTGATTAATGTGTGCGGTGCGGTAGTAGATAAATTGTGTAATATCTGTATGACTGTTCTGAAGATTAGAGCAGCAGTGGCGTAGTGGTACAGGCCGCGATTGAAAAGTTGTAGGTTCGAACCCCGTCATTTGCTTTATTTATTGTATTTTTTTTTTCATCACCACTGCTATCAATGTGGTGAAGCAAAACATCGTGAGGAAACTGGTATGTCCTGGAGGCAAAACCTCGAAGACATATGGCATCTATCATCCTACACTTCACTACACATCCTTGTGATTAGATTACGGCCCAATCCTGTGTCCCAGGAGAGGGAACATTATAGGCTGGTTATGAATCGAACATTATGAGATCACTGATGGACCATTCTGACACTATTGTTTTTTTTTAATAATTATAAACTAGCGCTTGACCGTAATCCCGCCTGTGTGATGGTAAGCAGTGATGCGATCGTTGATGGTAAAGCGCGCTAGTTTATTAAGAGCCTATTCACTTAGAAAAACTGAGCGAATAGGAAGGAAGACGGCAGTTGAGCGAGGTGATGCAAAACCTAACCCAACAACAGGACCAATGATGCTGCGCCAAAGGGAGATTTATCTGAAGACCCTCCAGGACCAAACTCCCAGCACAACAACATTTGGTGCATCGTACCGGGCACACATCGCAACACAACTGCTCAGACCCGTCCTCCGTACGGATTCACCAGACATCATGCCGGAACACGACAAATCGCTAGGCGGCAAGAGTTTGTCTGGTGGGTGGTAACATCTGCCGACAGTCGATATTATGGCCTACCACCGAGAAAATATTGTAATAGCAGAATAGGGCTCCGGGGCTTCCTATTCACTCCGAGAAAACTACCAATTTAATTTCACATATTCTAGCTTAATTTTACCTTACATACCTATTATAAATCATTATTATCACCATTTGCCTAACCTTTATTTATTTATTTATACTTTCGCACAAAGTATTGTAGACAGGCAGATTTAATGCCTTAGGCATTCTCTACCAGTCAACCACGAGTGGTGAAGAGATTAGATGGCAGGTGCTTTAGTTAAAAACAACAATAATAATTATTATTATTTATTTATTTTCTCACCACAATACATGTTTTACACCTACCAATTACATATTTAAGGCATAGAATTTTTGTATTGTGGGAGACTGGTGCCTAAGCTAAGCTATATGCTTGTATTTCAGGATACCAGATCTCCACCCCTAATTACATATAATAAGCCATAGATAGATATTAACAATCAAACAAGTACCTAATCAAAACTATTGTGGTATTACAAAAATATTTTTTTTTTTTTTAATAATTATAAACTAGCGCTTGACCGCAATCCCGCCTGATGGTAAGCAGTGATGCGATCTTTGATGGTAAAGCGCGCTAGTTTATTAAGAGCCTATTCACTCAGAAAAACCGAGCGAATACGAAGGAAGACGGCAGTTGAGCGAGGTGATGCAATGTTAAACCCAACAACACGACCAACGATGCTGCGCCAAAGGGAGATTGATGTGAAGACCCTCCACGAGCAAACTCCCAACACAACAACATTAGGCGCATCGTACTCGGCACACATCGCAACACAACTGCTCAGACCCGTCCTCCGTACGGCTTCACCAGACATCATGTCGGAACACGACAAATCGCTTGGCGGCAAGACTTTGTCTGGTGGGTGGTAACTTCTGCCGGCGGCTGATGTTATGGCCTACCACCGAGTAAAAAATGAACAAAAAAAATAAAATAACAAAATATAAATGCAATAAAGATGAGTGAGTAGCATGTAGGTGCATGAGTGAGCGTGTGCGTGTATGTGTGTGTGTGTGTGTGTGTGTGTGTGAGTGTGTGTGAGTGCATGTGTGTGTGTGATTGGGTAGAAGTGCCTGCGCATTGATATATGCGAGTGCGTAAGCTGAGATATGTGTGACATAACAATGATGAGGAAAAGAAAAAAAACTCTTAACACTATTTAAACAAATACTTAAATAAGCTATACATATACTATTACAAAAATTATACAAAGCTTAAACTTGTGAGAGAGGTGTTGTGATGACCCTACCCTTCATCTTCTTCAGTCTATAGAGGTCAACTGCTGCACAAAGGCCTTCCCCAAGGCTTTCCACGATAATCGGTCTTGTGTTGCCCGCATCCATCGGTTTCCCGCGACCTTCACCAGGTCATTAGTCCACCTTGTTGGGGACCTCCCTACGCTGCGTCTTCCGGTACGTAGGCCGCCACCCCACCCTAATTGTTTGCAAAATAACTCTGCAATTTCCACTTAAATGCAATCCGACTGGCCGCCATCCTGATATTTAACTATATTTGATACATAAAAATGCCAGGTTATGTTACAAAGGTACTGTATAGAGATTTTTCATTAAGAAAAAAATAAAGCTCTCTCATCGTCCACCTACATAGTCTTACCAGAAGAAGCTAAATAACAGCATATATCTGTAAACAACTACGCAAAACTTAGTCGTTATGAAATCCTTAGATTATGATTGATAATATTCACTTCAAGTATCTGAAGTAAGGCTGAAACCACATCAGTGCCCCACAAAGCCGTGAACCCCACCTGCTAAACGCAATAATTGTAATTACATGTACAAAGCTCCGTCTTGCATCTGATGAACTTCCTTCATTACCTACAGTATGTTCCAGAAGATTTATTACGTGTTACGTCTACCTATATAACTATACGTTCGTGTGTAGGTACTCGGGCTTAAGGCTGGGACTATACTGGAATTGTGTTTGGTAACCATTGGTTGATTCCTTAACTTGCCTGTGCACCAGAGCCACGGTTCCTCTTTCAACCAACTAGCAGCCCTGACAGGCATGGGTCTACATGGATCCCGTCACGATGGGCTGACATCTCTTTGAGGCGCACGTGAAATAAATACAACGCGCCGTTGATCCGGGCCTGATCCTTACCGGCAGCGAGCTGACCTAGGAGGATATATGACATTCTTAAACTCAATACTAACTACGCCTTGCGGTTTCAAGCTTCGATGTCGAGGGAATATCGACATAAAAAATAGTAGTAGGGAGTATCCTATGTTTTGCTGTGGAAAAAAGAAAATAACTCACTTACACAGTTTTAATATTTCTAGGAAGGAGTTCCACGGGACCAAGACTAATGGGAGTGAAATAGCGAGCTGTAGCTAGTTCCTATATAATTCATAGGTGTCGTGGAAAACACCACACTCGAGTGTACCATTCACGCCACTGGAGCTTTTATGTTGCGGTGACAACTTCTTATCAGCACTGACAACTTACTGTCAACCAATAGGTGTTGATTTATCAACCTTATAAATAACAACCCCCAAGTGTGTTGTGTGTGTGCGATAATCCCAGTCGCATCCGAAGCTTTTTCAGCTTTGGAGTCTAGGGTTCGCTTTTACCACTCTAACTGCCGATTTTTCCGTAAAGCGACTGCCGTCTGACCTCCACAACCCGAAAGCGAAATCGAAGCATTGCAATTAGACCAATTGTTGGACTTTTGAGGGCTCCAACCTGTAACTACTGCTATTACGTGTTCGTATGGCAACTGGGACCAACGGCTTAACGTGCTTTCCGAGGCACGACCAGACCAGTGGAAATGTTCATGTTCATGCATACAAATATTTGCACTGAGCGGTGATCGAACCCGCGCCTCCTCGTACAGCGGCCCCGTTCGCTACCGCTACACCACGGAGGCTGTCATGGACTCGTACACGATAGTTGCTCAAAATCAAAATATTCCTCATAGACCAACATGTGTGCTTTCGAAACCCCAGAAGCTAGCTGCACGGTTCCAATCGATCATTCCTATACAGAAAAGCTAGCAAGAACTCCACGGTTACTCTTTTAAAATAATAGGTTTTTGCAATATTGTACTTGCTTCGGCAGTACATCGATGACCTTATCTACAGATTTGTTTTAATTAAAATCGATATCTATTTAAATTTCACGTTATAATCGGAGGTTGGAGATTAAATAATTTTAAAGTAAATAAATATGAGTAATACTATTTTTATAAAGGTTGCCTATTGAAATATACCAACTGTTTTAAACTATTCTTGCAACTTGACATTGGATTTTATAAAAAGGGAGAACATTCATAATACTTGTAGTCCTTTTATGAAATTCTCATTGCTATTATTTAAGCTAAATTTTTCAGAGTAAATGACCACGTAGGTTACCTACCTACTCGAATACGTTAGAAGGGTCGATGTGAGTATTAAACCTGTTTTAAATTTTGGAGATAATTTAAACATAAGACCCAATTATATTCGTGTAAAGCGCCGTCAATTGGGATTATTTAATTATTGTACCTAGTTTTATATTTCGACAGTTATATTAGTTAGTATTTGATAATATGTATTTATGGTATTTAATATGAAAATTTTGCTGTCTTATTGGAAGCATTACCAATCATAAAATAAAAGTTAATTGTGAATATTTTCAAATCACAGTGGGCATGGGAGGACAGCATAAGTCTGTCGTCCAGTACCGGGAACTTGATAGAATAAATTTAATGCCAGAAGGCAAAACACCGCATTGTTACATAGATTATTTTTTCCTACAGGCTTCCGTAATACCTACTTCAGGCACCAGCTCTCACAAAGTGAATTTATGATATTGTTCAAAACTGTTAAGTACTACAAAACCATTGTGAGAGAAAATAAATGAATTTATTATTATTATTTAATATTGAGAAGGTATCCTTCCGTGAAAATTTGAATTGTCTATCTGTTACGGTTCATGAGATACAGCCCGCTGACAATTAGACGGACAGCAAAGGCTTAGTAATAGGTTTTCATTTGCACCCTTTTGGTACGAAACCCTAAGAAACGACAAACAGAATCATCTCACCTAACAGATAAGGCCTTTAGCCAAAGGGCGGTTATAATCTCGAATTGATTGCTAGATAGAGGATACTAGGCAAAGTATTTGTGCTCACTCGTGTGCACTCAGCTTTAGAGGCGTAGGCGCTACTAATTAATAGCCTTGTTGAGTCCCGCCTGATGGTTCGTCTTGATAATTATAGTACATACATAACATTACATTTGGCTTGTGTGGAGTTTAAACATACTATGGAGTACATAAGTGAGGTGGAGACTTGATGTACTTATTCCGTTTAACTATTAACTGTAGCAGTTTGATTCTCAGTGTATGGTTCGATACTTATTTAATATTAAAGTTATGAAAGGTAATTATATGGTTAATTACATGCCTTACATGTTTGTGGTCGCTATGTATAATATGTAGGACATTACAATACACACATATGATTACTATAAATTATAAATCAATTGTTTCATAGCGTATATTTTTCTTTTTATCATAATAAATTTATTCTATAATGATAGAAATATTTCATTTAATAGTACAGTCATCTTTGATACACTTTTTTTTTTTGTAATGTTTAGTTTTAGTTGATAGATGTAATAATTGCCATGAATCAGTTTTTATTTTTGATCTGATTAGTCGCTCTGTATGATAATGCGCAATTCGTTCATGTCAAAAGGTTCCTGTTCCGGATAAGGCGGGAGGAAACACCAGGGTGTCACCACCGTGAGGATCGCCCTGAGGATACGGTGCAGGTCTGCCTGGATTGGGCAGAGCACCGTCGTTTCCTCGAGGCGGGGATCTCTCGCGCCCGGCCCTGGTTTAGGCCATGGTACAGAGCGAGAGTACCATCACCTCCTTCTGCGAAGCAGTAATGCTAGTAAAGGTGAAGGGAGTAGCGCGTAAGGGAGAGGGAATCTCAGCGCCTTCACGCCTGGTCGGAAGATAACATTGAACTCCCAGCCACCGTAAGCGCGGACTAGCGGGCGGCGAGCAGTAGGCAGCTCGCCGCCCGATAAAGACCAGGCCCTGGTTGACGCGACGACGTTGAGTTTCACGCGCGCCTGTAAGAGATGTCAGCACACAGTGATGGACCAATGCTCTTTTTTTTTCGTGGTGGAAATCCTCAAAGGATGTCCGCCGCCCTGGAGCGGGCAACAGGGCCTGTCAGACTTTTACTGTCTAAAACCACCCATTCTTCCACGACCCCGCACCCTCGTGCTGGCCCGGTCTGTCCGGGCCTCGTCTCCTGCACGGAGTAGTGGGGTGTTAAAATCCCCGTCCATCAGATAGGCGCGGGGACTGCCCCATGTCACTCGCCCCTAAACCCATTCATGGGGGCCAGAAGAGGACGTTGTCCCCCCTTATTCGGCGCCCGGTGCGTCTTCTGGGGCCCGGGAAGAGAGTTGAGATCTCCCTCTCCCATTCCGCAGCTTCCTTCTGCGACATCGCGTCCTCGCAGAAGGACACCACCGCGTCCCACGATTCTGCGCTACCGACCATCCTCCGCACTACTGCCGGCAGCGTCAATGGACCAATGCCTGCGTCAGGTTTACGGGTTGGTTGGAAAAGAAACCGAGACCCTGGCGCACAGGCATGTGAAGGAACACGGGTGGGTTTTAGTCAGTAAAAGTCTGACACGACCTTCCGCTCCACCCAGAGCGGGAGAGGTCATATGATGATTTTACACACACACACAAAAGGGCGCATTATAATATACATACATCTATCAAACTTATAATACAAAAAGTGCTTTGGGGATAAAACCGCAAAGATAAATAAAATTTACGAGTTATCTCTGTTGTGTAGATATCGAATTTTTATGAAAAGGGAAGTTAGGTACAAGTTTAACTTGAGTGACAGTTTTCTTTCATGACAAGTTGACTCCACCCTTAGAAGGAAAACATCGCGGAAAATGACTTACATTCCCTTCATCGTTAGCGACACGCTTGGCTCCGCTCGTACTACTGTGTCACCTTAAAAGGTGAAGACAGAAGGTTCACTATTTATTACTGCCAGTAGAAAAAAAAAAACAACTTCCTGCTGACGATTGGTGTGCTTATGAAAAAAATCGGTTGGCTTTGAAGTCGGTTCACTGACGATAGTTGAATGAGACGTCATAAAAAAATACTGATGGAATGATTACATTTTTAAAACCTTTATTTATCGCTGCAATTATCGTTGCTTTATACAATTGACATCACATTGACTTTTAACTACACTTTATACTTGTCCATATAATGTCCACGAGGACGCATCGCTCACTCAAGTAGGAGAGAGACAGATGTCAAACGCTGCCGAACGCGGAGGCCAATTGTGCCTCTTTGTCGCTCGTTCTGCGCTCCACTTCAAGCTTTAAATGGAACGGGGTCACGCTGCACGTTTTTTCGTGCGTGCAGCCGGCTCCATCAAATTATAAGACGTTGTCACATCAAGTTAAGTGTTCATTAGTTTAAAATAAGATATGTTTTTGTGCTATAAATTTGACTGTTAAACACGAGCACAAAAATATAAACAATAACTTGGAAGCAAACATGCATCACATCCAAGCAAAACTGCTATCACTCAGTCACCGTACAATGCCGTCGCCCTATACGAGGCAGCTTCAGCACTAGTTATCAGCGACAGCCGAAGTTGACGTGATGAGGTCAACTAGATGAGATTATGTCACAGATAGTTGAGTTGCCTCTTGAGAGCGGTTTTCAACACAGCTTTATATACCGACACCCCTCCGTGCCTCAGAAAGTGCGTTAATCTTTAGTCCTTACTATCATTCTTGGATATTTGGCAGTCATTACGGGTAGTCAGGACGCAGAAAGTCTGACAACTAATCTTGCCAACCTGTATCGTATTACCCAGTAACTGAGTTGTGGAGATCAGATGTAGAAATTCAGATAGACAGTCACTCCATGTAAAATACTGTTTTTTTTTTTTTTAATTATAAACTAGTGCTTGACCGCAATATCGCCTGATGGTAAGCAGTGATGCAATCGTTGATGGTATAGCGCGCTAGTTTATTAAGAGCCTATTTAATCTAGCCTTGAAGATACTTAAATTGTAGTCTAACGGAAACACCGCCGCTGGCGAATTGTTCCAGTCCCTCGATGTACGCGGTGTAAAAGACGAAGCGACTTCAAAGTTGCAGGTCGTAGGATCGAACCCTATCAGATACTTTTCTTTGTGTAAAATATTTCGTCACCACTGACTTTAAAAACAGCGATGGAAAATATCGAGAGGAATCTAGTAGGTCTAGAGCCAAAACTTCGAAGACATGTGACATCTACCACACCGTTAGACCAATAGGGATGTATCCAAGATATAAAAATCAAAAAAATAATTAGTCCGTCTTATAGATAATAAAAAAAAAAAAAAATAAGAACCGTATATTTTATTTTGTCGAAATTACCAAAAACTACTGAGATATAGCGTATTAAAGTTACGGAGTGAGATTAGCCCCCCCCCCCCCACACACACAGAAATCAATATATATTATCTTCTTAAGTATTTCAATGAAAGAAAATATAAAAATACGTGTTTAATATTTTTTATAAATCTATCTGATGGACATTAAATTATTTTTTAGGATACAACCCAATTGTTGGACTTTTGAGGGCTCCAACAACCCGTAACGACTGCCATTAGATGTTTGTATGGCTACCAAGACCAACGGCTTAACGTGCTTATCGAGGGACGACCTAATGATATTATTCTATGACCATGTACGAGTTTAATACAATATGTTGCTAGGAATAGGTTTACTGAACTTTCCTTTCCATATTTCGCTACAATGACAAAGTTAGGTCTCCCCAAATACAGGTACCAAGGTAACGGATGTTGTTCCCAAATCAAACCATATATTTTCATACGGGGAGAGAGAAATTTACACCCCTACATTAATAATTTTGCTGGAACGAATCACCCTCCAGTTTGATTTTACGCGAGTTGTGTTAATAAAAGGTAAAAAGGATACGGTCTAGTGATGTCCGATTCTCGTAGCCGAAAAAATATATCCGCCATTGATCCGCATCAAATTGAGTATGATTAACGATTTCATTTGCATATTAACTGGGTATTTTAAGCATTATATTTGGAATCATGGTGAAAATCTGTAATTGAAATTTAAAGCGCCCGCACTTAAAATTCACTGTATGTTTTGGTACAAAAGAACAATAAAGCCACTTTTAAAACGTCCCTTTCACCTTTCCCGTTCACCTTGGCTCCTACTTTTCAGAATGTATCCTTGGAGTGTACCGACCGCCTTCAGCTTTTGGGAGTTGAGATTTCCTCGAGCCTTAACTTTGGGCGGTTCATTGAGTCCAAGGCCAGGGAGGCTGCCAGAAAACTAGGCGTTATCGCGAAGGTCCGGCGGTACTTCACACCAGGGCAGCTTCTAATTTTATACTGCAGCCACATTTGGGCTGGTACTGTGAAATGTCACCTTACCACTTTGGATTCGGTGGAGAGGCATGCGAAGAGGCTGATTGGCGACCCAGACTTAACTCGAAACGGTCTCCAAAGCCTGGAGCACAGGCGTAGAGTAGCCAGCCTTTCGGTCTTCTATAGGATGCATTCTGGTGAGTGTGCAAGGGAATTGCATGATTTAATTCCCCCATCTCCGTTCCATCATCGGACGACCCGTCGTACGGCGAGTTTCCACCCTTACGTTGTTGACACCACTGCGATCCGGACGAAGCGTTTTGCTTCCTCCTTTATACCGCGTACATCGAGGGACTGGAACAATTTGCCGGCGTCGGTGTTTCCATCACATTACAATTTGAGTGTCTTCAAGGCTAGAGTGAATAGGCTCTTAATAAACTAGCGCGCTTTACCATCAACGATCGCATCACTGTTTACCACCAGGCGGGAT
Source organism: Sesamia inferens (assembly GCA_037179545.1). Classification (NCBI taxonomy): domain Eukaryota; kingdom Metazoa; phylum Arthropoda; class Insecta; order Lepidoptera; family Noctuidae; genus Sesamia; species Sesamia inferens. Next base: position 4,966,676 of record CM073936.1, on the reverse strand, counting down.
TGCGGTCAAGCGCTGGTTTATAATTCATAAAAAAAAAAAAAAGTGTTAGTTCTTATTCATAACAATTTTGACCTTCTCAGCAAATAGACAAGAATAAGCACGAAGAGAGAAGTATAACCTAAAATTAGTTGCAAACAAATCAAACTATTTTTTTTTCATTATTTACAAAATAATTTAAATTTCACACCTCCAAAATTTTCATATCTTAAATGTCATTTAAAATACTGAAACTGTTGAGGGATAAAGAAATATCCGCGTAATATCCGAAATGGCTCCAATGTCACATCACTAACCCTGTAAGAGGTAATTTTTCCTCCAAGTAGCACGCTCCTTTAACGTCAGACCTGATACATGTTCCTTATGTTATTATTAAGTATTATTCAAATACACGGTGAAATATGTGTTTTTCCCGACAGTACGTGACTGTACGTACCTGAAGTAGGCGTTTTGTTGTAACCACTTTGCTTTTTTATATGTTTGTTTTTTCGACCACTTTTCGCGTAATATGGATTCATGGTGTGTTAGGTTAGTGCTTTCGTGAATAAAATATGGCCAGATAAGTGTTTTTGATTGATATAGATTTTAAGACATTTTAGAGGTCAGAGGAACGGAGTGTAAAGTTCACTCATCCTCCGTAGAAAAGGGAGGATTCTCCGACCAGACGGGTGTTATGTCTTTACGTTATTTTTTACGTTACGTTATTTTTTGTTTATGCCAAACCTGAATATAATTTGTTCAGAATAAGTAACTGAATCGATTCCAATCATTTTTACACCATGTTATATTTTTTCCCAAATACATTGTTGCAGTGTGGTTGCCGAGCCATGCAGCTTACGATAGATCATAGTACTGCGCACGCCCGCGCAACAGCTGATGCCACAGGTCAAAGCACTGCACGCCCGTCTGAGCGGAGCGTTGACCATATTTTTGTTGGGACAGCCAAGTAGGATAACAAGCTCATAGCTTTGTGGTTTTTCATATCTTTTTGAAATTACGTACGTATATTTTTTACTTAAAAATACTGGACACGTGTTTCAGGTTTCGCAAAACAAAAAAAAATGTTGTATATGCTAGTTTCAAAGCAAACTCTGTTTGCCAGATGCAAGATCTGTGTGACGTCAGTATGACTCGTTGTTCGCATGTGATGTTTGTAGGTACCGCTATTATGGTAGTAGATACGGTACGGCGTTTGTAGATACGACTAGTATGGTTTTTGGGTTCTGATGCTGACTGTATTCAGTCAGCCTGGAGTGACTAGAGTCAGGACTGGCGTGTGTCATAGGACCGGTGGTCGTAAGACTAGAAGAATCCTGGAATGACGTTATACATTAACGTTGATAACATTTTTTAAAATTATGATTTAGTGCTTGACCGCAATCCTGCCTGATGGTAAGCAGTGATGCAATCGTTGATTGTAAAGCATTGCCATTTTAACTGCTGACAGAGGCGTTATGTACGAAATTTTAAATAAATAAATAAAATAAATGCAAGACACTGGTATTCAGCTACGTCCTGGTAGATTGGAAGCCATCTTCATTATCATCAACCTTTTTATCGTCCTATTGCTGGGCACATGTCTCCTCTCACTGATTGATGGAACGTAATCACCACGCTTGCTTAATACGGGTTGGCAATTTCAGACTTAAAGTCCAGGTTTCCTCAATATGTTTTTCTTCGCCTTTTAATCAGTCATTGGTGTCCAAGATATACTTTGAAAGTATACTTTTTACATATAACTTAGAAAAGTTACATTGGTACTTGCCTGACCTGGAATCGAACCCGCACACTCATAATTGGGAGACTGGTGTTTTAACAACTAGGCCAACACGACTAACCAAAACCTAAAGTCTATTCAGATTGATTGACTTACCACTGCCGCTCATAAATAAAATAATAGGTCCAAATGAAATTATGCACAAAGTAAATGCTTCAATAAATAACATTGAATGACCAAAATACGTTATATTTAGCTAAACCCTTTTTATCCAAATCACAGTGTAAATGAACCGGTAGAATACGATGAAACGTAACCCCTCACGAACCCGTCCTTATTCCATAAGACAAGGGAATGATAAAATGTTACCATATCTCATTACTCTGTTTCCTCTGGAGCGTCAGCACAGAAATCGACGGGAGATTAATGCGGGCCCAGGGGATGATCGTAATTGATTTTTTTGCCAACCCTTATATCCGAGCGGCATTAACCTTTTAGTTGATAACGCTACCCATGTTCCGATGTTCAAAATAAATTTTCATTTCAAATATTTTATACTTCATATTTGGAAATTGGGATTTCATTTTTTACAGGTTTCAGGAGAGTTATTGCTGTTGGTTATGTGTACGGATTTTGGTAACAGAATCGCAGCTTTTAACTGTATGTGTTGAATAGATAATGTACATATAAATATATAATCTTTTAAGTGGCTTAACCATAACTCACTATTAGAAGCGATGGGTTTTTCTTTTTGACAGTTCAACAACATTCATTGCGTTATTTACGATGTTGAGCAGACAGATTTTTCGAATATTTGGAGCAATGGATTGGCGTTATGCTTCTTTTCATAGTGATTCATACTGATAGTAATAGATTGTAACGCAATTAGGCTGCTGGTGAAGCTAAGCTAACCGCGGTTGCTCTGTGTATCGGTAACAATATTTATATACATAGCATGAGAGCTCCCTGTCTCAGTAAGCACAAGGCGATAAACGTCGGCTGTCATTTGTGCATATTTGACAACATCGGCTGCCAGCAGAAGTTACCAACCACCAGATAGTCTTGCCGCCAAGCAATTCGTCGTGATCGTGACGGGGAGCAGTTGCGTTGCAATATGTGCCATCACGCATGTGTCTGTACGATTCATCTAATGTTGTTGTGTCAGGAGTTTGATTGTGGTGGTTTCCAGATCAATCTCCCTCTGGCGCAGCATCGTTGGTCGTGTTGTTGAGTTTAATATTGCAGCACCTCGCTCAACTGCCGTCTTCCTTCCTAGTAACTCAGTTTTTTGAGTGAATAGGCTCTTAATAAAGAAGTGCGCTTTACCATACACGATTGCATCACTGCTTACCACCAGGCGGGATTGGGGTTAAAATATAGTTTATAATTATATGATAGCTGGCTAAACTTTAGAACACAGTATTTATAACCAGCTAGTTTGTTATTTGTAGCTAACTGAACTACAAATACGTCTCAAAAAAAAGTATTTTTATTCCGAGATAATTGAAAAATGTTACTCACACATTTAGCACTCGTTCTTAATTACATTTTTGGGTACTCGTAAGGTTGAGTTCAAATTGGTGCATTAAATAATCCTATGCTGCCGGGAAGCTATTAGTTTGCCATAAATAATGTAAACATATCTAAAGGAAAGGCTAGGAACAGCAACGTCACTGAGTGCTTATGACACTCAGGGCATAGACAATCAAGGATCTCACGCGATTGGATTCGCCCTGAGGACACGGTGGAGTATACTGTGGAGCTTTTCGTAAGAATTAGGCTGAGCACAGCCTTGTCCACGTGGTGGCGATCTCTCGCGTCCGGCCCTGGTCTAGGCCATGGTCCGGAGCGAGGGTTTTCATGGCAGGCCGTCACCTGCTTCTGCGAAGCAGTGGTGCTGGCAACGAAGGAAGCGCGTGAGGAGCGTGGGTATCTCAGCGCCTTCATGCCTCTAGCCGCCGCAAGAGACGCTCTGGTCGGGAGACACATCAAACTTCCGGCCTCCGTAGGCGTGGTGCCGGGCGGCGAGCAGTGTGCAGTTCATAAAGACCAGGCCCATATCGACGCGTTGTGTTCCACGCGCGCTTCAAAAAGATGTCAGCACATCGTGACGGAGTCCACGATGACCGATGCCAATTAGGGTTGGGGTTGTTTGAAAGAGATATCGTCTCATAGGCAAATGAAGGAACACGGGTGAGTTATAGTCAGTAAAAGCCTGACACGTTCTTAATTTTGTTTAATTTAGAACATATGCAATATAATTTTTTGTTTATACGAAATCCGAAACACGTGTCCAGTATTTTTAAGCAAAGAATCTACGTACAATTTTCAAGACGACATCATGAAAAACCACAAAGCTATGAGCTTGTTATCCTACTTGCCTGTCCCAACAAAAATGGCCCGCTGCGGCGGGCGAGCTTTGCATTGACCTCTGGCGTCAGTTGTTGCGCGGGCGATGATCGTCCGTAAGCTGCGTACCACGCTTGGTAGGTTTTTTTTTTAATAATTATAAACTAGTTCTTGACCGCAATCCCGCCTGATGGCAGGGGCGTGCACAGAGATTTTGTTGAGGGTATGCATACATACACTACCCTAATATATGTGCTTATACAGTATGTAAAGAAAACCCTGTACCATAAGGATAATAAAGGTTAGGTAAACACTTGACCAAATATAATATAAAATTTTACGTAATCATCATAGTAAAAATTATTAGGGTATGCAATGCTTATCTGCTTGTATGGAGCGCACGCGCCTGCCTGATGGTAAGCAGTGAAGCAATCGTTGATGGTAAAGCGCGCTGGTTTATTTAGCCTATTCACTAAAAAAACTTAGTGAATTGGAAGGAAGACGGCAGCTGAGCGAGGTGATGCAATGTTAAACTCAACAACACGACCAACGATGCTGCGCCACAGGGAGATTGATCTGGAGATCCTCCACGACCAAACTCCCGACACAACAACATTTGGCGCATCATACCCGGCACACATCGCAACACAACTGCTCAGACCCGTCCTCCGTACGGCTTCACCAGACATCATGCCGGAACAGGACGCATTGCTTGGCGGCAAGACTTTGTCTGGTGGGTGGTAACTCCTGCCGGCAGCCGATGTTATGACCTTCCACCGAGAGGTAACCATATTGCCACAACGTTTCTAAATGTATTTGGAAAATAATACAACATGGTGTAAAACTGATTGGAATCTATTCAGTTGCTTATTCTGAATAAACTGTATTCAGGTTTTGTATAAATAAAATAATAAAGGTGTATATGAGTCCACAGTTAATCAGGCTAAAGAAACTGATTATTTATACAGCGAATTATTGAGCTCTAAGAGTAACCCCCATCCCATTCTTACCATCGACCTAACTGAGGATTCCGTATTACACCAGCGTGACAGTTTAAAAGTTAGTCAAAACAAATTAAAAAAAATATGCTAAGTTTAATCGAATAATTAAAAAATGTCACCAATTCAAAAAACAACATAAACACTTTTCCAAATTCATTCCACTCACGAGAGAACGTGCTGACTTAATAAGTAAATTAAATAATTATCAAATTAAATTGAAAGACATCAAGAGGATTTATGAAATAGATACACATCATTTGCAGTTGGACATTAAAGAACTTGAAAATTCACTTAGTTCTCTTTACAGTAAGTATGTAATATCTCAGAATACGTTATCGTTTTTTATTCTTTGTTTATATGTACATCCTACTTCAAAAAATCCAAAGAAAGATATAAAAAAACATATGTATATTTCATTTAGTAAATGTCCGCTGGACATTCAAATTGCCCCAACGACTATAAATAAATCGTGGAGAAAATATTCCACAAACTTCATCTTTTCTTGCCAGAAGAATTGATGATCGTCATTTATTTTAACAGAAGCGGAGAAACCTCTGGTACTACCAACCGATTAAGGAACATAATCCTTTGCCTTTTACAGCAATAAAGGTCGGAGAGTGGTTTTGAAATGTCACGCAAAATCCCTAGACCAAAGCATCGTACAGATTTGCGTTCCATTAAAAATGCGTGAGCGGTCTCACACAACGGCGACACGTCGCGTAAACGCAGGTCCATTTAACCAAATGTAAACACAGCGTGAGGGAGAAAGTGTTGGAGAGCCAATATATCTCCCTAGGGGGTAGGCAGGGTTTGAGGCCGAGGAAGTAGAGTAACTGCGTAAACTACGAACTATAATGAAGGTCCAAGGATACGAAGTTTTAAAGTTTGTTACCCTGTGTTGCTAGCTTTGGGTGGTATGGGAGACTTTTCCTCGGTACATTATTATATTTAGCTTGTGCTATCGGATGCTTCTAAGGTGGTTGTGGTCTTGGCGTGGCTTTAGGTAAGGTGGACTTAATTACTAATTTGGAAGAAAAAATTGTGCATATTTTGATTAAATAATGTAGATATTTTTTTCATCGGTCTTTTTTAACCTATGAATACAGGAAGATTTTCAGGTCGACGCGTATAGTTTACCTTCTCACTGATAATACTGTACTTAGTCCTAACACACACGGGTGACACGATGTTCTCGGCAGGGTAGGCCATGACGTTGGCTGCCGGCAGAAGTTACCACCCACCATACAAAGTCTTGCCACCAAGCGATTCATCGTGTTCCGGCATGATGTCTGGTGAAGCCGTACGGAGGACGGGTATGTGTAATTGTGTTGCAATGCATGCCGGGTACGATGCACCAAATGTTGTCGCCAATGTTGTTGTGTCGGGAGTTTGTTCGTGGAGGGTCTCTAGATGAATCTCCCTCTGGCGCAGCATCGCTGGTCGTGTTGTTGGTTTTAACTTTGCATCACCTCGCTCAACTACCTATTCACACATTTTTTTGAGTGAATAGGCTCTTAATAAATTAGTGCGCTTTACCATAAACAATTGCATCACTGCTTACCACCAGGCAGGATTGTGGTCAAGCACTAGTTTATAATAACACAAAAAAATCGTGTTGACGGCAGATAAAATTGCCTACACCCAAGACATATCGATGGATGCAGTTGCATCTGGCGTCGACATATATAGACGCTGTCCTAAACCAGTTAACTATTTGAATTTAATATATGTCTGGTCGCGCCTCGGAAAGCACGTTAATCCGTTGGTCCCGGTTGCCACACAAACATCAAATGGCAGTCGTTACGGGTTATTGGAGCTGTCAAAAGTCTAACAATTGGTCTAACTGCAATGTTTCGATATCGCTTTCGGGGTGTGGAGGTCAGACGGCAGTCGCTTCACGGAAAACATCGAAGTTTAGACAAAAATCAACAGTTAGGCTGGTAAAGCGGACCCCAAACTCCAAAGGTGCTGCTTCGGATGCGATTCGGATTAACGCTGAGATGATGATGATATGACAAGTGAAGAAAAGGTAGTCGGTGTTAAAGAATACATTCAAAAACGCAGTCCACATTCCTTCAAAATGCTTCAAAAATCAATAGAAACCTATCGACGACTAATCCTATTTAATCCTGCTTAAAAACTATTATACATTTAGCAATCAAATCCACAGTGTGTGAACATCCTGACTATTATCCCCTGGCATCACGCATGAACGAAATTAAATTAAATTTCAACAAGATATGTACATCTCAGTTACCTGCCAAGGACCGGAGGTGAGCCCACGATTTATATTGTTACGCTCCCCTGTATTTGAACCTTTTAAATTTATGTTGTGTTGTTAAAACAGCCAATGCCAGGGGAGGTGACGCCAATTCTTTTTTATTGTTTTCATAAAGGTTTAATTTGTGAGCTGGGAATTGGTAGAGCCGGTTTTATTTTTGAAAGGAGGGATTAGATGATACAGACACTAAGTGTAGCAGTATCTACAACGCAACATGCGAACAACGACTCATTCTGACGTTACACGAATCCTGCATTTCGCAATCAGAGTTTTCTGTGCAACTAGCACGCATACAAGTTCGCGACATCAACCGGCGGGCAAAGTGGCCCGCCAGACAATCCCAGCCTGGTCGGAGGATTCTTCCTTTTCTATGGAGGGTGAGTGAGCTTAACACGCTGGTCCTCATACCTCCACAATGTTTACACTAAGAAAAGGGAAGAATTAGCCTATGTTTGCTGCTTAAAAACAACTCACCTATTTTTTTTTTATAGGTTTAATTAATATTATTTGACTAGAATAGAATAGAATAGAACAGAATACTCTTTATGGTAGATGCCCATAAAAAGTACAGAATATATATATGAAGATTTTACAAAGGGTGACACAATAGGCGGTCTTATCGCTAAGAACGATCTTTTACAAACAAACTTTTAATGGAATACCAAGGGGAAAGACAGACAAATAATGTAGGTAGTCTACGGTGTACTATTAAGATTATACAATAAATATTAACATAATGTTTATTGCACTAATTATACAAAATATTCAGTATATGGACGTTACAATAGGGTTGATCCAAGGTATGAAAATCAAAAAAATTATTGATCCGTCTTATAGATAATAAAAAAAAATTAAGACCCGTATTTTTTATTTTGTCGAAATTACCAAAACTACTGAGATATAGCGTATTAAAGTTATGGAATGGGGGCTAATTATTTTGTACCACGTCTGACGTCATGCGACATTTCAATTCAATATAGCTTCCTAAGTATTTGAATGAAAGAAAAAATAAAAAAGACGTGAATATTTTAAAAAATTATTTATTTGGATATAACCCAATCATCGCTAAACATTATAGAAAAAAAAAACATTACAGTAAATACATATACCGTGTGCCTATTTCACAAACTATAAATCGAAGGAATATAAATACCACAATATTTTGGCTAATACAGCTAAAACCAAAATATTTTTTTGTTTCGTCTCTCTTGTGGCAACATTAAACATAAAGTTAAGCAAAATGACTATCGCTCAGTGCAATGCTAAGACCGTATACGAGGCAGGACTCCAGCACCGGTTTTCAGTGGCAGCCGCCGGTGACGCCAAGAAGTCAACCAATGCAGTGAAAATTCATTACACGTTTGGCGCAATAGTTAAGCGATTGACTACAACGTCGTTAACGTGGGTTTGATTTTCGCAGGGAGCAAATATTTGTATAACCTATAGGAAGTTCTTCCGCAAAGCATATTTAAAAAACAAAATAATAAGTACACAGGAGAAGAGAATTGCGTGATTAAATTCTCCCATCTCCGTTCCATCATCGGACAACCCGTCGTAAGGCGAGTTTCCACCCTTACGTTGTTGACACCACAACGATCTGGACGAAGTGTTTCGCCACTTCATTTATACCGCGAACATCGAGGGACTTGACAAACAATTTGCCAGCGGCGGTGTTTCCGTCTGACTACAATTTAAGTGTCTTCAATTCAGTCATAGGCTCTTAATAAACAAGCGCGCTTTACCATCAACGATTGCAGCACTGCCTATCATCAGGCGGGATTGCGGTCAAGCACTAACCCGCCACGCTTTTTCCCACTCACTGCAACTCCTGAAAGCCAGAATCAACAGTGGCGACCGCCAGAATAACGCCGAGCAATGAAGCTCGACGAGTCCCGGAGAAACAATTCAACTGTCTTGGGTCCTGCAATGAAATTAATCAGAAAAGAATAGCGGAGAAGTAAGAAAAAAGATATTTTTTCCTCCCTCCATAACAAGCAGGAGACAGAATAGAACTAGGCCAATCGGCACAAAGGGACATTATTGCAATCCCAGTTGCAATTTTGAAGCCCAGATTGCCAAGCACCACAGAATAAAATTTGATTAAGTTAATGGGTCCTAAGTAGGTATGTGCTGTTACAATTGATTCCAATAATAGTATGGCTAAAACGCCTGAACGCACGGAAATTGGTTCTAGTTCCTACAAGGTCCGTATAATAAACGACTCCGGATGTAACTTGTACACTATCCAACATTATATTGCGTTCATTCTGCTAAAGAACACACTCCCACAAGATGTGATGTGTGGACTGTTCAAATTCACAGTTCGATGTAGAACATTGACACAAAGGCGAAGGAACAAATTTAAAAGAATACAGTTTACTTTTAAAGTTGCCATGACCTGTGAGAAATTGGGCAACGCAAAAAAAGCAAAAAAAAGTAATCACTAAATCAATCAGTACAGAAAAAAGACACATGAATGCCGTCAATAATTTAAAACGTTACATCTACACATTCCAAAGCTTAAAATTAATTTCACGCTCGAAACCTCCTAAACTATTTCAACGGATTATTCTATAGCTCCAATAAAACTCGAAAAGAATCAACCATAGAGATTGGTACACTACAGTTTAGTATTCCGTATATTGTCCAATCAAAATTGTCAACGGTTTGTTTTTCAATACACAGATATTTTGATATACGAGTACAGCCTCGTTCGGTGTAGTGTTTGGACAGAACATAGTATTGTTGTTGTTATGTGCAATTGTAACTGTTGAGTTTAGCTGTTATTGCCTCAATCGATTTTGATCACGGATTTTTGACAGGAAAGCTAAGATAAGTGTCACGCGCATTTTTCACTGGACTTATAAAATTATTTAGTGTCGTTTACTAAATAAAAGCGCGTGATTTATGTAGTAAAAAGTGCATTCAGTGAATAATTCATAAAGAACATTGAAATTTCGCAGCATAGTGGCCACATCATGGCTTTGCATCAACTCTCCTAGTAGTCGGCTCACGTGGCCGTTTTTTCAACTGAAAAAACGCCATTATTGTGAAATAAAATTTTAAAGAATTTCTATAATTTTTTACACGTGTTATTGGCAAAATTGTGGTATCTAACCACAGAGGCCATTGAAGAGTTGAAGTAGTATTCACTCTAAAGAAAAGAAAGAAAGAAAGATTTTGATCACAAATTGAAAGGATTTTGAAGGTAATTTATAAACTTTTTTTATTGATGTTGATGGTAAAGCACGCTAGTATATTAAGAGCCCTTATTCCCTGAAATAAAATCTGAGTGAATAGGAAGGAAGACGGCAGTTGAGTGAGGTGATGCAATGTTAAGCCCAACAATACGACCAACGATGCTGCGTCAGAGGGAGATAGATCTGGGGACCCTCCACGACCAAACTCCAGACACAACAACATTTGGCGCATCATACCCGGCACACATCGCAACATAACTGCTGAGATCCGTACGGTTTTACATGATGAATCGCTTGGAAGCAAGACTTTGTCCGGTGGGTGGTAACTTCTACCCGCAGCCGATGTTGTGGCCTACTACCGAGAAAAAAAGCATAGAAGAGTTTCATATTTCCTATCTGACTTGCCTTAGAAACAAGGCTGAAACAAACTCAGAGGTCTTCACAGTCTTTATGTGTCACATACTTAAATCTATACTAATATTATGTATAAATCTGAAGAGTTCCTTTGAACGCTCTAATCTCAGTTATTATTAAATTCTTTTTAAAAATTAATTTGGATTTTTTTATTTTGGATAGCCCATTAATCCAGGAAGGCTTTAGGCTATATAACATCACGGTGCGGTGAATAGGAGCGGAGCATATAAAAAACGCGGACAAAGTCGCACGCGGCCGCTAGTAAATAATAAAATAAAATAAATTATATGAAATGCCCGTAGGTGTAACTCCGCTCTTCCCTCATTATAAATACGTAAGCAACGAAAAGGGAAATGAATAAAAAAAAAAGTAGTAAAATGCGATTAATTGTATGAGTGCGTATGTGCGTAAGTTTCTGTGTATTACTTGCAACATAACTGGCAAAATATGAATAAACATGTGACCCATCCCGGCTTCGCACCGGTGCATGCGTATTATTCATATAAAACTTCCTCTTGAAAAAATCGTATTAAAATCGGATGCGTAGTTTTAAAGATTTAAGCATAGGGATATAGGGACAGAAAAAGCGACTTTGTTTTATACCACATAGCGCTCGCCCGCAGCTCCGCCCGCGGGGTGTCGATTACCGCTGCAAAACGCGAAATAAAATATATTTGTAAGATTTGTGGGTTTTGGCCTGATGGTGGTAAAAGGCTCCCAATCAGATGATATACGTAGTCCTTAAATTTTAAATATGGACATAAAATTACCTAGCCTTATTTCTTTTGCGCCAAAAGAAGTAATTTGAAAAAAGCTTTTGTATTTACGTATATTTGTTAAAAAATGACCAGATAATGGTTGGTTATTAGTTCGAAGATTTTTTATTGATTCTGGCGGCTCCTGAAGGTTAGGAAGATAAACTTTAGCTGAAGCACAGCACATAACATTAGGTTCATCCGCCCATTTCTTGGCAGAGCAGTTAGAGCAGATCTTATTCATGACTCCGATTTGGACTGACGCGTGCATAATCAATCTGCGGATCATATCTAAAAGCCAATATGTTGCTGTTTGATAAAATTCGATTGCGAACTCTATTTGTGGACAACTGCTGTGTCTCTGCCTGAGCTCTAAGTCCCTGTAAACGCTCGGCAACTGAGAGGTCCTTACATTTTGTTCATGAAGATGTTGGAAACTCTCCATCCTCGACTCTTGTGCACCTAACACAGAGGTTCTCAGATTATGTTCAGTAAGGCGTTGTGAACGTTCAGGTGAAGATTCTCCCATACGATGTATTCTTGCTGCTCGTGCTTATGTAAGAACTATGTTTAGGAAGTTGAGACCTGGCTCTCTTAGACATTTTCAAATGTTTAAGAAAATGTTAATAACGTGTAATATTCTAGCTCTGAAAAGACTGTTGTTTAGCCCTAAAAAGAACTGTTCTTTTGCCTTGAAAAGAACTGTTGCTTAGCCCTGAAAAGAACTATTAGTTAGCCCTGAAATGAACTGTTGATTAGTCCTAAAAATAACTGTTGTTTAGTCCTGAAATGAACTATTGGTTAGCCCTGAAAAGAACTGTTGATTAGCCCTGAAAAAAAACTGTTAGTTAGCCTTGAAAAGAACTGTTGTTTGGCCTTGAAAATGACTGTTGGTTAGTCCTGAATAGAACTGTTGATTAGCTCTGACAAGAACTGTTGTATAGTTCTGAGAAGAACTTTTGCGTAGGTGTAGTTTTAAGCCCGAAATCTAAAAAAAAAATCGAACAAAAATTACATATTAGATTTCACGCACGACCGCATAGATAAGATAAACTCCCGCATTGGGCCGTGCAGCAGTAATCGTATTATTTTAATTTCGCCATAACTTCAAAACCAAACGTTCAATTATAATCATTAAAACAAAATATTATATACATAAACTGTACTTAGTGATGAAATAATTTATTTTGATAAAGATTAATAGAATGAGTAAAATAAATGCGTTTAAATGTAGTACAAAAGAAATTCAAGATTTTTAAATAAAACAATGGTTGTTGTGCCTCACTCGACATAGATAGGTAGTGTGTAGCAGATTTTTTTGTAGATATTTATAAGATCTACAATTAATTAGAACATTTTATGGTTCTATCTTTTATAGTTTAGGCAGCGTACGCAAAATAAGTAACTTTTCTGGTTGATTATTTACACCTTGTGTTCAAAAAACCTAAATTTCTTACGGAACCCTATTTTTTTCCAAAATAAAATTTAGCCTATGTTACTCGTGGATAATGTAGCTTTCGAATTGTGAAACAATTTTTGAAAATGGTCGAGTAGTTTTTGAGTCTATTCATTCAAACAAACAAACAAACAAAGTTTTCCTCTTTATAATACTACTGTAGATAATATATATTTTTTTGGACATTGTTATACAATATTTTACGATTCGACATTTATGTTATAAGTATATAATTATTACGTCTTTATTTCTCTAAGCGATGCTAACACCTTCATAGTTTTTATTTACATTTCAATCATTTTCATGTCTTCATTAATATTTTAATTAGTCACGGTTTTACTTTAGAATTTTATCTCTTTTATTTGTATTTTAACTACAGACTATAGCTGCCCGAAACAAATAAATAATTATTATTAACTAAATAAACGTACATTTCTACCTTCCCCCTAGGAAAATACCAGCGTGATGAGAGTGAAATTGTCAACGTGTATTTCTGAATAAATAGTTTCCAAGTTAAATTCGATTTGGACTTGTACACTCAAACTGTTTGGAGCATATGGGACGAGGTTATAAAACTAAAAGTTTTGCTTCTTTCAGATGGCGAATGGCTGTTAAGGGAACTGTTGTGAAAAGACTGATTAGTTCTGATAGAAAGCGAGTTTATGGACCGTATGACGATTCAGATGATTGGGTTGGCGTGTTAGTTTGTTTGTCACTTTATATTTGCTCGGATAGTTTGCATTGTAAATCAATTCAACATTTGTTAACGCTGTTTGAAGACATTACAGAGTTTAGCATTGTTAAGCGGGTTTATTGGCCTCGATAACACCAGATAGATGGTCAGCGAAGGATGAGGTCTATGACGTGGTAGGCCGTAACATCGGCTGCTGGAAGAAGTTACCACCCACCAGGCAAAGTCTTGCCGCCAAGCGATTCGTCGTGTTCCGGCATGATATCTGGTGAAGCAGTACGGAGGATGGGTCTGAGCAGTTGTGTTGCGATGGGTGCTGGATGCTTCCATAGACGCATTTTGGAGAGTGTGCGAGGGAATTGCATGACTTAATTTCGACATTACCGTTCTATCATCGGATGACGCATTGTAAGGTGAGTATCCACCCTTACGTTGTTTCCTGCGGCGGTCGTTCCTTTTGGCTACAATTTAAGTGTCTTCAAGGCTAGAGTAAATAGGTTTTTAATGAACTAGCCCGCATTACCATCAACGACTGTATCGCTGCTTACCAACAGGTACTATTTTATAATGTTAAAAAAATTACAGATCACTTTACCTATTTTTCTACAGTAAGAGTTCTGTTGACTCTAGCTTTGAAGGCATAAGATTAAAATATGAGACATATTTTGTTTTGGTTTTTAATGTATAGCTTACTTGTAAATGGGTTTTACTTAAACAGCATCCTTATTGCTTAAATAAATAAGCCATTTATTTCTTGCTTTTTACACGTTGAAAATCACAAGTTTAAATGCAATATTAAATAAAGTATCTATACTACATAAGAAAAGAAAAATATATGTAATTTGTTAGTAACTCTAATTGTAGCAAATGCTTAAAAGTTAGGTTTGTTAGTTTTAAATTTAAATTTTTACAAAAAGAAAACATGTTATTATTATAGCAATAGAGTTAGTCAGTAAGAACCCCGTTTTGGGTAAAGGCCTCCTCCAAAGATGCCCATACGTCTCTAACTTGTTGTTTATTGAATTTGTGATTTTCTTTGGAGGGTTATGGTCATGATCCCCCACGGTGACCAACCGGGTTGGAGGATTTGGTGTGTTTTGTTTATTTAAATTTTTCATTGTTGAATCTGTATGGAGGAGAGAGTGTCGTTGCTATGCGCTATTTTTGGAGGTGTCTAGACTATTTTCAAGGTTTTTATTTTTTAAGAAATTCAGCATGCTCGGTTTAGTTGTTCCATCTGAGGTGCTATTTGATCTTCTCCCCGGGAGGTCATGCTGTTGTGATTTGTTCTTTTTGCTTGACTGTGTGTTTCCTCCCTTTGACATGTCCACAGTGGGTTTTTTGGGTGAAGGAGACAGCTTTCTTTTGGCTGTTTGTTTTAATATGACCAGTTTGTCATATTTTAAGAAAGCCGTATTTCCTTTTTCTCGCTCTGTTTTTAACTGGTCTTGTAATTGCTTTCTTTTTTCTAGAACGCGTTTAGGGTAGTCTTCTGTCATATAGTAACTTGTGTTTTCTAATGCTGATTTTTGCTTTAGTATTTTGATCTTTGTGCCCAGGTTCAAAAAAGATACCACTACTGGGCGTGGTCTATCGCCTTTCTTCCCTAGTCTTTTTATTTCTTGTAAGTCACTAAAGTAGAGTTTGAGCGACAAATGCTGTTCTATCCATTTGAGCACATGTTTTTCTAGTGTATCGTATGATGATTCCAATTCATCGATGCCGAAGAACACTATATTTCTTTGCCTCGACTGCTTTTCGAGAAAATAGATCCTTTTCTCCTGCTTGTCCACTATTTCCTTTAATTTTTCATGTTTCTCTTCCAATGCAAAAAATTTTTCTTCCAACATTCTATTTATATTTTGTGTCACTTCTTCAGTCACCTTGTTTCCATTCTTTCGAATCGCTTTCTTTTGTGCATCTAATTCCAGCTGGATATTTTTAAGAACTTTCAAAATTTCATCCATTGTTTTTCTTGTTGTTTGTTTACATCAAGGTTTATTTATATATATGTAACGACCTCTAGCGGCGTAACTTCGTATTTTTTGGACTGAACGTAATCGATCGATGCAGTGTCACAGAATTGACAGAACCCGAGGAGTGTGTTCATTCAACAGATTGCTTAAAACACTATAATTATCAGTGGGAATAATTTCGAAGCATACTGCTAATCCATTGCTCCGTGTATTTGAATATGTTTTTGCCCAACAACGTATTCAACACAATGAATGTTATTGAGCTGTCAAAATGACACCAATTCGATTCGGTTGACTGCGCGGTTAGCGCTAAGAGTCTGACAGACCCGCCCCAGGGCGGCGGACATCCATGAGGATTTTCCACCCCGGACGCAAAAAAAGTGGTTCAGCTAATAACTGCTGCGCTGTCACGGGTTTCGCATGAAACTCCTCGCTCAACTGCCGTTCTCCTTCCTATTCACTCAGCTTTTATGAGTGAATAGGACTGGAAAGGACTCAGTAGAGCTTCCCAACAAGTGGGTCTAAAGATGAATCTGGATAAGACGTAGATCATGTCGAACTCTCATGTCGCACCCACTCCAATTCTAGTTGGTTGCTCTGCACTGCTCGAGAAAGAGGTGTCTCGTCGAATCCAGCTCGGCTGGGCAGCGTTCGGGAAGCTACGCTACATTTTCTCGTCGTCAAAGATACCACAGTGTCTCAAGACTAAAGTCTTTGACCAGTGGTGTTGCTGGTGTTGCCAGTGATGACTTACGGAACTGCGACGTGGTCGCTCACAATGGACCTCATACGAAGGCTCAGAGTCACACAAAGGGCAATGGAAAGAGCTATGCTCGGAGTTTCTCTGCGTGATCGAATCAGAAATGAGGAGATCCGCAGAAGAACCAAAGTCACCGACATAGCTCAGTGAGTCGCTAAAATTAAGTGGTAATGAGCAGGACATATTGCTCGTAGAACCGATGGCCGATGGGGCAGTAAGGTTCTGGAGTGGCGGCCACGTACTGGAAGACGCAGCGTAGGGAGGCCCCCAACAAGGTGGACTGATGACCTGGTGAAGGTCGCGGGAAGCCGAAGGATGCGGGCAGTCCAGGAATGGAAGCCTTGGGGTAGGCCTTTGTCCAGCAGTGGACATCTACAGGCTGAAGAAGAAGAAACTAGCGCGCTTCATCATCAGCGATTACATTACTGTTTATCATCAGGCGTGAGTGCGGTCAAACACAAGATTATAACAAAAAGAACAAATATATACGTACTTACATACACTATAAGTAGTTGTTTCGGGTCTGGCTGTTTGTGTATCTGAGTTTATATGTTTTTAAACGCACCCACAAATCACGATACAAGAAAAAATCCTGGTGTGGGGCAAGGTTTTTTTTTTTAAAAAAATTGCTAGTGAGTTAAGAAATTAGCCTTCGATTCATTAGAAAAAAAATTGAGCGCCTTACTTTAGTGTGCTTTCATCTATGGCCAACTTTAGTTCAGATACAATGTTATGATTCCAATACTATTTACCTGTAACAATAAAACAGTTTATATCCTTTATTTAAATTTATATACATCATCATCAGCATCAGCCTCTACTCGTCCACTGCTGGACATAGGCTTTCTTCATGGCACGCCAACAAGCTCGATCCTGAGCAGTTCTCCGCCAGCCACTAACAGCCACCTTTTTGATGTCGTCGCTCCATCGACGGTCATGTCATGCGGCGACCATCGGACCACATGACAAGAAAAGTACTTGATATTGGTACCCAGCCCAGAAGACGCGGAAGACCCCCCTTACATGGACGTCCGTTATTAACAGAGACCTAAAAAGGACGCAATTAACATCTCAGATGACCCAGGACAGAACGTCTTGGCGAAGATTGACCAGAAGGGCCGACCCAATTAAATGGGATTAAGGCCAGGCAGAAGAGAGAACAAGAGAGCTCCATCTCGCCCAAGGGCGTCCTACACTACGTTTGCCGTGACGCGGTCTCCACTCGAGGACTTGTTTACCCCAACGGTTGTCGGTCCTGCGACATATGTGACCAGTCCATTGCCACTTCAGTTTGCTAATCCTCTCAGCTATGTCGGTGACTCTGGTAGAAACCAGTAT
Organism: Sesamia inferens; assembly: GCA_037179545.1. Taxonomy (NCBI): domain Eukaryota; kingdom Metazoa; phylum Arthropoda; class Insecta; order Lepidoptera; family Noctuidae; genus Sesamia; species Sesamia inferens. The sequence continues at coordinate 4,948,741 of CM073936.1, read as the reverse complement.
ATTTGTAACTAAATTAAAACAATACTTAATTAAGAAAAGCTACTATACATTACAAGAATATTTAACAGATAAATTCAATTAATAATTATTAATTGTAAAGAAAGGTTAAAGGAAAAAAAAAATTAATACAATAATAAACTTAATTATATATAATACATTTATCATAATGAACAAATTTTAATCGAGTACCAAATAAAAATAATTTCAATATAATTAAAGAAATTGTTAATAAACGAATATTTTATAATTAATATAATATGTATAATATAAAGAGATAGCAAGAGAATAAATACTCAATAACAATACAAATAATAAAAATAAATGAATAGGAATTACATAAAACTAAATAAATAAATAAATGGAAACATGAAGCGCTCTTCCTCTCTCTACTTATTTAAAACTTGCTGTGCCCAACAGGGTCCATAATTGTTTCTAATATTATAATAAAATATTTACCACCTGTAACTGTAGATTATGGATTGCAATAAACGATTTGATTTAGAATATTTGAATGTAAAAAAAATAAAAACATTAAAAGTATAAAAAATAGTAGCCCACCGGTATCGGGAACAAGGTCCAAGTTACCAACGATCAGGCCCCCGAGAGACAGAGGAACTTCCTGACAATACGAACCGTGTTGAGAAGTACCGCTTTAAAAGTTTGTATTATTATTAACATTGTCAAACTTCACTAGTACAATTGATACTCTAGGATGCATGTATGTATATGCAACCATACCATATGGTATGGTTCTTAAATGCTTCCTTATACCGTATTCACACGACGACGTACACGGGAGCAAGTCGGGGGCGCTGTAATTGTTCACCATTACAGGGGTTCCGCCCACAGGGTTAGTCCTTGATATCCAATGGCCTATAGACAACAATGAATCATGAGCCTTCATGAGAACCATGGGGTAGATTCGCTTAATCGAGTATGGTCAAATAACAATTCATTTCATTAATTTATGAAGTTTGGTCATGGAGGGGCTCAAGATCAATCTCCCTCTAGCGCAGCAGCGTTGGACGTGTTGTTGTGGTTAACATTGCATCACCTCGCTCAATTGCCAACTTCCTTCCTATTCACTCAGTTTTTTGAGCGAATAGGTTCTCAATATACTAGCGCGCTTTACCATCAACGATTGGATCACTACTTCCCATCAGAAGAGATTGCGGTCAAGCAGTAGTTTATAATTAGAAAAAAAAAATGGATGCAATTTACATGTTTCAGGCTGTCCATTAAAACTTCTTGCTTGTCACTCTAACTGATTACAAAACTTCCCATCTACCAAACTGATCCACCAGTGATCAAACCAATTATTAAAGTTCCTAGTTCCTAATGCTTGGTTTATTTCCGAAACCCTCGGAGACCGCACCGGTTATCTAATATCAAATATTATCCAATCGATCACTCAGCAACGGTTGCCACTGCAATTAGTAGTAATAAAATCTCCCGATGAAACGCTTGGTACAGTTGCCGACAATGACCGACTGGTTGGTAATATTTAATGCGGGACGACTCTTGTAATTTTTAAAACGTTCACAATCTGATCTCGTTCTAAATCTGTCAAAAATATCTGTAATCTATATGGTATACACCATATAGATTACAGATCATTAATATTTAGCAAGGCGTCACACAATGGGCGGTCTTATCGCTGAGAGCGATCTTTTACAATTCCTCCTTTGCTAGCATCACTGCTTCGCAGAAGGAGATGACGGCCCGCCATGCACTCTCGCCGCGGTCCATGGCTCTATTTATACGAGTATGAAATATCACCCAAAAAATTAAATATCGACTTGTGCGTTTGTAATTATTTTATTTACGAGCCCCTCTTACTCAACAATTATTGTCATCAAAATAATGAAAACTAGAGGAATATGTTTCTCGATTTTTCGTCAAGACAAATGAAGTGAAAAAAATACAATAATTAAGTAAGTATCGTATTACCCTGTAACTGGATTGTGGAGGTCAGATATGAGATGCAAACGCTTCATCTAAAATACTGATATGTATTCAGCTGCATCTGGTTGAACTGAAAGCTGACCCCAATATTAAATAAATATTCGGACAAATCACACAGATTGAGCTAGCCCTAAAGTAAGTTCGAGACTTGTGTTATGGGATACTAACTCAACGATAATATATTTATAATAGATACATATATAGATAAACATCCAAGACCCAGGCCAATCAGGAAAAGATCGTTTTCCATCATGACCTGGTCGGGGATCGAACCCGGGGCCTCCACGTCGCAATTTAGTAAATGATACGTTTTTCTAAAAAAAGCTTTTAACTAATTAAACACACATTTCAAATTAATTGCAGATACAGCATTTCCCACTAATATAATTGACACGGATTAACACGACAGCGCCGTGGAATGTACACGACCGCGCCCGGACACGGCGGAAATTATAGTTAATGGATTCGAACCCCGGCAATATCGGTGCATAATTGCATCAATCGTGACGACAGCGCATCAAATTTTAACATCGTTTTCGTGTAAATTCAAAATTTGCCATTATATGAAGCTTGGTTATATCTATTCGTCCAATGTTATGGGATGGCTATATTGTATATACGAGTATATTATAGGCTGATTGGCGACCCAGACTTAACTCGAAACGGTCTTCAAAGCCTGGAGCACAGGCGTAGAGTAGCCAGCCTTTCGGTATTTTATAAGATGCATTCTGGTGAGTGTGCGAGGGAATTGCACGATTTAATTCCCCCATCTCCGTTCCACCATCGGACGACCCGTCGTACGGCGAGTTTCCACCCTTATGTTGTTAACACCTCTACGATCCGGACGAAGCGTTTCGCCTCGTCCTTTATACCGCGTACATCGAGGGACTGGAACAATCTGCCGGCGGCGGTGTTTCCGTCGGACTACAATTTGAGTGTCTTCAAGGCTAGAGTGAATATGCTCTTAATAAACTAGCGCGCTTTACTATCAACGATCGCATCACTGCTTACTATCAGGCGGGATTGCGGTCAAGCGCTGGTTTATAATATATAAAAAAAAATGTGGGTGATAACCGTTTTTTGACATGGCTGTACTTAATTTTTGTTTAGTTGTGTTTGGTGAGATCAAATTCGTATAGTCATGCATTTCATAGCATTTCATTTAAATAAATAAATAAATAAATTTCTTTCATACGTAGGTGAATATCTGTTTTGATTTGTTATCGTGGGTGAAAATAGATTTAAATATACAAAGTGCATCATGAAAATCTAGGCACCGTCTCATCTGGAATTAGATTGTGAACCTGCTCAAAATTACTGAAATAATCATTAATTTTCCTAATGTTAAGTTAACTTTTCTGCTCCGTAGGTCATAAATGGTGGCGTGCACTGAATAAAGACCTTCTTTAGGAAATGTGAAATATGCGACGAGAAGGCTTGTGCACTTCCTATCTGAAGTACGTATGATGTACTTTCTTAGTGGGCCAATATGCATGCGTTTATTAGGATGAACGATCCTAACTACATATATTTAGGAATACACATGACTTATACAATTAGCCACATGACATCATGCTGTAGGCACAGACTCGATGAAGCTTCCCAAACGCTGCCCAGCCGAGCTGAATTCTCCTGCTGGTCTCTCTTTCAAAATTGTTGTTATTGTCGTTGCCAACGTAGCTCACAGAATAAGCAAACTAATGGCAATGGACCGGCCATATTAGCCATAAACCGATAACCGTTGAAGTAGACGTATTCCAGAATAGAGACGGCGAATCGGTAAACTTAAGTTGGGACGCCCTTACGCTCGGCGGAGCGATCATCTTCACAGGATGACGGGTAGTAACTGGATGAGTGTTACCGAGAATCAAATTGAATGGCGTGAAATAGGAGAGGCCTATGTCCAGCAGTGGACTGCTACTAGCTGATGATGATGATAATATTAACGTTCACTCTAACCTCTGTCTCAATCTGTCAGTAATATCTAAGTATATATGTAAGTTTCCTAAACATTTACCATTTTTAAATGGACTCTTTCTTAGTTCAGATAACCACCACATTTTAAACGTTATTGTTTACGGGAATCCGGCTTCTGATGGGATTAATTAGGAGTGGTTTTACACCTAAGTTCATTCTATTTTTTTTTTAATTATTGTAAACTAGTGCTTGACTGTAATCCCGCGTGATAGTAAGCAGTTACGCTATTGTTGATGGTAAAACGCGCTAGTTTATTAAGCCTATTTATTTAAAAAAAAAACTCAGTTATTAGGAAGCAAGACAGCAGTTGAGTGAGGTGATGCAATGTTAAATCCAACAACACGACCAATGATGCTGCGCCAGAGAGATATTGATCGGGAGACACTTTGTGCATTTCACTCCACGTTTTACTCAAGTTTTTTTTTTTTTTATGGCGCCACACTAGGATTTTCTCCTGTGTCGTGGGAGCGTTTATAAACATATAAATTCACATACAAAAAATATTTCTTCCGTGCGGGAATCGAACCAGCGAAACGCAGCGCAGCAGTCAATAGCTTAACCGCTGCGCTAACGTTGCAGTAGTAATTAAATTAAATACATAAACTAGATTGCCTGTGTGGATTCGAACTTACGACCTACAACTCGTTAGTCGAGGCCAATATACCACAAGCCGGCATTACTCTTCGTTCTAAGTATCTATAAAGTAAGTTAAAAATAACGGCAATGCAATCTTAGCAGCATAAAACTACAAACGATTTGGAATGAAACGAATTGATATACGAGTAGCTAATGGATTTGTTTTTACTTGAGTGGTAATAAAATGGCGTCTACATGTGACTATGGTAGTATTTATACGTACTCTTAATTTCATATTGTTTACCCGACTGACAGTAGTCGGTCGTGTGGTTAAAACACCAGCTTCTCAAGTACGAGTATGCAGGTTCGATTCCAGGTCAGGCAAGTACCAAAGTAACTTTTCTAAAGTTATATGAACTTTCTAATTATATCTTGGACACCAGTGACTGATTACAAGATGAAGGAAAACATCTTGAGGAAACCAGGAATTTAAGTCTGAAATCGCCAACCCGCATTGCATAAGCATGGTGATTCAATCCTTCTGTGTATGAGAGGTGACCTGTACCCAGCAGTGGGACGATAAAAAGTTGATGACGACTCGACTGCGGGCAAGAAATAAGGAGATATGGAGAGTTAGATCAAATACACTTATGGGGGTAAGCGGAAGAGGGTATTAAGTTTACTCATCCTACACAGAAAAGAGCGGATCCTCCGACCAGATGGGTTTTATGTCTGGTGGGCACTTGCCCAATGGTTGAAATTGGGAAATTGTACACAATGTTATTTTTGTATATGCAAAACCTGAATATAGTTTGTTCAAAATAAGTAACTGAATGGATAGCAAACATATTTTTACAGCATGTTATATTTTTTCCCAAATACATGTAGAAATTGTTGCAGTATGCTTACCGAACGGTCCACGCTGCTCATAATAGATCATAGTACTGCGCCGCCCGCGCAGCAGCTGACGCCAGAGGTCAACGGACCGGTCGCCCGCTCGAGCGGAGCGTGGACGTGATTTTTGTTGGGACAGCCAAGTAGGATAACAAGCTCATTACTTTATGATTTTTAGTGATATCTTTTTGAAATTTCGTAGATAGGTTTTTTACTTAAAAATACCTGACACGTGTTTCGGGTTTCGAATAAATAAAAAATAATCTTGTATATGCTAGTTGCACGGTAAACTCTGATTGCGAGATGTAGAATTCGTGTGACGTCAGTATGACGCGTCGTTCACATGTGGCGTTTGTAAATACCGTTACAATCTTTAGCAAACCAAATAAATTACAGAACATAAATAAGACGATTTGACGACGATGACACAATGGGCGGTCTTATTGCTAAGAGCGATTTTTTCAGACAACTTTTAAACAGACTATCAAGGGGAAGGAGTGACAAATAGTGTAGGTATTATACTGATTAAATTATACAATAAATATCTATTAGTAAACATGAATTAGGAGAAAAAAAATACAATGTTTAAGGAAAAGCAAGTATTATTTATCGTAGTTATAAAATTGGACAAAGATTGAGCGTGTTTTACCGACACGAACAAGTCAAAAGTTTTTCTGAGATGTGATTGATAGTGCTATATATTTAATTAGATCTCTCTTCCTTGACTAAATAATGTATATAATAAGTATTGTTACGACTGCACCTTATGTCAACAGCGTAAGGTTCAATATTGCGTGACATTCCATACGTAAATTTTAAGCCTTATATCTTGAGACCTAGGCATTGTAGAGGTGCGATATGAAAATGCATTGATAGGCCTAAGATGGCCTATCGAATGGTACAAGTTTCATCAATATTGGCAACGAAGTGTGGACATCGAAATTACTAGAAACTCGTCTTCTGTGAAGTAACTGTAGGTTTAACGTACTCGAAATTTTGCGTTATTATTTTTAATTCTAGACAGATCTAGAATGATCGATCAGCTGACCTATATAAAGCGTCAAAATTCCAGCGGATGAGTCAGTCTGCAATTGACTATCGAAGCGAAGCAAGCGATAAGAAAGAAGTGATCTTTGAGAACATCTACAGCGACAACTGCAAAGAGCACATCAAGAACTACGTGAAGTATCTTCTGTGGTGTTGTTGGTTGTGTACGACATGGACTTCGTTGACATAAGTGAAGACATCGGTGCTACATCCGCCACGTTCTACTTGTGATTGCCTACTACCGACTGTACATTCGTTGTCAATAAACTTCGTAACCCTTAACCGGCATTTAAGTACCCCTAGCCCGCAACAGTATCATATAATAAGTTTGTATATATTTTAAATTCTATATTATATAATGATAATAGTATGTAGGTATGTGAAATTGTGCATTGTGGACTCAAGAAGATTGGATTAGGGTTTTGTTCTCTGATGAAGCCAGGATATCTCTATTCGGTGAAGATCGACGTAGGCGAGTACTAAAAAGACAAGGAGAACGCTTTGCAGAGGATATTTCGAAGAAATAACACCTTATGGTGGGGGCTCTGTTATGTTTTTGGGCAGGAATAAATTCAATGGATTGTACAGAGGTAGTTATTGAAAACGGCTCACTGACTGGGCATCGATACATAACGGAAGTTCTAATTCCTCATGCTAAACCCGCATTGGCCGCTCTAGGTGAGAACTCGATTTTTATGGACAACAATGCTCGCGCCCACCGATCTCGCGATATTTTAGCGTATGTGCAAGAGGTCGGCATTCGTCATTTGGATTGGCCAGCTCGAAGTCCCGACCTCAATCCCATTGAGCATGTCTGGGACGTTCTAAAACGGCGTGTGAGATCAGTACAACCGGCTCCGCAGACCATCAGAGAGGTGAAGAATGTGATTACTGCGGAGTGGAAACGTATTCCGCAAGCAAGTATTCAGGACATACTCGCTAGCAAGCCCAGACGAATTCAAGCTGTGATTTTAGCTGGAGGGGGCCACACTCGATACTAAACATTTATCTGCTTTTACTTTATTAAAGAAAAACAAATAAAAAAACTTTTTAATTTTAAATTCATGAACATAAATAGCGAACATACACTACTAGCGAGGTTTAGCATTATTTCTCATAAATTGTATCAAAATTGTATGATATACTGATGAAAACGATGATTTTCTTATTAATTTATCAAATTGTGAGGATAAAACTACCTATAATTATCGAACAAAGCAATATTGACATTTAAAATGGTTCATTGCTTAGGTGCCCTTTTTTTGAGTTTATAATAAATGCTTTGAGTTTAAAGTTACAAGCTGTTATTTGAACGTATCCATACAATACAATTTTTTTAAAATATATTTTGAAACTTGTTATGTTTTCCCGAATTTTAAATATATATTTTGTTATGTACCTATATAATTTGAAGCAAATTTAATTTACTTCCATTACCAAACATGTTTTTAAAATTGTTTAAATATGAAAAGATGATATATGCAAGACATAGGCTTGCCTAATTTCGTGCCAATCCAAAATCTCTGTAATCTTTTGAGCAATTATGTTTTTATTTAATTATGTACACACAATAAAATACATAAGTTGAGTTTTTATTATATTGTGTTTTATTTAACCCCAAATAAACTCTATTTGTGGTTGCTACTTAACGAGGATATTAAAATAGAATACAACTCACATTCTACCACAGACAAATACTCTTACATTTTTTCACAAAATTTAAACTGATTATTACCGTCATTAAATTAAATATAATAACGACTAAAGTAATAAGATTACGTACACACAAAATGGCTGACTTAATACAATCATACAAACAAACAGACATCAAGAAACAGAGAAATAAATGCATTAAAACTTTTGCTCGCCTCCAAAGTAATTGTGGTCGTGTTTCTAGGGCGCCGCCATTTTAATTACACATCTCAGTAACGTCACAGAAAAAAATAGCTATAGAAGGTCGGCTTGATAGAATGAATGCAAAACAAGTGCATGCACACGTCAATAGACGCGGACCCACAGCGCTCTACTTAAGTTCCTGTGTCCCTTAAATGGGGCAGAGAGCGGCCACAGTGCGCTGCCATTCTTAAACGAAGCCCAGTCGCGAGTGCGATTGCACTCGCCATGCGTAAAGAGTGCCTATGTGTGCGTGTATTTTTATTTGCCCTATGAAACTGGTCATCATCATCTCAGCGTTAATCCCTGTCGCATCCGAAGCTATTTTAGCTTTAGAGTCTGGGGTCCTGCACTTAGGCTTTACCAGCCTGACTGCTGATTTTGGCTAAACTTCGTTTTCCATGAAGCGACTGCTGTCTGACCTCCACAACTGGAAGGCAACATCGAAGCATTACAGTTAGACCAATTGTTGAACTTTTGAGGCTCCAACAACCCGTAACGATTGTCATTAGATCTTCATATGGCAACCAGGACCAATGACGTAACATGCTTTCCGAGGCACGACCAGACCAGTGCAAATATTCATATTCATGCATATAAATATTTCTACTGAGCGGGGATCGCAACCGCTGTCCTATGCCCTATGAAACTAATCTTTTATGAAATTCAATCTGCCTATCTTCTGGAATCCAATATAATTGGTTACAGACAATTTTTTTTTTTTGCTAAACCACTTACTAATAAAATTGACCTCCAGAACATACAGCTAATGGGTAACACGAAACCACTTAATGGATGAGAGACTTAGGCTTCCGACTACCCGTAACCACAGTCAAATTATAGGTACTGACAACCAAGACCAAGGACAACGTGGAGAAGTACTTCTGTAGTTATCTATTATGTGGCATCTCTGTGCATAGCCGGCCATGACAAAAAGTCTGCAAAAGTTTCAACGATGTTAATTACGTTTTATTTTGTCATTGCGTTGTTTTTAAGATTTATAATTTTTAATAATGTTTTAAATTAAATGGATGGTTCTTGTTATAGTAATGAAGCTGTAAAATAGAAGATTGTTTTGCTAATTTTGTGTTGTTATAAGGTATGAAAACAACATGAATATCGACATAATTTACTCGGTGGTAGGCCATAACATCGGCTGCCGGCAGAAGTTACCACCCACCAGACAAAGTCTTGCCGCCAAGCGATTTGTTGTGTTCCGGCATGATGTCTGGTTAAGCCGTACGGAGGACGGGTCTGAGCAGTTGCGTTGCGATGTGTGCCGGGTACGATGCGCCAAATGTTGTGTCGGGAGTTTGGTCGTGGAGGGTCTCCTGATTAACCTCCCTCTGGCGCAGCGTCGTTGGTCGGGTTGTTGGGTTTAACAATGCATCATCTCGCTCAATTGACGTCTTTCTTCTTATTCACTCAGTCTTTTTTTTTTTTTTGAGTGAATAGGTTCTTAATAAATTTGCTCGCTTTACTATCAGCGATTGCATCACTGCCAACCATCAGGCGGGATTGCGGTCAAACACTACATTATAATTATATATTAAAAAATAAAATAAAATAAGGTAAGTCTTATCTATTTGCTTATGAAAATCTGTTTCAGACAGCGAAGTTATTGGATACCTAACGATAGAGCAAGTGTAAAACTTTATGTCCATGCATAAAATACCGAACAAAGCTATATAATATTAATGTACGAGTCACAAATGATACTATAAACAACTTCAGATTTAAAGTGACTGAAAAGATTGTAGTTTCACTTGAATAAAAAAGGCAGTCGCTTGATTAACACAATAAAATAACAAAACAGGCGGGGGCGGGGGGGGGGGGGGGTAGTCTGATATTTTCATAAAGGAAATCAGGCATTCTGGTCCAAAAAACAATAAAAGCCAAAGCTAAGATTATTTCCAATATCTAGACCTTATTAAGACCTTTAAAAAAATATATGACTTAACCCTTCAGCTACATATTCTGAGTAACTATGGCACTTTCCATTATTGTTGGTCCAAAAAAAATTGCGCGGTCAGAGCTAGAAATAAAACCTTAAATTGTTGAAAGATATAATTACAACCGAATACGAGCACAATTCAGACTTATGTCTGTAGATATGCCAGAGTTTGAGGACCTTAAGACTTTTTTATATTTTTTTCATAACTAAATAACTACTCAGAATAATATGCAGCTATAGGGTTAAGTCATATATTTTTTCAAAGGTCTTAATATGATCTAGACATTGGAAATAATTCTAGGTCTGACCGCGCAATTTTTTATTTTTGGACCAACAATGTATGGAAAGTACCTGATGTCCTTTGTCATTTCAACACGATTCCATTTTCATTGGGCTAAATTCATAATGATTGATCAATTATCAGGCAGTCGTCTTGTAATGGTATGATAATATGAAGACATAATCCTATTCTAAAACACGTTAATATAAATGATTTTCCAAAAACTACTACTCAATTTAAACATTTATTAATGTGGAGCGTAGCGTCAGTGATTGACCACTCGAAAGTCGTTGACGCCATTTTGTTAATAGATTATGAAACTTGTCATAGTCACTGATCGACCATTCTACCGTGTATCTCGCTGTAGCGATAACGGTGTCAGGTCGGTTACGCTCTGGCGAATTCAATGCTTTTACCCCATTAAACAAGAGTGCTCAATATGGCTAAAGAAGTGTTTTCTCTTGAACGAATAAGAATCCTAAAAAAATATTGATTCTATCAAGAAACGCAGAAGCAAGTACAAAGCAAACATATTAACTGACATACTCACATATGTATGTAAAAATGTAAATACTATTCAAAAGGAAAGTTAAAAGACAAGGCTTCGCCAAAGTTTGCGTTTCAGCAAAAACGCATTACCATAATAAATTATTCCATATCAAAGCGATCGGACCGTGAATAGGTCGCCTTAAGTATCCTTCCAAAGTTATAGAGCTGCGACGCCATCTCGATCTTACGAGTTACTCGTTACGAATAAAATGTGTCTTAATGATATGACGGAGTCGAAAACAAAATGTGACAGCTGCCATTACAGTTACAGGTGTTGTCACTTTTTTAAAAATTACCAAATTTCGGAGAAGTTGGAATAAATTCGCGGGAAAAAAAGATTATTTCAAAATTTATTTGTATTGGTACTATGATGATTAAGTAAAATTTTATATTATATTTGGTCATGTGTTTACCTAACCTTTGTTATCCTTATGGATCAGATAGGATTTTCTTAACATACTGTATATGTATATATATATAATCTGTTTTCAAAATGTTGACGGAAATAGTGAGGAAACCGGGATGTCTCTGAGCCAAAAATTCGAAGACATCTACCAACCCGTACTGCGACCGGGTGATAGATTACAACCACTCCCTCACACTGAGTGGAAGCAGGTGTCCTAACAGTGAGAAAATTATGAGCTGCTGACATATTTGTGTCGACGGCGACTACGGCAATACTGTAACATCAATATTGAAGTTATTTATCTTTCCATTCTAAATTAAATGCCGTATAAAGATAGAAAAGCTACATAGTTTGTTCCGCACAAATTAAACGCACATTTAAAATAAAATAAAATAAAGGGTTTTTCAATAGGAACGCTCGAACTTTTGACAGCGCATCGCGGCCATCTTGGTAATGCGATAGCTGTCAAATTTGGCATGAATACATATTTAGTCGTGACATTTCACCATGGAACGCTACACGCTTCAACAACGCGCAGAAATTATTAAAATTTATTATCAAAATCAGTGTGTTGCGTCCAATTCAGGGCGTTCATGGCCATCCTGCAGAGTCCACAATCAGTCGTTTGATAAAAAAAATTTGAGACAACCGGGTCGGTGATCGATGAAGCAGTTCCTTTACGTCAAAGAAACGCAAGATCGTTGGAGAATATTGTTGCCGTTCGAGATAGTGTGCGAGAAAACCACAAAAAATCCATTCCGCGTCTTGCGCAAGAACTAGGTCTTTCTGCGACATCAACATGGCGAATTTTGCGCCGATATTTAACTCGCGTTCTTCGTGAAATTGAGCCCCCATTTATGCGAAGCCGTCCTTCAAAATTGGTTCACCAGAATATACCATCTACAGCGGAGTCGCGGTGGCCATTTGGCTGATATTATTTTTCACACATAATGTCATTGAATATTCTTTAAAATGTAATAAAAATTGTGGTAATATCACTTAAACAGATTGTTTTATTTCATTTCAATGTTCGAGTGCTCTTAATGAAAAATCCTGTATAATATTAGTCAAAATCAGCATAACCCACAACAGCACAGTAGAGAGAGAGAGAGAGTAACACACTGTCAGTAGCAATGGGTTACATTTTGACAGTCCAACAACATTCACTGCGTTATTTATGTCGTTGAACAGACACGTTTATCGGACATATGGAGCAATGGATAAACAATACGCTTGAAAATGATTGTTGATGGTAAAGCGCGTTAGTTTATAAAGAGCCTATTCAATCTAGCCTTGAAGACACTTAAATTGTAGTCAGACGGAAGACCGCGTCAGGCAAGTTTTTCCAATCCCTCGATGTACGACGAGGTATAAAATAGTCGTGGTGGCCTAGCGTTTAAAACACTAGCTTCTCAAGTATGAATGCGCGGGTTCGATTCCAGGCTAGGCAAGTCCCAATGTAACTTTTCTAAGTTATATGTACTTTCTAAGTATAACTTGGACACCAATGACTGATTAAAAGGGCGAAGGAAAACATCTAGAGGAAACCTGGACTTTAAGTCTAAAATCGCCAACCCGCATTGAGTAAGCGTGGTGATTACACTCAATCCTTCTCTCTATGATAGGGGACCTGTGAACGCAGTGGGGCGATAAAAGGTTGATGATGAAGATGACGATATATAATAGGATACGTTTGTGAATAAAAGGTTAACGATATGAACTTAAAAAAACAAAAATAGCCTCCTAAGGTTCTTACCCAATCAAGGGCCAGCCCTCAAGCTAATAAAAACTTTATCCCTTCAATATTTTCTTTTGATTAAATTCGTCTACTGAAGGCAAATGAGAAATGGTTTTCTCGGGGTATTTTTTTTTTATATAAAAACATACTGAAGTTGAGACTGCGGTCTATTAAAGAGGTTTGCATAAAATATATGTTGTTTTGGAGAAGGAATTGATTATATAATTATCTACTACTAGCTGGGCACACTAATAAATAACTGCAACCCCCAACTTTGGGGGAGGCCTTTGTCCAGCAGTGGACGTCTATAGACTGTGGATTAAAAGTGTTATAATGTCGGGATTAAAAGTGTTATTCCTGGTTATAAACCCATCTGTGCGCGAAATTTCATCCATATCCGTTCAGTAGTTTTTGCGTGAGAGCGGAACAAACAAATGCACTCACTTTCATATTTATATTAGTAACGATTTTATATTATGAAGCTTTTTGCGTAGCGGTTACATCGTAGCTCTGACGTCATTGCTACGCGCGCTACGTGGTCGTAGCATATTGGCTGGGCTACGCGGAAATAGTTGTTTAAACCCTTGCCTTTGAGGCGGCCTTATATAAATTTTATATTAGTTGTAACTTTCCAAGGAAGCAATATTTGGAAATTGCTTTTAAATAATTTATACCAGACTCTCATTTACGTCGGTAGTTTATATTGGAGTAAACTGGTAGAAACCCATAACGAAGCACGAGCTTCTTCCATGGAACTTTCTGTCTCAGTTGGATATTTTCAAGGGTGCTGCCAAAGCCATCAGTGGGGTATAACTGACAATACAAGATGGGTTTATCAACTCAACCTCACTGTTGGCTTTGAAAATTTTAAAGTTTTCGTCATTGGGGTCGTTTTCATGGTTAAAGCCAAAAAAAAAAGGATATGAGGAGAACCATAGAAGATATCAACTATACAAGAGCTTCTAGAAACTATACTAGATGACTCTGTATTAAAACGCGAAGTAAATCCGTACTTTTTCCCTTTCTGTGCTAGTATCGTATAAGGAACTTCGTGCCGTAGGTTGAGTGTCATTGTACAACAGAGCGCCACGTCGTGGTGGCCTAGTGGTTGATATACCAGCCAAGTATGAGTGTGCTGGTAAGATTCCAGATAGGGCAAGTATCAATGTAACTTTTCTAAGTCATATGTACTGTCTAAGTATATCTTGGACATCAATGACTGACTGATTACAAGGTGAAGGAAAACATCTTGAGGAAACCTGGACTTTAAGACTGAAATCACCAACCGACATTGAGCATTGATTACGCTCAATTCTACTCAGTATAAAAGGAGACCTGTGCCCAGCAGTGGGACGATAAAAAATTTAATGATAAAAAGCTACTAATTATTAAAACACCAGATAATTTTATCCTAGGAATAATTTTCCCAACTGTATTGAGGTCAGCTTGCAGTCTAACCGGATTCAGCTGAGTAATGGTAAGAATGATTTTCAGACTTTAGACGACCCGATACGACTGTCTGATTGACAGATCTACAAATGACAGTCGAGAACAATAGTTTAATGAGCTTTCCAAGACAAGGAGACGTTTCGGTTTCCATCCACAGAACGACCACTGCAAGCGTCATTTAACCTCCATGGACTATTCAATCGACCAATGTGGCTTTTATTATTATTTAGTAATGATCCCCTGAGTTTTATTACAATTTTTCCAAATATTATCAATCAGAGGTTTATCTTACTCCACGAATAAAAAATACTCTGTCGATAAAAATTTCCAAGGACTGGAACAATTCGCCAGCTGTGGTGTTTCCGTCTGACTACAATTTAAGTGTCTTCAAAGCTAGACTGAATAGGCTCTTAATAAACTAACTTGCTTTATTATCAATGATTGCATCACTACTTACCATCAGGCGGGATTGCGGCCAAGCCCTTCTTTATAATTTAAAAAAAGTCAACCCTAAAACGTAAAACGAAATCCTACAGGACAAATTTAAATAAAATAAGCAAGACATTATGCATTTTTAACATTAGCAAATCTTCACCTGTATCGTATAACAAATTCGACATAGACAGCTTAACTTAGCTCGCCCCATAGACTGTACAACACACCACTCACTGTACTTCACACCCACAATAAATATGGAAGTTTGTTAAATTGTTAACAAGAAGCAATAAGTTAAGTTGTGTTAAACAGGGGCCCACGGATTGCCGGCCAAGCGGCAAGCCTGAACGGTACCGACAAGATTTACTCGCTAACTTGTACCGTGGAACTCAAATTGTGCCTCTGACAGACGTTCAAGTTTTTCAAATTAGTTCGTGCGTGTGGTACCCGTAAAGGCTCGAAGGAATTATTTTTTGGCTGTGGTATTGTTGTAAATGTTGGAGTTACAAGTACAGTAGGCTAATTGCTTAACACGCTATCAGTAGCAAAAGGATTCATTTTGACAGTTAAACATCATTCATTGCGGTGTTAAAGTTGTTGAGCAGACACATATTTCGAACTTATGGAGCGATGGACAAACAATAGGTTTGAAAATGATTCCAATTGATACTAATAGCGCGTTACGTAATTGTGGTTTGGAAAAACGCTTCGTATTGTGCGCTGATTACTTTGGCTCTATTCTGTTATTATAATAGTGTCAGAATGGTCGATCAGTGATGTGAAAATGAAAATGGCGACATTGTGGCTTTCCAATGGTCAATCACTGATACTCCACTCCATATTAATAAATGTTCAAATTGAGTATTAGTTTTTAGAAAATCATTTCTGTTGATCAGTGCAAATATACATATTCATGCATACAAATATTTGCATTGCGCGGGAATCGAACCGCGCTTCCTTGTGCAGCAGCCGCGTTCACTACCGCTACGCTACGGAGGCTGTCGGTATACTTAATAACTATATTATATATCCTTTGTTTATGCTTGATACAAACTGTGTGCCAAATGTTATCTACATAAATCTGTTCAATAGGATTTGCATAAAAAGTAGGTAGCAAATATCCATCCATTTATATTAGTAGAATTATCCAACATAATGTTGGCAACATAAAAACCACACGAATAAGTTATATTATACTAATATATAAGTTTGGAATCAAGTCACAAACTCTTATAAGATACAATTTACTTTTAGGCCGTGCACAGACTATGCCTTCTGTTTATCATCTATAAAATTATAATCCGATACCAAATATTCCAAAAGTAACGTTTTGAAGTATATTGCAAGGCATACAAAGCAATTAATGTTGTCGAAGAGTCAATATGAAACCCATTGCTACTGACAAAGTGGTAAATAGGGCTGTTTCCTGGGTTAAAAAAAAAATCTATTTAGTCCGTCATTCAGATTATAGAAAAATATTGGATACATGTATTATGTTTTATCAAATCAATAAAATAGTGGTGGCTGGTGACGTCACTGCTCGCTAAAAAGTGTAGCGTGCAGTGACGTCAAACGAGTTTTGAACGCACTGTGTCGTCTTCGTTTTTTGTTTATATGAAAAAAGAAAAAATACGTGTCTAGTATTTTTTGGAAATCTGACTGACGGACTAATAAGATTTTTTAGTCAAATACCCTATTATCCTGCTGTTTTGACGTACGTCTAAAACTGTTCTATCTCAATCTTCAAGTTCTTACTGTAATTTGTTTGTGGTGGCCACAGTATGCCTTCTTTCATTACACACGTTTTAAGGTCTTCCCGTGCTGACAAAGCCATACTGAAAATTTTTCTCAACACCACACCCATTGAGGAAAATTTTCCATTCTCATTCCAGCTCATCAATCTCTTCTAAAAACAGTAATCAACACTGTTTTGGTCAATTATCATAATTAAAAATGTTCAAAATTTAGTCACATTCTTGTTTCCATGACAATCAAGATCTGCATCTTATAAAAAATGTATAAAATCTATGACAGATTAAGCATCAGAAAGGAATGTGAACATACCTAAAAATACATATCACTGACCTTCTGGTGTACACGCAGCGTTACATCAAGTACATATAACATATCAGAAAGTAATTTCAACTTTATTATGGCGTTTGTCTTATGTTGACGTTTTCTTTGTAGGTTAAAATATTGAGTTACAAGCCTTTTTCCAGGAACATAACGAGATATTTATTGGAAAGAAACTAATGACTAACATGTGATGCGTAATTCCAGGATCTTTTCGACTCAAATAGTTGGAGCTCTTGTAAATACAAGATTTTTTTTTTTATAATTATAAACTAGCGCTTGACCGCAATCTTGCCTGATGGTAAGCAGTGATGCGATCGTTGATGGTAAAGCGCGCTAGTTTATTAAAACCATTCACTTAAAAAACTGAGTTAAAGGAAGACGGCAGTTGAGCGAGATGGTGCAATGTTAAACCCAACAACACGACCAAAGATGCTGCGCCAGAGGGAGATTGATGTGGAGACCCTCCACGACCAAACTCCCGACACAACAACACTTGGCGCATCGTACCCGGCACACATCGCAACACAACTGCTCAGACCCGTCCTCCGTACGGTTTCACCAGACATCATGCCGGAACAAGATGGTGGAAGTCATCTGATAGCTTTCTCAGAATATACTGTTACTTTTCATGATCCTAAAGCCCTAGACCAGGGACCGTGGCTTATAAAGTGTTTTGTATTTCTAGAACTTACTTCTACAGGATTGGAATACGTTTTTCGGTAGTTTATGTTAATCCTAAGATAAGCGCAGTGGTGCCCTATTGAAACCGACCGCGACTTAAAGTTGTAGGTCGTACGTTCAAACCCTATCACGATACGCTTTACCTTGTTTAAATTATTTCATCACCATTGCTCTCAAAAACCGTTAAGGAAAACATGGTAAGGATACCATCTAACATCTACCAATTGTCGGTTGGTCACTCCAGGCCCACACCTTCTCACCTAGATGAGACCTGAGTCCCGAGTCGAGAGTGTGAACATTGCAGGGAGATTATGTATGTATGTTTTGTATGATAATCCTATATGTGTGTGAATTTCCCCCATCCTATTTTTTATTTTATTTTTAATAATTATGAACTAGCGCTTGACCGCAATCCCGCCTGATGGTAAGCAGTGATGCGATCGTTGATGGTAAAGCGCGCAAGTTTATTAAGAACATATTCACTTAGATTGAGTGAATAGGAAGGAAGACGGCAGTTGAGCGAGGTGATGCAATGTTAAACCCAACAACACGACCAACGATGCTGCGCCAAAGGGAGATTGATCTGAAGACCCTCCACGACCAAACTCCCAACACAACAACATTTGGCGCATCGTACCCGGCACACATCGCAACACAAGTGCTCAGACCCGTCCTCCGTACGGCTTCACCAGACATCGGAACACGACAAATCGCTTGGCGGCAAGGCTTTATCTGGTGGGTGGCAACTTCTGCCGGCGGCCGGTGTTATGGCCTACCACGTTCAATAAACAACGTATTTATGTAACCGCTCATTAACGACATAAATGACTATCATAATTTTGTTAGTGGCATGCGGACTAGCCTTTTCTTGAAGTTTGCGTTACGATGTCAGATACATCCTATATATTATGCTTATTTATGTTGTTCTCGAATAACTTCGTCGTTTATGAACCGATTTTGATAATTCTTTTTTTATTGGAAAGAAGATAGTTCCAAAGTGGTCCCATGATAAGTACATCAGCATCTGATGATGGAAGACCAGAGGAATCGAGGGGATTTGAAAATCGTTGGGACTACTAGTGCATTTCTATGTATTTTCATTAAGTATTTTTAACCGACTTCAAAAAGGAGGAGGTTACTCAATTCGACCGTATATATGCTTATTTATGTTGTTCTCGGATAACTTCGTCGTTTATGAACCGATTTTGATAATTCTTTTTTTATTCGAAATAAGATAGTTCCAAGGTGGTCCCATGATAAGTACATCAGGATCTGATGTTGGAAGTCCAGAGGAATCGAGGGGATTCAATAATCGTAGGGGCTACTAGTCTATTTCTTTGTACTTTCATTTAGTATTTTTAACCGACTTCAAAAAGGAGGAGGTTACTCAATTCGACCGCGTATATGCTTTTTTATGTTGTTCGCGGATAACTTCGTCCTTTATGAACCGATCTTGGGCATGAGGAAATTATTCAAAATTACGGCTAAAATTTAAAGTAAATAAAAATTACGTCGTTTCCCAACTATACATATAAGCGTCAGCTTCCAGTCTAACCGGATGCAACTGAATAAATATTACTTTTCACAACAAACAAGTGTAAAATAAAATATCAGAAGACGGTGTCAAAAACGAATATACAAAAACCAAAGACACCGACTTCAGAAATTAGTTATTTTTCACTTTGTAGTGGTTTTTGGAAGTCGGTTGTTTGTTTTTGTAAAAAGGTTTTTATTGAGTAAAATTATTTGTTTGGAAGAACATCCTATTTTTGTCACATCAAACCGTACCTACCCAATAATCTTTTTAGACGAAGGAGACTAGTCTACACGACACAGGGAATCCTAGTGTGGAAGCTAGTGCTATTCAAATATTGTAATGTTTTTCTGAACAGTAAAGTTTTTATTATTTTATAATTTTTCATATACTTGCCATTATCAGTGTATTAATCTTACTCAACGATATTTTTTCTAAACATACTATTCTCACTTAAATCCTAATTTCTTGTTTGCATTTTCTCAGTTGAGTTAAACAAAATATTATGTTACATCTCACACCGACCTCATAAAATAGGTGAGGTATTTTGTATGTAAAATTATGAATCACAGTCCGAACTTCAAAGTTTATGAATAATTCCCTTAAATAATATCATTTGAAATTTTTGTGGGACATGCAAAATCTCGTCGCATGAATGTAATAAGATGCAAAAAGACACAAAGTTTGTGTTTTTAGAAAAAGTTTGATGTTGCGGCTTGGAATCTCTTTGATAGTCAGAAAGATGCGTTACCTGCGCTTTCGTCGTCCTTTTCTTAGTTTTACAGATTATGTTTTTGCTTGCAAATAGATCATTATACTAACCCTGTTCTTGTTTATTAACCCACATTAGTTTTTTAGTTTGTTTTGTCCTGTGAAAATATCAGGATAAAAAGTATCCTATGTGTTAAAAACTTCATCAAAATTGTTTAAGCTGTCTGAGCGTGAAGCATTAACAAACATACAGTATGTTAAGAAAACCCTGTCCGACCCATAAGGATAATAAAGGTTAGGTAAACACATGACCAAATATAATATAAAATTTTACGTAATGATCATAGTACCAATACAAATGAATTTTGAAATAATCTTTTTTCCCGCGAATTAATTCCAACTTCCCCGAAATTCGGTAATTTTTAAAAAAGTGACAACACCGGTATTATTATGAGCGAATAGCGATGCGACCACGTGCCGCGTGCCCTGCCGCCCGCCGCCCGCGGAAGGGTGCTCAACGCACATTTATTAAGTTACCTCTTTTTGCGAAATAATATTTATTTTTTAGGGGTTTTTTTTTTAAGTTTAGCCCGGTTTTGTATCCATTAGTAGAATCAGTTATTGATACCTAACAACACCTTCACGGGTCGGACAGGGTTTTCTTAATATACTATATAAACAAACTTTTCTCTTTATAGTTTGAGTATTAAACTGTCGATGTTTTAAAAATATGATTGACTTATGAAAGCTTTTATACAGACTACAACGCATCAAGCTACTACGATCTGTCAAATTTCTTTATTAGATTTTTTCTTTATCGCTAATGCGTTAAGGTTCAATGTTGATTGTAAATATTTCACAGTTTCGGGTAGCTTGACTTGCTTCCGTTCGTACAAAACTACTTTTTCTTCTTCGTCTTTTAGTGCCTCTTCAATCCTGGAGGTTGGCCGGCAGCTTCTTGTAATCGGTCTTGCCAACCGCGAGTCGGAACAGTTTTAAAAATAAAACTATTTACAGAAAATGAAATCATTTATCATTTACCGACGCTTGATAGATAGGTACACCATTACTTCCGTCTAAAACCTAGTTCTCAACGACTGGTTTGTAGGCACTTTTAGTAGTAAATGGTTTCTAAAAAACAGATATTAGATTTTCCTAGTAAAATACATTTACTGAGAAGTTTCAATTATTCACCCATCGGACGAAAACGAAGTTATCCGAAAAGTAGAGGTCAAGCTTTACCGTATTGGATGAGGGATGCTTATTGGTTTAGCTCATTTTCGGATAAGTCCGAATTTACTCAAACCGGATTTACGTGGGCGGAAAAAGTAGCGGTAAATACCTATAAAATACTTGTGCAAAATTCTAGCTACCCTCTAGAGAAGAAAAGAAGAAAAAAAGTGTTTAAAAATATTCAAAATTAACTTAATGAATAATTATTATAAACCTCCTTACATAAATATTGTTGAAATAAAATGTATATATACAATATATAAGGAAACCCTGTCCGATCCGTGAAGGTATTATTAGGTATCGATAACTGATTCTACTAATGCCTACAAAGCCGGGCTAAAGTTAAAAAAACCAACTAAACATAAATATTATTTCGCAAAAGAAGGTAAATTAATGTGCGGTAGGCAATACATGCGCGGCCAAATTGGGGCACGGCACGCGGCACGCGGTCGTATCGCTATTCGCACTTATTAAAAAATTATTATTTCGCGGAAAAATGAGATTATTTCAAAATTCATTAGTATTTTTACTATGATGATTATGTAAAATTTCATATTTTATTTGGTCATGTGTTTACTTAACCTTTATTATCCTTATGGGTCGGATGGGGTTTTCTTTACATATTATATAACGGAACTATCTTTTTACAACATACTAAATTAACGACAATTTATGTCAAAATTACTGAAGAGTAGTTTTATTTTTTGATCAAACACCTATAACGAGACCGCAATATTATGCCCCCGATTGATATATTTGTTGTATCAAAATCGTGTTTCCATGAGTACTTCAAAGCCACAAAAACATTTAAACAGAATACATCACATTTATATTTATTAAAGAAAGTCGTGAACCCGGGTCATAACACGGAACATGATTCGTTTTATCTCCAACTTCGTTCTCCAGTTACATGGAAGGTAGGGATGAGCCGTGCACGCGTCAAATTCGTGAACGACCCTTTGGGATCCGTTTTGAAGTATTTTGAGAAACTGAAGTATTATGATATGTTAATGTTACGCTAGGAACACCCAAAACAGGTAGATTTCAAATATTTAAAACCTTCAATATAAATATACAATATGTAAAGAAAATCCTGTCCGATCCGTAAAGGTATTGTTAGGTATCAATAACTGATTCTACTAATGGATACAAAACCGGGCTAAACTTAAAAAAAACCCCTAAAAAAACAAATATTATTACGCAAAAAGAGGTAACTTAATACATGTGCGTTAAGCACCCTTCCCCGGGCAGCGGGCGGCAGGGCATGCGGCACGTGGTCGCATCGCTATTCGCTCATAATAATACCGGTGTTGTCACATTTTTAAAAATTACTGAATTTCGGGGAAGTTGGAATTAATTCGCAGGAAAAAAAGATTATTTCAAAATTCATTTGTATTGGTACTATGATGATTACTTAAAATTTTATATTATATTTGGTCAAGTGTTTACCTAACCTTTATTATCCTTATGGGTCGGACAAGGTTTTCTTTACATACTGTATAAAGCTGAAGAGTTTGTTTGTTTGCTTGTATATATTATTGTGTTCATTTGATATTGCTGAAAGATGAGATTTGTATGTTTTTGTTTGCCAATAGATACTATTTAGGACTCGTTACGACTAAGTGCACAAAGCGTACTGATATGTGTACCTATATTTGTATGTCATTAGAGAAAACAGAAAACAAAGATAATGTATAAATAAATAAATAAATATATACGGACAAATCACTCAGATTGAGCTAGCCCCAAAGTAAGTTCGAGACTTGTGTTATGGGATACTAACTCAACGATACTATATTTTATAATAAATACATATATAGATAAACATCCAAGACCTAGGCCAATCAGGAAAAGATCGTTTCCCATCATGACCTGGCCGGGGATCGAACCCGGGGCCTCCACGTCGCAGTCAGGCGTGTTGACCGCTGCGCCACGGAGACCGACACTATACAGTACATATACACTATACATATATACTATACGTATGTTACTCGGGCGTGGTTCACTTTTCTCTTTCAATATTTAAAGTGCATTAAAAACTTCCACCATCATTTATGCCAACCCTATCCTCTCCATGTGGGAAACAACAAAACACAAGTTTCTTACAAAATAATGGGCAAGTCTGTATCGCTGCGCGCCGCGACGACGTGTCACGCCGTGACGCGAACACGTTACGAGCGTGACGGCGGATGCTTGAAACACTGCCTAATGTTGAAATGTGGTCCAAAATGTAAGTGAATATAGAAACTCAAACCAGGTATTTCAAATATATCAATTAACTCAAAATGTCGGTCTTATCATTTAAATGATAAGAATAGCTGGTCGCTCTGATTAACTCAGGACAATGTTTGTGTTCTTTCTCCGGAATTAGCTTACTTAATTTCTTTTTTTATCTATAATATAAAAATGTAATACATAAATATGTAAGCTGTCACGCCTTTTATGCCTATGGCTTTTTTCTAAGTAATAAGTTTTTAGTTATTTACATTTTCATTTAAGTATATATATATTATTTTGCTTTTCTGGTATTTTGGCGTGATAGCTGGCATATGGTAAATAATTTCATTGTTGTTGTATTTTCTTGTGTTCATCACTATACATGGTATTCTATAAAGTCATGTGTTTTTTAAATGAACAGACAGCTGTGCTGCTGGGGAGTTTGTCCGCCACTTCTTCTTCCCAGCGAAAGCACTAGTAAGTGTCGATGGTTGGGCGTTTTGGGGGACTGTCTTATGTAATATAAACGTTCAAAATGTGCTGATTCTCAGCCTAATTTGAATAAATGACTTTTGATTTTGGTCAGGAAGCCGAACCTAAAATATTAAAATTTTATCGTTATGGTTAAACTGTGTAGCTATCTAAATGGCTAGTGTGCTGCAATATCGCATTGCGTCTAGCCTGTAAAGATATTCGTATGTTTAGAATAAGTTAATTTTGCATAGTAGGTATCTTTGGAGAAGACTGGGTAAAAAACTACGTACACCCTGTAAAAAAAATTACTATTTTGGCAATAAAAAGATTGAAATCCGGAGGTGTGCCAGCGTCACGGCATGATAAAAAATTGCGAACCTGAGCACTTATCAATAAAATAATAATTTATTTCCCTAAAGCAAAAACTTAATTAATGAAGTATCATTTATTAATATGGTTGTACATAAAAGAAAAGACGTCCATTTGCGGTAAACATGACGCTGACAACCACAAAAAAAGAAATGGTTGAGGACGCAAAATGGATGTCGCTCATAATTAGTATATTATACTCCGACCTTATACAAGACAGTGCCGTAGCGCTGGTGTTCAGCGATAATGACTTTGCCCGGTGCAGCAAACACTTAGGAATTGGTGACACTGAACCGGTACAGTAAAAACATAAGAGGCAATATACATTCTAAAAGAATATTTTACACAAACATAAACAGGAATACAAAAAAGAAAAATAAAGATCTATCTACTCCCAAACTAAGTCACTCTTGTATTTTTGATGGATGACTGGCTCGCGTAATGTCACATTCTTTCCTTTTGTAATGATTGCAAGTAAAAACAGATCATGAAAGTTAGAAAGTACTTTCTATTACACAGATAGTCTTCTATCATGTTCCAATAAACTGTCATGGCGAGCGAAACTACATATTTTAAGACAATTGTAAGCGTGACAGTGTAGCGAGAAGACAGAACGTGGGCGTAAACTGGCATGTTATCACAGTGATAGCAAATGTTCTAAATAGAAAACGCAAAAGAACCCAATTTGAAATAGTAGGTAAGTATTTGCAGCAGAAGCATACCTCTTAGAACAATTTAATTTAATCGTCGCTTCGACTGAACCCTTGCACCACTCACCCCTCTGTAACAGGATAGAAATAATTCTTAGAAACATATAGCTCTAATAAACACGGTTTCAAAGTACACTCGACGCCACGAGTGACGAGGAGTTGGACAGGTGGTGGTGCTAATTGATGGCGCCTGTACGTGCGTGCAGTTACGAGTAAAATTATGTTTATTGGCTAATCTGTGGGCGGTATGACTGGATTGTCAAGTCCAAATTGCTCACAAAAGAATAGTAAATTTGTCTAAAAGATTCGGTGATGAAGACAATATAATACTCGTATGTAAAGAAAACCCTGTCCGACCCAAAATGTTAGGTTGTTACGTGACCAAATAAAATATGAAATTTTACGTAATCATCATAGTGACAATACTAATGAATTTTGAAATATTCTTTTCTCCGCGAATTAATTCCAACTTCCCCAAAATTTGGTAATTTTAAAAAAAAGTGACAACACCATTTGTGACGGAGCGAATAGCGATGCGGCCATGTGCCGCGTACCCTGCCCCCCTTCACCCGCGCATGCATGCCTAACGTGTTCCCTACCACTCATGCATTAAGTTACCTCGCTTTTTCGAAATAATATTAATTTTTTTAGGGTTTTTTTTTTTAAGTTTGGCCCGTCTTTGTAAACATTATTAGAATCAGTTAACGATACCTAACATTACCTTCACGGATCAGACAGGGTTTTCTTTACATATTGTATAAGTACAACATAGAAACGATATATTCATACCAAGATCACAGCTTTTTGGGTTGGCTGAAAGAGAAACCGTGACCCCGGATCATAGGGAAGTGAAACAAAAGAAGGTAACAGCTTCTTTGAACGATATAAACTAGAAGAGTTTTTAATCCTATATCTCTAAAACTTATGAGAAAGAACACCGCCTGCGGTAGTCTACTATGCTACTAGGCGCGCAGAATTTCGTAAGAGATTTATGATATTGACAAGTAACGTGACGTGTAACGTGTAGTTAGTGACCTATGTAATGCAAAAGGTCCAATGCTGGACAAAGGCCTCCCCGAAGGCTTTCCACGCATGCGCATCCATCGGCTTCCTGTGACCTTCACCAAGTCATCAGTCCACCTTGTTGGCTGCCTAACTACGCTGCGTCTTCCAGTACGTAGCCGCCACACCAGAACCTTACTGTCCCATCGGCCATCGGTTCTACGAGCAATGTGCCCCGCCCATTGCCACTAAGAAACATAATATGAAACCTAAAATTGGTATTAATTCGTAAAGTAATTCATTTGCCGTTGATACCATTCCAATAACGTTCGATATCATTCGGCATTTCTACATTCGTATTGGCGTAAGTAAGTACAAAAATATAATTGGACTGAAAAGTATACTTTTTAAAATTTAATGACTTAAGCATTCTCTTCTATCACTGACGGGGTCCACGAAGACCGATGCCTAGGTCAGGGTTGCGGGTTGGTTGTGAGAAACCGTGCCCCTGGAGCACAGACAAGTGAAGGAATACGGGTAGGTTTTAGTCAGTAAAAGTCTGACAGGGCGTGTCAGACTTTCGCCGCAGACCGCTCCGTCCAGAGCGGGAGAGGGCATTTGATGATTTCTCATCCATGTCAAAAAAGAAGGCATTCTCTACTAATCGACGACGGTGAAGAAGAGATTAGAATTTAGAATAGATAAGAATATTTGTTTCACAATAGAGTATTTGACTAAAAAAAACTAATTATTGCGTCAGTCACATTTGTAAAAAATACTAGACACGTATATTTTGTTTTATCAAAACAATAAAAATTGACAAATATAAAAGGCATGAAAGATCAGGAGTGGTGGTCACGTCACTGATCGCTAAAAAGTGTAGCGTCCAGTGAAGTCACACGAGTGTCGTCTTAATTTTTTGTTTATATGAAAAAAGAAAAAATACGTATCTAGTATTTTTTGGAAATCTGACTGACGGACTAATTAGTATTTTTTAGTCAAATACCCTATTAGTGTATTCGATGACTCCCTAATTGACGCGAAAAATATTGGATTATAGTACTATTTAAGTATTGTTTTCTAGGTAAGACACTAACCATTATGGTTCCATATTGTGTGTACATAATACAATGAACCTTTTATAATCCAATTCCCACTGCTGGGAAGCTGGCCTAATGCGGGATGGTAGATCTGTCACATGTTTTCGGAAAAAAAAATATGGCTCTAGGACATTCCGGTATCCTCACGATGTTTTCCTTCACCGTTTTGAGAGCTGTGGTAATGAAATGATTTACATAAAGTAAAGCGCCTGACGGGGACCTGGAACCTACGACCTACGACTTGTAAGTAGTGGCGCTAGGCCACCGCTCCTCTGGCTCTATGTGGTAACATATATTAATAATAATTAAAATAATTTATAAGTGTATTATAATGAAACAAAGGATTAAAATAAAAATAAATAAATAAAATAAATATATACGGACAAATCACACAGATTGAGCTAGCCCCAAAGTAAGCTCGAGACTTATGTTATGGGATACTAACTCAATGATACTATATTTATAATAGATACATATATAGATAAACATCCAAGACCCAGGCCAATTAGGAAAAGATCGTTTTCCATCATGACCTGGCCGGGGATCGAACCCGGGGCCTCCACGTCGCAGGCAGGCGTATTGACCGCTGCGCCACGGAGGACTATTATTCCAATTGGATTATTAAGTTTATTTCTGGATTTCTAAATAGAAGCCTACTATTTAGATTTTTTTCCCGAATAATGGAAAAAAAATTAGTTTACCATAAGTACACTTCTGCTCAATCCTCTGGAATAACATGACCTGAACCAGTTACAGGCACTTTTGAATTGTCAGAAGGTCGGTCAGTCAGTAAGGTGAAGCTAGTTGCCCATTCCAAAGAGTAGGTACCTATGGAGAAGAACCGGCAAGAAACTCCATGGACACTCTTTTAAATTATCAAGCTATTGATACAAATATTTGATTACATCATTCATTTTGAAATCAATCGTGTGAGAACGATGCAGAAATATATTGTACGCTAAGAGCGTCCATTATGGAAAACACACACAAAAAAAAAACAACAAAAAAAGACTAACAAAAAAAATAAAATAATTAAAGAAAAAGTGAGTGACATTTTAAGTAGTTCTGATTGCATCAATTCACATAAAAAACCGCTCGCTAAATATCACCCATTAAGTATAAAAAACTGACATTATCGATACAAACTATGAACAATATAAATACCCACTCCCTAGCCCACAACCTCCCCTATGTAAAGTGATATCACCCATCAAATAACTGTTACCAAGAGTTCTCAATGCACTCCATTTTATCCGCCGCCTCCCGCTTACAAATTAGAGTGGTGACAAGGAATTTAATTGGCGCTGAACGTACGCGCACCTCTAGTTTTCGATTGCTTGAGATATGTTTATTGCTTGAATGTTATGTGCAGCTCTATACTGTTTAATAAAGGTGGGAATACGCAAGGGGTGGTGATAATCGAGGGTACTATGTGAAATGTGCATTTGTGCTTAGAGGTTAGTTTATAAAGGTAAATTCTTGAAATAACTTTATCTTAGTCATTGATCTATTGGTATCTATTGGTATTTATTTAGTTCATTTACCATTTCTGTTAACAAATAAGAAAGAAACGGTAGGCCACATCGGCTGCCGGCAGAAGTTACCACCCACCAGACAAAGTCTTGCCGCCAAGCGATTCGTCGTGTTCCGGCATGATGTCTGGTGAAGCCGTACGGTGGACGGATCTGAGCAGTTGTGTTGCGATGTATCAATCTCCCTCTGGCGCAGCATCGTTGATCGTGTTGTTGGGTTTAACATTGCACCATCTCGCTCAACTGCCGTCTTTCTTCCTATTCACTAAGTTTTTTAAGTGAATGGGTTTAATAAACTAGCGCGGTTTACCATCAACGATTGCATCACTGCTTACCATCAGGCGGGATTGCAGTCAAGCGCTAGTTTATAATGATTAAAAAAAAATACATGCTGTGCATCATATCCATCTACACATAGAAGGGGCACCGTTACCTCTCAAAAGACCAATCCGGAGCCCCTTCCGTGCAACGCCTGTTAGGGGGTAAAGGGGTCTCCCTGAACCTAACTATGCAAGGCAACACATGAGCACTGTGCGCCGCCTTCCCTGAGGACGCTTAGTGAGCGGACAGAATCCCCACTAACATCGCACGCGACCTCCAGTTCCCGCCTGTCTTGGATGATGCAGGCGGGGTTGCAGCTTGTTAGGCGTAAAGGCAGTTTCGTCTTCTAAACCTTCTTCTCCGAGGGGGTCGGCTCTCTCACGATGAGATGTATTCATTATCAACCTTTTTATCGCCCCACTGCTGGGCACAAATCTCCTCTCATTCAGAGAAGGATTGAGCGTAATCACCACGCTTGCTCAATGCGGGTTGGCGATTTCAGACTTAAAGTCCAGGTTTCCTCAAGATGTTTTCCGTCACCTTCAGTCATTGGTGTCTAAGATATACTTAGAAAGTACATATTATACTTTAGAAAAGTTACATTGGTACTTGCCTGACCTGGAATCGAACCCGCGCACTCATACTTGAGAGGCTGGTGTTTTAATCACTAGGCCACCACGACTTATAATGAGATGTATAATCAGACCAAGTATATGTTTTTCTTTTCTAGCGTTTCTTACGTATTTTGATATTTTTTTCAACTATATATATACCTAAATGTTTTTAGAAAAAGAGTTCTGCTTGACTGACGGACAACTAAGTGATCCTAAGCGGTTAAAAAGCGGTTTAAAACTTAGTACCTCTTCAATACTGTGGATTTTTCTATGGAGGGCAAAGAAGATTCTATAGAGGACTTTGTCCATTGGTGGAAAAGGGTGGTTCCTTTTACCACACAGGTGTTACTTCTGGTGGGCAACTGTTTGCTAGCTGCGCGGAAAATTTCACTTACGGGATTCAGGATCTTGATGCATAGTTCTCATGTGACGTTGTCAATACCGCCAGAAACCTACATATATATGTATATAACTGGTTAGACTGAAAGCATACCTCAACTTTGGAAAGGGCTTGGCAAACAGAAAACATCAAAATCCAATTTATACCAAGAATCTGCCGAAAAAAGAAAGCATCTCCAAAAGATAAAGTTTTCAAACACCAACATCTTTTCCAACAAGTTGGGATCGCGGTGCAAAGAAAATCGCGCAGTATACAATCGAAGGAGGCACAAGTGGATATCGTTCAACTACCGGTATGTTAAGTTACAAAGTTGTGCGGTCTATGTTATGCTGTGTCGGTTAAAAAGTTACCCCTACAAATAGGAGTGTTTGGTCGCCGTTTAGGTTCAATTTCAACAATTTTTGTGTTAGAATACTTCATATTTTTCTTATGTATATGAATTAGTGTCAGAAATGTGAACAGTAAAGTTACGTGTTATTTGACATACATTATTTAACTAGCTGCGCACCGCGGTTTCACCCGCGTAGCGTAGGTTTCGATGTGTTTTTATATCCACCGCTCCTATGGGTCGCAGCGTGATGCCATGGGCTATCTAATGAAAAAAGAATTTTTCAAATCGGACCAGTAGTTCCTGAGATTAGCGCGTTCAAACAAAAAAACTCTTCAGAATAGAATATAATAGAATACTCTTTATTATGTACACGATATAGATTACAGAACATAAATAAAAAGATTTTACAAAGGATGACACAATGGGCGGTCTTATCGCTAAGAGCGATCTTTTACAGACAACCTTTGGATGTAATACCAAGGAGAAGGAGAGAGAAATGATATAGGTAGTCTACAGTATACTATTTACATAGATTACACAATAAATATATACGTTAAGTGTATCATACTAGTTTAAATAAATCATCATCATCATCATCATTTCAGCTGAAAGACGTCCACTGCTGGACACAGGCCTCCACCGAGATTCTCCACGACGACCGGTTCTGCGCCTCCCACATCCAGCAGTTTCCCGCGACCTTCACCAGATTTAAATAAATGTATACATCTAATTAATAAATATCATACAAGAGCAAATGAAATATAACAATATGTTTCAATAGAGAGGAAGTGCTTCTTTATCATAGTTCTAAAATTTGACAGTGTTTGAGCACGCCTTACGGACACCTATATCCTTTATATATTAGTATAGATTAGCTTTGGAGCTTTATGGACCAATGAACTTGAAGAGACGTTTCGTATGACTTTTCGTTTCGATGGGCCGTCGCTTCACGGAAAATATCGAAGTTTAGCCAAAATCAGCAGTTAGATAAAGCTTCGGATGCGACTGGGATTAACTCTGTGATGACTATGATGATGAAATTGAAGGACCGTTTGGAAAAGGCTATGCGAAAGTCGAAGAAACGTGTGTTGTATTGCAACATGGAAGACAACAGTCCATTAGTGGACTGCAATAGGCACTAAGATTTTTCAAATATTTGAATAGGTAAGAACTCAACTACTCTTTTTTTGTTAAAAAAAAAACGAGTGTGCTTATGACCACACGACTGAAGTGAAACTTCTTTCGCTCCATCTGTATGTATATATATATATGTGTGTGTACAATATATACATGTATACACATATCTATATATTAATTTTCTATAAATATTTAAATTTATTTCATGGTTTCATTGGTAAATTAATATTTTTGCATAGATCATCTATTTTTATTGAAAAAAAACTCGTTGTAGACCTTGTAGTACCAAGCTCGCGCCACGCCTCTGTGCTTATATACCCCACTTAACTTCCGTTCGCCTTGCCCGATCACTTTTCGTAACGCTTACGTCACGCGTTCGCCAGCTTACTCCCCAAGTCAAGCGTGCGTAAAGAAGTTTCACTTCAAAAAAAAAACGTTACTCACAATAGGAATTACTCCTGTATAGTGAGTGCGTTTCATCATCATCATTATCAACAACCTTTTTATCGTACCACTGCTGGGCACAGGTCTCCTCTCATACGGAGAAGGATTGAGCGTAATCACCACGATTGCTCAATGCGTACTTATAAAGTCCAGGTTTCCTCAAGATGTTTTCCTTCACCTTCAGTCATGCGAGTGAGTGCGTTTACAAATATTTAATCTCACATACACAAACATCCAGACGCGGAACAATTACCTGTAGGCCATACAAATATTTATTCCGTGCGGGAATCAAACCCACAACACCCAGCACAGCAGTCGATCGCTCAGCCACTGCACCAACCGTGTCGTCTATTCAAGTTCAGAAAATATCAACTTTGATTCATTGACAATTGAGTTGATTTCAGAGTGACTTGAACTATTGAATAGCCATAAAAAAAAATTGAAATTGTATGGAAACTTAACTTTATTATATAGGAAATAAAGTTTTTATGATAAAATTTTATATTTCTTTACATTTTTGGTAAATGACTCTGTGTCATATATAATCTAGTGCTGGTTTTCATGCTTAATAAAGTCCCATATATACCTACATATTCACATGACGTCTCCTACGCTGCGTCTTCCAGTACGTGGCCGCCACTCCAGAACCTTACTGCCCCATCGGCCATCGGTTCTACCAGCAATGTGCCCTGCCCACTTTTACCAGTTTAGCGACTCGCAGAGCTATGTCGGTGACTTTGGTTCTTCTGCGGATCTCCTCATTTCTGATTCGATCACGCAGAGAAACTTCGAGCATAGCTCTTTCCATTGCCCTTTGCGTGACTCTCTCTCATTATGAGCGACCACGTTTCAGTTCCGTAAGTCATCACTGGCAACACACACTGGTCAAAGACTTTAGTCTTGAGACACTGTGGTATCTTGAATGACGAGAAGATGTATCGTAGCTTCCCGAACGCTGCCCAGCCGAGCTGGATTCGACGAGATACCTCTTTCTCGAAGTTGGACCTACCTAGTTGGACTGTTTGTCCCAGGTATATATACGTCACAAGTCAATGAAACTTAAATAAGTTACATTAAGTAAGCAGTAGGTAAATACATGTAACTTATTTACAACTTACATCTATTATTATCTTTGCTTATGAATGCAAAAACAGTGGCTATAGTCGCTGTTGCAGACTCTAGAGTTACATATCAAACATAAAGCTTGTAATCCCGAAGGAGTAAAATCAAAATACATATATTTTATTTCACATAAACCGACATGGGAATGAAACGTCAGAATCACGGCTCCAATTGATCGTTTTCTATGGAGAAGAGTCGGCAGGAAACTCCATTGAAAATTCTTTCAATCGTTGATGATAAAGTGCGCTATCTTATTAAACCTATAACCAATTTAAAAACTTAATGAATAGGAAGGAAGACGAGCCGTTGTATGTTAAACCCAATAACACGATCAACGATGCTGTGCCAGAGGAAGATTGATCTGGAGACCCTCCACGACCACACTCCAGACACAACAACATTTGGCGCATCGTACCCGGCACACATCGCAACACAACTGCTCAGACCCGTCCTTCATACGGTTTTTTTTTCAAATCTTTACCACACTGGCCATTATTACATGAAACTGATGACACTCCATTAAGCATTAACCCAAAATACATTTTCAATACAGAAAAAACTATCAACTCCAACTGACAATTACCAAAACTATTTTTTCTTAAATAGAATACAGAATAAAAATGTCCAATATAAGCTGAATTCCATATAACGAAGCTATTATTACAGCACAATGGTACCTGTCAGTTACAGACTTGAAGGCCTCTGGAGACCTCTTACTTACTGCGGAAATAGAAACTTAACAAAATATGACAGCGAAGTCTTATTTAAGTTTGGGATCCTTCGACATCCGTATTAGGTTTATACTTGTGTTTTCAAATCCTAATTGGAGAACTGAGTACTCTATGTTAAGGTTTCTATAACACAAAAGATGAATGTCTGTACATGTACCTACGTATCAGAAGACCTGACAAATTGCTACCTGATTTTATTTTTACATCTTGTTAAGAGAAAAAAAATAAATTTTGGATCTAGGTTAATTAATTTGATGTTAATTTTATACGTTCCATATCTTATTGAAATGAATGGGATGCTATTAATGAATCTACTGTTCGTCTGTCTGTCTACACACATAGTTAAAGTTTATCAAAGATGATGTATTTCTGATGTAACAAAACATACTAAAATCAATTTTTCTGACTGCTACAATTTGCCAGCAGCGTTTCTACTACAATTTAAGTTTTCAAGGTTAGATTTATTAGGCTCTTAATAAACTAGCGCGCTTTACCATCAATGATTTCATCATCATCAAAATGTGAAATAATTGTAAATACGAAACCCGCTCGTGTTCGTATCCAACTTGCACTTGTCCAATTTGTTTGTCATTACGAGCCTATTATTATAACCTAAGCATTAGCCTGTAAAACTTAATAAGAAAAGTTCTTATCTTTACACCAAGTCGATCTTGAGAAAATACGGGAACAATTTTGTTTGTAATGAAATCATTATATGTATGTTTATGACACCTATGTGCCAGGTTTGAGCCATCATAAGAAGCGTCTCCTGGGATACTGTTTTTACCTTTCTAATGCTGTACAAAGCACAGGTCCGTTCGTGTGTGGAGTACTGCAGCCACATTTGGGCTGGTGCTGCTAAGTGTCACCTGGCCACTTTGGATTCGGTGGAGAGGCGGGCGAAGAGGCTGATTGGTGACCCTGACTTAACTCGAGACGGTCTCCAAAGCCTAGAGCACAGAGCGTAGAGTAGCCAGCCTTTCGGTCTTCTATAGGATGCATTTTGGGGAGTGTGAGAAGGAATTGCATGAGATAATTCCCCCATCTGCGTTCCACCATCGAACGACCCGTCGTACGGCGAGTTTCCACCCTTACGTTGTTAACACCATTACG
Source organism: Sesamia inferens (assembly GCA_037179545.1). Taxonomy (NCBI): domain Eukaryota; kingdom Metazoa; phylum Arthropoda; class Insecta; order Lepidoptera; family Noctuidae; genus Sesamia; species Sesamia inferens. The sequence goes on along the minus strand of CM073936.1, from coordinate 4,913,726 downwards.
ATCCGGACGAAGCGTTTCGCCTCCTCCTTTATACCGCGTACATCGAGGAACTGGAACATTTTGCCAGCAGCGGTGTTTCCGTCGGATTACAATTTGAGTGTCTTCAAGGCTAGAGTGAATAGGCTCTTAATAAACTAGTGCGCTTTACCATCAACGACTGCGTCACTGCTTAGCATCAGGCGGGATTGTGGTCAAGCGCTAGTTTATAATTTTAATAAAAAAAAGTCTCCAAATTTCTGTATTTGGAATGGAATAGAATACTCTTCATTACGTACAGCATATAAATTACAGAATACATGTAGATATCTATGAAGATTTTACAATCGGTGACACAATGGGCGGACTTATCGCTAAGAACGATCTTTCACAGACAAATACACCCAATTTATTTACCGTAAATAATATATATATAAATACCAAAATCAATATTTCCTAAAATGAGTCCATCGGTTACTTTTATACTTTATTTGTCATTTAAATGTAGATCGTATATCTCCAAGATTTCCTTTGAAGATATTCGCAACACCATGTCATGATAAAAGCCTCAGAAACAGCTACAATACGTCCCAGTACGTAGGAGGCAATCTGTTAATGGATACCAAGGATTTAAACGCTTTGGGATGCGGCAAAGATCTTTAAGGGAAATAAAGCCACTTTCTTTAAAATTCCGTGTAATATTCTGCTTTTATGGTGAAGAATTTGGATGAATTGTGTATTTCGATCGTATTTCGTATGTTTCGTTTCGACTTTGATTTTTAGAAGGCCAAAATTTTTGGAAAAATGGTAATGATCGTAATTTCAAGATTGTCTAGAGTGAATCTGTCCAAAATGCTTCTAATTTACCAACGTTTTAGTTTTTTTTTGTCATTGACATAAACAAGGCAAAGAGTATGGTATGAACATAGCAGGTGACGTTTTATAGTTTCCGCCTACCCTATGGGAAGAAGGCTTGAGTTTATATAATGTCTAAAAACTTTATACATTTAAATTATTCAGTTATGTATGTTTAAACACTTACCTAATCTACGTTCGCGATTAATTTTCCAAACATGTAAATAAATATGAGTAATTGAAAAACATAACTTTCACTCCTACAGACAAAAGTACAATTCACAATATTATTAAGACTTTAAAATAATGTTTGTTAATTAGAAATCCATTTAATTACAACTGAAATAAAGATGGTATTTGTTTTAATAGAAATAACATAAACTGGAAACGTAAATTAGAATAAACCTTACTCCTATTTTTGTCTCCAGACTATCTGAGACTTTTATGTCCAAATTCATTTTGATTGAAGACATTCCTCTAGAGTGGCCTTTTAGGCAAGAGCCTTACAGATTTGAGTGAACCCGCCCCCACAGTTTCTACTTTTCTAGGCATGAATTACTCATCTAGCAGCTCAACCTTACAGAGTTCAATGACACCAAATCATAGCACGTTTTTCCCTTTTTTGCCCTACACTAGAAATTTCTCCCGTGTCTTGGGATAGTTTAAAAACATTTAAGCTCACATACACAAACCTCCAGACCCGTAGCAGCTACTTGTACGTCATACAAATATTTGTTGCATGCGGGGATTGAACTTATGACAGTCAGCACAGAAGAAAACCACTTAACTACTACGCGAACTGAGCCGTCAAACGTTAGTCATTCATAAATGTTACTTAAAGGTAACTACTGATTTGGTACTGTTTAACCATACATGTTTGATATTTGAACGTCACATAACTTTAATAATCGTTTATAAATAAACCTTAATAAGCTTATGTTTATTGACAGCCTCCGTGGCGTAGCGGTAGCGAACTCGGCCGCTGCTCAAGAAGGCGCGGGTTCGATCCCCGCGCCGTACAAATATTTGTATGCATGAATATAAATATTTTGACTAGTCTGGTCGTGCCTCGGAAAGCACGTTAAGCCGTTGATCCCGGTTACTATACGAACATCTAATGGCAGTCGTTACGGGTTGTTGGAGCCCTCAAAAGTCCAACAATTAGTCTAACTGCAATGCTTCGATATCGTGTTCGGGTGTGGAAGTCAGACGGTAGTCGCTTCACGGAAAATATCGAAGTTTACCCAAAATCAGCAGTTAGACTGGTAAAGCGGACCCCAGACTCCAAAGCTGAGAAAACTTCGGATGCGACAGCGTTAATACGCTGAGATGATGATGATGAAGCTTATGTTTATAAGGTATCATATCTCAAAAGTAAATGTTCATTGATTATTCATAGTTACTTAAGAAAAACATTCATTTGACAAACTCTGACAAACTCTTGTTTATTGTTTCCGGCCAATTTATTGCTTTACAATGGGATTTCCAACTCCAATGGTATTTACTAATTAAGTTATTTATATATATAAACTTATGCCGTCTTTCTAGAGGAGTAAACAGAGGGTAGATACGACTTCAGTTCGGTTATGTAACAAACACACCATAAAAATGTATGTGCTGTCATTTCAATTCATAGTGATAATCAACCTACTCAATATGTAAAGAAAACCCTGTCCGATCCGTGAAGGTATTGTTAGGTATCGATAACTGATTCTACTAATGCCAACAAAGCCGGGCTAAACTTAAAGAAAATCCTCCTAAAAAATATATATTATTTCGCAAAAAGGTAACTTAATATATGTCCGGTAGGCAATACTTGCGCGGGCGAAGGGTGTAGTCATTTTTAAAAAAAAATACTGTATGTTGGGGAAGTTGGAATTAATTAGCAGAAAAAAGAAATATTTCAAAATTCATTACTATTTTTACTCTGATGATTATGTAAAATTTCATATTTTATTTGGTAAACACATGACCTAACCTTTATTATCCTCATGGATCGGATAGGGTTTTCTTTATTCCCACTGTTGAGACACCGACCTCCTCTCGGTCAGAGGGAGTGGGCTGGCCCAATGCGGGTTGATAGATGTCACATTCCTTAGATTTTTTTTTATTGGCTTTAGGACATGCCGTTTTCCTTACTATGTTTTCCTTCACCGTTTTGAGAGCAGTGGTGATGAAATAATGTACACAAAGTAAAGTGCCTGATGGGGTTCGAACCTACGACTTGTAAGTCCCTGCCATCACCACCACTAGGCCACCGCTGCTCTCATTCCATTCTCCTTCCAATTAATGGTAGGATTTGACACTAATGACGTAGGCTTATATAAGCTTACGTCAGCTAAGTTTTCACGGTATTTTTTTTAACACAATCGATCGGCAGGACGCCGTTTGCTACTTACATGCATTAGGATTATCCCGCAACAAAATCACAATTTGAATTAAAAGCCAAAAGACACGAAGACATACTCATTAGTTATTTTCGGACTCTTAAAAACCTTTATGGTTCTATAACCTTCCCAAATTGGCAAGACAAACTCTGTACTGTACGGACGACAGCAGATCAACCTACCCAAAACTGCCAAAAAATTCTAAACAACCTTGAGCCTTAATGCTTTAGAGATAAAGTTGAAAATCTAATAAAGAAATCTGACAGATTGTAGTTGCTTGATGTGCTGTTGTCTGTACATACTTTGTTATACTTGAACAAAATGTGATTTCGTATAACGCCAGATAATGTAATCCGTAATCCGAGGAATGATTTTGAATTTTTGACAATTTAGCGACAGTTCAGTTGAGAAATCAGCTTTATGAAATTGTAATCACTTTTGTAATGTCAAAATAACAGTTTTTTACTAAATGCATGGGAAAATATAATTTTATGCAATAATTAACAAAAAAAAAAGTCTATCTCTTTTGTTCTGACAAATTTCCAAAACGGCTTCACCCATTTTGATAGGACTTTCACAAATAGCTGATATTGTAAAAAGTAACATAAGCTTACTTTAAAACAAAAATGTATTTGAACATGGATGCAAACGAAGTCACAGGTTCAACTATATATTCGGTCCTTACATATGAAATTGCCGTTTTGTCGTACTGGCCACTTTGATCTCAAATATCTCCTCTTTAGTTTAGAATTCCAAATTCAATTTTGTACAGCTATTTACTCATCAATTTGTGTATCGAAAACCGTATTTCTTTTGTTGTTTTCTCTGCGTCATTGAGTTTACAAAATGCAAAATTTTAAATTTCGCGTTATTTACTAATACGAGTTCCATCGTGGCACCAGTGCTGCAGAATCGGCTCGAAGAATTAATTATATGTATGGCAGTAGTGTCGCTAGAGAAAGCACAGTGCGTGTTTGGTTCTAACGTTTTCGTTCTAGAAATTTCAACCTACAGAATGATCACCGTGGACGGTCGAAGACCAAAGTCGACAATGAAGAATTGAAGGCTATTATGGAAGCGGATCCATCGCAAACTACGTCCGAGTTAATTGCAGGCTGTGGTGTTAGTGATAAAACTGTGTTAATCCACTTGATACAAAATGGGACGATAAAGAGAGCTCGAAAGGTGGGTACCTCGTGAATTGAGTGAAGCAAACCAACAAACGCGCGTCGACTGCTGCGTTACACTACTGAATAGGCACAATAATGAAGGGATTTTAAATCGAATCATTACCTGTGATGAAAAGTGGATACAACAATAGAAAGCGCACATCGCAATGGCTGAACCCCAGTGAACCATACAAATTCTGCCCCAAGAGAAAATTGACAAGAAAAAAGTTATTGGTCAGCGTTTGGTGCAGTACAGCTTCCTTAAATCTGACCAGACGATTACTGCAAATCTCTACTGCTAAACAACCGAGACTGGTCAATCGCACAAGGCCGCTGCTGCTTCAGAACAACGTTAGACCACACACTACACAACAGACTGCTACCAAATTAGAGGAGCTTCAATTAGAATGTTTAAGTCATCCACCGTACTCCCCAGACCTTGCTCCAACAGACTACCATTGTTTTAGAAATTTGGATAACCTTTTGCAGGGGAAAAAATTCAACTCCGGTGAGGTATTAAAAACCGCCTTCAAAGATTTTATTGATTGCCGTCCTAATATTTTTTTTAGAAAAGGCATAAACGAACTACCTATGAGATGGCAGACGTGCACATATAGCAATGGATCATACTTTGATTAAATAAATATATTATATTAAAAAAATAAACGACTTTTATTCGTCCCATACAAAACGCCAATTTCATATGTAAGGACCTAATATTATCCTAACTATTATAATAAATACAAAAGTAATTTTGTTTCTTAAGTTTTGACTTAAAATCGGCTGAACGGATTTTAATTAAATTAGATGTACCTATAGACCCTGACTGAAGTAAGTACATACATATAATAAAATAGAATACTCATTATTTTGTACACCTAATAAATTACAGATCATATATATGAACATTTGAAAGCGTGACAAAATGGGCAGTCTTATCGCGAAGACCAAAATCAAAAAATCAAAATCAAAGCATTTATTTCAAATAAACCAGTTACAGGCACTTTTGAATTGTCAGAAGGTCGGTCAGTCAGTAAGATGAAGCTAGTCGCCCATTCCAAAGAGTAGGCACCTATGGAGAAGAACGGGCAAGAAACTCCATGGACACTCTTTTAAAATATCAAGCTATTGATACAAATATTTGATTACATCATTCATTTTGACATCAATCGTGTGAGAACGATGCAGAAATATATTGTACGCTGAGAGCGTCCATTATAGAAAAAAAAAAACAACAATTCAGAAATTAAAATACGCCGTAGCAGCTAAGAGATGACCAGTCCCCTCTGACGGCGTCCGTTCACGAACATGACGTATGGATCAGCATCATTCAGCTCAACCATATTGAAGGGAACCTAATGACCCAAAACACACGCCACCACCAGCGAGACATTTGAGTGAGCATGACATACTCTCAACAGCCATAGCACTATCAAGTCAATAAACGACTAACCCAACAAATAGATGCTTTACAGCAAATAGATCGTGCTCACACGTGTTCCATGCAATTATACAATACTAAGAAATTGAATCTACACAATGCAAAGACAGTTTTGTCCAAGGTTCAGCAGCTCCAACGGTGTTCCCGAATGCTAAGTTTAGCTCCTGTGCAGCTGCACCAGTGCCGAATACCCCTGTCAGCGATGCAATTCCGTAACGTACAATATGCCTGGCTACATAGTGTGTACTGGCTTTGAGTTAAAAAAAACAAACAATTGCAAAATTAAACTACGAGAGGAAAAATCAAAGAACAATCAGTGTAAGCATAGAAATCGGACGCAGCTCAAGCCCAAGCCTTTTTGTCGTCAATATAATCTTTAACACTATAAAATGCTTTCTGACACAACTTACGTTTAATGAAGCATTTGAATTTATTCAGGCTCAGATCTTGAACCACCTCTGGAAGTCTATTGTAAAAATGTATACATTGGCATCTAAAAGAGCCACCTATTTTCTTGAGCTTTGTTGTAGGTACAATAAATTTGTGCTTGTTCCTAGTATTTATATTATGGACATCACTGTATTTCTTATACAATTTTATATTTTTATGAGCATACAAAAGATTTTCATAAATATATTGAGACGGCACGGTCAGTACATTAATTTCTTTAAATTTTTCTCTGAGAGAGTGTCTTGGACTTAATTTATAAATTGCACGAACAGCTCGTTTCTGCAAAACAAATATTGTCTGAATATCAGTGGCATTTCCCCACAACAGAATGCCGTACGACATTACGCTATGGAAATAGCCAAAGTACACTAAACGGGCCGTCTCAATATCAGTCAAATTACGAATTGTTCTAACTGCGTATGCAGCAGAACTTAGTTTTTTTGACAATTTTTCTATATGGGGACCCCATTGAAGCTTAGCATCCAGAGTTATACCCAAGAACACTGTGCTGTCTTCAGATTCCAATTCTTCGCCCCTTATCAACACTTTAGTTTTCACCTGCCTAACGTGAGGTAAAGTAAACTTAATGCATTTGGTTTTTTTCTCGTTTAAGAGTAAATTATTAACATTAAACCAGTGGACTACTTTGGAGATCGCGCTATTTACATCATCAGTGACCTGCTGCTGACGTTTAAGTTTAAATAAAAGTGAAGTGTCATCTGCAAACAACACTATATCGTGATTATCCTTTATGAGGTACGGCAGGTCATTAATGTAAACAAGAAACAAAAAGGGACCAAGAATTGACCCCTGTGGGACTCCCATTGTTACTAAAGATCCGGATGATCTTTTTCCATTAACGTCAACGCTTTGAATCCTACCACTCAAGTAGGATGTAATAAGATCCAATGCAGAGTTCCTGATCCCGTAGTGGCGGAGTTTCCTGATTAACGTCTCGTGAAGAACGCAATCGAATGCCTTGGACAAATCACAAAAAATGCCCAAGGCATCGCATTTATCCTCCCATGCATTGTAGATATGACATAGAAGTTCAACACCGGCATCAGTAGTTGAACGACCCCTTGTAAAACCGAACTGTTTGCTATGTAATAATTTATGTTTATTAAAAAAACTTAGCATTTGGTTTAAAATTAATTTCTCAAAAATTTTACTAAAGGTAGGTAGTACAGAAATAGGTCTATAATTTGTGGGGTCTGATGTACTGCCTGATTTAAACAAAGGTATTATCTTACTATTTTTCATGAGATCAGGAAACTCTCCACAGTCAATACAAGTATTAAAGATAACCGCTAGAGTGGGTGCCACAATATCAATAATAGACTTCGCAATTTCCACCGAATGACCCCATAGGTCAGCAGTCTTTTTTATATTGAGAGTGTGAAAGATTTTAATTATATCTTTACTGGTAACATATTCAAAGTGAAATTCCGAATTACAAACATTAACATTTTCTTTAAGCAAAGACTCAGCAACAGAAGGTGATGAGTTGAGAAGGTTTGATGACCGATCTTTTACAGACAACATTTAGTACTTACATACCTACAAACTACTTTTCAACTTGGATCACAAGCAACAGCTAAAAAAACAAAATAATAGGAGTATTGAAAACTAAAGTCTCCACTAAACATTTCTATTTAACTAAGTACTTTATCACAGTAAGTGGAGTATCTAAGAGGCTCCAGTGCAGTGTCGTCTCAAGTATTTATAGCGTCGATTTAGAGATCGTAACACTGACAAGACACCGGTGAATTACAGTACTATACAATAGTCTTTTCCAAGGAAAACTTGTGATCCGTTGTTTTCACTTCCACCCATACTGCAAATACCTATGTAAAAGTCCGTTTATCAAAAGCAGGTGACACTAAAGTATTCTCAAATCATCAGCTAATAACTGTAATAATAAGGAAGGCTAATTAGAAATTATCCAAATCCTTCAATAGCCCGCCACCAACTGGGCGTTGCTATTTTCTGGATACAAGAACAAAGCTCAATTGGAGTTCCATACAGTGGAGTTACGAACAGAGGATTAGTGTCTCGCGAGTTAGCTTCAGCTCTCTGTACGTCTTTCAAACGTTCAGGACCTCAGAGTCCCGAGAAATACCAAAAGGGAGAATGGAAACAATATAATTATTATCATCAAATTATTAGTTTGAAAGTACCCAACCGCCGAGCCTATAAAAGCAGTGTGCGGTCAGTACTCGCCCCTTTTTTTACTTCGTCTTCGGCAGCCGTCGTGATAGCATCGTTTCGTAACATTGTCTAAAGTCGTTATTTTTAAATTTGTATTAGAAATTGTATATTTAGTTTGTTTTAAGGTTATAATTATTGTTAACTGATTAAAGTCTAGTTTGTGGTTATTCAGTTTATTTATTTTTTTAGTTTTTTTGACGTATAATGAAAAGGTTATATACATACCAAGGGTATGGCTTCTATGGACGGCAATTAACAGTATCGGAAGGGTTTTTATTTTGAGTTAAGCTCAAAATAAAATATTGCCAATATCACGATATATGTATCTCTTCTGTAGTTCTGCGTGTCTATTAGGTTATGGTAGTAGCCTGCTATATATTTGAAAATCTTATGTATGTACATAAAATATATCGAATTTAAGAAAATAAGCGATATTCATAAAATAAATACCAGGAGCAAACACAATCTTGCTGTACATCACACTCGTATCCACAGAGTAGGCAACTCGTTCATGGGTCAATGTATACACTTTTACAACAAGCTTCCCATGGACATTCGAAGCTTACCGATTAAAGAATTTAAAAACTGTATAAAGGTCAAACTTTGCAAAAAGGGGTATTATAAAATCACAGATAATTTAGAAGACAAAAAAGCTTGGGACTGAGCTGCTCGCTCTGTTAAGCATAGTTATTAAGCAATATGCGTAATTATAACGTAAATTATTGTAAACATTTTCATTTTTAATGTCTGGACTTGAAAAAAGATGATGATCCCTGAGTTTGTTTCGGCTATTTCTTCTCAGAGGTAGTCAGTTAGGAAAAACATACGACGAGTAAAAGTGATCGGTGATCCTACTTGCTTAATTAAAGATTTCATTTCTACTGCAGGTGATAGTCTATCTCACAACCTCCTAACATCTAGAGATAATAATAAAAACTCTTCCAATATAATGTGACATCATCCAAATAAGCCGTACACTTGATATGGACATATATACCCATTTCGTCACACGTTGTATACACACAGCATATTCTATACTTCCAATAGCAGGTCGTATATGATCAAATCAGTCACAAGTTATTAACTACATCGCATCGTATTCATAAAAGAGATTATGTTGATGATGATTTTAATGTTAGTAAAATGTGTATAACCAACTCCTTTGTCTTAACCAATCTCCCATTGGTTTCCACTGACGTGTACAGAAAACAACAATTTTCTAGTCTTACCAAGCTGCACTACAGTTCTCACAATAGTCTAACCACTAAAACAAACGGGGACTGTCGTGAAGTCCGAAGTAAAGTCCAGAAATAGTTGCGAGCTTTTGGAGCAGCCACCAGCCACGGGCAAACACGAGAGCCAGTAAATACTAACTCAGTATAAACACATTATTTCAAGTTTGACACTTATAAATTAGACGGAGTAGTTGTTAATGCGCTCTATTTGTCTTGTCGACGTAGTGTATACCTAGGTAATACCTAGGAATTTAGAGAGGACAGAGGTGTGACCGTACTTGTTTAGTTGATATTTAGCATAGACTTAATTCTTGTAATATTAAGATCGTTCACAATATGAGCGCTAATTCTACGTATAAGAACATTCACAGTCTGATCTTAGTTTCAATTTTTTTTTTTAATATCTCTAATTTGGGGAAATTAAAACTTGCCAACATATCGCCGAATGAGGCAGCGAATAGATTTGAAATGTTTTAAATTACCATAATTATTGGTCTTCTGATCTCTGTTGAAAAAGAATTTGCCTTCAAAACAAAAAGCTCTCGACTTTTAGGAATCTCTCAAAACAATTTTATGCCAAATAAACTCGGACAGAACCATCCAACTTCACTCAACGAGCAGTAAGTACCTACTAAGAGGCGTCATAAAACACTACATTCATAATCCCAGCATTCATGAGAGTCGAAAATGAAATAGTTTACGAATTAAAAAAGACAAAATCGTACATTTACAAGTAAGACACAAACAGTTTTGTACCACAAGTCACAGCAAAAAACGCCGAAAGCAGAACGTGTCTTGTAAGAAAATGTCTTTATTTTTAGACTTTTTTTTTTTTGTAATAGTGGCAATAGAAAAACACAATCTGTAATAATTTCAACTGTCTACTTTTTACGATTAATGAGATACGTCCACTGACTAATCGACAGCGAAGACTATTCTATTCTTATACTCATTGGTGGGTCCCGTTGGCACGCTCTGGGTACAGAACCTTAAAAAAGGAACCATCGGACTTAGAATTAACTGAATTATGAATGAGTTAGCCCTTAATTCCGTATTCTGTTACATCTTTAGGGACTGATATTAAATAATGTTCAGCCGTTTTACCTATTGAGTTTGAACAAAGACTAAGGGTAACTTGTCGAGAATGGCTCTTAGAAATTGGAAATCTTTAGGACCGATCTCAAATCTCGAGTCGAAGACTCTGGAAGTATCAGAGGGGCGATCGTTTTGTAAGCACTAGCTTTGATTTATGTTTAACGAGCTGTGCAGTCAAGTGTCTTTGGGTTTTCAGTCCATAAATACACTAAGAAGCTAACGTCTTCTAGGATTTGACTTCTTACTCAAATTTTTGGCTGACTGGGTGAACGATTAACTAAGAAATGTAATGAGTACTGAAAATCGTTAAAAATCTACCAATAACAGAAACACAAAAATAGTTTGTATCACATTATTCAATAAAAGCTAGTATATTCCTCGTAAATAGGACTTATCAACTGTATTTTGACAAACTAATACGACAAGATATTGTGGGGGTATGAGATTGTAAAGTTCACACATCCTCCATAGAATAAGGAGGATCTTCCGACCAAACTGGTATTGTTTGGCGGGCACTTGTGGATCCAGACCGCAATGGTTACCTATTTATGTAAATTAAAAAAAACTCTTAAGCCTAAAGATTTTTCCATGTCAAACAATGTACCAATTTTCTGGTAAATAGATATTTTTAATTTGAAAACAGTTTGACTATGAACTAACAGTGTACTGAGGTACAGTAATGGTAGGTCTCTACCCATCAGTATTATCATTTCACTGCTGGACATAGGCCTCCCCCAAGGTGCTCCACAACGACCGGTCCTACGCATCCTGCATCCAGCAAATTCCCGCGACCTTCACCAGGTCGTCGGTCCACATTGTCGGCGGCATAACGACGTTGCGTCTTCCGGTGCGTGGTCGCAACTCAAGAACCCATCGGGTATCGGTCCCACTGCCACTTAAGTATTGCGATTCTTCGGGCTATGTCGGTTACTCTCGTTCTTCTGCGGATCTCCTTAATTCTGATTTGATCACGCAGTGAAATCCCAAGCATAGCCTTCTCCGTTGCCCTTTGAGTGATCTTGAGCTTTCTTATAAAGCCCATTCAGATCTCTACTCATACATTCTATAACCAAATTACACACTGGACTAAAAAAAAGTCCGTTTACACACAATAACGTGACCAATGGTTGTTTATTCAGTTGGAAGAATTTACGACGACATTAACAGTCATGTAGAAATTAACTTAGTAGTGACCATTTATGGTGTAAATTACATTCTTTTAGAAACAATACCATTTATTTATTAATTTTCATGTATGTTAAATATACGATACTTCACTGAAGTTACATAAATACACAACAAGCTGAAAATTGGTGAGATCGATTAAAATATGATTATAAACAAAATTTCAAAGTTCCAGTATTTAGATATTTCTCCTGTATGGAAAAAAATCTATTCAAGGTCAAGGGCTAAAATAAAAAAAAATAATTGTAGATTATAAAATTATCATTAAAAAATGTATTAATACTTTTTTTCCTACGAGCCACTCTTTCGGAGATATAGCGATTCAAAAATTTAGAAAAGTTGAATATATTTCTGTATGGAAAAAATTCTAATGAAGGTTTTGACCTTGAATAGATTTTTTTCAATACAGAAGAAAGGTGGGAAACTTTGAAATTTCATATATAATTATATTTTAAATGATCTCTCTCACCAATTTTCAGCTTGTTCTGAATTTATGTAACTTCAAATGCCTAAATTAACCAGATTATTATAAGATGAGTATATTATTTCTGAACACGAGGAAATTTAAATCTATTTTCTGGAATTTGAACGGATCGATCGAGTCGTATGGCTGTTATTCCTAAGCTATCTGAATACCAGTATCTTAAAGGGAGCAACTACAAGTTGACCTCCAAAAAAGGCAGTCGTAGGACTGACCGACTGGAGTGATAACTGAAATAATTATTATTATGATAACAAAAAAGTTAAAGCGGTGACGCAATCTATACACACTACACTATAGAAATACAGTGTACATAGGTATATCTCGCTGTAGCGATCACGGTGTTGGTTGGTCACGCTCACGCGAACTCAATGCTTTTTCCTCATCTAACAAAAGTGCTTAAAGTCGTCAAAAGAAGTTTTCACTTTAAATTAACAGTAAACAATACCCATATTAACCATACCTACATTTTTGACCTTTTGACGTCACTTAACTTTAATCATCGTTTATGAATAAAGAAACTCTGAAACACTGTGGTGTTTATTTATAAACGATGATTAAATTTAAGTGACGTAAAAAGGTCAAAAATGTATGGTTAAAGAATCGCTAATCACTAGCTGACTTTAAACATCGTTTTTAATAAGGAGGTAAATGCACAGCCAAACAATTGAAAAGTAGAACATTGCGAAGACTCAATTAGAAGCACTCGGGCCAAGTCTGGACTAGAAAACAAGGAACCAAAGGCAATCAGAGAACCATGTTTACAATACATATGTAATCACGACATTATTTTATCCTTTATTTAGTGATACAATCAGAGTTTGGCTATTATACAGTATGTTAAGAAAACCCTGTCCGACCCATACGGCTAATAAAGGTTAGGTAAACACAGGACCAAATATAATATAAAATTTTACGTAATCATCATAGTACCAATACAAATGAATTTTGAAATAATCTTTTTTTCCCGCGAATTAATTCCAACTTCCCCGAAATTTGCTAATTTTTAAAAAAGTGACAACACCGGTATTATTATGAGCGAATAGCGAAGCGACCACGTGCCGCGTGCCCGGCGGCCCGCCGCCCGCGGAAGGGTGCTTACGCACATTTATTAAGTTACCTCTTTTTGCGAAATGATATTTATTTTTTTAGGGGGATTTTTTTTTAAGTTTAGCCCGGTTTTGTATGCATTAGTAGAATCAGTTATCGATACCTAACAACACCTTCACGGGCCGGACAAGGTTTTCTTAACATTCTTGTACTGTATAATAGTTTTGATATTGGATGTGAGCTACTTTAAATGTACATCTTAGCAAATCTGGGAAAACTTACGTAACATTACATGACTAGAGCAAATTCCACCTTGTGGTGCTGGGCTTAGAATAGTATCAAACCAATGGAACAATTTGCCAGCGGCGGTGTTTCCATCGGACTACAATTAAAGTGTCTTCAAGGCTAGAGTGAATAGGCTCTTAATAAACTAGCGCGTTTTGCCATCAATGATTGCATCACTGCATACCTTCAGGTGGGATTGGTCAAGCACTAGTTTATAATTTATAAAAAAAAAAAACATTAATCAGCCTTTGCTTCCTCCTCAGTTAGTTTTAGATAAACTAAGTAAAAGAACAGTGTCGACGTCCATTTAAACACAAAAAACTCTTGTTACGCGTCTAAGATGAAGTCACATCTCCCACGACTATTCTACTGGTTTCAAATATTACAGAATACATAGATACAGAAGGTCAGCTTCGTTCAGACAGCAAAACAGACGCACGAACTGATAGTTTTGTGCAAGAGAACGTTTACATTGAGCCTAAGATGCACCTTAGCTGAACTGGTTCTCAGATTTTCAGCTACTGATGACCCTTAACAATTGTCAAAATGACAAAAATCGACTAATGGCAGCCGAGACCAACAACTAATGACAGCCACGACCAAAAAGGCTAAATATACATTCGGAAGAATTGAGGAATCTCTGTAAGTGAGGATTATCACAGATCAACCACGGCTTTATTAAGTGAATATAGTAATGACGAATCTAAGTTTATTAAAAACTGTATATGAGCGTGTTTAAAGAAAAGAAAGAAAATACTTTTTCACTGTAAACATGACACACAAATGGAACACACCACACAAAATAAAAAAACTATTTTGTGGAAAAGAATCGTCATATCCACGCAAAACGGCCAACACTCAGCATTATGCTAACACCGTGCGAGATCGAGATCCAGCGCTGTTTGTTAGCGACAGATGACCTTGGTGTGAGTGCATGATTTCGTTTCTTGTTTTTTTTTTAATATTTTTAAACTAGTGCTTGACTGCAATCCCACTTGCTGGTAAGCAGTGATGCAATCGTTGATGGTAAAACGCACTAGTTTATTAAGCCTATTCACTTAAAAAAAACTTAGGAATAGGAAGGATGACGGCAGTTGAGCGAGGTGATGCCATGTTAAACCCAAGACCAACACAACCAACGATGCTGCGCCAAAGGGAGATTGATCTGGAGACTCTCCACGACCAAAGACCAAACTCCCGACACCACAACATTAGATACATCGTACCCGGCACACATCGCAACACAACTTCTCAGACCCGTCCTCCGTACGGCTTCACCAGACATCATGCCGGAACACGACGACTCGCTTGGCTTCAAGACCTTGTCTGGTGGGTGGTAACTTCTGCCGGCAGCCGATATTATGGTTTTTTTTTTTTTTTTTTTTTTTTATAAATTATAAACCAGCGCTTGACCGCAATCCCGCCTGATGGTAAGCAGTGACGCGATCGTTGATGGTAAAGCGCGCTAGTTTATTAAGAGCCTATTCACTCTAGCCTTGAAGACACTCAAATCGTAATGTGACGGAAACACCGACGCCGGCAAATTGTTCCAATCCCTCGATGTACGCGGTATAAAGGAGGAAGCAAAACGCTTCGTCCGGATCGCAGTGGTGTCAACAACGTAAGGGTGGAAACTCGCCGTACGACGGGTCGTCCGATGATGGAACGGAGATGGGGGAATTAAATCATGCAATTCCCTTGCACACTCACCAGAATGAATCCTATAGAAGACCGATAGGCTGGCTACTCTACGCCTGTGCTCCAGGCTTTGGAGACCGTTTCGAGTTAAGTCTGGGTCGCCAATCAGCCTCTTCGCACGCCTCTCCACCGAATCCAAAGCGGCAAGGTGACACTTCGCAGCACCAGCCCAAATGTGGCTGCAGTACTCCACACACGAGCGGACTTGTGCTTTGTATAAAATTAGAAGCTGCCCTGGTGTGAAGTACCGCCGGACTTTCGCGATGACGCCTAGTTTTCTGGCAGCCACCCCGGCCTTGGACTCAATGAACCGCCCAAAGTTAAGGCTCGAGGAAATCTCAACTCCCAAAAGCTGAAGGCGGTCGGTACACTCCAAGGATACATTCTGAAAAGTAGGAGCCAAGGTAAACGGGCTCCTTTTGGCGGTGAAAAGACACGCCTGTGTTTTGGCGGCATTGAATGCTACAAGATTGGCATTGCCCCATTCGGAGACTGCCTGCAGTGCAGCACTCACACGCTCTACCATGGCCTCTCTTTCGGACCGGATAGTTTCCTTACTAGCCCGAGCTTCCGGCAGGTATCTCTCCACAACTGTGCTGTCATCTGCATACCCATAGATACCGGGCATCAGCAGATCGTTAATATGCAGCAGGAATAGAGTTGCAGAGAGAACAGACCCCTGAGGAACACCGGCATTGGTCGACATGGGCTCAGATGAACATCCGTCGACAACAACACGGAGGGACCGTTCAGTCAGGAAGTCTTTTACCCAGCCAGTCAGGCCAGCAGAAATGCCGTACGCTGGAAGCTTACTCAAAAGGCTAGCGTGCCATACCCGGTCGAAGGCCTTCGAGACATCAAGCAAACCTTCTGTATCTGTTTATATGTGTCAAGTACCTCTCGACTAAAGGCTAACTATTAAGTTAAGTGGATTCTCATGTCCCTTCAGTAAATCAGGAAAGAATTCACTATTTTTGTACAATGTATTGTTAGACATTTGATGAAAGGAAACGGGATTCCGTTGGAATAAAGAAGTTATGTGGTTTAGTCTGTTTGTCTGTTGGTTTTATAACGAACTCGAGTACTCGTAGAAGAGTAGCAGTATCTAAAAACGTGAAATCGGATCAATGCCTCATAATGACGTCACACATTTCCTGCAAGCAGAGTTTACCGTGCAACTAGCTAGTATATACTTTTTTCCAAAATCAACAGTTGGGCAAGTACCCGCTAGACACAACACCCGTCTAGTCGAAGTTTCCTACCTTTTCTATGGAGGATTAGTAAACTTTACGCCTTGTTTTTATACCTCTAAAGTAGTAAAATCTACATGTTTTTCATAGGATCTGACCAAAATTATATCTGGACTTGGAGTGAGACTGACCTCTGAGTTTGTTTCGGAGACTTTCTTCTGAGAGTAGTCAGATAGGAAACACTGAAATCATCTAATTCAAAAAAATATATCATCACCGTCATCACCATCAACCTTTTTATCGTCCCGTTGCTGGGCACAGGTCTCCTCTCATATAGAGAAGGATTGAGCTTAAAAAAATATATACAAAATGTAAATTAATTAACGCACTTCCTGAACCAAGTTTATTCGGAATCGGTTTATGTCATTTTTATTGTACATAATTTTCAAACCAAGAATAATAAAAACTACGGGAATTATTGTCTCATTAACCGTGTTGTTTGTACAGACTTTTAAAATCGCTGTTTTACTTGTATTCATACAAATTTAATAATTCAATACAAAATAAAGAAAAAAAAACCTTATTCTAAGAAAGTTAAGGTTTTCGTTCTTCAAGAATCGGTATAACTAACTAGCTGACGCCAACGACTTCGTTCGCGTGGAGTTAATTATGCTCCGCTCCTATTGGTCGCAGCGTGATGCTATATAGCCTAAAGCCTTCCTGGATTAATGGGTTATCCAACGCAAAAAGAATTTTTCAAATCGGAGCAGTAGTTCCTGAGATTAGCGCGTTCAAACAAATAAACTGTTGACTGGTGACTTAGGTTCGAACACTATAAGACGCTTTACTTTATGTAAATTATTTCATAATTGATCTAGCAATGAATTTTACATATTTGATGTAAAATTTTCATATCAGAACAATAACAATAAAAATGTAAAATCAAAATAAAATACTGTGCGATAATTTACCAATAAATTCGTAGCGCACTCCTACTTTAATATTCTCGTGAATGGCTTTTATGCCGCTCATAGAACACACCATATTATTTATTATCAGGTCAAAAATGTCATCCGGTATATGGCAATGACAAATATTGTACTTCAAACAAACATTTTTATTTAAAACTAGCAGCCGCCAGCGACTTCGTCCGCGTGAAGTTAGTTATGCTCCGCTCCTGTCGGTCGCAGCGTGATGTTATATAGCTTTCCTAAATGAATGGGCTATCCAACGCAAAAAGAATTTTTCAAATCGGACCAGTAGTTCCTGAGATTAGCGTGTTCAAACAAACAAACTCTTCAGCTTTATATATTAGTATAGATTATTTGCTTAAAGCCTCGTTTTGAACTTCATTCAAGAAACACATTCACTTTCAATTCATCACAGCTTCCTAAAATTAACATAAAATAACATCAGTATACCCAGAGTTCGGTGTGTTTTCAGAGAAGACAGTTCACAGACATACGAAAGGCGAACAACCCAAGTTTCTAAGAATTTCTCGGTTGACTCAAAACCTCCACACAACAAATAAATAACACAATACAACATATCTTCATCCAAACACGCAATGTACCACAACTCTCCTATCTACCTTCTGTGACACGAACTAATAACAATTTGTGGGTAACAGGTAACATACAGAAGTGACCACTAACTGAGCATGAGACTTCAGACCGTCTTGCAGTCTCTTGTTTGTACAAGAACCAATAGCCGCAGGTAGATAACAGAGAAAGATAGAAGGTTCATTTTGTAACTATGTCAAAGGGGACACGGCACCATTCTAGCTAAACCCAACTATATTGGTCGCCTTCCAATTTAACTGGATATATGTAGCTAAATGAACACACCGTATGTGTTTTTGAAACAGTACTTAATATGTTGTACTTGTACTTAATTTAATTGTGACTGAGCTCTCGAATAGATTGTGTTACGTTGTACCTAGATCTGTTGGGCGCCGGGAGGTGCGTGCACCTCAGCTATTCTATACTGCGCAATGTAGAATGAAGGCTGGGGTGCTGGCCCCTCTCCGCAGACTCTTTGAGACATATAACTCTCAATCTTCTGAAATTGATATTTTCGCACTATCGAAAGCTAAATTTAAAAAAATGGTTTCACAATCTCTTGCAAGTCACCTATAGGTCAGCTGTTTTTTGTCAATCTGTCCTTTCAATTCAGTGTTTTACTTTTATAAATTACCTTTTAACTTTTCTTCTATTGCATGCTTTCGTTCTCTTACTCCGATGTCACTTCGTGGACAATAGTTTATATCTACTTTATGTAAATGCTGTACTGTACTGTTTTTTATACCAAATAAATAAAATAAAATAGATATCTATAGGGTAGATTTTAGAATAATTTTAGCGGTCTTGGTCTAATGATTAGCCTGCTTGGGAGTGCTTGAACGTCATGTCTTGTAACCTAGCATCTACCACACGGGTGTGAGAAATTCCTTCCTAAATATGAAACATTTTCATCATGAATTAGAAAGAAGAAAGCTACGCTAAGTACATGTATGGAAAAATGAGATTCTACTCTGAGGTCTTGCAATGAAACAATACAGGCTTGTGATGTAAGTTTTACATAGGATTTACTTACTCAATATTAAGAAGCAGTATGCTGCCTCAATCACACTTTTAAGCAAGAAAAGTCAAAATACAATACGTCTCGCGCGGATTCAATTTTTTTTTAACTATATAAGCTCACACTTGACCGCAATCCACCCTGATGGTAAGCAGTGATGCAATCATTGATGGTAAGGTACACTAGTTTATAGTATTTTACGTAATTATGTCTATTTCATTATATAATACGCTAATTTCCCATAATATCACAGCGGGC
This sequence comes from Sesamia inferens, assembly GCA_037179545.1. Classification (NCBI taxonomy): domain Eukaryota; kingdom Metazoa; phylum Arthropoda; class Insecta; order Lepidoptera; family Noctuidae; genus Sesamia; species Sesamia inferens. Next base: position 4,894,180 of record CM073936.1, on the reverse strand, counting down.
CAAATACCAGCGTTGCGACATTTATTTTTAATTGTTGTATCATCATGTTAAGATAACAGACTTATATAACTTTCTAAATATTTTTTTTACTCTGTTTTTACTGTGTTCTTCCTTTACGAATCACAATTAAAAAAATCTTACTTTCTTTCAAATTCTTGGTGACTCTAGTTGTGCTGTTAGTTTCGCAACTGCATTCTATTTTCAAATAAACCTTCTGCAATAACAAATACAGTTTGAATCCAGGGGGTAGTTCTAACATCTATATATACCTCACGTGAAGTCCTCAAGGTGAATTGAGCACATGCGCGTGAATCTTTGGACGTTTGTCTAACGGTGAAAAATGCAGAGTAGTTTCAAATATGATATCAAAAGCAATGGAATTCATTTTGGCAGTTTTACAACATTCATAGCGTTACTTAGCAGATTTATTTTGAACATACATTTGTATGAAGCATGGAACATCATCATCAACAACCTTTTTTTTATCGTCGCAGAGGTCTCCCCTCATAAAGAGGATTGATTAAGCGTAATCATCACGCTTGCTCAATGTGAGTTGGCGATTGCAGACGTAAAGTCCAGGGCGCCTAGACAGGTTACCTCAAGATGTTTTCCTTCGCCTTGTAATCAGTCATTGATGTCCAAGATATACTTAGAAAGTACATATAACTTAGAACAGTTACATTGGTGCTTGCCTGACCTAGAATCGAACCCGCACACTCATACTTGAGAGGCCGGTGTTTTAACCACTAGGTCACCACGATTGTCTGAAGCATGGATAAGCCTTCAAAATGTTGAAGATGATGTTTGATACTATAACACTCAACTCTACTAGCCTCCGTGGCGTAGCAGTAGAGAACGCGGCCGCTGCGCAAGGAGGCGCGGGTTCGATCTCCGCGCAGTGCAAATATTTGTATGCTTGAATATGAATATTTGCACTGATCTGGTCGTGCCTCGGAAAGCACGTTCAGCCGTTGGGACCGGTTGCCATACGAACATCTAATGGCAGTCGTTACGGGATATTAGAGCCCTCAAAAGTCCTACAATTGGTCTAATTGCAATGCTTAGATATCGCCTTCGGGTTGTAGAGGTCAGACAGCAGTCGTTTCACGGAAAATGTCGAAGTTTCGCCAAAATCAGCAATTAGACTGGTAAAGCGGACCCCAGACTCCAAAGCTGAAAAAAGCTTCGGATGCGACTGGGATTACCGCTGAGATGTTGATGATGACTATAAGACTCGAGTAAAATAATATTGCGACATTTCGCCAAAAATGGAAACAAATACCAGTTCGGGCAAAAACAACTTAAATTACTACTTATTAATTACTTTATTATTAATTAATAAAGTTTAGTTTACGCTATAATTTCAAACATTTTTTAACAATTTCCATCAGTACTCTGAAATTAACTTAATTGCCATTAAAATAAAGTACTTATTTGTTTCACTTGAATAACATCAACTGAAATATAAATAAAATATAAATTCAGAAATTGTACGTAAGAAATTGCTTTTTCATTTATGAGAACACCTATTAAAGAGCTTAATATTTTTTTTTATTATCATGTGTTGAGCAACGGTAGTTCAGTGATAACGACCTCGACTAATAAGTTACTAGCTGGCGCCGGCCTAATTAGTTATTTGAACATTTTATTTTAACCCCAAAATATATAGCATATATTTAAAAATTTTGTTATCTGCTCCTATTGGTCACAGCGTGATGTTACTTGAAATCACGGTGTAACAGCTTAAAGCCTTTCTGGATAAACAGGCTATCTAACGCAAAAATAATTTTATAAATCGGACCAGTAGTTCCTGAGATTAGCGCGTTCAAACAAACAAACTCTTTAGCTTTATATATTCATCGTCAACCTTTTTTGTTTCTATCCCACTACTGGGCTCAGGTCTCCTCCATACAGAGAAGGATTGAACGTAATCACCACGCTTGCTCAATGCGGGTTATATATTAGTACAGATAATTTGTAAATTCGAACCCTGTCAGACGCTTTGTGTTAATTATTCCATCACCATTGCTCTCAAAATAGTAAAGGAAAAAAGCATCGTGAGGAAACCGGCATATTCTATAGGCAAAACTTGGAAGAAATGTGCCTTCTACCAACCCGTACTGGGCCCGGATTGTGAATTTCGGCTCACTCCTTTAGAGGAGGCCCGTGTCGTAATTGAGAGAATGTTATAGACTTATCATGTAATATATTCATATTTAACTACATAAGCTATAACCCATAAGTCTTGATATTTCGCCATGACGCCATTATCCCCGTAATGTTCCTTAATCGCACAATCTGGACGGATTCACTCAAATCTGTCCCATAAAAAACGATTTCAGACATCTTTCTACTTAGTCCTTACATAATCTGAACAAAATTATGTCTCTGAACTTTAAAAGAGGCTGTGACCTCTGAGTTTATTTCAGTCATTATTCTCACAGTACTTTGATAAGAAACGCCGATTTCGTCTTATTTTTAAAATATGATTAAAGTGTAAAAGTATTCGTGTAAACCTATTTACAGATAATGAAATAATTTATCACAAATTCGATTCCAAAGGATGATGGCAGAGTTTCTATGAAATCTGGTCTCAACCTACAATACGTGTATGAAGCAAAGAAATGCAATTATTACTTAAATAGCATTGAATAGCAATAGCTCGGTGGTAGGCCATAACATCGGTTGCCGGCAAAAGTTACCACCGACCAGACAAGGACTTGCCGCCAAGGGATTCGTCGTATTCCGGCATGATGTCTGGTGAAGCCGTACGGAGGACGGGTCTGAGCAGTTGTGTTGCAATGTGTGCCGGTTACGATGCGTAAAATGTTGTTGTGTCGGGAGTTTGGTAGTGGAGAGTCTCCAGATCAATCTCCCTCTGGCGTAGCATCGTTGGTCGTGTTGGTCTTGGGTTTAACAAAGCATCACCTGCCGCTCAACTGCCGTCATCCTACCTATTCCTAAGTTTTTAAGTGAATAGGCTTAATAAACTAGTGCGTTTTACCATCAACGATTGCATCACTGCTTACCAGCAGGCGGGATTGCAGTCAAGCACTATTTTATAATTATTAAAAAAAAAACTTGGCTACTGATAAAACTACTATGTTTATTAAAAAAATAACTCTGAATGGACTAAGACTGGAACTTGGCGCCATAGTAACTTTTATTTAGCTCAAAATTACCTATCCAACGAAGTAACACTCATAGCTTTTGGAAGGTGGGAGCAGGATTTGTATCCTTTTAAACGACTCAACGGAAAAAAATGGAGCAAAGCCTTATAGGACCTGAACACAAAAAGCCAACTAAAGATAATGATACATGCTAGAAACAAGAAACATTATAATGCAGACTATTACTAAAAGTTACCTGTCCAGTTCACAGGGGTGTCGTAAAATGTCCCTGAACATTATATAAATCATATCTATTATGAGCGGATTGTGCGAAACTATGGCCTGTGAATTTAGTTCCAATGGTTATGAATACCGAAAGGTATAGTGGTTTATTTAAGTAACGTATTTTATTTAAATAAAGAACAGGGGCCTTACTCTGCTATTATAATATTGTGGGAATGATCGGTCAGTGATATCATAATGATCAATTTTGACAAGTTTCGTAATCTACTAACAAAATGGCGTCATTATGACTGAGTGGTCAATTATTGACACTTAACTCCATATTAATAAACGTTCAAATTGAATATTAATTTTTAGAAAATCATTTCTATTAACAGGTTTTATAATAACGGCAATATGGCGATTTCGTCCTTCACTATTCCGTTACAAGACGACTGAGATAATTTATCGATCATTATGAATTTAGTAGATTACGAACTTTTAGCACAAATGACAATGGAATGATAATGGAATCGTGTTGGAATGACAATTTTATAAAAATAGCAGACTAGGTCACCTGTTCCGTTGTTAGATGGAGAGGTGAACAATGGATAGGTTCTTGTTTTTATCTTTAAAGAATTCGTTCTGAGTTTTACAATATAATTGTAGAAGAGATAGAGGAGTTTTTGGTTTTACCGTCATAGAGGTGTTGGTTATGTTTCAAAGTGTATTAATGATGATTTTTACATGCTTTTTATTAGCTACACTTGTATGTTTGCTTGTTTGTTTGTCCGTCTCTAACTCAAATTTTTTTCTATCTTACCTTACATTAATTTGTGCAGGCAAAGTATTTTTAGTTTAGATTTAGTTACTTGGATAACGCATCATTACGAATTTTAGTACTTGCTATTCTGTCTGTTGGAGATCAAGAAAAGTTTGGTAAAAACAAATGAGCACCACTTAAGCGTTCGTGTTATCCGTATATTATTTAAAAAACGAATATCGAACTAAAAAGTTGAAACTAAATTTTTTCATTTGATTTTAAAATTATTTTTAACTTTTTAGTTTGATGTTCTTTAAAAGCATGTTTTTTTTTAGTTTTTTAAACTATATTTATTTGTATTAAAACCTCTTTAGCGACATTGAGTACTTTTGTTAGATAGTGAAAAAGCATTAAATTTGCGTAAGCGAGACCTACCCGACACAATTATAGGTACAGCGAGATATATATACATAATTAAATATACTGTGTATGTTCAGGGTATACAATGCCATAGATTGAACATTTTTGTTAACATAATAATGATTACAGTCTTTACTTCCGTCGGTTATTTGATGATGGAACGGAGATGAGATTCCCTCGCACACTCTCCAAAATGCAACCCTATAGAACCTCTCCACATATATTTTTTTTTAATAATTATAAACTAGCCCTTGATCGCAATTCCGCCTGATGGTAAGCAGTGATGCGATCTTTGATGGTAAAGCGCGCTAGTTTATTAAGAGCCTATTCACTCAAAAAAACTGAGCGAATAGGAAGGAAGACGGCAGTTGAGCGAGGTGATGCAATGTTAAACCCAACAACAAGACCAACGATGCTGCGCCTAAGGGACATTGATCTGAAGACCCTCCACGACTAAACTCCCGACACAACAACATTTGGCGCATCGTACCCAGCACACATCGCAGCACAACTGCTCAGACCCGTTCTCTGTACGGCTTCACCAGACATCATGCCGGAACACGACAAATCGCTTGGCGACAAGGCTTTGTCTGGTGGGTGGTGACTTCTGCTGGCGGCCGATGTTATGGCCTATCACCGAGAAAATGCTTCGTGGTAAGATGACATTTATTTAAAAAAAAAAAAAGCATGAGCGCGAAGTGAGCTATCATTCCAACGCTGAGACTGACACTTTTGACAACTTTATAAACTCCCTTCAGTTAACTTTTCACGGTGAAATCAGCAGATTTGTTACATATCTGAACTCAAACTCAAATCACCATGTTACAGGTACTTTTGAATTTTCAAGGCCAGTTAAGGATAAAAATGACGGCCTCCGTGACGTAGTGGTAAAGAACGCGGCCGCTGCGCAAGGAGGCGCGGGTTCGATCCCCGCGCAGTGCAAATATTTGTATGCATGAATATGAATATTTTCACTGGTCTAGTCGTCCTCGCAAAGCATATTAAACCGTTGGTCCCGGTTGCCATACGAACATCTAATGGCAGTCGTTACGGGTTATTGGAGCCCTCAAAAGTTCAACAATTAATCTAACTGCAATGCTTCGATGTCACCTTCGGGTTGTGGAGGTCAAACGGCCGTGGCTTCACGGAAAATATCGATGTTTAGCTAAAATCAGTACTTACATTGGTAAATCGAACCCCAGACTCCAAAGCTAAAAAAAAGCTTCTGATGGGACTGGGATTAACGCTGAGATGATGAGGATGACTTAGAAGGATGAAGATGGTTACGGGTAGTGAGTTAAATGTCGTAGGGAGAGTTATAAGTATAAATATCGCCTATAATACTAGGAGAAGACCAGAGAAACGTAGAATGTATCGTATTAATGAAGATATGGTCAGAAACGGCGTCAAGCAAGATGACGACTAATGGACAATTAACGAAAAAGAGGACAGGTTCTCCAAATAAATTGGGAAAAAGGACAGAAAGATGATGAAAAATATAAAGGTTTATTGTCCGTTCCAAAGAGTAGCAACTAGGTTCCCATGAAAAAGTACGGGCAAGAAACTCTAGTAACTCTAAATCTAGGTTTCCTCTTGAAATAATTCCAGAAACATACGACAAAGTACTTCATCATCATCAACCTCTTTATCGTCTCGCTGCTGGTCACAGGTCTCCTCTCATACAGAAAAGGATAGAGCGTAATCACTACGCTTGCTCAATGCGGGTTGGCGATTTCAGACTTCCAGAAGTCCAGGCTTCCTCGAGGTGTTTTCCTTTACCTTGTAAGTCTATGATGTCCAAGTCATACTTAGAAAGTATAACTTTAGAAAAGTAACATTACCTTACCTGGTATCGAACACGCACACTCATACTTGAAACGCTGGTGTTTCAACCACTAGGCCACCACGACTTAGTAAAGACAAAGTACTTATCAAATTATAATGGCACTTAGATCTTACAATATCTACAAAGTAAATCAGAGCTACATAAAACTACAATAACAACTCAAACTTTTTCACAATAAGCTGATACCGACGTATTTATATCAGAGCCGAAGACAATAGGTCCAGGTATCAGTTCAATTAGCTCCAACCTCTGGAGACACAACTTTAGATGTAGGTACACATGATCGTAAGCTATCAACGCGGTTAATCTCTAAGGCATAATATTGCTGGGAATATAACCCTTAATGTGTATGGAAATAAATGTTATAAGCGGAGTAATAAAAGGCTATACCTAACAGTACTGAAGCTTGTATGTCTGTAAAAGCAAAAATAATAAAGAGTTTCGTAATCGTGTTGTTTGAAAGAGATGAATACTAAGATAATATGCGTTTGCAGATATCATATTTCCAGGGCTTTTTGAGGGCGAATTCCAAGTAAAAACGTTAACGTAAACTTCAAAGTTTTTACTGACTTTAACGTCATAGTTTCCGTAAGTAAAACGTTATAAATCCAGCCCTAATCTCACCGTAGCGACAACTAATGTCATCACACTTCAAACCCTCATATAATTAGCAGAATTGCCCCTTTTATTTAAGAAAAATCAACCTTCAGAGTAGTTGTTTTCTAAATCTAGAACGTAGATCCTCAACGTGGGCGATAACGCGCAATCATGGGCGTTTGTGACTTTTATTTATTCTAACATTTTTTTTTGTTTAGGGACATTTATAATTGCCATGCGTATCTATGTCAGTCCCATCTTACCCTAAAAACATATTTATCATATTTGGGCCATAAACCTAAAGAGACTGTTCGCATCATCGCCATTTGGTTGAGGCAGTATTTTGTGGAATGTGCCTATGTCATTTCAAACATTATGAACTAGTACTTGACCATGTTCCCGCCTGATGGTACGCAGTGATGCAATAGTTGATGGTAAAGCGCACTTTTTTAAGAGTTTTAACCAGCACTCTAATTGCGTAATGCGCCATTAATAGTAGATGGAATCATTTCGAAGCAAATTGCAAATCCATTGCGTCATATGTTCGAAAATGTGTCAGCTCATAAACGCAAATAACGCAATGAATGTTGATGAACTGTCAAAATGAAACTCATTGCTACAGACAGTGTGTTACTCACTTACCCTACTGATAGTAAGGCCGCCAATTGTTCCAAGTCTCTCGATGTATGCGGTACATATCCTATCATACGATTATATAACATTATTTGGTTAAATATAGATAATAATGTATTGGACATTTTTATTTTTTCTCGGTGGTAGGCCATAACATCGGCCGCCGGCAGAAGTTACCACCCACCAGACAAAGCCTTGCCGCTAAGCGATTCGTCGTGTTCCGGCATGATATCTGGTGAAGCCGTACGGAGGACGGGTCTGAGCAGTTGTGTTGCGATGTGTGCCGGGTACGATGCGCCAAATGTTGTGTTGGGAGTTTGGTCGTGGAGGGTCTTCAGATCAATCTCCCTTTGGCGCAGCATCGTTGGTCGTGTTGTTGGGTTTAACATTGCATCACCTCGCTCAACTGCCGTCTTCCTTCCTATTCGCTCAGTTTTCTTAATAAACTAGCGCGCTACCATCAACGATCGCATCACTGCTTACCATCAGGCGGGATTGCGGTCAAGCGCTAGTTTATAATTATTAAAAAAAAAAAAACATAACTTCAAACATTCACACAAGGAGTGAGTACTGCAATCATTCGACCGAATTTTGATAGAAACCAAACATTACATACTTTTTTGTATTCACTGAACATTGACGTGGACCATTAGTTCCAAAAATAGAGACTTGAATCTTTCACTTATCGCATGAATCATTTATTCCATCACAGTTACAAATCCATACAACGCCCATACAACGTTTTTATATAAGTTAGCATATTTAAATCTGGGTTACAATTTCCAGAAATAGTCATTATATTTCCATAGATAAACATTGGTGAATACATGTTTTCTTTTCTATTTCCTAAGAAAAGGATAGAAGATAACATATTTGTTTCATCACCATCATCAACCCTTTTATCGTCCCACTGCTGGGCACAGGCCTCCTCTCATACAGAGAAGGATTGAGCGTAATCACCACGCTTGCACAATGCGGGTTGGCGATTTCAGCCTTAAAGTCCAGGTTTCCTCAAACTACTTTCCTTCACCTTGTAATCAGTCATTGATGTCCAAGATATACTTAGAAAGTACATATAACTTAGAAAAGTTCGGTACTTGCCTAGCTTGGAATCGAACCCGTACACTCATACTTGAGAGGCTCGTATTTTAAGCACTAGGCCACCACGACTGTAGCGTTTAGTAGTCAGAAAAAATGGACAAAAGTGACGCTCTGTTGTATCACAAATGACACTCAATCTATGGCTCAAAGTGCCTTGTACTCGTACTTGAGAGGCTGATGTTATAACCACTAGGATACTACGACTTCACTACTGTCAAATTATGATACTCCATAGATAGTTTATAGGCGACTAAAATACATCGATTTACGTCAGGTACTAATTGACAGAAATAAACTGATATTGTCTTCATTCCTATTGTTAAAAAAAACAGGTTCACTGAACTTAAATTTAGTTTGTTTGTTTGTGAATAAAGGAATCAGGTCCAGTATTTGTAATTGTAACATCTAACTTTTCTTAAACCAGATTTAATTACTGCAGTCAGGGTTGGTCGGTTAAGTTTGATGCGTGATCAAACTTAACAATCTGGAAGCATGTTTCAGAATGTACGCTAAGTCGTGAACTATCCATAGATCTCTGACAGTCGTTACGAGCAGTGAGAAGTCCGAAGGACTAACAAAGAGCCTTACTAAAGATTACCTTGTTACCTAGTAAATGTCGTCCTCCGTGGCGCAGCGGTCAACATGCCTGCCTGCGACGTGGAGGCCCCGGTTTCGATGTCCAGCCAGGTCATGATGGAAAACGATGTTTTCCTAATTGGCCTGGGTCTTGGACGTATATTTATACGTGTATCTATTATAAATATAGTATCGTTGAGTTAGTATCCCATAACACAAGTCCCGAACTTACTTTGGGCATAGCTCAATCTGTGTGATTTGTCCGTAGATATATATTTATTTATTTAATGTGGCTTAGAGGTCACATAAGTAGTGTCTCTGTTTATCATATCGGAATCAATTACATCCAGTTAGATTGTCAGCATATTCGGGAAAAGTCTAGGCGGCCCGATGACTGTTTTAAGCATCAAACTCCAATCTCTAGTAATTATGAATGCAAATGCTTGGTCCTAAGTAACTATAGGCTGCGACCGTCCGCCCCTATGGTAATAGGATTATTTAATGCAACGTCAATGTATTTTGCTAATATGACAGTAATATTACAAAGGACTTTTGAAATAATTCTGGGTATCACCATATATACCGCACAAAACAATAGGACAAAATAAAAAAAATAGCTAAGTTTCAACCCTGACTGAAAAGAAAACAGTAGGAATTAGTTTATTTTAGGTTTGGTTATATTTTTAACTAATACTTGATAATTATTTGACCATTAATTACACTAAAAATTAATAATAAAAAACTCGATTTGCAATAATTTACTAATGTTTAGTTTAGTTAACTATATATCAAAATATCGGCCCTTAATCTCTATGTAAGCTCGCTGTAGCTCACTATTACTAGTAACAAAGTACTAAGCATTAGTTACACAACTTAAAACACTCTAATTTTTTTCAGAACGAGAATTTGCTAACTTATCGGAATATGAGACTACAGACACACACTCGTACAGTATAATATCTCCGAAAATATGGTCTGAAGGATTAATTTTTTATAGTATTATCATTATTTCATTTCTTGTTATTGTATATATGTCCTTTTATTTTCTCCATATTTTGTAGTTTGTACCAGTTTGACGCAATTGCGCAGTTTCATGTTTTAGTTAGTGTGATTTGGTGACAAGTTAGGGCAAAAATATCCTCACTTAGGCCCATTTTATTTCATCATAAAAAATAGTGAAGTTTATAGACTAGTATTACCACACTGTTTTGATCTATTACGCCTAATGCAAATGTATGTAAGTTAAAACCTACATACATTTGCAGGCATAATATGCTTAAATGCAGAGAAAAATTTAGATTTTTAAAAATTTGTTTTCACATTGTATACATACAGAAAGATGATATTATGTGGTTAGAATCCAGTCTGTAGATGTATTTATGGGAGCACAAATATTTTCATGAAATTGAAAATAATTAATAATCAGAAAAAACAAATAACTGAGAATATGCACTTACACAAAATGTAATTCTGAAACTTTAGAAAGCCATAATTATTGTTATCATCATTATCAACTTTTTTATCGTCCCACTGCTGGGCACAAGTCTCCTCTCATTCAGAGAAGGATTGAGCATAATCATCACGCTTGTTCAATGTGGGTTGGCGATTTCAGACTTAAAGTCCAGGTTTCCTCAAGATGTTTTCCTTCATCTTCAGTCATTGGTGTCCAAGATATACTTAGAAAGTACATATAACTTTACAAAAGTTACATTGGTATTTGCCTGACCTGGAATCGAACTCGCGCACTCATACTTGAGAGGCTGTTGTTTTAACCACTAGGCCACCACGACTTATTTATGCTTAATTATTATTACTTAATTATTGTTATGCTTTAATTTATTTTATACTTTAATTCAAAACTATATAATTATTTGTCACAATTTAATGCTTAATACGAGCATAAGAACTTTATTTAAAATATACATTGACACATTCTAATCTCGATAACAGCCAAAAAATATCTTCAAAAATACCCTTATTCATAAAAACTGCTTAAACTTAACTAGTGATTAGTGATTCTTTAACCATACATTTTTGACCTTTCAACATCACTTAACTTAAATCATTCTTTATGGATAAACACCACAGTGTTTAAGGTGTTAATAAATTCATAATCGATTATTAAAGTTAAGTGACATCCAAGCGTCTAAAATGTATATTTAAAAAATCGCTAATCACTAGTTAACTTTAAGCAGCGTTTATGAATAAGGGGGTAAATGTTTAGTTAAAGTTAGATGTATTTTGGACTCAGTTTTTGTCGGTAGATTGTAAAATAATATGGTAAGGTATGAGGAAGCAGAAAGACGTTACTTTTATTAAAGTTTTATTACGTAGAATGTAAAAGAATTATCAATCCACCACTTCATTCTGTAAATAAAATTTCAACTCACTGACAGCTAGTTTAAAACACACAAAACCTCGTCAAGAAGTATTTCTTTGAAAATGCTCTATCTAGCAAAATTAAATATGAAAACTGAAAGTGATAACATTTTATTACTAAGAACACGAACCTAAAAGAATTTTGAAGTGCAGTAATATTAATCTTTACCAACATTCTATTCTACACTAATAGTACAAAAGTTGCAAGTTTTTGAGGTTGTTGGGGATAATGGCTCAGCCCCCTAATCAGCGAACGCATTTTGCAAATTCAATTGCAACTAGTTGGGATCGTTTGGACCGAACTTACCAATGGGCGGTCCGAACGATCCCAACTGATGCCAACTAGTCGCAATCATTTGACAAATATGTGTTCGCCGATTAGGGGGCAGATTCTCTAGGTCAAAAATTAAATTAAATTTAAGTACAATGACATAAGACAAAATCTTAGTTAAATTGACGTATTTTTGGTGCCCTTTGTTTATAATCGCGTCTTAACTGTCTATCGAATATCGTAAATCGACAGGATTTAACTAAAATGTTATCCTATACCTTCTCTTCTTAACGAAATAGAATGGATAAGCTGCACTTATCTTAAAATTAGTTTTGTTGGTGACAAGAAGATCGGCACCACTGTCTGAATCTACTGAATCGCTTTTGAAGATTATTTTACCATTAAATAGCCACATTAATATTATTGTAAGTGTCATAGGCTAAATATAACCTGAAAAATAAAAAGTCATTTCGTGGTACTCGGTTTAATTACAAGTAAAAATGTTTATCACCCAACGAAGAGGGCACGGAGCGGCTAGTTACAGATAATTTAACTTTGACTACGCTCGCCCCATATTCCATAGGACATTACTGGAGGAATGTAGGTTGTATTGCCTACCCCCCTTGGGGAAATAGAAGCAAAATGTTCTAATCTGTTCGTTTAACTTTGACTATATATATATATATGCTACGATAATAATTAATTTCTGAACTTATGTCATTAAATAACCTAAATATAATTTAAAGTGTACGTAATTCAAGAAACCAATACTGAGATTAATGAAATCTTTAAACGCAACGTTTTCCTGTCTGTCCGTTGGTGTAGTTATAACTCAAGAACTACAGGTCAGTGCATTCGTAAGAATGTACATTCAAAGAAAATTATTTTAGAAAGTCAAGCTAGCATCTTACGTCAGATTTAACTCAAGACATTTAAATTAAACCTTTTAGGCACTTTTGCACTGACAAAGAATCGGTCAGTCAGAGCGTTCAAGATATTTGCCCATTCCAAATACAGTTGTGAAGAACGGGTAAGAAAATCCAGGGAAACACTATTAAGTTGAATTTTATCATTTAGTAATTTTTTTTTTTTGTGTGTTTAGTGGAAGTGTATAAGTGCCATTCGCGGAAGTGCTATTGAAATCAGTGCCTAAATTGGAATACCTCAAAATATTTACCTAATCAGTGACACTATTCATTCTGGTTTAGTTAAAGAAATAGTTATATTTAATAGTCTTATTATATTGCAATATAAACGAAAGGAATTACTAAGACAATGACACTATACAAAGGGCTTAATATACACTTGAATCTGTCTCTTTTATTTCGTTCTATTATCACAAGGAAAAAAGCATCTACAATATAATAAATCTGGGGACCTTTTCTTTTACTATAGGTGTGTACGAGTTTCCTTGTTGAGCCAAAAAAATGTTCACAGTAAGATTTTATGTACACTTTCTGACTCGATAACTCTGGCTGAAGAAATATTAAGTTGCGGAGAATCGTGGCTCAGAAAATATATTGAAATGTATTGATTTTATACCGGAATAACTTAATAAAAAACAAATAAAATATCATTTTAGACTATTTGTATACTGAAATTAATTGTTCTCTAGACATGTGAATATCGAGTTAATAATCTCTTTCAGAAATTGCCTCTTTTCCTCAATTTTTGAAGCTGAAAAGGCGGACTAAAGGAAAAACCGCCAACGCTACAAAGACACAATAGATCACATTTTTATCAACAAATTTATACGCCTCGTCATAAAATCTCGTCCTCAATAAATAGAATTAGTACATAGAAAGAATCTTCCTTATATCGTCTTAGTAAATATCTGTTATTTACCTCAAAAGATTTCATCCGCACTCACACTACACTAGTTCACAATCACATCACTATCTGTGCGTTTTTATTTATACACACATACACACAACAGTAGTACAATGATACCCACACTTATTACATATAATAATGCGTAATTTTTATTCAACAAAATTGTAATTCGTGCGGCCGGGGAGCGGCGTAGCGTGTGCTACGAGCTACGCGCGGGCTACGACTGGCGTAGACCCCACCCCGCACCGCCGCTACGTCCCGTGGGCGCTACGAATCGCTGGGGATTATTTTGATATTATTTTTTTTTGTTTCGAATTGTTTTGCTGATAAAAATTCGCATCCATTTATTTGTTTTTTTGAATGTGATTTTGTATTTTAAATTGTTCCAAAAAAGAATTTGTTAGATAAAAACGCTTGTGTCAAAAAGCCAATACATTTGTCAATTGGGGTAACAGTTTTGAAATCATATGAATAAAACGCCTCTAATTCATTGATTCTATCAATAATGTCAAGGTCACAGAGGAAACCATTGAGCGAATTATACATCCCATGTTATTGAGATTCTAGTATTGTTTACACTATTCAAAGCCATTACGCCCTAGAGTTTGACATTATTAAACGGTATTTAGGGACCGGATACTGACCGATCCTTTACATGACCTTAACGCGGAATAAAGTGTCTACGCTGTAACATGGCCGTAAGAGATGGATTAAGAAGAAGAAGAATAAAAGAAGAAGAGCCAAATATGTTGCGGTCGGTTCCCAGACTAACCAGATTCGACAGAATAGCCAGTTTTTCATAAGAAGCAACCAACTATTCGACGTTCAGAAGCCATTTACACCCAGTAAACTTTACTGATTAAAATCAACCTTGTTCTATAATTTTATAATAGGGATCTTTCCTGGGTAAAAAAAAATGATTTAAATAAATAAATAAATAAATAGATTCTATTTAGTCCGTCAATCAGATTATAGAAACATATTGGATACGTATATTTTGTTTTATCAAATCAATAAAAAATGACAAATATAAAAGGCATCAAAGATCAGGAATGGTGGCTGTTGACGTCACTGCTCGCTAAAAAGTATACAGTGCAGTGACGTCGCACAAGTTTTCAACGCACTGTGTCGTTTTCATTTTTTGTTCATATGAAAAAAGAAGAAATACGTGTCTAGTATTTTTTGGAAAACTGACTGACGGACTAATTAGTTTTTTTTTTAGTCAAATACCCTATTATAAAATAGTGCTTGACTGCAGTTCCGCCTGATGGTAAGCAGTGATGCAATCGTAGATGGTAAAGCACGTTAGTTTATTAAGAGCCTATTCACTCAAAAAAAACTGAGTGAATAGGAAAGAAGACGGCAGTTGAGAGAGGTGATGCAATTTTCTACCCAACAACACGACCAACGATGCTTCGCCAGAGGGAGATTGATCTGAAGACCCTCCACGACCAAACTCCCAACACAACAACATTTGGCGCATCGTACCCGGCACACATGGCAACACAACTGCTCAGACCCGTCCTCCGTACGGCTTCGCCACCTTCACTTACCTGTTCCACGGCCACAGGCTACAGCAATAGCGGACCTCGTTGCTACAATGCCTTGTAATACAATTGAAATATAATGACCATAGATAATAATACATCAATTGTTTGACAGCTGTCAATATGTTAGTCTCACCTTCGTCATAAAAATAAACGGTAGTATTCATCATGATCATCATCATCATCATCATTATTAACCTTTTTATCATCCCACTGCTGGGCACAGGTCTCCTCTCTTATAGAGAAGGATTGAGCGTAATCACCACGCTTGCTCAATGCGGGTTGGCGATTTCAGACTTAAAGTCCAGGTTTTCTCAAGATATTTTCCTTCACCTTCAGTCATTGAGTGCGCGGGTTCGATTCCAGGTCAGGTAAGTACCAATGTAACTTTTCAAAAGTTACATGTACTTTCTAAGTATATCTTGGACGGTAGTATTAAATGAATGTAATTATCTAAATACTGGAAAAAAGATACAATACTTACGGTTACTGGGAGGACAGGTTCCGTGGCGTAGCGGTAGCGAACGCGGCCGCTGCGCAAGGAGGCGCGGGTTCGATCCCCGCACAGTGCAAATATTTGTATGCATGAATATGAATATTTGCAATGGTCTGGTCGTGCCTCGGAAAGCACGTTAAGCCGTTGGTCCCGGTTGCCATACGAATATCTAAAGGCAGTCGTTACGGGTTATCGGAGTCCTCAAAAGTCTAATAATTGGTTTACCTGCTATGCTTCGTTGTCGCCTTCGGGTTGTGGAGGTCAGACGGCAGTTGTTTCACGGAAAATATCGAAGTTTAGCCAAATGAGCAGTTAGACTGATAAAGTGAACCCCAGAATCCAAAGCTGAAAAGCTTCGGATGCGACTAGGACTATTGTCTTAATTAGTCTATAATATTCCCACAATTGGGACACGGGCCTCCTCTGGGTGAGAGGGAGTGGGACGTCACGCTAGCACAATTCGGGTTGGTAAAGGTCACATGTCTTCAAAGTTTTTTTTATTGGCTCTAGGACAACCACACGATATTTTCCTTCGCCGTTTTGAGAGCAGTGGTGATGATTTTTTTTTTAATAATTATAAATTAGCGCTTGACCGCAATCCCGCCTGATGGTAAGCAGTGATGCGATCGTTGATGGTAAAGCGCGCTAGTTTATTAAGAGCCTATTCACTCAGAAAAACTGAGCGAATAGGAAGGAAGACGGCAGTTGCGAGGTGATGCAATGTTAAACCCAACAACACGGCTAACGATGCTGCGCCCAAAGGGAGATTGATCTGAAGACCCTCCACGACCAAACTCACAACACAACAACATTAGGCGCATCGTACCCGGTACACATCGCAACACAACTGCTCAGACCCGTCCTCCGTACGGCTTTGCCAGACATCATGCCGGAACACGACGAATCCCTTGGCGGCAAGGCTTTGTCTTGTAAGTCGCGGTAGATTTCACTTGACCACTGCTGCTCTCTTATACAATACACATCAACATAAACTCACGCCCTCTTTCCATAGTCGTAAGCAGAACACTATCCGCTAAGATCCTTACATATTTCGTTCGCTTCGTTTCCTTTATTAGAAAGGAAGGAAATCTTATCTCGATCAATCGTAAGTATCGCCTAGAAACAAATTCGAAAATATTTGCGGCTCAGTAGCTCGAGACAAGACGAATAACAATTTTACAGAAATCTTTCTGGAAATTCATCTTTTAAGTGGGTATAAAGGAAATTTCTTTTGACCATTTAAAGGTTGAATTTCTGGAATTTCTCTTTTTTGCTCGCCTACATTAAAAAATGAAGCAATGTGCAACATTTAACGATACCAACACCGAGTGGTTTAGGCTGTGAACTTCCTCCTTTTACAAATCTTATTGCAAATAAGTGTCGTGTGTCTGTGGCGTGGTGGCCGGTGGCCTAATGGTTAAAACATCAGCTGTTCGATTATGAGTGTGCGAGTTCGTTTCCAGGTCATCCAAGTACCAATGTAGCTTTCCTAAGTTATATGTACTTTTTAAGTATATCTTGGACACCAATGACTGATTACAAGGTGAAAGAAAACATCTTGAGGAAACCTGGACTTTAAGTCTGAAATCACCAACCCACAATGAGCAAGCGTGGTGATTACGCTTAATACTTCTCTGAATGATAGGAGACCTGTGCCCAGCAGTAGGAGGATATAAAGGTTGAAGATGATGAATACAAAATATTCCCACAGTAAAAACGTTCCCAATCTGATATTCCATATAAGAATGAGCCAGTAATCTAGTAATGTGAAGGGTCGACCAGTAATAATAAAAGGGCATACGCCACCACGATACTAATAAGCATTTCTGGATAGTAAGTTATCAAATAACTTCTTTTGCATTTTGCAGGAGCCAAGGTATCTCTTTCGACCTTGGAAAGCGTCGGTCCTAAGTGGACCCCATCACGATGTGCTGACATATTTTTGTGGCACGCGTGGAAGACAACGCGCCGGCAACCTGGGTCTTTTTTTTTCCCGGGGTGGAAATCCTCCTAGGATGTCCGCCGCTCTGGGGTGGGCGACGGGGTCTGGAACCCCGACTGTCCTGTACAGGTCCTTCCCGCCTTGCGGCATACGGACCATTGTACAGTTTAGTGGTTTGTCCGTCTGCTCGTGTTAGTTCTCCCAACTGGGACGTGCAACGACACAATACGTGACTTCGCACCCGAGCAGCTAGTCCCATAGTAAATTTGCAGCCGCATCAGCATTATGCCTAGCTGACCTCACGCTATGCACCAAGCTCCAACTCCTTCCTTTTTCTGTGCCATTTGTGGGCGAATGACCGCAGTCTCCGGAAGCCCTCCGCGTCCGCTACCAGGTCTTGGTGGTAAAGCGGACCAATCACGTGTCTGGACCAGTCTGACAACATGGCCTCTCGCTCTTCCTCATAGAGGGTGCAGTCCCACAGGACATGGTCTCGAGTTTCATCCGCCAGCCCACATTAACATACGGCAACGTCGGATACCGACATTGCGTGTAGCCGGCTTCTGAAACTCCCATGTCCTGTTAGCATCTGTGATGTGACATATTCCGGTTCCACCCACCCCTGCGCCAGACGCAGAGCCACGTCCGGAAAGAAGGAGTATAGCCCCCTACCGTCCCTGGAAGAAGCCCACCGCTCCTGCCACTGGGCAACGACCTCCGCTCTCACCCTCTTGATCGCCTCCCTGCGCTCCATGCCAAACATTCCGGAACACTCCTGCGCGATTCGTCCTGCACGACAAACCTCCAGGTCGGCCGGCAGCACACCCGCCAGCACGGGCAGTGCCGCGGTACTCACTGACCTATAGGCCTTCGACAGCAGCACCAGTGCCGGGCGTTGCGTGCGGAGCAGCGTACTCCGCACTGCATAGCAAAAAACTCTCCGCCACCATACGGCCGCAGCATATGTGAGGACAGCCACATAGGTCCCTGCAAACAGGACCTTTAGGGCCTTATACCTCACGCCCCAGGAAGACGCCGAGACCCTCGACATCTTCCCAAAGGCGTTCACAGCCCGTTGGCCGGCCAAACTAGCATGCGGCACGTAGGAGCCCGCTTCATCAATAACAACGCCCAGCAACTTGACCTGTCCCGCACTCGCGATCGAGGCGCCGCTCATACGCACCGTAGGGGGGCGTTTAAATTTTCCCTTTAACGAGATTGTCTGGGATTTGTTGGCCGAGAATTGGAGACGGTTCCGCCACCCCCAAGCGGACACCGCCTCGAGCGACAATTGGGCTTTACGCTCAATTGTCGCTCGAGGGCTACGCTAATTACGCTAATGGGCGACGGGGTCTGTCAGACTTTTACTGACTAAAACCACCCCGGTGTATCTTCTATCACGAGCGCACGTGGGGCCACGGGAGTCTAAATTCTTCCACGGCCCCACACCCTCGTGCTGGCCCGGTCTGTCCAGACCTCGTCTCCTGCACGGGGTAGTGGGGTGTTAACTACCCCGTGCATCGCCTCAGAGGCGGGCGCCGACACTCGCGCGCGCCTCCGCCTCGGGGTCCATCAATAGCAGGCGGGGACTTCCCCATGTCCCTCGCCCCTGGACCCATTCATGGGGGGCAGAAGAGGGCGTTATCCGCCCGTCCTCGGCGCCCGGTGCGTCTTCTGCGGCCCGGGAAGGGAGTTGAGATCTCCCTCTCCCATTCCGCAGCTTCCTTCTTCATCACGTCCTCGCAGAAGGACACCACCGCGTCCAACGAGTCTGCGCTACCGACCATCCTTCGCACTACTGCCGGCAGCGTCAGGTCGCCTCCTACTTCATTTGTGAGGACACGGCGCTGCTCCTCCCAAGCTACACACTCAGAGAGCGTGTGCTGCGCTGTGTCCTCCCCATATTGGACGCAGTGGTGGCGCCGAGCGTCCGGCTCCCTGCCTAAGCGACGCAGGTACTTGCCGAAGCAAGGCAACCTGGGCCTGGCCTTACCTCAGCGAGGTACCCTTGTTCGCTGCCCGCAAGCTCGTGCCTATGGTGGGCGGGAGGTGGCTGTTGTCTCCTGTAAGCAGTACGATAATTATGTAATACAGTGCCTATCAATCAACTACTACTACTATAATTTCAATTGAAATAATTTTGAAAGATATTACGAACCCAATGCTTTTAATGTCAGAATGAAGTGTGCTTAGCGGATAGTGTTTGACGCGATTACTCCACAGGGCTGTCCAATCTGCCTACTGTCTAATATTTACACCATGGCATCAGTCAATAACTGTCTTTAGTAAACTTGACCGTGCCGTCTTTGTATGAATAGAGGGGCTGGTATTATTATTATTGTTTTTGTTTGAAGGTTCCTTAAAAGGAAGGTATCTTAAAAAATTAGATCACTTCAGTCCATCTATCTGTCCCCCTGGCAAGCTCTTTCATCAAGTTGAAAATCAATATCAAATATAATTGGATGTAACATTGTATTGCTCTAGGTTTACGGGATGTCCCGTTGACCTAAAATCCAGAAATTTGCGGAGAAGCAATTTCATGTACCTAGCTAGCACGAATAGAGGAAAAAAGGTTAAAACACAAAAATGTACTGAACCTTCTGAGCGCGAGTCCGAATCGGACTTGCCCCGTTTTTTTTTATATACTTTGACGTATTTCGGCTTTCCGCCAGATTAATCGGTTAGATTGAGCCGGCCGAAGCCAAGTGCTACCCCTGAAAAGTGATATGAGTATTATGAGATGATGGTATGTTCGGAATTCGCGATGACGAGTGCATGGTAAGGTTTGTCCATGGGAATGATTGCACTTCACTCGTTTGTCTCGTTCACACAGAAATTTTTTTCTGGCCATTCTGCAGGTATTCAAGTTTGCAACTTGTTTTATTATAATTATAAACTAGCGCTTGACTGCAATCCCGCCTGATGGTGAGCAGTGATGCAATCGTTGATGGTAAAGCGCGCTAGTTTATTAAACCCATTCACTTAAAAAACCTAGTGAATAGGAAGGAAGACAGCAGTTGAGCGAGGTGGTGCAATGTTAAACCCAACAACACGGCCAACGATGCTGCGCCAGAGGGAGATTGATATGGAGACCCTCCACGACCAAACTCCCGACACAACAACACTTGGCGCATCGTACCCGGCACACATCGCAACACAAATGCCTGAGCAGTTGTGTTGCGATGTGTACCGGGTACGATGGTGAAGCCGTACCAGACATCATGCCGGAACACGACGAATCGCTTGGCGGCAAAACTTCGTCTGGTGGATGGTAACTTCTGCCGGCAGCCGATGACGAAATTAAGCAAAAAAGTTGATTATTCTGCACTAACAAAAAGCGCATTGCAAATAAATAACTAAAATAAACCATAATCAATAACCTCGTGGTACCGGGCTTAGAATAGTACCATCCCATATCCTCTCGTGGGTGTCGTAAGAGGCGAAAAAGGGAACTCTCACCAGAGAAGCAGGCAGCAGCGCTTCTTCTGTGGAATATCAAATTACTGCGATCCCGAACCCACCTGCCAAGTGTGGGGATTATGGCAAACTACTCCAATGTAATGAAAGTCTTGGGGGAGGCCTTTGTAAAGCAGTGGACATCTATAGGCTGAAGAAGAAAGCCAAGCAGAAGCTTGATGTTAGGGCCAAGGACCAAAGGTAAGACACATTAATTGATCTTACAAATTAATCTATGACGCACCCGTGACGCACTCCGCGCGGCAAACTATGGACAGCTCGCTGCCCGGTAAGGACCAGGCCCGGATCGATGGCGCCTATTTCCAGACGGTTACGGGATCCAGTACGACTGCTGATAACCAGGGTTGAGGGTTATGCGAAAGCCATACGGTGACCCTGGTATAAGCAAGTAAAGAAACGTGGGTGAGTTTTAGACTAATACTGACTAAAATCCACCCACATCTCCGCACTGGGCCACCCAAAGCGGGACTGAATAGAATAGAATAGTCTTTATTATGTACAGCATATAAGTTACAAAAACATAAATATAAAGATGTTACAAAGGATGACATAATGGACGAAATACTCACAAAAAAGACGTGCGCGACTCAGGCAGAGGACATCTTCTGAAAAGTCTACAAATTTTGTCTTTAGGGACTATAAATAACAAAAAAATCTTGGACATGATTGAGCTATCAACGCCAGTATAAACATAGGAAACATGTCGTTTCAGACAGTATGACATGGGTATAGCTTAGCTAAAATAAAGACTAAAAAGAAAAATAAATTGTCACATTGTCATTCCATGTGACATATTTAATACACGTAAAATAAAATAAAAACTCATACAAAACTGCCCGATTTTGCTCTCGGTTTAATAAACAAGCCTCAAGGTATGAGCTAACATACCTATAACTCATCCCGATAATAACATAAAACACATCTTAAACACACAGAATGTCTCCTCCAATTTATCTCTCATACTTTCCATCACTCACTTTACGATCACAACAGCAGCATACTTGCTGTAAACAGTAAACTTGAAACACTTCCTTCATGACAGTATATAAAGTGTTATATTAGAAACAAACACTGTCATGTACGACAAACATAAACCCAGTGTTACTTGTTTCCGATCAAGCTCTTCACACAACCAAACAAAATTGAACTTTATTTTGTAAACCAAAAGGTGGAAGTTTGAATGGAAGTTTGTATGCAATTATATTTAGTATAAATATCTAAAGTTATAGTGATATTTTTTATGGTTGGAAAGTACATTAAGGATAGTAAAAGGAGTAATAATTATAGTTAATGGGAATGGTTTCATTGGTAATCGGTCTGTTATTCTTTGATAAAAGAACGAAAGGATCGAAGTTGTCACACAAAGGAGCCGGAAAACAGGTAGGCCTAAGAATTGCTCGTGACGATTTGCATTCGTTCCTAACTGATTAAATGGAGACAGGAATATCTACACGAAAAAATATATATTACGTTCTATTTTTAGGATTTGTAGTTACAGCGGCTACTGAAATACAACAGCTGTTAAAATTTCAACTATCCAGCTTTCATGATACATGAGATACAACTTGATGACAGACAGAGAGACAGAATTTTTACCCGTTGGAAAGGTAACCCTAAAAAGCATGCATGCATCATAAAACCAGTTGTGACATTATCTGTAATAATTTCTATGATCTTGGGATCAAAAAGAGGTACGATGAAAAAGTACGAAAAGAAAGGTTATTTGAAAATATACGATCCAAAGTGTGCGTTCACTGTTCTGCGAGCTAATCATAACAATTCGAATGAATGGTGCTCGGTGGAACGTTCTCATCCAAAAAACCGTGCTCGTGGGTTTGTAATGCTCAGCGTAACGCAACGTACCCACTGCTCGAATGTTCATCACGCACGAATGCCCACTTGCGACGTGGACGCATCTTTTTGTCGAAAATGTTTTAATGGTGTGCTTATTACCTCTTTTATGGCAGTTTTATTTTACGCAGTATTTTTTTTCCGAAGAATTAAATTGACAATACAAAGGGGTGTCTTATTACCCAGTAATCGGGTTGTAATAGTCAGATAGGCAGTCGCTCCATGTAAGAAACGGGTCATCATCATCATCTCAATGTCAATGCCAGTCGCATCCGAAGCTTTCAGCTTAAGTGAGCTTAGCTGAAGTGTCTGGGGTCCGCTTTACAAGTCTAACTGCTGATTTTTCCGTAAAGTGACTGCCGTAAGTCCTCCACAACCCGAAGGCGATATCCAAACATTGCAGTTGGACCAATTGTTGGACATTTGAAGGCTCCAACCACCCGTAACGACTGCCACTAGATGTTAGTACGGCAACCGGGACCAACGGCTTAACGTGCTTTCCGAGGCACGACCAGACCAGTGCATATTCATGCATAAAAATATTTGCACTGCGTTGGGATCGAATTCGCATCTCCTTGCGCAGCGGCTGCGTTCTGTTATAGGGTCCCTTCCAAAAGGCTTTTTAAAAAAAGAAAGGAATTATTAAATGATAAGTTATATTTCTTTTATCAATTATAATGATTAATTATAAAGGGACCCTTATGCAACCGTTCACGTTCGTGGTTTAAAATAGACTGACTTCAGTACCGTAAATCGAATGGTTAGTGCTGATTATTCCTATTATGCTGAGATGGCTTCTTAGGGTTCAGTGTATGCCTATAACAGCATCTTAGGGTTCGGTGCATGCTTATAACACCTCCCCCATCAGAGTGAACTTTGGGGATGATTGCCAAAGTTCACCCTAGAAAGAGGTTCTTAGGGTTGGAGCTGGAATTTCTTGAATGGTTTGCTCCAGTTCTATAGATACCGATTTAGATTTATCGCATTTGCGGAAACTATATTTGCGAAGGTTGCAATTGGGTTTACAAAAAACTACAATTTTATAAACTATGTAAAACAAAATAAAACATACAATTAAGCTTATAACTATTGAATAATGTGTCCCATATTTAATTATGTGGGGTGTCTCTTGAATTTTATCGACGTCTGATAAGAGGTTGTTAATTGCTTTGCCAATATTATTCATATCATCTAAGTTAATTCGCTGTAAGTGAACAGGGGACATATTATTCGTTATACTATTTGTTTTACAACAACTGCTATTTATTAAATTGAAATCTGGCAGATTGATAGGTGAAGTTAGGTTTAGAACATTGTTGTATCTCGGTAACAGCGTGGTACCTCTACAATAGGCGATACAATTGGTTGGTATAGATAAGATGCCGATACCAAGTATATTTATTTCCTTTATCTGATTGTGACCTTGACAATCTAGTGAAAGTTTCGTTAATTCGGATTGAGCGTATATAAATTTATTATTATTGAGTGATTTAAAAATGTCTAGGTTACCATGAATAATTTTGGTATTACATACAGCAGGAATTTCATTTATTGTTTTAGATAACAATTCACTTTCGCAACTGGGTCTTGAATCAGTTTTGTAGATAATTGGAATTTCACATATATATTCTGCCAAACGTATTAGTTTACAATTTTCCAATGATTCTAGTTTACAGTAATTTGACTTATCCTTCGTTATAGCTATATACTTAGCACTAGGTACAATTAAACCAAACGTGTTTGGTTGATTGGCGTCGTGAGGTGTTGGCAATGCAATATTATTAAACAAAGAATACTCTTGATTAGATATCAAAGGAACACGCAAAAGAAATATCAGTTTATTGTTAAAGTAATAACAGAATAAAGTAGACACTTTTATAATAGTGTGAACTGAACTTATGTCTAATTGTACAGGTATGTTTACATTATTGGACAGATGCCTTACGTTATCAGCTAATTCTCGGTACATAGCGGTAGGCGACATAACGGACGGGTGCAGTATGTTTTGACTACAGAGCGTTATCGCATTTGTTATGTCTTCAAGTTGAAATGTTAGGGTGACCATGGAAGTTTCTAAGGTATTAAGGACAAAATCTAGTTCTAAAATATGCGTAGTTTTTGAAATATTTTGAATACTGCTCGAGAGTTTGCTGATAGCGTCATTTAACTTTGCTTCGTTTTCTTGAATCTTGTGAAATGTGTTATTATATGTTGATAAGACAGATTTAGTTATTAAAATATTGTTTTTAATCAAAGATATAAGTTTATCTTGATTGTTTTGCATTGATTCAATAGCTCGATCATATTGAACAGCGTCGTCTTCGTCTAAAGTACCAAAAACTTGTTTTAGAATCATCCCAATTCCTCCAATCCATGCTCGTTTGTTTCTGTGATCACCATTATCAGTAAGGTAAGATATGGAACTAAATAATTTTATTAAATTTTGTTGCTGGACTACTAATGGTTCCACCGTATTATTGCATTCTGAGTGTTTTATATAACCGGTTTGTTTGCATGTATAAATTACTGTTTCTAATGCTGAATTTATCTCTTCTATATGCGGTTTAATATGTGAAATATCTAACGGCATAATGACATTTAGGATGCCATTACTAATTTTTAATTTCCCTATATAATCGAAGTATATTCCAGGACTCGCAGTTATCGCGTGGACATACTCGTTAGATGGTTGTAGCTCCGCTGAGGCACTGTAAGTACATAGATATGTATGTATTATGAATACTAACTAATTGTTTATTAAAATAACCAACTACTACTAACATAACTAATCCATAAGCATTACATAAATATATATAGTCTAACTATACTAATATCGATTCGACTATGAATCTAATTTAAATTATTCTTTTACAGGTTGTTGCTGACTTCCGCAAGTTTCACTTGGTCAAAATGGTGATGGACGTGTCGTCTGTTTATCAATAGTGATAACGTGTTATTGCTATGAACTTTTACGACTTTATACGGACCTTTCCATATGGGTGATAAGGCCTTTCGCATTCTAAGGTGGTTCTTTAAGTAAACATAATCGCCAGTTTTATATTGTACTGAACGACTATGGGAGTCATAATATGTTTTAGACGTTATCTTAGATTTGTGAACATATTCAAGGGCTTTATCGCGAGAATACTTTAAGCGGTTTTGTAGCATACGGATATACTCAGGATATGTCGCGCCAAGGCTTTGGTCACATATAGAGTTTGGGATAAACGGTTTATTGCCAAACATTAATTCATAAGGAGTATAATGTGTTACGGTATGAACAGTAGTATTATAAGTAAGCATGGCTGTATATACGTAACGGGGCCAATTTGTTTGTTCTTCGTTGACGAAAGATTTTAGATATTCTTTCAAGGTTGAGTGGCTCCGTTCGAGTGCGCCTTGTGTTTGCGGGTGGTATGGTGTTGACCATAGTTGTTTAATTTTTAAAAATTCACACGTTTTCTTAAATAAGTCTGCTGTAAAGTTAGTGCCTTGGTCAGTCAAAATCATTTTTGGAAGGCCAAATATTGATATAAAATGTAGTAAACATTCGCATGTTTCTTCGGCTGTCGTGCTGCGCACGGGGTACGTGGCAGAGAATTTTGTGAAATCATCTTGTAGAGTTAATATAAATTTAAGTTTTGCCGGACCGGATTCCGGAAGGGGTCCTACTACATCAAGCGATACGCGCTCACACGGTTTAGTTGATGTGCTTGTAATTTGCATAGGTGCGCGGTTTATTTTGCGTAAAGCTTTATTTTCTTGGCACGATTTACAGCTTTTAACATAGGACTCTATATCATTGCGCATACCTTTCCAATAATATAACTGTTTCAATCTATCATACATACGACTGACACCTAGATGACCAGCTATGGGTAGGTCGTGGTTATCGTACAGAATTCTTTTAACTTCAGACGGTGATGGGTAAGTAACGTTATTATGATAGATGTCTATTTGTATGCCAGTATTATGAAATAGGTAGTTTATAATATTATAAATTTTTATATAATTGTGTTTCTCGAAAGGGTTTCGGAAATCGGATATGCTTATTTCTTTAATTTGATGAATTTTTACAAGTTCATTACGAATATTTTTGAGGGTTTTAAATATTTCGTCATATGACGTCTGCTCGAAGTGATGTACTTTTACATACAGGAAGTAGTAATCTTTATTTCTCGATTGGACCTTATAGAATTTATGTAATTATTTTTCTTGACTGTGGATTTGTTCTCTATTTTCTAAATTACTTAGTATGTGTTCTATATACGGATTCGACTCATCCAAATCAATTGATGTGGGCACTAAGACAACCATAGAAGTTGATTTTAGTAAACTATCATTATGTTCGATGATGCGTGTATTAAATGATTTATTTTTATCTGCTATTTGTTTCAGGAAGTTGGGATAGTCGACCGTGGATAAGTCAGGGACGGAACTGAGGTGCGCGTCTTGAATTATAGTGTCTTCTGATGGCACTCTTATAGAGCTAGGGTTTGGAGATCCTGTAAATAAAAGGTCTGGGGTAGGAATTTCTAAGAGATGGTCGGGGTTAAGTTCATCCGACTGGAAGGAAGTAGGTGATGTAATGAAGTCGAACAAATTTCTATCTGAATTACTATCGACATTTTCAGGTGTAACATCAGCTTCGGAATTTAGAAGGTTAGGTGTAGTTATTTCGCTAGCAGTAGGTTGAACGGGGTTAACAGGAAATCTAGACAAAGCGTCTGCGTTGACATTTATTTTACCCTTTTTATACTGAATATCATATTCAAATTCTTCGAGTTTCAACCTCCATCGAATAAGTCTAGATCCGGGGTCTTTACAATTGAATAACCATTGAAGCGGTTTGTGGTCTGTTACAATGGTAAAACGGCGACCATATAAATATGGGCGGAAGGTTTTAGTTCCAAATACTATCGCTAAACATTCCTTTTCCGTAACACTGTAATTACATTCGGCTTTATTTAAGGTGCGGGACGCATAAGCAATTGGGAGATCACGCCCGATGGGACCTTGAGACAGGATAGCTGATATAGCATAGTTAGATGCATCGCATGTTAACAAAAAGGTTTGATTAAAGTCAGGATATGCTAATATAGGCGCTTCAACTAATTTATTTTTTAGTGTTTCAAAACTAAGTTGCTGTTCATTCGTCCAATCAAACGGGGCGTCCTTTTTCAGGAGCAAGGTAAGAGATTTGGCTAGTTTCGAAAAATTAGGGATAAAACGCCTGTAGTATGACACAAGGCCTAAGAAAGATTTAATGTCTCTAGCGGATTTTGGAACGGGGTACTGTGTTACAGCTTTCACTTTATCTGGATTTGGTTTTACACCGTTTTGGATGATAATATGACCTAGGTAAGTAACTTCTTTCCGGAGAAATTCGCATTTCTCTGGTTGGAGTTTTAAATTAAATTCTCGAAGTCTGTCGAAAATGGCCTTGAGGTTTAGGATTGCTGAATTTAAATCGAATGCATACTGGACTATGTCATCTAAATAAACAAAACAACGAGAACCTTGTAGCCCAGCAAGGCAAGTATTCATAAGTTTCTGAAACGTACTCGGGGCATTTTTTAAGCCAAACGGCATTCTATTGAATTGAAAGTGACCTTGGGGTACAGAAAACGCTGTTTTAGGCGCGTCTTCCGGTGATATCAATAATTGATGGAAGCCTGATGAAAGGTCGAGAGTGCTGAAATATTGGCTTTTACCTAATTGGTCAAGAATTTCAGTAATTTGAGGGATAGGATAGATTTCACCTATTGTGACGTCGTTTAACTTTCTATAGTCAATTACGATGCGCCATTTCTTTTGGCCAGAAGCGTCTGTTTTTTTAGGAACAATCCATATAGGAGAAGACCATGGAGAATTTGAGGGTGTGATGATATCCTGGTCCAACATTTTATTAATTTGGGTGTCCACTTCCTTTTTATGGCACTCAGGGAAACGGTAGGATTTTGTGTGTATTGGAGTGTTACTGGTAGTTTTGATTTCATGCTGAATAGCTGGCGTAAAGGATAACGCTTCTTCTGGTAAGTGGAATATGTCAGAATAATCTGAACATAAATTAAAAAGTGCTTGAGCTTCTTCGTCGTTCAGATGGGAGGTTCTCAGGCAATTCAGAACCTTTCTAGTACGTTCAATTACGTTTTCACTAAGTGGTTTTGATTGAATAGGGTAAGCGACAATTGGGTCTAGTTTAAGGTTAAGGTTACGTTTAATTTTAACAGGTTTATTAGAAGTATTAACAACGGATATATTGACTCTATTATTATCTTTAACTTTTGCTATACAATTAGCAACTAGAAGAGTACTAGAAAGATGTTGATCTAAAATCACGCCTTCTTTTAATTCTGGATTTGTGACGGTACATTCTATTACAGTCTCTGTGCGTGGTGGTATGATGTAGCAAGTGTCAAAGAAATGAATTTTGATTTCATTGCGAGCTATTTTAAGAATATCACGACTGTAATCAATGTTGCAACTGTTAGCCGTCAAAAAATCATTGCCTATAATGCCATCGTAAGGTAGGTTAATTTCCTTGATCATGTGAAATTTATGGCTGATTGACTTAGAATCAGAAACTTTTAATTGTAAATTAAAATAACCCACAGTTGGAGTGGTTTCAACGCCAGGATCGATGCCTTTAATGCTTATAGGCTTATGAATGATTTTTGGCTTGTTTAAAACACTTGATTCTTTTATCAAGCAGATTGCAGACCCTGAGTCTACAAGGAGTGTTAGTGGGATATCAGAGACTTGTGATTCCACCAACACATGAGGTAGTAGCTTTTTAGAGGTATCGATACTAACCTCATAAATTTTATTAAGAGAATCGAGGTTTCCGCTTTGGGGCTGGTTACCCTGCTGTATAACCTCGAGAGGGTTGAGGTTGCCGTTTTGGGGCTGGTTACCCTGCTGTATAACCTCGAGAGGGTTGAGGTTGCCGTTTTGGGGCTGGTTACCCTGCTGTATAACCTCGAGAGGGTTGAGGTTGCCGTTTTGGGGCTGGTTACCCTGCTGTATAACCTCGAGAGGGTTGAGGTTTCCGTTTTGGGGCTGGTTACCCTGATGTATAACCTCGAGAGGGTTGAGGTTGCCGTTTTGGGACTGGTTACCCTGATGTATAACCTCGAGAGGGTTGAGGTTTCCGTTTTGGGGCTGGTTACCCTGATGTATAACCTCGAGAGGGTTGAGGTTGCCGTTTTGGGACTGGTTACCCTGATGTATAACCTCGAGAGGGTTGAGGTTGCCGTTTTGGGACTGGTTACCCTGATGTATAACCTCGAGAGGGTTGAGGTTTCCGTTTTGGGGCTGGTTACCCTGATGTATAACCTCGGGATTTTGGAGGGTTGAACTCATGCGGTTCGAATGTGTGCCGATTTTGACTTGTCGTCCTGTTCGGCACGGTTGCAGGACGTTTATTCGTTTAAATCTTCCACTTCGACATTTTCACCTTCGTCATCGTGGGTAGATTCATCAGAGTCATCGTTATCATCGATGAAATTGACTTGAGGAGATTTAGAATTGGGGTGAGACCCAGAGGATTTATTTCGATCCTGTTGAGAACTCGGGTAACGTTTCTGTCGCTTTTGACAGTTATATATATCATGACCAATCTCTTTGCAATATTTGCATGTAAGGTTTGGGTCGTGTTTAGGATTGTTACCCGATGACGTACTTGGTTGCGAAGATGATTTCTGTGAGTATTTATTATTTTGAGCAAAGGTTTTAAGTTTAGACTTATTTTGGCTAGCCTGTTTATCATGTTGTGAGCTATGATTTCGCCTATAAAGAGTTTCTAAAATCCTTTCTTCCGAAATGGCTAAGTTAACGGCCTCATTGAACGTTTTAGGTGCTCTACACCTTACCATGTTTGATACGCGAGGGTTTAAACCCATAAGAAAGTGGTGGAGTGTTAGGTCCTCCATGGCCGCTGTGCGACCTGGTATTTCTTTGGCCTTATAGTTAGAGAGTGATATCTCTGTTAATAATTGAGAAAGGTAAGTCTCCATACGAAGGGCGAATTGTCCTACGTTTTCAGACGAGGTTTGTTTGCTTTCTTGGAGGTCATTAAGTAAATGTGTATAGTGTTTTCTTTCTCAAAATTGAGTTTTAAGGAATTCTTTCAACTGATCCCAAGATGTGAATTCTTTTATTGAACAAGCAATTTCGGCTTTGTCTGTAAGTTGACATAATATGTATTTAAATATAATTGGCTTTTGTGCCTCGGATGCTAGCTCGTAAGTATTATTGCAGTTATTAATAAACGAATTCAGTTTCTCGCGACTGCCGTCGTATGGTTTTACGAATTTTAATAAAGTATTAAGCTCCATTTCTACTGTTTGCCTAGTAATTTTTGGTGATAAGATTGGAGATTTCAGATCTGAAACTTTGGATGGAATATCAATTTTTAATTTACTATCTTCGTTTTTTGGCACTTTAGGAAGCATAACATGTAATTTTAGACGACAAGTAACAAAATATTAATTTTAAACTAGCAGGGATAAGCTTACAGTTAAAATTGTTCATTGACTTACAGGAATGCGTAGGCGGCGATAAGAGTTGTAGCCGAGAACGGCTGCATAGCGACGCTCACACACAGATAACACAACGGATACTCTTTGATTCACGGAACACTTATTAGACTAAACACAAAACACTCGCGGGTTATAGGACGACACTTATGACGTTTCAGGAGCCGCAGGATCCCTGAAGGACTCGCAGGATGCTCGGAGGACTCGCAGGATGTTTGGAGGACTCGCAGGAAGCTCGGAGGGCTCGCAGAATGCTTGGAGGACTCGCAGGATGCTCGGAGGACTCGCAGGATGCTCGGAAGATTCGAAGGATGCTCAAAGGACGATTAAAGGATGTCCACTGGACACTCACTAGGCCGCACTTATTATTATGCGCTCAGGATTTACTCACAGAATCGTAACGTGCTACTTATGAACACTTCACTGGTTTTATTACCATTTATATATTTTATAGGATTGCAGGATACGGAGAGTCTATTTATTGATTTAACGCAAATATAGTTTTCGCGAATCGGCACTGGGGATTTCCGTATCCCACCGCTGCCACCAAATGTTATAGGGTCCCTTCCAAAAGGCTTTTTAAAAAAAGAAAGGAATTATTAAATGATAAGTTATATTTCTTTTATCAATTATAATGATTAATTATAAAGGGACCCTTATGCAACCGTTCACGTTCGTGGTTTAAAATAGACTGACTTCAGTACCGTAAATCGAATGGTTAGTGCTGATTATTCCTATTATGCTGAGATGGCTTCTTAGGGTTCAGTGTATGCCTATAACAGCATCTTAGGGTTCGGTGCATGCTTATAACAGTTCGCTAGCGCTGTCAAATGTAAGATACGAGTATTTAGCTGGATCCGGTTAGGTTGGAAGGTGCCCCCAACAAAAGGCTAGCCCGCGGGGTAATTGTGTAACGCACTATCAGTAGCAATGGGTTACATTCATCGCGTTATTTACATTGTTGAGCAAACAAATTTTTCAAATATAGGGAGCTAGCTTATTAGCAATAAGCTTCAAAATAAAGCCAACTCATAATAATAGTGTGTTACGTAATTAGGGTGGAGGTAATGATGAAAATGATAAAGTCAGTTTTTACATAGAAATAACGCCAACAAATTCAATATTATTCAAAATATCTGGTCTGTGGTGAACAAAAGGAATCAGGGTCAATTATTTCCGTCTACAAATGAAAAGATACGAGTTTGTTTAATTTAGTTTTTGATGGTTACTGGGTAAAAAAAAAATGATTCTATTTAGTCCGTCATTCAGATTATAGAAAAATATTGGATACGTATATTTTGTTTTATCAAATCAATAAAAATTGACAAATATAAAAGGCTACAAAGATCAGGAATGGTGGCTGGTGACATCACTGCTCGCTAAAAAGTGTAGCGTGCAGTGACGTCACACGAGTTTTAAACGCACTGTGTCGTCTTCATTTTTTGTTTATATGAAAAAAGAAAAACTAGTCAACTACCCTATTGTAGGCCATACAAATATTTGTTCCGTGCGGGAATTGAAACGGCGACACACAGCGCAGCAGTCAATCGCTCAGTCACTGCGCCAAAGATACGTAGGCCGATTTGGGATACACAGTGTTATAAAAATTATTATAACATTATTTTGTTAGAGAAATAATGTTAATTTAATTTTTTAATTTCCATTCGATATACTATTGGTAAAGTACGTCAATATAAACTCCTTTTTAGTTTTATACTTTTAATTTTTTGATATGAGAGTAGATAAAATATTTTTTGTTCATTACCGTACAGATTATAAACCATAGACAGCACTAATTCATTTTTTATATGTGGCTGCGCGCGCTTTGGCGCGTGCGCGGTGATGCAGGGTGCAGAATTTTGGCGCCAAATACGTTTCTTTGCATTGCAACAATATCTTTAATTTCATATATTCAATACAATGTATGTGATTAGATAAAGTAGTATATGAAACTGTACATAACTAGGTATTACACACTCGTACACAATATCCCTCATTATGTAACAGTTTCATAAACTACTATTGTATACGTAACAAAAACAGATCGGGTCGCTAGTCATACATAGTATAACTATCGATATTTTTACAAGCAATAAACTTTATATCCTAAACTAAACGTTTTAGAACGTGAACGTGCACCGATAGCGTGCTAACGACTCAGTTAATGCAACGTGTTAGATTTAAACATCGCAATTTATAACTACGATGTAATTTAAGGTATTTGGTGTACAGGAACTTGCAACTTTGTAATTTAGAGCCATGCTCTAGGTGTGCTGAGTAGATAAGTTTTCCATTCGCTTATGTCTTACTATCTAACGACTATTATAAACGTCAAAGTTTACATGGGTGGATGCGTGGAAGTATGCTTGTAACTTTTTTTTAAATAATTATAAACTAGCGCTTGACCGCAATCCCGCCTGACGGTAAGCAGTGATGCTATCGTTGATGGTAAAGCGCGCTAGTTTATTAAGAGCCTTAAAAAAATAAATAAAAAAAACTAATAAAACCAAGTTAATATTCTTTAGCAAGAGATATGACATATATTTTCCTATCCAACTACTATACTAGCGCCATCTATCTTATCCAAAACAAGACTAAGGCGTTGAAACCCTGTACAAACGATTTTGGTTTGGAATTCTCCATAATCTCCATGCACTTTTGACTTCGTTAGTAGATAGGCCATATCTCCATTTATATGGGGTCAGCGCAATAAGTGTGTTTTTTTTCATACTTTCCTATTAGTTATGTAACTTGTATGTGTTGTGCTAACTGTTAATATAAATCTCAACCTTAAAAGCATGAGGTCTTATGTATAGATAGCTCCATCAACCTGCACCCTAATTGCATAATAGGCTATTACATATTGCTGACCCATTGCTACATATGTTAGAAAATTGTTTCTCCTTAACAACGTCAATAAAGCAACGAGTGTTGTTGAATTTTTGAAATGAGAACACATCGCTTCTCAATTACCCTTATTATTATTATTACCAATTACAATAAGTACATACGACCTGCTTCGCGAAATAAAGAATAAGTAGATAAAAATTAGTCATCGTCTCGATAGTTAAAAGTGTTTTTGTTTATCGAGAGGTTTTGACATGAGCATCTAATATAGATAGCATTATGAATTCTGAATAACTAGCATTCAATGTTTTGTTATTCAATACCAGCACTTTGCATATGATATTTCCACCCTGTCGCCTCGCGTCGCCGTTATTACTTCGTGTTCGCTTACTGGCCCTTCAGGCTTTCTTCTTCATACTCAGCTCCTGATAGTGGAATAATTAAATAAACAATAATAAAATAACTTTATTGACACAGAAAAACTCATCAAAACGAGTAAATTTCATATAGGCATATTACATTTGGAAAATAAATAAATATATACGGACAAATCACACAGATTGAGTTAGCCCCAAAGCAAGTTCGAGACTTGTGTTATGAGATACTAACTGAACAATAATATATTTATAATAGATACATATTTAGATAAACATCCAAGATCCAGGCCAATCAGAAAAAGATCTGGCCGGGGATCAAACTCGGGGCCTCCAAGTCGAAGGCTGTTGCATGTTGACCGCTGCGCCACGGAGCACGACAAAGACAAAATAAACATATAGTGAAAACCCCTGCCTCCTAAACTAGGGGGACCCAGTGACTTAGGAGTCAGTGTTCTATTGTAGCTTAATGAACAAGAAACATCTTAATAAAAATAAATAAATAAATAAATATATATGGACAAATCACACAGATTAAGCTAGCCCCAAAGTAAGTTCGAAACTTGTGTTATGGGATACTAACTCAACGATACTATATTTATAATAGATACATATATAGATAAACATCCAAGACCCAGGCCAATCAGGAAAAGATCGTTTTCTATCATGACCTGGCCGGGGATCGAACCCGGGGCCTCCATGTCACAGGCCAAACTTAACGTAAAAATGTATTGATTGTAATATGTGATTATGTGTGTAAGAGGAATTCGCCTATCAAGAGCAAAAAGACTTCCGTATTCGATTGATGGCTCTAGTGGTCACTGTTGTAATAATTTAATTGAGCCCTTCTTTACCGATTGGCACAACACTGTGCGATGTAAGACGCATCACTACAACACACGTTTTTTTTTTTTGCACTCTATGGTACCGATAATAAAAAATCTGTCATTGCTAAAATTCATCTTTTAATTAAATAAAACAACAGGTTATGGGCCCAGACCCACGTTATTACTGCGAAACAAAAAGTCTTAGTGAAATTAGTAAAAGTAACAGTCAAAGCTACATTCAGTACAAGATTAAGTCAGTGATAATAAAATATAACCTAAAAGTAGCAACGTGTTCGTCGTCCAAAAGCGTCTTCATCAGTAAAAATGTCTTCAAACACGATGACTCTGGTAGAAAAACTGACCGGAAGAGAAAATTATCCCACCTGGAAGTTCTCAGTACAAACTTACCTTGAACACGAGGAATTGTGGGACTGCGTCGAAGCTTCTGATGGCGTTGATTTTAAAAAGGACACTAAAGCTAAGTCAAAGATAATCTTATTAGTTGATCCTATCAATTATATACATATACAACAAGCAAAGACGGCAAAAGAAGTATGGGATAATTTGGCAAATGCTTTTGACGACAAAGGACTGACCCGACGAGTCGGATTACTGAGAGATCTGATCACTACTACCCTAGAGGGATGCCAAAACATTGAGGACTATGTAAACAGAATCATGACAACTGCCCACAAACTAAGAAACATAGATTTTGTTGTAAATGACGAATGGTTAGGTACCTTACTACTGGCGGGATTGCCAGATGTTTACCAACCAATGATTATGGCTTTAGAAAGTTCGGGCTTGGCAATAACAGCAGATTTAGTAAAGACTAAGCTACTTCAAGACATAAGAAAATCAGAGAATACTGCGCTGTATGTTAACAGAAGTCAATTTAAATCGCAAAGTGCCAAACAAACTTCAGATAAGACGTATAAAGCTAGTAAAGGTCCTAGGTGTTTTATATGCAATAAGTATGGGCATGTAAGCAAATATTGCAGAAACAAGAAAAAGGAACAAAAGTCAAATGAGAGCTCTGGCTGTGTAGCAGTATTTTCTGCATCAACGAGTAATGACAATGGCTGGTATGTAGACTCAGGGGCATCAAGGCATCTTACAATGAACCGTGACTGGCTCTATGATGAAACACCACCTCTGGTTGACTCTGTTAAAGTGGCTGATGACAAGAAACTCACTGTAAAAGCATGTGGTAAGGTAAAACTACATGTTGTTGATAGAAATGGCAAGTCTGAAGTTATTGAAGTACACAATGTTCTATATGTTCCTGAATTGGCCACAAACTTACTTTCAGTAAGTCAGATAATAAAGAATGGCTGTCACGTGCAATTTGATAAAAAAGGATGCAGAATATTTAATAAAATGAATAAACAAGTGGCACAAGCAAATCTGATAAATAATATGTACCGGCTCAATACAAATAGTATTTCAGCATACATATCTACAGTTAAAAGTGATGATGCTTATATATGGCATCAAAGAATGGCACATTTGAATTTTGAAGACCTAAATAAACTATCTGAAAGTACAGGGGTAAAAATTGAAAACAAAGACAAAGTTGTATGCATTTCATGCTTGGAGGGAAAGCAGTCAAGAAATCCATTTCCTTCTGAAGGTTCCAGAGCAAAAGGATTGCTAGAACTTATACACTCAGACGTCTGCGGCCCCATGGAAGTCCAATCACTGGGAGGAGCAAATTACTTTGTTACCTTTATAGATGACTGTTCCAGGAAAGTATATGTTTATTTAATAAAGAATAAGTCAGATGTCTTTGATAAATTCAGAGAATACAAAGCCTTAGTTGAAAATCAACATAATTTATCAATAAAGACACTTCGTACTGACAATGGCAGAGAATATTTGAGTAATGAGTTTAAATCTTTTTTAATTAAAAATGGAATTTCTCATCAGACATCTACACCTTACACACCCCAGCAAAATGGACTAGCAGAAAGAATGAATCGTACCTTATTAGAACGTGCCAGATGTATGTTATTAAATGCTAAATTACAGAAGCAGTACTGGGCAGAGGCAGTATCCACAGCAGCATACATAACAAACCGCTGTCCTACTAGAGCCCTGGCATTTCAATCACCTGAAGAAATCTGGACAGGTAAAAAGCTTAATATTACCCACTTAAAAATCTTTGGATGTGAAGCAATGGTACATAAACCTAAAGAAAAGGTCAAGAAATTAGACTCAAAGGCTACTAAAATGATATTCATTGGATACAGTGAACAGACTAAAGGTTATAAGCTCTTTGATCCCAAAACACGAAAGGTGTTTATTAGCAGAGATGTCATATTCCTTGAAAATTCGGTGATGAGAAATTATGCTAATCTCCCTTTGTCAGAATTTAACTCAAAGTCTGATATAAGCCAAGCTGAACCTCAAAATAAAGAATTATCAGAACAAAGTATGACAAGTGATGACTCATATCACTCTGATGAGGGATCTTTGTATGAACCTGAGAAAGCAATAGATTTGAAAGATATTTATTCAAATGTGACTACCAGATCAAGGCATAGAAAAATGATAGAAGATAATACCTATTTATGTTCAGATGACATCTCAGACCTGCAGGATATTCCTCAGACATACATTGAAGCAATATCGACAGACAATGAAAGTTCAGAAAAGTGGAAGCAATCAATTGATGAAGAATTGTTGGCACACAGAGAAAACAGGACTTGGAAGTTGGTAGATAAACCACTAGGAACAAGGATAATTGGCTGTAAATGGGTTTTCCGCATTAAAAACCTGCCATCTGGTCCACTATACAAGTCAAGATTGTGTGCTAAAGGTTGTGCTCAGAAAAAAGGTCTAGACTACACAGAAACCTTTTCACCCACAGTTAGGTATGATTTTATCAGGGTTTTACTTTCAGAAGCTGCTCAACATAATTTAGAGATGGTTCAATTTGATGTTAAAACTGCATTTTTATATGGAGACATACAAGAGGACATATATATGACACCACCAGAAGGTTTAAAGGCATCACCTAATCAGGTATGTAAACTCAATCGTTCACTTTATGGACTTAAACAGGCACCTCGCTGCTGGAACAATAAGTTTGACAGTCTACTAAAGAAATTTGGATTTGAAAGCAGTCATTCAGATAAATGTGTTTATGTTGGTAATGTAAACAACGACATAGTATATCTGCTACTGTATGTCGACGATGGGCTCCTATTGTCAAGATCAAAAGAATCTCTGGACATTATCATTCATGAGCTGAGTAAAAATTTTAATATTAGGAAATGTGAGCCAAATAGTTTTGTTGGACTGCAGATAGAGCAATCTAAAGGACGCATATTTATTCACCAAGCTAATTATATTGAACGATTATTATATAAATTTAATTTGCAAAATGCTAATTGCAACGCCATTCCAGTGGATCCTCACACAGTGCTTGAAAAGAGCTCAGCTGTTCCAGACAAGAATATACAGTATAGAGAAGCTGTTGGCTCCTTGATGCACCTTGCTATAGTAAGCAGACCAGACATAATGTATGGCGTCAATCTGGTGAGTAGATATCTCAATTGTTATGACCACACGCACTGGAATGTTGTGAAGAAAATTATGAAATATTTAAAGGAGACACAAAACTTTGGTCTGTGTTATCAATCAACAGAAAGTGATATACTACAGGCATATAGTGACGCTGATTATGCTAAAGATATAAGTACACGACGGTCTTTGACTGGTTATGTTTTTTTGAAAAATGGAGCTGCTGTAACTTGGGCAACTCAACGTCAACAGAGTGTTGCTCTATCCACCACGGAGGCTGAATTCATGGCAGCCTGTGCAGCAACAAAAGAAGCTTTGTGGTTGAAAAGACTCTTAACTGATATTAGTTCATTTCATCAAGATACAGTGACTCTACATATAGACAATCAAAGTGCAATTTGTTTAATTAAAAATGTAGACTTTCACAAAAGGTGCAAACATATAGATGTTAAATATAATTTTATTAAAGAAAAATATGCAGATAAACAAATTGATTTGAAATATGTATGTTCCAAGGAGCAATATGCGGATATCTTTACAAAGGCTTTACCTAAAGATCAATTCCAGTATTTAAGAAAGAAAATAGGATTGTTAAAACTTGATTAAATTGTTTTCTTAAATAACACTTCATTCTTGTTAGTAAAGTTACTATTTGGTAAAAGTTAATAACTCGCTTTGATTTAATGTAGCAGAGTTTAAGTTTATTTTTATATACATAAGTTGCTCTAAGGACATGTGTCATGTAATTAAAGATAATAGTGTGCTCAATATTGAATTATTATAGGTCTTTATTTAAAGGAAGGGCTGTAATTAGGTGAAAGTGTTGTAATAATTTAATTGAGCCCTTCTTTACCGATTGGCACAACACTGTGCGATGTAAGACGCATCACTACAACACACGTTTTTTTTTTTTGCACTCTATGGTACCGATAATAAAAAATCTCTCATTGCTAAAATTCATCTTTTAATTAAATAAAACAACAGTCACTGTGGTCAGAGCAATGAAACTAACTCTTTAGCTTTATAAATAGTACAGAAAATATAATTATTTGGTAATGTAGTTTCTAGCCAAGCCAGCTATTAATATCAGGTTCAAGCCATACAAAATTATGCGTATATTCATGCATTTCATTAAAAAACTTCTAAAGACCACATTGTTATGGAAACAACACATAATTTAGTTCGTCTATGTTAATATGCGTCGATGTTATAAGCTGCTGTATTTTAACGTTGAGTAATAACTGCAATTATTGCTGTCTCACTCTCGCCCGAAGTTCTCACGGTCCTACCACCCTTGACGCGTGGTGCAAGCTAAAGGCTTCAGTGTTTTGGGAAAAGATTTTTTTTTTTGCTTTATTTTGTACTAGCAGTTACCGACGACTGTCGTTCGCGTCAGTTTCTGTTATTACAATTGTGATTAAAAAGTTTTATATAATATTTTTCGGGTAACTTGAACTGTTCACGCAGCGCACGCAACGAAAACCTCAAAGATAAATAATTATCCTCGTTTTTTTCACGTTTTCCACTGATTCTCGCTCCTCTTCGTCGCAACGATGTTATATGAAGTTTTATATAATCACCAGAGACTGAATTCACCAATTTAATTCCAAGTTCTCCAAAATTTGGTTTTTTTTTTTTAATAGTGACAATACCATTTCGAAGGTATTATGATGAGCGATGCGACCACGTGCCGCGTCGCCTGTCCCCTTTCGCTCGTGCATGTATTACCTACCGCACATATATTAAGGTACCTCATTTTGCGAAATAATTTTTTTTTAGGAGGATTTTTACGGCGATATCTAACAGTACCTTCACGGATCAGACAGGGTTTTCTTTACATATTATATATCCTATAGACTCCCTCGATAAATCATCCAATACAAAAAGTATTTTCCAATTCAAAATAGTAGTTCCTGAGATAAACGCGTTCCAACAAACAAATACTTCACGTCGGGATGAGAAGTATCCTATATTTTCATCCTGGTTATATACCACCTCTGCGCTAAATTCGTCCAAATTTGTTCAGTTGTTTTTACGTGAAAGAGTAACAAGCATTGTTTATTGCTGCATTTATAAAAAAAAATAGGATCTTAAATAAATAATGGTGTCCGAGAACAGAGATGGCCTAGTGGGAGGTATTACATTTTCAAATACCCTGAGATTTTGAATGCTATTTTTATTCGAGCTGAACATAATGTTTGCCATTATTGTACTAGCTTTCCGGCCACGGCTTCGCCCGCGTCAAAGTCGGTTACGAACGATTTCCCTTACGAATATCAATTTTTTTCGAGATAAAAAGTGCCCCATTTTTTTAGCAATCGGTTCTGTAGTTACGGCGTGAAAGCGAAAGAAACAAACAGACTCACTTTCCCGTTAATAATATTAGTAAGGATTTGATATTACTTTATACAATGTTAAGTCATTGTCCTGGATGCCATTCGTGGATCTCAGAAGCCCGAAAGTCCGACAACCAGCCTCATCAATAAGTATTACCCAGTAACTGGGTTGTGGAGGTCAGATAGGCAGTGAATCCATGTAAAATACTGGTATACAGCTGATTCCGGTCAGACTGGAAGCTGACCCCAACATAGTTGGGAAAAGACTCGGCAGATGGTCATGGGCGTACCCAGAAGGGAGCAGGGGTGGCAGGGGAGGCCTGCCAACCTGGTCCTGACTTGCCTTAGGCCAGAAGCTGGATACGCACTTGCAGATGGTGATGACTATTCTAGATCATGTTTTATACTAATACTAGCGACGCGCCATGGCTTCGGACGGGTGCAATGCAGATACTAATTATTACACTACAGAAAAACTGTGAACGTTGCATATAATAACATTGCAGCCCGTCATTCCCGCCGCCCCGGCTACATCCCGCAATTTTTAAACCTGTAATATCTTCGAAAATATTCATTTGAATCATGTGCTGTAAAGGGCCATGTAGATCTATATTAAATCAATATATAATATATTCAAGGTATTTAATTAGATACGGATTCATGGTGTATTGTTCAAAAATGTTCTAACCTTTTTTTATAAATTATAAACTAGCGTTTAACCGCAATCCCGCCTCATGGCAAGCAGTGACGCAATCGTTGATGGTAAAGCGCACTAGTTTATTAAGAGCCTATTCACTCTAACCTTGAAGACACTCAAATTGTAGTTCGACGGACACACCGCCGACGTGGCAAATTGTTCCAGTCCCTCGATGCACGCGGATGTAGGAGGCGAAACGCGTCGTCCGGATCGTAAGCTTGGAAACCTGCCGTACGACGGGTCGTCCGATGGTGAAACGGAGATGGGGGAATTAGATAAATCATGTTTATTAAATCATTATTAGCCGTAAAAAATAAATGACAAAAAAATTCCACTTCAATCACTCTATCTTCTATAAAAATCGCACCAAAATCTATTGCGTAGTTTTAAAGAGTTAACCATACATAATTATATAGGGACAGAGAAAGCGACCTTGTTTTATACAATCTAGTGTGTAGTTTACTCGGTGGTAGGCCATAACATCGGCCGCCGGCAGAAGTTACCACCCACCAGACAAAGCCTTGCCGCCAAGCGATTTGTCGTGTTCCGGCATGATGTCTGGTGAAGTCGTACGGAGGACGGGTCTTAGCAGTTGTGTTGCGATGTGTGCCGGATATGATGCGCCTAATGTTGTTGTGTTGGGAGTTTAGTCGTGGAGGGTCTTCAGATCAATCTCCCTTTGGCGCAGCATCGTTGGTCGTGTTGTTGGGTTTAACATTGCATCACCTCCCTCAAATGCCGTCTTCCTTCCTATTCGTTCAGTTTTTCTGTTTTCTGAGTGAATAGGCTCTTAATAAACTAGCGCGCTTTACCATCAATGATCGCATCACTGCTTACCATCAGGCGGGATTGCGGTCAAGCGCTAGTTTATTTATAGTCATTAAAAAAAAATGTAGTGATATTAATTATTATTTTTATCAACTACATACTAACAATAGCTACTCTCTTAACACTTGGTCCACAGTCCCCTGGTACTGCGTAACGCAGGCGCAATGCCTACGCCCCGGATAAAAGCTTTGACTTGCCTATTCAATATTTTTTATAATAGTTAATTACTAACAAAGTTCATGTTCTTTTTGTGTGGAGTTCATTGTCGCTATCATTAACGAGTTTCTGATCAAGTTTCTTAGTAGTATTTGCGTGATTTTGTTTTATTAATTGACAACATTTAATTTTTTTAACCTGACTTTTTGACCTTACAGGCTCTTTGGCCCTAATTGGCCGAGGGTCGTTCCGGGTCTGGCTGTTTGTGTCTGTGAGTTTAGTGGTTTGTAAACGAACCCACGACACAGGAGGAATTCCTAATGTGGGACAACGTTTTGGCCTGAATCCAAAAGGCAGTACTCTTCGATACGGAGGTTCCTGTCTCTGGAGCCCTAACCACCGGTAGCTTGGACCCTGCTCTCGTCATCGGTGGGATACAATTTTTTTATTTTTTTAAATGTAAAACAGTGTGTATAATTATA
Organism: Sesamia inferens; assembly: GCA_037179545.1. NCBI lineage: Eukaryota > Metazoa > Arthropoda > Insecta > Lepidoptera > Noctuidae > Sesamia > Sesamia inferens. Next base: position 4,850,501 of record CM073936.1, on the reverse strand, counting down.
AAGAAAACAAAGGGAATAATAACATAATAATAATTATTACAACCAACCACGCAGGCTCAGTGCGAGATGGTAATGTCTAATGGTCTTCGAAGTTTTTATTCTTATAACGTAGTTCCTTCACGATGTTTTCTTTTAACAAATAATTTACACATATAACCTGCCACTGAACCATATCTAGCTGACTGTCTAATATTATGGTGGCTTATAATGCAAAAAGAAAAATTATTTTGCAGTAGTTGCCAACAGCCTGTTTGGAATAAGACACCAAACTTACCACAAGCTATCAACGATTTTAATCCTTAAGAAATATAATCAGCCAAGGGCTCCATAATATTTTCTATTTAAAAAAAAATCTTTTTAGTATTTTTTAAATTTCAAGTGATAGCTTGAGCAATCACGATACATGAGATACAAATAGCCTTTTTTTTTTTTTTAATGGCACAAAACCCGCCACACTTTTCCCAACCACTGCAACTCCTGAAAGCCAGAATCAACAGTGGAGACCGCCAGAAAAACGCCGAGCAATGAAGCTCGGAGAAACGATTCAACTGTCTTGGGTCCCGCAACGAAATTAATCAGAAAAGAATAGCGGAGGAGTAAGAAAAAAGATATTTTTTTAAAACACATACAAATAGCCTGTTGACACATAGATAGAAGGTGCAGTCTAAGTAATAGTACGGAACCCCATCCAAGTCGGGTGTCATTATCAACCTTTTTAGTCGACCGACTGCTGGGCACAGGTCTCCTCTCATACAGAGAAGGATTGAGCGTAGAATATACTTAGAAGATATACTTAGAAAGTACATATAACTTAGAAAAGTTACGTTTGCCTGACCTGGAATCGTGCCCGCACCCTCATACTTGAGAGGTTGGTGTATTAACCACTAGGCCACCACGACACGTCAGGTATATAATGTAATAAAAAAGTTAATGAGTCCTAAATGGTGATCACTTTAAATCCTTAACATAGATTAGATACATTTTATATGAATAACAAAACAGTCTTTTTGTAATATCTGTCAAAACTTCCCATTAAATACAAAAAGGTATAAAATGTTTGGTCGATCAATCCGTAATCGTCCTTTTATTCATTACAAAAACACATTAGTACTTCGACTAGAACGAACAAAACTATCCAATTATTATTATTATAATCAAAATGAGTGCATTGTTGTGGAGTTGCGGACACCAGCCTATATCTATTATATTACTGTCGCAGCGTGATGTTTTATAGCCTAAAGCCTTCCTGGATTAATAAGCTATCCAAAGCAAAAAGAAGTTTTCAAATTGGACCAGTAGTTCCTGAGACTAACGCGTTCAAACAAACAAACTCTTCAGCTTTATATATTAGTATAGATATAGATTATATATTAGTATAGATTATAATTTATTATTAAAATCATTTTTTTATTCCATTTACTCTTAAAATTGTCATACGCTCAACCAAAAATACACAGGTTTGTCTCAAAAGCCAATAGTCAAACTTAGTTCCGATCGATCCAGAGTCAAAAGCAGCCGATTGACAAACTTTCAGATTGAAATAATTTGGAAACACACAGTTGTTTTTAAACAACTGTTTTACATAGTAGGTAACTATTGTAAATCGAACTACTCGCCTATATTGCTACTTTTATTAAATTCACTGCAGAAAGGAGAATCGAGGTTATTATCATTTTATAAAATTCTTTGTCATTTGTTTCAGAGATTCTCATAATAACGCCAGTGTTAGAGTGTGTACTATATCGTTTGTTCGGAGCAATACAACCGAACAGCTCAGCACTTTAGCTTTCGTGCATTCTTATAAAACTAATACAATTCATTATTAAAGTCAGTGCGTATTCGGCCGTCGATTGCATAACTCAAACCATACCAAAACCATACAAACCATCTTTTAGATTAAACCAACATAGCTCTGTCACTTGTAACCATTATTTTGTCTAAACCATAAAATCATAACCAAATTAATAATAATAATAATTTCATTTATTTCACCTCACAATGTTTTGTTTATAGCTAAAACGGTACAATTACGCAGTCCAGTATGTGTTACATATATGAGGAGCTGGTGTCGTGCCGTGAAAGGCGTGAGATGCCTGTGTTACGGATCACCAGTGCCCCACCCGTCGAACATCTAAATTCAATTTTGACTGGGTACATTTTATATTAAGCGTGAAGGTATTTATACAAAATAGTAAAAAAAAGATTGAACTTAAAACTATGTATGTATACAATTCTGGAGAAAATCACTAGAACCAAACAAAGATTTTAATACAGAAAGAAATTTGTAGCGCCTATTATCTACTATGAGTAATTGTGAGAGAATTAAAATCGTATCATTTAAACCGAACCAATACCAAACCAGAACCATCAACTAAACCAAAACCATCATTCAATCTAGAATGTTGGAATAACGCAGAAGCCATACTTTGTACATGGTTCATAACATAATTATTAAGAAATATTGCTACTAACATATTGAATAATCAGCTTGTAATGTTTGCACAGCTGGGACACTTGCCTTCGAAAGGCGAGACGGAGTGTTCCGTAATCAAACATCTGGGCCTAGTACTGATTCGTATAAGTCACAAAATGCTTGATTTTTGGTGTCACCAGGGTTACTATATTCTTTTATGTTTTTTAAATAAGAAACTGACTGAAATGAAATCGTTTATTAAGCAAGTAGGATCACTAATCACTTTTACACGTCATTTTTTTTTTTAACTAGATGGAGCCGGCATTTCCTGACTACCTCTGAGAAGAAATAACTGAAATAAACTCAGGGATCATCATCTTTTTTCAAGCCAACATTAAAAATGAAAACGTTTACAATCATTTACGTGACTTAAAAAAAGAAATAGTGTTTAAAATGTCATAATTACGCATATTGCTTAATAACAATGCTTAGCAGAGCTAGCAGCTCAGTCCCGAGCTATATTGTCTTCTAAATAATCTATGATTTTATAATACCCCTTTTTGCAAAGTTTGGCCTTTATATAGCTTTTAAATCGTTTAACCCTAGATAGTTAATCTTCCCACACTTCGATGATCAGCTAACCATTCGACTTTTTGACGACCATTTTTTAAACTTGATTTTTATTAAAATTACGTGTTATTTTAATCAGGTTTACTATATTGATGGGTAATATAGGATATAAATAAAAGATAATTATTACATAAATGAATATTTATTTAACTTTTTAGTACTGAATCACAAATCTTAAATGGCACATGTTTCTTTGATATCACTAAGGCACTAAATCTTACAATAACTAAATTAATAACAATTTTTGAATATTTTCTTCTTTTTTTGCTAATATAATAAAGTAAACAGTTTAATATTAACAGTAAGTATCGAATTACTTAGATTTTTTGGCACAAGTTGGGCAAAAATTTACTGTATATTTGCCACAAATAGGAACTCTGCAACTATTGCAACGAGTCTTTGTCATGCACCTGATGTTTGTTTCTTTATGGCTATTTCAGAATTGGTCCACCGCAAAATTACCTCAGATATTTCGTCTGTCATAAAGGAAAGAAATAAAATGAAAAGTTCTGTTATGTTCCTGACTGAAAGGACTGGTGCTCTAGCCAGGACCAGCTCGTTCGCAGCATTAACATATTATGAACATCGCGTACTTTCCTAAAATTTGATATTTTTTTTTTATCTCAATTATCAGTATGGTTGTGAATCGTGTTGAGTGAAGCGATTGAACGTTCAATAAAGCTTCTTTTATAATGTAGGCAGGCACAAGGAGAAATTTCTAAATTCAACCTTCCTTTTACAAACTTAAAGGTTGAATTTCTAAAATAGATTGTATAGAAGTTCTTATTTGCTTATCTGCACTAAGATTGGTCGCCGTGGTTGAAGTTTGGTCAGGAACACTATTATAATTATTCCGTAGAAACGATTCCCGAAACTGTCTGTAACCACCATCGGTCCACCTTGATTGCAGCCTATTAATATAAAAATGATATCGGCAGTGGTGGCGAAGAATTTTTTGACGCCATATTTGAGTTTGTTGTTTTGTTGGCCCATACTGTCCCACTTTTAGACAAAGCCCTCCAAATCCCTCTAAGAATTCTTCAGTTAGCTAATTAAGTATACATTGTTATAAGTTCCTACAGGTAATGTGCCCGACCCACTGCCAGTTGAGTGTTGCAGTTCACTGGGCCGACGGGTTCTCGTGTAGTATAAGGACAAGGTGGACCGGTCATAGTGGATATCCTTGGGGGAGGCCTATATCCAGCTGTGGACATCTTTCGGCTGAAATGATGATGATAATGTTATAAATTTTGAGTTCATTTTAAAGATGTATGTCTCGTCATACATATCTTGACCTATATACGTATAATGTAAAACTAATACTCTATACAACACGATATTTTTATTAAAACAACCATTAAAATATTCCAAAAATGTCTAACCATCATATTTTCACAAAAATATACTAATTTCTTGAATGATGCTTGTATTTTTTATTCGTATTGGAATTGTATTGTGACGTTTTAATTGTATTTTGATATTATTTTGACTGACTTGATTTTAATTTTATTAAATATTATTTTTCCTCTGATAACTGATTAATGTTCTATTATAACATTATATTGACTCATTTCAATTATGCATGTGGAATGTCGCAGAGATTGTAGGGCTCAAGTTGAATTTTTCTCGACTTTATTTGTATTCCTGTATTCTAGCTATTAAATAATTTGATGTGATTTGAATAATCTCCTGTTAAACAGTTATGTAGCTAAACAACATGCTTTTAAAGAATATCAAACTAAAAAATTGAAAATAATTTTAAAATTTCAGTTATGACAATAGTATATAAACATTACTAATAAAATGAGAAAAAAGCGAGAGGCGCTTAATATAGAAAAATGATGTCATAAAGCCAAGAATTTTGATATTCTTTAAAAGCATGTTTTTGAGTTTTATAAACTATTAATTTTCAACTTTTTATTTCGATATTCTTTTTTTTTAAATAATATACGGATATCACGAACGCTTAGTGGTGCTGATTTGTTTTTACCAAACTTTTCTGGATCCCCAACAGACAGAATAGCAAGTGCTTAAAATCGTAATGATGCGTTACCCAAGTAACTAAATCTAAATCTAAACTAAAAATACTTTGCCTGCACAAACCAATGTAAGGTAAGGTTAAAAAAAATATTGAGTTAGAGACGGACAAGCAAGCATTCAAGTGAAGCTAATAAAAAGCATGTAAAAGGGCAATAAAGGACCTCTGGACAGGCCTCTTACCATACACGTACTTAGGAAAAGGATGGCCTATTTCGTATCAAAATTGTCCCGTACATATGTGCATAAAAATGGGATATAGTAATTTCAACCCTATCGTTCAGTCGTCCCGTACCGATACAGAAAGTGTTTCCCTTTCAAGCAGCAGCTTATCGCCGATTATCCAACACAATGACCGTTTGAAATGGAAGAGGGCTGGGTATACACGTGTTTAACAAAAAATCATAGGTTTATGCAAAAATCTGATTTTAGAATATGTTTAGTAGAATAGGTGTGTAAGGACATAAAATCTTGTATGTATTCAGCAAAATCGTAGGCGAAGTTGTTCTATGTATATTTCGGGATGTATCCAAGGTATGAAAATCAAAAAAATAATTAGTCCGTCTTATAGATAAAAAAAATATAATTAAGACCCGTACTTTTTATTTTGTCGAAATTAGCAAAAACTACTGAGATATAGCGTATTAAAGTTACGGAGTGGGGGCTAATTGCGTCACGCCGTGGTATAATTAGCCCCCACTGCGAGATTTCAAATCAATATATCTTCCTTAGTATTTAAATGAAGGAAAAAATAAAAAATACGTGTTCAATATTTTTTATAAATCTATCTGATGGACATTAAATTATTTTTTAGAATAGAACCCAATTATAAGTTAATGCAAACATAACATAATGCTCTTGGTGAGACGGTGTGGGCCGTAATCCACCGCGCGGGCCCCGTGTGAATTGGTAGATGTCACGTGTCTTCGAAGTTTCGCCTCTAGGACATGCCGGTTTGGAGATTTTTTATGCATGGTTGTGGATTACGCTTTGATGAAAAAATTATTGAAATAATTTTCTCATGTCGGCAGATAGGTAATGATAATGGATGAGAAGATATAATAATTTTAATCCCCGAGATAAGGTGGAGTGACGATCAAAAATCATTTGTAGGGCAAATAAGGTCACAGATCGCACAAACAGGTAGGTTTCAGAAGAAGAAAAAAGTGAGGCAAAAAAATCCCACTGGCAAAAAAAGTTATGTGAATGGATCCACGGAGCGCAGCTAGTCCATAAAATACGTATTTTCATAAGATTTTTTTAATATAATTATAAACTAGTGCTTGACTGCAATCCCGCCTGGTGATAAGCAGTGATGCATTCGTTGGTGGTAAAGCGAGCTAATTTATTAAGAGCATATTCACTCAAAAAACCTGAGTGAATAGGAAAGAAGGCGGCAGTTGAGAGAAGTGATGCAATGTTAAACCCAACAACACGACCAACGATCTAGACACCCTCCACGACCAAACTCCCGACACAACAACATTTGGCGTATCGCACCCGGCACACATCGCTACACAACTTCTCAGACCCGTCCTACTTACGGCTTCACCAGACATCATGCCGGAACACGACGAATCGCTTGGCAGTAAGGCTTTGTCTGGTGGGTGGTAACTTTAGCCGGCAGCCGATGTTATGTCCTACCACCGAGAGAATATACGAACAGTTTAGGTACAGACGACATCAGGTCAAGCTACCCGAAACTGTCATATATTCCCAATCAACCTTGAGCCTTAATACTTTAGCCATAAAGATGAAAATCTAATAAATTAATTTGACAGATTGTAGTAGCTTAATGTGCTGTCATCTTTACCTAAAAAGCATTAAATTTATATCTCTACTTATTATTTCCAACAAAGCCATTTTTATCGCAAAGACTTTTCATCTCTAGACAGCAAATAATAAACATAAATGAACACAAACAAGAAAAAACAAACAAAAAAAAAAAGAGAAAAGCTGTAATCTTTGTTCAGAATAATAATTAACAAATTGTTACTCGAAAAAACAGATAAACGAACTTATTAACCTGCAACAAGAAAAAATAACAACACGACGAGATGGAGCAATTTATCAAAATTTAACTTAATTTCTTTGACAAACTTCAAAAGACAGTGAACGGAGAGAGCAGAAACAAACTTTTGTCCAAAAAAAAAACAAAGTACACGAAAAAAAAAAAGAAAATATCTCTTCGGAATTTATACTTGGTAGTTTCTTTTCCAATTTGTGTAGAGGAGGTGTTCGTTAAAAATTCCGAGGACAGACCGGGAGGGTACAGATTGGTCGACCCTCGCAACCAGTGCCTTTTTTCCTTTGTGAACTCCGTTTGTCTGTGAAATGTTTTGATTTCCATTTAGATGCTAAGTTTAGCAACACAGTGTGCATGCATTATTTGTAAGGCTGTGAGATTTCTGCCTAGAATTAGCTACCCTTTTTTATTTAGGTACGGTCAAGTAGAGGAGCCAATGACGTCGCATATTTTTTCTTATATTGAACATTATAAACTTGTGCTTGACCGCGGTCCAGCAGGCACGGGATCGCAGGAAAACACGCCAGTTTATAAAGAGCATATTCACTCAAGCCTTGAAGTTACTTAAATTGTAGTCAGACGGAGAGACAGCCAAATTCGAATTGATCCAGTCCTTCAATGTACACTGTACAATGTACATGTACATGTATAAAAGACGAAGCGAAACGCTTCGTCCGGATCTTAGTGGCTACGTTGTTGACAATTTAATGTATTGAAAAAAAAGGTTTACTTATCAAATTAAATCTCATTCGAAATCCATTTTTCTCTTACTTAATTTCAATTGTATAGCTGTAAGCTTCAAACAACTTCGAGAAGGAGGCAAATAGAAGGGTCCAGCTGGGATGGGCAGTATTTGGTAAACTTCGTCGGGTATTTTTGTCGCCCATACCCCAATGTTTGAAGACTAAAATCTTCAACCAGAGCATCCTACCCGTTATGACTTACGGAGCCGAGACCTGGACACTAACGGACAGACTAGTACATAAGTTTAAAGCCGCTCAGCGAGCTATGGAGCGGGCTATGTTGGGCGTCTCTATGAAGGACCGCATGAGAAATGTGGTGATCCGACAGAAGGCCAAAGTCACCGACATAGCTGAGAGGATTAGTAAGCTGAAGTAGCAATGAGCTGGCCACATATATCGCAGGGCCGACAACCGTTAGGGTAAACGAGTCCTCGAGTGGAGACCGCGTCTCGGCAAACGTAGCGTACGTAGGACGCCCTTGGGCGAGATGGAGCGACGACATCAAAAAGATGGCTGGTAGAGGCTGGCGGAGAACTGCTCAGGATTGAGCTTGTGGCGTGCCATGGAAGAGGCCTATGTCCAGCAGTGGATGAGTAGAAGCTGATGATGATGATGATAATGATGTTGCTTCAGTGCTCCACTTAGCAGTCTCTGAACTGTCTTCGGACACAAGTGTTTAAGATGGAACTCCAACCTGATAAAGATACCTTGACGGAACGGCAGTTCTAATGTTATGTATACTCACACTTATTATTTGTACTCGCACTTATTTCGATTCCATCCTGTAGGTCTGGAGAGGAAGGTCTGGAGTTGGCTGGCGAGTTATCACAGTAGGTTCCTCCGGTACAACAACCACCGGAGGAACAATCACGACTTTATGGATTGTTTATTTCGGGGTCGATTAGTAAGTAGCATCATGGTTGTCTCAGGATCGTCTACTGTCTAACAAGTTGATTTAATTAATATATCTGTTTCGTTTCATGTTAATTTCGTCTATAATATCCATACCTCGCATAACCCATGAGTTTTTTTTCTTTGGAAAATATCATCATCATCAACAACAACACAGGTCTCCTCTCATACAGAGACGGATTGAGCGTAATCACCATGCTTGCTCAATGCAGGTTGGCGATTTCAGATTTGGAAAATATACTGCATCTAAATTGCTTTTTTTTTCTCTAATGTTAAGATTCTTGTCTTTACACGATACAATACAGTAGTGTGATTGTGGAAATCACACCCAATTGTAGAACTATGCCATAAATTATTTTCCACTTGCTATTCTGCCCTAAACATGTAGTCACACAGATATTGCACTAACAGCGCCGTGGAAGTGGCAAAGTTATGGAATCAAGATTTAAAATACAGTCATGCTAGCAACACGATAAAATAAACTCGTGTCATATTTAAAGCAAACATAGTATGGAGTAGCATGGTTTACTTGTTAGGACTCTGAGGATAATAAAAGATAGTAAATATAGCGCAAATTGAGTCTATTTATTGAAAAAAATAGTCTTCTTCCTGCAACGAACACTCGCAGGCTTCCGTCACACATCCTCATCGTATTTCTGAATAAAGGTCCTAGCACGCTTAACCGCCTCTACTCCAACACCATTTCCACCCAAAACCACCCTAAACTAGGACGACTGCTCACAGTTCACGCGGTGACAGCTAGCAGGCACACAGTAGTCCACACGGCTACAGCTAGCAGACGGCCAGCTCCCGTCAACCGTTCTCGCTTTTCACGAAAGACATAGTCCGCGATCAGTTTCCATTAAAACAACTCATATTTATTACTACCTTTGTATGTCCCAATTCACACGAACTAGCAATTATTGCTATTGTACTTGAGCATGAAGAGAGAAGCGCTAGAAATAACAGACGAAGATTTTGGAAGCATAAAATGCTGAAAGCAACCGACTGAGAGGCGATGGCGCGGCGACTGCTCGCATTGAGCGCGCCGACACCGCACCGATCGCTCATCTATAATGTGCGGCCAGCGAGGCGTCAACTACCGAGCAGTCTGACGGTGGTAAGCTTGCTGACAGCGAGCTGTCTGGTAATTTATGATGATAACCTAAAATATATCTAAAGAGAAATATTCAAAGCCCATATTTAAATATTTTTTTGCCTGGTGGGCGCAGAGTCGTGTGAGTGGGCTATAGCCTTAGTACACATAAATGTGTACGTTATCGTAACATTCAATCAGTACCAGTCCTGCTGTCCCCGTCGATGTACCAGCGCGATAAATTACAACGAACTGACGCGTTTGATTATTTATAGCACTTTTTATTTGAGCGCAACATTTGTTATTTTTATGAATTAAAAAAAAAATTGTTTATAAAAAAAAACAACAGGACGTTTATTTATGAAGACTTGTTGGTTAGGGCTACGTCAGAAATGGTTAAATGTTAGTATGACAACACTGTGACGAAAAGATGGAAAATGATTGATATTATCCTGATAAGAGTGCATAATTTTTTTGTTTATGTAGGTCAGATGAAGAGGTTTTTAAGGTTTATTTCTTAATTAATCGTGTTTACATAACAAACATCGTCTATGGACTTCAGTTTGCTAATTTAAAATAAAGTCTTTATTTTATAAAAGATAAGGATCATATTCCAAGGACAACTTTATTTTTTAAAAGAAGCATCATTTAATTGGACTTTTCTCGGTGGTAGGACATAACGTCGGCTGCCGGCAGAAGTTACCACCCACCAGACAAAGTTTTACCGCCAAGTGATTCGTCGTGTTCCAGCATGATGTCTGGTGAAGCTGTGCGGAGGACGGGTCTGAGTAGTTGTGTTGCGATGTGTGCCGGGTACAATGCGCCTAATGTTGTTGTGTCGGGAGATGGTCGTAGAGGGTCTCCAAATCAATCTTCCTCTGGCGAAGCATCGTTGGTCATGTGAAATGAAATGAAATGAAATGAAATCGTTTATTAAGCAAGTAGGATCACCGATCACTTTTACACGTCATATGTTTTTTTTTTCTTCTTTTTTTTTTTTTAAACTAGATGAAGCCGGCATTTCCTAACTGACTACCTCTGAGAAGAAATAGCCGAAACAAACTCAGGGATCATCGTCTTTTTTAAAGTCCAGACATTAAAAATGAAAATGTTTACAATAATTTACGTTATAATTACGCATATTGCTTAATAACAATGCTTAACAGAGCGAGCAGCTCAGTCCCAAGCCTCTCTATCCTCTAAATAATCTGAGATTTTATAATACCCCTTTTTGCAAAGTTTGGCCTTTATATAGGTTTTATATCGTTTAATGGGTAAGTTTCGAATGTTGTTGGGTTTAACATTGCATCACCTCGCTCAACTGCCGTCTTCTTTCCTATTCACTTAGTTTTTCTTTTTCTGAGTGAATAGACTCTAAATAAACTATCGCGCTTTACCAACGTTTGCATTACTGCTCACCATCAGGCGGAATTGCAGTCAAGAACTAGTTTATAATTATAAAAAAAGAGATTTACAAATCTCTTTTAATTATGTCTATTGTTTAAGAATTACCTTTCCTCAACTATATTGAAGTCTGCTATCGATGTTTAGCCAAAATCAGCAGTTAGACTGATGGACGGCTTCCATTTCAATCGAATATACCTGAGCACCAGTATTTCAAATGGAGTTTCTGCCTATCTGACCTCCACACACAACCCAGTTACTGGTAAACCGAAAACCTTTGGCAATACTGGTTAACAAACTTTCGGGCTTCTGATGCCACGTAGCGACAGTCAAAGAAACATCAAGTATAGCACAGTTAAGACCAATGACTCAACGTCCTTTTTGAGTCATGGAGGAGTTTTGGCATGTAAAGATAGTCACCCATCCATGGACTAACCGTCATCATCATCATCATCATTTCAGCAGAAGAAGGAGTCCACTGCTGGACATAGGCCTCCCGCATCCAGCAGTTTCCCGCAACCTTCACCAGATCGTCGGTCCACCTTGTCGAGGGCCTACCCACGCTGCGTTTTCCGGTGCGTGGTCGAAACTCGAGAACCCGTCGGCCCCATCGAGCATCGGTCCTACGGGCACTGTTCCCGGCCCACTGCCACTTAAGTGTTGCAATTTTATTGCTAAGTCGGTTACTCTCGTTCTTCTGCGGATCTCCTCATTTAACGCACTAACTTTGGCAAGCGAAAATTGGCCTAATCAGTCGATGAGACCAATTTACGTTTTTTACGGCTCTTATTAGGTACTGAGCCTATACTCAGAGTTCTATACTTTAATATTTTTACTTTCCATTTATATACGAATGGAAAGTATATAGTAAAAGAGCGCAATGTCGCTCACGCCCACGTCAATCAAGTTAAACAAATACGAACTTTGTTTCAATGACTATTAAGATGATTTTAGAGTGACTATCGCAAATTAAAATATTTGAATATGCAGCGTAAACTGAAATTTGTTGTATAGAATTAAAGTTATTTTTTCATAAACTCATATTTCTTGACACTTTTTGAAAATATCGTTAGAACTGAGAACAAACAGATAACAGGGCAATACTACGCCTATCATCCTAGTAGTTCACCTAGAGAATCTCTATATTTTGATTGTTGTTGTGATGATCCCAATGCCGTCACAAGTCTTGAGTCGAATCCAGAACCTTACATAGTCAGTAGTGCCAATATTAATGAATGTGGCATCTAATAGGCTTTACCAATCTATCTGCTGATTTTGGCTAAAATTCGATATTTTTCGTGAAGCGAGTGCCGTCTGACCTTCACAATCCGAAAGCGATGTCGAAACATTGCAGTTAGACCAATTGTTCGACTTTTAAGGGCTTCAACAACCCGTAACGATTGCCATTAGATGTTCGTATGACAACCGAGACCGACGGCTTAACGTGATTTCCGAGGCACGACCAGACCAGTACAAATATTCATATTCACGCGTATAAACTGCGCGGGGATCGAACCGCGCCTCCTTGCGCAGCGGCCGCGTTCGCTACAGCTAACGCCATCGGGACACTAAGTGCTTGTGAGATGCTTGCAAATCAATATTTTATTTATTCTTGCTAATTCGAGGTGAGACAGGCAGTCATCACCAGGGACGGTATCTATCTTGTTCTAGTGATTCAGTTTGACATAATGTCGTCCCCAGGAGGAATATGCGTGCGTTATCAAGTACGGATTGAAATAGATTTGGTTAATTTGGAGCAATGGTGGTACAGAAGTCCTAGCATATAGTCAAAGTTATGGTCATTTTCTCATAAACATAACATAACACAAACAGAAACTTGTTCCTAAATGTAGTCTCATAAATTAAACAATCACCATCTTATTACAAAACAAAATCTAACTTTCGTTTCAGCCTTAACCTTTGAGTCAGACTTTTTGTATTTCGAACTTTATATAGATTTATGTATTAATACAAAAGTAACAATCTAGTACCGAACTAAGCTGTCATTTTTATATAAAGAATTACATTTCTATAACGGTTAGGTTCATAATTCAATAACTATTTGAGTGGTTTAAATCTGCTCTAAACAAAATCTTTGATTTGTAAATCAATCAGATTTAAACCGGCGGCGACCAGAATAAGGGCGTCAAAGTTCAAATCAATCAAAAGTAAATTACATTTGAATTTCATAAATTATATTAACAATTGAAATTTACAATTTACATCGAAATGCAAGGTCGAGCGTGTAAACGCAAGCCAACGCTTTTCTTTACAAAACTATATTATATTATATATATTATATTTATATAAATGTAAATAATTAGCGACCCGCCTCGGCTTCGCAAGGGTGCAATACTGATGCTAAATACATTACAGAAAAACTGTGAATGTATAAAGGGTGTCTCTGACATCGACGCGCAAACGAACACCATGGATCCAGGACATGATTCTGAACCCCCCAGTGGTGGATTTTTTCGTCGGTGTTTGCCTGATTTAAAAAAAAAATAATATGCAGTTCTTTTTTCAAAAAAAAATCAAAATCAAAATCAAAGCATTTATTTCAAATAAACCAGTTACAGGCACTTTTGAATTGTCAGAAGGTCGGTCAGTCAGTAAGGTGAAGCTAGTCGCCCATTCCAAAGAGTAGGTACCTATGGAGAAGAACGGGCAAGAAACTCCATGGACACTCTTTTAAATTATCAAGCTATTGATACAAATATTTGATTACATCATTCATTTTGAAATCAATCATGTGAGAACGATGCAGAAATATATTGTACGCTGAGAGCGTCCATTATGAAAAAAAAAACAACAATTCAGAAATTAAAATACGCCGTAGCAGCTAAGAGATGACCAGTCCCCTCTGACGGCGTCCGTTCACGAACATGACGTATGGATCAGCATCATTCAGCTCAACCATATTGAAGGGAACCTAATGACCCAACACACACGCCACCACCAGCGAGACATTTGAGTGAGCATGACATCCTCTCAACAGCCATAGCACTATCAAGTCAATAAACGACTAACCCAACAAATAGATGCTTTACAGCAAGTAGATCGTGCTCACACGTGTTCCATGCAATTATACAATACTAGGAAATTGAATCTACACAATGCAAAGACAGTTTTGTCCAAGGTTCAGCAGCTCCAACGGTGTTCCCGAATGCTAAGTTTAGCTCCTGTGTAGCTGCACCAGTGCCGAATACCCCTGTCAGCGATGCAATTCCGTAACGTATAATGCCTGGCTACATAGTGTGTACTGGCTTTGAGTTAAAAAAAAAACAAACAATTGCAAATTTAAACTACAAGAGGAAAAATCAAAGAACAATCAGTGTAAGCATGGAAATCGGACGCAGCTCAAGCCCAAGCCTTTTTGTCGTCAATATAATCTTTAACACTATAAAATGCTTTCTGACACAACTTACGTTTAATGAAGGATTTGAATTTATTCAGGCTCAGATCTTGAACCACCTCTGGAAGCCTATTGTAAAAATGTATACATTGGCATCTAAAAGAGCCACCTATTTTCTTGAGCCTTGTTGTAGGTACAATAAATTTGTGCTTGTTCCTAGTATTTATATTATGGACATCACTGTATTTTTTATACAATTTTATATTTTTATGAGCATACAAAAGATTTTCATAAATATATTGGGACGGCACGGTCAGTACATTAATTTCTTTAAATTTTTCTCTGAGAGAGTGTTTGGACTTAATTTATAAATTGCACGAACAGCTCGTTTCTGCAAAACAAATATTGTCTGAATATCAGTGGCATTTCCCCACAACAGAATGCCGTACGACATTACGCTATGGAAATAGCCAAAGTACACTAAACGGGCCGTCTCAATATCAGTCAAATTACGAATTGTTCTAACTGCGTATGCAGCAGAACTTAGTTTTTTTGACAATTTTTCTATATGGGGACCCCATTGAAGCTTAGCATCCAGAGTTATACCCAAGAACACTGTGCTGTCTTCAGATTCCAATTCTTCGCCCTTTATCAACACTTTAGTTTTCACCTGCCTAACGTGAGGAAGAGTAAACTTAATGCATTTGATTTTTTTCTCGTTTAAGAGTAAATTATTAACATTAAACCAGTGGACTACTTTGGAGATCGCGCTATTTACATCATCAGTGACCTGCTGCTGACGTTTAAGTTTAAATAAAAGTGAAGTGTCATCTGCAAACAACACTATATCGTGATTATCCTTTATGAGGTACGGCAGGTCATTAATGTAAATAAGAAACAAAAAGGGACCAAGAATTGACCCCTGTGGGACTCCCATTGTTACTAAAGATCCGGAAGATCTTTTTCCATTAACGTCAACGCTTTGAATCCTACCACTCAAGTAGGATGTAATAAGATCCAATGCAGAGTTCCTGATCCCGTAGTGGCGGAGTTTCCTGATTAACGTCTCGTGAAGAACGCAAGCGAATGCCTTGGACAAATCACAAAAAATGCCCAAGGCATCGCATTTATCCTCCCATGCATTGTAGATATGATATAGAAGTTCAACACCGGCATCAGTAGTTGAACGACCCCTTGTAAAACCGAACACAACACTTAAGCAGTTCTCTTTTGCTCACATTTCCCCTACTACCCACAAAAATTAACAATGTTGTATCCTGGGAGAAGTTACATTTAATAATTTTTTGCATATAAAGAACAACCAGGCATACAGTAGTTCAATATTGAGTGACCTGGACATTCATCAGTCAACAAGCGCCCCAAGCCCTTACCTATCTCATCACAGAACAACACGACATCATTAGTCAAGTTTTGTTTAATATTATTAAGATCGTTAGGATCAAGATTATTGGGACTATTAGCAGAAGGAACTACGACATCAACACAAGGCTGCAGCAAGGTGGTATCACATGATATCAACGAATGATCCAGTGTAAGCACATTCGATGTTAAACCGCACTCACAGTTGGTTTTTTGTGAGTTAACCAGCTCATTCATCGCCAACACATATTCTCTCATTAGGTCTTCTGAGGTATTATACTTATTAGTCATAGAATTAAGTTTATTTTGCAGATGGTCAAGTTCAGATTGCAATGACTCCGTGTCAATGTCGTACCTCCTATTACTTTGCTCTAAGTTATATGAATACATGTCTAATTGTTTCAACAAATTCAATCTTTCTCTGTTTAACTTAACACTTTTTATAAAGTACCTTTGTCTTTTTACCATTTTTTTAGTTTTGACAATGTACTTATTAATTTAGATGTATTTTTTTAATTTATTTTTGCTGGTTACTACCCTCACTGAATTTAATGACTTTGTATCCTTGTCATCAGTCAAATCTATAGTGTAAGAGGGGTTTATTGCAGAAACCATTGTGGGGGCAATAGGCATCAACTCGCTAAATAGACTCTGATTCAGCGCGGCAGTGGTGTTGTTATTGGAAGTCTCGAGTTGTATAATTTGACTTTGAGCCTCATGTAGCTGCTGTTGTAAGAGGTGTTTCTGACAAAGAACTTGTTCATACTCTAAGCTACACTGGCTGAACCCGTCCACAACAAGCTGGAGCCTATCCCGGGCTTCTATGGCATCAGTGTATTGAGTATGTAACTGAGCCATTTCATTTCTCAACTTCTTATTTGCTTCGTGGGCATTGAAGAGGACTCTCTCATTGTCATCGATTTCCTTAAGTAGTTGGTCACAGGACTCCCTCGAAGCCTTTAATAGGCTCAAAGCCTCTTTGAGTTTGGACTCTTGGAGGCGAGCATGGGCACTACGAGTCATGATCATTATTGAAACTAGGTAGGTAAGGAAGTGACAAGAAATTAGAAGTGAGGCGGTAGTTGTGGTAGAAAATAAAGATAATTAGTAAAAATGAAAAATGAGATTTAGATTTAAGTAAATAAAAGATGATTTGAAAGTAGAAGATGACCAATAATCGAGTTTGGTGTAAATAAAAGGGAGTTCTGTCACCAAACCAAAATAAGGTTATGTTTACGTTCAGAGGTCATTGGCATCAATAAGTAGCCTTTCTAAAAGTGAACTACGCAAATTGCTGATTTAAATAAAGCTCGAAAACAAACTAATAGCAAGTAAAATACAAAATATTACCTACACGCGATATCAAGATGACAATGCAAGATTCACTTGTACTGGTAACTGTCAACGATTTATATAGAAAAAAATTACACTCAATACGCACCATGTATGTGAACTTAACACAAAATATACATTACTGTTCTATTAACTTGATGAATAATTGGAAATAGGTCTACAAATCCAGCTAATTTTCAACAACCTTTTTCACTTTAACCGTTCATAATTGCAATAATTTTATAACCCAATAGGATTTTAAAGTAAAAAATAATTAATTCGCTAATTACATAAAAAGCGCAATGTGAACAAAACTCGAAAAAATATCCTATCAGCTGATTTAATAGAGTTCACATCAAGGTTCAACGTCATAACCACAAACACGCGCGGCGGCACGCTTACAGCGTTCAAAGGCCGAGCCGACACATTTTTTTAAACACTGTTATTTCTACAACAGCTCATTAACGATATAGTTACTATCATAATTTTATTAGTGGCCTGCGGTGTAACCTTCTCGCGAAGTTTGCG
Source organism: Sesamia inferens (assembly GCA_037179545.1). Taxonomy (NCBI): domain Eukaryota; kingdom Metazoa; phylum Arthropoda; class Insecta; order Lepidoptera; family Noctuidae; genus Sesamia; species Sesamia inferens. The sequence continues at coordinate 4,832,645 of CM073936.1, read as the reverse complement.
TTACGATGTCATATACACCCTATATAAAACATAGTGGCCCGTCGCCACTCCTGCCGCCCCGACTAATCGCTCCTGCCAGCAATTTTTAAATCCTTACTAATATTATAAATGGGAAAGTGAGTTTGTTTGTTTGTTCCGCTTCCACGCCGTAACTACTGAACCGATTGCTTAGAAATTTTGCAAACGTAAAGTTAAAAGTCAGGACTAAATAATAGGGTACTTTTAATCGCGAAAAAATTTGATATTCCCGAGGGAAATCTAAAAAGCGCGATGTAACCGAACTCCACGCGGGCAAAGCCGCGGGCGGAAAGCTAGTCTGTAATAATAGATATTTATTAAACCAAATTATACTTTAGGTATTAAATTGGATAAGGATTAATGTTGTATTGGTTAAAATCGCTTCGAAATTGGCCGGTATTTGTCGTAAAAAGTAAATGACAAAAAAAAATATTGTGGAATATCCATAAAAGATAGACATACATACATACCATCGCGAACTTTTTATAGACTTTTCAATGTGTAATTTATTTTGATAAAATTGCAAACGCGGAAAAACTGTAATTATTTACGACATCACATTAGAAACCTCAAAAATAATAGTATTTCTCCACAATTTAATGACATAACCTTCCTCTTTAATCACTATTCCCCTTATTTATTTTTGAGGTTTCTACGTCACTTAACTTTAATCATTTTTTATCAATAAAAGCCCTTAAACACTATGCTGTGATTAAAGTTAAGTGATGTGCAAACGTATAAAATGTATGGTTAAACAATCGCTAATCACTTGTTAATTTCAAGCAGGGTTTATGAATAAGGAGGTCTATCTATTAAAAAAAACGAGTGTGCTTATGACCACACGACTGAAGTGAAACTTCTTTCGCTCCATCTATATGTATATATATATATGTATATATATATATATATATATATATGTGTGTACAATATATACATGTATACACCAGTGGCGAAGGGTGAAATTTTGACAAAGGGAAGCCGGTCAAAAAAAAAAAAAAAAACCACTTAAACACTTACCTACTGCAGGATATTTTGTTAGGGAATAAGAGTCAATAAAATAAAAATTTACAAAAATAATAAACTGTTAAAAACCGAACCACACAAATACCGATCCAAAACCAACAAAAATATTAAGCAAAAGTAGTGGCGTGGTTTCTTTGTCTCTTTCTAATAGAGTAGAGGAGAGTACTACAAGCCGCCCGCGAGTAGCCTTATATTTATCAAGTTTTACCGACGGTTAGCGAGCATTAGAAAGAGATGGTCTGACACGCTCTCTCTTTTCGCCGCATAGTAAAACGTTGACATAGGTAAGCTGAAATTCGTCGGCTTCCTTCAAGAGAACTACGAAAAGAATTACGAAAAAATGTGATACTGGCCACTTTGGATTCAGTGGAGAGGCGTGCGAAGAGGCTGATTGGTGACCCTGATTTAACTCGAGTTGGTCTCCAAAGCCTAGAGCACAGGCGTAGAGTAGCCAGCCTTTCGGTGTTCTATAGGATACATTCTGGGGAGTGTGCGAGGGAATTGCACGATTTAATTCCCCCATCTCCGTTCCACCATCGGACGACCCGTCGTACGGCGAGTTTCCACCCTTATGTTGTTAACACCTCAACGATCCGGACGAAGCGTTTCGCCTCGTCCTTTATACCGCGTACATCGAGGGACTGGAACAATCTGCCGGCGGCGGTGTTTCCGTCGGACTACAATTTGAGTGTCTTCAAGGCTAGAGTGAATAGGCTCTTAATAAACTAGTGCGCTTTACCATCAACGATTGCGGTCAAGCGCTGGTTTATATTTTAATAAAAAAAAAAAAAAAAATAAATAAATAAATAAAAAAAAAAAAACTTAGGGTATTGCTAAAAATTACGATTGCTATTGTAAATCGCGCCGGCATTTGATTAATAATACTTTGTTAATGAAATAGAATGTAAATAGTTTTGTATGAATATGGAACTGATTTTTGAAAGGTAACTCGGTGGGAATCGGCTTGTATGGACCCTTCGCCACTGGTATACACATATACATATATTAATTTTCTATAAATATTTAAATTTATTTCATGGTTTCATTGGTAAATTAATATTTTTGCATAGATCTTTTATTTTTATTGAAAACAAAAAAAAACTCGTTGTAGACCTTGTAGTACCAAGCTCGCGCCACGGGCGCCTCTGTGCTTATATCCCCCACTTAACTTCCGTTCGCCTTGCCCGATCACTTTTCGTAACGCTTACGTCACGCGTTCGCCAGCTTACTCCCCAAGTCAAGCGTGCGTAAAGAAGTTTCACTTCAAAAACCGGGTGAAAATCCGTTACGTAGTTTTAAAGATTTAGTCATACAAAGTAACATAGGGAAAGAGGAAGTGACTTTGTTGTTTAATATGTAGTCATTGATGATGCCGATTGTCTTGTTCAGAAACTAAACTAATTTTAAGTTATGTGCATCTTTTTGTTTCTATTTCATTAAGAAAAGGATAAGAAAACAACATATTAATTAGACACAGTAATCCTGTCAAATTACGATACTCCATAGACAGTTTAGACGCGATTATAAACATGAAGACCAAAAATACGTTAATACACGTCAGGCGCTCTCACTTGCGGTTGTAATGTTGGCTGCACTTGCCTATGTTCCAGTTTATTGGTGAATCCGAACGCATTCGGAAGCGGGCAGCACCCACTCCAAAGCTGTCAAAATGACAGTCTATTACTAGCTCTTCGCGTCAAACCTCGATAAGGCCACACGTCTGCGCTCGCGAACTCCTTCATCAAGACGTCACGAGAGACTCCCGAACCTAATTGTTGGTGCATCCTAGGACTGCCGAGACGTCGGGACACAGGTGAATTGTACTGGCATACTTTTGGTGGGCGATAATTTTATGGGCACCCGCTGTCAATCCAGAACCTTCGAAACACAGGGTGTATCTGACATCGTAACGCAAATTTCGCGAAAAGGCTACACCGCATGCCACTAATAAAATTATGATAGTCATTTATGTCGTTAATGAACGGTTACAGAATTCAAAGTGTTTAAAAAAAGTGTCGGCTCGGCCTTTGAACGTTGCAAGCGTGCCGCCGTGAGGAGTTTGTAGGTATGACGTTGATCCCTGATGTGAGCTCTATTAAATCAGCTGATAAGACAGTTTTTCGAGTTTTGTTTTCATTGCGCTTTTTTGTGTAATTAGCGACACAATTGATGCAGTGGCAATAAATATTTGTATGGCCTACAATTAGTTGCTCCAGGTCTGGCTGTTTGTGTATGTGAGTTTATATGTTTGTAAACGCACACACGATACAGGAAAAATTCTTAAAGTGGAGCAAAGTTTAAAAAAAATAATTACTTTAAAATCTTATTGGGTTATAAAAGTATAGCAATTATGAACGGTCTAAAGTGAAAAAAATAAATACATATTTTTTTAAATCATGAAAAAGACGACGAATAATTCCACCACTGGGGGTTCAGAATCATGTACTGGATCCATGGTACTTGTTTGTGCGTCGATGTCAGATATGCCCTTTATACAGTATGTTAAGAAAACCCTGTCCGACCCATAAGGATAATAAAGGTTAGGTAAACACATGACCAAATATAATATAAAATTTTACGTAATCATCATAGTACCAATACAAATAGATTTTGAAATAATCTTTTTTTCCCGCGAATTAATTCCAACTTCCCCGAAATTTGGTCATTTTTTAAAAAGTGACAACACCGGTATTATTATGAGCGAATAGCGATGCGATCACGTGCCGGGTGCCCTGCCGCCCGCCCCCCACGGATGGCTGGTAACGCACATTTATTAAGTTACCTCTTTTTGCGAAATAATGTTTATTTTTTAGGGGGATTTTTTTTTTAAGTTTAGCCCGGTTTTGTATTCATTAGTAGAATCAGTTATCGATACCTAACAACACCTTCACGGGTCGGACAGGGTTTTCTTAACATACTGTATATTGAACCTATGTAAAATCTTAATACAGTCCACTTCTACCATCAAGGATTCATTCTGATCCTTCTAGCGCCATCACGCGGACTAATTTGACAAGTCCAAACGAACATTTTATCTTATGTCCTTTTCTAATTGAAATAGAAAGAAAGAGATGCACTGAACTTAAATTTAGTTTAGTTTATGAACAGAGGAATCGGAAACAATTTTATCACCACTGTTTATAAAAAGAGTTAATGAAAACCTCGTGTTGTTTTCCCTTACGAAGTTTTCATTAACAGTTTCATAAAACCAAAAATATAAAAACATGTCACATCCACGCAAAACGGCTGTCGCTCAGCATTATGCTGTGACTCTATGCAAAGCAGAGCCTAGCGCTGGTTTTGAGCGACAGCCGGCGCCTATGTAAAGACGTCACCCCGTGCCACAAACAATTAAAAGTGGCACCGAGACGGTAGCACAGTAAAAATAAAAATGTAATAGTAAATATGTGTTGCGATGTGTGCCGGTTACGATGCGCCAAATGTTATTGTGTCGGGAGTTTGGTCGTGGAGGGTCTCCAGATCAGTCTCCCTCTGGCGCAGCATCGTTGGTCGTGCTGTTGGATTAACATTGCATCACCTCGCTCAACTGCCGTCTTCCTTCCTATTCACTCAGTTTTTTTAAGTGAATAGGCTTAATTAACTAGCGCGCTTTATCATCAACGATTGCATTACTGCTTACCATTAGGCGGGATTGCAGTCAAGCACTAGTTTATAATGATTAAAATATATATATATATATATAAAGTAAATCCAATTGTAAATGGTGAGAGAACAGTTTCAATAAACACAAACAGGAATATAAAAAATAATAAACAGGATATATAAAAACTACTTTCTTAAAGGGAGGATTGCTTTGCCCCAGCAGTGTGAACGTCATAGGCTGATTACATAAATATTTTTTAATCTACATGGTGTTCCAATGCCGCGCAAAGATCTTTTCTTTCCAACTTCCCTATCTTGTGCGATACCTGGCTTTGTTATAATATTCACAGGGCAAAGATGCATAATAATATTAGTTTTACGATTATTGTACCGGTGTGGATTTGATGCCTGTAAAATTACCCAAAGAGAACTTAGTAAAATGAAAGGATTTATTATTTTTTGCGTATGTGGAGGACTGCAGTCAGATTTGGGCTGGTGCTGCAAAATGGCACCTAGCTAGTTTGGATTCTGTGGAAAGGCTAAGTGGTGACCTAGACTTAGGTAAAAACGGTCTACAAAGCCTGGATCACAGGCGAAGAGTAGCCAGCCTGTCGGTGTTCTATAGGATGCATTTTGGAGAGTGTGCGAGGAAATTATATGATTTAATTCCCTTTCTCCGTTCCATAATCGGACGGGCCGTCATACTGCGAGTATCCACCCTTATGTTGTTGACACCACTACGATCCGGACGAAGCGTTTCGCCTTGCCTTTCATATCGAGGGACTGGTTGACCGGTTGCCATACCAACATCTAATGGCAGTCGTTACGGGTTGTTAGAGCCCTCAAAAGTCCAACAGTTGGTCTAACTGCAATGCTTCGATATCGCCTTCGGGTTATGGAGGTCAGACGTCAATCGCTTCACGGAAAATATCGAAGTTTAGCTAAAAACAGCAGCTAGACTGGTAAAGCGGACCCCAGACTCCAAAGCTGAATAAGCTTTGGATGCGACTGGGATTAACGCTGAGATGATTATGATGATGATGACTCACACAAACAGACATATAAAAGGTAACATACAAGATAACAAAAACGAACACACAAAAACAAAAACACAATTTCGCACGGCTGCAATATGTCTGCCGAAGCATTGTGGATATAAAGGCAATCCAGCCTGTTGGCAATCAACACAACACCGGTGTTGGCACTTCCCCGCACTCCACCACCAAAGAAACTAAACGTATTTTTAAATGATGCTTCAGTTCTAACTAAACGTGTTTTTAAATTAAGTTAATGTTTTAACCGAACTTATATTCCAATTTATTTAAAAATAGCATCCGAAACAACTTTCAAAAGTAAATTTTAACACACACAAGTACCAAAGGACTATCCTCACGCTTCGAACTAGAGTTAATTGCCAGTGCGACAGACGGGCTGCCCATGAGACTAGATCTATTATAAACAGAACAGGTGGGTATGTGCTAGTACTATCGCAATACGGGAACATTTCTAGTGAAATTTCAATCGGGAACGAGCTGCAACAAAAATTTTGAATCCCTGGCGGTTTTGTGGATCACAAAGTAATCCATCTATTGGAAATGTGCGGTCTCAAAATGGAGGATACTTATGAGAAAAAGAACTCACAATATAGAAATATAGCTTACCAAACCCGAATACTGGCATTTATAAATGATTTGCGATTCCCTAGTTCCCTAGTTTCCCGCGGTTTCACTCGTGTAAGTTTTGATTCTGTAAGAATATCGGCACAAAAAGTAACCTTTGTGTTACTTTTGGTTATAAGTCACCTCAGTGCCAAATATCATCCAAATCCCTTCAGTATGACTTGCGTGAAAAAGTAACAAAGAACCATCCATGCATTCTCATAAACTTTAGAAAAGTTAATTTTGGTTAAACAATAGAATTATATTTAATTACTTAAAAATTTCAAAGTTGATACACTCATTTGCAAAAAAAAAAAAAAAACGGGTGGTTTTGATTTTCATATATCTTTAAAAAGATACAATGCAAAAAAGGTTTCAATCGTTTGTACACGTTACTGGCCGGCTCTAAAAATGGATTTAAAAAAGTACGTCCTAAATTCAAATTTTCATTTGATGCTCATTTTTACAGAAAACCCCTTTTTGTCCTACATTTTTGGCGCGAAAATCATGAAGTTAACATCGATTTTCATAACTTTTATCCAATTTTTATCGATTAATTTCATATCCTTGACTGTCAAAGCTTTATTTATTGCTGTTTGGCTGTATCAAAAAGGGTAGATAAAGTGGTAAAAGCTATCAAAATTATCGCGCAGCTTGAAGAGGGTTGCAGCCAATGCTTTGTGGCTAAGAGGCTAAATGCTAGTCGGTCCAAAGGACCTGGCAGCTATATCAGAAGACTAGTTCCGTCGAGAGAAGGCCTGGTTCTGGAAGAAAACCATGTACCCAACCAAGGGATGATCGTTTTCTTGTGAGTCCCGCATTGAGAAATCGCAAATCTTCGTATGTGGATCTTAAGAAGAACCTCCAAGAATTAAGAAATGTGGATATTAATCTATGGACGGTCAGGAGGAGGCTTCTCGTTGCTAATATACGCAGTCACCACCCGGCCCGCGATCCCAAATTACTCTGTGAGCATCGAGTTCACAGGCTTAGGTTCGCTAGAAATTGTAAATCATGGATTCAAGAAGATTGAAATAGGGTTTTGTTCTCTGATGAAGCCAGGATATCTCTTTTCAGTGAAGATCGACGTCGGCGAGTGCTAAAAAAACAAGGAGGATGCTTTGTAGAGGCATGTTTCGAAGAAATCACACCTTATGTTGGGGGCTCTGTTATGTTTTGGGCAGGAATAAATTCAATGGTTCGTACAGAGTTATGTAGTCTTCATTGAAAGCGGCTTACTGACTGGGCATCGATACATAACGGAAGTTCTAATTCCTGATGCACAACCCACATTGGCCGCTCTAGGTGAAGACTCGAATTTTATGGACGACAATGCTCGCGCACACCGATCTCGCAATGTTGAAGCGTATGTGCAAGAGGTCGGCATTCGTCGTTTGGATTGGCCAGCTCGAAGTCCTGACCTCTATCCCATTGAGCATGTATGGGACGTTCTGAAACGGCGTGTGTGAGATCAGTACAACCGGCTCCGAAGACCATCAGATAGCTGAAGAATGTCTGCGATATACTGGCTTGCAAGCCCAGACGAATTCAAACTGTAATTTTAGCTAGAGGGGGGGTCACACTCGATACTAAACATTTATCAGCTTTTAATTTATTAAAGAAAAACAAACAAAAAATCTTTTTTAATTTTAACTTCATGAATATATAATGCACTACTAGCGAACATACACTACTAGCGAGGTTTAGCATTATTTCCCATAAATTGTATCAAAATTTTATGAAATACTGATGAAAACGATTATTTTCTTATTAATTTATTTACCAAATTGTGAGGATAAAACTTTTAAAATGGTTCATTGCTCGGTGGTAGGCCATAACATCGGCCGCCGGCAGAAGTTACCACCCACCAGACAAAGCCTTGCCGCCAAGCGATTTGTCGTGTTCCGGCATGAAGTCTGGTGAAGCCGTTCGGAGGACGGGTCTGAGCAGTTGTGTTGCGATGTGTGCCGGGTGCGATGCGCCTAATGTTGTTGTGGTGGGAGGGTCTTCAGATCAATCTCCCTTTGGCGCAGCATCGCTGGTCGTGTTGTTGGGTTTAACATTGCATCACCTCGCTTAACTGCCGTCTTCCTTCCTATTCGCTCAGTTTTTCTGAGTGAATAGGCTCTTAATAAACTAGCGCGCTTTACCATCAACGATCGCATCACTGCTTACCATCAGGCGGGAATGCGGTCAAGTGCTAGTTTATAATTTAAAAAAAAAAGATGCCCGTTTTTTGCAAATAAGTTTATGTATATGTATATATTAAATATAAACATGACATTAATGGACCTATTTAATAATTGATTAAGCACCTATGTTACTTTTGGGTACAATCAATTATCGCGAGTTATTAAACATTAAATAAATAAATAGCAATATGTTTAAATCAAATTTGGAATATAAATTGGCAATAGATAAGTATTTTAAGTTATTTTTTAACTACAATCGCACGGGTCAGGTAGATACGCCTGTTATTTTCAATCTGTGATTGTGGAACTCGCAACCACCAACTATGTTCCCTACCAAGTTTAACCCCTTTTTTTGTGATGGGAAATCATCATATGACCTCTCCCGCTCTGGACGGAGCGGAAGGGCGTGTCAGACTTTTACTGACTAAATCCCACCTATGTTTCTTCACTTGACTGTGCGTCGGCCAGGGCCACGGTTTCTTTTTTACCAAACTCTCAACCCTGACCGAGGAGGCACCGGTCTTCTCTGGTCCTTATCGGGCAGCGAGCAGCCTACCCGTTTAACCCCTCCAGTTTAACCCCCTCTGCATTCAAAGCAAGAGTGGACAACAGGCATCTTTTAAGCACGCTTTGCATCAGGCGTATTTTAGGTCAAGGGCAGAGGCATCATTATCATGAGTTTGTTTCGGCTATTTCTTCTCAGAGGTAGTCAGTTAGGAAATGCCGGCTTCATCCAGTTAAAAAAAAAAAAAAACATGACGTGTAAAAGTGATCGGTGATCCTACTTGCTTAATAAACGATTTCATTTCATTTCATTTCATCATCATCAAACTTTTATCGTCCCACTGCTGGGCACAGGTCTCTTCTCATACAGAGAAGGATTGAGCGTAATCACCACGCTTGCTCAATGCGGATTGGCGACTTCAGAATTAAAGTCCAGGTTTCCTCAAGATGTTTTCCTTCACCTACAGTCATTGGTGTGCAAAATATACTTAGAAAGTACATACAACTTTAGAAAAGCTACATTGGAACTTGCCTGACCTGGAATCGAACCCGCGCACTCATACTTGAGAGGCTGGTGTTTTAACCACTAGGCCACCACGACTTACTAGTGCAGCACTCAAAAAACTGTAACATTGACGTAGTTTTGAAAGGTTATGGAATAATTTCGCATCAATTAATATATTTATCAGAATAAAAGTACTATCATTTATATTGTAAGAGAAAATGGTTCCGAATTTCATGTTCACAAACTAAATTAATTTTAAGTTCAGCCTACCAGGGCTGCAGATTGTTCAAAAGGTTTAATAATACCATAACCCTGATACAAGCAATCGAATGAAGGATAACGGGTGGGTTTTTGTCAGTAAAAGTCTAACAAATCCGGCCCACCCAGGCCAGGAGAGGTCATATTATGATGATTTCCCAAACATAAAAGGGGGTTCCTCATTATGTTTGTCAGTATGCCAGTGACACCTGACATACTGACACCCTCCACTTTTTCAGAGTAAGTAACTGAAACGATTCCAATCATTTTTACACCATGTTATATTTTTTCCCAAATACATTTAGAATTTATTGCAATGTGGTTACCGTACGCCGCCTCACTTCAGGCGCGGGCAGGCGAACTGGGCTTTCACCACATTTTTTTCGGGACAACCCAGTAAGCTAACAAACTCAAAACTGTGTGGTTTTTCATGATAACTTTATGAAATTTCGAACATAGATTCTTTACTAAAAATACTGGGTCGGGGTTTCGAATGAACAAATAATAACTTTGTATACTATATAATATGTAAAGAAAACCCTGTCCGATCCGTGAAGGTATTGTTAGGTATAGCTAACTGATTCTACTAATGCCCACAAAGCCGGACTAAACTTAAAAAAAAATCCCCCAAAAAAATATTATTTCGCAAAAAGAGGTAACTTAATGCGTGTGCGGTTGACAATCCATACTCGGGCCACGGGGGAAGGACATGCGTCACGTGGTAAAATCGATTATAATAATATCGTCAGAATGGTGTTGTCACTTTTTTAAAATTACCAATTTTCGGGGAAGTTGGAATGAATTCGCGGGGAAAAAGATTATTTCAAAATTCATTAGCACTGTTACTGTGACGATTACGTAAAATTTTATATTATATTTGGTCATGTATTTACCTAACCATAAGGGTCGGACAGGGTTTTCTTTACATACTGTATAAGGTGCTTTTTGATAGCCCCATAACTCTTGGGAGTGAATAAGACCAAATCAATGAATCAACTGGCATGTGAATTATGTTTCAATAATCCCTTAAAGTCACTATTATTAATAAAGGGATAGAAGATAATATTTTAGTTGTAGTAGTAAATCCTGTCAAATAAAGATATTCCATAGGCAGTTTAGACGCGATTATAAATAAACGTGGCTACCAAACATACATCAATTTACGTGAAGCGCTTTCTAAATTAAATATGAAGAAAAAGATGGACTGAACTTAGATTTAATTTAGTTTGTGAACACAAAAATCGGCTCCAATATTGGTTTATTGCGCTACCGTACAGATAACTGATAACTTATCTATACCAACATATAAAGCTGCAGAGTTTGTTTGATTGAACACGCTAATCTCGGAAACTACTGGTCCGATTAGAAAATTATTTTTGCGTTAAATAGTCCATTAATCCAGGAAGACTTTAGACTATATAACATATATAACATCGCGCTGCAATCAATAGAAGCGGAGCATAACTAACTCCACGCGAACGAAATCGCTGGCGGCCGCTAGTATTACATAAGATGAAACAGCAGGAGTAGGTATCTAGGTATACATTTAACGCTGCGCGGTAGAAAGAAAGAGGGGGATATAATTTCTTCGAATATGCCACACCGTCTACGCTCCCTCCATCTTACGAATTTTCGATCAGGTCACTGTTCTCTCTCTATGTCTTACGAATTTTCGTTCAGGTCACGTGTTTAACATTTTTTACCCAGCCCAAAAAAGTACATAACACCTCTAAAGAAAAATCTGAAAATAACTGGTTGTTTGTATCTTCTAAATAATTCAGTCTACCCTTTCGAAATTAGAGGCATATTGTTACAAAAGTTTTACAGAAATAAATTGGTTACAAAGCTATCAAGTAATTTAGCTCACAAAATGGTAGAAAAATAATTAAACACTATTTTCTCTGCCATGTTATACGCTCACGGCAACTAATTGGTAGGGCGACAGACAGCCGGCCCGGGAGAGCATGTGTTACGAGGCTGTGACATCACTGGCAGCGACACGTGTTATGGGAATGCAACATAGGATATAGTACCTACTGGATATAATGAAAATGAATTAACAATGTATTTACTGTTATTTGGGCTGAGATTTACGATAATTATTCCTTATCTGTGAAGTTCCATTACGTGGGACTAAAAATAATGCCTACTTTGTATAGAGATAGACTGGACAATATTTTGGTTTGTTGGGATGGTAAATCTTCAAATGACCTCTCCCGCTCTTGGCGGTGCGCAAGAGCGTGTCAGACTAAAACCCACCCGTGTTTCTTCACTTGCCTGTGCGATGGCCAGGGCCACGGTTTCTTGTGTAATCAACCCGCAACCCTGACCCAGGAGGCATCGGTCATCGTAGACCCCGTCACGATGTGCTGACATCTCTTTGAGGCGAGCGTGAAACACAACGCGCGGTCGACTCGGGCCTGGTCCTTACCGGGCGGCGAACTGCCCTCCGCTCACCGCCCGCAGGCCCACGCCTATTACGGCTGAGAGTTCGGTGTCGTCTCCCGACCAGGGCGTCTTCTGCGGTGGCTAGTGACGTAAGAGCGCTGGGATTCTCGCTGCCTCACGCGCTCCGCCTCCTCCTTTGCTAGCATCACTACTTCGCAGAAGGAGGTGACGGCCTGCCATGTACTTTCGCTGCGAACCATGGCCTGGACCAGGGTTGGACGCGAGAGATCGCCGCCGATCGCCGCTACGAGGACACGGGTGCTCTGCTCAAGCCGGGCAGACCTCCACCATATGCTCCACCGTGTCCTCAGGGCGATTCACACAATGGTGACACCCTGGCGTTTCCTCAGACCTAATACGGAACAGGAACCTCCCGAAACAACCGTGTTCGGTGAAAACCTGCGTCAGGCGGAAGGCGAGGGCGCCGTGGCGCCTCTCTAGCCACTCCTCAAAGAGGGGACTTACCGCTGCTATTGTGGCGTACCCAAGATAGACTGGTCCTTAACAGCTTTGAACAGAGAGCTGTTTGATTCAAAGTTGGTAAGACCCAGTGGGATAATTACGTAACACATTCTCAGTAGCAATATTTTTAATTTTGACAGTTCAACAACATTTATTGCCCTAGAGCCGGAACCAACGGCTTATCGGTAATTCTGAGGCACGAAATGGTCAGGGGTATGTAAAGATGACCCATCCAGAAACCAACCTCGAGAAGTGTAGCATAGCCTTATCGATTGAGTGTTATTGTTTAGCCACGGGCCCCTCCACTAAACCCTTCTTCTTCTTCAGCCTATTGACATAATCCCCACGCTAGGCAGGTGGGTTGGGGATTGCAGTAATTTGATATTCTACCGGAGAAGCGCCGCTGTCCGCTTCCCTGTTGAAAGTTCCTTTAGTCGCCTCTTACAACACCCACGGGAGGTTAAGGGATAGTACTATTCTAAGCCCGGTACCACATGGGGCCCCCCGGTACCACACGAGGCGGCCCGGAACCACACGGGACATGCGCCACATGATGCACCACTAAACACACATCATATAAATTACAGATATAATAAAAGAAAATTTACAAAGAATGACAAAATGGTTCTAACAACTTAAAACGGATAATAATAGAAATGGATACAAAAAGAGGGAAAAAGCACCAACTAACAATGACATGACCTGACCTAAATTTCACACTGACATCCACAAACTATTCTATGAACGAAATTGATTTTTAAAGCTGGCAACGCGAAAAAAATCTGGCCATAATGGACGCATAGTCGATCCAGCTAATCATGATAGATGACCATCACCGGCGTGCGGGGCAGATTGATAGCAGCACATCGAAAACATCATGGCTATAGTTACGGACATAAAACATGGTATTGGGGACAAGGCTATGAATACGGGACGCTTTATGATTCGTGCATGCGAGGTTTTCATTAAAGGTCGTATGTTTGCTGTTATGGTCAAACTTCACTTAGGTACCGTCCATTAAAATTTATGTTTCAGATTGATGTTATTTCAAATAAAAACTTTTTTTACTAAAAAAAACAACCGACTTCCAAAAAACACTACAAAGTGAAAAATAACTAATTTTGGAAGTCGGTGTCTTTGGTTTTTGTATATTAGTTTTTGACACCGACTTCCGAAATTAGTTATTTTTCACTTTTTAGTGTCTTTTGGAAGTCTGTTGTTTCTTTTTTGTTAAAAAAGTTTTTATTTTACACTGTTTAGTTGTGAAAAGTACTGTTCAGCTGCATCCGGTTAGACTGGATGCTGACGCTAAAATACTTAATGAAAAAACTTACAAACGCACTGGTTGCCCATACGATTTTTGAAAGTTACCCTTGATTTCTCTGGTCTTTCACCATCAAACCCTTATCATGGGACCACCTTGGGAATGTCTTCTTTCCAACAGAAAAAGAATTATCAAAATCGGTTCATAAACGACGAAGTTACCCGCGAACAAACATAAAAAAAGCATATATACGGTCGAATTGAGTAACCTCCTCCTTTTTGAAGTCGGTTAATTAAAATAAACATTAACTCAACTTTAATAGTAATTATAATGTAGAAAAGAATAGAAAACTTTTATTTTAGACAGGAGTCCATAAGATTAATAATAACTTTAGTTAACTTCTAATATTAGTAGGATACAGAAACCAAGTAGATTTGTCTTAAGTTTATTTCAAAATTGTAATTTATAAGACGATATATACAAACTTATAAAACTAAATAAATACAAATTACTAAATAAAGCTATTGCCCTAATTAAAACTATTAATAAATTATAATACAGCATCAAAAAATTCTTCGTCATCGCTGTCGACTGGTAATGTACCCAAGAGACTGGCAGCATTGCGGCGTTGAATGGCAATACTTAGCCTCTGGCCAAGGTAAAACCCAGCCTTTGGGTCACGGGAAGTGTCAACAAGCCATTTGGACAGTTCATTAAAAAGGCAAAGAGCACTCGAACCCCACGGCCCAAGAGTTTCAACCCCAAACGGCTCGAAAATATAGTTTGAGGTTTTCTGCAGCCGCAGCAGCAACGCCAGCACAGCATGAAATTGTAATAGGTGAACAAATAAGTTTTCGCCATTTTTTCAACATGAAGACGAGCGTTATCACGTAGGAGAATAATTTTGTCATATTTGCAGTAGTAATGGGCGCGTTTTTCCTCTTCCTTCTATCTTCCTCCAATAATGCTTCCAATTCCGTGTCTTCGTACGATTTCGCTCTTCCACTACGTTCTTTGTCTTCACAGTTTATAAACTTTTGAAACCACTCACGACAACTTCTCTCTCTTAAAACAGCTTTCATCATAAGCTTGTACAAGCTATCGATGGGCCGCAGCTGCAGAAATGACGATTATATTCAGCACAAAACTTGACATTTTTGCACAATAAATATGGGATACTGATGCAGAGTCAAGTGTGTACCAGATGTCCGAACTTACGATATCACATTTTACATCTGAACATTTTCAACGAAACCTCTTAGTGAGGATATCTTTTGTTAAACGGCGGAACTTTATTTGTACACCTAATAATATATATTTATTCTTAACCTTATGTATTTTTAGTACGTAGTAGTGATCTAGGAAACCTTATAGTTTCACTAAGTCTAGCTATCAGTCCGTTCGCGGATAATTTTAGTGAGCGTTGGCACTAGAAAGCTAAAATTTGATACCGATATGTAAGCCGATCACGCCGACAATTAAAACAAAAAATAGGAAAGGCACGTTAAAAGAAATTTAAAAAAAAAACATTTTTCCATAAAAATACTTCATGTTCACTACATTTGTCACACTAACCCTCTTAAAGTCATCAACTTCATAGGTACACTCAAGGGTTCATTACACTTGACCCTAAAACGCCCTGACACGTGTATTGTATGTTACATACAATAAGACCGTCATCTTATACTGTCATTATCAAAGCATGTCTTAAGTTCATGAGGGGCTGACAACGCTTACATTAGATAACATACAGATAAGGGATAAGGTCACAGGACCTTCATTTTCTATTCCCCCTTAGTTGAGTTTAAGAAGGGTTATAAGCCAAAAAGTGATTTGGGGTTGGCTATGCTGTTACTACGGCGTAGCTGCGTGTGCTGTGCTTTCGTGCCTGATGGGCGTATTGTCCGAGGCGGTCAAGTGGTCCGTGGTAGCACAGTTCGGGGAGATAGACCAGTTAGAGGTATATTTCTCCCCGAGTCAAACTCTCACCGAGTTCTACAACTCCCTGAAGCTGAGTGTCGTTATTCTTGACACTGTATTCATCCTCGAAGACTACAATGCCAAGAATGCGGCTTGGCGTTCCTGGCTTACATGAGCTTATCCGGGGCAGGATGATAGAAGAAGACAGGGTGGGGATTTGGCCAGCTTGTGCGGAGTACCGCCGTGTCCTTGTGACACAAATCGGCGATGGTGATCTCCGGCCCTGCATGCATGAACTGACAGGACATACACAGAATATGCACAAGGCTTCTCAAACTGTGTTTCCTCATAAGACCAAATCAGTCATCGATCTACATGGTCTTCATAGGATTTAGCATCATGTCTGAACTTAAAAAAGAGAATGTGGCCTCTGAGTTTGTTTGCTGTCTTTCTTTTGAGACTAGTCAAAAAAGAAAACGCCGAACCTATCTAGTGTATAAAATATGTTTTTAAGCTATTGCATAGCTTCTATCGCGGGCCTTGAGCGCGGGGACCGAATCCAGAAATTCCGTAACGAAAAAACCTCACGCTCCCCACTCCGACGGGCACGGAGGTGTGGCTTGAAGGCCGTACATCGTCTAACGTCGTTTCAGTTCGGCAGTCTTCGGCACGGTATGTTTGTGTGCGTGCGACTACATCTTTTGAAAACAATTTATAGATTTTCAAAAAGAGCATGCATATTGCAGGGCGCGAACTCAGTTCTACACACTTGCCATGTTACTGATAGTCGCGATGTGCTAAACTTGCGACTAATTTTCTCTCTGAAATAGGTCTTCTATAGAGATATGTCATAGACGTCATCGACGTTGTCATGGCTACCTTAAAAACTTTTCATATAATTAATTATTAAGTACTTTTATTCAAATTAATTTAGTAGTGTTTTTATAAAATAGCTTTTTTTTAACGGAAAAGCTAAGATGAATGTCACGCTAATTTTTCATTGGACTTTTAAATTATTTATAGTGTTGTTTACTAAATAAAAGCGGGTGATTTTATAGAGTAAAAAGTGCTCACGCGGCCGTTTTTTCAACTGTTATTGGCGATATCCGCCATTATTGTGAAATATTTTTTTAAAGAATTTCTATAATTTGTTACACGTGTTATTGGCAAAATTGTGGTATCTATCCACAAGGACCAGATCAAGAGTTGAAGTTGAAGTTTTTATTAAATAAAATATTACAGAAAGATGTCGGTGAACAATGTTAATACGCGTACATTTAAGTGTACAAGTTATAATATTGTTATCTCCGAAACGAAACAACGAAGGTTTAATAAAAATATGCTCGTCGGCTTTTTCTGAGGAAGACATTGATGAGGCAAAAAGTTATTGTTTGTTTCTACGAAGACAAGACAAAAACATGTATCGAGGCGTAAGAACAAAAAGCAGAAAGACATAAAATATACGATTACGGTGTTTAAAATCACGGATCCCGAACAATTCCAGTTTTTGTGGCATATGACCTTCACAAATTGCCACCAGTTTGCTTTGACTACGTAGAACGTACGTAAAGAAGTTGATGAAGGATTTATTAATTCTACGGTCAGATGTTAACGCAATCAGAAGTGATTATGTTACTAAAGATCAGCTCGAAAATATTAAATTGATAACAAATAATTCGACACCGACGCCGTTCATCATCAACAACCTTTTTATCGTCCCACTGCTGGGCACAGATCTCCTCTCATACAGAGAAGGATTAAGCGTAATCACCATGCTTGCTCAATGCGGGTTGGCGATTTCAGACTTATAAAGCCCAGGTTTCCTCAAGATGTTTTCCTTCGCCTTCAGTCATTGGTGTCCAAGATATACTTAGAAAGTACATATAACTTTAGAAAAGTTACATTGGTACTTGCCTGACCTGGAATCGAACCCGCGCACTCATACTTGAGAGGCTGGTGTTTTAACCACTAGGCCACCACGTCAAAACAGTGGAGTATATTGAAAAAGAACCTCGGAGTCTTTGAGTATATTTCGTGGTGCTCCCTGTGCGCCGTTTCCGAGTCAACGAAATACCAGTTGGTGGAGTCATAAGGATACTATAGCTGTCTTGCCTGCCCCTCAGTGCCCGGCCGGTCTTGCGATTGCACCGAGACCTTACGGAGGAATTGCCCTATTGTAGAGGAAGTCCGCTTTCTCAAAGGTATCAGTGTTGTTGTGTAATAGTGATCGTTTAGTTCTCACACGGATCGTTCTATGTTAGTTTTCTCATTTTACATGCTTACTGACTCGAGTGAGTTCTTATCGGTCACCACGCTCAAAAAGTGTAACTTGAATTAATATCAAAGAAAAAGAAATACTGCATAAATAAAATAAATAAATAATTATAATTGCATAAATTGATACAAAATGCTATGCAATAGCTTTACCGCGGCAGTCCCCGAGTGCCACACGTCTTTTTTTTTTTTATAATTATAAACTAGTCCTTGACTGCAATCCCGCTTGATGACAAACAGTGATGCAATCGTTGATGGTAAAGCGCGCTAGTTTATTAAGAGCCTATTCACTCAAAAAAACTGAGTGAATAGACGAAAAGAAAAACGGACGAAAGACGGCAGTCGAGCGAGGTGATGCAATGTTAAACCCAAAAACACGAACAACGATGGCCAGGGGGAGATTGATCTGGAGGCCCTCCGAGACCAAACTTCCGACACAACAACATTTGGCGCATCGTACCCAGCACACATCGCAACACAACTGCTCAGATCCGTCCTCCGTACGGCTTCACCAGACATCATGCCGGAACACGACGAATCACTTGGCGGCAAGACTTTATCCGTTAGATGGTATCTGCCGGCAGCCGATGTTATGGCCTACCACCGAGAAAATTGATTGATTGACGTGTAAGTATAGGTATATATAAACCAACCTACTTTCATAATGAATTAATTTATCATGATGGCAGTAATAGTATTACAACATACAACTAATATCGGCTAACGCAACTGAGTACCAGAATTTACAGGGAACAAATTCATCATCTAGAATATACAACTAAAATTGTAAATAACAAAACTAATTTTCACAACATTTCTGCAGCGAAAACGAAATATGCTTACAGTATTTTGCAAAATGTTTAACGTTTAAAAGATACACCCCAAATAAACAAGACTTTTTTTTCTGCTGAACGGATCTGGATGAAATGTGTGGTCCACACATAATACACACATAGTTTCAAGATAATTTTATTCCAGTAGTAAATATGTCTATGTATTATATTTTCATGAGATAATTTCCGACATCCAAGCGGCTGAAGCCGCTGTCGCGCTGTAATCCAGTTGAAAATGGTAGTATAACAATCGACATCGGACACTTAAATCAATGCTTACTAAGAGTATATTTATGTCTAAAAGCACTATTCTCCTGAAGCCGATCAGCGCATGCACAATTATGATTTTCCAAATCAGCGCGAAACGTCGCTGATAAGTGCCGAAAAGTTAATATCTGAATAGTCTTTTTGCGTTTACAACCAGCGCTTGTCGGCAACGAAAATGCTAATTATATTGGCGCTAGTTACACAAATAACATAAATCCACTCTGAATAACTAGAATGATGTGTACAGATGTTAACACATCAAGCTACTCTAATCAGTCAAATTTTTTAAGAGATTTTCAACTTTTTTGGTAAAGCATTATGAAAGCTGCAGAAAATTGACAATTTCGGGCAGTTTGATAGAATTCAATACTCTTTATAATGTACAACATATAAATTATAGAAGAAAATATCAGGTTTTTAGAAAGAGTGACACAAAGGGCGATCTTATCGCTAAGAGTGATTTTTTAACAGAAAACCTTTGGGTGAAATACTAAGGGGAAGGAATACGACGAGAGCTTGATGTGCTATGATTGCACTAAGAAATACAGTTTCTAAAATGGCGAAACTTCTTGCTAATGCTCCATCAAGGCACTTCGTATGTACATATTTGGTCATTAGGCGCTGCAAAAAGCAGCACAGAGGTAATCCTGCTATCGAGTTCGTCTAATGTTTTTGGACTGTAAAGATTGGAGTCGTTGTCGGCCACTGCGAGCGCCGCGATTTTAATCTGGTGCGTCGATGAGTAATGGAAAAGAGTCTAATACCGAAACTGTTATTTTAGGAATACAAGACAAGTATGCAGATAACTTGTTATATTTTATTATGATTCTGGCTATTTTAGAAATCGCATATTCCAGTTTATTAGCGCAGCGGTCAACACGTCTGCCTGCGACGTGGAGGCCCCGGGTTCAATCCCCGGCCAGGTCATGATGGAAAATGATCTTTTCCTGATTGGCCTGGATCATGGATGTTTATCTATATATGTATCTATTATAAAATATAGTATCGTTGAGTTAGTGTCCCATAACACAAGTCTCGAACTTACTTTGGGGCTAGCCCAATCTGTGTGATTTGTCCTTATATATGTATTTATATTTATATTTAATTATTTTCTTGAACATAGTTGTCATTACAGTTGTCGGTATACTGCTCTGGTCAGCTGTGCTAGCTGTGTTTTATGGCAAATAATAAAATTTTATGTTCTGTATTAAGCGTTTCGCCTTATCTTTTATATCGCGTACATAGAAGGACGGGATTAATTTACCTGCGGCGGTCTTTCCATCATCATCATGAACCTTTTTTATCGTCCCACTGCTGGGCACAGGTCTTCTCTCATACTGAGAAGGATTGAGCGTTATCACCACGCTTGCTCAATGCGGGTTGGCGATTTCAGATTTAAAGTCCAGGTTTCCTCAAGATGTTTTCCTTCACCTTGTAATCAGTCATTGGTGTCCAAGATAAACTTAGAAAGTACATATAACTTATAAAATTTACAATGGTACTTGCCTGACTAGGAAAGTTTTTTCTTTAAGTTTCTGCAAGGCTAGAGTGAATACTCTAAGAGACTAGTATATTAAGATATACTAGTGCGCTTTTCATCAACGATAACATCACTGCTTACCATCACGCGGGATCGCGGTCAAGCACTAGATTATGAAGTGAAATAAAAAAAAAATGTCTAGTAGTGTAAAGCAAATTAAATCATGTATTTCTAAATAGACAGCTGTGTTGCTGGTGGGCTCTTCAGCTAGCGAAAGACTTAGGTAGCGGTGAAGGCAGGGAGTTTGCATCCTATATGTGAACTTTTAAAGAAAAACGAATGCCCTTATACATGATTTTTGAGAAAATGTATATAAAAATACATTTGTATGCGTACGCTGCGTAAACGGGTTATCGTTGAAGTGGCTTACGCACACAAATGTATTTCCTGATTTCGCAAGATTCTCCATTGGTGCTCCGCTATTGTAAGCAGAGTAATTTTATATAAATTAAAGCTGTTTTAATAAATGGATTATCCGACACAAAAACATTTTTTAACAAAGTGAACTTTTAGTTCCTGTGATTAACGCATTCAACCAAACAAAGCCTTCAGATTCATAATATTAATTTAAATGTGTAAATACAGGATAGAAAGGAAAAGTTTTTGAGAATTAGTGGAGCGCCGTAAGATTTATACCTCGGAATCCAGGGCAAGTCAATGAATCTTCATATAAATTTTTGAAATGTGTTTTTAACAGCATATAGAAAAATGTTAAAAAAAATATTTTGTCGGATCTCAATTTTTTAATTATTAAAATAAATAATTATTAATTTTTCGGAGTTTTCTTTTATTTTCATTAGTTTAAAGTTATATTTGGAAAAGGAGAACTATTACAAACTTGTCCTTGGGCCTCAAGGGACTGCAGGTACAAAGGTGAGGGGTGGGGGAAATTATAGAAGGGACAACAGCAGCTGTTGGGCATTGTTGACGCGGTCCCTAACAAATTAGTACACGTTGCACCTAGCTAGGCTAAATACGTAGCTATTTTTGTGCGTTTTGAGAAAAAATATTTCAGATTTTTGTTTATTTGCAACTTATGTATATTTATTATTGTGCAGTTCATGCGATAATAGTTAATTACTCAACATAATTGTGTTTTACAAACTTTGCAAATAGTGGCATAGATAGTAAGTATTTGTTTTTTATTTATATTACTCACTTATAAAATATTTTTTTAATACTTAATAGTTTATTCTATAATAAATCGATGATGAAAGTTATAATGTTATAGTAAAATTCAATAACATTATTTACTAATCATTATATGAACGTTAGTTATTAATATTACTAATATTTGTTACAGCTTCTTATCAAAATGAGTGAACCATCGAATAGTGATGATAATCAAAGTAATGATTGCCTTATTTGCGACAAAATCGGATCTAGTTCTCAATTAAGCTCCGAACTAGGAGATATTGTAAAGGTAACTAGAGGAATATCAACGCTGAAAGCTGCTTCTGCAGAAAGAGCGGATGGATTGTCTGAGTATTTAAATACTCGCGAATTTGTCTACGTGCATTCAGTATGCAGACAAAAATATATCAATAAAGGATGTATCAGTGCTCATTTAAAAAAAGCAAACGTCACATCAGTATGTTCTCCACCTAAAAAAATACTGCGCTCTCACCAACAGACCGAGAAATTTATTTTCGAAAACCACCCAAAGGCAAAATACCGCAAAAAGTGTACTCTTCTAAGAGCTTAGAAAGAGTTTTACCAAAGTGTAAGGAGCATATTCTGTTCTTACATGCTTTCACTGGCTGTGACACGACGTCAGCTTTTTTCCAACGTGGCAAAAATGTGTTCGCAAAAAATTTCGAAAAACGGATGGACTTGCAAAATGCTGCGACAGTTTTCAAAAATGAATGCAAAGATGTTAATGACATTTTTAACGCTGGTGTTACATGCACTCTTGCTTTATACGCTGCTAACAAAAAAATAAAAGATTTAAATATATTAAGATATAACTCTTTTTTGAAAGCAACTGCTAAAAATACCTGCGTTAAACTACCGTCTTTGCCACCTACTGCAGATGCCGCTTTTGGACACTTCAAAAGAGTATATCTGCAAATTCAAATATGGCTTGGAAGAGAAATATCACCAGAAGAATGGGGTTGGAAATATGAATGCGGAATACTGATGCCGCAAACAATGACCCAGCTACCCGCTCCAGAAGCCTTACTGAAAATGATTTTTTGCACATGCAAAACAGGATGCGGAGCATCTTGTGGGTGCAGGAAAAGTGGACTAAATTGCACTGTAGCTTGCTTAGAATGCAATGGTAACAGCTGTACAAATCCTTCACCCACAATCCACATCAATGAGATCGATGACGACGACAATAATGAACAATAATGTAGAAATGTATATAGTTGATAATAATTTTATTTTTGTAACTCGTTATTTTTTGATAAATATTAATAAATTGATATTCAAGTTACTATGTATATATAATTTATTAGGTATAAAATTGAAACCTTTACTGTAAACATTTTTTTTTACTCTTGTCCCTCTCATTTTTCAGTAAATTGTTGTTATAAATTGATATAATCGAGATCGGCCATTTTTTTTTTTTTAACTTTTTTATTTGGGCTTTCAACAATGCAGTCGAACAGTTTTTATGAAGATTCATTGACTTGCCCTGGATTCCGAGATTTTACAATTTTTATGCCTTACGGCGCTCCACTAAATGACCGAACAACTACAAAAAAAGAAGTTGCATTCATCGTCAGTCTGTCTGTGTCGACACTTTATGGTGTGCGGTTCTTGTGACGTACCTGAATTGCCCAGAAAAATGGGCTCTTCGTTAACACTACGCGCGGGATGCACAACACACGCTGAACGTTCAGCTACGCCCGCCGAACTTTCGGTCGCGCAACGCACCGCGTGATGTGTCGCTTGCTATGCAAAATACATTAAATGCATTTCAACTGAAAATACCGCCCGAAGGAAGGATAGGCCCTACGCCGAACGCGGCGTAATTGCGGCTGATGTGTCATAGAGTACTTGAAATACACTGTGAACGTATTTAGCCGAACTTTCAGCGACGTACGTTCCGGAGATGTGTCGCGACATTTATGCTCGTGAAACTGCAGGATGCAGCTAGTATGTAATTAAGATAAGCAACAGGAAAAGTCGATCGTCTACCAAAAATGGATAGCATTGTGATTTGCTTTTTTTACTTTATTTTTAAAAGTGTTTTGATGTTAGTGATAGTAGTGCTTGTTGGAGCGCCTGAGTTTTATTACATTTTATTTTTACCATACACAATTATACGACGTCATACACTAAATATCTGCATAATTAAAATCTTTAAATTCACCACATTCCGTTGCGCGAACGCACACGATTTCTACGCCCGGGCGCATGTTGGAGCGTCTGAGTAATTAAATATATCACAAAGTTGTACATGCGAATATGAAGCCGCTCCATTTATAATTTTTATAGAAATTTTTGCATACCGACATCTCACTTGCCTCTAACACTTTGTAACGTTAACATCTCAATTATACCTGGCTATCTTCCTGAACATTTCTCCAGTTTTTTTTTTTTATTTTAATTCCTTCGCGACGTCCTCACTGAGGTCTGGACTGGACATGTGGTCCTACGACCCGGACATGTGGTCCGTAACGAGCCGGATATAATAAAGAAGATATAATCAGCGCCATATAAATCATCGAGAGGTGTACTTCTCTAAGATGACTTCAAGGATATTGTCGAAGGAAAGACTGAGTTCTGGACGATATTTTGTGGTGTAAAACATTTTTTTATTTTAATATCAGCACCCAACACTCGGGCATAATAATTAGGTAATACAAAAAATATATAAGGTCAGTATAATTTGTACGTATATTGTATTGTGTCACATTAAAGTCATAGAACAGTTACTTGTTGGATTGTCATTAGTATTTTAGCCAACAGCGAATATTAAGTATTAAATCATATTAATTACTAGTTAAGTATAATATAGTTAGCATATTTGCTACATACACACATCAAAAGTGTCTAGGGATCAAGCATTTTTATGCGGATTTCTTGAGATTGAGATGTGGCTTTGTAATAAATTTATGATTTTATAAATTTATATGGATCCTTTTTGGTGCATTTCATAATTTGAATCAGGAACTGTGAATCAAATTCGAGTAAAAGATGAAAATCAGCTGTCAATATTTTCCCTATAAAAACATACAACGCATTGAAGACATTATTAGTGCTACTGTTTCCCTACTACTGATTAAAACCAACGTTATTATGGAGCGGCGACGTCATTTAAGCAGGGAAGAAATGCTCAGAGCCGTGGGAATGATAGAAGCTGATTCCCGGCAACGTACTGTGGCTTTAGCTCTGAATACAAGTCAGAGTGTTATCAGTCGACTTTGGACACGTTACCGAAGCACTGGTACCGTGGCTGAGCGCCATGGAGGACGGTATCGCTGTACCACACGGAGACAAGACCGATACATTCAAATCTTAACTCGAAGAGCTCCAACAATAACCGCCATGAAGTTAGCCGTGAGGCTTCATCACTCTTCAGGGAACTTAATTAGCGACCAAACAGTCAGAAACCGCTTGCATGAAGTGAACCTTCATTCCAGAAGACCGCTACGGGTACCACCTATAGCAATGCACAATCGTAGGATTCGATATCAATGGGCTCTTGAACACAGAAATTGGGCAGAAGAACAATGGCGTTTCGTGTGCTTTTCTGATGAGTCTCGTTTTGGTATGAGACCGGATACAAGACGTATACGACACTGGAGAACCCCTGGACGCCAACAGCGATTAAAATCCTGCCAGGAAGTCCATCCTAATAGTGGTGGAACCATCATGGTATGGGCGGGTATTTGGATCGGCGGAAGAACTGAGTTGATTTGGATCAGAGGCAACCTCAACGCTCAAATTTATGCTGAGACGATTGTATCAGACGTCATCGTTCCTCTACAAGTGAAAATCGGTCCCTTATTTCGGTTAATGCATGATAATGCACGACCGCACACCGCAAGAGTTGTAAGACAGACTCTCGCCGCAGCTAACATCAATGTCCTGCCCTGGCCTGCTCAGTCGCCAGACTTGAACCCGATTGAGCATGCATGGGATATGCTACAGAGAAGAGCTCTGCCGAATATGGAGGGTATCCAGTCGCAAGAAGACCTTTTTTTTGTTGTTGCAACGAACATGGGCGGCCATTCCACAGCGTGATTTGGATGAACTCATTTTGAGTATGCCAAACCGATGTTCTTGTGTTGTTAGTGTTCGCGGTAGAAACACGGATTATTAATTGTTTAAGTTACCCAATAAAATTTTAGAGAAAACTGTTATTTCAGTCTTTTTTTCGTACTTTTGTGTTAGTGGTTCAAATGTCAAATATCCCTTTATTAGGAAAATGGCAAATTTCTTTATTAATGCAAAGGTGACTTGGTTTATCGTTACTGTGACAAACGAAAACACTTTATTTGATGAATCCTTAAAGAAAATTTTAATTAATATCAATCAGGAGAAAAGTTATTGCAAAAATATATGTTGATCCCTAGACACTTTTGATGTGTGTATTTAAGCTTAATATAAGTAAATTTAACGCTGTAACTAAATCACGTGTCATCCATTTCACAATCGTAATTGATTTGTAACAAGTATTCTAACGCAATATCATCATATTATTTGAGATTACATTTAAAGTGTATTAGTGAACATTTATTAGTCGTATCAATTGCTACAAATAGGTTCTCTGGGTTGTACATCATTATTAAGTCAGTGTTTAAACACATACTCGTATTCCTGTATCAATTCCAGGTCGACTACACCCGTCTCCCAAAATGACCGACAAAGAGGAAAGGGAATTAATTAAAAAACGTGGCAGTTTTAAGGGCCATCTGACTGCTTTCGTCAACTACCTGGACTCACTCAAGGACAGAGAATTATCTGATTGTAACATATCTGAACTGCAGCTACGTAAGAACAAAATCGAATCATTGTACGAGCAGTATGACGAGGTACAGTTACGGTTAGAATGTGTAGTGGATGACATCAAATTACAGTACTATTGTTCGCGCTGGTTTTATCGATCGGGTCCGATTGCTAGTTAGTCGAGTCGATAGATGCCCGATCGCACGGGCCAGCGCGATTAGTATTGTCTATGGCGGCGCGCGGCCGCCATTGTTAATCACAACGTCTTGCGACCTCGCCGGGAGAAGGTCCGTTGCTTGAACTTGAAATATAACAACGTTTTTGGAACCGCGCGGGCAGCGGTCGTTGCTTGAAAATAACATGGTGTTTAGACCCCGCCGCGAAAGGGCCGTTGCTTGAACTCTTGACGAATAATCTCTCGCACGCGTGGCGTGTTTCGGACGAGTGAATTTCGGAAATTATATATACCACCGGCGCGTTTTGTATAGTTTGCCGCGATTGTTGCCCGTGTTTTGAAGTATTTACTTGAACTATAAAACGTAACAGTGCCGTCTGTAAATTGAGTTGAATTTGAATCGGAAACGTGGTTTCATTGGCGATCTTTGTCGGGCGTGATTGACGCTGCTAAATAACTTCTTACGTTGGTGAGCTTTGGTGCCCTAATAAGGGAACTTTGGAGTGTCGACTTATGGGACAGTCAGCGAATTTGAAGACATCGGACGTGATCGTAATCAACGCGCGCGCGTTGATTCTCCGGACTTCGCTTCGTGATCGAGCACACTGAGTCCCAGGTAAGTCCCGTAGATTTCTTAGTGTGTGATCGGAGATTGATTTTACTTGTGGTGTAAGCCGACCTTGTTTTTTTTTTTTTTTTTTATTAAAATATAAACCAGCGCTTGACCGCAATCCCGCCTGATGGTAAGCAGTGACGCTATCGTTGATGGTAAAGCGCACTAGTTTATTAAGAGCCTATTCACTCTAGCCTTGAAGACACTCAAATTGTAGTCCGACGGAAACACCGCCGCCGGCAGATTGTTCCAGTCCCTCGATGTACGCGGTATAAAGGACGAGGCGAAACGCTTCGTCCGGATCGTTGAGGTGTTAACAACATAAGGGTGGAAACTCGCCGTACGACGGGTCGTCCGATGGTGGAACGGAGATGGGGGAATTAAATCGTGCAATTCCCTCGCACACTCCCCAGAATGTATCCTATAGAACACCGAAAGGCTGGCTACTCTACGCCTGTGCTCTAGGCTTTGGAGACCAACTCGAGTTAAATCAGGGTCACCAATCAGCCTCTTCGCACGCCTCTCCACTGAATCCAAAGTGGCCAGGTGACACTTAGCAGCACCAGCCCAAATGTGGCTGCAGTACTCCACACACGAACGGACCTGTGCTTTGTACAACATTAGAAGCTGCCCTGGTGTGAAGTACTGCCGGACCTTTGCGATTACACCAAGTTTTCTGGCAGCCACCTTGGCCTTGGACTCAATGAACCGCCCAAAGTTTAGGTTCGAGGAAATCTCAACACCCAAAAGCTGAAGGCGGTCGGTACACTCCAAGGATACATTCCGAAAAGTAGGAGCCAAGGTGAACGGGCTCCTTTTGGCGGTGAAGAGACACGCCTGCGTTTTGGCGGCATTGAATGCTACAAGATTGGCATTGCCCCATTCGGAGACTGCCTGAAGTGCAACACTCGTTCGCTCTACCATGGCCTCTCTTTCGGACCGGATTGATTCCCTACTAGCCCGAGCATCCGGCAGGTATCTCTCCACAACTGTGCTGTCATCTGCATACCCATAGATACCGGGCATCAGCAGATCGTTAATATGCAGCAAAAACAGAGTTGCAGAGAGAACAGACCCCTGAGGAACACCGGCATTAGTCGACATGGGCTCAGATGAGCATCCGTCGACAACAACTCGGAGGGACCGTTCAGTCAGGAAGTCTTTTACCCAGCCAGTCAGGCTAGGGGAAATGCCGTACGCTGGAAGCTTACTCAAAAGGCCAGCGTGCCATACCCGGTCGAAGGCCTTCGAGACATCAAGGGAGACAGCAATCGCTTCCCCATTTCTCTCGAGGGCCTCGCCCCACAAGTGAGTGGCATACACTAGTAGGTCCCCAGTTGACCGATTGCGGCGAAACCCGTACTGTCGGTCACTGAGGAGATCGTTACCTTCCAGGTATGCCAAGAGGCGCGAGTTCAATACACGCTCCATAATTTTACAAAGTATGGAGGTGATCGAAATCGGCCGATCGAAATGTTTGTTGAATAAGCCGTGACAAATGCGCGGTAGATGTACGTGCTTTACTGGGGCGCCTACATCTTTGTGGTAGCAGAGCGTGGTTTCTAATTACTAATTTGGGTAATTAGAGTATCATTCCAGTGTTTTGGTAGCCTTCAGAGGCTAATTAGCAAAAATTTGATTTTTTATTTGTTGTTGTCGGTACTCGTAAAATTATATCTCTGACCACCTTCATACATTGTGTGGATCCGATAATTTGCAAAGTAAAAAATGTGAAAACAATTGTAGGTAGATTGTTTTTATTTTTGGTTCATTTCTTTCCGTTCAGAGGAACGGAGTTGGCAAAGGCATGATACGCCATACAGCCAGTTATGTTTACGAGTAATGTTTTGTTATTGTTGACTCGATTATCTTGAGCTACGGATAAATAATTACGAGTTATTTTTGTGACTAATGCTTTGTTATTGTTTTGGTCAACTCGTGTATTGTACGAACCAGATAGTTCGTGTTTGAATGTTTTGATTTAGCTCGTAATTCATAATCGTAATTTTGTTGATTTAGCTCGTAATTTTGTTGAATTATTACATAATTCACAGTAATAATTTTATTCGGTTTGTTTGTTGATTTATTGTGTAATTGGTAGTAATAATTTTGTTTTGCTAATAAGTTTGATCTGTGTCGCACTTAAGTTAGGCCGTTAGCACACTGATATTTTGTATGTATACTTTGTAATATTTTTTATTTGTACATGTTAGTGTTTTGTTTGTAACGGTTGTCCTTACCTTTGGTCCCGACACGGTCTCGCGGAATTTATTGAGTTATTGACGCTTGTTTTTGTTGCTTTCCGCGCGTTCTTTAATTGAATTTAATTGTTAATTTGAATTAAAGGCTTTTATTTGAAATGGCTCCCAATCCGCTTACTAAGACCAAAGCAGAAGTTCAAGCCGCATTGCGTTGGCTCGCGGGTGCGGCTGCCCTGATTGCTCGGCCGGATCGGGTTCAGGCATTGTTGACCAGTTACGAAGGGTTGCCTGCGCGCATGCAAGGGTTGGAGCGACACGTTGTCGACTTCCATGCCTACGTTTTGGAACACCCTCCAGCGGATGAAGCCGTAGTGGAGACCTTTACAAGGGATGTCGACCAGGCGTACGAACTGGCCAACCAAATTACGGAGTCGGCAGAAGGGCTCCTGGCTGCCCGTAGGGGAGAGCCGACTTTGAGCGGGGAGGTTAAACCGACCCCGCCGGTTTTGTTAGGGAGACTGCCCACATTGGAGATTCCCCACTTTGACGGGGACCTCACGGCTTGGATGGGCTTCATCAACCTGTTTGACAGCTTGGTGGACTCCCGGGAGGATTTGTCCCCCAGCCAGAAACTGGCTTATTTGCGCTCCGCCCTCCGCGGAGAAGCCAGTGCAGTGGTCCAGCACCTGATAGTCAGCGATGCTAACTACCAGGTTGCGCGGCAGTTGTTGCTGGACCGCTACCAAAACGTCCGCTTGCTAGCGGACACCCATGTGGCCGCCATTTTGGCCTTACCGGAGGCAACACGGGTTTCCTCACTAAGGAAGGATTTGGTCAACCCGCTCTTGACCGCCGTCCACTCGTTGCGCCGGCTGGATTTGCCGGTCGACCAGTGGTCTTTTCTGCTTCTGCACATCGTCCTAACGAAGTTGCCCGCAGACGTAAAGGGGCGATTTGAGCAAAGGTACGGGGGCAATAGCGCCTCGTACCTCCCCCCCTTCTCGGATTTGCTTCGTTTTTTGGAGGACGAGTGCAGAGTACTGGACCAGCTGACCGACCCCACACCGGGAACGAGCACAGGTCGTCCGGTGGCGGCGAGGGGACAACCCCGCCGCCCGACCAAACAATACTCGGCTGTCCGAAGTGACTCCCCCCCCCCGCACCAGGTAAACGGTGCCGGTATTGCCGGGGGGACGGACATGACGTGCGTGCTTGCGAGAAGTTCGGGGGCCTCCGGACTGCAGGTCGAAGAGCCCTCGCCAAGCAACGCGCCTGGTGCTACATGTGTCTGGGGGACCACCGCCAGTCAGCGTGCACCCAGGCTAAGGTTTGTCCACATTGCAGCGGGAGACATCACGCTCTCCTGTGCTTGAACCGCACTGGTGGCGGGTCCGAACGGGACCCAGATTCCCCGCGCACGGGCGGGGGCCCCAGGGGCGGGGGCCCCAAGGGCGGGGGCCCCACGGGCGGGGGCCCCACGGGCGGGGGCCCCACGCAGGTTGTAGCGGTGGCCGTCGGGGGCTCGGGGAGGCGGGCGGTACGCTGCTCCCCCCCTTGATTGATTACCCTCGACTGGGGCGTTATGTTCCACCGTACGCGGCCCACGGTTATTGGCCCACACCCCGGAGTAGTGTTGGAAGGAGTCTCGATGTTGTGGAGTGGGACCCTCTCGCCTACTGTCGGCGATCCCCTCCGATCTTGTCGACTCAGTTCACCCGGGGTCCAGGGGGGCAATCACCCCCCCCGGGTTTTCATTAATGCCACTGTCGGGCGCAACCCCCCCACTGGAGTTTGTGCTGTTGCCAACAGCCTCCGTGCGTGTTTGGGGCCCCAAAGGTGATTTTGTCACAGTGCGTGCCCTCTTGGATTCAGGGGCCCAGGGTTGCATAATTTCTACTTGGCTCGTCCGACAGTTGAGCTTAAATATTGTGCCGCATAGGGAATCGGTACGGGGCGTTGGAAACCTGCGGATTTCGGATCCGATCGGTCGGGTTTCGTT
Source organism: Sesamia inferens (assembly GCA_037179545.1). Taxonomy (NCBI): domain Eukaryota; kingdom Metazoa; phylum Arthropoda; class Insecta; order Lepidoptera; family Noctuidae; genus Sesamia; species Sesamia inferens. The sequence continues at coordinate 4,800,984 of CM073936.1, read as the reverse complement.
CTCCTTCTCCCCCCACTCCTCCTCAACGCCGAGAATCGGTACTTCGGCGATTGTTTTTGAAACGGTGGTCGGGCCGCTTCCGCAAGTGCGAGTCCCACACGCCGCCGTTAAATTGTCGGCTGGATTGGCTCTGGCTGATCCTCACTTCCACCGACCTGCCCCGGTCCATTTAATGATCGGTGTGAATGTTTCAGGTCGTTTGTTGCGTGGGAGCGAGCGAGTTTTGCAGGCAGCCGGTTTTGTAGCCATATCCACCTCTTTGTTGTTGGGTCATGTAGTAATGGGATCGTTTAGGGACGTCCCAGACCCCCCTTCGGCAGACAGCGACCCCGCTGTTGGTTCTGCCTTGTCGGACATCCTCCAACGCTTTTGGGAGGTTGATTTAGCGCCACGTGCCTGGCGAATTGAACCCCGCAGACTGCGCTTCCCGCGGCTGCGAGGCGCCTGAATTTGTGAATCTCCAGCTGTGGTGGGGTCCACCATGGTTGTTACAGCTGGAGGGTTCTTGGCCCCATACCCCCGCAGTGGTCAGGGCATCTACCCCAGGGGTGCATGTTCACGCCACCGAGACTGTAGCGGCTCCAGATCCGGAGTTTTTGCTTGTGCGCTACAGCTCTTTGGATAAATTGCTCGGCGTCACCGCCTGGATACGGCGTTTCATCCACAACTGTCGTGGCCCTCGTGGCAAATTTGAGTCTCCGGTCCTCTCACCGCAAGAGCGCAATGACGCTCTGTTGTATTGGGTGCGGATTGTTCAAGAGAGTGAATTTGCATCGGAGTTGAAAACCCTCCGTCAACGCACATCCAATCTGAAGGGACCCTTAGGGCGCTTGAATCCCTTCTTGGATGATCAGGGTTTGATGCGTGTCGGAGGTCGGCTTAGAAATGCTAAGCTCCCCTATGGGGCTCGTCATCCATTGTTGCTCCCCAAGAACGGCCCCTTGGTGAAGTTGTTGATCGCAGACCGCCATGTGAAAAATGCACATGCCGGATGCAACGCTCTTACTGCGATCCTCCAACGGGAATTTTGGATTTTGTCTGCGCGGAGAGTGATCCGATATGTTATCTTTCGTTGTCTCCCGTGCTACCGCTTGAAGGCGGACATCGTGCAGCCCCAAATGGGGGATTTGCCTGCCGATCGAGTCACCGAATCGATGCCCTTTGCCGGAGTTGGTACGGATTTTGCGGGACCATCTGTAGTAAAAGCTTCGCGTCTCCGTAACGCTAAGACCGAGAAGGCTTACTTGTGCGTTTTTGTGTGTTTAGCTACTAAAGCGGTCCACCTCGAGGTGGTTAGTGCTCTCACGACAGAGACGTTCGTCGCTGCTCTTGGCAGATTTGTTTCGCGTCGCGGACTGCCGTCCTTAATTCGATCCGACTGTGGGACCAACTTTAAGGGTACCGATCGTTATTTGAAGGAGGTTTGTGATTTTTTAGATAAACATAATGTTGTGATCGGATCCACACTCTCCCGCAGAGGGGTACGATGGCGGTACTCACCGCCGTCCTGCCCCCACTGGGGAGGTATATTTGAAACAATTGTAAAGGCCGCGAAAACTCACCTTCGTCGCGTTATTGGAGATAGTATCCTAACTTTGAGGAGCTCGCGACCGTATTTTGTAAGGTTGAGGCGGTCCTCAACTCGCGTCCGTTATGCCCTTTGTCATCCGACGCGAATGTTTTGGAGGCCCTCACGCCGGGCCATTTCTTGTTAGGTAGACCACTTAACGCCCTGCCTGAATCTCCTTGTTTGGACATTAACTCCGGACGGCTCTCGCGATTTGAATTGCTTCAACAGCTTACGCAGAGTTTTTGGCGCCGTTGGCATCTGGAGTATTTGCACATTTTACAACAGCGCGTTAAGTGGTCAGACAAGACGAACCCACCAAGGGTCGGAGACCTCGTTTTGTTAAAGGACCCAAACCTGCCACCCCTCCGATGGCGTCGTGGACGCATTGTTAAATTGTATCCGGGGTCGGGTGGTGTTCCCAGGTTTGCCGAGGTCCTGGTGGGGGACTCTGTTTTGAGGCGCGCGATCGCCACACTCTCTCGCCTGCCCTTGGATTGAATTGTCGGACCGTTTGTTACTGTCCGGGGCGGGGGGATGTTCGCGCTGGTTTTATCGATCGGGTCCGATTGCTAGTTAGTCGAGTCGATAGATGCCCGATCGCACGGGCCAGCGCGATTAGTATTGTCTATGGCGGCGCGCGGCCGCCATTGTTAATCACAACGTCTTGCGACCTCGCCGGGAGAAGGTCCGTTGCTTGAACTTGAAATATAACAACGTTTTTGGAACCGCGCCGGCAGCGGTCGTTGCTTGAAAATAACAACGTGTTTAGACCCCGCCGCGAAAGGGCCGTTGCTTGAACTCTTGACGAATAATCTCTCGCACGCGTGGCGTGTTTCGGACGAGTGAATTTCGGAAATTATATATACCACCGGCGCGTTTTGTATAGTTTGCCGCGATTGTTGCCCGTGTTTTGAAGTATTTACTTGAACTATAAAACGTAACAGTGCCGTCTGTAAATTGAGTTGAATTTGAATCGGAAACGTGGTTTCATTGGCGATCTTTGTCGGGCGTGATTGACGCTGCTAAATAACTTCTTACGTTGGTGAGCTTTGGTGCCCTAATAAGGGAACTTTGGAGTGTCGACTTATGGGACAGTCAGCGAATTTGAAGACATCGGACGTGATCGTAATCAACGCGCGCGCGTTGATTCTCCGGACTTCGCTTCGTGATCGAGCACACTGAGTCCCAGGTAAGTCCCGTATATTTCTTAGTGTGTGATCGGAGATTGATTTTACTTGTGGTGTAAGCCGACCTTGTTTGTTGAATAAGCCGTGACAAATGCGCGGTAGATGTACGTGCTTTACTGGGGCGCCTACAACTATGAACGTTCTGAGTTTGAGTCTATTTATTATAATCCTTTTCCTCAAAATATGTTATGTGATTTTAACTGGGTAGATAAATCGATGAAAGTGGGAATTAGTGGGTGATACAACAATTGGTTGGAGTATCGCGACACTTTTGCTAGTCTGATCCATAGTAATGATGATATTGACGAAATAAACTAGTTCGATTATTTAAGGTCTTTTTTAGAGGGAAGTGCTAGCGTTGTTATTAAGTCAGTTGAGTTTTCTGCTAGAAACTATTCCGTGGCATGGAAGTTATTACGTGATCGATTCGAGAAGAAAAGATTACTAATTCAGAATCATGTATCTGCGTTGTTCAACATTGAATATAAATAAATAAATAAATATAAATATATACGGACAAATCACACAGATTGAGCTAGCCCCAAAGTAAGTTCGAGACTTGTGTTATGGGATACTAACTCAACGATACTATATTTTATAATAGATACATATATAGATAAACATCCAAGACCCAGGCCAATCAGGAAAAGATCGTTTCCCGTCATGACCTGGCCAACTAAATAAAGATTTACGGGCACTGGAGTCATTGGGCGAGCCTGTCAAACAGTGGGATACACTGTTATTGTATATTGTGACAAGTAAACTTGATCAAAAAACCTATCGTGAGTGGGAGGAGTTCAAAAGTAGGTTAGATAAGGATAGTTCGATTACCTTTGACGTATTTACACAATTTCTACGTACTAGCGCCGACCTAATCGAGACCTTAGAACTAACTCGCGCTAATTGTTCTCAAACAATATGTAAATCAGGGTCCAAGATCAAGTAATGGTAACTACACAGTCTCCTAACGATTCTAGTAAAGAATTAATTTTCTTAAAGGATCCATCGGTTCTAGGTAATTCTTTTAAGAAAGCTACACAATGTTTATATTCGTTAGAGCGTAGATTAAAGACTAAGCCTGCATTTAGTAAAATGTATCATGAGTTTATGTTCGAGTACGAGTAATTAGGTCATATGTCTAAAATTAATAATAACACTGCTTCATATTATTATGGGTATTTTATTCCTGATCACAGAATATTACTTGGGTCGAGCAGCACCACGAAACTTCGTGTTGTTTTTAATGCTAGTTGTCCTACTTCAACGGGTTTGTCTTTTAATGATTTACAAATGGTTGGGCCTACTGTGCAGTCCGACTTTTTTTTTATAGGACAAAATCCACCACACTTCTCCCACCCACTGCAACTCCTGAAAGCCAGAATCAACAGTGGAGACCGCCAGAAAAACGACGAGCAATGAAGCTTGACGAGTCCCGGAGAAACAATTCAACTGTCTTGGGTCCCGCAAAGAAATTAATCAGAAAAGAATAGCGGAGGAGTAAGAAAAAAGATATTTTTTTCCACTTCCCTCCATAATAAGCAGGAGACAGAACAGAATTAGGCCAATCGGTACAAAGGGAAATTATTGCAACTGGGAGAAGCCGAGATTGCCAAGCACCACAATAAAATTTGATTAAGTTAATGGGTCCTAAGTAGGTATGTGCTGTTACAATTGATTCCAATAATTGGTATGGCAAAAGCGCCTGAACGCACGGAAATTGGTTCTAGTTTCTACAAGGTCCGTATAATAAACGACTCCGGATGTAACTTGTACACTATCCAACATAATATTGCGTTCATTCTGCCAAACATTACACTCCCATAAGATGACTGTTCAAATTCACAGTTCGATGTAGAACATTGACACAAAGGCGAAGGAACAAGTTTAAAAGAATACAGTTTACTTTTAAAGTTCTCATCAGGGAAGTGGGCAGCAGCGCTTATTCTATGGAATATCAAATAGTGTCCGACCGAAATTTCGGTTTCGGTTTCGGTTTCGGCAGAGTTTCGGCCAAAAATCAAGTTTCGGTGGCAGTTTCGGTTTCGGCCAAAATAGGCCGAAACTTTTGCCGAAACCGAAACTTGTTTCGAAAGTTTCCGCACGATCGCGTTCGCCTAACTTCGTTTCCCGCGGCAAGATCTCAAAATTGTTTCTGGTCATCCATAACACAAGGGAAAACCTTAATTTGGGTTTCAGGACAATGTATGTGATGTTGTCTCAATTTATATTAAAAAAAATACCAATACATAGTATTTAATGAAACAGTAACTAATTAATAACGTGGTAACTAAAAAATATCTATTAATAACATTTTTATTATTTTGACACATAATAATTATTATTATTTATATATTATTTTGAAACATAATTTCAAATTATTGATTTGATTATTGTGAAATAATTAAAATTTTATTTAAGCTATTTGGACAGCCTCCGTGGCTTAGCGGTAGCGAATGCGGCCGCTGCGCAAGGAGGCGCGGGTTCGATCCCCGCGCAATGCAAATATTTGTATGCATGAATATGAATATTTGCATTGGTCTGGTCGTGCCTCGGAAAGCACGTTAAGCCGTTGGTCCCGGTTGCCATACGAACATCTAGTGGCAGTCGGTACGGGTTGTTAGAGCCCTCAAAAGTCCAACAATTAGTCTAGCTGCAATGCTTCGATATCGCCTTCGGGTTGTGGAGGTCAGACGGCAGTCGCTTCACGGAAAATGTCGAAGTTTCGCCAAAATTTGCAGTTAGGCTGGTAAAGCGGTCCTCAGACTCCAGAGATGGAAAAAGGCTTTGGATGCGACTGTGATTAACGCTGAGATGATGATGATTAAAATTTTACTATGAAAACTTAATTTGTCAAAATAATAAAAATGTTATTTTTTTTTTTAAAATGAACAGACAGCTGTGCTGCTGGGGAGTTTGTTCCGCCACTTCTTCTTCCCAGCGAAAGCACTAGGAAGTGTCGATGGGTGGGCGTTTTGGGGGACTGTCTTATGTAATATTGACGTTCAAAAAGTGCTGATTCTCAGCCTAATTTGAATAAATGACTTTTGATTTTGATTTTGATTTTGTTATTAATAGATACATTTTTTTATAATATGTTAAATAAATGATTACAACAAACTTAATATACTGTGTTGCCATTAATGCAAAATAATAGGTACCTAAAATTCTCCAAATTCTCTCAAATCTCAGTATTTTAAGAAATTTTATACTAAGACACGTGAGTTTCGGTTTCGGTTTCGGTTTCGGCCGAAACTGAAGCCCTGGCCGAAGATTCGGTTTCAGTTTCGGTTTCGGCAGAAAAACCAGTTTCGGTCGGACACTAATATCAAATGACTGCGTTCCTCAACCCGCCTGCCAAGCGTGGAGGTTATGGCGTACCCCCCAATGGCATGAGGGAGGCTTTTGTCCAGCAGTGGATTTCTATAGGCTGAAGAAGAAAAAAATATGTACTTACATATTACTCAAATAACAAGCCTTTTTTATCAAAACAGTAACTAGTTAGATAAATATTCTATCTATGCTCTTTATATATCTAATATATAAAATTCTCGTGTCACGGTGTTCGGCTTTAAACTCCTCCGAAACGGCTCGACCGATTTTGATGAAATTTTTTGTGCTTATCCGGTATCTATGAGAATCGGCCAACATCTATTTTTCATCCCCCTAAATGTTAGGGGTAGTCCACCCCTAAATTTTTTTTTTTAATTTTTTAAACAAAATTTTTAATTTCTATTTTTTTATGATACAACATACAAAAATACATACAATCCCCAATTTTCACCCTTCTACGATCAACCCTTATTTTTTAATAGCCATTTTAGTAATTTAATCTATTATTTATATGGCAAAACAACGTTTGCCGGTCAGCTAGTATTCTTATATATTCTTTTCTATGCTAGTCAAGTCTTCTAACATCATAAATCTTAGAGTCAACGCTTGTTGTAGTCCATCTTTGGCATTTGTTGTTTGTCTTATTTTTGTGTGACGTATTCTTTGAATTTATTTTGATGTTTAACATGCTGCGCTCCATTTCACGTTGACATGTTACTAGCTTATTTTTAACGTTATTGTTGAATATCCACGTTTCCTAAGTTACTTTTTATTTTTATTTGCTAGTTTATACTTTCACTTTTTTTTTCTAATTCATTACTATTAACTACTTATCTTCTGTTTAGAAATAAAAGGCTTTTATGGGAATAAATATGGCAGATGCCATTAACAAACAAATACTATTCTAATGATATAATTATATATCATAATACAATTGTATAATTAAATTTCTTTTCAGTCCAGTCCTATTGAAGATTTCACGGATCAGGATTCTAACTATAGATCCCACAGGGAAATTAAATAATAAATAGTGTAATAAGCTACAATATGTTAAATATTTACCTAAACAGTCATTTACTTGTAAAGTAGGTGTACAAAAATAACTGACCTTTATATTATATCGAAACAACAATTGTGTTATCACCTATACCGATTCAATACTGGTATCACAATTATGGTAAATTTTGGGACGTTACCTAAATATATTGCACGGGCGCTTTTTTATAGCTATCTGAACTTGGTCGGGTTATCTAGGTTTTCGATGCTTCGTCAGTATTATAATTGTTGTTCAATAATTACTGAATTTAATGATATGAAATTTTGCATGTGAATAGTTGAATGAATACACTAATTATTGGCATACATTTTACCATGCAATTCCTTTAGAACGTCGTGATATTTGACTGCTTTGTATATAGTGATCTATTCATGGTAAATTGTCCTATAACTCTTTAATTACCAAAGGAACACAATTGATACTTGGCAATATGTTGCAGACACTTACAAGGTTTGTATAAACGTAAAAATCTAGACCCCAAAGTGCATACTTTAAAAAGTAAGACCTAATAAGCGTATTTTATGTCTATATTTTTATCTCTAAAGCCCTACGATTTCTTCTAAATCTGTTTTTTAAACAAATATAAACAAATTCAAAACATCGTATGTAAAAATCTACAGCTCTCTATATGAAAACGCTTTATATGAAAACTAGCTAATGACCAATCGTTCGCGTAGCGGTTTTTTGAATTTCTCCAAAGTTTTTTTCTTTCAGCGTTCGCCCAGCGGAATCAGTTTTTAGTGAATTTCTCCACAATGGTTGCGTGCACATTTTATTTTTACCGTACACAATTATACGACGTCATACACTAAATATCTGCATAATTAAAATCTTTAAAATCACCACATTCCGTTGCGCGAACGCACACGATTTCTACGCCCGGGCGCATGTTGGAGCGCCTGAGTAATTAAATATAGCACAAAGTTGCACATGCGAATATGAAGCCGCTCCATTTATAATTGTTATAGTATTTATTTGCATACCGACATTTCATCACTTTGTGACGTTAACATCTCAATTACACCTGGCTATCTTCCTGAGCATTTCTCCAGTTTTATTATTTTAATTCCTTCACGACGTCCTCACTGAGGGACATGTGGTCCAACGACCCGGACAGTGGTCCATCGGCTTTACATGTATACCAATAATAGTGAAAATCACCTTTTATTTATTTTATTATTTATGTACACACAATAAAATACATAAGGATAAGACAAAATTAAAATCAAAGTACAAAGGTGCTGCTTATTTCTTAAGAAATTTCTTCCAGCAGACCTGCGAAAGGAGAAGTAAAACAGAAATGTAGGCAATAGAGTGTAAGAACAAAGAGGAAATAAAATATTATTATTATTATTTCTTTTTTTTTTGTTTGGATGGGATATCATCAAGTAACTTTTCCCACTCTGGGCGGAACAGAAGTGCGTGTCAGACTTTTACTGACTTGGGTGAATAAAAGTAGGTTTGAACCCACCCGTGTTCGTTCACTTGCCTGTGCACCAGGGCCACGCTTTCTTAATGCCAATCACCTCAGTTTTCATTAGTGTTGTTGTCCTTGTGATGTTACTAGTATTAAGTAGGTATAGTCAGTTAACAAAGTCACGTGGGGTTTTGTTTACTACCTAAAACTTAAGTTTATCTACCTAAACTGATGGAGTATACATAAGTATTGTTAATTTTCACTAATCAACTTTTATCGTCCTATAGCTGGGCACACGTCTCCTCTTATACAGAGAAGGATTAAGCGTAATCACCACGCTTGCTCAATGTGGGTTGGCGATTTCATACTTAAAGTCCAGGTTTCCTCAAGATGTTTTGCTTCACCTTGATATCGGTGTCCAAGATATACTTAGAAAGTAGATATAACTTAAGTTACAATGGTACTTGCCTGAACTGGAATCGTACACGTGCTCTCATACTTGAGAGGCTGGTGTTTTAACACTAGGCCACCACGACTTAGCATGCCTATGACTGTAGCCACCCGGTGTCAAATCGCACTTGACTGGTTTTGTTTGGAAAGATGTTCACAAGTATGTTTAATATTATGTTAAGAATATATGTTGTTTAAGTTATGGTTGCCTTCCATGCAATCGTAACATAAATTCTCTCCATAATTGCCGATTACTTTTTAATATAATTATATACAGAGGCAATGCAATTGTGTTCAAGGAATCTCCTATTTCAAATATTAAATTAAGGGCCAATATCCTTCCATTGAATATTAGGAAGTAAACAGGTGACACTATCACATTGCTGAATATAAATATCAACGTTGCTATATAGAACCTACGCCATTTGTTAGAAGATGTTGTATTCACACCAGCTTCACTAACACGGTATAAATAATACAAAACTGTTACATAAATAGCAATACTAATTATAACGGGTATAAACAACATCAAAAACATGAAAATAAATATTGCTAGATAACTTAACTTAACTTTCGTGTCGTACAAATTGATAAACAACATAGGAAGGGTAATGAAGAAGTTTGTTACAAAAGGTAGACCCCATGCAAACAAACTACTTTTAAGGTACTTTCTACGAATGTCAAGACTAAAAACTTTTACAAAGTCAACATAAAACATATAACATAACACAAGTAACCAAAAATTAAACGATTGCATACAATACAACTGCATAACTAGTTTTATAACACCCACTTCACTATGCCGGATTGTATCCACAGGAAAAAAAACAATGTCTAAAATCACTAGCATTCTTGTTACAATGACACTGATAAGCACATAGTTCCTGTAATGACGAAACTTTTTTATGAAGAACCACGATGTCACTCCGTACACGGCCGCCACGAGAGTCAGTGTCAAGAAAATACTAGAAATAACTTTATACCCGTAGTCACCAACAAGTTCTTCAATGACTCCTGGGCTGGTATTTCTATGATTCATGGCTGTGTTGGGCGTTGCGTACGCCTGGTAGTATGATGAAGTGTTCAATGACAGTGTCGACCGTCTGATGCAATGAGCAGTGTTACGCGTTCACTTTGTTCCTCGCTACAAAGCGCTGTGATACTGGATCGGTTATTTTGTGAATACAAAACAGGTATGCAAAGTATGAGACTTTCAAGGATACTATACCATTAAAAAAAACTTCTATTAAAAACTAGCATAACCTGTCTTAGTTTACATAGTTATATCATCAGCTCGCAATGTTACTTGGCTTTCGCTTCGCTTCTTTCACATCATTTTTTTCTTTTTGCTTAGCTCGTAATGGTTTTAGCGTGATGTTAAATAGCCTGCTTTTAGAATGGAAAAATGGGCTACCATATGCAAAACTGTTGTTCAAATCCGACCTTATTTTTTTTATAATAATAAATAATAATAATAATTTATTTATTTAAAGACAACAATGGTCCAGTGGTTACTAACTTATCTACTAAGGGTTAGTAACACTTAAAAACTAATCATGCCTGCCGCACAAGCATTGCTAACCAGTGCCTAAGCACCGGCGCATCGTACTTGTCGGCCATGGCTTGTAGGATGTTGTTAGCGCTGGTCCTAGTTCTACCTAGCAACGGGGCTGCCTTTTTCCCCATGATGGCATGAAAGTCATCAACCCGCGCCAAAGCGAACATTGCCGGACGCACTGCAGTACCTAGGTAACTCTAACAGCACCCTAAAACCATTATTGTATTGGTCGCGCAGGGCGTCTAGAGCCTTCCGTACAGTTAACCCTGATGGTAAGCAGTCAAGCAACCGTTGATGTTGCGTGCTGGTCTATTAAGAGCCTACTCAATCTAGCCTTAAAGGCACTTACGTTGTAGTCAGACGGAAACACCGCCGTTGGTAAATTGTTTCAGGCCCTGGACGTATAAAGTACTAGCTTTCCGCCCGCGGTTTCGCCCACGTGGAATTCGGTTATTATATCACACTTTTTAGATTTCCCCCGGGAATATATTTTTTTTTTTCAATAAAAGCTAGCCCTGTGTTCTTTCTCAGGGTCTAAAGATTGTCTGTGCCAAATTTCATCAAAATCGATCGATAGGTTTAAGCGGGAAAGCGTAACAGGCTTTGGAAACCGTTTTGAACCAAATCTGTCGCCAATTAGCCTCTTTGGACGCCTCTCTACCGCAACCAAAGTAGCCAGGTAGTATTTTGAAGCACCTACCCAAATGTGGCAACAGTACTTCACACACGAACGGACCTGTGCTTTGTATGACATTAGAAGCTGTCCTAGTGTGATTAGCGCTATAAAATTAAATTAAAATACATTTATTTCAGATATCTTGGATCCATACACTTTAACATAATTGCACACTTTAATATAACATAAAATTTAAATAAAATAATATAATAACATTAAAAATAAAAAAAATCACAAGTCATAAATAATTTACCTACTAATTTAATACCCTTAAATAAATTTATAAACAAGTGCACATAATCATGTACAATCGTTACCGGACGCAGCTGGCCACGTGCCTGCTACAGCACTGTCGTATCTACGGACAGTCAATCCTTTCAGCAATCATCGACAGAACTGTATTGGAGCTGTCCCGCACCCTGCGCACCAAGGACGCGCACCGCTTGCGCATTGCGCATTGCTATGAAAGAGAAAAACACTTAAACCCTTCGGTGTTGTTATTATTAATCGTCATCTGTCTAGCCTTCTCACAACTATGTTGGGGTCGGCTCCCAGTCAACCGGAATCAGCTGAATTCCAGTCATTTATATGGAGCAGTGGTTTAGGTAGGTCCAATTTCGAAAAAGAGGTGTCTCGTCGAATCCAGTTCGGGAAGCTACGCTACATCTTCTCGTCGTCCAAGATACCACAGTGTCTCAAGACTAAAGTCTTTGACCAGTGTGTGTTGCCAGTGATGACGTACGGAACAGAGACGTGTTCGCTCACAATGGGTCTCATACAAAGGCTCAGAGTCACACAAAAAGAAATGGAAAGACCTATGCTCGTAGTTTCTCTGTGCGATCGAATCAGAAATGAGATCTGCAAAAGAACCAAAATCACCGATATAGCTATTCGAGTCGCTAAAATTAAGTGGCAGTACGCAGGGCACATTGCTCGTAGAACCGATGACCGACGGGGCAGTAAGGTTCTGGAGTGGCGGCCACTTACTGGAAGACGCAGCGTAGGAAGGCCCCCAACAAGGTGGACCGATGACCTGGTGAAGGTCACTTCCCAGTTACTGGGATACTAATACGATACCCCTTGGTTCTCGGTAGTAAGCCATAACATCGGCTGCAGGTAGAAGTTACTACCCACCAGACAAAGTCTTGCCGCCAAGCGATTCGTCATGTTCCAGAATGATGTCTGGTGAAGCCTTACGGAGGACGGGTCTTAGCAGTTGCATTGTGTGCCGGGTATGATGCTTTTGTAGATATAAAGGTCGACGGGGTTCGTGGCACCGTGGTAAAAAAAAATATTTTAAAGGAAAGATGTTGTTCGGTGAAAAGTTTATATTGAAGTAAGCGCTAAGGTAAACAAGGCTTTCAAATAAAATAAAAATAGAATAGAATACAATGAAAATAATAAAACGTGCCAGTAGGCTCTAAGGCCTGGTTTACACAGCTGAGATTAGGCATAATCTACAACAGATGCACCGAATGTTGTTGTCTTTAGATCAATCGCCTTCAGGCTAAACATTGCATCACCTCGCTCAACTGCCGTCTTCCTTCCCATTCGCTCAGTTTTTATTTAAGTGAATAGGTTCTCAATAAACTAGTGCGCTTTACCATCAACGATTGCATCACTGCTCAGGCGGGATTGCTAGCACTAGTCTATAATTATATACTAGTTTATTTTCCGTGTGGATCGGTCATAGAATAGTACAAACCCATATCCTCCCGTGGATGTCGTAAGAGTTGACTAAAGGAACTCTCACCAAGAAAACGGGCAGCAGCGCTTCTCTGGAATACCAAATTACAGCGATCCTCAACCCGCCTGCCAACCGTGGGGATTATGGCATTGCCCCCCAATGGAAGCCTTTGTCCAGCAGTGGACCTCTATAGGCTGAGAAAAAGACTATTTTATAATAATTATAATACTAAAACTGGTGATCAAATTTGATGACTAGTAACGACTCTTAAAGATTTACGAATAACAAGCCGTACGGAGGACGGGTCTGAGCAGTTGTGTTGCGATGTTTGCCGGGTACGATGCGCCTAATGTTGTTGTGTTGGGAGTTTGGTCGTAGAGGGTCTTCAGATTAATCTCCCTTTGGCGCAGCATCGTTGGTCATGTTGTTGGGTTTAACATTGCATCACCTCGCTCAACTGCCATCTTCCTTCCTATTCGCTCAGTTTTTCTGAGTGGATAGGCTCTTAATAAACTAGCGCGCTTTACCATCAACGATCGCATCACTGCTTACCATCAGGCGGGATTGCGGTCAAGCGCTTATAATTTATAATATAGCGCTAGTTTATAATTATAAAAAAAAAAAAGGAATAACAGCCAGAATCAGCGGCTTGACGCTTGTCGTGCTTTCCGAAGCACGGAGAGGTCTTTGTATGTAATGATGGTCACCCATCCGTAGACCAACCGCGGCAAGCGAAACTCACCCTGATCAATCAACCTGTGCGACTTTTATTATTATTATACAAGGCACGGTTGCGTAGTGGTTAAGCTATTGACTGCTGCTCTGCATGTCAGTTTCATGTCCTTCGACTGAATTTCATATCGTTTTATTTAGTAACAGTAACTTAACGCAAACATATATTTATTTTATTTTTGTTACGTCAAAGAATGAAGTTATCAACACATTTTATTTTAAGACTACCTACAAGTTGGTTCGGAATTCATACTAAAATTTTGCTGCATTGTAGTGTTCAGTTAAAGGAAAATTTGTTTTTAAAATGTCAAAAAGGTTGTGAAAAGTAAAGTCTGACCATTTTTGTTACGTTTGTGGTGAACTTACTATATCTAAGAAAGGATATCCCATAACGGAATCTCTGAAATAAGCATATCTTCGTTATTTCCAAATTTCGGTCCCTCACCAGGACAAAAAATGGGCTTCTCACGTTTTTCTGTGAAAGATGTAGAAAAACGCAAAGCTCCTGGACTGGAGGTGAAAGATTGTTGGAATTTCAATACGCTAATGATATGGAGGGACCATCCAACCACGGAAATGACTGTTACTTCGGTCTCACTAATACATCACACAATCAGAAGAACAGAGATAAAATTATATATGCAGATGTCCTTCGGTTACGAAACCTATCTACAGCTCAAACAAGCAACAAGTTCTAGAATCTGCTGGTTGTTCCCGCACAACATTGATGACCAACACGGTATCTGAAGAAAATCAAATTCAAAGTGACACAAGTTCAGATGAATTGGTTGATTATTACAAAATTTTCAACAAATGGGTGTCAGCATTTCTCTGAAACTTCATTTCCTTCATTCGCACCTTGATTTCTTCCCTAAAAACCTCGGAGAATTCAAACATGGAGAGTGTTTTCATGAGGATTTGAAATTTTTTGAACAAAATTATCAAGGGTGCTGGGACGAAGCCATGTCAGGTGATTATTGCTGATCTGTTATAAAAGAGACAGGCTCAAATAAACACAAGAAAAAAACGAAAGCAACAATTTTTTTTTGTAATATTTTTGTGGGAATTATTTTGTAAATCATAAATAATAAATATTTTGGAAACGTGACGTGTTGGAACTTTTTCAAATATTTTTTTAAACTCAGTGCATCTTAAATAATAAGAAATAAACACATTTCATTTCAAGGACAAAAACCGTGTGAACTAGTGTTATTTGTTCCGATTCTGGCTGTTTATGTATGCGACTTGTAAACGCACCCATAATACAGAAAAAAATCCTAGAATATTTTTTTAATAGATAACATTTATATAATATCAATTATAACAATTTCTAACTAGCCACATTATCCATTTCGCAGTACGAACCCAGCTGAAACCGTCAAAGTAAGAATTGTCACGGTTCAGATCAGGGCTTATCTGCCGGATCGAACCGGGCCGAGCCTGTCAGGAACCGGCGGCGACCGGATAGAACCGGATCCAACATTCTGCTTTGATTGATAGCTTTTAATTTGATAGCTATCGTCGTTTATCGACTGTATGCGATGGAAAACATTGGGTTGGATATTTTGTAGTTTATTTTGATATTGAGTTAGTACTGGAAAATAATAACGCATGTTGAAATATGATTGAATATAACTATAAAATGTTTTTTTTTTATTTTGTATGTTCCTAAATCACGTTCACAAACTAAATTAATTTTAAATTCAGTTCATTTTTTTCTTTCTATTTCATTAAGAAAAGGATAGAAGATAACATATCAATGTTAGTTTAGAATTTATATCAGAAAATATTTCAATTGGTTGATTGTTTTTTTTTTTAGTTTTGTACGACAATCTGATAAACTAATAAAAGTCATAGAACATTATCCATTATACTGTTAGCAATTAACCCCCTTTTTCATAAACGTTACTTAAAGTTATCTAGTGATTAGCGATTGGTTAACCATACATTTTAGACGTTTGCACGTCACCTAACTTCAGTCATCGTTTATGAATTAACCCCCTAAACACTGTGGTGGTATTCATAAACGATGATTAAAGTCTTGCCGCCAAGCGATTTGTCGTGTTCCGGCATGATGTCTGGTGAAGCTGTACGGAGGACGGGTCTGAGCGGTTGTGTTGCGATGTGTGCTGGGTACGATGCGCCAAATGTTGTTGTGTTGGGAGTTTGATGGTGGAGGGTCTTCAGATCAGTCTCCCTTTGGCGCAGCATCGTTGGTCGTGTTGTTGGATTTAACATTGCATCACCTCGCTCAACTACCGTCTTCCTTCCTATTCACTCAGTTTTTCTGAGTGAATAGGCTCTTAATAAACTAGCGCGCTTTACCATCAACGATCGCATTCCTGCTTACCATCAGGCGGGATTGTAGTCAAGTGCTAGTTTACAATTATTAAAAAAAAAGTGACGTTAAAAGGTCAAAAATAAATGGTTAAAGAATCGCTAAGCACTAGTTAACTTTAAGCAATGTTTATGAATAAGGGGAAGAGTCTTGAGAGATGTTTGATGCCAATAATTCTGTATAGACCACGATATAGAAGATACTTTTTACTCGGATGCTGTGAAAAGCTCTTCAATAATACGAGTCTCTTATGATGCGAAACTGCGGACAACAGAAAATATTTTTTTCAAAGAATTTGCTCACAAATTTTGGCCAAAGAATTTGCTCGCAAATTTTTCCACAATTACCTTTATAAAAAGCTAAATCTTTTTACCTCAAACATTCCTGCTATCCATTACCTGCCCCATAGATATTCAGTAGTCCCCTGTCCCTTAACACACCATCGGAGCCCCCCAACTTTTCCTCGGCTGACAATGTATGACGTCATGTGCTAACAGGATAACCCGCGTCCCGTGGGCGTAGGATATATCAAGGTATCAACATACTAGGTAAAAAGTGACGAAGTTTTAATGGTTTTCTGGCGGGTATTTATGCATAGCGACAGTCTCATTAGGTTATATTAATGAAGAATAGATTGGTTTAATGATAGAACGTCCAGTGTCCTACCAGCAGGACTTTGCGTTCTACCGGTAGGACCTAATGTTTTTGAATATATGAGGCTTTCTAAGCCTGCAAGCAGGACGAAATTAACTCATATGCATAGTGCGTCTCTTACTAATTCAGCGAATTTTTGAAGCGTGTCTCTATAATCAGTCTATCCAAAATGGCGGCGAGTATAACACGTGGCGTCCGCGTCCGCGTCAAAGCCACATATTTTGGCGAAAATGAAAGAAGAAAGAAAGAAAGAAACTACATTTATTCAGCACAGACTTAAAGACACACAATACATCTAGCATAAACATACATCAGGTAGCAACAAAATAAAAAATAAATAAATAAAAAACTAAACAAAAAGTAAAAAATCCCTGTTTAAAAATAGCACCAAAGTGTGCCTCGCGGCTGCACCAAAAAGGTCTAGTTCAGCAAAAATGCCAGACAACTAATGCCTGACGCTGGTTTTCAACTGAACCTGATGTGAGGTGAGGTGACGGATGTAAATCAGTTTTATATGAACAGCATAACGCGTGTATGCATACTTAAATAAAAATAAATACGTGTTATATAAAACGAAATGATTACGAGTATGTACAAAGATAGTGTGAGATTGACTAATATTTCTAAAAACTAATAATAAATAAACTACGAAAATAAATACTGACAAATATAGGTAATGATAGACTTTTTTAATTATATGTTTAAAACAGGATATGTACTTAAACATATAATTACAATCACAGATTAAAAATATATAAAATCCAATCAAATAATTCAAAAAAAAATTAAAATAATAACAAATTGAATGGAGAAATCAAACAAAACAAAATCAAATAAAATCCAATGCAACACTGATACATACTGCCAGGATAAGTACATAAATTATATGAATGAGACATTCAGTGCGACCCATGTCTTCCTTCCTTTGAGCTTCTGTGAGGTACTGCCGTAAACGTTATGTAAAGACGACTATGGTGTTAATTGCTCTAATTGGTGTTGGAAGGAGAAATGATGGCCTGAACACGTGGAGTCGCAAACATTTTGGTGATAACTATGATATTAGTTGTTGGGGTATCATAAGAAAAGTAGAAAACAACTATGCCAGAGTATATTGGGAAATTGACAAAAAACAGCAAAAAGCGAGCTACTTTTGCAAGTCATGTGGTCGTAGATGTGTTTTATGTTCTCCGCAAACAGGAAGAAACTGTTTCATTTACCACATCACCAATGGAATACCTGAATATTTTTTTATTAAATAAAAATTTCACTTACTTTCTTTCATATTCAAGTTTATTTTTTATCCCCGTAATCTCAAGGAGCACCCGCGTCTATTTTAGATATTTTAGGTATGTATCTAGAACTAGACACATTTTTGTCACCTCTAATTTTATGACTCATGAAAATCAAGTACTGCTAGAAGGACAGCCTCTGATATCCATAGATGATCCACAAAATATTAAGTGCTGTCAGAACGCACGCCCGATGGATAGTCCTTCCGGAAGCTTCTTCCAGTAAGACCAAGGCTTGGACGTTCTATCATTAAATAAAATGATATTGCAAAAAATCCAGCACCCTAATTGCGTAACACATAATTACTATCAATTGAAATCATTTTGAAGCGTATTGGTAATCCATTGCATTGCCGTATGTTCGAAAAATTTGTCGGTTCAACAACGTGAAGAAAGCAATGAATATAATTGAACTATCAAAAATGAACTCCATTCTTACTGATAGTGTATTACGCAAATTATTTATTTTTTTATAAATTATAAACTAGTGCTGA
Source organism: Sesamia inferens (assembly GCA_037179545.1). Lineage (NCBI taxonomy): Eukaryota > Metazoa > Arthropoda > Insecta > Lepidoptera > Noctuidae > Sesamia > Sesamia inferens. Next base: position 4,782,545 of record CM073936.1, on the reverse strand, counting down.
TACGGTCGCCGAAGGAGAGGAGCCAGAGACGTCGGATATTTTTTCTTATTTTAAACATTATAAACTAGCGCTCGACCGCGGTCAAGCAAGCGCGGGATCGCAGGAAAGCGCGCCAGTTTATAAAGAGCATATTCAATCTATCCTTGAAGACTCTCAAATCGTAGTCCGACGGAAACACCGCCGCTAGAAAATTGTTGCAGCCCCGCGATATACGCAGTATATTCGTTCGGATCGTAGTGGTGTCAACAACGTAAGTGTGGAAACTCGCCGTACGACGCGCGTCGGGACGTCCGATGATGGAACGGAGATGCGAGAATAAAATCAAGCAATTCCCTCGCAATTACCCGGCTCGTTACGTAAATTATTTACTGATTAAATCCTTTACTGTACAAGCAGTTCGGCTATGGAACGACTTGCCCGTGTTCGTAAGGCGTGCTCAAAGTCTGTTCACTTTTAAAACTAATGTAAAAAAGCACTACCTCTGTATTAAAATATATCATTATATCTTATTTGCTTTTGTATGGTGTTTATTTATTTGATGTGTATATTTATTTAAAATTGTATGATATATATATTCTATTATCTATGTAAACCCTACCTACATTGTTTCTCTCTCCTTCCCCTTAGTCAGTATTCCATCCAAAGATTGTCTGTAAAAGATTGCTTCTAGAGATAAGACCGCCCATTGCGTCATCATTTGTAAAATCTTTATATTTATGTTCTGTGATCTATATGGTGTACATAATAAAGAGTATTCCATTGTATTTTAAAACATTCCATTCTATTCCATTCTAAGAATCAAAAGAAAAATATGCAATCCCGCTTAAAGCAGTGATGTAATCATTGATGATGAAGCGCGTTGTTTATTAAGAGCCTATTCACTCAAAAAAACTGAGTGAATAGGAAGAAATGCGGCAGTTGAGCGAAGTGATGCAATGTTAAACCAAACAACACTAGTAACGATGTTGCGCCAGAGGGAGATTGATCTGAAGACCCTCCACGACCAAATTTCCGACACAACACCATATTAGGCGCATCGTACCCGGCACACATCGCAACACATCTGCTTAGACCCGTCTTCCGTACGGCTTCACCAGACATCATGAGAAAAGCCGAAACACGACGAATCGTTTGGCGGCAAGACTTTATCTGGTGGGTATTTGATAGGTAACTTCTGCTGGCAGCCGATGTTATGGCCTACCACCGAGAAAAAAAAACTGTCATCCTCTCACTGAAAAGTTGGGTGAAGTGGGCCTGGAGTGAGCTACCTATCATTCCAACTAATGCCAGAGATTGAGACTGTTGACATCGTTCACTTTAAACTCACTTTACCTAACAACTTTTTACGATGTGAGTTTTACAGAATCTATCATCATCATAATAATTTCAGACGAAAGACGTCCACTACTGGACATAGTCCCTCCCGCATCCAGCGGTTTCCTGCGACCTTCACCAGGTCGTCGGTTTACCGTATCGGGAGCTTACCCACGCTGCGTCTTTCGGTGCGTGGTCGCCTCTCGAGAACCCGTCAGCCCCATCGGGCCTGAGAGAATCGATCGGCTGGTGTTAAAATTAATTATAAGTTCTTAATAAAATTTTCTTATTACTTTTAATTGTTAAATTTCTTAGAATAAGTGTTCATTAAAACAGACTTTGAGTCTATCTTCCCATTTCTTGTCCCGTACCTCTATAGAAAAAACGGAATCCTAATGAGATTACTTCATTATCTGTCTGTCTATCTGTCAAAACCCTTTTTCTTAGTATCACATGAAGTTATCTAGTTGAAATTATTATCAAATACTTAACGCTCCAATTCCTTGAAGGAGTCAAAAAAATCAATGCATTCTAAAGATACCGTCGTCTATCTTTCGTTTATGCCGCATATTTTAACTCTCAGAGGAATCAAAACCTATAGAAGGCTTCCCGGTGACCTATAACCATGAGATTTAGAAGAATCAATGCCATGTAGAATTAAAGATAAAATCCGAAAACCGTAAATTTGTAGCTCCAACCTACACGAATGGATAACTCGCTCACCGGTTTTTCCGTACCGTATCATGATAGGTAAGTTACGGAACCAACGGACCACGGGTCCGGCTCGCACTTGACCGATGTTTATTATCATCATCATCATCATCATCATCATCATCATCAATCACCTTTTTTTATCGTCCCCCTGCTGTACACAGGCCTACTCTCATACAGAGAAGGATTGAGCGTAAACACCACGCTTGCTCAATGATGGTTGGCGATTTCAGACTTAAAGTCCAGGATTCCTCAAGATGTTTTCCTTTAACTTGTAGTCAGTCATTGGTGTCTAAGATATACTTAAAAAGTACATATAACTTAGAAAAGTTACATTGGTGGTAGGCCATCGGCCGCCGGCAGAAGTTACCACCCACCAGACAAAGCCTTGCCGCCAAGCGATTTGTCGTGTTCCGGCATGATGTCTGGTGAAGCCGTACGGAGGACGGGTCTGAGCAGTTGTGTTGCGATGTGTGCCAGGTGCGATGCGCCTAGTGTTGTTGTGTTGGGAGTTTGGTCGTGGAGGGTCTTCAGATCAATCCCCCTTTGGCGCAGCATCGTTGGTCGTGTTGTTGGGTTTAACATTACATCACCTCGCTCAACTGCCGTCTTCCTTCCTATTCGCTCAGTTTTTCTGAGTGAATAGGCTCTTAATAAACTAGCGCGCTTTACCATCAACGATCGCACCACTGCTTACCATCAGGCGGGATTGTGGTCAAGCGCTAGTTTATAATTATTAAAAAAAAAACTTGCCTGACCTGGAATCGAATCCGCACACTCATACTTGAGAGGCTGGTGTTTTAACCACTATGCCACCACGACTTCATTGTATTTATAATATGTCGTACAAATGTAATTCCAATAACCTATTGAAAAAAAAATACACGTAATTTTATTCCATATAGTTTCTTACACATTCATAAAGCGTTTCCTTTTATAATAACTTGTTTACTCCTATTTGCTTGGAAATGCTCGGTGACCACCTCAAAGGGTTGCTATTCCTTTGAGTACCAGCATGGACTAGCAAGAACTCCGGCATAATAATGTATTGCCTTTGAGTGTTACAGAGTATACACCAATCCACTTACTGCTAAATACCCGGCACGATTTTGTTCTAGGGCAGAATGAGGTTATAGTATTGAGATTGGTGCCGATTCAGTTGTTTACAAAGTACCTATATTTAATTTCAATGCATCTTGTCTTTTCTATTTCATTATGAAAAGGACAGATGATAAAAATTAGTTCAGTCCTACGAAATTGATATATTCCATAGACAGTGTGACGGTAATGTGCCTACCAAGAGAGATTTTAAGCAAGATTCAAGTGGACTGTATTTAGAATAGCAATATATTAAGAAACTATAAGCAAATATGCGATAGAAAGAAGCCTTCGGAGTATATTCCTCTGATTAAGGTTCTAAAGCGGCAAACCACTTCCCTCCAACCTTCATTCAGATGCGGAGTTCGTAGACCACGAGACCAGATCACGGGAAGACGCACGTCGACACAATTCACTGGCAGACTCCCTAACTTTGAATTTGGAGGCCTAATTACCCCTGGGAGTTACTTTAAATACTTAAATTTGGTGACCGTTAAAATAATGTGGCCATGACTCGCTCGCTTTCCAGTTCGATAGGAATTGCGTTCGTCACGCCGTTCGGTGATCGGCGGAATAAGGCGGTCCATTATGGTCGCGTTCCGTTTACTTTGAATTTTCGGCCGCGTTCACCGCCGATAGACACAACAGATAGTTTAGACGTGCTTAAAACATGGCGACATGACATGGTGACATGACGTTAGAAAAATACGTAAATTGACAGGACTAAAGTAATTTTTATGTTCTATCCTTTTCTTAATGAGAATAATTGATTGATTGTTTCTAATCATCTACAAGGTTTGTCATATGAGTAGACTGAAGACCTACTTACAGTAAGTAAATAAATTTAAAAATAAATTTAGGAACAAGCCGCTAGTATTTAGTTTAGTTTGGGAACACGCCGCTATTATTTAGTTTAGTTTGGGAACAAGCCGCTATTATTTAGATCAGTTTGGGAACAAGCCGCTAATATTTAGTTTAGTTTGGGAACAAGCCGCTATTATTTAGTTTGGTTTGGGAACAAGCCGCTATTATTTAGTTTAGTTTGGGAACAAGCCGCTATTATTTAGATCAGTTTGGGAACAAGCCGCTAATATTTAGTTTAGTTTGGGAACAAGCCGCTATTATTTAGTTTGGTTTGGGAACAAGCCGCTATTATTTAGCTCAATTTGGGAACAAGCCGCTATTATTTAGTTTAGTTTGGGAACAAGCCGCTATTATTTAGTTTAGTTTGGGAACAAGCCGCTATTATTTAGTTTAGTTTGGGAACAAGCCGCTATTATTTAGTTTAGTTTGGGAACAAGCCGCTATTATTTAGTTTAGTTTGGGAACAAGCCGCTATTATTTAGTTTAGTTTGGGAACAAGCCGCTATTATTTAGTTTGGTTTGGGAACAAGCCGCTATTATTTAGTTCAATTTGGGAACAAGCCGCTATTATTTAGTTTAGTTTGGGAACAAGCCGCTATTATTTAGTTTAGTTTGGGAACAAGCCGCTATTATTTAGTTTAGTTTGGGAACAAGCCGCTAATATTTAGTTTAGTTTGGGAACAAGCCGCTATTATTTAGTTTGGTTTGGGAACAAGCCGCTATTATTTATTTTTTTTTATTTTATTTTATTTATTAGGGACAAAAAACAGTTACATGTTACAATGTTAACAATCTAGATAATGTATAATTCAGTAAACAAACATATAACCCACACCAATGTCCACGGAATCACTTTGTTTGTACAAGACATAAGGAAACGGACGTATACAGAAGGAGACAGTGAGAAAGTAACGAATGACAAAACTAATGATAAAACTAAACCCTAAAAATCACACAAACAAATACAAGACAGCGTGCCCCGTCCAGATATGGTCCATGGGCACAATCACGTCACATCAAACATCAGCAAGAAACAGTAAGAGTTAAGGATTACCAGAAAGTAAATCAATAGCCATTTTTCTGAACTCGCTCTGGTTAAGAGCGAAAATATCTAAATTTGCAAAATAGGAATTATAAATTTCCAATAATCGGCGAAGAGGAGCCCTCTCCCCAGCATTTGTTCTACATTGCTCTGTGTAGAACAAGCGGGTTGCTCGTACTTCACGCCTACTTGCAATTCTAGGTACCACATAACATATTTCATTTACAAGCTCCAAACAATCAAACCTGTTGTTGCATATGCCAAACAGCATCATAACCATAAGCAGTGTACGCCTGTGCTCCAAGCTTAATATTTTGTACCGATTTATCAGATCCGCATAGGAAATCCTAGTGTGGTAACACTTATAATGTGTGGTGCGAAGAAATTTTTTCTGTACCATTTCTAGTCTGTGCTTATACTTTCCGTAAAATGGGCTCCAAATGGGCACCGCGTATTCTAACTGAGAACGGACTAACGTTTTATATAGAAAGAGGAAAGTGGAAGTCTTTTTAAATTCTTTACAAGATCGCATTACAAAACCATACATTTGATAGGCTCTATTAATTATGTTGTCAATATGGATGTCAAAATGTAACTTACTATCAAGAAGTACTCCAAGATCACGTGTGCAATCGGTTCTGTTTAAATTTATGTCACCCAGCGTGTAGGGAAAAATTATACTTGTTTTGTTTTTGGTAAAAGAAATATAATGACATTTTGGCAAACTGAGGTGAAGTTTATTTCTAAGACAATATTGCGAAAGTCTGCATAGATCATCTTGTAATAGGACACAGTCTTGCATACTTGTGCAGGATTTAAAAATTTTGATGTCATCAGCGTACATAAGGAATTTAGAGTTAACTATACAGGACTTTATGTCGTTAATGAACAAGATAAACAATAAAGGACCCAAGACCGAACCCTGGGGCACCCCGGATTCTACAACTGCGTATTCAGACTCGTGTCCATTGATGACAACTTTCTGTGTTCTGTGGAAAATGTACGAAACAAACCATCTGAGCAGACTTCCCCTAATGCCGTTGAAGGCAATCTTGTCTAAAAGCAATTTATGGTCCACCTTATCAAAAGCCTTCTGAAAATCAGTATAGACAGCATCAACCTGCGTGCCTTTGTCCATATTTTGGAATAAAAAGTTTGTAAAAATCATTAAGTTAGTGGTGGTAGATCGCGACTGAACAAAGCCATGCTGTTCGGGAAGAATGTGATGTCTAAGGTGTGGAAACAAATTGATGTGCACCAATCCCTCGAAAAGCTTCGACAATGTGGATAGAATTGAAATAGGGCGATAATTTTCCACGTTGGCTTTATCACCACTTTTATAGATTGGAGTAACAAACGCTCTTTTCCACATGCATGGAAATACCCCCTCATTTAAACATTTGTTGAACAGGATATGTAGCGGAACACAGATTTGTTGTGCTGTGTGCCTAAAAAATGTTGGTGGCAGACCATCAGGACCAGGCCCCTTATTTAAATCCAAGGACAACAATGACTTAAGCACATCACATTTATCAAGAAAAATATAGGGAATACAGGGTGACTTCTCATCAAGGATATCGGGAGGTATCCAGCTCTTAGGGTCGAAGGTTGAAGGCTCGTGCACAGACTTGAAGAATGTGGAAAACAATGAACATATCTCACTAGGGCAACTAGAAGATTTATCCTTGTAGTACATGTTTGCTGGTAGACTGGAACCTCTCCTATGGTTGGAGATGTACGACCAAAAGTGCCTGACATTAAGCGGGATGCTATCTTCAACCGCTTTCATGTATTGAGTGTAACGCTGAGCCGACAGCTGTTTGAACTGTTTACGATAAGCAGAGAACCTTTCGTAATCTGAAAGGTTTTGCTGTTTTTTCCATTTTATCCAAGCTCGTTCTTTGTTTTTGAAGATTTTAATAAGCGGAGCGTTAAACCAAGTGGGAAAGCCAGATGTCCTAGGTCTTTTGAGCGGGACGTGTGCACGAACTATGCCATACAGATATTCATAAAAAGTATCCACTGCTTTTTCACTGGAGAGATTTAAGAGAAGCATATCCCAATTCGTCTTTTCTAATTCAATATTAATTTCCACATAGTTAGCTTTATAATAATTATATTTTTTAGTAGACTGGCGCTTCATTGGTTTATAATTTGTTTCAAGTAAAGTCAGACCTGAAAATGGGGGATGGTGACGATCAGGCGGAAGCAGTGAGATGTCAGCCTGTATTTGGCAATCTGTGTTACTAATGAGCAAGTCTAAGATACGGAAGTCTAAGAAATCAAATCAAATAAACCCCGGGAAATATTGTTTTGCGGCCGAGTAGACAAATTACCGGTAACAGGCCATTCTATTTCGGGTAGATTATAATCGCCCGCTAGGAAAAATGATTCAGTGCACGGATCAGTGAGAACGTCTTCTAACACGCGTAAATGAGATAAATAAATGTCCTCCTGTGTGCGAGGAGGTATATAGGCAGCGCCAATTATATGGTGTTTATCGGAGCGCGAAGCAGACATCTTAATAATAACATATTCGATACCAGTGACAGGACGCGTTAACAGTCGTATGGGCCGAAGCTCGCGCAGAACGGCTATCAGAACCCCTCCACCCTCGCGCTTGTTTGAAGCAGCCCGGTCCCGATCATCTCTGAACACTAAATAGCGTTGATCTATAAATTCACTATCCATAATATTCGGTGTTAGCCATGTCTCAGTTAATATAATTATGTCGAACGAAAAAGAAAGAATATTAGTGTAAAGTGTGTGTAATTTGGTGCGAATTCCTCTACAGTTCTGATAAAAAAAAGATAAATTGTTTTTATGCATTGTTTCTAGTCAGATGATAACAGAGTAAACATCGAACAAAGTAGGCAAAACTATTTACGGTTGTGGGTATTTGAAAGTTTGGAGACTGGTCGAAACGGGAAATGGTATAGAATGCAATATAACAATAATAATAGAAGTGATATGATTTAAAATACAATGGTTTATGTGATAATTCTGCGACATTGATAGACAAGTTGAAATGACTTAAGGTAAATAGAGAGGTAACAATTTGTGCATACATTTTTTTTGAGCAAAATGTTGATCCACCAACGTAGGTACATGCATAACAAAAGAATAGTTTATTCATTCTGTTTATATTGAGAGATTTTACTGACATCAGATTATAAAAGTGTAAACATTGAACAAGGTAGGCAATACCGATTACGGTTATAGGTATTTGAAAACATGGAGACCGGACGAAACGGCATGTGGTATAGAATACAATGTTACAATAACGATATAAGTGATATGATACAATGTAGGGACGACAGCAGGTTAAGCCACCCCAAACCGCCAGACATTCCCAATCAACCTCGAGCCTTATTGCTTCAGAGATAAAGTTGAAAATCCAATAAGGAAGTCTGACAGACCGTAGCAGCTCGATGTGCCGTCGTCCGTACAATGGTTTACGTGACAATTTTGCGATAATAAATAGAAGGGTAACAATATGCGCATACATTTTTCTAGAACAGATTGATAATCCACCTACGTAGGTACATGCATAACAAGAAAATAGTTTATACATTCTGTTTATATTGAGCGATTTTACCGACATCGTTTTGGCAACGTACTGCAAATGTTTTAGATGTATCAGTTGCTTTAATAAGAATGGTAGCATTTTTAATCCACACATATTTGATACCACACTTGCTAGCAAGCTCACGACATTCGCGAAATAAGTTTTTATTATATAAAGTGAGATGCTCGTTAATATATATTTTATGTGATGTACCTGATATACCGATTTGGTTAGATGTCACATTTTTCGTTAAACGGTAGGCACTTAATATATTGTTACGGAGATCACGTGAGGCCAATTTAACAATAACATTTTTAGGACGGTTACTTTCCTGAGTACGAGCATGAGGAACACGGTGAATGGCCAGGATGTCTTGACGCGGGATCGAACACTTAATGGCAGTACCAATACTTTGTATGAGCCCGGAGAGGTCTTCATCTCGTTTCTCTGGTAGGTTACAAATTTCGATGTTGTTGAGACGGGCCTGTTGCTCCAGCGATTCAATTTTCTGCTCGAGACTGTGAAGCTTATCGTTCATGTTGCAGAACGAAGACGTCCGAGTGGCAATCTCTGTGACTTGCTTCTTCAGATCTTCAACTTCACTGGTGTGAAATTGTAGTGAGTCTTCGAATTGGGATATTTGTGCCTTGAAGGACGAATGTTCTTTGCGCAGAGTATTAATGTCTTGTTTGATCTCAAGTGATGTAGTTCTGAGATCATTAAGCTCAACTTTAATTGTGTTTATAATATCCTTATTGATTTGAGATAGCTTTTCGTCCAATTCACAGCGAAAATCCTTAAATGCATCAGAGATTTCACGAGCCACCGCCGAAGAATCCAAATTGCAGGTAGACATAACGCAGTCGCACTCCGGTCTCTGCTTCCGTTTTCGTAACGTGATACTAGATTCTTTAGATTCACCAGCACATGACAAGTCAGGGGTGGAATTCGTTTTTTTAGGTGATGGCATATTTGCAGAGTTTGCTCAAAATAACCGTAACTACTGAGAAATGATACACTGCACACAATAGTGGACCGTCCGCGCACTAAGATAGGGTTCAGTTTTCACTGGCAATGTTGAATACTAGTCTTGTTAAACGATATAGTCTCTGACACCAAGACGACACGTCCGTCACCTTACGCATACCGCGCAGCAATGTGAATTTAGTTCAATTTGGGAACAAGCCGCTATTATTTAGTTTAGTTTGGGAACAAGCCGCTATTATTTAGTTTAGTTTGGGAACAAGCCGCTATTATTTAGTTCAATTTGGGAACAAGCCGCTATTATTTAGTTTAGTTTGGGAACAAGCCGCTATTATTTAGTTTAGTTTGGGAACAAGCCGCTATTATTTAGTTTAGTTTGGGAACAAGCCGCTATTATTTAGTTTAGTTTGGGAACAAGCCGCTATTATTTAGTTTAGTTTGGGAACAAGCCGCTATTATTTAGTTCAATTTGGGAACAAGCCGCTATTATTTAGTTTAGTTTGGGAACAAGCCGCTATTATTTAGTTTAGTTTGGGAACAAGCCGCTATTATTTAGTTTAGTTTGGGAACAAGCCGCTATTATTTAGTTTAGTTTGGGAACAAGCCGCTATTATTTAGTTTAGTTTGGGAACAAGCCGCTATTATTTAGTTTAGTTTGGGAACAAGCCGCTATTATTTAGTTTAGTTTGGGAACAAGCCGCTATTATTTAGTTTAGTTTGGGAACAAGCCGCTATTATTTAGTTTAGTTTGGGAACAAGCCGCTATTATTTAGTTCAATTTGGGAACAAGCCGCTATTATTTAGTTTAGTTTGGGAACAAGCCGCTATTATTTAGTTTAGTTTGGGAACAAGCCGCTATTATTTAGTTTAGTTTGGGAACAAGCCGCTATTATTTAGTTCAATTTGGGAACAAGCCGCTATTATTTAGTTTAGTTTGGGAACAAGCCGCTATTATTTAGTTTAGTTTGGGAACAAGCCGCTATTATTTAGTTCAATTTGGGAACAAGCCGCTATTATTTAGTTTAGTTTGGGAACAAGCCGCTATTATTTAGTTTAGTTTGGGAACAAGCCGCTATTATTTAGTTCAATTTGGGAACAAGCCGCTATTATTTAGTTTAGTTTGGGAACAAGCCGCTATTATTTAGTTTAGTTTGGGAACAAGCCGCTATTATTTAGTTTAGTTTGGGAACAAGCCGCTATTATTTAGTTCAATTTGGGAACAAGCCGCTATTATTTAGTTTAGTTTGGGAACAAGCCGCTATTATTTAGTTTAGTTTGGGAACAAGCCGCTATTATTTAGTTCAATTTGGGAACAAGCCGCTATTATTTAGTTTAGTTTGGGAACAAGCCGCTATTATTTAGTTTAGTTTGGGAACAAGCTGCTATTATTTAGTTCAATTTGGGAACAAGCCGCTATTATTTAGTTTAGTTTGGGAACAAGCCGCTATTATTTAGTTTAGTTTGGGAACAAGCCGCTATTATTTAGTTCAATTTGGGAACAAGCCGCTATTATTTAGTTTAGTTTGGGAACAAGCCGCTATTATTTAGTTTAGTTTGGGAACAAGCCGCTATTATTTAGTTTAGTTTGGGAACAAGCCGCTATTATTTAGTTTAGTTTGGGAACAAGCCGCTATTATTTAGTTTAGTTTGGGAACAAGCCGCTATTATTTAGTTTAGTTTGGGAACAAGCCGCTATTATTTAGTTTAGTTTGGGAACAAGCCGCTATTATTTAGTTTAGTTTGGGAACAAGCCGCTATTATTTAGTTTAGTTTGGGAACAAGCCGCTATTATTTAGTTTAGTTTGGGAACAAGCCGCTATTATTTAGTTTAGTTTGGGAACAAGCCGCTATTATTTAGTTCAATTTGGGAACAAGCCGCTATTATTTAGTTTAGTTTGGGAACAAGCCGCTATTATTTAGTTTAGTTTGGGAACAAGCCGCTATTATTTAGTTTAGTTTGGGAACAAGCCGCTATTATTTAGTTCAATTTGGGAACAAGCCGCTATTATTTAGTTTAGTTTGGGAACAAGCCGCTATTATTTAGTTTAGTTTGGGAACAAGCCGCTATTATTTAGTTTAGTTTGGGAACAAGCCGCTATTATTAGTTTACTTTGGGAACAAGTCGCTATTATTAGTTTAGTTTGGGAACAAGCCGATTTTATTCGGTGGCATGTATTTATTGGAACCTCTTATCATAGTAAGGAGGTGAGGTAAGAATCGTAGTGGTGTTAACAATTATAATTAAAAAAAAAAAAATAGGATATCATACCTCAACGATACTATATTTATAATAGAAACGTACATAAATATAGATAAACATTCAAAACCCAGGCCAATCAGGAAATATCGTTTTGCATCATGACCTGGCCGGGGATCGAACCTGGGGCCCCCACGTCGCAGGCAAGCATATTGACCGCTGAACCACGGAGGACTACGACGTGGACGATTATCCGCGCCTCCTCTTTTATAACGCGTACATCGAAGGACTGGAACAATTTGCCACCGGCGATGTTTCCGTCGGACTACAATTTATTTGAGTGTCTTCAAGGCTAGAGTGAATAGGTTCTTAGTAAACTAGCGCGCTTTGCCAAGAACGATTGCATCACAGCTTACCATCAGGCGGGATTGTAGTCAATCACTGGTTTATAATTTATAAAAAAATAATCCTATTTCATGCTTCTAAAACTACTATTGAACACAATACATACACAACAACAGGTAACAATTCGATCGACTCGTGTGACCACAATTTAGTTTCTTAAAAAATGCATGGACTGTTTGTTGGGCGGAAATGTATTGCAACGCATTTATTGGAAACGTCTTAGGCACACCACAGCGCGCCCGCCGCCGGTGGTTCAGAGCGATCGGCTAGTAATTTTTACCTCTGTTAGGTATGTTTTGCGAATCGAACGGGGTAACTGACATTTTGAATAACTGTAGATTTTTAGACCATTTTCTATTTTTATTAGTTCTTGTTTGTTTACAGGGACAAACAGTACCTACTCCCGTACTTGTTAACACTGCTTTTTGAAAACGTAACAAAAAATCCTAAATCCTATTCTCGGCGGTACAGAAGTCTTGCCGCTAAGCGATTCGTCGTGTTCCGGCATGGTGAAGCCGTACGGAGGACGGGTCGGAGCATTTGTGTTGCAAAGTGTGCCGGGTGCGATGCGCCAAATGTTTTTGTGTCGGGAGTTTGGTCTTGGAGGGTCCCCATATCAATCTCCTTCTGGCGCAGCATCGTTGGTCGTGTTGTTGGGTATAACATTGCATCATCTCGCTCAACTGCTGTCTTCCTTCCTATTCACTCAGTTTTTTTTTTGTGAATAGGCTCAATAAATTAGCGCGCTTTACCATCAACGATTGCATCACTGCTTACCATCAGGCGGGATTGCGGTCAAGCACTAGTTTATAATTATTAAAAAAAAAAGTAAAAGTTTGTGAGTATGGATGAATGGATGTTTGTTACTCCTCACAAAAACTACTCAACGGATTTGGATAAAACTTCAGGCACACAGTTGAAGTTGACTAAAAAAAACTAACTAATCCGTCAGAAGACGAATACGACAGCGCGTTGAAAACTCGTGTGACATCACTGCACGCTACACTTTTTAGCGAGGAGTGACGTCACCAGCCACTACTCCTGATCTTTGATGCCTTTTATATTTGTAAATTTTTATTGATTTAATGAAACAAAATATACGTATCCATTATTTTTCTATAATCTGAATGACGTACTAAATAGAATCATTTTTTTTACCCATGAAACATCCCTATTATGATCCCGATATTTCTACGGGATCGAATCTTAAGCAAGTTCAACCGCGTGGTACAGTCAGTTACTTGTATTTATAAAATCAAATCGCATCATCTTTATTGTGCACTATAGCTATACATCATAAATACAAGTCTTAAATAATTAAAATAAGTGTGGCTATGTTCCACCGTTGAGGCATACCTACAATAATATAATACAAATCGGAAGTTAAAACAATTAGTAATTTTAGTCTCGTACTAAAAGAGCATCGATGAAATTTCTTGCTGACTCTTCTCCATTATCATCATCATCAACATTTGCATCGTTCCACTGCTGGGCACAGGTCTCCACTCATACAGAAAAGGAAAGGATTTAGAGTAATCACGTCACTAAGTAGTTATATCTTGGACTGATTACAAGGTGAACGACAACATCTTCGGGAAACAAAGTTCAGGTTAACTTTAAGTCTGAAATCGCCAACCCGCGTTGAATAAACTTGGTAATTACGCTCTCCTCGTCAAACGACAAATTGGAAACTTGCAACTATCTATTCACCAATAAAGGAGACACAAGCATTGATCACTTATATTTTACACAATTACGTAATTGTATTTATTTGCTAATAAAATACAAAATTCATATTGCTTTACCTAATAATATATTCCAATACTTTAACACGTCAATTACAAGCCCAGTGTAACGTGAAATTAGATTGTCAATACATGCATATATCGTATAAACCCACGTCTTTCCCGGCTTATCCATCCCTTTCATCTTCATATATTAATAATGTAAATATTTACATGCTTACCTTCCCGTTTGTGGTAACCAGAAATATTTAATTGAGTAGGTACCTAAATTGTACGTTCATATCAAACGCCTGCCATTCTGACGAGTATGTCAAATATGAGATTAGAAATTAATATTCGTAATTGTAAAGTGTTTGGTTTGATGATGTGGTACGCCATAACGTCGTCTGCCAGCAGAAGTTACCACCCACGAAGCAAAGTCTTTCTGCCAAGCGATTCGTCGTGTTCCGCTGTGATGTCTGGTGAAGCCGTACGGAGAACGGGTCTGAGTAGTCGTCTTGCGATGTGAGCCAGGTACGATGCGCCAGATGTTGTTGTGTTAGGTGTTTGGTCGTGGAGGGTTTCCAGATCAATCTCCCTCTGGCGCAGCATCGTAGCGTGCTTTACCATAAACGCCTGCATCTCTGCTTACCTTTTTTTTGTTTTGGATGTGAAATCATCAAATGACCTCTCCCGCTTTGGACGGAGCGGAATGGCGTGACAGGCTCTGTCTGACTAAAACCCACCCGTGTTTCTTCACTTGACTGTGCACTAGGGCCACGGTTTCTTTTATAACCAACCCGCAACCCTGACCCCGGAGGCATCACTCTTTGTTGACCCCGTCATGATGTGCTGACATCTCTTTGAGGCGCGCATGACACATAACGAGCCGTCGACCAGGGCCTGGTCCTTATCAGGCAGCGAGCTGCCCACTGCTCACCGCTCACAAGCCGCTCACAAGGGCGTCTCCTGCGGCGGCTAGAGGCGTGAGGGCGCTAGGATACCCGTTCCCTCACGCTCCTCATCCTCCTCTTTTGTACCGTAATATCAAATTTATGGCTGGCGTATTTTAACCTGGTCGTTAAGCCAGTGCGATTGTTTTTAATTAGCCACAATCTTACCAATGTAATAAGTATACGAAATGTACTTAATGGTTAAAAGCAGTTTGCTATTTCAAACTCTAAAATAATAAACAAAAGCGCTAAAATCCAGTCAGCTACCGTATTCTAACCGTCGCGAATCACCCAGTACTAGCGTGAACAAAGCAGTTTGTTAGTGCAGTACTTTTGCCTTACACCGCGCCTCTCAAAACGTCGAGTGCTTTTTCATTTCCTGCCGCTAGGGGGCGACGGTGTTTATTTTATTTTCGCTAATGCCCTCCAACTGGCGTTATACAATTAAATTGTTTTTGGGAGCTATTTTTTTGTCTGCCACCGTGTTTTGGTTTTCAGCAATGTTTTTGTGATTTGAACGAGGTTGTAGGATTTTGAAGTAACTAGTTAAAGATCATATGTTCAAGAATTAAGCTTCTATTTGAGAAAAGAGTTTCTTTCGAATCCGGTTGTTAGTTCCAGAGATTAGCCGATTCATACAAACAATCTCTTCAGATTCATTATTAGTGCAGATTTAACTTAAAAACAGAAGGACGTGACTAGAAAATAAACGTCACACTATTGCTTTGTGTCAGAGCAAGAAATATCGTGGTTCCTGGCGCACAGGCAAAAGGAGGAACACTGGTGGGTTTTGGTCAGTAAAAGTCTCGACAGGCGCTTTCGCTCCACGCAGAGCAGGGTCGACACTGGCCCAGGATCTCTTGTTCACAAATTAAACTAAATTGAAGTTCAATGCATCTTTTGAAAAGAATAATGCTCAGCGCTATGGTGACCTAGCACACTCTTCTACTAGTAAAAGGATATGGTAAAAGTTAAAGTCTTGGATTATAAACGAAATAGCTAAAGTATATTAAATCACTATATCACTTAGTAACAAGAAGTGGTAATAAATATACAGTATGTTAAGAAAACTCTGTCCGACCCATAAGAATAATAAAGGTTAGGTAAACACATAACCTTGACCTATATAATATAAATTTTTACGTAATCATTATAGTACCAATACAAATGAATTTTGAAATAATCTTTTTTTCCCGCGAATTAATTCCAACTTCCCCGAAATTTGGTAATTTTTAAAAAAGTGACAACGTCGTTATTATTATGAGCGAATAGCGATGCGGCCACGTGCCGCGTGCCCTGCCGCCCGCCGCCCGCGGAGGGGTGCTTACGCACATTTATTAAGTTACCTTTTTTGCGAAATAATATTTATTTTTTTAGGGGGATTTTTTTTAAGTTTAGCCCGGTTTTGTATCCATTAGTAGAATCAGTTATCGATACCTAACAACACCTTCACGGGTCGGACAGGGTTTTCTTAACATACTGTATAAACTTTGGTAAAATATGGTAAAATGGTAATGGTAATGAGTACGTGGTGTCTCTGGCGAGATCTTAATGCGAACTCCCACATTTTGGTAAAACGGGCGAATGTGCATATTTACCTTCTATGCAATTATGCATTTTCGCTGAGTGTTCGGTTAAAACTCGAACATCTTTAATCATCAATCTTTTTATCGTCCCACTGCTAGGCACAGGTCTCCTCTCATACAGATAAGGATTGAGCTAAACCACCACGCTTGCTCAATGCGGGATGACGATTTCAGACTTAAAGTCCAGGTTTCCTCAAGATTTTCACATTTTAATCATTGGTGTCCAAGATATACTTGGGAAGTAGATATAACTTAGAAAAGTTACATTGGTACTTGCTTGACCTGGAATCGAACCCGCACACTCATACTTGAGAAGCTGGTGTTTTAACCACTAGGCCACCACGACAATGCATCTTTATTTTCCATTTAATTTAGGAAAGGACAGAAAATAATTTTTAATTTAGTCCTGCCAAATTAGTCTGAGCATAGCTCTGCGAGTCGCTAAACTGAAGTGGCAGTGGGCAGGGCACATTGCTCGCAGAACCGATGGCCGATGGGGCAGTAAGGTTCTGGAGTGGCGGCCACGTACTGGAAGACGCAGCGTAGGGAGGCCCCCAACAAGGTGGACCGATGACCTGGTGAAGATCGCGGGAAGCCGATGGATGCGGGCAGCACAAGACCGGTCAGCGTGGAAAGCCTTGGGGGAGGTCTTTGTCCAGCAGTGGACATCCATAGGCTGAAGAAGAAGAAGAAGAAGAAATTAGTCTGCGCCTGACGATATTGACGAGTATTTTTTATTACGTCTTAACTGTCTATGGAAGACAAACAAGTTGTAGGTCGTAGGTTGGAACCTCGTTAGGCGCTTTACATTGTGTAAATATTTCTTCACCACTGCTCTCAAAACGGCGAAGGAAAACATCGTGGTAAAACTTCGAAGACATGTGACATGTACCAATCCGACGGTATTATTATAATATAAGCGATGCGACCACGTGCCGCGTGCCCTGCCCCCCGTCGCCCGCGCATTTATTGCCTACTGCATATGTATTAAGTTATCTCTTTTTGCGAAGTAATATTTATTTGTAGGTTTTTTTTTTTTAAGTTCAGCCCGGATTTGTGAGCTTTAGTAGAATCAGTTATGGATACCTAACAATACCTTCACGGATCAGGCAGGGCTTTCTTTACATATTGTATGTGCGAGTACCAAGACTAAATTTTACCTACGAACAAACTCCCTCTAGTACCTACATAAACACACCTAAGACCTAATACTAAAGCGATCAAATTAACGTCGGCTGTAAATTATTATTATCTCTATAATGATAATAAAATCGCGCATAAACTGAGGCCCGAAAACAAAGGCGCTGTGCACATGTGCGCAATGTCCTAGTAAATTGATCATGTGTACTAAAATTCCTGGAAGAGACTTATATTTATATTAAAATTTGGGACCAAACGTGACTGGCGAATTCTCTTCAAGCTTTGGATCCGATGAATCTATCTATTACGTAGGTATGAAAGTTAGGGAGTCTGCTAGTGATTTGTGTCGACGTGCGCCTTCTCCTGAACTGGTCTGGTGGTCTTCAAACTCCTCATCTGAAGGTTAGAGGTAATAGACTACAGGCCCATGTCCAAAATGGATGGGTCATATGAACCACCAGGTGACGTATATAGGACGATATAAGAGCATAAAATAATAAGATTCAGCTCTATGCCGTCACTTGTAAGCTGTCCAACTGAGTGCTGGGGTGAATTCAAAAGCGCAGGTAGAGTAAGTACCTTTTGGGTCATATATTTTTGTAAAATAAAAACGACAAAAATATTCTTATAGAAATACATAAATAAAAGCTAGGTATTATGTGTGACTAAAAATATATATAAGGTCATACAGAACGTATTATTATACACATAATCATGTAAAATTAGCGACATACCCGAGCTAGGTTTATTAAACCTGTGTTTCAGGCGATCACTCTACATCAGAATATATTAATAAGTCCGTAAGATTTAATCATGCAATGTTATGGACTAGGAATTCAAGAAACAAAGAACTTTAGTTATTTTTAATGCTATCTTATGTTATACTATTTCACAATACATCACAATAACATAATTTAATAATATAGATGAAAGTATTTTGTTCGATAGTAATAATAACTTTATAATAATAATTAAAAAATATTAATAATTTATTAGTACACTTTAAAAACATATGTGAGTACACAGGATCAAAAACGATATTTTTTTTTTTTTTTTTAAACGAAATTAATATTATATCTAATCTGACCTTTATCTGTGAACTATCTACTTACTATCACACTATAATTTCCAGTAGCCTTTCTGTGTCTGAATAACAATACTTGAATCTTGTTTACAATATTTCGTGGTAAGGCATGTTGCCGCCACATTGATCATATAACAACGATTAATATACTGATAATCAAACCTATTCACAAATGTGCTCAGGATAGTGTAGTGTCTATTGACAAAACAATTTTCAAACGTTCCGTAAATCCCGAGATTACAAGTTCACAAACCCATAAACTTTACCTCTTTATAATATTAGTATAGAAGTCAAAGGAGATGTTTCATTTTGGGCCACTACTATAATACACTAGGTGAATAAAATGGAAAATATAATAGATTTTTATAAAAATACTACTAAATTAATTTGAATAAAAACAAAAGTATATATAATTAATTATTTGAAAAGTTTTTTAGTGAGATAACCGTTTTTTAAGGTAGCCATGACAGTGGTTATGACGTTTGTTTGACGACTTTGACAGTTCTATTTTCCCGTTGTGTTCGTGGCGAGTGTTGATTTGAGTTGATTGTGTTTATTTATTGGGCCGTATGTTCAGAATTCATGTCTTGTTTTATTCGCAGTGGTATATAATATAGATACGATAGCCGTAGATACATGACACGTCAATTAAATGTCACTGTCAAAATCTTATTTCGTTTATTGCTAACCACTATATTTATTTGTAGTTGTGTTGCACTCCTTGGCCGAGTTAAATTGAATCTGTATAAAAACTATATAAAGCCAAAATATAGCAAATAAACATCAAAAACAGTTAACTATATCGTAACTATACCTAATAATAAGACAATGCCTTGCCGCCAAGCGATTTATCGTGTTCCGGCATGATGTCTGGTGAAGCCGTACGGAGGACGGGTCTGAGCAGTTGTGTTGCGATGTATAAATATAAATAATAAATATATATATACGGACAAATCACACAGATTGAGCTAGCCCCAAAGTAAGTTCGAGACTTGTGTTATGGGATACTAACTCAACGATACTATATTTTATAATAGATACATATATAGATAAACATCCAAGACCCAGGCCAAACAGGAAAAGATCGTTTTCCATCACGACCTGGCCGGGGATCGAACCCGGGGCCTACACGTCGCAGGCAGGCGTGTTGACCGCTGCGCCACGGAGACCGTATGCCGGGTACGATGTGCCTAATATTTTTGTGTTGGGAGTTTGTTCGTGGAGAGTCTCCAGATCAATCTCCCTTTGGCGCAGCATCGTTGGTCGTGTTGTTGGGTTTAACACTGCATCACCTCGCTCAACTGCCGTCTTCCTTTCTATTCGCTCAGTTTTTCTGAGTGAATAGGCTCTTAATAAACTAGCGCGCTTTACTATCAACGATCGCATCACTGCTTATCATCAGGCGGGATTGCGGTCAAGCGCTATTTTATAATTATAAAAAAAAAAATCATACATAATAAGCCTATAATGTTCCCACTCTTGAGACACAATCCTCCTCTCGGGGAGAGGGAGAGAGCCATGACCTACCACGCTGGTCCAGTGCGGGTTGCTAAATGTCACGTGTCTGCGAAGTTTTAGCTCAGCACATGCCGGATCCTCGCAATGTTTTTCTTCATCGTTTTGAGAGCAGTGGTGATGAAATATTTTACAGAAAATAAAGCGTCTGCGCGAATTTTTAAAATAGGACCAGTAGTTCCTGAGATTAGCGCGTTCAAACAAATAAACTCTTCATCTTTATATTATGTAACTAGCTTTCCGCCCGCGGCTTCGCTCGCGTGAAGATCGGTTATATCGCGCTTTTAGATTTCTCTCGTGAATATAATTTTTTTCCGGGATAAAAAGTACCCTATTATTTAATCCGGACTTCTAACTTTACGTCTGCTGCGTCTCAGATTTCAAAACAATCGGCTTAGTAGTTACGGCGTGAAAGCGGAACAAACAAACAAGCGAACTCACTTTCCGATTTATAATATTAGGATATTTGGTGTACACATACAAATATTCCAGTAATCTCCCTTGGGAACTTGATGTTTTTTTAGAACCAAAAGTAGCCTATGTTACTCTCCATCTTATCAACTAACTGTATGCCAAAAATCAGGTCGATTGATTGCTTAGCTACGGCGTGAAGGAAGGACAAACAAACAAACAAACAAACAATAGTATGGATTCTGTCGTACGTGTGTATGTCATTGAACTCCTCCTAAACGGCTTGACCGATTCAAATGAATTTTTCTGTATGCCTTTGAGTGGCGCCCTGGATGGTTAGATTCACAAATCAGCCCGGCAGATGGTTCTGATTGCTTGAAAAAGCATGTGATCTCGGAAACGTGTGTTCCTCAACACATTCTCAATCACCCATAAAAAATCATATAAATTTGTCCATTAGTTTAGTCACAGGAAATTATTTTTCATTTTCATTTTTCACATTTTCAACATGATGTACATGTTGATAAGGAAGCGCTTACAGGTCAATAACCGCCGCATCCTGCGGTACCAAACTTTAATAATAATGGCGCGCAAAAAGCAAGTCGATACAAGATCGCGCTGTCGCCAATCGGAGGTCAGTGAACCAACATTTTTAAGGGATGTTTTATTCCGTTTACAATTTTATGCGATTTAGTTTGTTTGAAATTTTCTTTTTTTTTAATATTTTATGCTAGGTTTTTTTCTATGGTTTAGGATTATTCCTATGAACCAGCATTGTTCGTGTTTTGATTTATTATCGTATTGTCAGCCACCACTCTGTATACAACGATATCTTTTGTTTCTTGTAGAAAGTCGTGTTAGTTACACTGTTAATAATTCAATAACGGCTGAACCGATTTGGCTAAAAATTCGTAAGGAGGTAGCTAAGTCCTGACATAAAACGTGGTATAATAACAAAAGAACTCAGTCAAAATATAAGTCAGCGGTTCATTTGTTTAAAATGGCTTAACAAAACGCAACTGAAAGTTGAGCATATTTAAAAAAAAAGTCTCACCGGTAGATGCATCCGTTTGAAGCAAGGAACATAAATAAATACTCTTTGCCGGTTTAAAGTTTCTAATAAAAAGCCACGTAGCAAACTACAACTTCATAATTTCTAATATTATAAAAATCTATCTCGACAAAGCCGTAATGCAAGAGTAAATCGAAACATTGCGAATGAAAGCACTGCAGAAGAGCAAAAAATTGCACGTGTAGATCGCCGCCTTAGTATGAGTCGACTTCGTGCTTCTGACTCACAAGAGCAAACGGAGGCAGCCCGTGAAACTGCTGCGTTGACAACACGAAATCGGCGAGCAAATCTCAGAGATCAAAAGCTAGATAATTTACGAAGCACGAGAATAAATTCATCATTTCTTTCACAAGGTGCTACAATAAATGACAAATAAAGAATCATGAAATAATTATATTTTTATTTACAACGATCCTAATTTAAAAAGTAAAAAATATGATCATGTGATTATTGCCTTTAAGGCGGAACAAAGTTCGCCGGGTCAGCTAGTATTAGTATGTAGATTAACAAATAGTTCACACGTATCTAGGTATTGTAATAGATCTTTGTTCGGCAATTCATTGCGACTATAATTTCTTGAGCATTGATAGTGGCACCATCAATTTTCGATAAGCCGCAGTGAAACCAGTTCAGGAACTGTGTGGCAATTGTAATTACAATTGATTTCACCGTTATTTTAGGCCCGCAGTAATGTAATTTTTATGTTATACATGTAAATATTTTTTTCCTGTGTTTTTTTTTAAATTGTGATAAGCGTAATTGATAAATTAGCAAAATTTTAACATTTATTTCATTACTATACATTGTCAGGTGAAAAATGGTCATTCTTCTTTGGGATCAAACATGACTGCTTGCCAAATTCTCTTCAAGCATTGTGCCCAATGAATCTATCTATTACGTATGAAAATTCTGTGACTTAAAATGCATATTTGTCAAAATGCGTATCAAAGTTCTAAAGTAATTTAAGCACTTTTATTAGACGAAGGCAAATCATTGAATTCGCGTGAGCGTTACCGACCCGACACTGTTCTAGCTACAGCAAGATATATATACATACATATGTGTACTGTATGATTATGTATAGTGTATACTATGGTAAGATTCCATCACCGCTATAACGTTTTGTTCCTTTTTTGTTAACATAATAATGATTTCAGTTTATACTTCTGTCAGTTAGTCCCACGACTCATCATCATCTCAGCGTTAATCCCAGTCGCATCCGAAGCTTTTTCAGCTTTGAAGTCTGGGGTCCGCTTTACCAGTCTAACTGCTGATTTTCCCTGAACTTTGATATTTTCCGTGAAGCGACTGCCGTCTGACCTCCACAACCCAAAGGCGATATCGAAGCATTGCAGTTAAACCAATTGTTGGACATTTGAGGGCTCCAACAACCTATAACGACTGCCATTAGATGTTCGTATGGTAACTGGAACCAACGGCTTAACGTGCATTCCGAGGTACGACCAGACCAGTACATATATTCATATTCATGCACAGAAATATATGCACTGTGCGGGGATCGAACCCGCGCTTCCTTGCGCAGCGGCTGCGATCGCTACCGCTACGCCACAGAAGGCTGTCAAGGGCGGTTAGTCCTACGACTGCCTTTTTTATTTACCCACGTAAACTAGTCGTTCAGTGTCATGTACTTGAATCCACGGTAACAGATTGCGATGTCCCTAACACTGTACGATATTATGATATATGCATAGTTTAGTAGCTATGATAACTGACCGATAACTAACACGCACAGTACCACAAATTAACTTACAATAAATATTAAACCAAATTATTTATATAATAATGACACGTAAAATAACAGCACGTCCCTTGGAAAACAAAGCCTTCAAAATCTATACTAATATATAACGCTGAAAAGTTTGTTTGTTTGAACGCGCTAATCTCAGGAAGTACTCGTCCGATTTGAAATAATATTTTTGCGTTTGATAGCCCCTTAATTCAGGAAGGCTTTAGGCTATATAACATCATGCCACGGCCAATAGGAGCGGAGCATATATAAAAAAAGCGTGAGGCGCTTTATAGACAAAAATTATGGCACAAAGCGCCTCACGCTTTTTTTTAAATTATTTTTAACTTTTTAGTTTGATATTCTTTAAAAGCATGTTTTTCAGTTTTATAAACTATATTTATTTTCAACTTTTTAGTTCGATATTCTTTTTTAAAAAACGAAACGAACGAACGAACGTATTGAAAACGGTGGAATATTTTACAGTAATGAGCCGCTCACTCGTAGTCGTGGAGAACCTTGGGGGAGACCTATGTCCAGCAGTGGACGTCTTTCGGCTGAAATGATGAATGATGAGTACTACATAGTCCATTAGATAAAATTTAAATAAATAGCTAGTTTCTGTACTAGAAGACCTAATAACAGATATTTATATCATATCATAACACTCAAATAACACTTTTGTATTAAGTAAATAAAACTTTTTTATCATGATTTCTATTAAAAATAAAGGAAAAATTATAATCTTAGTTATGCTTTACTGTTACTGATTTTTAAAGTGAATTAATTTAGTATAAATTCTTCTCAAAGCTTGTTTCTCATCATATTTTTTTCTTTTCATGAGGAATGTTAGTCTCATATCTATATATTTTTTCGCGATTCTTAAAAAATATAAAGTAATATTAATAATATAATTAACATATTTAAAATTTCACAAAAACAGGTCACTACTTGGTGCCGTACTGTTTTAGTGCAATCGTGAGTTGTTATTTATAATGGACAAATCACAGATATGTTTCGGAATTTGACGGCTCATATTACTACTCTATTGGATATGTGCTCGATGTTACAGGTTAATGACCGCTGCATTCTTGCAGTGCCAAGCTTTAATAATAATGGCGCGAAAAAAGCAAGTCGATACAGGAACGCGCCGTCGCCGATCGGAGGTCAGTGTACCAATGTTTTTTAAAGTATGTTCTAGTCCGTTTGCAATTTTATGCGATTTAGTTTGTTTGAAATTTTAATTTTTTTTTTTATTTTTGATGCTAGGTTATTTTCTATGGTTTAGGATTGTTCCTATAAACCAGCATTGTTCGTGTTTTCTTTTATTGTCGTATTATCAGCACCACTCTGTATATAAAAGTAACAGTAATCAGAAAGTCCCATACGAGGCCAAAGGGTTCTTAGCTCAGCATAATGCTTCGATATTTACAAATAAATGCCGCAGCACTGGTATTATGATATTGCCAGTAGGCCTAGTATGAGTTTGCAATACGAAACTCGATCGTTGATTACGAGCGCGTTTGGCGTTCTCATTAGTTGAGAGTTCTTACGACCTTGAAGCGGGCCAATCGCTGAGTCAAACGCGCTCGATATCGACGATCGAGTTTTGTAATAGAAACTCATACTAGGCCTTTTTTTTATTGGGACAAAACCCGCCACACTTTTTCCCACCCACTGCAACTTCTGAAAGCCACAATCAACAGTGGAGACCGCCAGAAAAACGCCGAGCAATGAAGCTCGACGAGTCCCGGTGAAACGATTCAACTGTCTTGGGTCCCGCAACGAAATTAATCAGTAGGCCTAGTATGAGTTTTCAATACGAAACTCGATCGTTGGTATCGAGCGCGTTTGGCGCTCTCATTGGTTGAGACTTCTTACGACCTTGAAGCGGGCCAATCGCTGAGTCAAACGCGCTCGATACGATCGAACGAGTTTCGTAATGAAAACTCATACTAGGCCTACTGAAAAGAATAGCGGAGGAGTAAGAAAAAAAAAATACGAGTGTGCTTATGACCACACGACTGAAGTGAAACTTCTTTCGCTCCATCTGTATGTATGTATACACATATACATATATTAATTTTCTATAAATACTTAAATTTATTTCATGGTTTCATTGGTAAATTAATATTTTTTGCATAGATCTTCTATTTTTATTGAAAAAAAAAAAAAAATCGTTGTAGACCTTGTAGTACCAAGCTCGCGCCACGGGCGCCTCTGTGCTTATATCCCCCACTTAACTTCCGTTCGCCTTACCCGATCACTTTTCATAACGCTTACGTCACGCGTTCGCCCGCTTACTCCCCAAGTCAAGCGTGCGTAAAGAAGTTTCACTTTAAAAAACATACATAGATATCATACTAGGCCTACTGGTTTGATGTCACGGGCACTACAACACACACACATCGCACATTGGTAACTCCTAACTGGACTCTGGTGGTAAGGTAAACTGTTCCCACACTGCTGTATAATGTTAGAGAATATAATACATAATAAGCCATTGTGTGGTAATAATTAGTTCTAATACAAATTATTTATAAATGGTAAGAGTAATCAAACAATGTAAACATTGATGCATGTTGGCTTGGATGCGCGTGCGACAAACCACAAACCACAGACTATGTTAGGAAATGCTGAATTTAAAATCGGAACTTGATGTATATCATTTTTGAGGAAGATATTCTCGTAGTTTTTATATATCCCGTATTTTATTTTTTATATTTTTGTTTGTTTGTTTAAACTGTACTCTCACGATTTACAATTGGATTTACTTTTTATATCTTTTTATTATTACGTTTTTTTTTTATTTTTACTGTAATACCGGATTTGTGCTGCTTTTAATTGTTTGTTGCATCGGGTGACGTCTGTACGTCGACGCCGGCTGTCGCTGAAAACCAGCGCTGGGCTCTGTTTTGCATAGAGTCGCAGCATAATGCTGAGCGACAGCCGTTTTGCGTGGATGTGACGCATGCTTCCCTCAACTATTTCTTATTTTTTATGTTTTTGAAGTGAAACTTCTTTACGCACGCTTGACTTGGGGAGTAAGCTGGCGAACGCGTGACGTAAGCGTTACGAAAAGTGATCGGGCAAGGCGAACGGAAGTTAAGTGGGGGATATAAGCACAGAGGCGCCCGTGGCGCGAGCTTGGTACTACAAGGTCTACAACGAGTTTTTTTTTTTTTCAATAAAAATAGAAGATCTTTGCAAAAATATTAATTTACCAATGAAACCATGAAATAAATTTAAATATTAATAGAAAATTAATATATGTATATATTGTACACACATATATATATATATACATACAGATGGAGCGAAAGAAGTTTCACTTCAGTCGTGTGGTCATAAGCACACTCTTTTTTTTTTTGTAAACTCTTGCGTCATTTTTATTGCAAATAAACGTTTTTCTTTCTTTCTTTTCTTTCTATAATATTCCCACTGTTGAGACACAATCCTCCTCTGGGTGAGAGGGAGAGAGCCATGATATACCACGCAGGTCCAGTTCGGGTTGGTAGATGTCACATGTCTTCAAAGTTTTTGGCTCTAGGACATGCTGGTTTCCTCACGATGTTTTCCTTCGCCGTTTTGAGAGCAGTGGTAATGAAACTTTTTTTTAAATAAATATAAACTAGCGCTTGACCACAATCCCGCTTCATGATAAGCAGTGATGCGATCGTTGGTGCTAAAGCGCGCTAGTTTATTAAGAGCCTATTCACTCAGAAAAACTGAGCGAATACGAAGGAAGACAGCAGTTGAGCGAGGTGATGCAATATTAAACCCAACAACACGACCAACGATGCTGCGCTAAAGGGAGATTGATCTGAAAACCCTCCACGACCAAACTCCCAACACAACAACATTAGGCGCATCGTACGCGGCATCAGGTGGAATCAGCCGCGACTAATAATAAATAAAAAAAAAATCAAAACAAACGTTATTAATTGGTATTTTTAGTTCTTCTAAACTCTATACACTTGACTATGGAAAATTTCACGAAATGAATCCATTGAATTCGTCGTCCCCCGTTGCGCAGCGGTCAACACACCTGCCTGCGACGGGGAGGCTCCGGGTTCGATCCCCGGCCAGGTCATCATGGAAAACGATCTTTTCCTGATTGGCCTGGGTATTGGATGCTAATCTGTATATGTATCTATTATAAATATAATATCATTGAGTTAGTATCCCATACCACAAGTCGCGAACTTACTTTGGGGTTAGCTCAATCTGTGTGATTTGTCCAGATCTATTTATTTATTTAATAATTTAATTCTCACACCAAGAAATCCTTTTATCTAGAGCCAGCTTTTATGTCTAATTTAATTGTATTCTTGCAAGGATTTCTTTCAATAGCAATGTTTGTGAACGTCACCTCTGAGGCTAGTAGCAGCCATGTTTGTTCTGCATGAGACTAGATCGACCTGGAATCTATATAGAAGTAACCAATTTTGGAGAAGGTATTTCGATCGAGAAACACTGCACATATAGGTACGGCAGACTTCGAGAAAAAGGTCAATTGTAGAATCCAACTCGGCTGGGCTGCTTTCGGGAAGCTACGTAGAATCTTCTCGTCCGAAATACCGCAGTGTCTCAAAACAAAAGTCTTCGACCAGTGTGTGTTGCCAGTGATGACATATAGAACTGAGACGTGGTCGTTAACAATGGGCCTTATAAGAAAGCTAAAGGTCATTCAAAGGGCAATAGAGAGGGCTATTCTTGGGGTTTCACTGCATGATCGAATCAGAAATGAGGAGATCCGAAGAGGAAGAAAGTAACCAACATAGCCCGAAAAATTTCAACACTTAAATGGCAGTGGGCCGGGCATATAGCCCGTAGGACCGATGCGCAATGGAGCTGACGGGTTCTCGAGTGACGACCATGCACAGCTAGGCCTCCGACAAGATGGACCATCGCCCTGGTGAAGGTCGCGGGAAACCTCTGGATGCGGGCAGGGTCGGAGCTCCTGTCGTCGTGGAGATCCTTGAGGGAGGCCTATGTCCAGCAGTCGACGTCAATACCACTAGAACATCGCTGCTCTCTCCGCCTTATAAGGCCTTTAGAAGGTTTATTCTAGTGAAGTTAAGCGTTCTATAGTCGCAGTCTCCTCTCAGTGATTGAGCTTATTAAACTAAGCAGGAAAATTAAACGACGATTAATTTGACGTTTTTTGACAGATTGAAATAGATCGTAAACAATTTCAAGTGGCAGTAAAATACTGACACCTATGTCACAGGTAATAAGAGTGGGAATATTATAGACAGGTTCCTAGATTAGGAGTCAAAGTTTTAACTATGTATTTGCGCCCTTCATTATTTTCAATTTTAGCTAGATATTAAACATCGTTGTAACATCCTAAGGTTTGACGGTAAGATGGATACAGAATCGCATTGAACACTTACATTTACCGCCTCCAAAATCAAATAACTTCGTAGCTCTGCTCACGTGATGTATAATGTATGTAGTACCGAACGCTAGGAACCTTTGTTAAAAATAAATATTCCGGTGGACCGGGACTTATGTAATTCTATTATGAAGACGTACCTACTTATTAAACTTTCAGGCCCACGATTTTTCTTGAAACTCAGTTCTTATTTTGTTTGTGCTCATGACTTTTTGAAAGTTTTGTTGGTAAATGAAGCTATATAGTTCTGTCGAGGCATTGCGGAATTATTGCCATAAATGTACATTAGTCCGACTCGCATTTGATCAGTCTAATTATACTTTTGGGGGAACGTCAGGAAGCAGGCCGTAGTTCCGGATAGTTGAGGTGTCTTCTCATCCGCATATGCACCCATCGTGGGCGGTATTTCGAGAAAACGTTTAAAAATAACTATAGTGTGATGTTCTATTCTTATTATTTTAACTGTACAGACCTTAGATCAATTTCATATTAAGGGATTACAGTGATAATCTCAGATTAAAACAGAGAAGAGCCACTGGGTTTGAGTATGACCAACACACTCGATCGAAGCTAGAGCAAAGAATTCCCGCGCTAACGGTCGCTCGCTATGGCAAATGCAACTCCAGTCGGGTGTTACTCGCTCTAAATAAAAATCATAATTTATCCGAATACCGATCGATTAATCGACTTCAAAAAATAGTGTAAATTACGCACAATTGACACTGCTACAAATCACAATATTCAAAATTAACCAGTGACGCGCCGTTATTGTTATAATTAGTCTGTAACTTTTCTGTAAAAATAAAAATAAATACAAGAGTAGGGTAGCCAGCCTTTAGATGTTCAATAGAATGCATTTTGGAGAGTGTGCGCTGGATTTACATGACTTAATTCTGCCATCACCCTTCCATAGATTACAGCGAGTCTTCACCCTTACTTTGTTGACAAGCTTTTCACCACGTCTTTTATTAGAGGGACTAGAACAATTTGTCTGCGACGGTCCTCCCGTCTGATTACGATTTAAGTGTATTCATAGCAAGGCTAGTAATAAACTAGTGTGCCTTACAATCAATGATTGCTTCACTGTTTACCATCAGACGGGATCGCGGTCAAGCACTAGTTTATAAAGTTAACGGCAAAAAAATCACGTCTGTTGTATGGGACCCCACCTTCAATATTTATTTTATTTTAATTTAATTATTTATTTTTAGCGTCTTAAGCGTCTATTTCCGTTATTAATATGTAGCAAAAAAGGCAAAAAAAAAACAGGTTTGTTATAGATAAGATAAGAAATGCATAATCTCTGAAAATTTCAACTGTCTAGCTGTTACGGTTCATGAGATACAGCCTGATGAAAGACGGACGGACAGACGGACAGCGAAGTCTCATGAATCCGTTTTTCCTTTTAGGTTCGGAACCCAAAAAGCAATAATAATAATTTTCCCACTGTAGCAACACATACCTCCTCTCTTTGAAAGAGAGTGGGCTGTTATCTACCAATGTCTTCAAATTATTAGTTTTAAGATTAGGGTTCCTCACGAAGATTTCATTGTTGTCACGGGCTGACAAATTACAAAGGACGTCTAAAGTTTTTGTCTTCAGCAGAATGCTATTAAATACTTACTAATATTATACATAAATTTTTCACGCCATTACTACTAAACCGAATTCTTTGAAATTTCGCAGAAGTAAAGTTAGAAGTCAGGATTAAATAATAGAGTACTTTTTGTCCCGGAAAAATTTGATATTGCCAGGCAAATCTAAAAAGAGTGATATAACCGAATTCCACGTAGGCGAAGCCGTGGGCGAAAAGTTCATAAACTAATATTAGAAAAACAGTATAATAGAAACGCTTTTGTCTGATAATGGCGCCGATTTTGTTGTTTACAAACTAAACGAATTTCAAGTTATGTGCATGGTTTCCATTACGAAAAGGATAGACGATAACATTTTAATTTAATCCTGTCAAAATTACTATTATTTATTACTAGCGGCCGCCAGCGACTTCGTTCGCGTGGAGTTGGTTTTGCTCCGCTCCTATTAGTCGCAGCGTGATGTTATATAGCCTAAAGCCTTCCTGGATTAATGGGCTATCCAACGGAAAAATAATTTTTCAAATCGGTCCAGTAGTTTCCGAGATTAGCGCGTTCAAACAAACAAACAAACAAACTCTTCAGCTTTATATATTAGTATAGATTTTTACTCGGTGGTAGGCCATAACATCGGCCGCCGGCAGAAGTTACCACCCACCAGACAAAGCCTTGCCGCCAAGCGATTTGTCGTGTTCCGGCATGATGTCTGGTGAAGCCGTACGGAGGACGGGTCTGAGCAGTTGTGTTGCGATGTGTGCCGGGTACGATGCGCCTAATGTTGTTGTTTTGGGAGTTTGGTCGTGGAGGGTCTTCAGATCAATCTCCCTTTGGCGCAGCATCGTTGGTCGTGTTGTTGGGTTTAACATTGCATCACCTCGCTCAACTGCCGTCTTCCTTCCTATTCGCTCAGTTTTTCTGAGTGAATAGGGTCTTAATAAACTAGCGCGCTTTATCATCAACGATCGCATCACTGCTTACCATCAGGCGGGATTGCGGTCAAGCGCTAATTTATAATTAAAAAAAATAATAATTAAGATACGCCATAGACAGGTTAGACGCGATTATAAACATGGCGACTAAAAGTACTCCAGTTTACGTCAGGAGCGCACTAATTTGACAGTTCTATACTGACATTTTATCTTCTGTCCTTTTTCTAATGAAATAGAAAAAAAAAGATGCGCACAGCTTAAAATTACTTTAGTTAGTGAACAGTAGAATCGACGCCATTGTCGAACGATGTTTCGATTAAACTTCAATTTCTTCAGCAAACCGTCCTCTGTTTTACAACACAACTTGATTAAATCTAAATTTAGATTTAATTAAATCGTTTAATCTACCTAAATTGAACTTGCGACATAATCGTCACAATGTAAACAAGTAGTGTTTATGAGAAAGTAACGTAACATATGTGCCTTAATTAACACAGTAGACTACCTACATTACTTCTCTCTACTTCCCTTGGTATTCCATGCAAAGATTGTAAAGTAAAACATCGCTCTTAGCGATAAGACCACCTACTGTGTCACCCTTTGTAATTTTTTTCTCCGTAGTAGGCTATTACATCGGTTGCCGGCAGAAGTTACCACCCACCAGACAAACTCTTGCCGTCAAGCGATTCGTCGTGTTTCGGCATGATGTCTGGTGAGGCCGTAAGGAGGACGGGTCTGAGCAGTTGTGTTGCGATGTGTGCCGGGTACCATGCGCCAAATGTTGTTGTGTCGGGAGTTTAGTCCTGGAGGGTCTCCAGATCAATCTCCCTCTGATGCAGCATCGTTGGTACTGTTGTTGGGTTTAACATTGCACCACCTCGCTCGTCTGCCGTCTTTCTTCCTAAACACTCAGGGTTTTTGAGTGAATTTGCTCTTAATAAACTAGCACGCTTTACCATCAACGATTTCATCACTGCTTACATCAGGCAAGATTGCGGACAAGCACTAGTTTATTAATTATTAAAAAAAAATCCAACACAATAAAGTTTAGTTTATGCTACAACGTCAAATGTTTCTGTAACTTTTCAAAAATGCTAATTACTCTGAAATAATTTGAACTGTCATTAAGATAAAGTTGATATTAGTTTAACTTGAACGGGCGTTAATTGAAACTTTGCGAACAACGCAATATACTGACGTCATGCAAATCCTGAACCGCGCAAGCAGAGTTTACTGTGCAACAAGCAAGATACAACTTCACGACATCAAACGATGGACAAGTGCTCGCCAGACTGTACCGTTCTGGTCGAAGGATCCTCCCTATTCTATGGAGGATGAGTGAACCTTACGCCCTGTAATTGATGCCTTTAAAACATAAATAAAATTTAATTAAACAACTGAGCAATAAAAATAACTTTATTATTTAAACGAGCGGCCGCCCGCCACTTCGTTTGCGTGGAGTTTGAACATTTTATTTTAACACCAAAACAGTCAATTTCCATAAACACTTTATTACACTAGATCATAATATACAGCATATATTTTAAATTTTTGTGATGTTCCGCTCCTATTGGTCGCAGCGTGATGTTATAAATAGCCTAAAGCCTTCCTGGATTAATGGGCTATCCAACACAAAAAAGAATTTTTCAAATCGGACCAGTAGTTCCTGAGATTCTGAGCGCGTTCAAACAAACAAACTCTTCAGCTTTAAATATTAGTATATATAGATTAACATAGATATAAATTTTTCCCACAGATGATTCATTCAACTTAATACTTGAAAAATAACAAGAAGCAGACGTCGGCAACCATTGCAAGCCTTCACCCCGACATCAGCGTAAAAACAGTCCGACCATAATCTTGACTAAACCTAATCCCGAAATAAATCTCCCTTCTTAAGATTAAACACACTGACTGCCGCAGTCAGAGTCTACAATGAATAGTAATATATCATCATCTGTATTCCTTTTCGCAACTAAGTTGAGGTTTTTTTTTTAAATAAATTATAAACTATTGCTTGACAGCAATCCCGCCTGATAATAAGCAGTGATGCAATCGTTGACGGTAAAGCGCGCTAGTTTATAAAGAGCCTATTCATTTTAGCCTTGAAGACACTTAAATTGTAATGGGACGGAAACACCGCCTCTAGCAAATTGTTCCATTCCCTCGATGTACCCGATATAAAAAGGAGGTGAAACGCTTCGTCCGGATCGTAGTGGTGCCTGCCAAGCTTGAGGATTATGGCAAAACCCCAGACGAGGCCTTTGTCCATCAGTGGAGCTCTATAGGCTGAAAAGAAGAAAAAGCATTTATAAATGTGCATAAAAATGCTCGAACCTTATTTTCAAATGCAATTTAATTTAAATAATTTTATAACAAATTTCATTTCACTCGAACACTTCCATCGGTTTCTTACTAAACTTCAACTTTATCCTACGACACTCGTTGACTGATATAGAAAAGGAAAAGGAAAAGAAAGAAAGAAAAATAGATTATTCCACACAATCAACAACTCAACACAATCACACACAACACAACAATCAATTAAACACACACAAACAACAACAATAAATATACATAAACACACTCAAGTCAATTATTTAAATAAATAATTTTATTTCAATTTTAATTCATTATATCATAGTATTAGCACAAAACTTGGGTGT
The DNA here is from genome assembly GCA_037179545.1 of Sesamia inferens. NCBI lineage: Eukaryota > Metazoa > Arthropoda > Insecta > Lepidoptera > Noctuidae > Sesamia > Sesamia inferens. Next base: position 4,748,542 of record CM073936.1, on the reverse strand, counting down.
TCTCAAACACCAAAACCGCTAGACTGAATGCTTGGAGTAAATGTAACGTAAATAGAAAGGTTCTTTGAATCGAAAATATAATAGGGTATTTGACTAAAAAAACTAATTAATTCGTCAGTCAAAAAATACTAGACACGCATTTTTTCTTTTTTCATATAAACAAAAAATGAAGACGACACAGTGCGTTGAAAACTCGTGTGAGTGAGAACACTGCACGCTACACTTTTTAGCGAGCAGTGAAGTCACCAGCCACTCCTGATCTTTGATGCCTTTTATATTTGTCAATATTTATTGATTTGATAAAACAAAATACATATACGTATCCAATATTTTTCTATAATCTGAATGACGGACTAAATGGAATCATTTTTTTTTTTTACCCAGGAAACATTCCTATTGTCCTGTAGTCTTTTGGTTTACATTTTGCATGCAAAATTGCACAATTGTATATGAACAAAGACTCCATTATCGTCACCGTAATTTTATTCGAAAGAGGGCAAGACGCCAACCGTCGCCACGTCGTCACCCGATTCCGTAGTTTTTGCATCCATCTATGATTCCGACGCTCCGGAAATCACTTTTCAAAACCATCTGCCACTTCGGAGGGCCAATCATCGTAACTTAAAATATTCAAAATCTAGTAGTGTCATCTCGACAAACGAATGTCAAAAAATTTAGCAAAATTAGAGGTAATTTTGATGGGTTGGTTGTGAACTTTCTACAATAACGAAAATTTCCCCTCAGTTCTTTAAAACGTACCTTCAAAATCAGAATAAATATTATTTAAGAAAAGAATAATGACATTTTTAAAATAGCATGGAAATTCGCGAATTACGTTTCGTGTACCTGCGCAGTCATCACGTCGAGTCATGTCAATTAAAATTAATGATAGATTTATTATAAGGTGACGTCTCTGAGTGCGGCAGTGAGTCAGATATGACGCCAAGAAAATAATTTTACGCCAAAAGTCGTTTTGCTGAGTTCGCCGAAACATAGCGGCGTCGCCGAAAAACAGTGAGTATCGCGAAGTTTGTCTGAATTAATTAATTTCGGTTGAGGATGGTGCAGCATTCTGATAGTGAAGGAAAGGGACAAAGACTATTGATAAATAGAGGGAGATGTGATTATTGTTTTAACTGCTGCTAGTATTACTTTTCATACCTAGTATTGTATACAATCTCCTATATTCTAACTGAACTGTACTGACAGCTGTGCTGCTAGAGAGTATAATTCACTACGACTTCTTCCCAGTAAAAGCACATGAATGTGGTAAAGTTCCGCATCGTTGGAATAAATGACTTTCGATCTTACATATAATAACCATAGAGTGTTAAATAACATATTTTACCTAATTTATTAATAAAATTCATCCTCATCACTGTCGACTGGTAATATACCCAAGAGACTAACGGCATTGCCATGTTACAGAATAATCAAGGTAAAAGGTACCACTTGGATCACGGAAAGAATCAACCAGATTTTTGGAAATTTCTTTAAAGAAACCATAAGCATTAGCACCGAGGCTCGAGGATTTTAACACCAAAGGGTTCAAAAATATCATATGTATAAAATATAGCACGTAATATAATTACAGTTATGATTATTTATTATATTTTCGCTACTTGAGAGAACTCCACTGCCAGAACAATACTAGCACAGCACGCCAAACCAGAATGATGAAAACGCGCAAGAGTTTGGTACATATCGCGCCCAGCACCAACGGGTGCCCATAAAATTAAAATCAATAATGATAATAAATTAATAAATTGACCAATTAGACTTTATTTTTAAACAAAAGTCTGCGAATTTCTTTTTAACTCAGTCAACAAACATTGTAAGACAAAGATTTATAATCACAGAACACATTTAACTTAATGAAGGGGCATTTGCGAATAATTGAACAATAAAATATATCTAGTTCAGAAAAAAAAATTAAATTAGGGGACCCGAATAATTTAAGCCAAATTAAACACTGAAAGTCGCGGATAATAAATATTTATTTGATCGTAGATAAGGTAAAGTTTAATATTTATAAAACAAAGTCACTTTCTCTTTCTCTATGTTTTTTTGTATGATTTAATCTTTAAAACTCCGCAATGGATTTTGATGCGTTTTTTTTTAATAGATAGAGTGATTAAAGAGGAAGGTTTATATTTATAATAACATCCATTAAATTGTGGAGAAATACTACTATTTTTGAGGTTTCTAATGTGATGTCGTAAATAATTACAGTTTTTCCGCGTTTCGCGCGCGATGCTATATGTCTATCTCTTATGGATATCCCACAATATTTTTTTTTCGTCATTTGCTTCTTACGACAAATGTCTACTAATTTTAGAAACGATTTTAACGAATACAGCCAATAATGGTTGTCCAATTTAATAGTTTATTTAATAAATCTAGATCTATATTACAGTATATGACTTATATGCATATTTTCGAAGATATTACAGATTTAAAAATTGAGGGCAGGAGCCGGCCGGGGCGGCAGGAGCGGCGGCGGGCCGCTATGTTTTTTATACGTACGTTCACAGTTTTTCTGTAGTGTATTTAGTATTAGCATTGCATCCGAGCGAAGCCGGGGCGGGTCGCTAGTAATGTTATAAAATTTAATACAGGCCCAAGAACACATGATGGGAAGAAGTTGACGTTTAGCATAGGGGTTGACTACACACAACAGCATCAATAACGTTTGATCTCATCGAAAGATGCCACGCCCTTGGTATGTACAGACGACAGCACATCAAGCTGCTACAATCTATCAGATTTTCAACTTTATCCCTAAAGCATTAAGGCTCAAGGTTGATTGGGAATATTTGAAGGTGTCTGGTAGTTTGACCTACTGTCGTCCGTACATATCCTTTCCATTACACGTTTTAGAAGGCTAAATGGAAGGCAAAGGCATTTGTTTACCAAAAGCTGTCCTACAGTGACCACACACATCAATATCTTACTGCCTTTTCCCCAACTTTGTAGGATGAAGTTGGCAGTAAACACTGGGCCGCAGACCACTGTCATCAAAAAAATATAAAAAACAACTCTCAACAATCTAGAAAATTCTCTAAGAGGCATTGAAATGTTAGGTAAAAATCTCAGCAAAAGTGTTTACAACTCTATGCCAATGACTAAGCCGCTGTAAAGTGTCCATATTACTCTTTAAGTGAACCCGTAAGGATAAGTGCTCAACATTCACTATTCAGCAAATAAAAGAGCCATTTTCCTTGGATCTGACCGGGTAATGGAAAAACAGAGGACTGTAATCCATCGCGAAAACTTTGAACCTAAGGAAGATGATTTTCAGCGGCATTCCTTGGCTTGGTATGTATAGTCACAAGCACTAATGTGTCACTTGCAACTTTTTCGTGAAATAACGAATACAAGACACATGAAATAAATAAAGCTGGCTTTGACAATGCTTTGTTCGTAACAATATAAAACTTCATTTAAACAATAAGGAGTAAATCTTTTTTTGCAATTTCTGGAAAATTGATGTGCTAGGTAATTTTTTTTTTTAACAATTATAAACTAATGCTTGACCCGCCTGATGGTAAGCAGTAATGCAATCAATGCAATCTTTGATGGTAAAGCGCGCTTCTTTCATCGCTAATATCGTAGTAGTAGCGCCCATTCACTCAGAAAAACTGAGTGATGCAATGTTAAACCCAACAACACGACCAACGATGCTGCGCCAGAGGGAGATTAATCTGAGACCCTCCACGACCCAACTCCCGACACAACAACATTTGGCGCATCGTCTAGTCTACGTCTCGTCTACGTCTAGTCTACATCCAGTCTCCGTCCAGTCTACGTCTGTAAAGTATATATAAATGTAAAATATGTATTTATGTCAAATACCTAAACCATAATTTCGCCAAGTCCTTACTCTCAATGGTCCCGGATTCCCGCTTTGAGTGTTCGCCGGAGATAAATGTGGTTAGACGTATAATTTGTACTATTTATCTAGCAGTTAACAATTATTCGGTCAGCTGGTATAATTTATTCCAGTCGAGACCACTATTTACATGTTCACGTTTTTTTTACACCACACGCGTTTAAGGGTTGACCGAATTTTTTTCGAGCTCATTTGTAAATCTGATAAGGGTTTTGTTTTGCATGATAAAAGAATAAAGTCTATAGAAAGTAGTAATAAACAATAAAATATAGGCTTTTAATTTTATGAATGCTTTTATTTATTTTATTCAACCATTACTTGGTTAAGACAAAAATCCTATTCATTATATTGTATTTTTGACTATAGCTAATGTTGATTTAATCCCACTAAAACTATAAATTCGAAAGCTTGTATGTATGATCGGATAGATGTCTATAACTCTTTTATACTAAAACTACTCAACGGATTTGGAAGAAATTTGGCACTCAGATGTCTTATTACTAGGAATAACACAAAGGATACTTTTTATCCCAATAGTTCCACGGAATCGGGAGCTATGCGAGTGAAACCGCGAATCGCAGCAAGTCTAGGCATACTGCCCTTTATTCATTAACGTTACTTAAAGTTAATTAGTGATTAGCGATTCTTTATCAATACATTTTTTACCTTTTAACGTCACTTAACTTTAACGTTTAAGAATAAACACCACAGTGTTTAAGAGGTTTATTTATAAACGATGATAAAAGTTAAGTGATGTGCAAGCGTCTAAAATGTATGTTTAAACAATCGGTAATCACTATTTAACTTTAAATTTTTTTTTATGAGTAAGGAGGACTATAGTTAAAGCCAATTTCGTGTCCGTCTGTGTTTTTTTTTTTATAATTTTGAACCGCAATCCCGCTTGATAATAAGCAGAGATGCAATCATTGATGGTAAAGCGTGCTAGTTTATTAAGCCTATTCACTCAAAAAGAAACTGAGTGGATAGGAAGGAAGGTGGCAGTTAAGCGAGGTGGTGCAATATTAAACCCAACAACACGACTAGTGACGCTACGCCAGAGGCAGATTGATCAGGAAGCTCTCCATGACCATCTCCATCCCGATACAACATTTTGCGCATCGTACTCGGCACACATCGTAACACAACTGTTCACAACACTCCTCCGTACGGCTTCACCAGACATCATACCGGAACACGACGAATCGCTTGGCGGTAAGACTTAGTCTGGTGGCTGGTAACTTCTGCTGGCAGCCGATGTTATGGCTTACCGCCGATTTACTGTAGATACTGTTACCGGGACTCTCGTGATCATGTTGTATTTCTAACGTAATTCTCGTTTAGAGAATTGATTTTCAAAATCTTGATATGTATATAAAACTTAAAGATGATTTCTCTAATCGTAAAACACCGTGTGAAGCAGGAGCGTGTATCCAGTCAAAAATCTACCTAGTCTTTTCCAAGTACGTTGGCGTCAGCTCCCTGTCAATCCGCCTCTAAGTACCAATCTTTTACGTGGAGCACCTATCTGACTTCCACAATCCAGGAACGACCGTCAACGATCTAGGAATGACAGCCAACGTCAACAGTTTACCGAGACACAGAGGGCTCTTGATATATAAAGATGGTCACCCATCCGCGGATGATTCGCGACAAGATTAGCTTCACCATCATCATCATCCTTATCAACCTTTTTATCGTCCCAATTTTATGCAAATCCGTTAAGTAGTTTTTGCGTGAAAGATTGACAAACAATTACCCATACTTATTTACATTCATTACGATTAATATATCATCATCAACATTTTTATCGTCCCACTGCTGGGCACAAGTCTCCTCTCATACAGAGAAGGATTCAATAGACCACAAGATCAGCTTAACTCTCTCTTAATCGACCGACCAGAGGGTCTATCATTTCTTCTTAGCCTCTCGCGTGGTCAGGTCAGTCAGGCAGGAGTGGACGTGTTCTTAAGTGGAGACCGCACATTGGTAAAAACAAGGTAGGACTCGCTCAGGCCAGGTAAAGCGTCCTTTGCAGGATAGTTGGTAATAGCTTTATAAGAGTTGCCGAAAATTGAGTTGAATGGCGTGAAACAGGAGAGGCCTATGTCCAGCAGTGGACTGCTATAGGTTGATGATAGTGATGATCTGGTCAGGCCAGGCGCAGGTCGCTAGTATCAATCTATACTAATATATAAAGCTAAAGAGTTTGTTTGTTTGAACGCGCTAATATCAGGAACTACTGGTCCGAATTGAAAAAATTCTTTTTGCCTCCGATAGCCCATTAATCCAGAAAGGCTTTAGGCTATAACATCACGCTGCGACTAATAGGAGCGGAGCATAACTAAACAACGCGAACGAAGTCGCCGGCGGCCGCTAGTACAAAATAATACCTCATTCACAACATTCCATTTGAGTGTTCTTCGCGAGAAACGATCTCAATTCAAGGAGTTTCAATAACAACAGAAGCCGACATTACAATAGGTACATGAAGCACGTTTCTTTAGGTTTTAATAACGTCCCATGCATATTCCCATGACCCAAACAAAATCTCAACGAGTCTGCTATCGGGCGTTTTCACAGATTCCCCGCCCACCTTCGTACAACACAATAGACAGATACAAAAGGTTGACTCTTCAGGATGGGCGAAAACGCACGTACACATAGACACGCTTCACGTGCAACCGAACTCCTTAAAATAAATATGGATATACTAGCACCGCCCCGCGGTAGCATCCGCATATGTGACTACTGGTTATTTACAATGTGTGCCAAATTCATTTAGTAATTTTTGTGTGAAAGACAAACAAATATTTACGCGTTTATGATATTGATAGGATAGTACGGCTAAGTGCCACCTGGCCACTTTGGATTCAGTGGAGAGGCGTGCGAAGAGGCTGATTGGTGACCCTGTTTTAACTCGAGATGGTCTCCAAAGCCTAGAGCACAGGCGTAGAGTAGCCAGCCTTTCGGTGTTCTATAGGATGCATTTTGGGGAGTGTGCGAGGGAATTGCATGATTTAATTCCCCCATCTCCTTTCCACCATCGGACAACCCTTCATACGGCGAGTTTCTACCCTTACGTTGTTAACACCTCTATGACTAGTGGCCCTCTATACCGCGTAAATCGAGGGACTGGAACAATTTGCCAGCGGCGATGTTTCCGTCGGACTACAATTTGAGTGTTTTCAAGGCTAGAGTGAATAGGCTCTTAATAAACTAGTGCGTTTTACCAACAACGATTGCGTTACTGCTTACCATCAGGCGGGATTGCGAAAAAAAAAATTATAGAGGCTGCGCGGGAATTATATGATTTAATTCGGTTATCACCGTTCCATAATCGGACGAACCATCGTACGACGAGTATCCACCTTACGTTGTTGACACCACTACGATCCGGACGAAGAGCAGCCGGCCGCCGGTAGAAGTTACCACCCACCAGACAAAGCCTTGCCGCCAAACGATTTGTCGTGTTCCGGCATGATGTCTGGTGAAGCCGTAAGGAGGATGGGTCTGAGCAGTTGTGTTGCGATGTGTGCCGGGTACGATGCGCCTAATGTTGTTGTGTTGGGAGTTTGGTCGTGGAGGGTTTTCAGATCAATCTCCCTTTGGCGCAGCATCGTTGGTCGTGTTGTTGGGTTTAACATTGCATCACCTCGCTCAACTGCCGTCTTCCTTCCTATTCGCTCAGTTTTTCTGAGTGAATAGGCTCTTAATAAACTAGCGCGCTTTATCATCAACGATCGCATCACTGCTTACCATCAGGCGGGATTGCGGTCAAGCGCTAGTTTATAATTAATAAAAAAAAAGGTTTTTTTAGGCACTGTAACGAGCGATTTAGCGATTTAGCTGTGTTGGTCTTCTCGTCAGGTTATAAATTAAGTGTCTTCAAGGCTAGAGTGAATAGGCTCATAATAAACTTGTGCGCAACTTGTCCGTCAACGATTCCTTTGTTGCATCAGGCGGGATCGCAGTAAAGCACTAACAACCAGTACAATAACATAACATATATATGCTATATTACTGCCTATAATGTTCCCGCTATTATGACAGAGGCCTACAGGGAGTGGGCCGTAATACACCACTCCGCTGGTTAATAGATGTCACATATCTTCGAAGTTTTTACCTTTAAGACTAGCCGATTTTTTTTTTTATTTGTTTGGATTGGTATCATCAAATGACCTCTTTCGCCCCTAGGCGGGGCGGAAGGTCGTGGCAGGCTTTTACTGACTAAGACCCACCCGTGTTTCTTCACTTGCCTGTGCGACGGCCAGGGCCACGATTTCTTTTTTAACCAACCCTGACTCAGGAGGCATCGATCTTCGTGAACCCCATCACGATGTGCTAATATCTCTTTGAGGCACGCGTGAATCACAACGCGCCGTCGACTCGAGCCTGGTCCTTACCGGGCGGCGACCTGCCCACTGCTCACCGCCCGCAAGCCCGCGCCTAAGGTAGCCAGGAGTTCGATGTTGTCTCCCGACCAGGGCGTCTCCTGCGGCACTAGTGGCGTGAGGACGTTGGGATTCCCGCTCCCTCGCCCGCTCTGCCTCCTCCTTTGCCAGCATCACTGCTTCGCAGAAGGAGGTGATAGCCTGCCAAGCACTCTCGCTCCGTATGATACCTGGATTAGGTTCGGATGCAATAGATCGCCGCCAAACCTCCCGAAATAGCCGTGAGGGTGCCGTGCAAATCCTATCTCAGTCGAGCCTTACTGTCTGTGTGTATGCATGTATTTGTTTTATAGACTCGCCTTCTGTCGTTATCTGTTTGGTGTACAATCTGCCTTTATAGAGAACAATGTTTGGCCCGTCGAAAAAATGCCGAAGTAAGCTCGGCCCCTTCTATTAAAAATAAAAACGTTGGACCAATTTGGCTGCTAATCAAAGGGAGCTGAGCGAGCGATCTTACGATAGCTACTGTTTGTGTAGCAGTGAGAATGCTTGAGGGCTATGACGTCATATTTTGAGGGGATATAATGTAGGCTTAAGTTAATTGAATATTTCGGGTTAATATGAACTATGTTGTTATTTTGGTTTTGTGGAAATGGGTTGAATTATATTAGAATAAGCTTTATTATGTACCTATTATTTATTATTAGTGTATTATTTATAAATATTAGTATAATCCTCGTAATTTTAACAACGTTCACAAAAAGACCTTAGTCTGTTAAAGTCTCAATCTGTCAAAATAACTGTCATTTCTCTAAATTATTGTCAAGTTTTTTTTTAAATTGACTGTCGCTGAGATCTGATTGTGACTAAATTTAGAACTTTTTATTAGTTTTCAGAAATTGGCATATGATGAAAAAATAACTATTCTCTTATACCCAAATAATGGCCCAGATTCACTTAATCGCGAACTAAATTGTATTTAAGTACAACCCATCTTTTGCTTTGTATTTCATTAAGAAAAGGACAGAAGATAAAATATTAGTTTAGACCTGTCAAATTAGTCTGCTCCTAACGTAAATTGACGTATTTAAACATGTTTATAATCTCCACTAAACTGTCTATGGAGTATCTTAATTTGACAGCATCAAACTAAAATGTTATTTTCTTAATGATATAGAAAGAAAAAGATGCACTTAAAATTAGTTTAGTTTGGGAACAAGATGGGCGCCATTGCCGTGTTTTACATTTCTTAGAAATGAATAATTTGGTTATCATACCAAAAGAGTAATGATTAAACACACTATCATTAGCAATGGGTTTCATTTTTACAGTTCAATAACATTCATTGTGATTTATGTTGTTGGAGCAACACATTTTTCGAACCAAGCCCCCCGGTAAGGACTGGGCCCGGGTCGACGGCGCGTTGTGTTTCACGCGCGCCTCTAAGAAATGCCGATGCCGTGAGTCAGGGTTGCGGGTTAAAGGCGAAAGATTTATTTCCCACCCACTGCAACTCCTGCAAGCCAGAATCAACAGTGGAGACCGCCAGAAAAACGCCGAGATTAATCAGAAAAGAATAGCAGAGGAGTAAGAAAAAAGATATTTTTTCCACTTCCCTCCATAACAAGCAGGAGACAGAACAGAACTAGGCCAATCGGCACCAAAGGGTCTCCGTGGCGCAGCGGTCAACACGCCTGCCTGCGTCGTGGAGGCCCCGGGTTCGATCCCCGGCCAGGTCATGATAGAAAAACGATCTTTTCCTGATTGGTCTGGGTCTTGGATGTTTGTCTATATATGTATCTATTATAAAAATATAGTATCGTTGAGTTAGTATCCCATAACACAAGTCTCGAACTTACTTTGGGGCTAGCTGAATCTGTGTGATTTGTCCGTATATATATTGCAACTGGGAGAAGCCCAGATTGCCAAGCACCACGGAATAAAATTTGATTAAGTTAATGGGTCCTAAGTAGGTACATGCTGTTACAATTGATTCCAATAATAGGTATGGCAAAAGCGCCTGAACGCACGGAAATTGGTTCTAGTTTCTACAAGGTCCGTATAATAAACGACTCCGGATGTAACTTGTACACTAACCAACATAAGCATAAATCCAACATAAGGTTTAGTCAAAAGAGGAACTGTGTCCCTGGCGCAAAGGCAAGTGAAGAAACACGGGTGGGTTTTAGTCAGTGAAAGCCTGACAGGACCTTCCGCTCCGTCCGGAGCGGAAGAGGTCATTAATTGATCATTTCACATCCAACCCAAAATGTTTCAAAATTATTCACATTGATAATAATAACTACCTACGTTAGTGACAGAACGGATATCTACAATGTGCAAAGCCTTTCTACAAATTATTGCTAAAATTGTACCTTGTCGCCATTTGCTAAACGGAATCGATCACAATAAGGGCTGTCGATAGTCGTAGTGGCCTAGTGGTTAAAACACCAGCCTCTCAAGTATGAGTGCGCGGGCTCGATTCCAGGTCAGGCAAGTACCAATGTAACTTTTCTAAAGTTATATGGTACTTTCTAAGTATATTTTGGACACCAATGACTGAAGGTGAAGGAAAACATCTGGAGGAAACCTGGACTTTAAGTCTGAAATCGCCAACCCGCATTGAGCAAGCGTGGTGGTTACGCTCAATCCTTCTCTGTATCAGAGGAGACTTGTGCCCAGCAGTGGGACGATAAAAAGGTTGATAATGAAGGGCTGTCGAAATACCGACCGTAATACGTCATCGTTTTTTATTATCTATTTATTATGCCAAATCATTTATATGCCGTCGTTATATTAGCAGACGATTGGCGTAGTGGTTGAACGATTAACGGTTGCGATGCATGTTGCTGGTTCGATTCCCGCACGCAAAAAATATTTACTTAAATAACCTACGAGTAGGTATTGCAAAGTTTTATAAAAAATGGTCTTTACTAATAAAATTGACGTTTTATATACAAAAAAGTTTTTTAATTTTTTTTTTTTCGTTTCTCATGTCGAAATATTTGGTCATTAGTGTAGATGTTCATTTGCCATTTAAATGGAAGTTCGCTGATGGATCTTCATAAAAATCCTAACGACGGGATTCAATAAACACTTTAAAGCATTTTTCAAAGCCTTGTTGGATTTAAAATATTTTCTCTGTATAACTTTATCCAAATTCCCAATAAAAATGGAAATTAGTTTGAACAAAGTCAATGAGACACTACTCATAGTTTTAAGAACTGAGAACGTTCCCACAGCGTTCAGGCTCAATCTATCAAAACTACCTCTATTTTACCTACATATTTGCCATTTTTATATAAATAGAGACTAGATTTCGAACGTTTTAAAATACGAGAAATGGCCTTCTTTCAGAAAGAAAGAAAAAAAGAAATAAAGTCATGCAATTCCCCCATCTCCGTTCCATCATTGGAAGACCTGTCGTACGGCGAGTATTCATCTTTACGCTGTCAACAACGTCATGGATATTCGACGTATGACAGGTCATCCACTACGATTCAGACGAAGTGTTTCGCCTCGCCTTTTATACCCCGTACATCGGAGGACTGGAACAATTTGCCTGCGGTGGTGTTTCCGTCTACACTCTACAATTTAAGTAGCTCCAACGCTTGAATGAATAGGCTCTTAATAAACTAGCACGCTTTACCATCTACGATTGTTTCACTGCTTACCAGCAGGCAAGATTGCCTTCAAGCACTATTTTAAAACATATGTTTAAAAAAAATTGGACTTCTAAATTCCATTAAAGATTAAATAGAAGAGCCAGTAAAAAGATCGATAGTTTAATTTGTAAATAATGTGACTAAAATATTCAAGCTTTAGAGTACAATGATGATACAACATCGTATTTGAATCAAAATGAAAATTCATTTATTCAAATTAGACTAAGAATAAGCACTTTAGAACGTCAGTGTTACATAAGACAATTTTATATTTGTTTTTTTTTTTTTTTGTAGTGTGTAATTAGAAAAAGGTGCACTTAACTTTTTATGGCTTCGGTTTGTGCATTTAGTCAATGTCACGTCACAAATTATTCATGTCGAAAAAGACGGCCGCGTGAACCGTTTTACGAGAGAGGTTTGAGGCAAAGTCATGATGTGGCCACTATGCTGCGATATTTCACTGTTCTTTATGAATTATTTACTGAATGCACTTTTTACTACATAAATCACGCACCTTTAATTAGTAAACAACATTTTAATTAATTTTAAAAGTCTAATGAAAAATGAGCGTTCGATTATATTCATTCAGATAATTACACCTTCTCTCAAAACGCCTTTTGCCACTTTCTAGTCCTTTCGCTGGGAAGAAGAAGTGGCGTAACAAACTCCCCAGCAGCACAGCTGTCTGTTCATTTAAAGAAAAACACACGACTTTATACAATACTATGTAAAGTAACTAACACAAGAAAATACAGGACATGAAATCAAATTGATTACCCTATGCCAACTAGCCATGCCAATATACTAGCGAAGCAAAAAAAACATTAAAAATGGAAGTGTAAGTAAAAACTTATTACCTAAATAAATGCCTCCAGGCATGAAGGACATGACAGCTCACATATTTATGCATTACATTGAAAAATGGTCAATTATTATGAACTGCTATTACCCGTCAGCAAGCTAATTCTGGAGAAAACGTTGTCTTGGGTTATTCAAAGCGACCAGCTATTCTTATCATTTAAACAATCACTTGAAAAAATGGTATTCCTTTGAACGCATTATAAGTCCGGCAAAGCAGAGAATACATAACCAACACAATACAAACGAACCAACACCACCACCACAAACCAACCCAACCATCATCGCCAACTAGCAACCACCACCATCAACCAAATTACCATTTGTACATTACGGAACACAATAAAGAATTGAGCATTGATTCTTCACTTCTTTATTCATGAAAAAACACTTAAATCACAATACCAATAAACAAAAAGGTTTTCCCAGAAACCGATCCCTGTAAACCTCATTGGAACGCAGAGTTTATAATACACAGGGCGAGTGAAATGGCTCGATACTGGAGAGTCCTCCAAAGTCCTCCATGGGCCTCCAGAGTCCTCCAAGATTCTCGGCCTCTGCTCGGCTGAAGGACCATCGATGTTGCGCCACGATTAGCGGTAAGTGAAGGCTGCTGTTCGTCTTGTGTGCCTAAGATTTGAATGGAGGGTGAATATGTGTGGCGCTGATTTGTGGGGGTTAAGTGGCCATATTAGGTGATTGGGGTTATATTAGGCCGTTACGTGCACCTATAAAGTCATGAGCATAATTGGCTTGTATCCTAAAAAATAATTTAATGTCCGTCAGATAGCTTTATAAAAAATATCGAACACGTATTTTTTATTTTTTCTTTTATTCAAATACTTAGGAAGATATATTGATTTAAAATGTCGCATGTCGTCACGCCATGGTGCAAAATATAGAACGGCGTGACGTAATTAGCCCCCACTCTGTAACTTTAATACGCTATATCTCAGTAATTTTTGGTAATTACGACAAAATAAAAAATACGGGTCTTAATTTTTGTTATTATCTATAGGACGGACTAATTATTTTTTGATTTTCATACCTTGGATACATCCCTATTATGTATACACTTGAAAATATTCAAAAGCGATTTACTACTACATTTTTGAATGAATCTTTTTGGCGCAGCTTCAGGTATATTTTTGTGGTTGTTTTTTACATCAGATTTTACACAGTTTTTTTTTTCGCAGTTATCTGAAGTATGTGTCTGGTTATTGGCCTCGATTCTCTAGTTCACAAACTAAACTAAATTTAAGTTTAGTGCATATTTTTAATTACTTATATTTCATTAAGAAAAGGATAGAAAATATAATGTTTGTTAAGACCTGTCAAAATAGTCCGCTTCTGGCGTGTTTATAATCATGTCTTATACTGTCATAGATCTTAATTTGACAGAATGAAACTAAAATGTTATCTTCAATCCTTTTCTTAATGAAATAGAAAGGAAAAAATGCACTTAACTTAAAATGTTTAGTTTGGGAACAAGAGACGCGACGCCATTGTGTGTCTTTTAGTCTACGCCAAAATAAATGTAGTTTATTTATTTCTTTCTTTCTTTCAAAGTAAGTGAGTATTAGTTTGGCGCAGCGGTTAAGCAATTGACTGCTGTATTTCATTCTTCGACGGAACAACTATTTGTATGACATACAAGTAGACAACCCGGGTCTGGCTGTTTATGTATGTGAGTTTAAATATTTGTAAACGCACCCACTGTACGAGCCTCACGTAACCCACACAAGATAATGTCAGAATGTCAGGGAAGAGAAGCTAGGGAGATTGTTTATCAATACGAGCTGAATGCTTTTAACACACTGTCACGACATGCGTTAATATCGACCGCACTTGACATCCTCCGTGGCGTGGTTTCGATCCCCGGGCAGTGCAAATATTTATATGCATGAATATGAATATTGACCTACGACCTGGTGAAGGTCGCGGGAAACCGCTGGATGCGGGAGGCGCAGGACCGGTCGTCGTGGAGAACCTTGGGGGAGGCCTATGTCCAGCAGTGGACGTCTTTCGGCTGAAATGATGATGATGATGATGATGATGAATATTTGCACTGGTCTGGGCGTGCCTCGGAAAGCACGTTAAGCCGTTGGTCCCGGGTGCCATACGAACATTTAATGGCAGTCGTTACGGGTTGTTGGAGCCCTCAAAAGTACAACAATTGATCTAACTGCAATGCTTCGATATCGCCTTCAGATTGTGGAAGTCAGACTTTAGTCTTAGCAGTTAGACTGGTAAAGCGGACCCCAGACTTCAATGCTGAAAAAGCAGAGATGATGATGATGATGACGACATGCGCTAATATACATAACAATTAGGTCAGTTTTGCAATCCGACTTGACAACAACACAAAAATGCTTAATATTAAATTATTTAAGTAATGGTTTACACACCCGCATTACAGGATAAATACCTAGTGATGGGAAACGTTTTTGAGAAAGAAAAATAAACTGGTATCGATTATGATTAATGAATCACATTGTTCAAAAAATATCTTGTATGCGTATTTTCATTTTTCAGTAGTAATTTTATATTCCACATGAGAAGCGCTGCTTCCCGTTTCCCTAGTGAGAGCTCCCTTTGTTGCCTCTTACGACACCCACAGAGTGATATGGGTTGGTACTATTCTAAGCCCGGTAGCACACAGGCAACTGTAGTAAATAAATCTAGGTATTATCTTTTCGTGGGATAATTTCCGTCATCCAAGCGGCTGATACTACTCCGCGAGGGGGGAGGCCATGGACACTAATTTTGTTACACAACGCGACTTTAATAATTTCGTTGCGGGACATTTTTAACCGACTTCAAATAATTTTTTTTTACAAATAAAACAACCGACCGGATGTCGGTGTCTTTGGTTTTTGTATATTAGTTTTTAACACCGAAAAAAATTATTTTACACTTTTTAGTTGTGAAAAGTACTGTTCAGCTGCGCTAAAATACATAATGAAAAAACTTACAAACGCACTGGTTTCCCCTACGATTTTTGAAAGTTCCCCTTGATTTCTCTGGTCTTCCACCATCAAATCCTGATGTCCACCATCATATCACCACCTTGGGAATGTCTTCTTTCCAGAAGAAAAAGAATTATCAAAATCGGTTCATAAACGATCATAAAAAAGCATATATACGGTCGAATTGAGTAACCTCCACCTTTTTGAAGTTTTTGTGTATGATCACCAATTACTCTAAGATGTCTAGACTGATTTGCAAAATTCTTTTTTCATTTGATAGCGTATACTTCAAGGTGGTTCAATAGTCATCAGGTCAGGATCTGATTAGGGAAGATCAGTGAAATTAATGGGAAATTTCAAAAATCTTAGGGGCGACAAAAGCATTTTTGAGTTTTATCATTAAGTATTTTAAAGCAGTACAATTTAATAAAGCTGGGAGAAAGTCAAGGGAACTCCTCAGTGATTCACAGAAGTTGCTTTGTGTTTGTGCTTGATTAATTTGTATTGATAAGAACTTCAATTAGATAGGTTGTGACTATCATTATGGCTCTGATGATGTAGACAAAGGAGATCCCTGAAGTGGCCATTCAGGGATCTCCTCAACGGTTTACAGTAGTTATCTTATGTTTGGACTTAATTCATTTATAATGAAACTGTTTTGAAACTGCTATCAAGATACCAGAGGGTGAATTTTAGATGCTAAGTTTATTATGTCCATTAAAATAAATGCTTTTCGACTTATGACCAAACTCAATATAACTTTAGTTCTAGACTGAGCCTCTATGCCTGTATTTTATTCTTAATACATGTACCGAACCAAATTGTCATTTATGGATAAAGAACTATATTTCTATAAAAAATGAGCTCTGAAATCAATAACTGGCACGGTGTTTAAATTTTATCTGAAGGAAGACCTTGTTTTGTCTTGCTTTTTACAAAACAAGCTTATTCTTTCCTTCTACCTTCTTGCCTCCTACAACCCCTTTATAAATATCCACATTTTACAAGTCATGGATTTAGTCCTATATAATATTGCCTATTGGCCCAAAATCAGCACAAATCTAGACTCCAGACCTCCTAAGAAAATTCAGATGAGAAAACCCAAACACAAGTAAAAATAATATTCTACCAGATGCTTTGTATATTGCCTTTTCATCATCATCATTTCAGCCGAAAGACGTCCACTGCTGGACATAGGTCTCCCCCAAGGTTCTCCACGACGACCGGTCCTGCGCCTCCCGCATCCAACGGTTTCCCGCAACCTTCACCAGGTCATCGGTCCACCTTGTCGGGGGGATATCAATCACTTTTTCAAGAATTAAATCCAACAGAACCAAGAAAATCAAGTTTTCATAGTATTCAATTGTTTGATATCAACAAACAGGCTTCAATTTGTCTTTTGTTTCTTTAAATTCTGTGAAATTCAAAAAAAGAATATTGAATGAAATTTCGAATGTGCCAGGTTCAAAATTGCATAAAAACTTTTTGCTCGACCTAATATAAAATTTTAGCTAGGACCAAACGAAACTGAAAATGCAAGGTGGGCCAATAGATGTGTCCAGAAGTGTAGATGTTCATCAGCATCATTAAAATTATGACTTCGCTGAGCATGATTCTCTCTCTCAATGGCCTTATTATTTTAACTCAATTGATACTGACACGATAAAACAGATCACAATATTCAAAATTAACCAGTCACGCAGAGGACATACAACGCTCTGCGTGTGCAATACAATAATTCGTTCAGGGTGCTGATGGGGCTGCCGCGGTACTGTAGCGCCAGTGGTATGTTTCCAGAGGCGCGCGTGGACGGCTTTCACGCCGTCATACGCAAGTGAAGTGCGTATTTAATGGTGCGGGTGCGTGGCAGCCCCAACGCCATCCTGACCGCGCGCGCAGGCCGATGAGATTCAATATTAATAGCGCACTGTATATGCCTACACGCAAAAGCTAGTGCCTGAAATATTTTCATTGTTTTGTTTTATTATTATGCTGTTACTTGTTGTCTCCATACATCTTTTTTTTTTTTTTTTTTTTAATATACGGACAAATCACACAGAATGAGCTTGCCCCAAAGTAAGTTCGAGACTTGTGTTATGGGATACTAACTCAACGATACTATATTTTATAATAGATACATATATAGATAAACATCCAAGACCCAGGCCAATCAGGAAAATATCGTTTCCCATCATGACCTGGCCGGGGATCGAACCCGGGGCCTCCACGTCGCAGTCAGGCGTGTTGACCGCTGCGCCACGGAGACCGACAAACACATCATCTCTCCACACATCATCGGAATTCAACGTTTAAGACTTGATCTATAAGCCTTAGGCGTTGTCTTAATTGGCGGAGATCGCACGATGACACAATGCATTCTCGTCGTGCGATCAGATTTCATCAGAGTATCCTATTTGATCCTCGCAATACACATGCAACATACAAGCATATGAAATGCTTAATAACGATCGTACGATGTGTTTGATCGTGCGATCATGTAATCAAAGCAATAGATCTCTTTTGAGTGTCCTAATTGATTACCTTCGCGATGAGTCGACGCACGAGGGCGCGACGGCATCACACAATGGACATTGCGCGATTTATTAGGACACCATCATCGCACCACCACTTTGATCGTGAGATGAAAAACGCATCGCGCCATCGTACGATCACTTCGAACTAGGACACCGTCTTATGCTAAGTATGGAAAGCTCCATGGCTCTTTGTGGCACTCTCACCCGTACAAAGCCTCCTGCGTAAGTATCCACTACTAAAACGGTAGGAATCCGATCTAACGACGTATTATACTAAGAGCTACACGCCCAGCCACTTCTTGTGATAAATAAAAATGTGTGTGTTGATGTATGTGAATGTTTGGATACAGTGCTCCAGGATTTTTGAATTTCAAGTAATATACGACATATTTTTTTTTATGCAAAACCCGAATCACTTGTATAGCATTTTTAAGTAAAGAATCTATGTACAAAATTTCAAAAAGATATAATGAAAAACCGGCGGGCGAGCGGTCCGTTAACCTGTGGCGTCAGCTGTTGCGTGGGCGTACGCACTCGTCAAGTACTATGAACTACCGTTAGCCGCATGGCGCGCTCGGTAACCTCACTGCAACAATTCTAAATGTATTTGGGAAAACATATAACATGGTGTAAAAATTGTTGGAATCGATGCAGTTGCTTTTTCTGAACAAACTATATTCAGGTTTCGTATCATGAAAAAATTATATTGTGTAGCGAAAATATACAAACCTTTAGCAAAGTATTTTTACGTCTCTTGTTTTTTTTTATGAATTATAAACTAGTGCTTGACCGCAATCCAGCCTGATGGTTAGTAGTGATGCAATCTTTGATACTAAAGCACGCTAGTTTATTAAGAGCCTATTCACTCCAGCCTTGAAGACACTCAAATTGTAGTCCAAATGTACGCGGTATAAAAGAGGAAGCGAAACGCTTCGTCTTGATCGTAGTGGTGTTAGCAACGTACGGGTGGACTTACAACTCGACAGGCCGTCCGATGGTAGAACGGAGATGGGGGAATTAAATCATGCAATTTCCTTGCACACCTCACCACACACTCACCAAAATGCATCCTATAGAAAAAAGCTGGACTTACTCTACGGGTCTGTGCAGTTGTGTTGCGATGCGTGCGGGGTACGATTCGCCAAATGTTGTTGTGTCAGGAGTTTGGTCGTGGAGATCGTGTCAATCTCCCTCTGGCGCAGTATCGTTGGTCGTGTTGGTCTTGGGTTTAAATTACATCACCTCGCTCACTGCCGTCATCCTTCCTATTCCTATGTTTTTTAAGTGAATAGACTTAATAAACTAGTGCGCTTTACCCTCAACGATTGCATCACTGCTTACCATCAGGCGGGATTGCAGTCAAGCACTAGCTTATAATAATTTAAAAAAAATGCAATACCCTGCTCAATACCCTGGTGTCCCTTAATATACACTACATAACTCGCTTATTACGCTTAAATAAAATCTAATTCTATTGCTCAGTGTAATGTCCGTCTAGCAAATGCAATATTGCTCCAATATAGTTTTATTATATATATAATTTTAGTATAAATTCAACATTGAACCTCATTGCACGCTATTCAATATTATCAATAAAAAATAACGATAGAAATCTAGATTCTGTATCAGTTATTAAAGAAAAGTATTCATTTTACATACCTCTTTCAGTCAATATGGCTCAGACTGTGAAAGGAAAGTGAATTGTAGGACCAATCTAATTATACTGTACGGGCGGCACATTTGTGCGTTACTGGGCGAGCTACACGCCCAAACACTTTCTGGTGTCGAATAAAAATGTATTCAGTATTAGAGTACGTAATGATAATTAGTATGGGATCAGGGTAAAAGTCTCGTGGTAACTACTAGTTTAGTTAGAAAATCTCTTTATTATTGAAGTAAAAACTTATTTAGAGACGTTGAGCACTTCTGGGGGAAGAGGAAAAAGTTTGGATTTACGTGAGCATAATCGACCGATACCGTGATTGTTTATTATTTTTTTTTAATGTTTTTATTGTGTCATAATCATCATTTCAGCCGAAAGACGTCCACTCCACCACACCGCATTCAGCGGCTTTCGGCGACCTTCACCAGGTCGAGCCCATCGGGCATCGGTCCTACGGGCAATGTGCCGGACCCACTGACACTCTAGTGTTGAAATTCTTCGGACTATGTCGGTTACTGTCGTTCTGGTGCGGATCTCCTCATTTCTGATTTGATCACCCCCTTTTTGTATATTCTGTGCTTTCTAACGATGAGTTTTTTTTTTTTTTGAGTCAATAGACTCTTAAGAAACTAGGACACTTTACCATCAACGATGGCATCACTCAGGCGGGATTGCAGTCAAGCACTAGTTCATTATTCCAAAACAAGAAAAACAAACAGTTTGCACTTATGTCGGTCAGTACCATTGCTATTTTTTTTTTCGTTCTGTTCTAACTGCTTCCTGGGTGTCTGTTTAATTTGGTGTTTTGTGTAACTGTTGTTTTAATTATATCACTAACAAAGTTGTAAAAGTACATGAGTCGTCGGGATGGTCTCGAAAACAACTATTATTAAGAGGGGGCTTTAGTGCCAAGGAATTTGGTACTGTGTGTGGTAAAGTGGGAAAAGGACAGTTGCAGCTGAATTTACCAACAAAAACTTTGACTAAAAGACGTTTCGTTTTCCGCTGTTTTCTTTTTAAAAACTCGACAGATCTCAATTATTTTTATATCAAAATAGGGTATTTGACTAAAAAGAACTAATTAGTCCATCAGTCAGATTTCCAAAAATACTAGACACGTATTTTTTCTATTTTCATATAAACAAAAAATGAAGACGACACAGTGCGTTGAAAACTCGTGTGACGTCACTGCACGCTACACTTTTTAGCGACCAGTAACGTTACCACTCCTGATTTTTGATGCCTTTTATATTTGTAAATTTTTATTGATTTGATAAAACAAAAAATACGTGTCTAGTATTTATTGGAAATCTGACTGCCGGACTAATCAGTTTTTTTAGTCAAATACCCTATTTAAAGGAAAAGTAAACCTATGCTTCTATTGTTTTCTTTTTTTGTCAAAAGCTTATCACGTTTGTCTAATAGTCATCTGAACATCACGGTAAAAATGGAGTACTTTTCGCGACTTTGAAGTATCGTATTTCGTTTATTAATTAAGTATCGGAAAAAATAAAAAAAATAGGAGTACGTATAATCACGGTGTAAAATTGTAGAAAAAAAAAATTATTGCTCTAAAAGCATTATGCAGGAAGAAAACGGCGAAATACAATTATATAGAGTTCCCTCTTTTACAATATTTTACCTTTAAAATTGCCTGCCCCATTTCAAAACCTAGTAAGAATTTAAAACAAAATTTTATTCGAGAACGATCAGCCTCTGAAAACTGCTTCTGTTTGACTTGGTTGTCCAAGTTCAGAGGCTTACAAGGTTTTAAACTCTTACGACTAAGTGAATAGTGCACTTAGTAGGTATCGACGCTTAAATACATCTGCTGTTAAGTAAGTTTGCAATGTTGGTGTTTTTGTACTCGTTGGAGCTCGAGTTCGAGCTTGTTGGCGTGCCATGGAGGAGGCCTATGTCCAGCAGTGGACGAGTAGAGGCTGATGATAATGATGAGACTCATAAGGGTAGCACAATCATGCAATAAAACGGTTTTTGTAAAAAGTTTCCCTTACTAGGTCTTAAAACGGGACAGGCAAAATAAAGTAACAGTTAGACTAGCATTTTTCCTTCTTTTTAACATTGCCCCACACTAGGAATTTCCCCTGTATCGTGGGTGCGTTTACAAATAGCCAGACCCGGAACAAGTACTTGTAGGTCCTACAAATATCTGTTCCGTGCGGGAATCGAAACCGCGTCTTAACCACTGCACAAATCGCGTAGTCAATTTATTGCAGGCATCAAGGCCCATATACACATATGTATACAATACTATATTAACTTAAAATAACGATAGCAATAAAAAGGCGGTGATAACTAAAGAAAGAGTTAGAGATTTAAACTACACATGAAAAAAAATGTTGTCATTTGATTCCCACCACGAGTTGTGGGAAGGGGTTGTAATAAAGAGTGATAAACAGGCAAAGCAACTCCAAGTTTCCACAGCCAAATAAATGTCGCATGCACGCATTCCCCTCTATACATAAACGTTGCTTAAATTTAACTAGTGATTAGGGACTTTCAAACATACATTTTTGACGCTTTAACGTAACTTAACTTTAATCTTCGTTTATGAATAAACACCATAGTGCTTAAGGGGTATATTCAAAAACGATGATTAAAGTTAAGTGACGTGCAAACATCACAAATATATGGTTAAACATTTGCTAATCACTAGTTAACTTTAAGCAACGTTTTTGAATAAAGGGCATTGTTTGTGGATCAGTTACTATATCTTGCAGGCTGCAAGTGCTTACATAGATATTAACAAATTTAAATGACAACTATGAGAAGAAGTTACCACCCACCAGACAAAGTCTTGCAGCCAAGCGATTCATCGTGTTTCGGCATGATGTCTGGTGAAGCCGTACGGAGGACGGGTTTGAGCAGTTGTATTGCGATGTGTGCCGGGTACGATTCGCCAAATATTGTTGTGTTGGGAGTTTGGTCGTGGAGGGTCTTCAGATCAATCTCCCTTTGGCGCAGCATCGTTGGGTCGTGTTGTTGGGTTTAACATTGCATCACCTCGCTCAACTGCCGTCTTCCTTCCTATTCGCTCAGTTTTTCCGAGTGAATAGGCTTTTAATAAACTAGCGCGCTTTACCATCATCGATTGCATCACTGCTTACCATCAGGTGGGATTGCAGCCAAGCACTAGTTTATAATAATAATAAAAAAAAACAATTCGACAATTTAGTAACTCATACCCGTCCCATGGGGTCGGGACGCGTTTGGAAATCAGGAAAAATCTTAACACCGCGAAGTAATGCAAAGTACAGCGCTATCTCTCGGGAAATTGGGTTACTAATATTTATCCAAAGAAGACTAGGTTTATATGGTGGAATTTCGGTGGTAATTTTGAATTTCGTGAACCAATTTTAATAATTCCTTTTTTAATTCAAAGAAGATACGTTCTGGATACTAAATTAAGTAAGCAAATATAGAAAAATGTTAACACATACAGTTAAATTACAAAATTCATTCACAAATTATTTTATTAAACTTTTCAAAAACTGTTGAATCTATCAAGTTCAAAATAATTTTCCTAGAAAGTCTTTATAAAGTTGTACTTTTAAGAGTTTTTCAGATTTTTAAACTTATGGTTCAAAAGTTAGAGGGTACATTTTTTTTTAAATTTAGCACAATTATTTTCGAAAATAGTACCTAACATAATGAAAAAAATATTTTAGTATACCCTTATTTATTTCTAAATATTTATCCAATAATATAAACCCTGTCCGACCCATATAAAATTTTACGTAATCATCATAGTACCAATACAAATGAATTTTGAAATAATCTTTTTTTCCCGCGAATTAATTCCAACTTCCCCGAAATTTGGTAAATTTAAAAAAAGTGACAACACCGGTATTATTATGAGCGAATAGCGATGCGACCCCGTGCCGCGTGCTCTGCCGCCCGCCGCCCGTGGAAGGGTGGTTAACGCACATTTATTAAGTTACCTCTTTTTGCGAAATAATATTTATTTTTTTAGGGGGATTTTTTTTTAAGTTTAGATCGGTTTTGTATGCATTAGTAGAATCAGTTATCGATACCCAACAACACCTTCACGGGTCGGACAGGGTTTTCTTAACATACTGTATAACACACTAGAGTTGAAAAGAAAGGAAACACCTCTACCATTACCACTTTGTCCGCGTGGTTGATTTACATGTTGTTACAAAATGTTTGCTTCTAATGTTTTTGCCTTAGTGTTTGTTGTTAATGTTTGTCTGTCTGTCTGACATAGCGAAACTATAAGGGTTCCTAGTTTCCTACGGAACCCTAAAAAAACTAGTCACGTGTGAGTTGGAATTGCGCCAAAAAGGGTTCCATACAACTATTAATTATAAAATAACGTTTTAAAATAATCGGTTTTTACTATTTTTTTGTTATAGCAGTAACAGAAAACATCATTTATGGAAATTTCAACAGTTGATGCAACAGCTTGATGACAGATAGATATGATAGGGTCTCGTTGTTACCCTTTCTAGTACGGAATCCTGAAAACTAAAATCAATGTGCTCTATCGATACCTCAACTCGCAAATCGGCTAACTCCACATTTAGTAAAAAATTTTCCTCCTCCTAAAGACAAGGAATATAAAGGAGTCTGCAATATAAAACATACTAGCTTACAATATTATCTAACAACGGTATTTTAGATATTTCCTTAAGTGATGTATAAAAAATATACAGTTTTAAGCATCTCCTGAAAAAATTGCTTACATGGAGTTAGCTGATTTGTGAATTAAGCTATCGCAATATGTAAGAAGATTTTTTTCCTTTTTACAATATTCGTTTTTCAGACAAAAAAAGGTTTAGCTTTACCTAAAATCTTTAAACCGGTACGCTTATCATAACAAGTCCGGGGTAGGCTGATGTGCAAACACCGTATTTGAGTTCGACCCACACTGAATAAGCTTCGGCAGTAATCGGCTCTTTCCGTCGACCAATAACATTTCACGAGCGGTCTAAGTAACAACCCCTTGTATTGTTGTGTTATGAGCTGAGGCTAAGAGTTTATCTTGGATAAATCGAAGGTTTTTTTGCTAAGTGTACGACTCCCAGATAATGTAAAACAGATGTAATGCAAAAATACATTATTTTGTCTTAGTGAGTGTACACACGAGTGACTCGCGTCGACAAGAGACCTAACTGCAGCTGTTGACAACACCGCAATCCCGTCTGATGGTAAGCAATGATGCAATCGTTGTTGGTAAATCGAGCTATTTTATTAATAGCGTATTCACTCTAGCCTTGAAGACACTTAAATTGTAGTCACGTGGAAACACTGCAACGGGCAGTCCCTCGATGCACGCGGTATAAAAGCCGAGGCGAAACGCTTCGTCCAGATCGTATTAGTGTCACTCGCCGTACGTCGGATCGTTCGATGATGAAACGAAGATAGGGGAATGCAATTCCCTCGCACATTCTCCAAAAAAATATAATTATAATATCGTTAAATAGAAGCCGTAGTTTCACTTCCGCATTTTGATCACAAATCTACCCACAATTCGCGTAAGAGGAAGCGATGCGATTTCATTCAACTACGTCTCCCAAACGTATTTAACCGAACCGAACATATTTTGAAGAACAACAATTGGATCCGATAGCCGTTTCACTGGAAACTTCCAAGTAATGATAGGTATTGACAGCTCCCACTAAGGTCACTAAGAAAGCTCAAGGTCGCCCAGAGAGCTGTGTAGAGGGCTATCCTAGGTGGTGCAGTCATCCCGCACTTATTTACATATTTATTTATTACAAACTATATGGTAGGTCAGGGCTGTAGGGCTTATACGACTTAGGGTCGTAGGACTGTAGGGCTGATAAGTCTTAGATTAGGTTCCGCTAACTTGCCATATAGGCGCATGTACTACCGCTGCCTTTAATAATGGTGGTTCTACACTAGGTATTTATGAAAAAGAAACAGGAATGAGGAGATTCGTAGAAGAACTAAAGTCGCCAACATAGCCCAGAAGATTAGCTCTTTATAATAGCAGTGAGCGAGGCACATAGCACGTAGAACTGATGGCCAATGGGGCTGAAAGGTTCTTGAATGGCGCTGCAAGCGCAGCGACTAGGTGGTCAGATGACCTGATCAGAATCGAAGCACTGGATGCAGGCCGCATCTAATCCGTCTTTTCGGAAATCCTTGTGGGAGGCCTATTTCCAGCAGTGGACTTCCTGTAGCTACCATGATGATGGTGGTGACTCAACTCACTTAACCAAACTTTTATGCCAAGATTTATATATACGTAACTACGTATAATAAATCAAATAAGTTTGATTTTCTCATACATTAAGCAAAGAATAATAATAAAACATAAGTATTTGGAATTATACGCCATTTTCTTCTTAGCTTACATTTCGAGCAATTACTTCTTCTTCTCACAAAGCCATAAAGAGACGATTCGTTGGTTCAACGTTTAATTAACTAAGTATGAATTACTGGCAGTCCCTAAAATATGTGGGTCATAGAATGAAGAATTGGGGAAATCGAGTTGGCAGGAAATATGTCCGGGCTTTCATGATAAAGTGTGTTTCTTTGTCTATAAAAATACTAAGTTAATGAATGTAATAGAAAGAAAACATGTCTTACAAAGAAAGAAAATTCATTTTACTAACTTCTTTTTTTTTTACAAGTTTCTTCTTTTTTTTAAGATGTTGCCCCATATAGGAAATGCTACTGTGCCATGGATGGATGTACAAACATTTAAACGGACATACACAAACAGTCAGACCCGGACAACTACTTGTAGGCCATACAAATATTTGTTCCGTCCTTGATCGAATCGCGACACCCAGCGTAGCGAAGCTCATCCACTGCACCAACCGTGTCGTCGGGCATTGCCGAACGAAATCACGTCGTTTGGTATTGTGTTGCTTATCGAAAACCACTCTTAAAATTGAAGTCTTTTTGATATTGTTATAATACTTTGCGGGGCTCGTTTGAAAATATCGAAGTTTCGGCAAAATCAGCAGTTAGACTGGTAAAGCGGACCCCAGACTCCAGATCTGGAAAAAGGCTTCGGATGCGACTGAGATGATGATGATGATGACTTTGAGGCGCTCGTTTCTAAAATAATGACAGCCGCACAGGTCGGTTGATCAGGATAAGTTACGCTTGCCGCGATTAGTCTACGGATGTACTATACCTACATAGTATTGTATAAAGTCCTGTCCTTTTTTTTAAGTGAATAGACAGCTGTGCTACTGGGAAGTATGTTTCTCTACTTCTTCTTCCCAGCAAGGCACTAGAAAGTGGCAAAGAGCGGGCGTTTTGGGGGATTGTCTTATGTGATATAGACTTTCTCAGTCTAATTTTAATAAATGACTTTTGGTTTTAAATGGGTGACCATCTTTACATAGCTCTAAAAGCATGTTAAGCTGTTGGTTCCGGCTGACATTTGTAGAACTTTGACAGTGTTATTATGGGTCGTCAGAAGTCTGAAAGTCTGACCACCAGTTTTAGCAAGGGTACCAACGTAGATGGCAAAACGCCAGACAGATGACGCCAATTATTTTAACTTTTTATGTAAAATATAAAGTTTAAATTTCTTTTTTAAAATATCAGTTTTATTATTTAAATTATTACCTAATTTATTTGTTTTTTTTTTTAAGTTAAATTATATTTTCTCTAAAATGAGCAAATAAACACATTTAATGTCTTATTAGCATATATACTTTTATTATAGTATTTATATTAAAGTTAAATGATATTATTTGACATCACAAACAAACGCGTCTATTTTATTAAACGTTATAATTTTCTGGATTCGTTTTCAACTCCATAAATCGTTTTCTTCTAGTAAAATTTCATCATCATCATCGTTAACCTTTTTATCGTCCCACTGCTGGGCACAGGTTTCCTCTCATACAGACAAGGATTGAGCGTAATCACCACGCTTGCTCAATGCGGGTTGACGATTTCAGACTTAAAATCCAGCTTTCCTCAAGATGTTTTACTTCACCTTGTAATCAGTCATTGGTATTAGATAAAAATATTTTGTTTACATGTAAAATAAATTAGAGCACATGACATTCACTGTGATAATTGTTTGATTTTGTTTGTTCCATTTGGAACCGGCTAAGGTCAGAGACCATACTGCCATGTCTTCAGTAGTTAATTTTCAACTATCCTATGATCCTTTTTTTTTTGACGCAGTGTGGAAATGCCTTTACGCACCATACCCCGAAGGGCGTGTGAGGGACTCGCCCAGCCGAAGCCGGGAATACCCACTAAAACCAAACAGCGGCACACCGACACCGCCTTAGTGGCGGGGTCATGGGAAATAGCAGAGCCTGGCCGACCCGCCGCACGCGTGACGGCCGAAGCGGTCCCCACTTCTGGTTTTGGTCCGCGCCGGTAAACCGGTAACCCCCATATCTGGGGGCCGTTTCCCTATCCGCCACCTGGATGACCTAACTAATCTAACTTAACCTAAACTAAACCTATCTCCTATCGTTTCTCGCATAAACCGACACTAGGAGGAAGGTTTGGGACAAAGTCATGATGTGGCCACTAGGCTGCAATATTTCAATGTTCTTTTTGAATTATTAACTGAATGCACTTTTTACTACATAAATCACGCGTTTTTATTTAGTAAACGACACTATAAATAACTTAAAAGTCCAATAAAAATGAGCGTGGACTCATCTTAGCTTTCCCGCCAAAACTTCATAATTGTTTGATTAGACTGACATTTGACACGCTGTTATTCTAACGAAGCATCATGGAACACTCGGACATGTGGAGGATTCCTTTATATCCGGCAGAATCATTTGAGAAATGACGGATTTTATTGATATAGGTAGGTCATCTTTTTCATTCCTGTTCATATGGTGTACATAATATATACTATTCTATTTTTACCCGGCTGCCAGGAAGGGTTATGTTTTTACCGCGTATCTTGTATGTAATATTCTTTATTACCTTGTATCTCCAGAACCGTTAAACGGATTTTCACATTTGAGATATCGTTAGAATTGTCTTAATAGCCCAAGTGCTACTAAATAGGTGACATTAAAAAAACAAGATGTCGGATGTTTGACGGCATATTGTGAACTAAACAGAAAAAAATCTACCAGGGATTTCGAGTGGGGTATCAAAATGAAGGATTTTAAACACTGATTCTAAATGTGTATATAACTTAATATTAAATGGAACTAAAAAAAGAATTAAATATTATTTCTACCAAGCATATCGAGTGGGGTATCAAAATGAAGTATTTTAATCACTGGTTCTAATAAATATATTGATTCGAAATATATGTATTTTATATATTAGATATTTACCTATAAAATCGCCGGTTAATATGAAAAAGAAAATAAAGGAATTCTTATCGTGTATTTCTTATTTGTATTAATCGCAGTAACCACCCATGCAATCAATGTATCTTTGCCAACGCAAATTGCAGTTTATTGATGTCCTTCTTAAAGAAATCAGCTGGAGGGAGGTTATAAATTCTCAAAGGCATTTTGTATTGCCTTTATTTAGCTATGCTGTGCCTACACTCAACGTGTAACGGAGAGAAAGAAAGAAATAAAAGAAAGAAAATACATTCACTCAGCCCAGACAGACACACAATAAATATAAAAAGATATAGATCAGGTAGCAACAAATAAAAATCAAATAGAAAGTAAAAACCCCGATGTAAAAAATAGCAGCTGAGTGTGCCTCGCGGCTGCACGAAAAAGGCCTAATTCAGCCAAAATGGCAGACAGCTAGTGTCCGACGCTAATGTGGAGGTTCCTGTTCCGTATAAGGCGGGAGGAAACGCCAGGGTGTCACCTCTGTGAGGATCCCCCTGAGGACACGGTTGGGCATACGGTGGAGGTCTGCCCAGCTGGATGCTCTCAGCGTACAATATATTTCTGCATCGTTCTCACACGATTGATTTCAAAATGAATGATGTAATCAAATATTTGTATCAATAGCTTGATAATTTAAAAGAGTGTCCATGGAGTTTCTTGCCCGTTCTTCTCCATAGGTACCTACTCTTTGGAATGGGCGACTAGCTTCACCTTACTGACTGACCGACCTTCTGACAATTCAAAAGTGCCTGTAACTGGTTTATTTGAAATAAATGCTTTGATTTTGATTTCTTGGGTAGATCACCGCAGTGTCCTCGAGACGGCGATCGACGAAGATATCTCGCGTCCGGCCCTGGCCAGGCCATGGTCCCGACCGAGAGTGCATGGGAGGCCGTTACCTTCTGCGAAGCAGTAATGCTGGCAAAGCGGAGTTTCATGCGTGCCTCAAAGAGATGTCAGCACATCATGACGGGGTCGTCGCCACGAAGACCGATGCCTCCTGGGTCAGGGTTATATCAGTTTTACAGTACAACGTAACGTGTGTATGCATACTTAAATAAAAAATAAATACGTGTAAGATGAATAAGATGGTAACGATGGTAAAGTCGATAGGTATATATATGCCAAGTGCGTGGCTTTTTTGAATGATATCAAATATAGTAAAACGATTCTTTTATTCCTACCTCTACATGTTCGACAGTTATGAGAGAAGCCTGCGGCTAGGCTACCACAGTACTTACTAGGCGCGACCCAAAATTACGAAAGACATTTTGTGAGCGTAAAGTTAAATAAATAAACGAGGAATAAATATGAAGGACTACTACATTCAAGAAATATGTGTTTATTCGGAATTTTTGCCTTGAAGTACGAAATCCTTCGTGTGTGAGTGTACTTGCACTTTGTCGCTATTTTTGTTTAGTGCGGCGATAGAAATTGAAGTATAGTTTCGTCTGGAATTTGGCTACGTGTTTTATACCTTCAAAAGCGTCGAACAGCGCTCCTGCAACGTGCAGGCAATAGCAAGGTACTGCAATAACAATTACAGTAGCAACGGCTTTCATTTCGACAGTTCCACAACATTCATTGCGTTATCAACATTGCTGAGCATTCACATTTTTCGGACAAAAGAAGCAGTGGATTAGCAATATCCTTTCAAATCGTTTCAGGCTGTGATTGATCGTATGTTACACATTTTTTTTAATAATTATAAACTAGTGCTAGACCGCAATCCCGCCTGATGGTAAGGAGTGATGCAATCGTTGATAGTAAAGCGCGTCAGTTTATTTAGCCTATTCACTAAAAAAAACTTAGTGAATAGGAAGGAAGACGGCAGTTGAGCGAGGTGATGCAATGTTAAACTCAGCAACACGACCAACGATGCTATGCCAGAGGGAGATTGATCTGGAGATCCTCCACGACCAATATGCTGACCTACCAGGAAATAAATGCTTAAGAACCTAGTAAATATCCAAAAAAAAGTGGGGCCCTCGGGGACTGCCCCGGTAAAGCTATTGCATAGCATTTTTATCAACTTATGCAATTTTATTTATTTTATTTATGCAGTATTTGTTTCCTTTGTTTTTAAGGAGTGTATGGGTGTTAGATAATTTTCCGTTGATAAAAAATGCTATGCAATAGCTTTACCGCGGCAGTGCCCAAGTGTAACACGTCTTTTTTTTTAATTTGACTGCAGTAATTTACGACACTAACCCAAGCTGAGTACAGGCACCAAATTGAATAAGAAACCGGAGTCACCGCGTATAATTGAAGGTTATTAAGAAACCTGTTGATAAATTCGGATAATATGTACCTAATTAAATAACACAATTTCTTTATCGAACCCAATTTCATTCGAAAATATCCAACGGTATCTTTATAAACGTCGTCAATTATATCGGACGAACCTGGTTACTTATCACCTTTGTTTACTGACTGACTGTACATACTTTCACCAATAATTTTCATACGTTTTGTTAATTTTTCTGTAGGTAATTCATGAGCTTGATAACTGTCCACTAAACACGGTTAGTATACAATACACATCAATTAGATGGCTATTAAACTGCTAGCGTCTTCTTCTATTATCGGTACTATTTAAATGCTCAATAGATGAAAGAAAACATTGTAAGTTAATCGTTTCTTTCTACGGTTTCCCCTTCAAAACTGGAGGACATGGTTTTTTTAACATTATAACTAGTGCTTGACCACAACCTCGCCTGATGGTAAGCAGTGATGCAATCGTTGATTAGACACAAATTTGACATCCATCAACCCTCATTGTGGAAGACACCTGAGACTCAGAATGGGCTACTTAAATATATTATACTACAGCTGTCACTTAGAAAACAGCCTGTAAATAAACTGAAATATATCTGACACAATACCTACTTTAGATGCAGGAGGGGAGGCCCCCAACAAAGTGGACCGATGACCTGGTGAAAGATGCGGGCAGCACAAGACCGGTCATCGTGGAAAGCCTTAGGGGAGGCCTTTGTGCAGCAGTGGAGCTCTATAGGCTAAAGAAGAAGAAAAATACCTACTTAAATTATTATTATTCATCAGTGTCAACAGAAACCACCAAAAAAGTCAACTATCGGGTAGTTAGCTTTTATATGAATGTTGTCTGCACCCGGTTGTCAGAGCAGGGTATCCCGGATAAGAGCCGGCTGCAAGTCGGGAATTGGAAACCGTAAAGATTTAATCGACGCCTGACAGTTCAGAGTTTTATGGCGAAAGAAAAATTGTGGGTGACAGAAAAGTTAGCGCTAATCTATCTATACTCTACACTAATATATAAAGCTGAAGAGTTTGTTTGATTGTTTGAACGCGCTAATCTCAGGAACTATTGGTCCGATTTGAAATATTTTTTTTTGGTTGGATAGTACATTAATCCAGGAAGGCTTTTGGCTATCACTCTGCGACCAATAGGAGCGGGGCTTATACAACGTGTAACATAAAGGGTATATACATACCAAGGGCATGGCATCTTTACATGATATCAAATGATATCGGAAGGTTTTCAAATCAAAATAAAATACTCAAAAAATGTATATTAAATTTTCGGTTCCGTGTGTTTCTTAAATTCAAATCATAACAAACGTGCACCAAACTACATACGTTAATAACTACTCGTTACACGTCACATTACTTGGCAAAATCACGACAAATGTCTTTAAAAATTCTGTGCGCCTAATATGGTAGTAGCCTATCACAACCGGTGTTTTTTCTCGTAACTTCCTAACATAAAGAGATAGGATTAAAAAACCCACCTAATATCGATTGATATCATGTAAAGATGCCATGCCCTTGGTATGTATACAGTATGTTAAGAAAACCCTGTCCGACCCACAAGGATAATAAAGGTTAGGTAAACACATGACCAAATCTAATATAAAATTTTACGTAATCATCATAGTACCAATACAAATGAATTTTGAAAATTTTTTTTTTCTCGCGAATTAATTTCAACTTTCCCGAAACTTGGTAATTTTAAAAAAAGTGACAACACCGGTATCATTATGAGCGAATAGCGATGCGACCACGTGCCGCGTGCCCCGCCGCCCGCCGCCCGCGGAAGGGTGGTTAACGCACATTTATTAAGTTACCTCTTTTTGCGAAATAATATTTATTTTTTTAGGGGGATTTTTTTTACGTTTAGCCCGGTTTTGTATGCAGTAGTAGAATCAGTTATCGATACCTAACAACACCTTCACGGTTCGGACAGGGTTTTCTTAACGTACTGTATACCCTTTATGTTACACGTTGTAAAAAAACGCAGGTGAAACCGCGTGGCGCAGCTAGTCATAGATATTCTTCTCATTCTGATCGATAGATCAGGAAGACGATTCTATAGCATCCATCTCACCGTGAAAACTGAGGTGATGTGCGGTCGGAGTGGGCTGTTATTCCAACTAGTGCTACGGATTGACACTATTGACAGCTCGTTCCAAGAACCTTTCATATTGAGCTTTATACGGAATAGACGAGCAGTTGAAAGATTCTGCAATTGTGCAAGTTGTAACAGAGATGATGAAAATTATTCTGATAAGGGTGATGTGTTTGTTTGAAGATTGTGTACGTTTCATTTGTTTAAATGTTATTAAACTTTAATGTAATAGTTATTTTATTCTTCGACTGTTTTATCATATGACTTTAAAATGTCGTCGCATCCGATTTGCACATGAAGTAGTCCATACCAAAAAACATTATTTTTTTCCCTCATCATCATCATCATCATTTCAGCCGAAAGACTTCCACTGCTGGACATAGGTCCTGCGCCTCCCGCATCCAGCGGTTTCCCGCGACCTTCACCAGGTCGTCGGTCCACCTTGTCGGGGGCCTACCCACGCTACGTCTTCCGGTGCGTGGTCGCCACTCGAGAACCCGTCGGCCCCATCGGGCATCGGTCCTACGGGCAATGTGTCCAGCCCATTGCCACTTCAGTGTTGCAATTCTTCGGGCTATGTCGGTTACTCTCGGTCTTCTGCGGATCTCCTCATTCCTGATTCGATCGCGCAGTGAAACCCCAAGCATAGCCCTCTCCATTGCCCTTTGAGCGACTTTGAGCCTTCTTATAAGGCCCATTGTTAGCGACCACGTCTCAATTCCATAAGTATTTTTTTTCCTTATATTTTTTATATTTGGTGTTACAGCGGTTTTAATGTTAACACCAGAAATAAGGACAAATAAATTTTTATTTATTCGCATTTCTATTTGTTAAGGCTATACGAAGAGCGTGAGCAGTGCCACCTATTAGAAGTAATTCGCAAGTGTTTTAGTTGTTCGGTCCCGTGTTTGCGCCGCTAACATCGATGTAACCATTATCCTTAATAAATATAGTTTATTCCTGTAAAAGGTGCTTTTTATCTCATATCCCTTCAGGTTATGGGTCCAGACTATGCCAGTGAGTGAAATTAGAACTGAAAAGTGAACAATTGCAGTGATTTGAACTAAAACAGTTCGTCGTAAACAAAGTTATAAACGCGTCTACGCAAGTTAAAGTTAAACGAAGGTAATTAGTGTAACGCGGACTTGTAAGTTTCGTTCGTCGTTTGTTTACTTTGACTATTACGATATTTTTCTGCATTGTTGTGATTATTTTGGAGTTGAAGAAACTTCGACATGGCTACGTCAATTAAGATTGATCGACTTACTGGTGATAACTACGATACATGGAAGATACACATGCGAGCAATTTTGATCAAGAACGATCTATGGGAATATGTATCTGGGGCGTTACCAAAACCACATGTAGGTGACTTAAAATATGCTGACTGGATAAAAACGGACAGAAAAGCCGAGTCAGACATATTATTGGCGGTAAGTCCAAGTGAATTGGGCGCATTAGAAGGTTTGGAAAGTTCCAAAGCCATATGGGAAAAGTTGAGATCTATGTATCAGTCGAGTGGACCTGCGAGAAAGGCCTCATTATTAAAAAAGCTGGTGCTTACTCGTATGCAGGAAGATGATGATCTGAAGAAGCACATCGCGGATTTTTTTGACGCAGTTAAAAAATTGAAAGAAATTGGTTTGATTGTTATTGATGAACTGCTAGCCATATTATTGTTGTACAGTTTGCCTGATTCGTTTGCAATGTTTCGAACGGCAATGGAATCACGCGATGATTTGCCATCTACAGAAACGTTAAAGGTCAAGATTATCGAGGATTACGAAGCTCGTAAGTCTAAGACGGTAGATCAAAATGTTATGTTCGTCAAACCTATCAATAAAAATAAATACGCCAATTTGAAGAAGAATTATAACGATAATCAAGGACATAAAAATAATGTTGAATGTTATCGTTGCGGTCGTCGTGGGCATTTAGCGAGAGATTGCAAGACGAAGAACATCAACAAGCATAAGCAAAGCGCACAGAAGTTGGAATGCATTAAAGACAGTGAGCAAAGGACAACGATGTTATTGAGTACTACCGAAGAGGTGATGCTGGGTGAGAAACTTAATCCTATTTGGTGCATTGACAGTGGATGTACGGGTCATATGTGTAACGAGAAACAAATGATCGAGGATTTTACGCGGCTGGAATCCGAATTAAATTTAGCTAACAGTGACAGAACGCAAATCACCGGGGCTGGTAAAGTAAAGATTTTGGTAGACACAGGCAGTGAAGAACGCCAAATTGATATAGAAAAAGTGTTCTACGTATCCGATTTACGGACAAACTTATTATCAGTGGCTAAGATGACTGATCGCGGCTTCGAGGTTCGATTCACAAAGAATGATGCGATTGTGATTGATAATAATGGTAAGATACATATGCGGGCAGACCGTGTTGGTAATTTATACCATGTTCGGATGAGCCACAATAGTGCCAGTAATGTTCAAGCTGTGAAGAATTCACTAGATAATTGGCACCAACGTCTCGGACATCTCAACGAACGCGACTTGAAGGCTATGGCGAAGAATAGTTTAGTACATGGGTTGACATTCAAGGATGACGAAAAGCTGTCTGAATGTGAGATTTGTATAAGCGAGAAGCAGACTTGCACGCCTTTTCCAAAGAAAATGGAAGATCGAACAAACGAGTTGCTAGAAATAGTGCATAGCGATGTTTGTGGTCCCATGAGACACCAATCTTATGGCGGTAAAAAATATTTTGTTACATTCATCGATGATAAATCTAGATGGTGCGAAGTCTACTTTATAGCAAATAAAAGTGATGTTATAAATGCATTTAAAATCTACAAAGCCTATGCGGAAAATTTAACAGGAAGAACGATAAAATACTTTCAGTCTGATAACGGGCGTGAGTATGTAAACAATGAATTTGATGATTTATTGAATAAAGCTGGAATCAGAAGAAGATTGACAGCGCCGTATACCCCCCAACAGAATGGGATCGCTGAAAGAAAGAACAGGACATTAGTTGAGATGGCACGTTGTATGATGCGTCAAGCGGGCAGTCCTCCTTCATTCTGGGCAGAAGCGATTAATACTGCGAATTATATAAGAAACAGGTGCCCAACTGCAGCATTAAATGGTCAAATACCGTTCACGATATGGAAAGGGAAGAAACCCACTGTAATATATATGCACGTATTTGGCACAAAAGTTTATTATAAGGAGAAAGGAATACCCAAAGGAAAATTTGAGTCCCGTTCCCAGTTAGGAATTTTTATGGGTTATGATATTCACTCTAAAGCATATAGAATACATGACCCTACGACAAGAAAAATTATCGTGAGTCGCGACGTAAAGTTCATAAATGAAACAGCGTTTAGACATGAATATAAAGAGATCCTTGATGAAGAAGAAGACACAAATGAGAAACAAATAAGAGTAGAATTGTCTAATGCAAATAAAGAAAGAGAGCAAGATAATCGAAAGATATTGAGAACCAGAAGAGATGGTAGTAGACCAAGAAGATCGATAGAAAGAGTTTATGAACCAGAGGAAAACAGAGAAAGAAGTCAATTACATAGAAAAAGGAACTCAACTGTATCGTGGGAAAATTTAATAGAACCTTCTAAAAGAGGAAGAGGAAGAGCTCGTTTGATTCGTACTGGTATGGCGGGTAGACCGCGTAAAGAGTATCATACAGAAAAAGAGGAAATTACAGATAGTGAAAATGAATCAGATAAACCCAATGAACATATAAGTGCAGGGATTGCAATTGTAGAACCAATAACGTGGAAAGACATAGAGGAGAGAAGCGACGTAAATTTATGGAAATCTGCTCTAGAAGATGAGTATTTATCACAAATAAAGAATAGAACCTGGGAAATTGTACCACGACCAAAACAACGAAAAGTTATTGGAAGCAGGTTTGTGTTTAGTACGAAAAGTACTGGAAAGAAAGTACGTCTCGTGGCAAAGGGATGTGCACAACGGCCAGGGGAGGATTTTCATGAGATCTCGTCACCGGTTGTGAGATCGTCATCAATAAGGCTTATAGCAGCTTTATCGGCTGAATTTGGATTAAAAATCCATCAAATGGATGTAGTAACAGCGTACCTTAATGGTTCACTTGATGAAGAGGTGTATATGGAAATACCAGACCAGTTAAGCGATGTTCTAGAGAGAGTACTCGCACATGAGAAGATTGGTTCACAGAAGAAAATAATTACAGAAACTAACATACTTCAAACAGCTAAACGCTGGAGTAAGGTACTTAATGAATGTGTAGATAGTGTGTGTCTGTTAAGAAAATCTCTGTATGGATTGCGTCAATCAGGGTTGCAGTGGTATAAAGAGTTAGTGAGAAAGTTGACTGATATGGGTTTTGAAGCGTTGCCACAGGATCCTTGTGTATTTATTGCACAGAAAAGTAAGCGAATGATGTTAATTGGTATATATGTTGATGATATGATTGTAGCATCAAATGATGATGTATGGGTACAAGATATCAAAAAACAGTTATCGAATGCGTTTGAAATGAAAGATATGGGTGAGATATCAACTTGCTTAGGTATTGAATTTAGTCGTGATGATGAAAATAGAGTATACATAAGTCAAAAATTATATGTAGATAAACTATTAGAACGGTTTAATATGAGTGAGTGTAAATCTGTTGTCACACCTTTAGATATTAGTATCAAATTAGAGAAACCTAAGTGTATCAGACGTGATATAATGGAACAGTATCCGTATCAAAGTTTGATAGGTGCCTTGATGCATCTGGCCGTATCAACGAGACCAGACATCACGTATGCTGTCAATTATCTAAGCCAGTTCAATACAAATTATGATATTGAACATTGGAAGGCTGCTAAACGTGTGCTGAGATATTTGAAAGGTACTTCAGATTACGGATTAGTATATGAAAGGACAGGTTTGCCTCTTTTTGGTGTGGTCGATGCAGACTGGGGAGGGAATGAGATAGATCGAAGATCCTATTCCGGTTTCGCATTTATTTTGGCAGGTGCTCCGATTAGCTGGGAAGCGCGAAAGCAACGGACTATTGCTTTATCAAGCACTGAAGCCGAATATGTGGCAATTTCCGAAGCTACTAAAGAAGCCTTGTATTTACGGGATGTTTTAAATGGCATTGGGATTAAGAGTGAGTGCGTGATGATATTTAACGACAACCAGGGTGCAATTAAACTTGCTAGAAGTAGAAATTATCATCCGCGAACGAAACATATTGATGTGCGGCACCACTTTGTTCGAGATATGTGCGAACGAGGTGTAATTGATCTGAAATATTTATGTACTGAACGAATGCCTGCTGATGTTTTGACCAAAGGCTTGAATGGAACAAAGCATCACGAGTGTCTGCGTAATTTAGGTATGATGGATGAATGTATGTGAATGTCAAAGATACATGCTCACGACTTCGAGGGGAGGTGTTAAGGCTATACGAAGAGCGTGAGCAGTGCCACCTATTAGAAGTAATTCGCAAGTGTTTTAGTTGTTCGGTCCCGTGTTTGCGCCGCTAACATCTATGTAATCACTGTCCTTAATATGTATTAATAAATATAGTTTATTCCTGTAAAAGGTGCTTTTTATCTCATACCCCTTCACTATTTAAATGATATTAATTTATTTTTTGCTTTGCTGGTATTTTAGTGTGGCTAGCTGGTATATCGTAAATAATTTAATTTTATGTTGTGTTTATTACTATACATACTGTTACGGGCTGGGGGTACTAAAATACCGGTTAAGGGTTACGAAGTTTATTGGCAACGAAGATACAGTCGATTGTAGGCAATGACAAGTAGAATGTTGCTGACGTTGCACCGAAGTCTTCCCTTACGTCCACGAAGTCCGTGTCGTAAACACACAATAACACTACAAATGTTACTTCACGTAGTACTCACAGTTCTCGTTACAGTTGTCGCAGTAGGTACTCTCAAAGATCGCTTCTTAAGTGTCGCTGTTTTCGTATCGGTAGTCAAGTGTAGACTGACCCGGCGCCGGCGTCACGGCGCTATATATAGTCCAGCTGATCGAACATTCCAGAACCGTCTAGACGTAATAATAATAGCGCATAACTTCGAGTACATTCAGTAAGTACCTACGGTAATTCCCGGAAATAGGTTTCTAGAAATTTCGATGTCGTCACTTAGTTGACAAAATTGATAAAACCTGTACCATTCGATAGGCCACCTTAAGTCTAGGAATGCGTTTTTATATTACACCTAGAAAATGTCTAGGTCTCGAGTTACAGAGCTTAAAAGTTATGCACTGCATGTCACGCGATATTGAACCTTATGCCCTCGACATAAGGTGCATTTGTAACATTGCCCCCTTCTTAGTCGTGCTCGTCCCGAGCATGATTTGATCCATAATAGCGGGCTAGGCGGTCTACGTGTACGATCTTCAGCTTCCCTCTAGGTCCTTTCTTAATCCGGTAGGTGACATCGTTTATTCTGGTTACTATCGTGTACGGACCCTCCCATTTGGCTTGAAATTTCGGACTCTTTCCTTTTCTCCTAATGGGATTATGTAACCATACCAGAGTTCCCTCTTCAAGTCCGGGCACGTTAGCTTTGCGGTCGTATCGGATCTTCATTTTCTCGCTGGTTTTCAGACCATTCTCTCTCACTAGCTCATGTATTCCATCTAGTTTACGTCGTAGGTCGGCCACATAGTCGACGGCTAGGATAGGGGTATCGGGTGGTGTTCCGGTTAGTGCATCTATGGGTAGTCTAATTTCTCGGCCGAAGTTGACTTTCGCCGGTGTACAATTTGTGCTATCATGTGTTGCAGAGCGGTATGACATTAAGAAGAGTGGGATGTATTGGTCCCAATCCCTCTGGTGTTCTTCCACTACTTTGGCCAAATGATTCTCTAGCGTCTGGTTGAATCTTTCGACCATTCCATCTGACTGAGGGTGATATGGTGTTGTACGAGTCTTATGTATCCCGAGTAGTTGGCAAACCTCTCGGAACAGTGAAGACTCGAAATTTCTACCCTGATCAGAGTGTAACTCCAAGGGGACGCCAAATCGACAGAACACCTCGTGAACTAGCTTTTTGGCGACAGTATGAGCTTCTTGGTTGGGTACTGCAAAAGCTTCTGGCCATTTGCTGAAATAGTCTTGCATGACGATGATATACCTATTCCCTTCTTCAGTAATAGGGAATGGCCCAGCTATATCGACAGCAACTCTTTCCCATGGTGCACCAACATTGTACACTTTCAGCCGACCTCTGGCCCTCGTTTGCGGTCCCTTTACTGAGGAGCAGGCCACACATTTTCTACACCAGTCCTCTACGTCTTCGCGACAATGCACCCAATAAAATCTTTTTCTCACCTTCTCCAGGGTTTTCTTCACTCCTAGATGTCCTCCGGATACTCCGTCGTGCACCTGCTTTAGCACTGATGCGACTTTATCGCAGGGGACAACTATCTGTAAGGTGACCTCCTGTCCACTGGGTGATTCCCATTTCCTCTTCATAACTCCATTATCAATTATCAGGCTGTCCCATTGAGCCCAGTAACTTTTTGCTGTTGGGCTAAGCGCTGATATTTCACTCCAAGCGGGCCGCTGGCCACGTTTCTTCCATTCGATTACTGTCTTCAAATCACTATCTTCCTTTTGTGCCTCTTCCAATGATCGATTATCCCAGTCCTCGTCCAAAGCGTTCACCTGGATGATCCGCACGTTCTCTTTCTTTTCCTGAATACGTTCTTCACCTCGGTCCTTACTCCCTGAAGTAATCTGGCGGCGGCGGTCCTTTTGTTTTGCCTTTTTCTCGAGGCAGTTCTTCTTACGCGCCTCGTCCTCGACTTCCTTGTCCCGCCTTGCTTCCGCCGCACTCCACGACCTTCCGCACG
The DNA here is from genome assembly GCA_037179545.1 of Sesamia inferens. Taxonomy (NCBI): domain Eukaryota; kingdom Metazoa; phylum Arthropoda; class Insecta; order Lepidoptera; family Noctuidae; genus Sesamia; species Sesamia inferens. The sequence continues at coordinate 4,707,016 of CM073936.1, read as the reverse complement.
ACCGCTGTCGCTCATGTTCTCGCTTGCCGGAACGTTCGCGTTCCCGGTCCTTGACGCGTTCACGCTCTCGTTCAGCGGGTCGCTCGCGGTGCCCGCTCCGATCGCTCCGCTTGCGCCATTCGACCCGCTCGCACGGGCGCTCGGGCTCGACCTTCGCATCGCGCTTGCGCCACGCCATTACCGCGGCCTCCTCACGTGACCAAGAAGTTCTTCTTTCCTTAGCCTTCCTGGGACAATCAATTCGAATGTGCCCCTTTTCGCCACATTCATAGCAAGTTGGTCCTCGTCGGGCTTTTATTTGTGCGGTCACTTTTCGAATACGGTCGTGTTGTCGGCCATCTTGACGTACAGCTTCCACCTCCAGAGCATGTGTCAAAGCTGCCTTCAGAGTCTGATGGTGACCCAGACGTACTGCAGCTCTGACTTCTGCATCTCGAATACCATCAGTAAAGACTTGCACAGTAGTAGCGTCAATTAATGCTGGTGTTGATGCATACGCCCTTCGAACAATACGTTCTATTTCCGTTGCCCATTGTTGCAAACCCTCACTGCTCTTCTGTGTGCGGTCGCGGAGTTGAGCCCTGTAGACATGTTCGAGGTGTTTCTCTCCATATCTAGACTCCAACGCTTCTAACAGACAGGCTAGGGTATTGCAATCGCCGGAAATATTTTCGAGGATTTGTACCGCATCACCACGCAGAGCAAGCGTAAGAGCGGTTACCGCTTGATCGTCGTCCCAATTGTTGCCTTTGGCGACCTTCTCAAACTGTAGACGGAAGGCCACCCATGACGTTGTTCCGTCAAAATGAGGTACTTGGAACGTCGGCAAAGCATTGGGTACAGGTACCACACCTTTAATACCTCCTTTCTGCACCGCTTTATGGAGAAACTGTATTTCTTTCTCACACTCCAAGATGGTACTGTCTAGTTTATCAAAACGCACATCATGTTTGTCTATTCGAGCGTCTTGCTGGTCTATGCGCGTATCTTGCTGGTCCATACGGGAATCTTGATGTGCTGTTTTTATTTTAAGCTCATCAACCTCTTCTTTGGTTTCTTTCCACTTTTCATTAAGTTCTAATACTAATTGCTGGGATTTTACCTGAGATTCTGCTATACTTGTAATGATTTGTGCCTGGGTTTCTGCCTGGGATTGTTTCATTTCTGCCTGGGATTGTTTTAGTTCTGCCTGGGATTCTGCTATTCCTTTTATTTGAGCCGTCAACTGGGCGAGTAACGCCGATAAATCATATCCGCTGGTTCCGGGAATAGTGGTGGTACAAGGCGCACTCACATTCGTCGGTGGTACGACGGCCGCATCTTCTACGGGTACAGGGACACCAAGCGATGCTTCCTCTTGACGCGCCAAATCCATCGCTGCTTGTCGTCGCGTGCGAACTCTTTCGTCTTCCCTTGGCGTGACCGGCATTCCGCTTCTGACACCAATTGTTACGAGCTAGGGGTACTAAAATACCGGTTAAGGGTTACGAAGTTTATTAGCAACGAAGGTACAGTCGATTGTAGGCAATGACAAGTAGAATGTTGCTGATGTTGCACCGAAGTCTTCCCTTACGTCCACGAAGTCCGTGTCGTAAACACACAATAACACTACAAATGTTACTTCACGTAGTACTCACAGTTCTCGTTACAGTTGTCGCAGTAGGTACTCTCAAAGATCGCTTCTTAAGTGTCGCTGTTTTCGTATCGGTAGTCAAGTGTAGACTGACCCGGCGCCGGCGTCACGGCGCTATATATAGTCCAGCTGATCGAACATTCCAGAACCGTCTAGACGTAATAATAATAGCGCATAACTTCGAGTACATTCAGTAAGTACCTACGGTAATTCCCGGAAATAGGTTTCTAGAAATTTCGATGTCGTCACTTAGTTGACAAAATTGATAAAACCTGTACCATTCGATAGGCCACCTTAAGTCTAGGAATGCGTTTTTATATTACACCTAGAAAATGTCTAGGTCTCGAGTTACAGAGCTTAACAGTTATGCACTGCATGTCACGCGATATTGAACCTTATGCCCTCGACATAAGGTGCATTTGTAACAATACTATACATACTTAGTGTTGTAAAAATCTTGTGTTTTTTGTAAAGTGAACAGACAACAGACAGCTGTGCTGCTGGGAGATTGATTTGCCACTTCTGCCTAGCGAAAGCACCAGAAAGTGGCGAAGGGCAGATGTTTTGGAGGGACTGTCCTATGTAATATTGACGTTCAAAAAGTGCTAATTCTCAGCTTAAATTGAATAAATGACTTTTCTATTTTATAGAGATACGTAACCGCTGTAACTTCACAAAGTATGAAGAGTCTCAGTCAAATTTTCGCCTTTCTACCTTTTACTTACAGTTCATGAGATACAGTCGGCTGACAGACAGAGGACCGGACAGTGGAGCCTTAGTAATTGTATTTTGTTAACAGCCTTTGGGCACGGAAGGTAAACATTAGCAATATAACAACACAAAAGTGAATTGTATTAGCATTAATGTTTTTATACAACTTTAATATCCATCTCACTGAGAGGAGACCTGTGTTCCAGGAGTGGGAAGATAATAGGCTGGTTATGTTACTTAACATCTAGACACCCTTTTGGTGTAACAACATAAAATAGGCGCAGCCGACCCGATATATTATTTACCTACCCAGATTATCCGCCACATCCTAACATACAATCACCTGTATAAACAACATCCAAACAGTTACATATTTTACATAAACATCCACAGTATCGACTTGTCCACATTAGACGTTTTAAGATTCGTACCACGTTGGGCGCCAACAAAAACAATCTACACGCAACAAATCCGACGAATGTTCGATGAAAACCGGCTAAAACTGGTTGTTACTGGACCGGCCCGGTTTCGACCGGATTATACTAACGGCTCCTAATTGCTACGTGGCTGGAATAGGAACGCGGTGAGAAATGCCTCAACTAATAGTCTTGCAGTTAATGTAGAATTTAGAATGGTTTATTTAAACGGGGTTCGTTATGGTGTGCTGTTTTATTTTAAGGTATGTTTATAGATTCTGAGGTAAGAATGGAAGGGTTAAAGGATTTAACGGATATTTTGGTGGAAATGTCATTGGTTTACAAATGGTTAACTCTGTTAATGGATATTAATGGGTTTCTTTTTATACAGTTAGAATGCAATTATTGCATAGCAAAAACGAAGTGGTGGGCAGGCCTTACGAGCATAAGTGGTAGGTTCGAAACCTGACAGGTATGTACTTTATGTAAATATTTCCAAATGTTTAAAGCAGATATCGTGAGGAAACCAGTGTATCCTTCTTCTTCTTCTTCTTCAGCCTATGGATGTCCACTGCTGAACAAAGGCCTCCTCCAAGGCTTTCCACGCTAAACGGTCTTGTGCTGCCTGCATCCATCGGCTTCCCGCGACCTTCACCAGATCATCTGTTCACCTTCTTGGGGGCCTCCCTACGATGCGTCTTCCAGTACGTGGCCACCACTCCAGAACCTTACTGCCCCATCGGCCATCGGTTCTACGAGCAATGTGCCCTGCCCACTGCCACTTCAGTTTAGCGACTCGCAGAGCTATGTCAGTGACTTTGGTTCTTCTGCGGATCTCCTCATTTCTGATTCGATCACGCAGAGAAACTCCGAGCATAGCTCTTTCCATTGCCCTTTGTGTGACTATGAGCCTTCGTATGAGGCCCATTGTGAGCATGTATCCTAGAACCAAAATTTTGAAGACGTACATATGACATCTAACAACTCTCACTGGACCCACATGGTTGATTATGGCTCACTCCCTCACATTGAGGGGAGGCCTGCGACACAGCAGTATGAACATTAGAGGCTGACTACTTTTGTAATATTTCCCTCAAAAGCTGATAAACTCTTAATTACCAGCATCAAGAACCTACTGGGCTACTATGACGTGATGAAACCGTCATTATTCCATTCTTAGACAAAGATAAAGCTAAACAGAATGAATAACAAAACCCAATATTGGCGCCGTTTCTCATATTCGCGAACTAAACTAATTTTAAATTAAGTGCATCTTTTTCTTTCTATTTCATTAAGAAAAGGATAGAAGATAACATTTTAGTTTAATCCTGTCAAATTAAGATATTCCATAGACAGTTTAGACCCGATTATAAACATGGCGACCAAAAATACATCAATTTACGTCAGGCGCGGACTAATTTGACAGACTTAAACTAGGGTTTCTCATTCTCGACCTTTTTTTATTTCCCGGAGCATGAGAATTCTTGACCACTATTTCCCGGGAATTCTCGGGTTGTCAAGAAATATGGAAATTTGTTAAAAATATGCGTGATTTAACAATAAAATTGCGCTTTTTTGTATCCATATGTCAATAATCAATAATAACATTTATCAATCAACAACATTTATTTATAGTTTCATGTGTCTTTAACTTAAGTAAGTATAACTTTAATTGTTAACTTTTGTCATAAAGTCTTCTTTGGAAAAACCAAATAGAATATCTTCTAAATACAATATCAAAATGTCACCACAATAAAATTTTGTATCTTACATACTAAATAATTTACTTTAGTCTCTGTCTGTACTACAAACTTTTCAATTATGTAATATGAAACGACAGTTTTTCAATTAGGTATAAAAATAACAATCAGACTAGCTTCATAATTACGAACAACAATAAGGTACACGTTGCTTAGTTTAGTCCAAATTTCTAATATTTGTTATAAATTGAGATTTCCGTTACGGAAGTAAACATAAGAACCTAATAGATAATTAATAATCTTAGATTAACTACAATCACAATTTAAAGCGTGTATTGCTTCAATAGCTAGTCCACTATGTCTTGGAAATAAGCCTTTAAAAATACGGGGGCATTTATAACATCAACTGACGATTGGTTTCGTATTTTCGTCAGAAAGTTTCCAGGCAAAAAGAAAACCCGTTCATTTTCTGTCGACGTAGGCTTTACTGATATATCAGCTTTGAACAAATGTTCCAGATTTTGTGTTATTTTGCTAGTTGATTCATATTTTAACTGAAAGTCTTTTCTAATCAAGCTTCTTGTTAAAACAGTTTCAATGTTGCTCGGAGTGTCTGTGGCTGCCATTTAAATAGCCTGTTGTAGTTCAGCTCAAAGAATGTGGCTTGCTCGAGTTGCTCATTTTCTGATGTCTGTATTAGAGTATCATCTTTATCTAAATTAGAGCTGCTAGGAAATTATCTATTGTACAGTTTTAGTTTTGTTCAGTTTCAGAATATCTCGATTTCTCGTTTTCTTGACCACATTTTTCTCGTCTTGAGTAAGGCAAAATTTCCCGGGAATTTTCGGTTCGAGAACTCCCGAAGAGAAACCCTAGTTTAAACTGACATATTATCTCCTGTCCTTTTCTTAATAAAATAGAAAGAAAAAGACGCAATGAACTTAAATTTCGTTTAATCTGTGAACAAGGGAATAGGGCTATTGACAACATGGTTGGTGCAGTGCCAGAATGATCGTCTGCTGCTCTGTGTGTCGGGGGTTCGATTCCCACGCGGAACAATTCTTTGGCCTAAAAGTGTGTTCTGGCTGTTTGTGTATGTGAATTTGAATGTTTGTAAACACACACAACCCGGTTTTACAAAAAAAAAATAGTGCTATCCCTTTTCCACAATAGCATAATGATGACAATGGTACGTCAGTACGTCCCTTGGATGTAATTTTTTAAGTGGCTTGTTGTTTTCATCATGGCAATCATCATCATCATCATCTCAGCGTTTATCCCGGTTGCAACCGCGGTTTTCGTGTTGGAGCCCGGGGTCCACTTTCTTGCTCAATTTCCTCCATTTCTTGCGGTCTTAAGCATCCTGTGGTGTGAGATTGTTGGCACGCATGTCATTTCTTACAACGCCAAGTCAGCACTTCTTTGGTCTACCCCGCTTGTTCCGGCCCGGCAAGACATTTGTGACGTACGTAACATGCCGGTTTTCGTAAGATGTGACCGTACCAACGGAGGCGACCCTCCTGTAGTTTGTCCGCTATGTCACGGACATGAAGACTGCCACGGATGCGGGAGTTCCTGATGCGGTCCTTCCGCGAAACACCACACATCCACCGCAGCATATTTATCTCCGTGACACGCAACTCCTGCTTGTGTCGCTCAAGCACAGGCCACGCCTCAATGCCATACAGGAGAATAACGATGGTCTTATAGACCTGCCCTTTAAGCTTAACCGGCATTATGGGGTCACAAATGACACCTGTCACCTCACGCCATTTTGCCACATTTTATTTTCATCACGGAAATATAGCTGATTAATATCTGTTGTTGATGCGTTGTACAGAGTGAGAGGGAAACTTGGGAAACTTGACGTGTTCCTTGAAAGCGTTCTACTAGAAGTCAATACTAAAGAATTTTATCCAGCTAACTAGAGTTTAAAATTTGACGTTTAATCATCATTAAAATAAATAAAACTTTAAAAACTTAGGTACTCTCCCCGCCGCTATTGTGTTCCAAAGCCTGTGTCATATATACAATATATTGAATAAATTAATATTTTAAAAGTCAATATTTGCAGTTACTTTATTGAAGAAGTCATAAATGGCTTTGTTAATAGTTTTATCTTTTCTAAAGTCTTTTTGTTCTTCAGTTAAGGTGTTATATTTGTATTTAATATTTGTTCACGTTTGTATTCTTCAAATAAGAGACTATTGACACAAGTGCAATAGGTCTATGGGACTCAGTGTTTTCTTTGTATTGTTTTTTTCTTTTTGTACAGAGGCTTTATAACGGCAGTCTTAAGATGTTTCGAATATGCACATTTATTTCCGCATTTCATCATCATCAACCTTTTTATCGTCCCACTGCTGGGCACAGGTCTTCTCTCATACAGAGAAGGTTTGAGCGTAATCACCACGCTTGCTCAATGCGGGTTGGCGATTTCACACTTAAAATCCAGGTTTCCTCAAGATGTTTTCCTTCACCTTTTAATCAGTCGTTGGTGTCCAAGATATGCTTAGAAAGTACATATAACTTAGAAAAGTTACACTGGTACTTGCCTGATCTGGATAAATTAATAATGTGACTTAAATAGTCACTAATGCTATCTAATACATATTTTATCATTTCCTTAGATATACCGTCATGTTTAACACATTGTTTTGTTTTTTATGGATTTTACTAGCTTTCCGCCCGCGGCTTCTACCGCGTGGAATTTGGTTATATCACGCGATTAATTATCGTATCATATAGCTTTGAAGTTTTAATGTGTATATTCATTTGCAATATATTATATAGTTTTAAACGACACACAGCGCCATCCATCACCGAACTGGTATGAAGCAATTTTTTCCGGGATAAAAAGTACCCTATTCTTAAATCCGGAGTTCTTCTTCAAAGCAATCGGTTCAGTAGTTACGGCGTGAAAGCGGAACAAAGAAATAAACAAACTCATTTTCCCATTTATAATATTAGTAAGGATTATGTTCTTCATGTCAATTTTATTACTGCGTGCTCTAAACAGGTTTGGGTATATAGTTGTATACCCAAACTACAGACAGGTTTAATTTTGACAATAAATTAATGATAAAAAATATTGGCTACTAGCTGTGCCCCGCGGTTTCACCCGTGAAAATTTCGGTCCCGTGGAAATATTGAGATAAAAAGTATCGTTTATTTTATTCCTGGTTCTACACCATCAGTGTGCCAAATTTCACCAGAATCCGTTCAGTAGTTTAGGCCTGAATGCAGAACAAACAAACTCACGTTTAAATTTATAATATTAGTATGGATAAGGAAGTAAGGAAAAGGATGTAATACGCGAGGGCCGTGAGGTCCATGGCCCTATGCCTGACCGCATCCCACAGGTCATGGCCGTTCGGCTGGTCCGGGGTACCGCACGGTCTCCGCTGAGACGGCGAACCACCTTGCCGGATTGTCGCCATGGGATCTGGAGGCCAAAGCCCTCGCCCACATGTGGGAGTGGCGAGAGGAGGCAAATCGCTGGGATATAACTCCGCTGCCGCGAGAAATCGCGATACGGCGGACAGAGCTCCGGCGGGATCTCATGGCGACATGGAGTGTGCGATTGTCGCAACTTAGTGCTGGGCAAGCCGCAATAGCGGCGGTAAGTCCCCTTTTTGAGGAGTAGCTAGAGAAGCGCCTCTATGCTCTCACCTTTCCCCTGACGCAGCTTCTAGCCAGGCACGGCTGTTTCGGGAGGTTCCTCTTCCGTATAAGGCGAGAGGAAACGCCAGGGTATCACCACTGTGTGGATAGCCTTGAGGACAGGGTGGAGCATATGGTGGATGTCTACCCGGCTTGGGTACGCCCTGGTCAGGAGATAACATCGAACTCCCGGCCACCGTAGGAGTGGGTTTGCGAGCAGCTCGCAAGCCGGTAAAGACCTGGCCCAAGCCGACGCGATGGTGCGTTTGTGTTTCACGCGCGCGTCAAAGAGATATCAGCACACCGTGACAGGGTCCACGAAGACCGATGCCTCCTGGGTGAGGGTCGCGGGTTGGTTAAAAAAGAAACCGTGGCCCTGGCGCACATGCAAGCGAAGGAACACGGGTGCATTTTTGTCAGTAATAGTCCGACACGCCATTCCGCTCGGGCCAGAGCGGGACAGGTTATTTGATGATTTGCCATCCAAAACAAAAACAAAAAATAGGTTAAAGATGTCACATGGATTTGTTAAGCACCTGTATGTAAATGCAGCAAAAGACGTACCGAAAATAAATATTTAATAAAAAGGTGATGACAGACTATAAATTTTCTACTTCTTCTCGAACGATCGGTCTTGTACTGCCTGCATCTTCCCGCGATCTTCACTATTTCATCGGCCCATCTTGTTGGGGGCTCCTAATACTGAGTCTATTCTACGTGACCGCCGCACCAGAACCAAAAATGTTGCATCGGTCATCGGTTGTGCCCCATGAGCCCCGCTCTCTGCCACTTAAGAAAAGCGACTCAAAGAGCTATATTGGTGACTTTGGTTCTTTTTCGGATCTCATCATTTCTAATTTGATCGCACTGAGAAACACCGAGCATAAGTCTCATCATCGCCCTTTATGTGATCTTGAGCTTTCATATGAAGCCCATTGTGAACGACCACGTTTCAGTCTCGTGTGTTATCCCTTTCAATATACACTTGTCAAAGACTTTTGACTTGAGAGTCTTGAGACACTTTGGTATCTTGGACGACGAGACGATGTAGAGTTGCTTCCCGCACACTGCCTTACCGAACTGGATTCGATGAGACACCTTTTTTTCGAAATTGGAATGTCTATCCCAATATATGTCCAGCCCCCTAATCGGCGAACACATTTTTGTCAAATGAGTGCGACTAATTGGTATCAGTTGGGTTCGTTCGGACCGCCCATTGGTCCGTTCGGTCCAAACCATCCCAACTAGTCGCAATCATTTGACAAAAATGTGTTCGCCGATTAGGGGGCAGGTATACTCAAACTGAAACTCAAACTCATTTATTGCGATAATGGGTAATTGACATAATTCACATCGATAGACAAAATAGTTTGGCATCTCCATAATCCGCCTGAAGGCATACAATTTTACTTAGCGTTTGTCTCTACTTACAATTGTATGTACACAACTAATAATAGGTCTAATATAAAAACTAATATAAAAAGGTCATAAAAATAATAAATGTCAAAAATATTGTTATGGACAGGTCAATTGCGAATTTATAAAGGTGTTAGATAATAATTAAAATTAAAACAAGTCACGTCAATAAGTAAGTACCAAATACAGTAATGTCATCTCTCATTATTAGATTGTGTGTCATTTATAAATTCATTTACACTGTAATAGGCTTTTTCTAAGAGATTTTTTTTTACTTTGTTTAAATACAGGGTGGCGCAATAGAACGTGCATATTGCATCATCTTTTTTTGCGGGGTAGAAGGGGCGTGGGCGAGGGGAGACCGATATCGTTGGGTAGCGCGGTTCATGAAGTTTTAGTCACTATGAGTCACTTCGACGGGAAGCGTCGCGCATTTTGCGTGCGCGCATATTATGAAAACTCTCGTTCGTTACCTAGTTGTCAGGCGACTATTTTGTTCTGAGTATGGTGTACGGCAAATTAGGGAGGCTCCGAGTGCTAATTTAATTAAAATCTGGATAAAGCGGTTTGAAAAGACTGGATCGACGTTTAAACCACACGCAAAAGGTCGTCCACGCACATCTAGGACCGAAGACAATATTGAGAGTGTTAAGCAGTCGGTACGAGAAGATCCACAAATGTCTACTCGCAAGAGATCGTCTGTCCTAAACATATCGCGACGAAGTTTGCAACGAATTTTAAACTTGGATCTTAAATTGCATCCATACAAGCTGCAATTAACTCAAGAATTGAAAGACTCTGACTTCATAGCACGGCTCACATTTGCTAATGAAATGCTCAATCGGTTTTCAAATTTTGAAAACATCCTTTCTCTGATGAGGCACATTTTCATATGAATGGGTTCGTAAACCGCCAAAATTGTCGTTATTGGAATAGTGAGAATCCCAGACTCAAACATCAAAAACCGTTACATAGCCCTAAAGTGACAGTTTGGGCCGCAATCTCTGCCAAAGGAATAATTGGTCCTTATTTTTTTGAAAACGCACGGGGGCAAAACATCACTGTTAATACCGAACGCTATGTTGCGATGTTGGAAGGTTTTTTGGCCCCAGAACTTGAAAATTCAAGAATAAAGAACTCTAGGACTTTGTTCCAACAAGACGGAGCTACCAGTCACACATCAAATGACTCCATGGCGGTTGTGAAGCAGATGTTCCCTGGCAAACTGATTTCGAAAAGAGGTGATATCCCATAGCCTCCGCGCAGTCCAGACTTGACGCCTCCTGACTTTTTTTTGTGGGGATACCTCAAACACAAAGTCTACACCAATAATCCGAGAAACATCAGTCAGTTCAAGGAGAATATTCGTGGTGAAATGGCAGCAATCACACCAGCACTACTTAAGAAAGTTTTCGGTAATTTCCGTTTGCGGTTAGAGGAGTGCCAACGTAGAGAGGGTCATCATTTAGATGATGTTATTTTTAAAAAATAAACTTCAGTTATCACTTAATAATTGCTTAGTTTTATTTTAACTATACCTTTTGTATTTATTTTTTAATAATTATTTTAAAAATGCACGTTCCATTGCGCCACCCTGTATATTACAGCTTAAGCTTTCTAATAATTGTTTTGGTAGGTGATTATAAACACGTGGCGCCATACACAGTACACTATTTTTCATCAACGCACTTTTGTGTTGAGGACAGTTAACTTTTAAATTGAGACGTTTACTTTTATAATTTTCGTACATCGCTAAATTACATCTGACAAACATCGCCAACTCATATATGTACAGACACGGTATTATTAATACATTTAGTTTTTTGAAAAATGGCCTACAACTATCTATTTGATCGAGCTTGCACATTGCCCTTATGCACTTTTTTGTGCTTTGAATATTTGCTCTTTTTCGGTACAATTTTCCCAAAATATGATTCCGTATCTTAAAATACTCTCAACGTACCCATAATATCCTGTCAGAACTGCGACCACTCTAAGTTTTTTTGTGAGCATATATAATGCATACGATTGAGCACTCAACTTTGTACAAAGGATCTCTGTGTGCACTTTCCAATTTAGGCTACCATCTAAATTAAGTCCTAAAAATTTTGTTGTATCTACCTCAGTAATAGTTTCGTCATTATAGTTTATATTAATATTCGTCATTAGGGGAATTCTATTTTTAACAGTCATTAGGTGGGTTTTACATAAATTAATTTTTAGATTATTTTATGCACGCCATTATATCATATTATTAAGGGTGTCAAAAATGTCAGATTCAATAAGCTGTCAGAACAATAAGTCTTATTTTTACCTGTAAATACAACTGTACTATCGTCCGCGAACATAATAGTCGGATGTTTTGTTATTTTCGGAAGGTCGTTAATGTATATATTAAATAAAAGGGGCCCTATTACACTTCCTTGTGGTATACCCAGATTAATTTCCCTATAATCTGACCTAAAATGTGTCTCTATCTTAAGTTTAGGACATAAGCGCGTTATTTGGGTACACTGTTTTCTTTTTGTAAGATAAGATTTAATTAGATCTAAGGACTTACCTCTTATGCCACTAGCGTTTAATTTTTTTAACAATAATTCATGATCTACACAGTCGAATGCTTTTGTGAGATCCATGTAGAGTGCACAAAAGGGAAACCTTCTTGTCTACACGGTCTATAACTACTTTGAAAAAGTCATAAATGGTCATGTCAACTTGTTCTTTTGGAAAAAGATTGTGTTTTTCTAAAAATTGGTAGATCCTATCGTGTATGACCTTTTCAAAGATTTTCGAAATTGTGGGTATCAAAGCGATAGGTCGATAACACGTCATGCAACATGGATCACCTTTTCTAAATAGTGGTTTGATTATTGTCAATTTGAGTTTGTCAGGAATACTCGATACGATGTGCTGAAATGTCTTTGAGACGCTCGTGAAACACAACGTAGTCGACGTCCTTACGATTAAGCTGCCCACTGTTTGGCGCCCGCAAGCCTGCGCCTATGACGGTGCCCGGGAGTTTGATGTTATCTCTCAGCCAGGGCGTCTCCTGTGGCGGCTAGTGGCGTGAGGGCGCTGGAATTCCCGCTCCCTCACGCGGCCCACCTCCTCCTTTGTCAGCATTACTGCTTTGTAAAAGGAGGTGACGGCCTGCCACTCTCACTCTGAACCAAGGCCTATGCCACGGCCGGACGCGATAGATTGCCATCGATCGCAGCCACGAGGACACAGCGGTGCTCCACCGTATGCTCCACCATTCCTTGGGTGATCCTTATAATGGCCGCGGTCTACAGTGGATGCAGCCACGCGCGCACGCCCCGAGCTCACAAGCGACACCGTGCGGATTTCTCGTGACTACTGTACTGTGCGGTGATTGGTCACCGTAATGTTTAGAGACATTGCTAACATAACCCCACCTCAGGCAATATCCCCTGTCGTGAGAGCTCGCACGCGCATGATTGCGCCCACTGTAGGCCAGGGGGAGCGCTGCGGAAGTCAAACTGGGTCTCCGACAAATCCTGCCCGTCCCGCATGACGACGATGGGCGACCGTCGCCGTCTGCAATGACTCTTTCAAAGAGCCTCGTCGAACAGCACGATGGACCAGTAATCAAACGAAGAGTCCGATTATTTGATCCTAAGAAGTTATTTATAAGCTTACCTTTGTAGAGGGACTAATAAACTTATTTAATAATGATTATTACAACTAGTTTTGTTAAATTTCAAAAACATATTAGACTTCATTCTTTGCTTCTGCGAATGTGAAGTGGCTCTTAGTTGCATCTGTGACCGTGACAGGCTATATATTAGGTCCGGAAAACTCAATTGTTTCATGTTCACGGCGCACTTAATATGATGAGACTCTTTTATTTCTTTATTTGTTATTTGACAACATGCTTCTGTTGCAGTAAGTCTTGTTATTAATTCTAAAACGTTAATTCTTAATCATTTTGATACTATTATATGAATTCTAAAACATAGTTCATTAATAATTTAGACAATATTTTTTTAATTTGTCTTTTTGTGCTTTTAACACTTCGTGCTCTGTTTACTTCATCATCATCATCATTTCAGCCGAAAGACGTCCACTGCTGGACATAGGCCTCAGCCAAGAATCTCCACGACTTTTCTGGCACCTCCCGTTTCCAGCGGTTTCCCGCGACCATCACCAGGTCGTCGGTCCACCTTGTCAAGGGCCTACTCACGCTGCGTTTTCCCGTGCGCTAGCCGCCACTCGAGAACTCGTCGGCCCTAGCGGGCATTGGTCCTACGGGCAATGTGCCCATGCCCACTGCCACTTAAGCGTTGCCATTCTTCAGGCTATGTCGGTTATTCTTGTTCTTCTGCGGATCTCGTCATTTCTGATTTGATCACGCAATGAAACCCCAAGGATAACCTTCTTCATTGCCCTTGGAGTGACCTTGAGTTTTCTTTCAAAGCCCATTGTTAGCGACCACATCGCAGTTCCATATGTCATCACTGGCAACACATAACTTTTGTCTTGAGACACCACGGTATTTTGGACGAGAAGACGGTATTTTCGACTTAGCTTCCCAAAAGCAGCCCAGCCAAGTTGAATTCGACGATTGACCTCTTTCTCGAAGTTGGAGCTACCTAACTGGATAGTTTGTCCCAGGTATACGTAACTATCAACAATTTCGAGAGTATATAGAGATAGAGCCTCCAATCTTTATAGGAGTCGGTACAGCATTAGACATGACTTTCGTCTTATCCGTGTTCATTTTGAGACTTACTCTCTCGGAGGCTCTACTAAGGTGTTCGAACATTGTACTCAGGTCCTCTGCGGTCTTAGCCATGATTACGATAGCATCAGAAAACCGAAAGTGTGTAATGTACTCGCCATTGATTTTGATGCCTAGTCCTTTCCCGGTCCAAAACCTTGAAGACATCCTCCAATGTTAACAGTTCAGGGAGATAACATCTCCCTGTCCGACACCACGCTGCAGAGGTATTGGTTTCAAAGTCCAGGACCAGTCCTGTATTCGGACTGACATGGTGGCGTTTCCAATCAAACCTTTCAGCGCTTCAGTATACCAATAGTCTACTTGTCGCCGCTGGAAAGATTGTACTACAGCCCAGGTCTCGATCGAATCAAAGGCTTTTTGTAGTGCACAAATTCCAAGCAAAGGATTAGGTTATACTCCTTGGACTTCTGTATAACCTGCCACAGTGTATGTATGTCATCTACATTTCTAAAACCCTTTCGGAAACCGGTTTTTTCGGGAGGCTGGAAGTCGTCAAACCTGCAAGCGAGATGATTCGTAAGAACTCTCGAAAACAACTTTTAAACAAGACTCAGGAGCGAAATTGTTCTGTGGTTTTTTGAAAAGGTGTCACCTTTCTGTAAAAGAGTACCACCACACTTATGTGCCATGCCTGTGGCGTTTTTCCCTTAACTATGATAGAATTGATTAACTTCTGAAGGGCCTTAAGGATTACTCGACCCGCCTTCAGTAGCTCACCCGTTATTTTGTCATCGCCCGGCGCTTTTTTGTTTTTAAACTGTTTGAGAGCCGATCGAATCTCTGGCAGGCACAAAATAATAAAAAATCCAAATATTTTTTTAAAAAACTATGAAAAAATATCCATAAATAGAACAAGACTGAATAAACGTACAACCCTATAAAAAGAAAAACAACCCAAAGATGAAAAAAAATTTAATTCACCATTTTGTGATGGCAGCTATCTTGGTCCGATTTTCATCAAAAATAGCTAGGAACTCTGATTGATTCACCTTTCGAACAAAATAAAACAGAAAAAAAATCGAAATATGTTCATCGTTCAGTATCTACAATGCCACAAATAGATACGTCGAACGTCAAACAGCCCATCATACAGGACTTATGGCATCAACCACCATCAAACTAATAAATGCGTTCATCATCATCATCATCTCAGCGCTCATCCCAGTCACATCTGAAGCTTTTACAGCTTTGTAGACTGGGGTCCGCTTTACCGGTCTAACTGCTGGTTTGGCTAAACTTCGATATTTTCCGTGAAATAACTGCCGTCTGATCTCTACAACCCGACGGCGATATAAAATTATAACGTAACCATTATGCAGTCGGTAAGACTGACCCCAAAAGATTTCCAAGGATTCCGGAACCGAAGACTCAAAACAGGACCCTATTCTAAGACTCCATTGTTTTTCCGTCTGTCACTAGGTTGTATCTCACGAACCGTGATAGCTAGATTGTTGAAATTCTTACAGATCATGTACTTACATATTTCTGTGTCCACCATAACAAGTACTAAAAACAGGATAAAATAAATACTTATTTGGGGGTACTTACATAACAGACATGGTTTTTATAGATACTACGTGATGGAACACCTCGTGCGATAATCCTACTCGCAATATTGGTTTGTTTGTTTTTTTTTAATGAGAGAAAAAAGTGACCATGTGTAACCTCTCTCTATCTCTCTCTTAATGTATATTTTGTCTTATTAATATCTTATGGTGCGTAGATATAAAAAATCTGAAAGGTGTCTTTAAATTTTCCCTACCAATAACTTTAGGGTCTTAAAATTGTTAATATTAATCTTCCAGAAAGCCCAACGTTCTCGGCGAATATGAACCCTAATTTGCACTGCGACGTGCTCACGCGCATCGACTCTGGCTTGGTTTGCGGGAGTGTCCGGACCGCGGAAGACAATGCCAAGTACGCCAGCTTCAGAGGAATGCCGTACGCGAAGCAGCCATTGCGAGAACTACGGTTTAAGGTACACCGACGCCTATTCTCTCATTCAAAAATTAAACTAAAAATGAGTTTAGTGCACATTTTTATGTCTAATTTAATAAGAAAAGGTCAAATGATAGACGGTTATCATCAAAGATCTTTTTCGCCCATATAAACGACAAGTCAGGAGTATTTTATAGCTATAAAATTACGCCACGTACTCAGAATGAAAACATTTATTGTTGGGAAACTGTTGAGAAATCGCAACGCCCCCATCATGGCGCGTGACGAGCGGTACCGGGGCTATGCCCCCCAGCCGCGGACGCTGTTAGTTCGTCCGTTAATGCAGGCTCCTCAATTGAATATTTATTGAAAATATTACGAGGTCTTTTATATTTTGCGTGGTAACGAAACCATAGCGTGAATTTAAATCAGCCGACGCCATCTATCTTGCCACTACGTAAACTTTTTCTGCTAAAATTGGTTAATAGACAGTTTAGACCTCATTTAACATGGTTGCTAAAAATTCGTTGATTTACTTCAGACGCTGACGAATTTGACAGGACTTAACTAAAATGTATCCTTATCTTCTGAACTTTTTAAAGAAATAAAAGGAAAAAAAAAATGCACTGAAAAAATTGAATTAACGCCACTGTCTTGACAATGTATCGTAACTAAATGCTGTTAAGATATTTGTGTAGTATACAACTAGAGTCTATAAATAAATAAATATATACGGAAAAATCACACAGATTGAGCTAGCCCCAAAGTAAGTTCGAGACTTGTGTTATGGGATACTAACTCAACGATACTATATTTATAATAGATCCATATATAGATAAACATCTAAGACACAGGCCAATATGGAAAAGATCACTTTCCATCATGACTTGGCCGACAATCGAACCTGGGGACTCCACGTCGCAGGCAGGCCTGTTGACCGCTGCGCTACGGAGAGCTATATATTTCTCATTTCTCTTGGAAAGATACTAATCGTACAAAACTGTCTTTTTTCTTACCAAATTTATATTAATACATTTCAGGAATTACAACCATTAGACCCCTGGGCCGGTGTCCTACTAACTACAAAGGAGGGTCCTATCTGTCCCCAGTATGACGAGGTATACGGGCGTCTGGCCAGGCCAGTGGGCATGAGCGAATCTTGTATCTTCGCCAACGTCCACGTTCCCCTCGATGTCTACGACCGACCATCAAAGGCCATATGCCAAAAAACCGGTCTTCCCATCCTTGTTTTCATACATGGTGGAGCTTTCCATGCTGGTTCGGGTAACTCAGATCTTCATGGACCAGAATATTTAGTCAGCAAAGGTGTTATTGTCATCACTTTTAATTACAGGTTAGTAACAACTCCTACCTTTATATGTATAACGGCGCGTGGCTGATTAATTTTGAATATTGTGATCTGTTTTATCGTATCAGTATCAATTGACCGTAAATTACTCTACTTTTTTTTGAAGTCGATTAATCGGTCGATATTCGGATAAATTATGATTTTTATTAAGAGTGGGTAACATCATGGAGCGAATGGTAACACCGACTGGAGTTGCGTTTGACATAGCGAACGACCGTTAGAAAGGGCATTAGTTATTGTTCAACATTTTCTCGAAATACCGCCCACGATGGATACTCATACGGATGAGAAGACAACTCAACTATCCGGAACCCTCCTAACGGTTTTCCCCGTCATGTATATAGTGCAGGTGTAAAACGATAAAGGTGTGTTTATACCCAAAAATAAGGCAGACATTAAAATGGAATTTTAATTACCTACCATTTTATATGCATGTTTTACTTCCATACTTTTTATTCATGTACGTGTGTATAAAACGTGACCTTCACTTAAAAGTCGAATTTTGTTAAATTTTGTAGAATCAACGTGTTTGGATACCTCTCCCTGAACTCTAAGTCGGTCCCTGGTAACAACGGGCTTCGGGACGCCATCAGTTTGCTCAAGTGGGTACGTAGAAATGCGCGGGCTTTCGGCGGAGACCCTGAAAATGTTACCCTGGCGGGACAGAGTGCCGGCTCAACCGCCGCGCATCTAGTGTCACTATCTAAAGCCTCTCTGGGACTAATAAAAAGGTAATCATGGCAAAACCTGATCAGATATATTGGGATTTAATAACTGGTACGCTTATTTCTCACATTTTTGTTGCAGAGTGATATTGATGAGCGGTGTGGGTAACGGTGGTTTCTATACGGCCTCGCCTGCCTACGCTCAAACTGTTGCGACTATTTTTTTGGGATACTTAGGCATAAATTCTACTAACGCTGACAAAATCCACGAACAACTCATACATACACCTCTTGATAAGATCATGGAGGCCAACAGGATCGTACAGTTAAAGACTGGCATAGTTTCCTTCGCCCCTGTCGTTGAACCAAAACGTCCAGGAGTCACTCGTATTCTGGATGATTATCCAGGAAACCTTATAAAACGAGGCCGAGCAAAGGACCTTCCTATGATCGTGGGCATTACAAGTAATGAGTGCCAGTACTTTAAAAATAGAATTGAATATTTGGACATTCTTGGGCTAATAGACGAGAATCCTACAGTAATTCTACCACCAAACATTACTTATTCAGTGTCTGAAAGCGAAGCGCTCCGCCTGTCAGAGATAACGATTGATAGATATTTCGAAGGAGGTGCAACGGTGGACAAGTTTCTTAAATATTGTTCAAATTCGTACTTCACATATCCAGCGTTCAAGTTGGCGGAGTGGACAGCTTCACTTGGAGCGGCGCCAGTCTACATGTATCAGTTTGACTTCGACAGCGAATTTAATGTTTTAAAGTTTGGTAAGATGTTGACGTATATAGGAGGAGGGGCTCATTTGGAGGACCAGACATTTGTGATGCGAGTCAATTCTTTAATGGATCCGGATGAAAAGTCTTTTCCACCTAGAACCAGGGACGACCTCATGAAATACTGGATGACAACGTTTTTTGTGAACTTTATGCGATGCAGGTAAGAATTTGTGGTCCTAGGCCGTCCTGATGAAAATATATGTTTTCGTGTTATCCTTCTGTAACCGAGAGTAAATATCTTTAAAAAATGCGTTGTCTTCCAGTCACCCGCTTTGTGACAATCAATCGGAATGGCCAGCGACGGATGTGAAGCAGCTCAACTACCAGCTGATCAAAGAACCCATGCTCATAAACAATAACATCAACCTGACGGGAGAACTGCGAGCTGAATTCGACTTCCAGGACCTGATCTATAAAATGGCGGAATAACAAGTAAAATATATTTTATGTTCGTGGGACACTCAGAAAGTTTTGCAATAACAAAAAAAAAATGTATAGATAAATATATTTTTATAACATCTTTTCAAAGTACTCTTCATCAGACTCTATACAAAGTTTCATGCGTCTGAATCAGTTTTCGAAACACTTTTTCTAGTCCGCCTCATATACCTCGTTTACAGCCTGCTCGACGCTGACAGCGTATCATCCGGCGACGAAGATGGTATCCCTTTGAGCTCTGAGTATCTTTTATTTTTGGAAATAAGAAGAAGTCATGCGATGCTAGGTCACGGCTGTAAGGAGGGTGACCCAGGAGTTTGACCGGTTTACTGTCCATGAAGACTCTCATTTTGATTGCGGTGTGGGCAGGCGCTTTGTCATGGTGAATCAGTAACCTGTGGAGCCCTGTGCTTGGTCGCTTGTTACTCACAACAGAGAAAACTTCTGTCAAGCATTTGGTAGTTTACCATTCAGCGTTAATGCTTCTTTGGTTCCGTAAAAGAATTGACACCAAGTTGCCAGTCAAACTAAAAAATCCCGCGATCAATACTTGACCCCGCTTCTAGATCGTTTCACTTTGGTAGTCGTTGATTCGTTATGAAACACCCAAACCCTCGACTGGCGCTTCTTTTCTTTATCGTATTGATAAACTCAACATTCATTACCTGTTATGATGTCGTAAACACGCCGAGACAAGCCTGCTTCAAATTTGTCTATCATATCTTGACACCATTCCACCCGTGCCTGCTTTTGAGCATCGGTGATTATTGTGCGGCACCCAGCGTGAAACTATCTTCTGTAACGGAATATGCACCTGTAAAATCTCTTGAAAACTTTCTGGTTCAATCTGCAGTTTATGCTGAATTTCTTGTTATGTAATTCGTCTATTGCCTTGGATCAAACTTTTCACTGCTAGGACGTTTTCTTCTGTAACAGCCGTCGAAGGGCGACCACTCATCCCCCAAAGTTCGTCGACCACACTTAAATTCACTACAGCACCGATACACGGTTGCCTTAGATGGGCCTTCATCCATGAATGCCATCTGATGTCTCTCATATGATTCGTCTGATTTCAGGCGACATTTGAAATCGTAAAAAATCATAGCGCAAAAATGGTCTCGACGCAAATCTATTTTTCAAAGAGACATGATAATTTTAATAACCATGTCTCTTCGTAAAATAATCGTGTAAAAATTTGCATTGGGAACGTACCTATTATTAGTTATAAATAATCATAATTTTATATGTCGGAGATCGTCGATATAATTTTAATAAGAAGTTGCTGATTTGATTTACGTAGTAGAGGGGCGAACGCTTGTGACGTCATTTTGTGATGGCGTCACATGTACAGAGTCGCTTTGGATAGTGGGGTTCGTCGAACGGTCACTTTGCATCGAGACGCGGACCAAGGCACTTCTCTGAACCGAAACTGTCGGTTTGCCTATTCAAATTGTTATTATGAAGATTGGAGGATATATCTACACGTCGTGCGTTAATTCAAAACTCACTTGCGAAATGGAACCTGTACCACCACATCAAGATGCTGTCGACCCTACCGCTGTGCCGTCCCTGTCTCCGACATATAAATAATTTATAATTGGCCAGTTTCTGATACATAAAAACTTTTTGTCGCAATACTTTCTAAGTGACCTGGTATTTCATTAAACTAGAAGATTTTAAGTTACCCGTACCAAGATGCACCGGCTGACGCGTTCGAAATCACAGTTCGAAACGGCCGACATTTGAACATGTTGTTTGGCCTTGTGCTTGGATTCCCAGGTCGAGTAAAGTGGTATTGGATGTTACCATAAAAAAATTCCCGATCTGGCTTCATGCCCACCTTATAGAAGTAGACTCACCTTTGGCATGGGATCTCAAAATATGGATATTGCTAGGATGTAATGTAAACAAAGGCACGGGTTAATCGAATATGACGATTGATTAGCGTGTGGACGTTCAGAACTAAATATATTTTGAACACTCTATACAAATGGAAATGGTATGTATGTACATACTAAGGGCACAGCTTCTTTGTATGATATCAAATGATATTGGAAGAATTTCAACTCAAAATAAAATACTCTGATCTAATGATCGGTTTCATATGTTTTGTTTTCAAACGTTTCATATGTTTTGTTTTCAAACATTTCATGTGTTTTGTTTTCAAACGTTTCATATGTTTTGTGTTCAAACGTTTCATATGTTTTGATTTCATACATTATACAATAGATTTAGATAACGTAATAGATGAATGTGATTTATGTATCTTAAATGATGAAACCTTTACTATTGTTAACTATCCCATACGTAATCCTTCAGCTATCGAACATTTGTCAGCGCGAATCTTGCTCCACTCTTTGAGGGATCTGTACACGATGATCCGACAACTACTTATGTAATAACTTGAATAATACTTGAATAATACTTGTGTAATTATAAAGTGGTTAAGAAAAACGTGTGAGAATTATTTTAATGTAATGTGAATTAGTGATTAAGAGCTGGTGAAACAATAGTTTTAAATGTTGTTTTATAAAGTAGTTATTATAATATGCTAGCATATTTGTTATCTTAGTTTACATATTTTAAAATTTTCAACGTATATTCTTTCAAATAGTAAAATAATTATTGAAAACGGTTCACGCAATCCAAATTTACCACCGAAAATCCAGCATACATAGCCCATACATTTCATCATCATCATCATCATCATCAACAACTTTTTTTTTTATCGTCCCACTGCTGGGCACAGGTCTCCTCTCATATAGAGAAAGATTGAGCGTAATCACCACGCTTGCTCAATGCGGGTTGGCGATTTCAGACTTATAAAGTCCAGATTTCCTCAAGATATTTTCCTCCACCTTTAGTCAATGGTGTCCAAGATATACTTAGAAAATTATATTGTTACGAATGCACCTTATGTCGAGGGCATAAGGTTCAATATCGCGTGACATGCAGTGCATAAATTTTTAAGCGCTATAACTCGAGACCTAGACATTGTCTAGGTGTAATATAAAAACGCATTCCTAGACTTAAGGTGGCCTATCGAATGGTACAGGTTTTATCAATTTTGTCAACTAAGTGACGACATCGAAATTTCTAGAAACCTATTTCCGGGAATTACCGTAGGTACTTACTGAATGTACTCGAAGTTATGCGCTATTATTATTACGTCTAGACGATTCTGGAATGTTCGATCAGCTGGACTATATATAGCGCCGTGACGCCAGCGCAAGGCAGTCTGCACTTGACTACCGAGACGAAAACAGCGATACTTAAGAAGCGATCTTTGAGAATACCTACTGCGACAACTGTAACGAGAACTGTGAGTACTACGCGAAGTAACATCTGTAGTGTTATTGTGTGTTTACAATACGGACTTCGTGGACGTAAGTGAAGACTTCGTGCAACGTCAGCAACATTCTACTTGTCATTGCCTACAATCGACTGTACCTTCGTTGCCAATAAACTTCGTAACCCTTAACCGGTATTTTAGTACCCCTAGCCCGTAACAATTGGTGTCAGAAGCGGAATGCCGGTCACGCCAAGGGAAGACGAAAGAGTTCGCACGCGACGACAAGCAGCGATGGATTTGGCGCATCAAGAGGAAGAATCGGTTAGTGCCCCTGCACCCGGAGTAGATGCGGCCGTCATAACACCGACGAATGTGAGTTCGCCTACTACCACCACTACTCCCGGAGCCAGCGGACCCGATTTTTCGGCGTTACTGGCTCACTTGATGGCGCAAATAAAGCTGAGTATAGAGCAATCCCAGGCAGCAACCCAGGCACAAATAGAACAATCCCAGGCAGCAACCCAGGCACAAATAAAACAATCCCAGGCAGCAACCCAGTCACAAATAAAGGAATCCCAGCAACTGATATTAGAATTAAATGAAAAATGGGATAAAACCAAAGAAGAAGTCAACGAACTTAGAATAAAATCATTTCAACAAGATGCCCGTATGGACCAGCAAGATACGCGCATAGACAAACAAGATGCGCGTATGGACCAGCAAGATACGCGCATAGACAAACAAGATGAGCGTATGGAGGAATTAAACAGTACCATCGTGGAGTGTGAGAAAGAAATACAGTTTCTCCATAAAGCTGTGCAGAAAGGAGGTATTAAAGGTGTGGTATCTGTACCCAATGCTTTGCCAACGTTCCAAGTACCTCATTTTGACGGAACAACGTCATGGGTGGCCTTCCGCCTTCAATTCGAAAAGGTCGCAAAAGCCAACAACTGGGACGACGATCAAGCGGTAACCGCTCTTACGCTTGCTCTGCGTGGTGATGCGGTACAAATCCTCGAAAATATTTCCGGCGATTGCAATACCCTAGCCTGTCTGTTAGAAGCGTTGGAGTCTAGATATGGAGAGAAACACCTCGAACATGTCTACAGGGCTCAACTCCGCGACCGCATACAGAAGAGCAGTGAGGGTTTGCAACAATGGGCAACGGAAATAGAACGTATTGTTCGGAGGGCGTATGCATCAACGCCGGGACTAATTGATGCTACTACGGTGCAAGCTTTTACCGATGGAATCAGAGATGCGGAAGTGAGGGCTGCAGTTCGTCTGGGTCACCATCAGACTCTGAAGGCAGCCTTGACACACGCTCTGGAAGTGGAAGCAGTACGCCAAGACGGCCGACAACACCACCGTATTCGTGAGGTCACCGCACCAATAAAAACCCGACAGGAAGTCTAAAGGAAGAAGTACTTCTGGGACACAGGTGGAAGCCGAGGATTTAAACTAGGAACAGCCAGGGCTATAGGGCGAGTACTGGCTGGTCGTCACGAAGCCCCTATTATAACAGTATCACAAGTGGGTGACGGAAACAGTCTCATTATAGAAGGTGAACTGAATGGTAAATCCTGTAGTTTCACATTGGATACTGGTGCATCAAGAACTATTGCACGACCAGAGCTATTTCCTCGCACCATAGTATGGAAAAGAGGATCTTCACAATGCCGGTAACAAACTGCCACCGGCCAACCAGTACTCGTCCTTGGTGAAACAAATGTGACTTTGAAAATGGGTGATAAGACATTTACGCATCCTGTTTTAGTAGCGAATATTACAGATGATTGCATTATAGGACTGGACTTTTTGAAGAAACAACAATGCGTCCTTAATGTAGCAAAAGGAGTATTGAGTTTTCCAGAACAAGAAGTATTTCTTCAAGGTGTAAAACAAGGGTCAGTATACTGTTTAAGGAAAACTGTATTACAACCAAGATCAGAAACTTTAGTAGATATTAGATTTTCACCAATAGGATGCCGCAAACGTTGCATTATAATAGAGGATTCTGGAGATCATCCAGACTGGATAACGGCAAGGACACTGATTATGATTTCCGATAAACCAAAAATACGCATAATCAATGTTAGTAACAAAGAAATAATTCTCGAAAAGAATCACATGGTGGGTGTGTGCGATAATGTAGCATCTTTGAGAAAAACAGAGGTGCACGAAAAGGAACGTGATAAGAAGTGGCAGGAACATGTATCGACACTACTCGAAAGTTGTAAGGGCAATTTAAACAAGTTCGAAAGTCACAAAGTTAAGCAACTGTTGCATAACTTCCATGACATCTTCGCGAAGACCGACGGTGACGTGGGAAGGACCGGGCTAGTTAAACACCATATAGATACGGGTGATACACAGCCGATAAGACAGAGACCACGTCGTATCCCCTTTGCAAGAGAACAGGAAGTCACGGAAATGTTAAGAGATATGGAGAGAAACCGGATTATAGAAGCATCCACCAGCCCTTGGTCATCTCCAGTTGTACTAGTCAAGAAAAAGGATGGCAGTACAAGGTTTTGCGTTGACTACAGGATGTTGAATGATGCCACGAAAAAGGACAGTTATCCTCTGCCACGTATAGATGACACTTTGGACTTGCTAAGTGGCATGAAATGGTTCTCCACAGTTGACCTCAAAAGTGGATACTGGCAGGTGGAAATCTGTCAGCAGGATAAAGAAAAGACCGCTTTCTCCACTGGTCCTGGGAACGGTCTCTGGCAATTCAATGTCATGCCTTTTGGACTGTGCAATGCTCCAGCTACATTCGAGCGCTTAATGGAGCGCATTTTGGTGGGGTTGCTTGGTGATGCATGCCTGGTCTATTTGGATGACATCATCATTATGGGACGAAACTTCGAAGAGCACCTACGCAATTTGGAGAAAGTGTTCCAAAAACTGCGTGAAGCGAATTTAAAACTCAGTCCTAGTAAGTGTACACTATTCCAGAAAGAGGTTGGATACTTAGGACACATTATTTCGGCGCAAGGAATTCGAACAGATCCTGAAAAAATAAAAGCCGTGTCGAAGTGGCCTACCCCTCGTAACAAAACTGAGGTACGCTCCTTCTTGGGTCTGTGTGCATATTACCGTCGGTTTGTGAAGAACTTCTCCGAGTTAGCGAAACCGTTACATCGGTTAACAGAGGAAAAGTGTCAATTTGAATGGAATCCTGACTGCGAAAAGGCATTTGCGCTACTCAAAACTCACTTATGTGGGGCTCCTGTATTAGGTTACCCTAATCGGGAAGGCCGATTTCTGGTGGATACGGATGCCAGCAATGTTGGCATTGGAGGAGTTCTTTCCCAAACACAAGGAGATCGGCAGGTCGTTATTGCATATTTCAGCAGATGTCTTTCCAAGCCAGAAAGAAATTACTGTGTTACACGCCGAGAACTTCTAGCCGTTGTTAAGACCTTACAACACTTCAAGAAATATTTGATTGGGAGACAGTTTACACTTCGCACCGATCACGCTGCCTTACAGTGGTTGCTTCAGTTCAAAGACCCAGAAGGACAAGTAGCAAGGTGGATAGAGCAGCTGCAAGAATTTGACTTTGTCACTGAACATCGAAAAGGCAAGTCACACAATAATGCTGATGCTTTATCTAGACGGCCTTGCGAAGAATCTTGCCGACATTGTTCCAAACAGGAAAAGAAAGAGAACGTAAGGATTATCCAGGTGAACGCTTTGGATGAAGACTGGGATAATCGATCATTAGAAGACGCACAAAAGGAAGATAATGACTTGAAGACAGTAATCGAATGGAAGAAACGTGGCCAGAGGCCCGCTTGGAGTGAGATATCAGCGCTTAGCCCAATAGCAAAAAGTTACTGGGCTCAATGGGACAGCCTGATAATTGATAATGGAGTTCTGAAGAGGAAATGGGAATCACCTAGTGGACAGGAGGTCGCCTTACAGATAGTTGTCCCCTGTGATAAGGTCGCGTCGGTGCTAAGGCAGGTGCACGACGGAGTATCCGGAGGACATCTAGGAGTGAAGAAAACCCTGGAAAAGGTGAGAAAAAGATTCTATTGGGTGCATTGCCGCGAAGACGTAGAGGACTGGTGTAGAAAATGTGTAGCCTGCTCCTCAGTAAAGGGACCGCAAACGAGGGCCAGAGGTCGGCTGAAAGTGTACAATGTTGGTGCACCATGGGAAAGAGTTGCTGTCGATATAGCTGGGCCATTCCCTATTACTGAAGAAGGGAATAGGTATATCATCGTCATGCAAGACTATTTCAGCAAATGGCCAGAAGCTTTTGCAGTACCCAACCAAGAAGCTCATACTGTCGCCAAAAAGCTAGTTCACGAGGTGTTCTGTCGATTTGGCGTCCCCTTGGAGTTACACTCTGATCAGGGTAGAAATTTCGAGTCTTCACTGTTCCGAGAGGTTTGCCAACTACTCGGGATACATAAGACTCGTACAACACCATATCACCCTCAGTCAGATGGAATGGTCGAAAGATTCAACCAGACGCTAGAGAATTATTTGGCCAAAGTAGTGGAAGAACACCAGAGGGATTGGGACCAATATATCCCACTCTTCTTAATGTCATACCGCTCAGCAATACATGACAGCACAAATTGCACACCGGCGAAAGTCAATTTCGGCCGAGAAATTAGACTACCCATAGATGCACTAACCGGAACCCCCCCCCCCCGATACCCCTATCCTAGCCGTCGACTATGTGGCTGACCTACGACGTAAACTAGATGGAATACATGTGCTAGTGAGAGAGAATGGTCTGAAAATCAGCGAGAAAATGAAGATCCGATACGACCGCAAAGCTAACGTGCCCGGATTTGAAGAGGGAACTTTGGTATGGTTACATAATCCCATAAGGAGAAAAGGAAAGAGTCCGAAATTTCAAGCTAAATGGGAGGGTCCGTACACGATAGTAACGAGGATAAACGATGTCACCTACCGGATAAAGAAAGGACCTAGAGGGAAGCTGAAGATCGTACACGTAGACCGCCTAGCTCGCTATTATGGTTCAAATCATGCTCGGGACGAGCACGACTAAGAAGGGGGCAATGTTACGAATGCACCTTATGTCGAGGGCATAAGGTTCAATATCGCGTGACATGCAGTGCATAAATTTTTAAGCGCTATAACTCGAGACCTAGACATTGTCTAGGTGTAATATAAAAACGCATTCCTAGACTTAAGGTGGCCTATCGAATGGTACAGGTTTTATCAATTTTGTCAACTAAGTGACGACATCGAAATTTCTAGAAACCTATTTCCGGGAATTACCGTAGGTACTTACTGAATGTACTCGAAGTTATGCGCTATTATTATTACGTCTAGACGATTCTGGAATGTTCGATCAGCTGGACTATATATAGCGCCGTGACGCCAGCGCAAGGCAGTCTGCACTTGACTACCGAGACGAAAACAGCGATACTTAAGAAGCGATCTTTGAGAATACCTACTGCGACAACTGTAACGAGAACTGTGAGTACTACGCGAAGTAACATCTGTATTGTTATTGTGTGTTTACAATACGGACTTCGTGGACGTAAGTGAAGACTTCGTGCAACGTCAGCAACATTCTACTTGTCATTGCCTACAATCAACTGTACCTTCGTTGCCAATAAACTTCGTAACCCTTAACCGGTATTTTTGTACCCCTAGCCCGTAACAATATGTATTTTCTTCTTCTTTCTTGTACTTTAGAAAAGTTATATTGGTGCTTGCCTGACCTGAAATCGAACCCGCGCACTCATACTTGAGAGGCTGGTATTTTAACCACAAGGCCACCACGACAACATACATTTAGTTTGTATAAATTAGTAATCCAAATTCACGAGAGATGTTGCTGTACTTTTACTACTTCGCGGTGTTAAGATTTTTACTGAGTTGGTAGGTTCGAAATGGGTATAAGCTACATAAGAGTTGGGATCTATAACCCTTTCTTTAGTCATCACCGCCCTTTGTTGGGCAGTTTTTGAATTCCGAATGTCAACTCAATGTAACAAGTAGCCCATTTTTAAACTCTTAAGTAACACTGAGCGTGTTACGACACGCTTTTGGCCGATTTTTATAATTTATATTGTATACTTGGTGTTCGATAATATTATTCACACGTCATATAGACTGTTTTAATTCGCGTGTTTTGTTCCAGGTGCAGCAAGAGTGCGTCATCGTCTGGAGTGTGTAACGCACTATGTATTGACGTGACGTCAACATACTGGATGTTTAAAGAACTGTATTATATATATTATCAACAAGATCTTGATATCAATATTTTAAGAATTTACTTTTTTATTACAGAGAAAATATATTGACTTTTAAGCATTGGTCATTGTTTAATTATTTAGTCATACTATTTGACATACATCACAATATTTGAGTCAAATTCAAAATATATATTATGTGTCACATAAACGTATACTTATCGGGTATTAACGGGTATTTATGAAATGTGAGCAGCTAGATGCACTTGTCTAACTGAACGTTTAGGATGAAGAAGTACCCTGGTCGAGAGACAACATCAAACCGCCGGCTACCTTAGGTGCGGGCTTGCGGGCGGCGAGCAGTGGGCAGCTCGCCACCCGATAAGAACTTTGCCCGGGTCGACGGTGCGTCATGTTTTATGCGCGCCTCAATGAGAAGTCAGCACATCGTGCCGGGGTCCACGAATACCGATTCCTCCTGGGTCAGGTTTGAGGGTTGGTAAAAAAAGAAATCGTGGCCCTGGTGCAATGGCAAGTGAAGGAACACGGGTAGGTTAGTCAGTAAAAGTCTGACACGCTCTTCCGATCCGGTCAGAGCGGGACAGGTCAATTGATGTAAAAAAAAGGTTGAAGAAGTACCGTCTGAAATCGCCAACGCGCATTGAGCAAGCGTGGCGATGACGCTCAATCCTTCTCTGTATGAGAGGAGACCTGTGCCCGGCAGTAGGACGATAAAAAGGTTGATGATGAATCTTCTCGACCGCATAAGGTGTATATTGTTGTCACATTAAGGAATGATATAATGTAATGCTTTTCATCGGATTCTTCCATGGCTACTCTTGCTAATGCTACTGTCGTCATTTCGCAGGTTTTGTCAAGAGTTTGATTGCTGATTAGACTTTGGATATATTCAGGACGTTGCCGCAGCTGCATTTCCACAGATGTACCAGGAGTTGTACTTTGGGCATTCAGCCTCTATGTACACGTAACCTTTTCTGCTCGTTGAAATCTATGAATAAGGGCCCTAAGGCCACCTAAGGGCCTGTCTAAATTTATTAGGAGCTATTGACAACTTAGAAAGATCGTAATTTTCCAATGAAAATATTAGTACCTTAAATGTTATTACTATCTGATTACCAGAATAATAATAACCTGGTTTTATTATATCGTAATACTGCCTGAGCTTTAAATCTAGTACATATTTTATTTTTGCCATAGAGTTTAACTAACTTCTCAATCATGTCGTAGAACTTCAATGCTAATCATAGAATAAAGGAAAATAGAACTATGGATGAAAGCTATGGTGTTCTCAATTCTTATTCATTCAGTACGTTTAAGATCTCATCTAAATTTTCGGTTTTTGTAGTTAATTGCTGACCAAATCGTACATATCCAACGATGTTAACGTCTTTATACAAATCTTTGTCTAGTATTGATTTAATGCTTTATTTATCTTGGCATGATTTGATATCAATTTCGTGATTATTTCAGAATGCTGGACCATCCACTCTTTGCTGACAATAATATATATGATTATTTAACTCTTCAGTAATTTCAAGGTTATTATACTGTAGAGTTTTGATAGCAATGTCATAATTAACTGCATCTGAATTATCTAAATTCCCTGTAACGATTTTAAATATAGATCCTAAACCATCAATGAGACCTCCCTTTACACGGTCGGGCTTAAGAGTATCTACATGGTGTACGACGTTGAGCATTTCGTCAGAAATATAGTTTAAATGTACTTCGTATAATATGTATGCATCGTTATTTAAGTTTTGCTTGTTATTACCCAGTTGGTCTTGCGATAATCTAATCTTTTCTTCGATGTCTTTTACCTGTATGTATTGTAATAAGGTATGATAATGGGTTATGAATTTTTTGCACCAAGCCGATAGGGTACTACTGGGCCTTATGCAAGGCTCTTAAGTGTTATTTCATGGTTTACATCCTGGATTGCTACGAGTATTAAATGAGCAGTCAGTACCAGTAGCACCCTGTAACAATTCAGCACTTTTAGGTACCCTTTTTAATCGACTTTTAGCTACAGGACCACGTTCTTTGGAGGTATAAATATGGATGGGTAAGTCAGCTAACATGGTATCCTGAGTATATCAGGGTGCCGTCTTCTGGCGGCTAGCTGAAGGAGTTTATGAAATTCGGACTTATCTAACTGTATTTAAAACGAGTCCCGTAATTTTTATAATACCTTCTCGATGTTAGTCATGTGCTCCTGTAGCGACGTGCTGAATACAACGATCGCGTTTCGATATATCCAAATATACTAAGATAATGGTTTTCTGTAGATCCTTGAGGACATTGTCCAGGAAACGCCGAAATGTAGAAGGGGAATTTTTCAATCCCAAAGGTATACATAAAAATTCTTAATAACCGTTTTCTATACTTAATACTGTTTTAGGATTGTCAGCATGAAATGGACCCTCATTTCAACTTGATAGAATCCGCTTGCCAGATCTAACGTGGTGAAACACTGACAGTTCCCTAACTTATCTAAAACATCATTGATGTTGGTGATGGGTTACTTGTCGTCATATGTTTTTTTCATTTAGTTTCCTGAAGTCGACAACTAAACGATTCCCTGAGTTAACATTTTGCCTACCTGGTCTCTAACTTCGTCTCTATGTACACAATATGTAAAGAAAACCCCGTCCGACCCATCAGGATAATAAAGGTTAGGTAAACACATGACCAAATAAAATATGAAATTTTAAAAGTCATCGCAGTAACAATACTAATGAATTTTTAAATAATCTATTTTCTCCGGGAATTAATTCCAACTTCCCCAAAATTAGGTACTTTTTTAAAAGGTAACAACACCATTTTTGACGGTATTATTATGAGCGATGCGACCACGTCCCGCATACCCTGTCCCCCTTCGCCCGTCGTGTATTCAATTGCATACCGATTTCTTTAACTTTAGCCCGGCTTTGTAGACATTAGCAGAATCAGTTATCGATAACTAACATTACCTTCACGGATTTGATAGGGTTTTCTTTACATCACTACATATTATAAAAATTTCTAGTTCCCTTTGTCCCCTTGTATGTCTACCTACACTATTTCTTTATCCTACCTCTTAGAATTCCATCCAAAGGTTGTCTGTAAAAGATCGCTCTTAGCGATAAGACCGCCCTTTGTGTCACCCTTTGTAAAATATTTTTATTTATGTTCTGTTATCTATATGGTGTACATAATAAAAAGTATTCTATTCTATTCTTTTGGATGATAATGCGTTTTTAATAGATGGAGTAATTAGGTTATATGTATAATAACATCCATTAAATTGTGGAGAAATACTATTATTTTTGTTTTTTCTAATGTGATGTCGTAAATAATTACATTTTTTCCGCGTTTGCAGTGAAACGCAGGCTTAACCCAACGAGATTTATCAAAATAATGTACCAAGTATTGTACACGTTGAAAAGGTCTACAAAAAAGTGGCATATGTCTATCTCTTATGGATATCCCACAATAACATTTTTTTGTCATTTACATTTTACTACAAATACCGGCTAATTTTCGAAGTGTTTTTAACGAATACAGCATTAATTCTTATCCAATTTAGTACCTTAAATAAATTGTTGATTTAATAGGGATCTATATTGCACTGTACAGTATATGAATTAAATTAATATTTTCAGATTTTCAGAATTTTATTACAGATTTAAAAATTGCGGGCAGGAGCGGCCAGCCGGGGCGGCAGGAGCGGCGGCGAGCCGTTATGTTAACTGGGAACGTATAAACGTTCCCAGTTTTTCTGTAGTGTATTAATTTAGTATAAGCATTGAACCCGTACGAAGCTGGGGCGGGTTGCTAGTATTATATAAGGGTAGCGGTAACTTTTTGAATAAACCAAAGTCCCGGTTTATTCAAAGTTGCCGTTATTCGAATGCAATGTTTCATTTTATTTGTGATTGTTAAAGCTTCTATGTGAAATATATATTTTTTACATAAGGTCTCTAAATTAATGCGTTCTTCCTTATTAAGGTGATCTGTACGCAAACGAGAAATAACTTCTTTCGCACAGGTTGAATCGACAACAGGAAATTGGGGATCGTGAAGCAAATTTTCGGTATTCGTGCACTGAATATTATAGGTCTCGACCTGATGATCCATGATCCATTGAAAATAATAAATTCTGCGAGGCAGTTAGCAACTTTTAAAAAACTGCAATTGTTTGCCACTGTGGTTAGATAATCTATATGAGACAATTAGACATGATTTATTCAGGAATTATTGCATCTCCATCCTGTAAGTTATCGAAACATACCCTTCCAGCGGCCTCCTCAAAACTACCAGATGCCCCCGACCCGTCTGAGCCCACACCAGTGGCCATGTCGGAGGATGTACAAGCGGCGATCACGTCCTTCAAAACATATGATGTACATTACTATAAAAACTACCAACGAAATTTAGTAAGCAGTTTTTTTTTTAATACCTAGTAAATCGTAAAACGGTTATTACCGCATAATCTTTCATACAAATAACTTACATCCTTTAATTTCATAAATCAATGCTACGGAACCCTTTGTGCGTGAGTCCGAAACGCACTTGGCAGGTTTTTCTAGTAAGTCGAGTCCTATAAGCCCATCAAAATAATTGTGGAACTTATAAATGAAGAATTTAATATCCTCAGACTCCTGGAATTCAGTACCTATATGTAGCTCTTTTCATCGCCCTTTGTATGATTCTGAGCCTTCGTATGAGGCCTGAAACTGAAACTCATAATGAGTTTCAGTTTCGTAAGTCATCACTGGCAATACACTCTGGTTACTGTAATATCTTGAACGACAAGAAGATTTAGCGTAGCTTCCCGAAAACTGCCTGGGAAGGAATAGTTATGGATTAATTACGAGTATTTCTTGTAGTAGCATGTGCATTTGTAACTTCGAAGCGATCTCCCGTTCTTCTAAAAATCCTGTTCACCAACAGAACTTGCGTTGGAGCTGGCGGAACTACTTTTGGCATCAACTGAATTAGTACTGGGTTGAGGATCACATGCTACAGGTGCCGGATATTTTGGAGCAAAATTTTAGTAGTGGGACGTTGCCCACGTAATAATCGGTTTCTAAGTTATAGTGCTCGGTATTACTCATATCGCAGTATAGTTGGGTTCGTAATAATAAATTGGATAATAAAACTGATCACCGTAATCAACGCATACATTCTTGTTCATCTCCTAAGTTTTAAAATAGTTTGATGGAGGTGGGGTACCAATTCTACGCTAATCATGGCCTGATGGTTGGTCAAAACCGGTGTGGACGCGATCGCTCAGGAAGCAACCAGCCCGATGCCGTACTACGTCCCAGAGGATCATGACCGTTCGGCTGATCAGGGGATACCGCACGGTCTCCGCTGAGGCGGCGAGCCTCTTTGCCGGATTGCCGCCATGGAATCTGGAGGCCAAAGCCCTCGCCCACATGTGGGAGTGACGGGAGGAGGCAAAACGCCGGGGCATAACTCCGTTGCTGCGAGAAATCACGCTACCGCGGACAAAGCTTCGGCGGGATCTCATGACGACATGGAAAGTGCGACACACCTTTCGCCTGACGCAGATCCTCAGCGGACACAGTTGTTTCGGAAGGTTTTTGTTCCGGATAAGGCGGGAGGAAACGCCAGAGCGTCACCATTGTGTGGATCGCCCTGAGGACACGGTAGAGCATAGGGCGGAGGTCTGTCCGGCTTAGGTAGAGCGCCGTCGTGGCCTCGTGTCGATCGGAGGTGATCTCATGCGTCCCACCCTGGTTCAGGCCATGGTCCGGAGCGAGAGTGCATGGAAAGCCGTCACCTCCTTCTGCGAAGCAGTGATGGTGGCAAAGGAGGAGGTATAACGCGTGAGGTAGAGGGAATCCCAGCGCCCTCACACCACTAGCCGCCGCAGGAGACGCCCTGGTCGGGAGACAACATCGAACTAAAGGTTACTGTATGCGCGGGCCTAGCGGCCCGGGCGTGTATGTCAGCACATCGTGTCCACGAAGACCGATGACACCTGGGTCAGGGTTGCTGGTTGGTTAAAAATAAACTGTGGCCCTAGCGCATAGGCAAGTGAAGAAATACGGGTGGGTTTTAGTCAGTAAAAGTCTGACACGCCCTTCCGCTCCGCCCAGAGCGGGAGAGGTTATTTGATGTTTTCCCATCACAAAAAAAAGAAAAAAAATAGTTGATCGTAGGCAGGTTTTTCCTAACTATATATAGGCTAACGCCGCTCATGGGTTTAAAGCCAGTATTTTGTCGTACTTGGCTTGGTGGTAGCTGGAAATTATGGTTAAGTTTGTCAAAGTTAGTTGGTGATAAATTAGATATAATAATACGAGCAGCTGACCCAGTTATTTTAAAAATAGATTGATATTTTCTAGATAGCTTGAGATGCTCGAGTATCCTACCGACTTCGCCAAATAGGTATGTCGCTGTCGGAGAACCCAAAACAAAATCGAAGAATTACATTGACATTTGACTTAGCCAAAATTCGCATAGAGCTGAAAATTGCCAGAGACGTTAAATACATAATTATAAATGAAATATCAAAAATCCCCTTCGATCCTACTTCTGCAAAAAATTTTATTCAAGGTCAAAAGTATAAAATTAAGGTTTTTCCATTTTTCTTGAAAACAGTAAGTATTATCGTAAAAATAGGTCGGACAAAGTTGTAGATCATACAATTCTCTACAAAAATGGTCCAGTCACTTTTTCTTTTACGACTCACCATTCGTGAGATATCGCGGTTTTAATCATTAGAAAATTCATATTTTACATAATAGCACACATTTCCGCACCACCTATGAGGTAATGTACTTGGCGCATTTTTTTTAACGTGGTTTCCCCAGTAGGTATACTCCACGATCTATTGTAATAAAGAAAGTTTGATCAGATCGTATCCTATTATTTGAAAGAATAGTAATATTGCTAATGATTAAAGTGGAATAGGTTGTTTTTTTCTACATGTCATCATTATATAAGATAATTGTCTATTTCTACTTCAACAATTATTTCTTCGTCTTCATTCTCTTCTTCTTGCAGAATTTCTGTTCGCTGTTCTAAGAAAAGGGATGCATCAATTGTCTCTTTATTAATATCATAAATATCTTCATCTGTTGTATCTGTTTCAATATTGGAGCAAGTCTGACCCTGACAATTGATGCATACTGGCGAACAAAATAATCCTACTTTTTGACAGCCACAATTCTTACTACAATCCGTCTTGCATTTACAAAAAATAGTATTAAGTAGTTTTTCTGGAGAAGGCGGGAGTAAAGTTTGAATTGGCTCCAAATAATTGTCTGTTAATTTCCAACCCCATTCTTCTGGGTCCAGCTCATTGCCTAGCCACACTTGAACTTGATAATACACACGATACAAGTGTTGAAAGGCAGAAGCAGATGTTGGAGGCAGACAAGACAACTGTACTGTTTTATTGTTCCATGCAGATTTTACAAACTTCAAATATCTATATTTGTCTATGGAATCAATTTTTTTTGGAGCAGTATACATTGCAAGAAGAAAACAAATTCCATTTGTAACGATGTCGTGTGGAGAAGAGTCAATCTTTGTGAATACTTCTGTGCAATGAATTAAATCATTACGTTTTTCAAACAATTTAAATACTGATGTTTTACCTCTTTTAAAAATGGCTGATGTAGTATCGCAACCAGTTATTGCATGTTCAAAGGTTTTATCACAAATGAAACAAACTTCTGACATTTTGTTTAAATTATTTAACAGCACAAATTAAAATTGAAAATATTACCAATATGCACGTCTGCTCACTGCACAGGAATTTTCAAAACTAACAGTATATACTGAGTCATTTCATTTACTTCCTTCAAAAATAAGCAGGTATGCGACCCTTCACACTCGAACAATGATGTAGCTAGCAGATGTTACTCAAGGTTACCGACAAAGGTAATTAGGGACTGACAGTATAGTCTTATATTTTAAAATCCTCAGTTAATTTATACAAGTTTTATTGTGTAAGTAACACAAACGAATAGTTTCTTATTTTCATTTATATTGAACGTCCGGTGACGTATACAAGCTGCATTTTAGTGCATATTATGTAAAATATGAATTTTCTAATGATTAAAACCGCGATATCTCACGAATGGTGAGTCGTAAAAGAAAAAGTGACTGGACCATTTTTGTAGAGAATTGTATGATCTACAACTTTTGTCCGACCTATTTTTACGATAATACTTACTGTTTTCGAGAAAAATGGAAAAAACCTTAATTTTATACTTTTGACCTTGAATAAAATTTTTTGCAGAAGTAGGATCGAAGGGGATTTTTGATATTTCATTTATAATGATGTATTTAACGTCTCTGGCAATTTTCAGCTCTATGCGAATTTTGGCTATGTTGTGACTTATTTTTGTCTATTTTATGAATGCTATAACATGACAGCCTCCGTGGCGTAGCGGTAGCGAACGCGGCCGCTGCGCAAGGAGGTTCGATCGCCGCGCAGTGCAAATATTTGTATGCATGAATATGAATCTTTGCACTGGTCTGGTCGTGCCTCGGAAAGCACGTTAAGCCGTTGGTCCCGGTTGCCATACGAACATCTTGTGGCAGTCGTTACGGGTTGTTGGAGCCCTCAGAAGTCCAACAATTGGTCTGACTGCAATGCTTCGATATCGCCTACGGGTTGTGGAGGTCGACGGCAGTCGCTTCACGGAAAATGTTGAAGTTTCGCCAAAATCAGCAGTTACACTAGTAAAGCGGACCCCAGACTCCAGAGCTGAAAAAAGACTGGGATTAACGCTGAGATGATGATGACTAAATACTATAACATACAGCAAAAAGGTGTAGACAAACTTTAAATATGACTGTGTT
Source organism: Sesamia inferens (assembly GCA_037179545.1). Classification (NCBI taxonomy): domain Eukaryota; kingdom Metazoa; phylum Arthropoda; class Insecta; order Lepidoptera; family Noctuidae; genus Sesamia; species Sesamia inferens. The sequence continues at coordinate 4,669,171 of CM073936.1, read as the reverse complement.
ATTATAAAATTCTAAAATGGCGAGTGATAAAAAAGTACAGACAGAGGCGGTTTGACGATGGTTGTCCAACATTGGACCTCTATAGGCTAAGAAGAAAAATGTGTTATTTATAAGCTAACCTTTGTATAGAGACGTATAAACTTACAATAATAATTGGCTTGTATCCTCAAAAATAATTTAATGTCCGTCAGATAGCTTTATAAAAAATATTGAACACGTATTTTTTATTTTTTCTTTTATTCAAATACTTAGGAAGATATATTGATTTGAAATGTCGCATGACGTCACGCCATGGTGCAAAATATAAAACGGCGTGACGTAATTAGCCCCCACTCTGTAACTTTAATACGCGATATCTTAGTAATTTTTGGTAATTACGACAAAATAAAAAATAGGGGTCTTAATTTTTTTTATTATCTATAAGACGGACTAATTATTTTTTTGATTTTCATACCTTGGATACATCCCTATTATTAGAACTAAGTAATTTGCTGAAATTCGAAAATGTATTAGATTTCGTTCTTTGCTTCTGCGCAATGTGAAATGGCTCTTAGTTACATACGTGATCGTAAGAGGCTATATATACGGTCCGGAACATTCGTTTGTTTCATGGTCACGGCGCACTTAACACGATGAGATACTTTTTATTCTTTATTTGTTTTTTGACAACATGCTTCTGTTGCGGTAAGTCTTGTTATTAATTCTTTAACAAAATTCATTAATTTTGATAACCTTTTATTTATTCGTCTTATTATGCTTTCAATACTTCGTCCTCTGTTTACTTCTTGATAAACCTGTTAGTTACCAGGAAGATGTCTATCTGATATTGTGTCAATATCTGCAGTGTGTTTCTATAACTATTTCACAGTGAAAACTTAAGTTATGTGAGCTGTCAATTGACAGCATTCACAGCTCATCATTATCAACCTTTTTATCGTCCCACTGTTGGGCACAGGTCTCCTCTCATACTGAGAAGGATTTAGCGTAATCACCACGCTTGCTCAATGCGGGTTGGCGATTTCAGACTTAAAGTCCAGGTTTCCTCAAGATGTTTTCCTTCACCTTCAGTCATTGGTGTCCAAGATATACTTAGAAAGTACATATAACTTTAGAAAAGTTACATTGATACTTGCCTGACCTGGAATCGAACCCGCGCACTCATACTTGAGAGGCTGGTGTTTTAACCACTAGGCCACCACGAAAATTCACAGCTCACTCGAAGCTTATTCCACCCAACTTTTCAGAGCGAAATTTTTACAAAATCAATCGGCTATATTCTGTATATTTGAATGCCTCCACAGTAAAACATATAGGTACTAAGGGCGGGTTGTGTCACATACATTCGACGTGCAGGTATAATACTTCATAAATTAAATAAATATTTGACCACCACCCATGAAAAATAGCCACAAATAGAACAATACGATGTAAATGTTAAAACCTATAAAAAGAAAAACAACTCAAATGTGAAAAAAAAAATGTAATTCGCTATGTTTTGGTGGCGGCCGGTAGCAGAGAGCAGCGGTAGCCTAGTGGTATCAGCAGCGACTTACTAGTTGTAGATCGTAGGTTCGAACGTTCTATCGTCCCGCTGCTGGGCACAGGTCTCCTCTCATACAGAGAAGGATTGAGCGTAATCACTACGCTTGCTCAATGCGGGTTGGCGATTTCAGACTTAAAATCCAGGTTTCCTAAAGATGTATTCCTTCACCTTTTAATTAGTCATTGGTGTCCAAGATATTCTTAGAAAGTACATATAACGTAGAAAAGTTACATTGGGACTTGCCTGACCTTAAATCGAACCCGCAGACTCATACTTGAGAGGCTGGCGGTTTAACCACTAGGCCACCACGACATCGCACCACGACGGTCATTTATGTAAATTATTTCATCATCACTGCTTCCAAAACGGTGAAGGAAACTGGCATGTCCTAGAGACAAAAACTTCGAAGAAATGTAACATGTAACAATCCGTACTAGACCAGTGTTGTAGATTACGACCCACTTCCTCACACTTTCGTTCTAGGAGTGGGAACATATAAGCTGATTACGTATCTTATGTTATGTATCATAAGGCCGGTGGAGGTAAAAAATTATAACTTAACTGACTTCAAATCATAATTATTCGATTACGTAGTTGGTAAGACTGACCCCAAAAGATTTCTACGGTTCCGTTCCCGAAGAGTAAAAACGGGGCCCTATTCTAAGACACCAAGATATCAAAGTGACTCAAGACTAAGTTCTTTGAGTGCTTGTTGCCAGTGATGACTTACGGAACTGAAACGTGGTCGCTCATAATGGGCCTCATACGAAGGCTCAGAGTCACACAAAGGGCTATAGAAAGAGCTATGCTCGGAGTTTCTCTGCGTGATCGAATCAGAAATGAGGAGATCCGCAGAAGAACCAAAGTCACCGACATAGCTCTTCGAGTCGCTAAAATTAAGTGGCAGTGGGCGCGGCACATTGCTCGTAGAACCGATGGCCGATGGGGCAATAAGGTTCTGGAGTGGCGGCCACGTATCGGAAAACGCAGCGTAGGGAGGCCCCCAACTAGGTGGACCGACGACCTGGTGAAGGTCGCGGGAAGCCGATGGATGCGGGCAGCCCAAGACCGGTCATCGTGGAAAGCCTTGGGGGAGGTCTTTGTCCAGCAGTGGACATCTATAGGCTGAAGAAGAAGAAGAAGATTGTTTTTCTGTCTATCACTAGGATGTGTCTCATGAACTCAATATATAGTTTGAATTTTCACAGATGATGTATATCTGTGGCCGCTATAACAACCAGACAAAGCCTTGCCGCCAAGCGATTTGTCGTGTTCCGGCATGATGTCTGGTGAAGCCGTACGGAGGACGGGTCTGAGCAGTTGTGTTGCGATGTGAGCCGGGTACGATGCGCCAAATGTTGTTGTGTTGGGAGTTTGGTCATGGAGGGTCTTCAGATCAATCTCCCTTTGGCGCAGCATCGTTGGTCGAGTTGTTGGCTTTAACATTGCATCACCTCGCTCAACTGCCGTCTTCCTTCCTATTCGCTCAGTTTTTCTGAGCGAATAGGCTCTTAATAAACTAGCGCGCTTTACCATCAACGATCGCATCACTGCTTACCATCAGGCGGGATTGCGGTCAAGTGCTAGTTTATAATTATTAACAAAAAAAAAAAAAAAAACCATATGTGATTTTTATATATACTATGTCGAACGGAACACTTCGTGCGAGTCCGCCTCGCAAATGTTGTGTGTGTGTTTCTTTTTTTAATACAAGTGTGATTTTCTCTCTCTCTCTCAATATATATTTTGATTTCGTGGTGCGTAGATATTGTTTGCAACTATAATCAGGGGGATGTCTTTAAATTTCCCGTACCAATAAGTTAAAAGTCTTTGTTAATGTAAATCTTGCAGAAAAGCCGACGTTTTCGGTGAATAAGAACAGCGCTTTAGACTGCGACGTGGTCACACGCCTCGACTCTGGCTTGGTTTGCGGGAGTGTCCGGACCGCGGAGGAAAATGTCAAGTACGCTAGCTTCAGGGGAATGCCGTACGCGAAGCAGCCACTGCGAGAGCTACGGTTTAAGGTACACCGGCGACTCTTGCCCTTATTCACAAGTGAAACTAAATCAGTACATCTTTTATTTCTAATTCAATAAAAAAGGGGAAAAGATAGACACTGATCACTGAAGAAAAAGCCATTACAATTTGCTCATATAAAAGACGAGTTGTGAGTATATAGAGGGTGTATCTGACATCGAAGCACAAACGAGTATGTACCATGGATCCAGTACATGATCTGAATCCCCCAGTGGTGGAATTTTTCGTCGGCTTTTTCATAGATTAAAAAAAAATATATGTAGTTTTTTTCACTTTACAACGTTCATAATTGCTACACTTTTATAACCCAATAAGATTTTAAGGTAAAAATTAATTAATTCACTAATTACACAAAAAAGCGCAAAGAAAACAAAACTCGAAAAACTATGTTATCAGCTGATTTAATAGTGTTCACATCAGGGATCAACGTCATACCTACAAACCTGCACGGCGGCACGCTTGCAACGTCCAAAGGCCGAGCCAACACTTTTTTTTAAACATTGTTATTTCTGTAACCCTTCATTAACGACATAAATGACTATCATAATTTTATTAGTGGCATGCGGTCTAGCCTTTTCGCGAAGTTTGCCTACTATGCTAGCTGTTTGCTACTACATTTATTGTTGAGAAACTGTTGAGAAACAGCAGCGCCCCGTTGTAAGGCGTGGCGAGCGGCAGCGGGGCTACGCCACCCGGCCGTGGAAGCTGTTAGTGGGCATTTATTAAAATATTACGAGCTAATTTATAGTTTGCCTGGTAACGAAACCATAGCGTGAAATTAATTCAGCCAATGTCATCTACCACCGTGTAGTACCGCACTTAGAATAGTACCGTGGGTGTCGTAATAGACGACTAAGGAAACTCTCACCAAGGAAGCGGACAGTAGCGCTCTCTCCTGTGTGTGTGAATATCAAGTTACTGCGATCTCCAACCCGCCTGCCAAGCGTGGGGATTACAGCAAATCCCCCAACTTGGGGGAGGCCTTTGTCCAGCAGTGGACCTCCATAGGGAACAGACAATGGCGCCGATTCTCTCGATTCGAAATGCATCTTTTTCTTTCTATTTCGTTTAGAAAAGAATAGAAAATAACATTTTAATATAGTCCTGTCAAATTAGGTATGCCATCAGACAGTTTAGACGCGATTATAAACTTGACGACCAAAAATACGTCAGTTTGCGTCAGGCGCGGACTAATTTCAGAGGTAACATTTTATCTGCTATCCTTTCATTAATGAAATAAATAGAAAGAGATGCAAAGAACTTAAATTTAGTTTAGTTTGTGAACATTTGAATTGGCGCCACTGTCTAGAGAAAGCATTATGAGCAAATACTGTTAAGGTATTTATGTACCTATAAAATTTGTCATGTCACTTAGGAGGATACTAATCGTACTAAAATGTTTTTTTTTTAACAAATTTACATTAAATTATTCCAGGAATTACAACCATTAGATCCCTGGGCCGGTGTCCTGCTAGCCACAAAGGAGGGCCCCATCTGTCCCCAGTATGATGAGATATACGGGCGTATGGCCAAGCCAGTGGGCATGAGCGAATCTTGTATCCTCGCCAACGTCCACGTTCCTCTCGATGTGTACGACGGACGGTCAAAAGCCATATGCCAAAAAACTGGTCTCCCGATCCTTGTTTTCATACATGGCGGAGGTTTCCAAGCTGGTTCGGGTAACTCAGATCTCCATGGACCCGAATATTTAGTCAGCAAAGGCGTTATCGTCATCACTTTTAATTACAGGTAAGTAACAGCTGGTTCTTCGATATACATAATGTACATGTATAGCGAGTACAGATGTTCTGAATGCATAATTAAATAAATACAAGTATGTAAATACCCAAATATAAGTCAAACTTTATAATGGAATTTTAATTACCATTTTATATGCATATTTTATTTACTTATATCCTTTTCATGGGCGTGTGGGCAGGAGTCCATAAGGATTGTACCAATTTTACTTAACTTTCAGTATTAGTAGGTTACAAACATAAGTTCTACAAGACACAGATATTAACAAAAGACAGATACTAACAAATATTATAGATGTTATCAATACTAATATATAAAGCTAATCTCAGGAACTACTGCTCCGATTTGAAAAATTCTTTTAGCTTTGGATAGCCCATTAATCCAGAAAGGCTTTAGGTTGTATACCATCACATTGCGACCAATAGGAGCGGAGCATAACTAACTCCATGCTAACGAAGTCGCTGGCGGCCGCTAGTCTGAAACAAATGAATTCTTAATTCATAAAATTAATACTTAGCCTGGAGCTGCATCCGCCTCGGCAACATGCTGGGATCCCACCGATCCGCGCATTGAATGATTCATTAATTAAATGTGACCTTAGCTTAAGAGCGCAATTTTGCAAAATTTTATAGAATCAACGTGTTCGGATATCTCTCCCTGAACTCAACATCGGTGCCTGGGAACAACGGGCTTCGAGACGCCATCACTTTGCTCAAATGGGTGCAGAAGAACGCGCGGGCTTTCGGCGGAGACCCTGAAAATGTCACGCCGGCAGGACAGAGTAGCGGCGCAATCGCCGCGCATCTAGTCTCACTATCTCAAGCCTCTGTGGGACTAATGAAAAGGTAAGCATGGCAAAACTTGACCAGATATACCACCCCATACCATACCATAATGTATTTGGATTTATTGACTACTACGCCAATTTCTCTCATATTTTTTGTCTTTGCTTCAGATTGATATTGATGAGCGGTGTGGCTAACTCTGGCTTGTACACGGCCTCGCCTCTCTACTCTCAAGCCGTCGCGACCATGTTTCTGGGATATTTAGGCATAAATTCTACTGACACTGATGAAATACACAAACAACTCATACATACACCTCTTGAAAAGATCATGGAAGCCAACAAGAACGTACAGTTTAAGACTGGTCTAGTTTCCTTCGTTCCTGTCGTTGAACCAGAACGTCCAGAAGTTACTCGCATCCTTGATGATTATCCCACAAACCTTGTAAAACGTGGTCGAGCGAAGGACCTTCCGATGATTGTGGGCACTACAAGTATTGAATGTGAGTTTGTTAAACGAAGAATTGAATATATGGACATACTTGGACTAATAAGCAAGAATTCTTTAGGAGTTTTATCATCGATGATTACATATTCGGTGTCTGAAAGTGAATCGCTCAGTCTGTCAGAGATGGCAATTGAACATTTCGAAGGAAGTGTAACAATGAACAAGTTTATTAAATATTGTACAAATTCGTTCCTCGCATACCCTGCGTTCAAGCTGGCGGAGTGGACAGCTTCACTTGGAGCGGCGCCAGTCTACATGTATCAGTGGGACTTCGACAGCGAATTTAATGTTGTAAAGTTTGGTAAGATGCTGACGTACACAGGAGGAGGGGCTCACTTGGAGGACCAGACATTTGTGTTACGCGTCAATTCTGTCATGGATCCAGACGTAAAGTCTTTTCCACCTAGAACCAGAGACGACCTCATGAAACACTGGATGACCACGTTTTTCGTCAACTTTATGCGATGCAGGTAAAATGGGTGGTGGAATCCCTAGGCAGTCCTGATGAAAATGCATGATTTCGTGGTATCCTTCTGTAACTGAGGATAATTTCTTTAAGAAATGTGGTCTTTTCCAGCCACCCGCTTTGTGACAATCAATCGGACTGGCCAGCGACGGATGCGAAACAGCTCAACTACCAGCTAATCAAGGAATCCATGCTCATAAACAATAACATCAACCTGACGGGAGAATTGCGAGCTGAATACGACTTCCAGGACCAGCTCTATAAAATGGCGCAATAACAAGTAAAATATTTTTTTATGTATTTCATTAAACTGAGAGGTTTAAGATGCACCGGCTAACGGATGAAATCCCAGTTCGAAACTGCGTTTGAACATGATGTATGTATGATGTAGTGCTTGGATTCCCAGGACGCTTAAAGTGGAAAATATTTTGTTATTAGGGTATGCATGTAACCATACGTCATGTAAATTGGGGAGTAACTTTTTCTTCATTTCCACTCTATAACGTGTGATATATTGTTGGGTAGGTATTTAAAAATAGATAAGGGTTTGCTAAATCATTCTTTTTTTGTTTTATTAATATTTTCGGAAATAATCGCTCCAAAAGTAAAAGAAATCCAACCCCCACTCTCAAACTCCAAAATATGAAAAAATCGCAAAAGTACAACTTTATAAACACTTTCTAGGAAAGTTATTTTGAACTTGACAATTTGAACAATTTTTGAAAAATTGTACAGTACAATTTCTGAAATACCTAAGTTTGTACTTTAATCATAATATATTATATGCTTTATTCATATATTTGTTATCTTAGTTTACATAATATTTTATTATTTTGAACGTATATTCATTCAAATAGTGAAATAATCATTTAAAAAGTTATACGCAATCCAAAATTACCACCGAATATCTAACATACGTAACCCATCTAGTTTGTATAAATTAGTAATCCAAATTCACCAGAGATAATGCTGTACTTTTGGCTACTTCGCGGTGTTGAGATTTTCACTGAATTGAAGGGGTCGAAACGGGTATGAGCTACAAAAGAGTTGGGATCTATAACTCTTTCTTTAATTATCACCGTCCTGTATGGGGGCGTTTTTAGAATTCCGTATTAAGTATGTCAACTCAATGTAACACATAGCCGACTTTTTAACCGACTTCAAAAAAAGGAGGTTATCAATTCGACCCGTATGTATGTAATATTTCCAGAACTGCTCAGTTTTCGTATATGTTATTCTATATCAGCGTCTGAACAAATGTGCCAAATTTCAAAAGTGTATTTATGGTCTGTTCAAAAAGGACTGGAATTTCTAAATTTCGCGGGTCTGGAGAGTCCGATTGTCAAATTGTTTTTATATTATGTTGGTATACATGCCCCTAAAGGAGTAGGGTATACTTTATCTGAAGTAGTCGCTTAGGTTCGACGTGTTTTATGAACTCGGCGATCCGCTTGCTGTTTGGTAATCTTAGTAAATTCTTCACACGTCATATCGATGATTTTAATTCGCGCGTTTTGTTCCAGGAGCAGCAAGAGTGCATCATCCTAGTGTGTGAATTTACTTTTTTTTACAGACAAAATATATTTGGTTTAAAGAATTTGTAATTGTTTAATTATTTCATAATTCAGCTAACTAGTAACATCTGATAGTTAGCTAGACACAGAATTTGAGTCAAATTCAAAATAAATATTATGTTTCTCATAAACGCACTTGGCATTTATGAAACAAAAGTAGCCAGGTTCACTGGTTCAATTGAGCGTTTCGGATGGAGAAGTACCACCGGCAAGAACTATCATGTGGCCTTTTATACACGACAAGGTTTTTTTAACGGTACGGTAGAAAAAACTGTGTCCTTCACCAAATCAAATCAAAGCATTTATTTCAAATAAACATCAGTAAACGTCAGTAAGGTGAAGCTATTCGCCCATTCCAAAGAGTAGATACCTATGGAGAAGAACGGGCAAGAAACTTCATGGACACTCTTTTAAATTATCAAGCTATTGATACAAATATTTGATTACATCATTCATTTTGAAATCAACCGTGTGAGAACAATGCAGAAATATATTGTACGCTAAGAGCGTTCATTATGGAAAACACACAAAAAAAACAACAACAAAAAAATATTAACCCAAAAAATTGATGCTTTACAGCAAGTACATTGTGCTCACACGTGTGCCATGCAATTATACAATACTTAGAAATTGAATCTACACAATGCAAAGATATTTTTGTCCAGGGTTCAACAGCTCCAACAGTGTTCCCAAATGCTAAGTTTAGCTCCTGTGTAGCTGCACCAGTGCCGAATACCCCTGTCAGCGATGCAATTCCGTAACGTACAATATGCTTGGCCACATAGTGTGTACTGGCTTTGAGTAAAAAAAAAAAAAATAAACAATTACAAATTAAAACTACAAGTGGAAATATCAAAGAACAATCAGTTTAAGTATAGAAATCGGACGCAGCTCAAGCCCAAGCCTTGTTGTCATCAATATAATCCTTAACACTATAAAATGCTTTCTAACATAACTTATGTTTAATGCAGGATTTGAATTTATTCAGGTTCAGATCTTGAACCACCTCTGGAAGTCTATAGCCACCTATTTTCATGAGCCTTGTTGTAGGTATCTTTGTCTGGTGGGTGGTAACTTCTGCCGGCGGCCGATGTTATGGCCTACCACTGAGAAAAACTCCTTAACTTCAAACCACATATAGATGTCATGGTAACGAGACTTTAAACTCATTTATATTTTTAAGAGTCCGAAATATGTCGCTAACTTTCGTATTATCAAGATGGTTTACTATGCCTTGTATCAGTCGCTTATTGACTATTGCATCATCTCTTGGGGAGGTGTTGCAAAAACGCACTTGATTGAGGCGGAGAGAACTCAACGTGCCATACTTAAGATTGCTGCGGGTCTTTCCTTCCGTTTTCCAACAGTCGAACTATACAAGAAATGGAATGTACTGTCTATAAGACAAACTTTCGTTCTGAATACAGTACTAAAAAAACACTCGCAGCTTGTTTATGACTCGAATCTTTTAAAAAATAAACGGAGAAAGGATACTGTGTTTTGAATGAATTTTTAAGTTTGCCTCTGTCCCACAAGTTTTTCTGTTACCTAGGGGATTACCTTTATAATACTATCAACAAGGTACTTAATATTTACCCACTACAGAAGCTGAGTTGTAAGCGGAAGGTAACGGAATTTCTGAAAACTCTTTCCTAGGAGGACACTGAGATTGCTTCATTCACTTAAATAATATTTTTGTCTTCAAATAGCTATCATTCACTGTTTATATACATACCAGTCACCACTCACCTTCACATTCACCACCGTTCACCTACTCACTCACCATCTACTTTTTGACTGCTTCTATTTTTATATTTAGTTTATATCTGGTGAAGCCGTACGGAGGACGGGTCTGAGCAGTTGTGTTGCGATGTGTGCCGGGTACGATGCGCCAAGTGTTGTTGTGTCGGGAGTTTGGTCGTGGAGGGTCTCCACATCAATCTCCTTCTGGCGCAGCATCGTTGGTTGTGTTGTTGGGTTTAACATTGCACCTTGCACCACCTCGCTCAACTGCCGTCTTCCTTCCTATTCACTAAGTTGTTTAAGTGAATGGGTTTAATAAACTAGCGCGCTTTACCATCAACGATTGCATCACTGCTTACCATCAGACGGGATTGCAGTCAAGCGCTAGTTTATAATTATAAAAAAAAAAACTGTTTATTTTTTCTCATTTGTTCTTTATCCTCATTGCTCTAACTTCTCATTATTTTTTTTTTTGGTTTAAATGTGTAATAGAAAAACACGATACCCGCCTGATTGTTTGCATAATGCCACTATGTGGGGCCTGGTGCCCTGTACTATAGGTTTTTCGTAAAACGTACTTCAGGCACCAGCTCTCACAATGTGAATTTATGATATTGTTCAAAACTGTTAAATAGTACAAAACCATTGTGAGAGAAAATAAACGAATTTATTATAATTATTATTGAACTCTTCCCTTATGTACACGAATTATGTGCAACACATAACAACACTACAGAAGTCATCTGATGTATTCCTAAAAGTTCTCGTTGCAGTTGTCGCTGTAAATGTTCTCAACTATCACTTCGTACTTATAGCTTGTTTCGCTTCGATAATCAAATGCAAGCTGACTTACGCACTGACTCAGGCCGCTTTATATAAATCCAAGCTAATCGAATATTCCAAATCTATCTAGAACTAATAATAATATCGCTCAATTTTCAGTACATTCTTGTGTACAACCAGCAGGTAATTACAGGCACTTCACAGGAGACGAGTTTTCTGGTGATTTCGATGTCGACCTTTCGTTGTAAATATTGATAACAAAAACCTGTACCATTTGATAGGTCACCTTAGGTCTAGCAATGCTCACCCTGGTGGAGTACCCGGCCTGGCGAAACGAGCGCCGCGACCTCGTTGCGGCGCTCGGAGGCGGACACCTCTCCCTGGCAACCATGGTGCGAGCCATGGTTGAAAGCGAGAGTGGCTGCCGCCTCCTTCTGCGAGACCATCCACTTGCAGAAGGAGGCTGCGGAGAGGTAGCGGGAAGAGGATGCTCTTGCCGCTCCCCTCCGGCGTAGACAGGCGGGGCGAAGAAGGCGGGGGACGAACCCCGGTCTCCTTTAGCCCCGGAATGTGACCAGCGTGTGTGGGTAGCTCCCGCACGCGCATTGCACTCGTCACCACGTCTGGGGATTACTCCGGTACCCGGGTAATCGTCCCTTGGCGCGGAAACCGGCCTTTACAAGGCCGGTAAGCCCTGAGAGTGGCACGGCGATAAGGCCTTCGGGCTGATCCCGTGACGCTCTCAACGTAGGGCTCGAGGGTAACCGAGTAGTTTAAGTGGATATCCCCGGCCTCGGCCGGGAATACCCACTTAAACCACGAGTCCCACACCCGCCCGTCGCCTAGCTAGCCGCGGGTACGGTGCGTAAAGGCATTTCCACTCGTAAAAAAAAGGTCTAGCAATGCTAATGCTAGGTCTCCAGATATAAATGCATATAAGACATGTCGCGCAACATTTAACCTTATGCCATTGACATAAGGTGCGTTCGTAACAATTCTATAAGAGTTATAACGTTTCAGGATTATCAAAAAAAGAATTGAGCACCTCCTCCTTCTGGAAGTCGGTTAAAAATAGAAAAAATCTCTAAAAAGATAAGTAAAAACCACTTTCTTAAGTAATCTAACAACACACTTCCTTGATTCTAGTCTATCTAAATTTTCAATCAAACATTTATAACAATCACACACAGGTAATAGAATCACCCAACCTCTAATATGGAGATAACCCCAAACTGCCCACAAAAACGATGTTAATTGCTCGTTCCAAACCTAGGAAACCTAGATAACCCTTCTTCCGCAACGATACGGAAGGATTTTAATGACAATGTATTTTCGGCTCCCAAAATGAAATTCATTGTGGCCGAAAAATGAGTTCTATTGTTCTCCTCAGATAAAAACAGCAGGAAAATTACCGAGCTCGTCTCGATTGTGCCCGTCATTCAATGCCGGGTGTAACACAATATTGTCGGTTTTTCGGGAAGGATTCGGTCCGTTTTTGTTCAGCAGTTTTCGAGGATGTGACGATATTATTGTGTTTTTTGAGTGGGATTTCCGGTTTAACGAGTGTAATGTATGGTGGCTGATGAGGGGAAAGCCGTACGATTATGATTTTTGGGCAGAGTTGTCTATAGGGTATGTGTCGCTATGTTTTTTTTTTTTATCTTGTGAGGCACACTTATCTACAAGCCTTTTCTATTCTTTCTTGCTAGACATTCTTACTATTATATTTTAGTAAATCTTGTGCATCCTAATAAAATTGAAAGAGTTAATCTAAGCTTGCCGGGGGTAGTCCGTGAATGGTTTTGCTTATCAAGATCCCCGAATGCCTCAGTCAACCTCAACCTCAACTCTTGGCCTCTGTGGAATAGATACCACAATTTTGCCAATAACACGTATATCAAATTATAGAAATTCTTTGAAAATTTTATTTCACAATAATGGCGGATATCGCTAATGACTGTTGAAAAATACGGCCGCGTGAACCGTCTATGAGGGAGGTTTGAGGCAAAGTCATGATGTGGCCACTATGCTGCGATATTTCAATGTTCTTTATGAATTATTTACTAAATGCACTTTTTATTACATAAGTTACGCGCTTTTATTTAGTAAACGATACTATAAAAGTTCAATAAAAGTGCGCGTGGCACTCATCTTAGTAGCCCTTCAAAAAAAAAAAAAACGAATGCCTCAGTCAGTAAGAACATTGGTCCGGGCTGTCATTTGTGGATATTTGACAGTAGTGTCGTCAGAAAACGAAACTCTGACAACTAGATTCGTAAAATACAGGGATTTAGCTTCGTCTAGTTTAATTGGAAATCTACCTTGTATAATCGCGCTCAGGCGATAATTTCATGCCGTGCAATAATGGACTACTCATCGTAACATTGCTAAATATTTTCCAAAAATATGAATTAATCTATAATAATATATAAAGCTGAAGAGTTTGTTTGTTTGTTTGAACGCGACAATCTCAGGAACTACTGGACCGATTTGAAAAATTCTTGCGTTGGATAGCCCATTAATCCAGGAAGGTTATAGGCTATATAAATACGCTGCCATCAATAGGAGCGGAGCATAACTAACTGTGACTGGTGAAGGAAAACATCTTGAGGAAACCTGGACTTTAAGTCTCAAATCGCCAACCCGCATTGAGCAAGCGTGGTGATTACGCTCAATCCTTCTCTGTATGAGAGGAGACCTGTGCCCAGCAGTGGGACGATAAAACAGGTTGATGATGATGATGATGATGATACATGTTCATCCTTAGACTCACTTGTTGGGAAGCTCTGCTGAGGTCAACATTTTGTTCAAGTCTTTCAGGGTCTCCGCCATGAGCACGATATCATCTGCAAAGCGGAGATTAGTGATTTTACTTTTGAGTTTACTGCACAACTTCAAATACTATTACAACTTTTTCAATCTACTCGTCGTAGGTAGTCATGCCAAAATCAACTTTCGAAAAAAATTTCATGTTTGTTTAATATGAATTAGAATGCGGTGTGCGTACTTTTAGTCACAGGTATCATATAACCATTTTATAAAACGTGTGAGCTAGGCTCACATTTTAATGCTTTCCCGTTTAAAGGTCCGGATAATGTGGCGGGGGCAGAAAATATTGAACGCGTATCTGTTATGACGCTTACCATGCTCTGGTACCATGAATTAATTCTCTTCCAAATGCTCCACCAGGTGTAACACTTCTCCCTGACACATCCCTTGAACACGAACATTTGTACATACAAGTACCTTTGCATGATTTCTTTAGTAAGTAAGTTTAAATATTGTTTAGATTAAGCAACCGCTCGCACATACAGTATGTTAAGAAAACCCTGTCCGACCCGTGAAGGTGTTGTTAGGTATCGATAACTGATTCTACTAATGGATACAAAACCAGGCTAAACATAAAAAAATCCCCCTAAAAAAATAAATATTATTTCGCAAAAAGAGGTAACTTAATAAATGTGCGTTAAGCACCCTTCCGCAGGCGGCGGGCGGCAGAGCACGCAGCACGTGGTCGCATCGCTATTCGCTCAAAATAATACCGGTGTTGTCACTTTTTTAAAATTAAAAAAAATTCGGGGAAGTTGAAATTAATTCGCGGGAAAATAAGATTATTTTAAAATTCATTTATATTGGCACTATGATGATTACGTAAAATTTGATATTATATTTGGTCATGTGTTGACCTAACCTTTATTATCCTTATGGGTCGGACAGTATTTTCTTAACATATTGTATAATGTGACTTTAACTCCGAAATAACTAGATCCCACGACACAGGGTATCGTAGTGTGGGATCTATCGCTACTACATTGCACGACATATTTAATGCTTATTTCAATTTATGTTTTCCTGTCTTTTGTGCTTATGTCTTCATCAAAATGTGTCTAAATACTTTTTTATTATTTTATATGATAGTTTTTATCCGGATATTCCCATGGGATAGACAGTTTTGCGGATAAAGCGGGGCGTAGCTGCACCCGGTTTTACCAGTTTTATACATAAATGACATTTTTTTTTTCTTTTGGTTTTTGTGTGTACATTATATATCTATGTAGATAAATATTGAGAACATGCCCGAAGGTGTGCCAAGAAAATAAGGTCAAGGTACCAGGGTAAGTTTATCTAGTGTGTTATTCCGAACTAGATAGTCCTATGAGTATTCCATCAATCATATCGCCCCGTGGCAGATTTCTAATGGATGCAGGTTCCCTTTATTGCCAGCACACACAAGTTCACGTATGTCAGCATCGGGCTAGTTTCCTAAACTAAAGTATTTATTTGAATTAAATAAATAAATAAATATATACGGACAAATCACACAGATTGAGCTAGCCCCAAAGTAAGTTCGAGACTTGTGTTATGGGATACTAACTCAACGATACTATATTTATAATATATACATATATACTCGTAGATAAACATCTAAGACCCAGGCCGATCAGGAAAAGATCGTTTTCCATCATGACCTGGCCAGGGATCGAACACAGGGCCTCCACGTCGCAGGCAGGCGAATTGACCGCTGCGCCACGGAGCGAGGAATCAGTTAATATGCAGCTAGTGCACTGAATATTCCAAAGTGTCCTGTAGAGTACAACAGGGTCCATTGTCAATTAAGTATTTATTTATATTAATTCATGTACACGCAAAAAAAACATAAGGATATGATAAAATTAAAATCTGAGTAAAAAGGTGCTGCTTATTTCTTAGGAAATTCTTCCAACATACCTGCGTAGTATATGATTTTTATGACGAATTTCAGTAACAGAACAACATAATTAATAGTTAGTGAAATACACAAAAACGCTTGCCAAGTTTAACCTTTTTTAATGTCGGTTAAAAACCATCAATCCATTACAGAAGTCCGCCTCAAAAACATAAAACATAAACGACAAACAACTTAAACGTCAAATCAAGGCTTAATCAACGACATAAAACGATAAGCAACAAAACGTAGCACTTATTACTAACTTCAAAGGCCACGCAGAACTTCAGATAAAGGCGACACTCCGCGGCGGCCCAGGGGTAAGCTACGCAGCACGGGTAAACACTGAAAATCAATGCTGTGCTGTGGGTTCCCTATGGCATAGCACTATACTGAATGCTGAATCCTTTTAACATCATGACATGCATCCGTCGACTATTTTTTATTGTGACTAGTACAAGAGAATCGTGAAACTAAACTTAATTAAACATATATATTTTTTTTTAAGTTACAAAAAATCAGAACGTCCTATACGAGGCCATAAATCTCGAGGGCAAAATTTAAAATAATAAATGTTGCAGTGCTGGTACTGTGTATTGTTTGATTTTTAATATTAGATTTAAATATAGTATTCCGCTCAGAACAGTACTGAAGTCTATCTTCGGTGGTAGGCCATAACATCGGCCGCCGGCAGAAGTTACCACCCACCAGACAAAGCCTTACCGCCAAACGATTTGTCGTGTTGCGGCATGATGTCTGGTGAAGCCGTACGGAGGACGGGTCTGAGCAGTTGTATTGCGATGTGTGCCGGGTACGACGCGCCAAATGTTGTTGTGTTGGGAGTTTGGTCGTGGAGGGTCTCCAGATCCAGATCCTTCTGCATCCTCACTGATAACGGCCTCGACATATAAAATGAGGGTTGTGGGTTCGAAACCAAGGTAGAAGCGTGTTAATAATTTCATCACCGTTGCTCGAAATGGCCAAGGAATACGTCTTCAGGAAACTGACAAGATATATTTTTTTTATAACTTTCTAGCTGCGCCCAGTGGTTTCACCCGCGTAGGCTTCGATATGTTTTTTTTTATATGCTCCGCTCCTATTGGTTGCAGCGTGATGTTATATAGCCTCAAGCCTTCCTGGATTAATGGGCTATCCAACTCTAAATGAAGAATTTTTCAAATCAGACCAGTAGTTCCCGAAATTACCGCGTTCAAACAAACAAACAAAAACACTCTTCAGGTTTATATATTAGTATATAGATAAACTAGTGCTTGACCGCAATCCCGCCTGATAGTAAGCAGTGATGCAATCGTTGATGGTAAAGCGCTCTAGTCTATTAAGAGCCTATTCAATCATTGAAGACACTCAAATGTAGTCCGCCGGAAACACGGCCGCTGGCAAATTGTTTCAGTCCCTCGAATAATTTGGTAATTGCAAGGTAATGTGTGTGTGTGTGTGTGTGTGTGTGTGTGTGTGAGTGAGTGTGGCTCCCGCGTCGCCCCCGCCGCCGCCCCGCTGCCCGCAAGATTCGAGGCAGAGGCCTTAATAAAGTAGTGCGCTTAACTATGAACAATGGCATCACTGCTTACCATCAGGGGGGGTTGCGGTCAAACATTAGTTTATAACGTCAAAAAAACATATGTACTTAGCTTCGCTTCGTGTGGAAATGCAGATAGGGTCGTCCACTGCGGCCCAGAGACACGGTACAAAAAAATGCGTAAATGGCAAAACAACTGAACTGTTGAGCATATCTCACGTAACAGTGGAAGGCCGACTTAAATGACTGAGGGTTATTTTAAAAACATTCCTTAAATACATTAGGAGGGGAGGAAACAATAACTTTCGCTCAGTTGACTTCGCTAGAGATGTACGGGCCAGAACCCTGTGTTAAAATTGATTTTTAAAATATTGGAAGAACTTGCCACAGTTTGCTGTTCACTGGGAAGTTGTTAAGGGAAATTGAGCGTCTAACGCAGACTAACGCTTTAAGTGATGTGGGCAGCGCTTGGCATAGAGTTTAGTGTTACTGGAGCATGGCTGGGCTGAGAAAAGTGTCTGTTTGCCGCTTGAAGTAACCAGTTCAGCTCATGTTTGATCATATATAGTAAGTAACAAATGTGAAGTACACCGTAGATAATGATTGGTTGAGTTTTGGCCCGACTGCCAGGAAGGGTTATGTTTTTAGCGCGTATCTTGTATGTAATATTCTTTATTAAGTTGTATCTCCATAACCACTAAACGGATTTTCGAATTTATTGTATCGTTAGATTTATCTTAATTGCCCAAGTGTTGTTAGATAGATGACATTTAAAAAAACCAAAATAGTGGATGTTTTTGCCGACGTATTGTGAGGTAAAAAAAGAAAAAAATCTACCAAGTATATCGAGTGGGGGGTATCAAACTGAAGGATTTTAAACACTGATTCTAAATATGTATATAACATTTTAATAAATAAGAAAACTAAAAAGATAGAAATAAAAAAATATTATTTGCAAACAGAAAATCCTCCTGCATAAAAATCTAAGCAACTGAAAAGGCAGAAACGACTTGAACAATCACAGTTGGGGGATCGATTGTTCAAATTGATTTTTCTTTTTATACAATTATATGTAGGAGCTCCTTGCTGTTCTCCTCATCGCTGTCACTGTGGTGCAGATGTCGACAGCCTCGGACACCACGGCCTGGCTTGCAGCCGAAGTGCGGGTCGCTTAGCTCGGCACGCAAACATTAACGACATCATCCGACGAGCTCTTGTCACTATCGGCGTTTCAGCTGTATTAAAACCTAATGGCTTGGTGCGCGATGATGGCAAGAAACCCGACCGCATGTCCTTATTTCCTTGGAAGATGAGTAGGCCTTTAGTGTGGGATGCAACTTGCGTCGATACTCTTGCGCCATCCCATCTTCCTGAATCGACGTGCTGTGCTGGCGTTGTTGCTGCGGCTGCAGAAAACCTCAAACGGAGAAAATATAACAACCTTATCGGAAATTATATTTTCGAGCCGTTTGGGGTTGAAACCCTTGGGCCGTGGGGTCCGAGTGCTCTTTGCCATTTTAATGAACTGTCCAAACGGCATGTTGACACTTCCCGTGACCCAAATGGTGGCTTTTACCTTGGCCAGAGGCTAAGTATCGACATTCAATGCGGCAATGCTGCCAGTCTCTTGGGTACATTACCAGTCGACAGCGATGACGAAGAATTTTTTGATGCTGTATTGTAATTTATTAATAGTTTTAATTAGGGTAATAGCTTTATTTAGTAATTTGTATTTATTTAGTTTCATAAGTTTATATATATCCTCTTATAAATATAAAAGTAAATAAATAAAATTATGAGCGCCACGCGATTTCAAACTTTAGAATATCTAGATAATAAGTATTTATGTGTTATTCATGGTTAATAAACTATCCGGATGCCGAATTTTAAGTCCATTCATACATCCTCACACACTTTGGCATTTATAATATAGTACTGACGACATCAGGTCAAGCAAACCGAAGATATGAAGTATTCCCAATGCACCTTTTTTAATATTATAAACCAGTGCTTCACCGCAATCCCGTCTGATAGTAATCAGTGACGCAAATGTTGATTGTAAAGTACGCTAGTTTCTTTAGAGCTTATTCACTCAAAAAAACTGAGTGAATAGGAAGGAAGACGGCAGTTTAGCGAGGTGATGCGATGTTGAACCCAACAACATGACCAACGATGTTGCGCAAAAGGGAGATTGATCTGGAGACCCTCCACGACAACAACAACATTTGACGCATCGTACCCGGCACACATCGCAACACAACTGCTCAGACCCATCCTCCGAACGGCTTCACCAGACATCATGCCGAAACATGACGCATCGCTTGGCGGCAAGGCTTTGTCTGACCGGCAGCCGATCTTATGGCGACCGAGAAATCTTGAGCCTTAATGCTTTAGAAATAAAGTTGAAAATCTAATAAATAAATTTGAAATAGCTTGAAATGCTTTTTTTTTTATTATTAAAATATAAACCAGCGCTTGACCGCAATCCCGCCTGATGGTAAGCAGTGACGCAATCGTTGATGGTAAAGCGCACTAGTTTATTAAGAGCCTATTCCCTCTAGCCTTGAAGACACTCAAATTGTAGTCCGACGGAAACACCGCCGCCGGCAGATTGTTCCAATCCCTCGATGTACGCGGTATAAAGGACGAGGCGAAACGCTTCGTCCGGATCGTAGAGGTGTTAACAACATAAGGGTGGAAACTCGCCGTACGACGGGTCGTCCGATGGTGGAACGGAGATGGGGGAATTAAACCGTGCAATTCCCTCGCACACTCCCCAGAATGTATCCTATAGAACACCGAAAGGCTGGCTACTCCACGCCTGTGCTCTAGGCTTTGGAGACCAACTCGAGTTAAATCAGGGTCACCAATCAGCCTCTTCGCACGCCTCTCCACTGAATCCAAAGTGGCCAGGTGACACTTAGCAGCACCAGCCCAAATGTGGCTGCAGTACTCCACACACGAACGGACCTGTGCTTTGTACAGCATTAGAAGCTGCCCTGGTGTGAAGTACTGCCGGACCTTTGCGATTACACCAAGTTTTCTGGCAGCCACCTTGGCCTTGGACTCAATGAACCGCCCAAAGTTTAGGTTCGAGGAAATCTCAACACCCAAAAGCTGAAGGCGGTCGGTACACTCCAAGGATACATTCCGAAAAGTAGGAGCCAAGGTCAACGGGCTCCTTTTGGCGGTGAAAAGACACGCCTGCGTTTTGGCGGCATTGAATGCTACAAGATTGGCATTGCCCCATTCGGAGACTGCCTAAAGTGCAACACTCGTTCGCTCTACCATGGCCTCTCTTCCGGACCGGATTGATTCCCTACTAGCCCGAGCATCCGGCAGGTATCTCTCCACAACTGTGCTGTCATCTGCATACCCATAGATACCGGGCATCAGCAGATCGTTAATGTGCAGCAGAAACAGAGTTGCGGAGAGAACAGACCCCTGAGGAACACCGGCATTAGTCGACGTGGGCTCAGATGAGCATCCGTCGACAACAACTCGGAGGGACCGTTCAGTCAGGAAGTCTTTTACCCAGCCAGTCAGGCTAGGGGAAATGCCGTACGCTGGAAGCTTACTCAAAAGGCCAGCCTGCCATACCCGGTCGAAGGCCTTCGAGACATCAAGGGAGACAGCAATCGCTTCCCCATTTCTCTCGAGGGCCTCGCCCCACAAGTGAGTGGCATACACTAGTAGGTCCCCAGTTGACCGATTGCGGCGAAACCCGTACTGTCGGTCACTGAGGAGATCGTTACCTTCCAGGTATGCCAAGAGGCGCGAGTTCAATACACGCTCCATAATTTTGCAAAGTATGGAGGTGATCGAAATCGGCCGATAGTTGGAAGGATCAGCACGACTACCCTTTTTGGGCACGGGCTGCACGTTGGCAAGCTTCCAGGACTTGGGCACTATACCAGTCCCTAATGAGAGGCGATACAAGCGTGTCAATACAGGAGACAACTCGGGCGCACATGCTTTTAGAACAATCGCTGATATACCATCCGGACCACTAGCCTTATTCACGTCCAGACGACACAGTGCTCTCAGAACCTCCTTGTTCCGAATGCGAACCTCAGGCATTGAAGTACCGCAATGGGGTAAAATAGGTGGAGTAGCACTGCCAGTATCAAGACGCGAATTATGGGCAAAGAGAGATGCAAAGAGACCTGCTTTCTCTCTCGCCGTATGAGCCAGTGTTCCATCAGGCCTAACCAGCGGAGGCAGTGAGGGCCGACAGAAGTTCGCCTCGACCGATTTGGCAAGGGACCAAAAAGATCTGCTACCGGAAGGCTGCGCAGATAATTTGTTCCCAATATGAGAAATACGGTCGAAGCGAGCCTTCTTTAGCGCCTTTTCGTAGGACTTGGCAGCACGGTTAAAGGCTCTCTTCTTTGAGCTTAGATCCGGAGCTCCGCGGTCACGAGCGTCAACTCAGGTGAGAAACGCCGTGTGCTTACGCTGTTCGGCTTGGGCACAATCGGCATTGAACCATGGGCGAGCCGAGCCATCGACGGGCACGTCATTATAGGGAATAAAATATTCCATAGCTTGACGCACCACATCGGTTATAGCATCCCCACAGCTCGACGGATTGCTAGAAGAGAAGCAGACCTGCTGCCAAGGATAAGACGCAAAGAAATGGCGCATCTCATCCCAGTCTGCTGACCTGTATCGCCACATTCGCCGTTCACCACGAGAGTCGTGATCTGGCGGGGAGAAGGTCGACACAGACTTCACCAGACAGTGGTCTGAAGTTCCCAAAGGTGAGGAAACTGTTACAACACACCTGTCCGGATCAGTGGTCGGCAGAAGGTCCAGCCAATCGGCAGAATGACCAACTACATCAGGCACCCTAGTCGCTTGCTTTACCAGCTGGGAAAGGCCCATTGAAAGCGCGAAGTTTCGCACTTCTCTCCCAGCGTGGTCGGTCCTCTGGTACGGGAAAAGCCAGTCCTGATGGCCGGCATTGAAGTCCCCCAGAGCGACGAAGTGTGCGTCAGGGTGCCGGTGCAGTGCATTGTCAGCGGCCTCACTGAGGTGGTCAAATAATCGAGTTGTCTCCTGATCACCGCTGTGCGATCGGTAGACACAAGTGTAAACAGTTTTGTCCACACCAGTGTCAACCAACAGCCATAGAGACGAGAAATGAGGGTCTTCGAGGTGACGGAGGCGCCGGCAACAAATGTCATTGCGGACATACACACAGACCCCGGCACGCTGCAGGAAATGGTGCTCCAATGCGTATCCCGGGTAACTGAGGTATGCCGCATCAGACGGACATCTGATCTGGGTCTCCGTCAAGAAAAGTAGATGGGGCTTTTCAGTCTCAAGGTGGTGATGTACTGCAATGAGATTGGAGTGCAGACCTCGAATATTAGAGAGGTGCACTTTGAAAGAGAGGACGTGCGCCCGCTGTACACACCTACTTTTCTTTTTGGACTTTTTCATATTGAAAAAAAAATTGAGTGAATAGGAAGGAAGACGGCAGTTGAGTGAGGTGATGCAATGTTAATCCCAACAATGCGACCAACGATGCCGGGCCAGAGGGAGATTGATCTGGAGACTGCGGGGACGCCCGAAGCCCCCCAGGGATCGCCATCGGGTCCTCTCGTCCGGTCGCCAACCGGCACGATGGGGCCACCCTGGGATTTTTCGCAGTTGGCGGGGCAGCCTTTCGTATGTGGCTGGCACACTACTTGGGCCCCCAACTACCTGCGGTCGGCCAGCGGAGCACCGTGCTTCGGATCCCGCTACCCTCCACGACCAAATTCCCGACACGACAATAATTGGCGCATCGTACCCGGCACACATCGCAACACAACTGCTCAGACCCGCCCTCCAAACGGCTTCACCAGACATCATGCCGGAACACGACGAATCGCTTGGCGGCATAACTTTGTCTGGTGGGTGGTAACTACGCCGGCGGCCGATGTTATGGCCTACCACCGAGAAAACTGTACCTATGCGATATGGCTGTGCTCTTTAAAAAATAAATGAGACGTTTATAATATAGCCCCCAGGCTAGATGGAGCGACGATCTTCAAACATACACAAGCAATGAATGTAGAGTTTAGCACAGCTCACTCCTGCTACAATTTTCCGTACCCTAAAGCGATTCCACTTCCCGTTATTACCAGTACTTTCGAACAAACAGGAAAGATAATAACTTTTATCATTTTATTAAGTATCATGTAAGTGAATAAACACGATTTTATGTCGTGTGTCAGAATAATACATTTTAAACAAGCTAACCCCTGGAAGCTTCAACAATAAATCTTTTGATACAATGTAACAGTTTTACCTTTTTTACGTATTTTCATATTTATGGCCGCCAGTGTTGTATTGAAAGTGGTGGTTTCCATAGGAGCGGGGAAAAACTGCGACAGAAAATTTAAATTATGGGTTGCAGCGGTATCTACAATATGTAAAGAAAACCCTTTCTTTACGAGTGAAAATTCCTTTACGAACCATACCCGACGCCAGCTAGGCGACGGGCGTATGTGGGACTAGCCCAGCCAAAGCTGGGAATACCCACTAAAACCACTCGGCTCCCCTCGGGCCCTGCGGTGAGAGTACCACGGGATCTGCCCGAAGGCAGCTCTCCGTAGCACCCTCAGGGCATTCCGGCTAGGCCGGTGTACGCGCCAAAGGAGGATTACCCGGGGATACCGAAGTAATCTTCAGACGCTGTGACCAGTGCAATGCGCATGTGGGGGCTACCCACATTCGCTGGTCACATCATCATCATAATCTCAGCGTTCATCCTGGTCCCATCTGCGGCTTTCGCGTTGGAGCCCGGGGTCCGCTTTCCTGCACATTCTCCTCCATTTCGCACGATCTTTAGCATCCTGTGGCAAGAGCTTGTTGGCACCCATGTTATGTCTTACAACGTCAAGCCAGCACTTCTTTGGTCTACCCCGCTTGTTCCGGCCCGGCGGAGGCGTCATGGCAAGACACGCTGGTCACACTCCGGGGCTGAAGGGTTCGGGGGTTCATCCCCCGCCTTCTTCGGGCCACCCGTCTGCGCCGGAGAGGAGCGGCAAGAGCGTCCTCTTTCCCCTTCCTTCTCCGCTGCCTCTTTCTGCAAGAGGACGCTATCATGCGCTCTCGCTACCAACCATGGCTCGGACCATGATTGCCAGAAAGTTGGAAGTTAATTAATTAACATGACATTTCTTTAAAATATAATTTCATATAACATTGTTTTAAAATTTAATTTGATACAACGTTAAGAATTTATATTCATGCTGTTATATTATTATTTGCATGCTGTGACTTCTTATAAGTGGAGAAGCACAAGGTCACATCCTGTTATTTATATTTTCCAGCATTTAAGGTGTTTTCACTGTTAGAAGTCCAAATAAATAAAAAATAATAATAATATAGTAGACTACATATAACACAAAATAGGAAAACGACTATTATTACCATGGTCGAAAGATTCTGGTGCAGCGACCCTGTACAAGAAAACATAGAGTTGGACGGCATCGCACAAGGTGAACCATCGACCATTGAATCCATTGGAGTAAAAATGCTGGGAGGACATCTCTTTCGTCACAAGACAAGCTGATTAGACGACGATGATAACACTATACCAGACATCGCACTCTGATCCCATACTCTTGAAAAGAAAGACAATCCCTTCTATGGCATTCCAATCTGCACAGACCATTTTCCGGCAGAAAAAACCTACAGAACCACAAAAAATCCAAATCCAAAAACGCATTTTATTGAAAGAGTATGCTTTTACCGCTATTGGCATGCCTCTACATATTATTCCGCGCGGACGAACGCTTTTTGCTAACGGTTCTCATTCGTGCGTCCATTGAACATTTTTTGTATAATTATTATGGTTTCCAGGTGTTTTAAGCACTTAATAAAAATCGTATCAAAAGCTTTAGTAATTACTCGGTGGGTATATTAATGTTATTGTACGTGGCGTTAATTTCTGTTTTATGGCTTTGGGTCAGGGATGAAAAAGAGGATTTAAAACGTCGTATTTTTGAAGTATGAATATTGAATTCATTCACGATATTTAAAATTTATTTTGTTCAATAACTCACTGCTTCATTGGTCAATAGGCCAATGAGGCAGGGAGTCGGTATGCACTACTGCTGAACCTGAGGTCCTGCTTCCATTCCTAGTTAGGGTTCAGTATCTTAGGGTTTGTAAAGCAAACTGTCTGGTTAAACTGAGGGCAATAGTAGGCCGAGTGAATTTAAGGAATATCAAACTAAAAAATTAAAAATAATTTAAAAATTTTATTTATGACAATAGTAAATAAACAATACTAGTAAAATAAGAAAAAAGCGTGAGGCGCTTTGTGCCATTTTCGTATATTAAGCGCCTCACGCTTTTTTATTTAATACACCTTTATCATTCATGTTTTTATATAATTACTAGCTGACCCGGCGAACTTTGTTCCGCCTTAAAGGCAATAAATATCACATGATCACATTTTTTACTTTTTAAATTAGGAACACTGTAAATAAAAAAAAAAGTATTCCATGACTTTTTTATTTGTCATTTATTTAGTGTAGCACCTTGTGAAAGAAATGAATTTCTACTTGTGCTTCGTAAATTATCTAGCTATTGATCTCTGAGATGTCGTGGTGGCCTAGTGGTTAAAACACCAGCCTCTCTTGTATGATTGCGCGGGTTCGATTCCAGGTCAGGCAAGTATCGATGTAACTTTTCTAAAGTGATATGTACTCTCTAAGTATAATATCTAGGACACCAATGACTGAACGTGAAGGAAAAAATCTTGAGGAAACCTGGACTTTATAAGTCTGAAATCGCCACCCCGCATTGAGCAAGCGTGGTGATTACACTCAATCCTTCTCTGCATGAGAGGAGACCTGTCTCCAGCAGTGGGACGATAAAAAGATTGATGATGATGATGATGATCTCTGAGGTTTGTTCGCCGATTTCGCATTGTCAACGGAACAGTTTCACGGACTGCCGCCTCCCTTTGCTCTTGTGAGTGAGAAGCACGAAGTCGAGTCATACTAAAACGGCGCTCTGCACGTGCAATTTCTTGCTCTTCTTCAGTGCTTTCATTCAGAATGTTTCGATTTACTCTTGCATTACCGCTTTGTCGAGAAAGATTTGATGGTCTTGGTCACGGCATGATATTTTTATTGATGATAAATGGCACAGCAATACAATATTAGAAATTTTGAAGTTGAAGTTTACTTTGTGGTTTTTTATTAGAAACTTTAAACCAGCAGAGAGTATTCATATTCTTTGCTTTAAACGATTGCTTCAACCGGTTAGACTTTTTTTTAAATATGCTCAGCTGTCATTTGCTTTTTGTTATACCATTTTTGGTATATGAATTGCTGACTTACATTTTGAATGAGTTGGACCATGTCTTATGTCACGTCACACGGGAACGACGGGAACGGGTTCTTAACTACCTCCCACCAATATTCAGCTAAATCGGTTCAGCTGTTCTTGAGTTATATATATGTCGGAGACAGCGACGGCAGAGCGGTAGGGTCGACATCATCTTGGTGTTCTGGTACAGGTTCCGTTTCGTAGGTGAGTTTTGAATTGAAGCACGACGTGTAGATATACCCTCCAATCTTCATAATAACAATTTGAATAGGCAAACCGACAGTTTCGGTTCGGAGATGTGCCTTGGTCCGCGTCTCGATGCAAAGTCACCGTTCAACGAACCCCACTTCCCAAAGCGACTCTGTCCATGTGCCGCCATCACAAAATAACGTCACAAGCGTTCGCCCCTCTACTAAGTAAATCAAATCAGCAACTTCTATTAAAATTAATCGACGATCTCCGACACGGCCAGCCTGACGAGTCGCACGTCCTCGTGCATCTTCATCATCCCAGCGCCAACCCCAGCCGCAACCGAAGCTCCCCCAGCCCCGGAGCCAGGGGTCCGCTTCACCAGGCCAACTGCCGATTCCGGCCAAACCTCGATACTTTCCGTTGCACGTCCTCGTGCACGTCTGTAACAAATTAAAAAAAAAACACAGAAAACCGACTTTGAAGCATTTTGAGAGCTCGGCCAACCTGACCGTCACACGTCACGTTTAGTTACATTGACTATTAGAAAACCAAACAAACTTAATTGTTTTAACAACTTAAAAGCTTCCTTCAAGCCTCATAATTATCAACTTTCAAAAAGAAAACAAAAGGTTCCTCCAAGCCTCATAATTATTAAATCAAAATCATAATCTTCAATAAGAAAACACACCATGGTTCGCTACCACAGTAGCTAGTGACAACTCCTAGTTGACACCCATATCGTCATCACCTCTTGTGATACGACCAACTCTTAGAGTCCACGACTCCCAGGTCAACACATGACCGTACATCTAATAGTCTCCTCCGAGACCCTGGTCCCCACCACACCACCATCTGCCCATCGTGCCCTGACCAACTCCTCACTGAGTTTCAGTCACGACAGCAGACTAGTGCATGCAGTGCGACCATATCTACCTAGGTCCCCGCCACACCACTAGCTGCCCATCGCCCCCTGAACAACCCCTCACTGGGTTGCAGTTACGACTACAGACTAGTGCGTGCAGTGCGACCATACCTACTAGTGTCCCCGCCACACCACTAGCTGCCCATCGCGCTCTGAACAACTCCTCACTGAGTTGCAGTTACGACTACAGACTAGTGCATGCAGTGCGACCATACCTACTAGTGTCCCCGCCACACCACTAGCTGCCCATCGCGCCCTGAACAACCCCTCACTGGGTTGCAGTTACGACTACAGACTAGTGCGTGCAGCGCGACCACATAGCCATGATACGTGTTCCATTTTGCTGGCGGAGGCACCCTCCTCACCATCTTCTACATTATGAAAATCTAACTCAGCAGACATTACTTGGAAAAATCTTTCGTACTTATGCGATCGTGGGGTACTTATAAGTTCTGTTTCCAATCAAAGATTTCAATAGGTAACGATCGCCATTATCGCCATCAAACAACTCACCAATATTAAATTTCATTACTTTAGCTCACTTCTATCAAATTTTGATTTTTCGTAAATAGCACTCATTTCTATGTTCGTTACCGCTTGTTCTCTTGAGAAGATTTAATAGTCTAGCCACACATACTATCAGAAGCTCAAGTGAGCTCGTAACTATAGGCCACAGTGAACTTTAGTTTTGAAATAATCAAAGACAAACCAGACTTGTCCATGGAGTTTCTTGCACGTTCTTCTCCATAGAGATCTACGCTTTGAAACATGCAATTTAGCTTCACTTTTCTTGGACTGACCGACATTGACTATTCAAAAGCACCACCGGATGATTAATTTGGATTAAACGATTTTGTTTTTGATTTTAGACATCATAATTTTAAAACCCTAATTTAAACTTTCTCAGCCCATTATTACAAACAATAATCGGGTAGTACAAGAAATAAAATTTGCAATAATAACTCTTACTATCATGTCTCAAAGAAATTGTTCAGTACACAATATACTGGCACAACCTTGTACACTGTATATATACTGGCGCGTGTGTACGTACTCCAATGAAATTACAGATTGCTTGACAAGAGAACATTCGGCCACGGAATCAAAATAAAAATAGTACGACTCACCGGATTATGGCAATTTCCCACAAACACCTGCCACTTGGCAGTTGTCAACCGTTGCACACCAGACATCTCTGAGCTCTCATAAAATCCCATTACGTTACCACAAACGTTTTGGGTATTTTGACATCTTTTCATCGCCTGCAGAGTAGAGGCTCAAGTCTTGAAACCTTGGGCGTTCCGCAAAGTGCACGCAGCTCCGGCTGCGCCGCAAGCAACTCCAGCAGCGCCACACGCTATTGATGCGATTCACCAAGCAGCTAGAAGCGCGCTACGCAAGCGCACCTTGCGCGCTCCGCAAGCGCACCTGGCGCGCTCCGCAAGCGCACCTTGCGCGCTCCGCAAGCGCACCTTGCGCGCTCCGCAAGCGCACCTTCCGCGCTCCGCAAGCACCAGCAGCAACAGCCAGCACTGTCGCGACAGCGCCGCGTCCAGCCGCACGAGCACGCCTGCAGCGGACTCCTGCAGCGCACTCCTACAGCGCACTATCACGCGGAGCGATCTCTTCTGCGTCAGCAATTGAGTGCACCTCGTAACGTGACTTTCACTTCCAGCCTCACTGCCATTTACAGAAGGTCACACAAAGGCAATGAACAACTACCACACAAGTAATCACGTGGCAGAAAGTGACTGTTATTCTGTTCCTTGATTTATAACGATCAGATTGTGAGCAGTGTAGTTCTTTATCCAACTTCTGATGTCGGAGACAGCGACGGCAGAGCGGTAGGGTCGACATCATCTTGGTGTTCTGGTACAGGTTCCGTTTCGTAGGTGAGTTTTGAATTGAAGCACGACGTGTAGATATACCCTCCAATCTTCATAATAACAATTTGAATAGGCAAACCGACAGTTTCGGTTCGGAGATGTGCCTTGGTCCGCGTCTCGATGCAAAGTCACCGTTCAACGAACCCCACTTCCCAAAGCGACTCTGTCCATGTGCCGCCATCACAAAATAACGTCACAAGCGTTCGCCCCTCTACTAAGTAAATCAAATCAGCAACTTCTATTAAAATTAATCGACGATCTCCGACATATAAATAGTGAATAAGCAACTGAATCGTTTCCAATAATTTTGAAACCATGTTATATTTTGTCCCAAATAGCTGACCCGGTGAACTTTGTTCCGCCTTAAAGGCAATAAATATCACATGATCACATTTTTTACTTTTTAAATTAGGAACACTGTAAATAAAAAAAAAAGTATTCCATGATTTTTTTATTTGTCATTTATTTAGTGTAGCACCTTGTGAAAGAAATTAATTTCTACTTGTGCTTCGTAAATTATCTAGCTATTGATCTCTGAGATGTCGTGGTGGCCTAGTGGTTAAAACACCAGCCTGTCTTGTATGATTGCGCGGGTTCGATTCCAGGTCAGGCAAGTATCGATGTAACTTTTCTAAAGTGATATGTACTCTCTAAGTATAACATCTAGGACACCAATGACTGAACGTGAAGGAAAAAATCTTGAGGAAACCTGGACTTTATAAGTCTGAAATCGCCACCCCGCATTGAGCAAGCGTGGTGATTACACTCAATCCTTCTCTGCATGAGAGGAGACCTGTCTCCAGCAGTGGGACGATAAAAAGATTGATGATGATGATGATGATCTCTGAGGTTTGTTCGCCGATTTCGCATTGTCAACGGAACAGTTTCACGGACTGCCGCCTCCCTTTGCTCTTGTGAGTGAGAAGCACGAAGTCGAGTCATACTAAAACGGCGCTCTGCACGTGCAATTTCTTGCTCTTCTTCAGTGCTTTCATTCAGAATGTTTCGATTTACTCTTGCATTACCGCTTTGTCGAGAAAGATTTGATGGTCTTGGTCACGGCATGATATTTTTATTGATGATATATGGCACAGCAATACAATATTAGAAATTTTGAAGTTGAAGTTGGCTTTGTGGTTTTTTATTAGAAACTTTAAACCAGCAGAGAGTATTTATATTCTTTGCTTTAAACGATTGCTTCAACCAGTTAGACTTTTTTTTAAATATGCTCAGCTGTCATTTGCTTTTTGTTATACCATTTTTGGTATATGAATTGCTGACTTACATTTTGAATGAGTTGGACCATGTCTTATGTCACGTCACACGGGAACGACGGGGACGGGTTCTTAACTACCTCCCACCAATATTCAGCTAAATCGGTTCAGCCGTTCTTGAGTCATATATAAATAGTGAATAAGCAACTGAATCGATTCCAATAATTTTTACACCATGTTATATTTTGTCCCAAATACATTTAGAAATTGTTACAGTGTAGTTACCGAGTGCGTCACGCAGCTTACGATAGATACATCATCATAGTATTGTGCGCGCGCAACAGCTGACGCTAGAGGTCAATGCACCGCACTTGCTCGCCCTCGGATCTTTGACCATATTTATGTTGGGACAACGAAGTAGAATACATGTAGCAAGCTTATTATAACTTTGTGGTTTTTCATTATACCTTTTTGAAATTTTGTACATATTATTAACTTAAAAATACTGGACACGTGTTTCCTACTTTGTGGAGGTGCAAGGTACCAGGGTAGCACAAAACTGTAGGAGAAGTCGAAACAATAAACCTCATTCATTCATCATTATCACAAATCATCATAATACATGAAAGAAGTTTTATTGTGCATAGTTTGTGGACGTGCAAGGTACCAGGGTAGCACAAAAGTGTAGGAGAAGTCGAAACAATGAAGCTAATTCATTCTCATGGGATCGACGGGAACGGGATAAAAGGTATCTTATGTCCTTTTCCTAGTTTTTAGCTACCCCCCTACCAATTTTCAGCCACATCGATGGAGCCGTTCTTGAGTTATAAGTGGAGTAACTAACACGACTTTCTTTTATATATATAGATAGTAAATAAGCAACTGAATCGATTCCAATAATTTTGAAACCATGTTATATTTTGTCCCAAATACATTTAGAAATTGTTACAGTGTAGTTACCGAGTGCGTCACGCAGCTTACGATACATCATCATAGTATTGTGCGCGCGCAACAGCTGACGCTAGAGGTCAACGCACCGCGCTCGCTCGCGCGCGGATCTTTGACCATATTTATGTTGGGACAACCAAGTAGAATACTCGTAGCAAGCTTATTATAACTTTGTGGTTTTTCATTATATCTTTTTGAAATTTTGTACATAATATTATTAACTTAAAAATACTGGACACGTGTTTCCTACTTTGTGGAGGTGCAGGGTACCAGGGTAGCACAAAAGTTTAGGAGAAGTCGAAACAATAAACCTCATTCATTCATCATTATCAAATAATCGTAATACATGAAAGAAGGTTTATTGTGCATATTTTTTGACGTGCAAGGTACCAGGGTAGCATAAAAGTGTAGGAGAAATCGAAACAATAAAAAAGCTCATTCATCATTATCAAATCACCATAATACATGAAAGAGGTTTTATTGTGCATAGTTTGTGGACGTGCAAAGTACCAGGATATCACAAAACTGTAGGAAAAGTCGAAACAATAAACCTTATTCATTTATCATTATCAAATAATCATAATACATGAAAGAAGGTTGTGCATATTTTTTTGACGTGGAAGGTACCAGGGTAGCACAAAAGTGTAGGAGAAGTCGAAACAATAAACCTCATTCATTCACCATTATCAAATAATCATAATACATGAAAGAAGTTTTATTGTGCATATTTTTTGACGTTCAAGGTACCAGGGTAGCATAAAAGTGTGGGAGAAGTCGAAACAAAGAAGCTCATTTATTCCCACAGGAACGACGGGGAGCGGCATAGAAAGTATCCTATGTCCTTCTCCCAGTTCTTAGCTACCTCCTTACCAATTTTCAACCAAATTGGTTCGGCCGTTCTTGAGTTATAAATGATGTAACTAACACGACTTTCTTTTATATATATATATAGATATAGATATAGATTGAGTCCTTTTAAAAAATGTGTGTAAACTTCATAAATATACATAGATTAAAAAATACTAAATAAGCAACATGGGGCGCTTATTAATATCAAAAAGGTATATGGACCGCCAACAATTATTTTATTTTTGTTTAATTTATCACTAAAGCGTATTTGTAGGGTTTTTTAAACTATATATTGATATGCATGAAACATGATTGACATTTACTAGGGGTACGCCTATGATCAACCCTTCTATGAATAAAGACATCACTTCTGGACTTCTCCCCCAAGCAGAGCCATTTTGTCCGGTTCTGATTCCCCACATCCAGCGACGTCCAGCTTCAACAATACAGGCGTTATGTTACTCGTTTTACAACTTCTGATAGCTGATTACCACGATCTGTCGTGTCTGCTATACATCACACTCGTCTCCATAGAGTAGGCAACTCGTTCATGGGTCAATGCATACACTTTTACAACAAGCTTCCCATGGACATTCGAAACTTGCCCATTAAAAAATTTAAAAGCTGTATTAAGACCAGACTTTGCAAAAGGGGGTATTATAAAAATCTCAGATTATTAAGACAATAAAGCTTGGAATTGAGCTGCTCGCTCTGCTAAGCAATGTCATTAAGCAATATGCGTAATTATGCCACAATTATCACATTTTAATCACTGTTTTCTTTTTTAATCACGTAAATTGATTGTTATGTACAAAGCAAACACATATTGTAAACATTTTAATTTTTAAAGTCTGAACTTGAAAAAGAAGATGACCCCTGAGTTTGTTTCGGCTATTTCTTCTCAGAGTTAGGAAATGCCGGCTTCATCTAGTTTAAAAAAAAAAAAAAACATGACGTATAAAAGTGATCAGTGATCCTACTTGCTTCATAAATGATTTCAGTTTTATTTCATTTCCGCAAGTAGCTTGCTGCATGAGAAGCTTCTTGCTGACTTTTAGGCTTATCACAGGGGCTTACCACCAGCTCAATAGCAGGTCAGAAGTAGAACTGCATTGCTTTTTTAACCTACGGCTTAATACAAAAGAAAAAACAGTGCATTACCTACGTATGCATGCATAACTGTGATTTAAAACGGTTGCCAAACTTTTTCTTTCACTGACGAACATGATATCCAGCTCCAACATTATCTTGACTTAATTAAAAATATAATTCTACCTGTGTTAATTAGGGCCTAGTTTTAATCTCTTAGCTAATGTACTTTTTATACCGGTCCCGCTTCGCTTCTAGGAAAAGTTTGTTCGTATCAGATTTACTAAGGCTTTGCTGAAGAATAATATTTTTAATATGCCTCCGAAAAGGAATTAACGTCTTTATCCAGCTAAATACTATGTTATTATTTGTTTTTTTAAACTGCTCACGTTAACATGGTGTAGATAATCTATACTAATAGATAAAGCTGAAGAGTTTGTTTGTTTGAACGCGCTAATTTCAGGAACTAATGGTCCGATTTCAAAAATTCTTTTTGCGTTGGATAGCCCATTAATCCAGGAAGGCTTGAGGCTGGAGGCCAATAAGAGCGGAGCATCACTAACTCAACACGAACGAGGTTGCTGGCGGCCGGTAGTTAAGTAATAAGGAGTTTTTATGGTACTCAATTTACTGATTTTTTTACTATAATTTAAGTAAAGCGCCTGATGGGTTTGAACCTAAAACCTACAATTTGTATTATATCATATCGCGGCCGACATCAATAGGCTGACACTGCTCCTTTTTCTGCTCCTATTTTCATCAACCGGATTTTTATTAAAAAGTTTATTGCAATTAAATCATGATGATCTTTTCCTGATTGGCCTGGGTCTTGGATGTTTATCTATATATGTATCTATTATAAAATATAGTATCGTTGAGTTAGTATCCTATAACACAAGTCTCGAACTTACTTTGGGGCTAACTCAATCTGTGTGATTTGTCCGTATATATTTATTTATTTTATTTATTTATTTAATTAAGTCTCATGTGTGTGTGGTAACAGTGCAAATCCTTGGTCCATATGGTAGCGTCTACAACATCCTGGCTGCAGCTGGCCGGATGGGCACTCAATTTGTGTGATGTGATGCCACAATCTGTTTATTTTTGTTTTCTATCTGCCTTTGTAAATGTATTGCTTACATAGTTCATGTTCACATTGTTAATAACACTTGAGTCTCATTTTTATAATTTAAGTGAATGTCAATATTTAAATCTTTGAGACCTAAATACTTTAAGTAAAATAAATATCTATTCTATTTATAATACAAATATCTGACAGATACTCCAACAAACATCCAAGCAACGAACCACAGAAAGAAAAATCGACTTCAATCGACTGTTCCAACAGAAATCGAGCATTCGTAACTCAAGTTGTTACTCAAACATCGAACCGAAAAAAAATCATTTCCTAAAATCATCGAGGTCCTAAGAAAATGTATCGCTCAGAGGAAATAAAAAACACATGGGCAATAGGGGTGGCTGTTGAAATTATAAATCATACTACACCGAAAACCTAAACATGTCCAGTTGACAAAAAGGGTGATTTCTCAAAATTTATGGGCAGCCCTAGCGACGGAGAGACGTGCGTACATTGAGAGTTATATCGCGCTGGTGACGTTTGTTTACCCATGAGGGGTCAGCAGATATGAATGAAGGCAGGTTGTGAATTTGGTTTGTGTTTGAAAATATAATACCTGCAATGGCTGGTAACCATCATGCTTTTTTAAGGGTTCCGTAGCCAAATGGCAAAAAACGGAACCCTTAGATTCGTCATGTCTGTCTGTCCGTCTGTCCGTCCGTATGTCACAGCCATTTTTTTCCGAAACTATAAGGGCTATACTGTTGAAACTTGGTAAGTAGATGTATTCTGTGAACCGCATTAAGATTTTGTTGCAAACTTTTTTTTTTTTTTCTAAACTGAAACTCACTGTAACTGGTCCTCCCCCCCTCTAACTACTAAAATAAGAAAATGAAAAATCTAAAAAAAAATCATATGATGTACATTACTATAAAAACTACCAACGAAAATTGTTTTGAACGAGATCTAGTAAGTAGTTTTTTATTTAATAGCTCTTAAATCGTAAACCGCTTGTTACCGCGTAATATGTCATACAAATAAATCCTTTAATTTCATAAATCAATGGTATCCGTAATGAGTCCGACACGCACTTGGCCGGTTTTTTTTTTTTGTTTGGAATGGGAAAACATCAAATGACCTCTCCCGCCATCGCCATCCCGGTGTTAGACTTTTACTGACTGAAACCCACCCGTGTTCCTCCACTTGCCTGTAGACCGGGGCCACGGTTTCTTTTTTAACCAACCCGTAACCCTGACCCAGGAGGCATCCGTCTTCGTAGACCCCGTCACGATGTGCTGACATCTCTTTGAGGCGCGCGTGAAACACAACGCGACGTCGACTCGGGTCTGGTCCTTATCGAGCGGCGAGTTGCCCACTGCTCACTGCCCGCAAGACCGTGACGACGTGAAGACGGTGGCCGGGAGTTCGATGATGACCATGATCCTGCGGTTCGAAAATGCTTGCTCCAGATATATTTTGCTTTTCGTGCTTATAATAATTAGCCTATAATGTTGCAGTGGGCTACAATCTACCACGGGGGCCTAGTGCTGCTTGGTGGATGTAAGATATCTTCGGATTTTGGTTCTAAGCCATGGCGATTCTGGGCATACCACAATAGCTGCGGTAAGTTCCTTCATTGAGGAGTAGCTAGAGAGGTGCCACGGCGTCCTCGCCTTCCGCCTGACGCAGTCGCAAAGAGATATCAGCACATCGTAACGAGGTCCACGAAGAGCGATGCCTGGGTCAGGGTTGTGGGTTGGTCAAAAGAGAAACCGTGGCCCTAAGTCTAACACGCATTTCCGATCCGCCCTGATCAGGAGAGGTTATTTGATGAAAAATACAATGTAGGTAAATTGAATACAGGTATTATCAGTAAGCCGCTGATACTAACTGCACAATTTTGTTCTTATTGTTGAACGTCTTTTTAAACATTCCCTTGTCCAAGTTTGTAATGTCAAATAACTTTTGGAGGACACCGTATAATTATGACGCATGTGGCTGTTCCAATGTTGTCAGGGCATCAGTCTACCAACAAACCACATAATCCAAATGTTTAAACTGCTATAACGTTTGTAATTAGTAATTCAACTCACTTTGACTTATAAATTCAAAAGAATCATAGAAAAACTTGTTATTGACTTATTATTTTCAGATATTAATGGCTTTAAACAAACAAATTCTTCAGATTTATTTTATTTGTACCTTTAAAGATATATATAGATTCATAAAAGATAAATAAATGAAATGAAATAATTAAAAAGGTATTTGAATTCAGAATGCATTTTTCCTTAAAAATACTATATTTTCATTTTCTCTTTGCTGTACTATGGCCCCAGTCTGGTCTTACAATAGTGCCAGAATTGTCGATCAATAATCTCATAATGATCGATTTTGACAAATTTCGTAGTCTACGAATAAAAAAGTGTCATTATAACTTTCCAGCGGTCAATCACTGACACTCCACTCCGTATTAATAAATGTTCAATTGAAGTAGTTTTTAGAAAACCATTACTACTAACGGATTTTATAGTAATAGCAATACAGCAATTCATTCTATCAAGATGCCATTATGAGACGACTGACCGATCATTATGAGTTTAGCAGATTACAAACTTGTAGCACAATGACAATGGAATGACAATGAGATCGTGTTGGAATGACATATTTATAAAAAAACTTGACTAGTGTCTCTGTTAATATGATCCCAAAACTTTTTAGGATCCGTTGTTGAGGTCGAACAAGGGATCCCAAAAAGGTCGTAGGGTGTTCAAAAGAGATACCTTGGCAACACAGGGTCATCATCATCATCATCATCATCATTTCAGCCGAAAGACATCCACTGTTGGACATAGGGCTCCCCAAGGTTCTCCACGACGACCGGTCCTGCGCCTCCCACATCCAGCGGTTACCTGTGACCGTCACAGGGTGGGGTTTAGTTAATAAAAGTGTGACATTTTCGTTCCGCCCAGAGTAGTAAAGGTCATTTGATGATTTTTGAGAACATTTGAATGATCAAGTGATTTGATGATTTCTGAATGAATGACTTAATTTCCCCATCTTCGTTCCGTCGGACTACAATTTTAGTATCTTCAAGGCTAGAGTGAATAGGCTTTTAATAAACTAGTGCGCTTTACCTTCAATGATTGTATCACGGCTTACCATCAGGCGGGATTGCGGTCAAGCACTAGTATATAATTTATAGAAGAAAATGAGTGACTAGGCTTTTGATAAACTAATGCGCTCTACCATCAACTATTGCATCACTGCTTACCATCAGGCGAGATTGCGGTCAAGTGCTAGTTTATAATAGGGATATTTTATTTAGTCCATCATTCAGATTATAGAAAAATATTGGATACGTATATTTTGTTTTAACAAATCAATAAAAATTGACAAATATAAAAGGCATCAAAAATCAGGAGTGGTGGCTGGTGACGACGGGTTTTCAACGCACTGTGTCGTCTTCATTTTTTGTTTATATGAAAAAAGAAAAAATACGTGTCTAGTATTTTTTGGAAATCTGATTGACGGACTAATTACTTTTTTTTAATCAACCCTATTGCTAGCAATTTGAATCATTTTAAAGCATATTTCTAATCCATTGCTCCATAACTTTCAAAAATTTGTCTGCTCAACAACTTACAACGCGATGTCGTTGAACTGTCAAAATGAAACAAATTCCTACTGATTTTGTATTATGTAATTTACCCTGCTGGTCTTTTATCTTGATTTATTTATTTATTTGGTCGTTTCCAATGTAACTTTAATTGCTTTAAGTGCTCCTTTATTTAGTGTTTGTATTTCCTGAGCGACCCAAATAAAATATTTTTCTTTCTTTCTGTACAGCTTCCTTTTATTATCCTTTATTGTGCCCCACTGCTGCTCAAAGACCTTTCCTTTTCTTTAATTATAAACTAGTGCTTGACTGCAATCCCGCATGATGATAAGCAGTGATGCAATCGTTGGTGGTAAAGCACGTTAGTTTATTAAGAGACTATTGACTCAAAAAAACTGAATGAATTGGAAGGAAGACGGCAGTTGAGCGAGGTGATGCAATGTTAAACCCAACAACACGACCAACGATGCTGCGCAAAAAGAAGATTGCTCTGGAGAGCCTCCACGACCAAACTCTCGACACAACAACATTTGGCGCATCGTACCCGGCACACATCGCAACACAACTGCTCAGACCCTTCCTCCGTACGCAATCACCAGACCTCATGCCATCACCATCTTGTGCGATCTCTAGCCATGTTGGTCCTGCCTATGATAGAAGAGTGTCATATCACCTTCACCTTTGTCTACCTCTCTCTTTACCTCTGATAAATAAAGTTTCATCTCATCATCTTCCATCGACGGTACTTCAATCAGTAAATGAATCCATGAAAATCATGTTCTAGATGCAAAACTACCGCCGCCTTGTACTCGCTTGTTGAAACGCTCTTTGTTTTAGCTAATCTCATTCCTTTTTATATTGAAGCTCCACATTAGTACTACGGAGGAGACTGATTGGCTATGCAGTTTATTTTTTGTTTCTTTCTTTTCTTGTTTATTACCTACTCTACCCTATTCTACCCTATCCTAGTGATATCATAGAGGCGAAAGTTAGTGATGATATATAAATATAGTCGCGCTGGCCTAGTGGTTAAAATACCAGACTCTCAAGTATAAGTGTACAGGTTCCATTCCAGGTCAGGCAAGTACCACTGTAACTTTGTTAAGTTATATTTACCTTCTAAATACTTATATCTTGGCCACCAATGACTAATTAAGAGGTGAAGGAAGACATCTTGAGGAAACTTAAACTTCCCGCATTGAGCAAGCGTGGTGATTACGCTTTATCCTTCTCTGTATGAGAGAAGACCTGTAACCAGCAGTGGGACAGTAAAAAGGTTGATGATGATATATTAATCCTAATGAATGTAAATAAGGATAGGTAATTATTTGTCAATCTTTCACGCAAAAACTATTTAACCTATTTGCATAAAATTTGGCACGCAGATAGTTCATATTCAAGAATCACATATAGCATAACTTTTATCTCGATATTCTTACGATTTCAATACTTATGCAGGTGAAGCCGAGGGGCACAGCTAGTAATATTATAAATATGAAAGTTTGTATGGGTTTTGTTTGGTACTCTTTAACGCAAAAACTACAAAACAGATTTGGATGAATTTTGATAAATGTATGGTTTAGAAGCACGATTATTATATGGGGTACTTTTTATACTGATATTCTCACAGTATCGAAACATCATCATCATCAACAACCTTTTTATCATCCCACTGCTGGGCACAGATCTGCTCAATGCGGGTTGGCGATTTTAGACTTAAAGACCATGTTTCCTGAAGATATTTTCCTTCACCTTGTAATCAGTCATTGGTGTCCAAGATATACTTAGAAAATACACATAACTTAGAAAAGTTACATCGATACCTGCCTAACCTGGAATCACACACACACACACACACACACTTATACTTTAGAAGCTGGTGTTTTAACCACTAGGCCAACACGACTTTAAGGAACATTAATATATGGAGTTGTGTAAAAGGTGAACTTTTTATACAGATATTCCCAAACTATCGAAACAAATGTAGGTAAACCCACGGGGCGAGACTAGTTATTGTATATAAAGTTAATGGTATACCACTAACGATCTGCAGTATTGTATCTCCTCCCTTTAATCCATACAAAGGTTGTCTGTAAATTATCGTTTTTACCGATAAGACCGCCCATTATATCACCCCTTTTAAAATACTACATTCATATCTGTAATTTATATGGTGTACTTAACAAAGAGTGTGCTAGATATGAGAATTTATTTTATATAATCTTTTTATGTACACACTACAACAGTACAATTTGAAAAAGTGTATGAAAAGTTAAAACAAAAAAAATACAATTGAAAAGTTATGGCGGCTACGTGTCTACCACGAAAGATTCAAATGGAATATATTTAATCAAATCAAATGAAATCAAAGCATTTATTTCAAATAAACCAGTTACAGGCACTTTTGAATTGTCAGAAGGTTGGTCAGTCAGTAAGGTGAAGCTAGTCGCCCATTCCAAAGTAGGTACCTATGGAGAAGAACGGGCAAGAAACTCCATGGACACTCTTTTAAATTATCAAGTTATTGATACAAATATTTGATTACGTCATTCATTTTGAAATCAATCGTGTGAGAACGATGCAGAAATATATTGTACGCTAAGATCGTCCATTATGGAAAACCACAAAAAAAAACAACAACAAAAAAAGACTAACCCAACAAATAGATACTTTACAGCAAGTACATTGTGCTCACACGTATGCCATGCAATTATACAATACTAGCTTTCTGCCCGCGGCTTCGCTCGCGTGAAGATCGGTTATATCGCGCTTTTAGATTTCCCTCGTGAATATAATTTTTTTTCGGGATAAAAAAGTACCCTATTATTTAATCCATACTTCTAACTTTACGTCTGCAAAATTTCAAAACAATCGGCTTAGTAGTTACGGCGTGAAAGCGGAACAAACAAACAAACAAACTCACTCTCCGATTTATAATATTAGGATATTTGGTGTACACATACAAATATTCCAGTAATCTCCCTTGGGAACTTGGTGTTTTTTTAGGACCAAAAGTAGCCTATGTTACTCTCCATCTTTTCAACTAACTGTATGCCAAAAATCAGATCGATTGATTGCTTAGCTATGGCGTGAAGGAAGGACAAACAAACAAACAAACACACTTTCACATTTATAATATTAGTATGGACTAAGAAATTGGATCTCCACAATGCAAAGATAATTTTGTCCAAGGTAAAAAAAATATTTGTTAAGATAGATATATTAGAAATGACAAGTATATGTACATAACAGTAAATATGTGATAGAATGATGCCTCCGGGATATACATATATCTCTCTGATTAAAGTGCTAAAGACGGCAACTACTTACCTTCAACCTTTAAAGGCGGAGTTCGTAGACCAAATGACCAGATCAATCACGGCAACATAATTCACTGGTATCTATCCCTATCCCCAGGGGGTTACTTCAAATCCTCAAAACTAATTAATTTTTGTGACCGTCAAAAGATCGCGGCCATGACTCTTATAGTTAAGCTATAGTAGCTTGAGAGTTCAAAGTTTAATTTGTAATTGTTTATGTTTTTTACCCAAAGCCAGTATTACACACTATGTAGCCAATATGTACGTTACGGAATTGCATCGCTGACAGGGGTGTTCGGCACTGGTACAACTACACAGGAGCTAAACTTAATATTCGGGAACACTGTTGGAGCTGCTGAATATGGCTGCGGTATATGGCTAGCAACACGACAGACCCCATGTCCGTGCGAATAGGCGGTGACATGGTCGAGTGCACAGACCAGTTTAAATACTTGGGGTCTGTACTCCACACGTCCGGCGACATTGATTGCGACGTCAGGGCACGCATTTCCGCAGCTTGGGCAAAATGGCGTGAGGTATCAGGTGTCATTTGTGACACCAAAATGCCGGTTAAGCTTAAGGGGCAGGTCTACAAGACCATCATTAGACCTGTTCTCCTGTATGGCAGCGAGGCGTGGCCTGTGCTTGAGCGACACAAGCAGGAGCTGCGTGTCACGGAGATGAACATGCTGCGGTGGATGTGTGGAGTTAAGCGGAAGGACCGCATCAGGAACTCCCGCATCCGTGGCGGCCTTCATGTCCGTGACATAGCGGAAAAACTGCAGGAGGGTTGCCTTCGTTGGTACGGTCACGTCTTACGAAAACCGGCATGTTACGTGGGTGACAAATGTCTTGCCATGGCGCCTCCGCCGGGCCGGAACAAGCGGGGTAGACCAAAGAGGTGCTGGCTTGACGTTGTAAGAGATGACATGCGTGCCAACAATCTCACACCACAGGATGCTAAAGATCGCGCGAAATGGAGGAAATTAAGTAGGAAAGCGGACCCCGGGCTCCAATGCGAAAGCCGCGGATGCAACCGGGATAAACGCTGAGATGATGATGATGACTGTTGGAGCTGCTGAACCTTGGACAAAACTATCTTTGCATTGTGTAGATTCAATTTCTTAGTATTGTATAATTGCATGGCACACGTGTGAGTACAATATACTTGCTATAAAGCATCTATTTGTTGGGTTATTTTAATTTCTGAATTGTTGTTTTTTTTTTTTGTGTTTTCCATAATGGACGCTTTTAGCGTACAATATATTTCTGCATCGTTCTCACACGGTTGATTGAACATGAATGATGTAATCATATATTTTTATGAATAGCTTAATAATTTAAAAGAGTGTCCATGGAGTTTCTTGCCCGTTCTTCTCCATAGGTGCCTACTCTTTGGAATGGGCGACTAGCTTCATCTTACTAACTGACCGACCTTCTGACAATTAAAAGTGCCTGTAACTGGTTTATTTGAAATAAATGCTTTGATTTGATTTGAACTTGTGCTACTCGCCACGTCGTGCGGCGGTCAGCGGAAGGCCGCACACATGGTCGCGTTCTGTTTACTTTAAGTTTTTGGCAGCGTTCACCGCCGATAAACACAAAAATCAGAGGAGATATTTAACAAAAGTAATTCATATACCAGTTGATTCTTTGATATAGTCTCATTTATACCTATGAGTTATGGGGTATACAAAACACCTTTTAAAAATATTCGAATTGAGAAACTCTCTTTTCAAAAGTCGGTTAAAAACAATTGACTTAATTAATAAAAGCTAATTTTAGCAAAAACAACTTTATAGTGAATACTTGTAGAATATTAACTCAAGAAATTACCTAGTTATACAAGTTTATAGAACCATATTACTAATAAAATATAAGTGATTTTAATTAACACAACTCGTAAACTTATATGTAACATATACGAGTACTGTAGGTACTTACATACAGTTTCGTCTGAGTAACGAGCACCTAATTTTATCATAACTTAATTACTTTGAACATCAAATATTAGTCAGTCTTGCCGAGAGGCTGGCGAGTGACCTAGAAAATATTATATGATCATTTATGTAAAAGCAATTTTGTAAGATCTCACCCTCAGAAGTTGGGTGAAGTGAGCCTAAAACGGGAGAACACGGCGCAGCATACGTTTGGCAGAGTGTGCCGCTTGGGAGGGGCCGCGCCGTGCCCTCATCTCTAGAGTAGGCCCGTCCCGTCGCTGCCGGCTGTAATAGAGTCAATGGTCGGCAGGGAAGAGTCCTGGGATGCCGTGGGAATCCACGGCATCCCAGCCAGCATCCCATCTGCGAAACAGACGTCTCACAGAAAGAAGAAGTCGCGGAAAGAGAGAGAGAGAGAGAGAGGGAAATCTCGTCCACTAGGCGCACTGGGCGTAGGCGGAGGGCAGATGATGCCCTCTTCCAGCCCCCCAAACAAACATCAGGACCCGAGGTGGTGGCGTGAGGTGTTCCACGTGCACGTGCGCCACTCTTAGACGTCACAGGGGGAGTTAAAGACCTCACTCCCCCCTGACCCGAGGAGGCCCACAGTGGCCCGGGCCGGCACCAATCGGGAATGGTGGAAGCAGTGTTCGTTCTCGCAACCCCCGGCGTAGGTTTAAGATAGAATACCGGGGTGGTGTTTAGTCAGTAAGAGTCTGACAGACCCACCGACCACCAATCATACATCCATGAGGACTTTCCACCCCGAGAGAGAAAAAAAAGTGAGCCTAGAGTGAGCTGTCAATAGTTTGTTGGAATGACAGTGGCGTTTTGATTTAAAGCTTGAAGTGTAAATATACTCTCCAATCTTGGCAATCAAAATTTAAATAGGCTACCGTCAGTTTCGCCTCGGAGAAGTGTCCTAGTCCGCGCCTCCAAGCAAAGTCACCGTTCGACAATTCCTACTTTCCAAAACGGTCTTCGCGTGCCGCCATCACAAAATATAATGGACAACTTTTATTGTAATGAAATCGTTATTCACGACATATACATATAATCATGAATAGATACATACGTCAGTC
This sequence comes from Sesamia inferens, assembly GCA_037179545.1. Classification (NCBI taxonomy): domain Eukaryota; kingdom Metazoa; phylum Arthropoda; class Insecta; order Lepidoptera; family Noctuidae; genus Sesamia; species Sesamia inferens. The sequence continues at coordinate 4,624,258 of CM073936.1, read as the reverse complement.
ACCAGATACCTGCAATCCTACCTAGCTGTCGATATAACAGCGTTGTCAACTCAATCAGATTAGGAACGCATCAAGTCGGCACTAAGTCCTGATTAATATCCAACGTACGCGGCGTTCGTAGAGCAGAAGACACGGAAAAGTATGCGGATGGAGGAATAGAAAAGAATAGAATACTCTTTATTATGTACACCATATAGATTACAAAACATAAATATAAAGATTTTACAAAGGGTGACACAATGGGCGGTCTTATCACTAAGAGCGATCTACACACAACCTATTACACCTGGAGGAATATTGTATGAGCAAAAGTCCTTGCGATAACCGGCCCAAAAGCCTAACTACGTTTAGGCTGTGCATCGCTATGACTCCGCTCGTCTCGCCTTTTATCACTTCCACGACTAAATTGTATAGATAAAGCTCATTTACACGCTGTTAAGTAGCAAGTGAGCAAGTGTTAAGTGATTAGTGAAATCAATGTGTAAACGGTCGAATTTAACACTAATCACTTAACAGCATGACCGTTTACACGTTGATATTACTAATCACTTGACACTTGCACACTTGCTCCTTGACAGCGTGTAAATGAGCCTTTACATAACTTCGTAGACGTAACTTCGTGTTTTCAACATAAGAAAGGTGAAACTATGTGATTTCGAACATCATGGCTGTTTGCCATTGTAAACCACACTGGCTTCGATTACAAATGTTTTCCTAAGTAATCTAAAATTTTTCCATCATCTACCTGCCTAACTTTTTGTTATACAATGTGCAAAGAAAACCCTATCCGATCCGTGAAGGTATTGTTAGGTATCGGTAACTGATACTATTAATGGATAAAAAGCCGGGATAGACTTAAAAAACAAATACCCCTAAAAAAAAAAATATTATTTCGCAAAAAGAGGTAACTTAATACATGTGCGGTAGGCAACCCTTCAGCGGGCGACGGGGGGCAGGGCACGCGGCACGTGGTCGCATCGCTTATAATAATACCATCAAAATAGTGTTGTCACTTTTTAAAAAATACCAAATTTCGGGGAAGTTGGATTTAGTTCGCGGGAAAAAAAGATTATTTCAAAATTCATTAGTATTGTTACTGTAATGATTACGTAAAACTTTATATTATATTTGGCCATGTGTTTACCTAACCTTTATTATCCTTATGGGTCGGACAGGGTTTTCTTTACATATTGTAGATTTCTTTTTTATCTTGATCTCAGCCTTTTTGTTCTCTGGCAGGCCTGATAACCGCATATGTCAAATCGCGCTATTATGTCCTCTTATTTGCAGCTGGCTGATTGGCGACCCAGATTTAACTCAAAACGGTCTCCAAAGTCTGGAGCACTGACGTTGAGTAGCCAGCCTTTCGGTGTTCTATAGTCTGCACTTTGGTGAGTGTGCGAGGGAATTGCGTGATTTAATTACTCCATCTCCGTTCCACCATCGGACGACCCGTCGCACGGCAAGTTTCCACCCTTACGTTGTCAATAACACTACGATCCAGTCGAAGCGTTTCGCCTCCTCTTTTATACCGCATATATTGCGGGACTGGAACAGTTTGCCAACGGAAGTGTTTCTGTCGGATACAATTTGATCATCTTCAAGGCTAGAGTGAATAGGCTCTTAATAAACTAGCTCGCTTTGCCATCAACAATTGTATCACTGCTTACCATGAGGCGGGATTGCGATCAAGCAATAATTTATAACTATATAAAAAAAAAAAAGAAACACAAGTATGGGATTGAACATTCCATCAACTCACCACTCGATGGCACACTTCGTATAACAAGCGAGCTCCGTCAATTACTGACCAATGCACCAGTTCATCTGTATTTATGAGTGAAAACTAGGTCGGTTCAAAGCACTCAACACCACTAATGTCTATGCTTTTGAATGTGATATACCAATGAGGATCCAGCTACCCGTAATATTTCTACTTCTACTAAAAGGCTAAGAACAGCGGTGGCCTAGTGGTCACAACTGCCAATTACAATGCACCTTGTAAGTCGCGGTCTTTACCACTTGTTTTTCTTCAGCCTATAGAGGTCCACTGCTGGACACAAGCTTCCCCCAAGGCTTTCCACGATGATCGATCTTTACTGCTCGCATCCGTCTGCTTCCTGCGACCTTCACCAGGTAATCGGTCCAGCTGGTTGGGGGCCTCCCTACGCTGCGTCTTCCGATACGCGGCCGCCATTCCAGAATCTTACTGCCCCATCGGCCATCGGTTCTACGAGCAATGTGCCCTGCCCACTGCCACTTAATTTTAACGACTGGAAGAGCTATGTCGGTGACTTTGGTTCTTCTGCGGATCTCCTCATTTCTGATTTGATCACGCTGAGAAACTCCGAGCATAGCTCTTTATACATCGCCCTTTGTGTGACTCTGAGCCTTTGTATGAGGCCCTTTGCGAGCCATTCGTTACCAACTAGATCACCGCTGTTCTGGCAAAAGTCATTTTTATCACAGGAATAAAAGTTATTGATGGAAAAGCTAACTCTAGTGATGCACTGGAAATCATTCAAAAATACAAAATAAATCGTGCGAATAAATTTAGGCACTACGATGATATGATTTTGACGTGAGTTGCATTCCACCTTCTCCTTTGTGCTGGTACTACTTAATTTTATATCCTGTTGATCAAAATCACATTATTCAATATGTCATGTCTCTTTGACTAGGGTAGTGATAGCAGGACAGGAAATGATTCATGGTCTTTCAACATACATAGTTGCATATTCACACCTCGGCTACATTCGATCTACTCTACTTTACCAGGACCTGTTGGTCCTTGAAGTGCACTGTTCTACCATTTTCTTACATGAAAGTAAGAAAGAAGAAAGTAGTGGTAGGCTATAATATCGGCTGCCGGCAGAAGTTACCACCTACCAAAGTCTTGCCGCCAAGCGATTCGTCGTGTTCTGATGCCTGGTGAAGCCGTATGGAAAGCACACTAGTTTATTAAGAGCCTATTCACTCTAGCTTTGAAGACACTCAAATTGTAGTCCGACGGAAACACCAGCGCTGGCAAATTGTTCCAGTCCCTCGATGTACGCCGTATAAAGGAGGAGGCGAAACGCTTCGTCCTGATCGTAGTGGTGTTAACAACATAAGGGTGGAAACTCGCCGTACGACGGGTCGTCTGATGGTGGAATGGAGATGGGGCAATTGGCTTGTATCCTAAAAAATAATTTAATGTCCGTCAGATAGCTTTATAAAAAATATTGAACACGTATTTTTTATTTTTTCTTTTATTCAAATACTTAGGAAGATATATTGATTTGAAATGTCGCATGACGTCACGCCATGGTGCAAAATATAGAACGGCGTGACGTAATTAGCCCCCACTCTGTAACTTTAATATGCTATATCTCAGTAATTTTTGGTAATTACGACAAAATAAAAAATACGGGTCTTAATTTTTTTTATTATCTGTAAGACGGACTAATTATTTTTTTGATTTTCATACCTTGGATACATCCCTATTAAAGCATGCAATTCCCTCGCACACTCCCTAAAATGCATCCTATAGAACGCGGAAAGGCTGGCTTAATAAACTAGCGCACTTTATCATCAACTATTGCATCACGGCTTACCATCAGGCGGGATTGCGGTCAAGCACTAGTTTATAATTATTTTAAAAAAAATGTGAAAAATAGCAGAAAAGTGTGCCTTGCGGCTGTACCATAAAGGTTCAGTTTACAAAAATGACAGACAACTAGTGCCTGACGCTGGTTGTCAACTGAACCTGATGAGAGGTGACGGATGTAAATTATTTTACATCGGACATTAAACTTATTGTTTGATTTGTATTTAATGCTATCTGATGTATTTGGCACGTCTTTTAGTCTTTGATAACTAAATATAGGTATTTTCTTTATTCGACTTATTCTCTGTATGCTAGGGATTGGCATTATGTCCAGCTTATTCAAATCTCACTTTATCTGAGTTTTTACAATGAGATTTTTTCAAAATAGATCGACAGATAGAAACTTGGCTCAAAAGGTCGAAAGTATTATGAATCAAAACACACCCAATCAAAATAATACAGATATATGTATATAAATAATTACACTCATTGTACAAATGCGAAATTGCTTATTTCATGTCAGATCGCATGTCACATACGTTAGGGTTGTCAGTGCACTGATAAATTATTGTTTGTGGTTTGTTTTTGGCTCGTAAAATAAATATGAACATTTTAGGCTGGATTCTGTGAGGTGTTGATTCGGATTTGGATAGATTAATTACATTTGTTGGCTTTTCGTGTTAATTTAGTGGTTGGTTACGTATAATAATTAGTTTTATTTAAGTAATATTTAAATATAATGAGTATATTCTGTTCTATACTTATTTATGGCAAGTGAAGCCGACTATTCTGCCAATGTTAAAAGAGGATTGGAGAAGCAAGAAATATAATGGGGGTATATTTTCAATCATAGCTAATGTGGTGGTGGTGACTAACTTAGATATCAATTATTTTTGCAACCTATAATTAAGTCTGCATTCAACATAGGATTTTATGTATATTATTGTAATATATAAATGTAACTAGTGTAAGATTTGTTCTTCTTCTTCAGCCTATGGATGTCCACTGTTAGACAAAGGCCTCCCCCAAGGCTTTCCACGCTGACCAGTCTTGTGCTGCCCGCATCCATCGGCTTCCCGCGACCTTCACCAGGTCATCGGTCCACCTTGAGGGAGGCCCCTACGCTGCGTCTTCCAGTACGTGGCCGCCACTCCAGAACCTTACTGCCCCATCGGCCATCGGTTCGATGAGCAATGTGCCCTGCCCCCTAAGGGAACTCACCAGGGAAGCGGGCAGCAGCGCTTCTTCTGTGTCATATCAAATCACTGCGATCCCCAACTCGCCTGCCAAGCGTGGGGATTATGGCAAACCCCCCCAATGAAGATTTGTTGGTTATCCTAAATACATAATTAAAAAATTAAATTAATTACTGTTTTTCTTAATTCTCAAGGCATAGCTCTAATTTGTTTTTGTTTATGTATTTATATAGATACTTATAAATAGATAAAAGCAAAGGAACAGGATATAATACAAAAACGGTATTCATTTTTCAGCCTAGAGAGGTCCACTGCTGAACAAAGGCCTCTTCCAAGGCTTTCCACGATGACCGATCTTTACTGCTCGCATCCATCGGCTTCCCGCGACCTTCACCAGGTCATTGATCCACCTAATTGTGTGTCCCTACGCTGCATCTTCCAGTACATGGCCGCCATTCCAGATTCATACTACCCCATCAGCCATCGGTCATCAAAGATGATATTTATCAAATCAAAATATGCTTATGCGACATCTTTTCTAACATATCTACCTGCAATGGCAGAGTACTGGAAAAGAGATGTAGACAGCATGTGACAAAGTAGAAGGGAAAACAAACTTTTATTTTTAGAACACGTCGCTTCACGCTAGGAATTTCTTCTGGGTCGTTCGTGGGTGCGTTTACAAACATATTACCTCACATACACAAACATCCAGACCCGGAACAACTACTTGTAGGTCATACAAATATTTGTTCCGTGCGGGAATCAAACCCACGATATGCACCACTACTAATCTTAATCGCTTATACCACTGCGCCAACCCTGCCATCAAACTATATAAACTCGAAACAATTGTCTGCGTTAAATAAAATATATATTATATCAACAATTCTCTGAGTTAAATAAAATATACAATACGGCAATATAGTCATTTGCTTAATAACAGCATTGTGTAAGATAAACTAAAATGTGCACACTCTACCCTAAAATGTGCACACTTTACCATAAATTATTACGGCGCCTTTCCATTCTTCCATTACATATGGTTGAATGGAAAGTCGCCATAATAATTTAAAGATGATTTTCTAATTTTTTCTAATTTTACTACTTAACTTTTTATGGTTGCTTTCTAATATTTGATATTTTAAACTTTCTCAAGACCGAAAAATCTCATCACAAAAGAGCCAGATTCAAAATTACATACTAATCGAAGCTATTCTTATTTTAGGATTATTTAAATTAGAAATACATATATGAAAAATTATAACCAGTTCTGGCTACATTTCTGAACCAATGAAATTTCGTTGTAATTACTAAAGAGCTCTTTACCTTATCATCTCCGCTCTCCAAGCTCTGTCTAGCTCCATCATCGCCATACATGCATATATAATTATATATTCTCTATTAGTTCGTATAACACAGAAAAACATTCATTCGTACTGAATATCCTTTTAAAAATCGCCGTAGTTTGAATTTTCAAACTCGTCAGATTTGGGGAAAGCTCACAGTTTCTTCATTAGACTTGTGTGTTTAAATCATTGGTCACACGAGTGTGACCTCATCCATAATAATAATAATAATAATAATAATAATAATAAAGCCCTTTATTCCCAAAAAAAATAACATATTACAATTTTATTACATTCTATATATTAGAAAATAGCGTGCAACAAATCAGCACTATACCAAATTTTACAAAAGAAAATTGCTTATTAGATACTGTTACTCATTTATAAATTCATAATTTTGGATTGATTGTGTGAAATTGTTATTTATTTACCTATACATTATCTTGAATTAGCATAATGACAATTAATTTAAATTTGACAACAATTTATAATATTGAGTATTATAATAAAATATTAAATATATTTAGTTTAAAAGAAATGGAATAAAATAAAATTTGTAGTTATGTACCTATTAACAATTGATTCAATAAATTAGTATAGGCACAGAAATGAAATTGATATTATAAAAAGGTATAAATAAAACATATAATCTATTTTTATTTTAATTTTGGGTTGCCCAATTTTGAGCAAAGGCCTCCTCCATGCATTATTGCAAGGAGGGTTTTAGTCGATTACTCCCACGGAGACCAGCCGTACTGGGAGATCTTGTTATAATATTTTTAATTTCATGCTGTGTTTTAAGGACGGAGGGGGCCTGTGAATTTCATGCGTTATTAGTATAGTTTTTTGCTTGATCTGTTATTTTATCACATTGTTTTAGGTATCCAGTAATTTGATTATTTCCTTTCAGTTTCTTTTTGTTGTTGTTACTGTAGGAAATTTGAGGAGGAGAATCTGAGGGTGCCCTTTTATTGTTCGGCTTCTCATTGCCGCGCTTAATTATGAGTTTGTCGTAATGTATGTAGGCTTCATTTCCTTTTTCTTTTTCAAGTTTTAATTGCTGTTTTAACTGTTCCCTGACTTTAAGTACCTTAGTTGGAAATTCGTGTTTGATGTACATATTCGACTCTGCCAGTTCTTTTTTATTTCTTAAAACTTTTATTTTCATTCCCAGTGTTGTAAACGCGACAACTACTGGTCTTGTGTTGTTGTTCCTTTTCCCTAGTCTCCTCACTGATTCCACCTCAAATTCCTGAATGCTAATGTTTAGTTTTTGTTGTATTATTTGTATAATTTTTTGTGCCAACTGAAAATATGACGTTTCACCTTCTTCTACTCCAAAAAATATAACATTTCTTTGTCTTATATTCTTCTCTATTTCATCGAGTCTTTTCTCTTGCTCTTGTATTTGTGAATTTAAACTATTTAAGTTGCTATCCAGTTTATTGAACTTTTCATTAACATTATTGTTTACATTATTAGTAATTTTGATTTCTAAATTTGTAAGTGAATGTTCCACAGTGATAAATTTTTGTTGCAACTCAGATTTCATGTCTATAATAAGTTTCCTTAACTCTTCCATATTGACTGTTGTCGTATCTACTAGTGCCTCCCCCTATCAGCGATTAGTGGAACTAAATCACCTTTTATTTTCAATCAATGACAAGCAATTGTCTACTATATTCGTTGTTACAAATGAATGAAATAGTTCAGATCTATGATGCTAGATGGTGTCGTAAGGTTCAGGTTTTATGTCGCTAGATGTTGCAGTAATCACAGATCAATCGGGAGTTTATTTCACTTTAAATGTCCACATAGAGTTTTACCCGAATTAATTATTTAATTTGTTTACCTTTATATTGTCCGTTCTTGCACAAAGTTGTTATCACAGGACTGTATCGTGTGTTGTATATTTGCATTTAAGTTCACTTTTTATACAGTCACTCCTTTATAGTTCTTCTTGATTATAGCACTCGAACTATTTGTGAGTATGTAGGTAAGCACGACCACGACAATTCCAATTATTCAGTACAATATTAGACTTTGTCCTTTTAATTATAGCACAACACCATGTACACCGACAATGAAATGATAATATCACGGGGAATTTCGTTTGCTAATTTAAAAACTTTGAACATTCTTCGCGTTGAACAAATATATGTATGTAGGTACTTGGTTAGACATTTACTTCACAGACGTTTTAAACGTTTATCTTCGGTGTTCACATGCAGAATCCTTTGCAAACACTTTCACTGTGTTATTGATAGACGTTTTCTCTATTTTATTCGTTTTTATCACAATGTATATAGGAAAAATATTTTTAAGCTATATTAATTACGGAGCCAATATTATTCTCGGCAGTACCATCTACCCTCCGTCGATCGATTCCATCCTCATCCATAATAGTAAAGTGATATTCAGAACCATTATATATCATCATCATCGTCATCATTATCTCAGCCATATGAAGTCCACTACTGGACATAGGCCTCCCCCAAGGATTTCCAACAAGAACGGTTGACGCGGCCTGCATCCAGCGATTCCCGGCGATTTTGGTCAGATCATCCGACCATCGAGTCGGTGAGTGTCCGATGCTGCGCTTGCCGGTACGTGGTCGCTATTGAAGAGCCTTTCTGTCCGATCGGTTATCAGCTCCACATGCTATGTCCCCGCCCACTGCCACTTCAAAGAGCTAATCCAATGGGCTCTGTCGGTGACTTCCATTCTTTTACGAATCACCTTATGCCTGATTCGATCACGTAGAGAAACCTAGCATAACCCTCTCCTTAGCACTCTGTGCAACATTGAGCTTTCTTATGAGGCCCGTAGTGAGGGACCACGTCTGATCCATATGTCATCACCGATGTATATATGACCGTTCATAAAAAGGTTCTGAAGATCACTTTGTTTTTGAAATCTGATTGTAGTGCCCAGGACTCCATCTGAAAATTTTCAGATATTTTTTTTAAGTTCTCTTTCATGTCACACCTATCAGCAAACATAGTTACTCAAAGGCTCAAAAACCCCTCTAGACAACCCTAACAGAAGCAAATAAATCAACTCAATAGTATTTTTCTTTTATTTTTTTTTTTAGGCAACCCTCAAAATAAAACTTCACATTTCGAGATTGTACCGAAAATATACGGGGTCGATCGAATGTTAGACCTGAGGTAAATATGTGTTTATTTTTTTTTTTTTGGTGCGAATTTTATTTATAAAATTTACACTACGATAATATAAATTTGTTACTAATAGGGTTAATTTCGTTTAATAAAATTGAGTTCTGTTAGATTTAACTCTCAATAATTCAAATTATTCCTCGGATTAAATGTCCGTCACTTTAACCGCGTGGAAGTTATCTACATAACATGATGATGAATGAATGATTTTTTGTACTGACGATAAGTCATTATTTTAATACTTATTATTAATAATTATAAACAAGTGCTTGATTACCATCAGATTGCAGTCAAGTCACTAATTTATAATACATGAAACGTGGCAAATCTCCTCGCCACGACGGGCTCAGCGTTGAGCACATTATATTTGCAGGGCCATTATTATTTGATAGGGTTACATCATTTTTTAATGCTTTTATTGATTACAACTATTTACCAAAAAATTTTATGAGGACTACAGCGGTACCTATCATAAAGAACAGAACTGGAGACTCCTCTAGTCTGTCTAATTATAAGCCAATATCATTAGCAACAGTGCTCTCTAAGATATTTGAGCGACTCATTTCTCAACATTTGAACGAGGATAACATTCCGCTAAGTGATACACAGTTCGATTTTCGACAGTGTATGTCGACCGATTCAGCTGTATTTGCTCTTAAAAATACTGTACATAAATATATATGGCGAAAAGCGTGTTTGCGTGTTTTTTGGATTTAAGTCGAGCCTTCGATTCTATTAATTATGATATATTATGGGATAAAATGCGTAATACAAGTATGCCCCGAGACATTATAAATGTACTGGAATATTGGTATGACAATCAGGTTAACCAAGTTAGATGGAGCATGCTTATTCTAAACCCTTGACTTGACTTGTGGTGTAAGACAGGGGAGTGTGACCTCTCCAGTTTTATTTAATTTGTATGTCAACGAGTTGATCGAGGAGCTGAGCCGCTCCGGAGTCCGGTGCAATGTTGGTGGCATAAGCGTAAAAACCTGAGCTATGCGACGATATGGTGCAGCTCAGCCCCTCGGCCAATGGTCTCAGATTATTGTTAGGGATTTGTGAGCGATATGCAGCTGATCATTGGTTGATGTATAATGTTCAGCAGACCGAAGTTATGATTTTTAAATATGGAAAGGGTCCTGAGACTGTATTACCTATCAACTTAAATAACCGTACATTCAAAATTGTTAGCACCTTTAAGTATCTTGGACATGTATTAAATGAAAAATTAACAGACGACAATGATCTGAACGGCAGAGAAGGGTTATTGCCTGCAGAAGCAACATGCTTGCAAGGCGATTTGCACATTGTTCCAAGCAAGTGAAGACAACGCTTTTCAAGGCCTACTGCCATCATTCTACACCAGCCAACTATGGTACCAGTACACGAAGAGAGCCTACAGCTCACTTCGTGTACAGCACAATAAAGCGTTTCGGGCCATGTTTAACCTGCAGAGGCGGTGTAGCGCGTCTGGTGTGTTCTTTGAGAACAGAGTGTAAGACTTCTTTTTCGTTTCAAGAAGGACAAGAGCTTCTTTTCTTACACGCTTGCTGAATTGTAAAAACAGTAATATAAATACTGTATTCTGAGCAATTTTCATGACTAGAACCGAATTATTCAATCTGAACATTGACTATTGACTATGGGACAAAACTGACATCATTTAATTAAATTTAACTCCATTCAACTCAATTTAATTAATTTATAATAATTTGTAATTTGTAACAATTTAAATTTTTAATATTTGTAAATTTGGTAGCTCTACCTATAAAATTGTAATTTACAGTATGCTGTAAATTTAAAGCAACCAAAATCCTTACAGTTTATTATTATTTGTAGACATACACATACTACATGACATGTAGTCACTATGGGTGAAATGTATACAATATGTAAAGAAAACCCTGTCCGATCCGTGAAGGTATTGTTAGGTATCGATATCTGATTCTACTAATGGATACAGAGCCGGCCTAAACTTAAAAAAAAATCCCCCTAAAAAAATAAATATTATTTCGCAAAATGAGGTAACTTAATACATTTGCGGTAAACAATCCGCCCCGGGCGGCGGGCGGCAGGGCACGCGGCACATGGTCGCATCGCTATTCGCTCATAATAATACCGGTGTTGTCAGTTTTTTAAAAATTACCAAATTTCGGGGAAGTTGGAATTAATTCGCGGGAAAAAAAGATTATGTCAAAATTCATTAGTATTGTTTCTAGGATTACGTAAAATTTTATGTTATATTTGGTCAAGTGTTTACCTAACCTTTATTATCCTTACGGGTCGGACAGGGTTTTCTTTACATATTGTATATAGGTAGTTGTGTATATATCTATATATATATCTATACTTGTACAATGCCTGAAATAAAATGATTTATTATTATTATTATAGGGTAGTTGACTAAAAAAAAATCCGTCAGTCAGATTTCCAAAAAATACTAGACACGTATTTTTTCTTTTTTCATATAAACAAAAAATGAAGACGACACAGTGCGTTGAAAACTCGTGTGACGTCACTGCACGCTACAATTTTTGGCGAGCAGTGACGTCACCAGCCACCACTCCTGATCTTTGATGCCTTTTATATTTGTCAATTTTTATTGATTTGATAAAACAAAATATACGTATCCAATATTTTTCTATAATCTGAATGACGGATTAAATAGAATAATATTTTTTTTTACCCAGGAAACATCCCAATTATTAATAAAATTAAAAACCTCGTTATAATGTTAGTTTACAACGGCCTTAATTTCTTACTTCTTTGGTAATCGCTTAATAGTAAATTAATCTAAGCGTCTTTACAGTGAAAATAACAAGAATCGCATATCAACATTGTTCAACGTTGTCTCGAAATACCGCCCACGATGGATGCTCATGTGGATGAGAATACACCTCAATTATCCGGAACTTCGGCCCCACCTCCTGACGTTCCCCGTTATATATACAATACCAATTCAATTTCTTACTTTTGGTACCTTAAAATTATCAGTATGTCAGTTTTAGCTACCAAAAATTCACATGTCAATTTCATCACGAAAACTCCACGTTTTACCAGTCAACCACACGCTCCTCTATGTCGCATACAACTCAAGAGCTCTGCCCACCCTATACACTTAACAGAGCATGAAGGTAAGGAAGGAAGAAGCAATATTTCATATAAACATAGCCCTGTCTCCCTTGCTGTGCAAAAACTTCACGGGATATGCTCTAGTGGGGGAGGGGAGGTTGCTGCAAACAATGCTCATCAACACGTTTTTTACATGTTAATAGCGGAAGACCCTAATGTCCTATTTCGGGTCGCTGATTTATTTAAGAAAGGTTTGTATATTTTAAGCATAATTAAAATGACAAGTTCGCCAAATGTAAAGCGATAAATGCAAGGTTATTTTTGTAATATCCTTAAAGATAGTAATTATAATAATTGAAAAGCCTTATGGCAGACAACCACTCCAGGCCGTATCTGGAGCGGCTTTGCCTCAAGGTGGCTAAAATTAGTATTGAGAGGAATCGGACGAGGGGAGCAGCACAGCCAGTGCTGCTGTCAGCAAGGATTCAGTAGTTATAAGTAAGATTGTAAATAAATGTTTAGAAGTAAGTATATTATTAGGAAATGTTAAAAGAAAGATGACAAAAGAAAAGAAATGATGACGTGGGAAAAAAGCGACCCATAATGACAAGCCAATGCCGCAAAAAGAGAGCATGCGGAAAAAAAGGATTGGCGGAAAACAAAATAGTAAAAAAGAATCCTTGCCACGCAAGGAGAGAACTGACGGCAAACTGTTCCGGCATGATGACTGGTGAAGCCGTATGGAGGACGTGTCTGAGCAGTTGTGTTGCGATGTTGCCGGGTACGATGCGCCTAATGTTGTTGTGTTGGGAGTTTGGTCGTGGAGGGTCTTCAGATCAATCTCACTTTGGCGCAGCATCGTTGGTCGTGTTGTTGGGTTTAACATTGCATCACCTCGCTCAACTACCGTCTTCCTTCCTATTCGCTCAATCTGAGTAAATAGGTTCTTAATAAACTGGTGCGCTTTACCATCAACGATCGCATCACTGCTTACCATCAGGCGGGATTGCGGTCAAGCGCTAGTTTATAATTATTAAAAAAAAAACTAATAAAAAAAATAAAATTGAAAAGCCAAAGCAGGCAAAGGAGAGTAGCGGTGGCCTAGTGGTATTAGCCACAATTTACAAGATGTAGGTCGTGGGTTTAAACCCCATCAAGCGCTTTGCTTTGTACAAATTATTTTTTCACCACTGCTCTCAAAACAGTGAAGGAAAACATCGTGAGGAAACCGGAATATTGTATATGTTGTTGATGGTAAAGCGCACTAGTTTATTAAGAGCCTATTCACTCTAGCCTTGAAGACACTCAAATTGTAGTCCGACGGAAACACCGCCGCCGGCAAATTGTTCCCTCAATGTACGCGGTATAAAAGAAGAAGCGAAACGCTTCGTCCGGATCGTAGTAGTCTTAACAACGTAAGGGTGTAAACTCGCCCGTACGGCGTATCGTCCGATGATGGAACGGAGATGGGGCAATTAAATCATGCAATTCCCTTGCACAGTCACCAGAATGCACCCTATAAGGCTGGCTACTCTCTTTGAACCTTTTTTCATTTGTTCATTTCACCGGTTATTTAAATAGAGGAATGAAATAGTGGACAAGCTTGTTGCATATTTAATAAAATCGGTGTAATAATACAGAACCGCACATACAAATATTTTTAATTTTATCGCTTCGTTTGCATGCATCTGGCGCCCACATGTAATTGAGGTCAATAAATCATTTTCGTGAATATCATTTTGATGTTATAAAACCCCGACTTCCAATTTCCCTATTTGACCAACATGACAAAAGTGGACACAAGCCTCCTTTCAGTGAGAGGCAATGGGCGTGGTAGATTACCACGCAATTCGAAGGCATGTGGCATCACATGCCTTTGAAGTTGTAGCTCTAAAGCTTACTTTTTATAGAAAAAAAAATCTTATAAAATTAATATTATAATATTTTGAAGTTGGTAAAACAATAGTAGTTTATGAAACTATTACATAATGAGGGTTATTATGCACGAGTGTGACTTTTTAATAGTATCACACGAGTGTGTAATACCTATGTAATTATGTACAGTTTCATGCACTACTTTATCTAATCTCATACATTGTATTGAATATATGAAGTCGCACTTTTATTCATTTTCCATGTTAAAAAATCTTGATCATATTTATCGTATAATTTCCTTGACTTAATTGGTAGTAAATTAAGACTGACTGCTGTCGCAGCCTCTAAAATATCGGGCGGCGTCAAATTCTCTTCATTGTCACTTGACATTTTAAGAAATAATAATAATCAATTATGTGTCCAGCGAAACACAACAACGACTTGCAATGCAAAGAAACGTATTTGGCGCCAAAATTCTGCACCCTGCATCACCGCGCACGCGTCAAAGCGCGCGCAGCCACAGATAAAAAATGAAAAAGTGCTGTCTATGGTTTGTAATCGGTAATGAAAAAAAATTTTATTATAACATTATTTTGTTAGAGAAATAATGTTATAATTGCTGTTATAAAAGCAAGTTGCGCTAATAATAAAAGGCATGACACGAGGGAAGTCCCCTGGGCATGACGGCCTGAGCGTTGAACATTTTCAGCATGCGGGGCCACACCTCCCAAGGCTCCTGGGACTGTTATTTACTTTGTGCATTAGGCATTCCTACCTGCCAAATGAGCTGATGAAGACGGTGGTAGTGCCTATAATTAAAAACAAGACCGGAGATAGTTCCGATAAGTGCAACTACCGCCCGATATCGTTAGCTACAACCGCAGCTAAGGTGCTTGATGGTCTTCTTAAGAGACAACTTAAAGAACACCTGAATTTAAATGACGCACAGTTCGGTTTTAGACCTGGACTTTCGACAGAATGTGCGGTTATGTCTCTCAAGCAGACTGTCAGGTATTACACTGACAGGAGCACGCCTGTTTATGCAGCCTTCCTTGATCTCTCCAAGGCTTTTGACCTAGTTAGGTATGATATTCTCTGGCATAAATTGAAGAGCACAGGTGTGCCAGGTGAAATCATCAATATTTTTAAATATTGGTACGGCCATCAGACTAACCGGGTCAAATGGCTTGGAGAACTTTCTGACGAGTACGGGCTGGAGTGCGGAGTGAGGCAAGGGGGGTTGACATCTCCTTCGCTCTTTAGCTTGTATGTAAACGGACTGATTGATGAGCTGAGTGACACTGGAATCGGATGCTCAATTGATGGACATTCTATTAATAGTATCAGTTATGCAGACGATATGGTGTTGCTCAGCCCATCAATAGCCGCGCTCAGGAGGCTGATAGGTGTGTGTGAGGAGTACGCGAGGGTACACGGTCTCCTGGACAATGCCCAGAAAAGCGAGCTCCTGGTTTTCCAAGCCAGGGGTCGAAAACTGGAGGGTGTGGCACCTGTGCTGCTTAATGGTGTCGCGCTTAGAAGAGTCAATGTATTTAAATACCTCGGCCATGTGGTTAACGAGGAATTAAAAGATGACGGGGATATTGAAAGGGAAAGGAGAGCGATGGCGGTCCGCTGTAACATGTTGGCACGCAGATTTGCAAGGTGTAGTCTTGAGGTAAAAATTACTTTGTTTAAAGCATTCTGTCAATCTCTCTACACCTGCAATCTGTGGGTCAACTACACGCAGCGGGCCATCAACGCTCTCCGAGTACAGTTTAATAATGCGTTCAGGGTGCTGGTGGGGCTCCCACGTTACTGTAGTGCGTCTGCGATGTTTGCGTACGCGCACACAGACGGTTTTCACACTGTGCTGCGGCGCCGCATAGCATCGCTGATGTTTCGCACGCGTGGGAGCGCCAACACCATTCTGAACGTGCTCAGCCACAAGCTGGACAGCCCCCTTCTGCGGCACTGGGTACAAGCACAAGTGCGTGTGCCTGGTGCCCCAGAGGGAGGCAAATACCTTAATTAACTCTTTTTATTTTTTTTATTTTATTCATTATTTAATACTAACATAGTTTTTAAGTTGTACACTAACAATATATGGGCATGTTGCCTGAAATAAATAGATTTTATTTTTATTTTATATTATTTTATTTTATTTTTTTTTTATTTATAATTTAATTTTTTAATTTTCTTTCGATATATTATGGGTAAAGTACGTCAATATAAACTCCTTTTTAGTTTTATATTTTTAATTTTTTGATATGAGAGTAGATAAAAATATTTATCTTCTTTTTTCAATTTTGGTATAAATAGATCGTCCATTATTCAATGAGTTAACGTACATACCAAAGGCACAGCATCTTTACATGATATCAAACTATAACGGAAGGGTTTAACTTAAAATAAAATACTCAAAAAATTTATACCAATTTTCCGTTTCGTGTGTTTTATAAATTCAAATCATAACAAACGTGGCACCACACTACATATGTTAATAACTACTCGTTGCACGACACGTTACTTGCCAAAACCACGATAAAAGTCTTCAATAATTCTGTGCGCCTAGTATGGTTTTAAGCTTTCACAGGCGGTATTTTTTCTCATAACTTCCTTACATAAAGAGATAGGATTAAAAACGCCTTTCGATATATTTTTTGTTTTATAAATTATAAACTAGCGCTTGACCGCAATCCTGCCTGATGGTAAGCAGTGACGCAATCGTTGATGGTAAAGCGCACTAGTTAATTAAGAGCCTATTCAAGCCTTGAAGACACCCAAATTGTACTCCGACGGAAACACCGAGGCTGGCAAATTGTCCCAGTCCCTCGATGTACGCGGTATAAAGGAGGAGAGGAAACGCTTCGTCCGGATCGTAGTGGTGTTAACAACGTAAGGGTGAAACTCACCGTACGACGGGTCGTCCGATGGTGGAACGGAGATGGTGGAACGGAGATGGTGGAACGGAGATGGTGGAATCAAATCATGCAATAGGGATGTATCCAAGGTATGAAAATCAAAAAATAATTAGTCCGTCTTATAGAAAATAAAAAAAAATTAAGACCCGTATTTTTTATTTTGTCGAAATTACCAAAAACTACTGAGATATAGCGTATTATGTAAAGTTACGGAGTGGGGGCTAATTACGTCACGACGTGGTATATTTTGTACCACTGCGTGACGTCATGCGACATTTCAAATCAATATATCTTTCTAAGTATTAGAATGAAAGAAAAAATAAAAAATACGTGTTCAATATTTTTTATAAATCTATCTGATGGACATTAAATTATTTTTTAGGATACATCCCAATTCACTCGCACGCTCCCTTTATGTTACACGATGTATAACACTGCGAAACCCCACCCCTAACTACATAATGTATTCAGTCTATTTGTTTGATTATTTATAGTTTTTGCACAGACGTAGTTATAAAGGCGGACATAAAGCATTAAGCATTCTCTGCCAGTCAACCAGTTAATACAATGATAAAAAAAATCCATAATATATGCTTATAATGTACAACGATATTTTTTCTTTATACAAATCCTGAATATACACACTCTGTTCAGAATAATCAACTGAATCGATTCCCATAATTTTTACACCATGTAATTTTTTATCCCAAATATATCTAAAAAATGATGCAGTATGGTTACTGAGTGAACGACAGAGTTCACAGCGGAACATAGTGTCCTAGGGTCGCCGTTGCGCCACGTCGCTGTAGGCGCAAGCGGGCGAGCGGCGCATTGACCATAATTTTTGTAGGGACAACCAGCAGCCTAATCGGCGAACACATTTTTGTCAAAGGATTGTGACAATACTAAACACTGTATTAAACATTTTGCAGTGCATCTATTACAAACTGATTCGTACTCCTGTTTTATTTGAACAAACAGTCTGATTCACGTTAATTCGAACAAATACAACAATGGCGCTCGCTTTAGTGCAACCTCTCTGTATTTCAACTATTTAATCATTGCGTCGAAATTGTGTCTAAACGCTCATAACGGAACAGATGTATGGGCTCACTGACAGTGAGGCGTAACAATACCTATTTGATTTTCTGTAGGCAAAATGCATTTAAATGTCGTAGGCATTAAGTGTCGTAGGCATTTAAGTGCCATAGGCGTTTAAGAATTTACAAATAATGTCCATTGACTCAGACTCGCTAAATTATAACAGCTTCATAGTTTGATCGATATAGCTGTTAAATCTTTATGTACCGACACCTCTCTGCATTTCGAAAAGTACGTTAAGCGATTTATCCCGGCTGCCATTCGTACATATAAGACAGTTATTTAATAGCCCTTAATGCTCGGAGGTATATTGCCTTATTAGTAAGTATATTGACGTGGCTACCTGGAATATGATAAATAATTTAAATTAATGTTCTCTATTTTATTATGTTAGTTAATTTACATATGTATTCTCGTCTCGTCTATGATACTGGCTCGGCCTAGTTTAGACGTTAGGGCGTTGTGACGTAGTTCCTCTAATATATTCGTAGGTTATAATGTATTATATGTATTTATAGGATTGTATAAAGCATGTGTTTTTTTTAACTGAACAGACATCTGCGCTGCCCCTGGCTGCTGTTCAGTTAAAAACACTGTTGTTCCGCCACTTCTTCTTTCTAGTAAAAGCACTATTAAGCGGCGAAGGGTGGGCGTGTTGGGGGATTGCCTTATGTAATATAGATGTTTAAAAAGTACTGATTCTCACCCTAATTTGAATAAATGACTTTTGTTTTATTACGAGCCCCATAGAATCTTTATACAAGTTTCCACTTGGACCACACCCCAGCTTCAGTCAAAGAGACCAACTCAAAGCAACCGGATGCAACCAAAATTCATAATCACAAGATACCGAGAGACGCAATGAAATTCTGCTTACTGTTTAAATATTAACAGGAGGATTACGTCGAAAACTCCCTGTTGTAATGGCATTAGAAACGATTAACTAATGAAAGTGATGAAAATCTATGTATTTGGCAACAATTAGAAGTCCCACGGGAGAAATCTTCATTAAAGATCCAATGACTATCTATTACTCATTTGCAGTCCATTTAGAATTATTTTATTTCTGATTATAAATTTATGCTAAATGAAAATGGTCTTTAGACGCCTTATAATAAAGTTGTGGTTGGCAACAAGTATGTCATGTATTTTCGCTACAATAACTTTGCTATAGCTGCAGTTGTCAGAGGTAACACTGGGGGGTTTTGGCGGGAAAGTCAATCTGACAGTCTCGCTTATTTTTCATTGGACTTTTAAAATTATTTATCTACTCTCATATCAAAAAATTAAAAATATAAAACTATAAAGGAGTTTATATTGACGTACTTTACCCATAATATATCGAAAGAAAATTAAAAAATTAAATTATAACATTATTTCTCTAACAAAATAATGTTATAATAAATTTTTTTTTCATTATCGTACAGATTACAAACCATAGACAGCAATATTTCATTTTTTATATGTAGCTGCGCGCGCTTTGGCGCGTGCGCGGTGATGCAGGGTGCAGAATTTTGGCGCCAAATACGTTTCTTTGTATTGCAAGTCGTTGTTGTGTTTCGCTGGACACATAATTGATTATTATTATTTCTTAAAATTTTAAGTGACAATGAAGAAAATTTGACGCCGCCCGATATTTTAGAGGCTGCGACAGCAGTCAGTCTTAATTTACTACCAATTAAGTCAAGAAAATTATACGATAAATGTTATCAAGATTTTTTAACATGGAAAAAATTAATAAAAGTGCTACTTCATATATTCAATACAATGTATGAGATTAGATAAAGTAGTGTATGAAACTGTACATAATTAGGTATTACACACTCGTGTGATACTATTAAAAAACTCGCTTCGCTCCTTTTTTAAACTCACACTCGTGCATAATATCCCTCATTATGTAACAGTTTCATAAACTACTATTATAGTGCTGTTTACTAAATAAAAGTGCGTGATTTATGTAGTAAAAAGTGCATTCACTAAATAATCCATAAAGAACAGTGAAATATCGCAGCATAGTGGCCACATCATGACTTTGTCTCAAACCTCCATCGTAAGACGGATCACGCGGCAGTCTTTTTCGACATTCAACAATTCATTACGTGACATTGGCTAAATGCACAAACCGTGCGAAGCCATAAAAGAAAAAAAAAGACGTGTGGCACTCGGGGACTGCCGCGGTAAAGCTATTGCATAGCATTTTGTATCAATTTATGCAATTATAATTATTTATTTATTTTATTTATGCAGTATTTCTTTTTCTTTGATATTAATTCAAGTTACACTTTTTGAGCGTGGTGACCGATAAGAAAACAAATTTTTCTTTTATTAAATAAATAAAAAGTTAATATTATTTAAAATATTTTTATTATTTTACAATACATGTGGGTTTTATTACCTTACAGTAGCTGTTGGTTATTCAGGAATATTTATCATTGAAACTATAGGTTTATGATAACTGAAATAAGAAACATAAGTTTGCGACTTAATATCCTCTAAATACCTAGAAAATACCGCGTCAATGGTGGTCCCATGTTTTGTTGTGGACTCTTGTGGATCATTATTCATTTTCAAATTCAATGTTTTTGATAGAAAAGTTGTCAACCGCTCTGATTTTTTATCAGCGAAGTTAATGTTGAAATCGCCAGCCAAGATAAGTGGAAATTTATTACCATTTGTACCAAGTATTTTCGAGCCTTCTTCAGTGTACTCCAGTAAAGTGCGATGAATAAAATGCTCTACCTCGTCCAATTTTGGATTCGGAGAAATGTAAATTGCTACCATAACTATTTGTAGGCCATTTCTAAGTTTGCATAAGCACGCACAAATGTCTCCAACAACTGAGCGCCTAACATTAACATCGCTAACGTGTGCAATATTTATTTCAATATTCGGAGTCATAATATTAGTAATATCATTTTTATTTTGGTAAATAGCTACCCCACCTTTTGAAACAGTATCTCGTTTGAACTGAACAATACAATTAAAATTAGGTATTTCAATTGGATTATCATGCGTCATGCAAGTTTCGGTAAGAAGTAACACATTTGTTTGTCTCGTAACTGAATCTTGTAAATCGTATTTATGACTATTTAGACTTTGGCAGTTGAAAGTCATTATTGAAATGCCATTTCTGTTACTAATGAAATCTAATACACTTTGAGCAATCGTCTGAACACTATTTAAAGACAGTCTTTTGAATTCTTGCAACAATTGAAAAAATGGCCGCGTGAGCACTTTTTACTCTATAAAATCACGCGCTTTTATTTAGTAAACAACACTATAAATAATTTAAAAGTCCAATGAAAAATTAGCGTGACATTCATCTTAGCTTTCCCGTTAAAAAAAAAGCTATTTTATAAAAACACTACTAAATTAATTTGAATAAAAGTACTTAATAATTAATTATATGAAAAGTTTTTAAGGTAGCCATGACAACGTCGGTGACGTCTATGACATATCTCTATAGAAGACCTATTTCAGAGAGAAAATTAATCGCAAGTTTAGCACATCGCGACTATCAGTAACATGGCAAGTGTGTAGAACTGAGTTCGCGCCCTGCAATATGCATGCTCTTTTTGAAAATCTATAAATTGTTATCAAAAGATGTAGTCGCACACACACAAACATACCGTGCCGAAGACTGCCGAACTGAAACGACGTTAGACGATGGGGAGCGTGAGGTTTTTTCGTTACGGAATTTCTGGATTCGGTCCCCGCGCTCAAGGCCCGCGATAGAAGCTATGCAATAGCTTAAAAAGAAAGAAAGAGAGGTTATACTGTGAAAGAACTGGGGCTCTACTACAATCTGTTAAAATCATCATTAGACCTTTGTGAAAAGAGGATAGCTATTCATATCCTGTATAGCTTCATCTTTGTGTCTGTCACACTGGAGCCATGATGGTTTTTGCATGTCATAGTAACCCTCCTGTACGTATTTGCATAATATCATTTGTCACAGTTTCTATGGACACTCAAGTTTGACACAACCTTCCGCTCAGCGCAGAGCAGGAATGGTCATTTGATAATATCTCACAAAAAAAGGGCAACCAATGCGGGTACGTCAGGTGTGATATGTTGATCACTATATTATTACCTATACCTATATAAGTATATCCTATTAAAATAAAACATATACATACCTATCTTGAAGTTTGACGGCTATAATTAATTTCACTATCAGTAGCAATTGGTTTCAACAACATTCATTGCGTCAATTAGGTCATTGGGCAGACACTTTTTTTCGAATATTTGGAGCATTGGATTCGCAACATTCTTTAAAATGATTAGATTTTTTTTTTTTGTAATTATAAACTAGCGCTTGACCGCAATCCTGCCTGATGATAAACAATGATGCGATCATTGATGGTAAAGCGCGTTAGTTTATTAAGAGCCTGTTCACTCAGAAAAACTGAGCGAATAGGAAGGAAGACGGCAGTTGAGCAAGGTGATGCAATGTTAAACCCATCAACACGACCAACGATGCTGCGCGAAAGGAAGATTGATCTGAAGACCTCCACGACCAAACTCCCAACACAACAACATTAGGCGCATCGTACCCGGCACACATCGCAACACAACTGCTCAGACCCGTCCTTCGTACGGCTTCACCAGACATCATGCCGGAACACGACAAATCGCTTGGCAATCGCACCGAGAACTGATAGAGAATTGATAGTAATAGTGTGTTATGCACTAAGGGTGCAGGTGTGGCTGTTGTGTATGTAAGTTTCAATGTTTGTAACGTCACCCGCGATACAGGAGTAAATTCCTAGTGTAGTACCCAGGTCTGAAAAAAATGTAGTCCGATAAATTCAGTTTTTCAATTTATTATTAATTAAGAATTTTAGCCAGAATTGGCAGGTTAGGGTAGCTTGACCTACTGTCGTCCGTACCATAAGAACAAATCACGGACTCTCTTTTTTCTTACCGAGTTCTTTTTCTTTTTTCTTATGGTAAATTTCAAATAACATTAGAAAAATTCAATTTCGCAGACACGGTACAACTGCGCATTTACCTTAAGTATATTTATTTATATTTTACATTTTCTTTTGTATTTCCGTATCAATGCCAATGTCGCTGCGATATTTATTTTTAAAAGTTGGAATCTCTGGAAGAATAAAATGCGTTGCGACGACCTCAAAGTTAAAAGGGAAAAGAACGGAGATTGGCTGATTTTTTTGACGAGCTTGTTTATTTTTTTGTAGTGTTGTTTTTCCTGTTTGTAACTTTCTGTGCGATTCCAAATAATTACTTTTACTATATTTCTTAATATAGATCGTGCCGATAAGAGACAAGAACTAAACAACATTTTTTTATTACAATAAGTCTAAAAAATATTAGAATATTTGTGGTCATTTGCTCTCAAATCTCAATTTTTTATCAAGGTGTTGTGTGTTTTGGCATGCCACAATAGCAGCGGTAAGAGAAGCCCCTCTTTGAGAAGTGATCAGAGAGGCGCCACGGCGCCCTCACCTTCTGCCTGACGCAGGTCCTCACCGGACACGGCTGTTTAGTCAGAGTCCGGTTCCGCATAAGGTGGGAGGAAACGCTAGGTTGTCACCACTGTGGAAATCGCCCTGAGGACACGGTGGAGCATACGTTGGAGGTCTGCCCGGCTTAGGTAGAGCACCGCCGTTTCCTCGTTGCGGCGATCTCTTGCGTCCGTCCCTGGTCCAGACCATGGTCCGGAGCGAGAGTGCATGGCAGGCCGTCACCTCCTTCTGTGAAGCAGTGATGCTGGCAAAGGAGGAGGCAGAGAGCGTGAGGGAGCGGAAACCGCAGGAGAAGTCGGAAGACAACATCGTACTCTCGGCCACCGTAGACTCGGGCTTGTGGACGGTGAGCAGTGGTCACCTCGCCGCCCAGTAAGGACCAGGCACGGGTGACGGCCCGTTGTGTTTCACGCGCATCTCAAAGAGATGTCAGCATATCGTGACGGGGTCCACGAAGACCGATGCCTCCTGGGTTGGGGTTGCGGGTTGGTTTAAAAAGAAACCGTGACCCAAGTGAAGAAACACGGGTGGATTTTAGTCAGCTAAGTCTACACGCCCTTTTTTTTTTTCATCAAACACATACTTGAGGGGTATCTATGAATAGGTCTTCAAAAAAGATATCGAGGTTTCTAAAATATTTTTTTTCTAAACCGAATAGTTTGCGTGACAGACGCTTCCAAAGTGGAAAAAAGTTGCCCCCCCCCCCCCCCCTCTAACTTCTAAAATAAGAAAATTAAAAATCTATTTTGAACGAGATATAGTAAGTAGGTAGTTTCTTTTTTAATAGGTACCTCGTAAATCGTAAACCGCTTCTTACCGCGTGATCTTTCATACAAATAACAATTTTATACACATAAATCAATGGTAAGGAACCCTTTGTGCATGAGTCCGATACGCACTTGACCGGTTTTTTTTTTCTTTCTATTTCAGTACGAAAATTATACCTAGGTATACGATAAATTTTAACTTAACATAACAAATATATAATGTTCCACTCCTGGGACACAAGCCTTCTCTCGGTAAGAGGAGATGGGCTTAGTCCTCTCAAATTAGTCAGCACCTAGCATCATCATTATAGCCGAAAGACGTCCACTGCTAGACATAGGCCTCACCCAAGGTTCTCCACGATGACTGGTTCTGTGCCTCCCGCAACCAGCGGTTTCCCGCGACCTTCACCAGGTCGTCGGTCCACCTTGTCGGGGGCCTACCCACGCTACATCTTCCGGTGCGTGGTCGCCACTCGAGAACCCGTCGGCCCCATCGGGCATCGATCCTACGGGCAATGTGTCCAGCCCACTGCCACTTTAGTGTTGCAATTCTTCGGTCTATGTCTTGTATCCTCGTTCTTCTGCGGATCTCCTCATTCCTGATTCGATCGCGCATTGAAACCTCAAGCATAGCCCTCTCCATTGCCCTTTGAGTGACTTTGAGCCTTCTTATAAGGCCCATTGTTGCCTGGCATAAGTTGACATGTTGTATCTTAATTTGACATCTTATATTAATCTTATGTCCTTTTTAAAGTGAAATAGAAAGCACACTGGAAAACTGCACTTGGTTAGAATATATGGAACTAATTATACACATAATGCGCGATCTGATTACTTTTTTAAAAACAGACGAAAATTTTCTACGCTAACGCGAATCTAGAATCTATACCTACAGTTTGTGCACAGCAGAATAATTGGGTAACAAATAATCAGTAGCAAAGGGCTTCATTTTGACAGTTCAACAACATGTATTAAAAAAAAAGTGGGCGTGTACTAGTGTACACACGTAAGAAGTGAAACTTCTTAGAAAAAGATGGCTAAGAAGTTTCACTTCAATAAAATAACATTAATAAAGATTAAAACTTAGCGTCCCCAATAGGGGAACGGTCCACGACTAAATACAACAGCAAATTTAAAACTAAACTAACCTAAAGATACAGCCTGTATGTCCCAACAATTGCACGCGCCAGCACCAGGTGAGTCAGTGTGGAATGCGAAATGCGGGATGCGGGATGCGGAATCCCCCGGGGCCAGAATGTTGGGCTCTTCCTCCCGATTCCGAAGAGTCCAAACTCGGCTAGTCTAGGACCGCCGGATCCCGAGATAGGAAGCGGGGGGGTGAGGTGGCCTGAGGAGCAAGTGGGGGGAGGGGTAAGGGAGTGTAGAGGAGAGGGGTGGGGAGGCTAGGTTGAGTCTAGGGGGAAGGGGGAGGGGGGGGTGATGGGGGATTGTCTAAGTGTTGGGAGGATCCTGTCCGCCTGGGGTCACAACAGGAGGGGAGTGGGAGGGGACAGGACACTGGAATCTCGGAATGTATGTGCTATATGGGTATTGGGGGTCAAGTACTATGGGGTCAAAATGGGGGTCTAGGGGTCCTATCTGAATATAGGTTCCGGCTGGGAGGGGGGGTTCGTAAGAGGGGAAGGGGGGTTCGTAAGGGAGAAAGGGGGTTTCGTAAGGGGGGGGGGGGGGGGAAATTTGTCAGAATTTTGAAATTCCCAGCCGTTTCCGAGATATCCGGGATTTTAGGTAGGGATATGGGAAAGGACTTCGAGGTGGGTAAATATAGTGAAAAATTTAATAAAAAGATGGCGCGTAACGGAAAAATGTGACGGTAAATTTTTTTCCAACGCCGATAAAGAAGTTTCACTTCAAAAACTTTAAATTTATAAATGAATGTATTAACAATATCTTTCAAAATAACGCAAATGGGTGCTAATTAAAATTGTACCCTGTATACACACATCAAAGCATAACAGCTACCCACACATCAATAACAATGTCGGATATCCGATGGCTTGTAATTACTGACAGATATCCCAGGTAACCGGCTTGTGTCAGATCTTAATTAATGGCCCGCTAATAACTACGCTAAATGCAACTCCAAGCATTTGCACGGATTAGACTAATTATTGTAGGATACGTGGTTTCAAAATCTGAATCCGGGCCTCGGAAAACACGTTAAATTTGTAGATCTTTAGCAGTCGTCACGGATCGTTTTCTTCTTCTGCCTATAGATGTCCACTGCTGGGCAAAGGCCTCCCCCAAGGCTTTCATAGCGTTTGGGGGTTTGCCATAATCCCCACGCCTGGTAAGCAGCTTGGAGGTCGCAGTAATTTGATATTTCACAAGAGAAGCGCTGCTGCCTGCTTCCAGATATCCAGTTACGGATCGTCAGATGGCCGAAAGCCTGACCACCAATTTTAACAATGGGTATCGTATTACCCAGCTGGATTGTGAAGGTAAGGTAGGCAGTCATCATCATCATAATCAACCTTTTTATCGTCCCACTGCTGGGCACAGGTCTCCTCTCATACAGAGAAGGATTGAGCGTAATAACCACGCTTGCTCAATGCGGGTTGGCGATTTCAGACTTAGGCCCCCTTATTCATAAACGCTGCTTAAAGTTAACTATTGATTAGCGATTCTTTAACCATTCAATTTTGACCTTTTAACGTCACTTAACTTAAATCATCCTTTATGAATATACACCACAGTGTTTAAGGGGTTTATTCATAAACGAAGATTAAAGTTAAGTGACGTGCAAACGTCTAAAATGTATGGTTAAAGAATCGCTAATCACTAGTTAACTTTAAACATCTTTTATGAATAAGGGGGATAAAGTCCAGGTTTCCTCAAGATGTTTTCCTTCACCTTCAGTCAATGGTGTCCAAGATATATTTTGAAAAATACATATAACTTTAGAAAAGTTACATTGGTACTTGCCTGACCTGGAATCGAACCCGCGCACTCATACTTGAGAGGCTGGTGTTTTAACCACTAGGCCACCACAACTTCAGTCAGACGAGGTAAGCAGTCGCTATATCTATAACCTGAAACCCACCCGTGTTCCTTCACTTGCCTGTGCGCCAGGGTCACGGTTTCTGTTTTGACCAACCGCGGGAATCCAACCCGCGACGTGCAGTGCAGCAGTCGATCGCTCAGCCACTGCACCAACCGTGTTGTTTCATATTATAATATTCTCGTTAATTCCTGAATAAACACAATTTACCTAACAAATTTATTATTTCCTATATACACAGTCTAATTTCACATAGAATTACCAAAGTGATGCACAGCGCACATGCTAACCGCTGCACGACAGCACCAACCTGCGGTCTGCCGCTAAATGTCAGCGAAATTAACGTCTCACTTGAGATTGGCGCAGCGCTGCATCAAGCGCTTCATATTGCTATCATAATTCACATACACGGTAAGCATGATGCTGTGTGGTGAAAAATGTAGCGCTTTTACTCTGTATGTTTTCAAGTTGTGAATGCGTTCGAAAAGAAAGTTGTTCTATGTTTGAATAATATGTTTTGAATTTGAATAATGCACTCGAGAACAAAAAGGTTTTATGGAAGTGCAGTTTTGTTCTATTTTTTGAATTTAGAAAAAATATGACTTCATTTTTGTGTTTGTTTTTTTTAAAGAGTAGTGTATATTAAATTTCAATTCCGTTCCATAAACGAATGAAAGTACAAATAACTGCATTCTTTAACAAATTTTAAACATTTTAACTTCTTACTACTACACAATACAGCTGAAACCACCGACCGATACATTTTCCCCTACCCTCAGCAGGAAACATCTTTAACAAACGGCCCAGCGAATTCCCGCTAATTCCCGTGGTCAACGCTTAACGCAAAACGCTAAAGTAATTTACGTTTACAAATGAAACTTTTAGCGTGGTCGTAAATTTTAAAAAGAGGGTCTCATAAAAAAACATGTCGCTATCTCAGTAACTGCGGGACTTCTTAACGTTATCTTGTTAAGATTAAATATTGTGATGCTTAGGGAAAGTAATGAAATGTCCCTTAAACATACCTACTAAGTGCAAAGTGGGGCAAAAGTAAAGCCATTAAATGTATGAGCCATAATTTTTGCTAATGGCATTATAATGTCATTTTGATTTGACATATATGTTGCAGACAGTTATAGAATTAGTTGACAATGCAATGTGGCAATACGTACAGTCACTAAGCTCAATGATGTAGTTATCTCCCGTTTTGGCAATTTAAAAAAGCGCCTAATTTCTTTCTTTGAGATTTTTTCGTCACATGTTTACATTAACACACCTACCTTAAAAGTCAATATTTAAGAATAAAACACCAATTTGGTGGATTTTTTCGCAAGCAACTATTCAAAATGCCGTAAAACGAGCATAAATGTGCAACAACTCAGGAGGTGGGCGGTTAATCGAAATATTTCTATTACCAACACCTTTAAATATTTTTTCTTGTAAACGGAGCCCATACTTTTGTCCCACTACTAGAAAAATCGTTTAACTTCACAAAGTTTTTAGACTTCTGAGCTTTTTCGCCAGTAACCATAGACCAGAGAGGTAATTTTCGTAATTTTATCAGTATGACCGCAGTCTCAATCCAAAAAAAAAAATCTCTATTTTCTCTATGTTTTTGACATTATTTTGTTTATGGCCGAGACTCGACTGCGACTAGATTTTGGGGGGTTTTGGCGGGAAAGTCAAGCTGAGTGTGACGCTCATTTTTCATCGGACTTTTAAAATTATTTATAGTGTTGTTTACTAAATAAAAGTGCGTGATTTATGTAGTAAAAAGTGCATTCAGTAAATAATTCATAAAGAACAGTGAAATATCGCAGCATAGCGGCCACATCAAGACTTTGTCTCAAACCTCCATCGTAAGACGTATCACGCCGTCTTTTTCGACATGAACAATTCATTACGTGACATTGGCTAAATGCACAAACCGTGCGAAGCCATAAAAGAAAGAAAGAAAGAAGAAAGACTAGATTTTGAACATTTTAAAATAGGAGAACTTGCCTTCTCATCTATCGGCCCGTGCTGCTGTTATTATCTACTCAGATACATGCCTCATTACGAGCAAAGACAAGTAAACTATGTGACAGTGATTATAAATTTTCTATTCTTATTTTATAATTATAAGCTGGTACATGATCGCAATCCCGCCTGATAGTAAGCAGTGATGAAATCATTGATGATAAAGCGCGCTAGTGTATTAAGAGCCTATTGACTCAATAAAAATACTGAGTAAAGAGGAAAGAAGACTGCAGTTGAGTCATGTGATACAATGACTGCACGGTTAGCGCAGTGGTTAAGCTATTGACTGCTGCGCTGCCTGTCGCGGGATCGATTCCCGCACGAAACAAATTTTTGTATGACCTACAAGTAGTTGTTCCGGGTCTGGATGTTTGTGTATGTGAATTTATAATGTTTGTAAACGCGGGGCAACGTTTAAAAAAAAAAAACCAACAACAAGAAACAATGCTGCGCCAAAGGGAGTTTCATCTGGAGACCCTCCACGACCAAACTCCCGACACAACAACATTTGGCGCATCGTACCTGGCACTTACCGCGACGTAACTGCTCAGACCCATCATCCATACGGCTTCACCAGACATCATACGGGAACACGACGAATCGCTTGGCGGCAAGACTTTGTCTGGTAGGTGGTAACTTCTGCTGGCAGCCGATGTTATGGCCTACCACCGAGGAACGAAGTTCTTACATTTAAATAGACATTCGCTCCATGTAAAATAATGATATTCAGCCGTGTCAAGGTCCCTAGTCTGCTATTACAATAGTGTCAGAATCGTCGATCAGTGATGTCATAATGATCGATTTTGACAAATTTCCTAATCTACGTCAATATCACGTTCCAATGGTCAATCACTAACATTCCACTCCTTATTAATAAATGTTCAAATAGTTTTTAGATCATTATTTCTACTAAAGAGTTTTATAATAAATACAATACGGCAATGTCATTCTAACACCATTTCATTAGGAGACGACTAATGGATAATTGGTGGATCATTATGAATTTTGCAGATTACTAACTTTTAGCACAATGACAATGGAATCTTATTGAAATGACAAATTTATAAAAAATATCTGACTTGGATTTTTCCGGAAGCCGACCCTAAAAAGGTTGGCAGAAGACATGTCTTTGCTTATTTTAAAATGCATTTTTTTATATATATTAATTATAAACTAGTGCTTGACCGCAATTCCGCCTGATGGTAAGCAGTGAGGCAATCGTTGATGGTAAATCGCACTAGTTTATTAAGAGTCTATTCACTCTAGCCTTGAAGATACTTAAATTGTAGTCCGACGGAAACACCGCCGCTGGCAATTTGTTCCAGTCCCTCGATATACGCGGTGTAAAAGAGGAGGCGAAACGCTTCGTCCGAATCGTAGTGGTGTTAACAACGTAAGGGTGAAAACTCGCCGTGCGACGGGTCGTCCGATGGGGGAACTAAATCATGCAATTCCTTCGCACGCTCATCACAATGAATCCTATAAAACACCGAAAGGCTACTCTACGCCTGTGCTCTAGACGGGTGTCGCCAATTAGCCTCTTCGCACGCCTCTCCACCGAATACAAAGTTGTAGTGTTATGTAATTTATCATTCATTATAATTATATCATTCATTTCTGCAGGTCATAATACGCATTACAGTATTATGAGGCGCTGTTCTGGTAACATTTTACTACACCAAGACTCATTATTCAGCTAATGGCACGGTGCTCAACTTCAAGCCTAAGTTTCGGCGACTTAGTGATATCTTAGCGTAAGAGGCTGTACGTATGCTGTGCTGTATTAATTTTTCCTACTCAACTCGACACTATAATTTATTATTTCTTCTTTCTTTTCTTTAGAGTGAATACTACTTCAACTCTTCAATGGCCTCTGTGGTTAGATACCACAATTTTGCCAATAACACGTGTAACAAATTATAGAAATTCTTAAAAAAAAAATATTTCACAATAATGGCGGATATCGCCAATGTCAGTTGAAAAAACGGCCGCGTGAGCCGACTACTAGGAGATTTGATGCAAAGTCATCATGTGGTCACTATGCTGCGATATTTCAATGTTCTTTATGAATTATTCACTGAATGCACTTTTTACTACATAAATCACGCGTTTTTATTTAGTAAACGACAGGACATCTTAGCCTTAACGTTTATCTTAATATTACTTATATTTACATTCTTACAATAATATTTTCAATGTTATGACAGTTTTTGACAACGCTGTTGATTATGTCTCTAATGACAAACTTTATCTTCTAAATTCAGCATAGGTACAGCTTCTTACGCTAAGGTATCATTAAGTCGCCGAAACTTAGGCTTGAAGTTGAGGGCCGTGTCTGTAAGCCGATTATTGAGTCTTGGTGTAGTAAAATGTTATCAGAACAGCCCCTCATAATACTGTAATGCGTTTTATGACCTGCAGAAATGAATGATATATAATTATGAATATAAATACATAAGTGTAAGAATATTAATGTAAATAACATAACACTACAAAGTGGCCAGGTGACATTTTGGAGCACCCGCCCAAATGAGGCTGCAGTACTCCCCACACGAACAGACCTTTGCTTTGTACAGCATTAGAAACTGCTCTTTTGTCTTCCCATACTTATACCCCCTTAATATACAGCCATCATCAAAACAATACGGTAATTACGTAACACACTATCAGCAGCAATGGGTTTCGTTTTGACAGTTAAACAACATTCATTGCGTTATTTAGATTGTTGAGCAGACACATTTCCGAACGTAGGGAGCAATGGAATAGCAATAAACGTCAAAATGATTCCAACTGATAGTAATAAGTTGTTACGCAATGAGGGGGCAGGAGTCACTGCAACTCATGATCAGTTCTATAGAACTTTTTACTTTGTTCATTCGAATGTTTGGACTTTTCTATAATAATAAGAATTTATTTATGTCACGTTGGCTAGAATGTTCACATCATATTCACATCACGTCAATGTCATATGCTCAACATAACTTTCTACTTATCCCCATTCTTAGTACAAGCGTTCGGTTTTATTGTAACAGCATGGGTTTTCTTCCCGTCGGCATCCGGCAAGGGTAACAAATTCGATAGAAAGTATCGAATTGATTTTGTGTAACAGCTGGTGGTTGATATTATACGGGTAATATCTCTAAAGTACATAAATTCTATAAAAAAAAAATTCTATGCGGGTGTTTTTGAAGTGAAACCTCTTTACTGACTTTCGGCAAATGTACGAAAATGAACCGCCGCGCCGCCCGTACGTCGGGTACGTTGCATCGTGTATTCTCGGCACTGAATCGTGCGTACTCGGCTCCAGCAGTCTTTTGTTCTTTCTTTTCTTTATAGTGAATACTACTTCAACTCTTCAATGGCCTTTGTGGTTAGATACCACAATTTTGCCAATAACACGACAGTTGAAAAAACGGCCGCGTGAGCCGACTACTAGGAGATTTGATGCAAAGCCATGATGTGGCCACTATGCTGCGATATTTCAATGTTCTTTATGAATTATTCACTGAATGCACTTTTTACTACATAAATCACGCGCTTTTATTTAGTAAACGAGACTATAAATAATTTTAAAAGTCCAATGAAAAATGCGCGTGACACTCATCTTAGCTTTCCTGTCAAAACTTCAGGCTCCAGCAGTCATCAGGGGGCTTACTATAACGTGTTCAAGCCACCATTATTTCAGTGTCAGACAAAGAAAGAGCTATACAGGATGAATAGCGCTATCCCTTTTTCACAACGGAACCATGATGGTTTTAACACTTCATAGTAAGGCTCCAGCACTAATCGTATAAACGTCATTATCACTCACTTTATATGGTATACACAATAAAGTGTATTCTATTCTAAATTTGAAAAGACAGTACGAGTAGTGCTGTCCCTTTTACACAACGGTATCATGTTTTTAAAACGTCAGGTTCCAAGTTACAATGTTCACAAGACAGAGTGGACAGGTCTCTCCTAAGTGAAAAAGAGTGGGTAGTAATCTATCACTATCGTTGGCCTGCGACTTCGTCCGCGCTTTTTTTATCAGAAAAGAAAAAGGGGTTTAAAGGAAAAGGCGGATAACCAGTTTCGCATTTATAATATAGTAGACTAGCTTTCTGCCCGCGGCTTCGCCCGCGTTTTTTTTTTCCATTCACTCAGAAAAACTGAGCGAATAGGAAGGAACACGGCAGTTGAGCGAGGTGATGCACTGTTAAACCCAACAACACGACCAACGATGCTGCGCCAAAGGGAGATTGATCTGAAGACCCTCCACGACCAAACTCCCAACACGACAAATCGCTTGGTGGCAAGGCTTTGTCTGGAGTTCGGTTATATCGCGTTTCCAAGATAACTCTTCAAAAGTCCGGAATCAAAACTATCCATTGTTATTTCTCAAGGTCAACTCTATCTTTGTAACAAATTTCAATAAAATTAGTTCAGTGGTTTAGACGTGAAAGCGTAACAGACAGACAGAATTACTAACTCATTATCAGAAGCAATGCGTTCAACAGCATTCATTGCGTTATTTACGTTATTGAACAGATACATTCTCGAACAGAGGGAGCAATGGAATAGCAATAAGCTTCAAAATGATTCCAACTGACAGGAATGGTGTTTTACTCAATTAAGTTGCTGGTTATATTAGCTTCGACCCCCCCTACCTCGAATAGTATACCTTATCACTAAAGCATTAAGGCTCAAGCTTGATTGGGAAAATTTGTAAGTAAAAAGGAAAGAGGAAAGTTGCTTGAACTGCTGCCGTTCGTACGTGAACCCGTTGGTCCCGGCTGCCATTCGCAGATCTTTGACTTTTCGTCGTTTCGTGTCGTCAGAAGTCCGAAAGACTGACCACCAGCCTTACCCAGGGGTATCGAATTACCCAGTAACTGGTAAAATACTGATATTCAGCTAAATTCGGTAAGACTAGTAGCCGACCCCAACAGAGTTGAGAAAATGCTATAAACATGATAATCATCATTTCGGCCGAATGACGTCCACTGCTGGACATTGGTCTCCCCTAAGAATCTCCACGACGACCGGTCCTGCGCCTCCCGCATCCAGCTGTTTCCCGCAACCTTCACCAGATCGTAGGTCCAACTTGTCGGAGGCCTACCCACGCTGCATCTTCAGGTGCGTGGTCGCCACTCGAGAACCCGTCGGCCCCATCGGGCATCGGTCCTACGGGCAATGTGCCCGTCCCACTACCACTTTAGTGTTGCAATTCTTCAGGCTATGTCGGTTAATCTCGTTCTTCTGCGGACCTCCTCATTCCTGATTTGATCACGCAGTGAAACTCCAAGCATAGCCCTCTCCATTGCACTTTGAGTGACCTTGAGCCTTCTTATAAGGCCCATTGTTAGCGATCACGATAATGACCTTCAGATATATACTACCGTCGTGCCACTCAAACAGTGAGACACTTTATCGACTCTAACCCCTTCTACGTATGTAATCAACACTCTATAATAGTTAGAATGTTTTCAGACCAGCATTCCCGTTCAAGTTTAGTCACAATCTTATGCTGCGATATTATGCTATGATCGTGTGAGCACGATCTACTTGCTGTAAAGCATCTATTTGTTGGGTTAGTCGTTTATTGACTTGATAGTGCTATGGCTGTTGAGAGTATGTCATGCTCACTCAAATGTCTCGCTGGTGGTGGCGTGTGTGTTGGGTCATTAGGTTCCCTTCAATATGGTTGAGCTGAATGATGCTGATCCATACGTCATGTTCGTGAACGGACGCCGTCAGAGGGGACTGGTCATCTCTTAGCTGCTACGGCGTATTTTAAATTCTGAATTGTTGTTTTTTTTTTTCCATAATGGACGCTCTCAGCGTACAATATATTTCTGCATCGTTCTCACACGATTGATTTCAAAATGAATGATGTAATCAAATATTTGTATCAATAGCTTGATAATTTAAAAGAGTGTCCATGGAGTTTCTTGCCCGTTCTTCTCCATAGGTACCTACTCTTTGGAATGGGCGACTAGCTTCACCTTACTGACTGACCGACCTTCTGACAATTCAAAAGTGCCTGTAACTGGTTTATTTGAAATAAATACTTTGATTTTGATTTTATCTCGATAAATTATAATCAATATCGAAAACTTTTCCATAATGTAGGTACTTTAAGAGTATTTTTGACGAATTGAGGCTGAGATCAGTAATAGGGATGTTTCCTGGGTAGAAAAAAAATTATTCTATTTATCAATCCAACATTTTTCTGTAATCTGAATGACGGACTCGTTCAGATTACAGAAAACTATTGGAACGATCGTGTCACTGCTTACCATCAGGCGGGATTGCGGTCAAGCGCTAGTTTATAATTATTTAAAAAAAAGGATACGTATATTTTGTTTTATCAAAACAATAAAAATTGACAAATATAAAAGGCATCAAAGATCAGGAGTGGTGGCTGGTGACGTCACTGGTTGCTAAAAAGTGTAGCAAGCAGTGACGTCACACGAGTTTTCAACTCACTGTATCTTCTTCATTTTTTGTTTATATGAAAAAAGAAAAAATACGTGTCTAGTTTTTTTTTGGAAATCTGACTGGCGGACTAATTAGTTTTTTTTTAGTCTACTGCCCTATTAATGGCAGGGATCACAGAGAGGTCCTTTTCGCGCCCTGCTGCCTGCACCCAGCGCCGGAACAAAAGGCTTATGCATGTAAGGAAACAAAAGACGGCGCAGAACGTCTTAACACAACTATGTACCTACACATTGAGCTAGACACGCATTTTAAAGTGATTGCATGTACTTCGTTCCTTGAGGAAGAGATCCGAATCCAAGACTAAAGGACTTCGATAGAAGACCTGCACTTTGCACGATACACTATTATTTATTTTATTTATATACTTTTTGTACACCAACAACTTACATCGATCAAAATATTATATTCAACACAACAAAACATACACTGGGCGGCCTTATTGCCAATGTAATCTCTTCCAGGTAACCAATGAATGGAGAGAGATTCTCCATAACCATAAACGGCACTGTGGTTGGTGTAAATATTATAAATACATACTAAGATTACCAAACATCAAGCGCATAATATGAACAATACAAAAACCGGCCAAGAAGTGTCGGGACAAGCTCAGTGTAGGATTCCGGAGTTTCCCGAAACTACGTTACAATAAGTGTCCCCACTGCAGAGTTAAAAAACTTTTTATAAAAAAATAGAAACCGACTTCAAAAAAACACTTAAAAGGAAAAAATAATTTTACTTTTGTCATAGCTCTAGAAGTCGATGGCGAGCTAAACAACAGAAACCTCGAGATACAAAAACCCTTTACTATAATTATATTTTTTACTTTAATTAATTATATTATTTTATTGAACCTCAATGGTAGATAAAGTTAAATTGTATATATTACACTGCATAGCCAACTATATGGTCTTTTCCGATAGTTTCTCCCAGGAAGAACCATAAGACTATTTCCAACCCGACCAGGAAGAAAAGCCAGGCTTGGCTTAACCTCACCGTTAAGTAAATGTAGCATTTATTTTTGAAGAATTCCTTAGCCAAAGCTAAAAGTTTCTTCATTTCAGAAGGGCCTTTTGGCGCCATTTCTACGGTATAAAATCCTTTTAGAAATTTATTACAACATTATAAATACAATATGCTAAAATAGATACACATATCCATATCCCAAATCAAACATACATAAATAAATACATAGATACTGTACTATCACTATCAGCCTCTCAAGTATGAGTGTTCGATTCCAGGTCAGGCAAGTCCCATATAACTTTTCTAAGTTATAGGTATTTTCTAAGTATATCATGGACACCAATGACTGATTACAAGGTGAAGGACAACATCTTGAGGAAACCTGGACTTTGGTGTCAATGTCTGATGGTGTCAATGTCTTTTGCACACGATTATCATGGCACACGAGGTTGTTGATATGTGGAATATGAACTCGGCTGTCATTGTACCGATGGTTGTATCGGTCAATGATCTGATAACCGAAAGCCTCGATCAACATCTATCGAGGCTCTCGTTGGGCGGTTGCATCAAGGGCCTGATTCAAGAGGCAGTAAGTACCTACTCCTCGATATGGCCCGCATCGTGAGGAGGTTCCTGTATCCTGTATCTAATGATCAACTACTGGTTTATGGAGTCTCCTAACACAGGCTTTCATTTCATTTTATACCTCATTTCTCACCTCCGAAACCAAGACATAGGTATAACGTAAAACCTAAATATAACTAAGGAAAGCTTTTGCCGTGACGTGGCGGCCATTTTCCCTAGGATAATAAACCACACTTCCCCGCCACCTGTACAAGCAAGGCATTATTAATCTTCTTTGCTAAGTCGACTAAAAAATGACAGTTTAAAGTTGAAAGGAGTTTTCTTTCTGCATAATGATTGGACGGATATTGCTGACGTAGGTAGTTTAAGAACTATGTAAGAAAATAGCTTTTAAAATACCAGTGTGCTGTGTTTCTGTAATGTGGTAACTATGTATAACATTATTAGTTAGAATAGAATATAATATGTACACAAATATTATGAACACGGTTGTGTTACAAAACAGAGAGACTTTACAAAGGAAACAACCGAAACTCGTCTCCGAATCATTGTCCACATGAGTTGCTTTATAAGCTTTTCGAGAGTGCGCGTCAGACCGTCACCTCCTTCTGCGAAGCAGTGATGCTGGCAAAGGAGGAGGCGGAGCGCGTGAGGCAGCGGGAATCCCAGCGCCCTCACGCCACTAGCCGCCGCAGGAGACGCCCTGGTCGGGAGACGACATCGAACTCCCAGCCACCGTAGGCACTGGCTTGCGGGCGGTGAGCAGTGGGCAGCTCACCGCCTGGTAAGAACCAAGCCCGAGTCAACGGTGCGTTGTGGTTCACGCGCGCCTCAAAGAGATGTCAGCACATCGTGACGGGATCCAGGAATACAGATGCCTCCTGGGACAGGGTTGCGGGTTGGTTAAAAAAGAAACCGTGGGTCTAACGCACAGGCAAGTGAAGAAACACGGGTGGGTTTTAGTTAGTACAATTCTGATACGTCCTTCCGCTCCGCCCAGAGCGGGAGAAGTCATTTGATCATTTCCCATCCCAAACAATAATTCCCTCTATCAATAATAAATGGTGTGTACTAACAAAAAATGTTTATATGTTATTCTAAATAAAACAATTTATTATTGACGTGTGTATATTTATTAATTTACACATTTAATTACATTTTTAAAATTTGTATACAAATACAAAAAAAAAATGTTATCCATCGATGTCGGGAGCAAGGTCCGAGCAACCGGTGCTTAGGACTCCAGAGACAAGAACCTCCTCACGAAGCGAGTCCTATCTAGGATTACTACCTACTAAGTTTTTGTCAAAAATGTCGAAGATCTTCCACATTCTTCCAATGAAAAACAGCAATCAATTTTAGTTTCCAATTTCCATTTCGATTTTCCAAAACTAAGTAGGAAAATGTCGAATAAACGAAAATTTAACTACAAAACCTACAGAGGAACAAGATACGTTTGTATTTCCCGTGAAATGTTCAACGCTGTTGAAAGATAAGTACAAAAAACTAACTAAATATTCATTTCGGACGAATGCCTTTTTAGTTTCCAGTTTTGCGTTATTATATGTTCAACATTAAATATAAAACAATAAGGAAATATTGGGTGCGAAAATCCTTGCAATTATTGGAGAGGTTTATGTCCATCAGTGGCCTGTTGGTGATAATGATGGGGAAAACATTGCAAAAGATAAATAAAATCCCACCAAAAACATATCGGTCCTACGGGCAATGTGCCCGGCCCACTGCCCCTTTGGTGTTGCAATTCGTTGGGCTATGTCGGTTATACTCGTTCTTCTGCGGATCTCCTCATTCCTGATAAATTAGTCAAGCACAAACGCAATGTAGCTGCTGTGAATCGTTAAGGAGTTCCCTCGCCCGTCTCCCGGCTCCATCATCAGATCTACTCCGGACCTTTATCAAATTGTAGTGCTTTAAAGTACCTAATGAAAAAACTTACAAATGCACAATCACCCGTGAAATTTTTGAAAATTACCCTTGTTTTCTCAGGTCTTCTCCCATCAAACCCGATGTTCTTATCTTGGGACCAGCGTGGAAAAATTAATAATATTAATTTTTTATTTAATCGAGTATCAGTGACTCATTTTGTTAGTAACAATTTTAAACTAAATTCTATGTTAGCTTACTAAATTACATAAGTAGGTACTTAAAACAATATAAATCAAAAACATAGCACACACAAATTAATACAAATACAAAACATTACACACGCAAAGCAATACAAATACAAAACATAACACATACAAGAGATTACAAACACAAAGCACAGCACAAAGCGATACAGATACAAGGACAATTAGAACTAGTGCTACAGGCTCACAACTGATGTGAAAAGCTAAGAGCAGCGATTTAGAAATCGACAGTCGAAGTTATCCGCGAACAAACATAAAAAACATACGGTCGAATTCAGTACCTCCTCCTTTTGAAGTCGATTAAAAATACTCCATAGCGAGATAAGTGGTCTTGTGTGGTCAAGCCTGACCCTCAAAACTTAGGTTTCGGTACTCGAAACCGTTAGTAATATTGCCAAGGATGCGATTATCGAATTTTAGATAATCAATCAGTTACCGATGGTGGCCTAGTGGTATCAGCCGCAACACAATTTGTTGGTCGTCAGACGTCAAGATAGCGAAGGAAAACATCGTGAGGAGACCAGAATGTCCTAGAGGCAAATTCTTTGAAGACCTATGACATTTACCAAACCGCACTGGGGCCGGGTGGTAAATTACGGCTCAGTCACTCTGACCGAGGGGTGGCCTATACCAGGAGTGGGAAAATTATAGACTAACTAGCTTTCCGCCCGCGGCTTCGCTCGCGTGGAGATCGGTTATATCGCGCTTTTAGATTTCCCTCGTGAATATAATTTTTTTCCGGGATAAAAAGTACCCTATTATTTAATCCGGACTTCTAACTTTACGTCTGCAAAATTTCAAAACAATCGGCTCAGTAGTTACGGCGTGAAAGCGGAACAAACAAACTCACTTTCCGATTTATAATATTAGGATATTTGGTGTACACATACAAATATTCCAGTAATCTCCCTTGGGAACTTGATGTTTTTATAGGACTAAAAGTAGCCTATGTTACTCTCCTTCTTTTCAACTAACTGTATGCCAAAAATTAGGTCGATTGATTGCTTAGCTACGGCGTGAAGGAAGGACAAACAAACAAACAAACACACTTTCACATTTATAATATTAGTATGGAGTATGGATTATGTTATGTTACTGACTCAACATAAAGTTAATGCTTTGATCACGACACAAGGTACTCCAGTTAAGCTCACGAGCTAAGAACTTGGGAGTCGTTTACAAAGAAAATTTCATTAACTCGGTGTGATGATTTATCACAGACTGTTTCGGTAGATTTAGCTACAAAGTTGTACTAAAATTCATTGCCTTAATTGACTTTTTAATTAGGCAAAAAGTTAGCAAACGCCGTCGTCCGCCCCGACGCGGTCTAGCCTGATTTATGTATATCAGATTATTTCTCATAATCGCCCGGATTAAAGTGTAGTGAAAAGAAAAAGTATTTTGAAATAAACTAAGTATTCAGTAACTATCCTACTAATAACCGCTAAAGTTTGAATTTATGATATGGCCGCGTTCGCTACCGCTACGCCAAGGAGGCTGTCTGATTATTTTTATTCTGATATTCCCACGAAACAAAGCTAAACAATAAAGTCAGCTTAGAAAGTTACAAGGAATTTCAAGTTATTTAGGCATAAGATCCCGATTACCTTGTCGGATTAAGTATTGTAGAGTTTTTCCTGGTCTGCTATTACAATAGTGTCAGAATAGTCGATCAGTGTTCTCACAACGATCGATATTGACGAGTTTCGTAATATACTATCAAAATGGCGTCATTATGAATTTCCAGTGGTAAATCACTGACACTCTATACTAATTATTACGTTCAAATTGAGTAGTCATTTTTTAGAAAATCATTTCTACGAACGGATCTTATCATTCTAATGACAATACGGCAATGTCATTCTCACCAATCACTATTCTATTAAGAGGCGACTTACCGATCAATGACCGATTATTATGAATTTAAAACATTACGAAGTTTTACCACAATGACAACAGATTCGTGTTGGAATGCCAAATTTATGAAAAATAGCAGATTAGGGCTAATGGATGTTTACCCGGTTGACAACTAGAGGCTCAATGCCTTTTACATGGGACTTTAATAATATACTATCACCCTCTTAGTCTCGGTCACGATGACTTATCTTTTAACAAAAATTGGCCAGGTGGGCAGGAGATATTATCGTGGACAAGTTTATGTGAAAACACAGCAGCACTATGTGTTCTGTTATTGCCATAAATGCATAAGACTTATTACTGTACAAGTGTACATATTTACTATATACAACTCGAGCGTCTGAGACAACATTGTCGCTGCTGATTCGTCATCTGTGGGCGTGTACCTACATGCAG
The DNA here is from genome assembly GCA_037179545.1 of Sesamia inferens. Classification (NCBI taxonomy): domain Eukaryota; kingdom Metazoa; phylum Arthropoda; class Insecta; order Lepidoptera; family Noctuidae; genus Sesamia; species Sesamia inferens. Next base: position 4,582,173 of record CM073936.1, on the reverse strand, counting down.
GTGATTAAAAATAATACTCACATAATAACGCACCTAATTTACCCCCAAGTATCACAACTAAACTTAACCATTAAATTTAATGATTACAATGATAATTATCACTGATTTAATCAAATTACTAAAAGTTCATTTATGTGATGATTGCGTCCTAAAAGTGATCGCCACATAACTCCATGACACTCATAACTCCATTCGGTGTTACTAGCTCTAAATTAAAAATACCCAGCGAGCAGTTAATTCTCAATCACAGAGCTAAAATAATCGATCAAAACTTTTAGTAAAAGTGTTACAATAAATCGTGTAAATCATCACGCGCTATCATCAGCTGTCCCATTTCAAAATCTAGTAAGGGACACTTATTATAAAAACCGTTAGTTGTATATTATTGTTAGCCTAGTGAGTCCCCGCTGAATACAAAAACACATACGTTAAAAACTCTCTTAAAAGCAAGACATATTCAAGCATCAATAGCTAGTAAGTGCACTATTTACTCCCTCGTAACAGTTTAAAACGAAGTAATTCTCTGGACTTGGACAACTAAGTCAAACATGAGTAGTTCTCAAAGGCTGACCTATATTACCTCTCCTGTAAAATTTCTTTTTAGATCCTTACTAGGTTTTGAAATGGAGCGTGACCTACAACTATACCTAACCTCTCAGAAAACTCAGTCGTGATGATATGTCTGTTATTTCTACCTAACTTCATACCTACCTATGTATTTATATGCATGAGCTCATAATTATGCATAATTCACACTAACATCAGCGAAATATTGACGTGGAGTGATATATGGTTGCAATGACATGCCGTGACCTACAAGATACCGCAGGTGAACACCGGTAATCTGGGATGTCTTCACTAATGTATACTTATTAATATAAAAGGATATTTTATCTTTATAAGCATAAAAGTTATTTTAAAATATATTTTATTTTTACATGTATATTTATACCTACATATAAAATTAAAAAATATCAAAAAATGTGCCATAATTTTTGTAAATTAAGTGCCTCACGCTTTCTTCTCATTTTACTAGTATTAATTTTATACTACTGTCATAAATTAAATTTTAAAATTATTTTTAACTTTTTAGTTTGATATTCTTTAAAAGCAGTTTTTTAGTTTTTTTAACTATATTTATTTTCAACTTTTTAGTTAGATATTCTTTTTTTAAATAATATACGGATAACACGAACGCTTAAGTGGTGCTCATTTGTTTTTACTAAACTTTTCTTGATCTCCAACAGACAGAATAGCAAGTGCTAAAATTCGTAATTATGCGTTAGCCAAGTAACTAAATCTAAATCTAAAACTAAATCTAAACTAAAAAATATTTTGCCTGTACAAATTAATGTAAGGTAAGGTTGAAAAAAAATTTTCAGTTAGAGACGGACAAACAAACAAGCAAGCAAACATACAAGTGAAGCTAATAGAAAGCATGTAAAAATCAAAAACATTTTGGCTAAACTTCGTTATTTTCCGTGAAGCGACTGCTTTTTTTGACTTTGAGGGCTCCAACAACACATAACGACTGCCATTAGATGTTCGTATGGCAACCGGGACCAACGGCTTAACGGGCTTTCCGAGGCACGACCAGACCAGTGCAAATATTCATATTCATGCATATAATACAAGTATTTGCATTGCGTGGAGATCGAACGTACCTGTTTGTATTATTTCTTAGAAACCATGGCTTACTGAAATCTGACAACAGATCTCGAGAGATGGAGCAAAAGAAATTTGACCTATCAGAATACCAATGCTGGGTACATTTTTTATTAATATTGCTGTTTAATAAAGAGATGACGTAAGGTGGGATTTCCTCAGGCTAGGGGGAACGACGATCTTCGAAGGATGGCTAGTAGCTGTTGGATAAGATATTCCGAAAATGGAGTTGAATGGCGTGAAATAGAAGGAGCCCTATGTTTATCAGTAGGCTGCTATAGGTAGATGAGATAGGACCAACTAATCTATCTAAACTGGCGCCAATTCCTCTGTCCACATACTAACCTAAATTTAAGTTGAGTTCCTATTTTTCTTTACATCTTATTAAGCAAAGGACAAAAGATTAACCAATGATATTTTAGTCAGGACACAAAAAAAAAATGTCTATGGAATATCTCTTTTTGACAGGTCAAATAGAGATATTCCATAGACATGTTTTTATTGTTTCACTTCTTACCGTACTTCTGAACGGAAAAGGCAAAGGCATAGTACGCCATACAGCCTGGACTTCAGTAAGTTTTTCTTGAGTAAGTTTATATCCTAACTTATCCTGACCTATATTTATCCCTTTTTTTTTTGACGCTGTGGAAATCACATCACCTGAGTGGCGGGGCTTGGGAAATAGCGGACCGTGCGCTACCAATCCCCCGCCGGCGATTCCTGCCTAAAAGGCGGGCCCACAATGGTCCCCCCATAAGGAGGGGCCGGGCTGAGTACGTCTTCTTGTGCGAGAAGACGCAGCAGCCAAGAGTCTTTTAGCGAGATGTTATTCCTCTTGGCCCCACTCGCTTGTACGCAGGCAAGCAGGACCCTCAGCTCCTCTCAATGAGGAGACTGGGTTGCCCGATGGTGACCCGGAGTTCGGGTCACGTCAGCCACCTGGAGTGGTGGCCGACCCGCCGCACGATAAACCGGTAACCCCCATATCTGGGGACCGTTCCCCTATCCACCACCTGGGGACGCGTCCGATGGCAGGCCAGAAACTGCACACGGAATCCTAACTTATCCCAGCTTAACTTAAACTAGCCTATCTCCTTTAGTTTCCTGTGTGAGGCTGACTAGGAGGGGTTTGGGGTAAAGTCATGATGTGGCCACTATGCTACAATATTTCAATGTTTTTTATAAATTATTCACTGAATGCACATTTTACTACATAACACACTCGCTTTTATTTAGTAAACAACACTATAAATAATTTTAAAAGTTCAATGAAAAATGAGCGTGACACTCAGCTTGACTTTCCCTCCAAAACTCCTATTCCATAGACAGTTTACATGTGAATAAAAGCATTATGACTAAAGGTAAGGTACGTCAACAATCGTCAGGCTAATTTGATAGGACTAAGATAATATACAACGTTACTTTTACTTTCTACTAAACCTGCATATAGTTTGTTCAGAATAAGCAACTGAATCTATTCCAATCAATTTTATGCCATGTATTTTTTTTTCCAAATACATTACTTATAGGAAATTGTTACAGTGTGGTTACCGTGAGCACAACACAGCTGACAGTAGATCATAGTACTAGGGGCACAGTATCTCACTGAGACGGCCCCCCGCCCCGCGCCGCTCCAGATCCGGGCGGGCGAGCATTGCGTGGAATCCTGAAGTTCATTAAGTCATTTGTAAAAATTATATATAATATAGGTCCTAAAATTGTGCCCTGGGGTACACCACGTTTTGAATATACAATTTTAGACTTGTATATCACTTTGTGATTGTTCTCATCTAAGCTTTTGATTTCAACATACATTCGTGTATTTTGTAAGTAGGATGTCATAAGTTGAGTAAGTAATGGCTTACCTCTTATACCATAATGTTCGAGTTTAGTAAGTAGGAGTTCACAATCTATGGTGTCAAAAGCGGAACTGAGGTCAACAAATAATCCAGCTACTTTAATTTTTTCATTTAATTTACTAAGGATGTTACTTGTTAAAGTGTTCATAGCTTCCGAGGTACCAAAGTCGTTTTGATATCCAAATTGTCTTAGATTTATAATTTTGTTACTACCTAAGTGTACCATTAGTCCTGCTTTAATAATTTGTTCAAAGAGGTTTGATAGGGTGGGTAATAAGGATATAGGGCGATATTTTTCCGGATCGGTCTTAATGCCCTTCTTGTGAATCGGAATCACTTTGGCCAACTTCAGCTGGCCAGGAAAGATTGCGACTTCCATACATATATTGTAGAATTTAGAAAGAGGATAAGCTAATATCTCTATATACTTCTTTATAATAGAAATTGGCATGTCCTCGAAGCTGCAAGAATGTTTATTAGCCATTTTACTAGCCAACTTTGTAATTTCATGTGTAATTTTATTGTCTAACTCTACAACCAATTACAAGCAAACACCAAATGCTAAATGCTGTTTGTAATTTTATCAGTCTATGCTTATATTCTGACTATACTGGATTCGAAATAACTAATACACTAATAACGTCGGACAAATGTCGATATTGAAGTCAGCGTGGACGTCAACCAGTTATAAAAAGGCTAGGCAAATGGTGATATGATGATGATCATATTTTTTATATATTTTTGTATAAAATAAAAATTCGTGATAAAATCACATTTAAAAAGGTCGTTAAAGCTAACCAATCAATATAAAAATGTTAATGTAAGATTGTATAATGGTTTCCGGACAAAATTAATAATTTCTGAAACATTGTCCACAATATTAAAGCCAGCTGTTTACTACTAACAAAATATTTTCCCAACAATATAAGGTTTAGCTTTATTACAATGAAGGGACATAAAAATTACCATTTTTATGCTTATAGGTAAATTTTAGACGTACGTGATTACGGGAAATTAAATAGTGAGGTGAAAGTATCGATTAACGATTAGTCGACTATTTTAACGTACTAGTAATTACTTTGTTTTCAAACTACTGCCTTGTAACTATGTTAGTTTTAAATGGATGTCGATATTATTTATTTAAATGTAATTGGTGCCTTGACCTTGGTTTCCTTGTAGTTGCTATGAATTTGTGTTGGTGATGAATCTTTAATGGTAAAATATCATTTTACAGAAATAAATAATTACCTTACCCTCATCTAAAAGTCATTGATGGCAAAGGAAGGCAAAGGAAGGTGATCAATGAATCATTTTTACTAAATGATTGACTATGAGGTCAAATATTTACATTTAAGGTCAATAGAGAAACATTAGCCATAAAAAATATCTTTTTATGGCTAATTAATAAAATCTACTCTGCTCTCATGATCATGAACTTGCACTCCAAATCAAAAACTCAAAGTATTAATTTCAAGCAAATTAACTAAGCTCATTTTTCAGGGGTTTTTTTACTCAGAGAGTTGAGGTTCACTCCAAAGTGTAACAAGTACGGTCGACAACTGTCAAGCTACCCCAAACTGCCAGATATTCCCAATCAAACTTGAGGCTTAATGCTTTAGAGATAAAGTTGAAAATCTAATAAGGAAATCTGACAAACTGTAGTAGCTTGATGTGCTTTCGTCTGTAGGGGAGAGCAGGTAGGATTCGTACACTTTTTATTCTAAACCTTACAAAAGAAAAGCGAATAGTGATTGCACAACGATTTTATTTCCCTTGTATAGCTACATTATCAGGCTTTACATGTAGGGTTGTTAAATTTTGATATAAGTCATTACAGAGGAGATATAACGACTTTGCCAAAACATGGAATTCGTACGAAAACTCTCCATACGCGGGGTACGTCGAGCGAAAACACGTATCAACTTGCTGCGGTGAACACAATAGCTGCACCGACCCCCGCTCCACGGCAAATCTATGCCTATGAGCGACCATTGCGCACACAGACACAAAACGCTCCAACGTATTTGGTAGTGGAGATATGACTACTGTACGAATGCTCCTGTTGTACGAATCCTACCTGCTCTCCCCTACATTTGAAGAAGAACGGGCAAGAACTCAATGGATACTAAGTTTATAGAGGCATAGCTAAATAATTCCCTTTTTTATGGGGACCCTAGTCTGCTATTACATTAGTATCAGAATAGTCGATGATTTCATTATGATCAATTTTGGCAAGTTTTGCAATCTACTAACAAAATGGCGTCATTATGACTTTCCAGCAGTCAATCACTGATATTCCAATCCATATTAATAAATGTTCAGATTGAGTAGTAGTTTTAAGAAAATCATTCTACTAATGGATGGTTATCGCTATTTTGAGATATTGGCACTCGAGCCAAAGGAATACTGTGCGATGGGCAGGCACACACTCGGACATGTATGGGTTGGAGTGCGGGGTGAGGCACGGGGGGTTAACCTCTCCTCATCTCCTTAACTTGTACATGAATGAGCTAATCAGCGAGCTCAGCAGAGCGGGCATAGGGTGCCATATAGGTGGACAGTAAGTCAATAATATAAGCTACGCGGATGACATGGTGCTGCTGACCCCGTCGATTAGTGCCATGCGTAAACTGCTAGAAGTTTGTGAAAGATATGCACGAGCCCATGGACTCAGATATAATGTAAAGAAGAGTGAAGTGATGGTGTTTAAGGCTGGTAACAAATCATTCGCTAGTGTGCCTACTCTGTATCTTTGCGGTTCCACCTTAAACAGAGTGTCTAGTTTCAAATATCTGGGTCACTGGGTCTCTGAGGATCTGAGTGATGACTGTGATTTGGAGAGGGAACGCAGGGCTCTGTCTGTGCGCTGTAAAATGCTGGCATGATGCTGTGCGCAGGTTTGCACGATGTACCGAGCAAGTCAAGGTGACTTTATTTAAGGCCTTCTGCCAGTCCTTCTACACTTGCAGTCTGTGGACTAAGTACACGCAGCGTACACGCACCGCGCACGCACCGACTCTGCGAGTTCAATATAGTAATGCGTTCAGAATACTGTTCAGACTACGGCGCTGCTGCAGCGCTTCAGCAATGTTTGCTGAGAAAAGAGTGGATGGTTTCCATGCCATCATGCGAAAGCGCTGTGCATCTCTTATGAAGCGACCAGACCGAACAGCCTCTGAGTGTTTTCGTGGACCGCTGGGACTCGCCGATGTGGCGGCACTGGATGCGACTACACACTATGGGTGGTCGTGTCCTGGGCTTGGCATAATTTGGCACTTCTGTTCCATTTGATTGTGTTGTATTTCTGTTTTGTGTACTAACGATAGATTTATAAGGTTTTATTTGTATTTAAATTTTTGTATAACTAACATTATATGGACTACGTCTGAAATAAATTATTATTATTATAATGGCAGCACGACAATGTCATTCTATGACCATTCCAGACTTTTACGAACTTTTCGCATTATGGAATGACAATAAAATCGAGTTGGAATGACAAATTTATAAAAATAGCAAACTAGAGCCCCAGGTAGATATATAGTTGCAATTTCAGTCTACTCCATGATTAATTTATATAAACATAATTCAGACCCAGCGAAGTAATCACGTAATACACTAACAAAAGAAATGGATTCTATTTTGACAGTTTAACCACATTTCTTGTGTTTTTTACATTGCTAAGCAAACAAATGTTTATTACATTTAAGCAATGGATTAGAAAGAGCCATCAAAATCATTCAGATTTTGATTGATTCTGTGTTACGCAATTAGGGTGCCGGCCGTGAAAGCTGAACCTATCGATAAAAACCACGTGACCACAGAGACATCACTAATTAAAAACCGTCTGATTTCAGTGTTGATTTATAGACAATAAGGAGCAACTTTTAATTTCGTAAGGTAGCTGTATCTAAGCTATTTGTTTGAGGGTGGGTGGTTATAAAACTGTCTTCTCGCCGTGTTTTATTGTTTTGAACGTGACTCTGAGTTTGCATGTTGCCTAATTTGCTCGACGATTTATAATTTTTAGAGCATTAAGGGTAATGGGAGAAAAATGTTTTAGTGTGAAAATTACAGCGTAATGAGCATTTTTCATCATCATCTTTCATTTTTCACCCTTAATTTCCAAGGAATAAATTAAATGATTGATTTGTTTTCTGTAAGAAGATAGGTTTTCAAAAATTTTGTAAATAAGTCAAGTTTGTAAATAAAAAACATATTATTTCACTAAAAAGACTGCTAAACATGACAAGTTTAAAGTTTTTTTTAACATTGTAAAACTAGTGCTTGGCCGCAATCCCGCCTGATGGTAAGCATTGATGCAATCGTTGATGGTAAGGTGCACAAGATTATTAAGAGCCTATTCACTCTAGGTTTAAAGATAATTAAATCGTAATCAGGCGGAAAGACTGCCACAGGCAAACTGTTTTAGTTCTTCGGTGTACTCGGTGTACGCGTACCATTTTGAGACGCACGTCGTAGGTTGTCAAAAAAAAATCATTCAGACTTAATTTCAGTTTTTAGGGTTCAGTACAAAACATTTAAAAACAAGACCCTATTACTATGACTCCACTGTCCGTATGTCACCACGCTATATCTCAAGAACCATGATAGCTAGATATTTAATTATTTTATTACAGGCATTGTACACAGTTACACATACATTTCACCCATAGTGACTACATGTCACGCTTATTAAACATTTTGTTTTATTTAAATTACAGCTTACAATTTTTACAAAGTTACAAATATTATGAAATTTAAGTTATTACACATTACAAATTATTATTAATTAATTGAATTAAAATATGTCAGTTTTTTAATTATTTTATTTAACATTAATTACTCATTTTTCATATGATGTGTCCGATAGTCAATATTCACATGTTCAATGAAAATTGCTCGGAATACAATATTAATAACACTGTTTTTACAGTTCAGCAAGCGTGTTCGAAAAGAAGCTCCTGTTCTTCTTAGAATGAAAAATAAATCATCCACTTGGTTCTTAAAGAACATACCAGACTCGCTACACCGCCAATGCAGGTTAAACATGGCCCGAAACGCATTATTGTACTATACACGAAGTAAGCTGTTATGGAGGCTCTCTTCGTGAACTGGTACCATAGCTGACATGGCACGACAAGTTGAAATTTTCACAAATAATGTATTTCTATTGTCGCTGTAACAAACAAGCTTGTTATCTCCGTGGAGACCAGACGTTTCCCAGTTACATCTTAAAACACCAGCGTGATGTCGTCACATAATTCTGTTGAGACCACCACGCCATTCAAGGAGAATTATCATCATAGTAAAGACTGCCGGCAAGATCTTTGAGTGTTGTAAGCCCAGCTGGAGTATACCAGATGCTGCAAATTAACAAAACTACGCTAATTTTGAGTTTAGGGCATATTTTTCTTTCTATTAAAGAACAGAAGATAAATTATTAGCTTAATCCTTAGTTTCTTAATGAAATAGAGAGGAAAATATGCACTTAACTTAGATTTTGTTTAGAACCAAGACAATTGGCGCCACAGTCCATGACTTTGACTCATCGTATGTTACAGCGCACAGGACGCACTAATTGAAGACCTTCCTCCTAAAATATCATCATCATCATCATTTCAACGATAATCCCAGTCGCATCCGAAGCTTTTTGAGCTTTGGAGTCTGGGGAAAACTTTACCAGTGTAACTGCAGATTTTGGCTAAACTTCGATATTTTTCGTGAAGCGACTGCTGTCTGACCTCCACAACCCGAAGGCAATATCGAAGCATTGCAGTTACATCCAACAACCCGTAACGACTGCCATTAGATGTTTGTATGGCAACCGGGACCAACGGCTTATCGTGCTTCCCGAGGCACGACCAGATCAGTGCAAATATTCATATTCATGCATACAAATATTTGCACGCGGGGATCAAAATTGCGCCTCCTTGCCGACCGCGTTCTGTTACACATATCCAATGTACCGTTCCTGGTTTATCTAGTAACTTGTACTGCATTCCCATCAGAGTGCTGACACACCACTCGACGACTCCTCATACACCCATCCCACACTCACAGTCAGTCGTTTTCCATCCTTCATCCCGTGCACTTGTGTACTGCACACGCGATAATTATTATAAAAATCATTGTAAAAAATCAAATAAAGTTTTCTAGTTCTTTTTAGCCAAAAGTGTATCCTTTTTTAAAAGAGTGACCTAGAACGGCTTCTAACAATTCGGTACCGCTACGCATGGAGACTGTCCTTCCTCTAAAACATTTGGGGATTTGCAACGAGAAGACTGAGCAATACTCACTCGCTAATATAAGGGACCAACAACAATATAACTGATGAAATGTAGATTTAGGACAGGTGTTTGTCTTTGCGTACCCCTTTGATTAAAAAGCCGTAATGTGAAGTTATATTGGTTTAAGCATAAATCAACGAAAGGTAAAGTCTATTACAAATGTTACAAGTTACTGTTTTTTCATGTTAAACCAATGTGTAGTTTATTTCAATTGCAATTAAGTTGATTTTGGATTGACTAGCACTTTAAAAAAACAAGTTTTATAAGTTAAAGGGTAATAAATAAGTTGCGAATGTTGATAGGATTCACTGATCGAGAGGCTGATTGGTGACCCTGATTTAACTCGAGTTGGTCTCCAAAGCCTAGAGCACAGGCGTGGAGTAGCCAGCCTTTCGGTGTTCTATAGGATACATTTTGGAGAGTGTGCGAGGGAATTGCACGATTTAATTCCCCCATCTCCGTTCCACCATCGGACGACCCGTCGTACTGCGAGTTTCCACCCTTATGTTGTTAACACCTCTACGATCCGGACGAAGCGTTTCGCCTCCTCCTTTATACCGCGTACATCGAGGGACTGGAACAATCTGCCGGCGGCGGTGTTTCCGTCGGACTACAATTTGAGTGTCTTCAAGGCTAGAGTGAATAGGCTCTTAATAAATTAGTGCGCTTTACCATCAACGATTGCGTCACTGCTTACCATCAGGCGGGATTGCGGTCAAGCGCTGGTTTATAAATTAATTAAAAAAAAATCGACATGAGATATTATGTTCAATAAAATACATAGATGCCAATATAAACGAAACTGTGTGTGGTACGTATGCACTATAGCGATATAATATTTAGGCTATCTTTATCGTCATATCCCGCCTGTTTGAGGGAACGTAGATTTTTCCGAGAATTTTCTCTAGCTACATTCATCAGGTATGTTTTATTAAGAGACCTCTTTTTCTCATATGTCGTATTCCATAAGGAAGCAATGTTCATATGAAATGCCTGTTGAATTATTTGGCGAGCTCTTTGTTACAATGGCATTACAGTGGCTCTTTGTTGTCGGTTAAATATTCAATATTTTGACTAGCGTTTTTAATTTGAATGCTTCGTCCTGATATGCAATGGGCGCCTGAATATGGAAGACGTCGTCGAGGCCGGTTCTAAAAGATGGCAAGATAATCTGGACGCGCACCGCGACGGTTGGTTGGGCGTGACAGGAGAATGGGATTACTCGAAGCATTTGAGTTGGGCTTTTGCCCAGCAGTGGGATACAAAATGCTAATAAAAAAATGTTAAGGCAGGCTTAGAGAAGAAAATAATGTACAGTAAGTTTGATTTTCATGTATAATTTACGTTATTACGTGATCAGCATTGGGCCAGTGGTAGCTGCACCGAGTTACAAAGTCGTGAATTCAAACCCAGATTAACGCATTGATTTGAGCATAATTTTATCACGACTTCTTTCAAAGCTCATCTCACAAGTAAATTGTGTTATGTGGTCCCTCGTACTGTAAATAAGCGTAGTGTCCGTACAGGTACATTGTTTGCTGTAAATACCTGTCGGACTAATTCAGGATTGCGATGCTCTATTCGTCGTATGGTAGAATCATATAATCGCACCTTCATTGACATTTATATTTTTTTAAGTTCCAAATCGAAATTTAAATCTAAAGTTTTGAAAATTTTGTCTAATGATGGTGAGAAATAGTCTGTGTTATTCATAAAAAACTCGTTAATCACTCATTAGCGACTATTTAGCTAACCATTTAGTTAGCTCTTAATCAATGCTTAACTTTTCTTTATTCATAAAAGCTAGTTAGCAGATGATTAGTAGCGATACGAAGTAGAGGTGAAACTATGCGTTCGGCACAGATTATAATCAAAATAGTTGACTAAAAAATGGAATTTTTAGAAAAAACTTGTCAAAACTGCGATTTTTTATCTGTCGTGTTTGACAGAAAAATGTCAGAAATTTCATCGGATAATTTGAATATAAATAAAATGATTTATTACAATTAAATAATTGCATTTGTGATGATAGTAGTGAAAGTAATAAACTCCAATAATATTATAGTAAACAGAAAAAGGTATTTATATCTGTATTTATATGTAATTACTAATCTTAAACTGATGAAATTAATGTTAAAGCAGTAGCCGATAGTAACTGTGTATTTTCTTGCTCTTTATGCTTGTAAACATCCATTTGATATTTAAGAAATTTAAGTGGGTTCTTGTGTTTATATTACATTACTTCGTACTGCTTTTTACAGTATTATTATACTTGTTTACAGGCACACGTTTTATTGCTGTATACGAAGCCACTATTAGCACCTAGCGGCAATATTATTCTACCTCGCAATGACGGCGAAGGAGAAGACCATGCTGAGTGAAAAAGATGAGGAATGAGGGTGGCGTGAGTCAAGAATGGCTCTCATGCTTATGGAAGAAAACAATGAATTATTTTTATAACAAAAATGTAAACAGTTTTATTGCGTATCAAAATAAAATATTTCTAAAAAAATGTTTTATTATTTCTGTCTTGCTGCCCCAACATGACTTTTTTTAGTCCTGTGCCTTAGATATGACATAAGATAACACAAGGAAACATAGGGCAGCATCTAAAATCACTGTCTTTTTTATTACTGCTTTTATAAACCAGTGCTTGACCATAATCCCGCCTCATGGCAAGCAATGATGCAATCGTTGATGGTAAAGCGCGCTAGTTTATTAAGAGCCTATTCACTTAAAAAAACTGAGTGAATAAAAAGAAAGACGGCAATTAAGCGAGGTGATGCAATGTTAAATCCAACAACACGACCAACGATGCTGCGCAAGAGGGAGATTGATCTGGAGACCCTCCAGGACCAAACTCACGACACAACAACATTTGGCGCATCGTACCCGGCACATTTTGCAATACAACTGCTCAGACCCGTCCTCCGTACGGCTTCACCAGACATCATGCCGGAACACGATGAATCGCTTGGCGGCAAGACTTTGTCTGGTGGGTGGTAACTTCTGCCGGCAGCCGATGTTATAGCCTAGTATCGAGTAAAGCTTGTAAGTCAAAAAAGTTTCAAAGCTAATACCTATAACTTTACTACGTCGCTTTGGAAATTCAAAAAGGTTTTCAACATCCATATTTCCGCACTATTCGATATTATAAACAAAATAACTTCGAAGCATAATGATCATATTAAATCAATCAGCTGATTCAAATAAAATCCGCCATATTGTTGCCTCTAACCATCCTCTTAACAGCGGTCCGGTGATGTTTAATTTTGACAGCTACTAATCAATTGCTTAGCATCCTCTTAGCGTTAAACAGCTTTTATGAATAAGAATTTTGCTAATCAGTTGCTTAGCAAATGATTAAAGTTTTATGAATAAGACTAATCGTGTTTAATCCAAAATTTAATTAATTTCAACCTTCTTCATTAATTTCTATATATTTGTTAAGAATTGTAATAAGTCAATTATTTAATTTATTTAATTATTATTATTTTATTATTTTGGTGTTATTCTTGTTTGTGTATCTTTATTATCCTTATGGGTCGGACAGGCCGACCCATAAGGATAATAAAGGTTAGGTAAACACATGACCAAATATAATATAAAATTTTACGTAATCATCATAGTACCAATACAAATGAATTTTGAAATAATCTTTTTTTCCCGCGAATCAATTCCAACTTCCCCGAAATTTGGTAATTTTTAAAAAAAGTGACAACACCGGTATTATTATGAGCGAATAGCGATGCGACCACGTGCCGCGTGCTCTGCCGCCCGCCGCCCGCGGAAGGATGCTTAACGCACGTTTATTAAGTTAACTCTTTTTGCGAAGTAATATTTATTTTTTAAGGGGATTTTTTTTTTTAAAGTTTAGCCCGGTTTTGTATCCATTAGTAGAATCAGTTATCGATACCTAACAACACCTTCACGGGTCGGACAGGATTTTCTTTTAACATACTGTAGTATTGTAGTTGCAGTCGTGACCACCCTCTCCCAGTAACTGTGTGTAAAGATACCCCTTATTAAACCTATTTGTCGGTGGTTTATTTCTCGTTGGTAGGCCATAACATCGGCCGCCGGCAGAAGTTACCACCCACCAGACAAAGTCTTGCCGCCAAGCGATTTGTCGTGTTCCGGTATGATGTCTGGCGAAGCCGTACGGAGGACGGGTCTGAGCAGTTGTGTTGCGATGTGTGCCGGGTACGATGCGCCAAATGTTGTTGTGTTGGGAGTTTGGTCGTAGAGGGTCTTCAGATCAATCTCCCTTTGGCGCAGCATCGTTGGTCGTGTTGTTGGGTTTAACATTGCTTCACCTCGCTCCACTGTCGTCTTCCTTCCTATTCGCTCAGTTTTTCTAAGTGAATAGGCTCTTAATAAACTAGCGCGCTTTACCATCAACGATCGCATCACTGCTTACCATCAGGCGGGATTGCGGTCAAGCGCTAGTTTATAATTATTAAAAAAAAAAAAAAAAAAAAAATTGTCAGATTTTCTGGGGCTCTAGGAATTAATTTCATGATGAATGAAATTTTCGCGAATCTACTACAGGATTCCGGGAATTTTACTTTCGACGGCGGCGGAGAGAAGGTAGTTTGATGTTAAATCATTTCTCTGTAATAACCGCTCTGCCAGTTTGACTCTCGTTTCCCATATTTGCGGGCTCACGGTAACACTCTTTAGGGATAAGAAACGTTGGAAACGAATTTCTCCGAAGTAAGCATTAATGAACAGCTCTTGTAGTATAAGCAGTGTTGGCCTTGTCGTAATGGTTCCAGCTTACGATTTGTAGACCCTGGGTTCGAAACTTGGCGTTTATAATTCACTTCATGATAACTGCTCTCAAAACGATTTATTTCATCATCATCATCATCATCATCATTTCAGCCGAAAGACGTCCATTGCCGACGACATAGGCCTCCCCCAAGATTCTCCACCCGGTCCTGCGCCTCCCGCATCCAGTAGTTTCCCGCGACCTTCACCAGGTCGTCGGTCCACGTCGGTATTAATTATTTCCATTTAATTTATTTCATTTTAATTTAAAAAGCTAGCAGCGTTAAAATAATAATTATATATAAAAGGGCTAAAAGGGCTTGCAGCATACCCACGTCGTATGGCAATGCTAGTTCTTTTGCAAAACATGGGCTAGCCTTCTGGTCACGTGAAGAGTCATCCCGCTTGGCGATATATGTCAATCGTTACCTACGTATACCGAAATATATTAATTGATCTCTTCATAGCTAAAACAACTTATAAGATAATGTAATTAATTTTAACAAAATATGGGATGGAAAAAAGAAGAATTAAGAAAAACTATTTATTTATATATTGTTTTAATTCATCATCATCATCATCAGCCTCTGCTCATCCACTGCTGGACATAGGCCTCCTCCATGGCACGCCAACAAGCTCGATCGGCCATACTTTAATATTTGAAGACTAAAATCTTCAACCAGTGCGTCCTACCCGTCATGACTTACGGAGCCGAGACGTGGACACTAACAGTCAGACTAGTCCATAAGTTTAAAGCCGCTCAGCGAGCTATGGAGCGGCCTATGTTAGGCGTCTCTCTGAAGGACCGCATCGGAAATGAGGTGATCCGACAGAGGACCAGAGTCACTGACATTGCTGAGAGGATTAGCAAGTTGAAGTGGCAATGGGCTGATCACATATGCCGCAGGACCGACAACCGTTGGGGTAAACGAGTCCTCGAGTGGAGACCGCGTCTCGTCAAACGTAGCTTAGGACGCCTATGGGGGAGATGGAGCGACGACATCAAAAAGGTGGCTGGTAGTGGCTGGCGGAGAACTGCTCAGGATTGTTTTAATTATTATTTATTTATTTATATATTAATTTCGAGCACCAAGACTTATTTAAACGTTATTTTAACGTCAGACGTTTTTGAATATCACAAACAACACAAATAAACAGATTGTGACTTCCCTGTGAGGTGACAGGTCCAGCAGAAACCTTGCAGCAGTAATTTACAAACTGTCAGTCCGTCCTGTCAACTATCATAGCTAGGATACTATTGACGCCCCGCACCTAGAAACAATTCACACGAGCTTCAGCAAACATCCCTGATGCAGTATCAGGGCAACACCAAAGCATCCCTTTTTTTGGGATGGGAAATCATCAAATGACTTCTTCCGCTCTAGGCGGAGCGGAAGGGCGTGTCAGACTTTTACTGACTAAAACCCACCCGTGTTTCTTCACTTGCCTGTGCGACGGCCAGGGCCATGGTTTCTTGTTTAACCAACCCGCAACCCTGACCCAGGAGGCATCGGTCTTCGTGGACCCCATTACGATGTGCTGACATCTCTTTGAGGCGGGCGTGAAACACGACGCGCCGTCGACTCGAGCCTGGTCCTTACCGGGCAGCGAGCTGCCCACTGCTCACCGCCCGCAGGCCCGCGCCTATGGTGGTTGGGAGTTAGATGTTGCTACCCGACCAGGGCGTCTCCAGCGGCGGCTAGTGGCGTGAGGGCGCTGGGATTCCCGTTGCCTCACGCGCTCCGCCTCCTCCTTTGCCAGCATCACTGCTTCGCAGAAGGAGGTGACAGTCTGCCATGCACTCTCGCTCCGGCCCATGGCCTGGACCAGGGTCGGACGCGGAGATCGCCGCCGATCGCCGCTCCGAGGATACGGCGGCGCTCTACCCAAGCCGAGCAGACCTCCACCGTATTCTCCACCGTGTACTCAGGGCGATCCACACAATGGTGACACCCTGGCGTTTCCTCCCGCCTACGAATTGGACAAGAAAGGCGCTGTACGATTTTTGAGTATAATGATCCCACAGACTGCACGTGTAAAAAGACGTACAATGCATACTAAATATTATACTGCGCTTGACCTTTTTAGAGTCACGCCTGAATTTGCAGGCAATATGATAATATATATACAGCTAAGGAATTTGTTTGTTCGCATTAAACTCAAGAACTTCGAATTTAAAAAATCTTTTTGTGTTGGATGGAAAATTTATCGAGGATAGCTTTAGGTTATTTAATATCACTCTGCGACCAATAGGAGTGAAGAATCGGTGGAAAACATGGAGAAAATTAATCGGGTTTATTCAAGTTACCCAAAATATGTAATACTAATATATAAAGCAGAAGAGTTTGTTTGTTTGTTTGAACGCGCTAATCTCAGGAACTACAGGTCCGATATAAAACTTTCTTTTTGCGTTGGATAGCCCATTAATCCAGGAAGACTTTCGGCTATATAACATCACGCTATGACGAATAAGAGCGGAGCATAATTAACTCCACGCGAACGAAGTCGCTGGCGGCCGCTAGTATTAAATAAAACTTTTTAATCACGATCATAATAACAGGAATTGCCGCGAACGAAGACGCGGGCAATAAGCTAGTAATTTTATAAGCTGATAGTCTAAAACTATCGAAACTGTTATAGAATTTCGTGTTATCAGAAAACCTATTACTTCATCAGGAAAATCAGTTTAGAAAGCACCAATGAATACATACAAAGACGCGTATAACGAAGGTAACACAATTCAATTAAGTGTCGGCACTATGTAAATTAGTTGCGTTGGTACCCCGGCGTCTCCCGACTAGATACAATAAGGCGTTATCTGTGGAGCACACCCTCGTTGCTCCGAACAAAAGGAGGATGGTAGGGAGCGTGTTATAGTTAACTGCGAGGATTAAACAAAACTGGATAAAGAACAGAATATTTGTGAATAGTCGTAAAGAAAAAAATAATACTGGTTTCGATTCTAGATCAGGCAAGTACCAATGTAACTTTTCTAAGTTATATGTACTTTCTAAGTATGTCTTACAATAATGACTGATTACAAGGTGAAGGAAAACATTTTGAGGAAACCTGGACTTTAAGTCTGAATTCGCCAACCCGCATTGAGCAAGCGTGGTGATAACGCTCAATCCTTTTTTGTTATAAACTATAAACTAGCGCTTAACCGCAATCCCGCCTGATGGTAAGCAGTGACGCAATCGTCGATAGTAAAGCGCACTAGTTTATTAAGAGCCCAATCACTCTAGCCTTGAAGACACCGCCGCTGGCAAATTGTTCCCTCGATGTACGCGGTATAAAGGAGGAGGCGAAACGCTTCGTCCGGATCGAAGTGGTGTTAACAAAATAAGGGTGAAAACTCGCCGTACGACGGGTCGTCCGATGGTGGAACGGAGATGGGGGAATTAAAACATGCAATTCCCGCGCACACTCCCCAAAATGCATCCTATAGAACACGGAAAGGCTGCGTACTCTACGCCTGTGCTCTAGGCTTTGGAGACCGTCTCGAGTTAAAAACCAGGGTCACCAATCAGACTTTTCGCACGCCTCTTCACTGAATCCAAAGGATGAAAAGAGTGCCTGTGCCGCTCGAAAGGGTCATAACTGGTGATGAAACATGTGTGTACGGTTATAATGTTGAAACCAAAGTACAATCATCCACCTGGAAGCATTCAACGTCACCACCGAAATAAGTATGTCAAGTTTGATCAAATGTCAAGGTTTTGCTTACTGCTTTCTTCGATTATAATGGCATAGTGCATCAAGAGCTCTTATCACAGGGTCGTACGGTTAATAAGGAGTATTACCTTGAAGTTATGCGATTTGATTTGGTTGTGTTAGGGATTATTATGCGTTAGCAGTCCGAAAAAAACGTTCTGATGTAAGGAAAAACAATTCATGGCTTTTGCACCACGATAACGCAGCTGCTCACTCGTCGTTGCTTGTCTTTATTTGTTATTTTTTATTTATTTATTTTACAATGTGCAACTATCATCACATGTGAATCTAAATGTGCGTACGGATTGCGCGTACCCTGGTACGCGTACTCAGTTTACGCGTATCCGGAACGCCTAGTCCATTAGCCTACCTAATGCCTATGTTGTGACACCGCATTGAGCGCGCGCAGCGCACGCGTAAGCGCCTCGTGCTGCAGCAGGTTGGTACGCGCGGGCGGCACGCACAGCAGCGGGGGCCGCCGCCGCGCCGCCGTCTCCCCACGTACCTATCAGATCAGGCACAAACAAGCCAACCGACTGCAGAATACCTGGGTTGTGTATTTCACCACGGATAAGCTTTAATAGGTAAGAAGTGAGAGCTACTTCCCTCCTCACTTCTAATTTATAGTAGCCTACCATACCAAGTAAAAATAAGGTAGGATACAACAGTGGAAATCCGGAGTACACACCATACTGTTTTAAATACAGGAACCTAACAAATTTGTTTTGTATGCGTTCTAAAATTAGTTTGTACTTGATCGCCTGTAGCGACCAGACATCCACATTGCATTCCAGATGACTTTTTACAAGCGCTTTGTACAACGATTTCAGAGCTCTGATGTTCTGATGTTCAATAATTTTTGGCCAAAAGCAATACTATTTGTTGTCATGCTCCAACCTCCATATTCACCAGATATGACTCCGTGTGAGTTTTTCCTGTTCCCAAAGTTGAAAACCCAAGAAAGGAAAGAAAAAATAAAGGCCAAATCGCTGAGAGTGCTCAAGGACAGATCAAAATGTGAATATCAAGAGCGCTGCGATGATTGGAAAAAACGCTAGCATAAGTGTATTATATCTGGAGGAGACTACTTTTAAGGGGACCACAGTGGTGTAAACGAATAAATAAATATTTTTTTTTGAAAAAATGAAAATTCCGATTACTTGTTGAACAGACAACTCTTTCATAACCATCAACTACTTAAGTCCGGTATCTATTTAAAAAAATACTGTGACTTATTTATCAAAATAGAATATTAGCAATTCTTTAATTCAAAACAGAAAAACGCTTTCAGTTTATTCAAAACTATTTGAATTATTGCTTCATTTTTGGTCAGTCTGTAACACACTTTCTTATCCATAATTCACCATTCCAAGCCCTTCCATAGAACACAGCAACAACGAGGGTGAGTGATAAGTGTGGATGCCAAGGGTTACATTTCAAACAACATGGCGTTATGGTGCCCGTCACGGCTTTATAGCCGCCAAGTTATGACCAAAGTTGTCGCCTTTTTACCCAAGAATGAGCGGCCAAACTGTTGCAGTTTCTAAAAGAAGAGTAGGTAAATAGGGTATTTGACTAAAAAAACCTAATTAGTCCGTCAGTCAGATTTCCAAAATATACTACACACCTTTTTTTTACATATAAACAAATAAAATGGCTGTCTGTAGAACTCCGTCTACTGCCGATATTTGAACGTGATAACGTCTATTACATGGTAATTTTTTCTGGGTGCAATGAAATTATTTAAAATAAAGTAATGTATAACATTTATATTTTTATTTAATAGTTTGTTTAAATTTTCTAAAAAATAAAAAAAAAGCAAAAAGAAAAAAGAAAAAGAAAAATTAAAAAGGAAAAATTAAAAAGGATAAAAAACGTCCGTTGCCGTCAGGAATCGATCCGCGGCACCTCTTGAGTGAGTCGATATTAATCCGAGCGTTTCACCACTCGGCTATCAATGCTTTAATCATGTATGCGAAAAACTGCTACTAATTGTTTACAACCGTGCTTTTAGGTAAATAATATTGCACTCTAAAGCTACAAGGCTAAGGTTAGTTTTAGTAGGCGTGGACTCCGTGTAGCGTCAGATTCGGCCGTTACGCAGTTTTCGCGAATGACTCCCAGCATACCGATTTAATAGACGTTATCACGTCAAAAATTAAGACGACACAGTGTGTTGAAAACTCGTGTGATGTCACTGCACGCTACACTTTTTAGCGAGCAGTGACGTCACCAGCCACCACTCCTGATATTTGGTGCCTTTTATATCTGTAAATTTTTATTGATTTGATAAAACAAAATATACCTACGTATCCAATATTTTTCTATAATCTGAATGACGGACTAAATAGAATCAATTTTTTTTTACCCAGGAAACATCCCTATTTTGAGTGTGTTATGTCTGGAACAATTTGCCAGCGACGGTGTTTCCGTCAAACTACAATTTGAGTGTCTTCAAGGCCAGAGTGAATAGGCTCTTAATAAACTAGCGCGCTTTAACATCGATCGCATCACTGCTCATGCGGGATAGCCGTCAAGCGCTAGTTTATAATTTATATTAAAAAAAAAACATTATCATTATAGTGATATTTATTTTAGGAATGTGTATTAATTTTCGTTTAAATAATTTAGTTAAATAATTAATTATTTACATTAATTATACTAAATGATAATTAAAATAATTGATTTCTGTTTAGTTTCAGAGGATTGTTGTTGATTTCTAGGGTTGTGTACCTAAAGGGTAAAACGGAACCCTATTCATGAGACTTCGCTGTCCGTCTGTCACCAGGCTGTATCTAATGAACCGTAATAACTAGACAGTTGCAATTTTCAGAGATTATTTAATATCAAGAAATTAATTTCGTTCGTTAAGAAAATTGTTTGAACAATAACCGTGAAATTTAACTATTTAAGCCTAGGCTTACATATACAAGATCAAAATAAAGCATTGATTTGATTATTTTCACCTTGTGTTAAGATACAAATTTAATTGAATTTTGCTCAAAAGAGGGACTTTTTTTATTTTATTCATATAGGTAGTGTCTAACTTTTATTCTTATAAAGCAAATAAAGGATTTCTATTTTTAATTTGCCTACAAATAAAATGCATTTTCCAGGATAAATCCTAGAATGGAAAATGCTGAAAATTTGTAGCAATATTTGGAATAGAAAGAAAAATATAACAATTATTTATATATTTTAGGTAATATATTATATTTATTTATTTATCAATTTATTTCGAGCAACACGGTGAAGCTGAAGATATTGTTTGTTTGTTTGAACGCGCTAATCTCAGGAACTACTAGTCCGATTTTAAAAATTCTTTTTGCGTTGGATAGCCCATTAATCCACGAAAGCTTTAGGCTATTTAACATGATGCTGCGACCAATAGGAGCGGAGCATATAAAAAAGCATATCGGCCTCTACGCGGGTGAAACCGCGACGCGCAGCTAGTTTAATATAAAAAGCCACCAGTTTCTTTATCCTAAATTCTAAGTCCACCAAGCAAATTCAAGTACGGTAATACTATTAGTGGTTATGGACGAAGTTGTGATCTCTTTGCCCGTAAACCGGGGGCAACAGATTTAAGGCACGATTCATGATGATTCTCCATGATATCCTTAACAGAATATCGTTGAGTGTTATATGATAGATAAATACGGGCTTCTAACTATCCATAACGAGTGTCAAATATCCACGAATTTGAGTCAAGACCGACGGCTTTACATGCGTTCTTAGGCACCCACCGATAGGCCTAAATCGGCAAAGGAAGCTTAACCTCTTCAATCGACCCGCAAGGTAATTGTGTAACACATTATCAGCAGGAATGGATTATTTCATTTTGACAGTTCAACAACATTAATTGCGTTATTTACGTTTTTGAGCAGATACTGAAACATAAGGATCAATGGACTAGCAATAAGCTTCAAAATGATTCCAACTGATAGTAATGATAGTTTTGGCGGGAAAGTCAAGCTGAGTGTCACGCTCATTTTTCATTGGACTTTTAAAATTATTTATAGTGTTGTTTACTAAATAAAGCGCGTGATTTATGTAGTAAAAAGTGCATTCAGTGAATAATTTATAAAGAACATTGAAATATTGTAGCATAGTGACCACATCATGACTTTACCCCAAACCCCTCTTAGTCGGCCCACGCGGGAAATGAAAGGAGATAGGTTAAGTTAAGTTAGGATTCCGTGTGCAGTTTCTGGCCTGCCATCGGACGGTCCTCAGGTGGCGGATAGAGGAACGAACAGATATGGGGGTTACCGGTTTACCGGCGCGGACCAAAACCAGAAGAGGGGACCGCTTCGGCGGTCACACGTGCGGCGGGTCGGCCACCACTCCAGGTGGCTGATGTGACCCGAACTCCGGGTCACCGTCGGGCAACCCGGTCTCATCATTGTGAGGAGTTGAGAGCCCCGTTTGCATCCGTGCAAACGAGTGGGGCTAAGAGGAAGGACACCTCGCTAAAAAACCCTTGGCTGCTGCGTCTTCTCGCACAAGAAGACGTACCCAGCCCGGCCCCTCCGTATGGAGGACCACTGTGGGCCCGCCTTTTGTAGGGAATCGCCGGCGGGGGATTGGTAGCGCAGGCTCTGCTATTTCCCAAGACCCCGCCACTCAGGCGATGTGCATGTGCCGCTGTGGTTTTAGTGGGTATAGTGGCACACACGCCCTTTGGGGTATGGTGCGTAAAGGTATTTCCACAGCGACAAAAAAAAAAGAAAAGGATAAGTTTAGGATAAGTTACGAAAGAAAACAAGAATAAAAAAGGTCTTAGCAACCAAGCCAAAAACTCCTATTAAAAGAAAAAATAAAAACTAATAGTAATGATGTGTTACGCAATCAGGGTGCTGTTTATATTTAGTCACGGCCCCTCACTGCTATTAAAGTTATGATGATAGAATAATTTTATTAGTTGCCCGTTCAAAATGCGGGCTGGGCTATTATATGAGGATTTTGTGGTTTAGCCAGTGGAGTGGAACACTTAGTTTAAACTGAGCTAGTGAGCTGAAATTGCCAAGTATATCGAGTACCTAGCTATATTCTGTCAGTTTACGTTGTTAATGAAAAGCAATCAAAAAATCTACGTGACTTAGCTAACCGACCAACTATAATACTAGTCAATTCAGTTGTGATTATACGTTACAGTAGTACTCTTTAATTTAGCAACGTCATAATGCGAATTGTAATGTTGCCAAATAAAGTACAACACCCACTTCACTTCCGCTTCTTTTTCTGCACTTCACTTCACAACATCTTTCTTCGAATTTTTGTTTCTAGAACATGCTGGTTTCCTCAAGATGTATTCTTTCACCGTTTTGAGAGCAGTGGTCATATCTCAGCGTTAATCCCAATCGCATCCGAAGCTTTTTCAGCTTTGGAGTCTGGTGTCCGCTTTACCAGTTGTAACTGCTGATTTTAGCTAAAGCGGTGATTTTATGAAGCAACTGCCATCTGACCTCCACAACACGAAGGCGATATCGAAGGTCTGTTTTGAGAGCAGTGGTGATGAGGTAATTTACACAAAGTTAAGTGAACTGAGTCGTAGTCGCTCACAATGGGCCTCATACGAAAGCTCAGAGTCACACAAAGGGCAATGGAAAGAGTGATCTCTGCGTGAATCAGAAATGAGGAGATCCACAGAAGAACCAAAGTCACCGACATAGCTCTGCGAGTCGCTAAACTTAAGTGGCAGTGGCCAGGGTACATTGCTCTCAGAACCGATGGCCAATGGGGCAGTAAGGTTCTGGAGTGGCGGCCACGCGCTGGAAGACGCAGCGTAGAGAAGCCCCCAACAAGGTAGACTGATGACCTGGTGAAGGTCGCGGGAAGCCGCTGGATGCAGGCAGCACAAGAGCAGTAAGCGTGGAAAGCCTTAGGGGAGGCCTTTGTCCAGCAGTGGACATCTATAGGCTGAAGAAGAAGAAAATGCCTGCTTGGGATCCAATCCTCGAGTCACAATTCAAATCATTAAAATTAAAAATGCAAGTTTAAACTAGAACCCCTTTATAAAAGTCTCCGGCACCCAAATTACGCACTTCTAATTATACTTCTAATTATTATCATTGAATCATTTTGAAGCATCATCATCATCAACCTTTTTTTTATCGTCCCACTGCTGGGCACAGGTCTCCTCTCATACAGAGAAGGATTGAGCGTAATTGGCGATTTCAGACTTAAAGTCCAGGTTTCCTCAAGATGTTTTTCCTTCAACTTTTAATCAGTCACGTGTACCTCAACACATTCTCAGTCTACCCATTAAAAATATATATAAATATGTCGATAAGTTTAGTCACAGAAAATAATATTTAATTTTTCACATTTTCTACATGATGTGCATGTTGATAAGGAAGCGCTTACAGGTTAATGACTGCCGCATCCTGCGGTACCAAACTTTAATAATAATGGCGTGAAAAAAGCAAGTCGATACAGGATCGTGCTGTCGCCGAGCGGTGGTCAGTGAACCAATATTTCTAAACGATGTTCCATACCGTTTGCAATTTTATGAGATTTAGTTTGTTTGAAATTTTATTTTTTTTATTTTTGATGCTAGTTTTTTTTCTATGGTTTAGGATTATTCCTATGAACCAGCATTGTTCGTGTTTTCATTTATTGTCGTATTGTCAGCACCACTGTGCATATATTACTAATCCATTTTCGAAAAACGTATCTATTCAACGAAGTAAATAACTCAATGAATGTATGTAATGAATAGTGTGTTACTCTAACCTGCAGGCATAAAGGAATAAATTAGAAAGACCGTCCGTACGTTTTTGACCACCCCTTGACGTACGACGTACGACGCCAAAGCTAAAATAATATAAACATTAAATAAGCTTACCCGTTCTTTATCTGCTCTTAACCGTTGTGGAATTTACTTAACGCAGTAATTCCCAAGTAAACCCTTTATAGTGGTCTCTAACCCATATAGTGTTGTGCAATGTCTTGATAATCCCGGGATGCGGGGATCTCCGCTTCCCGATGTTCTGCATACTGCGACTGATCCCGGATCTTGTGTGGCTATTTCTATACTGTACATTTATGCATGCTATATGTTATTTTGAATAAAGTTGTGTTACTACTTAAGGATTGTAGCTTGGTGTAACTTTGACAGTAATTCTACATGGTGTATGTAATGGAACCATGTGAAAAACTTTTGTTCAAATTTTGCATTATTGTATACTGGTTTGATAAAACAAAATAAATTTAAAATGTTCCTTTTAAGTATTTTTGGAAGGCGTTAATGTTATTCAAATCATGGATTCTTGTAAACTGCTTTGATAAATTAATATAGTTAAATAAAAACGTATGGCACTAGGGGACTGCCGCGGTAAAGCTGGCAATTTTTGCTAGCAAATTGCATTGCATTTTTTATCAACTTATGCAATATTTTTTTTTATTCATGCAGTGTTTTTGTTTTTATTTGATATTATTAATTCAAGTTCGTTCTTTGATATTAATTCAAGTTACACTGTTGAGTGTGGTGACCGATGAGAAGTCGTGTTGGCTAGTGGTTAAAACACCAGCCTCTCAAGTATGAGTTTGCGGGTTCGATTCCAGGTCAGGCAAGTAACAATGTAACTTTTCTAAATTATATGTACTTTCTATGTATATATTGGACACTAATGACTGATTAAAAGGTAAAGGAAAACATTTTGAGGAAACCTGGGCCTTAAGTCTGAAATCGCCAACCTGCATTGAGCAAGCGTGATGATTACGCTCAATCATTCTCTGTATGAAAGGAGACCTGTGCCCAACAGTGGGGCGATAAAAAAAAGTTGATGATGATGACCGATGAGAATTCATTTTCTTTTTTATTGAATAAATGAGTAGTTATTATTATTTAAAATATTGTCATTATCTTAGAATACACATGTATATTACGGGGCGCACATGCGATAAGTGTGGCATTATAAAGATATGGTAAATACCTATACAGTAGTATATATACACCTTTATACTTTCTCACAAACAGCTGATTATGTATTCGTCCGATTTCGGAGCAGCTCGTCTCAATCCATGCGAGCTTCCTACAGCCAACTAGTCGCGGGCTCTAACTCACTTGTGGACGCGACGAAAAAACACGCTGTCTCGCCTAGCATCGTATCTAAAAGAGATAGAATCAGTTATGAGCTGTTAGCAACTAATCTACACGTATAGCTAGCTGCATGCTCACAAACACCGTGCCAAAGTCTGCCAAACTGTAACTATGCGACGTTAGACGATACACGGCTTTCTACGCCGCGCCGCTGTGTCGGTCAGAGTAGGGGTGTTAGGTTTTAGTTTCGTTACGGAATTTCTTGATTCGGTCGCCGCGAGCCCGCTATAAAAGCTACGCAATAGCTTTAAATTTATTTAAAAGTGTAGCTTTTAAGTAGTTTGGTAATGGGTTAATTTTAAACTTATTTATTAAGGACTGATTTTTAATGGGTGGAAATATTTTGAATATTTTAGAGTTCTCACACAAAAAAAAAGCCGTCAGACATCATATACGAATAAAAATATATCAGTCAATCGATTAAAAAATCGACCCATAAATGCAAAGTAATGCAAACTGCCTTTCTACAGATAAATATCATTTAAATTCAGTATATTCTAAACGTGATTAAGAAAAATGAATGAGAGGTACGAGTAATTTTTCTATTTGTATATTACATTTGCGAACATGATGTCTGGTGAAGCCGTACGGAGGACGGGTCTGAACAGTTGTGTTGCGATCTGTGTCAGATGTGATGCGCCAAATGTTGTTGTGTCTGGATTTTGGTCATTGAGGGTCTCCATATCAATCTCCCTCTGGCGCAGCATCGTTGATCGTGTTGTTGGGTTTAACATTGTATCACTTCACTCAACTGTCGTCTTCCTTCCTATTGTGTACTTCCTACACACGAACACGAC
Source organism: Sesamia inferens (assembly GCA_037179545.1). Lineage (NCBI taxonomy): Eukaryota > Metazoa > Arthropoda > Insecta > Lepidoptera > Noctuidae > Sesamia > Sesamia inferens. The sequence continues at coordinate 4,554,968 of CM073936.1, read as the reverse complement.
GAATCGGTTGGCGGTAAGACTTTGTCTGGTGGGTGGTAACTTCTGCCAGCAGCCGATTGTATAGCGTACCCTACCGAGAAAAATCGAAAAATTTCAGGTATAAATAAATACTTATATCTGAGATTTTTCATCGATACTTTATTCCTTTACATCCCGGTCACGTGTCCCGTTGGATAACAACACTACTCTCATCGCATGTGGGATCAGTGAGGTGTTGCCGCATTATAATATCGTAAATCTTGACAGTTAGTGGTTACTGTTACTGTCAAGTATGCAGGTTCGAAGCTCCGCATATTAATTTTTGAATCGCTCCGTACGTGTTTGTGGTATGGCCTGGAATATAAGACTGGGTATTTGTAGCATAGTTAATATTAGGCTAAATGTCAAAGATCTATACACAAATAGTTTTCGATTGACTAGCTCTTACCTGCGGTTGCGTTTGTTTGACAGTTTGGAATAATTGGATTCAGTGCAGAGGCGTGCGAAGAGGCTGATTGGTGACACTGATCTAACTCGAGTTGGTCTCTAAAGCCTAGAGCACAGGCGTAGAGTAGCCAGCCTTTCGGTGTTCTATGGGATGCATTTTGGCGAGTGTGCGAGAAAATTGCATGATTTAATTCCCCCATCTCCGTTCTATCATCGGACGACCCCTCGTACGGCGAGTTTCCACTCTTATGTTGTTAACACCTCTACGATCCGGACGAAGCGTTTCGCCTCCTCTTTTATACCGCGTACATCGAGGGACTGGAACAATCTGCCAGCGGCGGTGTTTCCGTCGGACTACAATTTGAGTGTCTTCAAGGCTAGAGTGAATAGGCTCTTAATAAACTAGTGCGCTTTACCATCAACGATTGCGTCACTGCTTACCATCAGGCGGGATTGCGGTCAAGCACTGGTTTATAAATTAATAAAAAAAATATATATATATTTTGGGATAAAAAGTATTCCACGACCTAACAATAGAGCCTAGATATTCTTCTATTTTGAAGCATATTGGTAATCCATTGTTCCCCATCCAATCTTCCCCCAAAAAAGTGTACCGATGACCTGGTGAAGGTCGCGGGAAGCCGATGGATACGGGCAGCATAAGACCCATCATCGTGGAAAGCCTTGGTGGAGGCCTTAGTCCAGCAGTGAACCTCTAGGTATTGGCTGAAATTGTTTCATAAGATCTCTCCTCATAGCCGTTATTAATATTGTATTTTTGAACTGTCAAAATGAAACTTATTGTCACTGATAGTGGATTACATAATTACCATGATGGTCTATGATAATCCATTTCTGTTATTGATTTACATAGTTGAGATTTTATTTTTCTTTTTTGGAGATTGTTGTAATAAGGTAAATTGGATAATCTTAAACGTTGAAATGATACATGTAGCGCCATCTGTGCACTAATATGGGAAGTTACCCGCGTAGGATAAAAGTTGTTTAATCTGTATTACACCATGTCTTTTGCAATACCCTGTAACGAAATGTGTTTCTTTAATAAAACTAATATAAAATAGGTTTATTTTATTAAAAGTAAACTACTTCGACAGAGATAATTACTTTCGAAATGGCCCAACTCTGACTCCGTCGAAACATGAAATGCCTATTTTGTGGTTTATTTATTTATTTATACAATAAGTAAAGAAAACTCTGTCCGATCCGTGAAGGTATTGTTGTCGATAATTGATTCTACACTAACGCCTACAAAGATGGGATAAACTTAAAAAAAATCCCCCTTAAAAAATAAATATTATTTCGAAAAAGCGAGGTAACTTAACACATGTGCGGTAGGCAACACTGTAGGTATACATGCGCGAGCGAAGGGGGGCAGGGCAAGGGTAAATAGTCGCATCACTGATAATAATACTGCTTAAAATGGAGTAGTCACTTTTTTAAAAATTACCAAATTTTGGGGAAGTTGGAATAGATTCGCGGAAAAAAAAAGAATATTTCAAAATTCATTAGTATTGTTACTATGATGATTATGAAAAGTTTTCTTTACACATTGTATATAACTTATACATACATTGATTGAAAAATACATTCAAAAACACAAAATATACAATAGGCGGGCTTATCGCTAATGCAATCTCTTCCAGGCAACCAAAGAGTTACGATTACGGTTATCAGGGTTAGGGTGTTACCACACCAATCGATCGATCGTCGATCGATGGTAGAATGGACTAGTCGACGTCGATCGATAGTTTCTACCACACCAATCGATCGATTGGTTAGTCGGCCGGCGTCCGTCGACCGGCAATCGATCGATTGGTTAGTCGACCGGTATCCTTCGATCAAAAGCTACCACACCAATCGATCAATGTCGACTGATGTCGATCGATGACATCAATCGACTATCGATCGATTGGTGTGGTAACACCCTTACGTCTTTTCAGAATAATATTTGCTCTCAGACGTTTTGTTTCATTATCATTTGTTATTAATTATAAATTATTGTTGCAATTAATTGTATAACATTTTTGTGAACAAAAGCTTGAGATTTATGCAAATCTTAACCCTCTGCTCGGCATCGGTTGCCGGCAGAAGTTACCACCCACCAGACTAAGTCTTTCCGCCAAGCCATTCGTCGTGTTAATAATGTCTGGTAAAGCTATACTGAGGACGAATCTGAGCAGTTTGTGTTGCAGTGTTGCGATGTGTGCCGGTTACGATGCGCCAAATGTTGTGGCGGGAGTTTGATCGTGGAGCTCCAGATCAATCTTCCTCTGGCTCAGCACAGTTGGTCACGTTGTAGAGTTTAACATTGCATCACCTCGCTCAACTGCCGTCTTCCTTCCTATTCACTCGGTTTTTTTGAGTGAATTTGAAATCCTCTCCCTTTGTTTCGTATACAGTGTGAGTGTACTTATAAAGGTAAGATAAAGTTGTTACCTTTTTCATATCTTCATAAGTACAGTCACAGTTTACACGAAACTCAAAATAAAAAACAAAATCGTTTACTGTCGAAATACAATAAAACTAAATGAAAAATAAAACAGGATTTGTAATGCCAACATATTCAAACCATAATTCTTTATTAATTTAAGTTTTTACTCGTCACTAACATAAACACTAATACCACTGTAAATAAGTGATTTATCTTACTCATTATACTGGCTTACATAATTACTACGCTACACTTTTTCTGTTTGTACAAAGTTTCTTTCGCAATCATTAGTACAGACACTTTCCATAACAAGAACAACAACATAATAATCTTTTAAGTGAAAACCAATAACAAAAAAGCAATAAGAAAAATAGCTATAAATTGACAAAGTTACATCGGAACATGCTATGTAACCTCTATAAACAGTGCTGCCACCATTAAATAAAGAAAAAAGATAAAAAAGGCCGCATTTCCGCGTCCGCCCATAAAGCATAAGACACAATACATTTGACACAGCTCATAAATCGCGGGCTATGTTAAATATTCGTTAAGTCGGTCCTCGACTTCGACGCACCATCCTTTATAATATCGGATACATTTGCCATTTGTTCGAGTCGGCTTATAGTTACATGGAGGCGAGCATTTGGATGTTCGCAGTTCAAGACACGGTTTTTTTATGTTATAAACTGTTGCTTGAATTTCAACCAATAGGGAAATAATTTTCAAAGCACAAAAAAAATGTATCAGGACAATGTTTGGTATGTAGTCCATAGATACATGTAAACCATTGTTTATTAAATACTAGCTGACCCGGCGAACTTTGTTCCGCCTTAAAGGCAATAAATATCACATGATCACATTTTTTACTTTTTCAATTAGGAACATTGTAAATAAAAAAAAATAACATTCCATGACTTTTTTATTTGTCATTTATTTATTGTAGCACCTTGTGAAAGAAATGAATTTCTACTTGTGCTTCGTAAATTATCTAGCTATTGATCTCTGAGATGTCGTGGTGGCCTAGTGGTTAAAACACCAGCCTCTCTTGTATGAGTGCGCGGGTTCGATTCCAGGTCAGGCAAGTATCTATATATACTGAAATCGCCACCCCGCATTGAGCAAGCGTGGTGATTACGCTCAATCCTTCTCTGCGTGAGAGGAGACCTGTGCCCAGCAGTGGGACAATAAAAAGATTGATGATGATGATGATGATCTCTGAGGTTTGTTCACCGATTTCGCATTTTCAACGGAGCAGTTTCACGGACTGCCGCCTCCCTTTGCTCTTGTGAGTGAGAAGAACGAAGTCGGGTCATACTAAGGCGGCGCTCTGCACGTGCAATTTCTTGCTCTTCTTCAGTGCTTTCATTCAGAATGTTTCGATTTACTCTTGCAATACGGCTTTGTCGAGAAAGATTTGATGGTCTTGGTCGCGGCATGGTATTGTTATTTACGATAAATGGCACAGCAATACAATATTAGAAATTTTGAGTTGAAGTTGGCTTTGTGGTTTTTTATTAGTTAAAATATGCTCATGCTTCTGCTGCTGTCATTTGCTTTTTGTTATACCATTTTTGGTATATGAATCGCTGACTTACATTTTGAATGAGTTGGTTTGTTATTCCATGTCAGTTGCGTTTTGTTATACCACGTCTTAAGTCACGTCACCCGGGAACGGGTTCTTAGCTACATTCCACCAATATTCAGCAAAGTGGGTTCAGCCGTTCTTGAGTTATATATTGTTATATACGGAGAGTAACTGTGAGTAAGGACGGTGACATGCGTCAATCAAACAAGCTAGTCTGTTGCACACTGTTTAATATAATAAGAACTACCGGCTAGCGGGCAGGGGCGGGGCGCAGCCCGCTTACCTACTTAACATACGTAACATCCCTCCCCCTTAAGCTAGGCTATACTCTTATCCTAATTGTCTAAGTTTACTCTTAATCCTACTATTAATCTATGGCTGTACCGTTTGTTCATCATCATCTCCGTCGTCACCACTGACGGTTTGAGTCGGAGTTGAGAAGATAGGACTGATTTCCCTCCGCCTGTTTGTTACCGTAACGCGTGGTGGTGTCGCCGGAGTTCCCTGTTCTGGATCGGTTACCGACTCTCCTCTCTCTCCTGGCTGCATGATGGTCTCAGGGTGATTGCCGATGTGCGACGCTAAGTCGGGTACCACGTCTGGGTCCCAGTCCTGGTCGACCTCTGTTGGTGATGATTGTCTTGGTCTTATTTGGTCAATGTGCCTCGTGACCTCGCATTTTAATTGTGGCACATATACATTATACATTGTTTTGCCAATCTTTTTTTTTATTATTCCTTTTATCCAACTGTTTTTTTTGTTATTTGTTATCCAAATGTTTTCGTTTTCCTTGAAGTCTTTTCTGTGTCTTCCATGGTAGTACTTAGCCTGTAAGGACTGATTGCGTGCGACGGTCTGAGTTAGGTCCGTGGGCGACGGTGACAACGTGGCCGGATTCAAAAGATCAAGGCGCGCGCGCAATGTACGACCGAACACTATCTCCGCGGGTGTTTTGTCAGTGGTGCTATTTTTAGAGTTCCTGTAATCGAATAAAAATTTTGCAATTTTCCCTTGAATATTTTTTTTATTACAACCCTCCAAAATTATAGCCTTTAGCCCCTTTTTAACGATTTTTACGAAACTTTCGGCTTGTCCATTACTAGCCGGATGATATACAGGAGATAAGACATGCTTGATACCGTTCAGCTTACAAAAATCTCTAAATTCCAACGAAGTAAAAGATGTACCGTTGTCACTCACCAACGTGTGTGGAATCCCAAACCGCGACATGAAATCATTAAGTTTACTTATAACTGCCCTTGAATTATAAGTTGTGGTCATTTCATAACATTCCACCCATTTGCTATACGCGTCTACAACAACTAAAAACATATAATCGTGGAACGGGCCCAAGAAATCTATATGAATTCGATAAAAAGGATGCGGCGGTAGTGGCCAAGGCGCGAGAGGAGCGTGCGGGGGTGCGGGGCGCAGCGCACAGCACACGTCGCAAGCCCCCGCCAACCTTTCAAGCGCTGCGTCCACGCCAGGGAACCACAGCCGCTTGCGAGCCTCCGCCTTCATCTTAACTATCCCGAAATGAGAACTATGTAACTCCCTACACACCTTTCCTTGCAAAATTGAGGGAATAACGACTTTATGTCCACGCATTAAGATGTCCCTTTCGTATGATAACTGTGTACGACAATTAAAAAATGGTTTTAAGCTTGCGTCATTGACTTTCCTAGGCCAGCCATTTAAAATGTATTGCTTAATTGTGGTCAGCTGAGTGTCGCGAGCCGTCTCGCGACGCAAATCATTTAGTGTCACAGGTAGATCGCCTTCCACTACAAAGTTGACGTAGGTCGCGCGGTCCTCGCAGTCCGCGAGTTCGTCCGTCGCCTCTCCTCTCTCTCTCGCTGTCCCGTTCACTTCCACGCTACCCTCATCCGCCCGAGATAAATAGTCCGCGTTGTTAAGCTTGCTGCTTATGTACTCAATGGTATAGTTATATGCTCCTAGAAATATCGCATATCTCTGTAGGCGGTTGGCGGATACTTCAGGTATACCTTTGTGGGGCCCGAATATAGCTAGCAAGGGTTTATGGTCTGTTCTTAGTACGAATGGCTCGGACCTACCATATAGGTACTGATGATAACGCCTCACCCCAAATACAATCGCTGTTGCTTCCTTTTGTATTTGTGCGTTTTTTTTTTCCGCTACGGACAGCGTGCGGGAAGCGTACGATATTGGCCTTTCTAATCCCTCAGTACCTATTTGTGATAATACTGCTCCCAACCCCGTTGGTGACGCGTCCACTGTTAATATTAACTTAGCATTGGGGTCGAAATGAGCTAATGTCTTATCGGATGCTAGTATTTTCTTTATTTGGTTAAACGCGTCATGATGCTTACGGGTCCATTCCCACTTTGTATTTTTATTTAATAAATTATATAATGGAGTAAGCACTGATGACGCGTCAGGCACGAAGTTCCGATAATAATTTGTTAGACCTAGAAACGATTGTAACTGTAACACGTTTTCTGGTTTAGGAGCTTGTAAAATAGCTTTGACTTTCTCTGGCGACTTCCTAACTCCGTGTTTATCTATGATGTGGCCTAGGTAAGAAATTTCGTCTTTATAAAATTCACATTTCTTTAGCTGTACCGTTAATTCAGCATCGTTTAAACGTTGCAAAACCATTATGAGCCTCTGTCTATGCTGATCTTTACTTGCACCCGTTATTAAGATATCATCTAATAAAAATATGACTCCGTCAATACCCGATAGTAAGCATTCCATTGCCCGCTGAAAAATGGCGGGTGCACTGGTTAACCCAAATACTAATCGAGTAAATTTAAAAAGGCCGCGATGCGTATTAATGCAGGTAAGCATTTGTGATTCTTCATTTAAAATGAATTGGTTATATGCCATTGACAAATCGATTTTACTGAAATGTACGCCTCCGTGTAACTTGGCCAATAAATCGTTTACCGTCGGCAATGGATACTGGTCGACAATCAATTGTTTATTGATTGTTACTGAGTAATCCGCACATAACCTGATGCTACCGTCTTTTTTCAAAACTGGCACGACTGGTGACGCGTATTCTGAATGTTCCACGGGTTTTAGAATGCCTAGTGACAATAATCGGTCGAGCTCCTTGTCTATTCGTTCTTTTAGCGCATACGGTACCGGTCTTGCTTTACAGTAAATTGGTTTTGCGTCTGATTTTAAATGTAAACCTATTTTATGTTTGTTAAACGAACCTAGCTTGCCTGAGAAAACCTTAGGGAACATGTTAAGGAGTTGCTTGTCTATATTCGCATGGTTGGTCACGGTGTGTACATGTACCGGCGCCAGCTCCAGGTTAAACTCACGAATAAAGTCGCGACCCAGCAGCGGCGGGCCGCCTGCGCGCACTACGTATACCTTAATATTATGCGTTCGACCCAGATATGATACCGGCAAGTAAACAATTCCGATCGTTTCTATGTTTTCACCTGTATACCCGAATAACTTTTTGTTGGTGACTGACAACGGCAATCCCTTAAAATTCGAGTTATCTTACCTCTATCTATTTTAAACACCTTTTCTAGCTTTTATCTGCCCAAATAACCACAATCAAAACTTTATAATCGCGGCTCGTTCTTACCTGTATTGGAGAGATACATATACTGGGGGATTTTGCCTGCTTTGTGGAGGTGCAAGGTACCAGGGTAGCACAAAAGTGTAAGAGAAGTCGAAATAAAGAAGCTCATTTATGACGGTGAGCGGCATAGAAAGTATCCTTTGTCCTTCTCCTGGCTCTAAACTACCTCCCTGACAATTTTCAGCTAAATCGGTTCAGCCGTTCTTGAGTTATAAGTGGAGTAACTAACACGACTTTCTTTTATAAATATAGATAAAAGATTGACTCTTTCATCCTGACATATTTTTGAGATTGCTGTATTTGTTAAGACATCCAAACTTATTTAAAAAATGTCAGACACGATGGGATAACCATAGTCAATAATGTACAAAAGTGTTTTTTGCATGGCGCCAGTCATATTTAACTGCTTGCCGTCGTCAATCAAAGAATTAAACGTGAGCTTATTTAAAAAAACGGCTGAAATCATTAGTTAAGACCAAAGCATATTACAGTATTTCGGAATTCCTAACAGACAAAACCTAATGACAGAATGTTGACAAGCTAATAAGTACATCTATTGTTGTTCTTGACATAAGTTTATGTATATTGACATTAGAATTCAATATTGACATCTGTATTATATACTAGCAGCCGCCAGCGATTTCGTTCGCGTGGAGTTAGTTACGCTCTGCTTCTATTGATCGCAACGTGATGTTATATAGCCTAAAGCCTTCCTGAATTAATGGGCTATCCACCGCAAAAAGAGTTTTTCAAATCGGACTAGTAGTTCTTGAGATTAGCGCGTTCAAACAAACAAACAAACTCTTCAGCTTTATACGAGTATATTAGTATAGATTGACATTGCTATTAATAATATTTTGACATCTGTATTATTTGGTGACATTAGTAGGTATTGATTGTATTCTGATATTTTAATTCTATTTTGATATTATTCACCAGACATCATGCCGGAACACGACAAATCGCTAGGCGGCAAGACTTTGTCTGGTGGGTGGTAACTGCTGCCGGCGGCGGATGTTATGGCCTACCACCACTATATGTTTATTTTGCGCATTTTGCGATGTGTTTTATTTGATAATTGTGACCATAGCAGCGGCCGCCGGCAGAAGTTACCACCCACCAGACAAAGCCTTGCCGCCAAGCGATTTGTCGTGTTCCGGCATGATGTCTGGTGAAGCCGTACGGAGGACGGGTCTGAGCAGTTGTGTTGCGATGTGTGCCGGGTACGATGCGCCTAATGTTGTTGTTTTGGGAGTTTGGTTGTGGAGGGTCTTCAGATCAATCTCCCTTTGGCGCAGCATCGTTGGTCGTGTTGTTGGGTTTAACATTGCATCACCTCGCTCAACTGTCGTCTTCCTTCCTATTCGCTCAGTTTTTCTGAGTGAATAGGCTCTTAATAAACTAGCGCGCTTTACCATCAACGATCGCATCACTGCTTACCATCAGGCGGGATTGCGGTCAAGCGCTAGTTTATAATTATTAAAAAAAAAATACCATACAACATAAATATATTACAGATTTAAATTTTGCATGTCGCATCCTGTAAGGCTCAACTTGTATTCTTCATGACCTTATTTTTGTATATCTACATTCTAGCAAATAAACGATTTTGATTTGATTTGAAGATGATGGAATTATTACAGCCACAGGGCACTCTTAAACTCAAACTCAATGCCAAAATTTTAAAAGAGCCAAGCAAAGGCACTTTTGATTTCTCAAGAAATCGCTCATTCAGAAAGTTGAATGAAGCTTCTTGCCCGTTCCTAAGGGTAATACTCGTAGGTACCATGGAAAAAGAACGGGCAAGAACACTCACGATCACTCTTTTAAATCACAATATTGGTTTCTTTAAAGCTTATTGGTTTATTCATTTAAGTACAGGAAAACAAATACCTATTACCGAAGGATAAATTCAGGATTTCTAACACAGATCCATCGGCTCACGATAAAACAAAAACAAAAAAATGTTGTAAAGAAATCATGGCTGTTTTTTTTTATATATATATTATAAACTAGCGCTTGACCGCAATCCCGCCTGATGGTAAGCAGTAATGCGATCGTTGATGGCAAAGCGCGCTAATTTATTAAGAGCCTATTCACTCTAGCCTTGAAGATTGTTCCAGTCCCTCGATGTACGCGGTATAAAAGAAAAAGCGAAACGCTTCGTCCGGATCGTAGTGGTGTTAACAATGTAAGGGTGGAAAGTTCTTTGTTTCAAAATGTTCTAAAGTAAATTAAATCTTTATGTTTATCATTGAGAATCAGAAATTTCTTAAAAAAATAACCAAGTGCGTTTCGGAAACACGCACAAAAGGTTCCGCGCCAATATCAATAAAAAAACTAGTTTCAGTGTTTATTGTTATAGCGGCGACATAAATATTCTAAAAATAAATAACAATATCCGTTTTGTGCGAAAAGAGAGAAAAAGAAACGCATCGATTAGCATCACAGCCAAAGAAATACACCTTAAAACTATATAAAAATACAACAAAAATTATAATTCCGAAAGAGCCTTAGCTCGTCATCATCATCATTTCAGCCGAAAGATGACTACTGCTGGACATAGACCTCCCCAAGGATCACCACGACGTCTGGTCCTACGCCTCCCGCATCCAGCGATCTCCTGATTGATTTTCAGCTGCCACCCACGAGTGCCATACGCGGGATTACAAACATTCAATGTTCTATTTTTACGAAAATGACAGGTTAGATTTACTAAAACTAAAAAAGTACTTCCTTCTCTTGTCGAGTATATTTTTAACTAAGAAAATATATACACGAGTACTAGCAAATGATGTACTGTGGGACCAGTGAAGGGAATTGTATATTTTAGGCGTATTTTACGGCAAGAATAATAAAAAGAAGGTAAAGTAAGCATTTCTATTCCATTCGAAATTTGCAAGCTCTAAAGCCAAGTTATTGCTACTCTTCCGGAACAGGTAACGCATAAAATAATATAACTTACATAATATTTTTATCCACCTTGTATTGATAGTGTATTTATCATTCTGCAGGGGGCCATGTTTAATATTGAGTATTTCTGGAATGAAAACCGTACAATAACTGTGCATCTAGAAGTGATAGAGTAAGCATCATCATCAACCTTTTTTGTCATACCACTGCTGGGTACAGGTCTCCTCTCATACAGAAAAATATTGAGCGTAATCACCACGCTTCCACAATGCGAGTTGGCGATTTCAGACATAAAGTCCTGCCCGCCCATTGGTCCGTTCGGTCCAAACGATCCCAACTACTCGTAGTCGCAATCATTTAACAAAAATGTGTTCGCCGATTAGGGGGTAGGTTTCCTCAAGATGGTTTTCTTCACTTTGTAGTCAGTCATTGATGTTCAAGATATACTTAGAAAGTACAGTTAGATATAATTAATAAGCATAATTTACCAGTAATGTTTTTTTTTTAATAGTTATAAACTAGCGCTTGACCGCAATCCCGCCTGATGGTAAACAGTGATGCGATCGTTGATGGTAAAGCGCGCTAGTTTATTAAGAGCCTAATCACTCAGAAAAACTGAATAGGAAGGAAGATGGCAGTTGAGCGAGGTGATGCAATGTTAAACCCAACAACACGACCAACGATGCTGCGCCAAAGGGAGATTGATCTGAAGACCCTCCACGACCAAACTCCCACCACAACAACATTAGGCGCTTCGTACCCGGCACACATCGCAACACAACTGCTCAGACCCATCCCCCGTACGGCTTCACCAGACATCATGCCGGAACACGACAAATCGCTTGGCGGCAAGACTTTGTCTGGTGGGTGGTAACTTCTGCCGGCGGCCGAAGTTATGGCCTACCACCTTGGCTGTAATCTTCCACGCAGGCTCTGTCTGGGATGGTAGATGTCACATGTTTTCAATTTTTTGCTTTTAGGTTTCAAACTCAAAGCATTTATTTATTATAAATACCTATCAATTGTAGAAATTAAAATTAAATAGTCGGTTAGTTAGTTAGAACGTTGAAGCTAATAGCCCATTATAGAATGTAGATATCTATGGAGAAGAATGAGAAGTAAGCCCCAAACACCAAAGTCAGACTGTCCTTAAATCAAAATTATAACAAAAGCCTGGGTCCATTACACTTGTTGCTTCTGAGTGAGAATAGCTTAAAACTCTAACAAAATACAACAGTTAACTCCAGCTCAACTAGTTTGTTGGGAATCGAATAATCTAAAACATCTATCAGTGAAACTGATTTCTTAACTGCCATGCTCTATCAAGTCAACATTACAACATCATAATAAATTTGCCCGTTCTATTTCAATCAAATTTATTCCTTACGATGATTTCCTTCATCGGTTTTGAAAGCATTGGTGGTGAAATTTTCATAAAAAACAATACGTTTGAGTTCAATTCCACGTTCTTTAATCATTTAAGTCATCAATCCGCCTTAGGGAAGGAAAGTGGTAGTGTCATGACTTCTCTGTATAAGAAGAGTCCTCTATAACAAAGGTAGGGTAATATTATATACAAAAAAAAGAATTAATGATAACTGTTATATGGTGTGTTATATGGTGGTATGTGTTATATGACAGACACAATGAAGAGTATTCTGTTCTGCTCTATTACCACATTAAATAAAATAAATAAACTACATATTACTAAAACAATTATAATAATATTCTACACTTACTGAAACTACGTTGTATGGCAATTATTAGATAAAAGCCAGCCCTTGGATCACGGGAAGTATCCAAGGGCTCTTGTCATGGAGTGCATTAAAAAAAATAATTACCAACAAGGAATTTTCTGTAAAAAAAAAATAGCAATCGTGCTACTGGCCGATAGAAGTGAAAATAGAAATATTTTAATAACACAGAATACACAAAAACTATAAAACAAAAAACGACCACGGTATCGGTCGGTCACGCTCACGCAGATTCAATTTTTTAATTCAAAACAAATTTTCACTTCAATAAAATATACTAGATACTAAATATACTCGGTGGTAGGCCTTAACATCAGCTACCGGCAGAAGTTACCACCCACCAGACAAAATCTTGCTGCCAAGCGATTCGTCGTATTCCGGCATGATGTCTAGTGAAGCCGTACGGAGGACGGGTCTGAGCAGTTGTGTTGCGGAAACGATGCGCCAAATATTGTTGTGTCAGGAGTTTGGTCGTGGAGGGTCTCCAGATCAATTTTCCTCTGGCGCAGCATCATTGATCGTGTTGTTGTGCATTGCATCACCACGACCAACTGTCGTTTTCTTTTCTTACTTTAAAAAAAGTATTGCAATACATTTCCGCCCGCATGTACCGAACATTCGCTCGCTCGCTTCGATCAAAACTCTCTCCATATTAACTGGTCATAAATCGCTGGTGTCGTCAATGACTCGCGCCGTTACACTTTTAGCCTTTTTTCATATTATTTGTACATTTCAGTGTCTTCTAAACGCGTGTTACGAAACGATAGCAGATATACTCAAAAGGTGTTAATGCTAAACCTGTGAGGGTTAACTAAAGCTGTATCTAAATATCCCAAACTAGCGGTCGCCAGCGACTTCGTTCGCGTGTAGTTGGTTATTATGCTCCGCTCCTATTGGTCGCAACGTGATATGATATAGCCTAAAGAATCAAACAGAAGAAGAAAGAAGCAAACTCAAAAAGATTTTTCAAATCGAACCAGTGGTTCCTGAGTTTAGCGCGTTCAAACAAACATACAGAAAATCAAACAAACAAACTCTTCAGCTTTATACAACGTGTAACATAAAGGGTATATACATACCAAGGGCATGGCATCTTTACATGATATCAATCGATATTGGAAGGGTTTTTTAATCCTATCTCTTTATGTTAGGAAGTTACGAGAAAAAACACCGCCTGTGATAGGCTACTACCATACTAGGCGCACAGAATTTTTGAAGACATTTCTCGTGATTTTGGCAAGTAATGTGACGTGTAACGAGTAGTTATTAACGTATGTAGTGCGGTGCACGTTTGTTATGATTTGAATTTAAGAAACACACGGAACCGAAAATTTAGTATAAATTTTTTGACTATTTTATTTTGAGTTGAAAACCTTCCGATATCATTTGATATCATGTAAAGATGCCATGCCCTTGGTATATATATACCCTTTATGTTACACATTGTATATTAGTATAGATAACGTTTAACTGTCACATCGACATTCAGCAGCGGCTGACGTGACCAATCAAAATCATCATCTCTAGGTGAGAGGGAGAGAGCCGTGATCAACCACATAGGCCTAGTGCAGGATAGTAGACGTCACATATCTTCGAAGTTTTTGATTCTAGGACCTGCTGATTTCCTCATGATGTTTTCCTTCACCGTTTCTGAGAGCAGTGGTGATGAAAAAATTTACACAATGTAAAGCGCCTGATGGAGTTCGAACCTATGAGCTACAAATTGAAAGTTGCGGCCGATACTACTAGGCCACGCTCTTCAAAATCATCTAAGGAGTTACCACCCACCAGACAAAGCCTTGCCGCCAAGTGATTTGTCGTGTTCCGGTATAATGTCTGGTGAAGCCGTACGGAGGACGAATCTGAGCAGTTGTGTTGCGATGTGTGCCGGGTGCGATGCGCCTAATGTTGTTGTGTTGGGAGTTTGGTCGTGGAGGGTCTTCAGATCAATCTCCCTTTGGCGCAGCATCGTTGGTCGTCTTGTTGGGTTTAACATTGCATCACCTGGCTCAACTGACGTCTTCCTTCGTATTTGCTCAGTTTTTCTGAGTGAATAGGCTTTTAATAAACTAGCGCGCTTTGCCATCAACGATCACATCACTGCTTACCATCTGGCGGGATTGCGGTCAAGCGCTAGTGTATAATTATTAAAAAAAAACCCAAGGATAATTTCAGCGGAGGTCAATCTTTAGGAACCACAGGAAGTCCACTGCCGGGCATAGGACTCCCCTAAGGATTTCCAAAAAGACCAGTTGGACGCGGCCTGCATACAGCGCTTTCCTGCGATTTTGGTCAGGTCATCCGACCACCTAGTCGGTGGGTGTCCGACGCTGCACTTGCCGGTATGTGTTCGCCATTCAAGAGCCTTTCTGCCCCATCAACCATCGGCTCTAAGTGCTATGTCAACCAACTACCACTACAAAGAGCTAATCGGCTGGGCTATGTCAGCGACTTTCGTAATTCTACGAATCTCCTAATTTCTAATTCAATCACATAGAGAAACACCTAGCATGGCCCTCTCCATAGCTCTCTGTGTGACCTCCTATGTCAGTTTGTTTATCTGTGCCAGCTGATACAGGTCAATAGTACCAGCTTAAAGGACAAGGTGTTTCGACGAATTCTACTCGGCTGGATAGTGTTCGGCAAGCTCCATAGTGTGTTCTAGTCCAGAATACCTCAGTGCCTAAAGGCAAAAGTCTTTAACCAATGTGTGTTACCGGTGATGACATATGGATCAGAAACGTAGTCCCTCACTATGGGCCTCATAAGAATGCTCAAGGTCAGGGTATATTAAAGTGTGCCATATAATCGTTTCACCACCCTTAGTTGACTGGTAGAGAATGCCTAAGGCATTAAGTCTGCCTTTGTACCTTTCAACCCAACTTGTGACAGCAAGACAGTTGGTTAGTGTGAACTATTGATGAAACCTGTCTCACTAATTTGACTGAGTGGTGGGCTTCGTAAAACAATACGTTTTTTTTTAATAAGTATAAACTAGTGCCTGACCGCAATCCCGCTTGATGGTAAGCAGTGATGCAATCGTTGATGGTTAAACGGGTTATTTTATTAAGCCTATTCACACAAAAAAAAACTGAGTGAATAGGAAGGAAGACGGCAGTTGAGCGAGGTGATGCAATGTTAATCCCAACAACCTCCGCGACCAACCTCCCGACACAACGTTTGGCGCATTGTGCCCAGCACACATCACAACACAACTTCTAAGACCCGTCCTCCGTACGGCTTCACCAGACATCATGCCGGAACACGACATGTGTGGTATCCAACATAGCCATTTCAATGCATAGACGCCAGCATATCAAGTTATATACCTACACTCTACAGATTTCAAATTCCTTTAATAGATTTTCAACTTTATCATTAAAACATTAGGTTCAAAGTTGATTCGAAAACTGCAACAATTTCAAGTAGCTTAACCAAGGACTTTGTTTTAACCTTGTACGGAAAAATAGATGGATTTCAGGAAAACTTAACTTGTGTTGCGTCGATTGATTAACAGCAGTCTCATAAAGTTATTTGCAGCCGTTTTGCGTGGATATGACGCATGTTTCCCTCAACTATATCTTATTTTTTTGTGTTTTTGTACAGTTTTGCATCATGTTTACCGCAAATAAACGTTTTTTTTTCTTTCTTTCTTTCTATTTACGGTTATAAATACTCATTATAACGCTTATCGTGTAATAGCTCGTCTTCGCCTTCTGTCACCTGTAGATTAAAGACATTAACTGCGATTTGTTAGAGCCTCATCAAATTTAATGGCAGTTAACACGAATGGATAGAATAAGAAATGCGTATATACAGGAAGTCTGAAAGTGGTACTGGTAATTGAAAAGAATTGTGAAAATCGATTGTGATAGCACGGGCACGTGTTATGGAGGAATGAGGAAAATGTTGTAAAGAGAGTTTTGAATATGGATTTCTATGGTTATAAGAGTAGGAGAAAGCTGAAGAAATAATGGAGGGACTTTCTGAACGATGATATCTAATAAATAAATATAAATGAAATGAAATCGTTTATTAAGCAAGTAAGATCACCGATCACTTTTACACGTCATGTTTTTTTTTTTTATCTAGATGAAGCCGGCATTTCCTAACTTTCCAAAGCCTGGAACACAGGCGTAGAGTAGCCAGCCTTTCGGTCTTCTATAGGATGCATTCTGGTGAGTGTGCAAGGGAATTGCATGATTTAATTCCCCCATCTCCGTTCCATCATCGGACGACCCGTCGTACGGCGAGTTTCCACCCTTACGTTGTTGACACCTCTGCGATCCGGACGAAGCGTTTTGCTTCCTCCTTTATACCGCGTACATTTGCCAGCATCGGTGTTTCCGTCACAATACAATTTGAGTGTCTTCAAGGCTCTTAATAAACTAGCGCGCTTTACCATCAACGATCGCATCACTGCTTACCATCAGGCGGGATTGCGGTCAAGCGCTGGCTTATAATTTATAAATAAAAAAAAAACTGACTACCTCTGAGAAAAAATAGCCGAAACAAACTCAGGGATCATCGTCTTTTTTCAAGTCCAGACATTAAAAATGAGAATGTTTACAATAATTTACCTTATAATTATGTATATTGCTTAATAACAATGCTTAACAGAGCGAGCAGCTCAGTCCCAAGCTTTTTTGCCTTCTAAATAATCTGTGATTTTATAATACCCCTTTTTGCAAAATTTGGCCTTTATATAGTTTTTAAATCGTTTAATGGGTAAGTTTCGAATGTCTATGTGAAAAAATAAATAAATAAATATACAGGCTGTGTCTGACATCGTAACGCAAACTTCGCGAAAAAGCTAGACCGCATACCACTAATAAAATTATGATAGTCATTTATGTCGTTAATGAGCGGTTACAGAAATAACAGAGTTTAAAAAAAGTGTCGGCTCGGCCTTTGAACGTTGCAAGCGTGCCATCGTGCATTTTTGTAGGTATGACGTTAACCCCTGATGCGAACTGTATTAAATCAGCTGATAGGATAGTTTTTCTAGTATTGTGCACATTGCGCTTTTTTATGTAATTAGCGAATTAATAAATGTTTACTTTAAAATCTTATTGGGCTATAAAAGTATAGCAATTATGATCGGTCTAAAATGAAAAAAAACTGCATAATATTTTTTTTTTTATCGGGATAACGCTGACGCAAAAGTCCACAACTGGGGTGTTCAGAATCATGTACTGGATCCATGGTACTCGTTTTGCGTCGATGTCAGATACAATCTTTATACGGACAAATCACAGAGATTGAGCTAGCCCCAAAGGAAATTCGAGACTTGTGTTATGGAATACTAACTCAACGATACTATATTTAAAATAGATACATATATAGACACCCAAGAGCCAGGCCAATCAGAAAAAGATCGTTTTCCATCGTGACCTGTCCAGGGATCGAACCAGGAGCCTCCACGTCCCAGGCAGGCGTGTTGACCGCTGCGCCACGGAGGACGACAGGGACGACAATAATATTAGGCTAATAGAGATTAGATAGATAGATATAATACTTCGTGACGTAACGGTAGCGAACGCGGGGGCTGCGTAAATAGGCGCGGGTTCGATCCCCGCGCAATGCAAATATTTTTATGCCTGAATATGAATATTTGCACTGATCTGGTCGTGTCTAGGAAATCACGTTAAGCCGTTAGTCCCCGTTGCCGTACGAACATCTAATGGCAGTCGTTACGAGTTGTTGGAGCCCACAAAAGTCCGAAAAGAAAATTGGTCTAACTGCAATGCTTCGATATCGCCTTCGGGTTGTGGAGGTCAGATGGCAATCGCTTCACGGAAAAAAATCGAAGTAAAGTAGACTGGTAAAGCAGACTCCAGGCTCGAAAGCTGAAGAAGCTTCGGTTGCGACTGGGATTAACGCTGAAATGATGATGATGATGACTACGCTAATTGAGCAGTATGGAAATAAACATGTTGCGCCGTCCACATACGAGGGGTGAGCCAAAAAAAAAAGTAGATACTCAAAAATTATAATATTTATTATTTACTAGCTTTCCACCCGCGGCTGCGCCCGCGTTAACTTCGGTTATATCGCGCTTTTTAGATTTCTCTCGGGAATATCAATCTTTTTCGGGATAAAAGTACCATATTATTTAATCCGGACTTCTAACTTTACGTCTGCAAGATTTCAAAGCAATCGGTTCAGGAGTTACGGCGTGAAAGTGGTACAAACAAACTCACTTTCCGATGTGTAATATTAGTAAGGATATATTTGTTGTACACATATAAATATTCCAGTAATCTCCCTTGGGAACTTGATGTTTTTTATGACCAAAAGTAGCCTATGTTACTCTCCATCTTTTCAACTAACTGTATGCCAAAAATCAGGTCGATTGATTGCTTAGCTACGGCGTGAAGGAAGGACAAACAAACAAACAAACACACTTTCACATTTATAATATTAGTATGAATAGTATGAATTACTCATGTCTATCTTTTCAAAGTATTCACCCTCGACATGTATACACTTATCCAAACGTTTATACTATCTGGAAAATACATCTATCCACTCCTTTTCAGATAAACGCACAAGATTCTTATCTTAGTTAGCATTTATATTTTAGGATTATGTAAACTAGTCCGCAAATATCCAGATTCCTATAAGACACGGGGAGATATACAAACAAATAATACGTTGCGTCATAAAAACAAATTGAATTTGCCCCCATCCAACCTAAAATTGCATTCTTTAACCATACATTTTTGACCTTTTTTTTTTAATAATTATAAACTAGCGCTTGACCGCAATCCCGCCTGATGGTAAGCAGTGATGCGATCGTTGATGGTAAAAACTTAACTATCCTAACTTACGGAACTTTAATTATCCTTTATGAATAAACATCATTTAGTTTAAGAGGTTTATGATTGAAGGTAAGTGACGTGCAAACGTCTAAAATGTATGTTGAAACAATCTCTAATCACTAGTTAACTTTAAGCAGCGTTTATGAATAAGGGGGATTATCTAAATGTTATTTTAATTTTGATTTGTAATTATTTTGTTTTCTGATTTTTATTTTTATTCTGTTTTTGTGATTATTGATTATTTAGATATATTTTTGACATTTGATGATTATTAATTTTTTGTTTGTTATTAATTTCAATTTATCTCATTTTGTGTAATTTATGGACGTGTGTCTGAAAATAAATGATTATTATTTATTATTAAAAACTTTTGGCATGCCCCTCGTATAAGTTCACATTATGGTTGGTGTGGTCGTATGATGCCAACCAAATCCCTTTTTACCGAGGATAGAAAATCATCAGATGACCTCAAGGACGTGTCAGACTTTTACTGACTAAAACCCACTTCAACATCTTACTTCAATTGCTCGTACCCCAGGGGCAACAGTATCTCTTTCAAAAAACTCGCTTCCCTTGCAAGCGCCACAAGGCGCTGACATCTCTTTAGGGCGCGCGTGGACCACAACGCGCCGGTGTTTACCACATTCTGTTACAATAGAAAAGCAAGGATTTGGTTGATTAGCAACTCATACGATTAATCATGCCTGCCTCCTTAGTATCGGTTTCCGGGTCGAGTATAGGGTAATTGGGTTTTCCATTGGGAATTTCTTAGTAACAGTCGGGAGTTTGGAACTTGACGGGGTGGCACCCCCGTGCCTCGGAAAACACTTTAATCTATATTGGCCATGCGTCTGATCTTTCTCCGGTCATGTCGTACAGTTGTCCCAACGGATTATGTAAGTGAGGAAATAAGAATGCAGCTGTCTCAGCGCACGTACCTTTGCAAAGTCAAAGCATTTATTAAAAATTGGAACAAAAAAAGCAATTTTCGTAGTCAAAAATTTCAATAAAATAGAATTGATTTTCGTCGCCTCTTCCAAATAGTAGTTTTCGTATAAAGAGGAATGATGATTAAAATCTACTGCTAAATCTTCTGCGCCGAAGGCTGGTTTCTGGTTAGATGTGTCGCCATCACCAGTCTGTATGAGTTTAATATCTTCATCATCTCAGCGTTAATACTAGTCACATACGAAGTTTTTTCAGCTTTGGAGTCTGGGTTCCGCTTTACCAGTCTAACTGCTGATTTTGGCTAAACTACGATATTTCTGTAAAGCGACTACCCTCTGACCTCCACAACCCGAAGGCAATATCTAAGCATTGCAGCTAGACCAATTGTTGTACTTTTGAGGGCTCCAACAACCCGTAACGTCTGTCATTAGTCTGTTCGTATGGCAAATATATCCTAATAGCATTGTAAGATACATATAACCCTCATCAATTAGATAAATACATGTGAAAAAAGCAAACACAACTAAAGCAAACCTCATCTTTACACACCGAACATCTCGTCAGAATATTTCACCGCACACCTTTCTACTAAACCAATGACACAGTTCGCAACAGCCTGTATATTCAGAGCACGTACACATCGTGCGTGCACTTACCCCCTCCCACATTAACCCCTTCACTGGATACATTGTCAAGTAATAAATTAAGTTTTCCTTATGCGATGTTTTGCAAACGTATTTTGTTTTATGTTTCTACATAACGTTGCAAGCATGGAAGTTGCAGTTATATGTCATTTTTGCTGAACTGGGCCTTTTGGTGCAGCCGCGAGGTACCTACATTTTACTGCAATTTATACTTTCTATTTCATCTTATTTGTTGCTACCTGATTTATGTTTATTTTAAGTGTATTTTGTGTATTTCAGTCTGTGCTGGGTAAATATGTTTTCATTCTTAAATATGTCATTAATTGGAATAACAGTTCAGCTCACTTCACGTAACAGTGTTGAACCTTTTTGTTTTTTGTTTTAGATGGAAAATCATCAAATAGAGTTCATTTGATGATTTTCCATCCAAAACAAAAAAAAAGGTTTGACGGAAGGGCGTGTCGGACTTTTACTGACTAAAACCCACCCGTGCTCCTTCACTTGCCTGTGTGCCACGGTTTCTTTTATAACTAATCCGCAACCATGACCCAGGAGGCATCGGTCCTCGTGGACCCCGTCACGATATGCTGACATCTCTTTGAAGCGCGCGTGAAACACATAGCGACGTCGACCCGAGTCTGTGCCCTAATTACTAATATAGGTAATCCATTACTCCATGTGTTCGGAAACATGTCTGCTCAACAACTTAAATAACGCAATGAATGTTGATGAACTGTCAAAATCAAACCCATTACTTCTGGTAGTGTGATACGTAATTACCCTGCTGGTCCTTGCCGGGCGGCGAGGTGCACATGGCACGACGCCCGCAAGCCCGCGCCTACGGTCGCCGGAGCTCGATGTTGTCTCCCGACCAGTAGGCCTAGTATGAGTTTTCATTACGAAACTCGATCGTCGATATCGAGCGCGTTTGACTCAGCGATTGGCCCGCTTCAAGGTCGTAAGAACTCTCAACCAATGAGAGCGCCAAACGCGCTCGATATCGACGATCGAGTTTCGTATTGAAAACTCATACTAGGCCTACAGGGCGTCTCCTGCGACGGCTAGAGGTGTGAGAGCGCCGGGATTCCCGCTTCCTCACGCACTCTGCCTCCTCCTTTGCCAGCATCACTGCTTCGCAGTAGGAAGTGACGGCCTGCCATGCACTCTCGTTCCGGACCATGGCCTGGACCAGGGTCGGAGATTTCCAACAAGATTGTGTACGTCCATATTAAATTATCGACATAGGTATGTCGATTTTTAAGAGAGGTTTCCGACATGAGAGTGTAGGTACACTCTCATGTCGGAAACCTCTCTTAAAAATTCTAAACATTTTATTTCGCATAAATTATCTATATAAGGTCAATAATAGTATAACTTACTTAGCCTATTGTTACTATTAAATTGAATCGTTTCATGTTTCCAACTCTTTCACGTTCTCCTTCTCAATAAGATTTTTTGTCTTGTTTTTGATTTTGGCATTGCCTTCTTTCCTCATAATGTTAATGGTCAAAGTCAAAAAACGGTCAAAGAATAAGTTTTTATTTGTAAAACTTAAGTATAAAAATAGGTGTTATAATAATTATGATGATCCCTATATTTTGCCGTTAACGACGTACAAATATTAGCAGAAATAGGCATATACATTACATTAAAATTTAACTGAAATTTAAATAACAGGATAACTTATAACTAATCTTATCTTATACCTTTAAACGAGCAATTCTTGTATATATATATATATATATATATATATATATATATATATAAATGGAATCTCGGAAACGGCCCCTACGATTTTCCTGAAATTTTGTGTGCAGGGGGCTTCGGGGACGATAAGTCGATCTAGCTAGGTTTAATTTTCAGAAAATGTCTTTTTTCCATGTTTTGAGGCACTGAACAATTGCTAAACTTCTCATAAGAAGCTAAATTTCGCCACTGTACTTAATGATACGAATAGCTGAGGGGCTTCGGCCTCTGATTCGGAGCTCGTGGACTTCGGGTTCAAATCCCTGACGATATAGTGTTTTTTCCTTTTTTTATGGAGTTTAAAAAAAAAGAATGATGGCGTTGCTTTTTATTACATTTTATATATAATTGGAAACGGCGTCAACGAATATTCTTTTTCGTTTATTAAGTCAATGGAAGAAATTTTGTTTTGCCTATTTTGTGGAGATGCAAGGTACCAGGGTAGCACAAAACTCTAGAAGTCGAAACAATTGTGAAAGAAATGATATACAAACATCAATATGGAAGAACTTTTATTTTGCCTACTTTGTGGAGGTGCAAAGTACCAGGGTAGCTCAAAAGTGTAGGAGAAGTCGAAACAATGAAGCTCATTCATTTTAAAGATCAGCCTGAAGGAGCAGTCGAATTTCTCAACAGTGTCAACATTTCAGACTTGCCACAATACGAACTGAAATATTATTAGTATTATTGCTAACCTTATGATACCTTGCACGTCCTCAAAGTAGGCAAAATAAAATTCATCCATATAATATGATTTAATAATGATGAAGTGTACCTGGGCGACCAAGCTTTGCACGGCATCTTTTCTTTTTGTTATAATTATTAGTACCGGGCGACCGAGCTTTGCTCGGCATCTTTTTTTTTTTTGTTAGGTACATCGCGTGTCTCTATATTTTCAAAACAAAAAATACATAACTAGCGAATTTTTTAAATAATATTTTTACTAATGTTTTTCGATCATGCCGACATAATAATAAAAAATATTATTAACTGTTATTTAAATATAAAATTACGAGTCGGCGGCGAAATTTAGCTTCTTATGAGAAGTTTAGCAATTGTTCAGTGCCTCAAAACATGGAAAAAAGACATTTTCTGAAAATTAAACCTAGCTAGATCGACTTATCGTCCCCGAAGCCCCCTGCACACAAAATTTCAGGAAAATCGTAGGGGCCGTTTCCGAGATTCCAATTATATATATATATATACAAGAATTGCTTGTTTAAAGGTATAAAATAATAATATAAGTTAGACTTTACGAATACCACTGTCTCAAAAATATACATACATAGTAGGGTTAACAGCTTCAGCACCCTAATTATGTAACACACTATTACAATCAGTTGGAATAATTTCGAAGCATATTGCTAATCCATTGCGCCATGTGTTCGAAAAGTGAGTCTACTCAGCAACGTAAAGAAAGCAATGAATATTGTTGAACTGTCAAAACGAAGCCCATTGTTACTGGTAGTGATTGTTACGTAATTACCCAGCAGTTGTGAAAGGTAGGCAACTGTCAGTTGATTTTAACTTGAGGATAGATCGTAAACATTTCTTTTGCGCTTTGAATGTGGTAAGCTTATCTATAGAGTTTCCCCAGTATACAGGGTATATCTGACATCGTAACGCTAACTTCGCGAAAAGGCTAGACCGCATGCCACTAGTCGAACGATTACAGAATTCACAGTGTTTCAAAAAATGTGTTGGCTCAGCCTTTGAACGTTGCAAGCGTGCCGCCGTGCGGTTTTGTAGGTATAACGTTGATCCCTGATGTGAAAGGTTTTGTTTTCAGTGCGCTTTTTGTCTAATTAACGAATTAATTAGTTTTTACTTTAAAATCTTATTTGATTATAAAAGTATAGCAATTATGAATGGTCTAAAGTGAAAAAACTACATATATATAAAATCAAAATCAAAATCAAAGCATTTATTTCAAATAAACCAGTTACAGGCACTTTTGAATTGTCAGAAGGTCGGTCAGTCAGTAACGTGAAGCTATTATAGTCGCCCATTCCAAAGAGTAGGTACCTATGGAGAAGAACGGGCAAGAAACTCCATGGACACTCTTTTAAATTATCAAGCTATTGATACAAATATTTGATTACATCATTCATTTTGAAATCAATCGTGTGAGAACGATGCAGAAATATATTGTACGCTAAGAGCGTCCATTATGGAAAAACACACAAAAAAAACAACAACAAAAAAAGACTAACCCAACAAATAGATGCTTTACAGCAAGTACATTGTGCTCACACGTGTTCCATGCAATTATACAATACAAAGAAATTGAATCTACACAATGCAAAGACAGTTTTGTCCAAGGTTCAGCAGCTCCAACAGTGTTCCCGAATGCTAAGTTTAGCTCCTGTGTAGGTGCACCAGTGCCGAATACCCCTGTCAGCGATACAATTCCGTAACGTATAATATGCTTGGCTACATAGTGTGTACTGGCTTTGAGTTAAAAAAAAACAAACAATTACAAATTAAAACTACAAGAGGAAAAATCAAAAAACAATCAGTGTAAGCATAGAAATCGGACGCAGCTTAAGCCCAAACCTTTTTGTCGTCAATATAATCTTTAACACTATAAAGTGCTTTCTGACACAACTTACGTTTAATGAAGGATTTGAATTTATTCAGGCTCAGATCTTGAACCACCTCCTGAAGTCTATTGTAAAAATGTATACATTCAACATTGGCATCTAAAAGAGCCACCTATTTGAGCCTTGTTGTAGGTAGAATAAATTTGTGCTTGTTCCTAGTATTTATATTATCTACATCACTGTATTTTTTAAACAATTTTATATTTTTTTGAGCATACAAAAGATTTTCATAAATATATTGAGACGGCACGGTCAGTACATTAATCTCTTTAAATTTTTCTCTGAGAGAGTGTCTCGGACTTAATTTATAAATTGCACGAACAGCTCGTTTCTGCAAAACAAATATTGTTTGAATATCAGTGGCATTTCCCCACAACAGAATGCCGTACGACATTACGCTATGGAAATAGCCGAAGTACACTAAACGAGCCGTCTCAATGTCAGTCAAGTTACGAATTGTTCTAACTGCGTATGCAGCAGAACTTAGTTTTTTTGTAAATTTTTCTATATGTGGACCCCATTGAAGCTTAGCATCCAGAGTTATACCCAAGAATACTGTGCTGTCTTCAGATTCCAATTCTTCGCCCTTTATCAAAACTTTAGTTTTCACCTGCCAAACGTGAGGTAGAGTAAACTTAATGCATTTGGTTTTTTTCTCGTTTAAGAGTAAATTATCAACATTAAACCAGTGGACTACTGTGGAGATCGCGCTATTTACATTGTCAGTAACCTGCTGCTGACGTTTAAGTTTAAATAAAAGTGAAGTGTCATCTGCAAACAACACTATATCGTGATTATCCTTTATGAGGTACGGCAGGTCATTGATGTAAATAAGAAACAAAAAGGGACCAAGAATTGACGCCTGTGGGACTCCTATTGTTACTAAAGATCTATATATATTTAAAATATATATTTAAATCATGATAAAGCCGACGAAAAATTCCACCACTGGGGGATTCAGAATCATGTACTGAATCCATGGTACTCGTTTGTGCGTCGATGTCAGATACACCCTTTATAATTCCGTAGCGTAATATAGATATAGTTGGCTAGTTCACTAGCGGTCACAAAGTTATAACGGACATTTTCGTCCAAAATACCTAAACGCTCACACTCACATTTTAGGCTTACCTTTGGCTTTTGAAGCCCGGCTTCTATAAAGCAAAGGTAACATCGATCAAGCTCCACAGCGCAGTCGGTCAGATCAGTAAATCAAAATCGCCCACCTGGCCGATGACAAACATTTCCGAGCTAAACAAGAGTTATTAATCCAGAAATGTTTTGAGAGCGCAGTCGAGAACTGTTCCTAAAATGACGCTTTACAAAGCAAATATTTGGAGCAACTTTGAGTTATAGTTTAAGTAAGCAAGTTGACTGCTGGTTAGTTCAAGCTAGCATAGTTTGTAAACAGATTTTTTAAAAATGTATCTAACCATTTAAATATTTATTTTTTAAATACAAACTTAGTTCAGTAATTTGACAAAAATGATTTTAAATTAGTATATCAATAACTTATCTACTAGTAGTTAATTAAATTAAATTACAATGAGAATAAATTAATAATAATGACATTAAAATTACAATTACATTAAATTCAAGTACATTACAATAAATTTAATTAAATTTAAATTTATTGACAGAATCTTTTATTGAATTATTTTAGTATTCAATAAAAAATACATTTAAATACATACAAATAATATCAAAATCATCAATATTAAAAAACAAACATGTCAAAATATAAATTAAACACAAAAATGATGATGACTGAAATTTGCTTCCAGATTCCATACCTTCAATCTTATTAACTGAAAATATAAAATCCAAAAACAAATGTCAGTCAAGTCCTGTCAAATTATACAAACCGCCCCTAACAGTTCCCGGTGCAAAGGTGCCTAGATTAGATAAATGTTTGGCGGCCTTTGGGGAACTTTGGAGGTAACAGAAGTTGAAGAAATAAGTCGGAGAATTTTCTTTCAAAATAATAATAATTTATTTTTAAAAATAAGGCATCTTAAACTATAATAATATATAATTTTAGCTCTAACCAATAAAACTCTTGTTTTATGTGTTCCTTATTTTTCGATGTCGATGTTCGTAACTATAGTAATTATAATATTTTATTACCACAAAGATTCAAGTACATTGCACTGTAGGCAGAATAACTTATACGTAATTTAGCATTCCAATTAGTACTGAGCTCAGAATAGTACGATCCCATATCCTTCAGTGACGACTAAGGGAACTCTCACCAGGGAAGCGGGCAGCAGCGCTTTTGCTGTGGAATATCAAACTACTGCTAACCTCAAACCTCCTGTTAAGAGTAGGGATTACGGCAAACGCCCCCAATGTAAATGCTTTGAATTGACGTGAGCGTGACGACCCGAAACCGTCATATTTTTGAAGTGAAACTTCTTTACGCACGCTTGACTTGGGGAGTAAGCTAGCGAACGCGTGACGTAAGAGTTACGAAAAGTGATCGGGCAAGGCGAACGGAAGTTAAGTGGGGAATATAAGCACAGAGGCGCCCGTGGCGCGAGCTTGGTACTACAAGGTCTACGAGTTTTTTTTTTTTTTTCAATAAAAATAGAAGATCTATGCAAAAGTATTAATTTACCAATGACACCATGAAATAAATATAAATATTTATAGAAAACTAGCTGACCGGCAAACGTTGTTTTGCCATATACCTAAATAATAGATTAAATTACTAAAATGGCTATTAAAAAATAAGGGTTGATCTTAGAAGGGTGAAAATTGGGGATTGTATGTATGTTTGTATGTTGTATCATAAAAAAATAGAAATTAAAAATTTTGTCTAAAAAATAAAAAAAAAAATTTAGGGGTGGACTACCCCTAACATTTAGGGGGATGAAAAATAGATGTTGGCCGATTCTCATAGATACCGGTTAAGAACAAAAAAATTCATCAAAATCGGTCGAGCCGTTTCGGAGGAGTTTAAATCCGAACACCGTGACACGAGAATTTTATATATTAGATTAATATATGTATATGTGTATACATGTATATATTGGAGAGGCCTTTGTGCAGCAGTGGACCTCTATAGGCTGGAGAAGAAGAAGATGGTGGTAGGCCATAACATCGGCTGCCGGCAGAAGTTACTAACCACCAGACAAAGTTACTAAC
The DNA here is from genome assembly GCA_037179545.1 of Sesamia inferens. Taxonomy (NCBI): domain Eukaryota; kingdom Metazoa; phylum Arthropoda; class Insecta; order Lepidoptera; family Noctuidae; genus Sesamia; species Sesamia inferens. The sequence continues at coordinate 4,526,334 of CM073936.1, read as the reverse complement.
CACCAGACAAAGTTACTAACCACCAGACAAAGTTACTAACCACCAGACAAAGTTACTAACCACCAGACAAAGTTACTAACCACCAGACAAAGTTACTAACCACCAGACAAAGTTACTAACCACCAGACAAAGCTACTAACCACCAGACAAAGCTACTAACCACCAGACAAAGTCTTGCCGCCAAGCGATTCGTCGTGTTCCGGCATGATGTCTGGTGAAGCTGTACGGAGGACGGGTCTGAGCAGTTGTGTTGTAAAGCTTGCCGGGTACGAGGCGCCAAATGATGTTGTGTCGGAGGTTTGATCATGGTCCATTCAGATCAATTTCCCTCTGGCGTGGCATCATTGGCCGTGTTGTTGGGTTTATAAATTTGCATCACCTCGCTCAACTGCCGTCTTTCTTCCTATTCATTAAGTTTTTTAAGTGAATGGGTTTAATAAACTAGCGCGATTTACCATCAACGATTGCATCACTGCTTACCATCAGGTGGGATTGCAGTCAAGCGCTAGTTTATAATTATTAAAAAAAAAGATGAATTTAGCTTTAGCTTACATCATCATCAACCTTTTTTATCGTCCTACTGCTGGGCACAGGTCTCCTCTCATACAGAGAAGGATTGAGCGTAATCACCACGCTTACTCAATGCAGGTTGGCGATTTCAGACTCAAAGTCCAGGTTTCCTCAAGATGTTTTCCTTCACCTTTTAATCAGTAATTGGTGTCCAAGATATATTTAGAAAGTACATATAACATAGAAAAGTTACATTGGTACTTGCCTGACCTGGAATCGAAGCCGCACAGTCACACTTGAGAGGCTGGTGTTTTAACCACTAAGCCACCGCGACTATTAACCACCGTACTGTTCATAATTATCTTTTTATTGTTATGTCAAATTACCCTGCAATTTATAATTCAAGTGAATCGCATCGGAACTCCGTAACAAGGTATTCTGGGAAAAAGACAGTAATTTGCATTTGGTGCGGAGTTTTTTAACAACCGGGATTTTGATTATCCTTTTTCGCAGATTGTTTGTAATTATTGAAATTCGAAAAGTCATTATTATTTATTTATTTTTCGACTTAATGGTTTTTATGCTTGTGTCTTTTATTTATGGAATTTTCCTCCTCACGTACCTACTGTACGTTTGCACGTTTACTTTCTTTACTTTTAAAATCAAACAACATCAAATTAATTTCTGTAATTCATATGGTTTACATAATAAAACTAGCTACTTATCAAATTAACTACAGAAAAAAAAAATTATGAAAGCAGCATCTTAGCCGTCTAATATTTCACTCGTCACGGTCGGGGGCACCTAAAACGCCACTCAGTTTTCAACAACCAAAAGACACTCAAGCAGTATACTTGAAAAGATTCCTTTTCGTAGAAGTGCAATGGACAATCATTAACGACGAGGTTCTCAAATATTTATCACAGGTAATGGCTTTTATATTTGACGTTTGAACTCCAAATGGGCCAAGAAAACGGTTCCGTAGATTGAGTGGAACGTTCGTTTATGTCTTATCGGGTTTACTTTGATTTTCATGGGAGGTTAGGAAGATGATAGGCATCTGTCAAGCAAGAATGATGGGCTGGCTTGAGGATGAACGTACTTACGAGGAACGAACATATCTGATATGGGATTTTTTGCGCTTGACCGCAATCCCGCCTGGTGATAAGCAGTGATGCAATCGTTAATGGTAAAGCGCAATAGTTTATCAAGTAACTTAAAACACTTAATGAATAGGAAGGAAGACGGCAGTTGAGCGAGGTGGTGCAATGTTAAACCCAACAACACGACCATGGATGCTGCGCCAAAGGGAGATTGATCTAGAGGCTTCCACGACCAAACTCCCGACACAACAACATTTGGCGCATCGTACGCGGCACATATCGCAACACAACTGCTCAGACCCGACCTCCGTACGGCTTCACCAGACATCATGCCGGAACACGAAGAATCACTTGGCGGCAAGACTTTGTCTGGTGTGAAGCCATCGTCGGTACATTCAGATGGACCCGTATCTTCGTTAACGGGCTGAGAATGTACGAATCATTTTAAAATTTTGAAGAGCATTGAAAGAGCAAGAGGAAGTAGCAATATTTTGGTATGTTACCCAGTACTCTACATTCCTCCAGTAGATAAATTAAACAATATATTGATATTGGTCACCAACAAGCATCGCTGCTTATTTATTTCATTTGATAATATTTACATAATAATATATATTTCATTATACGCAAACGCTACGTCCCACAATTTTTAAATGTGTAATACATATCTTCGAAAATATTCATTTAAATCATGCGCTGTAAAGGGACATATAGATTTACATTAAATCAACAATGTATTTAAGGTATTTAATTGGATAAGGATTAATGCTGTATTGGTTAAAATCGCTTCAAAATTAGCCATCAACTGTCGTAAAATATAAATGACAAAAAATGTTATTGTGGCACATCCATAAGAGATAGACATGTACCATCGTGGACTTTTCTGTAGACCTTTTCAACATGTACAATACTTAATACATTATTTATATAAATTGCGTAGGGTTCAGCGTTTGCAATGTAAGCGAAAAAAAATTAAATTATCTACGACATCGCTTTAGAAACCTCAAAGATAACAGTATTTCTCCACTATTTAATGTATGTTACTATACATACAGATCTTTCTCTTCAATCACTATATCTATTTAAAAAAAAAAACATGTCAAAATCTGTTGTGTAGTTTTAAAGTTTTAACCATACATATGGAATTATGGATATAGGCAGAGAGCGACTTTGTTTTATATTATGTAGTGATTTATTAATGTAAATTCCCATGACACCACAGCGAACCCTATCTATTAGCCTAGAATAAGTACTGCGTCCTTTATTTTTTAAATTTTGAAGTACACGCACGTGATATAAGAGCCTTTTAAGGACTTTCTGGTTGATTAATCTTTATGTTATTTTTATTCTTATAATTTGTTTTCTTTTTATTTTTTTATTGGATTTAGTTTAATTAAGTTATATGATGTTCCTTCATGCGACGCAATAAATACATTTTCCTACTTTATTTAGTACTAGCTTTCCGAGATAAAAAGCTACTAGGTTTCGATTATATTGCGCTTTTTAGATTTCCCTAGGGAACATCAACTTTTTTTCGAGATAAAAAGCATTTACCTATTATTTAATCCGGACTTCTGACTTCACGTCTGCAAAATTTCAAAGCAATCGGTTCAGTAATTACGACGTAAAAGTGGAACAAACTAACAAACTCAGTATTGGTTGCGACTTTAAGGCACGCATTTCCGCAGCTTGGGCAAAATGGCGTGAGGTGACAGGTGTCATTTGTGACCCCAAAATGCCGGTTAAGCTTAAGGGACAGGTCTATAAGACCATCATTAGACCTGTTCTTCTGTATGGCAGTGAGGCGTGGCCTGTGCTTGAGCGACACAAGCAGGAGCTGCGTGTCACGGAGATAAATATGCTGCGGTGGATGTGTGGAGTTCCGCGGAAAGACCGCATCAGGAACTCCCGCATCCGTGGCAGTCTTCGTGTCCGTGACATAACAGACAAACTGCAAGAGGGTCGCCTAGGCTGGTACGGTCACGTCTTACGAAAACATGTTACGTGGGTCACAAATTGCTTGCCATGGCGTCTCCGCGGGCCGGAACAAGCGAGGTAGACCAAAAAAGTGCTGGCTTGACGTTGCAAGAGATGACATGCGTGCCAACTATCTCACACCACAGGATGCCAACGATCGTGCGAAATGAAGGAGTAATAGTAGGAAAGCGAGCCCCGAGCTCCAACGCGAAAGCCGCGGATGCAACCAGGATAAACGCTGAGATGATGATGATGATGAATATTAGTAAGGATTTTACGCAATTATATGCAGTTGGTCGATGAGGTTCTAAAGTGGCGAAAGCTCTATTGACCTTTAATGGCATTTTTAGTTCAATTTCCTAAACCCAAACATTTAGACTGGGTTAGGCAGCCTTCAGTAATTCAGAGATATGATTTGGTGTAGTCACGCGATTGAATACGCGATGGTTCGAAGTAAAGTCTACCTCAATAGACAAATTGACAACATTTGAAAACTGACACAACCTTTATTTTCTTTTGGATACAAATCATCAAATGAGAGGACATTCGATGACGAAATGGAAATTGGAGACTAAATTTGATTGCTGTTTTTCATTGGAAGAATGTGGAAGATATTCGACTTTTTTCACAAAAACTTAGTAGGCAGTAATCCTAGATAGGGCTCGCTTCGTGAGGAGGTTCTTGTCTCTGGAGTCCTACGCACCCGTTGCTCGGACCCTGCTCCCGACATCGATGGATCACATTTTTTTTTGTATTTTTATACATATTTTAAAAATGTAATTAAATGTGTAAATTAATAAATATACACACGTCAATAATAAATTGTTTTATTTAGAACAACATATAAACATTTTTTGTTAGTACACGCCATTTATTATTGACAGAGGGAATTAGTATTGCTATAAGGAATTGCAGAAATAGGTCGGCGAGGCGTCGTGTACTTACAAGCACCTTTATTTGTTTGGGATGGGAAATGATCAAATGACCTCTCCTGCTCTAGACGAAGCGCGAGTGCGTGTCAGACTTTTACTGACTAAAACCCACCCGTGTTGATTTACTTGCCTGTGCACCAGGGTCACGGTTTCTCAATCAACAACAATAAACTGACAATACCTTAATACCATTATACACATACACAAAAATACAATTTCTTTATTTTCGTATTCCGAGATCAAATATATATTTTTTATTTCTTAATTCTGAAAAAAAATCGGTACTTATACGGTAGAATGAAGTAGTTGCCTTCGCCTAAGCATTTAAATTATTTAGTTGAAAACATTACGTGTCAAACGTTACTTAATGTTTGTTTGATTTTTTTTTTTTTACTCAGAGCCAGTACACACTATGTAGCCAAGCATATTGTACGTTACGGAATTGCATCGCTGACAGGGGTGTTCGGCACTGGTGCAGCTGCACAGGAGCTAAACTTAGTATTCGAGAACACTGTTGAAGCTGCTGAACCTTGGACAAAACTATCTTTGCATTGTGAAGATTCAACTTCTTAGTATTGTATAATTGCATGGCACACGTGTGAGCACAATGTACTTGCTGTAAAGCATCTATTTGTTGGGTTAGTCTTTTTTTGTTGTTGTTTTTTTTTTTGTGTGTTTTCCATAATGGACGCTCTTAGCGTACAATATATTTCTGCAACGTTCTCAACCGGTTGATTTCAACATGAATGATGTAATCAAATATTTGTATCAATAGCTTGATAATTTAAATGAGTGTCCATGGAGTTTCTTACCCGTTCTTCCCCATAGGTACCTATACTTTGGAATGGGCGACTAGCTTCACCTTACTGACTGACCGACCTTTTGACAATTCAAAGGTGCCTGTAACTGGTTTATTTGAAAATTTGAAACAAATGATTTGATTTGATTTGTCAATGTTAATGGCTACTATACGGACGTTCGGAGGACGGGTCTCAGCAGTTGTGTTGCGATGTGTGCCGGGTCCGATGCACCAAATGTTGTTGTGTCGGGAGTTTGGTCGTGGAGGGTCTCCAGATCAATCTCCCTCTGGCGCAGCATCGTTGATCTTGTTTTTTGTGTTTAACATTGCATCACCTCGCTCAACTGCTCAGTTTTTTTGAGTGAATAGTATCTTAATAAACTAGCGCGCTTTACATTTTATCACTGCTTACCACCAGGCGGGATTGCGAGCACTGGTTGAGAATATATGTGAAAAAAATAGTACCTATCAATCCCGAACAGTAGCGGGAATGATAGCTTACTCCACGTTTATTTCGCGTAAGTTTTCAATCTCGAATAGAAAAAATAAAATAAAAATAAGTTGACTTACACTACACACTTCAAATTAGAATAGAATAGAATACTCTTTATTATGTACAACATATAGATTACAGAAACATAAATATAAAGATTTTACAAAGGGTGGCACAAATGGTGGCTTTTACAGACAACCTTTACAATTAAGGGATGTATCCAAGGTATGAAAATCAAAAAAATAATAAGTCCATTTTATAGATAATAAAAGAAATTAAGACCCGTATTTTTTATTTTGCCGAAATTACCAAAAACTACTGAGATATAGCGTATTAAAGTTACGAAGTGGGGGCTAATTACGTCATGCCGTGGTATATTTTGTACCACAGCGTGACGTCATGCTACATTTCAAATCAGTATATCTTCCTAAGTATTTAAATGAAAGAAAAAATAAAAAATACGTGTTAAATATTTTTTATCAATCTATCTGATGGACATTAAATTATTTTTTAGGATACAATCCAATTAGGCAGAGAATCAGCACTTTTTGAACGTCAATACTACAAAAGACACTTATATACATATTATGTAAAGTGCTTTGGCACAATAATAACAGATAGAAACATTAAACTTTGACAAAAGGGCTATATAAATATTGATAAACCTCCATTTACTTCTGTGTAAAGAAGACAACGCTTAGCAATTGCTGAGGGAGCAGAGGATATTTGAGACTTTACCCCTATGCTCCTTTCTGTTTAATAGTCGCGACAATTTCCACAACAGTACTAGTAAATATTTGTTCAAGTTATTACCGACCACTTATACTTAAGGCTAAGCCTCTGCCAAGCTATTAATCCGCGGCTGAAGCGACTGAGCCCAAGTGTTTGTGTTTCGTACTATTTAGATACAAACGACTTACATTCGGGGTTAGGTCGTGATAAATTGGCTGAAAATAGGTCTTTCTGTGGAGTTGGTATGGTTATTATATGAGCAGGGGAGACGGTTTTTGTTTAAGTCTTCCAAGCAAAGTTTTGTTGCTTGTTAACTAAGAAAATGTATATAGAGTATGTATGTATACAGTATGTTAAGAAAACCCTGTCCGACCCATAAGGATAATAAAGGTTAGGTAAACACAGAACCAAATATAATATAAAATTTTACGTAATCATCATAGTACCTACCAATACAAATGAATTTTGAAATAATCTTTTTTCCCCGCAAATTAATTCCAACTTCCCCGAAATTTGGTAATTTTTAAAAAAGTGACAACACCGGTATTATTATGAGCGAATTTCGATGCGATCACGTGCCGCGTGCCCTGCCGCCCGCCGCCCGCTGGAGGATGGTAACGCATATTTATTATGTTACCTCTTTTTGCGAAATAATATTTATTTTTTTAGGGGGATTTTTTTTTTTAAGTTTAGCCTGGTTTTGTATGCATTAGTACAATCAGTTATCGATACCTAACAACACCTTCACGGGTCGGACAGGGTTTTCTTAACATACTGTATATTTATGTATATATAATTTTGGATTTGTATGTATCTGTGTATATATTTTAGTATATTGCATGTACAATATTTGTCTCATTTAATGTACAGGAAAATCGCAGTCCATTCTAGGGTTACTTGGAGAGATTGCATTAGCGATAAGACCGTCCATTTTTAGAGTTGAATATAATATTTTTAAGTAAGGTATGTTTTTGGTATACAGATGACAGGACATCACGCTACTACAATCTGTCAGGTTTCTTTACTACATTTTCAACTTTATCTATAAAGCATTAAGGCTCAAGGTTCATTGGGAACTTTTGACAGTTTCGGGTAGGTTGACCTGCTGTCGTCCATACAATAAATTATATTTACGTGTTTTTCGTTAGTACAATTTTGTTTTTTATTTACAATATAGGTTAACACTAAAATAACAAAATTATATCCTAACTTGACTAAAATCATTCACAAAAGCGTTGACAAATTCTTCGGCATCTCTGTCGACTGCTATTACACCCAAGAGACTGACAGCAATGCCACGTTATATAGCAATGATTAGCATCTAACCAAGATAAAAGCTAGCCCTTTTTTTCTGTTCTCGTTGGGAAATCATTAAATACCTTCTCCCGCTCTGGGCGGAGCGGAAGGGCACGTCAGACTTTCACTGACTAAAACCAACACGTGTTCCAGGAGGCATCGGTCTTTGTGGACCCCGTCACGATGTGCTGACATCTCTTTGAGGCGTGAAACTTAACGCCCCATCGACCCGGGCTTGATCCTTACCGGGCGGCGAGCTGCTCACTGCTCGAGATAAAAGCAAGCTCATGGAGAAGTGTCAAACAGTCGGTTGTTTTTGTTTAATTTTTTAGTCACTTTTTAATTGTACCACCCCACATAAATTCGTATAACACTACTTGCACATACATACAGAGATGCATACAGAGTGGTGCTAACAATACGACAATAAATGAAAACACGAACAATTCTGGTTCATAGTAGTAAACCTAAACCATAGAAAAAAACCTAGCATCAAAAATAATAAAATGAAAATTTCAAACAAACTAAATCGCATAAAATTGCAAACGGAATAGAACATCCTTTAAAAATATTGGTTCACTGACCGTAGACCGACGACAGCACGATCCTGTATCGGCTTGCTTTTTTCGCGCCATTATTAGGTATTAAAGTTTGGTACAGCAGGATGTGGCGGTCATTAACCTGTAAACGCTGCCTTATCAACATGTACATAATGTAGAAAATGTGAAAAATGAAAAATAATTTCCTATGACTAAACTAATGGACATATTTATATGATTTTTTATGGGTAGACTGAAAATATGTTGAGGTACACGATTTTTAATTTATTGTCGTATTGTCAGCACCACTCTGTATACATATCAGTCACAGGAAGCTATTAAAATATCATCAATGTAAATTACTTGGTATAAATTGGGATTATTAGAGCTAACCTATAAACTTTCCAATTATAGTTAATAAAACTTATATATTGACTTTACTTTTTGGAATACCACTTTTTTTTTAATCCGTATATAAACTCGCGTCCAAACATCAAAGTGTAATGGATGGGAGTGAAATGGACTTTCTTGCAGACACCAGCACATCACAATTGGTTTTCAACTTTATCCCTAAAGCATTCTGTAGAAAGTTAATTGGGAATATTTGACAATTTCTGGAAGTGTGCTAGCGTCTCTAATTATATTTTTTTCAGAAGCCTAAATTGCCATTCCCTAGCTATAATAATAACACTGAAATTTGACAGCCTCCGTGGCGTAGCGGTAGCGAACGCGACTGCTGCGCAAGGAGGGTTCAATTCCCGCGCAGGGCAAATATTAAAATCAAATATTAAAATATCATGCATGAATATGAATATTTGTACTGGTCTGGTCGTGCCTCGGAAAACAAGTTAAGCCGTTGGTCCCGATTGCCATACGAACATCTAATGGCAGTCGTTACGGGTTGTAGGAGCAATTCTCAAAGAACTCAAAAATCCAACAATTAGTCTAATTGAATTTGGTCTTCGAAATCGCCTTCAGGTTGTGGAGGTCAGATGTCAGTCGCTTCGCGGAAAATATCGAAGTTTAGCCAAAATCAGCAGTTAGACTGGTAAACCGGACCCCAGTCTCCAAAGCTGAAAAAGGTTTGGATGCGACTGGGATTAACGCTGAAATGATGATGACTGCAATTTGAAAACATTATAAAAACCAAATATGGTATAAAATGCTCTATAATTTTACGGTCCTTTTACAAAATCCAAAGTCGTTAAATACATGCAAAATAACACTACATTTTTCTTGCTGAATAGCTTTTTTACAAACGGCCAGGATAAATCACTGAAATCGCTGAAAAGAATTGCAAATAAAGAATAAAATAAAAATACTGCTTACTATGCATAGGTTGTGTGCGAACATGTAGCATTGCTATGAGGACTGTAATAGGCTCAATCCGTCACGTGTAGGACCACTAACTAGAGCCAGGATTGGTGGGTTTAAAAAGTAAGCTAAGGACTCCTTAATTCATGAAACACGACTGGGTTTTAGTCAGTAAAAGTTGGCTCGCCCTGCCGCTCAAGCCCAGAGCGGAAAGGTCATTTGATGAAAACAAAAAAAAGGACTCCTTAATTCAAAATAGTAATAAATATCGCATCTTATGTTTCACGGTGGGAATCCCCTTAGAAGGAGCAAGGGAGTATGTTGACAGGCTAAAAAACCGGCCAAGTGCGTGTCGGACTCACGCACAAAGTGTTCCGTACCATTGATTTATGAAATTAAAGGATTTAAGTTATTTGTATGAAAGATTACATGGTAATAAGCTGTTTACGATTTACGAGGTATTAAAAAAAACTACGTACTAGATCTAGTTCAAAACAATTTTCGTTGGTACTTTTTATAGTAATGTACACCATAATATGTTTTTTTTTAGATTTTTCATTTTCTTATTTTAGAAGTTAGAGGGGGGGGGGGGGCAACTTTTTTCCACTTTGAAAATTTTCTGTTACTAAATATCTAAAATATTTTAGATATTTTTGCATACCTATTCATAGATATCCCACACGTATGTGTTTGATTGAAAAAAAATTTGAGTTTCAGTTCTAAGTATGGGGAGCCCCCAATATTTATTATTATTATTTTTTATTTTTGCATCAAAATCTTAATGCGGTTCACAGAATACATCTATCTACCAAGTTTCAAAAGTATAGCTCTTATAGTTTCGGAAAAAAATGGCTGTGAAATACGGACGGACAGACGGACAGACAGACATGACGAATCTATAAGGGTTCCGTTTTTTGTCATTTGGCTACGGAACCCTAAAAACTGCGGCATTCACCGCTACCTTATACTGGAGGTGCAGGATCGCCCTAAGCATTCACCGCTTCCCCGACTGGGCCGCTGTTCCTTAGCGGGTACCATCTACCCGTGCTTCCATTCCCGCACCGGCCGCTCGCATTACAAGTGAAACTGCGGCCCCAACACGGGCCTGTCTGTTCGGATGATTATTTCATACAATTTTGGCTTACATGTTAAGGAGTTTCCACCGCCGTTTCTCTTGTCACAAACTTAACTAATTTTATGTTAAGTGCATTTTTTTCTTTCTATTTTATGAAGAAAAGATGTGTAATTAAGATATTAAAAACATTTTAGACGCAATAGGGTAGTTCACTAAGAAAACTAATTAGACCCTCAGTCAGATTTCCAAAAAAAAAACTAGTCACGTTTTTTTTTTCTTTTTTCATATAAACAAAAAATGAAGACGATACAGTGCGTTGAAAACTCGTGAAGTCACCAGCTCTCACTCCTGATCTTTGATGCCTTTTATGTTTGTCAATGTTTTTTTAATTTGATAAAACAAAATTTACGTATCCAATATTTTTCTATAATCTGAAGGACGGACTAAATAAATAGAATCTTCTTTTTTTACCCAGGATACATCCCTATATAACAAACCTATATAATAAAAATCATGAATTTACGTCAGGCGCAGACTAATTTTACAGGTCAAAACTAACATATAATCTTATGTCCTTTTCTTATTGTAATAGAAAGAAAAAGTTGTTCTGAACTTAAATTTAGTTTAGTTTGTGATCAACGGTTTCGGGGCCAACGGCAATATATCTCTTATAAAAAAAACCTGACAGAGACAGATAGATTGACAAATAGATCACTTTATCCGCATAGATCAATTATTAATATCTGTGCTTAGAGTTACATTCTCTCAGCACAACCAGCTTACAATTCAATATATTGAGATATTTCAAAAAGTCACTCTTATCCAATCCATCACCAATAACCCCCTGATAACCTTGATGAACGTAATATTTTAGCAGTCAAACAAAATGAGTGTCACACAATATTTGAAAGATGTGTACTGCATTTGTAATGTTGGCATCCCTGGTATCGGCCCGTCTGTCTCCAACACCAATAAATTGTAGCCTATCACAGGCACGCCACACTACAAGCAGATAAACAAGGTTTAGTCCACACAATATTGTGTGACCTCAGTAGAGCCTTCAAGCAAGTCGGTCTTAAAATGAACATGGACAAGACGAAAGTCATGTCTAATGCTCATGTTGTACAGACTCCTATAAAGATTGGAGACTCTGTTCTCGAAGTTGTTGACAGTTACGTGTACCTGGGACAAACTATCCAGTTAGTAAGGTCCAACTTCGAGAAAGAGGTCAATCGTGGAATCTAACTCGGTTAGGCTGCTTTCGGGAAGCTAGGTAGAATCTTCTCGTCCGAAATACCGCAGTACGAGTATCTCAAGACAAAAGTCTTCGACCAGTGTGTGTTGCCAGTGATAACTTAGGGAAATGAGACGAGGTTGCTAAATTCCAAAAAGATATCATGAAAAACTACCAAGTTATGAGCTTGTTATCTCATCTGGTTGTCCCAATAAAAATATTGTCAACGCGCCGCTCACCTGCCCGTGCCTATAGCGACGCGGCGCGGGTTGCCCTGTCTCACTATGTAATATGGTCAACGCCCCGCTCACCTGCCCGTGCCTATAGCGACGCGGCGCGGGTTGCCCTGTCTCACTATGTAATATGGTCAACGCGCCGCTCACCTGCCCGTGCCTATAGCGACGCGGCGCGGGTTGCCCTGTCTCACTATGTAATATGGTCAACGCGCCGCTCACCTGCCCGTGCCTATAGCGACGCGGCGCGGGTTGCCCTGTCTCACTATGCGCCTCATATTATGATCTACCGTGAACTTGTTGTGCGCTCGGTAACCACCACACAACACTACAACACACTACAACAACTTCTAAATATATTTGGAAAAAAATATATTCTGAACAAACTTATTCAGGTTTCGTATAAAGAATACCGTATACATGGTATTAAGATATTATGATAGGTGTTTTTGAGATGCATGAACTGATGATTATTTTCTGTAAGTAGGTTTGTACAAGCACTTTTACACGTCAATCATATTTTTCTTAAACCACATAGATAAGTTCTCGACATGGTCGCTAACAATAGGCCTTATAAGAAAGCTCAAGGTCACTCAAAGGGCAATGGAGAGGGCTATGATTGGGGTTTCACTGCGTGATCAAATCGGAAATGAGGAGATCCGCAGAAGAACGAGAGTAACCGACATATACCGAACTGCAACACTAATGTGGCAGTGGGCCAGGCACATTGCCCATAGGACAATATGCCCGATGGGGCCGACAGGTTCTCGGGTGGCGACCGCGTACCGGATGACCAAGCGTGGGTAGGTCCACGTAGGTCAGACGTTGTTCCTTTCAGAATTCAACTGCGAGGTAATTAAGATTGCAATTGACCGCGTTACTATAAACACAGTCATGTTTACCGCGTCATTTTTTTTTTTTTTAACTTTAGCATTTCTATTTTTTATATTGAGAGTAGTGGTAGCCTGGTGGCTTTACCAGTCTAACTGCTAATTTTGGCTAAACTTCGATATTTTCCGTGAAGCGCTAGCCGTCTGACCTCCATAACCCGACAGAGAAATCGAAGCATTCCAGTTAGACCAATTGTTGGACGTTTGAGGCATCTAACAACCCGTAACGACTGCCATTAGATGTTCGGATGGCAACCGGGTTCATCGGCTTATCGTGCTTTCCGAGGCACGACTAGACCAGTACAAATATTCATATTCAGGCATATAAATATGTCGGAGATCGTCGATATAATTTTAATAGAAGTTGCTGATTTGATTTACGTAGTAGAGGGGCGAACGCTTGTGACGTTATTTTGTGATGGCGTCACATGGACAGAGTCGCTTTGGAAAGTGGGGTTCGTCGAACGGTCACTTTGCATCGAGACACGGACCAAGGCACATCTCCGAACCGAAACTGTCGGTTTGCCTATTCAAATTGTTATTATGAAGATTGGAGGGTATATCTACACGTTGTGCTTCAATTAAAAACTCACCTACGAAATGGAACCTGTACCACCACACCAAGATGCTGTCGACCCTACCGCTCTGCCGTCGCTGTCTCCGACAAATATTTACACTGCGCGAACCCGCGCTTCCTTGTGCAGCGGCCGCGTTCACTACCGCTACGCCACGGAGGTTGTCTACGATTAAATTTAGTAGTTAAAGCAGTATTAGTAGGATTGAGTTGACAGGTATTTTGACCAAATTTTGTAATTTATTGGATATTGAAGGGATAATTCTCATAATTTTAAGACAGTTTAATCCCAAACTCAATCTGTCAAAAAATCCTCGAATTCCTCTACATTTTAACAAGTTTTGAGCTTAGTTTGTCGCCAAGATGAAACTGGGACTAGATCATGGACGTTTTTATTTACAAGAATTGGCCTTCAGGACTCTAAATTATTAAGCCAATGCCTATATTTTCGGGTTTCGGGCCCATCATTATCATATTAAATATTCTCACCACAGATATAAAATATGTAAAGAAAACCCCGTCCGATCCATAAGGATAATTAAGGTTAGGTAAACACATGACCAAATAAAATATGAAATTTTACATAATCATCATAGTAACAATACTAATGAATTTTGAAATATTCTTTTTATCCGTGAATTGATTCCAACTTTCCCAAAACTTGGTAATTTTTAAAAAAGTGACAACACCATTTTCGACGCTATTGTTATGAGCGATGCGACCACGTGTCGCGTGCCTTACCCCCCTTTGCCCGTACATTTATTAAATTACCGCATTTTGCGAAATATTTTTTTTTTGAGGATTTTTTTTAAAGTTTAGCCCGGCTTTGTAGGTATTAGTAGAATCAGTTAACGATACGGGTTTTCATTACATATTGTATAGCATGATACACACGTTACTTTGTAGTGTAAAACTGATTTACAACTGATTGTGAGGTACATTAGTTTCAGTTGAAAACCAAACTGGGCCTTTTTGGTGCAGGCGCGAGACACACTTTACCTACTGCATTTTTTACATCAGGATTTTTACTTTTTATTTGATTTTCATTTGTTGCCACCTGATGTATGTTTATTTTAAATGTATTCTTCTTCAGCCTACAGATGTCCACTGCTGGACAAAGGCCTCCCCCAAGGCTTTCCACGCTTTCCACCGGTCTTGTGCTGCCCGCATCCATCGGCTTCCCGCGACCTTCACCAAGTCATCGGTCCACCTTGTTGGGGGCCTCCCTACGCTGCGTCTTCTAGTATGTGGCCGCCACTCCAGAACCTTACTGCCCCATCGGCCATCGGTTCTTCGAGCAATGTGCCCTACCCACTGCCACTTCAGTTTAGTGACTCGCAGAGCTATGTCGGTGACTTTGGTTCTTCTGCGGATCTCCTCATTTCTGATTCGATTACGCAGAGAAACTCCGAGCTATCTTTCCATTGCCCTTTGTGTGACTCTGAGCCTTGGTATGAGGCCCATTGTGAGCGACCACGTTTCAGTTCCGTAAGTCATCACTGGCAACACACACTGGTCAAAGACAGTGTCTTGAGACATTGTGGCATCTTGGACGACGAGAAGATGTTTCGTAGCCTCCCGAACGCTGCCCAGCCGAGCTGGATTCGAATTGCATTCGCTTATATTCGCGAGCTGCATTCGCTGGAAATGTATTATGGGTCTCTAAATACAGATGTAATCCAAGAAAAAAAAGTATTTTTATAAAAGTATTTTCTTTCTTTCTTTTATATCGAATCAATGTGGTACAATTACAAGTGATTGATGAGTTGTGTGTAAGAGAGTATATGTGTGTGTATGGCTACAAATATTTATAGACC
Organism: Sesamia inferens; assembly: GCA_037179545.1. Classification (NCBI taxonomy): domain Eukaryota; kingdom Metazoa; phylum Arthropoda; class Insecta; order Lepidoptera; family Noctuidae; genus Sesamia; species Sesamia inferens. Next base: position 4,510,816 of record CM073936.1, on the reverse strand, counting down.
TTCTGAACTGTCTTCTTACACATGCAAAAGATAATTTTAAATATACGTATATATACTGTATCACGTGGTTACACCTGTTCGCTTTCAGCTCGCATTTTTTAAATACAGCAGCATTTCCCGGAATGTAAATCCGTTCATCCTCCAAAACAGAACGAAATAAAATGGCCGATCGTGCAAAATATTTTATATTTGAATTTCAATTTTATTTTCTTTTCTTTTCATTAATAAATCGACAGGTTTCTGGACGGCCAATAATTTTATCACCCCACGATTTTTAAAGTAATTTTTTATATGAAAGGTTTTATTGTAACCGATTCGAGCAAAGTCCGTTCCTATGCTTTTTTTTTTAACAGTCTAGATAAAATTGCCCAAAAACGTTTTAGTCTATACTACTACTAACAAAGCAAACGATAGTATTTGTTTATTTGAACGCATCAAACTCTACACCAAGTATAGGTAGTTCTAGAGTTTGACGCGTTCGTTTGAGACAGGTTAGCAAAACTGAAACAGTAGCTTCAGGAATATTCCTCAGGGAAATATTAAAATTTAGTGGTTAAAACACTAGCCTCTCAAGTATGAATGTGTGGGTTCGATTCCAGGTCAAGCAAATGCCAATGTAACTTTTGCAAGTTATATGTACTTTCTAAGTACATATCTTGGATACCAATGTCTGATTAAAAGATGGAGGAAAACATATTGAGGAAACCTGGACTTTAAGTCTGAAATCGTCAACCCATATTGAGCAAACGTGGTAATTACGCTCAATCCTTCTCTGTATGAGAGGAGACCTGTGCCCAGCAGTGGGACGATAAAAAAGTTATTGATGATATCACTCTGAATTCATACTTGTCGTTTTTGCCAAGCTGTCTCACATACGCAGTGTAGTCGGGTTTGAATAATATTTTTGCATTTCATTGACTATTGCTGAGGAATGCTACGAGCCGAGCAAAAGAAGAAAGGCAGAACAGGCACAGGTAAGCGATCGATGCGACGATATGGATTGTGGAAACAATAAATTTCACGTGAACAAATTCGCTAGTAAAAGCCAATATAGCAAAACAAAACTATCTCCGCTCTATCTATTTGTCGGCCTCCGTGGCGCAGCGGTCAACACGCCTGTCTGCGACGTGGAGGCCTCGGGTTCGATCCCCGGCCAGGTCATGATGGAAAACGATCTTTTCCTGATTGACCTGGGTCTTGGATGTTTATCTATATATGTATTTATTATAAATATAGTATCGTTGAGTTAGTATCCCATAACACAAGTCTCGAACTTACTTTAGGGCAGACAAGAAAGAGTTCCTGACAAAATACTTTAATACCTATACAATTAAGTCTAGTTTGCGCTAAAACTTCATTATTTTTATAACGTTTCAGTGCTAGTCAGTGTAAAAACAACTTAATTTGCAATGAAATAAGGGTGATATTTGTCTAACCTCAACTAGGATGGGGTGTGCAATAGTGCGCACTGTTACTATAAATGGTCATTACACCATTTTGCGGCAATTGGACAACAAATTTTGCAGCAGAATATGAAAGTACCCATACAAACATATTTCTATACTTATATTTCACGTAATTTTTTGTTTATGCGAATCCTGAATATAGTTTGTTCAGAAAAAGCAACTGAATCGATTCCAATCATCTTTACAACATGTATTTTTTCCCAATAACATTTAGAAATAGTTGCAGTTACCAGCTGTATGATAAATTGTTTTGTCTACGTCTCGCGATGCTGTTCATTTCGGAATGAAACTGCGAGGTCATTAAGATTGCAATTAATCGCGTTGCTATTTATTTTGACAACCGGATTTTTTTCCAAACTTGTAGCAATTGAGCTTCAGCATTTCTATGTTTTACACTAGCGGCCGCCAGCGACTTCGTTCGCGTGGAGCTAGTTATGCTCCGCTCCTATTGGTTACAGCGTGATGTTATATAGCCTAAAGCCTTCCTGAATTAATAGGCTATCCAACTCAAAATTTTTGAAATCGGTCCAGTACTTCCTGAGATTAGCGCGTTCAAACAAACAAACTCTTCAGCTTTATACAGTGTGTTAAAGAAAACCCTGTCCGACCTATAAGGATAATAAAGGTTAGGTAAACACATGACCAAATATAATATAAAATTTTACGTAATCATCATAGTACCAATATAAATGAATTTTGAAATAATCTTTTTTTCCCGCGAATTAATTCCAACTTCCCCGAAATTTGGTAATTTTAAAAAGGTGACAATACCGGTATTATTATGAGCGAATAGCGATGCGACCACGTGCCACGTGCCCTGCCGCCCGCCGCCCGCGAAGGGTGCTTATCGCACATTTATTAAGTTACCTCTTTTTGCGAAATAATATTTATTTTTTTAGGGGGATTTTTTTTGAAGTTTAGCCCGGTTTTGTATCCATTAGTAGAATCAGTTATCGATACCTAACAACACCTTCACGGGTCGGACAGGGTTTTCTTAACATACTGTATATTAGTATAGATTGAGAGCAGTGGTAGCCTAGTGGTATCGACGGCGACTTAAAAGTTGTAGGTCGTAGGTTCGAACCCCATCAGGTGCATTACTTTGTGTAAATTATTTCATCACCACTGCTCTCAAAATGGTGAAAGAAAAACATGGTGAGGAAACCGGTATGTCCCAGAGCTTAAAAACTTCGAAGACATATGACATCTACCTACCCGCCTTGGGCCGTGGTAGATTATGGTCTCTCGTCGAGAGGAGTACACAATGTTATATTTTTTCCCAATAACATTTAGAAATAGTTGCAGAGTGATTAGCGAGCGCACAGCACAGTTGACGGTAGATCATAGTACTAGGCGCACAGTGAGACAGGGCCTTCTCGTGCCGCGGCGGGTGCGCTGTGCGTTGACCACATTATGTTGGTACAGTCAGGTAACAGAACAAGCTCATAACTTGGTGGTATTCTTTTTGAAATTTTGTACACTAGGTAATTATTTACTAAAAAATATTAGACACCTGTTTCGGGTTTCGCATATAGAAAAAATATCGCTGTATATTTAAACGTGTATTCAGAACACGTATCTAATACTTGCAAATAGGTAACTACTATACAGCTCTATGCTCGAGCATAAAGTGCTTCACTTAAATTTAATCGTAAGAGGTCCATTAAAGTTATTGGAGTCTGCAAATAGTAAATAAAATAGTGTTATTTATAATGCTTAATGTATTAACTGGTGACAAATTATGCGTCTGGAGCTTTCTGACATAAGCTTCGGGCCATGTGGTGGGCTCGACAGTTGACAGACTACCACGCAATCGTAAACTCAAACAATAACGAAAATAGGGTGCGTATTACATTAGGGCTGAAACTTAAAACTGAACCGGACAAGATAAATTGTCATTCTACTACCCATAACACAATTCATTTAGGGCTTACCTACTCCTTTTTTTAATAATTATAAACTAGTACTTGACCGCAATCCCGCTTGATGGTAAGCAGTGATGCAATCATTGATGGTAAAGCGCGCTAGTTTATTAAGAGCCTATTACGACATCACACACCCCTTATACAGACAAAACCCAACATGGTTCCTCTCCTTAGATTAGCTTTGGGTCATCTGCGTATTCGAGCAAACCTTACCAAACCGGTATTGAAACCTCGTTGGACATTGGACCTATCGTGACCATATAAATCTGAAAGTTTGGCTGAAGTGAGAATTTAGTGAGCTATCGTATCAACTAATCCTAAGGGATTAACGCTTCCCTCTTTCAGGAGTGGCTAGATAGTCGCGACGGCGCGCTCACCTTCCGCCTGACGCAGCGCCCAGCCCCAGCGCCCTCACGACTCTAGCCGCCGCAGGAGATGCCCTGGTCGGAAGACAACATCGAACTCCCATCCACCGTAGGCGCCCGGTAAGGACTAGGCCCGGGTCGAAGGTGCGTTGTGTTTCACGCTCGCCTCAAAGGCAAGTCGTGACGGGGTTCACGAAGACAGATGCCTCCTAGGTCTGACTTGTGGGTTGATAAAAAAAGAAACAGTGGCCCTGACGCACAGGCAAGTGAAGAAATACGGGTGGGCTATAATTAGTAAAAGTCTGACACGCCCTTCCGCTCCACTCCGAGCGGGAGAGATGATTTCCGATTCAAACAAAAAAAGGGCTTGCAAAAAAATTAACGCTCGACAGTTCACTCTAAGCACGCAAGGAGCATAACTTCACCCAATTTATCACGTTAAGATTTTTACATAATCGATCGGCACGTGACGTCACATACGATTAAAAATCCTTCCAATAACATTAGATTTATCGAAGCCGTGCCCTTGGCATATACAATGTTTTTTTTTCTTTATACGTAACCTAAATATATTATAGTCTGTTCAGAATAAGCAACTGAATCGATTCTAATAATTTTTACACCATTTTTTTTTCCAAATACATTTAGAAATTGTTGCAGTGTGGTTACCGAGCGCTCAGCTCAGCTGACGTCAGATCATAGTAGAATAACATGGCGCGGGAGTCAGGGCCCCCCGCGCCGCGCCGCTGCATGGGTGCGATGACCATGTTTTTATTGGGACAACCTGCTAAGATTACAAGCCCATAACTTTGCGGTTTTTCATGATACCTTTTCGAAATTTTGTACATAGATTCTTTACTTAAAAATGCTGGACACGTGTTTCGGGTTCGAAAAATATAATGGTGTATATACCATTTCCATGACACGTTTTATAATTGATCTGTGAACTTGTAAAAACTTAGACTTGTAAAAATGTAGGCAAACTAAAGGTCTATTCTATGCGTTGAAGTTGGACGCGAACACGCCGCAGACGATAAACGCAGTTATATTAAGAAAGTTGCTCCGTACTTAGCGATAGTTTAAAATCTGGATATTCCCCACTAAAGTAGAATTTTCAAACTTTATCTGCGAAGATTCCGTGCAATATGGAAAGCGTGTAGTGACTGCGTGTTTGCATCTTATTACAACCAGAGATTTTGTTTGAAAATATTGAGAGGAATGCGGGAAGAAGTGACTCTTTAAAAATCTTATCGTTAAAAGTTAGTTGAGAGCGAGTGATATTAGAAAGAGAAAGTGTGAGTCATCAATAGTGTCTTTCTTTCTTTCTTTTCTTTTCTTTAGAGTGAATACTACTTCAAATCTTCAATGGCTTCTGTGGTTAGATACCACAATTTTGCCAATAACACGTGTAATAAATTATAGAAATTCTTTAAAGATTTTATTTCACAATAATGGCGGATATCGCCAATAACAGTTGAAAAACGGCCGCGTGAACCGCCTACTAGGAGATTGATGCAAAGCCATGATGTGGCCACTATGCTACGATATTTCAATGTTCTTTTTGAATTATTCACTGAATTCACTTTTTACTGCATAAATCACGCGTTTTTATTTAGTAAACGCCACTATAAATAATTTTAAAAGTCCAATGTAAAATGCGCGTGACACTCATCTTGGCTTTCCTGTCAAAAACTCATCAATAGGGTCAATCCCCAATATTAGTTAAAATGACAACTCACTTCACCTAAACTTTCACGGTCAGATGTTTCCAGAATCGCTATACTGTTAGTTTATGAATTTGTTTTATATAATTATAAACTAGCGCTTGGCCTCAATCCCGCCTAATGGTAAGCAGTGATGCAATCGTTTATGGTTAAGTGCGCTAATTTATTAAGAGCCTATTCACTGTAGCCTTAAACATACTCAAATTGTAGTCCGACGGAAACACCGCTGCTGGCAAATTGCTCCAGTCCCTCTATGTACGCGGTATAAAAAGGGGCGAAGTGTTTCGTCCGGATCGGTGTAGTGTTAACAACGGAAGGATAGTCTCGTCGTACGACGGGTCGTCCGATGATGGAACTTAGATGGGGGAATTAAGTCATGTAATTCCCTCGCACACTGTCCAACAATAATAATATACCAATAATAATAATATACCGTTTTTAAGCATAAAAGTACTCTTTTATAGCATATAATAAGTAAATAAAAGAACTCTGGTAATACTACATCACGTATAATTTCAATTGCAGATCCTAAAAAAAAAAAAAAAAAAATATAAATTCCATATAGAAATAAGTGTAAACGTCATTAGTCAATAGAATAGAATTAGATAATTAGAATAGAATAGAAATTGAGAATAGAATAGAATCAGGACATATATTGTCAGTACAATCTCTAATGCTTCATAATTTGTTTATTAAGTTCCCACTGTAGAGACATACGAACTCACTGCGTGTTGTTTCTGTGAGACGGGACATAATCCACCACACGAACCCAGTGCCGGTTGGTGGATCCTTAGTGCTTCTCATTACTCAACTGACCCATTGCAGTCCGCTGCTACCTTACTGACTTAGGTCTCTTCCAGTTCGTGGCCAATATGCCCCGCCAATTGCCACTTAATTTTAGCGACTCGAAGAGCTATGTTGGTGACTTTGTTTCTTCTGCGGATCTCCTCATATCTGATTCGATCGCGCAGAAAAACTCCGAGCATACATAGCTCTTTCCGTCGCCTTTTATGTGCTATAGTAATCATAAGTAGGTACATCATTATTTAGTTTAACCATTTGCAAACCACACTTGACGTCACTTATACGGATGCAAAAGTAGAAGGTACCTATGTGAAAATCATAACAGATATGCGGTCTATATTTTCTGCCCGTACATTATCCCACTACATTATCTGCATTATTATATATAAAAGCGTGTAACTGCATGTCTAGGGCACATGAACTAAAATGGTTATACGACACGTATGTCTAAAACTGCGCACACCCAATCCTATTTCATATTAAACAAACATGAAATTTATTTCAAAGACAAATAAGCTGATTTCAGTTGACTAGCTACGACTACTAGATTGAAAAAGTTATAATAATGTTTGAAGTTGTACGATAAACTGAGCTTTATTATGTAAGTATTAAAGTTATTTCTCATTAAGTATATTTTTGGCAATGTTATGATAAGTAGTCTATTATTGCACTACGTGAAATTAGCACTCCAGCGTGACGAGGATGACATGCATTAGTAATGTACGGACGACAATAGGTCAAGCTACCCTAAACTGTCAGATATTCCCAATCAACCTTGAGCCTTAATGCTTGAGAGATAAAGTTGAAAATCTAATAAGGAAATCTGATAGGTTGTAGTAGCTTGGTGTGCTGTCGTCTGTACTATTTCGTGCATCAAAAAGTTTGTAAGGAAGGATGGATGGATGTATGTCACTATTTTACAAAAAATCTCCTAAACGGTTTAGGACGCAACTTTTATGATAGTTTTACGTTTTTTATCCTTGTGTGGAGGTATGACGAGCAGCGTGGAAAGCTCACTCGTCCTCCATAGAAAAGGGAGTATCCTTCGACCAGACTGGGATTGTCTGGCGGCTCACTTTGCCCGCCGGTTGAGGTCGCGAACTTGTATACGTGCTAGTAGCACAGAAAACTTTGTTTGCGAGATATAGGATTCGCGTGACGTCAGTATGACGCGTTGTTCGTATGTTGCGTTGCAGGCACAGCTACACTTGTATTCCCATGGGATTAAAGCGTATACGGGTGAAGCCGTGGCACGCTGCTAGTTGCAGCTAGTATTACATTCTTGAAAGTAAATTAATTGTTTTTAAAACTTTCAAACTAAAAACGGATGAACAGATTTCAATGAACTTGGGTCCGTAGATAAACTAATACTAAGGACTACTTTTATTCTCATCATCGACCTTATTTTTTATCATCCCACTTCTGGGTACATGTCTCTTCTCATACAGAGAAGGATTGGGCGTAATCACTACGCTTGCTCTATGCGGGTTGGCGTTTTCAGACTTACCCCCTTATTCATAAACGCTGCTTAAAGTTAACTAGTGATTAGCGATTTTTTAAACATACATTTTAAACGCTTGCACGTCACTTAACTTTAATACTCGATTATGAATAAACTCCTTAAACACTGTGGTGTTTATCCATAAAGGATGATTTAAGTTAAGTGACGTTAAAAGGTCAAAAATGTATGGTTAACGAATCGCTAATCACTAGTTAAGTTTAAGCAGTTTTTATGAATAAGGGGGTTAAAGTCCAGGATTCCTCAAGATGTTTTCCTTCACCTTATAATCAGTCATTTAGTGTCCAAGAAAGTAAGTGTCTTAGAAAGTACATATAACTTTAGAAAAGTTACATTGGTATTTGCCTGACCTGGAACTCATACTTGAGAGGCTGGTGTTTTAACCACTAGGCTACCACGACTTTTATCCTGGATCGCAGATAAAATCGGGGCCACAGCTACTTACCCATAATTCTCATACAAATATAATCGGGAAACATACATAAGTAGAATATGTAGCATAATAACTGGAAAACACTCGTACTATCGGCTCCAAAATAACTTGAAGTATACTCAAGTACATAAGTCCTTGTGTGAGGGGTTGCAAATTGTTATTAGCTTTGTTATTACTTAGAACACGGTAACTTGCGCACTCGTCTGTTTTTGCTGATATGCATCACTTATGTCGTTGATGTTGAAAGTTTTGGTGCTTTCCTTGTTTTTACGATGGTGTATGGATGTAAGTAAGTAACAAATATTTTAATATGGCCAGTTAGGTTGTCTCCTAAAAATAATTAAATTTCCATGAGATAGATTTATAAAATTTTAGCCCTGGTTTATTAAGAGCCTATTCAATTAGAAAAACTGAGCGAATAGGAAGGAAGACGGCAGTTGAGCGAGGTGATGCAATGTTACACCCAACAACACGACCAACGATGCTGCGCCAAAGGGAGATTGATCTGAAGACCCTCCACGACCAAACTCCCAACACAACAATATTAGGCGCATCGTACCCGGCACACATCGCAACACAACTGCTCAGACCCGTCCTCCGTACGGCTTCACAGTATATTTCAGTAGTTTTTGATAATTTCGACAAAATAAAAAATACGGGTCTCCATTTTTTTATTATCTATAAGAAGGACTAATTATTTTTCTGAATTTCATACCTTGGATATATTCCTATTGGCATCGAAATAACTTTACTGTAAAAGTAACACAGGGAACAGCCGATCGATTGTTAAATCTCAACGTGATAGATTGGGTGAAGTGAGCTGTCCAGTGGGTAGGCCCCCGACAAGGTGGACCGGCGACGTGGGTCGCGGGAAACCGCTGGATGCGGGAGGCGCAGAACCGGGCGTCGTGGAGAACCTTGTGGGAGGCCTATGTCCAACAGTGGACGTCTTTCGGCTGAAATAATGATAATGATGATGATGCAGCAGCAATAAAATACATACTTTATGAAATTTTCTACTGTCAACCTACCGCTTTATGAGACAGACAGGCGGCAGGCGACTCTTAGTAACAGGGTTTTCTTGGCACTTTTTGAGTACCTAAACCTAAAAATTATCTAGGTTTCATTTTCTTTTTGAACTTTCAAGAGGTGAGAATTTTTCAGCCGTAATATCCACAGCCATATTTTACAGGAAAAAAATTACTAAAAAAAAATCGTACAGTCAGCATATGCGTGATTCTCGTCACGACCGTGACACGGGTCGGATACGGTCAGCAATTTGTCTCTCGACCGCAATACATCCATCAATTACCCGTTGCAGATATCGCCGATGTGGGAGCGAAAAATGTGGATGGACCCTTACTGATTTTCGGTGACGTATATTTGAAACAATTTTGTGTAGCGTGAGTAGCGTTCGCTCTCCATTCGGGGGCGGAGCGAAATATGTGCGCGTGCCCTTAATATTGTTTGGTGGATTGAAATCTATTTCAGCTGCTGATAGTATCATAGTCAGCCCTCAGAAATCGTACCTATATATTGTTACGAATGCACCTTATGTCGAGGGCATAAGGTTCAATATTGCGTGACATGCAGTGCGTAACTTTTAAGCCCTATAACTCGAGACCTAGACATTGTATAGGTGCAATATAAAAACGCATTCCTAGAATTAGGGCGCCCTATCGAATGGTACAGGTTTCATCAATTTTGTCAACTAAGTGACGACATCGAAATTTCTAGAAACCTATTTCCGGGAATTACCGTAGGTACTTACTGAATGTACTCGAAGTTATGCGCTATTATTATTACGTCTAGACGATTCTGGAATGTTCGATCAGCTGGACTATATATAGCGCCGTGACGCCAGCCCGAGTCAGTCTGCATTCGACTACCGAGACGAAAACAGCGACAATTAAGAAGCGAACTTTGAGAATACCTACTGCGACAACTGTAACGAGAACTGTGAGTACTACGTGAAGTAACATCTGTAGTGTTATTGCGTGTTTACAATACGGACTTCGTGGACGTAAGTGAAGACTTCGCTGCAACGTCAGCAACATTCTACTTGTCATTGCCTACAATCGACTGTACCTTCGTTGCCAATAAACTTCGTAATCCTTAACCGGTATTTTAGTACCCCTAGCCCGTAACAATATTGACAAAAATACTGAATCAATATTATAGACAGCCTCCGTGGCGTAGCGGTAGCGAGCGCAGCAAGGCGCAAGGCGGCGCGGGTTCGATCTCCGCGCAGTGCAAATATTTGTATGCATGAATATGAATATTTGCACTGGTCTGATCGTCCCTCGGAAAGCACGTTAAGCTGTTGGTCCCGGTTGCCATGCGAACATCTAATGGCGGTCATTACGGGTTGTTGGAGCCCTCAAAAGACCTACCATTGGTCTACCTGCAATGCTTCGATATCGCCTTCGGGTTGTGGAGGTCAGACGGCAGTCGCTTCATGGAAAATACGAGTATATATAGACTGGTAAAACGGACCCTAGACTCCAAAGCTGAGAAGCTTGCGATACGACTGGCATTCGGTGGTAGGCCATAACATCGGCCGCCGGCAGAAGTTACCACCCACCAGACAAAGCCTTGCCGCCAAGCGATTTGTCGTGTTCCGGCATGATGTCTGGTGAAGCCGTACGGAGGACGGGTCTGCGATGCGCCTAATGTTGTTGTGTTGGGAGTTTGGTCGTGGAAGGTCTTCAGATCAATCTCCCTTTGGCGCAGCTTCGTTGGTCGTGTTGTTGGGTTTAACATTGCACCACCTCGCTCAACTGCCGTCTTCCTTCCTATTCGCTCAGTTTTTCTGAGTGAATAGGCTCTTAATAAACTAGCGCGCTTTATCATCAACGATCGCATCACTGCTTACCATCAGGCGGGATTGCGGTCAAGCGCTTGTTTATAATTATTAAAAAAAAAAAAAACGCTAAATCAATGTTATTGAGAGGATCACATAACATAATCAGCCTATAACAGGCCTCCTATCGGTGAGAGGTAGTGGGCCGTAATCTACCACGCGAGCCCAGTGAGGGTTGGAAGACGACACATGTCTTCGAAGCTTTGCCTCTAGGACATACCAGTTTCCTCACAATGTTTTCCTTCACCATTTTGAGAGCAGTAGTAATGAAAATATTTACACACAGTAAACAGCACAAAGTACATTAAGTGGTAGTGGGCGGGGCACATTGCTCGTAGATCCAGTGGCCAATGGAGCAGTAAAGTTCTGGAGTAGCGGCCACGTACCGGAAGACGCAGCGTAGGGAGGCCCACAATAAAGTAGACTGATGACCTAGTGAAGGTCGCGGGAAGCCGACAGATGCGGGCAGCATAAGACTGATCATCGTGGAAAACCTTGGGGAAAGCCTTTGTTTAGCAGTGGACGAAACAAGCCGAAGGACAGCTGAAGAAGAAGCGGCAGATACCACTAGGTCACCGCTGCTCAGAGAGAGGCTCGTAGCTTAATAATTATATATAAATACAGTCGCAGTAGGCTCAGATTCACACAAAGGGCAATGGAAAGAGCTGTGCTCGGAGTTTCTCTGCGTGATCGAATCAGAAATGAGGAGATCCGCAGAAGAACCAAAGTCACCGACATAGCTCTGTGAGTCGCTAAACTTAAGTGGCAGTGGGCAGGGCACATTGCTCGTAGAACCGATGGCCGATGGGGCAGTAAGGTATTGGAGTGGCGGCCACGTACTGGAAGACGCAGCGTAGGGAGGCCCCCAACAAGTTGAACCGATGAATGCGGATAGCACAAGACCGGTCAGCATGGAAAGCCTTGGGGGAGGTCTTTGTCCAGCAGTGGACATCCATAGGCTGAAAGAAGATGAAGAGGACAGTAGCAAAGGTCGATTGATCAGGTTAAGCGACGCTTGCCGCGGTTCAACTGTGGATGGGTGACCATCTTGACATATCAAGCACCCCTCCGAGCCTCGGAAAGCACGTTAAGCCGTTGGGCCCTGCTGTTATTCGTAGATCCTTGACAGTCGGTTACGGGTCGTTAGAAGGCCTAGAGTCTGACTTTGCAATATCGTATTACCCAGTAACTGGGTTGCGGAAGACAGATATTCAGTCGCTCCATGTAAAATACGGGTATTTAGCTGAATCCGGTTAGACTGGAAGCTGACCCCAACATAGTCGGGAAAAGGCAGACAAATGACTGAATCAATGTGACTTAGTCACATAATAGCTAATAGTACATGAAGCTACAATTAAGTACCCAATGCGCTATATGTTTTTATAGTCATATACGAATATCGTTGTCTCCTTCGGATGTTTTTTTTTTTGAGTTATAAAGAGAAAGAAAGATAAAAATATACGTTTATTAAGAGGGAACTCTAGGGGTGCTTTCCTATACAAACGTATTCCGCTGTTATCTTCGTGGATAATGCTTTCAAAGCAATTTTTTTTTTTCTACAATTTTACACCGTGATTATACGTGCCAATATCATTTCATTTTTCCGAAAATTAATTAATAAAAGAAATACGATACTTCAAAATCTGATGACTATTAGACAATCGTGATAAGTTTTTGACAAAAAAGAAAATAATAGAAGCATAGGTATACTTTTCCTCTAAATTTGAAAAAATAATGGAGATTTGTCGTGTTTTAAAAAGAAAACAGCGGAAATACGAAACGTCTTTTGGTCAACGTTTTTGTAGGTAAAATCAGCCTGAGCTGCAACTGTCCTTTTCGCACTTTACCGGGAGAGGTTGGAAGCACTGCAATAGTCTCCTCTTAAGGGTAAACATGACTCATAAACATAGTTGTCGACGCACTACCTAGGTACAGATACAATTTTCGCCTTATCCGGAACAAGAACCTCCCGAATCAGAAGTGTCCGGTGAGGACCTGCGTCAGACGGAAGATGAGGACGCTGCGGCGCCTTTCTAGCCATTCCTCAATGAGGGGACTTACCGCCACTATTGTGGCGTGGCCAGCACTAGGTTGCGATAATCACAGTCTCCATGTTGCTATGAGATCCCGCCGGGGCTCTATCCGCTGTACCGCGATTTATCACGGCAGCGGAGTTGTGCGTCTCTAGATTTCATTACTTTTTACAGATAAACAAGCAGCTCTTAGGCAGACTTGATAATATTTTTACAGAATATTTCTGGTGGGATTTCACTTCTATTTGTAGAAACGTATAATAATCATATTGATTTATTTTATTAGATTTTTTTATTTAACACAGTTTTTTTTTCTATTGTGCGGCATTTGCCCAGTAGTGGGATGCTATAGGCTAGATTAAGTTAGAAGATGTATTCCACTACGCTGGATTTTTTTAACAGTAATTATTTTTACGTACCTATAGTAGAAGGGGCTATCATCATATCTCTAAGACAGCTGAAACCAGCTGAGTGCTCTTCATGAGATACTTAAGACCTTCGATTTTTGACATCACGTGAAGCGACCCACAAAAGTTGAATATTTTTTTAAAAAACGGTGCATCAATCTCTAATAGTTTTAAGTCTATAAGTTTGGTAGGGCTCTTCTGTTTTCTAACCAGGGTCACCAGGTACTCCAGATCTTCGATTATACTAGTTTTATAGTTTTCCCTTTAAGTGGCCATCAAACCCTAATTCTGTACCAAATTTCAGCTCTCTGAGTTTATGGGAAGTACTAGTTCTATTTTGATGATCATGAGTGAGTGAGTGTCATAAACAAGAAACTTTATTTTCGTTTATCTTCAGAACTAAATGACCTACAGCCTTGAAATTTTTTTTTAAGTATGTGATTATAGCTTACTAGACGACGAAAATCTGCGTTTTGGTCCTATCCAGAGGTTCTCAAATAGGGGCCTGAAAATGCAGCGAAATGGTTCGAATAAAGGATGGTACAGCGGTGTTTGCTTCGTGCTCGACTTGGCGGGGGCACTACCGTACCCCCCAATGAATGGCAATGAAAGAAATGTATTGATAGAATACTTTAATACTGTTTCCATAGTGTTTATTGTCCTACTTCTCCATGATGACCTAGTTAACGAACGGACGGCTAGTTTTCTAACTAACTCCTATCCCCCTTAAATTGGAATAAATGTTTTGTCTTGTCTATTTGTACTTTATTAGTACACAAATCACTTTCCTTACAAACCATATTCATAAAACTTTCGTACACAATAACATACCCACACACATACTCACAAATCTTCGCCTTCATAATTTTTAAAGAGTAATCTGTCTTCTACAATATGTAAAGAAAACCCTGTCCGATCCGTCAAGGTATTGTTAGGTATCGATAACTGATTCTACTAATGGATACAAAGCCGGGCTAAACTTAAAAAAAAATCCTCCTAAAAAAATACATATTATTTCGCAAAAAGAGGTAACTTAATACATTTGCGGTAAACAACCTTTTCGCGGGCGGCGGGGGGCAGGGCAGGCGGCACGTGGTCGCAGCGCTATTCGCTCATAATAAAACCGGTGTTGTCACTTTTTTAAAATTACCAAATTTCGTGGAAGTTGGAATTAATTCGCGGGAAAAAAAGATTATGTCAAAATTCATTACTATTGTTTCTATGATGATTACGTAAAATTTTATATTATATTTGGTCAAGTGTTTACCTAACCTTTATTATCCTTACGGGTCGGACAGGGTTTTCTTTACATATTGTATATTCTATCTGTGTGCCTTTAAAATATAGAATAATAATATAATAGACCTATTTCTGTACTACCTACCTTTAGTAAAATTTTTGAGAAATTAATTTTAAACCAAATGCTAAGTTTTTTTAATAAACATAAATTATTACATAGCAAACAGTTCGGTTTTACAAGGGGTCGTTCAACTACTGATGCCGGTGTTGAACTTCTATGTCATATCTACAATGCATGGGAGGATAAATGCGATGCCTTGGGCATTATTTGTGATTTGTCCAAGGCATTCGATTGCGTTCTTCACGAGACGTTAATCAGGAAACTCCGCCACTACGGGATCAGGAACTCTGCATTGGATCTTATTACATCCTACTTGAGTGGTAGGATTCAAAGCGTTGACGTTAATGGAAAAAGATCATCCGGATCTTTAGTAACAATGGGAGTCCCACAGGGGTCAATTCTTGGTCCCTTTTTGTTTCTTGTTTACATTAATGACCTGCCGTACCTCATAAAGGATAATCACGATATAGTGTTGTTTGCAGATGACACTTCACTTTTATTTAAACTTAAACGTCAGCAGCAGGTCACTGATGATGTAAATAGCGCGATCTCCAAAGTAGTCCACTGGTTTAATGTTAATAACTTACTTTTAAACGAGAAAAAAACCAAATGCATTAAGTTTACTCTACCTCACGTTAGGCAGGTGAAAACTAAAGTGTTGATAAAGGGCGAAGAATTGGAATCTGAAGACAGCACAGTGTTCTTGGGTATAACTCTGGATGCTAAGCTTCAATGGGGTCCCCATATAGAAAAATTGTCAAAAAAACTAAGTTCTGCTGCATACGCAGTTAGAACAATTCGTAATTTGACTGATATTGAGACGGCCCGTTTAGTGTACTTTGGCTATTTCCATAGCGTAATGTCGTACGGCATTCTGTTGTGGGGAAATGCCACTGATATTCAGACAATATTTGTTTTGCAGAAACGAGCTGTTCGTGCAATTTATAAATTAAGTCCAAGACACTCTCTCAGAGAAAAATTTAAAGAAATTAATGTACTGACCGTGCCGTCTCAATATATTTATGAAAATCTTTTGTATGCTCATAAAAATATAAAATTGTATAAAAAATACAGTGATGTCCATAGTATAAATACTAGAAACAAGCACAAATTTATTGTACCTACAACAAGGCTCAAGAAAATAGGTGGCTCTTTTAGATGCCAATGTATACATTTTTACAATAGACTTCCAGAGGTGGTTCAAGATCTGAGCCTGAATAAATTCAAATGCTTCATTAAACGTAAGTTGTGTCAGAAAGCATTTTATAGTGTTAAAGATTATATTGACGACAAAAAGGCTTGGGCTTGAGCTGCGTCCGATTTCTATGCTTACACTGATTGTTCTTTGATTTTTCCTCTCGTAGTTTAAATTTGCAATTGTTTGTTTTTTCTTAACTCAAAGTCAGTACACACTATGTAGCCAGGCATATTGTACGTTACGGAATTGCATCGCTGACAGGGGTATTCGGCACTGGTGCAGCTGCACAGGAGCTAAACTTAGCATTCGGGAACACCGTTGGAGCTGCTGAACCTTGGACAAAACTGTCTTTGCATTGTGTAGATTCAATTTCTTAGTATTGTATAATTGCATGGAACACGTGTGAGCACGATCTATTTGCTGTAAAGCATCTATTTGTTGGGTTAGTCGTTTATTGACTTGATAGTGCTATGGCTGTTGAGAGTATGTCATGCTCACTCAAATGTCTCGCTGGTGGTGGCGTGTGTGTTGGGTCATTAGGTTCCCTTCAATATGGTTGAGCTGAATGATGCTGATCCATACGTCATGTTCGTGAACGGACGCCGTCAGAGGGGACTGGTCATCTCTTAGCTGCTACGGCGTATTTTAATTTCTGAATTGTTGTTTTTTTTTTTTTTTTTCCATAATGGACGCTCTCAGCGTACAATATATTTCTGCATCGTTCTCACACGATTTATTTCAAAATGAATGATGTAATCAAATATTTGTATCAATAGCTTGATATTTTAAAAGAGTGTCCATGGAGTTTCTTGCCCGTTCTTCTCCATAGGTACCTACTTTTTGGAATGGGCGACTAGCTTCACCTTACTGACTGACCGAACTTCTGACAATTCAAAAGTGCCTGTAACTGGTTTATTTGAAATAAATGCTTTGATTTTGATTTTTTTGATTTTAAAAGTATAAAAGGAAATTTCGTTCCCAAAAATGAAAAACAACCAACAGTCACGGAACACAGCTAATCCTTCTTCCTACTAGTACTCGTAACATTACCGATGCAAAAGTTTGTATAAATGAATGGATAGAAATTTCTACATACAAGGATTTGCATGAAATTTTTCACACAGAGAGCTTATAACGAAGACCGATGCCTTATGGGCCAGGGTTGCGGGTTGGTTAAAAAGAAATCGTGGCCCTCTAGCACACAGGCAAGTGAAGGAACACGGATGGGGTTAATACTGTTTTAATGTCAGTAAAAGTCTGACACACCTTTCCGCTGCACCCAGAGCAGGAGATGTCATTTGATAATTTCCCATCCCAAACAAAAAAATTAAAATAAAAGGTGGTTTATAACTAGTATTAACATGATGGATGTATATAACTCTTTTAAGCAAAAACCAATGAATAGATTTAGATGAAATTTGGCACATACGTAGTTGGTAGCTATAACTAATGTTTAAAATACTTTTTTTTTTTTTTAATAATTATAAACTAGCGCTTGACCGCAATCCCGCCTGATGGTAAGCAGTGATGCGATCGTTGATGGTAAAGCGCGCTAGTTTATTAGGAACCTATTCACTCAGAAAAACTGAGCGAATAGGAAGGAAGACGGCAGTTGAGCGAGGTGATGCAATGTTAAACCCAACAACACGACCAACGATGCTGCGCCAAAGGGAGATTGATCTGAAGACCCTCCACGACCAAACTCCCGACACAACAATATTTGGCGAATCGTACCCGACACACATCGCAACACAACTGCTCAGACCCGTCCTCCGTACGGCTTCACCAGACATGATGCCGGAACACGACGAATCACTTGGCGGCAAGACTTTGTCTGGTGGGTTTAAAGAAACTTTATTTCTCATAAAGAACATAATACAGTTCACTTACATGAGATTTAACATTTAATGTACAAATTATTTCGTCTAGTGACGCAGCATGCAGATACACAATAGGTAAAACGATAACAAAGCAAAAACCAAACAATGTGGGTAGTTGCATAGTACATTTACAAACAAGTTAATACGACTGGCCAATTAGAAACCAAGATACCCTCTTATGTACTGATTATTTACTTTTTGAACATATTATTGTGTAGATCTGCTTATGTATGCAACAAACTATAGTCTCAGAAACCGGTGAACGTTTATGTGTTTCATTTTATAATTTTGGTTAAAACGTGTGTGTTAGTTTTATGTTGTAATTATTACTTAGGTTTAGTTATTATTAAATATATTTAAATAAGTACGTGTTTATTTATGCTTATTTTTCTTGATTTACAAGTAGTAGTCGTATTTAATACTTTATTAGTTTACCAAGTATTTCATATTATGTTACCAGGGTATTTACGTACAACTTACTCGATATTCTTAGTAGATAAATTCTTATGCAGGAGAAACCGCGGGGCCCAGCTGGTCACCAAATAAAAACAACAGAGCAGCTATATACAGCCAGCAGAACCGTCTTGGAGGCATTTAATGATAAAAAGACAGCCTTTTGCTTATTTTCCTCAGCAAGTTGTTAAGGATTATTTAATTTGCAGACTTCGAGGAAAGGGAGGCAAGAAAGGGTGCCGAAATAATTATAAAAAGAAAAGGGTACAATATATTTATTTTGGACAGTTTGTTTGATGTATAAAGAAACGTTGGTGAATTTAATTTTAGAGTTTCCAAACCTTATCAAAGGTTCTAAGAATTATCTGAGTACAACTTCAGCACCACATGCAAACTACGTACGCAATAATTCTACATCGCGCAAACAGAGTTTATCGCAACTAGCAAATATACAACGTCCTGAACTAAATCTTCGGGCAGTTGCACATCAGACACAACACCCGTCGGTTGGAGGACTCTTCCTTTTATGGTTCCCTGCCCAAAAGATGGGTGCTCAAATGCTAAAAACGGGACCCTATCATTAAGACTTCACTATCTGTCAGTCCTTAGGCTATATCTCGTAAACCCAAACAGTGGAAATTTTCACAGATAATGATTTTCTGTTGTCACCAGAATCAAACAAATATATTTCGGATGTGTGGAGCAGCTGCCGCATCATTATTACGTTATTAACACCACTACGAGCTGGATGAAGAGATTGGCCTTGTCTTTTAAACCACGTCCATCGAGGGACTGGAACAATTTGCCAGCGGCGGTGTTTCCGTTGGACTACAATTTAAGAGTCTTCAAGGCTAGAATGCATAGGCTCTTAATAAACTAGCGCGCTTTACCAGCAACGATTGCGTAAAGCTTATAATGTATAAAAAATAACGTCAATCTGAAGAATAAATAGAGTTGATATTCGTTTAACTTGAAATAACGTCAATTTAAAGAATAAATAAATATTTTTTTCTTTATTATGTGTTTATTATTAATGTAATGTGCGTTTATTTAGATAAAGTACATAGTCATAGTCCCCTCCTTCCACATCTTAATATCTACCGCTGATTGTGGCCAATCTTTAGCTCTGTACACAAATCGACATCATCATTATCTGGCTACCCATTTTCCAATTATACAAACTCAACTTCTTCTCGACTATTCAGTCATATTTAGTTGACAGATCTACACTGTCCTCCCATGCCTACGAGTACTACTCGCGCGACTGTGCACCTCGCTGGACTGCGACCCCTCTCTCGCTTCTCCGCGCAATGCCCCGCTTTCGCCGTAAGCGCTTAGTAGCAATAGCATCTTTGTTACAATTGTCTAAATACAGTATAAATTCCCTGTTCTTATTACTGTTTCTGTGGAGTTTTTGCTTTGCTAAGTTTTTTTTGAGTTTATTTTTGTTTTTTTTTTTTACATTTTCGATGCATTAGTGAAGCCTGTTGGTTGACCCAACATTATATTTTAGTCAATCATCAATTTAATTACAAAACGTCATGAATAAAATGACCTAGTATTATGACGCTTCATCATCAAAACAATCTTTTATTAACATAAAAAAAAATAATTAACATAATTCTATTTTTTTGCAATCGATCGACGAATGACGTCATAGAGTGAGGTGCACAGTTAACGCGCGCGAGTTATACCGTAAAAAAAAACCATGTCGTGTATAAAGAGCCATATGTACGTTCATGTCGGTGGTACTTCTCCAATCGAAACGGTCAATTGGACCAGTGTCCCTCGCTACTTACGTTTCATAAATGCCCATGTAAGTTTATGTGAAACATATTATTTATTTTGAATTTGGTTCAAATCCTGTGCCTAGCTATCACAAGGTACTAGTTCGCTGAATAATTAAATAACAAAACAATTACTAATTCTTGAAACCAAATATATTATGTCTTTGAAAAAAACAAAACTTTTATGTTGGTATCAAGATGTGGTGGGTAATTCATTATAGATCCAGTGTGATGACGTCATAAGCATTGCCTTACACACACTGGGATGACGCGCCTTTGCTGCCCCTGGAACAAAGCACGCGAATTAAAATCATAGATATGACGTGTGAAGAATATAATACGAGGATTACCAAAACCAAGCACACAATATAAATTACAAAAAATGAAATGCCAAGCCATTTTGAACCGTATTTTTTTATATAAATTATAAACTGTCGCTTGATCGCAATCCCACCTGATGGTTAGGAGTGACGCAATCGTTGAGGGTAAAGCGCACTACTTTATTAAGAGCCCATTCACCCTAGCCATGATGACACTCAAATTTTAGTCCGACGGAAACACCGCTGCTGGCAAATTGTTCTAGTCCCTCGATACATGCGGCATAAAAGAGGAGGCGCAACGCTTCCCCCGGATCATAGTGGTGTTAACAACGTAAGGGTGGAAACTCGCCGTACGATGGGGCGTCCGATGGTGGATCGGAGATGGGGCAATTACTTCATGCAATTCTCTCGCACACTCACCAAAATGCATCCTATAGAACACCGAAAGGCTGGCCGGATTGATTTTCTACTAGCCCGAGCATCCGGCAGGTATCTCTTCACAACTGTGCTGTCACCTGCATACCCATAGATACCGGGCATCAACAGATTGTTAATATGCAGCAGGAACAGAGTTGCAGAGAGAAAAGACCCCTGCCGGTGTTCCGGCATTAGTCGACATGGGCTCAGATGAGCATCCGTCGACAACAACTGGGAGAAACCGTTCAGTCAGGAAGTCTTTTACCCAGCCAGTCAGGCCAGGGGTAATGCCGTACGCTAGAAGCTTACTCAAAAGGCCAGCGTCCATACCTGGTCGAAAGCCTACGACACATCAAGGGAAACAGCAATCGCTTCCCCATTTTTCTCGAGGGCCTCGCCCCACAGGTGAGTGGTATACACTAGTAAGTCCCCAGTTGACCGTTCGCGGCAAAACTCTTACTGTCGGTCACTGAGGAGATCGTTATCCAGGTACCGTAAAACGGGGTGAATAGAATTCGTGGGGGGAATAGAGAAAAATTTCGGGATAATTTCAAACTTTTTTTTATGTCAAACTTGGTATCTCCAGTAAAAAACCCGCTACGTTACCAATTATTTGGTAATATTTTTCATAGTGTGGCAACCTTTGCTTTGTGACTCTTCTTTGTCCTAGCCACTTCCCATTATTTGGGGTCGGCTCTCCTCGTTCTTTTGCGCCAGGATGATCTGTCCTGGGTTGTCGAGATGTCAAGTTGGGCACGCTCTAAGTTCTTGGCCACTGTGGACCACCAGGTGGTTAGTGGGCGTCCTCTACCTTTTTTCTTATCTGGCAGTGCTAGGGCCCGTTTCACGACATGATCTTCGGGGCGTCTCATGATATGACCGAACCATCGTAGGCGGCTTTCGGCGAGATTTTCTGCTATGGGCGCAACCTTGTAACTTCCTCTGATGTGCTCGTTTCGCACTTTATCGAGTCGAGTTACGCCCGCTGCCCATCTTAGCATCTTCATCTCGCTTACGTGCATCTTTTGTTCGTGAGCTTTCTTTATAGCCCAGCATTCGGCACCGTATACAGTATGTTAAGAAAACCCTGTCCGACCCGTGAAGGTGTTGTTAGGTATCGATAACTGATTCTACTAATGCATACAAAACCGGGCTAAACTTAAAAAAAAAATCCCCCTAAAAAGTAAATATTCTTTCGCAAAAAGAGGTATCTTAATCAATGTGCGATATGCACCCTTCCGCGGGGAGCGGGCGGCAGGGCACGCGGCACGTGGTCGCATCGCTATTCGCTCATAATAATACCGGTGTTGTCACTTTTTTTAAAAATTACCAAATTTCGGGGAAGTTGGAATTAATTCGCGGGAAAAAAAATATTATTTCAAAATTCATTTGTATTGGTACTATGATGATTATGTAAAATTTAATATTATATTTGGTCATGTGTATACCTAACCTTTATTATCCTTATGGTTCGGACAGGGTTTTCTTAACATACTGTATAACCTTTCCTTTGTGACAAAGTAGCTAAAACCGTCAAAATTTCATAAAAGATGTTTAAAGTTAACTAGTGATTAGCGATTCTTTAACCATACATTTTAGACATTTGCACGTCACTTAACTTTAATCTTCGTTTATGAACAAACCCCTTAAACACTGTGGTGTATATTCATAAACGATGATTTAAGTTAAGTGACGTTAAATGGTCAAAATTGAATGGTTAAAAATTCGCTAATCACTAGTTAACTTTAAGCAGCGTTTATGAATAAAGGGGATAATCTCAAAGTTGTCAATAAAACATTGTCGGTTGCCATGTGTAACTTTGAACGTCCGTATTTCTGTTTTGGTCAGAACTGGTGAAACTATCGTCAAATTACAGTCTTTTTTTTTATTAAAATATAAACCAGCGCTTGACCGCAATCCCGCCTGATGGTAAGCAGTGACGCAATCGTTGATGGTATAGCGCACTAGTTTATTAAGAGCCTATTCACTCTAGCCTTGAAGACACTCAAATTGTAGTCCGGATTGATCCAGTCCCTCGATGTACGCGGTATAAAGGACGAGGCGAAACGCTTCGTCCGGATCGTAGAGGTGTTAACAACATAAGGGTGGAAACTCGCCGTACGACGGGTCGTCCGATGGTGGAACGGAGATGGGGGAATTAAATCGCGCAATTCCCTCGCACACTCCCCAGAATGTAACCTATAGAACACCGAAAGGCTGGCTGGCTGGCTGGCATTTTTTTTAATATATGGTGCAGTAATTATTAAGGTAGGAATATACATTATTATACTTATTTGTTATTATTTCGAAAGCCTTCTCTTCCTAAAATTTTTGAGATTATAAGACACGCCTGAGGGGTTAATGGGCACGCGAATATGGTTAATAGACACAAGAAGGAGGTGATTAATTACGAAAGAGGGGTGATTAGCCATGATTATGATAGGGCTGCTGCAAAAGTTAGAATCACCGTTGGTTGGTAGCGATTCTTTACAATTCAATCTTCGCGTTTGGTTACAAATATCATTTTTATCGACTTAAAAAAAGGAGGTTATCAATTCGACCCGTATGTATGTAATGTTTCCAGAACTGCCCAGTTAGTTTCCTGAGTTAGTTTATATCAGCGTCTGAACGAATGTGTATGTATGTTTTTATGTTTGTGTTTGCATAGCTCCGGAATTAAAGCCCGATGTGTCCGATGCTCCGAGTGTGCAGCTTGGGAGAAGCAACGCCGTGTCCTCACAGCTGAAGTAGAAGGTGACCTGACGCTGCCAGCAGTAGTGCGGAGAATGGTCAGAGTCATGGGACGCGGTGGTGTTATTCTGCGAGGACGTGATGTCGCAGAAGAAAGCTGCGGAACGGGAGAGGGAGATCTCAACTCCCTTCCCGGGCCACAGAACACGCACCGGGAGCCGAGGAAGGGCGGATAACGCCCTCTTCCGTCCCCCATGAATGTGTCCAGGGGCGAAGGACATGGGGAAGTCCCCGCCCCCTATTCGATGGACCACGAAGAGGCGCGCCTCTGAGGCGATGCACGGGATAGTTTAACATCACACTACCCCGTGCAGGAGACGAGGCCCGGACAGACCGGGCCAGTACGAGAGTGTGGGGCCGTGGAAGAATTTAGACTCCCGCGGCCCCGCGCGCGCTCGTGATATAAGGGACACCGGGGTGGTTTTAGCCAGTAAAAGTCTGACAGACACCGTCGCCCACCCCAGGGCGGCGGACATCCTATGAGGATTTCCAGCCTGGAAAAAAAAGGTTCTTTGAATTGACATTTTCGAATGAAACTTTTTCACATGGTTTCTATGATGTTCTTGAAGCGATTGAATACAGACTTTCAATTGTTTTAGTTATTCAACTTAGACAAGAAAGATGGATACTATGAAAATTCGAGTGATTTTTTACAAGCTTTTATTTTTACTTTCACCTGTCCCGTTGTCTGTCGTTCTGTAATCAAATCTTGCAACTTAAATTTGATCCACTTCCCGGTTTCCGATTGAGCTGAAATTTGGTATACACGTTTAGTTCGGATGACAATGCATGATTAACTGTGTGACGTCATTCTAAATCCAACATGGCGGCGTATCCAATATGGCGGACCATTTTCTTTTTAATGCACTCCTACAATATGGGTATCAAATAAAAGGGCTTGCCAAGAATAACTAGAAAAATAATGTGACATCATTCTAAATCCAACATGGCGGCGTATCCAATGTGGCGGACCAATTATTTTTAATGCACTCCTACAATATGGGTATCAAATAAAAGGGCTTGCCAAGAATAACTAGAAAAATAATGTGGCGTCATTCTAAATCCAACATGGCGGCGTATCCAATATGGTGGACCAATTATTTTTAATGCACTCCTACAATATGGGTATCAAATAAAAGGGCTTGCCAAGAATAAATAGAAAAATAATGTGACGTCATACTAAATCTAACATGGCGGCGTATCCAATGTGGCGGACCAATTATTTTTAATGCACTCCTACAATATGGGTATCAAATAAAAGGGCTTGCCAAGAATAACTAGAAAAATAATGTGGCTTCATTCTAAATCCAACATGGCGGCGTATCCAATATGGCGGACCAATTATTTTAATGCACTCCTACAATATGGGTATCAAATAAAAGGGCTTGCCAAGAAAACTAGAAAAAAATAATGTTACGTCACTCTTAATTCAATACGGCGGAACACCAAAAATGGCGGATAATTTTCTTTTATTCGTTCCTACAATATGGGTATCAAATGAAAGGGCTTGCTGAGAATAACTCGAAAAATAATGTGACGTCTTTGCCGCTGGTCAAGCATATGTGGCCTTAAGTAGGGTGAAATCATTAGAAGGGCTCCTCATTGAAGAGCTGGACTGTAAGAAATTAACTGGCAAACGACCTTGCAATAGTGATACGTTAAATGAGATGAACAGACTTAGGAACTTATCAGGTGAAAACTAAAAAGTCTTTTATTTAGTTTCACCTGTCCCGTTGTCTGTCGTTCTGTAATCAAATCTTGCAACTTAAATTTGATCCACTTCCCGGTTTCCGATTGAGCTGAAATTTAGAATGCATGTATAAATCGGATGACAATGCAATGTTATTGTGACATAGAGCCGATCTGATGATGGAGCTGGAAGGTGGCCATAGGAACTCCGTAATTAAATGATGCAACCCTATCGAGTTTGAGCTCATTAGATTCGTCTTGACAAGTACTTTGATACTATATGGTAACCAGGGTCTGATGATGGAGCCGGAAGGTGGCCATAGGAACTCCGTAATTAAACGATGCAACCCTAGATCAATTAATTGATGGATCAAAAAAGAATGATCAGATTGATATTAATAAAATAATACACACGGACATTAACAAAACAGGAGGTCTTCCAAAAGAACTAGAAATATTTGTTGGTGCTAAAGTTATGTTGAGGTCTAACGTTGACGTTGCTAAGGGACTTGTGAATGGAGCAATAGGTGACATCAATGAAATCATATGGCCGTATCACAGACGTGCTCAACTATACGATAGCGCTGTACCATCGGTTCGCGTAGACTTTGGTAACGATGGCATTCACATAATACACCCTAAATCAGTTCTATTTCCTGCTAAATTTAATCACGGCACAGCTGAAAGAAGAATGGTCCCGATTGTCTTGTCTTGGGCTTCAACTGTGCATAAAATGCAAGGAACTACTGTAGATCATGCTGTTATTTATCTAGGCTCCAAATTGTTCGCTGCTGGTCAAGCTTATGTAGCTTTAAGCCGAGTTAGGTCTTTAGCAGGTCTTCAAATCGAAGAACTTGACTGCTCCAAGTTGACGTCGAAAAAACCCTGTAATGTTGATGCATTAAAAGAAATGGATAGAATGAGAAACGTTACAAATAACTAACAAGTGATTACATAATTTCAAAAATATTGATATTTAAATCAGTACATATTACATATCATGTGAACGAACTACGGACTTCATAACGGAATAACGCTGCTACGCGCTGCGAAATACGTCGTAGTAAATCTCGAATTAAAAATAGAGGTACTAAAAAGTTAAAAA
Organism: Sesamia inferens; assembly: GCA_037179545.1. NCBI lineage: Eukaryota > Metazoa > Arthropoda > Insecta > Lepidoptera > Noctuidae > Sesamia > Sesamia inferens. Next base: position 4,484,317 of record CM073936.1, on the reverse strand, counting down.
TAAAATTAAAGAAAAAAAAACCTTTTTAAAAACAAGCTTTTATTACTTGTTTATAAAATGAACTAAAAAGTTAAAAATAAATTAACTCTAAAAAGAAATATAACACACTTTGTAACTTGATTGTAACCTTTAACGACAAATAAGCGCCTTCGTCTAGGACAAAATAATTCCATATTGTACAAATTTATTTAATTTTAACAATAAAACTTTTCACCATACATAATTATTCAATCTCGTCCCCCCTCTTTATCATATTCCCCATTTATAAATAAAAGCGTGTTACATTTAATACAAGACAACATTTTCCTCAAGCTATCACAATGTAACACGCTTTTATTTATAAATGGGGACTATGATAAAGAGGGGGGACGAGATTGAATAATTATGTATGGTGAAAAGTTTTATTGTTAAAATTAAATAAATTTGTACAATATGGAATTATTTTGTCCTAGACGAAGGCGCTTATTTGTCGTTAAAGGTTACAATCAAGTTACAAAGTGTGTTATATTTCTTTTTAGAGTTAATTTATTTTTAACTTTTTAGTTCATTTTATAAACAAGTAATAAAAGCTTGTTTTTAAAAAGGTTTTTTTTTTCTTTAATTTTATTTAATACTAGTACCATCGCGAAAGTAAAGCTGCAGAAACAGCCCGCAGTATCAAAGTTGCATTTGAAGAGGGGTCTACTAATGAACGCACCATGAGATTTTGGTTTAAACGCTTCCGTGATGGAAACTTCGACTTGAAGCACGAGCCACGAGGAAGACCGCCACACAGGTGAATAAAAATGAATCAAGAGAGATGGTGGAAGCCGTCTTAGTCAAACTATAGCCAGTAATTATCGACGTGGTTTAACTTTAGCTTACCCACAATATTGACTCATTTGCGTCATCTAAAGAAGCCGTGCCCTTGATATGTATATACCATTTCCGTTACACGTTTTATATACTGTTCAAAATATATTTAGTTACGTAGGATCATACGCTAATCAATAATCATATTCGATCAACCCGTGCGTTTGTTTACAAAACATCACACTTGTAATCCCCAAACGGTTAAGCAGAGTTGTACCAAGGCAACAGTAACACCCACATTTCGACGGATATAATTTTAGATCCCATATCAAAGGGGGCGAATCCGTCCATCATAACCTGGGCACGAAGCCAGATCGGGAAAATTCTTATGGAAATAACCAATGCCACTTCTTCGAATCCAAGCACTAGATCAAACAACATGTTCAAACGTCGTTTTGGCTGTTTCGAAATGTCGAACCCGTCAGCCGGTGCTCGAACTGGTAAACGTGTCTTGGTTTGGGTATCTTAAAACTCTCCGTTTAATTAAATACATAAAAAAATATTTTATTTTACTCCTTATTGCGCCATTTTATAGAGCTGGTCCTGGAAGTCGAATTCAGCTCGCAGTTCTCCCGTCAGGTTGATGTTATTATTTATGAACATGGGTTCCTTGATCAGCTGGTAGTTGAGCTGTTTCGCATCCGTCGCTGGCCAGTCCGATTGATTGTCACAAAGTGGGTGGCTGGAAAATACGACATTTTTTAAGAAAATTACTCTCGGCTACAGAAGGATATCACGAAGTCATACATTTTTATCAGGACTGCCTATGAGTTATACCATCATAACTCTTACCTGCATCGCATAAAGTTGACGAAAAACGTTGTCATCCAGTATTTCATGAGGTCATCCCTGGTTCTAGGTGGAAAAGACTTTTCGTCCGGATCCATTAAAGAATTGACACGAAACACAAATGTCTGGTCCTCAATGTGAGCCCCTCCTCCTGTGTATGTTAGCATCTTACCAAACTTCATAGCATTAAATTCGCTGTCGAAGTCAAACCAATATCTGTAGACTGGCGACGCTCCAAGTGAAGCTGTCCACTCCGCCAACTTGAACGCAGGATATGTGAAGAACGAATTTGTACTGTATTTGATAAACTTGTCCACTGTTGCACCTCCTTCGAAATATTTATCAATCGTTATCTCTGACAGGCGGAGCGCTTCGCTTTCAGACACTGAATAAGTAATATTTGGTGGTAGAATTACTGCAGGATTCTTATCTATTAGCCCAAGAATATCCAAATATTCGATTCTTTTTTTAAAGTACTGACACTCAATACTTGTAGTACCCACAATCATCGGAAGGTCCTTCGCTCGACCACGTTTTATAAGGTTTGCTGGATAATCATCAAGGATGCGAGTGACTCCTGGACGTTCTGGTTCAACAACAGGAACGAAGGAAACTAGACCAGTCTTAAATTGTACAATCCTGTTGGCCTCCATGATCTTATCAAGAGGTGTGTGTATGAGTTGTTCGTGGATTTTATCAGCGTCAGTAGAGTTTATGCCTAAGTATCCCAGAAACATGGTCGCAACAGATTGAGCGTAGGCAGGCGAGGCCGTGAAAAAACCGGCGTTACCCACACCGCTCATCAATATCACTCTGCAACAAAAATAAATATATGAGACAAATATGCGTACTAGTCAATAAATCCAAACATATCAGGACGAGTTCTGTCTTGCTTACCTTTTCATTAGTCCCACAGAGGCTTTAGATAGTGAAACTAGATGTGCGGCGACTGAGCCACAACTCTGTCCTGCCAGGGTGACATTTTCAGGATCTCCGCCGAAGGCCCGCGCGTTCTTCTGCACCCATTTGAGCAAAGTGATGGCGTCCCGAAGCCCGTTGTTACCAGGCACCGACGTAGAGTTCAGGGAGAGATATCCGAACACGTTGATCCTATAAAATTTTAATAAATCGCGCTCTAAGTCTTTTCATGTGCATATGTTTTCAGTGTGCCAAGGTCACATACCATAAGCATATGAAAAGTATGGAAGTAAATCATGCATATAAAATGGTAATTAAAATTCGATTTCAATGTTTTTCTTACTTTTGGGTATTTACCCACATGTATTTATTTAATTATGTATTCAGAACATCTGTACTCGATATACCTACACCTGGACATTATATATTTATAGAGGCACCAGCTGTTACTTACCTGTAATTAAAAGTGATGACAATAACACCTTTGCTGACTAAATATTCTGGCCCATGAAGATCTGAGTTACCCGAACCGATTTGAAAACCTCCGCCATGTATGAAAACAAGGATGGGGAGACCAGTTTTTTGGCATATGGTCTTTGACCGTCGGTCGTAGTCATCGAGAGGAACGTGGACGTTGGCGAAGATACATGATTCGCTCATGCCCACTGGCCTGGCCATACGCCCGTATATCTCGTCATACTGGGGACAGATAAGACCCTCCTCTGTGGCTAGTAGGACACCGGCCCAGGGATCTAATGGTTGCAATTCCTGGAATGAATTAATATAAATTTGATTAAAAATACACGATTGTACTATTATTTTCTTGTTTATCTTGTTTATAACGTTGCCCTACACTAAGAACTTTTCTTGTATCGAGGGTGCGTTTACAAACATATAAATTGACATACACAAACAGCCAAACCCGGAAAAACTACTTGTAGGTCATACGAATATACCTCTCCTGCTCCGGGCGGAGCAGAAGGGCGTGTCAGACTTTTACTGAATAAAACCCACGTGTTCTTTCATTTGCCACAATGCCAGAGCCATGGATTCCCAATCCACCAACCCGCAGCCCTGACCGACTTATCGGTCTACGTGGACCCCGTCACAATGTGTTGACATCTCTGAGGCGCGCGTGAAACACAATGCGACGTCGAACCAGGCCTGGTCCTTACCGGGCGGCGAGCTGCCCACTGCTTTCCACCCGTAAGCCTGCGCCTACGGTGGGCGGGGAACCACGAGGATACGGCGGTGCTGCACCCATGCCGGGCAGACCTCCACCGTATGCTCCACCATATCCTCAGGGCGATCCTTACAGTTGTGACCTTTTATGCTTTTCTTATAGAATTGGAAATAAAAATAAATATTTACGGACAAATCACACAGATTGAGCTAGCCCCAAAGTAAGTTCGAGACTTGTGTTATGGGATACAAACTCAACGATGCTGTATTTATAATAGATACATATATAGATAAACATCCAAGACCAAGGCCAATCTGGAAAAGATTGTTTTCCATCATGACCTGGCCGGGGATCGAACCCGGGGCCTCCACGTCACAGGCAATGGTGTTGACCGCTGCGCCACTAATCTTCTCTTTAATTCAGTATGTGAAATGCCTATTCCCCAGGCGCTGGTATACCTTAAACCGTAGCTCTCCCAGTGGCTGCTTCGCGTACGGCATTCCCCTGAAGCTGGCGTACTTAACATTTTCCTCCGCGTTCCGGACACTCCCACAAACCAATCCAGAGTCGATGCGTGTGACAACGTCACAGTCCAAAGTTCTTTTCTTATTCACCGAGAACGTTGGCCTTTCTGGAAGATGTACATTAGCAATGTAAAGACCCTAAAGTTATTGGAACGCGAAATTTAATGACAACTCTCTGATTTTAGTTGGAAACTATATCTACGTACCACGAGATGTTAATGAGACAAAAGATATTGAAAAAAACTATGATTAAATTTAAATCCAAGTTGGCTGCCACCACAAAATGGCAAATTGCATTTTTTTTTTTTCACATTAAGGTTGTTATACCTACCGCCTTGTTTTTGTGGCTATTTTTGCATCGTTTTTGATTATTTTTTTTAGGTTTGTTTATTATTTTGTGTAAAAGGTTTTTCAAATATCAATTTAATTTAGACATCACAAATTAAATTTTGTGACGTACGCGTATTTTATTCCACGTACGCGTATAGGTACGTACCTATGCTTATATAAAATATTGTACGCGTACGTTGAATGAACCTGTCGAACTAATTCTGGGTTGCGCTGTCCTATCCGTCGTATGCTTTAATGCTATAATACTTAATCATTTTGTAAAAAATGTTATCTTTGTATGTTCAAAATCTAATGTTATGAAAATTATTATTGATAACCATAAGAATGTCATTGGGAATGTAAGCTAGGCTACACTTTATTATTATTTGTTTGTTATTAATGTTAATTGTTTTTATTATTTTCTAATTGCCAAGCAATCTAATTTGGATTGTCTATTTTGCATGATGTTATTAATATTTTTGATTATTTATTTAATGATTGTTAATTGATTTTTCCATTTATTTTTTATTATTAATGTGATGTAATTAATTACTTATTACCTGTCTAGTGGCACTCATTATCATATTTTCTTTTGTTAATATAAACAGTTAATGTTATGAAAATTATTATTGATAACCATAAGAATCTCATTAGGAATGTAAGCTAGGCTACACTTTATAATTATTTGTTTGTTATTAATGTTAATTATTTTTATTATTTTCTAATTGCCAAGCAATCGAATTTGGATTTTCTATTTTCATGATGTTATTAATGTTTTTGATTATTTATTTAATGATTGTTAATTGTTTTATCTATTTATTATTTATTATTATTAGACCAGCCTCTCAAGTATGAGCGCGCGGGTTCGATTCCAGGTCAGGCAAGTACCAATGTAACTTTTCTGAAGTTATATGTACTTTCTAAGTATATCTTAGACACCAATGACTGAAGGTGAAGGAAAACATCTTGAGGAAACCTGGACTTTAAGTCTGAAATCGCCAACCCGCATTGAGCAAGCGTGGTGATTACGCTCAATCCTTCTCTGTATGAGAGGAGACCTGTGCCCAGCAGTGGGACGATTAAAAGGTCGATGATGATTAATGTGATGTAATTAATTACTTATTACTTATCTAGTGGTACTCATTATCATATTTTCTTTTGTTAATATAAACAGACGACAAAGTGTTAAAAACACAACAAGACGAATAAATAATAGATTATTAAAATTAATGAACTATGTTTTAGAATAAATAACAAGACTTACCGCAACAGAAGCATGTTGTCAAAAAACAAATAAAGAAGTAAAATTGTCTCATCATGTTAAGAGCGCCGAGAACATGAAACAATTGAGTGTTCCATACGTAATATATAGTATAGCCTGTCACGGTCTATGTACCTAAGAGCCGTTTCACATTGCGCAGAAGCAAAGAACGAAATCTAATACATTTTTGAATGTTAGCAAAACTATTTGTTATATTTACAGTAGAATCTCGGCCATCGGGATCAAATTTAACAGGCAACTTAATTACGTAACATTTATTACTGTCGGTTGGAATCATTTTGAAGCGTATTGCTAATCCATTGCTCCATTTCTTCGATAAATCTGTCTGCTCTAGAACGCCAACAACGCAATGAATGTTGTCAAACTGTCAAAATGAAACCCATTCGTATAGTCGATTTCAAATATTATCAAAGAATATTTTTCGGGTGTAAACTTGTCGTAACAGGTCCCGTAGCGCTGTCTAAACATATTTCAAAATGGCAAATAGAGTTGAGAAAAATGAGTCCTGATATTCGGTTGGTCGGATAATCGATATTCAGATAATTGATGGATTCTACTGTTTTTCTTTTATCATTATAAACTAGTGCTGATGGTAAGCAGTGATGCAATCGTTGAAGGTAAAGCGCGCAAGTTTATTAAGCCTATTCACTTAAAAATACTGTATGTATTTTTATAACACCTTAGGATCAAATAATACCTGGTCGAGAGACAACATCGAACTCCTGGCCACTTGCGGGCGGCGGGCGATGGGCAGCTCGCCGTCCGGTAAAGACCAGGCCCGATTCGACGGCGCGTTGTGTTTCAAGCACGCCTTAAAAACGTGTCAGCATATTGTGACAGGGTCCACGAGGACCGATGCCTCCTGAGCCAGGACTGCGGGTTGATTGACTGTGAGAGGTCATTTGATGCTCCAGCACAAAAAAGGGATCAAATAATAAATACAAGACAAAAGCTCCTTTGTGAGAGATTGGAATCCGTTCCTGGAACAGCCTGTCTTACAGATTACCAGGCTCCCACCTCAGTGTTCAGATTTTGTATTTACTTACATTGTTAAAAATTTTAGACATTCAACAAGCATTTTTTACTTCTACAGAAGAAATGTATGGAAAACAGGTTACTTTTATCAATTCATTTTACTTTCAGAAAAATGAAAATTTTCAATTCTATTAAGTACCTACTTACTACATATGTGTGCATTTGTTTTCTTTTTATTTCATAGAAATTACAGATGTAAATTTAAAAACTTTTTATAACCAATTTTATGGCTACTACTTTAATCCACTGTCTTCACCGTACTGGTTTTTTTTAGAAGAAGCAGTTTTTAAGGTAACGCCCCCTCCTGCCGGAGGCTCTACGCAGGGGTCGTGCGGTCCATGGCCCTTTACGAGGCACCGGAGTGGGCGCGGTCTTTGAGGCGAAGACTAGCCCGATGCTCGATCTCATCCCAGAGGATCATGATTCGACTAGCCCAAGGATACTGCACGATTTCACGGTGAGGCCCTTCTTAACGGATTGCTGACTTGGCTTCTGGAGTGGCGAGTGGAGGCAAAACGCCAGAGAACTCCGTTCCCATGAGAACGTACAGCGGACTAAAGAAACACATATTTACACCTAATAAAATATATATAACGAAGGCTTATGGTGGTATGCCATAACATCGACATGGCATGTTGTCTGGTGAAGCCGTACGGAGGACGGTTTCTAAGTAGTTGTGTTGCGATGTGTGCCGGGTCCGATAGGCCAAATGTTGTTGTGGCGGGAATTCGGTCGTGGAGGCTCTCCAGATCATTCTCCCTCTGGTGCAGCATCGTTGATCGTGTTGTTGTATTTAACATTGCATCACTTTGCTCAACTGCCATCTTCCGTTCTATTCACTCAGATTTTTTGTGTGAATGGGATCTTAATAAACTAACACGCTTTAGCATCAACGATTTCATCATTGCTTACCATCAGGCGGGATTGCGGTCAAGCACTTTAAAAATGCCTAGACTACTATGTTCCACGGTGTGAGTGTACCCCAAGAAGTCCTATTACGACACATACGCACGCCACCATCAAACGGCCCCTATATAATACTTTTTTATCATTCGAAATTTGGCCATTTTATAATAGCAGAGTCGTAGATATTTATAGTCTGTCATCACCTTTTTAGTTAACATTTACTTTTCGTGATATTTTTTGCTGTATGTTGATACAGGTGTTTATACAAATCCATGTGACATGGCCAATATTTTTAATATTTATTTCATTGACGTAATTTAACCTATCTGTGATATGAGTAATCAGCTACGTGTATACGGTATGCGTGCGTAGAAGCTAATTGGCATCGCAGATATGGTTAAAAACGGTCTCCCAAAGTCTGGAGCACAGTCATTTAGTAGCCAGCCTGTCGATATTCTATAGGATGCATTTTGGAGAGTGTGCAATGATATTACATGACTTAATTCCTCCATCTCCTTTCCATCATCGGATGACCCGTCGTATGGGGAGTATCCTTACGTTGTTAATACCACTTCGATCCGGACAAAGCGATTCGCATCATCTTTTATACCGTGTACGTTGAAGGACTGCATCAGTTGCTCTGCGGTGGTCTTTCCGTCTGATTACTAGCCTCTCCACGTTTATAGAATAGTATTTATATCATCATCATCATCATCAGTCTCTACTCGTCCACTGCTGGACATAGGGCTCTTCCATGGCATGCCAACAAGCTCGATCCTGAGCACACACACTCACACACATACACAACACACACACCTATCCATGGTGGATATACTACTCAGTCAAAACCCATTAAAATGCAATCTCTCCTTCTCATTAATACATTTTTTTTTTTTAATAATTTTAAACTAGCGCTTGACCGCAATCCCGCCTGATGGTAAGCAGTGATGCGATCGTTGATGGTACAGCGCGCTAGTTTATTAAGAGCATATTTACTCAGAAAAACTGAGCGAATAGGGAGGAAGACGGCAGTTGAGCGAGGTGATGCAATGTTAAACCCAACAACACGATCAACGATGCTGCGTCAAAGGGAGATTGATCTGAACACCCTCCACGACTAAACTCCCAACACAACAACATTAGGCGCATCGTACCCGGCACACATCGCAGCACAACTGCTCAGACCCGTCCTCCGTACGGCTTCACCAGACATCATGCCGGAACACGACAAATCGCTTGGCGGCAAGGCTTTGTCTGGTGGGTGGTAACTTCTGCCGGCGGCCGGTGTTATGGTCTACCACCGAGTATAATTACTTTTTGATAAATAAATATTATTATTATTTTTTATTATTATTATTTGAGCAGTTTTCCGCCAGCCACTACCAGCCACCTTTCTGATGTCATCGATCTCGCCCAAGGGCGTCCTCCACTTGAGGACTCGTTTACCCCAACGGTTGTCGGTCCTGCGGCATATGTGACCAGCCCATTGCCACTTCAGCTTGCTAATCCTCTCAGCTATGTCGGAGACTTTGGTCCTCTGTCGGATCACCTCATTTCTGATGCGGTCCTTTAGGGAGACGCCCAACATAGTATTTATATAGTATTAGTTTTTATTAATAGTAGACTAGGTGTTTTCTTTGTATTTTTTCTGTACCCTATTACACTTATGCCAATATTGTCAAAGCTATTTCAAAAATACATAATATATGAACACACATTATATATTGGCAAATATTTAATAAAACATAACACATTAACTGAAAAACAAAAAGACTTTAGAAAGGTAAAAGTATAAACATGGCCGTTTATGACCAATGTTGACCATAAAATATCATATAATGTGATATGACTCAGGCTTCTGATTGCGTGGATCACAATATCCTGCTGGATAAATTAAAAGTACATGTACCAATTAAGAGCAAATTTCCTGCGGTTAATCGAATTGTATCTAAAAACCGAAAGCAACTAATAGAAATCTCACAGATAGATACGAAAACTAAATATGAAAGGGTCTATAAATGACTTGATAGAGTTAGATCAATCTCAAATGGTGTACCACAGGGGAGCGTACTTGGAATCCCTCTCATCATCATCACCTAAGCGTATAATCCCGGTTGCATCCGCGGCTTCCGTGTTTGAGCCCAGGGTCCGCTTTCCTACAATTACTCCTCCATTTCGCACAATCTCTGGCATCCCGTGGTGTGAAATTGTTGACACGCATGTCATCTCTTACAACGTCAGGCCAGCACTTCTTTGGTCTACCTCGCTTGTTCCGGCCCGGCGGAGGCGCCATGGCAAGACTTTTGTTACCCACGTACATTCCGGTTTTTGTAAGACGTGACCGTACCAACGTAGGCGACCCTCTTGCAATTTGTCTGCTATGACTTAATTCAGTGTCAGAAAGCATTTTATAGTGTTAAGGATTATATTGAGGACAAAAAAGTGGCTTGAGCTTGAGCTGCGTCCGATTTCTATACATTGATTGTTCTTTGTTTTAATTTGTTATTGTTTATGTTTTCATACTCAAAGCCAGTATTACACACTATGTAGCCACGCATATGAACATCGCTGTCAGGGGTGTTCGGCACTGGTACAGCTACACAGGAGCTAAACTTAGTATTCGGGAACACTGTTGAAGCTGCTGAACCTAGGACAAAACTATCTTTGCATTGTGTAGATTCAATTTCTTAGTATTGTATAATTGCATGGCACACGTGTGAGCACAATGTACTTGCTGTAAAGCATATATTTGTTGGGTTAGTCTTTTTTCCATAATGGACGCTCTCAGCGTAAAATATATTTCTGAATCGTTCTCATACGGTTGATTTCAACATCAATGATGAAATTAAATATTTGTATGAATAACTTGATAATTTAAAAGAGTGTCCATCTGACAATTCAAAAGTGCCTGTAACACGGACACGAAGACTGCCACGGATACGGGAGTTCTTGAAGACACGCAATTAGTCTGACGAAAACACCGCCGCTGGCAAATTGTTCCAGTCCCTTGATTTACGCAGTATAAAAGACGAGGTGTCAAACGACGGTGTCAAAAACGTAACTCGCCGTATGAAATCCGCCGTACGATGCATGTTAAGTTCACCCACTAACGGATCAGTTTCCTTGGAAAACTAACTACAAACTCCTCACGAGCACTCGGTCAGGTTCGCCGGCAATACGAGATCAGCTAGATCGAGTATAGTCAAAACTATGCAACTAAGATACCTTGTGCTTCCTAACGCTGTTAAGTTGGCTTTGATAGTGAACTAAAGGCAGGTTTCCTTTTTTTTTTCCGGGGTGGAAATCCTCATAGGATGTCCGCCGCCCTGGGATGAGCGACGGGGTCTGTCAGACTTTTACTGAATAAAACCACCCCGGTGTCTCTTCTATCACGAGCGCGCGTGGGGCCGCGGGAGTCTAAATTCTTCCACGGCCCCACACTCTCGTGCTGGCCCGGTCTGTCCGGGCCTCGTCTCCTGCACGGGGTAGTGGGGTGTTAAACCACCCCGTGCATCGCCTCAGAGGCGCGTGCCGATACTCGCGCGCGCCTCCGCCTCGGGGTCCATCGAATAGGGGGCGGGGACTTCCCTATGTCCCTCGCCACTGGATCCATTCAAGGGGGGCGAAAGAGGGCGTTATCCGCCCTTCCTCGGCGCCCGGTGCGTCTACTGCGGCCCGGGAAGGGAGTTGAGATCTCCCCCTCTCGTTCCGCAGCTTCCTTCTGCGACATCACGTCCTCGCAGAAGGACTGGATATGGTCAATCTTAACGTCTCATTTATATAGGTAAACTGTTAGTGTTGCATTCGTGGGACATGTGTTGAATGGGTTGGACGGAGATACGAAGATAGTAGATACCGCCGAGTGTCTCCAACCAATTGTGGGTATGCCATACATAGACAGATACCTATTTTCTGTACTGAACACATATTTATTTACGATTTATGATTTATCACACAAACACAATAATTACACTATTATGCACTCATTACAAGGTTCAGTTGATAACCAGCGTCAGGCAACTGCTACGTAGTTGTCTGACATTTATGCTGAACTGGACCTATTTGGCGCAACCGTTGGACTCACATTTGTTGATTGTCTTTTTATCTGTTTCTCTCTTTTTTTTTTTTTTGTTCTGTTTTCTTTGTTTAAAACTATTATTACTACCACTACTGTCACTACTTATACTGTATGTATTTATAAGGGTAAGCGCCAAATAAATGGTTTCTTTTCTTTTTTAAAGGCAGGTTTCCTACCTGTAGTTAAACTCAACTGATTTTGTAAAAATAAAAAAAAACTGACATGAGATGTGTAAAGATTGTGAGCAACGGTGATCCCAGTGGTACCGGCCGCAAGTTACAAGTTGTGTGTCGTAAGTTCGAATCCCGTCAGGCGCTTTCCTCGTGTAACTTACTACATCACCATTGCTCACAAAACAATGATGAAAAATATCGTGAAGGAACCTACAGAGGGTATATACTAGAGCCAAAACTTGGAAGATATTGTGACATTTTTTTTTTTTTTTTTGACCACACGATTGGTGGCGGAGCGATCAACTGCAGCGCTGCGTGTCGCAGGTTCCATTCTCACACGGAATAAATATTTGAATGGCATACAGGTCTGGCCGTATGTGTATGTGAGATTAGATGTTTGTAAACGTACCCAAGATACAGGAGCAATTCATAGGGGAATCAAAAAAGAAAGATCTACCAAATAATTGCGGTTTGGTAGATCTTTCCTTTTCTTTTTTTTTTGGCTCCCCATGGCAGATGGTCCGTCCCTCTCGCCGAGAGGAGGAGTTGTCCCAGGAGTGCCAACATTACAGGCTGATTATGTATGTTTAATTGTGCAAAATTGGTAACTTATCGTTTTTTAGCAAACGACTGAGACCTACTTAAGGCCATCTGATTATTTCAGGTAAAACAAGAGTATAAAAATATAGTTTAAAAAACTAAAAAATCATGCAGAATTCCTAGTGTGGGACAACTTTTCCTAAAAACAGAAATTATACAGATTTTTTTTTATTATTAAAAATTATAAACTAGTGCTTGACCGCAATACCGCCGATGGTAAGCAGTGACGCAGTCGTTGATGGTAAAGCACACTAGTTTATTAAGAGCCTATTCACTCTAGCCTTGAAGACACTCAAATTGTAGTCCGACGGAAACACCGCCGCTGGCAAACTGTTCCAGTCCCTCGATGTACGCGGTATAAAGGAGGAGGCGAAACGCTTCGTCCGTATCGTAATGGTGTTGACAAAGTAAAGGTGGAAACTCGCCGTACGACGGATCGTCCGATGGTGGAACGGAGATGGGGGAATTAAATCATGAAATTCCTTCGCACACTCCCCAAAATGCATCCTATAGAAGACCGAAAGGCTGGCTACTCTACGCCTGTGCTCTAGGCTTTGGAGACCGTCACGAGTTAAGTCGGGTCACCAATCAGCCTCTTTGCCCGTCTCTCCACAGAATCCAAAGTGGCCAGGTGACAGCAGCACCAGCCCAAATGTGGCTACAGTACTCCACACACGAACGGACCTATGCTTTGTACAACATTAGAAGCTGCCCTGGTGTGAAGTACAGCCGGACCTTTGCGATAACGCCAAGTTTCTTGGCAGCCACCTTGGCCTTGGACTCAATGAACCGCCCAAAGTTTAGGTTCGAGGAAATCTCAACTCCCAAATGCTGAAGGCGGTCGGTACAATCCAAGGATACATTTCGAAAAGTAGGAGCCAAAGTGAACGGGCTCCTTTTTGGCGGTGAAAAGACACGCCTGTGTTTTGGCGGCATTGAATGCTACAAGATAGGCATTGCCCCATTCGGAGACTGCCTGTAGTGCAACATTCGTTCGCTCTACCATAGCCTCTGTTTCGGACCGAAAAGATTACAGAAAATTAAGTATTGTAAGATGGATGCGGCCTGCCATGCAGCTTTTGATTTGTTTTGTGAAGTGTTTATGAAGTGGTTATTCTGCGTTTTCTGTGTCAGTCGTATAATCCTTTTATAAATCTTAGTACAGTTTTTAAAATCTAGTCTATTTTTATTGTTAGGTTTAAACTGATACGTCCAAAGTAATTTTCTTTGTTTTTGACAGCAGATTTTTATTCCAAGAGAAATCCATTTAATTTTAGTATTAGTTTCATCGTTAAATATTTCGTTGGAAAACATAATTTATACAACATTAAAAAATCATCGGCCAAAATTCAAACGAGTCATTCACATCACTAAGACTAGAAACTTTTGTAAAAGATAAATTGCTGAAATAGTTTTTAAACGTCTTTAAATTTTCTATGCATATATCCTGCGTTTGCGTTTTCCAGTATTTAAGTTTACATGATTTATCTACACACATCAAAAGTGTCTAGGGATCAAGCATTTTTATGCGGATTTCTTGAGATTGAGATGTGGCTTTGTAATAAATTTATGATTTTATAAATTTATATGGATCCTTTTTGGTGCATTTCATAATTTGAATCAGGAACTGTGAATCAAATTCGAGTAAAAGATGAAAATCAGCTGTCAATATTTTCCCTATAAAAACATACAACGCATTGAAGACATTATTAGTGCTACTGTTTCCCTACTACTGATTAAAACCAACGTTATTATGGAGCGGCGACGTCATTTAAGCAGGGAAGAAATGCTCAGAGCCGTGGGAATGATAGAAGCTGGTTCCCGGCAACGTACTGTGGCTTTAGCTCTGAATACAAGTCAGAGTGTTATCAGTCGACTTTGGACACGTTACCGAAGCACTGGTACCGTGGCTGAGCGCCATGGAGGACGGTATCGCTGCACCACACGGAGACAAGACCGATACATTCAAATCTTAACTCGAAGAGCTCCAACAATAACCGCCATGATGTTAGCCGTGAGGCTTCATCACTCTTCAGGGAACTTAATTAGCGACCAAACAGTCAGAAACCGCTTGCATGAAGTGAACCTTCATTCCCGAAGACCGCTACGGGTACCACCTATAGCAATGCACAATCGTAGGATTCGATATCAATGGGCTCTTGAACACAGAAATTGGGCAGAAGAACAATGGCGTTTCGTGTGCTTTTCTGATGAGTCTCGTTTTGGTATGAGACCGGATACAAGACGTATACGACACTGGAGAACCCCTGGACGCCAACAGCGATTAAAATCCTGCCAGGAAGTCCATCCTTATAGTGGTGGAACCATCATGGTATGGGCGGGTATTTGGATCGGCGGAAGAACTGAGTTGATTTGGATCAGAGGCAACCTCAATGCTCAAATTTATGCTGAGACGATTGTATCAGACGTCATCGTTCCTCTACAAGTGCAAATCGGTCTCTTATTTCAGTTAATGCATGATAATGCACGACCGCACACCGCAAGAGTTGTAAGACAGACTCTCGCCGCAGCTAACATCAATGTCCTGCCCTGGCCTGCTCAGTCGCCAGACTTGAACCCGATTGAGCATGCATGGGATATGCTACAGAGAAGAGCTCTGCCGAATATGGAGGGTATCCAGTCGCAAGAAGACCTTTTTTTGTTGTTGCAACGAACATGGGCGGCCATTCCACAGCGTGATTTGGATGAACTCATTTTGAGTATGCCTAACCGATGTTCTTGTGTTGTTAGTGTTCGCGGTAGAAACATGGATTATTAATTGTTTAAGTTACCCAATAAAACTTTAGAGAAAACTGTTATTTCAGTCTTTTTTTCGAACTTTTGTGTTAGTGGTTCAAATGTCAAATATCTCTTTATTAGGAAAATGGCAAATTTCTTTATTAATGCAAAGGTGACTTGGTTTATCGTTACTGTGACAAACGAAAACACTTTATTTGATGAATCCTTAAAGAAAATTTTAATTAATATCAATCAGGAGAAAAGTTATTGCAAAAATATATGTTGATCCCTAGACACTTTTGATGTGTGTATTTTACACTTAATATTTGAGATGTATAATCTGACAGAATGACTTATGTCTATTATTTGTGCTTTGCAGTCTCTTCTGTGTCAAATCCGGGAATCCCGTCCTTCTTTGGAAAGCAACCCCACCGTATCTGGGGGGGCAACATTAGCTCCGTGGCTCGGCATACCACCGCTGCGACCCGCGTCAGCCTGCGTCGCAAGAAAAGGAGCTCCGGGTTAATCTGAAGCGACTGTGCGGCGCAGACGAATTGCTTGCCGTTGACGGCAGGAAGAGCCGAGGAGGCTCCAACACCGAGCATGCGGGGTCGGAATTCGACCCTGCTTCTGGCGCAATGGGCTCTTTTAAGAGCCCAGATTCCGTAATAGGGGTTGTTGGGAAGAACCGGTTATTCCTTAAGAAGCGCCCAAAACCAGGGGATGGCCTGGGGTCCTCCTCGGGTGGACAGATAATCCCAGCCCGCAGGAAGATTCCAGAGCCACAAATCGAGTCTGGAAAGCCGCCAGCCGCCGGCGCACGCCCACTCCACCCTCGTTGCGCCCCCTCCTGTGGCACATCTCGGCGGTCGCCAGATTGCAGCATTGTCAGGTCCGCTCGGAGCTAATGTTTTTCCTTTCGGAGGAGCTCCATGGCAGCAATCAAGCGGGCGACCTCCGCCATGCCATCCGTTCCGGCCTCAAAGTGGGCCTTCGCCGCCGCTTCTATGGAGCCCGTGGCAGCGGAAATGGCCTTGTCCTTCGAGGACTGTAGCCACTTTAAGGTCACTCCCTTGATCGCTGCTCCCACGACCTCCTCAAACCCTGCCGTCGGCTGGGGGTTCGAGCCGTCAACGGCGTCCGACTGACCGCCAGCCGCCATCTCTCGCCGCACGGCTGACCTTCCTGGGGAGGACCCCAGATCCGACCAGACTGGGATTATCTGGAGGGCCACTTTTCCTGCCGGTTGACGTCGCGAACTTCTATGTATCTATCTACGCGTGCTAGTTGCACAGTTATCTCTACTTGCGAGATGCAGGAATCGTGTGACAACAGTATGTAACAACCACGGGGTCAGTTACCACCGGCTTGTTTCATCGGAGTACTTTGATGAGATCTGGGTATGATGCACATAAGATCTTAACAGAAATAAAACGAATTGGGATTCAGTCTTCTCAAGAACTTTAATAGATATAAGGCGTACACTAAATTAATAAAAGCCCTCTGGTCAGCAATTAAAACTATAACATATACACAAAAATCTAAAGTTAGTGCCACAGAACTCCTTCAAACACACAGTGACCCCAAAACGTCTGTAAATCATGTCTGCGGTTTTTTCGCTAGCATAGGAAAAAACCTAGCAGACAAAATACTCACCTCCACACCCGCTCGGAGCCACAATCAAGAATCACTAAGTGATAATAATCCAGCCCCTTTAAATTCCATAGTTATTACGCAAGTAGACGAGTCGGATATCGAATCTATAATACTGCAATTACGCTCCGACTGTGCCACGAGATGGGATGGTAGCTCATCACAAATAATTAAACTATGTCGTCACTCTCTAATACCATCCCTTACCCATACATGTAACCTCGCAATAAGTACAGGAGTTTTTCCAGAAATACTCAAAAAAGGCATCGTACACCCCATCTACAAGAGTGGGGACAGAGACTGTGTCAACAACTATCGCCCTATTGCAGTACTTTCCTGTATCTCAAAAATTCTTGAGAAAATTCTAAACCGGGCACTCAAGGGATTTTTAGAGAAATATAAAATCTTAGCTGATAACCAAAACGGTTTTCGCTCCGGTTACTCTACCGAAGATGCCGTAGTTGACTTGACAACAGCAATAACTAAAAACTTGGACAATAAAAACAAATGCCTATGTATATTTCTGGATCTCTCAAAAGCATTTGACACGGTCTCTGTTCCCATCCTACTTGCTAAATTGGAGAAACTAGGCATACGAGGAAATGCATTTAAAATAATTATGGACTTTTTATCTAATAGGAAACAGCAAGTTAGGGTTGGCAATATAGATAGCGATGAGGTTACAGTATCCTATGGGGTCCCACAAGGGAGTATTTTAAGTCCGACCATTTTTCAGCTATACATTAATGAGCTCTGCCAAATCTCTCTTCCTAACACAAGCATCTATACATACGCAGACGATACGGTAATTTTTGTCTGGGGACCGAATTGGAATGCTGTAAAGGAGATAGCTGAGTACTCCTTATCAAACATTATGAACTGGCTTACAAACAACCTGCTGACGTTAAACCTCTCCAAAACGCATTATGTTGCCTTCTCAATCAGGAAAATTAACAAGACTTCTCCATAACAGCCCATAGTACAGAGATTCTTTACTTAAAAATACTGGACACGTGTTTCGGGTTTCGCATAAACAAAAAAAAACGTTGTATATATATATTTTGTTCGTAAGTACGGGCGATAACTGTTCAAGCTACCCGAAAGTGCCAAATATACCCAATAAATTTTGTAATAAAGTTGAAATTCCAATAAAAAGAATCTGACAGATTATAGTAGCTTGATGTGCTGACGTTAGACAGATTGGTAAATGTCACATATATTCGAATTTATAGTTTTAGAACATACTGGTTTCCTCACAATGTTTTCTTTTGGGATTTCGAAATTATTTATTACTAGAAGCCGCCAGCGACTTCGTTCGCGTGGTTTAGTTATGCTCCACTCATATTGGTCGCAGCGTGATATTATATAATAAGGTGTGCTCATATTCTCCCCTCCATTTGCCTAATAATTAGTAATAATTAATTATTTTAATAAGTAAATAAAAGTGAGGACTATTTATTATTTGTAAGTACTTTTGATTTATGAAATTGGTGATTTATTTGTATTTTTGTCTATTAATTTAATTTTGTTTTAAATCAATAAATAGGTGTTAAGATTTAGTTTTTTTAAATAGGTACTTTCCACTTCTGGATCCTAAATATATAGCCTTCCTGGATTAATGGGCTATCCAACGCAAAAAAAAAATTCAAATCGGACCAGCAGTTCCTGAGAATAGCGCGTTCAAACAAACAAACTCTTCAGCTTTATATATTATATTAGTATAAATTACCGTAAAAAAAACCGTGTCGTGTATAAAGGCCGCATGGAAGTTCTTGCCGGTGGTACTTCTCCATCCGAAACGCTCAATTGGACCAGTGCAACTATATACGTTTATGTGAAAGATAATATTTATTTTGAATTTGACCCAAATCTTGTATCTAGCTAACCATACTACATAGTTAGCTGAATAATTAAATAATAAAACCATTATAGATTCTTGAAACTAAATATATATTGTCTTTAAAAAAAAGTAAATTCACATACTAGAATGACGCACTCTTGCTGGTCCTAGAACAAAACAGGCAAATTAAAATCGTCAATATGACATGTGAAAAATATATTACGAGATTGAAGAACACAAAAATTATAAATAACAAAAAATGTTTTGCCAAGCCATTTTGAACCGTGTGCTATGCAACTAGGGGCTTCTTTGGATGCTATCAACTTACTTTAAGGGCTTTTTAATCCGGTCTATTCTTCATGTTCAACACTTACAGGAATAAAATATCGACTTCGGTAGGTTAATATGGTACTAGGCGCGTAGAATTTAGGACGTTTATATGTAACCGAACATTTGGTATAATTTCTAGAATATTTTGTTTTGAGTTGAAATCCTTCCATTATCGTTTGATATCATCCAAAGAAGCCGTGCCCTTGATATGTATGTATATACCATTTTCGATACAGGTTGTACACCGTGTTCAAAATATATAAATTGGGTCATTGTCAAATTTTGTGCAGGTAAACGTGTCCCTCAACTTTTTAAAATTTTTGTTATTAATTATGTCAATGTCTCTCGACAATTTATATATTAAATATAAAATATATCACATTAGCGAACATCCATTATTGGAATAGAAACCTAGTTTCGATCATTTTACCTTTTTTTTAAAGTAACATTGTGGTCATTGGTGGTAACAGAATGGTTTTCCTTACAAATTCTACATGTCCCTTGTAGCGTTTCGTTATAAGAAGATCAAATAACTGCATTTTCTTCGATAGTAACCTTCTTTAAATAAATCACTCTCGTAAACGGAATATTATGAATATTCAATAAAATATGTTTTAAAATCAGTCAGTATTAAAATATAGTTTTTAAATAATTTTCTAAACTTCGTCCCACTCATTATCTGGAACCGTATTGATCACTATGTTACTAACAATTATACGACGCAAAATGGAGATGGGGCTGCTTTCGGCACTGTTTTATCTTCGGCAAGATATCTACATTCGTCGTGGTGGTTCGTTAAGTCATCAGGACGGGTACATCGTTTGGCAGTCAGCCACAAAGTGTTGAAGGTGCTGCGTGTTTTAATTGCACATCTACTTTGTTACCTACCTATTCACATGAGTAGTTGAATGTTTTTTCATTAGTTTACGTTCAGTATGTTATTTAAGTGGTATATGTGTTGAATGTGAACGAAATATTTTACCTTACGCTTTATTTTATGACTTATGTAAAATGAAATGTAAAATTTACCACTCTGTTACTACACAACTCCGTTACTAGCGTATGGTAACAGAGAAGTTTATAAGGTAACAGAGCAACATCATCATCATCATTATCAACCTTTTATCGTCCCACTGCTGGGCACAGGTCTCCTCTCGTACAGAGAAGGATTGAGCGTAATTAACACGCTTGCTCAATGCGGGTTGGCGATTTCAGACTTAAAGTCCAGGTTTCCTCAAGATGTTTTCCTTCACCTTCGGTCATTGGTGTCCAAGATATACTTAGAAAGTACATATAACTTTAGAAAAGTTACATTGGTACTTGCCTGACCTGGAATCGAACCCGCGCACTCATACTTGAGAGGCTGGTGTTTTAACCACTAGGCGACCACGACTTCCAGACAGAGTTACATAATCCATTATATTCATTAACTTGGCTAAATTTTTATGATTCAAATGATATTTTTTTTATATTTGGTTGTCTTGAAACAACCGTTTGCTTGAACAATGAATAACTTTATTAAAAACAAATGAATCAAAATGATTATAAATAACCCTAAAAAATTGTTAAAGGATATTGTGCTTTGCGTTTTCAAAATACCTCTAACGCCTTCTGAGAAGCAACGACAATACCAGGAACGCCAGAAAATAATCCAGAAAAGGAAGCAGAAAACAAAAGAAAAGATAAAGAAAAGTACCATGCAAATAAACGCTTAGTACGAGATTTAACAGCACGTGAACATCGGTCAGTAAAAAAGAAAAGGCGATCCACGAATGCTAGACGGAGAAGCCAGAGTATCTCATCTCTCAGTATTATCCATATTCAGTTTACAAAAGTTACATGGATTTTTTTTCTAGGCGAGCCATGGGAAGGGTGCAGTAGACGGGATTAGCGGATTGGATTTTTTTAAAACGAACTGCTGATATTACAAATTTCTATTTTGCTTTGAAAGATGTGAGTAAAGTGAGGCTACATCTAATAACAAATGAGGATATTAAACAGTGTTCAATACAGATCCCGGACAATATCGTGCCATTATTAGGTACAATGAAAGTTCATGAAGTTTTCACTGAGGAGCCTGGAGTTCTAAAGTATATAAATATGAGTTTTTTGTCAGCGCGGCGTTTGCACTTGCATGCATGCATTAATTGTTCCACTACTTTATTCAGTGCAAAATAGTACATAGAGAATCTTAAGCACTACTTTGCACTGAAAAAAGCAATGGAACAATCTTTTCCCTCTAATTGCAATGACAATATGCTGTCCGATATAAGTAACCTTTATCAAAAGCGAACAACAGAGTTTTACAGAGTCGTCTATAGCTCAGAATTCGATGATGATGATGCCCCTTTTAAATTTTTGAAAGAAAATCTTTTTGCCACTTATACAGTAAAGGATCCCTATACATCAAAGGAAAATGAAAATGCCTTAATTGAAAGGGAAAATATTCATTCTAATAAAATAAAACAAGGTGTTGGCGTCATAGTGAAATTTTCTAGCTCGAAATAGGATTACGTCTATCTGGGTAAGGCCTTATCTGTAGAAGTAGAAAGAGATGGTGAGGTTAACAATTTTTTTTTTCCAGGACAATTTAACATACTGTAACTAAATTAAAATTAGTTCAGAGTGATTTATTCTATGAGCCTTTTGATAATTTACTTGCTATTTTTCTAGAACCTAAAAATGTTCAAAGGGTATACTATCAATTTGATACTCCCTTAGATATATTTGAGAAATAAGCTATTCTTCCAATACAATCTTATTGTTATTACTGTAAAGAGAAAAATCTAAGAAAGTAAGGTAACTCATTTTTAATTGGTATTAAAGTTTATTGGTTAAGTTATATATATCTAAAGCCCAATTTAGTGCAAATTATTACGTAATGGACAAAAAAAGGACAACTATGTTACTATGTTACAACTCTGTTACTTTTCTGTCCCAAAGATTAAAGAACAATATATCATTTTATGGAATAGATACTTAATATAATATAGCAAATATCACGATGCGTTGATTTATTAGACATTTTTACAGTATATGTTTCAATTAGATGTCAATATTATAGATATTTGAAGGACTTAGGTAGAATTTAAGGTATTGTAATATTCAGGAAGTAACAGAGTTGCTTAAGAGTTTAGATTAATGATAGTTAAACTTAATAAAAACTGTTATGGTTCTAATTATACATAAAAGATACAATATTGTTAAAGAATAATGCCAAAATATTTGCAACTGGCTTATTTAATTGCGTAATAAATGGTAAAACGTAATGGTAACAAAGTTGTTATTTTTTACACCTTGGCCCACTAAATCTGAAATAATTCTTAAATTACTGGTTAAGCATCGCGGCCAACGATAAGAGATGATAATTCAGTTGTTTTAACATACACGGACATAATAAAAAGTTATATCCATGCATATATTAATTTTAATTTTTTTACAATTTTAAGGGACATTTATCTGCGCAAAATTTGACAACGACCCATTTAGTTCTGAAGGACCACACGCTAATCGATCAACCAGTGCCTATGTAAACATTACATCACACTTATAATCCTCAAAGGGTTAAGCAGAAGTGTACCTAACAATAGTAACACCCACATTTCGATGACTATATTTTAGATCCCATATCAAAGGGGGCATGCCTATCCCCATAAGCTAGGAACGAAGCCAGATCGGGAATTTTTTGATGGAAACACTCAATACCACTTCTTCGAATCCAAACACTAGATCAAACACCATGTTCAAACGTCGGTCGTTTCGAACTGTGATTTCTAACCCGTGAGCCTAAGCTTCTTGGTATCTTAAACCTCCCAGTTTAATGAAATACATAAAAAAATTTTTTACTCGTTATTGCGCCATTTTATAGAGCTGGTCCTGGAAGTCGAATTCAGCTCGCAGTTCTCCCGTCAGGTTGATGTTATTGTTTATGAGCACGGGTTCCTTGATCAGCTGGTAGTTGAGCTGTTTCGCATTCGTCACTGGCCAGTCCGACTGATTGTCACAAAGTGGGCGGCTGGAAGACACCACATTTTTTAAAGAAATTATCTTTGGTAACAGAAGGATATCACGAAATCATACATTTTCATCAGGAGTGCCTATGAGTTACACCATCATAACTCTTACCTGCATCGCATAAAGTTAACGAAAAACGTTGTCATCCAGTATTTCATGAGGTCGTCCCTGGTTCTAGGCGGAAAAGACTTTTCGTCTGGATCCATTAAAGAATTGACGCGTAACACAAATGTCTGGTCCTCAACGTGAGCACCTCCTCCTGGGTACGTCAACATCTTACCAAACTTTATAGCATTAAATTCGCTGTCGAAGTCAAACTGATACATGTACACTGGCGACGCTTTAAGTGCAGCTGTCCACTCCGCCAACTTGAACGCAGGGTATGAGAAGTATGAATTTGTACAATATTTAATAAACTTGTCCACTGTTGCACCTCCTTCGAAATATTTATCAATCGTTATCTCTGACAGGCGGAGCGCTTCGCTTTCAGACACTGAATAAGTAATATTTGGTGGTAGAATTACTGCAGGATTCTTATCTATTAGCCCAAGGATGTCCAAGTATTCGATTCTTTGTTTAAAGGACTGGCACTCAATACTTGTAGTGCCCACGATCATCGGAAGTTCCTTCGCTCGACCACGTTTTACAAGGTTTGCTGGATAATCATCAAGGATGCGAGTGACTCCTGGACGTTCTGGTTCAACAACAGGAACGAAGGAAACTATACCAGTCTTAAACTGTACGATCCTGTTGGCCTCCATGATCTTATCAAGAGGTGTGTGTATGAGTTGTTCGTGGATTTTATCAGCGTCAGTAGAGTTTATGCCTAAGTATCCCAGAAACATGGTCGCAACAGATTGAGCGTAGGCAGGCGAGGCCGTATAGAAACCACCGTTACCCACACCGCTCATCAATATCACTCTGCAACAAAAACAAATATATGAGACAAATATGCGTACCAGTCAATAAATCCAAACATATCAGGACGAGTTCTGTCATGCTTACCTTTTCATTAGTCCCACAGAGGCTTTAGATAGTGAGACTAGATGTGCGGCGACTGAGCCACAACTCTGTCCTGCCAGGGTGACATTTTCAGGGTCTCCGCCGAAGGCCCGCGCGTTCTTCTGCACCCATTTGAGCAAAGTGATGGCGTCCCGAAGCCCGTTGTTACCAGGCACCGACGTAGAGTTCAGGGAGAGATATCCGAACACGTTGATCCTATAAAATTTTAATAAATCGCGCTCTAAGTCTTTTCATGTGCATATGTTTTCAGTGTGCCAAGGTCACATCCCAAGTAACATTTAGGAAGCCGACGTTTACTCGACCGCATTAGGGCCCATTTTATTCAACTTAAGTCGCTAAGAGTGTCGTGTAATAGTCATATATGGTCCTGTAAAGTCGCATAGTAGTCATATTTACGTCGGCGATTTGACTACATGTCATGTAAGAACAACTGTCGCGACGTGTATTCGACTTCGTGTCGAGTAATGGCTCACAATATGACTTTTATCCAATGTAAAGTTGTGTTATTGTCATTTAAAGGTGTGCTTATTTGAACAAATTCTATAACATATCACGTAAATATAATATGGCAGTGTTTTGACAGCAGAGTTAATATTGTATATTTTCTTTGTTATTTGAGATGATAAAACTATTTCATCAGTTGTCAACCATTGCGCAATCAAATTTACTGATTAATATGAGGTAATTTTCTAACAATTTTTTTACGCGCTTTTGAAATATTAATGTTTTCATATATTTCTATTAATTTATTATTAATGTGGCTGCGTTATATGACAACTACATAACTTCCCGACGTATAACTGCGTGTTCATTCATTCGAGTACGCCATGACAGTTGATTTAGGGATCAATAATAACATAATAAACGCCTAACTAACTTTGTTCAATTAGGATGTATTTGTACTAAGTTAGCTAGGCATTTATATTTTAAGAACCGATTTGCGTGACATACCTATATCTTAGAATACTTTTGTTTTAGGTAAACCCCACAAGGATGTTGAAATTTTTTACCAAAGGAAGCAAAAGTGTTGCACGAAAATAATCAGCAGCCAGTTGAAAAGCAATGCAATGTCCAAAATGTAGAGCTAGAAAATACACCATAATTTTATATGTTCTATTGTAAGATTAATAGCTTCATAAGATGTTTCAATGTGGCAAAATAAATGAAGGTTTGATTTTGTATAATATTTCATATTTGACATCTATGGTTCAAAAAGCCATTTAAGTTTTCCAAAAACTAGCAATATTTGAAATCTTTGCTTTTATTTCTAATTAATAAGTTATTTAATAATAATAATAAGTCCCCTAAACAACCACACGTCCTGATTGACCATCTAATCACGTGGGGGGCGGACACACGAATGAGAAATTACTGGCGTGGCTAACGTGGCTCTGGGAACCTACTTTAAAATGGAGACTCGTCCAAAAAGAAAACGTGTAGGACCGCTGCCCGGGGGCGATCGCCGGGGCGCACTTGGAGCTGACGCTAAGTGTCTCAGCATGCGAACCGTCAGCGGTGAGGAGTTGAGCAGGCGGACTCCCACCGACAAAGATGCTACAGCCGAAGTTATTGATGATGGTGATAAACAGACAAACAGGACAGACACCCCTGTAGATTCATATAGTCCAAGTACAACATCCTACTCACCTTAAAACTCATCATCGTCATCAATACCATTTTCAACCACACCACCATCACCCTCCATTATTAATTTTAATACACTTTCACCCACTCCAGCCTTGAATGTTGCGCGGGAGGTATCCACCTTCTTACCCGCGTCCACCAAGGCTGGGAAACCTAGAGTTCGCATGAGATGGAGCAAAGAAGTTAACTTATTTATCATGCGAAGTTATCTTTATATAACTAAATTAGAAACCGATATGACCACCTACAGACAACATCTGCATGAACATTTTTCGCGACAATACCCTGACATTTCAGTTTCAGAACAACGGATTTCAGATCAACGAAGAACTATAGTTAGGAATGCACTCTAGTCACAAGCCGAATTAGATCATTTAAAAGAAGAAGTACGCACACAATTAGAACACGAATCAGAAAACTATGCAAACACTAACATTATCGAACCAACACAAAACACAAACGCTGAACCGCAATCGCTCACTCATTTTCATACTATTAATCAATATCTAACAGACAATCAATCACAAACATCACATTCATTCACCCAAACCGAATCTATAACCTTAACTTTAGAAAATGATATTGAAATAGCCGTCGCAATGAATAAAAACCCGATAACAGATATGTATATACAAGACATACATGACAAACTTAAAACTACTCTAACACTGTACTCTGGGATGGATCCAGCAGCTCGACCAAAACTACCTAAACTCAAATATGGTCGCAACCTTTTCCGTTTAGTTAATATATTTAATGAAGATATACTAAAACTGTTCCTATCTAATGACACACAACTAATTGACATACACACTCTTATTTATTGCACTGCGGCTGTTATTTCTGAAGAACTCAACTTTAAAATTACTGAACACGCGAAAAATACAAGACAAACAGACATTGGCAAACCACCGTGGCAACAGAGGCTAGAAAAGGATATTGAAAAATTAAGAGCAGAGTGTGGTAGACTAACTCATTACATCAACGGTACTAGATCACATAAAGTAGTTAAAAAAGTAGAAGCAATATTTAAAAACAATCTCACACACACTAGACATGAAAATAATAATAGAAAACCTGAAGAGTTTTTAGATACATTAAAACAGAAATTGGCACTTAAAGTTCATAGGCTTAGAAGATATTTAAAAAAAAAAAAAAAAAAAAAGATAATGCCATATTTTCCACAAATGAAAAATTATTCTATAGGAATCTACAAAAACCACACACAACAACAAAGAGCGATACTGACACACCCTCAAAAGAACACTTGGAAACATTTTGGTCTAACATATGGGAAGAGCAGGTATGTCATAATGATAAAGCATCTTGGATTATAGAAGAAGCAACAAAATGGAGAGCAATAGGCGAAATGGAATTTAAAGAGATAACAGAAGCTGAAATTACATATATAACATCTAGGTTACATAATTGGAAGTCACCGGGTATCGATAAAATACATAATTTCTGGTATAAAAAGTTAACAATACTACACAAACCAATAGCAAAAAATTTAACAGATATAGTATTAGGAGATCAGAATATACCCGAATTCATTGCCACTGGAATAACTTACATGCTACCTAAAACTAAATACACATCAGAACCTTCTCAATACAGACCAATAACATGCCTCCCCACAATATATAAAATTCTAACGTCAGCAATAACTCATAAAATTAACTCACACATTGAACACCACAGTATAATTGCAGAGGAGCAGAAAGGATGCAGGAGAGGCCACATGGGATGCAAAGAACAGTTAGTCATCGACTCTACCATCCATAAACATGCCACTACAAAAAATAGAAACCTTCACTGTACCTATATAGATTATCAAAAAGCTTTCGATAGCATCCCACACTCTTGGCTAATACAAATCCTACAAAGATATATAATTAATCCCAAAATAATTGACTTCTTACGCATTATAATGACACGATGGAAAACCACACTTCTTATAAATAATCGACTCAGTTCTCTCATAACTCGACAGATACATATTAGGAAGGGTATCTACCAGGGCGATTCCTTGAGCCCGCTTTGGTTCTGTCTTGCCCTGAACCCCTTGTCTAATTTACTCAATCGGTGCCGGGTTGGATATCAGTTTAAAAACAATTCCGAAGAAACTACTATCTCGCATCTCATATATATGGATGACATCAAATTATATGCTAAAACCGAAAAAAAAATGAAGACTTTGATAGACACAACAAAAACATTTAGTCAGGATATTAATATGCAATTTGGATTAGATAAATGTAAGACATTGTATATTATAAAAGGAAAAGTAAAGCCCGGCAACTATACAGTAAGCGACACCGACATAATTGCAGCTATGGAACCATCAGATCTGTACAAATATTTAGGGTACAAGCAACTAAAAAGACTCGAACACACAGCAATTAAACAGAGACTAAATATCGAATATCGGAGAAGAATAAATGCAATTTGCAAAACACAGCTATCTGGAAAGCATCTTATAAAAGCCTTAAATACCTTTGCCATACCAATACTGACCTACTCATTTGGCATAATAAAATGGTCAAAAACTGACATCGAACAGTTAGAAAGAATCACACGCACAACACTCACAAAACACAATAACCTACATCCTAAATCTGCGATCGAACGACTCGTCATCAAAAGACAAAATGGAGGGAGAGGCCTAATCGACATACATCAACTTTGGCAGAAACAAATCACTAGGCTACAAACTTTTTTCTACACAAAATCTCGCACAAGTAACATACACAAAGCCATTACCTTAAATGATTTTAATTACACTCCGCTTAACTTAAACGTACAAAATACACAGGACACTAACATCAGAGACCCACAAACGCAAAAAATTGAAAACTGGAAAAAGAAAGCCCTCCACGGTAGACACCCTCATGACCTAGAGCAGTCCCACATAAATTAATTAGCATCAAACAAGTGGCTAAAAATAGGAAACCTTTTTCCAGAAACCGAAGGCTTTATTATAGCTATACAAGATCAAGTCATAAACACTAAAAACTACAGAAAATTTATCATAAAAGACCCCAGTATAACAAATGACAAATGCCGCAGATGCCATGTTCAAGCAGAAACCATACAACATATAACGGGAGCATGCATAACCCTCACACAGACAGATTACACTCACAGGCATAACCAAGTTGCGAACATCATCCATCAAAAATTAGCGCTTAAACACAATCTCATACAAAACACTAACACTCACTACTATAACTACACACCACACTCTATCCTAGAAAATGACACATATAAACTATATTATGACCGCGCTATTCTTACAGATAGGACTATACATTACAATAGACCAGACATAACCCTACAGGATAAAGTAAGAAAAATTACTTATATAATAGACATTGCAGTTCCCAACACCCATAACCTACAAAAAACAATAACAGAAAAAATTTGCAAATACACTGAACTTAAAGAAGAAATAACAAGAATATGGAGACAAGAAAAAGTTTATGTCGTTCCTATAGTCCTTTCCACAACAGGTGTTATCCCCAACCATCTCCTCTGTAGCCTAAAACTAATAGACCTAGAAAAATCCACATATATCAACATGCAGAAAGCAGCCATCCTAAACACCTGTAGAATAGTTAGAAAGTTCATGCAGTTAGAAGAAAATACAACGCAATAAAATACATAACACTGCTACACTTACTTGGCTTTGGCCCGTAAATGCAGCTAAAACCAGCATAAGAGCTGAGAAAAAAAACTGTCCCAATAATAATAATAATTTTTTAATAATAATAATTAATTTTATTACCTATTTCTTAAATGTATGAACAATACACTAACCAACTGACACTTTATATCAGTACCTAAACTAATATAGGTATGACTTCAGTTTGCGAAATTTCCTTCTCATATATTTGGATATGAAGATTTACAAAACATCTTTCCTTAAGTTTCAAATCATTTAATTGCTTTAATACAATTTGGGGAATATTAAAATCAATAGCCCCCACTTTTTTTAATGGTCTCTGAAGTCGTCATTGTGGGTATCTTTATTAACGTTAACTTCATTTTTGGACTATGAATAACTATTTTCAAATTTGGAAAGTGAACAAGAGTCCTGAACTTCGGCAAATGAACTGCAAGATGTACCTACTCGTAGAATTTTGGTTAAATTTACATTTAAATGTGATACGGAACCCTTCACATTTCCTTCACTATCAGTTTGAGTTCTATTACTTTGTATTAAAGGACGTGCTCGAAGCGAATGATACTTGTTTTTAATTCCCCACTTCTTTTAATACTTTCCACTTTTATCAATCCATTTGTTGTAGCAAACAGTAAATACCTAAATATAATTTCAAAATGATGGAAGTTGTATATAAGGTGATTATAAACCTCTATTATGAGTAATAATTAAATAGCGGTCGTATTAGCATGTTTGTAATACTTTAGGTTGTATAAAGGTTGCTCTCGTAATACTTATTCGACTTATAGGTATATAATGGTTACAAATACTACGTGTAAACAATTATTATCCGTATAGCAGTTGTTTAAAAGGTAATTATATAACAAAATTGACAGTATTACGTCGTTTATACGATGAAAACGTTTACACGACGAAAAATTGTATAAGTTAGTTTTATAGAAGTCGTCGTAGACACTACTATATGACGGTTGTATAAAAAGGTCGCAATAACGTCTATACGACATTATTATACAACGAAAAGCGTATATGACTATCGGACACATAATGCACCAGTACACGACTAAGAGTCAACAAAAATACTGTAAAACAACTTTAATAAGACTCAAGGTCATATAAATGTTTGATTATATGACAAAAATGTTAGTTGGGATATCATAAGCACATGAAAAGTGTGGAAGTAAATCATGCATATAAAATGGTAATTAAAATTCGATTTCAATGTTTTTCTTACTTTTGGGTATTTACCCACATGTATTCATTTAATTATGTATTCAGAACATCTGTACTCAATATACCTACACCTGAACATTATGTATATAGAGGCACCAGCTGTTACTTACCTGTAATTAAAAGTGATGACAATAACACCTTTGCTGACTAAATATTCTGGCCCATGAAAATCTGAGTTACCCGAACCGATTTGAAAACCTCCGCCATGTATGAAAACAAGGATGGGGAGACCAGTTTTTTGGCATATGGTCTTTGACCGTCGGTCGTAGACATCGAGAGGAACGTGGACGTTGGCGAAGATACATGATTCGCTCATGCCCACTGGCCTGGCCATACGCCCGTATATCTCGTCATACTGGGGACAGATAGGACCCTCCTCTGTGGCTAGTAGGACACCGGCCCAGGGATCTAATGGTTGCAACTCCTGGAATTAATTAAAATATATTTGATTAAAAAAACACGATTGTACTATTATTTTCTTTTTTATCTTGTTTATAACGTTGCCCTACACTAAGAACTTTTCTTGTATCGAGGGTGCGTTTACAAACATATAAAATGACATACACAAACAGCCAAACCCGGAAAAACTACTTGTAGGTCATACAAATATACCTCTCCTGCTCCGGGCGGAGCAGAAGGGCGTGTCAGACTTTTACTGAATAAAACCCACCCGTGTTCTTTCATTTGCCACAATGCCAGAGCCATGGATTCTCAATCCACCAACCCGCAGCCCTGACCGACTTATCGGTCTACGTGGACCCCGTCACAATGTGCTGACATCTCTGAGGCGCGCGTGAAACACAATGCGACGTCGACCCAGGCCTGGTCCTTACCGGTCGGCGAGCTGCCCACTGCTTTCCACCCGTAAGCCTGCGCCTACGGTGGACGGGGAACCACGAGGACCACCCATGCCGGGCAGACCTCCACCGTATCCTCAGGGCGATCCTTACAGTTGTGACCTTTTATGCATTTCTTATTGAATTGGAAATAAAAATAAAAAAATAAATATTTACGGACAAATCACACAGATTGAGCTAGCCCCAAAGTAAGTTCGAGACTTGTGTTATGGGATACAAACTCAACGATGCTGTATTTATAATAGATACATATATAGATAAACATCCAAGACCCAGGCCCATAGATTGTTTTCCATCATGACCTGGCCGGGGATCGAACCCGGGGCCTCCACGTCGCAGGCAATGGTGTTGACCGCTGCGCCACTAATCTTCTATTTAATTCAGTATGTGAAAAGGGGATTAGGCGCCGGTATACCTTAAACCGTAGCTCTCCCAATGGCTGCTTCGCGTACGGCATTCCTCTGAAGCTGGCGTACTTGACATTGTCCTCTGCGTTCCGGACACTCCCGCAAACCAATCCAGAGTCAATGCGTGTGACAACGTCACAGTCCAAAGATCTTTTCTTATTCACCGAGAACGTCGGCCTTTCTGGAAGATGTACATTAGCAATGTAAAGACCCTAAAGTTATTGGAACGTGAAATTTAATGACAACTCTCTGATTTTAGTTGGAAACTATATCTACGTACCACGAGATGTTAATGAGACAAAAGGTATTGAAAAAAACTATGATTAAATTTAAATCCAAGTTGGCTGCCACCACAAAATGGCGAATTGCATTTTTTTTTTTCACATTAAGGTTGTTATACCTACCGCCATGTTTTTGTGGCTATTTTTGCATCGTTTTTGATTATTTTTTTTAGGTTTGTTTATTATTTTGTGTAAAAGGTTTTTCAAATATCAATTTAATTTAGACATCACAAATTAAATTTTGTGACGTACGCGTATTTTATTCCACGTACGCGTAGGTATAGGTACGTACCTATGCGTATATAAAATATTGTACGCGCACGTTGAATGAATCTGTCGAACTAATTCTGGGTTGCGCTGTCCTATCTGTCGTATGCTTTAATGCTATGATACTTAATCATTTTGTAAAAAATGTTATCTTTGAATGTTCAAAATGTAATGTTATGAAAATTATTATTGATAACCATAAGAATGTCATTGGGAATGTAAGCTAGGCTACACTTTATTATTATTTGTTTGTTATTAATGTTAATTGTTTTTATTATTTTCTAATTGCCAAGCAATCTAATTTGGATTGTCTATTTTGCATGACGTTATTCATATTTTTGATTATTTATTTAATGATTGTTAATTGTTTTTTCTCTTTACTATTTATTATTAATGTGATGTAATTAATAACTTATTACCTGTCTAGTGGCACTCATTATCCTATTTTCTTTTGTTAATATAAACAGTTAATATTATGAAAATTATTATTGATAACCATAAGAATTTCATTAGGAATGTAAGCTAGGCTACACTTTATTATTGTTTGTTTATTATTAATGTTAATTATTTTTATTATTTTCTAATTGCCAAGCAAACAAATTTGGATTTTCTATTTTGCATGATGTTATTAATATTTTTGATTATTTATTTAATGATTATTAATTGGTTTTTCTATTTATTATTTATTATTAATGTGATGTAATTAATTACTTATTACCTATCTAGTGGCACTCATGATCACATTTTCTTTTGTTAATATAAACAGACGACAAAGTGTTAAAAGCACAACAAGACGAATAAATAAAAGATTATCAAAATTAATGAACTATGTTTTAGAATTAATAACAAGACTTACCGCAACAGAAGCATGTTGTCAAAAAACAAATAAAGAAGTAAAAATGTCTCTTCATGTTAAGTGCGCCGTGAACATGAAACAATTGAGTGTTTCGTACCTAATATATAGTACAGCCTGTCACGGTCATCTATGTACCTAAGAGCCGTTTCACATTGTGCAGAAGCAAAGAACGAAATCTAATACATTTTTTAATGTTAGCAAAACTATTTGTTATAATTACAGTAGAATCCCGGCCATCGGGATCAAATTTAACAGGCAACTTAATTACGTAACATTTTATTACTGTCGGTTGGAATCATTTTGAAGCGTATTGCTAATCCATTGCTCCATTTCTTCGATAAATCTGTCTGCTCTAGAACGCCAACTACGCAATGAATGTTGTCAAACTGTCAAAATGAAACCCATTGCTATTGATAGCATGTTACTCAATTACCCGGCTTGGTATATCGGATGATCGAAAATTCGTATAATCGATTTCTAATCTTATCAAAGAATATTTTTGGGGTATAAAATTAGTTTTATTAAAAATATAAACCAGCGCTTGACCGCAATCCCGCCTGATGGTAAGCAGTGACGCAATCGTTGATGGTAAAGCGCACTAGTTTATTAGAGCCTATTCACTCTAGCCTTGAAGACACTCAAATTGTAGTCCGACGGAAACACCGCCGCCGGCAGATTGCTCCAGTCCCTCGATGTACGCGGTATAAAGGACGAGGCGAAACGCTTCGTCCGGATCGTAGAGGTGTTAACAACATAAGGGTGGAAACTCGCCGTACGGCGGGTCGTCCGATGGTGGAACGGTGATGGGGGAATTAAATCGTGCAATTCCCTCGCACACTCCCCAAAATGTATCCTATAGAACACGGAAAGGCTGGCTACTCTACGCCTGTGCTCTAGGCTTTGGAGACCAACTCGAGTTAAATCAAGGTCACCAATCAGCCTCTTCGCACGCGTCTCCACTGAATCCAAAGTGGCCAGGTGACACTTAGCAGCACCAGCCCAAATGTGGCTGCAGTACTCCACACACGAACGGACCTGTGCTTTGTACAACATTAGAAGCTGCCCTGGTGTGAAGCACTGCCGGACCTTTGCGATAACGCC
The DNA here is from genome assembly GCA_037179545.1 of Sesamia inferens. Taxonomy (NCBI): domain Eukaryota; kingdom Metazoa; phylum Arthropoda; class Insecta; order Lepidoptera; family Noctuidae; genus Sesamia; species Sesamia inferens. Next base: position 4,449,720 of record CM073936.1, on the reverse strand, counting down.
AAGTTTTCTGGCAGCCACCTTGGCCTTGGACTCAATGAACCGCCCAAAGTTTAGGTTCGAGGAAATCTCAACACCCAAAAGCTAAAGGCGGTCGGTACACTCCTAGGATACATTCCGAAAAGTAAGAGCCAATGTGAACGGGCTCCTTTTGGCGATGAAAAGACACGCCTGCGTTTTGGCGGCGGCGTCGTAACAGGTCCCGTAGCGCTGTCTAAACATATTTCAAAATGGCAAATAGAGTTGAAAAGAATGAGTCCTGATATTCGGTTGGTCGGATAATCAGATAATTTGGATTCTATTGGTTTTTTTTTTTTAATAATTATAAACTAGTGCTGATGGCAAGCAGTGATGCAATCGTTGAAGGTAAAGCACGCAAGTTTATTAAGCCTATTCACTTAAAAATACTGTATAAGTTTTGTCTCTCTACAAATTTGTGCTTATACATAACACCTAAGGATCAAATAATACCTAGTCGAGAGACAACATCGAACTCCTGGCCACCGTAGGCGCGGTTTGTGGGCGGCGAGCGATGAGCAGCTCGTCGTCCGGTAAGGACCAGGCCCGAGTCGACGGCGCGTTGTGTTTCAAGCGCGCCTAAAAACATGTCAGCATATTGTGACAGGGGTCCACGAGGACCGATGCCTCCTGAGCCTGGCCTGCGGGTTGGTTAAAAAAAAACCGTGGCCTTGGCGCACAGGCAAGTGAAGGAACACGGGTGGCTTTTAGTCAGTAAAAGTCTGACACCGCTCCACTCCGCCCAAGCGGGAGAGGTCATTTGATGATCCAGCACAAAAAAGGGATCAAATAATAAATACAAGACAAAAGCCCCATTGTGACAGACTGGAATCTGTGCCTGGAATAGCCTGTCTTATAGATTACCAGGCTCCCACCACAGTGTTCAGATTTTGTATTTACTTACATTGCAAAAAATTTTAGACACTCAACAAGCATTTTTTACTTCTATAGAAGAAATGTATGGAAAACAGGTTACTTTTATCAATTAATTTTCTTTCACAAAAATAAACATTTTCAATTCTGTTAAGTACCTACTTACTACATATGTGTGCATTTGTTTTCTTTTTATTTGAAAGAAATTACAGATTTAAATTTAAAAACTTTTTATAACCAATTTTATGGCTACTGCTTTCAATCCACTGTCTTCACCGTACTGGTTTTTTTTAGAAGAAGCAGTTTTTAAGGTAACGCTTCCTCCTGCCGGAGGCTCTACGCAGGGGTCCTGCGGTCCATGGCCCTTTACGAGGCACCGGAGTGGGCGCGGTCCTTGAGGCGAAGACTAGCCCGACGCTCGATCTCATCCCAGAGGATCATGATTCGACTAGCCCAGGGATACTGCACGATTTCACGCTGAGGCCACAAGCCTTCTTAACGGATTGCTGACTTGGGTTCTGGAGTGGCGAGTGGAGGCAAAACGTCAGAGAACTCCGTTCCCATGAGAACGTACAGCGGACTAAAGAAACACATATTTACACCTAATAAAATATATATAACGAAGGCTTATGGTGGTATGCCATAACATCGACATGGCATGTTGTCTGGTGAAGCCGTACGGAGGACGGTTTCTAAGTAGTTGTGTTGCGATGTGTGCCGGGTCCGATAGGCCAAATGTTGTTGTGGCGGGAATTCGGTCGTGGAGGCTCTCCAGATCATTCTCCCTCTGGCGCAGCATCGTTGGACGTGTTGTTGTATTTAACATTGCATCACCTTGCTCAACTGCCATCTTCCGTTCTATTCACTCAGATTTTTTGTGTGAATGGGATCTTAATAAACTAACACGCTTTAGCATCAACGATTTCATCACTGCTTACCATCAGGCGGGATTGCGGTCAAGCACTAAAAAAATGCCTAGACTACTATGTTCCACGGTGTGAGTGTACCCCAAGAAGTCCTATTACGACACATACGCACGCCACCATCAAACGGCCCCTATATAATACTTTTTTATCATTCGAAATTTGGCCATTTTATAATAGCAGAGTAGTAGATATTTATAGTCTGTCATCACCTTTTTAGCAAACATTTATTTTTCGTGATATTTTTGCTGTATGTTGATACAGGTGTTTATACAAATCCATGTGACATGGCCAATATTTTTAATATTTATTTCATTGACGTAATTTAACCTATCTGTGATATGAGTAATCAGCTACGTGTATACGGTATGCGTGCGTAGAAGCTAATTGGCATCGCAGATATGGTTAAAAACGGTCTCCCAAAGTCTGGAGCACAGTCATTTAGTAGCCAGCCTGTCGATATTCTATAGGATGCATTTTGGAGAGTGTGCAATGATATTACATGACTTAATTCCTCCATCTCCTTTCCATCATCGGATGACCCGTCGTATGGGGAGTATCCTTACGTTGTTAATACCACTTCGATCCGGACAAAGCGATTCGCATCATCTTTTATACCGTGTACGTTGAAGGACTGCATCAGTTGCTCTGCGGTGGTCTTTCCGTCTGATTACTAGCCTCTCCACGTTTATAGAATAGTATTTATATCATCATCATCAGTCTCTACTCGTCCACTGCTGGACATAAGGCTCTTCCATGGCATGCCAACAAGCTCGATCCTGAGCACACACACTCACACATACACAACACACACACCTATCTATGGTGGATATACTACTCAGTCAAAACCCATTAAAATGCAATCTCTCCTTCTCATTAATACATCTTTTTTTTTTAATAATTATAAACTAGCGCTTGACCGCAATCCCGCCTGATGGTAAGCAGTGATGCGATCGTTGATGGTACAGTGCGCTAGTTTATTAAGAGCATATTTACTCAGAAAAACTGAGCGAATAGGGAGGAAGACGGCAGTTGAGCGAGGTGATGCAATGTTAAACCCAACAACACGATCAACGAAGCTGCGCCAAAGGGAGATTGATCTGAAGACCCTCCACGACTAAACTCCCAACACAACAACATTAGGCGCATCGTACCCGGCACACAACGCAACACAACTGCTCAGACCCGTCCTCCGTACGGCTTCACCAGACATCATGCCGGAACACGACAAATCGCTTGGCGGCAAGGCTTTGTCTGGTGGGTGGTAACTTCTGCCGGCGGCCTACCACCGAGTATAATTACTTTTTGGTAAATAAATATTATTATTATTTTTTATTATTATTATTTGAGCAGTTTTCCGCCAGCCACTACCAGCCACCTTTTTGATGTCATTGATCTCGCTCAAGGGCGTCCTCCACTTGAGGACTCGTTTACCCCAACGGTTGTCGGTCCTGCGGCATATGTGACCAGCCCATTGCCACTTCAGCTTGCTAATCCTCTCAGCTATGTCGGAGACTTTGGTCCTCTGTCGGATCACCTCATTTCTGATGCGGTCCTTTAGGGAGACGCCCAACATAGTATTTATATAGTATTAGTTTTTATTAATAGTAGACTAGGTGTTTTCTTTGTATTTTTTCTGTACCCTATTACACTTATGCCAATATTGTCAAAGCTATTTCAAAAATACATAATATATGAACACTCAACACACATTATATATTCGCAAATATTTAATAAAACATAACACCTTAGCTGAAAAACAAAAAGACTTTAGAAAGGTAAAAGTATAAACATGGCCGTTTATGACCAATGTTGACCATAAAATATCATATAATGTGATATGACTCAGGCTTCTGATTGCGTGGATCACAATATCCTGCTGGATAAATTAAAAGTACATGTACCAATTAAGAGCAAATTTCCTGCGGTTAATCGAATTGTATCTAAAAACCGAAAGCAACTAATAGAAATCTCACAGATAGATACGAAAACTAAATATGAAAGGGTCTATAAATGACTTGATAGAGTTAGATCAATCTCCAATGGTGTACCACAGGGGAGCGTACTTGGAATCCCTCTCATCATCATCATCTAAGCGTATAATCCCGGTTGCATCCGCGGCTTCCGTGTTTGAGCCCAGGGTCCGCTTTCCTACAATTACTCCTCCATTTCGCACAATCTCTGGCATCCCGTGGTGTGAAATTGTTGACACGCATGTCATCTCTTACAACGTCAGGCCAGCACTTCTTTGGTCTACCTCGCTTGTTCCGGCCCGGCGGAGGCGCCATGGCAAGACTTTTGTTACCCACGTACATTCCGTTTTTTGTAAGACGTGACCGTACCAACGTAGGCGACCCTCTTGCAATTTGTCTGCTATGACTTAATTCAGTGTCAGAAAGCATTTTATAGTGTTAAGGATTATATTGAGGACAAAATGGCTTGAGCTTGAGCTGCGTCCGATTTCTATACATTGATTGTTCTTTGTTTTAATTTGTAATTGTTTATGTTTTCATACTCAAAGCCAGTATTACACACTATGTAGCCACGCATATGAACATCGCTGTCAGGGGTGTTCGGCACTCGTACAGCTACACAGGAGCTAAACTTAGTATTCGGGAACACTGTTGGAGCTGCTGAACCTAGGACAAAACTATCTTTGCATTGTGTAGATTCAATTTCTTAGTATTGTATAATTGCGTGGCATACATGTGAGCACAATGTACTTGCTGTAAAGCATATATTTGTTTAGTTAGCCTTTTTTCCATAATGGACGCTCTCAGCGTACAATATATTTCTGCATAGCTTGATACTTTAAAAGAGTGTCCATCTGACAATTCAAAAGTGCCTGTAACTGGTTTATTTGAAATAAATGCTTTGATTTTGTTTCTTATTTTATTTTTATGTCACGGACACGAAGACTGCCACGGATGCGGGAGTTCTTGAAGACACTCAAATTGCAGTCTGACGGAAACACCGCCGCTGGCAAATTGTTCCAGTCCCTCGATGTACGCGGTATAAAAGACAAGGTGTCAAACGACGGTGTCAAAATCGTAACTCGCCGTATGAAAACCGCCGTACGATGCATGTAAAGTTCACCTACTAACGGATCAGTTTCCTTGGAAAACTAACTACAGACTCCTCACGAACACTCGGTCAGGTTCGTCGGCATTACGAGATCAGCTTATACATCGAGTATAGTCAAAACTATGCAACTAAGATACCTTGTACTTCCTAACGCTGTTAAGTTGGCTTTGATAGTGAACTAAAGGCAGGTTTCCTTTTTTTTCCGGGGTGGAAATCCTCATAGGATGTCCGCCGCCCTGGGGTGAGCGACGGGGTCTGTCAGACTTTTACTGAATAAAACCACCCCGGTTCTCTTCTATCACAAGCGCGCGTGGGGCCGCGGGAGTCTAAATTCTTCCACGGCCCCACACTCTCGTGCTGGCCCGGTCTGTCCGGGCCTCGTCTCCTGCACGGGGTAGTGGGGTGTTAAACCACCCCGTGCATCGCCTCAGAGGCGCGTGCCGACACTCGCGCGCGCCTCCACCTCGGGGTCCATCGAATAGGGGGCGGGGACTTCCCCATGTCCCTCGCCCCTGGACCCATTCATGGGGGGCGGAAGGGGACGTTATCCGCCCTTCCTCGGCGCCCGGTGCGTCTTCTGCGGCCCGGGAAGGGAGTTGAGATCTCCCTCTCTCGTTCCGCAGCTTCCTGCTGCGACGTCACGTCCTCGCAGAAGGACTGGATATGGTCAATCTTAACGTCTCATTTATATAGGTAAACTGTTAGTGTTTCATTCGTGGGACATGTGTTGAATGGGTTGGACGGAGATACGAAGATACGAAGATAGTAGATACCGCCCAGTGCCTCTAACCAATTGTGGATATGCCATACATAGACAGATACCTATTTTATATACTGAACACATATTTATTTACGATTTATGGTTTATCACACAAACACAATAATTACACTATTATGCACTCATTACAAGGTTCAGTTGATAACCAGCGTCAGGCAACTGCTACGTAGTTGTCTGACATTTATGCTGAACTGGACCTATTTGGCGCAACCGTTGGACTCACATTTGTTGATTGTCTTTTTATCTGTTTCTCTCTTTTTTTTTTTGTTCTGTTTTCTTTGTTTAAAACTATTATTACTACCACTACTGTCACTACTTATACTGTATGTATTTATAAGGGTAAGCGCCAAATAAATGGTTTCTTTTCTTTTTTAAAGGCAGGTTTCCTACCTGTAGTTAAACTCAACTGATTTTGTAAAAATAAAAAAAAACTGACATGAGATGTGTAAAGATTGTGAGCAACGGTGGCCCAGTGGTACCGGCCGCAAGTTACAAGTTGTGTGTCGTAAGTTCGAATCCCGTCAGGCGCTTTACTCGTGTAACTTACTACATCACCATTGCTCACAAAACAGTGATGAAAAACATCGTGAGGAAACCTAGAGAGAGGGTATATACTAGAGCCAAAACTTGGAAGATATTGTGACATTTTTTTTTTTTTTTGACCACACTATTGTTGGCTGAGCGATCAACTGCAGCGCTGCGTGTCGCGGGTTCCATTCTCACACGGAATAAATATTTGAATGGCATACAGGTCTGGCCGTATGTGTATGTAAGATTAGATGTTTGTAAACGTACCCAAGATACAGAAGTAATTCATAGGGGAATCAAAAAGGAAAGATCTACCAAATAATTTCGGTTTGCTAGATCTTTCCTTTCCTTTTTTTTTTTTTGGCTCCCCATGGCAGATGGTCCGGTTCTTCTCACTGAGAAGAGGCATGTGTCCCAGGAGTGCCAACATTACAGGCTGATTATGTATGTTTAATTGTGCAAAATTGGTAACTTATCGTTTTTTAGCAAACGACTGAGACCTACTTAAGGCCATCTGATTATTTCAGGTAAAACAAGAGTATCAAAATATAGTTTAAAAAATCATGCAGAATTCCTAGTGTGGGACAACTTTTCCTAAAAATAGAAATTATATAGATTTTTTTTATTATTAAAAATTATAAACTAGTGCTTGACCGCAATCCCGCCTGATGGTAAGCAGTGACGCAGTCGTTGATGGTAAAGCACACTAGTTTATTAAGAGCCTATTCACTCTAGCCTTGAAGACACTCAAATTGTAGTCCGACGGAAACACCGCCGCTGGCAAACTGTTCCAGTCCCTCGATGTACGCGGTATAAAGGAGGAGGCGAAACGCTTCGTCCGTATCGTAATGGTGTTGACAAAGTAAAGGTGGAAACTTGCCGTACGACGGATCGTCCGATGGTGGAACGGAGATGGGGGAATTAAATCATGCAATTCCTTCGCACACTCCCCAAAATGCATCCTATAGAAGACCGAAAGGCTGGCTACTCTACGCCTGTGCTCTAGGCTTTGGAGACCGTCTCGAGTTAAGTCAGGGTCACCAATCAGCCTCTTTGCCCGCCTCTCCACAGAATCCAAAGTGGCCAGGTGACAGCAGCACCAGCCCAAATGTGGCTACAGTACTCCACACACGAACGGACCTATGCTTTGTACAACATTAGAAACTGCCCTGGTGTGAAGTACAGCCGGACCTTTGCGATAACGCCAAGTTTCTTGGCAGCCACCTTGGCCTTGGACTCAATGAACCGCCCAAAGTTTAGGTTCGAGGAAATCTCAACTCCCAAATGCTGAAGGCGGTCGGTACAATCCAAGGATACATTTCGAAAAGTAGGAGCCAAAGTGAACGGGCTCCTTTTTGGCGGTGAAAAGACACGCCTGTGTTTTGGCGGCATTGAATGCTACAAGATAGGCATTGCCCCATTCGGAGACTGCCTGTAGTGCAACATTCGTTCGCTCTACCATAGCCTCTGTTTCGGACCGAAAAGATTACAGAAAATTAAGTATTGTAAGATGGATGCGGCCTGCCATGCAGCTTTTGATTTGTTTTGTGAAGTGTTTATGAAGTGGTTATTCTGCGTTTTCTGTGTCAGTCGTATAATCCTTTTATAAATCTTAGTATAGTTTTTAAAATCTAGTCTATTTTTATTGTTAGGTTTAAACTGATACGTCCAAAGTAATTTTCTTTGTTTTTGAGAGCAGATTTTTATTCCAAGAGAAATCCATTTAATTTTAGTATTAGTTTCATCGTTAAATATTTACTTAATATTTGAGATGTATAATCTGACAGAATGACTTATGTCTAATATTTGTGCTTTGCAGTCTCTTCTGTGTCAAATCCGGGAATCCCGTCCTTCTTTGGAAAGCAACCCCACCGTATCTGGGGGGGCCACATTAGCTCCGTGGCTCGGCATACCACCGCAGCGACCCGCGTCAGCCTGCGTCGCAAGAAAAGGAGCTCCGGGTTAATCTGAAGCGACTGTGCGGCGCAAACGAATTGCTTGCCGTTGACGGCAGGAAGAGCCGAGGAGGCTCCAACACCGAGCATGCGGGGTCGGAATCCGACCCTGCTTCTGGCGCGATGGGCTCTTTTATGAGCCCAGATTCCGTAATAGGGGTTGTTAGGAAGAACCGGTTATTCCTTAAGAAGCGCCCAAAACCAGGGGATGGCCTGGGGTCCTCCTCGGGTGGACAGATAATCCCAGCCCGCAGGAAGATTCCAGAGCCGCAAATCGAGTCTGGAAAGCCGCCAGCTGCCGGCGCACACCCACTCCACCCTCGTTGCGCCCCCTCCTGTGGCACATCTCGGCGGTCGCCAGATTGCAGCATTGTCAGGTCCGCTCGGAGCTAATGTTTCTCCTTTCGGAGGAGCTCCATGGCAGCAATCAAGCGGGCGACCTCCGCCATGCCATCCCTTCCGGCCTCAAAGTGGGCCTTCGCCGCCGCTTCTATGGAGCCCGTGGCAGCGGAAATGGCCTTGTCCTTCGAGGACTGTAGCCACTTTAAGGTCACTCCCTTGATCGCTGCTCCCACGACCTCCTCAAACCCTGCCGTCGGCTGGGGGTTGGAGCCGTCAACGGCGTCCGACTGACCGCCAGCCGCCATCTCTCGCCGCACGGCTGACCTTCCTGGGGGCCTAGATTGTCCCTCCATCTGGGGAGGACCCCAGATCCGACCAGACTGGGATTATCTGGCGGACCACTTTTCCCGCCGGTTGACGTCGCGAACTTCTATGTATCTATCTACACGTGCTAGTTGCACAGTTATCTCTACTTGCGAGATGCAGGAATCGTGTGACAACAGTATGTAACAACCACGGGGTCAGTTACCACCGGCTTGACTCATCGGAGTACTTTGATGAGACCTGGGTATAATGTACATAAGATCTTAACAGAAATAAAACGAATTGGGATTCAGTCTTCTCAAGAATTTTAATAGATATAAGGCGTACACTAAATTAATAAAAGCCCTCTGGTCAGCAATTAAAACTATAACATACACACAAAAATCTAAAGTTAGTGCCACAGAACTCCTTCAAACACACAGTGACCCCAAAACGTCTGTAAATCATGTCTGCGATTTTTTCGCTAGCATAGGAAAAAACCTAGCAGACAAAATACTCACCTCCACACCCGCTTGGAGCCACAATCAAGAATCACTAAGTGATAATAATCCAGCCCCTTTAAATTCCATAGTTATTACGCAAGTAGACGAGTCGGATATCGAATCTATAATACCTGAATTACGCTCCGACTGTGCCACGGGATGGGATGGTAGCTCATCACAAATAACACTGGCCTACGTCAAAATTGCCTTTTACATGAAAGTATACTATATTGATTGTATTTCACTCGCTAAGCATAAATATACAAATTAAAATTCATAGTTAGCTCTTATTGTGCATTTATGCCATATAAATATAATGTAGGGAAGCGCGACAGATTTATCACATTAATGATGATAACTCAAAATATTTAGTGATTATCCTCGGAAATTTTATTATTTCACATTTGTTTTTTTGAGTTTAACGCTGACTGTGTTTTGTTCAACAGTTAAAACGTGAAATTGTACCGTACTTTTGACATTTTTAGTGAAAAGCCTACAGTTTTTTATGCTGCTTAAATATGTTAATAGTGCAGACAATTTTCGCTAAATTTGTGGTAAGGTGACCCTTACTAACCAAAGATGCGCAATAACACAAAGTTTAGAAACTGCTTACTTCCATTATTTTGGAATTAAAATTAAAAACCAAGACAAATCGTGGGTGCTTGCTCCACAAATCTGATTACTTTGTGTCTAAATAAAAAGAAACGTTCATTGCCATTGGTACACAATGATGTAGAGGGAACCTTCCAATCATGCGAATGACTGTTACTTTTGCTTGACTCCATCCATCCAGCACGGTATATCACGAAATAAGAAACGAAGCGTAGTCTACCATAACTTAGCCTCTGTATCGACACGGAATCGATTTACCTGTTCCTCGACCACCCGAAGAATACCAGCAAGATTCTGAAGAAGCTACTAATTCAATGGAAGTTGACTACAATCAGCTTAAGACTTCACAATCGTCACAGTTTGTGGGTGATAATATTGTTTGTGACGAACCTCAGAATTTCTTAATTTTTTTCCTTCTAACTGCGGTGATGTAACGAACATGGTGAACGATTCCACCAAGATATCTCGACAATGGAAAAGAGATACCAGGGCAGATGGTATACGTCAATGTTAGCGGACTTCATAACTATTATAGTTTTTTTTATAAAATGTTTTGTACATTAACGTGTTACTAAAAGCCAAATTTTGTATAATAGGTGTATTTCCAAAATAAGAGCTAATTAAAAAAACATATTCTTGTTTTCCTATTCAGTAACCTCAAAGCAATATAAAAATAAAGTATCCAATTAAAAGGCACACAAAAAGTTATATTTTGTAGACCTGTGTAATTAAACTATGTCGTCACTCTCTAATACCATCCCTTACCCATATATGTAACCTCGCAATAAGCACAGGAGTTTTTCCAGAAATGCTCAAAAAAGGCATCGTACACCCCATCTACAAGAGTGGGGACAGAAACTGTGTCAACAACTATCGCCCTATTGCAGTACTTTCCTGTATCTCAAAAATTCTTGAGAAAATTCTAAACCGGGCACTCAAGGGATTTTTAGAGAAATATAAAAACAAAACAACGACAGTTTTCGCTCCGGTTACTCTACCGAAGATGCCGTAGTTGACTTGACAACAGCAATCAAACGATCAACGAAGCTGCGCCAAAGGGAGATTGATCTGAAGACCCTCCACGACTAAACAACCAACACAACAACATTAGGCGCATCGTACCCGGCACACAACGCAACACAACTGCTCAGACCCGTCCTCCGTACGGCTTCACCAGACATCATGCCGGAACACGACAAATCGCTTGGCGGCAAGGCTTTGTCTGGTGGGTGGTAACTTCTGCCGGCGGCCTACCACCGAGTATAATTACTTTTTGGTAAATAAATATTATTATTATTTTTTATTATTATTATTTGAGCAGTTTTCCGCCAGCCACTACCAGCCACCTTTTTGATGTCATTGATCTCGCTCAAGGGCGTCCTCCACTTGAGGACTCGTTTACCCCAACGGTTGTCGGTCCTGCGGCATATGTGACCAGCCCATTGCCACTTCAGCTTGCTAATCCTCTCAGCTATGTCGGAGACTTTGGTCCTCTGTCGGATCACCTCATTTCTGATGCGGTCCTTTAGGGAGACGCCCAACATAGTATTTATATAGTATTAGTTTTTATTAATAGTAGACTAGGTGTTTTCTTTGTATTTTTTCTGTACCCTATTACACTTATGCCAATATTGTCAAAGCTATTTCAAAAATACATAATATATGAACACTCAACACACATTATATATTCGCAAATATTTAATAAAACATAACACCTTAGCTGAAAAACAAAAAGACTTTAGAAAGGTAAAAGTATAAACATGGCCGTTTATGACCAATGTTGACCATAAAATATCATATAATGTGATATGACTCAGGCTTCTGATTGCGTGGATCACAATATCCTGCTGGATAAATTAAAAGTACATGTACCAATTAAGAGCAAATTTCCTGCGGTTAATCGAATTGTATCTAAAAACCGAAAGCAACTAATAGAAATCTCACAGATAGATACGAAAACTAAATATGAAAGGGTCTATAAATGACTTGATAGAGTTAGATCAATCTCCAATGGTGTACCACAGGGGAGCGTACTTGGAATCCCTCTCATCATCATCATCTAAGCGTATAATCCCGGTTGCATCCGCGGCTTCCGTGTTTGAGCCCAGGGTCCGCTTTCCTACAATTACTCCTCCATTTGGCACAATCTCTGGCATCCCGTGGTGTGAATTTGTTGACACGCATGTCATCTCTTACAACGTCAGGCCAGCACTTCTTTGGTCTACCTCGCTTGTTCCGGCCCGGCGGAGGCGCCATGGCAAGACTTTTGTTACCCACGTACATTCCGTTTTTTGTAAGACGTGACCGTACCAACGTAGGCGACCCTCTTGCAATTTGTCTGCTATGACTTAATTCAGTGTCAGAAAGCATTTTATAGTGTTAAGGATTATATTGAGGACAAAATGGCTTGAGCTTGAGCTGCGTCCGATTTCTATACATTGATTGTTCTTTGTTTTAATTTGTAATTGTTTATGTTTTCATACTCAAAGCCAGTATTACACACTATGTAGCCACGCATATGAACATCGTTCGGCACTCGTACAGCTACACAGGAGCTAAACTTAGTATTCGGGAACACTGTTGGAGCTGCTGAACCTAGGACAAAACTATCTTTGCATTGTGTAGATTCAATTTCTTAGTATTGTATAATTGCGTGGCATACATGTGAGCACAATGTACTTGCTGTAAAGCATATATTTGTTTAGTTAGCCTTTTTTCCATAATGGACGCTCTCAGCGTACAATATATTTCTGCATAGCTTGATACTTTAAAAGAGTGTCCATCTGACAATTCAAAAGTGCCTGTAACTGGTTTATTTGAAATAAATGCTTTGATTTTGTTTCTTATTTTATTTTTATGTCACGGACACGAAGACTGCCACGGATGCGGGAGTTCTTGAAGACACTCAAATTGCAGTCTGACGGAAACACCGCCGCTGGCAAATTGTTCCAGTCCCTCGATGTACGCGGTATAAAAGACAAGGTGTCAAACGACGGTGTCAAAATCGTAACTCGCCGTATGAAAACCGCCGTACGATGCATGTAAAGTTCACCTACTAACGGATCAGTTTCCTTGGAAAACTAACTACAGACTCCTCACGAACACTCGGTCAGGTTCGTCGGCATTACGAGATCAGCTTATACATCGAGTATAGTCAAAACTATGCAACTAAGATACCTTGTACTTCCTAACGCTGTTAAGTTGGCTTTGATAGTGAACTAAAGGCAGGTTTCCTTTTTTTTCCGGGGTGGAAATCCTCATAGGATGTCCGCCGCCCTGGGGTGAGCGACGGGGTCTGTCAGACTTTTACTGAATAAAACCACCCCGGTTCTCTTCTATCACAAGCGCGCGTGGGGCCGCGGGAGTCTAAATTCTTCCACGGCCCCACACTCTCGTGCTGGCCCGGTCTGTCCGGGCCTCGTCTCCTGCACGGGGTAGTGGGGTGTTAAACCACCCCGTGCATCGCCTCAGAGGCGCGTGCCGACACTCGCGCGCGCCTCCACCTCGGGGTCCATCGAATAGGGGGCGGGGACTTCCCCATGTCCCTCGCCCCTGGACCCATTCATGGGGGGCGGAAGGGGACGTTATCCGCCCTTCCTCGGCGCCCGGTGCGTCTTCTGCGGCCCGGGAAGGGAGTTGAGATCTCCCTCTCTCGTTCCGCAGCTTCCTGCTGCGACGTCACGTCCTCGCAGAAGGACTGGATATGGTCAATCTTAACGTCTCATTTATATAGGTAAACTGTTAGTGTTTCATTCGTGGGACATGTGTTGAATGGGTTGGACGGAGATACGAAGATACGAAGATAGTAGATACCGCCCAGTGCCTCTAACCAATTGTGGGTATGCCATACATAGACAGATACCTATTTTATATACTGAACACATATTTATTTACGATTTATGGTTTATCACACAAACACAATAATTACACTATTATGCACTCATTACAAGGTTCAGTTGATAACCAGCGTCAGGCAACTGCTACGTAGTTGTCTGACATTTATGCTGAACTGGACCTATTTGGCGCAACCGTTGGACTCACATTTGTTGATTGTCTTTTTATCTGTTTCTCTCTTTTTTTTTTTGTTCTGTTTTCTTTGTTTAAAACTATTATTACTACCACTACTGTCACTACTTATACTGTATGTATTTATAAGGGTAAGCGCCAAATAAATGGTTTCTTTTCTTTTTTAAAGGCAGGTTTCCTACCTGTAGTTAAACTCAACTGATTTTGTAAAAATAAAAAAAAACTGACATGAGATGTGTAAAGATTGTGAGCAACGGTGGCCCAGTGGTACCGGCCGCAAGTTACAAGTTGTGTGTCGTAAGTTCGAATCCCGTCAGGCGCTTTACTCGTGTAACTTACTACATCACCATTGCTCACAAAACAGTGATGAAAAACATCGTGAGGAAACCTAGAGAGAGGGTATATACTAGAGCCAAAACTTGGAAGATATTGTGACATTTTTTTTTTTTTTTGACCACACTATTGTTGGCTGAGCGATCAACTGCAGCGCTGCGTGTCGCGGGTTCCATTCTCACACGGAATAAATATTTGAATGGCATACAGGTCTGGCCGTATGTGTATGTAAGATTAGATGTTTGTAAACGTACCCAAGATACAGAAGTAATTCATAGGGGAATCAAAAAGGAAAGATCTACCAAATAATTTCGGTTTGCTAGATCTTTCCTTTCCTTTTTTTTTTTTGGCTCCCCATGGCAGATGGTCCGGTTCTTCTCACTGAGAAGAGGCATGTGTCCCAGGAGTGCCAACATTACAGGCTGATTATGTATGTTTAATTGTGCAAAATTGGTAACTTATCGTTTTTTAGCAAACGACTGAGACCTACTTAAGGCCATCTGATTATTTCAGGTAAAACAAGAGTATCAAAATATAGTTTAAAAAATCATGCAGAATTCCTAGTGTGGGACAACTTTTCCTAAAAATAGAAATTATATAGATTTTTTTTATTATTAAAAATTATAAACTAGTGCTTGACCGCAATCCCGCCTGATGGTAAGCAGTGACGCAGTCGTTGATGGTAAAGCACACTAGTTTATTAAGAGCCTATTCACTCTAGCCTTGAAGACACTCAAATTGTAGTCCGACGGAAACACCGCCGCTGGCAAACTGTTCCAGTCCCTCGATGTACGCGGTATAAAGGAGGAGGCGAAACGCTTCGTCCGTATCGTAATGGTGTTGACAAAGTAAAGGTGGAAACTTGCCGTACGACGGATCGTCCGATGGTGGAACGGAGATGGGGGAATTAAATCATGCAATTCCTTCGCACACTCCCCAAAATGCATCCTATAGAAGACCGAAAGGCTGGCTACTCTACGCCTGTGCTCTAGGCTTTGGAGACCGTCTCGAGTTAAGTCAGGGTCACCAATCAGCCTCTTTGCCCGCCTCTCCACAGAATCCAAAGTGGCCAGGTGACAGCAGCACCAGCCCAAATGTGGCTACAGTACTCCACACACGAACGGACCTATGCTTTGTACAACATTAGAAACTGCCCTGGTGTGAAGTACAGCCGGACCTTTGCGATAACGCCAAGTTTCTTGGCAGCCACCACCAGCTTTATATATCATATTAGTATAAATTACCGTAATAAAAAAAACCGTGTCGTGTATAAAGGCCGCATGGAAGTTCTTGCCGGTGGTACTTCTCCATCCGAAACGCTCAATTGGACCAGTGCAACTATATACGTTTATGTGAAAGATAATATTTATTTTGAATTTGACCCAAATCTTGTATCTAGCTAACCATACTACATAGTTAGCTGAATAATTAAATAATAAAACAATTATAGATTCTTGAAAATAAATATATATTGTCTTTAAAAAAAAGTAAATTCACATACTAGAATGACGCACTCTTGCTGGTCCTAGAACAAAACAGGCAAATTAAAATCGTCAATATGACATGTGAAAAATATATTACGAGATTGCCGAACACAAAAATTATAAATAACAAAAAATGTTTTGCCAAGCCATTTTGAACCGTGTGCTATGCAACTAGGGGCTTCTTTGGATGCTATCAACTTACTTTAAGGGCTTTTTAATCCGGTCTATTCTTCATGTTCAACACTTACAGGAATAAAATATCGACTTCGGTAGGTTAATATGGTACTAGGCGCGTAGAATTTAGGACGTTTATATGTAACCGAACATTTGGTATAATTTCTAGAATATTTTGTTTTGAGTTGAAATCCTTCCATTATCGTTTGATATCATCCAAAGAAGCCGTGCCCTTGAGATGTATGTATATACCATTTTCGATACAGGTTGTACACCGTGTTCAAAATATATTTAGTTCTGAAGGACCACACGCTAATCGATCAACCAGTGCCTATGTAAACATTACATCACACTTATAATCCTCAAAGGGTTAAGCAGAAGTGTACCTAACAATAGTAACACCCACATTTCGATGACTATATTTTAGATCCCATATCAAAGGGGGCATGCCTATCCCCATAAGCTAGGAACGAAGCCAGATCGGGAATTTTTTGATGGAAACACTCAATACCACTTCTTCGAATCCAATCACTAGATCAAACACCATGTTCAAACGTCGGTCGTTTCGAACTGTGATTTCTAACCCGTGAGCCTAAGCTTCTTGGTATCTTAAACCTCCCAGTTTAATGAAATACATAAAAAAATTTTTTACTCGTTATTGCGCCATTTTATAGAGCTGGTCCTGGAAGTCGAATTCAGCTCGCAGTTCTCCCGTCAGGTTGATGTTATTGTTTATGAGCACGGGTTCCTTGATCAGCTGGTAGTTGAGCTGTTTCGCATTCGTCACTGGCCAGTCCGACTGATTGTCACAAAGTGGGCGGCTGGAAGACACCACATTTTTTAAAGAAATTATCTTTGGTAACAGAAGGATACCACGAAATCATACATTTTCATCAGGAGTGCCTATGAGTTACACCATCATAACTCTTACCTGCATCGCATAAAGTTAACGAAAAACGTTGTCATCCAGTATTTCATGAGGTCGTCCCTGGTTCTAGGCGGAAAAGACTTTTCGTCTGGATCCATTAAAGAATTGACGCGTAACACAAATGTCTGGTCCTCAACGTGAGCACCTCCTCCTGGGTACGTCAACATCTTACCAAACTTTATAGCATTAAATTCGCTGTCGAAGTCAAACTGATACATGTACACTGGCGACGCTTTAAGTGCAGCTGTCCACTCCGCCAACTTGAACGCAGGGTATGAGAAGTATGAATTTGTACAATATTTAATAAACTTGTCCACTGTTGCACCTCCTTCGAAATATTTATCAATCGTTATCTCTGACAGGCGGAGCGCTTCGCTTTCAGACACTGAATAAGTAATATTTGGTGGTAGAATTACTGCAGGATTCTTATCTATTAGCCCAAGGATGTCCAAGTATTCGATTCTTTGTTTAAAGGACTGGCACTCAATACTTGTAGTGCCCACGATCATCGGAAGTTCCTTCGCTCGACCACGTTTTACAAGGTTTGCTGGATAATCATCAAGGATGCGAGTGACTCCTGGACGTTCTGGTTCAACAACAGGAACGAAGGAAACTATACCAGTCTTAAACTGTACGATCCTGTTGGCCTCCATGATCTTATCAAGAGGTGTGTGTATGAGTTGTTCGTGGATTTTATCAGCGTCAGTAGAGTTTATGCCTAAGTATCCCAGAAACATGGTCGCAACAGATTGAGCGTAGGCAGGCGAGGCCGTATAGAAACCACCGTTACCCACACCGCTCATCAATATCACTCTGCAACAAAAACAAATATATGAGACAAATATGCGTACCAGTCAATAAATCCAAACATATCAGGACGAGTTCTGTCATGCTTACCTTTTCATTAGTCCCACAGAGGCTTTAGATAGTGAGACTAGATGTGCGGCGACTGAGCCACAACTCTGTCCTGCCAGGGTGACATTTTCAGGGTCTCCGCCGAAGTCCCGCGCGTTCTTCTGCACCCATTTGAGCAAAGTGATGGCGTCCCGAAGCCCGTTGTTACCAGGCACCGACGTAGAGTTCAGGGAGAGATATCCGAACACGTTGATCCTATAAAATTTTAATAAATCGCGCTCTAAGTCTTTTCATGTGCATATGTTTTCAGTGTGCCAAGGTCACATCCCAAGTAACATTTAGGAAGCCGACGTTTACTCGACCGCATTAGGGCCCATTTTATTCAACTTAAGTCGCTAAGAGTGTCGTGTAATAGTCATATATGGTCCTGTAAAGTCGCATAGTAGTCATATTTACGTCGGCGATTTGACTACATGTCGTGTAAGAACAACTGTCGCGACGTGTATTCGACTTCGTGTCGAGTAATGGCTCACAATATGACTTTTATCCAATGTAAAGTTGTGTTATTGTCATTTAAAGGTGTGCTTATTTGAACAAATTCTATAACATATCACGTAAATATAATATGGCAGTGTTTTGACAGCAGAGTTAATATTGTATATTTTCTTTGTTATTTGAGATGATAAAACTATTTCATCAGTTGTCAACCATTGCGCAATCAAATTTACTGATTAATATGAGGTAATTTTCTAACAATTTTTTACGCGCTTTTGAAATATTAATGTTTTCACATATTTCTATTATTTTATTATTAATGTGACTGCGTTATATGACAACTACATAACTTCCCGACGTATAACTGCGTGTTCATTCATTCGAGTACGCCATGACAGTTGATTTAGGGATCAATAATAACATAATAAACGCCTAACTAACTTTGTTCAATTAGGATGTATTTGTACTAAGTTAGCTAGGCATTTATATTTTAAGAACCGATTTGCGTGACATACCTATATCTTAGAATACTTTTGTTTTAGGTAAACCCCACAAGGATGTTGAAATTTTTTACCAAAGGAAGCAAAAGTGTTGCACGAAAATAATCAGCAGCCAGTTGAAAAGCAATGCAATGTCCAAAATGTAGAGCTAGAAAATACACCATAATTTTATATGTTCTATTGTAAGATTAATAGCTTCATAAGATGTTTCAATGTGGCAAAATAAATGAAGGTTTGATTTTGTATAATATTTCATATTTGACATCTATGGTTCAAAAAGCCATTTAAGTTTTCCAAAAACTAGCAATATTTGAAATCTTTGCTTTTATTTCTAATTAATAAGTTATTTAATAATAATAATAATAAGCCCCCTAAACAACCACACGTCCTGATTGACCATCTAATCACGTGGGGGGCGGACACACGAATGAGAAATTACTGGCGTGGCTAACGTGGCTCTGGAAACCCACTTTAAAATGGAGACTCGTTCAAAAAGAAAACGTGTAGGACCGCTGCCCGGGGGCGATCGCCGGGGCGCACTTGGAGCTGACGCTAAGTGTCTCAGCATGCGAACCGTCAGCGGTGAGGAGTTGAGCAGGCGGACTCCCACCGACAAAGATGCTACAGCCGAAGTTATTGATGATGGTGATAGACAGACAAACAGGACAGACACCCCTGTAGATTCATATAGTCCAAGTACAACATCCTACTCACCTTAAAACTCATCATCGTCATCAATACCATTTTCACCCACACCACCATCACCCTCCATTATTAATTTTAATACACTTTCACCCACTCCAGCCTTGAATGTTGCGCGGGAGGTATCCACCTTCTTACCCGCGTCCACCAAGGCTGGGAAACCTAGAGTTCGCATGAGATGGAGCAAAGAAGTTAACTTATTTATCATGCGAAGTTATCTTTATATAACTAAATTAGAAACCGATATGATCACCTACAGACAACAACTGCATGAACATTTTTCGCGACAATACCCTGACATTTCAGTTTCAGAACAACGGATTTCAGATCAACGAAGAACTATAGTTAGGAATGCACTCTAGTCACAAGCCGAATTAGATCATTTAAAAGAAGAAGTACGCACACAATTAGAACACGAATCAGAAAACTATGCAAACACTTACATTATCGAACCAACACAAAACACAAACGCTGAACCGCAATCGCTCACTCATTTTCATACTATTAATCAATATCTAACAGACAATCAATCACAAACATCACATTCATTCACCCAAACCGAATCTATAACCTTAACTTTAGAAAATGATATTGAAATAGCCGTCGCAATGAATAAAAACCCGATAACAGATATGTATATACAAGACATACATGACAAACTTAAAACTACTCTAACACTGTACTCTGGAATGGATCCAGCAGCTCGACCAAAACTACCTAAACTCAAATATGGTCGCAACCTTTTCCGTTTAGTTAATATATTTAATGAAGATATACTAAAACTGTTCCTATCTAATGACACACATAATTGACATACACACTCTTATTTATTGCACTGCGGCTGTTATTTCTGAAGAACTCAACTTTAAAATTACTGAACACGCGAAAAATACAAGACAAACAGACATTGGCAAACCACCGTGGCAACAGAGGCTAGAAAAGGATATTGAAAAATTAAGAGCAGAGTGTGGTAGACTAACACATTACATCAACGGTACTAGATCACATAAAGTAGTTAAAAAAGTAGAAGCAATATTTAAAAACAATCTCACACACACTAGACATGAAAATAATAATAGAAAACCTGAAGAGTTTTTAGATACATTAAAACAGAAATTGGCACTTAAAGTTCATAGGCTTAGAAGATATTTAAAGGCACAACAACGCAAAAAAGATAATGCCATATTTTCCACAAATGAAAAATTATTCTATAGGAATCTACAAAAACCACACACAACAACAAAGAGCGATACTGACACACCCTCAAAAGAACACTTGGAAACATTTTGGTCTAACATATGGGAAGAGCAGGTATGTCATAATGATAAAGCACCTTGGATTACAGAAGAAGCAACAAAATGGAGAGCAATAGGCGAAATGGAATTTAAAGAGATAACAGAAGCTGAAATTACATATATAACATCTAGGTTACATAATTGGAAGTCACAACACTCACAAAACACAATAACCTACATCCTAAATCTGCGATCGAACGACTCGTCATCAAAAGACAAAATGGAGGGAGAGGCCTAATCGACATACATCAACTTTGGCAGAAACAAATCACTAGGCTACAAACTTTTTTCTACACAAAATCTCGCACAAGTAACATACACAAAGCCATTACCTTAAATGATTTTAATTACACTCCGCTTAACTTAAACGTACAAAATACACAGGACACTAACATCAGAGACCCACAAACGCAAAAAATTTAAAACTGGAAAAGAAAGCCCTCCACGGTAGACACCCTCATGACCTAGAGCAGTCCCACATAAATAAATTAGCATCAAACAAGTGGCTAAAAATAGGAAACCTTTTTCCAGAAACCGAAGGCTTTATTATAGCTATACAAGATCAAGTCATAAACACTAAAAACTACAGAAAATTTATCATAAAAGACCCTAGTATAACAAATGACAAATGTCGCAGATGCCATGTTCAAGCAGAAACCATACAACATATAACGGGAGCATGCATAACCCTCACACAGACAGATTATACTCACAGGCATAACCAAGTTGCGAACATCATCCATCAAAAATTAGCGCTTAAACACAATCTCATACAAAACACTAACACTCACTACTATAACTACACACCACACTCTATCCTAGAAAATGACACATATAAACTATATTATGACCGCGCTATTCTTACAGATAGGACTATCCATTACAATAGACCAGACATAACCCTACAGGATAAAGTAAGAAAAATTACTTATATAATAGACATTGCAGTTCCCAACACCCATAACCTACAAAAAACAATAACAGAAAAAATTTGCAAATACACTGAACTTAAAGAAGAAATAACAAGAATATGGAGACAAGAAAAAGTTTATGTCGTTCCTATAGTCCTTTCCACAACAGGTGTTATCCCCAACCATCTCCTCTGTAGCCTAAAACTAATAGACCTAGAAGAATCCACATATATCAACATGCAGAAAGCAGCCATCCTAAACACCTGTAGAATAGTTAGAAAGTTCATGCAGTTAGAAGAAAATACAACGCAATAAAATACACAACACTGCTACACTTACTTGGCTTTGGCCCGTAAATGCAGCTAAAACCAGCATAAGAGCTGAGAAAAAAAACTGTCCCAATAATAATAATATTTTTTTAATAATAATAATTAATTTTATTACCTATTTCTTAAATGTATGAATAACACACTAACCAACTGACACTTTATATCAGTACCTAAACTAATATAGGTATGACTTCAGTTTGCGAAATTTCCTTCTCATATATTTGGATATGAAGATTTACAAAACATCTTTCCTTAAGTTTCAAATCATTTAATTGCTTTAATACAATTTGGGGAATATTAAAATCAATAGCCCCCACTTTTTTTAATGGTCTCTGAAGTCGTCATTGTGGGTGTCTTTATTAACGTTAACTTCATTTTTGGACTATGAATAACTATTTTCAAATTTGGAAAGTGAACAAGAGTCCTGAACTTCGGCAAATGAACTGCAAGATGTACCTACTCGTAGAATTTTGGTTAAATTTACATTTAAATGTGATACGGAACCCTTCACATTTTCTTCACTATCAGTTTGAGTTCTATTACTTTGTATTAAAGGGCGTGCTCGAAGCGAATGATACTTGTTTTTAATTCCCCACTTCTTTTAATACTTTTCCACTTTTATCAATCCATTTGTTGTAGCAAACAGTAAATACCTAAATATAATTTCAAAATGATGGAAGTTGTATATAAGGTGATTATAAACCTCTATTATGAGTAATAATTAAATAGCGGTCGTATTAGCATGTTTGTAATACTTTAGGTTGTATAAAGGTTGCTCTCGTAATACTTATTCGACTTATAGGTATATAATGGTTACAAATACTACGTGTAAACAATTATTATCCGTATAGCAGTTGTTTAAAAGGTAATTATATGACAAAATTGACAGTATTACGTCGTTTATACGATGAAAACGTTTACACGACGAAAAGTTGTATACAAAGACATTAAAATTATATTTACAATAGACAGTGTTGAATAAATACATGAGTAAACCCGAATGTTAGGTTTTATTTAACTAATAAAATGGAACCGAATACTTTTAGTAGTTTGGCATATATCAATTATATGACAACAGTCTGGATTTCTTTTTAAAATAACCATAAACTACTACATTCTTCCCCCCTTTCTTAATCTTGAACATAGTCATTCAGGTAGGCTGGAGGTCGCTTAAACCGATTAGAACGACGCGGTTCAACTACTGGTGTTGAGTGGTACGATTCATCAGCAACAGGGGAAGAAGGAGGCGTATTGTACGTATCCGAATCTGTCGTAGTTGTAGATTCTATCTGCTGTTCTGCTTTATCTTCATGGCTTGCGTTGTTATCATTATCAGATGGTATAATATTAGGTGTAGCAAGTCGGTGATCCGGCAGAATTAAATCGCCTCTAGGAGCAAGGTGACGATTGGAAACTGTCAATTCTCTACCATTAGAAAGTCTTATGGAACTGTAATATGGATTAGGTTCCAGAAGGTCAACTTCTTCTACCATTGGATCATATTTGCTAGCTCTAACGAATTTCTTTAAGAGAACCTTTCCTGGTTGCAACCACGACGGCATGGATTGTCCCCAAGACGATCGTCGTGGATGGTTAAACATTCTTTCGTGAGGAGTAGTATTAGTTGACGTACATAGAAGTGACCGAATGCAATGGAGTGCTTGAGTAATAACTATCTCCCACTTAGCTATTGAAAGATTTTTGTCTTTTAGTGCAAGACGTATTGTTTGCCAGAGAGTTCCGTTAAGGCGTTCTACCTGTCCATTACCTTGCGGGTTATAAGGGGAAGATCGGCTTGTAGATATTCCTTTAGAATGTAGAAATTCTTTAATTCCAGCTGACATGAAAGACGCCCCTTGGTCTGTATGAATGGTTGCTGGCATTCCAAAAATTGAGAAAATATCAGTAAGATGTTTAATAACTGTCTCCGTGCTCATATCTGGACATGCGTAGGCAAATGGGAACCTCGAATATTCATCAATTACTGTTAGAATATATTTATTGTTCGTTGTCGATGGCAATGGTCCTTTAAAATCCAAAGATAATCTCTCAAAAGGCGTAGTTGCTTTAATTAATAGACCAGTATTTTTATTAAACCTTGGTTTTATCTCCGCACAAGTTGGACAAGAGTTTACAACTTTTTTGACATCGTCACTGGTAAACGGTAGGTTTTTAGATCTTATCCAGTGTGTAAGTCGTGTTATACCAGGGTGACAGAGAGATTTATGTAATTCTTGAAGGCGATTTTCTGTTGTGGCTCCACATACTTGTCTTGATAGTGTATCAGCTACAACATTAAGATGTCCAGGGCGATATTTGACATCGAATTTATAGTTTGATAATTCCAAACGCCATCGCTGGATCTTGTCGTTTTTTATTTTACTTGCATGACCTTGGAACATGTATGCTACTGACTTTTGATCGGTTATTAGATAAAATGGACGACCTATTAAGTAATGTCTCCATTTCTTAAGACTTCCTATAATTGCGTATGCTTCCTTTTCAATTACAGGATATTTCTTCTCGCTTTCATTAAGAGATTTTGAAAAAAATGCTACCGGTCGACCATTTTGTGTCAAAGAAGCCGCGATAGAATAATCTGAGGCATCTGTTTCTACAGTGAACGGTTCTGTGGGGTCAACTGCTGCTAAAGACGATTTCAAAATGATCTTTTTTATTTCTTCAAAAACCTTCACTTGTTCTGCGTTTAAAGGGTATGTCTCTACCTGTGTTAATGGATGTAATTTGGAAGAAAAATCAGCAACCCATTTTGAGTAGTGAGAGAATAATCCTATTACTCGTCTTAATGATGCTGAATTAGTGGGTACTGGTAAATCACGTAGTGGCCGTAGGCGTTCTGGATCTGGCTTAATGACTCCATTGTTTATATTGTAACCAAGAATCCTTAAATCAGTTATAGAAAATTCACTTTTGTCCTTGTTTATTGTAAGTCTAAATTTATCTGCAATTTCCATGAATTTTTGAAGCTTTTCATCGTGATCTTTCTGATCTTTTCCGCAGACGGTAATATCGTCCAAATATGGATAAATACCTTCAATAGATGACTTCCGAATGATAGAATCTATGGCGCGCTGAAAACAAGCCACTCCGTTGGTCACACCAAACGGAATACGACGAAATTGGTATAAATTTCCAGCGGCTTCGAAAGCAGTAAATGGTTTATTTTCTGGTATAATAGGAATTTGATGGTAAGCAGATTTTAAATCAATTTTGCTAAATACTCTATATTTAGATACCTTTGCTACGATTTCTTCGATGTTTGGTAATGGGTATGCATCAAGGTAAGTAAATCTGTTGACAGTCTGTGAATAATCAATGCACATTCTCTTTTTATGATTTGTGTTTGATGTGATCAGGACCTGGGCACGCCAGGGCGAAGTGCTCTCTTCTATAATATTATCTTGCAGTAATTTCTTGACTTCTTCTTGTATAAATTTGCTGTCCTCGCCTGCAAATCTTCGTGATTTTATTACGATAGGTTTACATTCTGATGACATATTTGGAAATAAATTGACAGGCTCAATGTTAGCTTCTTCTAATGCAAATAATCTAAGCGGAGGATGGTGTCCATTAAATTGTATTTCTAGTGCGGAATACTTTCCGAGAACATCGTGTCCCAGTATGACATGGCAACAAAGATTTTTCATGACTCGAAATAGTATTGCAGGTATAACTTGATTGTTTATCTTCAGTGTTGCTGAACATACTTTAGTTATTTGTGATGTATGTGATGAGGATGCCATCGATACTTCCTGTCTCCAAGGCATGGTTTTTAAATCATACTGCTCTACAACATTTTCATCAATGAAACTTCCAGTACTTCCTGTGTCGATCAAAGCCTGGAGTGATATTCCGTTGATGGCAACTTGAGTTTTGCATTTGTTGATGCCACTGGCTGCCAACAGTAAACAAGAGGTGATGTCTTCATCTTCCTCAAGTGAAGTGATAGCAGCGTTCACACTGCTACTTCTGCAAACCTTCGCAAAATGACCTTGTTTACCACACTTGAGCCAGGTTGCCTGAGATGCTGGACATGACCGACGGGGATGACGTGAATTCCCACAAAAATAGCATTTATCATTCCTTTGTGATTTAGGAGGTTCAAACTTTCGACTTTGATTCGAAATAGTAGCGGTTGATGGAGTATCTGTTGTAGAAGCAATTTGTGAATTGTTGAAACTTTGACTTTGGATCTGAGCAGATTCGAGAGAGCGAGCTTGGTTGTGGGCTTCGTCAAGAGTGAGTTTCATATTTTCTAGGAGTCTCTGTCGAATAGTAGGAGAACCTAAGCCGGAGATGAAAGAATCACGTATGTATTCATTTTCGTATTGACTTGCAGTTACCGCCGAAAAACTACATTCTTTGGATAAAAGTTTCAGAGACTGTATGTATTGATCAATTGTCTCGCTTGGCTGTTGTTTACGAGAAGCCAAATTGTGGCGAGCGAATATTTCACTTTTTGGCTTGATAAATAAAGTGTCTAATAAAGAAATCGCTGAAGATAAGGTTTCTTCACGGGTTATGTGTTCGTAAATATTTGGCGATATTAGATTTGTAAGCAGCTTAAGTTGTATTTCGTCTTCCGTTGCATTGACTGCATCCAAAAAATTAATAAATGTTTTCTTCCAGTGTAACCAGAGCGCAGAATTTTTGTTGTCAAGCGGGTCCGCTTCCAATCTCTCCGGCTTCAAAAATTTCTCCATTGCGTTTATTGAATGTGTATAAATATTAGTTAAATAAATTGTTGAATAAATACATGAGTAAACCCGAATGTTAGGTTTTATTTAACTAATAAAATGGAACCGAATACTTTTAGTAGTTTGGCATATATCAATTATATGACAACAGTCTGGATTTCTTTTTAAAA
This sequence comes from Sesamia inferens, assembly GCA_037179545.1. Taxonomy (NCBI): domain Eukaryota; kingdom Metazoa; phylum Arthropoda; class Insecta; order Lepidoptera; family Noctuidae; genus Sesamia; species Sesamia inferens. The sequence goes on along the minus strand of CM073936.1, from coordinate 4,422,884 downwards.
TAACCATAAACTACTACAGACAGGACATCACGAACAAAATTGTAAGCCAATACTTTTGTCGACTTGGTTAAAAGTCGCTCAGTCTAGTGTCCGCGTCAAGACGTAACATGTGTCTACCAAGAATAAACATTTTCTAAGGAAATATGTTGCGCTTTGCGTTACTGTACATCTCGTTATGGTAAAATGACTGGACCTAACTTCGGAATGTTTTTGTATGAATTATTTATATTTAGTCTGTAATTAAAATTTTAAAAAATTCTTAAATAGATCTAGGAACTTTTTTATTATTGTTATAAGCGCCCTCTATTGTTGAATAGTTTTACTATTTTCATGTAGAGATGTAGTAATGTTGTTTATCGATTTAGTTATCGATAATACCTATTAAGATGAAAACATATAGCTATATTTTATTGACATTTAAAATATAGCTAAATAAACTTAAAATATTACTATATTTCAAGTTTATTTATTAGTAACACTATTTGAACATAATCTTGTCATATTAATGAACAAAATTGAATAGGTTTTATGTTATTTTAGGTTTTCGAATAAAAATTATGTTGTACGGGAAAAGTGTATACGATTTGTCCAGATAGACCGTAGAGTAGAAAATTGGCTTCCGTCTACTTCGTCGAAATTATGCTCAAAGCATTTTAAAAGTGAAGATATCTACTTTTTAAAGAAAGAAGATTTGTCGATCAAATTTAAAAAAAAAAGGATCGGTACCTTGTACTAATAATGAATTAGTAAGTTATTAATTTCAGAACTTTTCCACTTAATCGTAAAAATTGGGATAATATTTATGGTTAAGTGGATAAGTACATAAATTAGATAACTTATTTATAATGAAATATATTTATAAAATATGTAGGTACGTATATGTAGTACAATGATTACAAGCTACTTTGTGATTTTTAAGATTCCATACCTAAAAGGTAAAACGAACCCTATTCATGAGACTTCACTGTTCGTCTGTCCCTCTGTCACCAGGCTGTATCTCATGAACCGTAATAGCTAGACGGTTGAAATTTCTAGAAATTATGTTAGTATTTCTGTTGCCGCTATGACAAATGCTAAAAATAAAAAAAATAAAATATTATTTATTTTAAATAAAATATTTTCCCATACAACAAACATGATGTTTTGCTCCATATTAATAACAGAAACAGATAGACGCTTAAAAGGTTCACAGAATATTTGGTTATATATTCAAATTAAAAATAAAATAAATATTGAAGGCTCCCATTTTTAAAGATAATGAATGGTACGGAACTAGTTCGTCAGATCTTGCTCCAGCAGACTACCATTTTCGTCGTAATTTGGATAATTAATTCACACATTAGACAGTTCTGCTTTCACACAGTTTGTGCAGTCTAGATCCTCAGAATTCTATCGCAAAGGTGTTGTGTGAGGTTCTATCAAAAATGTATACATTGCTGCCTTCTAATAGGAAAGTGGTTTATAGACTTTCCTATTAGAAGGCAGCAATGTATACATAATAATGATAACTGTATTGATTAAATGTGTTAATTAAAAATAAAAAAATAAAAAATTATTTAGATTTTCAGTATTAATCGGTAAATTTAAACTTTAACGCCCGTTATATTAGAAGATTTATATAAATAGAAACTTGTAAACATTGAAATAACTATAATTTTTCTGCTACGTAATTTTTTGTTTCAAGCTAAATACATAAATTAGATAATAATAATCATAATGCGAATAAACATCGTCGTAGTAACTTCTTTGAATATTATCGATAATTTTATATCGAAATGATACCAGCCCTACCACAGTTTTTTGCATTGCCATTTAAAAATATTTGCAAACAAACGTGTAGAAAATAATCATTTTGGTAAAAACGAAATGCAAACAAAAATTTCAAAACAAAATGCGCTTTATGGCCTAAAAAGTCTATTATAGGTAGTCAAAAATCGCAATAAACTGAGTATTAAAATAATTCGTAAGCATAACACATCTAAAATGCCAATAGACGGTGTCACGGAAAATGAATAGTACCTAATAAAATTCTAAAACAGTTTTTGATCTCTGTATAAGACAAGTTTCACTTAATTTGTTTACTTTTCCATATTTATTTACCCGATTTGGACTACACTAGGGTATTAAATCGGATCTGGCAACATAGACCACACTGGCCACCTACCGCGCAATAGCTGAATATATTTTATGTAAACTTATTTCAGTTTTACTATTTGATGTATCCAATTGTCGATCTAATTTTGCTATATTGTACTAGATGGCGGAACTGGGCCATGGGATCACAGTTTTTCTATGCGATTTTGACACATTGCCCTCTCTATTTATCTTAAATCTCTTTGGTTTTATAGAAGTCGTCGTAGACACTACTATATGACGGTTGTATAAAATGGTCGCAATAACGTCTATACGAAATTATTATACAACGAAAAGCGTATATGACTATCGGACACATAATGCACCAGTACACGACTAAGAGTCAACAAAAATACTGTAAAACAACTTTAATAAGACTCAAGGTCATATAAATGTTTGATTATATGACAAAAATGTTAGTTGGGATATCATAAGCACATGAAAAGTATGGAAGTAAATCATGCATATAAAATGGTAATTAAAATTCGATTTCAATGTTTTTCTTACTTTTGGGTATTTACCGACATGTATTCATTTAATTATGTATTCAGAACATCTGTACTCGATATACCTACACCTGAACATTATGTATATAGAGGCACCAGCTGTTACTTACCTGTAATTAAAAGTGATGACAATAACACCTTTGCTGACTAAATATTCTGGCCCATGAAAATCTGAGTTACCCGAACCGATTTGAAAACCTCCGCCATGTATGAAAACAAGGATGGGGAGACCAGTTTTTTGGCATATGGTCTTTGACCGTCGGTCGTAGACATCGAGAGGAACGTGGACGTTGGCGAAGATACATGATTCGCTCATGCCCACTGGCCTGGCCATACGCCCGTATATCTCGTCATACTGGGGACAGATAGGACCCTCCTCTGTGGCTAGTAGGACACCGGCCCAGGGTTCTAATGGTTGCAACTCCTGGAATTAATTAAAATATATTTGATTAAAAAAACACGATTGTACTATTATTTTCTTTTTTATCTTGTTTATAACGTTGCCCTACACTAAGAACTTTTCTTGTATCGAGGGTGCGTTTACAAACATATAAAATGACATACACAAACAGCCAAACCCGGAAAAACTACTTGTAGGTCATACAAATATACCTCTCCTGCTCCGGGCGGAGCAGAAGGGCGTGTCAGACTTTTACTGAATAAAACCCACCCGTGTTCTTTCATTTGCCACAATGCCAGAGCCATGGATTCTCAATCCACCAACCCGCAGCCCTGACCGACTTATCGGTCTACGTGGATCCCGTCACAATGTGCTGACATCTCTGAGGCGCGCGTGAAACACAATGCGACGTCGACCCAGGCCTGGTCCTTACCGGGCGGCGAGCTGCCCACTGCTTTCCACCCGCGGACGGACCCGCGCCGACGGTGGCCGGGGAACCACGAGGATACGGCGGTGCTCCACCCATGCCGGGCAGACCTCCACCGTATGCTCCACCATATCCTCAGGGCGATCCTTACAGTTGTGACCTTTTATGCTTTTCTTATTGAATTGGAAATAAAAATAAATAAATAAATATTTACGGACAAATCACATAGATTGAGCTAGCCCCAAAGTAAGTTCGAGACGTGTGTTATGGGATACTAACTCAACGATACTATATTTTATAATAGATACATATATAGATAAACATCCAAGACCCAGGCCAATCTGGAAAAGATTGTTTTCCATCATGACCTGGCCGGGGATCGAACCCGGGGCCTCCACGTCGCAGGCAATGGTGTTGACCGCTGCGCCACTAATCTTCTATTTAATTCAGTATGTGAAAAGGGGAATAGGCGCCGGTATACCTTAAACCGTAGCTCTCCCAGTGGCTGCTTCGCGTACGGCATTCCCCTGAAGCTGGCGTACTTAACATTTTCCTCCGCGGTTCGGACACTCCCACAAACCAATCCAGAGTCGATGCGTGTGACAACGTCACAGTCCAAAGTTCTTTTCTTATTCACCGAGAACGTCGGCCTTTCTGGAAGATGTACATTAGCAATGTAAAGACCCGAAAGTTATTGGAACGCGAAATTTAATGACAACTCTCTGATTTTAGTTGGAAACTATATCTACGTACCACGAGATGTTAATGAGACAAAAGATATTGAAAAAAACTATGATTAAATTTAAATCCAAGTTGGCTGCCACCACAAAATGGCAAATTGCATTTTTTTTTTCACATTTAGGTTGTTATACCTACCGCCTGCCGCCTACCGGCTATTTGTGCATAGTTTTTGATTATTTTTTTTAGGTTTGATTATTATTTTGTGTAAAAGGTTTTCAAATATCAATTTAATTAAGACATCATAAATTAAATTTTGTGACGTTTATTCCACGTAAAATACTTTACGCGCACGTTGAATGAACCTGTCGAAATAATTCTGGGTTGCGCTGCCCTATCCGTCGTATGCTTTAATGCTATAATACTTAATCATTTTGTAAAAAATGTTATCTTTGTATGTTGATAATGTTATGAAAATTATTATTGATAACCATAAGAATTTCATTAGGAATGTAAGCTAGGCTACACTTAATTATTATTTGTTTGTTATTAATCTTAATTATTTTTATTATTTTCTAATTGCCAATCAATCGAACTTGGATTTTCTATTTTGCATGATGTTATTAATATTTTGATGATTGTTAATTGATTTCTCTATTTATTATTAATGTAATGTAATTAATTACTTATTACCTATCTAGTGGTACTCATTATCATATTTTCTTATGTCAATATAAACAGACGACAAAGTGTTAAAAGCACAACAAGACGAATAAAACGTTATCAAAATTAATGAACTATGTTTTAGAATTAATAACAAGACTTACCGCAACAGAAGCATGTTGTCAAAAAACAAATTAAGAAGTAAAAGTGTCTCTTCATGTTAAGTGCGCCGTGAACATGAAACAATTGAGTGTTTCGTACCTAATATATAGTACAGCCTGTCATGGTCATCTATGTACCTAAGAGCCGTTTCACATTGTGCAGAAGCAAAGAACGAAATCTAATACATTTTTGAATGTTAGCAAAACTACTTGTTATAATTACAGTAGAATCCCGGCCATCCGGATCAAATTTAACAGGCAACTTAATTACGTAACATTTTATTACTGTCGGTTGGAATCATTTTGAAGCGTATTGCTAATCCATTGCTCCATTTCTTCGATAAATCTGTCTGCTCAAGAACGCCACCTACGCAATGAATGTTGTCAAACTGTCAAAATGAAACCCATTGCTATTGATAGCATGTTACTCAATTACCCGGCTTGGTATATCGGATGATCGAAAATTCATGTAAGTAATCGATTTCAAAGCTTATCAAAGAATATTTTTCGAGTATAAACTTGTCGTAACAGGTCCCATAGCGCTGTCTAAATATATTTCACAATGGCAAATAGAGTTGTCCTGATATTCGGTTGGTCGGATAATCGATATTCAGATAATTTGGATTCTACTGTTTTTTTTTTAATCATTATAAACTAGTGCTATTGGTTAGCAGTGATGCAATCGTTGAAGGTAAAGCGCGCAAGTTTATTAAGCCTTTCACTTAAAAATACTGTACAAGTTTTATCTCTCTACAAATTTGTGCTTATACATAACACCTAAGGATCAAATAATACCTAGTCGAGAGACAACATCGAACTCCTGGCCACCGTAGGCGCGGGTTGTGGGCGGCGAGCGATGAGCAGCTCGTCGTCCGGTAAGGACCAGGCCCTAGTCGACGGCGCGATGTGTTTCAAGCGCACCTTAAAAACATGTCAGCATATTGTGACAGGGTTCACGAGGGTCCAAGACAAAAGCCCCATTGTGACAGACTAGAATCCGTGCCTGGAACAGCCTGTCTTATAGATTACCAGGCTCCCACCACAGTGTTCAGATTTTGTATTATATACTTACATTGCAAAAAATTTTAGACATTCAACAAGCATTTTTTACTTCTATAGAAGAAATTTATGGAAAACAGGTTACTTTTATCAATTCATTTTACTTTCAGAAAAATGAGAATTTTCAATTCTATTAAGTACCTACTTACTACATATGTATGTGTGCATTTGTTTTCTTTTTATTTGATAGAAATTACAGATTTAAATTTAAAAACTTTTTTTAACCAATTTTATGACTACTGCTTTCAATCCACTGTCTTCACCGTACTGAATTTTTTCGAAGAAGCAGTCTTGAAGGTAACGCTCCCTCCTGCCGGAAGTTCTACGCAGGGGTCGTGCGGTCCATGACCCTTTACGAGGCACCGGTGTGGGCGCGATCCTTGAGGCGAAACCTAGCCCGACGCCCGATCTCATTCCAGAGAATCATGATTCAACTAGAACAGGGATACTGTACGATTTCACGGTGAGGCCACAAGCCTTCTTAACGGATTGCTGACTTGGGTTCTGGAGTGGCGAGTGGAAGCAAAACGCCAGAGAACTCCGTTCCCATGAGAACGTACAGCGGACTAAAGAAACACATATTTACACCTAATAAAATATATATAACGAAGGCTTATGGTGGTATGCCATAACATCGACATGGCATGTTGTCTGGTGAAGCCGTACGGAGGACGGTTTCTAAGTAGTTGTGTTGCGATGTGTGCCGGGTCCGATAGGCCAAATGTTGCTGTGGCGGGAATTCGGTCGTGGAGGCTCTCCAGATCATTCTCCCTCTGGCGCAGCATCGTTGATCGTGTTGTTGTATTTAATATTGCATCACTTTGCTCAACTGCCATCTTCCGTTCTATTCACTCAGATTTATTGTGTGAATGGGATCTTAATAAACTAACACGCTTTAGCATCAACGATTTCATCATTGCTTACCATCAGGCGGGATTGCGGTCAAGCACTTAAAAAATGCCTAGACTACACTATGTTCCACGGTGTGAGTGTACCCCAAGAAGTCCTATTACGACACATACGCACGCCTCCTTCAAACGGCCCCTATACAGTATGTTAAGAAAACCCTGTCCGACCCATATGGATAATAAAGGTTAGGTAAACACATGACCAAATATAATATAAAATTTTACGTAATCATCATAGTACCAATATAAATGAATTTTGAAATATTTTTTTTTTCCGCGAATTAATTTCAACTTCCCCGAAATTTGGTAATTTTTAAAAAGTGACAACACCGGTATTATTATGGGCGAATAGCGATGCGACCACGTGCCGCGTGCTCTGCCGCCCGGCGGAATGGGGCATAGGTGTGCATAGCGCACATTTATTAAGTTACCTCTTTTTGCGAAATAATATTTATTTTTTTAGGGGGATTTTTTTTTAAGTTTAGCCCGGTTTTGTATGCATTAGTAGAATCAGTTATCGATACCTAACAACACCTTCACGGGTCGGACAGGGTTTTCTTAACATACTGTATAATACTTTTTTATCATTCGAAATTTGGCCATTTTATAATAGCAGAGTCGTAGATATTTATAGTCTGTCATCACCTTTTTAGTAAACATTTATTTTTCGCGATATTTTTTGCTGTATGTTGATACAGGTGTTTATACAAATCCATATGACATGGTCAATATTTTTAATATTTATTTAATTGACGAAATTCAACCTATCTATGTTGTGAGTAATCAACTACGTGTGTACGGTAGGCGTGCGTAGATGCTAATTGGCAACGCAGATATGGTTAGAAACGGTCTCCAAAGTCTGGAGCACAGTCATTTAGTAGCCAGCCTGTCGATATTCTATAGGATGCATTTTGGAGAGTGTGCAATGGTATTACATGAATTAATTCCTCCATCTCCTTTCCATCATCGGACGACCCGTCGTATGGCGAGTATCCAGCCTTACGTTGTTAATACCACTTCGATCCGAACAAAGCGATTCGCATCATATTGCACGTTACGGAATTGCATCGCTGACAGGGGTTTTCGGCACTGGTACAGCTACACAGTCCAGCTAAACTTTGTATTCGGGAACACTATTGGAGCTGCTGAACCTAGGACAAAACTATCTTTGCATTGTGTAGATTCAATTTCTTAGTATTGTATAAATGCATGGCATACGTGTGAGCACAATGTACTTGCTGTAAAGCATCTATTTGTTGGGTTAGTCTTATTTCCATAATGGACGCTCTCAGCGTACAATATATTTCTGCATCGTTCTCACACGGTTGAGCTCAACATCAATGATGTAATCAAATATTAGTATGAATAGCTTGATAATTTAAAAGAGTGTCCATCTGACATTTTAAAAGTGCCTGTAACTGGTTTATTTGAAATAAATGCTTTGATTTTGATTTATTTTTTTTTATTTTTATGTCACGGACACGAAGACTGCCGCGGACGCAGGAATTCTTGAAAACACTCAAATTGCACTCTGACGAAAACACCGCCGCTGGCAAATTGTTCCAGTCCATCGATTTACGCGGTATAAAAGACGAAGTGTCAAACGACGGTGTCAAAAACGTAACTCGCCGTATGAAATCCGCCGTACGATGCATGTTAAGTTCACCCACTAACGGATCAGTTTCCTTGGAAAACTAACTACAAACTCCTCACGAGCACTCGGTCAGGTTCGTCGGCAATACGAGATCAGCTTATACATCGAGTATAGTCAAAACTATGCAACTAAGATACCTTGTGATTCCTATCGCTGTTAAGTTAGTTTTGATAGTGAACTAAAGGCAGGTTTCCTTTTTTTTTCGAGGTGGAAATCCTCATAGGATGTCCGCCGCCCTGAGGTGAGCGACGGGGTCTGTCAGACTTTTACTAACTAAAACCACCCCAGTGTCTCTTCTATCACCAGCGCGCGTGGGGCCGCGGGAGTCTAAATTCTTCCACGTCCCTACACTCTCGTGCTGGCTCGGTCTGTCCGGGCCTCGTCTCCTGCACGGGGTAGTGGGGTGTTAAACTACCCCGTGCATCGCCTCAGAGACGCGTGCCGACACTCACGCGCGCCTCCGCCTCGGGGTCCATCGAATAGGGGGCGGGGACTTCCCCCTGGACCCATTCATGGGGGGCGGAAGAGGGCGTTATCCGCCCTTGCTCGGCGCCCGGTTCGTCTTCTGCGGCCCGGGAAGGGAGTTGAGATCTCCCTCTCTCGTTCCGCAGCTTCCTTCTGCGACATCACGTCCTCGCAGAAGGACACCACCGCGTAAAGGCAGGTTTCCTACCTGTAGTTAAACTCAACTGATTTTGCAAAAATAAAAAAACTGACATGAGATGTGTAAAAATTGTGAGAGCAACGGTGGCCCAGTGGTATCGGCCCTGACTTACAAGTTGTGTGTTCGAATCCCCTCAGGCGCCTTATTTTGTGTAACTTACTACATCACCACTGCTCACAACACAGTGATGAAAAACAACAACAAAAAACGAGGGTATATACTAGAGCCAAAACTTCGAACATGCACAACCACAACCACAACTGCAGCGCTTCGTGTCGCGGGTTCGATTCTCACACGGAACAAATATTTATATGGTATACAGGTAGTTGTTCCGGGTCTGGCTGTATGTGTATGTGAAATTAAATGTTTGTAAACGTACTCAAGATACATGAGTAATTCATAGGGGAATCAAAAAAGAAATATCTACCAAATAATTGCGGTTTGGTAGATCTTTCTTTTTTTTTTTTGGCTCCCCATGGCAGATGGTCCGGTCCCTCTCACCGAGAGGAGGAGTTGTCCCAGGAGTGGCAACATTACAGGCTGATTATGTGTGTTTAATTGTGCAAAATTTGTAACTTAGCGTTTTTTAGCAAACGACTGAGACCTGAAATAATCAGATGACCTTAAGTATAAGGTCATCTGATTATTTCAGGTAAAACAAGAGTATAAAAATGTAGTTTAAAAAACTAAAAAAAACATGCTTTTAAAGAATTTCTAGTGAAATTCCTAGTGTTTAACTTTTCCTAAAAATACAAATTATACAGATTTTTTTTTTATTATTAAAAATTATAAACTAGTGCTTGACCGCAATCCAGGCGGGATTGCGGGATTGCGGATGGTAAGCAGTGACGCAGTCGTTGATGGTAAAGCACACTAGTTTATTAAGAACCTTTTCACTCTAGCCTTGAAGATACTCAAATTGTAGTCCATACATTTCGAAAAGTAGGAGCCAAGGTGAACGGGCTCCTTTTGGCGGTGAAAAGACACGCCTGTGTTTTGGCGGCATTGAATGCTACAAGATTGGCATTGCCCCATTTGGAGACTGCCTGTAGTGCAATATTCGTTCGCTCTACCATAGCCTTTCTTTCGGACCGGAAAGATTACAAAAAAGTAAGTATTGTAAAACGGATGCGGCCTGCCATGCAGCTTTTGATTTGTTTTGTGAAGTGTTTATGAAGTGATTAATCTGAGTTTTCTGTGTCAGTCGTATAATCTTTTTATAAATCTTAGTATAGTTGTGGAGGCATGAGGAACAGGGCATAAAGCTCACTCATCCTCCATAGAAAAGGGAGGATCCTCCGACCAGACGGGTGTTATGTCTGGCGGGCACTTGCCCAATGGTTGAAATTGGCAAGTTGTATGTATGCGAATTGCACGGTAAACTCTGATTGCGAGATGTAGAATTCGTGTGACGTCAGTATGACGCGTCGTTCATTTTGTGGCGTTTGTAGGTACCGCTACATCACTCCCCTCCGGAGACCGGAGGTCGATAGTGGGCTGAGTCTTGTATCTTGTGATTCTTGCTAGGCCAGCTGAGGTTCCAGTGAGTCGGAACCGGTTGCCGCGTAGTTCACGGTGAGTCGGAACTGTCTTTGAAGATTCCCCAGTGAGATGGGGTGGTGGCGCTGCGTTGTACTCCAGTGCGTCGGATGTCGTACAGCGCCGGGTTGAGGCTGCGTCGAGGTTGCTGATGAGGTTGAGGGTGATGACCAGGTATACGCGGTCGCTGCATGCTTGTGGTCAGGATACCCGTTGAAGAAGTGGGTGCTGGCTGGGTGGGTGATTCGCCGATGAAGCTTGCGGGAGTGATGATGATGACGTCACGCTCAAGTTGTTGCACGAAGGCTGCGCTGACGATCATGCTCGGGGTCACCAGTGTGGAGGCATGAGGAACAGGGCTTAAAGCTCACTCATCCTCCATAGAAAAGGGAGGATCCTCCGACCAGACGGGTGTTATGTCTGGCGGGCACTTGCCCAATGGTTGAAATTGGCAAGTTGTATGTATGCGAATTGCACGGTAAACTCTGATTGCGAGATGTAGAATTCGTGTGACGTCAGTATGACGCGTCGTTCATTTTGTGGCGTTTGTAGGTACCGCTACATAGTTTTTAAAATCTAGTCTATTTTTATTGTTAGGTTTAAATCGATACGTCCAAAGTAATTTTCTTTGTTTTTGACTGCAGATTTTTATTCCAAGAGATATCCATTTAATTTTAGTATTAGTTTTCATCGTTAAATATTTTGTTGGGAAACATAATTTATACAACATTAAAAAAACATCGCCAAAAAGTCAAACGTGTCATTCACATCACTAATACTAGAAACTTTTGTAAAAGATAAATTGCTCAAATAGTTTTTAAACATCTTTAAATTTTCTATGCATATATCCTGTGTTTGCGTTTTCCAGTATTTAAGTTTACATGATTTAACTATTTGACACTTAATATTTGAGATGTATAATCTGACATAGGGGAGTCGTGGTGGCCTAGAGGTTAAAACACCAGCCTCTCAAGTATGAGTACGCGGGTTCGAATCCAGGTCAGGCAAGTACCAATGTAACTTTTCTAAAGTTATATCTACTTTCTAAGTATATCTTGGACACCAATGACTGAAGGTGAAGGAAAACATTTTGAGGAAACCTGGACTTCAAGTCTGAAATCGCCAACCCGCATTGAGCAAACGTGGTGATTACGCTCAATCCTTCTCTGTATGAGAGGAGACCTGTGCCCAGTAGTGGGACGATAAAAAGGGTGATGATCATGATGATAATTTGACAGAATTACTTAAGTCTATTATTTGTGCTTACAGTCTCTTCTGTGTCAAAGTTATCTATGCAGGAATTGCTGCTAATCTAGTAGGCTTGCGAAGGGCTAAGTTAAGATTGAATTGGGCAAGAAAATTTCCAAATTCTAGAGTAACTTTATTTCTTTTTAAGATATCAATGTTAAAGTCACCAGATAAGATTACATTTTTATTGAAGAATGAACAATATTTTCTTAATATATCGTCTAATTTTTCATAAAATATATTGTAATTATGCTTAGGTACACGATATATACAGATGATAATAATTTTATGAAGTACTAGCTGACCCGGCGAACTTTGTTCCGCCTTAAAGGCAATAAATATCACATGATCACATTTTTTACTTTTTAAATTAGGAACACTGTAAATTAAAAAAAAAAGGTATTCCATGATTTTTTTATTTGTCATTTATTTAGTGTAGCATCTTGTGAAAGAAATGAATTTCTACTTGTGCTTCGTAAATTATCTAGCTATTGATCTCTGAGATGTCGTGGTGGCCTAGTGGTTAAAACACCAGCCTCTCTTGTATGATTGCGCGGGTTCGATTCCAGGTCAGGCAAGTATCGATGTAACTTTTCTAAAGTGATATGTACTCTCTAAGTATAATATCTAGAACACCAATGACTGAACGTGAAGGAAAAAATCTTGAGGAAACCTGGACTTTATAAGTCTGAAATCGCCACCCCGCATTGAGCAAGCGTGGTGATTACACTCAATCCTTCTCTGCATGAGAGGAGACCTGTCTCCAGCAGTGCGCCGTCAGTTTGTTCGCCGATTTCGCATTGTCAACGGAACAGTTTTACGGACCGCCGCCTCCCTTTGCTGTTGTGAGTGAGAAGCACGAAGTCGAGTCATAGTAAGGCGGCGCTCTGCACGTGCAATTTTTTGCTCTTCTTCAGTGCTTTCATTCAGAATGTTTCGATTTACTCTTGCATTACCGCTTTGTCGAGAAAGATTTGATGGTCTTGGTCACGGCATGATATTTTTATTGATGATAAATGGCACAGCAATACAATATTAGAAATGAAGTTGAAGTTGGCTTTGTGGTTTTTTATTAGAAACTTTAATAAACCAGCAGAGAGTATTTATATTCATTGCTTTAAACGATTGCTTCAACCGGTTAGATTTTTTTTAAAATATGCTCAGCTGTCATTTGCTATTTGTTATACCATTTTTGGTATATGAATTGCTGACTTCCATTTTGAATGAATTGGACCATGTCTTATTTCACGTCACACGGGAACGACGGGGACGGGTTCTTAACTACCTCCCACCAATATTCAGCTAAATCGGTTCAGCCGTTCTTGAGTTATATATAAATAGTGAATAAGCAACTGAATCGATTCCAATAATTTTTACACCATGTTATATTTTGTCCCAGATACATTTAGAAATTGTTACAGTGTAGCTACCGAGTGCGTCACGCAGCTTACGATACATCATCATAGTACTGTGCGCGCGCAACAGCTGACGCTAGAGGTCAATGCACCGCGCTTGCTCGCCCGCGGATCTTTGACCATATTTATGTTGGGACAACGAAGTAGAATACATGTAGCAAGCTTATTATATATAACTTTGTGGTTTTTCATTATATCTTTTTGAAATTTTGTACATAATATTTATTAACTTAAAAATACTGGACACGTGTTTCCTACTTTGTGGAGGTGCAAGGTACCAGGGTAGCACAAAACTGTAGGAGAAGTCGAAATAATAAACCTCATTCATTCATCATTATCACAAATCATCATAATACATGAAAGAAGTTTTATTGTGCATAGTTTGTGGACGTGCACGGTACCAGGGTAGCACAAAAGTGTAGAAGTCGAAACAATGAAGCTAATTCATTCTCATGGGATCGACGGGAACGGGATAAAAGGTATCGTATGTCCTTTTCCTAGTTTTTAGCTACCCCCCTACCAATTTTCAGCCAAATCGATGGAGCCATTCTTGAGTTATAAGTGGAGTAACTAACACGACTTTCTTTTATATATATAGATAGTGAATAAGCAACTGAATCGATTCCAATAATTTTGACACCATGTTATATTTTGTCCCAAATACATTTAGAAATTGTTACAGTGTAGTTACCGAGTGCGTCACGCAGCTTACGATACATCATAATAGTATTGTGCGCGCGCAACAGCTGACGCTAGAGGTCAACGCACCGCGCTCGATCGAGGGCTGGTCTTTGACCATATTTATGTTGGGACAACCAATTAGAATACTCGTAGCAAGCTTATTATAACTTTGTGGTTTTTCATTATATCTTTTTGAAATTTTGTACATAATATTATTAACTTTAAAATACTGGACACGTGTTTCCTACTTTGTGGAGGTGCAGGGTACCAGGGTAGCACAAAAGTTTAGGAGAAGTCGAAACAATAAACCTCATTCATTCATCATTATCAAATAATCGTAATACATGAAAGAAGGTTTATTGTGCATATTTTTTGACGTGCAAGGTACCAGGGTAGCATAAAAGTGTGGGAGAAGTCGAAACAAAGAAGCTCATTTATTCCCACAGGAACGACGGGGAGCGGCATAGAAAGTATCCTATGTCCTTCTCCAAGTTCTTAGCTACCTCCTTACCAATTTTCAGACAAATTCGTTCGGCCGTTCTTGAGTTATAAATGATGTAACTAACACGACTTTCTTTTATATATATAGATAAGTTCTGTGGCACAGGATTCAAAGACACCCGACACTGGTTGTTTTGCTACGTCAGGTATGTCTCGAAATGGGGTGCATGTTGAAGAGCCTCCTCATGGCGCACCCTGGGCAACGGCAGCCTCAATTGTCCACAGCTTTGGTAGACACTTGGGGCTGGCCGCTAATCTTCAACACACGGGGAAGGGTCAGGTCCCGATCACTGTTCACCCTTGATGATCCCTGATGGGAACCTGGCTATAAGGGTTAGTACTTCCAGCAGGTAAGTGGATGTAACTGGGGAAGAGCGGTTCTCGCCGCTGCACCCACTATAGTGGATGGGGGAGAGTGTCCATACTCGCGCTGCGTCTGTCCGATATCCGGCGGCAGCATTAGGATACCGGGGCGGCGGTTGTTTCTGTCCATACAAATCTTCAGTTCAGGACCGGGAGTCCGAGCCACTGAGGTCCGAGCCGCGAGGAAGACACCCTCTATAATAAATTACCCAAATCCTAAGGTCTAGCGTGCCGAGGGAATGAATGGCCGGAGGGGATCCGGTTATATTAGCGCACCCAAGGGACCTCACCCTTAAAAAGAAAAAATGAAAAGTACGACTAATAAGAAAATCCCCAATCGGGTCCCCTCCTATTCAATGAGCGGGAATCCCGCACTTCTGTGGAAGGCAGCCCCACCGTATCGGGGACAACATTAGTCCCGTGGGTCGGCAACGCCGACCCGCGTCAACCTGCGTTGCAAGAAAAGGAGCTCCGGGTTAATCTGGAGTGGGAGTGACTGTGCGGCGCAGACGAATCGCTTGCCGTTGACGGCAGCAAGAGCCGAGGAGGCTCCAACACAGAGCATGCGGGGTCGGAATCCGTACCCTGCTTCTGGCGCAATAGGCTCTTTTAAGAGCCTGGATCCCGTAATGGGGGTTGTTGGGAAGAACCGGTTATTCCTGAAGAAGCGCCCAAAACCAGGGGATGTCCTGGTGTCCTCCTCGGATGGAGAGATAATTCCGGCCCCCAGGAAGATTCCAGAGCCAAGAATCAACTCTGGAAGGCCGTCAGCTCCTTCCACACCAGGGCCAGGCCCGGATCCTCTGCCGGCACACACCCACTCCACCCTCGTTGCGCCCCCTCCTGTGGCTCATCTCGGCGGTCGCCAGATTGCAGCATGGCCAAGTCCGCTCGGAGCTCCTGTTCCTCCGTTCGAAGGAGCTCCATGGCAGCAGTCAAGCGGGCAACCTCCGCCATGCCATCCGTTCCGGCCTCAAAGTGGGCCATCGCCGCCGCTTCTATGGAGGCCGTGGCAGTCCCTCCATCTGAGGAGGACCCCAGACCCGACCAGACTGAGGTTGTCTGACGGGCCACTATTCCCGCCGGTTGACGTCGCGAACTTCTATGCGTGCTAGTTGCACAGTAATCTCTACTTGCGAGATGCAGGAATCGCGTGACATCAGTATGTAACAACCACGGGGTCAGTTACCACCGGCTCATCGGAGCACTTTCATGAGACCTGAGTATGATGCGCATGAGATCTTAACAGAAATAAAACGAATTGGGATTCAGTCTTCTCAAGAATTTTAATAGATATAAGGCGTACACTAAACTGAAACTATGATTTTTGCAGTTCATAAGAAAGTTCAGGTTAACACTTACAATGGGTATGTTACATTACCCCAATCCATGGACCCGACGTCGCAGACAGCATCTCCAGCCTGTGTGATCCTTATGGACTTAACAAAGCAAACTCATAACTTTGTTTTTCATTATATCTTTTTGGAATTTTGTACATAGATTATTTACTTAAAAATACTGGACACGTGTTTTGGGTTTCACATAAACAAAAAAAAAGTACGGACGATAACTGTTCAAGCTACCCGAAAGTGCCAAATATACCCAATAAATTTTGTAATAAAGTTGAAAATCCAATAAAAAAATCTGACAGATTATAGTAGCTTGATGTGCTGACGTTAGACAGATTGTTAGATGTCACATATATTCGAATTTATAGTTTTAGGACATACTGGTTTTCTCACAATGTTTTCTTTGGGATTTCGAAATTATTTATTACTAGCGGCCGCCAGCGACTTCGTTCGCGTGGTTTAGTTATGCTCCGCTCCTATTGGTAGCAGCGTGATATTATAGCCTAAAACCTTCCTGGATTAATGGGCTATCCAACGCAAAAAGAATTTTTCAAATCAGACCAGTAGTTCCTGAGAATAGCGCGTTCAAACAAACAAACTCTTCAACTTTATATATTAGTATAGATTACCGTAAAAAAAAAACCGTGTCGTGTATAAAGGTCACATGGAAGTTCTTGCCGGCGGTACTTCTCCATCCGAAACGCTCTATTGGACCAGTGCAACTATGTAGTTACTTACGTTTAATAAATGCCCATGTACGTTTATGTGAAAGATAATATTTATTTTGAATTTGACCCAAATCTTGTATCTAGCTAACCATACTACATAGTTAGCTGAATAATTAAATAATAAAACAATTATAGATTCTTGAAAATAAATATATATTGTCTTTAAAAAAAAGTAAATTCACATACTAGAATGACGCACTCTTGCTGGTCCTAGAACAAAACAGGCAAATTCAAATCATCAATATGACATGTGAAAAATATATTACGAGATTGCCGAACACAAAAATTTAAAATTACAAAAAATGTTTTGCCAAGCCATTTTGAACCGTGTGCTATGCAACTAGGGGCTTCTTTGGATGCTATCAACTTACTTTAAGGGCTTTTTAATCCGGTCTATTCTTTATGTTCAAAACTTACAGGAATAAAATATCGACTTCGGTAGGTTAATATGACACTAGACGCGTATAATTTCGGACGTTTATATGTAACCAAACATTTGGTATAATTTCTAGAATATTTTATTTTGAGTTGAAATCCTTCCATTATCGTTTGTTATCATCCAAAGAAGCCGTGCCCTTGATATGTATGCATATATTTATTTATTTATTTATTCTTTCGCACATAAATTGTACAATGGCGGACTTAATGCCTTAGGCATTCTCTACCAGTCAACCATAGGTGGTGAAGAGATTAGTAGTAGGTGCTTTAAACGAAAAAATTATTATGAAAACATACTCTTAACCCTATATAAAAAAAATACTTAAATAAGCTATATAAACATACATACTATTACCAAAATATATTATACTTATAATATATACATACAAAACTAAAAATTTGGGAGACAGTTATTGTAATGACTCCACCCTAACCGTTGCGAAAATAACTCTGCAATTTCCGCTTAAATGCAAACCGACTGGCGGCCATCCTGATATCAAGAGGAAGCGCATTCCACAGAAGAATAGATTGAATAAGAAATGAAGAGTGAACAAAGTCAGACGTATGTGAAGGACAGAGTAAGAGAAGATTGTTAGAAGAACGCAGATTCTTAGTGTGAGAAGAACATAAATATTGGAAGTGAGTCACAAGATAAGAAGGAGGAGTGGGTGAGTTAAGAAGGGAAAAAAGCGTGGTCAAAGCGCGCAAATTTCTTCTCTGGCGAATGGGCATCCATTTGAGTTCAGACCTGTAGCTCGACACATGGTCATATTTCCTGAGATTGAATATGAACCTGATCCCATTGTTGAGCAATCTATCAAGCTTATCCAGCAAAGCCGCATTCAGATCAAAGTAGCACACATCACCATAGTCAATAATAGGGAAAATCAGAGTCTGCACAAGCATGGTTTTTGTTTTAGCGGGTAAGAAATTTCTCAGGCGATACAGCGAACGCAGGGTACCGTTGACTCTTTGGCTAACACAGGAGACCTGACGTTGCCAGCTAAGCGTCGAGTCAATATACAAACCAAGATCTTTAACAGTAGGGGTAATGGGTATGACGGTACCATTGAAGATAAGCGGAGGGAGAGAGGTAAGAGTTAATCTGCTTATCATGCGTGAGCTTCCAATAATAATAGCCTGACATTTTAAGGGGTTCACAGACACTCCAAACCTATCAGACCAATCTTTAATAGCCTCCAAGTCATGATTTACCTCCGCTATTGCGCTCGATATACCTTCGACCCGCTCAGCAGTATATAACTGAAGATCATCAGCATATAGATGATACGAACACCGAAGACAGTGAGTTATGAAATTAATGAAAATGGAGAATAATAATGGAGAAAGAATACCGCCCTGTGGAACACCAGCATCCAGCTCACGCCAACTCGATGAGCTCTCATCGACGCGAACCGATTGCCGTCGTCCCCGAAGATATGAAGAGAACCATTCCAGTGCCTCGGACGAAACCATAAGGTGAGAGAGAATAGCAAGGAGAATATCGTAGCTGACAGCGTTAAAAGCATTGGAGAAATCAATTAAAACCAAAACAGTAACTTTGGTATCCTCCATAGCCTCTCTAATGTCACCTATCACTTTAAGGAGAGCGGAGGCTGTACTGTGTCCAGGTCTGAAACCAGACTGTAAGGGACTGATGAGGCTGTTCCGATAAATAAAACTTGAAAACTGTTTATGTACGCAAGCCTCAAGCACTTTAGACAGGAATGGGAGAATAGAAATGGGACGAAAGTGACTGGGTTGGGAAGGATTTGAAATTTTAGGGAGTGGGCGGACATAGGCCATGCGCCACAGGGACGGGAATTGTCTGGAATCGAGAGAATAGTTAATGATGTGGGTGATCGGAGGGAGAAGGCTATCAAGGATCCAAACAACCATATTACGACTGATGCCATCACAGCCCACAGCCTTGGACTTTATTGACAGAATGATCTTTTTAATTTCGTCCACAGTCACCGGAGAGAAGTGAAATGGTTCTATGGGGGGACTTGAAAGGCCAGCAATGAAATCAACCGTTTGAGCCAAAATTTGGGGATCCAAATGACTAGTGGTTGAGAAGGACCACACGCTAATCGATCAACCAGTGCCTATGTAAACATTACATCACACTTATAATCCTCAAAGGGTTAAGCAGAAGTGTACCTAACAATAGTAACACCCACGTTTCGATGACTATATTTTAGATCCCATATCAAAGGGGGCATGCCTATCCCCATAAGCTAGGAACGAAGCCAGATCGGGAATTTATTGATGGAAACACCCAATACCACTTCTTCGAATCCAATCACTAGATCAAACACCATGTTCAAACGTCGGTCGTTTCGAACTGTGATTTCGAACCCGTGAGCCGGAGCTTCTTGGTATCTTAAACCTCTCAGTTTAATGAAATACACAAAAAAATATTTTACTCATTAATGCGCCATTTTATAGATCTGGTCTTGGAAGTCGAATTCAGCTCGCAGTTCTCCCGTCAGGTTGATGTTATTGTTTATGAGCATGGGTTCCTTGATCAGCTGGTAGTTGAGCTGTTTCGCATCCGTCACTGGCCAGTCCGACTGATTGTCGCAAAGTGGGTGGCTGGAAGACACCACATTTTTTAAAGAAATTATCATTCGTAACAGAAGGATATCACGAAATCATACATTTTCATCAGGACTGCCACCACCAAAAATCTTACCTGCATCGCATAAAGTTGACAAAAAACGTTGTCATCCAGTATTTCATGAGGTCGTCCCTGGTTCTAGGCGGAAAAGACTTTTCGTCCGGATCCATTAAAGAATTGACTCGTAACACAAATGTCTGGTCCTCAACGTGACCACCTCCTCCTGGGTACGTCAACATCTTACCAAACTTTATAGCATTAAATTCGCTGTCGAAGTCAAACTGATACATGTACACTGGCGACGCTTTAAGTGCAGCTCTCCACTCCGCCAGCTTGAACGCAGGGTATGAGAAGTACGAATTTGTACAATATTTAATAAACTTGTCCACTGTTGCACCTCCTTCGAAATATTTATCAATCGTTATCTCTGACAGGCGGAGCGCTTCGCTTTCAGACACTGAATAAGTAATATTTGGTGGTAGAATTACTGTAGGATACTCGTCTATTAGACCAAGGACGTCCAAATATTCGAACCTATGTTTGAAGAACTGGCACTCAATACTTGTAGTGCCCACGATCATCGGAAGGTCCTTCGCTCGACCACGTTTCACAAGGTTTGCTGGATAATCATCAAGGATGCGAGTGACTCCTGGACGTTCTGGTTCAACAACAGGAACGAAGGAAACTAGACCAGTCTTAAACTGTACGATCCTGTTGGCCTCCATGATCTTATCAAGAGGTGTGTGTATAAGTTGTTCGTGGATTTTATCAGCGTCAGTAGAGTTTATGCCTAAGTATCCCAGAAACATAGTCGCAACAGTTTGAGCGTAGGCAGGTGAGGCCGTGTAGAAACCGGCGTTACCCACACCGCTCATCAATATCACTCTGTAAAAAAAAACAAAAATATGAGAGAAATAGGCGTACTAATCAATAAATCCAAATATATCAGGTCTAGTTTTGCCATGCTTACCTTTTCAGTAGTCCCACAGACGCTGTAGATAGTGAGACTAGATGTGCGGCGACTGAGCCACAACTCTGTCCTGCCAGGGTGACATTTTCAGGGTCTCCGCCGAAAGCCCGTGCATTCCTCTGCACCCATTTGAGCAAAGTGATGGCGTCCCGAAGCCCGTTGTTACCAGGCACCGACGTAGAGTTCAGGGAAAGATATCCAAACACGTTGATTCTATAAAATTAAAAAAAATCGCGCCCTGAGTCTTTTCATGTGCGTATGTTTTCAGTGTGCCAAGGTCACATACCATGCGCACATGAAAAGTATGGAAGTAAATCATGCATAATTTCAATGTTTATCTTATTTTTGGGTTTGGGTTACACACTTATATTTATTTAATTATGTATTCAGAACATCTGTACTCGACATACACCTGTACTATATGTATATAGAGCTACCAATTGTTACTTACCTGTAATTAAAAGTTATGACAATAACACCTTTGCTGACTAAATATTCTGGTCCATGAAAATCTGAGTTACCCGAACCAATTTGAAAACCTCCGCCATGTATGAAAACAAGGATGGGGAGACCAGTTTTTTGGCATATGGCCTTTGACCGTCGGTCGTAGACATCGAGGGGAACGTGGACGTTGGCGAGGATACAAGATTCGCTCATGCCCACTGGTCTGGCCAGACGCCCGTATATCTCATCATACTGGGGACAGATGGGACCCTCCTTTGTGGCTAGTAGGACACCGGCCCAGGGGACTAATCGTTGTAATTCCTGGAATATATTTAAATAAATTTGATTAAAAAAAACACGATCGTTCGGTTATTATTTTTTTTCTTTTTTGATTTTGTTAAAAACGTGTGGGGCAACCCACACTAGGAATTTCTCTTGTATAGTGGATGTGTTTACAAACATATAAAGTGACATACACAAACAGCCAGACCTAGAACAACTACTTATAGTTCATACAAATATACCTCTCCCGCTCTGGATGGAGCAGAAGGGCGTGTTAGACTTTTACTGAATAAAACCCATCCGTGTTCCTTTACTTGCCTTAGTGCCAAGGCCACGGTTTCTCTTTCCACCAACCCGCAGCCCTGGCCCAGATATCGGTCTACGTGCACCACGTCAGGATGTGCTAACATCTCTTAGAGACGCGCGTGAAATGCACGTCAATGCACCGTCGATATGGGCCTGGTCCTCACCAGACGGCGAGCTGCCCACTGCTCTCGACCCGCAAGCACGCGCCTACGGTGGCCGGGAGTTCGATTTTGTCTCCCGATCCGGGGGCCTAGTCTGCTATTTTATATAATTTTGTCATTCCAGCACGTTTCCATTGTAATTTTGCTATTAGCCCGTAATCTGCTAAGATCATAAAGATCGGTCAATGTTCTCGTAACGGAATGGTCATTGTTGTATTGCCATTATTATAAAACTCGTTAGTAGAAATGAGTTTCTAAAAACTACTACCCAATTTAAACATTTCTTAAAGCAAGATTTTGCTATTATATATTTTTACATATTTGTTTGGTGTAATAATATAAAGTCAGTTAACACTTTTGGTTGACATTCCAATCGATAGATGGCGCTGTACCAATTCGATGTAAACTTAGAACGCGGTGTTAAGATTCTCCGCCGTTTTATGACCTCAGTGATATTTTGAAATAAAAAGTTTGATACTGGCATATACTTCCGTGTGTTATTTGCCCTTTAGCGCGTAGCTTAGATCATCCCTGAACATATTAATTATAAGTTTTATAAGCAGTCTGGAGTAGAAAATAGTTCTTAAATAGCAAAAAAACATTATTATGAAACTATAAAACTAAATATTTTGTTATCTGTTAATTTCAAATATGACATTAATAGAAACTGACGACGTTTCTTTTTTTTTAACAGCCGGTGTTTTAATATTTATTTATTTTTGTTTATATTATTAAAAGTATATTTACTACGTAGTCAAATATGAGCGTTCGAGATTTATAATAAAAAAATATTTATTTAAAAAATACACGTCTGCTCAGCATGAGCTTTAATATAATATTGAATAAAATGGATCAAAAGAAGAAAACTTAAATGTAGGTTACATGTGCTTATATATTTCTAAGACACCCAGAGCGTTTTGGTCATATGTTAAATGAAGAAATCAAATCAATGCTTACCCTTCCTTGCTTAAATATAGAAATAGCACCTCAAGTGTCGGAGAGGACATCTGTAACATGTTTAGCAACTATTTCTACTCTAATTTTCTTGGTTCTGCTGCTAGCATTAATGACGACGATCTTTCCATTGACCACGTGCGGGGGCCTAGCATGTATTTGAGCGATACTGTCTCGGACATACATTCAGTCGAAGTTAATGAATTAGAAGTATTCAATCTACTTAAAGGAGTTGACTTATCCAAATCTGCAGGACCAGATAATATTCCACCAGTTTTTATACTCAACTGTGCCAAAAGTCTGACTCTTCCTCTTTTACTCCTGTTCAGGCGGTCCCTAAATTTGGGAGAGGTACCTGCAGTTTGGAAGTCGGCAATAATCACTCCGATCCATAAAAAAGGGCCTAGAAACCTTGTAGAAAATTACAGACCCATATCCAAACTATGTATTTTCGCTAAAATCTTGGAAAAAATTATATACTAGCTATCTATAGCTTTACACCTGTCTTAAATTAAGCATCAACGACCGCCAACATGGTTTCCTGCGAGGTCGGTCCACAACCACCAACCTAATTCTTTGTAGCGACTACTTGACTGAATGTATGGCCCGCCACTCACAAGTAGATGTAATTTACACAGATTACAGCAAGTGTTTTGATCGTTTGGATCATGCTATACTTTTGCGCAAACTGCTGGCTATGGGTATCAGTGGAAATCTTTTTAGGTGGTTCTCATCTTATGTGGCCAACAGGTGTCAAACTGTTGTCCTTAATGGATATACATCAAGAACTATGACGGCCCCCTCAGGAATTCCGCAGGGATCGCTTCTGGGACCCTTGTTATTCAACATCTTCATAAATGATGTGTCTTCATGTTTCTCGAATTCAACAGTCCTTTTATTTGCGGACGACATGAAGATTCTAAGTGAGATCGGGACTCATGAAGATGCTGAACGCCTCCAACACGATCTGGACAGGTTCGTAGGGTACTGCACGGCCAACCGGTTAGATCTAAATGTCTCGAAATGCTGCACGTGTACATTCACTCGTAAACTAAAGCGCGTTATTTATGACTACAAATTAGCCAATACTTCAATAGCCAGAGTTAACACGATTACAGACTTTGGAGTCACTTTTGACTCAAAACTTCTCTTTGACACACACATTGATAAAATTATTAAAAAAAGCTTCTAAAGCCCTTGGTTTTATCTTGAGGATATCAGTGGATTTTAAAAACATTAAAACACTCAAAATTCTGTACTGTGCTTTTTTGCGCAGTCATCTCGAATACTGCTCACCAGTATGGAATCCTATCTACGATACTTACGTCAATCGCATCGAAAGTATCCAAAGGAAATTTTTTTAGGTGCATTCAGTTTAGATCCAGAACTTATTTGCCTAATTACAACAACCGTTGCAGAAAGTTTCACGTTCTTCCACTGATTGAGCGGAGAAAAATTGCCGACATGGTATTTCTGTTCAATATAGCTAATGGCTCAATCGACTGTTCTGAATTGTTGAGCAAAATTGGTCTACGTGTTCCATCCTTCACTTTAAGGAATCATCAGCCTCTGTATGTTCCCTCTGTGCGATGCGTATACCGACAAAACTTTTATATGATAAGAGCTAGCAGAGCATATAATTTGTTGTGTCGGAGGGTTAATGATCTCGATTTGTTCTCCACCAGTGTTCCTAAACTAAAAAAAAATACTTTGTGATAGCTTCTTTGTTAATTACTAAAAAAAATTAAGTTTTACTAAATACTCTCAGAGTGCTTACTTGTTCTTAATTTCACTTTCATGTCCTGTGCTGTACCTGTTACTGTCTCTTGTGCTAACCTGATGTTATCTGTGGAAACTTTTAATTGACCTTCTTTCACTAATTATATTCTATCTGTATATATGCTAGCTGTAAGTTTCCTTAAAATGTAAAAATAAAATAAAATAAATAAATAAAATATTAATTGAAGGTTTGCTTGTGTGTCTGTGACTCACAATAGTAATCTGTTAGTCGATGCTTATTGCTTTGTTTGTCACTGATTTCATAAAACTTAAACTTGAGCTTAATGGCTACCTAGAATAGCTGGCTGGCATGTTATGGTGTTGTGTCACTGTTACTATGCGAGGTAAGGGTTGCCTATGCATAACTCCTCCCTCCGTAAGTTCAAAATCATCATTCGAAGACAATTCATGAGGTTGGTGATTTTTGTTTTTTTTTTTTTAATAATTATAAACTAGCGCTTGACCGCAATCCCGCCTGATGGTAAGCAGTGATGCGATCGTTGATGGTAAAGAGCGCTAGTTGATTAAGAGCCTATTCACTCAAAAAGACTGAGCGAATAGGAAGGAAGACAGCAGTTGAGCGAGGTGATGCAATGTTAAACCCAACAACACGACCAACGATGCTGTGCCAAAGGGAGATTGATCTGAAGCACCTCCACGACCAAACTCCCAACACAACAACATTACGCGCATCGTACCCGACACACATCACAACACAACTGCTCAGACCTGTCCTCCGTACGGCTTCACCAGACATCATGCCGGAACACGACAAATCGATTGGCGACAAGGCTTTGTCTGGTGGGTGGTAACTTCTGCCGGCGGCCGATGTTATGGCCTACCATTGAGAAAAAAAATTACATCTTACTATGTGTTTATAACGATACATAGTTATTATCAACATAGTAAGGGCGGGTTGTTTCACGTTCACTTAACGCATGCGTTAAAGTTAAAAATGGTGCTAACTATCGTTAAGTCAAAAAAAATTAGTTGTTTCACAATACGTAAACGTTAACGCACCCAAAAAAATACGATTACCTTAACCGATGGTCTGAGCACTAGTTAACGTAACTTATGTCAAGTTGTGTTTGGTCCGCCGTGGTGTCAAATGGTGAAAACAACATAAACTCCGTTTTGTATTCGAGAGTTTGGTCTTTAATTGACGATAGTAATTCATCTGATGATGATACAAGTACCGTAGAAAAAAAGAGAAAGGTATTTAAAACACGAATTATTAATTTAAGCTTTTGGGATGATCAGGAATCTATTGTAAAATACCGAGAGTCAAAGGAAGTAGCTATATTGTTAACACGAAGCATTCAACTCTGTGTGTATTGCAGTCCAAGTTTTGTTTTTTTTTTTTTTTAATTACTGTTGTTGTTTTGTCTGCTTTTTTACAGAACAACACATCTTTATATTTTTCAATCAAAGATTGAAAGCGATCATCCTCATATTTTGTGAAGTTTGTAGACCGTATTTTGTCTCAAATAAATAAAATGAAAATAAAAAATAAAATGTATCCAGTTTTCGTCAATAGCTTTTCTATAGGTAAGTACACAGTTTTCTAGTATAAGCGGACTTAATTTATAAAGATGGCACGAATTTATTTCCCAAAACAATAAACAATAATACCATGAAGGTTAGATAAAATACAGCACAATGACAGTCGCCCAGATAAAATTTGGCGTGAACGTGAATATTGCCATACTAGAAAAAATCTCCCATCGATTTTTATTAGGAAAACATCTTGCTTTCTACTGACAACCCTGTTAACCACGACAGCTAGTATTTTAACGAACGTTAAACATCATCCGTTAACGTAACTTTTTGACGTACGTATGTTACGATAACCAGCCGTTTGAACCAACCCGCCCTAAGTAGGATAACGTAAATTACAATCGTTCCTATACTAACACTGTGCACATTCACAAAATGGTTTTCACTATTTATCACTTCACTGTTATCCTTTAGGGCATGTGATAGATATTATAGATTTTCCAAGTTGATTTCATCTAAGCTGATAGTCTTGCGCGATACGATGTGTCACGATGCTAGGTAGATGTATGGATGGTGAGCTGCGGAAGACAACTTCTCCTGTTTGATGACGATGTTTTCTCAGCGTCCTTGTTCGTAATTTTACTTCAGAGGCATTGTTCAGGGTTATAATGTAGGTACCCATGATGTCGTGTTGGCTCATATCGTTGCCACAGTATTCTGTTAAAAATGTAGGGAAACTTGCGAAAATTAGCCAAGAGTCTGGTTGTATAGATTTAATTTTAACAGTAGATACATTAACTGTAAGCGGCAGGCATGATGTTATCTTCGTAGAGAAGGTCATCAGATCTACGATGCATTTTGTTTCTTCTTCAGGAGATACGATGTCGTCGTAACAAAGGAACTTTCCTTCGTCTATTTCTCTGCAAGGCTGAGAGAGCGATACTATTTTCGACCGTTTCACAAGGATATAGGTATATTTAGGAGTTATAAGAAATGATAATTCAAGGTGGGAATTATTCATAGGAAAAGGGTGCAAGGTATAGTAGTTATAAACATCTGCTTGGACTGTTGGTACCGACATAGTAAAAGTTATTTGTTTGCCCTTTACATAAGCTTTTATATCAATACAATGTTCTATGTTAACTAAATTTTCAATGGTTACAAACAATACTAACTTATCTATTTTCTCAATGTCTATAAGAATATTAAATAGTTGGGATGTATTTAGTATAGACTGATGTAATACATTCACTCTACTGAAAGCTACTGCTGTCTCCACTTCATCTAAGCGGGTTAATAATATTTGAAAATTATGAATTAACATGTCATATGTATTTAAAATCAAGTTTTTAGTCCTATTTAAAATTTCTTCTATTTCCTTAATAGTTTTGTCTAATTGAATTGGTATGTTATTAAATGTACCTACTATTTCGGAATTAAAGTAATTTTGTTTATCGCTACATTTTGTTGTGATTGTAGACTGCTTATCAATTTATCATATCTAGTAGCATCATCAGTGTCTAAATTTCCAGTTATTGCTTTAATTATTGATCCTATTGGATTGATAAGTCCCCTTTTAATTCTTCTATTTGGAATTAACTGATAGTATCGTTCTCTAGTTATGTTCATTATTAAATAAGTGTTTCTTTAATCTGCTGTACCACAATATCTCTTGGGAACGGAGTTATGTTCCGGAGTTTTGCCTCCTCTCGCCTCTCCCACATGTGAGCGAGGGCTTTGGCCTCCAGAACCCAATCCAGTAAGAAGGCTTGTCGCCTCAGCGGGGACCGTGCGGTAGCCCCGGACTAGTCGAACTGTCATGACCCTCTGGGCGTCGGGCTGGTAGGCGCCTCAAGGATCACGCCCACACCGGTGCTTCGTAAAGGGCCATGGACCACACGACCCGTGCGTAGTGCTTCCGACAGGAGGAAGCGTTACCTTCAAGACTGCTGCTTAGAAAGAATTCACTTTGCTGACCCCAGTGAAATGAAAGCAGTAGCCATAAAATTTGTTATTAAATTTAAATCTGTAACTTCTATAATAAAAGAAAACTAAATACATATGTAGTAAGTAGGTACTTAGTTTTGTTAGAGTTGAAAATTAAAATTTTTGTGAATGTACAATGAATTAAAATCTCATGAATTAATTTAAGTAACCTGTTTTCCTTACCTTTCTTCCAAAGAAGTAAAAATATGTTTGTTAATTGTCCTAAAATTTCTGCAATGTAAGTAAATACAATACTTGAACATTGTGGTGGGAGCCTGGTGATCTGTAACGCAGGCTGTTCCAAGCAGGGAGTCCCTAGTCGCAAAGGAGCTTTTGTCCTGTACTTATTGATTGGTCCTAAGGGGTTATTTGTATGTTCACCTTTGTAGAGAGATAAAACTTATACAAAAGAATCCCGATTATCTGAATATCGATTATCGGAAAAATCGAATATTTTTCGTCTCAACTCAGTTTGCCAATTTAAACATGTTTTGACAGCGCGACGGGACATGGTTACGTTAAGTTTAATGCCGCTTCTAATCCTGTACTCTCAATTGTTTGCGGGATAGTGTAACTGGTAGTTGTGTAGTGTAAGATAGTTATAACTCGTCTTTTATATGTATATCGTTTATCTAACAAGTATCTAGCACAACGCGTGTAACTTAAACGCAATAAAATAATAATATCAATAAAGGGATTCGTATTAAAACTCGTCACTCGATGGGTTCGACGTCTCCTGCATATCTTCTTTTTCTAGCATCCACTGCGTTTTTTCTACTAGCAAAGAATGTTTTCACTAATATTTGCTAGTAGTGAAAACATTCTCCAATATTCCACAAACACAATAGATATCACACTTTTTGTACAAAACCACCACCACCATCGAACTGCCTTGCTTCGAAAAGGAATGATTGTACAAAGATAACATCATAACAGTTCAATGATCAAAAGAACTGTCAAAATTTTAGCAGATTACCGCATATATCAGTCATTGATTTGTCATTTTGTACGAGATTATCGTGTTATGATATTTCGTTCAGTGATTGACCAGTTGGCACGCCATTTTGTTAGTAGATTACGGATTTTGTCAAAATCGGTCATTACGACATTAAAAGTTGGCCAGACGCAAGAGTTCGTCTCCGATCATCGCCCCGAGGACACGGCAGTGCTCCACCCATGCATGCATTGCCGGGTAGGCCTCCACCGTATGCTCCACCGTGTCCTCAGGGCGATTTTCACAGTGGTGACACCAAATTGGCCCTGAGGTTTAAACTGTCTAACTTTCATCATTTTCTGATTGAATTAGAAATAAAAAGATGCACTTAACTTATCTTTAGTTTGGTTTGTGAAAAGGGGAATAGGCGTCTGTGTACCTTAAACCGTAGCTCTCCCAGTGGCTGTTTCGCGTACGGCATTCCTCTGAAGCTGGCGTACTTGACATTGTCCTCCGCGGTCCGGACACTCCCACAAACCAAACCAGAGCCGATGCGTGTTACCACGTCACAGTTCAAAGTGCTGTGCTTATTCGCCGAGAATGTCGGGCTTTCTGGAAGATTGAAATGAAATGAAATCTTTTATTTTGCAAGTAGCATCACTGATCACTTTTACACGTCATATTTTTTTTAAACTAGATGGAACCGGCATTTCCTAACTGACTACCTCTGAGAAGAAAAACCGAAACAAACTCAGGGATCATCGTCTTTTTTCAAGTCCAGACATTAAAAAGGAAAATGTTTATAAAAAATTACGTGATTTAACAAAAACAGTGATTAAAATGTCATAATTGTCGCATAATTACGCATATAGATTAATGACATCACTTAGCAGAGCAAACGACTCAATCCCAAGCTTTATTGTCTTCTAAATAATCCGTGATTTTATAATACCCCTTTTTACAAAGTTTTATCTTATAGCTTTTAAATCGTTTAATAGATTTGAAACTTACTTTCAAATGTCCATGGAAAGCTTGTTGTGTAAAAATGTATACATTGACCCATGAGCGAGTTGCCTACTCTGTGGAGACGAGTCTGATATACAGAAAGATTGTGTTTGTTCCTGGTATTTATAATTATGAATATTATATGTACATACATAAAATTTTCAAATATATATTGTGAAGCTACAGTCAGAATGTTCACCTCTTTGAATTTTTCTCTAAGAGAATATCTAGGACCAAGGTTGTAAATGGCTCGAACATCTGTATGCCACGGATAGGCTGTATCTACATCAGTTATCTGTCTAATTTTCTTAACAGCGAAGGCGGCAGAACTGAGTCTACCCGACAGCTTCTCAATGTGAGGACCCCATTATAACAAGGCGTCAATAATTAATCCAAGAAAAACTGTCGAATCGACAGCGATCAACTCTACTCCATTCAGTTGAACATTGGTACTTAGCTGTCTGACATTTGGTGTAGAAAATTTAATGAGTTTAGTTTTTTTTTTTTTCATTTAAAGGAAGTTCTAAATTTTACATTAAACCAATGGACAACTTTAAAAAGTGCAATGTTAACTTCGTCAAAATGTGTTAAATGACGCTTGACTTTAAAAATAAGAGAAGTGTCATCCGCGAACAATACTATGTTGTGATTATCCCTCACGTGATGAGGTAGGTCATTAATATAAATTAAAAACAAGAAAGAACCTACAATTCAGACCTGCGGAACGCCCATAGTGATCGCAAATCCTGCAGATCTCCTGCCATTAACATCAAACCTCTGAATTCGATTATTCAGATAAGAAGTCAGAAGGTCGAGAGCTCTGTCCCTCAAACCATAATGGTACAATTTCCTAATAACAGTATTATGATGTACGCAATCAAAGCCCTTGGATAGATCACAAAAAATACCATGAGCATCTTGCGATTCCTCCCAGGCCCCAAAGACGTTCTTTAGCAACGCCACGCCTGCATCTGTAGTTAAACGACCCTTTGTAAAACCAAATTGTTTCACGTGGAATTACTTTGCTAAGTTTTATCAAATCAGGAAAAATACCAGATATGACACAAAAATTAAAAACAGTTGCTAAGAAAGGTGCGATGACATCTATCATTGAAGCTACAGTATATACTGACAAACCTCAGTGATCGGCAGTTTTTTTTTTACATCAATTAACATTGTTAAGACTAAAGTTATTGGTACGGTTTTAAAACAACTCTCTGATTTTAGTTGGGAACTATATCTACATCCCACATGAGATATTAATGAGACAAAAAATATTGAAAATATTAAGTAAACTATGATAAAATTTAAATCCAAAATGAATGCCATTCCATTTTCCATGTTAAGGTTTTAACCTACTGTTTGGTTCTATTTTTTTTAGGTGTTTAATTACTTTGTGTCGGAGGTTTTCAAATATCAATTTAATTATACCTGTCTAACTAATTATCTGTCTAACTAATTCTGGGTTGCGCTGCCCTATCCGTCGTATGGTTGACTTTGTAAAAATTGATATATTTGTATGCTCAAAATCAAAATTTTAATATAATGTTATGAAAATTATTATTGATAACCATAAGAATGTCATTAGGATTGTAAACTAGGCTAGACTTTATTATTATTTATTTGTTAATTTATTTTTATTAAGTTTTTAATTGCCAAGCAATCGAATTTGGAATTTCAATTTTGCATGATGTTATTAATTTTCGATTATTTATTTAATGGTTGTTAATTAATTTTTCTATTTATTTTTTATTATTAATGTGATGTTATCAGTTACTTATTACCTATCTAATGGCACTCGTTATCATATATTGCTTTGTTTAATATGTGGATAATGTACTGGGCTACAATATTGCTAATATTTTTTATTGTTCCAGAATAAATAAATAAAATAAAAATATATCAGCATATTGATTTTTTAAAAATCTCACTTTAAAAAGTTGAGTGAAATGAGCTTAGAATGACCTGTTAATGGTGTCAATTGACACCTCACTCCACACAATCACAACTTAAGTTTTCACGACGAAATAGTTACAGAAACACACTGTAGATATAGACACAATGTAAATAATAATCTTTCTGGTAAATAAAGCATGTAGTAAGTTCATACACACTCGTAACAAAAAAGGTCTATTAAGTATTAAATAGAGGACTAAGTGTTAAAAGCACCAGAAGACGAATAAATAAAAGATTATCAAAATGAATGAACTATTTTTAGAATTAATAACAAGACTTACCGCAACAGAAGCATGTTGTCAAAAAACAAATAAAGAAGTAAAAATGTCTCTTCATGTTAAGAGTGCCGTGAACATGAAACAATTGAGTGATCCGGATCTTATATACAGCCTGTCACGATCACGTATGTACCTAAGAGATGCTTCACATTGCGCGAAGCAAATACTAAAGTCAAATACATTTTTGAAATTTAGCAAAACTAGTTGTAATAATTACAATATAATCGCGATCATCCTTACCAATGGATATTTCGGATAATTGAAAATTCGTATAATCGAATATTTTTTTTGTTGCGTTTAAGTTACATGCGTTGTACTAGAAACTTGTTAGATAAAGGATATATAAAAGACGAGTTATCACTATCTTACACTACACAACTACTAACTACACTATGTCGCAAACAATTGAGGGTACAGAATTAGAAGCGGCAATAAACTTTACATAACCATGTCCCGTTGTGCTGTCAAAACATGTTTATGTTGGCAAACTGAGTTGAGACGAAAAATATTCGATTTTTCCGATAATCGATATTCAGATAATCGGGATTCTTTTGTATAAGTTTTATCTCTCTACAAAGGTAAACATACAAATAACCGATTGATCCTAAGGGGATTTTGTCCTGTACTTATTGATTAATAAGTACAGGACAAAAGCTCCTTTGCGAGAGACTAGGGTTCCTGCTTGGAACAGCCTGCGTTACACATCACCAGGCTCCCACCACAGTGTTCCAGTATTGTATTTACTTACATTGCAGAAATTTTAGGACAATTATCAAACATATTTTTACTTCTTTGGAAGAAAGGTAAGGAAAACAGGTTACTTAAATTAATTCATGAGATTTTAATTCATTGTACATTCACAAAAATTTTAATTTTCTCCTCTAACAAAACTAAGTACCTATTTACTACATATGTATTTAGGTTTCTTTTATTATAGAAGTTACAGATTTAAATTTAATAACAAATTTTATGGCTACTGCTTTCATTCCACTGGGGTCAGCAAAGTGGAAGTGGATGGAGAGGAAGTGGTGGTTAAGCGCCGGCGGGGACGTGATCCTTGAGGCGCCTACCAGCCCGACGCCCAGAGGGTCATGACTGTTCGACTAGTCCGGGGATACCGCACGGTCTCCGCTGAGGCGACAAGCCTTCTTACCGGATTGCCGTCTTGGGTTTTGGAGGCCAAAGCCCTCGCTCACATGTGGGAGAGGCGAGAGGAAGCAAAACTCCGGAACATAACTCCGTTCCCAAGAGAAATTGTGGTACAGCGGACTAAAGAAACACTTATTTTCATCTCAAAACAAAAAATATCAATATTTTATGGTGGTAGACCATAACATCGGCTGCCGGCAGAAGTTACCACCCACCAGACAAAGCCAAGCGATTTATTCGTATTCCAGCATGATGTCTGGTGAAGCCGTACGGAGAACAGCCCCTTAATCGGCGAAAACATTTTTGTCAAATGATTGCGACTAGTTGGGATCGTTTGTACCGAACGGACCAATGGGCGGTCCGAACGATCCCAACTGATCCCAACTAGTCGCAATGATTTGACAAAAATTTGTTCGCCGTTAGGGGGAAGGTCTGAGCAGTTTTGTTGCAATGTGTGTGGATACGATGCGCCAAATGTTGTTGTGACGAGAGTTTGGTCATGTTGTTGGATTTAATACTGCATCACCTCGCTCAACTGCCTTCAATGCGCGCTTTACCATCAATAATTGCATCACTGTTTATTTGCGGGATGCGGTCTAGCACGAGTTTATAATTATTTAAAAAAAATCTAGGCTGCACTATGTTCCACAGTGTGAGTGTACCCCAAGAAGTCCTATTAGGTCATACATACGCATGCCAACAAAAAATTGCCTCTGTTTATTACTTTTTTATCATTCACCATTTATTTATCGTGATAATTTTGGCAATATTTTGATACAAGTGATTTCACAAATCCATGTGATACGGATTATATTTTTAATGATTATATCATTGATAAAATTAAACATGTGTAATATTTGGCTGCAATTTACACAACTATGTTTGTGAAGTAGGTACTGCAGTCAAGTTTGGGTTAGTGGTCCAAAATGCCACCTGATAACTTTAGATTTCGTGGGGAGGCGTTCGTTTAACTGTTTTTATATGATTTTAAATGTTTGTAAATGCACCCAGTGTACAGGAATAATTCCTAGTGTGTATAAAAAAAAATTACACGCCATCAAATAATCCGTGGAATCCGAAATCCACAGCACAAAAACCAATCACTCAAGCAAGGTGTGGAAAGGATAACAGTAACAAAAATAAAACATAAAAGTACAATCTGCGAAATTGAAGATAAAAACATGGTTTTAATCTTCTCACAAATAAAATCCTATGCATGTGGGAAGCGAGGATGAAGTCAATTTGAACTTAACAGTTTTTTGGAGCCGCAGTTCAGCTCTCAAATATTCGGAGCCCGAAACGAAATCGTAACACTTGTTTATAGCAGTTTAAAACTTTTAACTGAACACTAAAACTGCATTTAGATAGCTGCATTGCAATTTGAAATCTGCTCTACCAGCTATAAGGTTAAAAGTTTTTCAGTGCCAGGTATTTCGGAAGGATTAAGTCGTCTTCTGCTTAAGTGCGAAAATGAAAAACCTCTTGGTGCGCCAGCATCGCGTTTGGGACATTATTAAAGATGTCTTATAGTTTATTTGTGGATGGAAATAATTAGTTTTCGCAGTAAAATTTTAGCACCATTCTCCTCGTAAAGTTTAGTTGAAATTTGAAGAGTTTCATGTTCATCTTTTCAGATTTTACTCTTTTTTTTATAAATTATAAAAGCGCGCTAGTTTATTAAGACCCTATTCACTCTAGTCTTATAGACACTCAAATTGTAGTCCGACGGAAAGACCACCGCTGGCAAATTATGCCAGTCCTTCGATGTACAGTACTTTATTAAGTTCAAAAGTGGTAATGCATTTTTGACCCTTACTCACTACGCGGTATAAAAGACGAAACGAAACGGTTTGTTCGGATCCCACCATCCAGCAGTTCATGAAGAGCCTTTCCAAACGCTTCTTTGACACTGCCGCCAAGCACCGCAATCCCTACCCCCTATACATACCCCCTCCACCATCTCCAAGCTTCGCCGCCCAAGGCATGCCCTCACAGACCCCGATGACCCCATAACCTACCTCCAAGAGGTCAATAGGGCCACCAGCACAGTACACAAAAAAAGACTGACCTACCGACCTCGCCGCCGAGGTTCATCGCGACGCGTTCAACGTAGTAGCCCCCTCCCCCGTCCCTTGTCCGATGAAGGCCAGCCCGCGCCGCAGCTGAGCCAGTAAATATAATTTCCCAACTATGACCTTTGGGTTTGTTTCGAACGTTTCTTCTCAGAGCTAGTACTAGAAAACGCCGCGTTCATCAAACCGAATTAAAACAAAAATTCGATCCAGCCGTCCCTTGCTGTTCTCTCCAGCGATGCCCTAAGCCGAGGTTCGCACCCCACAGGGGTGCCCTTAGCGTGTAGTCGCTTAGTTTTTATTCGCCCTGGCTGAAGGCTTTAAATTCATTTAAGACAGGATAGTCCGGTTAAGTAGTCACGACCTCTCAAGGTCAACTACGAGATGCCATATCAAAACAAAAAGTTCGTCCGGATAGTAGTGGTGTTAACAACGTAATGGTGGAAACTCGCCGTACGACGGGTCGTCGGATGTTAGAACGGAGAAATTTGTCTGAAAGATGGCTTTTCTATTCGCAGACAGATTTTTGTCATAATCAAGTCAAAGCCAAGTCAAGCCTATAAAGTTCCCACTCGTGTGACACAGGCCTCCTGTCGGTGCCAGGGAGTGGGCCGTAATCTACCACGCTGGCCCAGTGCGGGTTGGTAGACACATGTCTTAGATTTTCTTTTGGCTCTTGGACGTTTCGGTTTCCTCACGATGTGTTCCTTCACCGTTTTGAGAGCAATGGTGATGAAATAATTTACACAAAGTTAAATAAATTAGAAAACATTTAAAATCTGGCGCTTTAGCCAAATTTTTTATTTATACATAGGTTGAATTTAAATATCGCTTGGCTAAAACCAAGTGTATAAATTGAAATATCGCTCGGCTAAAATAAAGTGTATAAATTTTCTGAAAACCATCCTACTGAAACTTACTACCGGGTTTAAAAGTATTATGTATTATTTTTGTACCCAATTTTGACGACACGCTTGACGCAGCGGCCGAGCGATCGACTGGTGCGCTGCGTGTCGTGGGTTCGATTCCCGCACGGAAAAAATATTTGTATGGCCTACAATTAGTTGTCCTGGGTTTGGCTGTTTCTGTATGTGACTATATGTTTGTAAACGCATCCATGATACAGGAGAAAATCCTAGAGTGGGGCAAAGTTTTTATTAAAAAAAAATATCCAAACCCGCTTAGCAGTTTCCGTGCCAAGGCGGTACATACATTCAGACAAACAAATAAGACGGCAAATTTCTCCAAACTGATAAAAATTTTTTCGACACGAACTTATTATTATTTTTATTGTAATATTCGGCAAAAATTTCAACAAATATGAGTTTATGGAAATAATGCTTTAATTAGTAAAAAATAAAGTACAGTTTCCAATTTTTACATGCTTTTTAATAGCTTCACTTGTATGTTTGCTTACTTGTCTGTTTGTTTGTCCGTCTCTAACTCTTTGGACTACGAGTGAGCGGCTCATTACTGTAAAATATCCCACCGTTTTCAATACGTTTATTAATTTGGGCAGACAAAGTATTTAGTTTAGATTTAGATCTAGTTACTTGGGTAACGCATCATTACGAATTTTAGCACTTGCTATTCTGTCCGTTGGAAATCAAGAAAAGTTTGGTAAAAACAAATGAGCACCACTTAAGCGTTCGTGTTATCCGTATATTATTTAAAAAAAGAATATCGTACTAAAAAGTTGAAAATAAATATAGTTTAACAACTAAAAAAAACATACTTTTAAATTAATAAAGTTAAAAATAATTTTAAAATTTAATTAATCACAATAGTATACAAATATATAGAAAAATGATGGCACAAAGCGCCTCACGCTTTTTTCTCATTT
The DNA here is from genome assembly GCA_037179545.1 of Sesamia inferens. Taxonomy (NCBI): domain Eukaryota; kingdom Metazoa; phylum Arthropoda; class Insecta; order Lepidoptera; family Noctuidae; genus Sesamia; species Sesamia inferens. The sequence continues at coordinate 4,385,130 of CM073936.1, read as the reverse complement.
ATACTAGTATTGTTTATATACTATTGTCATAAATTAAATTGTAAAAATTATTTTAAAATTTTTAGTTTGATATTCTTTAAAAACATGTTTTTTTTACTTTTTTTTTCAGTAGTGCTAATCAATCTTATTTCCATAATCAACATTCAAACAACGTTGATATTTTGTTTACCTTATAATAACGTCAATTTAAAGAATAAATAAAGTTGATATTTGTTTTACTTGAAATAACATCAATTTGAAGTATAAATAAAGTCACATTAAATTTGTTTAACTTGAAATAACATCAATTTGAATTATAAATAAATTTGATATTTGTTTAACTTGAAATAACCCGCCTCATAAGTTTAAAAAAAACATAGCAACGCATACCCTATAGACAACTCTACCCGTAACATAATAATGGTACGGCTTTCCCCTCATCAGCCACCATACATTACACTCGTTAAACCGGAAATCCCACTCAAAAAACACAATAATATCGTCACGATCCTCGAAAACTGCTGAACAAAAACGGACCGAATCCTTCCCGAAAAACCGACAATATTGTGTTACACCCAGCATTGAATGACGGGCACAATCGAGACGAGCTCAGTAATTTTCCTGCTGTTTTTATCTGAGGAGAACAATAGAACTCATTTTTCGGCCACAATGAATTTCATTTTGGAGGCCGAAAATACATTGTCATTAAAATCCTTCCGTATCGTTGCGGAAGAAGGGTTATCTAGGTATCCTAGGCTTGGAACGAGTACAATTCACATCGTATTTGTGGGCAGTTTGGGGTTATACTATGTCAGAGGACGAGTGATTCTCTTAAATGTAATTATTATAAATGTTCGATTGTATATCTAGATGGAATCAATGAAGTGTGTTGTTAGATTTCTTACAAAACTAAGGATTGTGAACATATGTTTTAAGAGATTTTTTCTATTTTGTTATTATTGGAACGTTCTAGGTAAGTCTTATACGACATTATTTTAAGCTATTGCATAGCTTGAAATAATTAGCCTTGAGCTGTGGAGACTGAATCCAGAAAATCCGTAACGAAAATAACCTAACACCTTCCAGTCCGACCGGCACAGCGGTGCGGTGTTGAAAGCTGTGCATCGTCTAACGTCGTTTCAGTTCGACAGTCCTCAGCACGGTGTGTTTGTATGCTTGCGACTACATCTTTTGAAAACAATTTATAGATTTTCAAAAAGAGCATCCATATTGCTGGGCGCTAACTCAGTGTAGAACTGAGTTAGCGCCCAGCAATATGGATGCTCTTTTAACATTTGAAAACCTAATGATTGTTGCGATGTGCTAAACTTGCGACTAACTTTTAGTCTGAAATATGTCTTCTATAAGATTTAGAATTATAAAATACAAAATAGTTCGTTATGACGCGGCGAACACCAATTTCATGATAAATTGACATGAGTGTCGTGACGGGGGTTTTCGGGGCTGCTGATCACGAAAATGACGCGATTTTGAAGCTATTGCATAGCTTCTATCTCTTTATCAAAGTCGACCTTTTTTCGCACTCTTTTGATGACGTTACTGGTAAAAAAAAAGTACAAAAAAGAAAATAACTTGAATTAATATCAAAGAAAAGAAAGCAAAGGAAAAAAGATACTGCATAAATAAATAATTATAGTTGCATAAGTTGAAAGGCAGTGCCTATTTGACAAACCGACCAAGTTTAGAGGCTATGACAAATAGCATAATTGTTTTTCGTTAAAATACCTATTTATTTTAAAAGCTTTGCAATGTTAAATTACTCCATTTTTTTGTTGTTGTGATTTGTGATGTTTGTTTTCGTTTTAAGTGCAAATGAATTTAATTAAGTTTATTTACTTTAATACGTATTTCTTTCTACAATATGCAAAATTATACCTGTGAGATTTGTTGGTTTTGTTGTTTTTCAACGTAAAGTTTTGAGCAAAAATATACCTAAATTAAAGAGCGTTGTGTTCGCAATTTGGATGTAACTCAAGAAAAGGTAATATTACACGTCGTTTTAATAAAAAGTATTATGATAATTATAACTGGTTAGCAGGCTGTGTACACACAAATTATTTTGTTTCCCGTGTATATTATTTTCAAAACATGATAGTAAAAATGTTTGGGGTTTTGGATATTCAGATTTACATAATTTTCACAAAGCCTCTCTAAATACGATTCTTCGGAAAAACATTTAGATTCTTATTTAAAGTACCAAATTTTTGGAAAAGGTAGAATAGATGACGTGGTCACGACGAATCGCTTAATAAACGAAAAATATGGTCCACGCTCATCCGATGGGCACGCGGCGCGTTGACCTCCGTCAGCTCTTGCCACGATGCAACAATGGCTAAATGTATTTGTGAAAAAATATAACATACATAGTGTAAAAAGATTAGAATCGATTCAGTTGCTTATTCTGAACAAACTATATTTAGGTTTCGTATAAAGAAAAAATAACGTTGTATAACATTGAGCGAGCGTGGTGATTACGCTCAATCCTTCTCTGTATGAGAGGAGACTTGTGCCCAGCAGTGGGGCGATAAAAAGGTTGATAATGATGATGATGATGATCTATGCATACCCTCAACAAAATCTCTGTGCACGCCCCTGGTCAACGCTCGGCTCGAGTGTGCGAGCCGTGCGTTGTACGAATTGACTTTAAAAATATAACATGGTGTAAAAATGATTTTATTCGATTCGGTTGATTATTCTGAACAAACTATATTCAGGTTTCGTATGAAGAAAAAATAAAGTTATATCAACTTGTCTATAAAGTCGTGAAAATTGATTTTTCTGAAACTAAACATTTTTTACAAGAGGAAAAATCAAAGAACAATCAATGTATAGAAATCGAACGCAGCTCAAGCCCAAGCCTTTTTTTTTTCTCAATATAATCCTTAACATTATAAAATGCTTTCTGTTCTTTAGCAGTAAAAGAATTCCAGTAAATTAGAGGTCAAAAAGACCTTTTACTTCTGAGAGAGAGTAAGTTTTGCAAAGTTTTTCATTTTAATGATTATTAAATGGCCAGCAATTACATAACAGACAACTACTATCAGTTGGAATCATTTTGAAGTTTATTGCTATTCCATTGCTCCCTAAGTTCGAAAATGTGTCTGCTCAACAACGTTAATAACGCAATGAATGTTGAAGAACTGTCAAAATGAAAATCATTGTTGCTGATAATGTGGTACGCAATTACCCAGCTGTTCTGGACCCTAGTTAACTGGACGAAATTCTTTGGTAATGACCTCCAGTACAACGTTTTTCAAGGAAGACGTCGAGGTTCCCTCTTACCCTGTATAACGCAGCATCTACCAAGAATACTCAGCTGTATTGCTGTGATGAAAACAACAAGCCACTTAAAAAAAATATATCCGTACTATGCCAAAGTCATCATTATGCCGTTGTAGAAAAGGGATAGCGCTATCCATCCTGTATATCTCCATATTTGTCTGCCATTGGAACTATAATGGTTTCAACACATCATAGAAACCCAGGAGCTTATTGGTGCTAGTAATTAAGAGTTTATCAGGTTTCTCTAAAATAGCTTTTAAGGGAAATATTACATAATTAGCCTCTAATATTCCCAATACTGGGACACAGGCCTCCCTTCAGTGAAAGGGAGTGACCCGTAGTCCACGTATTCTCGTGAGGCGTGGCCACCACGCCTCCTTCGCTATGCAATAACTGCAATCTAATTCTAAAAAACGAAATTCATTAATATCCAACTGAGTTCACCATACGTAAACCAAATACATTTTAACAAAAATATCCGTTAAATCCCTCCATTCTTACCTCAGAACCCATAAACATCCCTTAGAATAAAACAGCACACCATAAAGAACCTCATTTAAATAAACCATTCTAAATTCTACATTAACTGCAAGACTATTAGTTGAGGCATTTCTCACCGCGTTCCTATTCCAGCCACGTAGCAATTAGGAGCCGTTAGTATAATCCGCTCGAAACCGGGCCGGTCCAGTAACAACCAGTTTTAGCCGGTTTTCATCGAACATTCGTCGGATTTGTTGCGTGTAGATTGTTTTTGTTGGCGCCCAACGTGGTACGAATCTTAAGAACGTCTAATGTGGACAAGTCGATACTGTGGATGTTTGTATAAAACATGTAACTGTTTGGATGTTGTTTATAAAGGATGTGGATGTGTGTTAGAATGTGGCGGATAATCTGGGTAGTTAAATAATGTATCGGGTCAGCAGTGCCTATTTTATGTTGTGAAACCAAAGGGGTGTTGAGATGTTAGTGTTGTATAAAACATTAATTTCAATAGAAACAACTTTTGTGTTGAAATATAGATAATATTTATCTTAGCAGCTAATGATTCTTTTAGGTTTCGTTACCCAAACAAACACTACTAATGCTGCGCTTCCCTTCCTTCTGACTGTATCTCATGAACCGTCATAGGTACACACGGCAGCACATCAAGTTCCTACAATATGTCAGATTTCTTTCTTAGATTTTCGACTTTGTCGATAAAGCATTAAGGCTTAAGGTTGATTGGGAATTTTTGACAGTTTCGGGTAGGTAGGACCTGCTGTCGTCCGAAGAAAGTTGACATTTTCACAGAATATGTATCTCTATGGAGGCCGTAACAACAACTATAAGGTTCAGATTTTTTTTTTTGTAATTATAAACTAGCGCTTGACCGCAATCCCGCCTGATGGTAAGCAGTGATGCGATCGTTGATGGTAAAGCGCGCTAGTTGATTAAGAGTCTATTCACTCAGAAATACTGAGCGAATTTTTGATGAAAAAATTTTAATGAAAATTTCTTCCTGAAAGACGGCAGTTGAGCGAGGTGATGCAATCTTAAACCTAACAACACGACCAACGATGCTGGGCCAAAGGGAAATTGATCTGAAGACCCTCCACGACCAAACTCCCAACACAACATTAGGCGCATCGTATCCGGCACACATCGCAACACAACTGCTCAGACCCGTCCTCCGTACGGCTTCACCAGACATCATGCCGGAACAAAACAAATCGCTTGACGGCAAAGCTTTGTCAGTCGGGTAACTTCTGCCGGCAGCCGATGTTATGGCCTACCACCGAGAAAAATATTAATATAAAGATTAATATAAAATTATAAAAAAAGATTAATATAAGATTGTCTGTAAAAGATCACTCTTAGCGAAAAGACCGCTCATTGTGTCACCCTTTGTAAAATCTTCATCTTCAGTTTTTGAAAGTTTCTTTCTTTCTTTTCTTTAGAGTGAATACTACTACAACTCTTCAATGGCCTCTGTGGTTAGATACCACAATTTTGCCAATAACACGTGTAACACATTATAGAAATTCGTTAAAAATTTTATTTCACAATAATGGCGGATATCGCCAATGACAGTTGAAAAAACAGCCGCGTGAGCCGACTACTAGGAGATTTGATGCAAAGCCATGATGTGGCCACTATGCTGCGATATTTCAATGTTCTTTATGAATTATTCACTGAATGCACTTTTTACTACATAAATCACGCGCTTTTATTTAGTAAACGACACTATAAATAATTTAAAAGTCCAATAAAAAATGAGCGTGACATTCATCTTAGCTTTCCCATCAAAAAAACCATTTTTCAAAGTTATTGACAGTAAAATAAAATGACATATATATCAAATTATTTTATTCCATACTGACGGCTAGCGGTATCTATCAGAAAAACTGGTAAAAACATTCGCCTACACCTGGCAGAAGAACCAAAGACACCGACATAGTTCTTCCAAAGTGCACATTGCTCGTAGAACCAATGGCCGATGGGGCAGTAAAGTACTGGAGTGGTGACCCCATACCGGAAGACGCAGCGTAGGGAGGCCGCCAACAAGGTGGTCCGATGACCTGGTGAAGCCAATGGATGAGGGCAACATAAGACCGGTTATCATGGAAAGCCTTGGGGGAGGACTTTGTCCAGCGGTGGCCATGAAAAAGTAGACACCTGGTAGGTTATCACATTACTATCAGTAGCAATGCGTTTAATTTTGGCAACTCAATAATATTCATTGCCTTTTTAACAATATGTTTCAAAATTATTCAAACTGATATGATACGCAAATAGGGTGCTGTACCCTAATTGTGTAACTAACACACTATTACTATCAATCGGAATCATTTTTAAATATATTGCTTATCCATTGCTCCATATGTTCGAAAACTGTGTCCGTTCAACAATGTAGACAACGCAATGAATGATGTTGAACTATCAAATTGAAACCCATTGCTACTGAAGATGTGAATTATTATTTATCAAGAGAATGATTTCTGTATCTTTGTTTAAGTTTTGTTTGTAGCGTTTATCGTCACAGGACTACATTTTGAAGTCAGATAATAAAACAAACGAAGAATAAAACAACTCCTACATTTTAAAACCAATAAAACTTACACAATCTTCAAACAAGGACATCAGCCTTATCAGAATAATTTTACATCTCTGTTACAACTTGCACAAATGCGGAATCTTTCACAACGACGTCTGCTCGTCGATTTTTTAAAAAGTTCACCGTGACAGTTCCTTTGGAACGAGCTGTCAATAGTGTCAATCCGTAGCACTTGTTGGAATAACAGCCCACTCCGACCTCACATCACCTCAGTTTTTACGGTGAGATGGATACTATAGAATCGTCTTCCTGATCTACCGATCAGAATGAGAATAATATCTATGATTAGCGCTAACTTTTCTTTCACCCACCATTTTTCTTTCGCCATAAAACTCGGAACTGTCAGGCGTCGATTAAATCTTTACGGTTTCCAATTCCCGACTTGCGAACTGGATAGTTGGCATTTATTTTGCTGGTTTGTTTGGACGCTGATGAATAATATGGAGATTTTTAGTTCGAGGCAGTAAAATGACAAGTGCAAAGCTGTCACTGATACAGTGAAAAGATTTTTGGTTCGGGAGTTTTTGACAGGAGAGCTAAGATGAATGTCAAACTAATTTTTCATTGGACTTTTAATTTATGTAAAGTATCGTTTACTAAAGAAAAGCGTGTGATTTATGTAGTAAAAAGTGCATTCAGTGAAAAATTCATAAAGAATTCCAAAGTGAAATCTCCTCGTAATCGGTTCACGCGGCCGTTTTTTCAACTGTCATTGGCGATATACACCATTATTGTGAAAAAATTGGGGTATCTAACCACAGGGGCCATTGAATAGTTGAAGTAGTATTCACTCTAAAGAAAAGAAAGAAAGATACAGAAAAGGGTAACCCGCTACATTAGTGATGTTCGGCAATCAGTAGACTTAGACATTTAGTCAGGCTTTATTTTATTAGGTATCAAAGCGTTTTTTTTTTTTTGTTGTAAATATGTAATATGTGCATACCGTATCAAATAATACAATTTTAGAAAAATGGAACTTACCAGCATATTAAAATTGCTCACTACAACATTATTATAGAAGCTGAGGAAAAAATATTTAAAGAGATTCAGAGGAATTATCTAAAACAATACAAGTAATTTTATTTCTTAACGGTTGGGTTGCTATTAATTACGGCTCCGATGCTGAATCGATATATTCAGAATCGATATATTCAGAATCGATATATTCAGAATCGGAATCGGAATCGGTGACATTAATAGCGAATGAAACCACACATTCATCTACAATGTGGTCGACTTGACAAATTTTGCCTTCAACTTTTATGTCTCTAATTTTCAGGTGTCACTTCCTTCCGACTTTCTTCAAATATTTTTTAACGTCTTTTATTTTAAAAGTTTTAGTTTTCCTGGTGACGTACCCCTTTGCTTGAGCCCAAAGTAACTCTATTGGGTTGAGCTCACAGTGATCGGGGGACAGAGTGTTTTGCGTCATAGTTAATTACTTACCGTTTATGTCTTCTCTTTAATTAAAATTGCATATATTTATTTACATAAACGCAGTTTGATATTGTATAAAAAAATGTAATCTCGACTAACTTTTAATTGTAAAAACTCGATTTTACCACATCACTATTTATATAGGCTAAAAAACCTGCAACACTGGAAATGTCATTTTATTGACTCGAATTAAAATTCTCACTATAGGTATTGTATTAAATATATTATAATCTTTTTTAGGCTGTTTTCTAAGTGATAGTTGCAGTACAAAGCATTTGAATATCCTGTTCTGACTGTCAGGGTTCCTCCAAAATGCGGGTTGGTCACCTGTGTATTTATCAGCGATTGCATCACTGCTTACCATCAGGCGGGATCGCGGTCAAGCACTGGTTTATAATGTTTAAAAAAAAACATGTCATAAGCTGGGCAGGGGACGCCGATTTCCTTACGATGTTTTCTTTAGCGTTTTGAGAGGAAAGTTGATGAAATTATTTGAACTAAGTAAAGGCCTACCTGGGTTCAAACATATGACCTACAACTAGACTGAGCTTACTGAGCATTGCTGCTCTCATTTTTAAATTCATATATTTTAATAACTATCAACAATATTCTCAAACGAAGTAACGATATTATTCAATTATCCATCCGCTACTAAATATAGATTTGGAATTGATTCAATTCGATTCGAATCGATTGAATATCTTTCAATTTTTTTTCAACGTTTTTTATTATTGAAAGGCTCTTGTAGTTGATAACCGCCCACTATCTCTCTAATCCAGTGATTGATTTTAAACCAGTGCTTGACTGCAATCCCGCTTGAAGGTAAGCAGTGATGCAATCGTTGATGGTAAAGCGTGCTGGATTATTAAGAGCCTGTTCACCTAAAAAAAACGAGTGAACAGGGGAAAGAAGACGGCAGTTGAGCGAGGTGATCCAATGGTAAACCCAACAACACGACCAATGATGCTGCGCCAAAGGGAAATTGATCTTGATCTAGATACCCCCACGACCAAACTTCAGACTCGACAACATTTGGCGCATCGTACCCGGCACACATCGCAACACAGCTGCTCAGACCTGTCCTCCGTACGGCTTCACCAGACATCATGCCAGAACATGACGAATCGCTTGGCGGCAAGATTTTGTCTCGTGGGTGGTAACTTCTGCCGGCAGCCGATGTTATGGCCTACCTCCGAGACCCAGCGGCAACGTTATAAGATGACTAGCTGACCCGCGTTTTTATTTTTATATTCCGCGCTCCTATTGGTCGCACCGTGATATGTGATATTATATAACCTAAAGCCATTTTTCAAATCGGACCATTAGTTCCTGAGATTAGCGCGTTCAAACAAACAAACAAACTCTTCAGCTTTATATATTAGTATACATTAGTTAAGATTCCAAAGTGAAATCTCCTTTAGTTAGAACTCATTTTTTTTAAAACCAAATGTTATGTCAAAATGACAAATAGCTGTTCTTCGGGCGTTAACCATAAATCAGAAAAAGTGAAAACATAATTAAAAAATTAGACAATATGCCGATTAAGCACATAAAATAGTAACTATAATAGAAGAAGTCGCTAGCAGTGTCACAGCCATTTCATCGATGTGTGTTAACCGTGTTTAGTGGACAGTTATCAAGCCCATGAATTACCTACTGAATAATGAACCAAAATCATTGGAGGAAGTAAGTACTGTCAATCAGTCACCAAAGGTCATAAGTAACCAAGCTCATTTAATATAGCTGAGGTTATTAACATACCGTTGGATATTTTCCAATGAAATTTGATTCGATTAAGAAATTGTTTTATTTAATTACTTTATCCGAAACTAGCTGGGCGCCGCGGTTTCTCTGAATTTATATGCTCCGCTCCTATTGGTCTCAGCGTGATGTTATATAGCCTAAAGCCTTATGGATTAATGGGCTATCCAACGCAAAAAGAATTTTGCAAATCGGACCAGTAGTTCCTGAGAGTGGCGCGTTCAAACAAACAAACTCTTCAGCTTTATATATTAGTATAGATTATCTTCTCGTCCGAAATACCGCAGTGTCTCAAGACAAAAGTCTTCGACCAGTGTGTGTTGCCAGTGATGACTTATGGAATTGAGACGTGGTTGCTAACAATGGGCCTTATAAAAAGGCTCAAAGTCACTCAAAGGGCAATGGAGAGGGCTATGCTTGGGGTTTCACTGCGTGATCAAATCGGAAATGAGGAGATCCGCAGAAGAACGAGAGTAACCGACATAGCCCGAAGAATTGCAACACTAAAATGGCAGTGGGCCGGGCACATTGCCCGTAGGACCGATGCCCGATGGGGCCGACGGGTTCTCGAGTGGCGACCACGCACCGGAAGACGTAGCGTGGGTCCTTGTCCCCGACAAGGTGGACCGACGACCAGCAGGACCGGTCGTCGTGGAGAACCTTGGGGAGGCCTATGTCCAGCAGTGGACGTCTTTCGGTTGAAATGATGATGATGATGATGATTATCAACCCGCACCCTAAACGCGTAACCCACTATTATTACAAATCGGAATCATTTTGAAGTCAATTGCTGATCCATTGGTCCATATGTTCGGAAAGTATGTCTGCTCAACAACTTAAATAACGCAATGACTGTTGTTGAACTGTCAAAATGAAGCCCTTTACTACCGATAGCATGTTACGCAATTACCCTGCCGTTTCTTAAGAAACTTCAATATATCTGACGACCCTGGATAACTATCTTTTTTGGTGACTGTACACAGCTTGGGTTAGTCTCGAAATGAATTTTTCCCCGTACGAAAATACTGCAGTTAAATTAAAAACTTCTTAAGAAAAATAACAGGTTTTTGCCATTATCATATAATATATCAGCTGCTGTAGAACCTGCCGTTATCAATCCTATAATTACACTAAAACATTCCTCACAAAAAGTCATGGTTAAACTTTACTTTAGGGACCGCTGAAGTGGGCGGCAAGACTTCTAGGGCTGAAAGACCTTGGCCTAAGACACCTCTATGTAAAATTTCGAATGATAAAAACTTATAGTTTCCGAGAAATGAATTCACAAAAATCATGTTAAGTTCACAATTTTAGGTCATGAATCGGGGCTTTTTGTTGTCATTGCGTCCAAAGTCATTCTAGGTGGTCTCCTACTAACTATGAAGCGCTTTATATCGTGTCTAAACTGTGAGTATAATTTATACGATCAATCACACCTTGAATCCTTTTGAAAGATATTGCTAATCCATTGCTTCTTTTGTTCGATAAATGTGTCTGCTCAACAACGTTAATAACGCAATGAATGTTGTGCAACTATCAATATGTTTATAGTATAATGAGGAGATCCGTAGAAGAACTAAAGTCGCCGACATAGTCCAGTAGATTAGCTGTCTGAAGTGGCAGTGGGCGGGACTCATAGCTCGTAGAGGCGACGGCCGATGGGGCAGAAAGACTCTTGAATGGCGACCACGTACCGGCAAGCACAGCGTCGGAAGCCCACCGACTAGGTGGTCGGATGATCTGACCAAAATCGCAGAGAAGGGCTATATGCAGGCCGCGTCCAACCGTTCTTTTTGGAAATCCTTGGGAGAGGCCTATGTCCAGCAGTGAACTTCATGTGGCTACGATGATGATGATGTCAATATGTAAACCGTTGCTACTTTAAGTACTGTTGCACTACCCCACTGTCGCCTGCACGTTGCAGAAGCGCTGTTGGATGTTACTGATGGTATGAAACACTTAGCCAAACTCTAGGCTCTCTTATTTTATAATTAGTAGATACTTAATACTATTTTTGCACGCCTAATTTAAGGTAGTTAGTAAAGGATCATTGTGAACATTTTCATTGTACCTACTATCTATGCAAATAAATTATTATTATTATTCCTTTATTTCATTAAAATACACTTATAAATTACATTTTTAAATATTTCTACATAAAAAATATATAAAAAAAACATTTAAAAATATAAAAAATAGTAACCCACCGGCATCGGAAACAGGGTCCAAGCTACCGGCGGTCAGGGATCCAGAGAGAGGAACTTCCTGACAATGCGAGCCGTGTCCAGAAGTACAACTTTCTGAATCAAGTCTTTCATCCAGCTGCCTAACGAGAGCCTCTTGAGGTGTTGGTCGAGGCTCTTGGCTATTAAGCCATTGGCTGTCACGACTATCGGCACAATGATTGCTGAATCCACCTCCCACATGTCGACAACCTCGTGAGCCAAGTCAAGATACTTGACTTGTTTATCTTTCTCGGCTTTCACGAGGTTCTCATCATGCGGGATGGTTATGTCAACAATCATTGCACGCCGCTCTGATCGATCCACCATCACTATATCAGGCTTATTGGCAACAATAGTCCTGTCAGTGATGATGGATCGATCCCAGTACAATGTGATATGGCCTTGTCACCTCTGATTCCACAAGGTTGTATTTGAGAGCAAGTTGCTGATGAATTATCCTGGCTACAAGGTTGTGTCTATGCAAGTACTCTCCGTTAGCTAGACGAGAACACCCAGAGATAATATGCCTTATTGATTCCACCGGCCGGTGACATGCCCGACAGATGTCAACTGTGCCGTCTTTCACAATAAATCTCCGGTAATTGTTCGTCATCATAACTTCGTCCATAATTGCACATACAAAACCTTCGGTTTCCCCAAAAAGGTCACCGAATCGTAGCCAGGCTACGGACGCTTGTAAATCTACAAATTATTCTTATTATTATAGGCTAACTATAGATCTCGACTTCTTTCGCCGCGCTAAACAAAAACAGTGACCAAGTCCAAGTCCACTCGTACACGAAGGGTTTCGTACCTCAAAGCAAAAATGCCGACAAAAACACGTTCCTTGTATAATAATAATAAATCTACTTCATCGTCATTTCAGCCGAATGATGTCCACTGCTGGACATAGGCCTCTTCCAAGGTTCCCGCATCCAGCGGTTTCCCGCGACCTATCATTTCCGACTTCTTGGATAATATCATCAGCCCACTGTCTTATTTGTCTTCCAACACTTCTTTTTCCTGATGGGCCTTATCATCGCGTGTTTTCGATGGTCCACCTTTTGTCTGTATACCGTGAGATGTGTCCGCCCATTGAAACCACTTTCCTTGTATCTGTTACCGGGCAAACCCGATTTCAGGACAAACTAGTTTTGCCTAGGCTAAACTAGTTACAAGTAAAACATAGTTTCAGTACAAATTGAGTTTGATTTAAATCGGGAGTCACACATAAATAAAGATACCTATTAATTGGTAAAACAAACAATCATACTATTAGAATAAAATACTGCTTTGTAAATCAATACTGTTTTTTAATTCAATTATTGAAATTGTTATTTATTTTGACATGGTTTGCTTTGGTGGCACTTAGAATTATAGAGGCTAGGCCATACCAGTTTATCCTAGGGTGTGCGTATTTATATCAGGATCAACTAGTTTGGCCTAGCCTAAACTGGTCTATCCTATCGGGCTTAGGACAAATTAGTTTCGACTAGCCTAAGTTTATCCTATCGCGTATAGGAAGAAATAGTTTAGCCTAGGCAAAAACAGTTTGTCCTGAAATCGGGTTTGGCCGGTAACATATGCATCTCTTTAATTTATTATTCATTTATTTAAACTTTACGCCCAAAAAAGGTACAACAGCGTACCTAATGCCTTAGGCATTCTCTACCGGTCAACTAAGGGTGGTGTAGAGAGAAGATGGCAGGTACTTTGATTGAGAGGGCAACAGTGTTAAACGAAAAAAAAACTTTAAGTTACTCAGATACATAAAGAGATATATTGTTTAATAAGTTATTTACTTACTTGGGCTTAGTTGTTTTAGTGGAAATAGTAAACACACACAGTAAACATTTCATCTGTCTATTTATTATGGTTCATGAGATACAGCCCGCTAATAGACGGTAGGACGGACGGACTACTAAAGTTTGGTATAAGTTTTTATGGACGCCCTTGGAGAACTGAACCTAAAAAGACTGTAATCTCAATCAACATACTTTACAACGTGTGGAGGCATGAAGATCCGAGTGTAACGTTCTGTTATAATATACAATGCTCCTAAACGACAACCCTAAGTAAAGTACTGACCATGCATCAGTTGTTACTTGGTTTTTACTGAGAATCGGTGAGGTACTGACATCAATCAAATGTTTCGTAAGCATTTTCCGTCGATGCGCATAGCTCAGTTCGGCTTAAGGGTTTGATGTGGACATATCCTATTTTAATCGGCCAATTTTGTTATCTTTTCTTTAAAATATATTTCCAGTTTGTAATAAAAGTGTTTTTTAAAAAGACTCCATCATCCCACCTCATAACAGTAGTGTCAGAAGTGGGATGGTAGAAGACAGTCGCGAAAAGTATTACGCACATAAAACTAAATTCCTCAAATCTATTTGTCCACATCGCCGAAACTCATTAAAAAACCATCTCGTGCGTGTGAAACCTAAAAACTCTGTATCAAAACTTTAAGAGTGTGATCTTCTTTCTACATCTCCTATATGACGGACTCGTTAGTAGTAAATAAACTATTTCGCTGTGTTAATGGTGTTTTACGAACTCTATAAGTACTATCGCTATATCAAAACTAAGTTCCTGAACTTCTTTCTATATCTTCTACATCACGAACTTATTAATCAATAAACTATTTCGCTGTGCCGCGGATGTTTTACGAAATCTATAAGAACTGACGCTGTTTCGAAAATAAGTTCCTGACTCTATAAATTCACCGCGCTGTGCCCTCCATCTCGACGACGCTGCACCTGGTCTGAGGAAGGTCAACTCCAGTTCCTGACGCTGATCTCTACAGTGATGTTACCAAAGTTGATCATCCTATTGTGAGTAAAATATTTTGTTTCTTGTTGTTGCCAACTCTGTTTATACTTTTTTTCCCATTGTACTAATCTTATAATTTTTCTCATACAGAGAAGGATTGAGCGTAATCACCACGCTTGCTCAATGCGGGTTGGCGATTTCAGACTTATAAAGTCCAGGTTTCCTCAAGATGTTTTCCTTCACCTTCAGTCAATGATGTCCAAGATATACTTAGAAAATACATATAACATTAGAAAAGTTATATTGGTACTTGCCTGACCTGGAATCGAACCCGCGCACTCATACTTGAGAGGCCGGTGTTTTAACCACTAGGCCACCACGACTTATAAATAAAGTACAGTCAGACGAAAAACGATTAACAATTTTAATGTGCGATAATATTCATGTACTCAAATCTACTATTTCTACATTCAATAACACAATGTCTACAGTAAAAGAAAATGAAAACCGTTTAAACCAAAATCTAAATAAAATCGAAAAAGCTTTTAGCAATCTTATTAATACTAATGATAAATTGGAAATAAAATCTCAATTGACTCTGCTGCTTAGTTCTTTAGAAAGTATTATTATAACATCGTCCTTCGACATTGTTGATATAAATAATGCTATATTGTTTAGTAAGATAAATATTTTGCACCCGACTGTACTAAGTCCTACGCAATTGTACAAAGAGCTTGAGTTACATGCTAATCAGTTGCCGCGACACGCTGAGTTGCCAATTTTATTAACGCTACAAAACATTAATGCAATTATAAATATATCGGACATCGTATGTTATTATCATGACAGCAAGCTGATAATAATCTTAAAAATTCCATAAGTACTTTCTCAAGTTTATAATTTCTTTCATAACATCCCATTACTTATTTCCTTAGATAATAAAACCCCTGATACGTATGTCCTAATTGCTCCCAATAAACAGTATCTGGCAATAACAGTAGATCGCTTATTTTACTCACAGTTTGATAGTGTGAGTGAGTGCAAAATAATAAAAAATCAGTGTTACGTGTGTGTTTTAAACAATGTGTATTCGACCATCGCAAATCCTACTTGTGAAACGACCTTATTAACTGATGTAATTGAAAAATTACCAAAATCCTGCCAAACAAGAATTCTACGTGGCTCAATTGACTTATTTCAAAAGATTTCCAACAATCGTTGGATATTCGTTCAATCAGATGCTAATAAAGGTCATATTATGGGTAATGGAGACTTGAGAGATCACGTGGAAATCTTGCTAGGCACAGGAATTCTTCATCTACCTAAATTTTGTAAAGCATTTTATAAAACCCTTACTTTTATACCATCTGATAATATTTAATAAAGTTTTAATTTTACTACCACTTCTAATTTTTATATATTTAATGATGACTGTTGTGATAACGTGAAGTAAAACATTACATGAAGTCCCTCTAATTAAATTAAACGAATTCAACAGCTTTGATTCCTTGTTAAAGGCAAGTACTCATCTTGATGATTTTGAAAATTAATTAAATCAAATTGAAGAGCCTTCTTATTTAGAAAAATATAGCAAACATTATCTTTCGCTTATATATGTAATCTCATCCAGGGGCGTGCACAAAGATTTTATTGGGGGTATGCATAAATATACCTACTATCCAAATCTCTGTGCTTATATATGGTAAAACTTAAAAAACGTAACTTAGACGTAGTTTCAATTTAACATAGTCGCGTACTTTTTCGCATGTCAACATTGAATTGATGTTTGTGCGTGGCTACAATGAACATCTAAGTATGTGATTGATGATAAGAACAAGTCAAATAAATGATATACGTGGGGTATTAGGTATTTTTTATTTGCCCAAATGAATACAATGAAATCATCATCATCTCAGGGTTAATACCAGTCGCATCCAAAGCTTTGGAATCTGGGGTCCGCTTTTCCAGTCTAATTGCTGATTTTGGCGAAATTTCGACAATTTCCGTGAAGCGACTGCCGTCTGACCTCCACAACGCGAAGGCAATATCGAAGCATTGAAGTTAGACCAATTGTTGGACTTTTGTGGGCTCCAACAACCCGTAACGACTGCCACTAGATGTTCGCATGGCAACCGAAACCAACGGCTTAAAGTGCTTTCCGAGATACGACCAGACCAGTGCAAATATTCATATTCATGCATACAAATACTTACACTGCGCGCCTCCTTACGCAGCGGCCGCGTTCGCTGCCGCTACGCCATGTAGGCTGTCAAAATACAATGAAATGGTATTACTAACTCAACTGTAAATAAGTAATAATTTATTTCTCAAAAAACTAAAAAAAAATATTTCACTATCTATAAATTAAATCAACGCGCCTATCTATTTTTAAATAACTCTGTAAAAATGAAATATATATAAGATCGTTTTGAAATCGCTAAAAGTTCTTTTAAAATGGACAGATAGACAAATCTATGAGTCTGCTTTGGCTTTTCATAAATATGCGTAATGCACTACTCATTGGAATCATAACTATTAAATTTTGCTAATTTGTAAACTTCAGGAAAATTATTACAACATAAAGTATAGTATTGAAATTCAAAAGCAAGTAGGTTGAAAAACTTAAGGTCTTTTAAGTTTTTATAACGTCGAACTGTCAAAGCCGTGTTTTAAAATAATATACCTATACGAGAAACAAAACAATTTATTTGTACACACTACACAACCTGCTAACCACATATAATTATCATAATACTTTTTATAAAGACAACCTTTCTTTTGTGTTAAACCAAAAACTCTAAAATAAATGAATATTCAATTCCGCTTAAAACAATCAATACATATTTAACCCATACACCAATAATGAAACAACATAAGCTGCTAAAATAAAAAGGTATTTGAACGAACAACAATCATGCTATATTTCTGAACTTCTTAAATTCGTCGCATTATTAGAAGCTGTGCTTATCATGGGCTTTAAACCCAAAGAAATTTCACGCACACGTACACAACAGTTTAGGCACACAAGCAAATAATTTTATACACAGACAGATACGGAAGAGGCACATTTTGTTTATGCTTACGCCGTAAGAGGCGCGGGTGTCGCGCCTAAGGCAACTAATGTGTCTCGTTAGCACTAGGCCCAATAGATGGCAGTGTTATCAATAACTGATTAACAAAGTCTTTTAGTTTTAACTTTGTAGTATATAAATTATTTTACAGTATATTATAATTTTAGAAGACTATTAGGGTATGCAGAGCTTTTCTGCTTGTAAGGAGCGCACGCGCCTGATCTCATCTATATGTTTCATATACTTTTTGTACAGACTAAGAAGATTTATTTGTCCTAGAAATCCAGGATGTTGTATTAAGATATATAATAAAAACTGTAACAAGTCTAGAGGCTCTAAAACACATGTTACTAATGTCGCTTATACTTTAGACTCTTCCGAAGTTGAAAATGATAACATTTCTGTAAAATCAGTGCCACTTCCAATAAAACGTAATACAATCATGTAAATCATTTTAACTAAGTTTATTTTCTAAATTCTTTCCCTTATAATCTCTACATTATTTAATTATCTCTATTTTAATAATTACCTATTTACTATATTACCTCTCACCTAACTACCTACTAACCTAACCTACTAACTCTGTTAAATTTCCTATAAGTTATCTATTTCTAGTATTTAATAATTTAATTTTTAATAAGTTTTAGTAAGTAATAAAAATTGTCAAGTCCACATCAAAGTCCTAGATAATTCGATTTTTCTAATTCTCATCACTTAATCTGTGATGATCATTCTTATCGGGGGGGCTGTTATAATATACAATGCTCCTAAACGACAACCCTAAGTAAACTGCTGACCATGCATCAGTAATTAACTTAGTTTTACTGAGAATCGGTGAGGTACTGACGTCAATCAAATGTTTCGTAAGCATTTTCCGTCGATGCGCATAGCTCAGTTCGGCTTAAAGGTTTGATGTGGACATATCCTATTTTAATCGGCCAATTTTGTAATCTTTTCTTTAAAATGTATTTCTAGTTTGTAATAAAAGTGTTTTTTAAAAAGACTCCATCATCCCACCCCATAACAGTTCACTCACCCTCCATAGAAAAGGAGGAGGGAGTTGTTGTTGGGAAATTGTATGTATGCTAGTTACACATCTAACGACTTGTGATATCCGTAGTAAAAGACTGTTATGAAGGTGTGAAGTGCAAGATCTTGCATTGTAGCTACGCGACCTGCTAACTCTGTTTTACGTTTTGTTGGAATAGAATTGTGTTTGCCCTATATTAACTCGTACTACGAATATAAAATATCTTGGTCTCATTATTGACAACTCGGTAAACTCTCGTTGCGAGATGATCCGTGATCCGTGTTACGTCAGTATAACGTGTGGTTTATTTATGGCGTTTGTAGGTACCGCCACAAACGTAAAGTTACGTAATCAGCCTATAATGTTCGCACTGCTGGGACACAGGACTCTTCTCGGTGACGGGGAGTCGACCGTAAAATGACCGCTGGCGCAGTGCGGGTTGATAGATGTCAGATGTCTTCGAAGTTTGTAGCTCTAGAACATGTCTGTTTCGCGGTGTTTTCCATCACCGTTTTGAGAGCAGTGGTGATGAAATAATTTACACAATGTAAAGCGCCTGATGTAGTCCGACGGAAACACCAAAAAGAAATTGTTTCAGTCCCTCAATGTACGCGGTATAAAGGAGGAGGCGAAACGCTTCGTCCCGATCGTAGACGTGTTAACAACGTAAGGGTGGAAACTCGCCGTACGACGGGTTGTCCGATGGTGGAACGGAGATGGGGGAATTAAATCGTGCAATTGCCCTGCACACTCGCCAGACTGCATCCTATAGAAGACCGAAAGGCTGGCTACTGTGCCTGTGCTCTAGGCTTTGGACACCATCTCGAGTTAAAACAGGGTCACCAATCAGCCTCTTCGCATGCCTCTCCACTGTATCCAAAGTGGCCAGGTGGTAATTAGCAGCACCAGCCCAAATGTGGCTGCAGTACTCCACACACGAACGGACCTGTGTTTTGTACAACATTAGAAGCTGCCCTGGTGTGAAGTACTACCAGACCTTTGCGATAACGCCAAGTTTCCTAGCAGCCACCTTGGCCTTGGACTCAATGAACGGCCCAAAATTTAGGTTTGAGGAAATCTCAACTCCCTAAAGCTGAAGGCGGTCGGTACACTCTTTTTTTTTTATAATTATAAACTAGCGCTTGACCGCCATCCCGCCTGATGGTAAGCAGTGATGCGATCGTTGATGGTAAAGCGCGCTAGTTTATTAAGAGCCTATTCACTCAGAAAAACTGAGCGAATAGGAAGGAAGACGGCAGTTGAGCGAGGTGATGCAATGTTGAACCCAACAACACGACCAATGATGCTGCGCCAAAGGGAGATTGATCTGAAGACCCTCCACGACCAAACTCCCAACACAACAACATTAGGCGCATCGTACCCGGCACACATCGCAACACAACTGCTCAGACCCGTGCTCCTTACGGCTTCACCAGACATCATGCCGGAACACGACAAATCGCTTGGCGGCAAGGCTTTGTCTGGTGGGTGGTAACTTCTGCCGGCGGCCGATGTTATGGCCTACCTCCTACTACTCCAAGGATACATTTCAAAAAGTAGGAGCCCTGGTGAACGGGCTCCTCTTAGTGGTGAAAAGACATGCCTGTGTTTTGGCGGCATTGAATGCTACAAGATTGGCATTGCCCCATTCGGAGACTGCCTGTAGTGCAACACTCGTTTGCTTTACCATAGCCTCTCTTTCAGATCGGTTTGATTCCCTACTAGCCCGAACATCCGGCAGGTATAAATCAGGTAACATATGTGAAAAATTTTGTCTCCAGGAATATTGGTCAGTTTTGAAGGATGTGCTGAGTAAACACTGAAATGAACACGCCCAAGACTTCTACAGATAGCATACTGGTAATTTTTTCTTTTGAAATTTTATATACTTTTATTTCTGAGAATTTCTCAGTAGCGGCTTTGAGCAATAATTTATTAATCAATTTCTGAACCTCAACCCTAATGAAAAATGGAAATACAACATTAATTTTATGTTTTAAAATTTTATATATTTCCGTTTCTGAGAATTTCTCAGTGGCGGCTTGGAGTCAGAATTTATTAATCAATTTCTGAATCTCAACCCTTATGAAAAATAGAAAAACAACATTAATTTCTACATATTAAAGTTCAGTTTACATAACAACATTTCTATAGCTTTTTCATAGTGCTAGTCAACTTAACCAACATTAAAATAAAGTTAATATTTGTTTATCCTGAATAACGTAAAAAACAAATAAAATTTGAATACAACATTATTTTTTGTATAATATGCAAAACCCGAAACACGTATCTAGTATTTTTATGTAAAGAATCTATGTACAACATTTCAAAAAGATATCATGAAAAACCATAAAGTTATGAGCTTGTTGTCTTGACAACAAACTCATACTTTGTGGTTAACCCCACAAAAAAATAGGGTTAACTCTTCGATCGGACGAGGAGAGCGGTGCGTTGACCTGTAGCGTCAGCTGTTCCGCCGGCATGCGTACACGTTAAGTACTATGATCTACCGTAAGCTGAACTTGTGCGCTCGGTAACCACACTGCAACAATTTCTAAATGTCTTTGGGAAGAAATATAACATGATGTAAAAAATATTGGAACCGATTCAGTTGCTTATTCGTTGGCTGCCGGCAGAAGTTACCACCCACCAGACAAAGTCTTGCCGCCAAGCGATTCGTCGTGTTCCGGCATGATGTCTGATGAAGCCGTACGGAGGACGGGTCTGAGCAGTTGTGTTGCGATGTGTGCCGGGTACGATGCGCCAAGTGTTGTTGTGTCGGGAGTTTGGTCGTGGAGGGTCTCCACATCAATCTCCCTCTGGCGCAGCATCGTTGGTGGTGTTGTTGGGTTTAACATTGCACCACCTCGCTCAACTGCCGTCTTCCTTCCTATTCACTGAGTTTTTTAAGTAAATGGGTTTAATAAACTAGCGCGCTTTACCATCAACGATCGCATCACTGCTTACCATCAGGCGGGACTGCGGTCAAGCGCTAGTTTATAATTATTAAAAAAAAAAAACTGTATTCAGGTTTCGTATAAAATATAACGTTGTATAAGTGTAAACGAATCGATATTGTAGTTTTTACTAACGTCTGTTTTGTGTTCCACAGAAACGACAGAAGCATATGGAATGCTGGTTCTATGGACCTATATTCTTGGCAATTGTTATGTTCCTTTTGATGGGCACAATCTTCGAGCGAAGGATAGAAGCATTTTTTCGTAGCGTTAGTAAGTATTCTGTTCCTTCAAATAGAGATACAAGCTTCCAGCAAAAACTGCTGCAATATGAACTTTAAATATATCGCAGTAAGATACAATACTAAAATTGTGCCAAAATTTTCTCATCATATCACCTTTTATCGTCCCACTGCTGAGCACAGGTCTCCTCTCACACAGAGAAGGATTGAGCGTAATTACCACGCTTGCTCAATGCGGGTTGGCGATTTCAGACTTAAAAGTCCAGGTTTCTTCAAGATGTTTTCCATCACCTTTTAATCAGTCATTGATATCTAAGATATACTTAGAAAGTACATATAAGATATACTTAGGAAAGTTACATTGGTACTTGCCTGACGTGGAATCGAACCCGCACACTCATACTTCAGAGGCTGGTGTTAGGCTGGTGTTAGGCTGGTGTAGCTTAAGAGGTTGACCAAAATTTTATGAGATCTTTAAATTCTTAGCACTAAGTTCTTAAATAATTTGGAAATTGTTTATTTGTTCAAGTTGGGAACTAGGAGTACTCGCAGACATTGTGGGAAATCAAAATTAACGAGGTGATTATAGCACTATCCTATGATCATCGTTATTGTAGTGGTCACTAAGAGTCACAAGTTCACCATTTGGGGCCAAAGGGAAGCCTATGCCCCGCAGTGGGACAGAATTGGTCAAAAACAATAAATTATTAATGAGAACAGACCCAATTACATCGAGGGGCTTGAACAATTTGCTTGAAACGGTCTTCCCGTCAGATTATAAATTAAGTGTCTTCAAGGCTAGAGTGATTAGGCTCTTAATAAACTAGTGCGGTTTACCATCGACAATTTCATCACTGCGTACCATCAGGCGGGATCGCAGTCATAAACCAACTTGACATATATAATTTATAAAGAAAACCCTGCCCGATCCGTGAAGGTATTGTTAGGTATCGATAACTGATTCTACTTATACGTACAAAGACTGGCTAAACTTAAAAAAAATACCCAATAAAAATAAATATTATTTCGCAAAAGAAGGTAACTTACATGGCATACCTGGAAGGTAACAATCTCTTCAATGACCGACAGTACACGTTTCGCCGCAATTGGTCAACTGGGGACCTACTAGTGTATGCCACTCACTTGTGGGGCGAGGCCCTCGAGAGAAATGGGGAAGCGATTGCTGTCTCCCTTGATGTCTCGAAGGCCTTCAACCGGGTATGGCACGCTGGCCTTTTAAGTAAGCTTCCAGCGTACGGCAATTCCCCTAGCCTGACTGGCTGGGTAAAAGACTTCCTGACTGAACGGTCCCTCCGAGTTGTTGACGACAGATGCTCATCTGAGCCCATGTCGACTAATGCCGGTGTTCCTCAGGGGTCTGTTCTGTCTGCAACTCTGTTCCTGCTGCATGGGTATGCAGATGACAGCACAGTTGTGGAGAGATACCTGCCGGATGCTCGGGCTAGTAGGGAATCAATCCGATCCAAAAGAGAGGCTATGGTAGAGCGAACGAGTGTTGCACAACAGGCAGTGTCTTCGAATGGGGCAATGCCAATCTTGTTGCATTCAATGCCGCCAAAACACAGGTGTGTCTTTTCACCGTCAAAAAGAGCCCGTTCACCTTGGCTCCTACATTTCGAAATATATCCTTGGAGTGTACCGTCCGCCTTCAGCTTTTGGAAGTTGAGATTTTCTCGAACCTAAACTTTGAGCGGTTCATTGAGTCCAAGGCCAAGGTGACTGCCAGGAAACTTGGCAGGAAACTTATCGCAAAGGTCTGGCAGCACTTTACACCAGGGCAGCTTCTAATGCTGTACAAAGCACAGGTCCGTTCGTGTGTGGAGTACTGCAGCCGCATTTGGGCTGGTGTTGCTAAGTGCCACCTGGTCACTTTGGATTCAGTGGAGAGGCGTGACTCTGTTTTAACTCGAGATGGTTCCAAGCCTACAGAACAGGCGTAGAGTAGCCAGCCTTTCGGTGTTCTATAGGATGCATTTAGGGGAGTGTGCGAGGGAATTGCATGATTTAATTCCCCCATCTCCGTTCCACCATCGGACAACCCGTCGTACGGCGAGTTTCGAACCTTACGTTGATAACACCTCTACGATCCGGACGAAGCGTTTCGCCTCCTCCTTTATAACGCGTACATCGAGGGACTGGAACAATTTGCCAGCGGCGGTGTTTCCGTTGGACTACAATGTGAGTGTCTTCAAGGCTAGAGTGTATACGCTCTAAATAAACTAGTGCGCTTTACCATCAACGATTGCGTCACTGGCTTACCATCAGGCGCGATTGCGGTCAAGCGCTAGTTTATCATCATCATCCTTTTTATTGTCCCACTGCTGGGCACAGGTCTCTTCTCATACAGAGAAGGATTGAGCGTAATCACCACGCTTGCTCAATGCGGGTTGTTGATTTCAGACTTAAAGTCCAGGTTTCCTCAAGATGTTTTCCTTCACCTTCAGTCATTGGTGTCCAAGATATACTTAGAAAGTACATATAACTTTAGAAAAGTTAGATTGGTACTTGCCTGACCTGGAATCGAACCCGCGCACTCATACATGAGAGGCTGGTGTTTTAACCACTAGGCCACCACGACATTACGACACCGCGACAGCGCTAGTTTATAATTTATAAAAAAAATATACATGGCGAGTGACTGGGGGTAGGGCACGCGGTCAAAAAAAATGCCGCCAGTATTGTACTTTCATTCATACAAGTTACCAATAATACCGTCGAAAATGGTCTTTTCACTTTTTAAATTTACCAAATATTGGGGAAGTTGGAGTTAATTCACGGAAAAAAAGATTATTTCAAAATTCATTACTTTTGTTATTATGATGATTATCTAAAGTTTCAAATTTTATTTGATCATGTGTTTACCTAACCTTTATTATCCTTGTCGGTCGGACGGGGTTTTCTTTATGTTAAACAATATGTATAACATTTAAGAAAGAAATGTGGACTAAAATACCCATAATTACAATATTTTATTTCAGTCGCGCGTCGTCAAGCAAGTCTTGCACAACAATTGGAACCTGAGGAAAGTGTAACGATTGAAGGTGAAGTAAACTCCACTTCATCACACACAGACAAAGCGTCGTCGCAAAGGAGCCTAGTCAACGCCAAAACCTCTCATAAAAGCCTAATCACCGCCAATTCCTCTCATAAAAGTCTGGACACCCAAGTCTCATCAGAAAAGAGCCCGGTCAACTCCAAAGCCCCGTCACAATCGAACTTGATAAACGCGAACGCCCTTCCTCAAACAAGCCCGATCAATACCATAGCGCTAACGCAAACGAATCTAGTCAACGTCAAGACCCCACAGCAAACGAGTCTGGTCAACGCCATAACCCCGACGCAACCGATCCTGGTTAACACCAAAACCTCGACGCAACGGAGCCTGGTTAACGTCAAAAACCCGACACAAACAAGCTTGGTCAACACCGAGACCTTGACGCAAAACTGCTTAGTCAAGGCCAAATCCGAAACCTAAAAGAAACTATCATCAAAACACTAGAAAAAAGACATTATGTATACCTTAACGAATAAGATTATTCTAAAAGCACTATACTTCATGAATGAAACTCCACAGCCACATTTTTATAAGTATCAGGGCATATTAACTACTATTTTATGTATCAATAATGGCTGGGTGCATTACCAAGAGATACAAAATACTTTTTTCCAAAAATGTGATGTTATTGCCAATAAATTTAGGGAAGTCTCAGACCCACTGCCAGAGTTTAAAAGTATAAATAAGAACTATTTTAGTAGAAAACCCTGTGACAGCAGTGGATGGTGGAATTAAAATGCCATTCGATTATCAAAGTATTTATTTTGACATTATTAAAAAAAATGGATCATCACGAAAAGAATCCAAGTAAAGATTATGTTCGAATAATGAAAATATAATAACGAACGCACAACACTACAGAACAGCGAAAAACTAAGTTCTTTCAGCAGTAAAACTCGAATTAAGAACAATGAACTAACACAAGCGGATTACCTAATGTTCTTCTTATTTGATTGTTCTTAAAACTTTGCTTCTGCTATCATGTAAGAAAGTTCCAAAAAATTGGTGAACATGTGTGAGTTGCAACAACATTCGCACAACACTGCGCTCGGCTCTCTGCGCATACAGCGGATTGCCACAGAATGCGGGATCATACGCGAGAATGCGTCCGGTTCTCAGAACTTCCAGCAAGCTGTCACGGAATGCGGAAGCATGCGTGAGAACACACCCCGCTCTCTGCACATTCAGCGGGCTGGTACAAAATGCGGGACCACAAGCGTGAATGCGCCTGGCTCTCAGTACATCCAGCAGACTGTCTTAAAATGCCAACGTACGTACGGGAATCCGCCTGGCTGGACCACATTCGTATATGCGCCAGGCTATCTGCGAATTCAGCAAGCTGTCAGAAAATGTGGAAATATTCGTGAGAATGCACCCGTCTCTGTGCGCGTCGAGCAGGCTGTTACAAAATGCGGAAGTATGCGCGAAAATGCACATGGTTCTTTGCGCATCCAGCAGGCTGTCACAGAATACATATCACACAAGTGTGGATAATACAGGATGTCTGCGCGTCTGTGTTTTGCCCAAAACTTATTGGGACCTAAGTAAGTGTTTATAAATTATATTTAAATTAATTCGATGTCCGAAAATTCATTCAGTATGCAGTTTCCTTACCTTCCCTGTAGGAGATAGACAACAAAATTCTCTCCGCCTCTTGGAAGTCGGAAGCTCTTTATAGGTGTCAAGATTGTAGGTAACTCTGGATGATCATGAATATTCCTTTGATACGAATCCATTAATAACTAAAACTACGTTAGTAAGAACCTCTGGTGAAGTCAAAGCTAATAAAAATGTTATAAGCGAACTAGTTTTTGACAAATAATATAGTTGAATTATCGGAAAATGTGTTTTATTGTGTAAATTAACTAAATTATTGTTATTCACCTTGTCTGCCCTTGTAGACACACAAATGTTGATATTGAAAAGCGCTATGATTATTTCTATTGAATACTTGTAATATTAAAATGCTCGTCGTAGATTAAAAAGTAGATCAGTACCTACCTGGCGCCGGTGAATGCCTTATTTAGTTATCTTTATGCAAATTATGAGTGTCGTGGTGGCCTAGTGGTTAAAAGACCAGCCTCTCAAGTATGAGTGCGCGGGTTCGATTCCAGGTCAGGCAAGTACCAATGTAACTTTTCTGAAGTTATATGTACTTTCTAAGTATATCTTAGACACCAATGACTGAAGGTGAAGGAAAACATCTTGAGGAAACCTGGACCGTAAGTCTGAAATCGCCAACCCGCATTGAGCAAGCGTGGTGATTACGCTCAACCCGTCTCTGTATGAGAGGAGACCTGTGCCCAGCAGTGGGACGATTAAAAGGTCGATGATGATGATGATGATGATGCAAATTATGAAAGTATTATACGGTGCGACGATTAAGTTATCACATCAATTGAACTTCTTCATTGTGAAACAATTAACATTCTAGCTATGGGAAATCCTTATTTAGTGTAGTATTTACATTAAAAGTATTGTGATTTGTGAATTATTGGTAAGAATATCATAAGTTATGTTGAAATGAGGAGATCCGAAGAAGAACGAGAGTAACCGACATAGCCCGAAGAATTGCAACACTTAGTGGCAGTAGGCTGGGTACATTGCCCGTAGGACCGATCCCCGATAGGGCCGACGGGTTCTCGAGTGGCGACCACGCACAGGAAGACACAACGTGGGTAGGCCCCCGACAAGGTGGACTGACGACCTGCGCCTCCTCCATCCTTGGAGGCGGCCAATGTCCAGCAGTGAACGTCTTTCAGCTGAAATGATGATGATGATAACGATGAAGTTGTGTTGAATTGGTGATCACATCATCGCCACGCTCGTGTACAGCACATCATTATCGAGGGATTTTCATTTCTAGCCAATTTTCATGCCATTTATTTTGTTTGAAGAATTAAATTTTATATACTTAGAAGACAAAAAGCTTGGAACTAAGCTGCTCGCTCTGTTAAGCATTTTTATTAAGCAATATGCGTAATTATAACGTAAATTATTGTAAACATTTTCATTTTTAATGTCTGGACTTGAAAAAAGACGATGATCCCTGAGTTTGTTTCGACTATTTCTTCTCAGAGGTAGTCAGTTAGGAAACGCCGGATTCATCTAGTTTAAAAAAAAATCATATGACGTGTAAAGGTGATCAGTGATCCTACTTGCTTAATAAATGATTTCATTTCATTACATATATGTCGTGGTGGCCTAGTGGTTAAAACACCACCACTTCCGTAAAACCGCGTACTTTTAAAGTTATTTTTATTTTATCAGAAACTGCACAATTCTTAATGATTTTATTTACATCAAAATTTTTCAAACAAAGCAATACAACCAATGTAGACGATAAATCGTATTTTTTCTCGACGTCGTGTCAAAGTCACGTAGTAAGGTACTATACCGTAGTGTTGTGACTCTTCAAATTCCTTGTATACCAATATCGTCCTTTATTATTTAATTATATTTTTGCTGGTTTCTAAATGTCAACGAAAACGGATATTTCAAATTAAACATATAGTTATTAAAATTTTAATTACTATTTGTAAGCAAAATCGCTCGTGTTCAAGTCTTGACAAAAAAACATTTTTTTTTAATTTGACAACACTGTAACAAGTATAATCTACGCAGTCTCTCTCCATCTCTTCATCGTTTTAAAAAATTTTATGCAATACTTTTTTTCATTTATTTACCCTTAAAACACTTATATATCGAACAGAGAACGAAAATTTTTAAAATATTGTCATCTCTGTTACAACAGTGTTAGACAGCCTCCGTGGCGTAGCGGTAGCGAACGCGACCGTTGCGCAAGGAGGCGCGGTTTCGATCCCCGCACAGTGCAAATATTTGTATGTATGAATATGAGTATTTGCGCTGGTCTGGTCGCGCCTCGGAAAGCACGTTAAGCCGTTGGTCCCGGTTGCCATACGAACATCTAGTAGCAGTCGTTACGGGTTGTTGGAGCCCTCAAAAGTCTAACAATTGGTCTAACTGTAATGCATAGATATCACCTTCGGGTTGTGGAGGTCAGACGGCAGTCGCTTCACGCCAAAATCAGCAGTTAGACTGGTAAAGCGGACCCCAGACTCCAAAGCTGAAAATCTACGGATGCGACTGGGATTAACGCTGAGATGATGATGATTGTCATCTCTGTTAAAATTACGAAACTCAAAATTAGTAATATATAAAGCAAAATTTATAATATTTAACATTGTATGTAATACAATGTTGCTTAGGTTAGGATGGAACTAAAGATATTGAGAATTTCTTTCATCTAAAATTTACAGTCATAAAATAAATAAATCTGTAACTTTAATCGATTAGAAATTACAAAGAAATGAAATCAATATCTCGTATAAATCGGATATTGTAGTAATCGATTTTTTTAACCCAATCCCTATTCTTCAGTGTGTCAGAAGTGTCAAATTGCACTTCTTATATTTGTAGGAGTATAGTGTATTATGTACATCAACTACTAATAACACAACCAGTTGCCCTACTATGACATGTCAAATGAAAACCATCATTAAACCCTTGTGAAAAAAGGATAGCCCCATTCATATTGTATAGCTCCATCTTTGTTTGACACTTTAACCAGCAGGTAATTGCGTAACAAACTATCAGTAGCTGCAATGAGCTTCATTTTGACAATTCAAGAATATTCATTGCGTTCTTTACGTTGTTGAGGAGACACAATTTTTGAACACATGGAGCAATGGATTAGCAATAAGGTTCGAAATTATTCAAACTGATAGTACCAGTGTGTTACGTAATTGGTATGCTGATTTTAACACGTCATAGTAAACTCCCAGTTGACGAATACAAAACCGAAAACCTGACTTACTCATAAATTCACAGGTTTAGTAACGACCCCTCTGAAACTTGGGATCAATGTTCTTAACAGGGCTTAAAGCTTAATCCTTTAATTTACAAACCATTCCACAAACAGGCATTTTGTCAACGGACCCTAAATCCAAGAACGACAAGGATTTATTAAAAAAAAAAACTTGTTTGGCATAGTTAAAAGTTGTTGTAGTTAAAAGTTGCGCCGGTGTCCTTTGCTACAGCCATTTATTTATTTATTTATCTATACAGAATGTATTTGACATCGTAACGCAAACTTCAGGATCGTTTTTCGAATATTGTTCACATTGCGCTTTTTTGTGTAATTAACGAATTAATTAATTTTTACTTTAAAATCTTATTGGGTTATAAAAGTATAGCAATCATGAACGGTCTAAAGTGAAAAAAACTACAAATTATTAGTTAAAATCGGGAAAAAGCCGACGCAAAATTCCACCACTGGGGGTTTAGAATCATGTACTGAATCCATGGTACTCGTTTGTGCGTCGATGTCAGAAACACCCTTTATATAAAGCTGAAAACTTTGTGTGTTTGCTTGTTTGTTTATTTGTTTGAACGCGCTAATCTCAGGAACTACTGATCCGATTTGAAAAATAATTTTTACGTTGGATAGCCTACTAATCCAAGAGGGCTTTAGGCTTTATAACATCACGTTGAGACCAATAGGAGCGGTGCATATAAAAAAAACATATCGAAGCCTACGCAGGTGAAACCGTCGAGCGCAGCTAGTACAATATGTAAAGAAAACCCTGTCCGACCCAAAAGGATAATAAAGGTTAGGTAAACACATGACCAAATACATAATGAAATTTTACGTAATCATCATAGTAACAATACTAATGAATTTCGAAATAATCTTTTTTACCGCGAATTAATTCCAACTTCTCCAAAATTTGGTATTTTTAAAAAAGTGACAACACCATTTTAGACATTATTATTATGAGTGATGCGACCACGTGCCGCGTGCTTGCCCTTCGCCCGCGGATGTATTACCTACCGCACAGATATTAAGTTCCCTCGCTTTTGCGAAACAATATTTATTTTTTTCCGGGGATTTTTAGTTTAGTTTAGCCCGGCTTTGTATGCATAGTAGAATCAGTTATCGATACCTAACAATGCCTTCACGGCTCCGACAGGGTTTTCCTTACATATTGTATATTACACCAAAATCAAACATCGATCAAAATACATTTAACTCAACAAATCATACAATTGCGGCCTTATCGCTGATTCAATCTCTTCCAGGCAACCAAGAATGGACAGACTCTCCCGAACTGGGACAGTGGGACTGTCGATGGTGCAAATGTTATTAATACAATATACTAAAATTATACACAACAAGATAAAAAAAAAAACGAGTGTGCTTATGACCACACGACTGAAGTGAAACTTCTTTCGCACCATCTGTATGTATATATATATATATATATATATATATATATATATATATATATATGTGTACAATATATACATGTATACACATATTAATTTTCTATAAATATTTAAATTTATTTCATGCTTTCATTTATAAATTAATATTTTTGCATAGACCTCCAATTTAAAAAAAAAAAGTGGATTCCCTCGGGGCCAAAAGGTCGGGCTCTTCCTCCTGAATCAGGGGACCCCAATCTCGGGTAGTCCATGACCTCTGGTTCCCGAGATAATCCACGGGGGGTGAGGTAACTAAAGGGGGTCGGGGGGCATAGGTTTCGTGGGGTTGCGGGGAGAGGGGGAGAGGGGGAGAGGGGGAGAGGGGGGAGGGGGGGAGTGGATTCCCTCGGGGCCAAAAGGTCGGGCTCCTCCTCCTGATTCAGGGGACCCCAAACTCGGGTAGTCCACGACCTCTGGTTCCCGAGATAATCCACGGGGAGGTGAGGTATCTAAAGGGTGTCGGGGGGGGGGGGGAGTGGGTAGTGGATTCCCACGGGGCCAAAAGGTCGGGCTCTTCCTTGTGAATCAGGGGACCCCAAACTCGGGTAGTTCACGACCTCTGGTTCCCGAGATAATCCACGGTGGGGTGAGGTAATCAAAAAGGGGGGTCGGGGGGTGTTCGCAGCGTCATGTTCTCGAAGAAATTCATAGTTCTTAATCAATCAAGGGACTTAGCTTAATAATTGAGCTTATGAGGCTCGAAAGCAATTTGTACTTTGTGTCCAATTATCGTATTGTGACGATATCTTCAAGCTTCTATACTTTCAATTATATCAGAAATGTTCAGCAAAAATATATAAAACAATATAAAGGCCAGAACAGAACGAAATTTATAAATTATTTGTGCTCTTAGGTAATCAATTGTTAACAAATCTTAAAAAGATCCAAAAAATATATATTGCCTTCGGCGAGATGCGAACTCACAACTTCATACTCGACATGTCATGCAATATTTACATGAGCCAACTCCTTGTTTGTAGTACAGACGAAATAGGACTATACTCTGCTTCCGTTCGCCTTGCCCGATCATTTTTCGTAACGCTTTCGCCAGTTTACTCCCCAAGTCAAGCGTGCCTAAAGAAGTTTCACTTCAAAAAACTTTATTAAGTATTTACTCCGGAGTCTGGACTTGACCGCATCGACATAAGTCAGGCAACGGTGGCAAGTCATTACCTGCCTAGGGTCAGCTTCCAGTCTGACCGGTTGCAGCACACTAAGAGCGACTGCCTGTCAGATCTCCACAACCCAGTTAGTTACTGGAGAACATAATACTCCTTGGTTACATACAGTTACAAATATTTGCATATCTTACTTAAGCTTCTCCGTCAACAAGTCTTGCTGTCGAAACGTAACATCTGTTAATAATCCAATGATGACAGCCAAGACTAACGATTCAACATGCTTTCCGAGCCACGAAGAGGTCATTAGGCACGGGGGAGAAGCTCGGTATGTAAAAACGGTGACCCATCCAAGAATCGACCGTGGCAAAAGTTGCTTAACCTGATTATCGGACCTGTGTGTCTGTTATTGCTTAGTCCCTAGCCCCCACAGTCATGGTAAGAAATGCAGATATTTGTAACTACAGGGTATATCTGACATCGTAACGCAAACTTCACGAAAAGGATAGACCGCATGCCACTAATAAAATTATGATAGTCATTTATGTCATTAACGAACGGTTACAGAAATCCGGTCGGGTCGGCCTTTGAACGTTGCAAGCGTGCCGCCGCGCGGTATTGTAGGTATGACGTTGATCCTTGATGTGAACTCTATTAAATCAGCTGATAAGATAGTTTTTCGAGTCTTGTTTTCATTGTGCTTTTTTGTGTAATTAGCGAATTAATTATTTTTCACTTTAAAATCTTATTGGGTTATAAAAGTATAGCAATTATGAAAGGTCTAAAGTGAAAAAAAAACAACATATATTTTTTTAAAGTCATGAAAAAGCCGACGAAAAATTCTACCAATAGGGGGTTCAGAATCATGTACTGGAACCATGGTACTTGTTTGTGCGTCGATGTCAGATACACCCTTTATACAGTATAAGAGTTGTAGAGATACGCAACAGAATTCTTCTTCTTCAGGCTATAGAGGTCCACTGCTGACAAAGGGCTCCCCCAAGGCTTCCATTGCTTTGGGGGGGTTAGCCATAATCCTCACGCCTGACAGGAGGGTTGGGGATCGCAGTACATAGTTTGATATTCCACAGGAGAAGCGCTGCTGCCCCCTTCCCTGGTGACAGTTCCCTTAGTCGCCTCTTAAGACACCCACGAAAGGATGTGTTGGTACTATTTTAAGCCCGATACCACAAGGGAAGAGAACTAACATGGGTAACAGAAATAACATAGCGTAACCGACTTACCTTGAAGAACTACTAAACTTAGGTTATAATGGGCAAGGCACATGGCTCGCAGAACAGATGGCCGATGGCGTTCGAAGCGTTAGAAAGACCATAAGGTGGACAGATGACCTTGTGAATGCCGTAGGAATCCACTGGATGTGGGAAACAGAAAATCGATCGCAATATCCTATGTCCAACAGTAGGGGATTTTTCGGGTGAATAAATAATCTGGAGAGCAGTGGTAGCCTTGTGGAATCGACTGCGATTTACAATGTTTTTTGTCACAGGTTCTAATCCCATCAGACACTACTCTGTTTCAATTATTGCATCACCATTGCTCTCAAAACGGTGAAGGAAAACATCGTGATGAAATCGGCATGTCCCAGATTCAAAAGCTTCGAAGACACGTGACATCTACCATCCCGCACTGGGCCAGCGTGGTAGATTACGGCCCACTCCCAGTGTCCCAGGAGTGGCTACATTATACGCAAAAGTACTTTTTCAAACAAAGCTTCTCACATATGTAGCGGCCTCACCTTGGCTCCTACTTTTCGGAATGTATCCTTGGAGTGCACCGACCGCCTTCAGCTTTTGGATGTTGAGATTTCCTCGAACCTAAACTTTGGGCGGTTCATTGAGTCCAAGGCCAAGGTGGCTGCCAGAAAACTTGGCGTTATCGCAAAGATCCGGCAGTACTTCACACCAGGGCAGCTTCTAATGTTGTACAAAGCACAGGTCCGTTCGTGTGTGGAGTACTGCAGCCACATTTAGGCTGGTGCTGCTAAGTGTCACCTGGCCACTTTGGATTCAGTGGAGAGGCGTGCGAAGAGGCTGATTGGTGACCTTGATTTAACTCGAATTAGTCTCCAAAGCCTAGAGCACAGGCGTAGAGTAGCCAGCCTTTCGGTGTTCTATAGGATACATTTTGGGGAGTGTGCGAGGGAATTGCACGATTTAATTCCCCCATCTCCGTTCCACCATCGGACGACCCGTCGTACGGCGAGTTTCCACCCTTATGTTGTTAACACCTCTACGATCCGGACGAAGCGTTTCGCCTCCTCCTTTATACCGCGTACATCGAGGGACTGGAATAATCTGCCGGCGGCGGTGTTTCCGTCGGACTACAATTTGAGTGTCTTCAAGGCTAGAGTGAATAGGCTCTTAATAAACTAGTGCGCTTTACCATCAACGATTGCGTCACTGCTTACCATCAGGCGGGATTGCGGTCAAGCGCTGGTTTATATTTTAATTAAAAAAAAATACTACACACCCCCAAAAACAATATACCACCTTATTTTTAATTGAATTCCAACATTCCTTTCGTCACTGGTAAGCTTCGCCCGACGACGTCTAAGGAGCCCTGGAGACTACCCTTGATAACTTGGCCAACGTGAGAAATAATTCCACGCACGTCTTGGAGGCTTATTTAAAATTAATCCCAAGCCTTTGGAGGGCTGTTTAGTTGTCAAACTTGTTGCTGTACTGATTTAAAGGGAGGTAACACTCGAGATTTTCCATAGAGCGATGGAACGGAGTATTCTCAAACTTAGACCGGGTAAAAATACAATAATACATTCCATATCCCCGTAAGCATGTAAATTAATTAACGCACTTATATCATTTTTAATATAAGTAATTTTTTATACCAAAAATAATTAAAATAAAGAAAAATAAACCTTATTCCAAGAGCATTAAGGCCTTTCGTTCTCCAAGAATTGGTATAACTGATATAATAAAAATAACAATGCATATACAATACATGTTAAATTAAAAGTTGAGTGTATTTATTATGATCATAACAAAATATTCTAATTGGGGTGTTTGTGGGTGTGTTAATAACATTTCATGTTGTAGATACCTCTGCCTAAGCCTTCAAATATTATAAGCGTGGTGTTATATTATAAAAAAAATAAAACGTATCTCAATATTACAAGACAAAAGCTATGTCGAACACACCAGTCAACTCCTTTGATGCATTCTTTTTTTGACTGTGAAGGCTCTCTAAGCGAATCCGGAGTGCCTGTCAGACTATTGCTAACTAAAACCTGTATTCCTTCAGTTGCCTATGCTCGGAGCCACAGTATCTCCTTCGAACAGCCCGCGGCCCTGTCAGACATCGGCCCTAGCGTAACCTGTCACATTTTGCTGACATCTGATCACAAAAATCTCACGGTGAATACGCAAGTAATTAATTTACTACTTGCCAAATAAATGTTATAGCCAAAGACATTAAAATTATATTTACAAGTTATAGCATAGCTCTTTGAGTCGCTAAAATTAAGTGGCAGTGATATAACCCATGGCCGATGGGACAGTAAGGTTTTGGACCGTACCGGAAGACGCAGCGTAGGGAGGCCCCCAACAAGGTGGACCGATGAATGCGGGTAACACAAGACCGGTCATCGTGGAAAGCCTTGGGGGAAGCCTTTGTCCAGCAGTGGACTTGTATACGCTAAAGAAGAAGAAATAAATGTTTGCTTCAGTTAAAAGTGTTAAAAAACGTGACCTCTTAGTCGCTGGCGTTAATTTGATACTAAAGTATTCTTCTATCTTATACCTTTAAACGAGCAATTCTTGTATATATGTATATATATAATTGGAATCTCGGAAACGGCTCCTACGATTTTCATGAAATTTTGTGTGCAGGGGGCTTCGGGGACGATAAGTCGATCTAGCTAGGTTTAATTTTCAGAAAATGTCTTTTTTCCGTGTTTTGAGGCACTGAACAATTGCTAAACTTCTTATAAGAAGCTAAATTTCGCCGCTGTCCTTAATGATACGAATAGCCGAGGGGCTTCGGCCTCTGATTCGGAGCTCGTAGACTTCGGGTTCAAATCCCTGATGATATAGTGTTTTTCCTTTTTTTTTGAAGTTTAAAAAAAAGAATGATGGCGTTGTCTAATGCTTTTTTTTTTTATTTAATAAAAATTTAATTTAATTTATTTAATTTTAATTTATTACTTTTTTCTTTTTTTTATATAATTGGAAACTGCGTCAACGAATTTTCTTTTTCGTTTATTTTATCAATGTAAGAAATTTTGTTTTGCCTAATTTGTGGAGATGCAAGGTACCAGGGTCGCACAAAAGTGTAGGAGAAGTCGAAACAATGAAGCTCATTCATTTTAAAGATCAGCCTGAAGGAGCAGTCGAATTTACAACAGAATTTCTCAACAGTGTCAACATTTCAGACTTGCCACAACACGAACTAAAATATTATTATTATTCCCTTTATTTCTTTATACATACATATTATTCTACATTTTTAAATATTTATATGAAAACATACAAAAACATTTAAAAATTTAAAAAATAGTGTTCCACCGATGGCGGGAGCGGGGTCCAAGCTACCGGTGGTTAGGGCTCCAGAGACAGGAACCTCCTCACGATGCGGGCCGTATCGAGGAGTACTGCCTTTTGAATCAGGCCTTTGATCCAACTGCCTAACGAGAGCCTCAATAGATGTTGGTCGAGGCTCTTGGCTATCAAACCGTTGGCCGATACGACAATCGGTACAATGACAGCCGAGTTCACATTCCACACGTCAACAACCTCGTGCGCCAAGTCGGGATATTTAATTTGTTTATCTTTCTCAGCTTTCACGAGATTCCCGTCATGTGGAATGGTAACATCGACAATCATTGCGAGGCGCGCTAATCGATCTATCACTACTATATCAGGCTTGTTTGCAACAATAGTCCTGTCAGTAATGATAGACCGATCCCAGTATAACGTGACATGGCCATTTTCAAGAACTGGGTCGGGCACATACTTATAATACGGTACCTCAGAATCCACAAGTTTATATTTCAAAGCAAGTTGCTGGTGGATAATCCTAGCTACTTGGTTATGCCTGTGCAATACTCGCCATTAGCCAAACGAGAGCAACCAGAGATAATATGTCTGATGGACTCACCCGGATGGTGACATGCCCGACACACGTCAATCGTCCCGTCCTTCATAATATATCTTTATTATTATTATTATTATTGCTAACATTATGACACCTTGCACCTCCTCAAAGTAGGCAATATAAAATTCATCCATATAATATGATTTAACAATGATGAAGTACCTGGGCGACCGAGCTTTGCTCGGATTTGCTTTTTTTTTTAATAATTATAAACTAGCGCTTGACCGCAATCCCGCCTGATGGTAAGCAGTGATGCGATCGTTGATGGTAAAACGCGCTAGGTTATTAAGAGCCTTCCGTGTGCAGTTTCTGGCCTGCCATCGGACGCGTCCCCAGGTGGCGGACAGGGGAACGGCCCCCAGATATGGGGGTTACCGGTTTACCGGCGCGGACCAAAACCAGAAGTGGGGACCGCTTCGGCGGTCACGTGCGGCGGGTCGGCCACCACTCCAGGTGGCTGGCATGACCCGAACTCCGGGTCACCGTCGGGCAACCCGGTCTCCTCACTGAGAGGAGCTGGGGGCCCCGTTTGCTTCCGGGCAAACGAGTGGGGCTAAGAGGAAGGACACCTCGCTAAAAAACCCTTGGCTGCTGCGTCTTCTCGCACAAGAAGACGTACCCAGCCGGGCCCCTCCCCATGGAGAGCCCACTGTGGGCCTGCCTTCGGGCGGGAATCGCCGGCGGGGGATTGGTCGGCAGGCTTGCTATTTCCCATGACCCCGCCACTAAGGCGATGTCGGTGTGCCGCTGTTCGGGTTTAGTGGCTATTCCCGGCTTCGGCTGGGCGAGTCCCACACACGCCCTTCGGGGTATGGTGCGTAAATAAAGCATTCCCACAGGGTACAAAAAAAAAAAAGGTTATTAAGAGCCTATTCACTCCGGAAAACTGAGCGAATAGGAAGGAAGACGGCAGTTGAGAAAAGTGATACAATGTTAAACCCAACAGCACGACCAACAATGCTGCCCCAAAGGGAGATTGATCTGGAGAACCTCCACGACAAAACTCCCAACACAACAACATTTGGCGCATCCTACCCGGCATGATATAGTATGGAAGGAAGTATTAGGTTAAGACCTTAACCCTTTCCCCCCGGGGTAGTGATTTTTAACGAATTTCCGCTTTTGAACTTTATTTTCATAATAAGGTAGGTAAAATTAAAAACACAGATTTTTTTTAGATTTTTATTATAGTTAGAAGTACTATTTCCAAGACCTAGACTTATAAGTACCGTCAGGAACTTCGTGTTAACAGAGTGGTAGGAACTTTGATAGAAACTACAAAAATAATGAGATCCACTATTGACTTAGCAGTAATTAAATTAATGACTTAAGTAGTAGTAATAAAAAAAAATTACAGGTTAACCTCGTGGTATTCAATAAAACAATTTTTCTTTTCGTTTACACACAAAAACACGTTGCAATGCGAACATTTACTATGAGGTTTCGACTGAATCTTCTTCAAACTACAAACCTCACACCTTCCCCTGTTCTCTACAAACGTAGGCCAATGGATGCCTCTGTTACCTAAGCGTACGTCTTTTATAGTAGAGTAGTCAGATTTGCGTCTTTTGGAAGGGCCGCCTTTTGCAGTATTGTCAGTAGAAGTCTTCCTTTTCTGACTAGCATCTTTCATTGTCATCAAGCCTTGAGTAACAGAACGTCTAAAATCTTTTACGGTAGTCTGTTCCATTATAAGTCCATGAATGACATATGCATTGACAAATACGATGTCCAGAAGACCCCAAAACAATCTGTGCCACCATTTCGGAGATTTGCGATCTATACAGTAAAGGGCTCTCAAACGATCAGCTGTATCTACGCCGCCCATATACATATTGTAATCTTTGACAGCTATAGGGCATGTAATGGCTGACTTGGTTCCATTTTTTTCTTTACGTGACACAGTTGCCTCTTCGTTCCCGTGAAAATTAGACACTAAATGAACCATTTTATTATCCTTCCATTTCCAATATCCAATGTCTAAATTTGAAAATCGATGATCACTATCGCCCCTTTTCAATTGAGAATCAGCGAGCATATTTCCGGGCAGTCCTTTTCTGTTACTTCGGATAGTTCCACATGCGTAGGTGTTTTCAGTTTTCAGTTTCTCAAGTAAAGCCACAGACGTGAAAAAATTATCAAAGTAAACTACCTTCCCCTTACTCCAATCTTGTTCCGTTAACTCCAAAACTACTTTCTCTCCTAATCCATAGCCGGTAAATTTTGTGTTCAGTTCTTCGTCTTTCCCTTGGTAAATTTGAAACTTCTTTATATACCCCCTCTGGTCAGCAAGACACCACAGTTTGTACCCCCTTTTTTATGGGCTTCATAGGTAGATACTGTTTTAGGACAGACCTACCTTTGAATTTAATCATGGACTCATCTACACTCAGTTCGCGAGTACCATGATAAACCATTTCAAATTTTTTATTGAGTGCATCAATCATTGGTCTAATTTTATATAATTTATCTTTGCAGCCTGAAGGCATTTTGGAGCTATCATTGCAATGCAGATGAGATAAAATAATAGCGAACCTGTCTCTAGGCATAGTCTTGCAAATAAGCGTGTTGTTGAGATCAGGTGCCGAAGAGTAGTGGTCTCTCCACGCCGGACGAGTATTGTAACCCATAAAAAAATTCATACCTATAAATGTTAGGAGTTCCTCTTTTTTTAGGTTCAATACTTTGCTTTTCTGAGTAGCATAAAGGTTACTTTGGTATACAATATTGTCAACATTGTCATCAATCAATACTAAAAATATATCAGTCGGTGTGGTACAGTGAGCAAACCAGTCATCTACTACTCCAGTATCCGCAATGTATTCCGGTAAAGATGTACTTAGGTCCCTCTTTTTCCATTTACGGTTTGGTTCGGGTAATCGCTGGTTAGTTCGGTGTGAAGAGTTATTTGCAGATGGTAGATCAGGCTGAACACTAGGTGCAGGTAATGAAGATGTGGGTACCTGATTTATTGGGTACTCCAATACATCTTCATTTGACGGCGACGACGGCGGAACTTCGGCCAAAACATCTTCTATAGCTCTTTCAAAAATTTCATCGAAACCTCTTGGCGAGGGTAGTTGAACATTTTCCACTTCATCATCGGACACACCTGCATCAGACGCTTCGTCGCAGTCCGGAAGCTCTTCTAATAACAGGGCTTCAATTAGAGCCGTATTGTTTTTAATATCCATCTCAATGCCTAAAACAATAAAAACCTTGATTAGAACAATAATAAAAAAAAAAATAACATGGGTTTATAAAAATAATAATAAAATAAAATAACCACTTCATCGTATACATGTATTATAAAAAATCATAATATTTGAGACTAGAATCACCTGACGGTACTTTTAAGTCCGCAGTAGTTTTTATCAAATATTCGTATGAAATATCGTGATAATACATTATAACAGCTTTTAGAAATATAGCCAATGATATAAACAACGTAAATAGTAAAAAAATAGCACTTACCTGTGATATTCTATTTATAAAACTTTTTCTATTTCACTGCACAACGAAATGAAAAAACGTTCGACAAGTTGTGA
This sequence comes from Sesamia inferens, assembly GCA_037179545.1. Classification (NCBI taxonomy): domain Eukaryota; kingdom Metazoa; phylum Arthropoda; class Insecta; order Lepidoptera; family Noctuidae; genus Sesamia; species Sesamia inferens. Next base: position 4,344,096 of record CM073936.1, on the reverse strand, counting down.
CAAGAATTTCAATTTTTACGCCAATGTCGCGCGGTAATTCAAATAAAGCGCTGTGATTGGCTGACGGAAACGGTACTCTAAAGGATCGTCAGTTGCCGTTCACGTAAAGTGTTTTCGTACTAAAGATATTAGACGAAAAATGTGGTGGTACTTCTAAGTACCGTAAGGAGGGAAAGGGTTAAACTACGAGTATGTATTCATGATAATATATAACTGATGTAACTGATTGTTAAACTATAAGTACTTATTTATAATAAAATGTTAAACTAAATTGCACTCGTAATTTTATATTTAAATAACAGTTAATAATATGTTTTATTATTATGTCGGTATGATCGAAAAACATTAGTCAAAAAATATTATTTAAAAAATTCGCTGGTTTTTAATTTTTGGTTTTGAAAATATAGAGACACACGATGTACCTAACAAAAAAAAAAGTTGCCGAGCAAAGCTCGGTCGCCCGGTACTTTAAATTAACAAAACAAAAATACATTTATTAGTACGCCAGAAAACGAAACATTGGAACGTAGCAGTTATAAATATTTACTTAGTGGTAGGCCATAACATCGGCAGCCGGCAGAAGTTACCACCCACCAGATAAAGTCTTGCCGCTAAGCGTTTCGCCGTGTTCCGGCATGACGTCTGGTGAAGCCGTATGGTGGACGGGTCTGAGCAGTTGTGTTGCGATGTGTGCCGGTTATGATGCCCCAAATGTTGTTGTGTCGGGAGTTTGGTCGTGGAAGATTTCCATCAATCTCCCTGTGGCGCAGCATCGTTGGTCGTGTAAACACAAAAATATCTAAGACATGTGACATTTTTTTTTTTTATTAATATATAAACCAGCGCTTGGCCGCAATCCCGCCTGATGGTAAGAAGTGACGCAGTCGTTGATGGTAAAGCGCACTAGTAGTGCACTGGGCCAGCTTGGTAGAGTTTAACATTGCATCGACTCGCTCAACTGCCGTCTGCCTGCCTATACACTAAGTTTTTTTTAGTGAATAGGCTAAATAAACTAGCGCGCTTTACCATCAACGATTGCATCACTGCTTACCATCAGGCGGGATTGCGGTCAAGCACTAGTTTATAATTATTAAAAATAAATAAAATAAAAAAAAATAGTTAATGGGACAAAATCCTGGGACCACGAGAAAACAGCGGTTTAAAACAGACACAGACAAATTTATCAGAATATCGGTTCTATTAAACACCCACGTTTGCCCTTATTAACTAAATGGTCCTCCAAATTCAAAGAATTACAATAAAAAGCATCTATCGTTGACTATTTTGACGTCTACTTATAGAACCAGAGCCTAAAAACAAGAGGGAAACCTATTAATAGTACTTTCTCTGAAATCGTTATATTTAATTGTGACAACTCTCTACCTATTGTAATCTTAATCTATTTTATTTAGGGTGTTTTCGCCATTCTTTGTTGTCAGAACGTCTTTTTGTGTTTTCGGGTCGTTTATCTACATTTTTGGGGTGGTCTTCCACGCTTTTTTGGGCCGGTGTTGATGCTCAGGACTTGTGATCTTCGGATAACTAGATAAGACTCACACCTGAGATGTTTCTGGTATGTGATAAGGAATCAGATGCCTGAAGCATGACAGGCGCGAGCCTTTGGATTCGGAGGTACAGGAATTATGCTACAAATGCCGAACTTTATCTCCAAAATTACCAAATTTTCGCTACTACTCGAAAAGAAGAAGAGAAATTCGGACATCTGTAAGAACAAGTCATCACATAAACTTCTTTTCTTCTCGTTCGTCACAATGAAAAGTACATGTTTTATGTATGTATCTACTTGTGGCACTTTTACACGGCTTCTTTGTTTGACATAGAAGATATTGGAAGGGTTTCAACACAAAATAAAATACTCTAGAAATGATACCAAACTCTAGAAATATTTCTTAATTATTGTGTTTGTAATTTAAGAAATACGCACAACGTAGGCCAATAACTACACGATACACGTCACGTTAGGTACTTGACAATGTCACGATGAATCTCTTCCGTAATTCAGTGCGCCTAGTATCGTAGTAGCTTACCGCAGACGGGACTTTCAACTTCCGAACATCTAGTACGGATAGGATTAAGAAATCTTTCCAATTTCTCGTTTGATATCATCCTAAGTAGCCGACTCTGGATATATACATGCCGAGAGTCGGCCCCTTTCCGTTAAACGTTGTATATGTAAATAGTACACCATTGATGGCTGGTAGTAATTGGATGAGAGTTGCCGAAAACCGAGTTGCCGAAACCCGAGTTCCCGAAATCCGAGTTGCCGAAAATGGAGTTGAATGGCGTGAAATAGGAGAGGTCATCTCTAGTCCCCACACTAGAGACACCCTGGACTGGTAAAGCGGACCCTAGACTCCAAAAAGCTGAAAAAGGTTCAGATGCGAATGGGATTAACGCTGAGATGATGATGATGATGATGGCCAGTGTGGGGCCGTGCTTAGGTGAGCAAGATGCAATATGAGAACTGAGATATGGCCCACACGGCCCCGCAGTCCCTGCCAGGTCGCGGTATTGTATAATCGCATATGAAAGAAATAAACTTTTTATCAGTGGAATTAGTTCAATCTATTATTCCAAAACGAACATAGAGTCCCCTACCTCCAGCAGTCGACTGCTATGATTATGATGATGATGACACCATTTCTATTACTACTTGCAGTAATTGTCTCTCTTGTATCTCTAAAGGTTGCCTTTAAAAGATCGCTTGCAGCGAGAAGACCGCCCATTCGTCACTTATTGTTAAATTTCTACATTTACACAAGTAATGTTTGCGGTATAATAATAAACACTATTATATTGAGCCATCTCGTAGAATTGCCGTCCAATGCTACGTCTCCCGATATGCAGATCCACCCATCCATCACAATACAATTTAACATCGTGTCAATTATGTTTTTTGTTTTCACAAGGCCACGTAACATGGAGGTTCAGGTTACCTTCAACCTTGAGACGATATGTTCTCCTTTGATACTCCGCTTTATGCTATGCCTCTGCCCCGTGTAATTTCCCTAGCGGTTAAGATTTTGCGAGCGTTTAGTCTGGAGAATACTGGCCGACAGTATTTTAAGGTTTTTAAAATGTGGGGGCAATTTCCGTAGAAGATAGTGTTCGAAGGACCAGTTTTTCCTATGTTGCCAATTTCTTGGAGTTGTGTTATTAGATTAGACTAACTCATATACTCATATAGCGATCGAGAGCAACGGTGGCCTAGTGGTATCGGTCGCGACTTAAAAGTTGTAGGTCAGGTTCGAGCCCCATCAGGCGCTTTACTTCGGTAAATTATTTCATCACCACTGCTCTCAAAACGGTGAAGGAAAACATCGTGAGGAAACCGACATATCCTAGAGCCAAAAAAAAATATCTAAGACATGTGACATTTTTTTTTTTTAATTAATATATAAACCAGCGCTTGGCCGCAATCCCGCCTGATGGTAAGAAGTGACGCAGTCGTTGATGGTAAAGCGCACTAGTAGCGCACTGGGCCAGCTTGGTAGATTACGACCCACTCCCTCTCTCATCATGTTTAACGCAAATAAACGATTTATCTTTTTTTCTTTCATATGGTGATGGCTATAGGTGATCATTTTATCTCATTAAATTCTCAGAAAGTGGTATTTTGAGCGCACTGATTAATTAAGAATATTCTAAATTATTATTATTATTAGTGTCGAAATGGAGCAAACGTTAGAACATAATTATATGTGTTAGTAAATAAATATATATATATATACAGACAAATCACACAGATTGAACTAGCCATAAAGTAAGTTCGAGACTTGTGTTATGGGATACTAACTCAACGATACTAAGTATATTTTATAATAGATACACCCAGACTCAGGCCAATCAGGAAAAAATCGTTTTCCATCATGACTTGGCTTGGTCTGTGAAGAGTAACTAATGGAATTGTCACCAACAGTATTATTTTGTTACCAATTCATTACTGCGGTTACCGGCTAAGGTCACGTGTCGATAGTGACTACAATACCATGCTGCTCATGTCCCTATGTATGCACAAAGGCTGCACAAAGGCCTCCCCCAAGGCTTTCATTCCATTGGGGGGCTTTGCCATAATCCCCACGCTTGGCAGGTGGGTAGGGGATCGCAGTCATTTATTATTCCACAGGAGAACCGCTGCTGCCTGCTTCACTGGTGAGAGTTACCTTAGTGGTCTCTTATGACACCCACGGGAGGATATGTTAACTGATATGATATCTTCAGTAAGGTACTAAAGTCAGTTGGTGTTATATTGTCTACGGCTGCAGTCGTCTCCACCGTTGACGTGTGTCACTCGTATTTATAAAAACTTACCCTCCTTGTCGTTTTATTACGTGGACTGTAACTACAATAACGTGCTGCTCATATATGTCCCTATGTATTTCACTAAGGTAACTAACTAACAGGTATATTGTCTACGGCTGCAGTCGCCTCCACCTTTGACGTGTGTATAAAAAACATACCCTCCCACACAACTTGCCTGTACAGCCAAGTGCTCTGCTGGTTCAAACGCTCGCTAACCATGCATACTATTTTCCCCACAATGCTCCGGTTAAAGGGACAGATTTTATTATTTTAAGCTCGGCTCGTTACCTCCTCTATTTGTGCTGATACTGTGAGAGCGCGGATTCCATTCGATTACATGAGTATTACATACCTTCAGGTCTAGCTAGTAGGTTTATTAAGGCTCTTGTTAATAGAGTGCTATTACTGTCTGCATCATCCCACTGCTGAGCAAAAGCCTCTCGCCATGACTTCCAGCTCTTTCGATCCAGGACTAAAGTGGGGGACTAGTCGTTTGATTTATTGAGCTCATTCGGCCATCTTTTACGGGGTCTGCCGACACCTCCTAGATATGTCGAAGCTCCGCATGGTATTGAGGAAGGATTGTACGTTCCCACAAACCTCGACGTAAGTATGTAACGGAACATCGGATTGGTTTTTAGTCAGTAAGCATCTGACAGACCCCAAAGCCTTCCTTATGGGGGCCCACTGCTGTACAAAGGCCTCCCCCAAGGCTTACATTCCATTGGGGGCATTGCCATAATCCACACGCTTGGCAGGTGGGTTGGGGATCGCAGTAATTTATTATTCCACAGGAGAACCGCTGCTACCTGCTTCACTGGTGAGAGTTCCCTTAGTGGTCTCTTACGACACCCACAGGAGGATATGAATTGGTACTATTCTATGCCCGGTACCACACGGGCATATCCATGAGGAATTGCCACCCCGGAAAAATTCAATGTGAAATTTCGGTCCTTGAACCCACCGGTATGGGCCCAGAGGTCATTTAGCACTACAGTTTTTAATTACACGCTGACAAGATGCTCTTTTAGAAAATTTTATTCACAGATCATTGCTATTTTACAAAAAAAAAAAACCGGCCAAGTGCGTGTCGGACTCACGCACAAAGGGTTCCGTACCATTTATTTATGAAATTAAAGGATTTAAGTTATTATATTATTGTATTGTTCTGACTCACGATATACGCCAATTTAATACAAATTGTATTTAAGAGGCTATAGAGCGGAAGGCTCCAAAGTGTTTGCACGAGATTTTTCTGTTAGACAGAGCCTACTTGCGAAGCTGAAGACTGGGGATGGTAGGATCGTCACTTCCAAGCCCGAGCTTTTGGGTGATATTGAGAAATTCTACGGAGAGTTATACACATCAGCACATGCACCTGTTGTAAGCCTGGTTAATGATCCTAGAGCCAAACTAACCCGACACTACACTGACGATATCCTGGACGTCAGCCTGTACGAGATTGGTATGGCCCTGAAACAGCTCAAGAACGATAAGGCGGCTGGAGATTATGGAATTACGACTGAACTTCTGAAAGCGGGTGGCAAACTGGTTCTGGAAGCACTTCAGAAGCTGTTTAATTCCGTCATTCATAAAGGCGAACCGCCTAAGGCGTGGCACAGGAGCGTGGTGGTGTTGTTTTTCAAAAAAGGTAACAATACCCTCCTGAAAAACTATAGACACATATCCCTCCTGAGCCATGTCTATAATCTGTTTTCTAGGGTCATCACGAATCATCTCGCTTGCAGGTTCGACGACTTCCAGCCTTCCGAACAAGCAGGCTTCCGAAAAGGCTTTAACACCATAGACCACATACATACGTTGAGGCAAGTTATACAGAAGTCCGAGGAGTATTCCACAAACCACTATGCTTAGCGTTTGTGGACTATGAGAAGGCCTTCGATTCGATCGAGACTTGGGCGGTGCTACAGTCTCTCCAGTGGTGCAACTGAAACGTGATCGCTCACAATAGGCCTCATACGCGTGCTCAGAGTCACACTAAAGGCGATCGAAAGAGCGATGCTCGGAGTTTCTCTGCGTAATGGAATCAGAAATGAAGAGATCCGCAAAAGAACCAAATTCACCGACATAGCTCTTCGAGTCGCTAAACTTAAGTGGCAGTGGCCAAGACACATTACTTGTAGAACCGATGGCCGATGAGGTAGTAAGGTTCTGTAGGGTAGTACCGATGGGGTAGTAAGGTAGGGAGGCCCCCAACAAGGTGGATCGATGACCTGGTGAAGGTCGTGGGAAGCCGATGGATGCGGGCAGCACAAGACCGGTCATTGGAAAGCCTTGTGGGAGGCCTTTGTCCAGCAGTGGACCTCTATAGGCTGAAGAAAAAGAAAAAGATAGCTAAAAAAAATTTTTTTTTTTTTTTTCATACATATTCAGCCATAATCAGACACAAAATTAATCAACAACATGAACTTAAGTGACGAACATTATGCTTTGGCGTAATATCCCTTTAAAAATAACCATTAAAATGTTGATATGATATTTTACTGACGCTTAGATCAATTTATTAGTATTGTCATCTCCACCTAACAATACGACCTATAATTTTTCATAAATTTTAACCTAATTTATTTTTTTATGAATAAAAACTTGGCAGTTTTCATTGTATTGTTTTTTTTTTATTATTTTATAAAATCCGTCTTCAGATCGCCATAAAACAGGGCCTCGCGAAATTTGTCTTGCCCACACCAAATTTAGGTCTTGCCTCGCCTCTGGATGCATACCATATGATACTAAAAAAGGTTTTAGAAGTATATGGAACAAACAAAGTGAAAAGTTTACTCATTCTCCACCAGAAAAAAAAATGCTCCTACTAGACGTGGGTTGTGTCTAGCGAGCACTCATCAGATAGTTGATGTCGGGAAGCTGTATGTACGTTACCACCCACCACAAAAAGTCTTGCCGCCAACCGATTTGCCGTTGTTCCGACATGATGTCTGGTGAAGCCGTACGGAGGACGGGTCTGAGCAGTTCTGTTGCGATGTGTGCCGGGTACGATGCGCAAAATGGTGTTGTGTCAGGAGTTTGGTCGTCAAGGGTCTCCAAATCAATCTCCGTCTGGCGCAGCATCGTTGGTCATGTTGTTGGGTTTAACATTGCATCACCTCGCTCAACTGCCGTCTTCTTTCCTATTCACTTAGTTTTTTCTTTTTCTGAGTGAATAGGCTCTAAATAAACTAGCGCGTATTACCATCAACGATTACGTCACTGGTTACCATTAGGCGGGATACTAGTTTATAAATATAAAAAAAAAATGTGTGCTAGTTGTACTGTGCTTGCGAGATGTAGAATTTGCGTGACCATCAGTGATAAATGAAGTGTGAATGAGTAATTGAAAATTAATGTAGGCATACAAATAAATTAAATTGTATACTAACGTCGATATTTTTTATTTATGCTTTATACAGTATGTTAAGAAAACCCTGTCCGACCCGTGAAGGTGTTGTTAGGTATCGATAACTGATTCTACTAATGCATACAAAACCGGGCTAAACTTAAAAAAAAATCCCCCTAAAAAAATAAATATTATTTCGCAAAAAGAGGTAACTTAACAAACGTGCGTTAACCACCCTTCGCCTGCCGCCCGCGGGGGCCGGGCGGCAGGGCACGCGGCACGTGGTCGCATCGCTATTCGCTCATAATAATACCGGTGTTGTCACTTTTTAAAAATTACCAAATTTCGGGGAAATTGGAATTAATTCGCGGGAAATAAAGATTATTTCAAAATTCATTTGTATTAGTACTATGATGATTACGTAAAATTTTATATTATATTTGGTCTTGTGTTTACCTAACCTTTATTACCCTTATGGGTCGGACAGGGTTTTCTTAACATACTGTATATTATTGTTACAGGCTAGGGGTAAGGGTTTCGAAGTTTATTGGCAATCAAGGTACAGTCGGTAGTAGGCAATGGCAAGTAGAATACAACGATATTGATGAAACCTGAATCATTCGATAGGCCATCCCAGGTCTAGCAATGCGTTTTTATATCGTACCTCTCCAATGCCTAGGTATCAAGATATAGAGCTTAAAAGTTACGTACTGCAGGTCACGCAATATTGAAACTTATGCCATCGACATAAGGCTAACATTATGTTAGTTTGTATACTATTTGTCTAAGGGTCAAACTAGCCCGAAATATAGTTTTTATTATTTCTTTATTTTTGACATTTCAAAATTTGCATAATATATTTGTATATGTAGTTTGTTATTATTTGTATTTCTGATTTATTTTAATATTGCATTGTTTATGTTGTATGGGCTGTGATGCATGAAATGTATGTATAAATAAATAAATAAAAAATTATTATTAAACAGCTACGCAACTCAACACAATAATAAGAAATCAACTATGAAGGTACTACTATATGCAGTATACAACAAAATTAAAGATTAATCCAGCACCTCGGTCTTTAATTAAAACAATCAAGTATTAGTGAAAGTCTGCGTCTTATTCCGAACTTGTACAACAAATATTAGGGTTGCCAACAAAAAATATTTTCTATTTTCTACTCTAATTTCGCATTTCGCATAGAACATTCACCGGGCAATTGCGTTACACACTATCAGTATAAAATGGATTTAATTGTGACAATTCAACAACATTCGTTGCGTTATTTGTGTATGAAAATTTCATTCATGGTTGCATTTTAAGTATCATATCCTCACAAGCCTGTTTGGCACACTTCTGTTTCAAGTTAAGCAAAAGTCAACTTTATTTCAATAATTATTAAATTTACATCAGAGTTATCAAAAGTCCTGAATAGCACGTTGCCCGTAGGATCGATGCCCGATGGCGTCGACGGGTTCTCGACTGGCGACCACGCGCCGGAAGACGCAGCGTGGACAAGCCCCCGACAAGGTGGGCCGACGAACTGGCGAAGGTCTGACTAACGGATCTGGACTAGTCGTCGTGGAGATCCTTGGGGGAGGCCTATGTTCAACAGTGGAGGTCTTTCGGCTGAAATGATGATCATTACCAGAAGTATTGAAAAATTTATAAAAGAGTTTCGTAATTTGTAGCCTAAACTAAACTTTATTGTATAGGAATTAAAATTATTTACTTTACATTTTTCGAAAATAGATCGCGAACGCAGGATATGTATCTAGGTTGGCAACCCTACAATTTAAGGGCAACTAAAAATCCAGTGAAATTAATTTCTCGTCGACTACCAACGACCTTCGAGTCACCGTCGGTTAAACCCGTGACATAAAACAAGTTTATCGTACCAAACAACTTCATAGTAAAGAAATTAGAATTTACCTTAGCGTCGGTTCTTTCGAAATAATTTGCTTTATTTGAGAAAATATTGGATTTCATTTAGGAATTACAATTGTCTGTACATAAAATAGGTTTTTATTAAAGATGAGGTGATGGTTTTGACTTCTATTACCCTGGTGACATAATAAATGGTAGCTACAGCAACCACTTTCCCTAGGTCTACCGAATAGAGCGGCAGGTTTTAACCGACATCACAACATCGGCTGCCGGCAGAAGTTACCACCCACCAGACAAAGTCTTGCCGCCAAGCGATTCGTCGTGTTCCGGCATGATGTCTGGTGAAGCCGTACGGAGGACGGCTCTGAGCTGTTGTATTGCGATGTGTGCCGGGTACGATGCGCCAAATGTTGTTGTGTCGGGAGTTTGGTCGTGGAGGGTCTCCAGATTCAATTTCCCTCTGGCGCGCAGCATCGTTGGTCGTGTTTTGTTTTAACATTGCAGCACTTCGCTCTATTGCGTTCTTCGTTCCTATTTACTCAGTTTTTTTGATTGAATAGGCTTAATAAACTAGCGTGTTTTACCATCAATGATTGCATATCTGCTTACCATCAGTCGGGATTGCGGTCAAGCACTAGTTTATAATAATTTAAAAGAAGACAGAATCGGGCGAGACCTGTCTCTGCCAGCAGTAGTGAGAGCTATGCTGATGGAGACAGAAAAACAAAGGGAAGTTGCCTCCTTCTGTAAGACCGTGATGGTCCAGAAGAAGAGTGCCGTGTGGGGTCCGCCTTGAAGCATAACAAACGTAAATCCCACCAATATCATCTAAGGCAGGCGGAAACTGGAGGTCACGAACGATTAGAGTTATTACTCTTTTATTAGGTAGTTTCGTTATTAGAAGACTGTCCACGGTTCTGCGAGGATATCTCAAGAAATCTCGGAAATTTGAAATTTCAAAATCAATGCTAATGAAAAATTAATTATTTTAAATTTGAAGGACTTTGGATGAGAAATCCTATAAAAAAGCAAGACACCAAGAATAGAATGGAATGCGTATTATAATCTGTAGGAATGAATGAAAAATAAGTATGAATAGAAATAATAAGTGTCGTTATATTATTACGTCCTTACATATGAAATTGCTACATACATCTGTCGATGACTCAGTGCCCCACGCGGCGCGTGCTGCACTATTAATATTAAATATTTACATAATAAAATAGTCCAACTTAATTTCTTTACCATTAAAACAAAATTGATATTTGAACGTGAAACGTCAATTTAAAATGTAAATAACATTTAAGTAAACGCAGAATTATTGGAACAAGAATATGAAATGTTTTCCGATGTTATTCCGAATTGTGGGAACCATATTAAGCGGCGTGTTTCCTTGAAAATAATATTGGAACAGTGAGTAAACTCAAGAGCGCTGTATCCCAGTGGCGACGGCCGCGAATTACGAGTGGGTGGTCGTGGATTTGACACGGCAAATTGCAGAAATGAATTGAGGATAGTGTTCGGTTTCATAATTTATTTGAGGGTAGAAAATCTGGAAATCCAAATCCTATCAATTATACCCCCCCCCCCCCTCTTTCATGCCTAATGCGCCTTAAACAGCCGTGACGACTGTTTATCTGTGCAGTATATCCATACTGCACTGTTCTTCTTACGCCCTTGAAGACCAGGCATTACCCTGTTACGCTTTGGCACACCCTTATCCACATAGATGCTTTGTGTAAAAACTTAACGCTACGACGATATGATCTACAGTGTGGCTCTGTAACTATCTCACCGCGAAAGCTTAGGTATACGTGAGCGTGGAGTGAGTTCACATTCCAACTTATGCTAGCAGTTGACACTATTGACAGGTTACTCTAAACTCACTTCACCTAACTTTTCACATGAGATTTTTACGAATCGATCGGTTGTTTAAAGGCGTAGCGGTACCTACAACGCTACATACGCACGACGCGCAATGCTGACGTCACGAAAATTCTACATCTCGCAAGCAGAGTTTACTCAGCAACTAACAGGCATACAAGTTCGAACTTTACACCCTATTCCTCACGCCTCTGAAAGGGTTTGAAAACTAATTAAAATGATTCGTTGGGAGCTCTCATATTTGCACCAACAAACCTCCTCTGGTGGACCTATAAGCAGCAGCGGCCAGCCAGCAGCGCAACAACGACTTTCCTCGGAGGTCACAGGAGTGTAAAGACGGCTGCAGCAACGACCTCCCTTGGAGGTCATGGGAGGTTGAAGACGGCTGCTGGAGCGACGTCCCTCGGAGGTCACAGGAGGGTGAAGATGGCTTCAGAGGCCTCAGGACAGCCAAAACTACCGGAGGAGGCTCTGGAGAGAGTAATATTTGAAGACTCTTTTATTGGAAAAGAAAGAAAGTAAAAACGTTTATTTGCGGTAAACATGACATAAAAGTGTACAAAAACAATTGAGTGATAATAGTTGACGTGCGTCACATCCACGCAAAACGGCTATCACTCAGCATTATGCTGCGATCCTATGCAAAACAGAGCCCAGCGCTGGTTTTCAGCGACAGCCGGTGCCGACGTATAGACGTCACCCGGTGCAGCAAACAATCACAACTGACACCGAATCGGTACAAAAAAAATGCAAAATAATAATAACAAAAAACAGGTAGTTTCGTTATTGGAAGCCTGTCCACAGTTCTGCGAGGATATCTCAAGAAATCTCGGAAATTTGAAATTTCGAAATCAATGCTAACGGAATAGTACGAGTAGTTTATGAAACTGTTACATAATGAGGGATATTATGCACGAGTGTGAGTTTAAAAAACGAGCGAAGCTAGTTTTTTAATAGTATCACACGAGTGTGTAATACCTAATTATGTACAGTTTCATACACTACTTTATCTAATCTCATACATTTTAAGAAACAATAATAATCAATTATGTGTCCAGCGAAACACAACAACGACTCGCAATGCAAAGAAACGTATTTGGCGCCAATAATCTGCACCCTGCATCAAAGCGCACGCGCCAAAGCGTTCGCAACCACAGATAAAAAAATGAAATAGTGCTATCTATGGTTTGTAATCTGTACGGTAATGAAAAAAAAAATTATTATAACATTATTTTGTTAGAGAAATAATTTTATAATTTATTTTTTTAATTTCCTTTCGATATACTATGGATAAAGTACGTCAATATAAACTCCTTTTTAGTTTTATATTTTTAATTTTTTGATATGAGAGTAGATAAAATTAATTATTTTAAAACAAGCCACCAAGAATAGAATGGAATGCGTATTATGATCCGTAGGAATGAATGAAAAATAAGTATGAATACAAATAATAAGTGTCATTATATTATTACGTCCTTACATAATTATGAAATGGCGTTTTGTCGTACTGGCCACTTTGATCTCAAATATCTCCTCTTTGATTTAGAATTCCAAATTCAAATTTATACAGCTATTTACTCATCAATTTGTGTCTCGAAAACTGTAATTCTTTTGTTTTTTTTTCTTCTGGTTTTTCTCTGCATTATTGAATTTACAAAATGGAAAATTTCTAATTTCTCGTTATTTAGGAATATGAGTTCCGCCGTAGCACCTGTGCTGCAGAAACGGCTCGAAGAATTAATGATGTGTATGGCAATGATGTCGCTAGAGAAATCACAGTACGTTTTTGGTTCCAACTTTTTCGTTCTGGAAATTTCAACCTACAGAACAATCACCGTGGACGGCCGGAGACCAAAGTCGACAATGAAGGATTGAAGACTATTGTGGAAGCGGATCCATCGCAAACTCCTCCAAGTTAGCTGCAGGCTGCGGTGTTAGTGATAGGACTGTTTTAATCCACTTGAATCAAATTGGGAAGATAAGAAAGCTCGAAAGGTGGGTACCTCGTGAATTGAGTGAAGCAAACCGACAAACGCGTGTCGACTGCTGCTCTACATTACTGACTCGGCACAGTAATGAAGGGGTTTTAAATCGAATCATTACCTGTGATGGAAAGTGGATACTCTACAACAATAGGAAGCGCACATCACAATGGCTGAACCCCGGTGAATCATCCAAATTCTGTCCCCAACAGAAAATTGATTAGAAAAAAGTTAGTGGTCAGCGTTTGGTGGACTAGTGCCGGTATATTGCACTACCGCTTCTAGCTAGACGATTACTGCAGATCTCTACTGTGACCAGCTCTACATAATGATGGATAAACTAGCTGCTAAACGACCGAGACTGGTCAATCGCACAACACTCATCGCGCTTCAGGACAAAGCGAGACCACACACTGCACAACAGACTGCTACTAAATTAGAGGAGCTTCAATTGGAATGTTTAAGACAATCACCGTACTCCCCGGACCTTGCTCCAACAGACTATCATTTTTTTTTTTTATTTAGATAACTTTTTGCAGGGGAAAAATTTCAAATACGATGAGGCAGTCCAAACCGCCTTCAAAGATTTTATTGATTCCCGACATTCCCATCCTAAGGTTTTTTTTTTTTTAGAAAAGGCATAAACGAACTACCTCTGAGATGGAAGAAGTGCATAGATAGCAATGGATCATAATTTGATTAAATACATATATTATATTTAAAAAAATCCTTCAATCTTTCTCTGTATGAGAGGAGACTAGTGACCAGCAGTGGGACGATAATAGGTTGATAATGCTGATGATGATGATTAAAATAAAACGACATTTATTCTGTTAAAATAATATAGCAACACAAATTATAATATTAAGTTGGTACATAGTGTTAGTTATTAAGTTTTTATGTTATGGTTGGTTAAACTGTATTAGTATCCTTTTTCCTTTCTCTCTTGTAACGTGCAAGCAAACGGATTACCTAAATAAAACAACATTATTACAACCTAAAACAGTTTTCATTTCATTAGTTTGTACAGGTTATGGGCCCAGAAGCGCATACCTGTTAGTAAAATAAAGTAAAGTAGAATCAGTGATAAAATCGAGCGTTATTTTTTTATATCGGCGAAAAGTGAGGGTAGATCTGAACACGCCAAAAAAATTTTCGTCGAGAAGGAATTACTTACTCTTGATAAATAGCAAGGAAGGACAGCGCCATGGAAGCAAATCCAATAAATATCACGAGTAATGTTATGAAACTGGAAGGAGCACGAAACTGGAATATATGGAAATTCCAAATGACCGTACTTTTGAGGGGTCAGGGTTGTCTGGATATAGTAGAAGGACGAACTGTGAAACCTAAGGATGCTACTGATCGAAATGGTTGGGAGACGAAGGACGCGAAAGCTCAAACACTTCTGGTGACAAGGATGTCTGAAGATGTAATGTTACATCTTGTCACATGTACAACTGCGTTTGAAATGTGGAAGAAGCTTCTCAGTGTATACGAGCAGAAATCTGAGACAAGTATACATATTATCCGACAGCGATTTTTCCAGTTTAAATATGAAAAAGGAATTGAAATGTCTGTATTTTTGTCTAAAATACAGGAAATACAAAATCAACTAAAGCAGTTAGGCGAGGAAATCTCAGATAAGTTCGCTATAACTAAAGTGTTAATGAGTTTACCGAACGAGTATAAACACTTTGTTTCGGCCTGGGAGTCGGCTCCAGAAGACAAACAGACTTTTGATAATTTAGTGGCTAGGCTGCTAATCGAGGAGGAGAGGCTGAAAGAAAAGACAGAAGAAAAAGATAGTACACCGCTCTCATCAGCGTTTATAGCTAAAAGAAACTTTAAATCGGGACATTTTCAAACAGAGTGCAGAAGTAATAGAGATAGTGAAAAAAAGGTGAACGATAATAAGTGTTTTTATTGCGGCAAAATCGGACATTACAAAGCACAGTGTCGTTTTAGAAGGTCAAATGACAATAAGAAGATGAGTAATGCGTTTATTGTGTCGGACTCAGTGCATAAACAATACGAAGAATCAAAGTGGCTAATTGACTCTGGAGCTAGTGAGCATATGTGCCGCGATCGTTCATTGTTCTCATCATTTAAACGTGTTTCGCAAAAAACTGTAATAGTTGGTAACGGTGCGGGCATTAGTGTGTTAGGATATGGACAGATGGCGGTGCTAGTCAATAACGGAAGTGAATGGATTGACTCGACTATAGACAATGTGTTGTTCGTTCCTGACCTAAAGACTAATTTATTCTCTGTGAACCGCGCCGCTGACCGGGGATATGTCATAATGACAGATGACAACTCGTGCAAATTTTTCAGAAATGGCGTTGTTTGTGCAATTGGAAAAAGACTTGAGAACTCATATTACTTGGATTTTCGTTTTAAATGTAAAGTTGCAAATGTTGCAAAGGTATCTACGGTTGATTTGAACGAGTGGCATGAAAAGCTGGCTCACCAACACTTTGAGTACGTGAAGAAAGTATTAAACAAAAATAACATTGAAATAAAACAATCTTCAGTTCCTCAATGTGAAAGCTGTTTAAAGGGAAAGATTCACCGGTTACCATTTAAGAAAAGTGACAGCGTAACCACCAGGACGTGTGAGATAATACATGCAGATACATGTGTTCCGATGGAAGAAGAATCGATCGGTGGTTCCAGATACTTTGTTGTTTTGAAGGATGACTTTTCCAACTTCAGGACTGTTTATTTTGTCAAAGCAAAATATGAGATTAAACGCTGTCTGGAGGATTTTCTGAATAAGGCAGAGAATGTCACTGGGAATAAAGTTAAGATTTTAAGGACTGACAATGGATTAGAATTCATAAACAAAGAAGTGATAGAAATGTGTTCGAAAAGAGGAATAATTCATGAAACTACTGTAACTTATACACCGGAAAAAAACGGGAAGGCTGAGAGGGAAAATCGAACACTTGTCGAAACCGCAAGGACTGTGTTGCATGCTAAGGATCTGCCTAAGAAACTGTGAGCTGAAGCAGTAAATACAGCTGCTTTTGTGTTAAACAGGACAGGAAAAGGCAAAGAGGGAAAATCACCCTACGAAATGTGGACAAACAAAAACTACGACATTAATCAATTGAAGGTGTTTGGTTGCCTTGTGTATGTACACATTCCAAAGGAAAAGCGGAGAAAATGGGACACAAAAGGGGAAAAGGGCATAATGGTTGGCTATGGTGAATATGTGAAGGGCTACCGGGTTTATTTTCCTGAGAGAAATTGTGTAGACACAAAGAGGGATGTGGTTTTCTTCAGTCAAGATGTATGTAAAGAGAATGAACCTATGATTATGTTGGATTTGAATGGGCAACTCGCTCAAGCTGAAACTTTAGAGACAACAGAGGTGAGTGAGGTGACTGAAGACAGAGGAACTCAAAATACAAGCGATACCCTCACCAGGCTCAATGAAGAATGTACAGGGGAGAGTGAGTCTCATAGTGAATATGAACCAAGCGATGATGAATCTTCAGAAGGGGAGGAAACTAAGGTTCAGGAAGAGAGGAGTAGGAGGGTGAGGAAGCAGACATCTTTTTATAGGTGCCATAATGTTATAAGTAATGTTATAAGTGAACCTACTACATACAAAGAGGCTATGGGAAGGAAGGATGCAAGTAAGTGGAAAGAGGCAATTGAGAAAGAATTACAAACCTTAAATGATAATGATACTTGGGTTTTTAGTGACGCACCGGTGATAGAAAATATTGTAAGTAGCAAGTGGGTTTTTAAGTTCAAGGGGAATAGTGAAAACCAATACAAAGCTAGACTAGTAGCTAGGGGGTTTGAACAAGATAGTGACTTTGATTTAGGTGAAATTTATGCTCCTGTTGCAAAGCTTTCAACCTTTAGAGTTTTTGTCGCGATAGCTACTCATTTAAACTTACCAATATACCAAATGGATGTCACTGGGGCATTTTTATATGGTGATATAGATACAGATGTTTATTTAAAATTGCCAGAAGGGGCTTATAAGGGGGAGAAAAACGTAGTAGTGGTTAGTAGAGAGGGCTTCATTAAGTCTAAAAATGATTCATGCTTATTTAAGAGGTGTATTGGCAAAGATAAAATGTACATTTTATTGTATGTTGATGATATTTTGTTTTTAGTACAAATGAGAGACATATCGTAGAACTTAAGAACATATTGAAATAATTCGAAATGAAAGACATGGGGTTAATATCAAATTTTCTGGGTATAAATGTAAAGTAAAATTTAGAAACAGTTATTACTGAACTGGACCAAACAAGTTATTTGGAAAGTATTTTAAAGAAGTTTAATATGGAAAATTGTAAACATATGTCATCCCCTATGGATGTCAATTTTAACACTAAAATATTTGTAAATGAAACTGTGCATAAAGATAAAAATGTTGAGAAGTTGTGTAGGCAGATAACAGGTAGTTTGATGTATGCCGTACATCAGGTACAAGACCTGATCTCTGTTTTCCAATTTCTTTGCTGAGTAGATATCAATCTATTGCAAATAATGAGTTACTAAGTGCATTAAAGAGAGTGTTGAGATATATTAAACATACATTGAATTACAAATTGGTTTTTAAATGTAAAGATATTAGTTTACAAGGTTTTTGTGATGCTGATTGGGCGGGAGATGTGTTGGACAGAAAGTCCACCTCCGGTTATATGTTCAAGTTGTCAAATTGTTTGGTTTTGTGGTGTTCTAAAAAGCAAGCCTCAGTAAGTCTATCTTCCACAGAATCAGAATATGTATCAATGAGTATGGCTGCTAGTGACGTATCTTGGCTCATAAATTTAGTGACTGATTTTACCTGTGAAAATATTTGCCCTGTTAATATATTTTGTGATAACCAGTGAGCAATAATAAATGCAAAATCTGATATTATTAAAAGATTGAAACATATAGACATTCGATATCATTTTGTAAAAGATCTAGTGAAAGAAAATAAAATCTGTATTAAGTATGTAAAGACTAATGAGCAACCTGCAGATATGTTAACTAAAGTTTTAAGTAAGGAATTGATCTTGAAACATTTAAACAAATGTGGTGTAACAAATTTAAGTTTAAATTATTAATGCTAAGCTGTAAGCTAAAGTTGTCTTTCCTTTTATTTAAATATTAAATCTCTAAGAAACTATAATTTGTGTTGAGAGGGGGTGTTAAAATAATATAGCAACACAAATTATAATATTAAGTTGGTACATAGTGTTAGTTATTAAGTTTTTATGTTATGGTTGGTTAAACTGTATTAGTATCCTTTTTCCTTTCTCTCTTGTAACGTGCAAGCAAACAGATTACCTAAATAAAACAACATTATTACAACCTAAAACAGTTTTCATTTCATTAGTTTGTACATATTCCTCCCATACAAAACGCCAATTTCATATGTAAGGACCTAATGTGTACATTACATTACAAAGTTAATTATTTAAAGATAAAAGCTTGTAGATAAAAAAAACAAATATTGTCTGTGGTTGTTCAGTCATTGGCGCGCTCTCTTGACATCTGTCAATCAATCATATGATAGGTCAAGTTCTCTTAAACGCTTTCACATGAGAATAAATCGACTGATTCTTCGTATAACCACAATAAAATTCTCTTCCACATCGATATCACGAACAGCCGCGTTCCGACCGCGAAAATATCGAAAAGTAAATTAGGCCGAGACACTGTCATACACATTAATGAAATTCATAAATTCATGAGCATGGCACACTGGATGTGCCATCAAATATTCAACGCCGGTGCGCTCGTGTGTAATCAGAATATTAAAAATGTTTTCTTTTCATATGTAATGTAATGATTTTTATTCGCTGTCTTTCTAATGTCGATAAGGTTTATGTCTGGAATTCGCGTGGGCTGGTCTGCCTTGTAAAATTAAGCTGTGTCTGCTCCAATTTATATGATGTTCCATTTTGTTTCGTTGATATACATAATATAAAAGACTTTTCGGACTGATTGACAGATCTTTATTTTAAGGCATTAAACACACAATGAATATTTTGGAGTACGCTCAAGAAATAGAAATTTTGGTCGCTGTGAAGAATAATGAATATGAATGAATGAATATGAAAAGATAATGCGTCTAGACTTTGAAAGAGACCATCTCCTTTGATGATAGAAGTGACAGCTTTTCTTATAGATATTAGGTTCATCTACTGTTTCTTAAAGAACAGGCATTTGAATTGTTACTGAGGAAGGCGAAGGATTCAATGAAAATGATGATTTAGCTATTTTTGAGTTATTATTCCTCATAAGCATACGTCGGGATAGGTAGAGTAAATTTTGGTACTTGTGTCATAAATCTTCACCGAAAGAATGACGTGGATAAGCCATTTTCCCGGAATCTAATTCCGGATCCAAGTAAATATTGTTAATGTTGGTATTGACATTATTACGACTTAATTAATTTAAAGGAAGGTAACAAAACTAAACTTATTTATTATTTAGTTGTTGAAAAATAAAAAACAATCAAATCCCGATCGAAACATTAATACATTTCAATATTTTATTTTTAGCCTCTAATAAGGGTATTTTTATAATCAACCAATTCCGAAAATCTGAAGGAATGTCCATATTAATATATACGTTTCCCAATCAATGACCCCAATTCACTTTTTTTTAAATAATTATATGTAAACTAGCGCTTGATGGTAAGCAGTGATCCGATCGTGGATGGTAAAGCGCGCTAGTTTATTAAGAGCCTATTCACTCAGAAAAACTGAGCGAGTAGGAAGGAAGACGGCAGTTGAGCGAGGTGATGCAATGTTAAACCCAACAACACGACCAACGATGCTGCGCCAAAGGGAGATTGATCTGAAGACCCTCCACGACCAAACTCCCAACACAACAATATTAGGCGTATCGTACCCGGCACACATCGCAACACAACTGCTCAGACCCGTCCTCCGTACGGCTTCACCAGACATCAAACGACAAATCGCTTGGCGGCAAGGCTTTGTCTGGTGGGTGGTAACTTCAGCCGGCGACCGATGTTATGGCCTACCACCGAGAGATTATCACTCTATGTATGCAAATACACATAAGGGTACAGGCACATTGGGTATCAAGGAATAAACATTTTTTTTTATTCACAAAGCAACAACAATTTAACTAACATTAAAATGTATGAGTTAAACGTATAGGTATATAAATAAAAGAAAAAGATAAAATTTCTCTATGTAATTTTATTACATTCGCACTAAAGCCGCTAAATCTAAAGCCTTGCCCGTGTTTGCGGGTTCCTAGAACTATTTTAGCAAGACGCTGCGAGCGCTTGGCTCTCGACTGTCGTGCGTATCAGCGTATAACTGAGCTGAGGTGGCTTGCTCATTGGGTGTCAAGAAATTCATAGATTTGATTTAAAGGCCCCCTAAAGTGTGACGGTGAAGTTACCCACTTATCCAAGAGTTCGTTTCTCCGGCTGGCTAAGGAATTCATGTAGGTAACAAAGTTGTCATTTCCTATAATACAGCAAGTTCAACACAAATATCGTATAGACACAGTCCCCGTAAACTCGACCTAGCAAGAAAAGAAAACAAAAAATCCATTACGTATTCCAAACAACTTTTTTTTATTGGCAACATGTTAAATACGACTGAGGAAGTGGCCTACGTTTGTTTAGGACTAGTCAAATAACCTAGCAAAACAATCTTACAGAATGTCATCCAAAAAAATGTCTTAATTCCATCATAGTTCTTATATGATTTGAAATAAGGGTGGATTTATTTTTGTGGTTGGTTTGTGAGATGTGGTAGTAAGTTGGTGGGTAAGTCAAGACTTGATAGAATTAAAATATAAGTAGCAAATGTTAGTGTATCTATTTGAGAAGTGTTTGTTTTATTTCTGGATGCTTTCAGAGTCTTTATACGGTGTCAGATGTCATCTCGAAGTGCTGCTAGTCATGTTAATGTTGCCAGTTACTGCCTTTTTATTTTATTGGAAGGGAGGAATTTACCTTGCGTCAAGATAGACAGACAAGGTATATTCATTTTAACAAGTTACTTACTTCCCAAAATATGTTTGTTTATTCATAACGAGGAGAGTTATGATGGAAAAGCTAAGATGAGTGTCACGCGCATTTTTCATTGGACTTTTAAAATTATTTATAGTGTCGTTTACTAAATAAAAGCGCGTGATTTATATAATAAAAAGTGCATTCAGTGAATAATTCATAAAGAATATTGAAATATCGCAGCATAGTGGACATCGTGACTTTGCCTCAACCCTTCCTCATACACGGTTCACGCGGCCGTCTCTTTCAACTGTCATTGGCGATATCCGCCATGAATTTTCAAAGAATTTCTATAATTTGTTATACTTACGTGTTATTGGCAAAATTGTGGTATCTATTTCACAAAGGCCATTGATGTTGAGGTTGAATCTCACCTTGAAAAAAGAAGACGAAGTACTCACATCGAAGGTATAATGTAAAGTATATAAACACACTAATTGCAAAGCAACTATTACTATCAATTTGAATCATTTTCAAATCAAATCAAAATTCATTTATTCTAATTACGCTGAGCATCAGTACTTTTTGAATGTCAATATTACATAAGACAGTTCCCCAAAACGTCCACCCATCGACACTTTCTAGTGCTTTCGCTGGGAAGAAGAAGTGGCGGAAGAAACTCCCCAGTAGCACAGCTGTCTGTTTATTTAAATTTTGAAGCTTATTGCTAATCTATTAATCCGTTAATTAGTACACGTGACGAACTTTGCGAGTTACACGTGTATTATCATGGTATCGTAGTGGATCGATATCCTATCATTACTGATTATTGTATCAATTAGCAACAGAATTAAATCAATATAGTTACAATTATAAACACTCTCATATCTTATCACTTCTATTTGTAATCAGGTAATCTGAAACTCCGCGGGATCTCTAGGATCTATAGGATGCATTTTGGTGAGTGTGCGAGAAAATTGCATAATTTAATTCCCCCATCTCCGTTCCACCATCGGACCACCCGTCGCGTCGTACGGCGAGTTTCCACCCTTACGTTGTTAACACCACTGCGATCTAGAGTGAATAGGCTCTTAATAAACTAGTGGGCCTGCAGTCAATTATTGCATTACTGCTAACTAACAGGCGGGATTGCGGTCACTAGTTTATAACGTTTTAAAAAAATGCATCTCGTTAATCACGTGCTCACGTTCAGTCTCAGAGTGTATCTGAAACAAAAAGATATCGTTTCTTTTAAATGTAACTTTTTATTAATGGTAACCCTACAGTGTGCTATGTCACTTCAATTAGGACACGTTAGGCACATCGAAATCCTATTTTTATAGACAGAAACTCATGTTTAGTTATACAAGATTCAAAATCGCTCTACCATTTAGGTGAGCCTACAAGTGATTTGAAATAAACCGCCTTAGTAGTTACAATATCATATAGGTAACTAACGGCGCTCCGCGGTTCCACTCTTCCGTTT
This sequence comes from Sesamia inferens, assembly GCA_037179545.1. NCBI lineage: Eukaryota > Metazoa > Arthropoda > Insecta > Lepidoptera > Noctuidae > Sesamia > Sesamia inferens. Next base: position 4,321,219 of record CM073936.1, on the reverse strand, counting down.
TTTCATCAAAAACCTTGACTGAATAGAATTTCCTTTATTGTTGTTTTTAAGATAAATTTCTAGGGCTTTTCTATAAGAAATATTTTCTACACTCATCAGAGTCCGAATTTTCTTTTCTTTTAGAAAGAGATGTCTTGTCAAGTGCTATGTCAGGTCCTTTACAATTAGGACATACAATTTGGTCTGTTTCACAATTGGTATGATCTTTGCTGCATTTTGGACATATGATCTTTTTAATTAGGCTGAATTTCTTTATATGTCCGAACTACCAGCAGGCGGAACATTGAGAGACAGGAAATACATATAGTTCTATTTGAAAACGGCACCCATAAGCAAGAGCAAACTCTTGGGTTGTTGGCTCTCAAAACAGACACGCACTGTCTCACTCTCTACCCACTTCCTCTCTTGTTTGATACGCCTTAATCTTCTAACTGATAATATTTTGTATGTACTCTCTAATGCATTTAATATCTCTGACTCACTCAGTTCCAGATCTACACCCTAAATTCTGCCGTAAGATAAGTTTAATTGATTGACAAATTGAGCCCTTACCTCTAAATCAACGAGCTTTTGACTTTTGGTTAGCTTTTCTCCATCTTCTCTATAGTTGATTCTCTGAATGTTATTTATATTTACATTTTTCAATAACTTTGCTAGTGCCATTTGTTTGGATAGGGCTTGTAGGGAGGTTAAACTAAATTTATATGTATCTTCTATGTTTTCCTCTTTTATCCCCTTTTCCGGTTCGCCTTCGATTCCAGACTCACTCCTTAAAAGACGTTTAGGCCGTCTCCTAATCACCGTCATAAAACTTTCTTCGCTGCTTTCATCACTCCTTTCTCTCTGGCTCTTTTTGCCAGCTATTCTTCCACAATCCATCTCACTATCATTTCGGTTATTACTAGTCTCATCCGTCATGATACTAGAAAACTCCAAAACATTGTTTTTCGCGTTATTTCCATCATTTTGGTGTCTTCTCTCAATTTAATCCTCACCCTGTTGCTCACTCATTGTTATTTCATTAAATATGTCTGCAACTATATCGTCTTCACTTCAGTTATTAATACTGTCTCTTATTTCATCCATTGTTAAAAATAAACATGATACTATGAAAGTAGACTCACCGCGCAGAACATTGCTTGTTTGACTAACGCGCACATTTTACGGCGTCTCGCGCTCGACTGTGTCCAATTCAATTCCAATTCAATTCCAATTCATTTATTAGTGTGATTTTTGGTAAGTACATTTTACAATGTGATCTTAATATCTAATACATCAGTTCCTCGAAAAATCTACCATAAAGGCATACACTATTTAACAGCACTTAAAATCATAAAAAGGATTATCAATATATTAAAATGATGAATAATGTAATGAATTTGGAATATAATGCTATGTCAAATGTTTATAAATATTAATGTCAAAATACAGTGCAATGTCAAAATTAAATAGATGTTAAATAACTTATATAATACAATTTCAGAATTAAATAGGTGGCAATGTTAAGTTAATTATGTCAAAGCAATAGTATAATGTCAAAATTAAAGGAGTATCAATGTCAAATAATTTACAATTTATCATTAAGAAACTCCTGAATTGTATAATAGCATTTCTCCAATAATAGACGTCTTAATTTGTTTTTAAATTGAATAATATTTTTAGGTCCTTAATCCCATTTGGTAATTTATTAAATATTTTTGGGGCCATACAAAGTATGCTTTTGTCCATCAAGGCGGTCTTTGAAGGTCTACCGCATAGTTCATGTCTGTGTTTTTCTCTGATCATTTTATAGCGACTTTCAGATGCTTTTCTAAATAGATGAATGTTCTTTTTAACAAATATAGCAGTCTCAAATATATACAAACAAGGCAAAGTCATTATTTTTAACAAAACAAAATAAGGCTTACAGCTGTCGGTTATTTTTATACCAGTAATAGCCCTGATGCATCTTTTTTGTGATTTGAACACCATATCTTTATTGCAGGAATTACCCCAAAACATGACTCCGTAGCGCAGTAGTGAATCGACATATCCATAGTATGCAGTTACTGCCGCAGTTTGATTTACTACTTTCTTCAGTTTAAACAAAGCAAAAGCAAACTTACTAATTTTTTTAATTAATATTGAAGTGTGTTGTTTCCAATTAAGTTGATTGTCAATAGTTAGGCCTAAAAAAATTGTATTCTCAACTTCTTCAATTTTTTCATTATTAAAGCTTACGTTTAATTTCGAATTGGTTACTCTTTGACGGAAGTTCATAATTTTAGTTTTCTTTAAATTTATAATTAAGTTGTTATGTTCTAACCAGTTAATGGCTTGCTGCAATGCATTAGTTATTTTAGTTTCAAAGTCATTATTATTTTTGTCAAGTTTAACAATGATAGTACTGTCGTCGGCAAACAATGTCATAGGATAGGGTATGTTTTGAGGAAAGTCATTTATATATAGAAGAAATAGCAAAGGCCCTAGCACACTGCCTTGGGGCACACCATAGTATATTTTCCGTTCTTTGGATATGTATTTTACAACTGTTTTGTTTGATTTACAAATTCGACTTATTTCGGTGTGTTGTGTTCTATTTTTTAGATAGGAATTTATAAGTGATAAGACATTACCCCTAATCCCATACGCGTTTAACTTGCTCAGCAGTATATCATGGTTGACCAAGTCAAATGCCTTTGTCATATCCATGTATATTGCTGAAATAGGGATTCTTTCATTCATGTCCATACGTTTAAACCACCTGGAAAATACCTCTGGCCACTCCTTTTCAGACACCTCAGAAATTTCCAAATTATAGGCAGCTAGTGCACCTTCCTTGCTCTCAAATCTCGTGCCTTTCAACTTTTCTTGAATTTTAGGGAATAGGTAAAAATCGCAAGGAGCTAAGTCAGGGGAATTTGGTGAGTGAGGCAGGATATGCACGTTTTTTAAATTAAAAAAGTCAAGTGTTCTGGCGGACGTGTGAGCCGAGGCGTTTTCGTGATGCCAAAGAAGGTTTCCTAGATTCCTGACTTCGGTCGCTTGTCGCGCCATGCTGATATAACGGTTTGGACACAAACTAACATATACCACTCAGAATTAACCAATAGCAATCGGCTTCAAAATTATTCCATTTGATATCTAGTACTAACGTGCTATGCAATTCGGTTGCTGGTGCACATAAGTAAAATTCAAGAGCGATCTACTTGTGAAATAACAATTACAACCGTGAGAACTGATAAAGAGAGGTATGATGATTCCGACGTTAATTTATGATTTTATTGATTAAGTTGTGTTTATTTATTTATATGTCACGGATAACGATATCGTTTTAATAAAAGTTGCTCATTTGATTTATGTAGTAGTGGGGCAAAAGTTTTGGAAAGTGAGGATTGTAGAACGGTCTCTTCCCTTTGAGATGCGGACCAGAGCACTTCTCCGGGCCGAAACTGTCGGTTTGCCTATTTAAATTGTTATTGCCAAGATTGGGGGTATATGTACACTTTGTGCTTTAATTCAAAACTCCACATACGAAATGGAACCTTATCACCACATCCAGGTGGTGACGACACTATCGCTCCGCCGTCGCTAACGTCGTCATATGATTCTGAAACGTGCTCACTCACAATGGGCCTCATACGAAGGCTCAAAGTTACACAAAGGGCCATGGAAACAGCTATGCTAGGAATATCTCTGTGTGGTCGAATTAGAAATGAGGTGTTCCGCAGAAAAACCGAAGTCTCCGACATCATTCTTCGAGTCGCTAAAATTAAGTGGCAGTGGGCAGGGCACATTGCTCGTAGAACCGATGGTCAATGGGGCAGTAAGGTTCTGGAGTGGTGGCCACGCATCGGAAGACGCAGTGTAGGGAAGCCCTCAACAAGGTGGACTGATGACCTGGTGAAGGTCACGGCAAGCCGATGGATGTGGGCAGCACAAGACCGGTCATCGTGGAAAGCATTTGGGAGACCTTTGTCCAGCAGTGGACCTCTATAGGATAAGAAGGAGAAGAAGAATTGTGATGACGTATTTAATTTAATTTATTTTTCTTTTTAATTAATTTATTTTTTATTGAACGATTACTAAAGTGACATAGTATATTCCTTTTCTAAGATGGTGGACGTTAAATGATCCACAGGGGGGCGCAATTTGGATTTTGTGGACGCAATGTGGGTAAAAAGCCTAATTTTGAAGATTATCTATTTAAAAAAAAATCAAGGTGTTGCAAACAAAACTCAAAGTTAATGTTAAAATAGATGATAAACACATTATATATTCTGACATATCTATATATCATTATATTGCATATCTATAAAATATGTAACAAAAACCCTGTTGTTCCTTCAACTTACGTTTTAAGAATCGGCATACGGACGTAATAAAGCAAGTAATTTATAAAAATTATTCAACAAAAATAATTAAAATAAATGTTTAATTATTAATATTTATAATCTGTAACTGATTTCTTAGCTCTACAATTCTGCATGAAGAAACTAGACATAAGTAGAACGTTCCTGCAAATTTATTTAATTTATAAAATCAGATATTCTAAAAAAAAAACGAATTTGTCGGTTTTAATAGGTATTTGATTGTGACCCCTCGACTAGACAATGATTACTGTTTTCTAATTATGACTTCATTAATGATGTGCTTGTAGGTAAAATTATATGTCCCTGAAAGGAACAACAGGGTTTTTGTTACATAGTGTATAGTATATTATCATATCTATCATTATATTCATTATACGTATACTTTTGGCATAGAAATTAGTGCTCAGATATTTTTATTATCGCCGTCAAGCTTGCTAAATGCACTAAATGGACGCGAACAGACGATATGACCCTATTTTAAATTGATTATTTTCTAAATGCTACCTTAATTATACTGTTATTTTAATTTTGTATGCCCTATAAATTCGCAAAACATAATGCACATATCTGTCTATAATATGTGTAACCAGGCCAAAAAATAATTGATCGATTGAGAACAGAATTGCCTCATAATACTATGGTTTCCAACAAAACGATGTCTATAACACCATAAAAGGAGGATCGGACGAAGTGGACCCTCCGAGTAATAAAAACCACACATAATTATGTTATTAGAGAGGTCACATCTGTCTGCCATTTTCCTAACATGTTGGGGTCGTTTTCCAATTTTACTGGTCGCTGGTGAATACCAAAATTTTACGGGTCGCTGGTGAATACCAAAATTTTACATGAATCGACTGCCTGTCTGAAATGAAAAATCGTTTATTATGCTAGTAAGAACACTCAGAAATCAGAAATCAGAAATATTTTATTTGTGAAACATAGGTACAGTGGTTATTCATATATGAGGATAAAGTGCGCACTGATCACATTTACACGTCATATTTTTGAAACTAGATGGAGCCGGCATTTCCTGACTACCTCTCAGAAGAAAAGCCGAAACAAACTCAGGGATCATCACTTTTTTCAAGTCTAGACATTAAAAATGAAAATGTTTAGGTACAATAATTTACGTAATTTAAAAAAAACTGCGTTTTAAATGTCATAACTGTATTTGTAATGACATTGCTTATCAGAGCGAGCAGCTCAGTCCCAAGCTTTACCGGTTATTATAGCTTGATGCGTACCATTTCATTCTCCTAACAAATATGTTGAAGCTAATTTTTTTTTTTTTTTTGTTTGTTCCCCGTCACGATGTGCGGACATATCATTGAGGCGAAAATAAAAAATCTGAAGCTATTTTGCTTTAAGTTTTCATCCAGATATTTTCATGTCTAAATTCAAATAAGAAGATACAATTATTCAAGTCTCTGGTTGAGAACTTCTCAAGCAAATAAATCATATCATTAGAAATTGTAATTGTCTGGGAGTCTGCGTACATAATTGATTGTATTGTATCTATTTAGAGAGCCTAATGCCAACAGTTATTAGTACTAAAATACTATAAATACTTATATAAAATATAAATACTATTAAATATTGTTCTATGATGATACCATTATAATTATTACACATATTTTTTTCCTTAACAAGAGTGCCTTCATCCCCTCTCCTTTAAAATAAAAAAAAAATATTTGATTCTATGGTTATAATATACGAACATTTATTTATTTTTTATTTTTTTATTTTTACGGACAAATCACACAGATTGAGCTAGCCCCAAAGTAAGTTTGAGACTTCTGTTATGGGATACTAACTCAACGATACTATATTTATAATAGATACATACATATATGGATAAACATCATTATGTATTTTTTTTTTATAAATTATAAACTAGCGCTTGACCGCAATCCCGCCTGATGGTAAGCAGTGATGCGATAGTTGATTGATTTTTTATTTCTGCAGGTATAAATAAATTTATATATTTTTATATAAATTAATTTACTAGGCCTAGCTGGCTGGCTTAGTGGTTAAAACACCAGCCTCTCAAGTATGAGTGACCGGATTCGATTCCAGGTCAGGCAAATACCAATGTAACTTTTCTTAGTTATATGTATTTTCTAAGTTTATATCTTGGACACCAATGCCTGATTAAAAGGTGAAGGAAAACATCTTGAGGAAACCTGAACTTTAAGTCTGAAATCGCCAACCCGCATTGAGCAAGCGTGGTGATTACGCTGAATACTTCTCTGTATGAGAGGAGACCTATGCCCAGCAGTTGGCGACAAAAAGTTTGATGATGATGATATTTATTTATAGTCTTATGACTATGCCTATAATTTTATTGCGAGTAGATCCACAGGTGATAATTTAACATACGAAAAACTGCAAGCATACTCCATGCTTGAGTACAGCGTCATCTACACAAATAACTGAGAACTAGTTTGACGAAGTGTCACCGCTATTTATTTTAAGTAAAGGCGATAGAGGGCAGTGTAGGCGAAACGTTGTGTCCTCTTAGTCGGTATCCACCACATACTTTTAAAACCTGCGAATTTGTAAGAAACTTTATTCCGAATCTTTGCCTTGTACTTCGTTACTAAATAATCTAAAATCTGGAGCGGGTGTGTTGTCTACAAAGCTTCTAAACTTCGAAATCGTCACACGGTAATATAGTCAGGCAAAAAAACTTTGTTGTTTACCAGACGAATATCATTAAACAATTAAAATTCAATCTGAAAACAAGTTGAATAATCTAAAAAAAAATAAAAATAAGAGTGTGCTTATGACCACACGACTGAAGTGAAACTTCTTTCGCTCCATCTGTATGTATATATATATATATATGTGTGTGTACAATATATACATGTATACACATATACATATATTAATTTTCTATAAATATTTAAATTTATTTCATGGTTTCATTGGTAAATTAATATTTTTGCATAGATCTTCTATTCTTATTGAAAAAAAAAAACGTTGTAAACCTTGTAGTACCAAGCTCGCGCCACGGGCGCCTCTGTGCTTATATCCCCCACTTAACTTCCGTTCGCCTTGCCCGATCACTTTTCGTAACGCTTACGTCACGCGTTCGCCAGCTTACTCCCAAAGTCAAGCGTGCGTAAAGAAGTTTCACTTCAAAAAGCCTAAATATTATGACCTGGCTCTAAGCAGACCTATTAGCCTAGACCTAAATAGATACAGATACATACTCATAAAAATGTAAATAAATAATGAAGTACATATTATTACAGGGACAGTGGCGGATTTACCAGCAGGCTAAGTAGACTTAAACCTAGTGCAGCAGATTTTTGTGGCGGTAAAATTGGGGATTCGCTGTTTTTGCTACGCACCTACATTGTTGTGTGTGTATTCAATCGTAAATGTCTAAATAATATAGCTTCGATTAGCCCAAATAGATACCCTAAATAATCTATGTGCAATTTTAACGAAATTGATGAATTGTATAAGTACAATGATAGGGATGTATAAAAACGTTTTGTTCTAAGTACCTAACACTCGTACATACATACATATTACGTTGGCTGTACCTTATTGGGTAACTACCACACTAATCAATTGCTCTATAAATATGTTTGAAAAAATTGTCAGCATCAACTTCATTGAAGCATCAAAATGGAACCCATTGCAGTATCAATACATTGAACCGGTGAACTCGAACTGCACCCTATTAGGGTAGTTGACTAAAAAAAAACTAAGTAGTTAGTCCGTCAGTCAGATTTCCAAAAAATACTAGACATTTTTCTTTTTTCATATAAAAAAATAATTAAGACGACACAGTGCGTTGAAAACTCGTGTGACATGCTACACTTTTTAGCGAGCAGTGACGTCACCAACCACCTCTCCTGATCTTTGATGTCTTTTATATTTGTCAATATTTATTGAACTGATAAAACAGAATATACGTATCCAATATTTTTCTATAATCTGAATGACGGACTAAATAGAATCAATTTGTTTTACCCAGGAAACATCCCTATTGCGTAATACACTATTGACTATTACTAACAATTGGTATCATTATGAAGCAAGTTGCTAATTCATTGCTCCATTCGTTCGAAAAAGGTCTCTGCTTATCAACTTTTGTTGGGCTTGGTATCATTTTATTACAAGATACCTATTCTGCTTTGCTAGACTTGCCTTACAATGCATTTAAAGCACAAATCAAATCCAAGCTTTGCTCAAAGGCATATTATTTCGTAAGTGATTATTTAAATGATAAGAAAAGCTGGTCGGACTGATTAACTCAAGGCAATGTTTGTGTTCTTTCTCCGGAATTAGCTTAGGTACTGACATTTTATATGAGATACAACTTTACAATACAAAATATGTAAGCTATCACGCCCTTTATGCCTGGGGCTTTTATTTAAGTAATAAGTTTTTACAAATGAACAGACAGCTGTGCTGCTGCGGAGTTTGTTCTTCTTACCAGCGAAAACACTAGGAAGTGTCGATGGGTGGGCGTTTTGGGGGGACTGTCTAATGTAATATTGACGTTCAAAAGGTGCTGATTCTCAGCCTAATTTGAACTGACTTTTGATTTTCATTCAACGAATGTTGTTGAACTGTTAAAATAATTTTTTTTTTCTTCTTTGGCAACATGTCAAAATTAAATCCATTTCTACTGATAGCGTGTTATGCGATTACCCCACTGGTCAAACAGACGTGAACTTCGCAAATGACAAAATAAGTGGGTAAAGTAAAGTCAGACAATAGCTAATGAGTAAACATGTCATCTTCACTCTACGTCTAACCCACTTTCACCATTTACTGCAGTTATCTTAAAGTTTTGTAATAGCTTATATTTAGTATAGAAAACCGTCCCCAAATGGTAAAACTGGCACCCTAATATGTACGTACAAGGAGAATAAGAAGAAAATGCATTTGTTCACCAGAGACTTAAAAACACACATCATCTAGCATAAACATAGATCAGGTAGCAACTAAATAAAAAATTTAAAAATCAAATAAAAACTAAAAACCACGATGTACAAAATAACAGCAAAGTGTGCCTCGCGGCTGCACCCAAGAAGGTGCCTGACGCTGGTTTTCAACTGAACCTGTGGTGCGGTAACCATGACGTTGGGTCAGGGTTACGGGTTGCCGCCGAAGAACAGGGACTGCCGCGGCCCCGCGCGCACGTGAGAGGAGAGACATTGGGGTGGTTTTTAGTCAGTAGGAGACTGACAGACCCCGTCGCCCACATCCATGACGATTTTGCACCCCGGAACAAAAAAAAAGGGTTGCGAGTTGGTTAAAAGAGAAACCGAGGCAGCCTACAGCCTGAAGGAACACAGGTGGTTTTTAGTCAGCAAAAGTCTGACACGCCCTTCCGCTTTGCCCAGAGAATGAGAGGTCATTTGATGATTTCCCATCCCAAACAAGAAGGAAATAGTGACGGTCACGTAAGAAAACTTGCATTTTGCGTGCTGTTACTATTAATACCTTAGTGCACCTAAGCACCTTCACCCATGCTTAAGATATGGTCGTAAACTATTCACTAGTGACGCTAACTGTTTGAAAATGTTTTAGTGAACAAAATAAGACTAAATGAAACAGTCATAATCATTACCTGCACGGTAATTGTGAAATATACAATCAGTAGTAATGGATTTCATTTTGACTGACATATTTTTCGAATTCAAATATTAATTCATATTTAGAGTAGGTAATGTGTTACGCGAAGAGGGTACTATGTACGATTGGAATAATTTGCCAGCGGCGGTGTTTTGGTCAGACTACAATTTAAGTGTCTCCAAGGCTAGAGTGAATAGGCTCTTAATAAACTAGCGCGCTATACCATCAACGATTGCATCACTGCTGACCATCAGGCTGGATTGCGGTCAAACACAAGTTTAAAAAAAACGTAATTATAAACCCACTAATGTTGCAAATTATATAAGTCATGGCATAGTTTATAAGGATAGGTATGATAAACAATCGATCTCACAGGATCTCTTACCATCGCATGTATTCACACACAAAATATTCAATACTCTTCATTCGCTAATTTATAAAATATCTACTTTCGCCCGGTCATCTGGAGTATTATTATCAGACACGCTGTTCAATAATCACATTATTCTTATACATATTATGGAAAAAAAAATGTCGGCTCAACAACGCAAATACCTCAATGTTGATAAGCTGTCAAAAAGAAACCCATTGCTAGTTATAGAATACCTACCTTACTGTCCAAAGGGGAAGGATATAATATATACGACGCTATTTCAAACTGTTCGCTCCTTCCCGCCATATTTCGCACGCTACTGGCGGGAACGTGAGTGGCCACTCGTTCCCGCTCGACCAATAAGGCCGCGCCGAAGCTTCTAGAACACGGCACTCCACAAGCTTCCAAATAAGCAACGCGCGCAACATTCTTTTTTTTTTAAATTTACTGCCTGCATGCCATTAACAACATTACATTACCCAGGCGTTGTAGGTATAGGATAATAGGATTCCCGCACGGAACAAATATTTGTATGACCTATAAGTAGTTGTTCCGGGTCTGGCTGTTTGTGTAGGTATATATGAGTTTTATAAGTTTGTAAACGCATCACGACACGATACAGGAGTAATTCCAACGTGTGGGGAAGGTGAAAAAAATACTTTCATTATAAATACAAATTAACTAATAAGTGACACACATAAATCACTAAGTAGGTTAGGTAAAAACAATTTAAAAAATAGAACTTAATAAAACAACAAATTACGAAACTAATGCATTTTACAAAACTTCTATCTTCATATCGAACCTCTTTGTTTGTATAAGTACTATATCAACTAATTGACTAATATCGGCTATTAGAATTCTATTAATACAATATCGCAACCAACTCGTTTAATATGTACTTGAGCGACGCCATTCAACTAGCGGAACGAATGACATACAGCTGTCCAATCAAACAGCTAGGCCATTGAACCGGATCAATAACGTTCAACTAGTTGCCTAGCTCACCCATTTAAATTTAGTTCCATTTTCTGCCACATGGCGCTGAAACCCGCACTGGCAATAATGGCGTCGGTAAGCGACAAGATTTCTTGTGTTTCTCGCGGCTCAAATGCGTTTACGCAAAGAAATAGTACTAAGAAACAGTGTAGTGATGATAATAATGTAAACAGTTCGAATTTTAAAGAAAATTTTTATCGAATACTCATTGAATATGACCGACAGCATCAAGGTAGGTTTGTTTCATTATTAATTTATAGTTTGTTTAATGTCTTTGATATTAAAACCGTGTCTCGTGCGCGGGTTTTATTAAAACATTGCACAATAAACCACTACATATTTTTGTACTTATTCAAACACAAACTGACTCCTGCGTGTTAAAATATGTTTAATTTCAACTTCATCACAAGATAATAATTAATAACCTCAAAACCTGTCATTTAGAATGAATATTTAATTTTTTTTTTAAAAAAAAGCCCCTGTCTTCACCCGCGCGGGGAATGTTTTTGGAAAACAAAATTCAAGATGGTGGAAGAAGCCTTTTTTTTTAATATTTTGATGTGGGTGTCATTTCCGTGGTTTTCTATTGTGCTAATCCAATAATGTGGTCAAAATTGAAATCCAAGACAGTGGTTTTCAAAATTTCTAATATTTCGTTATGGGTGTCGTTTCCGTGGTTTTCAAGGGTGCTAAAATCGATAATGAGGTCAAAATTGAATTCCAAAATGGTCGTTTTCAATTTTTTTAATATTTCGTTATGGGTGTCGTTTTCGAGGTTTTCAAAGGTGCAAAAATCGATAGTAAGGTCAAAATTGAAATCCAAGGTGACAGTTTTCAAAATTTGAAATATTTCGTTATGGGTGTCGTTTTCGGGGTTTTTTAGGGTGGTAAAATCGATAATGAGGTCAAAATTGAATTCCAAGATGGCGGTTTTAATTTTTTTTTTTTAATATTTCTTTATGGATGTCGTTTTCGTGGTTTTCAAGGGTGCTAAAATCGATAGTGAGGTCAAAATTGAATTCCAAGATGGTGGTTTTCAAAAGTTTCTAATATTTCGTTATGGGTGTCGTTTTCGAGGTTTTCAGAGGTGCAAAAATCGATAGTAAGGTCAAAATTGAATTCCAAGAGGACGGTTTTCACAATTTGAAATATTTCGTTATGAGTGTCGTTTTCGGGGTTTTTAAGGGTGCTAAAATCGATAATAAGGTCAAAATTTAATTCCAAGCTGGCGGTTTTGATTTTTTTTTTAAATATTTCTTTATGGATGTCGTTTTCGTGGTTTTCAAGGGTGTTAAAATCGATAGTGAGATCAAAATTGAATTCCAAGATGGTGGTTTTGGTTTTCAAAATTTTCTAATATTTTGTTATGGGTATCACTTTCATAGTTTTCAAGGGTGCTAAAATCATTAGTGAGGTCAAAATTAAATTTATAAAAAGAATCAGATGATGAAAGCAATTATTATGTTTTGGAATACTTTTCAATGGTAAAATCACGTTGAAACATTTAATTATAAATATGTATGATTTTATTTTTTGTTTTACTCATTTTATTTAAACGCCAGAGACCATAGATTTGTGTTTGCATTAAAACCAGTTCTGCTTCTAGTATAAAATAATGTGCTACTATCAAATGATTTTAGTCAAGCCAACAGGGTTGCTATATGCACGACCGTTGAGCCCTCATTTATTTTCACGACTTATAGACAGAATATATTTTCGTAAAAAGTACAAAAATCAGCCTCACTTACAGAATTATTTCCCAGTATCTAATAGATACTTATGATTTTCTTGAATATTTGGCTTCTGGTTTGTCCCTTTTAAGTCCCCAACAGTCTGCTAGCATTCCTGGGCTCCATTTCCCTTGATAACGCTTCTCCACTAAGGAAATGTCGTGATGGAACGTCTCACCTCGTTCGTCACTCACAGCACCCAAATTTGCCGTAAAGAAATACAGATGAGAATCCAGCATATATGTTTTCAAGGACATATTACACCCCAAAGGTTTAATTATATCATAAGTTAATTTATTAAATCTTTGTAATTTTCCGCTTTATGGTTACCTAGAAAAATTTGAAGAACATTCACAAAATATTTACAGGCGAGTTTTTCCTGATCATTTAGTTTTTCTACAAACTAACGTAAATAAAATGTAATTTAGCAAACACAATAGTTATACAGTCGACTAAATGTAGTTATGTAAACAAAGAAACGTATACGTACGCACAAGAAAACTGGATGTGATAGAAACAAAACTGTTATATATTTTTAATGAGGGCACACTAACATAAATAAAAATTATTACAAAGCTTATGTGACAAAACAGTGTTTGTCAGTGTTAAATTGATTATTGTCTTTATTCGTCTTGATTTTGGATAAAATCATATTGTTACGAATGCACCTTATGTCGATGGCATAAGGTTCAATATCATGCAATGTGTAACTTTTAAGCCCTATAACTCTAGACCTAGGTATTGTATAGGCACAATATAAAAACGCATTGCTAGACCTACAGTGGCCTATCGAATGGTACAGGTTTCATCAATATTGTTAGCAAAATGTTGACAACGAAATTTCTAGAAACTCGTCCCCGGGAAGTACCTGGAGGTACCTACTGAACGTACTCGAAACTATGCGCTATTATTATTAAATTCTAGACAGATCTGCAATGTCCGATCAGCTGAGCTATATATAAAGCGCCGTGACGCCAGCCCACAGTCTCCCCAAAATCAGTAAGCTTCGCCGACCCAGGCATGTTCTCACCGACTCTGACGACCCCATAACCCTCCTCCAAGAGGCCAATAGGGCCACTAGCACAAAATACAAAAGACCGACCTTCCGACCTCGCCGCCGAGGTCCACCGCGTCGCGTTCAACGTAGTAATTCCAAGTGCCTTGTCCGATGAAGGCCAGCCCGCGCCGCAGCTGAGCAAGTAAATATAAATTCCCGACTGTGACATCTGAGTCTGTTTCGGTCGTTTCTTCTCAGAGCGAGTAATAGGAAACGCCGCGGTCGTCAAACCGAAATAAAAACAAATTTCGATCCAGCCATCCCTTGCTGTGCTGTCCAGCAACACCCTAAGCCGGGGTTCGTACCCCACGGGTGTGCCCTTAGCGTGTAGTCGCTTAGTTTTTAGTTGCCCTGGCTGGAGGCTTTAAATTCATTTAAGTCAGCCACAGGATAGTCCGGTTAAGTAGTCACAATCTCTCAAGGTCAACTACGAGATGCCATATTAAAAAAAAGCCCACAGTCAGTCTGCAATCGACTATCGATACGATACAAGCGACAGTTAAGAAGCGATCTTTGAGAATACCTACTGCGACAACTAAAACGAGAACTTTGAGGACTGCGTGAAGTAATATCTGTAGTGTTATTGTGTGTGTACGACACAGACTTCGTGGACGTAAGGGAAGACTTAGGGTGCGACATCAGCTACGTTCTACTTGTCATTGCCTACTACCGACTATACCTTCATTGCCAATAAACTTCACAAACCTTAGCCGGCATTTTAGTACCACTAGCCAGTAACAATATTTATACTTTTGTCACTAACTAAATCCGCCATTTTAATGTCCACGGCAATTCTATCAAGTAAAGTAACGTTTTGAAAATTTGGTCGATATTTTATGCCACTTTGTTTTGTTACTGTGTAATGTTTCAATAAAGACGCGTGCAAGAAACCCGACTTAATCTGTTTAATACAACGAAGACCTTATAATTAATATGTTTCGTGTTTTATCTTTCTAGGGTCTCATCGAAAGGCTTGGACTTCGGAAAGAATCTTAGGGGTTATAAACGAAATAAAAAATGCTCAGATGACCATGAGTTCTGGCCAGCGAAGAACTTCCATGGATTATTACTGGATGAACAAATACGATATCATGAAAACTGAAAATGAAGACGTTTTAATTTTTAAAAGACACTATTTAAATTGCCCCCCGGTGCGTATTTTACCTAGAGAACAGTATTATGATGTTTTATTAGATATTCATGCACAATGCGGACATGGTGGGCGAGATAAAGTACTGAGTAGCTTAAAAAATAGATATTACATTCCAAAGAAAGCTGTAGAAATTTTTATGTCTCTTTGTCCTACATGTGAAACTAAAAAAAATGCTCAAAGAAAAGAAAACATTGTTACGAAGCCAATAGTTTCGCGGGGTTTTAATTTAAGGGGACAAGTCGACATTATCGATTTCCGGTCCTGTCCCGATGGAGAATTTGAGTGGCTATTAGTGTATCGAGATAAGACAACTGAATTTGTAAACCTGCGTCCCCTTAAAACAAAAAGAGCTGTAGAAGTTGCTTCAGAACTGATGAAGGTTTTTTTAATATTTGGGCCGCCGTCGATTTTAGAATCCGACAATGGTCAAGAGTTTGATGCAAATGTAATTAAAGAATTAGTTGCAATGTGGCCTAATTGCAAAATTGTACATGAAAATCCGCGTCGTTCTCAATCTCAAGGCAGCTTAGAGAGCAACAATCAAGATATTGAGAATATGCTAAAAGCCTGGATGAATGAAAGCCAGTCGACAAACTGGTCTATGGGCTGCTTCTTCGTGCAATACTTAAAAAATTCTTCAACCCATCAAAAAATGGGAGGATCTCCCTATAAAGCTTTATTTGGAAGAGAACCAAACACGCGTTTAAAAAGATCTGAAGTTCCAACTTCGATACTTGTTACTGTTAAAACAGAACCAGTTGAAACTGTTACGAGCAGTAACTACGACAACAATGATATTAATTCGGAAACTGTAATGGATAATACTATAGAAACAAACTTTACTTGTGCAGTATGCCATAAAGAAACCACTGGAGCCAACAATTGTGAGTTCTGCAATAGTGGAGTGAATATAAAAGGTGGTGAGGGTGACAGTTTCAAAGTCTCATGCGCCACAAGCAAGGTGGTACAACCAACATCGACACTTGTAACTGTAAAAACAGAGCCAGCTGAAACTACGAGCAGTCAATATGACAGCAATGATAATAATTCGAATGATACTGTGCAAAATGAGTCAAACTTTATTTGTGCGGTCTGCAATAAAGAAACCCCCGGAGCGTACAAATGTGAACACTGCAATAGTGATGTGGATGCAACATGCGGAATAACTGAGAATGAAGGTGGGGACACTTTCAAAGTCTCCTGCGTCATAAGCAACTTTGAACAAGATGTAGATATAGAGAGTAACAGCGCTAAAAATGATCATAAGCGTGGATCTG
Organism: Sesamia inferens; assembly: GCA_037179545.1. Taxonomy (NCBI): domain Eukaryota; kingdom Metazoa; phylum Arthropoda; class Insecta; order Lepidoptera; family Noctuidae; genus Sesamia; species Sesamia inferens. The sequence goes on along the minus strand of CM073936.1, from coordinate 4,304,674 downwards.
AAGAGATAATTGATGCTACCTTTAAAAAAATTCCTAAGTTAGACATTGGTAATAGTGTTTTTGTAAGTGTACCTAAAGTTGACCGTGGGGCTTTGAACATCAAAAATATTCAAGGCATAATTGTCGATATACAAAACGGTGTTTATAGGGTTGGCACTAAATATGGGACTATCAAAAATTGGTTTTCACATAGAGAGCTGCAGTACTCAGATACAAGCTATGACGGCGAAATTTCAGGAAGTTCCATTTCTTTAGGAGATGCTGTGGCTTGCTTGACTTCTCAGTCCCCTATCGGCCAAGTAGTTAAAAAATGTAACTGTAAGCCTGCTGTGAATCAGTGTCGCAATAATAGGTGCGCGTGTTTTAAAAACAACGCCCTTTGCGGTTTCAAGTGCCATGGAAATATAAGTTGCATTAACAAATAACTTTTAATTTAAATATTAGTTAATTTGTAATAAAGTACTATTAGATGTCATGGTAACCAAATATTTAAAAAAAAATACAATCAAAATTAATTTAATTAAATAAACAATTAGTAATATCAGATGTTTCATCTATTTTTGTCAGATGGTCACCCTATTTTATAATAATGGCCGTATGAGTATGAGTATAGTGCGTTTCATCTAAGAGTTCCTTTGACGTCATGTTGGCACTAATGCAACTTAGTATAAGAGAAAGAGAGACGCATAGTGCGTTTACCTTGTTTACGATAGTGACAAAAAATGAATGCCAACATGACGGCAAGGGAACTCTTAGATGAAACGCACTATAACACTTACATACCTAACAGTAGCAATGGCTTTCATTTTGACACTTCAACAACAACGTAAAAAACGCAAAAGCTCGGCTCTAAAACCAGAACAGAAATCTAAAGTTCACACTTTAGATTTCTGTTTTTGGAAAATAACTTTAACAGCAGCAAATAGAGTTCAGTCTACGCTACGACTCAATATTTTTTGTGACTTTTCTATAGTACCTACTAATTATTTTGAAGTAAACCTGATTTACACCTTCATACAGTTGAAATTCGTAAAATTGGAAAGAAAGAACAATTGGAAACGAGAATTTGATTGGTCTTAAGAGACTTCTCTAATACTATTATTACGAATGTACCTTATGTCGATGGCATAAGGTTCAATATTGCGTGACATGCAGTACCTAACTTTTAATCCCTATAACTCGAGACCTAGACATTATTGAGGCGACCTATCGAATGGTACAGGTCTCATCAATTTTGTCAGCCAAGTGTCGACGTCGAAATTTCCAGAAACTCATCTCCGGCCTACTGAATGTTATCGAAGTTATGTGCTATTATTATTACGTCTAGACGAATCTGGAATGTTCGATCAGCTGACCTATATAAAGCGCCGTGACGTCGGCAGGCAGTCAGTCTGCATTTGACAACCGAGGCGAAAACAAGCGACAGTTAAGAAGCGATCTTTGAGAATACCTACTGCGACAAACGTAACGAGGACTTTGAGTACTACGTGAAGTAACATTTGTAGTGTTATTGTGTGTTTACGACACGGACTTCGTGGACGTAAAGGAAGACTTCGGTGTAACGTCAGCTACATTCTACTTGTCATTGCCTACGATCGACTATACCTTCGTTGCCAATAAACTTCGTAAGTTCGTAACCCTTAATCGGCGTTTAAGAACCCCTAGCCCGTAACACTATTTATTCTGTGCTTCTGGCTCCATTTTTGACATCTGCACCCTGATTGCGTAACACACTATTATTATGAATTGGAATCATTTTGAAGCTTATTGATAATTCATATGAGAAGAAATAGCCGAAACAAACTCAGTACAAACCAATATGACTTGACATTGAATTTGTATAGATTAAGATTTTTATAGATTAATCTCATTCAGGCCTTTTGATTGAGAGGCTAGGCGGTTAAATAAACCTAAAATTTTTAGGTGGACCATCATAAAAAGTAATAAATATCTGCTGTAGGTATGTACTCATTTACTTTACACGATTATTTTAAAAATATTTGTATTTAGAACTTTATATATATTAAATGCATAATTCATTGCTCCATATATTCTAAACATGTGTCTGCTAAAGAAGGTAAATAACGCAATGAATGTGATTGAACTGTCAAAATGAAACCCATTACTACTGGTAGTATGTTACGCAATTAGGTACCCTGCTGGTTTTGTCATCAACATTTTCTCATTATTTTTTGTACCGAATCTTTTAAACTATAAGCTGTGTTAAGCTCTACCAGTGTTGCTCGTTGCGTGCTTGTTTGTGGAGTGGGGAACATTCAGATTTGGCATAGAATTATTGCCTAAGAGGTGTGATGTGTCTGTCGTGGACATGAATTGAGGACACCTATGTCCTCTCCCACCTTCTTTTACAGCTCTAACCTTTATATACTTACAAGATATTGGTAATCTTTGCAAATTTAAGTAGTTGTGTGTTAATTCAATTCAAAATGTTTATTTCGGATTAAAAAAACATAAATATCCATATAGTGTTAGTACAAGTAGAGCTTAGCCTAATGTTAGTAATAAATTAACTAAAGTGGGTCTGGACTCCCATCCACCTGCGTAAGAGGGGCGAGTCCCACCGATCCGAAAACACATTCAGGATGCCATTGGAGGGGGAGCGCAATCGCGCCACCATGGAAGCACAACGTTTCGGCATGATCGTGGCGAACCCGTCGACCCTCGCCTCCGCGAACATCCCTGACGCGCTACAACGCCACGGCAACCCCAAGAGCACCCTGAATGCGTTATTATACTGTACGTAATATTCTGTAGGTCAGTTTTAATTAGAATTATGGATAAGGATTCTTATTAAAACAGCCCCCTAATCGGCGAACACATTTTGTCAAATGATTGCGACTAGTTGGAATCAATTGCGATCGTTCGGACCGCCCATTGGTCCGTTCGGTCCAAACGATCCCAACTAGTCGCAATCATTTGACAAAAATGTGTTCGCCGATTAGAAGGCTGGTCTTTAGAAGCAGTGTTCGTCTCGATTCGCTGTCTCGGCCCGCACGCGTTCACACGGCTCTAATCATACCCATTTGGTCGAGGTGCATTTAACTGCGACCAATTCGGCTCGTAGGTATATGTTTGGTCATACATAGTTGCAACCTAAACTATCTAATTTTATTGAATCTCATTCAGGCCTTTAGCTAAAGGACCGCCATTTAATTGAGAGGCTAGGCGGTTTAATAAACCTAAAATTTTTAGAACGTCCATCATAAAAAGTAGTAAATATCTGCTGTAGGTATGTACACATTTACTTTACACGATTATTTTAAAAATATTTGTATTTAGAACTTTATTTATATTTATGCATTTTCCTTTTTTATATTAATTTATAAACCAGCGCTTGACCGCAATCCCGCCTGATGGTAAGCAGTGACGCGATCGCTGATGGTAAAGCGCACTAGTTTATTAAGAGCCTATTCACTCTAGCCTTGAAGACACTCAAATTGTAGTCCGACGGAAACACCGCTGCTGGCAGATTGTTCCAGTCCCTCGATGTACGCGGTATAAAGGAGGAGGCGAAACGCTTCGTCCGGATCGTAGTGGTGTTAACAACATAAGGGTGGAAACTCGCCGTACGACGGGTCGTCCGATGGTGGAACGGAGACGGGGGAATTAAATCATGCAATTCCCTCGCACACTCCCCAAAATGTATCCTATAGAACACCGAAAGGCTGGCTACTCTACACCTGTGCTCTAGGCTTTGGAGACCAACTCGAGTTAAATCAGGGTCACTAATCAGCCTTTTCGCACGCCTCGCCACTGAATCCAAAGTGGCCAGGTGACACTTAGGAGCACTAGCCCAAATGTGGCTGCAGTACTCCACACACGAGCGGACCTGTGCTTTGTACATTAAAAGCTATTCTATAATGTGCTGTATTAAAAAGGTTGATGATGATGATAAGGAATATGCTGTATAATATCCTAATCAACAATCTGTCTTTCAAATTCCATCCAAATCAGTTCAGTAGCTTTTGCGCAAAACGAGTAACAAATATACATCCATTCAGACTTAAATCTATACAGATTTTAAACTTTCACGCTTATAATATTAGTAGGAGGATGTACGGACGACGACAGGTCAAACTACCCGAAACTGTCAAATATTCTCAATCAACCTTGAGCCTTAATACTTTAGAGATAAAATTGAAAATCTAATAAAAAATCTGACAGATTGTAGTAACTTGACCTGCAGCTGTCGTCCGTACCGACAATGGGCGTGAAAAAAAGTGAAAACAATCTTTGCGCACAGATTATATAGCAAAGTATAGGTATTTGAATAAAGTATGCGTTAAGTTATCGTGTCAATATGAATAGTGCGGTGACCACACTTGAGGAAACGGAGAAACTGTATTGCCCTCCGTTAATTTCCCACTTATATCATCACAAAACTATACAACTTATTATTATTCATTAAAATAAAAAGTACATACCTATATACTTATAGAATTATCATAAAAATAAAACTTCTTAATTTTTTATTTCCTTTATTAAATGACAAGTAAATAGGTTTCTACCTAATAAATCCATACAGGATAACGGAGGCGCACGCCGACACTCCGCCTCCGCCTCCGCCTCGGGGACCATCGAATAGGGGGCGGGGACTTCCCCATGTCCCTCGCCCATGGACCCATTCATGGGGGGTGGAAGAGGGCGTTATCCGCCCTTCCTCGGCGCCAGGTGCGTCTTCTGCGGCCCGAGAAAGGATTTGAGATCTCTCTCTCCCGATCCGCAGCTTCCTTCTGCGACATCACGTCCTCAAGTTACATATCCCTGTCCCAACTAACTTTCCATCTATACTAACACATTCTTCCCCAAAGCTATTTGGAGCTTTGATAGAATTTATCCGTATTAATGACATCAAATTATGATAATTTTTGTGTGTTTGTCTATGTTCATATTTAATATAATCAACCATAATATATTTAACGTATTTTTTTTCGCGTTTTCGTGTACCTACTAACACTTGTCTACAAGTATCACATTAAACAGTGTTATCAAATTATTATTGGATTAGAGTAGTTTTTTTATTATTATTATTTATTTCTTCGCACGTTTTCTCATATCACATTAGACATTGGCAGAATTGTTGATATCGGCACCATTGCCATAAACAAAAATAGAATAGAATTAAATGAAATTAGGCTGAGAATCAGCACCTTTTGAACGGCGATATTACATAAGACACAACTGTCATAACAAAATACAGGACATTAAATTAAATTTTTGACCAGCTAGTTGCGCTAATATAAAATAAAAGAGGAAAAAAAAAACATTAAAAAGTAAGTAAAAATTTATTACATAAATAAAAGCCTCCAGGCATAAATCAAAGACGAAACTTCTTACGACTTTTATGTATTCATGAGATGCATAACTACAAAACAGGTTTGTCCTACACTCAACACAAAACGCATGGCCACAAAATTGGAGCGTAAAGTACGTTTTGCAATCTCGAGAGTGAAAGCTCTGAGCATCTGACCGAGTCACTGTGGAACTGACAACGATACCTGACACACGACATTATGGTAAGTTACGTACCTATCTCTTATTATGTCATTTTACAACGTTATAAAAAAAAAACATTGAATAATATCAATGGATGTTTAAGAGGACGGGACGTCAACTTTTGAATTTGGAACTTTCGTTTTGTCAAATAGAAAATAAATCTGAGTGTTGAAAATGGCTGGAGAAATTTTGTAGTTTCGTTCAATTGTGTAATTTTCTTCTAAGGATTTTTGACTTCTAATTAATCTAAGGTAAATGTGGTTAGTTAAAATAATTATTCGATATTTCCTAAATGTTGTTATCACGTACTTATTCTAGCTTACGCTATTGTTAATTATTTACATTGCCAACAGAATCTTTTAATAGTAATAATACCTCTAAACACATTTCTTGTCTATACATGCAGTATCATAATAAAATAAATTTAAATTAAATTTTACGATCATTTTTAAAACCAAATGTTTCATATATTTCAAGTCTAAATTAAATATAAAGTTATTATTATTAAGTATTTTATAACATAATAAGTACTTTATGTTATGCCATTTTTTAATGAAATAGAAAGAAAAAAATGCACTTAATTTAACTGTATTTTACTAGAGAATTGGCGCCATAGAGAGACTGGATTTCTATCATAAATCCATAGCAGCACCACTTTTGTATCTGCTGATTTTGGCTAAACTTCGTTATTTTCCGTGAAGCGACTGCCGTATGACCTCCACAACCCGAAGGCGATATCGAAGCATTGCAGTTAGACCAATTGTTGGACTTTTGAAGGCTCCAACAACCAGTAACGACTGTCACTAGATGTTCGTATGGCAACCGGGACGAGGCACGACCAGACCAGTGCAAATATTCTTATTCTTGCATACAAATATTTGCACTGCGCGGGGATCGAACGCGCATCTCCTTGCGCAGCAGCCGCGTTCGCTACCACTACGCCACGGGGGCTGTTAATTATTTATATATAAAGAAAGAAAGAAAGAAAATACGTTTATTTGCGGTAAACATGACGTAAAAGTGTACAAAAACAATTGAGTGATAATAGGTGACATGCATCACATCCACGCAAAACGGCTATCGCTCAGCATTATGCTGCGACCACATAAATCGTAATAACAAGTCAGATTTCTGTGGCTGCGACCCTATGTGAGAGGAGTCACAAAACAGAGCCCAGCGCTGGTTTTGCGCCGACGTAAAGACGTCACCCGGTACACCAAACAATCACGACACCGAACCGGTACAATAAAAAATAAAAATGCAATATATGCAATAGGTTAGGTTATGCAATATATATAGGTTTACATTGTTTACATTTTATACATACAAAATATGTTAACGAAGCCTCATCAAAATAATATTTGAATTTATAATGAATTTGAAATTCATAAAAGTATCTAACTCAATAACTGATATTGAAAATAATACTTTTCTAATGATAGGTAATAGTGCCTTTGATGGATAAAGTAATTTAAAAAATCTTTTATTTTTACTTATACAGCAACAACCCTACTAATATGAGGTATGTAGGCTTTATTCCAGTTTTTAATACCGTTTTACAAAAAAAAAGACACAAGGTCTCTTAAAAAAATCATAATGCTGTTAATTACCTCTATTACAAATCACGTGCCTAACATTTACTTAACTGTTTTTTAAGCATTGTTTCGAGAACATTTCAGGCCTCCGCCGACAGAGAATAGTCACGATCACAACTCGACATTGCTAACGACCCGGTGGCAAAATACCGATAGTTAAATAAGTACATAATACCGAAAATAATCACTTGCCTTAACGATTCTTAAATTACGACAAGCGCAAGCCACAAGGAAAGCTAAAATGGCTTTTAAATTATTTATAGTGTCGTTTGCTAAATAAAGGTACGTGATTTATGTAGTAAAAAGTGCATTCAATATAATTCATAAAGATCATTGAAATATCGCAGCACAGTGGCCACATCATGACTTTGCCTTAAACCTCCCTCGTAAACGGTTAACGCAGCCATCTTTTTTGACTGTCATTGGCGATATCCGCCATTATTGTGAAACAAATTTTCAAAAAGATTCTATAATTTGCTACACGTGTTATTGGCAAAATTGTGGTATCAATTCCACAGGGGCCATTGATCAACAGTTGAAGTTGTAGATTCGAGATACCGATATCGGTAGGCTAATGAAGAGCTTGGTTTAAGATTGGAAATGTTTTTCGATCGTGTTGGGTTCATTTTCAGTGATAGTGAAATCTCGCTATGTTTTGGCAATTTTGAAGTTACGTGGTTCAGTAGGGTATCAAAAGTTTTGTCTTGTAGAGATCTACAAGATGGTAGTACTTATAACAATTTGGAAAAGACGAAATCTTTTTGGGAAAATTAGCAATAATGTTGAAAAATTATGCGATTTTCCGGGACTTTCTGACTTGAATCGACGAGTACTCGGAGACTATAATAGATAGAGGCATAATTCGAAAGCCCTCGGGGTAATCTTAGTATATTTTGTAAAACACAAAATGTGATTATCTATAATAGTTTAGGCAGTAATGAGGCCCTTCATTTTGAGTTATTTTATATTTGTATCCATTGTAATATGAAGATGTTTCTCGTACATTTTTAAGCTATTGCATAGCTTCTAACGCGGGCCTTGAGCGCGGGGACCGAATCCAGAAATTCCGTAACGATAAAACCTCACGCTCCCCATCGTCTAACGTCGTTTCACTTCGGCAGTCTTCGGCACGGTATGTTTGTGTGCGTGCGACTACATCTTTTGAAAACAATTTATAGATTTTCAAAAAGAGCCTGCATATTGCAGGGCGCGAACTCAGTTCTACACACTTGCCATGTTACTGATAGTCGCGATGTGCTAAACTTGCGATTAATTTTCTCTCTGAAATAGGTCTTCTATAGAGATATGTCATAGACGTCATCGACGTTGTCATGGCTACCTTAAAAACTTTTCATATAATTAATTATTAACTACTTTTATTCAAATTAATTTAGTAGTGTTTTTATAAAATAGCTTTTTTTTAACGGAAAAGCTAAGATGAATGTCACGCTAATTTTTCATTGGACTTTTAAATTATTTATAGTGTTGTTTACTAAATAAAAGCGCGTGATTTTATAGAGTAAAAAGTGCTCACGCGGCCGTTTTTTCAATTGTTGCAAGAATTCAAAAGACTGTCTTTAAATAGTGTTCAGACGATTGCTCAAAGTGTATTAGATTTCATTAGTAATAGAAATGGCATTTCAATAATGACTTTCAACTGCCAAAGTCTAAATAGTCATAAATACGATTTACAAGATTCAGTTACGAGACAAACAAATGTGTTACTGCTTACCGAAACTTGCATGACGCATGATAATCCAATTGAAATACCTAATTTTAATTGTATTTTTCAGTTCAAACGAGATACTGTTTCAAAAGGTGGGGTAGCTATTTACCAAAATAAAAATGATATTACTAATATTATGAATCCGAATATTGAAATAAATATTGCACATGTTAGCGATGTTAATGTTAGGCGCTCAGTTGTTGGAGATATTTGTGCGTGCTTATGCAAACTTAGAAATGGCCTACAAATAGTTATGGTAGCAATTTACATTTCTCCAAATCCAAAATTGGACGAGGTAGAGCATTTTATTCATCGCACTTTACTGGAGTACACTGAAGAAGGCTCGAAAATACTTGGTACAAATAGTAATAAATTTCCACTTATCTTGGCTGGTGATTTCAACATTAACTTCGCTGATAAAAAATCAGAGCGTTTGACAACTTTCCTATCAAAAACATTGAATTTGAAAATGAATAATGATCCACAAGAGTCCACAACAAAATATGGGACCACCATTGACGCGGTATTTTCTAGGTATTTAGAGGATATTAAGTCGCAAACTTATGTTTCTTATTTCAGTTATCATAAACCTATAGTTTCAATGATAAATATTCCTGAATAACCAACAGCTACTGTAAGGTAATAAAACCCACATGTATTGTAAAATAATAAAAATATTTTAAATAATATTAACTTTTTATTTATTTAATAAAAGAAAAATTTGTTTTCTTATCGGTCACCACGCTCAAAAAGTGTAACTTGAATTAATATCAAAGAAAAAGAAATACTGCATAAATAAAATAAATAAATAATTATAATTGCATAAATTGATACAAAATGCTATGCAATAGCTTTACCGCGGCAGTCCCCGAGTGCCACACGTCTTTTTTTTTTAAATAAATATATTCAAAAAATATTGGTTTGGTTAAATTCATTTCCAATGTACCCCGAAAGTCGTGTAAAGCACGAGATATGCGATTTTTTTCAAAAGAAAACTATTGACCGTAACGAATTATCCTTGAATGGAGGGAAAATTGACTACAATTTAGTATAAATAATTTTTTCCATTACGAAAATAGTTAAGTTTGTGAAAAAGTTCGATAGAATGCAATGATAGCAAAATCTCGATATTAATATATCGATAGCCCATTGCATGTTACGCAATGACCCTACCGATACTAACTTCATAATGTCCTGCTACAAATTCTACCAACACCAATTCCAGGGAGCATCACAGAGCGAGCACTTTCCAAAGGCGGAGAAAGCAGACCTGGTGCAGAAGATCAAGGCCCGCCTGGCGTCCGTGGACCCTAACAAGGCAAGAGAACTGGGGGGAGTGTTCCTTTTCAACATTATTAAGGGCACCACCATTTATTCTTGGAGTGAGTATTTAGCAGTACTTTTTGAAGCATATTGCTAATCCATTGCCCCATATATTTGAAAAATGTGCCTGCCAACAAAGTAGACAATGCAATGAATGACGTTGAACTGTGACAATGTGTTACATAATTACCCAGATTTTTTCTCGGTGGTAGGCCATAACATCGGCTGCCGGCAGAAGTTACCACCCACCCGTCAAAGTCTTGCCGCCAAGCGATTTGTCGTATTCCGGCATTATGTCTGGTGAAGCCGTACGGAGGACGGGTCTGAGCAGTTGTGTTGCGATGTGTGCCGGGTACGATGCGCCAAATGTTGTTGTGTTGGGAGTTTGGTCGTGGAAGGTCTTCAGGTCAATCTCCATTTGGCGCAGCATTGTTGGTCGTGTTGTTGGGTTTAACATTGAGTCACCTCGCTCAACTGCCGTCTTCCTTCCTATTCGCTCAGTTTTTCTGAGTGAATAGGCTCTTAATAAACTAGCGCGCTTTACCATCAACGACCGCATCACTGCTTACCATCAGGCGGGAATGCGGTCAAGTGCTAGTTTATAACTATTAAAAAAAAAAAAAAAAACATTGCTGCATATATTTGAAAAATGTGCTTGCCCAACAATGTAGACAATGCAATGAATGACGTTGAACTGTGACAGCGTGTTACGTTAATTTATTATTTTTAATTATCCAGATGTTCATTGGAGAAGTAGGCAGGTTATCGTGATTTCGTGATGAAATCAGCAGATCGATTTTATAAAAATCTCACCGTGGTCTCGTAAAGCGGGTAAGCTTAGAATGAGCTGTGAATAGTGTTATTCCCTAGCAATAGTTGAATGGCAAAACGGCATGTCCTAGAGTCAAAATTCCAAGATGGGTCCGCGTGGCAGACATCAGCCTACTCTCTATCGGAGGTTTGTGTTCCAACAGCGGAAATAGACTACGTGAAATGAATGACAGATCAGTCCAACGATGAGATCTGAGTCTTACCTAATGGTCTGAAGTGGTCAGATGATTGATACCATAATCAGTCTGTTCCCGCTGTACGGACACAGACTCCTCTACGGAGCGGGCCCAGTTGGTATTATTAGATGTCACATATCTTGGAATGTCAAGCGCCTGTTTGGGTTCGAACACAAGCTCACGAGCAAAAACTGTCCTGGGCCGTGAAGACACCAGTATGTCCTCGAACCAAAAATTTGAAAATATGTGAGATCTACCAAATCGTATATGATAAGAGCTAGCAGAGCATATAATTTGTTGTGTCAGACGGTTAATGATCTCGATTTATTCTCCGCCTAACTTCTTTGTAAATCACTAAAACATTTTCAGTCTTTGCTAAATACTCTCCGATTGCTTACTTGTTCTTGATTTCACTTTCCTGCCCTGTGCTGTACCTGTTACTGTCTCTTGTGCTAACGTAATATTGTACGTGGAAACTTTTAATTGGCCTTCTTTCACTAATTATCTTCTACCTGTATATATGCTAGCTGTAAGTTTCTTAAAAAAATTAAAAATAAATAAAATAAAGTATTGAGTGTATGGAGTGACGGTAAACTCCCTCGCATAGAGAGCAGGGGACCTACTCTGTTATTACAATAGTGTCAGAATTATCAATCAGTGTTCTCATAATGATCGATTTTGACAAGTTTCGTATTCTATTAACAAAATTGCGTCATTATGACTTTACAGTGGTCAACCACTGACACTCCATTCCATATTAAGTAATAAATGTTCAAATTGAGTAGTAGTTTTTAGTAAATCATTTCTACGAATGCGTTTTATAATAATACCAATACAGCAATGTCATTCTATCACCATTCCATTACGAGACGACTGAGATAATTGATCGATTATTATGAATTTAGCAGACTACGAACTTTTAAGCACAACGACAATGAACTTATAATGGAATCGTGTTAAAATGACAAATTTATAAAAATAACAGACTTGGGCCTCAGGTATAGGTATGTCTTAACAGTGGGGACATAACGAACATTACTAGATTACTACATAATATGTAATAATAAAAAAGCCATCAAATGAGAAAACTCCCTTAGTTTCTTACCAGACAAGTGCACACTAACCTAGTACAGTTACGAAAATAAGCATGTCTACACTTGGCATTATTCAAAAGTGATTTGTGATTTACGGCCTTATTTTCAGTGAAATTTCATATGGCTACGAACATAGTATTTTCAACGTCATTGGTTTTTTTCAACGTGTTGTATGTCATTGTTGTTTTCGTTATTTCACGCAATAATCGCAATTGACAGTTTGCAAGTATTGACATGCTGCTCGTGACTGTACTTGGAGCTGTACTGCCAGTAGCTCATATGCCAGTTGACTGGCTCACTTATCGTATAATACACTTTACACACTCGCGACTTCCTTAAGATTTATATTTGCACAATTTGTTGGAACATTTTTATATTACGAAACGGGTAGTGCAAATCATATTACGCACATATTATTTTCTTCGTAATATGTAGCTTGTAGTATAATCTGATAGTGATTTCTGCAAAATTGTATTACTAAAGTAAAAATACGCAATACCCCACATCCCAACCTATTTCTAGTAAAACAAATATCAACTTTATTTTAATTAATATTAAGGTGGTTTCTGAATGACTAGCACTATGGAAAAGTGAAGTACTACTCGCGCAAGTTAACTGTGCACCTCGCTCTGTGACGTCATTCGGTCGGTACCATTTGTAAAAATGAGAATTATGTTAAAAAAATATTAATTACAATTTTTTTTTAATTTTTATAAAGTCGTTTCAATGTTAAAGCGTCATAATACTTGATCATTATACTCATGACGTTTTGAAATTAAATTGATACATAACTAATTGATACTAACGTGACGAAATGTAAAAAAAAACAAACTTAATAAAAAAAAACCTAACAAAGCAAAAACTCTACAGAAACAGTAATAACAACTGGGGATTTAAACTGTATTTGCACAATTGTAACACAGATGCTATCGCTACTCAGCGCTTACGGCAAATGCGGGGCGCCACGCGGGGATGAGGGGTCGCATTACAGCGAGGTGTATGGTGTTATTTCTATAATTGAGCTAGAGTAAAATCCTCCTAATCCGACCTTGGATAGTCCGTCACTCCAGCTAGTCCGACCATAGCTTGTGCTGACTTATCACTGACTGAACGCCTGTGGGGCCGTCGTTTTCGTTTCGTTGTTTAAATATAATACTACATATTGACCACTAGCTGCGCCCCGTGGTTTTTTCAAGCCAAGTTTCGATCCCGTGTGAATATCGGGACAAAAGTATCCTATGTGTTATTCCTAGTAATAAATCATCTATGTGCTAAATTTCATCCAAATCCGTTAAGTAGTTTTTGCGTGAAAGAGATACAAACATCCATCCATCCATCCATTTTCACAAACTATCCCAGTTATAATATTAGCAGGATTACAACTGCGGCCCTAATCTGTTATTACAAAAGTGTCAGAATGATCGAACAGTGATCTCATAATGATAAATTTTGACTAGTTTCGTAATCTACTAACAATATTTTATTTTATTTTTATTTTTAATAATTATAAACTAGCGCTTGACCACAATCCCGCCTGATGGTAAGCAGTGATGCGATCGTTGATTGTAAAGCGCGCTAGTTTATTAAGAACCTATTCACTCAGATTAAGCGAATAGGAAGGAAGACGGCAGTTGAGCGAGGTGATGCAATGTTAAACCCAACAACACGACCAACGATGCTGCACCAAAGGGAGATTGATCTGAAAACCCTCCACGACCAAACTCCCAACACAACAACATTTGGCGCATCGTACCCGGCACACATCGCAACACAACTGCTCAGACCCGTTCTCCGTACGGCTTTACCAGACATCATGCCGGAACACGACAAATCGCTTGGCGGCAAGGCTTTGTCTGGTGGGTGGTAACTTCTACCGGCGGCCGGTGTTATGGCCAGTGGTCAATCGCTGACACTCCATTCCATATTAATAAATGGTGAATTGAATACATATTTGGTTTTAGAAAATGTCAATACGGCAATGTCATTCTATCTTCATTGCATTAATTCCAGACCGATAATATAATTGATCGATCATTATGAATTAGCAGTTTACGAAATTTTAGCACAATGACAATGGAATTATAATGGAATCGTGTTGGAATGACAAATTTATAAAAATAGCAGACCTTGTCCCCTAATAATATGCAGTCCAATACTACTGACGGCGCCCGTAGACGAATACTAATTCTGTTCTATCTCTTATCCCCAGCTCTAGACCTGAACAAAGTGACAGTCTACGAAGGTGAACCAAACGAGGATCCTGACACTACGTTCACCCTTAACGAACACTACTTCAAGCAGCTGGTGACCGGCCGAGAAGACGCAAGGGTCATCATGCAAGCTGGGCGTTGTTCCGTCACGGGAGACATCATGAGAGCAATGCAGCTTGAACCTTATATTAAGCTAGAGTAGGGTTCAGTTTTATTTACTTATCAATCTGATGCAAGTGGTGACATCAAACAAGCGGAGAAATTGCGTAACACAAATTCATTTTGACAGTTCAACAACATTCATTGCGTTATTTACGTTGTTGAGCAAAAATTTCTTTTTGCCCCTGCAGCCAAATGGTTCTGTATGTATGTGTTGTATGAATCTCTGCTTTGAACAGTCAATCAAGTCGATCACCTCACCTCTCATTAATCATCATATTCATCATCATCAACCATTTTATCGTCCCACAGCTGGGCACAGGTCTCCTCTCATACAGACAAACATTGAGCGTAATCACCAAACTTGCTCAATGCGAGTTGGTGATTTCAGACTTAAAGTCCAGGTTTCCTCAAGGTGAGGGTAATCACCGCGCTTGCTCAATGCGGGTTGGTGATTTCACACTTAAAGTCCAGGTTTCCTCGAGATGTTTTCCTTCACCTTATAATCAGTTATTGGTGTCCAAGATATACTTTGAAAGTACATATATAACTTAGAAAAGTTACATTGGTACTTGCCTGACCTGAAATTAAACTTGTACACTCATACTTGAGAGGCTGGTGTTTTAATCACTAGGCCACCACGACTTCTCATTAATATCTTTCGTCAATTCACTTTCACTATCATCATATTCCATTATCAGCTGTTTATCATTATCATCATTATTTGACAACCTCAACTATATTGAGGTCAGCTTCCAGTCTAACCAGATTCAGTTCAATATCAGTATTTTATATGTCATCATCATTAGCCTCTACTCGTCCACTGCTGGCGTGCCATGGAAGAGGCCTATCCTCTTCCATGGCACGCCAACAAACTCGATCCTGAGCAGTTCTTCGCCAGCCACTACCAGCCACCTTTTTGATGTCGTCGCTCCATCTCGCTCAAGGACGTCCTACACTTCGTTTACCGAGACGCGGTCTCCACTCGAGGACTCGTTTACCCCAACGGTTTTCGGTCCTGTGGCATATGTGACCAGCCCGTTGCGACTTCAACTTGCTAATCCTCTCAGCTATGTCGGTGACTTAGATTTTACGTGTAACGATTGACTATCTGACCTCCACAAGCCAGTTACTGGGTTATACGATACCCCTTAGTAAGACTGGTTGTCAGACTACCGGTCTTCTGACAACCCTGAACGACTGTCAAAGATCTACGAATTACAGTCGGGACCAACGGCTTAAAGTGCTTTCCGAGGCGCAGAAGAGTCTCTGTAATGTAAAGACAGTCACCCATCCATAGACCAACCGCGCCAAATGTAGCTTAACCTGAACTATCGACCTGCAGGGTAATTGTGTTACAAATTATCAGTAGCAATGGGTTTCATTTTTAACAATTCAACAACATTCATTTCGTTATCTACGTTGTTGAGCAGACGAATTTTTCTAACATAGGGAGCAATGGACTAGCAATATGCGTCAAAATGATTCCAATTAGCTATGCAATTAGGGTGCTATGTGGCTCTTCATTACTGAACTATTCGACCTAGCTCATGGTCTTTTTATAAACGATGCTGTTGAGTGTGGAAGTCCTTGATTCGTCCCTGGCCAGGAAAAGGCTTGGCTCCCTACTACAGGGAACGTAACTACTATATACAATATGTAAAGAAAACCCTGTCCGACCCATAAGGATAATAAAGGTTAGGTAAACACATGACTAAATATAATATAAAATTTTATGTAATCGTCATAGAAACAATACTAATGAATTTTGAAATAATCTTTTTTTCCCTCGAATTAATTCCAACTTCCCCGAAATTTGGTAATTTTTAAAAAAGTGACAACACCGGTATTATTATGAGGGAATAGCGATGCGACCACGTGCCGCGTGCCCTGCTGCCCGCCGCCCGCGGAAAAGTTGCTTACCGCAAATGTATAAAGTTACCTCTTTTTGCGAAATAATATTTATTTTTTTAGGGAAATCTTTTTTTTAAGTTTAGCCCGGCTTTGTATCCATTAGCAGAATCAGTTATCGATACCTAACAATACCTTCACGGATCGGACAGGGTTTTCTTTACATACTGTATACAGTATGTTACGAAAACCCTGTCCGACCCGTGAAGGTGTTGTTAGGTATCGATAACTGATTCTACTAATGCATACAAAACCGGGCTTTACTTAAAAAAAAAATCCCCCTAAAAAAAATAAATATTATTTCGCAAAAGGAGGTAACTTATTAAATGTGCGTTGACCACCCTTCGCCTGCCGACCGCGGGGGGCGGGCGGCAGGACACGCGGCACGTGGTCGCATCGCTATTCGCTCATAATAATACCGGTGTTGTCACTTTTTAAAAATTACCAAATTTCGGGGAAATTGGAATTAATTCGTTGGAAAAAAAGATTATTTCAAAATTCATTTGTATTGGTACTATGATGAATACGTAAAATTTTATATTATATTTGGTCATGTGTTTACCTAACCTCTATTATCCTTATAGGTCGGACAGGGTTTTCGTAACATACTGTATAGGTACAGGCACCAAAACAGATAAGTAATCAGGGTCATCGGATATAGTTTAATTTTGTTAAGAAACTGATGTATGTTTTCGATCAAAATGTAATTTGACACATTTTCTTTTTTCATTAAATTAAATTTCATTCGAAAATATCGATAAGTTTCTTAAACTAAAACTATATTCGACGAACTCGGTTACCTATCTCCTTTAGCGATCACGTACTCCTTTGCCTAAACTTCGAGGAATAAGAGCGTGATTATGATACATACATGGTCTAATCTGACCAGTCTTGTTAGCACCAGTAAATTATATAGCTACAAGACCACACACTCTACACTTTATTTGTCGTAATTGAATTCGAATAGGTTATTTCGTGTTATAATAATACACTTTTGTTGCTGACCGTGATTTAATATGTATTAAAGTTTACAAGTAAGGAGAACAAAGAAGGGAAGAGAGAGAAAAGTCTATTCCAAGAATTTCAAAATGATGTTTTTCAGTTTCAAGTTAAAAAATATCTACTTTATTTTAATGTTAATTAAGTAGATTGAGGAGTAACTAACACATCCTCATTGTGTAAAAGTAAAGTGTCGTTAAAGTTATTTTTCCATAAACTTGTATTTGTTTACATTTTTGGCGAATGAGTCGCGATTGCTTATAGAGTATGTTAAGTTTTTTAAGCTTTAAATTAATAAAATAAGTGCCAGTATTAGTATTTTATTTACTAATTTAAACTACATATATTTATATCTACACTCACCAAATATCCTAATGCTACAGAGTGATGCTGACAATACGGCAATAAATTAAACATCGTGTACCTCAACACATTCTCAGTCTACCGATAAAAAATCATATAAATATGTCCATTAGTGTAGTCACAGGAAAATATTTTTCATTTTTCATATTTTCTACATGGTGTACATGTTGATAAGGAAGCGCTTACAGGTTAATGACTTCCGCATCCTGCGGTACCTAACTAATAATAATGGCGCGAAAAAAGCAAGTCGCTGCAGTCGTTTGCAAATTTATGCGATTTAGTTTGTTTGAAATTTTTTATTTTTTTATTTTCTACGCTATGTTTTTCTTGTGTTTTAGGATTATGCCTATGAACCAGCATTGTTTGTGTTTTCATTTATTGTCGTATTGTCAGCAACACTCTGTATTTATTAATAACATATATTTGATACTCTCTGACTGAAAAACTACTGAAAAGATTTGGGTGAAAGATGGTATTATTATATAGGATAATTTTATCCCGTTGTTCCCACGGGATCCAAACTTATGCGGATACAACCGCGGGCCGCAGCAGTACTTAATGTTCTCCCTGCGATACCGATGAGTCAATTACCAATACATGACTACTATAGACAGCACAGACCACAAAGGCCCTAGTCTGCTAATACAATAGGGACAGAATGGTCGATCACTGATCTCATAATGATCGATTTTGACAAGTTTCATAATCTACACACATCAAAAGTGTCTAGGGATCAAGCATTTTTATGCGGATTTCTTGAGATTGAGATGTGGCTTTGTAATAAATTTATGATTTTATAAATTTATATGGATTCTTTTTGGTGCATTTCATAATTTGAATCAGGAACTGTGAATCAAATTCGAGTAAAAGATGAAAATCAGCTGTCAATATTTTCCCTATAAAAACATACAACGCATTGAAGACATTATTAGTGCTACTGTTTCCCTACTACTGATTAAAACCAACGTTATTATGGAGCGGCGACGTCATTTAAGCAGGGAAGAAATGCTCAGAGCCGTGGGAATGATAGAAGCTGGTTCCCGGCAACGTACTGTGGCTTTAGCTCTGAATACAAGTCAGAGTGTTATCAGTCGACTTTGGACACGAAGCACTGGTACCGTGGCTGAGCGCCATGGAGGACGGTATCGCTGCACCACACGGAGACAAGACCGATACATTCAAATCTTAACTCGAAGAGCTCTAACAATAACCGCCATGATGTTAGCCGTGAGGCTTCATCACTCTTCAGGGAACTTAATTAGCGACCAAACAGTCAGAAACCGCTTACGTGAAGTGAACCTTCATTCCCGAAGACCGCTACGGGTACCACCTATAGCAATGCACAATCGTAGGATTCGATATCAATGGGCTCTTGAACACAGAAATTGGGCAGAAGAACAATGGCGTTTCGTGTGCTTTTCTGATGAGTCTCGTTTTGGTATGAGACCGGATACAAGACGTATACGACACTGGAGAACCCCTGGACGCCAACAGCGATTAAAATCCTGCCAGGAAGTCCATCCTTATAGTGGTGGAACCATCATGGTATGGGCGGGTATTTGGATCGGCGGAAGAACTGAGTTGATTTGGATCAGAGGCAACCTCAACGCTCAAATTTATGCTGAGACGATTGTATCAGACGTCATCGTTCCTCTACAAGTGCAAATCGATCCCTTATTTCAGTTAATGCATGATAATGCACGACCGCACACCGCAAGAGTTGTAAGACAGACTCTCGCCGCAGCTAACATCTATGTCCTGCCCTGGCCTGCTCAGTCGCCAGACTTGAACCCGATTGAGCATGCATGGGATATGCTACAGAGAAGAGCTCTGCCGAATATGGAGGGTATCCAGTCGCAAGAAGACCTTTTTTTGTTGTTGCAACGAACATGGGCGGCCATTCCACAGCGTGATTTGGATGAACTCATTTTGAGTATGCCAAACCGATGTTCTTGTGTTGTTAGTGTTCGCGGTAGAAACACGGATTATTAATTGTTTAAGTTACCCAATAAAATTTTAGAGAAAACTGTTATTTCAGTCTTTTTTTCGAACTTTTGTGTTAGTATAATATTTGTTCCGTGCGGGAATCAAATGCGCGACACGCAGCGCAGCAGTCAAACATTTAACCACTTCGCCAACCGTGTCGTCACGTCGTCTGTTCTATGGAGGATGAGTGAACTTTACTCTCTATTCTTACTCCTTATGCTTCCACAGAATGTTATAGAACTGTCAAAATGAAACCCGTTGCTACATAATTATCCTGTTAGTATTGAACTACATATGTAGCCCAAAAGGACATTCTAAGTACCTTCTTACCCTAAATTACGTACTAAAGTAAGTACTTACTCCTAATTGAAGACCTCCTTTTGTATACTCGGCCACAAGCTGTACACACGCGTAGGTATTTAATTTGACCCATTCCTAATATGGTATTAATAGACTTTGGTACTATTTTTTGTGAGAATACCGTTAGCAACGGTATGTGAGATACATTTATAATTATAACAGACATGACTGACTGATGTAGGACAACTGCCACTTTTACAATTAGATGAATCAAACCTCTTACTGTAGCCATCATAATGGCTACTTAGCTTGTTTGACGGATGAAAAATGGTTTTTAATTAGTGAATGTGAATAGCGCATTTTCTTTTAGACTAGTATTGAAACCGTGTAAATGTATCGATGGCATAAGAAAGTTGAGAACTGTTTTCACTACCTATGTAAAATGAATAAAATTGAATTTTGATTTGATTAATAATGCGTTACGCGATTCGACCCCAAACGGATCAAAGCTGTAGTTACTCAATAAGGTCAAGGTATTTTAAGAGCCGAATCACTCTAGTTTAAGTATCTTCTATGTACTGAGGACGGGTGTGAGCAGTTGTGTTGCGATGTGCGCCGGGTACGATGCGCCAAATGTTGTTGTGTCGGGAGTTTGGTCGTGGAGGGTCTCCAGATCAATCTCTCTCTCTGGGTTAAACATTGCATCACCTCGCTCAACTGCCGCCTTCCGTCCTATTCAATCAGTTTTTTGAGTGAATAGGCTCTTAATAAACTAGCACGCTCTACCATCAACGATTGCAACATCACGTGGGATTACAGTCAAGCACTAGTTTTTAATTAATAAAAAAAGCTACATTCTTTCCACCGAATAAATACGTCATAATCAACACATCAGACAGCCCCAACATTCATTTGTCAAACTCGTAATAAACCAATAAAAGACACCAATACAAAATACACATCTAGTCGGAGAGACAGGTTTGCGAACGGTATCCGAGGTTCATCCATAGGTCATACACCTCTGCTGGACCAACTGGAAATAGAACCGTCATTAATAGGTTAAGGCTGCATTTTGATATGGGTTCTCTATGGCTATTCATTAAAATTTTGCTAGGGCTACTCTGGTAACTCAAATTGGTTAGTCTGGTAAGTATTAGGAGCACTGGTGAGTGAGCAAAAAATTCTTACCTTACCGGATGTGTCGCATGTAGTCCTAAGAAATTGTTTCATTAAATTCCTATTTCTACAACGTTATTTTTGTTTATACGAAACCTGAATATGTCCAGTTTGTTCAGAATAATCAACTGAATCGATTCCAATCATTTTTACACCATGTTATATTTTTTCCCAAATACGTTTAAAAATTGTTGCCGAGTTACCGAGTGCCCCACGCAGCTTAAGATAGATCATAGTACTGCGCACAGCTGACGCCAGAGGTCAACGCCCGGTCGCCCGCCCGAGTGGAGCGTGGACCATATTTTTGTTGGGACAGCCAAGTAGGATAAAACGCTCATAACTTTGTGGTTTTTTCTGGATATCTTCTTGAAATTTTGTACATAGATTCCTTACTTAGAAATACTTCGCATATACAAAAAATAATGTTGTATGTGTATATCTTGAAGTAGCTGCGCGCACCACGTTTTCATCGGCATATTTCAATCCCTTGGGAATCTTACACAAAAAAATTAACCTAGAAACCGAAGTGTTTCCTATGTCTAAACTATTTTAAAAGACTTGAGACCCCACAATCAACCAAAACTACGGATTTGTGGGGCTTAGTTTTAATTTATATTATTAGCATGTGATATGTAATAATAATAATGTATGCTAACGGCCATTCTTCTCATAGTAGTCAGATAGAAAACGCCGAACTCGTCTAGCGTCGTATATCCTTGCCAATCTTGATCATATCCGAAGAAAAATTAAAGGTTTTCCTTTAAGCTACGGAATCCTAATCAATGTTTTTATAAACATAAAACCTGTCGGTATAGTATTGCAGATATCAAGTCCGGTTGTGAACTAGATGATTATCATAAAGCCGTAGGTGAGCTTAAAGTTATAGAACATACTCTTCACTGAGCAGTCTTATAGTACATAACATGTAGCAAATTACTTTAAACTATATAAAATTACGGACACTTTTATAGATGTTGAAGGAATCCAATAAACATACCTTTTTATTTCTCATACTCGCAAAGTAGTGATGTTTTGGTCTGATATTGGGTGGATAATCCTAATTCCATCCCTAGAGAGGGAAAAAATCATAAAAATTACTTCCCGACGCTCGCGCTGGCCGGAATGATCTTTAAAAATAGAACTGTTGTCACCTGTGAAGAGCTTTACGTAAAAAAAAACTAATAAAAAAAAATGCTTGTGAACTTCGCGCAAACTTCTTTGAGTGGAATAAGCCACAACAATTACGCCGTGAGATCCATATTTAAAATTTAAAAAGTCTACATAAATTGGCGGGATACTAATCTGATAAGTATCTGTGACAAAATTGAAAAAAATAGTTTAAATAAACAACTAGTTTTATTTTCCTCATATTTGAAATAACACGGATAAAAGAATCAATTCCTATTCGAAATATAACCGTCTAAATACCTCGGAAATTGATTATCTCGACCCTAGGTTAACAATCTACTATTGTTGCTGATTGAGTCTGATCTATCGACTAAATGACTACGAGTGTTTTATGGTAGACGAGAAATAACTCATGAACTGTTTTAAAGTATTGTCCTTATTTTTACGTTATAATCAAATAGGGGAAGACCAAAGAGTATCGATGTTCTGTGATAATTATGATATCGTTATAAAGGGGGTCACTGGCGAGATGACGACTAATGGAGATGTATGGTATAAGTAAGTTGAGTAACGTCAGGAGAATGGTGATATCCACATTTTCGGCCCATAATGTACCCACTGTTAGGACTTAAAAAAATGGATGTCATATGTCTAAGATTTTTTAAGGACATGCGGATTTTCTCACAATGTCTTTTTTTCACGGTTTATAGAGCAGTGGTGTTGAAATAATTTACACTATTTAAATTGCCTGATGGGGTTCGATACTACTGACCTGACTGACATCGTAGACCACCACTGGTCTAAGATGTTGACCTGTCATACCTTAACGATGTTGAATTCACCAGAGTTACGTCCTGTATCCACCTATTTCGGTATATGGAAAAGGAAAAAGTATCAAGATCGTCTATGAGCTTGTTTTAGTCTCCGAAATAGACTATTTTTTTTTTCTTTTTAATAATTCTAAACTAGTACTTCACCGCAATTCTACCTGATGGTAAGCAGTGATGCAATCGTTCAAGCGCGTTAGTTTATTAAGAGCCTATTCACTAAGAAAAAAAAACTGAGTGAATAGAAAGAAAGACGATTGAGCGAGATGATGCAATGTAAAACTCAATAACACGACCAACGATGCTGCGCCAGAGGGAGATTTATCTGGAGACCCTCCACGACCAAACTCCCGACAGAACAACATTTGGCGCATCGTACCCGGCACACATGGAAGAAATCAATAAACTCAACAAAGAAATAAATTTTATTTAGGTACAGGTAGATCCTTATTCGCCGTAAGCATTACGTTCATTAAGGGAATAGGCATTAGGTGAACGTTTACAAGGATTTGGATATAGAAACTGATATTTTGCCTGCAGATATTGTACCAGTCGTTAAAACGTAACATTGCATGGACATGCTAGGGAAAATGCTTACTGCAACTATGAATGTGTACCTACTACTACGACTTATATACTCACCTTTAGATACAAAGTGCCATACCTAATACAAGTCTGACAGCCTCAGTGGCGTAGCGTTGGTGCCGATTGCCATACGAACATCTAATGGCAGTCGTTACGGGTTGTTAGAGCCCTCAAAACTCCAACAATTGGTCTAGCTACAATGCTTCGATATCGCCTTCGGGTTGTGGAGGTCAGACGTAAGTCGCTTCACGGAAAATATCGAAGTTTAGCCAAAATCAGAAGTTAGACTGGTAAAAATATATCTAATTTTAAGAAAATAAGCGATATTCATAATATAAATACCAGGAACAAACACAATCTTGCTGTACATCACACTCGTCACCACAGAGTAGGCAACTCGTTCATGGGTCAATGTATACACTTTTACAACAAGCTTCCCATGGACATTCGAAACTTACCCATTAAACGATATAAAACCTATATAAAGGCCAAACTTTGCAAAAAGGGGTATTATAAAATCTCAGATTATTTAGAGGATAGAGAGGCTTGGGACTGAGCTGCTCGCTCTGTTAAGCATTGTTATTAAGCAATATGCGTAATTATAACGTAAATTATTGTAAACATTTTCATTTTTAATGTCTGGACTTTAAAAAAGACGATGATCCCTGAGTTTGTTTCGGCTATTTCTTCTCAGAGGTAGTCAGTTAGGAAATGCCGGCTTCATCTAGTTTAAAAAAAAAAAAAAAAGAAGAAAAACAAAAACATATGACGTGTAAAAGTGATCGGTGATCCTACTTGCTTAATAAACGATTTCATTTCATTTCATTTCATTTCATTTCATTTCATTTCATTTCATTTCATTTCAAAACGGACCCCAGACTCCAAAGCTGAACATCGATGACCTAATACAAGTCTGATGGGATGCATTTTGGAGAGTGTGCGCAGAAATTATATGACTTAATTCCGATATCACCGTTCCATCGTCGGACGACCCGTCGTACGGCGAGTATCCAAACTTACGTTGTTGACACCACTACGATCAGCACAAAGCGTTACGCCTCGTCTTTG
This sequence comes from Sesamia inferens, assembly GCA_037179545.1. Lineage (NCBI taxonomy): Eukaryota > Metazoa > Arthropoda > Insecta > Lepidoptera > Noctuidae > Sesamia > Sesamia inferens. The sequence goes on along the minus strand of CM073936.1, from coordinate 4,279,700 downwards.
TACCGCGTCTTTCCGTGTGACTACAGTTTAATTGTCTTGTAAGCTACAATGAATAGGCTCGTAATAAACTAGTACACTTTATCATCAGACAGGAACGAGGTCAAGCAATAGTTTATAAAGTAAAAAAAAAATAGTCCTTCGCCCGCCATTAATATTTCCTCTCAATATGTCATTAGATATTACGCACAACTACCATCCAGTTCCACAGGTAGCCAATTAACTTTTAGTTAGATAATCGTTAGAATGTTCCGATGTTAAGGACACCTGCAAAACCCTTCGCAAGGAATAAACATGCACTTGATGTAGTGGCAAGAGCAAAAGTGTTCAGCGAGCCGATTATTTTACAACATACTTACATGGACACATATGCATGTAAGTATGTATGGAACGAGCTTTGGTTGAATTTTCTCAGGGATTAAACCCGCAAAGAGGTGATTGATCACATAATAAGCAAGAGAAGAAGAATCGAATTTATGGTAGATAGGCTTAGATAGAGTAAAAGACGTCATCACCATCATGATCATCAACCTTTTTTGTCGTCCCACTGCTGGGCACAGGTCTCCTCTCATACAGAGAATAGGCCTATCTAACATTAATTTGAAGACATATAACATATGCCGACACACACTGGACCTGCGTGGAAGATTGCAGCCCATTCCCTCTCGGAGACAGGAGTTCTGTTTCCCAGCAGTGGGCACGGAATAGGCTGATTATGCATGCATACAATATTGACCGATGACACTTGGGATAGACGTGTTCTTGAATGGAGACGGCGAATCCATAAACTTAAGCTGAGACGCCCTCAGACTGGGAGGAGCGAAAAATGATCACAGAATGGCTGATAGCAGTCGTAATAAATCCTGCCTTATTCCGGGTCAGCGGTAACATGTCCTAGCCTTTTTTTTATCGTTTCTGACCAAGAGGGTATCCATGGATGGGTATCCATGTCCGTCTAGGAACAACGGAGTTACGGGTTATGTCGTACTCCTACAGACTAAAGCCCCACTGTTCCTTCCAGTACCACGAGTCGAGGTCCCGGGAGATTCTTACACCTACATTGTCTAACATATCCTAAACTTTTTTATTGATAGGTGAAAAAATCTTCATGGACTATCCTTCGCTCGTGGACGTGGAGGACTGTTTCGGACTCATACCAGCTAAAAAACCACGTATGCGTTCGTCATCTGCCTTTCTGGGGTACCGGGTCCTCCCAGTTCTACAGTACCTCTACTCTTTTACATATTCCATCCATCATTGATTGATTATCCCCTACTCTACCACAATATACTCAAAACTGCTGATGTTCGGAAGATCAAAGAGCTGGAAATCGAGAGAAATATTAGCAGCCTTACCTGACATTTTTATCACTTTAATCTTAAAATAAAATGTCTTCGTATATGAATAGATTTGCGTTATTCGACACGAGTACTAACAGACGGCAAAACCGATTGAAAACAAAAACTTTCTCCCAAGTGAAAAAATCGCTTTATCAAAGTTAGGTATGTAAGTCTATATTGATTTACCAAAAGGAATACGGTTTGGCATTATCTCTATAACACCGCGACACACTATCGGCGATGACAACAAAGTTTTTTCGTTATTTGTTTTAACACCTAGTTGGGTTCCCGCTTTCTTAAGCCTCAAAGAATGGATAGTAAAACCATATTTTTCCACATACGTGCTCAAAGCCAGATAATCAAATATAACAGTTATGAATACGTATCCTAAAGCCTATTTTCGTCAGACAAGTTCTCGGCAACAGACTTCGCATCTCAAATCTTCGTTGCTCACCACTTTTTCGCTCGACTGCACCGGTAAATCCAGCTCCCTGAGCCGAAGTGGTTTATTTTATTATTTATACGGCGCTCTTGAACAGCGACCGTGCCAAACACACGCACAAACAGAAAAGTTTACTCTTGAATATTTTTATTTTATTTTATTTATCTGTGGACGTATAAGTTTGTTTGAAAATGTACACAAAGGCTCTCTTTCTCATTTTCACGGCGACACTGGCTTTGAGTGATGGTAAGTTTGCGATTTTCATTATTTCCCGTGTTCTAAATTTTAAATTATAATGAGAGTGCAGTATTTTTTTTTTTTATTTATGGATAAATATATTGCCAGTCTTAGAAATAAAATGTCAATATTAATCTTAATATTTTCAAAAGTTAGGAAGTAAATTAGGAAAAAAAAAACAGAAATCTTAATTAATTAAAAAAGTTTGCTGTGAATTTAGCTCCACTTGACTTCACAATCAAATTAATTAAAGAAAAAGAATCTCTCTTAGTCTTACCTTTAGATACAACAAATATTTGAGTAGGGTAATGCTACAATTATCTACTTCAGTTATAAATACTTATTAGATTTCTAATTCAACTTAGTGCAATCACAATCAATAGGTGTTCAGCCTACGAATTATGAAATTAGCCGCAACCAGCTGGGCGGTAAGTTCTTACAATTTTACCACAAACTTTGTCATTACCATCATTTACCAACTGACAAAAATTGGTCATTACCATGGTAGACATGTCATTACAATTCTCATTATCTGTCATAAGCATGTGATTTCAAATTGATGGAACAATCATTATTAATTAACTGGTTAGGTAATCAAACTGCATGAATTCATTGGTTTTTTCTTAACGGCCATTACGGTTATTTAATATCTACTTCATACTTTATAAAGATAAAACAAAATTTTGACGTCTTAACAAAGTCTGTTTTGGTTTGACCGCTTTGATTTTCTAAAGTACACAATGAATTTTAATGAGGTTTTCGCCAACGTTTATGGCATTTCGCGTACGCGGTAGATTTTGATATACCTAAAATACAATAAAATTTACTACTGCAAACCACCTGCATGGTAAACAGGGACGGGTTGTTTGTATAGACAATGTACTCGTATTTATTTATTAAAACGTATAGAACATTACTATACAAAGATGGACTGAATAATTTTCTACCATAAACAACATGGTAGGTACCACAGAAGGGATAGATAAAGAAAGAATAAGTACTAATACTAGAATAGAATAGATTGACAGCCTCCGTGGCGTAGCGGTAGCGAACGCGGCCACTGCACAAGGAGACGCGGGTTCGATTCCTGCGCAGTGCAAATATTTGTATGCATGAATATGAATATTTGCACTGGTCTGATCGTGCCTCGAAAAGCACGTTAAGTCGTCAAAATATCGAAGTTTAGCTAAAACAGAAGTTAGACTAGTAAAGCGAACCCCAGACTCCAAAGCTGAAAAAAAGCTTCGGATGCGACTGGCATTAACGCTGAGATGATAATGACTAGAATAGAATAACCAAACATCGCAAAATATTCAGTTAAGTTCTTACCGAACCGTATATAGGTACTGCTGGATGATTCGCGGCCGTTCCCCGTTCCGTAGTTTTGCCGCGCAAACGAGTTTATTGCAACCGAATGATTCGGCCCAATACGAATATCAAAAAATTCTACCGAATACGCCGAACATAAAATTTGTTAACATAATTAACTCTCTCAGTTAAATAATGTATACCAGGTACAGACGACACCACATCAAGATACTACAATCGCTAAAGTATTAAGGCTCAAGGTTGATTGGGAATAATTGTCAGTTTAGGGTAGCTTGACCTGGTGTCATCCGTGTATCAGTCTAGATACGCTTCTGCTTTGGAAAGAATTCCCCTAATTGGTGAATTACTGGAAATATATAATACGCCAGCAAGCATCCCGCGCGACACTCATGGTTTGCTGGAAAATCACAATAACTATACAGCACTCTATAAATTTATTAACAGCATTGGATGGTCCATTTAACAGTTTGGGCCGTCTTGTTACAAGGACATGATTACCCTGACATAACATTACTACACGGATTATGACGGATACATGGATATGACACCATATTCTTTTGATTTAGAATAATAATTGAATATGAATAGGTACTCAAGACGTGGCTTTGGCCTTACAAGATGGATGTTACTGAAGACGAGGCTTCTGCCTTACTTATTTTTGAACAAGAACGAAGTAACCGAAGACGTGGCTAAGGCCTTACTTACTTTTGGACAAGAAGGATGAAGACAAGGCTTTGGCCTTACTTTTTTGCAAAAAGATTACTGATGACGAGGCGGTATGGTCTATGATCTTAGCCTGCCCAAAAAGGGCGAAAGAAAAAAAAACTAGATACGCTTCTTTACTTAATTACGATATTTCCAGACATCACAAGATTAATTCTCGATAAAACGTCCAAAATCTATCCGCAGTCTCATCTCGCTGACAGAAAAATGTCAAAAACTTGTCAAAAAGGGAGGTACTTTTGACAGATTGAGACAGATCAGAAACGTTCTTAAAATGACGAGAAGTTTTCCTCAGATTTATGTCGATAATTACTGACTAGAATGATATAGACTAGCAATTCAATTTCATAGGTAGTTACTGCAAATAAAATGTCTATTTAAAGTCATCATTCGTTCCACTAAATTAACTTCATCACAAGAAAATCTGTGCTTTACTCCTAAACTAAAGATAACTCAAAAAAATAGAAAATGGTTTTGAGTAATTACATATTCCATAGGTAATTACGATATCTACAATTTTTTTTGTTTCTGAAATTCCGTTTTGATGTCATTTACTTTTTTGTAATTTCTTAAGTACCTAGATCTAAAAATGTCTGTTTGGGCTAGTGCGGTTCTGAGTTCAAGTCCCGGGTAGGTCAAATCCCAGCTCGGAGTTTAGATTAGAGCTCTAGGTTTAGAGCAGTGCCAAGCAGAGTTGAGGATGTTAAAAAAATTTGGTGGGGAAATTAAACTTGTGGGGATACCAAACTCCTGATTGCGGAGGTTGCAGGTTGGTCTTTTACTGACTAAAACCCACCAGTAATGAAACGCGGTTGGGTTTTAGTCTAACTTGTGGCATTTGAATACCAGTGTTTCACAAGGACCGACGGTAATCTGGCCTCCACAACCCAGTTACTGGGTTATACGATGCCCCTTGGTAAGACCTAGTGGTCAGATTTTCGAATAGTCAGATATTAATAGACGCATAATGACTATCAAAGATCTACTAATGACAGCCTCGAAACTCAACCTACATATCAATGGGTAATAGAAGCCCCGTCTAAATCTATTCATAAGGAACATTTTTTACTCCAAAAAAATTTCCAACATGTCATCTTCACGATGAATAGAGTCACGCTAAACAAACGTTAATTAGGTACCTAGACTAATTACCGAATATAAGGAAACATCCCAAGGTCGACAGTTTTGTTATTTTTTTAATGTAGGTAGGTAATTCAGATTCTAAAATAATCAAGATGCGAATGGCTACCTCATTGTTTTTATGAAGATTCATATCTATTCTACATTAAAACATTATTATTCGTAATGTTATTATTAAAACAGATTCGCTTCCCATATGGTTAAGGGCGATTTGTGTTAAAAAGCATGTTAATCCAAGGTTTTTTATTTACTGCTATTGTAAGCATGACTCGTGTGAATGAACTGCGTTTTGAAGGCTTTTATTGTATTATTATAACATATCTTAAAAAATAAATTAGGTAAACAAAACGTTTGGTCCAACGATAAACGAATTGACAAAACTATAGGTACCGTTTGAGGCCTTCTATGTAAAGAAGCCAAACAACTTATGTCAGGATGCTCTTCTACTCTCGGGCCTGGTACCCTGTAGGCCTAGTATGAGTTTTCAATACGAAACTCATTCGATCGTATCGAGCGCGTTTGGCGCTCTCATTGGTTACGAGTTCTTACGACCTTGAAGCGGGCCAATCGCTGAGTCAAACGCGCTCGATATCGGCGAACGAGTTTCGTAATGAAAACTCATACTAGGCCTACTGAGGGCCCGTAGTATTTTGCATATCCTGCCCCTCTATTGTCACGCCACTGGCACCTATACTTACTAATTAAACATCTAAGTACATAGTTGCATCAGAGCATTTTAGTTTGTGGGAATTAACGAATTAAACTGAAATTCCTAATCTTGGTGCTATAAGCCCCCCCCACTCATAATATTTTCCACAAGGAACACATTTCATTCCACTTTTAAGTTTTAAAAATCTTGCAAGTTCACAAGCAGGCAGATATCAACAGCAGCCTTCACTCAAACTGCACGAACGAACACATATCACATATATAGCTACTATTGGGTTCCTCATGGTCCACCAAACAACTCACTGGTTCATCCCACAAGGTATCAAACTAACAAACATCATCACCTAACCATTCACCAACAGGTTTCGGAATAAGAGAAGTACTGGACTTTTTGTTAGGAGGCAACTACAACCACTACCCCTATCCAGTGGGGCCGGGGCATTATGGAGGCCATTACGGACAGGGGCAGTATGGAGGAGGACACTACGGGCCTCCTGGCCCTCCCGGGGCACATCCTGGATGTCCCCTGTGTGACTCTTCTGTGTACAGTTACTGCTCACATAAGCAGGCCCATGATTCGTGTTGCTGCAGCTCTGTTTGTGAGTATTCAGTTATATTAATATTTTTATGTTAAGAATTTATTGTGTGTGTAGTGCTTGACGCACTGCCGTTAATATGCCATAAGGTTTACCTACGATTTACCTTATTTGGTGCCACTGTTTAGAAATTAGAAATAAAAAAATCCGTTAACTGATGACTGACGTAACTAAGCGCTTATAACTTAGGTACTTTTTAAGTACCTACTTAGATTTTTTTACTATCGGTTGCTTAGCTAAGTACCTACCAGTAACTCGCATCTATACTAATATATAAAGCTGAAGAGTTTGTTTGAACGCGCTAATCTCAGGAACTACGGGCCCGATTTGAAAAATTATTTTTGCCTCGGATAGCCCATTAATCCAGGAAGGCTTTAGGCTATATAAAATCACGCTGCGACCAATAGGAGCGGAGCATAACTAACTCCACGCGAATGAAGTCGCTGGCGGCCGCTAGTAAGATATATTAGTCATGAATTGGCATCTGTTTCTTATTTTTCCGCGCTTTTTTGTTCATAATTCGAAATATGACTTTGTTGGATTACGGCATTCTAGCTTGTGGACGGAGGGGCAGTCAGCAGGCCTAACCTACTTAGATAACTAATGTAATGCTCACCTATAACAATACATAATCAGACTATAATGTTCCCAGTCTTGGGACACCGGCCTCCTCTCGGCAATTAAGACTTTAGTTAGTAATAAATTAATTTCTTGACTGCACGATTAGCACAGAGGTTAAGCTATTGCTGCGCTGCGTGTCGCGGGTTTGATTCCCGCACGGATCAAATATTTGTATGACCTACAAATAATTGTTCCGGGTCTGGCTGTTTGTGTATGTGAGTTATATACAGTATCTTACGAAAACCCTGTCCGACCCATAAGGATAATAAAGGTTAGGTAAACACATGACCAAATATTGTATAAAATTTTACGTAATCATTATAGTACCAATACAAATGAATTTTGAAATAATCTTTTTTTCCAGCGAATTAATTCAAACTTCCCGAAAATTTGGTAATTTTTAAAAAAGTGACAACACCGTTATTATTATGAGCAAATAGCGATGCGACCACGTGCCGCGTGCCGTGCCGCCCGCCGGCCGCGGAAGGGTGGTTAACGCACATTTATTAAGTGACCTCTTTTTGCGAAATAATATTTATTTTTTTAGGGGGATTTTTTTTTAAAGTTTAGCCCGGTTTTGTATCCATTAGTAGAATCAGTTATCGATACCTAACAACACCTTCACGGGTCGGACAGGGTTTTCTTAACATACCTACTGTATTTGTACTCGCACCCACGATACAGGAGGTATTCCTAGTGTGGGGCAATGTTTTTTTTTTATATAAAAAAAATTACACCGAAGTTTTGTCAGTGTCTACTGCGTGGTTTATTTAAAAGTTAGAGATAATTCCTCGTTTATGCTTTATTTAGTAATTAGGGGAGTTTATACTTGTTCACCTCATCCTCCAACCCGGTTGGTCACCGTGGGGGATCATGGCCGTAACCCTCCAAAGAGAATCACAAATTAAAAAAACAACAAGTTAGAGACGTATGGGCATTTTTGGAGGAGGCCTTTACCCAAAACGGGGTTCTTGCTGACTAACTCTATTGCTATAATAATAACATGTTTTGTTTTTGTAAAAATTTAAATTTAAAACTAACAAAAAAAAAAACTTTTCAAGTATATGCTACAATTAGAGTTACTAACAAATTACATATATTTTTCTTTTCTTATGTAGTACCTATAGATACTTTAATATTGAATTTAAACTAGTAATTTTCAACGTGCAAAAAGCAAGAAATAAATGGCTTATTTATTTATAGGTACCTATACATGTTCTACGAGATTTACAGTAATATGAGCACTGATCATAAAAGTATCTTCAAAATGGTCACTACTGTGAAATTCTAGTTGAATTCTGTTTAAAGCTTTACCTTCGCATCTGCCACAGTAAAATCCGAACCGTTTTAGCAAGTTAACTTGAAATAACTGCTTGCTTTTAAAATTCCAGTCAACCCCTACAACTGCGGTAAGACCGACTGTAAGTTCCTGTACGCGAACTCCTGCGACGAACATCACCTGATCACAAACTGCTGCTGCGTGGACCTTTACAAGAGCAACGTGCCGAACGCAAATATTGTGCCCGTCGTTGTATAAACAACCTTATCCTTACAATAATAAGACTTTAATTAATGTAACCGAAAGGTTGTACCCGATTGCATCAAACTGATGATCATTATTATAAAGCTAAGTACAAAAAAATATCAGCAGCTTTCAGATAAATTAGTAATTTGGTACTTAGAAGTTGTTGACGCAAACCACTAAGCTAATACAAACAGGCTGTAAAATGATGTAAACTTGCCAATTCGGTAATTTAGTTTGATGCAACGGAGTTTTACTTGAATTAAGACTAGTTTGTAACCCATAAAATCATTCAGTCACTGTAACATTAAATAAAGTATATCGATATTTTGGATAACGCAATTTTTTATATCCCCAACACTATTAATAATTATCATCATCATCTCAGCGTTAATCCCAATCGCATCCGAAGCTTTTCTCAGCTTTGGAGTCTGAGGTCCGCTTTACCAGTCTAGTTAATAGACTGGTAAAGACAAAATTACTGATTTAGGCAAAACTTCGATATTTTCAATGAAGCTACTGCCGTCTGACCTCCACAACCCGGAGGCGATATCGAAGCATTGCAGTTACATCAATTGTTGGACTTTTGAAGGCTCCAACAACCCATAACGATTGCCATTAGATGTTCGTATGGCAACCGGGAACAACGGCTTAACATGCTTTCCGAGGCACGAGCACACCAGTGAAAATATTCATATTCATGCATATAAATATTTGCACTGCGCGGGGATCGAACCCGCGTCGCCTTGCGCAGCGGCCGCGTTCGCTACCGCTACGCCACGGAAGCTGTCAATCAATAACCCCATCACTATTAACTTCTCATATTTACAAAGACGTCGATGAGAACCACCTTCAGTATTTAAAACAAAAATTTTCGAATTGTCCACTATCTGTCAATCCAGTGCTTGACCGGGACTTCGTTTGCGATCCAGGATGAAAGGAACTCTAGACATGTCCTCCAAGTCGTCTACCTATATTCCCTTCCGTTTTATCGTCATCCACGCTAAAACGGCTATCAAAAAAATCTATTTCGAGGGAATTGCATGATTTAATTCCCCCATCTCCGTTGTCCGCAGTGGCGTAACTACAGGGTGGCAAGTCGGCAAAATGCCACGGGCCCCCAGCCGGAAGGGGCCCCCGGTCAGATGAAAATATCAATTCCCAACATTTATCATAAATATAACACATACACAATAAATAGAAAAACGTTTTGATTTTTGTAATAGAGGGGCCCATCCGATGAATTTTGCCACGAGCCTCGAACGTTGTAGTTACGCCACTGGTTGTCCGGTCATCTGTGTTGTCCGGAGATGGGGCCGTCGGCGTCGTACGGCTAATTTCCACCCTTACGTTGTTGACACCACTACGAACCGAACAAAGCGTTTCGCCTCTTCGTTTATACCGCGTACATCGAGGGACTGGAACAATTTGCGTGCAGCGGTGTATCGGTCGGACTACAATTTAAGTGTCTTCAAAGTTCAAGGTTAGGGTGAATAGGCGCGCTTTACCATCAACGATTACATCATATTCATAAATTATGAAAAAATAAATTGTTGTCGCATTTATAATGACGCCGATAACTTTGATGTATCTTTTTCCTTCGTTATTTTTTTTTTAATATTATAAACTAACGCTTGACTGCAATCCCGCCTGATGGTAAGCAGTGATGCGATCGTTGATGGTAAAGCGCGCTAGTTTATTAAGAGCCTATTACTCAGAAAACCTGAGCGAATAGGAAGGAAGACGGCAGTTGAGCGAGGTGATGCAATGTTAAACCCAACAACACGACCAACAATGCTGCGCCAAAGGGAGATTGATCTGAAGACCCTCCACGACCAAACTCCCAACACAACATTAGGCGCATCGTACCAGGCACACATCGCAACACAACTGCTCATACCCGTCCTGCGTACGGTTTCACCAGACATCGAAAACAACAGACCATATTAAACTTTTTAGTCCTGACACCAAACGTAAATTGACGTATTTTTAGTGGATCTAGTTTTTATTCTCGTCTTATTTTGGCTGTGGAGTAATTAAGGTCCAAAAATAAAACAACCAACTTGCTTATAAGTACTTATTCATGAATGCACCACAAATATTCGTACAGCATACATACAGTCGCTAAACCGTAGAAAATAGCTACGCCACTGTGTGGCCACATTGGCATCGGTAATTAAGACATCAACCTATGTAATTATTACAAAGAAGTGATCCATATAGCTAAAAGTATTTGTTAATGGCAGTTTTAAAGTATCTTCTTAGAGCCGAAACGGTAAGATTTTAGTTGATATAAATTATAAATATCGGAAAAAGACTTGATTTTAAATAATTTATAAAGACGTCTGGATGTGGTACGGGTATTAATAATTCACTGGTCGTATTATTTCATTTAATGCATTGCATAAAGGTGGACTTTCAATGGTCTTTATGAAATATTTACTGAATGCCCTTTTACTACATAAATCATGCGCTTTTATTTAGTAAACGTGTTTTTAGTCACGTCTAAAATGTCTATGAAGTGCCTTCATTTGACGGGACTTTACACATTCAGTGCCACCGACACTCTGGGCGAGTCGGTGGCACAAAATTTGTGTCTTCTACTGTTTTTAATAAAATATTTTAGAGGAGCGAACTTGTATGCTTGGTAGTTGCACAGAAAACCGATTGCGAGATGCAGGAATCGTGTGACGTCAGTGTGACTCGTTGTTCGCATGTAGCGTTGTAAGCACCGATACAATATAAAGAAAAAGATGAAGTGAACTTAGTTTTAGTGAGTTTGTGAACAACGTAATCTGCGCTATTGTCTTGGGCCAATGACTAGTTTGCGAAGTATCACTCTTTAGACTGTAGTAGTTTCCATAATATTATCACATAAATCCACCCAGCAGACCAATGCGCCAAAATCATTCAAAATTTTGCATTCAGTTATCCACAGTAAAATAATAATATCAAGTTTTGTCATGACATATATTCGTTCAATATAATAATGCATTTCTAAATCTACATTCACTGGTTACACAGCTACCGTTTACTTGTATTATTATTTATTTCGAATTATTCAAAACTGCCATTAACATGTCATATCTAAATATAACAAGTATCTTAATACAGTGTTGAGAAATTCTATATTAATTTCCGTTTCCGGGCATCGCAGTATCCTTTAGGCGGTCATACAAAAGTGAGATACTCAACCTTAACTCATAAAATCATCAAATGATCCCAACTCACTCTATTCCAGCTGTCAATTACATAAACAAAAATACTGAAAGGTATATTCGACTATTTATTACATATTTAGTCGATTTTTCATCGTATTCAATTCGTCAACTAAATGTGTCGACTATTTTAATGTAACGTAAACCTAATATGTATACCTCTGCTGGGTGCCAAAAGAACCATTTTAGTAGAAAAACCACCATTCTAGCTCGACTCAATATTTTATTTAGATCAGATATCACTCAACCATGAACCATGCATCACTATAACATGAAATGCCAAATCATACACACAGAAATAATAAAGTAAAGAATATAAAATAAATGGAATAAAGTGAGTCCAAATTATCTAAGTAGTTAAGAATTACAGGGCAACCATATTTTTTTAATAATCATGGTTGATATTACAAAATTTGTTTACTAATTACTTACCAGCACTTGGACATTATATTTGCCCCTATATACAAAGCGGCAATACAAATATCTTAAACATTACTTCCATTGCTGACAAAGATCTTTTTTAAACGTGAATGAAATAAAGTTTATTGTGCCCGGCACGACAATCTGTTAGAGCAAAATGGCCTAACAAAAAATATTGACCCACTCCGAGCTTAGAGAAAAGAAGAATCTCAATAAATCAATTGACAATGCCAATGTTAGAAAAAAAATTTAAGATACTCCAATAGTAAAAAACGCGAGGAAAAGACTAGAGTTAGACCAAATGCACGAACAGGCTAAGGGCCGGCTTTTGGATCCGTAGTTAACTCAACCAAATGTTAAAAATAGTAACTAAAGGATTTTTTTAAAATGTTTTTTTGACAAATAGTTGAGTTTAACTAAAGATCAAAAAACAAATACAATGTTTTATTAGCAATCAAAAGTTACTTATGAAAGTGTGAACCTCAGATCATTTAAAAATTTAATAGTACAGTGAAATGTATGAAAACCAGTATCACTAAAGTTACACACTTACATTTTAATCAAGCTAATAAATTTATAACTTCAGTACAATTCAAAGCACAAACATTACAGCCAGTATTTTTTAAGTATTACCAATAAACGACACAGAATGCAGCCAATTGAACATCAGTGGTAACACTTGACTTAAAGGTGCTATCAAACTTTCACCATATTTGATTGACTGTAGGACATACTACTATGTGTGGTTATATATTTTACGATACAATAGTATAAAAAGACACAGGTATAAAAAACCTCGTAATTATAACACCCTTTACAATGAATGTTAACTTCATAAACTGTCAGTCAATTTTTTTCTTCAAACATTTGCAAAATTAAATCATTAGGTTGAATGTCATTTGCACTGAGACAAAGAGAGAGTATAAGTACTTTCTAAGTACATCTTGGACACCAATAACTGTTTACAATGTGAAGGAAAACATCTTGAGGAAAGCTAGACTTTACGTCTGAAATCGCCAACCCGCATTGAGCAAGCGTGGTGATTACGTTCAATACTTCTCTGTATAAGGAGGCCAGTGCCCAGCAGTGGGACGATAAAAAAAAGGTTCATGATGGAACTGAGAATGTTGGCATTGATTACTGTGATAAACTGTACATTGGGCAATGTCCAGAACTCCATTTACAGCCGGTACTAATTCAGCCTTAGTTAGATCTCAATTTACTGATATTTTTTTTGTTAATGAAGCAATTACGAAGTTGACTATACAAAGGTGTTCCTAATGTTTCATAAGTTAGCGGAAACTGATCAATGATTTCCCAAATACAGCGAACACAATAAACCTGCTGTAGGGGAAACTGGAGCTTTATAATGGAGTAGTTACGATGAAGGCTGGTACAGATGTAGTTCCTAGACGGGCACTTCAGCGCATCCTGTAATGGTTCTTCTCCCGAACCTGGCAGAGTTCACCTTTGAAGTCGATCTCTATTTCGAAGTCGAGATCGCGGTTGTTCCGCGCGTTCTGACGCATGGAGAACGTACCGGAGATCTCCTCAAACTTTTTAACCTGCAGTAATAATAATAAGTTCATTGAATAAAAACATACACTGACAAAGTTTACAGGTACATGTCAAGACTTAAAAACTAAAAATAGACACGAGAGAAAAGAAAAAAAGTAATTGTCTATGTAACAAAACAATAAAACCTGCCTCCTAAACTAGGAAATACCTGTATCTTAGGAGGCAGTAATATAATGTGTTGTTAAGAATGTATAACTGCTTACCGTTTGGTGGGATTGCGGTCAAGCACTAGTTTATAATTTATAAAAAAAAATGGAATGTGAGAAAAAGAGACTATCTCATTTTGATTTTCCCTTAACATCAAACTATAACTACACAGTTAAAGAACCCGTTTCAGTAGGCCTAGTATGAGTTTTCAATACGAAACTCGTTCGATCGTATCGAGCGCGTTTGGCGCTCTCATTGGTTGAGAGATCTTACGACCTTGAAGCGGGCCAATCGCCGAGTCAAACGCGCTCGATATCGGCGAACGAGTTTCGTAATGAAAACTCATACTAGGCCTACTGTTGTTCACAAACTAAATTAAATTTAAGTTCAATGCAAATTAAATTGTAATGCAATGTAAATTAAAGTTTTTTGTTTATTCATTAAGAAAAGGAAAGATTAAATGTTAGTTTAGACCGCCCTGTTTATAATCACGTCTAAACTGTCTATGGAATACCTTAATTTGACAGAATTAAACTAAAATGTTATCTTCTATCCTTTTCCTAATGAAATAGTAAGCATAAGATGCACTTAACTTAAAATTAGTTAAGTTTGTGAACGGGAGAATTGACGCCAATGTCTGCAAAAGTGAAAATAGTGTTTCTTAAATCCGTAATCTCAATGGTCACATGTCATCTCTTTGAACTATGTGACATTATGAATGCAAAAGACTGTTCAAAAAGGTCCTAATGATGGAATACATGTTATTATAATTTACAGTATGTTAAGAAAACCCTGTCCGACCCATAAGGATAATAAAGGTTAGGTAAACACATGACCAAATATAATATAAAATTTTACGTAATCGTCATAGTACCAATACAAATGAATTTTGAAATAATCTTTTTTTTTTTTCCGCGAATTAATTCCAACTTCCCCGAAATTTGGTCATTTTTAAAAAAGTGACAACGCCGGTATTATTATGAGCTAATAGGGATGCGACCACATGCCGCGTGCCCTGCCGCCCGCCGCCCGCGGAAGGGTGCTTATCGCACATTTATTAAGTTACCTCTTTTTGGGAAATAATATTTATTTTTTTAGAGGATTTTTTTTTTTAAGTTTATCCCGGTTTTATATCCATTAGTAGAATCAGTTATCGATACCTAACAACACCTTCACGGGTCGGACAGGGTTTTCTTAACATACTGTATAAAGAAATTAAGCCTTTTCATTCTTCGACGACCATAAAAATAAAAAGTAATATATGAAAGTTGTTACACTCACAGTCATGTAATCATCGAAATAGAAGACAGTCTGCTTCCAGTGCGTGTAGGGCGCCTCGGGCGCGGTGCTGAAGCCGAGCCGCTTATGCGACTTCGTGAACTCGACGTTGAAGAACGTCACCAGAGCCTGGATGAAGTCGTTGCGACGCACCTGTCGTAATGAAAATGTTTTAAATACATTGTCCTGTTATGTTATACCAATTGTAATGTATACCATGTGTATAAAACAAGCAGGGTAAATTCGTAACACACTATCAGTACCAATAGGTATCATTTTGACAGTTCAACAGCATTCATTGCGTTATTTACGATGTTGATCAGACACATTTTTCGAACATACGTAGCAATGGATTAGCAATATGCTTCAAACTGATTCCAATAGTATTCCGTAATTAGGAGGAAGTCCAAACTGCTCTTCGTCGCATGGCGAATCGGAAAGCTGACGGAGTCCTCATTGAGGCCTGGAAGGCGATGGGTCCCCGCGGTGTGGGCATGTCAACGAACTTCTTGAACCGCGTGCGAGGCTGAGTATCATCACTCCAGTCTTCAAAGGCAAGGGCTTTTACCGTGGTATAAAGGTCACGTCCCACACCATGAAGATCTTTGAGAGGATTTTAGACTCCCGGATCCGGCAGGAGTGTGCTGTCTTGGAGTGTCAATATGGGTTTCGCCCAGGGTACGGAACCATGGACCCTATATTCGCCCTAAGGATCACCATGGCTGACTGTGTCCCTCGGGGGGTGATCTGGTGGGCACTGAGGTCCAAAGGGGTACCAGAAACCTATGTTGACATAATTGGAGACATGTACCTCAATTCCAATTCCGTTGTTAGGACCGCTGTTGGAGACACTAAACCCTTCCCATCACCGTCGGAGTTCACCAGGGATCCATCCTTAGTCCGTTACTGTTCAGCGTGATATTGGACGTCTTGTCAGACAGCATCAAGAATTCACATAACACACACACACACAAATTGGCTGCTCATGTATGCTGATGATATCGCGCTGGCAGACTCGGACAGGGAAAGGTTGGTGCGGCGGGTGAATGTGTGGAAGAATTCGCTTGAGAATGGAGGTTTTTTTTTTTGGGATGGTAAATCATCAAATGACTTCTCCCGCCCTGAGCGGAGCGGAAGGGTGTGACAGACTTTTACTGACTAAAACCCACCCGTGTTTCTTCACTTGCCTGTACCATGGCCAGGGCCGCGGTTTCTTGTTTAACCAACCCGCAACCCTGACCCAGGAGGCATCGGTCTTCGTGGACCCCGTCACGATGTGCTGACATCTCTTTGAGGCGCGGGTGAAACACGACGCGCCGTCGACTCGGGCCTGGTCGTTACCGGGCGGGAGGTCTTAAACTCAATGTGGCGAAGACGGTGTACATGGCCAGCAACTCGACAGGCCCTATGTCTGTGTGCATAGGCGGAGACATGGTCGAGTGCGCAGACCAGTTTAAATACTTGGGGTCTGTGCTCCATGCATCCGGCGACATTGATTGCGACGTTAAGGCACGCATTTTCGCAGTTTAGGCAAAATGGCGTTAGGTGACAGGTTTCATTTGTGACCACAAAATGCCGGTTTAGCTTAAAGGACAGGTCTATAAGACCATCACTAGACCTGTTCTTCTGTATGGCAGCGAGGCGTGGCCTGTGCTTGAGCGACACAAACAGGAGCTGCGTGTCACGGAGATGAATATGCTGCGGTGGATGTGTGGAGTTACGTGGAAAGACCGCATCAGGAACTCCCGCATCCGTGGCGGTCTTCGTGTCCGTGACATAGCAAACTGCACGAGGGTCGCCTACGCTGGTACGGTCACGTCTTACGAAAACGGCATGTTACGTGGGTAACAAATGTCTTGCCAGGGCGCCTCCGCCGGGCCGGAACAAGCGAGGTAGACCAAAGAAGTGCTGGCAGAGATCGTGCGAAATGGAGGAGTAAGTGTAGAAAAGCGGACCCTGGGCTCCAACGCGAAAGCCGCAGTTGCAATCGGGATTATAGACCGAGATGATGATGAGTAAATGGTACAATGTTCTTACCTGTAGGTGGAACTTGGATTCAAAGTTAAGATCTTCCTTCTTAACTGTGTATAAGTCTATTTCCTTCAGCAAGCAGGAATTGGTTACCACCTGAAGGTAAACAAATTACACTCAAAATAAATATTTATTTATTATTTGTATGTAAAACATTCCAGTTACTAAAAGTATAAGAACATGCTTGGTACTTATTATACATGACTTTACCCTTAAAGAAGTGATTAAATGAGGTTTGAGATATCATTATTTCCCATAAGAAATCTAAATAACCTAAATCGGCCATACACTAATGCAAATTATTAACTCGTGAAAAATATCATAGTAACCCGTCACAGAGATAACTTTTTCCTACAAACATATTGTAGCTTTATGCCGGAGGAAAATTATATTTATGTGGAAATATTTCCGATATTTCCACAGATGTCCCAAAAATAGTGTCAATCGCAAGTCCAGAGATAGAGCACCAATTTTTTCTTTTCTTTTGGTCGAAAATTCTAGAAAATTAAAAAAGAACAATAGAAGTCTATGTAAAATTGCAAAACATACATGGAAGTGATTCGGGTAGGTGCCCTAAGGGGTGATTTATCTCTGGACTTCCACTTGACGCTATTTTTGGGACATCCTGCATATACACTGATGGACTCAAGCTGCATCAAAGTTCAGGATTACTTTGAAATGATTTTTTTAATAAGTATGCAAACTTTTTAGATTAAATTATATAAATATTGAGAGACTGGCTCTTAATCTTAAAAAAGCAATATTTAAAAATAGAACTGCAGTAAAACAAATGAATATTGCCGGGAAAAGAAAATTTACTCGTAGTATCTGGTTTGCGTGTTATTTAAAGTAAAGTTTTAAATTGATCGCATTGATTTGCTATTCTTTTGTCAACTTAATTATTGCTACTAGCAGAACTGTTGGATAAGTTTTTTAACTCATCGGGAGTTTTTGAAACATAATAATATTATATAGACGCTTGTTTGGTGGTCGCAGAAAAAGTCAGTAAAGTAAAAATAAACCCTTCAGTAAATTATTTAAAAACCATTTTACTTATCCCACAATCTCCATTATATTGGGCACTAACTATACAAAGAAACACATGCTAAAAGTTAAAGGGGAGGGTATACAAGTGTATCTTACCTGCTTAGCATCAACCACGTCAACGAGCGGCTCGGAGATGGCCACCTTCCTGATAGAAGACATGTCGAAACCGTACACATCATCCCACCAGTTGATCTTCTCGTCCTTGTACTGGCGGTCTTCGATGCCGCAGATGAACAACGTGCATCTGTTGATTTAACAAGATAGGTGTTACTTTAAGGTGGCCAAATCAATCATCATGCTCATATCGATGCCCCCGCGTTTGAACGAAGGTCATCATCATCTCAGCGTTAATCCCAGACGCATCCGAGGCTTTTTCAGCTTTGGAGTCTGGGGTCCACATTACCAGTCTAACTGCAGATTTTGGCTAAACTTCGACATTTTCGTTGGACTTTTGAGGGCTCCAACAACCCGTAACGATTGCCATTAGATGTTCGTATGGCAACCGGGACCAACGGGTTAATGTGCTTTCCGAGTCACGACCAGACCAGTGCAAATATTCATATTCATGCATACAAATATTTGCACTGCCGGGGATCAAACCCGCGACTCCTTGCGCAGCGGCCACGTTCGTTACTGCTACGCCAAGGAGGCTATCATTTCAACGAAGGTAATAAATATGTGTACAGTGAGATTTTTTACTGAGGTCCATGATAAATCTAAGTAAATAATATGTGGTAAAAGACTAATTACCAATTTTAAAATTGTTCGAATTTACGCTTAGTACAGTTCCTGGCCCGTAATTTGGCAAGAGTCGTTAGATGCGCAGTCGACATTTGGTGCGTCAGTCGACATTTGCGCGTTCGCTCCCAATTACACTTGCGTTCATTCGTTCTCAAGTGCACCATGCGCGAATTTACCCCCACTATGTCAAAATCTTCCCAACATACGTGCCGGGTACTGTACATGCGGTGTTCGGTTATTGCTCCGAACTACATACACAACTGTATAGAGCAATAGAACCAAACATGCGGTCATGTCACGCCCCCTGAATACAGAACCGCTCCCTCGTAGCGTCAGACTAGTATGAGTAAATTAAAACCTGAGAGCTGAATTGAATTCTCGTTTTAGTCGCATCTCTCCGGTCGACGTTTGTATTGTATTGTAACGATAGCTATACTATTCTGCATCGGAACGTAAACAATAAAACCATTTAAAATGTACCTTTAAGTACAGACTTGGATTTTTTGTAACGTTAGCACCGACGTGAGGCCTGTGGTGTCGCTTTTATTGTGTAGAGTTAGATGTTTAGTTAATTTTCATTGCATTATCTACATTAATATTATAAAGAGGAAAACTTTATTTGTTTGGTTGTAATGAATAGGCTCAATAACTACTGGCCATTTTCAAAAATTCTTTCACCATTCTAGAGCTACTTTATCCACTTTTTTTTTTAACTATGGCATCTCGTAGTTGACCTTGAGAGGCCGTGACTACTTAACCGGACTTTCCTGTGGATGCCTTAAGTGAATTTAAAGCCTCTCCAGCCAGGGCGACTAAAAACTAAGCGACTACACGCTAAGGGCACCCCCTGTGGGGTACGAACCTCGACTTAGGGCGTTGCTGGAGAGAACAGCAAGGGACGGCTGGATCGAATATTTGTTTGAATTCGGTTTGATGACCGCAGCGTTTCCTAGTACTAGCTCTGAGAAGAAACGTCCGAAACAAACTCAGAGGTCATGGTTGGGAAATTGTGATTACTGGTTATGGAGTCATCAGGGTCTGTGAGGGCATGCCTTGGGCAGCGAAGCTTGGAGATGGTGGAGGGGGTATAATTAGCAGCCGCTACTATCAGGGGATTGCGGTGCTTGGCGGCAGTGTCAAAGAAGTGTTTGAAAAGAGGCTTCATGAACTGCTGGATGGTGGGGATTTTGAGATCAAGGTGGAGGATCTCATTAAGGACGAACCAGGGGGCATTTGTGGCTTTAAGAAGAAAACGGTTTTGGACTACTTGCATCCTATGGATATGACGCGGCTTGGCATGTGCGAA
The DNA here is from genome assembly GCA_037179545.1 of Sesamia inferens. Lineage (NCBI taxonomy): Eukaryota > Metazoa > Arthropoda > Insecta > Lepidoptera > Noctuidae > Sesamia > Sesamia inferens. The sequence continues at coordinate 4,259,318 of CM073936.1, read as the reverse complement.
GACTGGACAAGCGTATGTCATAATCGGGCGTATGCATGCTGTGTACAAGCGCATTTTGCACTTGAGCGACAGTTTGCTACGCGGGTTGAGGACGGGGTGGAGTCGACCCAGAGTGAAGGCGGCACGTGAGCGGACCGCTTTAATGTGTTCTGAGAAGTCGAGGTTGCGGTCTAGAATCACACCTAGGTATTTGGTTTGCTTCTCCCAAGGGATCGGCTCGCCAGACATGGAGATGGATCGTGGAGTGGGGACATTGAGTCGCGGTTTCGAGTGGAGTACCGCTTGGCTTTTTGGGGGGTTGACTTCTATCCTCCATTTCTTAAACCAGTCAGCCAGTTTGTTGACAGCGGTTTGGAGATGGAGGCGAATTCGGTCAGGGCTGAGTCCCGAGCAGTAGATGGCAGTGTCGTCTGCGAACAGAGCGATTTGGGCCTTACCGCTTTTCGGGATATCGCTTATATACAGCGTGAAAATGAGGGGGGGCTAGTACTGAGCCCTGGGGAACACCTGCACGGATGGGGCGGGGGAGGAGAGCGCTCCTTCTATTTTATAGCGGAAAGTGCTGTTTGACAGAAAGTCCCGTAAGATGAGGACGAGACGGTCAGGCACTCACGAGTTTGTACAGCTTATAGATTAAGTCGTTGTGCCAGACTTTGTCAAACGCTTTCGCTATGTTGAAGTAGACTACGCCTGTATACATACCACGCAGGAACCCTGCGTGTATATGTTCAGTGATGCGTAGGATTTGTTGCGGACAGGAGTGTTGGGTACGGAACCCGAACTGTTCATTTGGGATGAGGTCCTTGTTCTCGGCGTAGGCTCTGAGACGCTTATATATAAGCCTCTCGTAGATTTTGCCGAGAACTTTCAGTAAGCTGATGGGACGGTAGCTAGATGGTTCGGCTTTAGGCTTACCGGGCTTGGGAATGCCTATCACTTTGGCACATTATCCACAAGTAATATAGGCTAAATTTTATTTTGGAAAAAAAATAATGTTCCGTAAGATATTTCGGTTTTTTGAACACAAGGTGTAAAAAATCAACCAGAAAATTTACTTATTTTGCGTACGCTGCCCTAAACTATAAAAGATAGAACGATAAAATGTTCTAATTAATGGTAGATCTTATAAATATCTACAAAAAAGTCCGCGACACACTATACCTATTTATGTCGAGTGAGGTACAACAACTATTTTTTTATTTAAAAAAAATGATTATTTTTAAGCTATTGCATAGCTTCTATCGCGGGCCTTGAGCGCGGGGACCGAATCCAGAAATTCCGTAACGAAAAAACCTCACGCTCCCCACTCCGACGGGCACGGAGGTGTGGCTTGAAGGCCGTACATCGTCTAACGTCGTTTCAGTTCGGCAGTCTTCGGCACGGTATGTTTGTGTGCGTGCGACTACATCTTTTGAAAACAATTTATACATTTTCAAAAAGAGCATGCATATTGCAGGGCGCGAACTCAGTTCTACACACTTGCCATGTTACTGATAGTCGCGATGTGCTAAACTTGCGACTAATTTTCTCTCTGAAATAGGTCTTCTATAGAGATATGTCATAGACGTCATCGACGTTGTCATGGCTACCTTAAAAACTTTTCATATAATTAATTATTAAGTACTTTTATTCAAATTAATTTAGTAGTGTTTTTATAAAATAGCTTTTTTTTAACGGAAAAGCTAAGATGAATGTCACGCTAATTTTTCATTGGACTTTTAAATTATTTATAGAGTTGTTTACTAAATAAAAGCGCGTGATTTTATAGAGTAAAAAGTGCTCACGCGGCCTTTTTTTCAACTGTGATTGGCGATATCCGCCATTATTGTGAAATATTTTTTTAAAGAATTTCTATAATTTGTTACACGTGTTATTGGCAAAATTGTGGTATCTATCCACAGGGACCAGATCAAGAGTTGAAGTTGAAGTTTTTATTAAATAAAATATTACAGAAAGATGAACAATGTTAATACGAGTACACTTAAGTGTACGAGTTGTAATATTGTTATCTCCGAAACGAAACAACGAAAGTTTAATAAAAATATGCTCGTCGGCTTTTTCTGAGGAAGACATTGATGAGGCAAAAAAGTTATTGTTTGTTTCTACGAAGTCAAGACAAAAACATGTATCGAGGCGTAAGAACAAAAAGCAGAAAGACCTAAAATATACGATTACGGTGTTTAAAATCAAGGATCCCGAACAATCCCAGTTTTTGTGGCATATGACCTTCACAAATTGCCACCAGTTTGCTTTGACTACGTAGAACTCACGTAAAGAAGTTGATGAAGGGTTATTATTAATTCTACGGTCAGATGTTAACGCAATCAGAAGTGATTATGTTACTAAAGATCAGCTCGAAAATATTAAATTGATAACAAATAATTCGACACCGACACCGTTCATCATCAACAACCTTTTTATCGTCCCACTGCTGGGCACAGATCTCCTCTCATACAGAGAAGGATTGAGCGTAATCACCACGCTTGCTCAATGCGGGTTGGCGATTTCAGACTTATAAAGCCCAGGTTTCCTCAAGATGTTTTCCTTCGCCTTCAGTCATTGGTGTCCAAGATATACTTAGAAAGTACATATAACTTTAGAAAAGTTACATTGGTACTTGCCTGACCTGGAATCGAACCCGCGCACTCATACTTGAGAGGCTGGTGTTTTAACCACTAGGCCACCACGACAAAACAGTGGGGTATATTGAAAAAGAACCTCGGAGTATTTGAGTATATTTCGTGGTGCTCCCTGTGCGCCGTTTCCGAGTCAACGAAATACCAGTTGGTGGAGTCATAAGGATACTATAGCTGTCTTGCCTGCCCCTCAGTGCCCGGCCGGTCTTGCGATTGCACCGAAACAGCACATAATGACAGAGATTATAAGTAATAGCATAGACAGACCTTACGCAGGAATTGCCCTATTGTAGAGGAAGTCCGCTTTCTCAAAGGTATCAGTGTTGTTGTGTAATAGTGATCGTTTAGTTCTCACACGGATCGTTCTATGTTAGTTTTCTCATTTTACATGCTTACTGACTCGAGTGATAACTGTACTTGTAAAATTTGTGTATAAAGTGTTTTGAATATGAATGAACAAAGTGCATTTATTTTTATTTATTTAATAAAAGAAAAATTTGTTTTCTTATCGGTCACCACGCTCAAAAAGTGTAACTTGAATTAATATCAAAGAAAAAGAAATACTGCATAAATAAAATAAATAAATAATTATAATTGCATAAATTGATACAAAATGCTATGCAATAGCTTTACCGCGGCAGTCCCCGAGTGCCACACGTCTTTTTTTTTAACTAGATTTATAGTTTGTCTATAAAGTCGTAAAAATAAATGAGGGCGCTGCGGTCGTGCATATAGCAACCCTGTTGACTTGTCTGAAATCATTTTGATACTAGCACATTATTTTATACTAGAAACAAAACTGGTTTAATGAAAACACAAATCTATGGTCTCTGGCGTTTAAATAAATGATTAAAACAAAAAATAAAATCATACATATTTATTATTATATGCTTTAACGTGATTTTCCAATGAAAAGTTATTCCAAAACATAATATTTGCTTTCATCACTAGGTACAGTTTATAATGGCGCCGATTCTGTTGTTCACAAACTAATTTTAAGTTACGTGCATCTTTTTCTTTCCATTTCTTTAAGAAAAGGACAGAAGATAAAATGTCAGTTTAATCCTGTCAAATTGAGGTACTCCAGACAGTTTAGACGCGATTAAAAATATGCCAGTTTACGTCAAGAACGCACTAATTTCGTGAGATAATTAAAATGCCAGTCGAAATCAGAGCCCACTATTTATTCCTTATTATTAATTCTTGTCAAAATAAATTACGTCATATCAAAGGTAATTTTAGTAGCAGCAGATCTTTTTTCGAATTGTTGGAATTGCTTATTTCATTCAGGAGATATCACGATTTATTCAAAACTAAACACCAGAAAAAATCCGCGTGCCGCTCGCGCCCTTTCTTGCCGCCTGCTACTTGAGTGTTTCTCTGCCTAAACCGCGGAGTGAGTGGGCCGGAGCAGGGTACATTATTTCGAACAAACTTGCTACCCCGTAGGCTTTCATTCTGATTGAAGGTGGTGGAACTGGCTATCCATGGACAATAAGGTCGATGTATCTTGCAGAGTCAAATATTGGCTGATGGGCGGCACAGTAGACATTATTTTTATTGAAGGGCCACCGTTTCTTGAGGAAGGCTTAGGTTTGCCTATATGATTTATCCACGTACGAAGCCGGGATGGGTCGCTAGTAATGAAATATAAAGAAAGGGATTTAAGTACAGAAAATATTTTGTATTCATATTTTTCCTCTCAGAAGAACAAAACTTTTACTCTAGCCTTGAAGACACTTAAATTGTAGTCGGATGGAAACACCGCAAATTGTTCCAGTCCTTCGATTTATTTTTACATCCCATTTATCCTCTAGTAGTCTTGAAGAAAAATATAGGCTATTTTACATCGCGCTCCGACCCATAGAATGAGAAGCCGAGGGAAAAGATAAAAAGTAAAAAACAATGCAATCGTGTGTCAGAGAGCGAGGTCGTTTTATAAAAAATTGTCGTCATTTGACTACTCCTACGAGAAGTCGTGAACAGAAGCTGGTATCAAACATAATTGGAAAAGTTTTGTTCTGCATTAGTAAGTACATGTCCTGCAGTTCTCTTATAATTACAATACAACCGAATAAAAGGTTTAAAACATTTTTGCATTCATCAAAGAATAGTATAGTCAGCGAATTGAGAGTTACCCAAAGTTTCGACGACCAGCAGGTCAAATACCCGAAACTGACAAACATTCCTAATCAACCTTGAACCTTAATGCTTTAATAAAATATAAAAAAAAAAGATTCCATTGTCCATCTTTGTCACTAAGCTGTATCACATGAACTGTTCATGTGACATGTCTTTATCTAGCTCACTGTTAGACCGTTGAAATGTTCACAGATAATGTATTTCTGTTGCTAATATAACAACAAAAAGTAGGTTTTTTTTTTTTTTGTAGATTATAGTGTGAAACCTTGCAAGTCCTACTTACACTTGACTGGGTTTTTACTTAAGGTGCTAACGAACCTTTCATCTTTTTATCAAGACACCTACCTGTCAGGGAAGAGCATGCCATCAGGTTGCAGCCACTTGTCACGAGCATACAGCACGGTGTCCAACATGCTCTCGTAAAACAGGCAGTAGCCCATCCACTCTGATATGATGATGTCCACCTTCTCCACTGGAAGCTCCACTTCCTCAACCTGGTAGAAAATTTAACATTTCGACTCATTAGTTAAAATATTACAAGGCCTGATTCTCAAGTTAGTTTTTTAGATATTTTATAATTGTTAGATACAATTGTTGAAAAGTAATCTATTGTTTGGAAAATTGAGACCCACCATAAGATTTTTTTATAAGTTGCATTATTAACGAGTGTTACAACAAAGGCTTATTTGATATCAGTAAAAATGCCTGAACACTTGTAATTGATCCTCCTTAATTATACATTTTTTTTTTCACTAAAGTTTATTTTTTTATACCAAGGAGATTTCACTCCTTTTTTCTTACCTTTCCCTTAACAATCTCAATGACATCACTGAGCCTGTTTGCCTCTATGATCTTGCGAGCATAGTCTACAATGTTGGAGCACTCGACCGCAATGACTTTAGTTGCCCCAGCCTTCGCTGCAAACATTGACAGGATGCCCGTACCGCACCCTATGTCTAGCACTGTCTGTTGGAGATAAAAAAGAAAAACTTTTATTTTATTAAATTTAATTTTATAGTTTTTAGGGTCACCATACCTGTCAGATGACAAATAATGACAACTATTTGGTATAAAAAAAAAAGTTTTAACAAATGATTTTAATGAAATCCAAAAATTGGCATGTTCCCAACTGGACACAGTAGTGAAGGGCAAGTTCATAGTTTTATAGATGTTTTTTTCTTGCCTTAGCAGAATTGAAGGCAATTTAAAATGGCGCCAAAATTTTACTGTCAAGATATTGTACAGTCAAAATTTTACAAACACTTAAATATAGTATGTAAAATTGAATCATGACTTATCTAAATTTATAGACAGCAGAAATAAAATTCTACAAAACGTAAACAATGCGTTATAATTTTAGGTTATATATAAAAATTATTATCTATAAAACATGAGTTGGTAACAAAGAGATTATGTACTGAAATTTACTTTTCTTCAAGAATTTTGAAAGTTGAATTGGTAATATACAGCATTTTACCGCGATAACTGAGGGGATACTTACTTTACCCTTGAAGAGGTGCTTATTGTGGTACATAGCATTTCTGTATGTAAGAGTTCGTACTTCATCTTTCAGCATCTCCTCGTGAATACCGAAGTGAGCGTAAGAGTCGAAGTAATAATCCCTGGAGGTCATTTCTTCCGCCGTCACATTTTTATCGGGCCCTACACGACAAAAAATACAGTAAAAAAAAAAACTGAAGCACGTTTCTGTACACCCAAGCGGTCGGTTAAAACATAACATTTCTCACCGTTTTCACCCGCCGGCGTCGTTGCCGCAGAAGTTCCTTCTTGTGCTACGTCCATGCTCTCCATTACGTTGAAATGCAAGTAATTAATCAATCAAATCGAACTATATTTTAATATAACCTGTACTTCGGAACGCCGAATCGATCTGTCAGTAATACACTAGCGTACTTAGAAGTAATACCACTTTGGTTTGAAGTTATTTATAATAACAAATAGTTCTTATAACTAAATTATGAGATTAGATGAATAATTATCACAAAATTAACAATAGTTTTACGAAAAATGCTCGAAATCGCTCAATACGATACAACGAGCTTTTTTCACGAAAATTGAAAGACAATTTTGAGTTGCCAGCAAATTTATCAAATTTTTACGAAGTCATTGTCGACTTCATTGTCAATTTTATTTGACTAAAAAATTAATATATTAAAATATAGAATATATAAATGATTGTGAAATGAATTACACATTCTGCAAAAGCATGGAATTTTTTCTTACAACAAATTTTTATTTTATATTTTCAATATTTTTTTACGTTGATAACATATAATATAATCTTTAATTGGGAACACCGAACACCAAAATAGAGCTGGTACCTTTGAATTATTTCGAGTGTGACGAAATCGATTAGGAATTAACTAAATGTACATCGATTGTTAAATCAAAAAAAATTTTCTCTAACAGCAGATGTACGCATTATTATTAATAGATTACGATTTTAGTCAAATTCTGATTTAGTCAAAATCGTAAGATATCCTTTGCTGCCGACCTGCCCACAGAGCACCGTATGAGTATGATAGTTTGCTGATTGAAAATGCAAGATTCTCTTTCACACATGAAATTGATGATAATTGTTTGCCCACGATATTCTAGAAATAGGTAATATGAGCACTAAATAAAATATGCATTAATTTTCAAAATATGGAATATTTATTCTAATAACTAACCTCTTTTATTTCATTTTTTTTAAATATAATTAATTCTGTATCAGTATTTCTTGATTAGTTATTTACTCATGTGTTCTGCTTTGTAAACACGCTCAATGTAAATACAGATACACCACCTTGTAAAGTACATTTTACTAAGACAGTTTAATTTAATCAGCTTATAATAAAAGTAAGCCGGAGGTCGTCGGCCTTCAGACCAACTCAGTCAGTGGCTTTATATCAGTGTTGAAGCACGTCCATTCGCGGAAATTTTGGCGGGAAACAAAGTTTCGTCGAACGAAAGTGAATTACGAAAGAAATTAAATATAAGGTGAGTGAAATAAATAAAAATAATGATTGTTGTATGCCTACTATAGTGAATTACGAATTTATTTCATTAATAATGATGTTATATATATTATAACATAGAATTTCTCATTTTATAATTTTGCTATGGTGTTATTAATCTAAGGCTACTATGTTACGCTAAAATTAAATTGTTGAAGTTGTTTATAAGTACATTAAAAATTAAACAGCGGATAACTAGTTTATTATTGAAATATTGGACATATAAAAAAAAATTAATTACATTTTAAACGGTTCTCTTATATTTTGGTTAGGTGATTGCCGTTATTGGTTCTACATATATGCGGGCCTATTTAGTAGCGTGTTTATGTATATATTCCGTTTTTCTTTTAATTTGACATGGGTTGACATTTTTTTTCGTTTTAATATCAGACCAACTGACGCAGAGGTAGTTAATTAGAGATCTTCATATTTAAGGTTTTAATTCAATTTATTTATTGTCTTTGTTACTAGTGTGATTTCGTTCTAGCGATGGCGTGACATTATGAAAAATGAGTTTACCAATATGTTTAATGACTTAGTGAATGTCATGTCAATTAAATCGCCATCCAATCGGAAAAGTCTGCTAGTTCTAAAAGTAATTAAATATGACTAGGAAATTTCAACGAAAATATAATTAAATTATAATACCTACTAATGTTATGAATGAGAGAGTCTGTGAGGATGGACCAACGTATGTATGGATGGGTAAATGTTTCGGACAGAAATGGATTTTGAGTTAAATTTGACACACAGATAATTCCACCCATTTTCATTTATTGATCATCTGGGTGCGCCTACACCGGAGACCAAGGTCTATGGGTAACTTAAGTATTTTACCACCTTGTCGTATTGATAAATAAAGCATCAGATGAATTAATGAGTGTCGTATCAACGAAATTCTTTGATAAGATTTGCTGATATAAATTGTCAATTAAAATATAAAAAGTCGATGCTGAGAAGAAATCATTATTGCCATATTTTTGGCAATATAATATACCTACATTTTATAAATGCACTAAACTCATTTTTATTACTTAACTAGCGGCCATCAGCGACTTCGTTCGCGTGGAGTTAGTTATGCTCCGCTCCTATTAGTAGCAGCGTGATGTTATATATATGTTATATATATAGCCCAAAGCCTTCCTGTGTTAGTGGGCTATCCAACGCAAAAAGATTTTTTCAAATCGGACCTGTAGTTCCTGAGTTTAGCGCGTTCAAACAAACAAACAAACTCTTCAGCTTTATAATATATGAGTACTAGCTTTCCGCCCGCGGCTTCGCCCGCGTTAACTTCGGTTTTATCGCGCTTTTTAGATTTCTCTCGGGAATATCAATTTTTTTCGGGATAAAAACCCATTATTTAATCCGGACTTCTAACTTTACGTCTGCAAAATTTCAAAGCAATCGGTTCAGGAGTTACGGCGTGAAAGTGGTACAAACAAACTCACTTTCCGATGTATAATATTAGTAAGGTTATATTTGGTGTATACATACAAATATTTCAGTAATCTCCCTTGGGAACTTGGTGTTTTTTTAGGACCAAAAGTAGCCTATGTTACTCTCCATCTTTTCAACTAACTATATGCCAAAAATCAAGTCGATTCGTTGCTTTATTAGGTTATATATATGGACGATATTTGGTGTACACATACAAATATTCCAGTAATCTCCCTTGGGAACTTGATGTTTTTTGGGGACCAAAAGTAGCCTATGTTACTCTCCATCTTTTCAACTAACTGTATGCCAAAAATCAAGTCGATTGATTGCTTAGCTACGGCGTGAAGGAAGGACAAACAAACAAACAAACACACTTTCACATTTATAATATTAGTATGGATAGATTGGAATGAATGTGATGTGAGTTTGTGTTAACCATTGTTTACATTCGTGTCAGCCAGATATACATATGACTAATTGTAGTTATTGATAACAGTTTCGTGTCATTTCCATGTGCTCGTTTTCCTCGTCGAAAGCGTCAATATACATAAAGATAGGAATAACTGCGTTTATTTTAAGTGTTTTGGCAGATTTGTGACCATAGATCAATGACATTGAGAGATTCTATCTGCCTCTCTTTTATAGATTTCTGGAGCAATTTAATATTGTCCATTTTGGCCATTGTAGCTGCGTTTTGGCAACTGCAATGTAGATTTGTTAAAATAATTCATAAAAATAATCGTTTCGGCCATTAAATCTTCTGGCCGAAGACGTTGTAGGTGTTTTTTTTTTTAATCTGTCAAATGATAATCAGCTCATAATATTCCCACTGCTGTGATAGGAGCCAGGCCTCTTTGATGAGAGGGAGTGGGCGGTAATCTACTACTATGCCCAGTGCGAGTTTCTAGATATCACATTCTGCTACCTTTCTCAAAGCGACATTGTAAGTTAATAACAATTAAATTAGATAAATAATATCACGTGTTTTTCCAATGTTGGTCAATAAAACCTAGCTATTCATTACTTTATGTATGTGGCGTCCCATAACAACATTGAGACACGCAAACTAATATGTACAATACTTACCTTATTACTTAGCTTATCATGACAATACTGTGTTGAATAAAGTCAATTAAATATATATTTTTTTAATATTAACCTTTGTCCAACTTTGGGACAGCTGCTGTGCAAAGGCCTTTCCCAACTGATATCGTAACGAATTAGTTGATATAAAATACATTACTCAATTAATTTGTAATTAAAGATCGTTAGTAATTTATATTGATTGTTTGAAGTGCCTAACTTTTCTTTTATTATCATATCATTCTGTGCAAGATTAGTTCGTTTGTGAGGACATTGGGTACGCCAATTTGATAGAAGTGGTGTCTAGAGATTGACGTGTTTATGTACATTTTAGTATACAGTGACCACCTGGTGCCGTGAAATTTAAATAAACCTTGGAGTAAGGTAATTTGTATTAAAATTTTTATTTGTATTTCCTAAGATAAGTGTTAAGGAACTGTGGCGTCGTGACTGTCAGAGAATTATTTACATTGGGAGATAAATATTTAAACATTTTTTTTATAAATTTGTTTCGGGCGTTTACTATATTTAATAATCATAATACAGCCTACTTACGTGTTCAGACAGTGCCTATCATATACCTGTAGTAATAAATAATTAATACATAAACGTCCCATAAATTATAAGAACTATGGGCCTTGTCTGAGTAGAGTAAAACAAAACACGTGGATGAAGCGTTTCGCTTTTTTTCTTTTTTTTTTTTTAATTAAAATATAAACTAGCGCTTGACCGCAATCCCGCCTGATGGTAAGCAGTGACGCAATCGTTGATGGTAAAGCGCACTAGTTTATTAAGAGCCTATTCACTCTAGCCTTGAAGACACTCAAATTGTAGTCCGACGGAAACACCGCCGCCGGCAGATTGTTCCAGTCCCTCGATGTACGCGGTATAAAGGACGAGGCGAAACGCTTCGTCCGGATCGTAGAGGTGTTAACAACATAAGGGTGGAAACTCGCCGTACGACGGGTCGTCCGATGGTGGAACGGACCGCGTACATGGCGGGACTGGAACAATTTGCTAGTGGTGGTATTTCCGTCGGACTACAATTTAAGTATCTTCAAGGCTAGAATGAGTAGGCTCTTAATAAACTAGCGCGCTTTACCATCTAAGATTGCAACACTGCTTACCATCAGGCGGGTTTGCGGTCAAGCACTAATATATAGTTTTTATTAAAAATAAAATGCGTGGATACATATTTTTTGTTGATATTTAAGTTGATATTTCTTTTGGATAAAGAGTAGATAGCTCTAAAAAATTACATAAAAACTGCTTTCGCTGTGTTTTGCTCACGGAAGCCCCTTAAGATTTTAAATATAGCACGATCATTGTTATTGTGTGCCCCAAATGGGCTGCATATCTATCTGTAACAGACATTATTTACCTACGTTCGTTCGTTTATTTATATTATTACAAAATACTAACGTTATCAGGTACGTCCGCCACTGGCTATCATAACGTCTCCATCTGTTGCGGCATGTCGATAACTAGATAGTGAACTGTTAATCACATCGCACCTGCCAATCGATTTTGTAAAATATCTCACCGTAATTTTTTTTTTAATTGGCAACCGAGCCAATATCGACTATTCTGCCAGTGTCACGTGGAGACATTTGCACAGAGCGAGCCGTCTAACTTTGCTCTTCGAGGTAGTTTTTTACCGTGAAAAGTTGGGTCAAAATCAAAATCAAAGGCAAATTAGTCCCGCCAAAACGCCCGCCCTTCGCCACTTCCTAATTCTTTTGCTGAGGAGAAGAAGTAGCAAAACGCCCCAGCAGCACAGCTGTCTGTTAATTTAAAAAAAACATGACTTAATACAATACTATGTAGGTACAGTAATGATCACAAGAAAACACAACAACAATGAAATTTTATTTAGGTATCATATGCCAGCTAGCCACGCCAAAATATCAGCAAAATAAAAACAAAAAATAAAATATCATTAAAATGGAAATGTAAATAAGTAAAAACTTAATACCTAATTAAAAGCCCCAGGCATAAAGGGCGTGACAACTCACATATTTATACATTGTAAAAAAGCTAATTCTGGAGAAAGAACACAAACATTGTCTTGAGTTAATCCGAGCGACCAGTTATCCTTATCAAGTGAGCTTTCACTCTTGAGGAGGCCCACAGTGGCGGGCCGGCACCAATCGGGGGCTACGGAACCAGGGTTCGTTCTCGCAACTCCCGGTGTAGGTGTGAGATGGAACACCAGGGTGGTTTTTAGCTAGCTAGCGCCACACAGACCACGTCGCCCGCCCAGGGCAGCGGACATCCATGAGGATTTTCCACTACGGAAACAAAAAAAAGTGACCTGTCAATAGTATTAGTTGGAATGACAGCTCATCCCTCTTTCACTTCACCTAAGTTCTCGCTCTGAGATGGTTACAGAATCAAAAAGCTGAAATCCTTTAATTGAAACAGTCAAATTTCCACATACAAATAATTTATAACGATTAGTAAAGGCAAAGAGATATGGAAGAAATGTTTCGTTTACTCATAATAAATTGGTATAAGTACCAAAGAATGATGAATGATGATACAATCAATTTATACAGTACTAATGATTAGAACATAAAAACTATGTTAATTAGCGTCTAATTTTATTGCGCCTTTTACCAATTGCGATCATCATCTGAGTGTTAATCCCAGTCGCATCCGAAGCTTTTTCAGCCTTGGAGTCGGGGGTCCGCTTTATCAGTCTAACTGCTGATTTTGACTATACTTCGATATTTTTCGTGAAGCGACTGCCGTTTGACCTCCACAACGACGATTTCACCAACTGCGATATATCGGCTTATTTATGGATTCCGTAAATATAAGAAAGAAGGTCGATTCGCATAAATTTACTTGCCGGAAACACAAGCAATATGAAGTGAAATAAAATTCCACATTTATTCTGTGCCTGAAATGGGCGAATCATCAGACTTTTGAATAATATTATTTTTAGTTTCGTAGCCAAAGGATAAATACGGGACAATACTCTACCGTCTGTCTGTCCGTGAATCGTAATAATAGCTATTACGATCAGATATATACGTAGTTGATATTTTAGCTGATGCCATTATAACAATAAGTCAAGGTTTAGAAATGTGCGAGAAGTTAATTTATTTGTGACTTTTATGGGTTGAAGTACTCGTTGTTCTTGCCTACAAATATATAATTAATTAATAGAAATAAGTTTTTAAATTTCAGTTGCAATAAATAAAAACAGATTAATTACGATAGCACAGGACCCAAGCAGGTATTCTGAAATCTGTGCCGGAATCATGCCCGGGCGAATTTTCCCACTCAACTTTAAGGCTTAGCGATAAAACTGAAAATCTATTAAAGAAAATTGAATTTGAAACCTATAAATATGCACTGCCATATTAATATGAAGTTTGACATTTGAACTACGTAAACAAACTACTTTGATACTTTTATTACGATCACCTATGATGGAGTTGTTAACTGAGTCAACGATGAAGCCCTACACCAGCTGTTGCCTTTGTTGGCTCAGTGTTACGTCAAATGCCATCACGGCGGGATAGAATTCCAACAATAGACAATGTTTGTGTAATGGAACTCCAGTCGTGCTCAATTATGTAAATACCAAGCTAACGCGTGACTAAGAGGGCAAAGAAGATGATTGCCTGGAATTGATACATGCGTAGTTTTGAGATAACTGTTAACAAATTAGCGACCATGTCATTCGGGGATACCTACCTCCCATTCTATTCGAAATTACAAGCTAAATAAATCATGAAGCTTCTGTAATATTTGCTAGGTAAAATCTGAAAACAGAAAGAAACAATCCCCAATAAGGCAATAGTGAAACAAAAATATTTGTTCAAATGACACAACCGTCATGGCTTGAGTGTCATGTAAACGTAGAGAAAGTTAACCATTATAATAATGAAATAAAAATAACACGGAGGCTTCCGAGGGGGCAAGTGATATCGAATAGAGGGCAAACAATTACTATGATTGGTCTAACACAAGTAGAACGGGTTGTTGCCAGCGGGTTTAAATGTCAATCGAAGTCGTCACCAAACAATTTTTTCCCTCTTCCTATTAGTGCAGGTAAACAGAACACCAAAACAAACAATATTATTACGTTGATACTGGCCAAGGTTATGCCGGTTATGCGTAGGCAGGACTCGAAGCGCCGAGTTTATAGACTGCACGTGAATGCGTGCAAGTAAATATGTTGTCAATAAATATTCAAATCTTGGGACAATCCTCACACATGGCTTGACGCGCCACGTGCATCTGTAAGCGTTTTGAGTTCATTACAAAAGCGGTCTGGTGTATTTTTAGGAGTTTATGTTTTAGTTATTATTTTTATGCACGATGATGAACGAATCAACTTCAAGTTCCCATTATTTCAAATATAAGAAATGTGCTAATATGTAAATAATGAGTGTATTGTGAGAGAGTAAACAAAATTAAAAATTAACCAGTCAGTGGAGCTAGACTAAATTTGACTACCACCGCGGTCAGCGGTGACCGCCAACAATAGATTTTCATCTATTGTTTCTGTTATCTGGCAGTCAACGTGTTAAAAAACGTTTCAATAGTCAAAAATGTTTGTGGATTAAAGGATTTTTTGACAAATTCAGGCTGAGATTATCTATTAGAGATGAGATTATTTAATATAGGATTCGCTCATCGGGTTACAATAGTGCTATCAGAGGCTTCGAAATTCGTAATTTTACCAAAGTTCATAATCTGATCACAATCTCAATCTGCTAATAATACCTCTAATTTACCTACATTTTGACATTTTAGTATGTCTCCGAGATGAGTGATAGGTACTGCGGTCAGATTGGTCTTCTGAACCAAAGGACCAAAACTGTCGTAATGGGCAAAATACCAAAACTATCGAAATGGACTATATATAATACACGCGTTTAAAAACTGACAATTAAATAAAAAAAATATATATAAAATCCTGAAAAAAGTTATCACCTTCGACGAAGCATTGCTATGTAACGTTTTTACCAAATTATATAAAGCGCTATTTATGTCACTTATTCTTAGATGTCCAAATATAATGTCGACATATGCACCTAATATTTCATCATCAAATACCTACGTCAAATTAGTTTCCGTAAATTGTTTTCGTCTGGTTCGTTGTCGGTAGGTACCTAGTATTTTTTTTTTATTTATTTATTATTATTATAATAATACTAAGTCTCTCGGTGGTAGGCCATAACATCGGCCGCCGGCAGAAGTTACCACCTACTAGACAAAGCCTTGCCGCCAAGCGATTTGTCGTGTTCCGGCATGATGTCTGGTGAAGCCGTACGGAGGACGGTTCTGAGCAGTTGTGTTGTGATGTGTACCGGGTACGATGCGTCAAATTTTGTTGTGTCGGGAGTTTGGTCGTGGAAGCCTCTAGATCAATCTCCCTTTGGCGCAGTATCGTTGGTCGTGTTGTTTGGTTTAACATTGCACCACCTCGCTCAACTGCCGTCTTCCTTCCTATTCGCTCAGTTTTCTAAGTGAATAGGCTCTTAATACACTAGCGCGCTTTACCATCAACAATCGCATCACTGCTTACCATCAGGCGGGATTGCGGTCAAGCGCTAGTTTATAATTATTAAAAAAAAGGTAGCTCAGGCAATAGAAATCTAAAAGTTCACTAATTTGTACATACTTTTAAATATAACTTTATTTTCAACTGGATTTTATTTTAACATTTACAGTTAAAACACAGATTTCTCCGAGAGTCGACCCTCTCTTAACTTCTTCTCTTTCTATATACTATATAACAAGTGAGTAAATATATAGATATTACAAATACCACCAATATACGCATTTGGTTAAGCAGGTGTAAGCTATATAATACATATAATATTTATACTTATTTACATTTAAGAGGTAAAATTCGTACGGCTGTAGGGGGTATACTCAGGATCTTCTAAACCGATTTTAAAAATTCTTTTTTCAATAGAAAGGTACGTTATTGTGAGTGTCATATGCTTTTTCACTTTTGGCATGGCTTTTTCTCTCGGCACTTTTCGGATTAAATTACATACAAGTAAAATGTTTACCGATCAACGAAATGGGCACGGGCCAGCTAACAATAACATCGTTTTATCTAAATGATGTTCACCTGCTATAGCTTGATATCGGCATGTAAAATAACAAGGATAAAATTAACATTAATTCCAAGAATTCTGTTTTCTGTGTATGTATTCGAAAATACGACATAAATTGTTACAAATTTGACTTGACTAACCCTCTAGAGGATGATACCCCCTTTTCTTAAGGACCTCATCGAAAATTGATGATTTTCTCCATCTCTGGGCAGAGCGGAAGGGCGTGCTACTTTTACTGATTTAAACACACCTGTGTTCCCTAATTTGCCTGTGCCAGGGACCAAGGCATATCTTTCGCAATCCCTGGCAGGCTTTGGCCCTAGCAGACCCCGTCGCTATGTGCTGACATCTCTTTCAAGCAAGCGTGGACCACAACGCGACGTCGCCTAATCACATACGTAATACACTCTTTTTATCAGTTGGAATCATTTCGAAGCATAATGCTAATCCATTGTTCCATATGTTCGAAAACTCATCTGCTCAACAACGTAAATAACGCAATGAACGTTGTTGAACTGTCAAAATGAAATCCATTGCTACTAATAGGGTATTACGCAAATACTGCTACCCATTCCTCGCCACAGGCAGGTCCGCGCCGATGGTTGCCGGAAGTAGACTGCTGACTCCCTAGTATGTCCAGGACGTCTCCTGCTATAACTAGGGGCGTGGGGCTCCTCGTCTCGATACAAATAATAAAAATTAAATGTGCGTGTCAGACATGCAGGACCATTTAGTGGACGTATGCGGTTGCACTCTGCAAGTTCTGATGCACACTCTGTTGCTGGGTTGGTGGAAATAAGTGAGACTTCGGACCTCGCACAATAATAAATAATTGACAAGCGCTGCATTATTTATCTTCTTACTTATCCAGAGATGACAAGCAATAAATTAACATCCAAAAAAGAATCGACTCGCGAATTTAGTGTTTTGAATTCGAAGAAGCGCAGTGAGCGGCGGGCATCGAGCAATTACAACAAAAAGTACATGGATGCAACGAAATTAAATTCGGAGAAACTTTGTTTTTGCCCTGTTGCATACTTCGAATATCAGGTTGGAAATGTGGTATAACCCGTTTCGAATTCCGTATAATTATAGTGCTGCGTACGTCGCGATGCATTCAGCTGCACACGAAAAGCATACAAAACAAAGAAAATCTTTGTTTAAAAATAAAACAATATGTCTACTGACGCATTATTTAACGCTGAATGCAGGATGGAAGCAAGATAACAACAAAAATAAGCCAATTTACGCTATTCATGGATCGCAAAAGCGTTACAATGTGCGGTGTCGTTGCACTTTGGAACGAGGGCAGTAAATGTTCCATAGTGAAATTACTTGTTCAAGGGTGCGCAATCTTCTACTGCAACATCTGCAACAAAGAATTATTTGTGTTTATTTGTGTTCCTGTCACATAAGATATTTCATAGACAGTTTAGACGCGATTAAAAACATGACGACTAAAAATACGCCAGTTTACGTCAGGAGCGCACTAATTTGATATGTCTAAACTGACATTTTATCTTCTGTCCTTTTCCTAATGAAATTAATTAAATTATTAAATTAAAATTAGTTTAGTTTGGGAACAACAGAATTGGCGCCAGTCTCTAATGTAAATTGGCGTATTTTTAGTAACTGTGTTTTTAATCGCTTGTAATTGGTCTATGAAGTATCTTAATTTGATAGTACTAAACAATTAACCTGTCCTCTTGTAAAGAAATAAGGAAAATGATGCACTGTTTCTAACATTATTGTTAATACGAAATAATGTTTATTCTCTTAATTATTCAATCAAGTTAAGTATAAAATATTCATGAAGGTTGCTTAGTACAGCTAAACACGCTATGATTACTTTATTAAGTGCAGTGATGTCATAGAGGTACTTGAAGTTCATTTCGCTTAACGTCCCACGCAAATTGCTACACGTAATTGCGGGAAACGACTAATGGGTTAATGGGACGAAATGTTGGTGAGAACGGAGAAACGACCACCTAGCATTAAACTCTACACACCTAGTGTAGAGTTTAATGCTAGGTAGGCATAGTCACCAGCACATCAACCTACTACCATCTGTCATATTTCTCTGTCTTTCTTTTCTTTAGAGTGAATACTACTTCAACTCTTCAATGGCCTCTGTGGTTAGATACCACAATTTTGCCAATAACACGTGTAACAAATTACAGAAAATCTTTAAAAATTTTATTTCACAATAATGGCGGATATCGCCAATGACAGTTGAAAAAACGGCCGCGTGAGCCGCCTACTTGGAGATTTGATGCAAAGCCATGATGTGGCCACTATGCAGCGATATTTCAATGTTCTTTATGAATTATTCACTGAATGCACTTTTTACCACATAAATCTCGCGTTTTTATTTAGTAAACGACACTACAAATAATTTTAAAAGTCCAATGAAAAATGCGCGTGACACTCATCTTGGCTTTCCTGTCAAAAAACCTCAATATTTCTCAATCATATTTTCAACTATTTTGGAAGCCGCAAGGTTAGGGTTGGGAAAATTTTACAGTTTTGACAATTCGTTTGCATAAATTAGGGTGAGAAACGGCACATTTTGTAGGTCAATATTACATAAAACAGTTCCCCAAAACGCCCTCCTTTCGCCATTTTCTAGTGCTTTCGCTGGGAAGAACAAGTGGCGAAACAAACTCCGCAGCAGCCATGAGCGTACCCAGGGGGGCAGGGGAGGGCAGTTGCCCCGCGGGAAATCTCGTAGAACATTTATAAGAACTACCCTAATTACTAATCGAAGTATAAACGGAGAACTATACAGGATAATTTGCGTCTATTTGCACTATAAATACCTAATGTTTCATGCAGATGTGCTTGCAGCTTGTGAAGTTTGTAGAAAAAAGTCGCCGGGGATGATTCGATCCTAAAAATCTGCCTCGCATTTTTGTCAAGGCTGCTGAAAAGCTGTGCTGCTGGCTAGCCCAAGCCAGCAGCACAGCTGCCTGTGGGCCTAGTACGAGTTTTCAATACGAAACTCGATCGTCTATATCGAGCGCATTTGAGTCAGTGATTGGCCCGCTTCAAGGTCGTAAGAACTCTCAACGAATGAGAGCGCCAAACGCGCTCGATGTCGAACGATCGAGTTTCGTATTGAAAACTCATACTAGGCCTACTGTTCATTTGAAAACACATGACTTTATACAACAAATGAAATGAAATCGTTTATTAAGCAAGTGGGATCACTGATCACTTTTACACGTCATATGTTTTTTTTTTTTTAACTAAATGAAGCCGGCACATACTAACATAATCTCAATCATAATCAAATCATACGGAACATAATCTATTACTATAGATTGTGTTGTATAAAGTCATGTGTTTTTTCTACTAACCCCACGCCAATATACCAGCAAAGCAAAGAAACAAAATAAAATTAATTAAAAATGTAAGTCCGAAAGAAAGTCCGAGCAGGCGTTCCTACATATGACATTCCTATATAAAAATCCGATTCTTTTCATTCGTCGCCAACCTACACGACAATTCAACGAAAGCATCAGATTTTTCGACTCACGATTCACGAATATTAAGTATTAATAAGTACAGAAATCACTCTTAAAGAAAAGTATCTATTCAACTTTCCCAATCGTTACTTGTAATCAAAATAAACCGTAAAGTATTAGGAAACAACTTTGAATGCATAGCAAGGGCACACGGTTCCCCGGGGTAGCCCTAAAATACAACAGCTTGGCGTGTGTGATCGGTCTTTAGTTCGTGGCACAAATGGTATAAATTCTATGACCGATTACAATTGATTTTAAATGGTATGATACTAAGACTAACCATGGGAGTACCCCGGTGGGGGTAGGGCGAGGCAGCTGCCCCATGGAATCTCATATAACATGTAGGAACTCCCCTAATTACTAAACGATATACCACGCAGTAGACACTAACAAAATGTACGGTGTGTAGCGCACAAAGATTACCCACTCTCAAAAATTTTACTTGCCCACCCTAGGCCTGACTTGCCTTTCCCTAGGCCTGACTTACCTTTCCCTAGGCCTGACTTGCCCAAGGCTAGAAGCTGGGTACGCCCATGATACTAACATAACATCACGCATGTTTCTCGAAGGATCAAGGCAGAAGTATATCGATAATAGGTACACCTATATTTTGCATGTAAATAATAGATGGCGAGCGTGCCGATTTAGAACGGTATGGGAAATCAAGAAGCAAGTTACAGTGAGATTGATTTTCTGTTATCTTCTATGATTCCTAATCACAATTTCTAGAAACATTACAATGATGTTGATGACCGCTGCCCAATTCGTTGGGTGGTGAAAATTTTTACTTGTGATAATCACGAAATGTATCAAATGTATCACGATATGTAATCATCGGTGGCCTAGTGGTGTCGGCCTCGACTCAAGTTATAAGTTCGAACCAAAATAGGCGCTTTACTTTGTGTAAATTATTTCATCACCACTGCTCTCAAAACGGTGAGGGAAAACATCGTGCGGAAACGTCCTAGACTCTAGGACATGTGACATCTACCTGATCTACCTACCTGCACTGGGCCAGCGTAGTAGATTACGGTCCACTCCCTCTCAGTCACGGAGAGGAGGCCTGAGTCCCAACAGTGAGACCATTATAGGCAGATTATATTATGTAAAAACGAAAAATCTTTTCATTTTTCGGGTTGATATAATTATAGCCTATGACACTCACTAATAACGTGCGTTTCTATTGGTAAAGGAATTTTCAAAATGGGTTCAGTATATCCAAAGATTACTCCCTACAGAAACTAGTCTGAGTTTTTGAGTATATGTATACTTGTGTGTGTACTAGTGCAGTATGTGTATAACTAGCATTTGCTGGCCAATTCATTCCTCAGGTATACATCTATAAATAAAGTTTTCACAGTTATTCATAATTAGATTGTTTCATTACATTACATGTTAACTTATTGTAATGATACGTCATAATATCACAATAATTAAAATATGTTAATTATCATTAATAAGTGTCAGACATCTGAAACAGTAGATAGGTATTATAAAAAAAAAACAGCCAAAGGCAAGTCGGTATCGTGCAAGGATTTCGTTCTATAAAACAAAAATAAAACAGTTTTTAGTAATTTCTTGTTATAGCTGCAACAGAAATACTACTGTACTTAACTGAGTCTTTTTCTTTCTATTTCATTCAGCCGTTTGTGAAAAAAAAAACACTCATGATGTCCCTTTTTGTCAGACAGTTATGATATATTTTCTGCGATGTCTTGCACCCACAGAGCCACGGTGTTTACTGACAAACTGACACTTTAAAATAAATTTACCTTTTCGGGTCATATTTCTTTTTTTATTATTTCTCCATCGTGACTGGTTTGCCACGTTTGTCGTTTTTTATCCTTCGGGTATGTAACTCTAAAACAGTAACGTAATAAATGTTAATATATTTAGCTCATGCATACCTATTGCCCTTGAAAACTCTTTTCTCTTCATTTACTTTTAACATTGGCACGAAACGAGAGACACTAACCTACTTGATATCTAAATGTTATAATGTTTATTTTGGTATAATCACATTTAAATGTTTGCTAAGACGCCACGCGATAAAAATTTAAAATAAATGCAGCAAAAAGAGTACTGTATTTACTACAGAACATATACTTCTCTTCCGTGGTATTTACACACTCAAGGATTTCGCCCTATTTCCATGAAACGACCTTAGCTCGCATTGAGTCTTATTTACATGTACTAAGAAAAATTTAACTGAAATTAATAAATATGAATACCGAGATATAAGTAATATAAACACGACATGAACACGAGTTTACACTAGTTTAATACCGTGACAGATAAAGTAACGTTTTATGTAACAATGATCTAAGATATCGTTGAATCCAATCGGTTTCGGGAAGCTACGTAGAATCTTTTCGTCCGAAATACCGCAGTGTACAAAAGTCTTCGACCAGTGTATGTTGCCTGTGACGATTTATAGAATTGAGACGTGACACGGCACATGGCCGGGCCGATGGGGTCGACGGGTTCTCGAGTGGTGACCACGCACCGGAATACGCAGCGTGAGTAGGCCCCGGACAAGGTGGACCGACGACCTAGTGATCTAGTGACCGCGGGAAACCACTGGATGTCGGAGGGGCAGGACCGGTCGTCGTGGAGATCCTTGGGGGAGGCCTATGTCCAGCAGTGGACGTCTTTCGGCTGAAATGATGATGATCTAAGAGCACAATGCGATTCTGCAACCATCTAACAGTGAAAACTTAGGTGAAGACATCTGTCATTCCAACTAATGCTCCGTAGCATTATCTAGTTTGACACAATTGACAGCTCACACAAGCTCATTTCACCTAACTTTTCACTGTCAGATTTTACACAATCGATACGCAGTGAACAACAATTCACTAATCGAATGTCGTTTACAATGTAATATCATCGGCTTATCTTTAGTGCAAATTGTAAGAGGCAATTAGAATACTATTGTATATCTTCACGCGTTTTAACTTATCTTGAATTGAGTTCTTTAGTGTAATCAGAGGTTAGTTAAAGGCATGCGACAGTAAACAAAACCACAACTGTGTTGCGTTTAAATTAGTCTGGTGACACGATTCCTTTGTTTACAAACTAAACTAAACTAAATTTCATAAAGAAAGGGACAGTACACAAAAATTTGTTTAGTCCTGTCAAATTAAGGTACTCCATAGACGGTTTAGACGTGGGGACTAAAAACACGTCAATTTACGTGAGGCGAAATAGCGAGATAAACTAGCGCGCTTTACCGTTTACGATTACATCATTGTTTACCATTAGGCAGGATTGCGGTCAAGCACTAGTGCATAATTTATAAAAAAAAAAAGGCGCTGTCTATTGTATGTCCAACGTGACCATAAACTGTGATAAACCTCTTCCTGAGCCTACACTGAGTTGTACAGACGACAGCAAGCTACTAGAATCTGTCAGATTTCATTATTCGATTTTCAACTTTATCTGTAAAGTATTAAGGCTCAATGTTGATTGGGAATATCTGACAGTTTGGGGTAGCTTCACCTGCTGTCGGCCGTACAATGGGTCATAATCTAGAAAATTCCAAGTACATACAGAGTGGTGCTGACAATACCACAATAAATTAAACATAGTGTACCTCAACACATTCTCAGTCTACCAATAAAAAATAATATAAATATGTCCATTAGTTTAGTCACAGACAATTATTTTTCATTTTTCACATTTTCTACATGATGTACATGTTGGTAAGGAAGCGCTTATAGGTTAAAGACCGCCGCATCCTGCGGTACTAAACTTTAATAATAATTTCGGGAAAAAAGTCGATACAGGATCGCGCTGTCGCCGATCGGAGGTCAGTGAACCAATCTTTTTAAAGGATGTTTTATTCCGTTTGCAATTTTATGCGATTTAGTTTGTTTGAAATTTTCATTTTTTTATTTTTGATGCTAGGTGTTTTTTCTATGGTTTAGGATTATTCCTATGAACCAGCATTGTTCATGTTTTCATTTATTGTCGTATTATCAGCACCACTCTGTATATCGTAACACTCAATTCGCAATTAGTACACAAAGCATTCATCAATATATACACATACATAAATGTATGTATATCATTGAAATAGCGCATAAATTCCTCTGAGCCGTCACTGCCCGTGTACAGTTAAGACAGTTACAAACTAAAATAGCTAATGCGTAGTAAAAAGTGGTTATCTCTGTGGAATTAAGTGACTCGGGACGAAAAAGGTAATGTATATCTATCTAATCCACACTGCTTTGATTTATATCTAAAGGGCGATAGTCCAACTCAGCAGAGTAATTGCGTAACGCACTATCAGTTCATTTTGACAGTTCAACAACATCCATTGCGTTATTTCGTTGTTGAGCAGACATATGTTTCGAGCATACGGAGCAAAGGATTAGCAATTTGCTCCAAAATTATTCCAATGGATAGAATAGTGTGTCACATATACCGTTACCTTTATCATAGAGATACTTCTCTATCGACAATGTTAGCCGATAGTGATAATATACTTGTAGAAACTGAATCTATAGGCCGTTAAAATGATGAATGTTTAAAGGGATGTGAGCCTGGAGTTCTGCCATACAGATCCCGGACCTAGTTCAGACGTCAGCTCAAATTAGGCTGAGAATCAGCAGTTTTTGAACATCAATATTACATAAGACAGAAAAACGCCCCCAAAACTCACGCCCTGCGCCACTTTCTAGTGCTTTCGCTGGGAAGAAGTGGAGAAACAAACTCCACACACTCTTCATAGCTGTCTGTCTCTTCATTTAAAAAACACGTTTTTTTTTTTCTTTCTTTTTGTTAATAATTATAAACTAGTGCTTGACTGCAATCCCGCCTGATGGCAAGTAGTGATGCAATGGTTGATGGTAAAGCGCGCTAGTTTATTAAGCCTATTTACTCAAAAAAACTAACTGAATAGGAAGGAAGACGGCAGTTGAGCGAGGTGATGCAATGTTAAGCCCAACAACCCGACCATCGATGCTGCGCCAAAGGGAGATTGATCTGGAGACCCTCCACGACCAAACTCACGACATAACAACATTTGGCGCATCCTACCCGGCACACATCGCAAATTCGCAACACAACTGCTCAGACCCGTCCTCTGTACGGCTACACCAGACATCATGCTGAAACACGACGAATCGGTGGATGGTAACTTCTGCCGTCAGAATAGACCATTAAGCTATCTGCTTGAAGATGATGATATATTTAATGTCATGCAAGCTAAATACCAGGGTCATTCTATATCATCCAGGTTTCCTTAAATGTATAGGAATTTCTCTGGGTTTTTTATTACGCGATGCGGAAAAATGCGGATATCTGTGGTGATAACCAATATACCTAAACTGATTTATTAATCTTGTCGCAGAAAGTGGGGTCAGAAACAAAAAAAAAAAATAAAAAAATGTTCATCAAACATTTTTACTTCGCCTACTCAATAACTGATAAAGCAAAATTAGGTTTTTGTTCTTTGGGTATCAATAATGTAACGAATAAGGAGGCATATAAAAATTATAGATAAATGGCTTTTTAATGATTTTTTTATCGTGACAAGCAGTCAAGGTCTAAATTTTATCGGAATAATTTTACACATATATGTAGATAACTAGGAAAGTAGGCTGATAGTATTTACGTCGTAGATAGATAGATTATTTTTACTGTTTCACAATTCTTAGTTACTCGTTTCGGGAGGGATAATATTATCATCTTAATTGTTATTTATTTAATTAGTAAAAAGAATGGTTGGTAATTCAGAACGAACAAAGATAAGCGATTGGGATTTTACACAGGCATTTTCCGCTTTTGTTTATAAATATGTAGGTATCCTTAAAGTTAAGAGACATTTAACCTTAAAGATATTTGTGCAAACAGTCGCGAATAGGGAGGTTTTTGGGTTAAAAAAATTGATTCTATTTAGTCCGTCATTCAAATTACAGAAAAATATTGGATACTTATATTTTGTTTTATCATCATCATCAACCTTTTTTATCGTCCCACTGCTGGGCACAGGTCTCCTCTCATACAGAAAAGGATTGAGCGTAATCACCACGCTTGCTCAATGCGGGTTGGCGATTTTAGACTTAAAGTCCAGATTTCCTCAAGATGTTTTCCTTCACCTTCAGTCATTGATGTCCAAGATATACTTAGAAAGTACATATAACTTTAAAAAAGTTGCATTGGTACTTGCCTGACCTGGAATCGAACCCGCGCATTCATACTTGAGAGGCTGGTGTTTTTTACCACTAGACCACCAATTTTGTTTTATCAAATCAATAAAAATTGACAAATATAAAAGGCATCAAAGATCAGGAATGGTGGCTGGTGACGTCACTGGTCGCTAAAAAGTGTAGCGTGCAGTGACGCCACACGAGTTTTCAACGCACTGTGTCGTCTTCATTTTTTGTTTATATGAAAAAAGAAAAAAATACGTGTCCAGTATTTTTTGGAAATCTGACTGACGGACTAATTAGTTTTTTTAGTCAACCACCCTATTATTACTAAATATTAAGCTACGTTTATAAATAAACCCCTTTATTTAAAAAATGCAATACTAAAGTGGCAGTGGGCTGGGCACATTGTCCGTAGGACCGATGCCCGATGGGGCCGACGGGTTCTCGAGTGGCGACCACGCACAGGAAGACGCAACGTGGGTAGGCCCCCGACAAAGTGGACTGACGACCTGGTGAAGGTCGCGGGAAACCGCTGGATGCGGGAGGTGCAGGACCGGTCGTCGTGGAGATCCTTGGGGGAGGCCTATGTCCAGCAATCGACGTCTTTCGGTTGAAATGATGATGATGATGATGGTAAATAATACGTATATTAACAACGTAATATCATAATATTATTGCCCGTGCACTCAAAAAGCCATGTCAGAGATTCCAGAAACACGTTTCGTGACTAGCATATCAAAGAAGTTCTGCTCTAACACCCATTGCTCATAAATCGTTATAGAATTCTCAGTACCCAAGTCACACTACCGTAGCCATGAGTTTCATTTTGACAGTTAAACAACATTCATTGCGTAACTTACGTTGTTGAGCAGACGCATTTTTCGAACAAAGTTGTGTGCTGTGTTAGCAATCTACCCTACATATTTTTATTATTTTTTTAGTTTTTGTATAGAGTCTTTTTCTGAACTATTACTGTACGTCAAAAATATTGTTTAATTTAGTATTTAAAAAAAATGGAGCCGTCACGGGACGCCTGGTAGATGTGAAACATCGACGTTATTTCGTAAAAGTAGTATGCAGAAAAGAACAGATTGTGGTAGGAACTAAAAATGTCAATAAAATAAAATAAAAAATATAACGATTTTTTTTTCTAGATAACGATGATTTTTTATTAAATAAACATTCATTTTCATTGAATACAAAAATTTACATATTTATTTTAAATCGAAACTACTCAATTAGTTTAATCAGTGACTTCGGTAATAGTTACATTCGATGTTGCCTCTGAGAACGGTATTACTGTGACAATTGGTCGATGGTAACTGAAGTACGATACGAAAGTATTGGACATAACATTATTAAGATATCTAATAAATACAGCATCTATTGTCAAGAATCTTAGCTAGTTATTTCAATATACTACTAAAGATCGTAAATTATAAATATAAATAATGAATGTTTCACTATAAACTCCATTATGATTAGAAAAATTAATTAATTTTTTAAAGTTTAAATTAATAACAAATAAGAAAAAGATTCGTGCGCTGCACGCCATCAGCTGATTTTAAAATAAAGTTCTGTCAGTCTTAATAAATTTATTCTCTAAGCAATTGTTTTAATGCATTAATTTCAATAAGAATGAAATTAAAATTAATAATTAATTTAAAAACATGATATGCAATGAAATTTATGTGAATTTTAATCTACCTAGAGAGTAGATTTTACATTTACTGGCGCTCAATACACACCAAATATACGCGTGCTAAATGCACAGATAAATGCATACTTTAATTATAAAAATATAATTAACTTACTGATGACTTGATAATGTGTCATAGTGTGATTTTGCTTTCCTTGCAGGAGGCTGATCACTTCCACTCTCTAAATTATCACGGTCAGACATTTTATTATCAGAACAGAAAAATGATTTATTTACCAGAAAAACACAGGTTATGAGTACTGTAATAAACAGAGTATACACTATAGGTATCCGAGTCCGAGCTCAGTGGAGCGAAAGAGATGGCTTAACGCCGGATCGAGTGAGAGAGAAACGCACAGTCGATTCCGAGCTCAGTGGAGCGAAAGAGATGGCTTAACGCCGGATCGAGTGAGAGAGAAACGCACAGTCGATGCGTCGCCACGCCAGAAATCGGTCTCACGTGCGCCTATAGATGTTTCACATCAAAATTCCTCATGTAAGTGAATAATTTCTTATGGGAAATAAAGATATCTCAAACCTCAAGAAGCAATGGATGATAAATTGATAGTAATGGTGTAACTCAATTAGGATTCAGTAATGTAAATGAAACACAGAAGCAAGAAAATCGTGATAACGTGACTACTCATTTAGGCCATCCTTGTTAACTTTGTTTATTTTGCAAGGAATGACTTGTGAACGAATATTATACGCACATCAAAACAGTGGCCGTAGGCTGGCACCACTTAAGAATTTCTTTACATTACAAGTAACTTCAAAGAACAGTAAAACGAGCAATTACAAATAATCGAAATGTATGACTGTGACTGCCTGTTTGATCTAGTAGTCGAAAGCAACGCGGCTAAGTATGAGGCGAGGTATTACTGAGTTTTTATCAGGAATTCCTCAGCTGTCGTGGTAGTCCGGAATCCGGATTTGTGCCCCTTAGATGGTCTTAGGCTCATCCCTATTACTTAAGAAGATTGAAACGTGACGAAATTAGGATACAATAGCTACACCTACATACATTTGTCTCACGTCACGGTCTCCGTGGCGCAGCGGTCAACACGCCTACCTGCGACATGGAGGCCCCGGGTTCGATCCCCGGCCAGGTCATGATGGAAAACGATCTTTTCCTGATTGGCCTGTGTCTTGGATGTTTATCTATATATGTATCTATTATAAAATATTGTATCGTTGAGTTAGTATCCCATAACACAAGTCTCGAACTTACTTTGGGGCTAGCTCAATCTGTGTGATTTGTCCGTATTTATTTATTTATTTATTTTATTTATCCTAATCTGCATTTGCAACATATTTGCGAAAAATTTAAACAACTAGAAAAATGGTGTGGTAGCCTAGTGGATAAAACACCAGCCGCTCAAGTATGAGTGTGTAGGTACGATCCCAGGCCAGGCAAGTACCAATGTAACTCTAATTACGTACCTTGAACACCAATGACTAGAACTATAAGGTGAAGGAAAACATCTTGAGGAAACCTGGACTATAAGTCTTAAATCGCCAACTCGCTTTGAGCAAGCGTGGTGATTACGCTCAATCCTACTCTGTATGAGAGGAGACCTGTGCCCAGCAGTGGGACGATAAAACACGTTAATGATGATGATTCAAATTAAATATAGGCTAGGTTGTAACTAAGATTAAAATGTCCATTTATTGTCAGACATTATGCGTCACTAGGTTCGACGTTAATTTATGATTTAATAAAGGAGCATTGTTGTTGGCCTATGAGCTCCATGTGTTAGACTCACACACATCACATTACATCACTGACCCAAAGGCCAGTGAACAAGAAAGGACGCGAACATCGAAGCTAAAAAAAGCAGAGTTTGTCAGCCGATAGATTCTGTAAAAATCTGACCGCCAAAAGTTAGGTGAACTGAATTGTCATTAGTGTCAATCCCTCATTTCACCAAAGTTTCTCTGTAAAACGATTACAGGACCAAAAGTGAAGTGTCAAAATTAAAAGTGAACTGCTGATCACTACTGTCCATTATTCAGAGTAAATTCGTTCGTTCTTTGTGTAAAAATGTTAGGTATTTCTTAGGATAATATTGAGTCATACACATACGGCCATACTGCCAACTATAGGTACTCAAATGCAGCTTATCGTTCAAATAGAAATAATGAACTGTACGTTAACAATGAAGTGCTATTACTACATAGGTATTTACAACTTCAAGTCCTTAACACAAAATTAGTTGCAACAGAAAAATTCTTTTCCAGGAAAAAAATACTAAGCGCCAGTTTTGGCGACATTTTTATTTGTTTTGAATCTCCAAGCATAGCCCGAGTTTCATTGCCTGATCAAATCAGAAATGAGGAGATCCTCAGAAGAACGAGAGGGCCGGGCACATTGCCCGTAGGATCGATGCCCGATGGGGCCGACGGGTTTTCGAGTAGTGACCACGCACCGGAAGACGCAGCGTGGGCAAGCCCCCGACAAGATGGACCGATGACCTGGTGAAGGTCGTGGGAAAATACTGGATGCGGGAGGCGCAGGGCTGGTCGTCGTGAAGATCCTTGGGGGAGGCCTATGTCCAGCAGTGGACGTCTTTCGACTGAAATGATGTTGATGAACCGACAAAAAAATAACGGAGGAGCTTCTCCAGTCCACGCGTATAACGCAATATATGTATAACATTATTTATAGTTTCGTTTACTAAATAAAAGCGCGTGATTTATGTAGTAAAAAGCAGCTGAGCAGTTGTGTTGTGATGTGTACAGAGTAAGATGCGCCAAATGTGGTTGTCGGGATTTTCGTGGAGGGTTTCCAGATCAATCTCCCTCTGGTGCAGCATCGTTGGTCGTGTTGTTTAACATTGCATCACCTCGCTCTACTGCCATTTTCCTTCCTATTCACACAGTTTTTTTTAAGTGGATAGTCTCTTAATAAACTAGTATGCTTTACCATCAACGATTGCATCACTGCTTACCATCAGGCGGTCAAACACTGATTTTTAAATTTAAAAAAAAAATATCATTAAAATTATAGTATCAACCAACCGAACAACAGTGCATCGTGTTTTGTTCAACCTAATCAAATCAGTAGGCGATAAAACACAATGTTAAAGAATAAAAACACGTTAATAATTTTTATCGTTGTCGACTTTTTTCTATAGACACACTTTATGACCTAACATGTAGATTACATTACAAGATTATGCAACTTTATCTTTAACTCCATATTTTTTCAGTGCCTTATCATCATAATTCAAATATCATAGGATAATTAAATACTTTTCCAAATATCTTTAACTAAGTACTATACCAATTATAAAATACTTAAAAAAAAATCTAAATAATAAATGACAGTTTACTTGACGGCCATTCCACTTTACACAGAACCGTCAAACTGGCTTCTATATAAAAAATACTTTATAATTAAATTTGCAATAAGCACTATCTTCAAAACCCATATACTACCGTAGGTGTCGTAAGAGGCGACTAATGAAACTCTCACCAGGGAAGAAACGGGCAGCAGCGCTTCTCCTGTGGAATATCAAATCACTGCGATCCCCAAGCGCCTGCCTAGCGTGGGTATTATGGCAAACCCAACCAATACCATAAGCCTTGGGAGAGGCCTTTGGCCACCAGTGGGCCTCTATAGTCTGAAGAAGAAGACCATTTCCAAATGACTTCAACTTTAACTTACAAAACCAAACATCGTATTATCTATTTATCGATAACTCAATAGATAAGGGCGACATTATGGTTTCTGTAATCAATACTTCACAATTTGGTATCAGAAAATTAACAGACAATAGTTTCTTATCAGTAACATCGTGTACATGAAGCAATGTATCTGTCAACACGGACTGCGTTGATGAATGAATGGCGATGGGAGATACAGTCCACTGGGTATTATTTAAAATTATACAATAGATTTATTTAAACAAGCCGTTTTAGTCTACAGGTGTGTAGATATGCTATAGACTTTCGATAGGTTTTTTTTTTTCTTAAAATAGCTTTGTCTACTTGTTTCAAAATAGAAGTCATAAAACTTAGCCCCCGATTTCCTTATTCACAAACTAAATTTAAGTTCAGTGTGTCTTTTTCTTTTTATTTCATTAAGAAAAGGACAGAAGTTAATGTTAGTTTAGACCTGTCTAATTAGTGCCGCGCCTGATGTAAGTCGACGTATTTTTGGCCGCCATGTTTATAATTGCGTCTAAATTGTCATTGGAGTATCTTAATTTGACAGGACTAAACTAAACTGAACTAAAATGAATAAACAGAGAATCGGCACCATGAACATCTCATCATCATTTCTACCTCAGCTGGTAACGTTAGCGCGACACGAAACATCTAAAGTTTTGGTTTGGTTTAGTTGCGATACAGTTCTGTTTTGGTTGAATTAATTTTAGCGCGATTGCCTCCCAGGACTGCTACCGATATACCTGCCCCAAAACATAATATTCATTCATTTAACAGTATCTACTCTTTATACCATTAAAAATCCCAATAATAGAATGTCGTTTAATGACATTATCAGTTTTTATTAATTATCAACGGTAGAATGTCATATTTAGTCATTTCATATAAATAATTATCAATGATGAAATATCTTGTTAATGATAATAGGGGCTTGTGGTTAAGTAATAATAGCCGCACGAGTCGATCATTTAGTGATGGGTGACCATGTTAACATACCAAGATCCGCCGTGCATCGGGAAGCACGCTAAACTGCTGGTCCGGCTGGCCGGCCGGCCGGTCACAAACACGAAAACTTGTCAACCAGTCTTGTTAAGTAACCATATTGTGGAAGTCAGATAGACGGCAGAATGTGGGAGTTTGGATGAAATTATTATTTTTTATCTTCTTTAAAAGTTCTACAATACTGGTATTCAGCTTCATCCGGTTGGACTGGAAGCTGACCCCAAAAGAGTTAGTAAAAGGCTCTGCAAAAGATGATGATGAGTCATTACGCGTTCAAAGTCCTGGAGACTGTCCCCGGTAGTTCTAACAGTAGTTGTAGAAATATCTACAACTACTGTTATAACGACCGGGAACAAAGACTGGACTAAGTAAGTCACAACTATTAAATTTTCCTACAAGATCACAAAACTTTTACATACATGAAACGAAAAATCCGTCGTTTTCAACGATTTTGCATTCACCACAATATCGCTGAAATGACCTGTCTTGACAGAAAACAGAAATTAATAAAGAGCATACTTTATGGCAGAATGATTAAAATATCATGGTAATCAGATTTTGTCCATTCGTTTTTCTGTTTCTTAAAAGGCATGCTACTTTTTCAACTCAACTAATAGAAAAACATCAGAGTACTGAATTAGATCCGAATACTCGGTCATAGAATCCAATGAATGTCATATTATCTTGATTGGTATAAGTGGGTACACCGGTTCACCTTCCTTCATTCGTCGATGAGGTCAAAAATATTCCCAGGCGTCTCATCTCGGGAACTATAATAATCCTATACACGAACCACGTAAGTTCGTTCACCACGGTTTAACTCAATTACATCCTTACGACCAAGGATTAGGTTCACATACATTGATGAATTGATGCTCATTACTCTGTTGAAATATGTACGGTTTCGCAAAGTAGCTAGAGAACCAGCAATGGAAATTTGTTATTCGAAGATTTTCATGACGAAATGTTATATCAGAATTTCTTTCAAGAAAGTAGGTATGTAGTTGGTCTTCGAGTAGCTGTCCATTGTTAACGGCATTGCTCAGGAGTTTTTGTAGTAGCAGCTTGCGACAATTGTAACTGCTGCTGACAATTGTAATGCGTCTTACGACTTTCTTATGCAACGCTTGACGACAATCGAATCTTGAATAGCATGAAACACTAAGTGTATACACTGAAATGTAAGAAAACCAGTACATTTAAATTACAAAGCCCAATGGAGAGAATGGCCCTTTTTCCTTGACATACTAAGACTAACGAACTAATCGTTTCCTTTTGTTAGTTCCGCAAAGCCATTACCGTTTATAGACAAGACTCTTGTAAAAAAGTCAAAGTTCTAAATCCACAGCAAATTGCACATAAAGTGTGAAAAAACTCCATCATGTATGCATTTTTCAATGTTAAGCGTGGCTTTAATTTACAATCCGATACTGAAACCGGTCGAGCACCTCGATATAACTTATCGTCGTTAGGTACTATAATAACAAATAATATTACATTGCAATGCTGCCATACATAACATGATAACGAGTGCTATGTATTTGTTAATGTTTTGTTTTATTGTTGTTAAAGGTTCCCAAAAATGGTTGACAAAGAAGCAAAAGTTCAACTTAAGAGTGAGATGTGCAATGGCATGTCAAAGGCGTGTGGAAATGACGTAAAACTGAAAAGAGAACTGGGGCTATTCTCAGCAGTAAACTTGATACTTGGAGTCATGATCGGATCTGGTATCTTCGTGTCACCCGCTTCCGCTCTCGAACACTCTGGATCTGTTGGCCTTTGCTTGATAATATGGACAGTTTCAGGAATTATATCCTTATTAGGTGGGTGTAGGTAAGATACCTATTGATATTATTTAGGTATACAAAAATACTACTGTTAAATAGCTTTATATTATCCTTAATTTACTGAAAAAATACTGTTTTCAGGTGCATTATCATTTGCTGAATTAGGAACTGTGGTCGGTAAATCGGGCGCTGAATACTCTTATTTTCAAGAAGCATTTGGAAAAACACATAAATTTTGGGGCCCATTGCCCTCATTTATATGCGCATGGATATATGTTGTTATTTTAAGACCAGCAGAAGTTGCTATAATTGTCATGACGTTTGCTGAATACGCAATTCAACCTTTTACCTCACATTTAGACAAAGAATATAAAGATGTAACTATTAAACTGGCTTCCATAACCGCATTGTGTAAGTATTCTTTTAATTTAACTTTTATTTAAACCATCTTTGCGATTTACATTTTACCTTAATCGATTAGTGAGAGTAGAATCGATTAGTTCCAGATTTAATTTTCCCAGTTAGCGCGCCTCACTACTACAACGCGCATGAACTGTCAGTGTCAGTCTGTTGTCAATTTTAAAATTCAAACTGGACTGGACCATCGGATGCGTTGATCTCTTGGTTGATCTTATTCTTAATTTTTGTGTTTAATCAGTTTGAAACACTTTTCCTGTGACAGTGAGTGTGTGTAACTAACTAGAATTGTTAAAGTTGATAACTCTAATTATTACACGTAAGTAAAAACTAATTTATTTGTATAAAAGTTTTTAAGTATATGTCAGTAGTTCAATAACAATGTAACTTTTTCAACTTATTTTTAGAATGCCTTCCGAGCGTAATAATGAAACAACAAACGCGGTGAAACGCGAAATAAAAGAAATACAAGCTCGTTGCAAACACGAGTGGAATGTTATCGACAATTCGCCATTGGACGCGCCGAATGTTACCTTGGAACAAATAAACGAAAAAAAGCTCTGTTACTTATTAGGACTGGGAACAGAGATTCAGAATTCGAATACTCCAATTACTATGGATGATAACCTCCTAACCAGCCAGTTTCTCACAGAAATTAAAGATAAAACGAACCAGGTGGAAAAATATACTGCTTTTATGAGAGGCTCTATCCATGATATGGATGCTGAGATAAATAGGTAAGCGGAATGTTTTGTTACAAATTATACTATTGCAATTTATGCTTTGCAATAGAAGTTAAACATTATCAAGTATGTATCATCAAAGTCTTTTCTTATTAAGAAGCCTTAATGATTAAAGATTAACTATCAAATTAACCAATATTACAGATTAAAAACCCAAATAAGTATAACACAAGAGGCAAAGTCCCGTCCTAAAGCAAACAAACGTGAAGTTCAGCCAGAACACATCCATAGAGCTAAGGAGAGGTTTCAGATGATAAAGAATGAGTTACACGGGCTCATACACTCGCTGTTCCCTAACTCTGATAGCACGATTATTGAGGTCATGGGGGTGAGTAGGATATGTTTTGTTAACTTCAATATCAAGAGTTTTACAAGTGTGAGTGGTTGTGTAACAGATAATATAACTGAAATGGGATGGCTAATGGAGAATTTTGGAATAAAAAACAAATTTTTGACAACATGGTTGGTGCAGTGGCTGCGTGATCGACTGCTGCACTGCATGTTGCGGGTTCGATTCCCGCTGAGAACAAATATTTGTATGGCCTACAGGTAGTTGTTTCGGGTCTGACTGTTTATATATATGAGTTTAATTGTTTGTAAACGCACCCAGGATACAGGAGTAATTGGCCGATTAGGGCAATGTTTATAAAAAAAAAATTGGGTTGAGATCAGGAAAATGATGATGAGAAGAGATGTGTGATATGTAGATGAAAAGATACATATTTTTAGAGGAGAGCCCCAACAAACAGTATGACATGGTTTACGGGTTGACTGGTATAAATCATCATGTAAGGAAATTGTTTTCAACTTCATGCCACATTCTCTTTTTCTATCCTTCTATTAATATACAAGTTTGTGTGTGTGCGAGTAATGCATAAGGTTTTTAATTCACACAATTTTTTTCTTTTAAGCTTTATTTAAATCCTGGTTTCTGCTGTCATAAAATTGTGTTTATTATATTTTAGCCTCTGTTGAGGGTAACAGAGAGAATATTCTATTTGATTTCTAGAATTAATGAAAATTCTTAGGCTTTTCAATCGCAAAATAAAAAGGGTTTTACAGTGTACCATTTCTTTTCCAGCAATTAATGGCTGAGCATCTAAATGAGACATCAAACGGATACATACCCATCACATCAGAGACATTCCAAATAATAGAACTGCTGAAAGACATGAAACTTGTATCTGTCAACCCATATAACAATATGGAAGTCAAGTTTTCATATTGATAATAACTGGGGATAGACAACAATAGAGCCAAATAGAGAGTTCAAAACTCCGTTTGAAAATGATTGTCTGTGTACTCAGATTAGATTAAAATAACACATAAAGAAGGGACCAAACAATACTCTTTTTTTATCATTACTATAAACTAGTGCTTTACTGCAATCCCGCCTGAAGGTAAGCAGTGATGCAGTTGTTGATGGTAAAGCGCGCTAGTTTATTAAGAGCCTATTCGCTCAAAAAAACTGAATCAATAGAAAGGAAGACGGAAGTTGAGCGAGATGATGCAATATTAAACCCAACAACACGACCAGCGATGCTGCGCCAGAGGGAGATTGATCTGGAGAGCCACCACAACCAAACTCCCGACATAACAACATTTGGCGCATCGTACCCGGCACACATCGCAACACAAATGTAGGCCTAGTATGAGTTTTCAATACGAAACTCAATCGTCGATATCGAGCGCGTTTTGCGCTCTCATTGGTTGAGAGTTCTTACGACCTTGAAGCGGGCTAATCGCTGAGTCAAACGCGCTCGATATCGACGAACGAGTTTCGTAATGAAAACCCATACTAGGCCTACTGCTCAGACACGTCCTCCGTACGGCTTCACCAGACATCATGCCGGAACATGACATATCGCTTGATGAATACTGTTTTAAAGACACAAATATTGTTTCTAATTAAGGATTTAATAAAAGTTATTTAATAATTTATTCTTTGTTTTATTTACTACTAGTAAAAAACAGCATCAAAATGAAAAGAAGAATTAATTTACTTACCTTCAAAAGTCTTATAATATGTAGATTTCTCGGGTTCTGAACCCTAAACGTAAAACAGAACCCTCATTCAGACTCTTCTGTCTGTCACCACTCACAAGCTGGGTAATTGCGTAACATCAGTAGCAATGGGTTTCATTTTGCAGTTTAACAAATTTCATTGCGTTATTTACGTTGTTGAGCAGACATACTTTCCCAACATATGGAGCAATGGTTTAGCAATTGGCTTCAGAATGATTCCAATAAAATTGATAGCAATAGAGTGTTACGCATTTAGGGTGCAGGCTGTATTTCGTAAACCGTGGTAGCTAGACGATAATTAGTAAAAAAAAGGGGGAGGGGGGGATCGCATTAGTTTGATATTCCACAGGAAAAGCGCCTCGCCTCTACGACACCCACTGGAGGATATGGGATGGTAGTATTCAACACACGGTGTAATGTAACTAATAATAATTTATTTATTTACAGTTGTAATGACTTACATCAATATAACGAGCGTCAAGTTGTTCGTTAAAGTACAGAATATATTTGGAATCTGTAAAGTTTTCGCGTGTCTCATCGTCATTGGAGGAGGGATCTATGAAATTGCAAAAGGTAAGTATCTACCCAAACACTAGGTACTTCCATTTTTGAAAGTCTAGATTCCAAGCCCGTTTCATTGGATGCGGAATCGTCAAATGACCTCCCCCACTCTGACCGAGGCGGAAGGGCGTGTCAGACTTTTACTGACTAAAGCCCACGAATGTTCCTTCATTTGCTTCTGCGCTAGGGGCCACCGTATCGCTTTCGAAAATCCTGTTGCCCTTACGGCCTTCTTTCTTTCTTTATTTTTTGGCTTCGCACGGTTTGTGCATTTAACCAATGTCAAGTAATTATGAATTATTCATGTAGAAAAAGACTGCAGCGTGACCCGTCTTACGTGTGAGGTTTGGGGCAAAGTCATGATGTGGCCACTATGCTGCGATATTTCACTATTCTTTATAAACTATTTACTAAATGCACTTTTTACTACATAAATCGCGCACTTTTATTTAGTAAACAACACTATAAATAATTTTAAAAGCCCAATGAAAAACGAGCGTGACACTCAGCTTGACTTTCCCGCCAAAAACCCCCTTACGGCCTTTTTTTTTTTTTCTTTTCTTCTTTGGCTTCGCACGGTTTCCTTACGGCCTTATTACAAAATAAAGCGATATCATTCCCAACTTCGAATACGAGTCAAAGTGGTCGATTTTGAATTAAGAACTACCTCGGAATAAACTTTAAATTACATATTATCATCCGGGTATTAATCATCATAATGCCGTTGCACACACCGGTGTCTTCCTAATTATTTAGCGTATGTCTGTCTTGGTCGTTTGAGTCGAAACTGGCAAAACTCAGAATCCTTTCTAACATATCAAATTTCTACCTTTCTAGGGAATACAGAACACTTGGATAAAGGCTTCGAAGGTAGTACCTTTAATCCGGGAGGTATAGCCCTCGCGCTGTACTCTGGTCTGTGGGCTTACGATGGATGGAACAGTGTGACTGTCGTCACTGAGGAGATAATTAATCCCGGAGTGTAAGTACTACATTTTAAAAGGCTTTTTTTCATGTTCTAAACATAATTTATTTATTTATACACAGTATATGACAAAATTATAGTCTGAGTATCGACGACCGGCTGGTACAAACCCGAAACTATCAAATACTTATTCCCAATCAACCTTGAGTCTTAGCGCATTAGCGATAAAGTTAAAAATCTAATTAGAAATTGGACAGATTAATTCACTAGTCCTCGTCCTAATTTATTTGGGGTCGGCACAATATTATTTTTTCAGTGTTTCCTTCTTCTTCTTCAACTTCAGCCTATGGAAGTCTACTGCTGAACAAAGGCGTCCCCTAAGGCTTTCCACGATGATCGGTCTTGTGCTGCCCGCATCCATCGACCTTCACAAGGTCATCGGTCCATTTTGTTGGGGGCCTTCCTACGCCCCATCTTTCAGTCAGCCATCAGACGTATTACACTTACTCAGCTTTAGAACTTTTGCCATTGCGCATTCCATAAAAAAAACCCTTATAATATACTTCCCTTAGTCGACCTCTCGCTAGCCTGTCTACCTATATAGTCATCCAGACAGTCCATTGTTTTTTTGGTCTATCAAACGGTCTATCATACGCCTGTACTTATTTTTAAAGAGCAGATTGGGAAAGGAGTTCTGTACAGTCAAATTTGGTCAGTTTTGTTACCATTGTGATAATTGGTTTCCCTATTGCATTTTTTCCCTATGTAATGCGTGTATCAGTTAAAGATACGAATCTCTCGCCTTGACGGACTTATTATCAGTAAGCCTTCGCTTTTGGAGCTATTTCGGAAACATTAATGCTGGCCACGCGTGATAAGCGGATTAGTGACAATTCATATTTCTGTAATGGATAACTGAAATCATTAAAAATAGTGCCAGATATAAGGATATTAATTTGTTGTTGCTATCCAGTTGACCAGGGTCTATCAAAGAATATGAGATAAAAATTAATTAAACTGGTAAATGGTCGGTAACACCGGGGCTTGGGATCTTCTATTATTAAATATTAGGTTGGGGATAAAGTCTTTTCGCATTATAATACGTATAAACTTGTAATAAAATCTCTTTGGCTATTTACAACGGCTGGGGGCAGCTGCCTACCCCCTGGAAATCTCACCGATCATGTATAAATTTCCCTAATTACTAACTTAAGTGTAAACGGGGACTTATACAGGATCATTCACGACTATTTGCCCTACACATTACACTACAAATATGTAATGTTTCATATAGATGTACTTGTGTAGTTACAATAGGCTGGGTACGACCAAGATAATCAGCCTTGAAATGTTCCAAATGCTGGAATACAATCCATCTCTTTTTCTTTTTTCTTTTCTTTAGAGTGAATACTACTTCAACTCTTCAATGGCCCCTGTGGTTAGATACCACAATTTTGAAAATTTTATTTCACAATAATGGCGGATATCGCCAATGACAGTTGAAAAAAACGGCCGCGTGAGCAGACTACGAGGAGATGCAAAGCCATGATGTGGCCACTATGCTGCGATATTTCAATGTTCTTTATGAATTATTCACTGAATGCACTTTTTACTACATAAATCATGCGCTTTTATTTAGTAAACGACACTATAAATAATTTAAAAGTCCAATGAAAACTGAGCGTGACATTCATCTTAGCTTTCCCGTCAAAAACCTCCCAATCCATCTCTCTTCGAGAAGGAGAGACATGCCATGTTTCCTCGGAATGTTTTCTTCACTGTTTTGAGAGCAGCATGAAATTATTCACAAAAAGTAATTCATGCCACGTTTTGAACCCCTGCTGTTCATGGAGAGGTAGACTGGGCCTAACTCGTAACAAGAAAAAAACTATTACAGTCTACGGGATCGTATATACCACCAAAACCACTGGAGGGATCGTTCTGATAATACTGATTCGACGGTACCTCTCAACCTGTGTGGTCAAGGCCACCTCAGCCATCGATATTTTATGGTCTTCATATAAAGAGACTCTGATCTCTGAGTTTATTTCGACCTTTCTTTTCAGAGTAATTAGGAAGGAAATGCCGAACGCATCTACAGAGTAGTTTAACAAAAAAAAAATGTTTGTACTTGTAAAAGTGTTTGTACGGACGACAGTAGGTCAAGCTACCCGAAACTGCCAAATAGTCCCATTCAAACTTGAGCCTTAATACTTTAGAGATAAAGTTGAAAATCTAATATAAAAATCTGACAGGTTGTAGTAGCTTCATGTGCTGTCGTCTGTACATACCTACTTACAGAAATAAAATCT
Organism: Sesamia inferens; assembly: GCA_037179545.1. Lineage (NCBI taxonomy): Eukaryota > Metazoa > Arthropoda > Insecta > Lepidoptera > Noctuidae > Sesamia > Sesamia inferens. The sequence continues at coordinate 4,218,083 of CM073936.1, read as the reverse complement.
TCTTCTCAGCTCCCAAGGCTTTCATTCCATTTGGGGCTGCCATAATCCCCACGCTTGTCAGGCATTTGTCATTAATTATGAAATTTTATCCTTTTCCAGAAACGTACCCCTAAGCATATCAATCGCTGTACCGCTAATAACAGCGCTGTACGTATTTATGAACGTGGCATACATGACGGTGCTGAGTTACAGCGAGATGACGTCAGTGCCCGCGGTGGCCGTAGCCTTTGGTGCGCGAGTGTTAGGACCAGCCAGCTTCCTCATACCGCTGGGAGTCGCTATAGCCACATTTGGATGCGCTATGAGTGTACAGTTTGGTGTTACCAGGTGAGAATATGCATATCGCAGCTTTAATTAGGCGTTTAGTTAACTGCCTAGCTTTTTGTGGTATCTGTAATTGTGTGTATCTTATAAGATTAAACTAGCAACATTGTATTCGGTAGGTTGCTAATGAATCCGAACGGCAACACTGTAGGTGTCAACTCGGCAGTATAGCTCTTTTAGTCTGTTAATATATGACTTATAGCCAAGTTGTCGCGGCCGTTTCATTTTGTTATCCAAGTCAGTCTCAGTCAATCTCAGTGGCGACGAGGATGGGATTCGAACCCACGGAAACAAAAGGAGTCGCAGTTTTGAAGAAAATGTCCAAGACCTGTGAATTTGCAGCTTGGTTAGAAGAAAGTTTAAGAGACCAGTTGGTTTGTGGCATAAGTAACGAAACGACCGCGACAACTTGGCTATAGGCCGTATATTAACAGACTAAAAGAGCTATATACTGCCGAGTACCTGCAGTGTTGCCATTCGGATTCATTAGCAACCTACCGAGTACAATGTTGCTAGTTTAATCTTATAAGATGCACACAACTTTTAACTAAGCGGCCGGTTAGTTTACGGTTTGAATTATATTCATTAAACTGTTTACCCCATGACGTGCGACCCGCAGTACGTAAGCCAGAGTACTCCGACCAAGTGGGTTAGATTAGAAATATGATCTACCGTGTGCGATCCGAGAGAGCGAAGCGAGGCTAGCAAGTAACACTACATCCAAAGGCCGGGCGGTTCACTAAAGGCCTAATTTTTTTTTATGTATTATTTATTTAATCCTTTAATTCAAGCCACTATAGGGCCAACACTTCTACAGTGTCATTGACGAGGGAATTTGTCCTTGGCACCAGTCAACTTTTCGGCATCAATAGGGTAGTTGACTAAAAAAAACTAATTAGTCCGTCAGTCAGATTTCCAAAAATTACTAGACACGTAGTTTTTCTTTTTTTCATATAAACAAAAAAATAAGACGACACAGTGCGTTGAAAACTCGTGTGACGTCACTGCACGCTACACTTTTTAGCGGCAGTGACGTCACCAGCCACTACTTCTGATCTTTGATGCCTTTTATATTTGTCAATTTTTATTAATTTGTGAAAACAAAATATACGTATCCAATATTTTTCTATAATCTGAATGACGGACTAAATAGAATCATTTTTTTTACCCAGGAAACATCCGCGTATTTAATATATACTATAAATATATAAAGCTGAAGAGTTTGTTTGTTTGAACGCGTGTTTTTTTTTAAATAAACGACACTATAAATACAATAAAAAATGTGCGTGGCAGGTACTCATCTTAGCTTTCCTGCCAAAACTCCTAAATTTCATGAAATTGGTTCAGCCATTTGAGCATGAAGAAGATTTGTTAAAACATACAAACACACACACACACACATTTTCGCCTTTATAATTTAGTGCGCTGGTATGAGGACCGAATTTTCTAGATGGACGGACTCATTCACTGATAAAAGCCAAAAGCTATTAAAAAAAGTCTACCGCGGCTCACTGGCCGGTATGAAAAGTAATGCTTTAAAAAAAAAATCTTGATAGTGCCTTCTCAAAGTGATACTAAGGAGTTTGGGTCTCCTTTTTACCTCATTTTGAAGACTTTTCTAATGAATGCATGTATGTTTGGTATATTTCAGAGTATGCTACACAGCCGCACGAGGTGGTCATATGTTAGAAGTGTTCTCTTATGTTAATATTAAGAGAATGACACCAGCTCCTGCTGTAGCGTTCCAAGTAAGTATTGGAGTTCGATAAACTTAACAATAGTGGGGTAACCAATAGGAATACAGTTTGGTCTGCTGCAGTAATATGGAGAGCGCGGCGCTTAGCGTTGTCCCACGTACATCGACGGCGGGCAACAGATGTGCTCGAGTGCCAAGTTTTTACAGGCCACCGTCTCAGCTGGTGTCTCAGTGGCGCCCGCCACGACGGCTGCAGATTCCAATGTGTTACTGCTCCTGCAGTATTAACGAATATCTGTTTATTGTAATGTTCCCTGGACGTAACAACAGCAACTTACCGTAGGGTCCTGCAGGGTTATTGTGTAACACACTATCAGAAGTAACAAGTTTCATTTTGACAGTTCAACAATATTCATTGCGTTAAATTACTTTGTTAAGCAGATAAACTTTCCAGCATACAAAGCAATATACTTCAAAATAATACACATTGCGATTACTTGTGCTTTACGGATGCCAGAAAGAATTTAAATGGGTTTTCTTAGTAAACAAGTTTGGCTCTTAATAAACTAGTGCGCTTTACCATCAACGATTGCGTCACTGCTTACCATCAGGCGGGATTGCGGTCAAGCGCTGGTTTATATTTTAATAAAATAAAAAAAAAAAACATCATCATAAGTCTGAATTTTTGCCCCGTTTATTGGCACCGTCGAAATAAGACCGCCTAAAGACACTTTTCTAAAATCGATTGATACATCGATGGATTAATAGCGCTATCTCTTTTTCGCATCGGCACTATGGTGGTTATAGCATGTCAATAGTACATATATCCCTGGCTGTATATCGTAGAAAGAAATCGACTAACAATTTTTTATTCTTGTTTGTTTCAGGCATTATTAACGACAGTATTCATTTTAGTTGGCAACATTAAGACCCTAATAGAATTCGCAAGTTGGTTCCTCTGGTTTTTCTATGGGCTGGCCATGGTCGCTTTGTTAGTACTGAGAAAAACACAAGCAACGAAACCACGGCCATACAGGGTACCAACATTGGTGCCATGTTTTGTGTTGGTAGTGGCAATATTCTTATCAATATTGCCAATAGTACACGACCCATCGTTGAAATATTTGATGGCTGTGGGTTTCATACTGATGGGCGTCAGCGTGTATGTCGTATTTGTATATTATAAGAAAACTCCGACTGCTATTTTAAGTGAGTATGAGCTTTATCTAAGTCTTGGTTAACTCGGAGCAAGTAATCACTAGTTAGTTATGGTGAAGTTTTATTTTTCAGTGTTGACATTTGAAAATAAATATCAGGTCGATAAAAACTAAAAATCCAAGTTGTGTTTCCATCACTATTACTTACTATTGTTGATGATGAATGCCCAGTAGAAAAAAAATAATTATGTAAATAAGTCATAATAAAGGCCAAACTTTGCAACAAGGGGTATTATAAAATCACAGATTATTTAGAAGACAAAAAAGCTTGGGGCGGAGCTGCTCGCTCTGTTAAGCATTGTTATTAAGCAATATGCGTAATTATAACGTAAATTATTGTAAACATTTTCATTTTTATTGTCTGGACTTGAAAAAAGACGATGATCCCTGAGTTTGTTTCGGCTATTTCTTCTCAGATGTAGTCAGTTAGGAAATGCCGGCTTCATCTAGTTAAAACCAATAAAAAAAAACATGACGTGTAAAAGTGATCAGTGATCCTGCTTGCTGAATAAACGATTTCATTCATACTAGTCCATTTTAAAAAAGAAACTAAGACTTAATTATTAAGCAAACTAAAAATGTAACTGACAAAGTATAAATTATTTTTTCGTGTTCAAATGTGTTTGTGACATATAGTCTGTCTATAAAGTCGTGAAAATAAATGAGGGCGCTGCGGTCGTGCATATAGCAACCCTGTTGACTTGATTTCATCATCTGATTCCAAATATTCTTCGTTAAAAAGTATTTTCATTGTTAGCTGCGTCACTAACAACGTCTTCGCTACTGCTGTCATCAGCCTGCTATCTTCACTTAAGCTAATAACTAACTCACACAACTTGATAAAGGGTATACTCTTACATTTTCCTGAAAATTAAAAAATAATAATATATAATTTCTATCAGAACACGGACAGCACTAATTTTAATTCCCAACATGATATAATTCATTTTTAAAATCAGCGGTAAATTAAATCACCCAAATTATCAAAACTGCTACACTATGGTCTACTTATTTTTTCAATCTAACCTATAAATGTACAATGTAAACAATCCTCATTTTAGTCTTAAAATCATTTACTTAGTAAATTTGAAACTTCTAGTAGATAAAAACAAACAGTAACATGATTACATACCTGTTTTAACAACTGTTCAAGCATAAATATCATCCATATTTGATAAAATTTGTTCAGCTTGGTGTACTAACAAACATTGATGATAAACTTTAAAAATAATTTCCCGAGCTCCACTCCGGTTTGTTTTTCTCATATTTAACACATTTCTTCGATGTTTTGTTTAAATAGAATTGAAACTTAATACAAATTTCAATAAATAACAAGTCACAAATCAAATCGATGACTGCCGAAGACATTCGATGTACTTGTACTTACTAAGATTTAGTGTTGCCCCACTTGTAAAATCTTTAGTTTCAGAAAAATCCATTTTCACGACTTTATAGAGAAGCTATGCTTACGTAGTCGAAAAATCAATTTTCCATTCCATTCAAATTTGAAATTTCCAATTTCGGCGCCAAAAAACTACCATTTTGATTTTTTATTTTAACCCATTCAGCGCCGAGCCCGCCCATCGGCGGGTAATTTGCGGGCATTATTTGTGTTTAAACACAAATTATGAATAAAACTATTTTAATTAGAAACAAATAAACACTAATTTTAATTAGAAACAACTAATAAACTTTGTTTATTAAGTAACGAAAAATGATCAATTTACAAAATGTAACGTATTGCCTTTTTTTTTACAGGAAAATTCACATTCCTAACTCAAGTCCTGTTCGAAAGTGTGCCGCCAAGCGATCGTCTAGACTGATTTATTATTATAATTAAGTTATAACTGTAAATATAGTACAAACAATATACAATAATAAATATTTAGATGTAAGTTCGTCAATCTTGTTTTTCTTGAAATAAACTTCCTACAAATATACAATATGTAAAGAAAACCCTGTCCGATCCGTGAAGGTATTGTTGGGCATCGATAACTGATTCTACTAATTCCTACAAAGCCGGGATAAACTTAAAAAAAATACCACAGGATTTTTGGTCGCCATGTTTATAATCGCGTCTAAACTGTCTATGGAGTATCTAAATTTGACAGGATAACTAATATGTTTTCTTCTATCCTTTTCATAACGAAATAAAAAGGAAAAGATGCACTTAACACAAAATTAGTTTAGTTTGTGGACAAGAGAATTGGCGGCATTGTTACCGTAAGAGTCCTCTAATCGCTGTTCTTAGGTCCAAATAGACGATCGTTATTCTTTCGACAGCCGTTTGCTGTCGGGAGCAGACCGGTCAGGTTAGTTATGAATATCAGATCCCAATAAATACTAAATAAAATAGTAAACAGAGAACCAATGCTATAGAGTCTATAGACGACGGCCGTATATACAAAGTGGTGCTGACAATACGACAATAAATTAAACATCGTGTACCTCAACACATTCTCAGTCTACCCATAAAAAAAATCATATAAATATGTCAATTAGTTTAGTCAGAGGAAATTATTTTTCATTTTTCACATTTTCTACATGATGTACATGTTGATAAGGAAGCGCTTACAGGTTAATGACCGCCGCAGTAGGTACCAAACTTTAATAATAATGGCGCGAAAAAAGCAAGTCGAATAGGATCGCGCTGTCGCCGATCGGAGGTCAGTAAACCAATATTTTTAAATGATGTTCTATTTCGTTTGCAATTTCGGTTTGATGACCGCGGCGTTTCTTAGTACTAGCTCTGAGAAGAAACGTCCGAAACAAACTGAGAGGTCATAGTTGGGAAATTTTATTTACTGGCTCAGCTGCAGCGCGGGCTGGCCTTCATCGGACAAGGAACGGGTAGGGGGCTACTACGTTGAACGCGTCGCGATGGACCTTGGCGGCGAGGTCGGTAGGTCGGTCTTTTTCTGTGTGTTGTACTAGTGGCCCTATTGGCCTCATCGAGGAGGGTTATGGGTCATCGGGGTCTGTGAGGGCATGGCTTGGGGGAGCGAGCGCGGGTAGGTAGCGCCTTTTATAGTGAGTTTAGGGTGGGGCGCTTTTTTTTTAATGGCATCTCGTAGTTGACCTTGAGAGGTCGTGACTACTTAACCGGACTATCCTGTGGCTGCCTTAAATGAATTTAAAGCCTCCAGCCAGGGGAACTAAAAACTAAGCGACTACACGCTAAGGGCACCCCCTGTGCGGTACGAACCTCGGCTTAGGGCGTCGGCGGAGAGTGACGAAAGAAAACGATTTATACTTAGATGATAGTAGTATCTGGCATTGTGAATAAATAATACAAGGTTATATTCAATTAGCTTTTATTGTGTATGTTCGTAATGTTTTGCTTGGATTCAAAACATTTTGTTGCATGATGGATAAAACTTCAAAATAGTGCATGGTGTTTTCATTACAACCAGTTTTGCTCCTAGTACAAAATAATGTGCTAGTAAAGTATGAAAATGATTCGAATCCAAGTTACTTATACCTAAACTGGAATGTGCACTATTGACCAAAAGGCAGTCCGAGGGAGATAGCTTTACAGTAGCCCTCTGTCCTTGTTGTTTTGGGGGACTATTATAATTGAATTCATAAGGAATGTACGCAAAATATTTTTTTTTTTTGCTTATATTACCTGAGTTTTTTTGAATTTAGGTATGGATGCGAACTTTTTAATTTTATTATTCTAAAATGAATAAATGGATGATGTACAGACGACAGCATGTCAATCTGCCCGAAACTGTCAAATATTCCTAATCAATCTTGAACCTTAACAATTCAGAAATAAAGTTGAAAATCTAATAAGGAAATCTGACAGATTGTAGTAGCTTGTTGTATGATAAAAAGCACTTCCTCTCTCTTTAAACATGTTATTATATTTTATTTGTTCTTGTATGATGTTTATTAATTATACGTTTATACAATATGTAAAGAAAACCCTGTCCGACCCATAAGGATAATAAAGGTTAGGTAAACACATGACCAAATATAATATAAAATTTTACGTAATCAGATTATTTCAAAATTGATTAGTTTTGTTACTCTAAAAAAACTAATGAATTTTGAAATAATCTTTTTTCCCGCGAATTAACTTCATCTTCCCGGATGTTTTTTAATTTTTTTAAAACTTGACAACACCATTTGGACTGTATTATTTTAGTGATGCGACCACGTGCCACGTGCCTTGCCCCCCGTCGCCCGCGGAAGGGTTGCCTACCGCACATGTATTAAGTTACCTATTTTTGCGAAATACAATTATTTTTTTTTAAGTTTAGCCCGGCTTTGTATCCATTAGTAGAATCAGTTATCGATAACCTAACCTAACCTAACAATGCCTTCACGGATCGGACAGGGTTTTCTTTACATATTGTATTTAGTTAAACTCGTATGATACATTTAACGTATTTATTTATTGTATACTCTATGTAAATAGTACACTGTAGACTACCTGCACTATTTTTCTCTCCTTTCCCTTACTATTCCATCCAAAGGTTGTCTGTAAATGATCGCTCTTAGCGATAAGACCGCCCATTGTAAAATCTTTATATTTATATTCTGTAATCTATATGGTGTACATAATAAAGAGTATTCTATTCTATATCTACAAAAAAATAGAATTTAATGTCATTGTAAATTCCTAATAAAAAATACTTACTTATTATGTAGGTACACAATGATTAAGTGCACATTTAGCATTTATTCCGAAATTTATGGTCACCCTACATAGAAACAAAATTTCTTGTATATGAATACCGCAAAAAACTTACTAAAAGAATGATATTCCGCATTCCGGGTATGACTCACTATTGCAGCCAATAATGGCACCCCTTTTCACCATCTTTTTCTAATCGAAATTATTGATTTCTAACAAAATTACGAAAAATAAATAAGGGTAACACTTAGAAAGAGACAGAGGGCTACTGGGACACTTTCTCCCCCGACCGATTTCTATTCAAATAAGGTTTTATTTCCGATCGACCTTATTGCTCTTGCGATAGAGCTTTCTTTTAAATAAGAGAATTATGCAAGTTCACATTCCAGTTTAGCTTTATTTTCCTTGTTTCAATCTTTTTTATTTTTGGTTCTCTTATTTCCGTTCAGAGGAACGGAAAAGGCAAAGGCATAGTACGCCATACAGCCTAGTCTTAAGTAACTTTTTTCTTCAGTAAGTTTCTATCAGCTTAACTTAACTTAACCTATCTCCTTTCGTTTCCCACGTGAGGCCGACTAGGAGGCGTTTGGGCAGACTTGATGTGGCCACTATGCTACAATATTTCACTTTTCTTTATGAATTATTCACTGAATGCACTATTTACTACATAAATCACGCGTTTTTATTTAGTAAACGACACTATAAATAATTTAAAAGTCCAATAAAAATGAGCGTGGCACTCATCTTGGTTTTCCCGCCAAACTCCTTTTTTTTTTGGTTCTCTTCTTTCCGTACTTCCGAACGGAAAAGGCAAAGGCATGATACGCCATACAGCCTGGACTTTAGTATATTTGTCCTTTTCTATTTTTCTTCTTTCTTCTCTCCCTTTAAATATCTTCTATAGTGTTTTTGATGTAATTATACAGAGCAAAGAAACATTGCGAAGTTTTAAGTAGATCTGGTAATGAGCGCGGGACATTTTCAGTGGTTTTATAAATTTTTATCAAGTTATTAATGAAAATTAGACGTTGAAGTGAGAAATGGGTACAATCAAAAAATATATGATGTAGGGATTGACTTGAAGCGTTGCAGAACGTACATGAAGGGGAGGAGATCATGTTCATTCTGTGTAAATGTTCATTAAACCGTCCATGTCCAATACGCAATCTACATATCACAGTGTAGAATTCTCGATGAATGAAGCTGTCTTTAACAAACCACGGCTTTTTAATAGTTGTGTTAATATTGTGGTACCAGGACCCTTTTGTTTTTAAAGATTCGTGCCAATGCTGCATCCATTTATTAATTAAATTTTCTTTAAGAGTGTCTACACAGTCTGTATCTGGAATTTTCAGTTTTTTTATAGGTACATTATCAGAAGTGTTGGAAATGAATTTTGCAAATGCATCTACTTCTTCGTTGCCGCAAACTCCAATATGAGAGGGAGTCCAAAATAAAATTATATTTTTCCCATCATCGGCCAGTTCGTTATATTTTTCTCTTATACTATAAATGAGGTAATTGGTCTTGGCAGAAAAAGAAGGATTAGATAAAGCTTGCAGTACACTCATGCTATCGGTTACCACAATCCAATTACTATCTTTAGATTTTCCAATATAGTTTAAAGCTGCTAATATAGCACTGGCCTCTGCTGTATAGACACTGGCTTGTTTTGGTAGCTTCGAACCATGACCAATTTTGGTTTGAGTGTCATAAAAAGCCATAGATACATTTTTATCGTTTTTTGCTCCATCTGTGTACAGTTGTTTGTAATTAGCCCATGTCTTCAGCTCATTATAAACATCATATTTACAAGAAAGTTTACTTTTTATAACAATATTCATTTCCAGAAATTTGCTCCTATATACTCCTTTATAGCATGGCAACTTATCGCTAGTATATACATCATTATCTACAACTATTTTTAAAATGTTATCTTTGTTATTACCCAAATAAGAAGCCAAATTAAAACTTATTAACTTTTTTTTAAGTAAACTGTTATCTAAAGAAAATAATTTTAATAAAAACTTACAGTTAAGAAATTCAAGACGTAAATACAAGGGGGGTAGATTGCATTCTACCTGCATTGAATTAATTGGCGATGTATTTATAGCGCCCAGAATAATACGCATATTTTTGTTTTGTACTTTTTCAAGTTTTTCAACACACTTTTTATCAGATGCAAAACAGAAGAAAGCGTATTCGAAATGACTCCTAACCAAAGCTTTGTAGAGCATAAGTAACATTTTGGGATCGGCACCCCACTGAGTTCCGACAAGAGATTTCAAAACGTTAGTAGCTCTTAAAGATCGTTCTATTAGGCAATCAACATAGGCTTTCCAAGATAAGTTTTGTTGAAAAAGGACTCCTAGAAACTTAGCAGAAGAATCTAAAGGAAGACTTTGTTCGTTATAAATTATATTAAAATTTGAAGTATTTATGTACCTTTTCCTAAATATAACTACTTTTGATTTGCTGAGGCTTACATCCAAATTTAAGTAATTAAAGTGAATTTGCAATTTTGTAAGAACTGAATTTAACTTACATTCTAAAGATTGAAGGCTGGTTCCTTTTGAATATATAACTAAATCATCAGCGAACTGTAAATTACCAATGGTGGGATCTGGTCCCAATATTTCATTCAATCTATAAATATACAGAATATACAATAACGGACTTAAAATTCCTCCTTGGCAAACACCTTTGTGAGAAAGTCGAGGACCATACAATTTGTTACTATGTTTCACATATACCTGTCTACCATTCAGAAAGGTGTAAATCCAATGCATGATTTTACAAGGGATACCCAAAGATGATAATGTAGTTGCTAGAATGAATAAATTAACGTTGTTAAATGCTCCGACTATATCGAAAAACACACACACCAATAAGCTATTTTCATTTAATGATGTTTGTATGTCACTATGAAGGCATCCTATACTTTCGCGTGCAGAACGGCCGCGTCTAAATCCGAACTGATTATGTGGTAGTAGAGAATTACTTTCAATGTAGAATTCTAAACGTTGTTTTAGTAATTGTTCAAATATTTTACTTACACATGAGGTCAGAGTTATTGGACGGTATGAATCGGAGCAATCCTTGATTCTATTAGGTTTTAAAACAGGAATCAAACAGTCAACCTTCCAACTATCTGGGATAGTGTTATTTTTCCAAAGGTCGTTAATTATTGTGAGAAGAATGTTCATGCTAGACTGATTTAGAGTTTTTAGCATTCTATAGGATATAAAGTCTAATCCGCATGCTGTATCTTTTCTGGATTTTATAGCTGCAACCAATTCAGATAAAGAAAAGGGAGATGTCAGATAGTTTCTACTATCTGACTCGTTGGTATTGGAATTAAAAGATAAAACTGAGGGCAATGGTGGAGCATCTACATAGTCAGGTGTGTACTTTCTTAAAAAATCGTTAATCCAAGTTGGAATTTCAGAGTCTTGACTATTTCGAGTGACATAGCTTTTATTAAATTTACGCATGGTTTGCCATATTTTGGATATAGGTGACAATCTATTAATATCAGAACAATATTCCTTCCAACTAATGCTTCTCTCATTTTTTATAACCAACTTCTTTAAAGCTTGAAGTTTTTTAAAATTTACATAGTTTTCAAGAGAGGGAATAGATTTAAATTGAATGAAAGCTTTTTTGCTGTTTTCTACGGCATTTGAGCAACGCTCATTCCACCAAGGGACCGATATTCGATTATTTAGTTTTTTGTTTGAAGAAGAACCTAGAACGGAACGCGTCTGATTACTATCGACAGCTGATGCTAAGTCAACAGAAATGTTATATTGATTGACATTGGTGTTTAATCTGTGATGTTTTTGTTTACCTTGTTTATTAGGAACTGATAGATTAATAGCTGATTTAAGTAACTTACAAAACTCAAAATAAGAGTTATTAGGGTCATCTGAATCCACAACAAAATTTCTCAAGTTATCATTTACTAATTTAGTGTAATATTCCCAATTGACTAAACGAAAGTTGACATGTACTGGTAAGTTAGATGCGTCGGCGTAATGTGGTGATTGTGAAGAAGGTTGTGAATGTTGATGGAAATTTTGAATCGTGGTTATCGTAGGAAGATGGTAACTTCCCAAAGGGTCATCGTTTACAGACCAATCACAGTTCAATGCAATACTGGGACTGACCAAGGTTAGATCCAAGCCGTTCGGTTTCCAAGAGTTAGTACCAACAGTTGTCGGCTGAGTGTCGTTTAATAAAACCAAGTCGCATTCTTCCAGACAATCCAATAACTCTCTACCTCGGGCATCCACTGAATGGCAGCCCCAAATGGTGTGATGTGCATTGAAGTCACCAGCAGCATAGACTGGTTTTGGTAAACTACCAATAAGATCTTTAAATTTTTTAATATGAAATCTAGGCATGCTATTATTCGGACAGTAAATAGAAACTATTGATAATAATTTATTATTAATTTTAACCTGTATAGCCAAATTTTGTAAAGAGTCATCAAAATTTGTATTTATGGAGTTGTAATTAATTCTTTTGCTAATGATAATGGCAACTCCGTTATGGTCATTGCCACAATCATTACGTATAATATCATAGCCTTTTATTTTTAAACTCTTATGAGGTTTCAACCAAGTTTCTGATATAACTGCAATATCAATATGATTATCATAAATAAACTTAGTAAGAAAATGTTGATTGCACAATAAACTTTGAGCATTCCACTGCATTAGTTTCAATTGGGTGAATTTTGGTTAGATTTATTTTTGTCACAGAGAGTCTCAGTTAGTACTTCTAATATATTTTTTGAACTAATTGCAGTGTTGTTAGTTTTATTAAGCATTATTAATTTAATAATTGATTCCATGAGTATGTCCATAGATAAAGAGTCAGTGTTTAAAATAGACAACAAATTTTGGGGGTCTTTATTTTTTGAACTGGTATGTTTAGGTTTAATTTCTGGAAAGTCATTTTGGTTAAACAAACTACCAAATTTAGGAGGCTGATATCTATTTCGGATTTCTCTAATTTTTTGCTGTTTCATAGGACATTGTGCTGAAATGCTGATATGATTACCATTGCAGTGGACACATACTGCTTTTTCTTTCGGAACTGTACAGCTTTTAAAATTATGATTATTGCTGCAGATGGAGCACCTCTCTGCATTCTTACAGAATTTCGAAATGTGGCCATACCTCAGACACTTGAAACACTGTTTTACTGGAGGCACATACGGAGAGATGGTATGCCTCCAACCATCCAAGTCGACGAAATCTGGCAGTTGAGTTGCTGCAAATGTTATGGCGACTGTCTGCGTCGGGTGCCGGGACACACCGGATCCTTCCATGAAAACTTTTCTGAAAAATCGTCGAATACTTATAATTTTTTTTGTACTTGACAGCATTGTAAAAATTTTCTTATTGCTATATCTGATTGGAACATTTCTTATTATGCCTGTAATTTCTGTGCATGATGCAGGAATGTTTGCTTTTAAATTGTTCTCTTGAAGAAAAGTTTTATTTTGCAATAAAGCATTGGCTAAATTTGGTTTTTCAAAATAAACTCCTATTTTATATTTATTTAACGATCGTAAATATTTTACTCCCTTGATGAAGCGTCGAAGACAGTTGGATAGTGATGCTAAATCACGTGTTCCAATGGGAAGTTGCGGGTCAGCAGACTCCACAAAGACTACATATTCAGTATACAAACGGTCCTCCTGGTACAGCCGGGTGTAATCTGTGACATAATAAGGACGAAAAGAGTTCTCCCCTCCGTCTTCGTCTGTATCTGAGGATGAGGTCGAATCAGGTAATGCGCAATCAGCTTCTTCTTTGTCAGGTTCTAATTTTTTTCGTTTCTTCCCTACCTTACTCCTCCCCATTTTCAACAAGTATTTACCACTGTTAACAAACACAAGGCCAACACACTTATGGATAACGAGACGCAATAAGGCCAACAATCACAAAAAGTAAAAGCAGCAAACTCTAAACACACGTGCTCGTCCCAAACCCACCCCCAAACTCCTTGTTTCAATCACATTAATAGGGTTGCTATATGCACGACCGTAGCGCCCTCGTTTATTTTCACGACTTTATAGACTAAATATGTGTAATCATGTTACTATTTGTTTTTATCTACTAGAAGTTTCAAATTTACTAAGTAAACAATTTTAAGACTAAAATAAGGATTGTTTACAATGTGCCTTTATAGGTTAGATTGAAAAAATAAGTAGACCATAGTGTAACAGTTTTGATAATTTAGGTGATTTAATTTACCGCTGATTTTAAAAGTGAATTATATCATGTTGGGAATTAAAATTAGTGCTATCCATCTTCTGATAGAAATTACATATTTTTTTTTTAAATTTCAGGAAAATGTAAGAGTAAACCCTTTGTCAAGATATGTATGAGTTAGTTATTCGCTTAAGTGAAGATAGTAAGCTGATGACAGCAGTAGCGGAGACGTTGTTAGTGACGCAGCTGACAATGAAAATACTTTTTAATGAAAAATATTTGGAATCAGATGATGAGCTTTTATTTTGTTTTGGAATACTTATCATTGGTAAAATCACTTTAAAACATATAATAATAAATACGTATGATTTTTTTTTGTTTTACTCATTTTATTCAAATGCCAGGGACCATAGATTTATGTTTTCACTTTTGCTTCTAGTACAAAATAATGTGCTAGTATCAAAATTATTTCAGACAAGTCAACAGGGTTGCTATATGCACGACCGCAGCGCCCTCATTTACTTTCACGACTTTATAGACAGATTATAACTACTAATATTTTACATTTTCACAAGTTACAACACTAACATTCAGTGGCGCCGGCGGACTCGCCACCCTTTATCCGCGAATTGTTTGCAGTCAGAAATACAAAATAAAAGTCCTCTAATTGAATTGATAGAAATTGATGTGTGATTAGTGAAAATTCATCATGGCTTACCACTACGTGGTTACTGCACAGAAACCGACCGCTGTGATATCATGTGTTACCGGTAAACGTCCATTTTCATCTATGTTATTGTCACGTTGAGGTTAAAATTACTACAATATTATCGCGCCCTGAATCGTGCTATTTTCAAATTAAAAGTATTTGATGATGTTTGGAGGCATTGTATTATTTTAACATGCTACGGTCCACATATTGCAACAATACGTTGTTTTTTCAGACGGAGGCTTTAAATAGATCACACTTTTTACAAATATGTACACGCTTATTGACGAAAACAAATATGATAACATACATTTTTTTCTAGCGAATGAGCCTTCATATTTTAACCAACTATAGTATAATCCTTATTAAAGCTCTTTCGACTGGGCTGTGTCTTACATGTTAAGGGCGTATATCCAAGCCTAGAGGTTGAATATAGGTATATCTACGATAACTCAGGGTTATGGCAGTCGCACGTTACGTTCCTGCGAATGAAACTAATAATTACCTGCTTTATTTAGTGAAATGGACAGTTGCTTAGTGATTGCACTAAGCCTTTTAGAGTTCCTGCTGTTTGTCCAAAAGTTGCCATTAATGTGACCTGCTTATATAGGTTTTTCTTTCATACCCATGAATCATTACTTAATTTGTTCCTATTATATACATAGCACAAGTGAATTATTGTCTTTATAAGTTATTTTGGTAGTTGGTTTATTGACACAAAAATCAAGCAAATGACTACACTTTTATTTTTAACTCTCACAGCGAATTTTGTATGCAATGCAGCTTTTTCTTCTTCTATTCCTGTTTTGTTGTGAACAAGCCAGCGCTGACAAAAATAATATTGTTTAGGCAACTTCACTTCACCAACGGACTTGAACCTCCTGGTTGCCAAAGTGTCCCGCTTGGAGATGTACTTGGTGACCCCAGAGGGTTTGCGTCCGATGAAAGAAGTTGGACTCTACGGGCGAGTGGCTAAGATGAAGATTTTTAGACCACCAGTGAGTAACTATCACAGTGTTAAATGTTTTAATTTTATTTGGAATATTGGCAGAATTAAAACATATGGTCTACTTAGTAGTGGTTGTTGTTGTTTGTTTTTCTAAAAAGGTTGGTTACAAAAAAATGTACTGTCAATATTACATTTTAACCAAAGCTATAATATGTGCCTTGGCTGTAGTTACTACATAATCATATACTTTATTATAACTGGCTTTATTATAACAATTTGCCAGCATTTCCATCTGACTACAATTTAAGCATCTTCAAGGCTTGAAGTGCCTTCAAGGCTTGAAGCTCAAGAGTGAATAGGCTTTTAATAAACTAAGTAGTGCGCTTTACCATCCATGATTGGATCACTGCTTACCATCAACAATTGGATCGCTGCTTACCATCAACAATTGGATCACTGCTTACCATCAGGCGGAATTGTGCTCAAGCACTAAAGTTCATTTCAGATATTTATGGGATAAAGTTTGTTCACCCCTCTTACTAATGTATCCCAATATTCCCACATGATACAAAAACAGACAGGGAAGTGTCGGTAACACAATCAAAACAAGTGTATCTTTGTGGGATTGTGGTAAGAGCCAACAAGGTCGCTTCTTACCACGTTACCACAACAATATTTATTATACCCACAACAATATATTGTTTTTGTATGAAATGAACTTTAGTTTATAAAAAAGTTCATTAAAATGGTTTAAAACCAATTAGAGAAATTACAGTCACAGTTTCTATATTATACATAATAAAAGATAAAATCATCAAGTAAAAAGTTAACAACACTTTCATAGAGCCCACTGTATGAGTGACTACATATAAGATAGAAAGAGATAAGATGAGTATGAAGTTATATTTCATATTAAATACGATGCTATGCTGAACTTTGACCACCGTCCAAGTAGTGTGCCAATCACACACAAAAGGCTGCCCCGCCAACTGCGCAAAAATTAAGGTTGCCCCCTCGTTGGCGACCAGACGTTAAGATCCGATAACGATCATGAGGGGTTCGGGCGTCCCCGCAGTCTCCAGATCAAGGCCCTCTGGCGGAGCATCGCTGGTTATGTTGTTGGGTTTAGCATTGCATCACCTCATTCAACTGCCGTCTTCCTTCTTATTCACTCACTTTTTTATTAATTTTAATGAATAGCAGGTAAAGAAAAGTAGGTGTGCACAGTGGAAGCACGGCCTCTCGTTGCGAGTGCGCCTCAGTAATTTTCGATGTCTTTACTCTAATCTCGATGCAGTCCATCACCACCTAGAGGCTAATAATCCTCACCTGCTTTTCTTGACGGAGACCCAGATTATTATTATTATTATTTTTTATATTTGCCGTCTTTCTCTCCTTGCTTGGCAAGAATTCTTTTTTAAGTCTCTCTTTTGTTCTTTTACCGCTTTCCCTTTTTTGCGGCTTGTCATTTTTTCTTGGGTTGATCTTTTCCCATGTCTATAAATTCTTTACATGGTCATTCTTTTTGGTTTTTCCTTCGACAGGGTATGGCACGCTGGCCTTTTGAGTAAGCTTCCAGCGTACGGCATTTCCCCTGGCCTGACTGGCTGGGTAAAAGACTTCCTGACTGAATGGTCCCTCCGAGTCGTTGTCGACGGATGCTCATCTGAGCCCATGTTGACTAATGACGGTGTTCCTCAGGGGTCTGTTCTCTCTGCAACTTTGTTCCTGCTGCTCATTAACGATCTGCTGATGCCCGGTATCTATGGGTATGCAGATGACAGCACAGTTGTGGAGAGATACCTGCCGGATGCTCGGGCTAGTAGGGAATCAATCTGGTCCGAGAGGCTATGGTAGAGCGAACGAATGTTGCACTACAGGCAGTCTCCGAATGGGGCAATGCCAATCTTGTAGCATTCAATGCCGCCAAAACACAGGCGTGTCTTTTCACCGCCAAAAGGAGCCCGTTCACCTTGGCTCCTATTTTTCGAAATCTATCCTTGGAGTGTACCGACCGCCTTCAGCTTTTGGGAGTTGAGATTTCCTCGAACCTAAACTTTGGGCGGTTCATTGAGTCCAAGGCCAAAGTGGCTGCCAAGAAACTTGGCGTTATCGCAAAGGTCCGGCGGTACTTCACACCAGGGCAACTTCTAATGCTGTACAAAGCATAGGTCCGTTCGTGTGTGGCACATTTGGGCTGGTGCTGCTAAGTGTCACCTGGCCACTTTGGATTCGGTGGAGAGGCGGGCGAAGAGGCTGATTGGTGACCCTGACTTAACTCGAGACGGTCTCCAAAGCCTAGAAGCACAGGCGTAGAGTAGCCAGCCTTTCGGTCTTCTATAGGATGCATTTTGGGGAGTGTGCGAAGGAATTGCATGATTTAATTCCCCCATCTCCGTTCCACCATCGGACGACCCGTCGTACGGCGAGTTTCCACCCTTACGTTGTTACCACCATTACGATCCGGACGAAGCTTTTCGCATCCTCCTTTATACCGCGTACATCAAGGGACTGGAACAGTTTGCCAGCGGCGGTGTTTCCGTCGGACTACAATTTGAGTATCTTCAAGGCTAGAGTGAATAGGCTCTTAATAAACTAGTGCGCTTTACCATTAACGACTGTGTCACTGCTTACCATCAGGCGGGATTGCGGTCAAGCTCTAGTTTATAATTTTATATATATATAAAAAAAAATAGAATTACTTAAATATTAATCTTATTTTACTTATATACTATTTTACTTCTATACACTTCTTAAACAATTCTTGCCGACGGCACGGCGCTTGGCTGTGCCGCCCTTGTCCTGTTCCTTTCTATTGATTGTTTAGCCACTTTGAGGCAGAACCGCTCCAGACACAGCCTGGAGTGTTTGTCTGCCATTAGGTCAGAAATCGTAGTTTCGCTCAAATTTCTTCCTGTACTTACTTCCAGGTTGTATCTGTCGCGGTTATGCCTCGGACACTCGAACAGGAGGTTTTGGATTGTCTCAGTTGCCTGTGTGTCACACACACAGGCCGTACTGTCTTTCAATTTAAATCTATGTAGGTACGCGGCGAAGCCGCCGTGACCTGAGGTCTGCGCCCAAAGGAGACCCAGATTAGATGTCCGTCAGATGTGGCATACCTCAACTATCCGCGATACTCATTGGAGCACCTTTTCCTGCAGCGTGCCGGGGTCTGGGTGTAAGCCCGCAATGGCATCTGTTTCCGATGTCTCCAATTTCCTGAGGACCCATACTTCTCGTCGTTATGGTTGTTGGATTACAAAAATTGTCTACCGACCGATCTTTAACCGTGCTGCCAAGTCCTACATAAAGGCGCTCAAGAAGGCTCGCTTCGACCGCGTTACCCATATTGACAACAAGCTCTCTGCTCATTCGTCCGGCAGATCTTTCTGTTGCCTTGCCAAAACGGTCGAAGCGAACTTTTGCCGGCCCACACTGTCTCCGCTAGTTAACCCTGTGGAACACTGGCTTATACGGCGAAAGAAAAAGCAGGTCTCTTTGCATATCTCTTTTCCCACAATTCACGTCTGAATACTAGCAGTGTTACTCCACCGAATTTGCCTCACTGCGACACCTTAATACCGGAGATTCGCATTAGGAATAAGGAGGTTCTGAGAGTACTGTCGTCTGACGTTTGAATGAGCCTAGTCCATATGGTATACCGGCGATTGTTCTCAAGGGTTGTGCGCTCAAATTGTCTCTTGTATTGGCGCGTTTGTATCACTTCTCACATAGGACAGGCCCAAGTCCTGGAAATTTGCTAACGTACAAACGCAACGTGCAACGTGTCCAAAAAGGGTAGTCGTGCCGATCCTACCAAGTATCGACCGATTTCAATAACCTCCATACTCTACAAGACCATAGAGCGTGTATTGAACTCGCGCATCTTGGCATACACATGGAAGGTCTCTCTCTCATGGAAATCTCCTCAATGATCGACAGTACGGGTTTCGCCGCAATGCACGCACTTGTGGGGTGAGGCCCTCGAGAAAAGTGGAGAAACGATGCCTTCAACCGGGTATGCCACCCTGGCCTTTTAAGTCAGTTTCCGGCGTACAACATTTTCCCTGAACTTAATGACTGGCTAAAAGACTTCCTGACTGAACGGTCCCACCAAATTGTTGTTGTCGACGGATGCTCATCGGAGCCCAAGTCGACAAATGGTGTTCCTCAGAGGCCTGTTCTCTCTGCAACTACCGTTATGCTGATGCCCGGTATCTATGGGTATGCAGATGACAGCACAGTTGTGGCTGTACGTGCACGTGCTAGTAAGGAAGCAATCCGGTCTGAAAGAGAGGCTATGGTACAGCATACAAATGTTGCACTACAGGCATTCTCCGAATGGGGCGAATACAATCATGTGCCATTCAACGCCGCCAAAACACAAGCGTGACAAGGAGCCCGTTCACTTTGGCTCCTACTTCTCGGAATGTATCCTTGGAGGAGGTCTGCAAAGCCTGGAGCACAAGCGAAGAATAGCCAGCCTGACGGTTTTCTATAGGAATGCATTTAGGAGTGTGCGCGGGAATTGTATGACTTAATTACCCCATCACCGTTCCATCATCGGACGATCCGTCGTGCGGCGAATATTCACCCTTGTTGACACCACTACGATCCGGACGAAGCATTTCGCCTCGTCTTATATATCGCGCATATCGAGGGACAATTTGCCAGCGGCGGTGTTTCCATCTGACTACAATTTAAGTGTCTTCAAGGCTAGATTGAATAGGCTCTTAATAAACTAGTGCGCTTTACCATAAGATTCCTTTATTAGATTTTCAACTTTATCTTTTTAACTTTATATTCTTGATTATCTCTAAAGTATTGGCAGGTTCGGGTAGCTTGACCTGCTGCCGTCCGACATGATAAATGTATTTACTATGAATTTATGGAAAGCCTTGTAAATATTAAAAAAAATACATAATATTCCTTTTCAGTATGAGAATAAAGACCTAGTCTTCATCTTAACAGCTCGTTACAATGCCATGATATTAGAATGGAGGACTGCAGCTAATGGTGAGCTAGAAGTTGTGACCAGGGCTCATGGCAATGTCTCAGACAGAATCGGAAAGCCTGCCGAGAATGGCATCCTAGCTGTTATTGATCCACAAGCCCGAGTGATTGGTTTAAGATTATATGACGGTCTGTTCAAGATCATACCACTGGATAAAGATTCTACAGAGCTAAAAGCTGCTAGTTTAAGGTTGGTGTTCGTTTTGAATATGTTTTTATAACTCTGTGTGTGGCTGTGACTAATAATAAAACAATAAACCATGATTTTTATGATCAGCACTAAATCAGCCTTCTCCTGCAAAATTATATGCTATGCGCAAAATGTACAAGCAAAAATATCTAGGTATGATGTCTGTGTGACAGGTCTAAGCCGTACGAAGGACGGCTGCCTAATCGGTGAACACATTTTTGTCAAATGATTGCGACTAGTTGGGATCGTTTGGACCGCAGTTGATGTAATTTTACGTGTAAATTTAAGTATATCGTAATAGGGTATTTGACTAAAAAAAACTAATTAGTCCGTCAGTCAGATTTCCAAAAAATAGACACGTATTTTTGGTTTTATCAAATCAATAAAAATTGACAAATATAAAAGGCATCAAAGATCAGGAGTGGTGGCTGGTGACGTCACTGATCGCTAAAGTGTAGCGTGCAGTGACGTCACACGAGTTTACAACGCACTGTGTCGTCTTCATTTTTTGTTTATATGAAAAAAGAAAAAATACGTGTCTAGTATTTTTTGGAAATCTGACTTACGAACTAATCGGTTTTTTTTAGTCAAATACCCTATTGCAATTAATACTTTTGTAATTGTTTTGTGTAAGTAATATTTTCTATTTCAGGCTTGAAGAGCTGAATGTTTTTGATGTAGAGTTCTTACATGGCTGCTCAAATCCCACCATTATTTTAATACATCAAGATCTCAATGGGAGACATATTAAGGTAAAATATCTGCACCCTAATTGCGTAACAAACTATTACTATCAGTTGGAATCATTTTGAAGCATATTGCGAATACATTGCTCCATGTGTTCGAAAATGTTTCTGCTAAAAGACGTAAATAACGCAATGAATTTTGTTGAACTGTCAAAATGAAACTCATTGCTACTGATAGCGTGTTACAAAATTACCGTGCTGTTAATGTTAGCTGCTTTATTTCATCACTTGGTAAAGGTCTTTCCCAATGACTTCCATCTCTTTCTACCCAGGGCTAAAGCGAACCACTGGTCATTTGTTTTGTCCAGTAGGCCTAGTATGAGTTTTCATTACGAAATTCGTTCGATCGTATCGAGCGCGTTTGACTCAGCGATTGGCCCGCTTCAAGGTCGTAAGAACTCTCAACCAATGAGAGCGCCAAACGCCCTCGATACGATCGAACGAGTTTCGTATTGAAAACTCATACTAGGCCTACTGATCATTCCACAATCTTCTATGGGGTAATAGGTAATACGGACTGATGTCCACGATTCCACATCAATGAGCGTTTTTTTGCATACGGCTATGAAATACAGGTAATATGTGTATCAGAATATTTTTTCACCGACATTTAATTTTAGACTCACGAAATCAACTTAAGGGAGAAAGAGTTCATGAAGGTACCATGGAAACAAGATAATGTAGAGACTGAAGCTTCAATATTGATACCAGTGCCCAGCCCTCTTGGTAAGTCTTCCAACCTTTTGGCAGGTTTTTTATTTCTAGTTAACTAACTTAGGCCACACTCACGTCAGGTCGACTGATAGGCCTATGTATAAAAACCTAATTCATGAAATAAAGGGTGTATCTGACATCGACGCACAAACAAGTACTATGGATCCAGTACATGATTCTGAACCCCCAAGTAGTGGAATTTTTAGTCGGCTTTTTCATGATTAAAAAAAAAAAGTAGTTTGTTTCACTCTAGACCGTTCATAATTGCTATACTTTTATAACCCAATAAGATTTTAAAGTAAAAATTAATCAATTCGCTAATTACACAAAAAAGCGCAATGAAAACAAAACTCGAAAAACTATCTTATCAGCTGATTTAATAGAGTTCACATCAGGGATCAACGTCATACCTACAAACCCGCACGGCGGCACGCTTGCAACGTTCAAAGGCCGAGCCGACACTTTTTTAAACATTGTTATTTCTGTAACCGTTCATTAACGACATAAATGGTTTTATCATAATTTTATTAGTGGCATGCGGTGTAGCCTTTTCGCGAAGTTTGCGTTACGATGTCAGATACATCCTGTATAACTGTAATGGTCTTTTAGTGCGTCTTTTTCTTAATAAAATAGAAAAAAAAAAGTAAATTTAAGTTCAGTGAACTTAAATTTAGTTTAGATAGTGAACAAGAATTATCAATATTACAAGCAAACATTAAATATACTAATGAAATTATCCCTATATTTGCAGGCGGCGCCATAGTGATAGGACAAGAATCAATAGTATATCATGATGGACAGAGCTACGTAGCTGTGGCTCCACCACAGATCAAGGTAAATTGTTCATATAAACCTCATCATTGCTGGATATAGGCTTCCCTCAAGCACCTAACCTCATTGGCGTATCTAGGGATGTTTCTAAAAAATGGGGGGGGGGGGGGGTATCAATGTAAAAACTGCCTCTGGCACAGAAAGTTATTTTTTTAGGTATAACAAATCCCGCCATCCAGAGCACAAATCTTGAAGTTTCTAGTTCTTTCCTGAGTGAGATCGCAAAGGAAGTAGGTCGGTTTCGGTAATTAAGGATGAATTTATTATATGTATGAGAAAGAGTATTTTTCTAGAGTGGGCTCACAGCATTATAGGGTGGAACCCAAAATTTACTAGGTGGGCAAAAAAAACATTCTGACTGTCTATGAATACCAAATAAAAATAAATAAACGGATTGTTTATAGACGTGGAACTGCAACTAATGCCCGTTCACACTAACAAACTCTAGTGACTCTTAAATAAAAGCGGTATTGGATTTTGAAGCAGCGTGGATGACAAGGTTGACCGACGACCTGGTCAAGGTCCTGAGAAACCGGTGGGTGCCGGAGGCGCAGGACCGGTCGTCGTGGAGTTCCTTGGGGGAGGCCTCTGTCCAGCAGTGGACGTCTTTCGGCTGAAATGATGATGCTGATTGGGTTTTAAACCAACGCTGAACGCTGCGTTCATTGAAAATCCAACAGCGTTATTAAACCGTTCATAATTGTCGCCAAGTGTCAGTGAATACATGCATACATCAAGTCAGTCTCACTAAGTATGCTAATTGACAAACCAGCGGGATAATTGCGTAACACACTACTTCTTTTCTTCTTTCTTTTTTTTTTGGCTTCGCACGATTTGTGCATTTAGCCAATGTCACGTAACGAATTATTCATGTCGAAAAAGGCCGTCTTTTTCGGCATGAACCGTTTTAAGAGGGTGTTTTGAGGTAAAGTCATGATGTGGCCACTATGCTGCGATATTTCACTGTTCTTTATGAATTATTTACTGAATGCACTTGCTACATTAATCACGCACTTTTATTTAGTAAATAACACTATAAATAATTTTAAAAGTCCAATGAAAAATGAGCGTGACACTCAGCTTGACTTTCCCGCCAAAATTCCCGTAACACATTATCAATGCAGCAAAAGCAATGGGTTTCATTTTGGCATTTTCTATAATATTCATTGCGTTATTTACAGCATCTGAATTGGGTTGTATCCTAAAAAATAATTTAATGTCCATCAGATAGATTTATAAAAAATATTGAACACGTATTTTTTATTTTTTCTCTCATTCAAATACTTAGGAAGATATATTGATTTGAAATGTCGCATGACGTCACGCCGTGCTACAAAATATACAACGGCGTGCCGTAATTAGCCCCCACTCCGTAATTTTAATACGCTATATCGCAGTAGTTTTTGGTAATTTCGACAAAATGAAAAATACGGGTCTTAATTTTTTTTATTATCTATAAGACGGACTAATTATTTTTTTGATTTTCATACCTTGGATACATCCCTATTGCCTAATACGCTATCTATCAATTTGAAGCAGATTGCTAATCCACTGCTCCATAATTTCTAAAACTGTGTTTACTCACCAACTTAAATGACACAAGGAAAATTTGGAACGTTAAAATGAAACCATTTTAACGTTGCTACTGATAGGAAGTTACGAAATTACCCTGCTGGTCTGTAATCAGCTATATCTCCACATCACACGATAAATACTGTACCTATTAATGCTTTATTTCGTTATTACTTCGTGGTTTTTGCTGTACGTATTTGTCACCATTTGTGACTATAATAACATACTTGTTTTTATTACTAAACGTTATCCAAGCCGCGGGCGTAAAGTTAGTATTACATAAGACAATCCCTTAGAACGCCCGCGCTTCGCCACTTTTTACTGACTATAATCCATCCGTGTTCTTTCACTTGCCTGTGCCGGTGTCATGCTATGCTACGGTGTCAATTTCGAACAGCAGCTCTGGCAGATCCTCATCATCATCAACCTTTTTTTTTATCGTCTCACTGCTGGGCACAGGTCTCCTCTCATACAGAGAAGGATTGAGCGTAATCACCACGCTTGCTCAATGTGGGTTGGCGAAAGTCCAGGTTTCCTCAAGATGTTTTCCTTCACCTTCAGTCAATGGTGTCCAAGATATACTTAGAAAATACATATAACTTTAGAAAAGTTACATTGGTACTTGCCTGACCTGAAATCGAACCCGCGCACTCATACTTGAGAGGCTGGTGTTTTAACCACAAGGCCACCACGACAACATCCAGATGCAGGGCAGATCCAGAACAGGCAGATCCTAATTTATCCTAATTTAGTACTAGCTTTATCTGTACGAGGAGGATAACTTTCAATTAAATATAAATATCTAAAACTTTATTTCGATTTAGAGGAATATTCTCCTATATATTTTAGTATTAAAATGACAAAATTAGCAACTAACTAAGCTGCAGTTCTTGTATACAGAACTGCATTTCTAAAATAGTTAGGTTAAATCAATAACTAGTGCATTAAACCAGCATCCTTATTAACACACTATTACTATCAATTTGAATCATTATGAAGCATATTGCTATTCCATTGCTCCATACATTCGAAAAATGTGTATGGTTAACAACGTAAATCGTGCAATGCATGTTGTTGAACTGTCAAAATGAAACCCATTGCTGCTGATAGTGTGTTAGGAGTTTTAGCGGGAAAGTCAAGCTGAGTGTCACGCTCGTTTTTCATTGAACTTTTAAAATTATTTATAGTGTTGTTTACTAAATAAAGGTGCGGGATTTATGTAGTAAAAGTAAAAGAACAGTGAAATATCGCACCATAGTGGCCACATCATGGCTTTGTCTCAAACCTTCCTCGTAAGACGGGTCACGCGGCCGTCTTTTTCGACATGCAATTCTTCATAATTACGTGAAATTGGCTAAATGCACAAACCGTGCGAAGCCAAAATATAAAGAAAGAAGAAAGATAGTGTGTTTTATGCAATCACCCCCTACAGAGGGGCATTTCTCGTACTTTTAAGAATGTTCTAAATCTGATCTCAGATTAGCTATCAAAAATATCTCCAGGCTACATTTTGCCAAGTTTTTCACATTGATTGTCGCTGAGAGACCGCGGCTTAATTTTGAACGGTTTTAATTACTGAAAATTGTATCTTTTCTAATTAATAAAACCTTGCTTTGTATTAAAAGGTATAGGGTCCAAATTCCACTAAAATGTTGATGAACTTTCAGCTAACTCCTATAAACTGCTATTGCCGCGTAGACGGGCGTGGTCTACGGTATCTACTGGGTGACATAGCTGGACGATTGTTTATGCTAATGCTTGAACTGCAAGAGAAGATAGATGGCACGCAGGCCGTTAAAGATCTTAAGGTGGAATTGTTGGGTAAGTGACTTATTATAATAGACAAAGTTGAAGATAATATAGATTATCGGTTGGCAGTCGCTGACGCGTCGACCGGTACAGTTTTCTCTGGTTCCTCTTTGTCCAAGTCGCTCGTCTGTATGAGCACTAAATCCTAATTTACTTATCCTTTTTTTGGTTGAGAAATCATCAAATGACTTCTCCCCCTTTGGGCGGAACGGAAGCGTATGTTAGACTTTTTTAAAATCAAATTTAAAGGTATCTTATTCAAATTAGGCTGAAAATCAGCACTTTTTGAACGTCAATCTATACTTAATATACATGGGAAAGTAACTCTGTCTTTCTGTTTGTTACGCTTTCCCGCTTAAACCTCTCAACCGATTTTGATGAAATTTGGCACAGACAATCTTTATACCCTGAGAAAGGACATAGGCTACCTTTAATTGAAAAATTTGATATTCCCGAGGGTAATCTAAAAAGCGCGATATATCCGAATTCCACGCGGGCGAAGCCGCGGCCGGAAAGCTAGTATTACAAAAGACAATCCCTCAGGACGCCCGCGCTTCGCCACTTTTAACTGACTAAAATCCACCCGTGTTCTTTCACTTGTCTGTGCCGGTATGCTACGGTGTCAATTTCGAACAGCAGCTCTGGCAGATCCTAATTTATTCTAATTTCGTACTAGCTTTATCTGTACGAGGATGTCAAGTTAGCCAAAGAGTTTACACTCTTTGGCCAATCAAACCAATTGACTGCACAGTTAGCGCAGTGGTGACTGTTGCGCTGCGTGTCGCGGGTTCGATTCCCGCACGGAACAAACATTCGTATGACTTACAAGTAACTGTTCCGGTTCTGCCGGTTTGTGTATCTGAGCTTATATGTTTGTAAACGCACTTACGATACAGGAGAAATACCTAGTGTGGGGCGAGGTTTAAAAACAAAAATCAGGTCAGTTAAATGTCCAGTTTTACCATGCGATTTAACCTATTTTTTATGATTGTATGACTTCTGTTATTACTAATATTGATTGATAACTTGTTTGTATGGTGAAATTTTCTTTTTTAATTAGTTGTCCCACATTAGGATTGATTTCGTTTCGAAGTAAGGAATGCGTTAAGTGGTCTTACGGAAGGCTTACGAGCTCATCCGTACTAAACAGAGGGTTCTTTGCAGGAGACATCCCAATACCAGAATGCATGACGTACCTCGACAATGGGGTCGTTTTCGTGGGCTCACGACTAGGAGACTCCGCTCTGGTGCGTCTGTCAGCTACCAGGGATGAGGCCAATCAGTATGTGCAACCGATGGAGAGCTTCACCAGCCTGGCACCCATTGTGGACATGTGTGTGGTGGACTTGGAAAGGCAGGGACAGAACCAGCTCATTACATGCTCTGGTAAGTATTTTTATGATAATTATTTGTTAACTACGTTTGTTTATCTTCTTTGTGCACAATAAAGATACAGTCAGCAATAAGGGAGCGTTCAAGTATTACGGCTCAGTTTGGCCGCCTATGCCGTCAGGAAAGTAAGACAATAAACTGACGTTGATACAGCTCGTTTAGTCTATTTTAGTTATTTCCACAGCGTTATGTCTACGGTATTCTACTGTGTGGTAAAGCTGCTGACATATAAAATATATGTGAACTGCAAAAATGTGCTGTCCGAGCAATTTATCAGCTCGGTGTAAGAGATTCTTTAAGAGATTTCTTTACAGATATTGGTATTCTCACGGGTGCTTCGCAATTTATCTTAGCCAACATCTTATGTGTTAGGCAAAATATTAATATGTACACCAAAACAGTAAAATCCATAATGTTATCACCAGAATTAAGGACAAACTATGAGCCCCTTTTCACCGACTTCAAAAGGTTTACTCTTTTGTTGGGCTTGGTAGAACTTTTTATAACAAGATACCCTCTGCTGTGCTAGACTTGCACATTCACCCTTACAATGCATTTAAAGTACAGATCAAATCCAAGCTTTGTTCAAAGGCATTATGCAGTAAGGGTGGAAACTAGTCGTACGACGGGTCGTCCGATGATGGAACGGAGATAGGAGAATTAAATTAAATCAATTTGCCAGCGGCGGTGTCTCCGTCGGACTACAATTTAACTGTCTTCAGGGCTAGAGTGAATAGGCTTTTAATAAACTAGTGCGCTTTACCATCAACGATTGCATCACTGCTTACCATCAGACGGGATTGCGGTCAAGCACTAGTTTTAAATTTAAATTCTTAGGCGAACCCTAACATAGTTGGGAAGAAGTTAGGCAAATTGCGGGTGGCAACATCAATATGTCATAAACTCATTTGCAAAAAAAGGGGAACCTAAGCAATGAACCATTTCAAATGTTAATATTGCTTTGTTTGATAATTATCGAACAAAGCAATATTAACACTACCTATAATTAAAGGTAGTGTCATCCTCAATATTTGGTAAATAAGAAAATAATCATTTTCATCAGTATTTCATAAACATTTTATACAATTTATGGGAAATAATGATAAACCTCGCTAGTAGTGCATCGTATGTTCATGAAGTTAAAATTAAAAACATTTTTTTTTGTTTGTTTTTCTTTAATAAAGTAAAAGCAGATAAATGTTTAGTATCGAGTGTGACCCCCTCTAGCTAAAATCACAGCTTGAATTCGTCTGGGCATGCTAGCAAGTATATCCCGGATACTTGCTTGCAGAATACGTTCCCACTCCGCAGTAATCACATTCTTCAGCTCTCTGTTGGTCTGCGGAACCGGTTGTACTGATCTCACACACCGTTTCAGAACGTCCCAGCCATGCTCAATGGGATTGAGGTCGAGACTTCGAGCTGGCCAATCCAAACGACGAATGCCGCCCCTTGCACAGACGCTTCAACATCGCGAGATCGCTGGGCGCGAGCATTGTCGTTCATAAAAATCGAGTCGTCACCTAGACCGGCCAATGCGGGTTGTGCATGATGAATTAGAACTTCCGTTATGTATCGACGCCTAGTCAGTGAGCCGTTTTCAATGAAGACTAACTCTGTACGATCCATTGAATTTATTCCTGCCCAAAACATAACAGAGCCCCCACCATAAGGTGTGATTTCTTCGAAACATGCCTCTGCAAAGCGTTCTCCTTGTCTTCTTGGCACTCGCCGACGTCGATCTTCACCGAACAGAGATATCCTGGCTTCATCAGAGAACAAAACCCTATTCCATTCTTCTTGAGTCCCTGGTTCACAATTTCTAGCGAACCTAAGCCTGTGAACTCAGTGCTCACGGAGTAATTTATGGCCGCGGGCCGGGCGGTGACTGCATATATTGCCAACGAGAAACCTCCTGACCGTCCATAGACTAATGTGACTATTTCTTACTTCTTGGAGGTTGTTCTTAAGATCCATATACGAAGATTTGCGATTTCTCAATGCGCGACTCACAAGAAAACGATCAACCCGTGGTTGGGTACATGATTTTCTTCCAGAACTAGGCCTTCTCTCGACGGAATCAGTCTCCTGATACCGCTGCCAGCTCCTTTGGACCGTCGACCGACTAACATTTAGCCTCCTAGCCACGAAGCATTGGCTGCAACCCTCTTCAAGCAGCGCAATCATTTTGATAGCTTTTACCACTTTATCTACCATTTTTGTAATAAATAAAGAAGAAGAGAAATAGCAATAAATAAAGCTTTTTTGACAGGCATGTAGGATAAAAAGGGGTTTTCTGTAAAAATGAGCATCAAATGATAATTTTAATTTAGAACGTACTTTTTTAAATACCACTGCATTTTTATAACCGGACAGTAACGTGTACAAACGATTGAAACCTTTTTTGTATTGTGTCTTTTTAAAGATGAATGAAAATCAAAACCGTCCGTTCTTTTTTGCAAATGAGTGTATATCAGCCTTTATCCATTGCCTCCAATAAGTTTTAAACATTTATATTTAATCCCCAGGTGCTTTCAAAATGGGTTCTCTACGCATCATTCGCAACGGAATCGGCATTCAAGAACAGGCGTCCATCGACCTGCCGGGTATTAAGGGCATGTGGGCGCTTACCCTGGCAGAGAACCAGACGTATCATGATACGCTTGTGCTCGCCTTTGTAGGACAGACAAGGTAAGTGTCTCTAGGAAGGATTGGTCGACTTGTTACGGGGACCATAATGGGACACTGCTCGCTGTACAAATACTTTCACACATGTTGAGCTCGATTTCTAGTCCATTCGAATGTCGTCGCCTAATTCCTATAGTTGTTTTCAGACTAGTATTTTAAATGGAGCGACTATCTAATTCAATTTGTTGAGTCTCGTGCCGTCTCGCTCTCACATCATATGACAGCATTCGCAATGAATAGTAACATATTATCCATTCCAGTATCGTATAGTGAATTATATAGTATGTTTTGTGAACAGGGTACTAACGCTAAGTGGCGAGGAAGTTGAGGAGACAGAAATCAAAGGTTTCGTCGCAGACAGACAGACGTTCTACACAGGAAATGTCTGCCATAATCAACTTATTCAAGTAAGTCATCTATCATCTAATATCTAAAGCAGCGGTCGGCAACCTTTTGGCAGATACGGGCCACATGGCGACAAAATGAGGTAGAGGCGGGCCACGCTTTTACATAATTTTGATAACGGGTCTATCAATTAATATTCTTTATTGCACACACGATAATACTTTGCGGACATACATACTTTTCAAATGAATGAAAAGAACTCTCACACTGAACACTACTTAACTACATAACTACTAAGTGATATTAAAATCCCAAAAAAAAAACATTCGTTTTCAATTTGTCGTTGACATTATGCCAACGGCAAATCAATAACAATGAATATTAAATGAGGAAAGATAAAAAAAAATGTGAATTTGTACTTATACTTTTAGTGTGACGTCTGAAGCTGTATTTGAGTCGTTTTTGGCAGTACTTACATTAGTAAGTACTGCCAAAAATTGTAATAAACTTTTGAGCAAACCTTTCCAAATCGTCAAAATCAGTTGGCAAGCTGCCATAGAACTTAACACCGATATTGATCTCATAAAATGAGCTTTTGAAAATGGTATTAGATTGAAGATCAGATATTAAAATTTCTTTCATTTTTAGAATTGTAGTTTATTTTACTAAACAGTCGCGGGCCGCATGCGACCCGCGGGCCGCGGGTTGCTGACCACTGATCTAAACGAAACAATGGTCCCGATTCCCTAGTTTATAAACTATACTAATTTTAAGCTCAGTGCATCCTTTTCTTTCTGTTTCATTAAGAAAAGGACAAGATAAAATGTAAATGTTTGGACCTGTCAAATTAGTCCGCTTCTGACGTAAATGGACGTATTTTATCGCGTCTAAACTGTTTATGGAATATCTTAATTCGATTGAATTAAACTAATATATACACTATAGTAAGGTTCTGGAGAAGCGGCCACGTACCGGAAGACGGAGCGTAGGGAGCCCCAGAACAAGGTGGACCGATGACCTGGTGAAGGTCGCAGGGAGCGGGCAACAGGAGACCGGTCATCGTGGAAAGCCTTGGGGAGGCCTTTGTCCAGCAGTGGCATCTATAGGCTGAAGAAGAAACTAATACGCTATCTTCTATCCTTTTCTTAACGAAATAGAAACAAAAAATGGCACTTAGTTTAAAATTAGTTAAGTTTGTGAACAAGAGATTCCGCATCAATATGTGTTTGTTTATGTTTAAAAGGTTATCTTCCTGATTAAGTAATTCTACCACTACTTTCTACCAGTCGATTTGTCCTATGGCACTCGACAATAGTGTCGCTTTCTATCCCCCTTTCGCGATTTATTTCCAAAAAAAACGTAAACAAATATTAAAAAATGTAACTTACAACTGTCTGATCTCAATCTATATGTCTAAAATACCTCGTAATTTTGATAAATTTTTGACATTGGTTTGTCGCCAAGATGAGACTGCAACTAGATTTGACCGTAAATTGTGAGACTCGGTGGTAGGCTGCCGGCAGAAGTTACCACCCACCAGACAAAGTCTTGCCGTCAAGCGATTCGTCGTGTTACGGCATGATTTCTGGTGAAGCCGTACGGAGGACGGGTCTGAGCAGTTGTACCGGGTACGAAGCGCCAAATGTTGGCGTGGAGAGTCTCCATATCAATCTTCCCCCGGCGCAGAATCGTTGGTTGTGTTGTTGGGTTTAACATTGCATCACCTCGCTCAAGTGCCGTTTTCCTTCGTCAACAGCATCCTCAGAATTGTATCAGAGAGTTTTGGCTCTCCAATTATAAAGCAATGTATGTAGAGGGTGGTGGGTACTAACACTAGGTAATAAGTTGTTTTTATTTTTCATGTTACTAACACTATGGATTATCTGGTTCGAAATAAAAACCATTTATTTATTTATTAAGTTTTTTTAAGTGAATAGGCTTAATAACTAGCGCGCTTTGCCATCAACGATTGCATCACTGCTTACTATCAGGCGGGATTGCAGTCAAGCAATAGTTTATAATTAAAAAAAATACTTGATAGTCACATGGTATTTTTATCCGTAGGTGACAGACGAAGGCATCCGTCTGATCGGTCGCGGTGTGAGTGGGTGGACGTTGGTGGGCGAGTGGAAGGTGTCGGGCGCGCGCGCCGTGTCCGTGGTGGCGTGCAGCAGCACGCGGGTGGTGGCCGCAGCCGGCCCGAGGTTATACCTGGTGGCCATACATGAAGCCAAGCTGGAATTGAAAGCGTAAGCATAATAATTTGTACCAACATTCTCCTGCTCTAGTGCCTATTGGGTAGTCATGATAGCCTAGTGGTTAAAACACCAGCCTCCCAAGTATGAGTGTGCGGGTTGGATTCCAGATCAGATAAGTACCAATGTAACTTTTCTAAGTTATACATACTTTCTAAGTACATCTTGGACATCAATGGCTGATTTACAAGGTGAAGGAAAAACATCTTGAGGAAACCTGGACTTTAGGTCTGAAATCCCCATTGAGCAAGCGTGGTGGTTACGCTCAATCCTTCTCTGTATGAGAGGAGACCTGTGACCAGCAGTGGGATGATAAAAGGTTACTGATGAGTGTCTATTTATTTAGGGTCGGTGCAACGTGTCTTTTTCTTCCATACATCCCTACTAAACGTCATCTCGACAGTCACCCTCTTTCTAACCATATCATTCACACATTCCATCCATTGTTTCTTTGGTCTTCCTTTACAGCTATCAATATTCATACTCAAAACTCCTCACAACATTTTCCTCATTTCTCCGTAACATGCTCATACCATGGCAACTGAATTCCATACATCTTTTCCATTCAACTAGTTGTAAAAAGTTAGTATACCACATTTTTAAAATATAACTCCGATTAAATAATAAAAATTGAAAACCACGAAATATGACACTAAAATGCGACGTTGCCAGTCATGCATAGTAAACACTTTTTTTTTTTTGGATGGGAAATCATCTAATGACCTCTCCCGCTCTGAACGGAGCAGAAGGGTGTGTCAGACTTTTACTGACTAAATCCTACCTGTGTTTCTTCACTTGTCTGTGCGCCAAGGCCACAGTTTCTCTTTTAACCAACCCACAACCCTAACTCAGGAAATCAAAATCAAAGCATTTATTTCAAATAAACCAGTTACAGGCACTTTTGAATTGTCAGAAGGTCGGTCAGTCAGTAAGGTGAAGCTAGTCGCCCATTCCAAAGAGTAGGTACCTATGGAGAAGAATGGGCAAGAAACTCCATGGCCACTCTTTTAATAGATTTTAACACAAAAATAAATAATTGCTGTTTGACAAAGCAGGCGTTTTGTTATATTTTATATTTCAAATAGAAATTTCTTTTACCAGATAATAGGTATAGAATTTGTAAGAATATTTATTGTAAAAAGAATATCAATTGAATTCTATTTTTATCAGCGAGGTATGCATGGAGGAAGAAGTAGCCTGCTTGGACTTGGGTCCTGGAGAGGAGGAGGCGCTTCTAGGTGTGGGACTGTGGACTGATATCTCTGTGAGGGTGCTGAGGTTACCTGATCTGCGGCCACTACATACTGAGAAACTTTCTGGAGGTGAGCAGATTTATATGATCAGTGCTTATGTACAATACAGTAAAATATAACGTTTGTGGAATGCATTGCCAATTGAAATAAAACACCCAGTCGTTGCAGGAATTCAAGAGACTTTTGAAGGAACACTGCTTGTCGTTATGATTTTGTTGAACAAACACTATTTGGCTAATTTATTTGATTACCTGTTATGTTCAGTATCTATGTATTTATTTATGTATATGTATATATTTGTGTATCTACTTTAGTATATTGTATTAATCATGTTTGCACCAGTCTCATTTGTGGTTCGGGAGAATCTGTCCATTCTTTGGTTGTCTGGAAGAGATCGCATTAGCGATAAGGCCGCCCATTGTTTGTTTTTTGTGTTGAATGTATTTTGTTCAATGTTTGATTGGTGTACTATAAAGAATATATAAATATAAGTCGCCGAGGCATAACTCTACTAACTAAGATATTTTATGAACATAAAATTGTTAATGGCATAGGGGAGCCTGAACCTCACAACACCCAGAACTCTAACAACACTATGCAGTGCAATCAAGACTTAATTGCAATAGTCTTAAAAATGACTTTGTTTCAGAAATAATACCGCGATCCTTGTTAATCTGCGTACTGGAAGGCGTGTGCTACCTACTGTGTGCTCTCGGAGACGGCTCCATGTTCTACTTCACAGTGGACCAGGAGACCGGCGTGCTCACCAACAAGAAGAAAGTCACGTTAGGAACACAACCTACTGTGCTTAGGAGTTTCAGGTTTGTAAATACTAAGGCCAACCAACCCGCACTGGGCCAGCGTGGTAGATTACGGCCCACTCCCTCTCACCGAAAGGAAGCCAGTGTCCCAGCAGTGGGAACATTGTAGGCTGATTATATTTATAATTATTAAAAATAAATAAAAAATAAAAATTATGTATACAACGTTATTTTTTGTTTATGCCAAACCTGAATATAGTTTGTTCAGAATAAGCAATTGAATCGATTCCCATCATTTTTACACCATGTTATATTATTTTTCCCCAAATACATTTAGAAATTGTTGCAGAGTGGTTACCGAGCGGTTACTATAGATCATATTACTTGCTCGCGCTTGGCGTTGACGACAGAGGTCAACGCATCGCGCTCGCCCGCCCGTGCGGAGCTGTGACCATATTTTTGTTGGGACATCCAAGTAGAAAAGCAAGCTCATAACTTTGTGGTTTGTCATGATATCTTTTTGAAATTTTCTACATAGATTCTTTACTTAACCCTTAACCACCTGACATACGTCTCACAGACGCCAGTAAATAAAAATTGCTTATATTTTGGCGCGCAAAGCACGTATCAACTTGCACGTTCCTGTACCTTCTCGCCGCGTCCCTCAGTACCGCGCAAGCGTTCGTCGTGGTCGTATGTGCGCGCGTTTATCATAGGTAAATAAAAAACTGGCGTTGTCCGTCTGTGAGACGGGTTGTAGGTGGTTGCGTGATTTTTTTGAAATTTTGTTTTTTTGGTGTTTCAGTTTAAAATGGCTTCTAATGATATTGTTATTGAGCGTTGGTTAGAGCAAGATTTATCTGACGACGAAAACCTACCAAATGATGAATGCAGCGACGTCGATGTGGACATTGGCATACAGCACGCATTGGAGGATAGTTGCGAATCGAATCCTGAAGGTGAAGAATCTAATTCTGAGGAGAACCATGGCGTTATTGTATCTCAACCTCAAGTATTTCCTGCAGACCAAGAATTTTTGTCTGAAGATGAAGTTCCTTTGTCAGAAATGAGTTCGAGACGTCGAAAAAAAAACTATTTCGGTAA
The DNA here is from genome assembly GCA_037179545.1 of Sesamia inferens. NCBI lineage: Eukaryota > Metazoa > Arthropoda > Insecta > Lepidoptera > Noctuidae > Sesamia > Sesamia inferens. The sequence goes on along the minus strand of CM073936.1, from coordinate 4,181,640 downwards.
GAATCGTTTTCGGTGGTCTTCTGCTCCTCCATTATTACGCTCGAGAACATTACAGAGTAATATAGTTGAAGAAAGAGAAGGTATAAAGCCAGCGTACTGGAATGAACTAAATGCTTCTTCTTCACCACTGGACATTTGGGCGAAATTTTTCACTGACGAAATGCTTGAAAAAATAGTTCGTAACACAAATGTGAAGATTCAAGAAATTAGACCCAATTACCAAAAGCCAACCTGTGTTCACGACATGGATCTTATGGAATTGAAAGCGTTTATAGGGCTTCTCTTTTATACAGCTATATTCAAAGAAAATCATGAGCATTATACATCATGGTATAGTAGTGACGGGACTGGACGGGAAATATATAGCTGCATCATGAGCAAAAATCGATTGGAAGTATTGCTAAAAACCCTTCGATTTGATGACTCCGAGACCAGATTAGCACGTAGAGAAAACGATCCTTCTGCGCCGATTGCCGAGCTCTTTAACTCATTTATTGAACAATGCCAAGCTGTTTATGCGATTGGCAGTTATGCATGTATCGATGAAATGTTGCTGGCGTTTCGTGGAAGATGCAGGTTCAAAATGTATATGCCCAAGAAACCTGCCAAGTACGGCATAAAAATACAATGCCTTACAGATGCAAGATCGGGGTATCTTTTGAATGCCTATATTTACCTAGGAAAAGACTCCGATGGACTGACTTTACCAACAGAATATCAGCGATTAAAAAAACCAACTCAAGCTGTACTGCGACTTATTTCTCCATTAGAAGGATCAAACGGGAATGTTACTACTGATAATTGGTATACTTCTATTGAGCTTTTAGATGCACTGAAAGACAAACATCTAACCGTTGTGGGAACGGTGAGGAAAAATCAAAGAGAAATACCCCAAGAATTCCTACCAGCCCGTCATCGACTTGTTGATTCAATGATCTTTGGTTTCACAAAATATATAACTATATCATCTTATGTCCCAAAAGCAAATAAAGCAGTGATTACTATGTCGAGTATGCATCATATGCCAGACGTAGATGATGTTACGAAGAAACCGGAAATCATACTTTTCTACAATCGTACCAAGATCGGAGTGGACCTGCTCGACCAAAGATGTTCAAATTATACCACAGCCCGCCGAACGCGTAGGTGGCCATTAGCAGTATTTTACAGGCTGCTCGACATTTCGGCTTCAAACTGCTACGTAGTCAGTTTATCTACACAAGCCCAAGGACAAAAAGTTGAGAACAGGTTCAAATTCATGAAGAGACTAGCTGAACAGCTCACCAGACCGCATATGGAGCGTCGCGAAAACAACGTGAAGATTCAACGTGACATTCGAATCGCACTTCGTCGCATCCTTCACTGCGGTAATGACTCCACCCCACCAACTCTACCAGGTGGAAGCAGTTCCGAAGAAAGATTGGCTTCTAGAAAAAACTGCTCAACCTGCGACTCTAAAAAGAAACGCAGGACACAATGCATGTGTTTTGAGTGTAAAAAGCACTTTACTTTTGTATAGAATGCTCCAACAAAATGTGCATTCACTGTCGGGAAAATCTATAAGATTGATGCCCTGCAATTTTTCAAAAGATGTGATTATAATGAGAAAGTGTTGATTTTATATGTCTTGTTGATTATTATATTTTTATAAACAGAAAGAAAAAAGTTCCTATCTCATGTGATTATTTTTATAGATCTCGTTTTTTGAATAACAAATTGTTTAAGCTAGAATTAAGTGTTGTTTCAATTCAAACAAATTAAGATTTTAAGAAAATATATTGAGTTTTCTGTGCCTTATTTGATTTAATAAATACTTTGATATGTATTTTGATAGATTTCAATTAAAAAACCAAACCTTTTACCCTTACATTTTACATACGAAGTTTTTTTCACTCGCCCGTCTGTGAGACGTATGATTGGTGGTTGTGTGACAAGATTATGTGGTAGGTGGTAGAGGGTTAAAAATACTGGACAGGTGTTTCGGGTTACGCATAAACAAAAAATAATGTTATATGTATTAATACTAAGGCTGTTACTTGTAGCTCCAGCTGAACTCGCCATTCCGAAGGCTTTAGTACAATGAACAATCAGCCTATAGTTAATATGTATAGCTGGATATGTTGTCTTGCTATATGTAATATCCACAATTGAATAAAACCATTCCATTGTAAAACCTATTCAGGGCTCAATTTATTGGACTGGTGGTTATTATTCCTCACAAACAACCTTAATGCTTTAGTGATAAAGTTGAAAGTTAGAGCAAATCGTTCTGCCGCGGGAAATCAACCATTAAAATTTCAGCGTGTATGATGTCAGATACACATAATTCATGAAATAAAGGGTGTATCTGACATCGACGCACAAACGAGTACCATGGATTCAGTACATGATTCTGAACCCGCCAGTGGTGGAATTTACCACCGGCTTTTTCATGATTTGAAAAAAAAAAAAAAAATACATATGTAGTTTTTTTTCTCTTTAGACCGTTCATAATTGCTATACTTTTATAACCCAATAAGATTTTAAAGTAAAAATTAATTAACACACGAATTACACAAAAAACCGCAATGAAAACAAAACTCGAAAAACTATCTTATCATCTGATTTAATGGAGTTCACATCAGGGATCAACGTCATACCTACAAACTCGCACGGCGGCACGCTTGCAACGTTCAAAGGCCGAGCCGATACTTTTTTTTAAACAATTTGAATTCTGTAACCGTTCATTAACGACATAAATGACTACCATATTTTTATTAGTGGCATGCGGTCTAGCCTTTTCGCGAAGTTTGCGTTACGATGTCAGATACAGCCTGTATAAAATATGTAAATAAAACCCGGTCTCACCCATAAGGTTAATAAAAGTTAGATAAACACATGACCATGAATTTTGAAAGAATCTTTTTTTTTTCTCGAATTAATTACAACTTCCCCAGAGTTTGGTAATTTTCTAATAAGTGACAACACAATTTTTGACGGTATTATTATGATCGAATAGCGATGCGACCGCGTACCGCGTGCCCTGCCCCCTTTCGCCCGCGCCTGTATTGCCTATCGCACATGTAATAATGTACCTCCTACTGCGATTTTTTTTTAAGTTTAGCCCGGCTTTGTAGGTTTCTGATTAGTAGGTAGTTGTACTGATTCTACTAATAGAATCAGTTACCGAAACCTAATAATACCTTCACGGATTGGACAGGGTTTTCTTTGCATATTGTATATTAGTATATACATTATAATAGTTGTTTTCTTTTTTCATCGTTCATGTAATTCATCCACAGGTCGCTCTCCACGACGAATATATTCGCGTGCTCGGACAGGCCAACAGTAATCTTCTCATCGAACCACAAACTAGTTTTCTCCAACGTCAACCTCAAGGAAGTGACACACATGTGCTCGCTCAATGCACAAGCCTATCCTGACAGGTGAGTCTCAACCGTCCTGCATTTAACTTAAGACACAAAGTTTATTAGTATTTGCTCCCTTTGACCAAGTCTATCCGTTGGTAGCAAAAATAGTTGCTTTGTTGCTTTTGTGTTGGTTCTATTTCAATCTGCTACGGTAATGGCGAGTACACGATACATTCCTTTAAAGATTTGAATAAAAAAATAAGCTTTTTTGCAAATTTGAGCATGTTTCCTTTGACCACTGAATTCCTATTTTATTTATTTTGCAGAACTAAAAATAAATTGCTATTTTAAATTAAAATATGCCTTAAATACGTGACGTTCATGACATTTTAATCGATTGTTCCCCCTCAATGTAGTTGGCTTAATATTTTTGACATTAATGCTCATATTGCTCATCCTGCAGGATAATTGCGTAACATACTATCATCAGTAGCAATGCGTTTCATTTTGACAGTTCAACAACATTCATTGCGTTATTTATGTTGCTGAGCAGATACACTTTCCGAACATATTGAGCAATGGATTAGCAATTGACTTCAAAATGATTGCAATTGGTAGTAATGGTGTGTTACGCAATTCAGGTGCAGGTTAGACCGGAAGCCAACCCCAATTTAATTGCAATCAGGCTAATCAGATGATTCTTGACATTAATGGTAATCGACATTCTCTAGTTTGGCGTTGGCGACAGACAGCACAGTGACAATAGGAACTATCGACGAGATACAGAAGCTGCACATCCGTACCGTGCCCCTGGGAGAGACCCCGCGTCGGATTGCTTACCAGGAGGCTTCACAGGTAACGTCACACAACTACTAGTATATCAAACTGCCTCTTGCTCACGTCAGATGTCGCGACTATCCACCGTCCAAGAATGTAACATCTAACTGTTACTATCCATGAACGTTCCTGGAAACCTCGCAGAACATGTTTGAACTCCCATAATTACTAATCAAAGTATAAACGGGAACTTAAACAGGATCATTTGCGACTATTTGCCCTACACACTACACTAAAATACCTGCTGGGGATGATTCCACCCTAAAATCTGACTTACCTCCCCCCCTAGTACTTGCCCAGGCTTTAAGCTGGATACGCCCATGTGACTATCCATACTTTTTTGTAAACAAGCAACTTCTGTTACGCATGATAATAGAAATACTCCGTGTTGCCGCTGTTGACTGCTAAAATACCAATAGTGAACGCTTCCCTTTTTCTTGTCTTGCATGTCTCATACATTTTTTTTTTAAATCACACAGATTGAGCTAGCCCCAAAGTAAGTTCGAAACTTGTGTTATGGGATACTAACTCAACGATACTGTATTTATAATAGATAAATATATAGATAAACATCCAAGACCCAGGCCAATCAGGAAAAGATCATTTTCCGGGATCGAACCCGGGGCCTCCACGTCGCAGGCAGGCGTGTTGACCGCTGCGCCACGGAGGACGACAAATACATCTAGTTACATATATATCTAGTTTCTGTTAATTATATTTATTAAACAAAGTGTGTGTACAACTATGTTTGTGTATGTGCCTTGATACAGAACAAATTCCTAGTGTAGGTCTTTTTGAAATACATCAAGAAACACAGGATGTGCTACTTCGCATAGGTTGACAGTACAGTAATACAGTACCAAAACCAAGTCCAAGAAGGAAGAATGGAATATCTGGAAACACAATAGTAGTCATGTCACTTGTTTTCATTGATGGTAACCATCAACGAAGATATGTAAAACAGCTACATTTAACACAGCTCAACTACTAGGAAAAGAGCCAAGAGAAGAGGCAATTCTGAAACTGTAAATACGTACTAGGCTTGTCGATTTATTTTTTGGCTTTAACGAGACTGATGATCGCTCGACGGGCGGATTTGTAAGTATTGTAACTAAAGGCGTGTGGTACATACATATTAGCAATATTGTTTTATTTTACCTAATACGTAGGTACTAATTTTAGTTGGGTCCAAAAACTTAAGTGGGTCACAAAGGAGGAGTATGAAATATACAGGGTCACAGTAGAACAAATTTTGGGAAACGCTGTATTAGAAAATGGGCATCTCAACTCATCATTAATATTTCTTCACTAGTTTAATGCATATTTGTTATGACTCTTATCCTAAGGGCACGTCTTCCCTACAATTATCGCCCCCTCGTTCTACTCTTTGATATACTATATGTATATAAGAATACCAGTCCAAGTACCAGTATAAGTACCAGTCGGTACACATTTAAAAATTAAAGCTCTGGAATACTTACGCAAGAAATTGGCAGATTCATCCCACGTGTAATTATTTATTCTTTTTCTATAATTTTTTATCTCTGCTGTTTATATTTGTGTGTATTCTAATTTTTTTTTCTCTCCTAACGTTGATATCTTTGCACCTACCATGTTTTGTCTCTGCAGAAAATGCCTAAGACATTAAGTCCGCCATTGTGCAATGTTTTTTAATAAATAAATAAGGATAATAAAGGTAAGGTAAACACATGACCAAATATAAAATGAAAATTTACATAAACATCATAGTAACATTACTAATGAATTTTTAAATCATCTTTTTTCCGCGAATTAACTGCAACTTCCCCAAAATTTGGTAATTTTTTAAAAAGTGACTACACCATTTTCGACCGTACTACAAAATTTGCAAAAAGAAACGGGCGGTTTTGATTTTCATTTTTAAAAGATACAATACAAAGTACGTTCTACATTCAAATTTTCATTTGATGCTTATTTTTACAGAAAACCCCTTTTTATCCTAAATTTTGGGCGCAAAACTACAGAAGTTAACAACGACTTTCATAAAGTTTATTCAATTTCTATCGATTAAGTTCATATCCTTGACTGTCAAAGTTTTATTTATTGCTGTTTGCTGGTTCAAAAATGGTTGGTATAGTGGTAAAATCTATCAAAATTATCGCGCTGTTGAAGAGGGTTGCAGTCGAATGTTTCATGGCTAGGATGCTAAATGATAATCGGTCGACCGTCCAAAGGACCTGGCAGCGATATCAGGGGACTGGTTCCACCGAGAGAAGACCTGGTTCTAGAAGAAAACCATGTACCCAACCACGGGATGATCGTTTTCTTGTGAGTCGCGGAATGAGAAATCGCAAATCTTCGTATGTGGATCTTAAGAACAACTTCCAAGAAGTAAGAAATGTGTATATTAGTCTATGGACGGTCAGAAAGAGGCGTTGCCAATATACGCAGTCACCGCCCGGCTCGCGACCCCAAATTACTCCGTGAGCACCGAGTGCACAAATTTAGGTTCGCTAGAAATTGTGAATCATGGACTCAAGAAGATTGGACTATTCCAATCTTCTTGAGTCCATGATTCACAATTTAGGTTTTGTTCTTTGATGAAGCCAGGATATCTCTGTTCGGTGAAGATCGATGTCGGAGAGTGCTAAAAAGACAAGGAGAACGCTTTGCAAAGGCATGTTTTGAAAAAATCACACCTTATGGTGGGGGCGCTGTTATGTTTTGGGGAATAAATTCAATGGATCGTACAGAGTTATTCTTCATTGAAAACGGCTCACTGACTGGGCATCGATACATAACGGAAGTTCTAATTCCTCGTGCACAACCCACATTGGCCGCTCTAGGTGAAGACTCGATTTTTATGGACGACAATGCTCGCGCCCACCGACCTCGCGATGTTGAAGAGTATGTGCAAGAAGTCGGCATTCGTCGTTTGTAGTTCCCAACCAAGAAACTCATACCATCGCCAAAAAGCTAGTTGATGAGGTCTTCTGTCGATTTTGCATTCCCTTAGAGTTACACTCTGGTCAGGGTAGTCATTTCGAGTCTTCGCTATTTCTGGAGGTTTGCCAACTATTCGGGATACATAAGAATTGTACAACACCATATCAGCCACAGTCAGATGCGATGGTTGAAAGATTCAACCAAACGTTGGAGAATCATTTGGCTAAAGTCGTGGAAAATCATCAAAACGATTGGGACCAATACATTTCACTTTTTTTGTTATACTATACCGCTCAGCAATACATGATAGCATCTCATCTCATTATCATCTCTGCATCCCGGCGAAAAACAACTTCGTCTAAGAAATTAGACTACCAATAGATGCACTAACCGGAACACCGCTCGATACTCCTATCCTAGCCGTCCACAATGTGGCCGACCTCTGGCGTAAAGTAAATCTTCTTAAGATAAAGATAAATTTATTTGCTTAAACATGTATGTGCATACAAGAATAAAAGAAAATGCATGCAGGATAACATAAAAAAAAAAATAAGATCAGAAATGTTTGCCACCTACTATGGCGTGCAAATATTTTGAACAATAATGATTGTACTTATAAATTTCATGTCAAAAAAAAATAAAATAATGGAATTAGAAAAAAACAAAAATAAATAAATGTCAGCATGAGGAATGTATCCGGATTAAAGTCCTTTTTTTTTGTTGGGAGGGGAAATCATCAAATGACTTCTCCCGCTCTGGGCGGAGCGGAAGGGTGTGTAGACTTTTACTGACTAAAACCCACCCGTGTTTCTTCACTTGCTGTGCGACGGCCAGGGCCACGGTTTCTTGTTTAACCAACCTGCAACCCTGACCCAGGAGGCATCGGTCTTCGTGGACCCCGTCACGATGTGCTGATATCTCTTTGAGGCGCGCGTGAAACACGACGCGCCGTCGACTCGGGCCTGGTCCTTACCGTGCGGCGAGGTGCCCACTGCTCACCGCCCGCAGGCCCGCGCCTACGGTGGCTGGGAGTTAGGTGTCGTCTCCCAACCAGGGCGTCTACTGCGCTAGTAGCGTGAGGGCGCTTCCCGTTGCCTCACGCGCTCCGCCTCCTCCTTTGCCAGCATCACTGCTTCGCAGAAGGAGGTGACGGCCTGCCATGCACTCTCGCTCCGGACCATGGCCTGGACCAGGGTTGGACGCGAGAGATCGCCGCCGATCGCCGCTACGATGACACGGCGGTGCTCTACCCAAGCCGGACAGACCTCCACCGTATCCTCAGGGGGAACCACACAATGGTGACACCCTGGCGTTTCCTCCCGCCTAATACGGAACAGGAACCTCCCGAAACAACCGAGTCCGGTGAGGACCTGCATCAGGCGGAAGGTGAGGGCGCCGTGGCGCCTCTCTAGCCACTCCTCAAAGAGAGGACTTACCGCCGCTATTGTGGCGTGCCCAGCACTGGGTTGCGACAATCGCACTCTCCTTGTCGCCATGAGATCCCGCCAGAGCTCTGTCTGCTCTGTGTGAGCTCTGAGTTATGCCCCGGCGTTTTGCCTCCTCTCGCCACTCCCACATGTGGGCGAGGGCTTTGGCCTCCAGATGTCCTCCATGTCGGCAATCCGGCAAGGAGGCTCGCTGCCTCAGCGGAGACCGTGCGGTATCCCCGGATCAGCCGAACGGCCATGACCCTCTGGGACGCGGTCAATCATCGGGCTGGTCGCTTCCTTAGCGAGGTGCCCCGTAAAGGGCCATGGACCGCACGGCCCCCGCTTAGAGTCTCGGGCAGGAGGCGTTTTGTCCCCCTAGATTGGGGAGGAGCCGCCTCAAGGTAGCGCCGGCCCGTTCCAGTCTGGGTGCCAAACGTCGGAAGTGCTCCTCGAAGTTCCACCGGCTGTCGAGGACGAGCCCCAGGTACTTCATCGTCGACCCGACGCTGATGTGAACCCCTCCTACTGTTATGTGGAATCCGACGGTGGCGCATTCCGAGGACCATGAAAGCACATGGCCTCGGACTTCTGCAGGGCCACCTCGAGTCCCATTTGCCAGATTCTGTTGACGATTGTCGCAACCCCGAGGGTCGCTGCGTCAGCCGCCGCCTGGTGTGACCTCCCTTGTACCCGATGTTCCACAGATGCGGTCCCAAGACCGATCCCTGTGGAACACCGCACGACATCTCTCGTCGGTTCCACACTCCTTGGTGACCGGGGTAGATTACGGCCCTGTCCGTCAGATAGGCCTCGACCACTCGACAGAGATAGGTCGGTATCCGGTGATACCGGAATGCCTCCCTGATGCAACTCCAGGGTAGAGTGTTGAAGGCGTTGGCGATGTCTAGAGACCCCGCCAAGACTACCCCTCCCCGGGCCACAGCATCCCCTGTCGTAAGGGCTCGCACGCGCATGATGGCGTCCACCGTAGAGCGCCAAATCTGGGCCCGCTCGTCGTGAGTTGCCCGACGAGGCGGTCTGCAATGACTCTTTCAAAGAGCTTGCCCACCTCGTCGAGCAGCACAATGGGCCGGTAAGCGGACGGAGAATCCGCAGGGTGCCCTGGCTTTTTTATGAGCCCCTCTCAAAGCATGCGCTTAGTAGCCGCCGGAGTCGACGCCCGAGAGCCCCTAAGGCCAGAACCCAGGCTTTTCCAGGTAAGCCGTCGGGTCCTGGGGCGGTAGTTTTGGCATTCAGCCAACCTACCGCCGCTCTCAACTCTACCTCGGTCACTTCTGGAGCATCGTCGTCGTCGTTGGTGTGGTCCACATCAGGCACCGCAGGAGGCGGAGCCATGGGTGGAGGGGTATGTCCCCCTCGCGAGGGAAACAGAGCGCTCACCACGTCCTCCACGAGCTGAGGTCGGAAACTCTGCGTCAGCGTGGGAGCCCATGGGCGAAGTTTATTCTGCGTCATTTTGTAGGGGCTGCCCCACGGGTCTCTGTTCAGAGTCCCCAGCAACTCCTCACGGGCCAGATCCGGATTAAAGTCCTCTGGTTCTTTTGGGTGAAAGCTCATGTCGGGATCCCCGGCAATGAGCGCGCCGACGAGTTGGCTAGGCAGGCGGCGGCTCAGTCCAGTGTCGCCCCAGCGTACGACAGGTGTCCAGTCTCATACGTCAAACGACGTCTGAGGGAGGGCACAGTAGCTGTCTGGAATAGGGGGTACACCAGCGGGGTCACGCGGATATTCTTCCACGATGTGGTGCGCGCGCGCAAGGGCCTGAAGTGCCTCAAGAGGACGTCTATCTGGTCGCAAATCCTGACGGGTCACGGCAGCTTCGCCGCGTACCTACACAGTTTTAAATTAAAGGACAGTCCAGCCTGCGTGTCTGACACGCAGGCCACAGGGACCATACAGCATCTGTTGCTGGAATGCCCGAGGCACGACCGCGACAGATACGACCTGGAAGTAAGCACTGGACGTACTTTGACAGAAAGAACCATCGCCGAAATCATGACAGAAAAACACTCTAGGCCGTGCCTGGAGCGGTTTTGCCCCAAAATCGCAAAAATGACAATAGAGAGAAACAGAACAAAGGCAGTGCAACCTAGCACGTCGTCGGCAAGAAGAATTGTTGATAGATAGTAGCATAAGTTTTCTTTTGTGTAAGTAGAAATTGAAAATATGATACAACGTAATATTGACAGAAATAATGTAATAAATATAGTAATAACGGTAATTGTATAATAATGATAAATAAATAATTCGACAAAGTGGAAAAAAGCGACCCAAAAAGACAAGCCAATGCCGCAAAAAAGCCCTGAGCGGAAAAAAGTGAATTGGCAGAAAACTAACAAAAGTTAACCAGGATTCTTGCCATGCAAGAAAAAAAGACAACGCAGTGTGATGACGGGTGTTTTAAAAAAAATGTGTCCGGATTTGAAGAGAGAACTTTGATATGGTTACATAATCCCTTTAGAAGAAAAGGAAAGAGTTCAAAGTTTCAAGCCAAATGGGAGGCTTCCTGCACGGTAGTAACCAGAATAAACGATACCATCTACCGGATAAAGGAACCTAGAGGGAAGCTGAAGATGGTTCACGTTATGAGTTCTAGACGATCTGGAATGTTGAGTCGTGGTGGCCTAGTGGTTAAAACGCAAGCCTCTCAAGTATGAGTGAGCGAGTTCGATTTCAGGTCAGGCAAGTACCAATGTAACTTTTCTAAGTTATATGTACTTTCTAAGTATATCTTGGACACCAACGACTGATTAAAAGGTGAAGGAAAACATCTTGAGGAAACCTGGATTTTAAGTTTGAAATCGCCAACCCGCATTGAGCAAGCGTGGTGATTACGCTCAATCCTTCTCTGTGTGAGAGGAGGTCTGTGCCCAGTAGTGGGACGATAAAAGGTTGATGATCTGGAATGTTCGATTAGCTGGCCTATATAAAGCGGCGTGACTCAGCGCGGCAGTTATACCTAAGCCGAGGTTCGTACCCCAAAGGGGGTGCCCTTAGCGTGTAGTCGCTTAGCTTTTAGTAGCCCTGGCTGGAGGCTTTAAATTCACTTAAGGCAGCCACAGGATAGTCCGGTTAAGTAGTCACGACCTCTCAAGGTCAACTGCGAGATGCCATATTAAAAAAAAAAAACAAAGCGCGGCAGTTAGTCTGCATTTGACTATCGAAGCGAAACAGTTTTTTTTCTTACTCATCCGCTATTTTTTTCTGATTAATTTCGTTGCGGGACCCAAGACAGTTGAATCGTTTCTCCGGGACTCGTCGAGCTTCATTGCTCGGCGTTTTTCTGGCGGTCTCCACTGTTGATTCTGGCTTTCAGGAGTTGCAGTGGTTGGGAAAAGTGTGGCGGGTTTTGTCCCACAATTTATCGAAGCGAAACAGGCGATAAGTAAAAAGCGATAATCGAGAACATCTACAGCGACAACTGCAACGAGCACTTCAAGGACTGCGTGAAGATCTTCTGTGGTGTTGTGTGTGTACAATACGGACTTCGTGAACATAAGGGAAGGCTTCAATGCCACATCAGCTAGTTTTGCCTACTATCTACTGTACCTTCGTTGTCAGTAAACTTTGTAATCCTTAACCGGTATTTTAATACTCCTAGCCCTTAACAAGATGTTGTATAATTGAAGAAAGCTTCCAATGGACTAACCTTTCAAAGAGTTTAGCAGTAGCACTAAGGAAATTGTCAAAATGTCGGCTATCAAGCGCCAAGAATTCCTTAACTTCGGTATCGAACTTGTTACCCTTTTTAGGTCAACATAATTCCAAAGATTCTACTAGCAAAACACTTTCTATACAGAATCCCACTGTACGTTACTCATTGTCTGAGTTCTGAACGCCTCGATTTGCATCGTATCTCCAGAGTTTCGGCGTAATCACAATGCGCGTGGACAAGCTGGAGTGGACGGCGGGCGGCGGCAGCGCGGCCGTGTCCGTGCGCGCGTCCGCCTCCACCGCCGCCGCCAACACGTCGGGCACTCCCCTCGCACAGCCCAAGCACGCGCCCAACGCGCTGGACCTGGAAGTGCACAACCTGCTCATACTAGACAACCACACCTTCGAAGGTACGTCTGCTTCCACAGCCCCCGCAACACGTCGGGCACTCCCCTCGCACAGCCCAAGCACGCGCCCAACGCGCTGGACCTGGAAGTGCACAACCTGCTCATACTAGACAACCACACCTTCGAAGGTACGTCTGCTTCCACAGCCCCCGCAACACGTCGGGCACTCCCCTCGCACAGCCCAAGCACGCGCCCAACGCGCTGGACCTGGAAGTGCACAACCTGCTCATACTAGACAACCACACCTTCGAAGGTACGTCTGCTTCCACAGCCCCCGCAACACGTCGGGCACTCCCCTCGCACAGCCCAAGCACGCGCCCAACGCGCTGGACCTGGAAGTGCACAACCTGCTCATACTAGACAACCACACCTTCGAAGGTACGTCTGCTTCCACAGCCCCCGCAACACGTCGGGCACTCCCCTCGCACAGCCCAAGCACGCGCCCAACGCGCTGGACCTGGAAGTGCACAACCTGCTCATACTAGACAACCACACCTTCGAAGGTACGTCTGCTTCCACAGCCGCCGCAACACGTCGGGCACTCCCCTCGCACAGCCCAAGCACGCGCCCAACGCGCTGGACCTGGAAGTGCACAACCTGCTCATACTAGACAACCACACCTTCGAAGGTACGTCTGCTTCCACAGCCGCCGCAACACGTCGGGCACTCCCCTCGCACAGCCCAAGCACGCGCCCAACGCGCTGGACCTGGAAGTGCACAACCTGCTCATACTAGACAACCACACCTTCGAAGGTACGTCTGCTTCCACAGCCGCCGCAACACGTCGGGCACTCCCCTCGCACAGCCCAAGCACGCGCCCAACGCGCTGGACCTGGAAGTGCACAACCTGCTCATACTAGACAACCACACCTTCGAAGGTACGTCTGCTTCCACAGCCCCCGCAACACGTCGGGCACTCCCCTCGCACAGCCCAAGCACGCGCCCAACGCGCTGGACCTGGAAGTGCACAACCTGCTCATACTAGACAACCACACCTTCGAAGGTACGTCTGCTTCCACAGCCGCCGCAACACGTCATTATATTAGTTTCAACCAACAATTTAGATTGTAGCTATAAATTAAAATTCAATAATTGTCAAATGTAAAAAAAAATATCCCTGCTCTTGTAAGTGGCTCCACACACAAACGCAGTCTAAAAGACCTGTCTCTACGGTTCCTAAACAATCTTCCTCCCGCCCCGCGTTCATACAAATCCGTTCAGTAACAAACATCCATTCATCCATTCTTGCAAAGATTCGCAAGAATGGATCATAATGCACCGGTCATAGAGGCTGAATATATAAATGAGTAAGTGATGCAGCACCCTTCCTCTCCACAGTGCTCCACGCCCACCAGATGATGACCAATGAGTACGCGATGTCGCTCGTGTCCTGCAAGCTGGGTGATGATCCGAACCACTACTACGCCGTCGGCACAGCCATACTTAATCCAGAAGAGTCGGAACCTAAACAGGTATGGGTTTGTTCTTACATAGAAATAGGTTTTAAATGCTTGCTTTACGTTCAAATATTAGACCTTGATAATCTTGACGAAGTCCACTAGAAGCGATGGTGACACTTGATGTTCTGGACGAGATCCACTAGGACCGAAGATGACGCTTGATATTATTGAAGAAGTCCACTAGGACCGATGATGACGCTTGATATTCTTGACGAGGTCCACTAGAAGCAATGGTGATGCTTAATATTCTGGACGAAGTCCACTGGGACCGAAGATGACGCTTGATATTCTTGTCGAGGTCCACTAGAAGCGATGGTGACGCTTGTTATTCTTGACGAAGTCCACTAGGACCGATGATGACGTTTGATATTCTGGACGAGGTCCACTAGGACCGATGATGAGGCTTGATATTCTTGACGAGGTCCACTAGAAGCGATGGTGACGCTTGATATTCTTGACGATGTCCACTAGAACCGATGACGATATTTGATATTCTTGACGAGGTTCACTAGGACCGATGATGAGGCTTGATATTCTTGACGAGGATTGACGCCTGCCAGGGCTGCAAGTTACTCGATGGAGATACTGTGGCTCCTGGCACTGGCAAATGAAAGAATACTGGTGGGTTATAGTTGGTAAGTCTGACACACCCTTCCGCTAACACTCACTGTGTGGTTATCACTGTTCATGCGATACAGCCTGATGTAACAGACAGTGATATCTTATTTTTTTGGGGTCCAGCTTTTACCCTTTTGGGTACGGAACCCTAAAATAGAAGGCTTTTTAACCATCAGTACAATTGTGAATGTATCTGTATGGTATCCGAGGATATTTACGTGTCGGATCATCTACCTATGTGGGTAGAGTGTAATTTAGAAGTTGTGCGTCCTAAACTGTTGAATCGGAACCGCTGCCGCAATTCTGCTATATGGGGTGAAAGAACTAAGACAGAAGCAATCAACTATCATAATATCTGTAACAGTAAGCTGCGCGACGTTGATTTCCCTCATGAGTTTGAGAGTTGCGGGAGTGGACCTTGCAGGTTAGTTGAGCATAGGGTTGTTCTGGATAATTTGTACGGACAAATTGTAGAAATTCTATGTGTGGCGGCTAGGCAGTCTAGAGATAGGCGCGAGGGGGGACCGAGACGGGGTAGGCGCGTTTGTGGGTGGAATGAGCATGTAAGGGATGCTCATCGAGAGGCCAGGTCTAGTTTTCAGGCCTGGGTGCTTAACAAGCGTCCCTCTTCGGGTCCTGTCTATGATGATATGCGGGAGAAGCGAAAAGTTTTTAAGAGCCGGCTGAAGTTCTGTCAAAACAATGCTGAGCAAATTATCATGGATAGGCTAGCCGAACAGCGGGCTACTAAAAAGTTCGGGGATTTCTGGAAATCCACCGGCAAGCTAGACAGTAGGCCGGGTCTACCTGCCAGTGTGGGAGGGATGAGTGATCCCCGAGGAATTGCGGAAATGTTCAAAGAGCACTTTCAAGTGCGTTCGCCTCTCGGTCCCTCAATCGTGAGGGAAAGTTCTGGGCCCGGCAGTCACGGAGATAAAACCTCTGATGAGTTTCTCATATAAGCAAGTGAGGGCAATCATAGACGGTATGAGTCGAGGCAAATCTCCGGGACATGATGGCCTCAGTATTGAGCATTTGAAACATGCGGGTGTACATCTGCCGCGAGTCCTGTCTATGTTTTTCACAATGTGTGTCAGTCATACGCACTTACCTGCGGATCTGATGAAGACCATTGTGACTCCCATTGTGAAGAACAAGACGGGTGATATCTCAGAGAAGGGTAACTACCGTCCCATTTCCCTTGCGACAATAATAGCAAAGGTGTTGGACGGTTTGCTTGATGCTTCTTTAAATAAGTATATTAATGTTCATGATGCGCAGTTCGGGTTTCGTCCTGGACTTTCAACTGAAAGCGCTATTCTGGGACTCAAGCATACCGTTCAATACTATAAAGATCGTGGGACGCCGGTGTACGCCTGTTTCCTTGATCTTTCCAGAGCCTTCGATCTTGTCTCGTATGATGTGCTCTGGGAGAAAATGGTAGGTAGGGGTATACCGGCGGAAATATGTGGACTACTTTGGCATTGGTATAGTAATCAAACCAATCATGTGAAATGGGATGGTGTACTCTCTGAACCGTATAGGTTGGAGTGCGGTGTGAGACAGGGGGGACTTACGTCTCCCAGGCTTTTCAACCTCTATGTCAATGACCTTATAGAGGGACTCAGCAGTATGCGTGTCGGATGTAGTGTTGATGGCGTTAGCATTAACAATATCAGCTATGCTGACGACATGGTGCTGCTGGGTCCGTCAGCGGGGTCAATCAGAGAGTTGCTCAAGACTTGTGAAGCCTATGCTGCTACACATGGATTAATATACAGTATGTTACGAAAACCCTGTCCGACCCATAAGGATAATAGAGGTTAGGTAAACACATGACCAAATATAATATAAAATTTTACGTATTCATCATAGTACCAATACAAATGAATTTTGAAATAATCTTTTTTTCCAACGAATTAATTCCAATTTCCCCGAAATTTGGTAATTTTTAAAAAGTGACAACACCGGTATTATTATGAGCGAATAGCGATGCGACCACGTGCCGCGTGTCCTGCCGCCCGCCCCCCGCGGTCGGCAGGCGAAGGGTGGTCAACGCACATTTAATAAGTTACCTCCTTTTGCGAAATAATATTTATTTTTTTTAGGGGGATTTTTTTTTTAAGTAAAGCCCGGTTTTGTATGCATTAGTAGAATCAGTTATCGATACCTAACAACACCTTCACGGGTCGGACAGGGTTTTCGTAACATACTGTATAATGTAAAGAAGTGTGAGTACATGGTCTTTGAGGTCGGTGGCAAATGCCGTGAAGTGGGACCCGAACTACTTCTAAACGGGTCGGTAATTGAAAGGGTATCCACCGTTAAATACCTAGGCCACTTTCTTTCTGTAGACCTTAAGGACCATGTAGATATAGAAAGGGAGCGCAGGGCACTTGCTGTCCGGTGTAATATGTTGGCCCGTAGATTTGCTCGGTGTACGGATCTAGTTAAAATAACTCTTTTCAAGGCGTACTGCCAGAGTCTGTACACGGGTAGTCTATGGGTCAATTACACTAACAAGTCGCTGGATGTCCTGCGCGTCCAGTACAACAATGGCTTCAGGATGTTGTTGGGACTTCCTCGCTACTGCAGCGCGTCGGAAATGTTTGCGCTTGCTCGTACCGACGGTTTTCACGCGATTATGCGCAAAAAAACAGCGTCACTTCTGCGGAGAGTGAGAGACAGTCCCAACAGTATACTAAGAACGGTATCGGAGAGTTTCGGCTCTCCAATTGTAAAGCATTGTATACAGAGGGTGGTGGGTACTAACACTAGATAATAAGTAGTTTTTTCTTTTTGATGTTACTAACACTCTATGGATTACCTGGTCCGAAATAAAAATCATATTATTATTATTATAGTCTCACTTAAAAAAGGTGGATTCTTTAATTCTTTAAGGACCCAAAATTTCGCCAAGCGATTTGTCTTGTTTTCTGGCATGATGTCTGGTGAAGCCGTACGTAGGACGGGTCTGAGCAGTTGTGTTGCGATGTGTGCCGGGTACGATGCGCCAAATATTGTTGTGCTGGGAGTTTGGTCGTGGAGGGTCTTCAGATCAATCTCCCTTTGGCGCAGCATCGTTGGTCGTGTTGTTAGGTTTTTTTTTTTTTTTTTAGTTGTGCCGTCTTTCTCTTCTTGCTTGGCAAGAATTCTTTTTTGACAGTGTCTATGTATTTCTTTTATCTTTTTCCGCTATATTTTTTGCGGCTTCTGCCTTGTCTTTTCTTTTTTGGGTTATTCCTTTCCCAAGTCTATTTTCTTTTGTTATTTCTTTTGTCATCTTTTTTTCATTTCATATCATATTTACAATATTCCTTATATTCTAGTTATATCTATTTTTATATCTCAGTATACTATGTTGGCATGATTCCTATCTTGTTCTTGCCAACGGCACAGTGCTCAGCTGTGCTGCCCTTGTCCGGTTTCGTTCTATCGATGCTTTTGCGACCTTGAGGCAGAACCGCTCCAGATACGGCCTGGAGTGCTTGTCTGCCATTAGGTCAGCGATGGTTGTCTCATTAAATATTCTTCCAGTACTTACTTCCAGGCCGTATCTGTCGCGGCTGTGCCTCGGACATTCAAATAGTATGTGCTGTACCGTTTCACTTACCTGTGTGTCACACACACAGGCTGGACTCTCCTTCAACTTGAACTTGTGCAGGTACGCGGCGAAGCCGCCGTGACCAGTCAAAATTTGCGCCCAGATAGACGTCCTGTCGAGGCACTTCAGGACCTTGCGCGCGCGCACCACATCGGGGAAGAACATTCGCGTGACCCCAGCCGTGACCCCGCCGGTGTACCTCCCGTTCCAGACAGCTACTGTGCCCTCCCTCAAACGTCGCTTGACGTATGAGACTGGACACCTGTCATACGCTGGGGCGACCCTGGACTGGGCCGCCGCCTGCCTAGCCAATTCGTCGGCGCGCTCATTGCCGGGGATCCCGACATGAGCTTTCACCCAGAAGAACCGGAGGATTTTACCACTCCCCTGTTGCTCCCTAATATTCTTACGAATATGGGTAGCAAGGGGGTGGTGCGTTTCCGGGTTTCGGATCAAGTCGAGCGAGGATCGAGAGTCGCTGAGCAGCGCCGCGCAGTCGAAGCCTCTCAGGACAACCAGGTCCGTAGCCCTGGCTATCGCGAGCAGCTCCGCCTGAAAGACGGTACACATCGGCTCCAACCTCTTTCGCTTGGTCCGAATCTCGGACCCATCCCGCCAGTATGAATATGCCGCCCCGACCCCTTCATCCGATTTACTACCGTCTGTGTAAATCAGATGAGCGGGGAGCTGTAGCTGAGCCACAGTTTCGGGGAGCATATTCTCCAGACACTGGTAATCAACATCTGGCTCACTGGCGGGGTGAGGGGCCTCCGTGAAGGCCCTTCGCTCCTCCAGTTCGCGGGATTCCAGCTCTCGTGTTGTTGGGTTTAACATTGCGTCACCTCGCTCAACTGCCGTCTTCCTTCCTATTCGCTCAGTTTTTCTGAATGAATAGGCTCTTAATAAACTAGCGCGCTTTACCATCAACGATCGTATCACTGCTTACCATCAGGCGGGATTGCGGTCAAGCGCTAGTTTATAATTATATTTAAAAAAAAATTAGTTCGGCTTTTCCGAAAATGACCGATGGATCTAAGTTTGTAGTTGTAAAAATAAAGTAATAAATATTGTTGTGTTTGTTTTTATACAGGGCAGAATCCTGCTGTTCCACTGGTCAGAAGGCAAGCTGGCTCAAATAGCAGAGAAAGAAATCAAAGGAGGTTGTTACACACTAGTCGAGTTCAACGGGAAACTACTCGCTACGATCAACAGTACTGTACGTATACCCGTAACTCGTGTCCTGTATTTTTAAGTAAAGAATTCATGTACAAAATTTCAAAAAGATATCATGAAAAACCACAAAGTTATGAGCTTGTTATCCTACTTGACTTGGCTGTCCAGACAAAAATACGCTCAACGCTCCGCTTCAGCTGTTCCGCGGGCATGCGCAGTACTATGTTGTACCTTAAACTGCGTGGCGCATGTATTTGGGAAAAAATCAAAGATGGTGTAAATATTATTGGAATCGATTCAATTGATATCTGAACAAACTATGTTCACGTTTCGCATAAACAAAAAAAATAACGATTTATTTCTTGGTTTAATGTCTTTGAATCGGATAAAACGTAACGTTATAGTGTTTGTGTCGTTATAGTGGGAATTCTGCTTTTCTGTTTAACCAAATATGTAGTATCGGGGTGATGGATGTCGCAAAAGACTAGCTTAGGGCATCATACAATCAAGTTAATTATTCAAGTTTGGCTAAAAATCACAATCTTTCGTACTTCAATATTTCAAAAGACTATCCCCTAAAACAAGCCCTTCAAAAGTAGTATAATTAAAATTCACAAATTTGATTTCAGATAAAATACATAAATATCCATATAGTGTTAGTAATAAATTAACTGAAGTGGGTCTGGACTCTTATCCACCTATGAAAGAGGGGAGAGTCCCACCGGTCTGGAAACACATTCAGGCTTCGTTAAACCTTTTGGTCGGAAATTATGCTACACTGTAAAAACGGTAATTGAGTCATTCGACGTTCTGCGTATTAAATCCTATTTCGTAACTCAACTAGGCGTTACATTTATTTATTGATTGTAAAATGATTGCATTTAACTCCTCCAGGTACGTCTCTTCGAATGGACATCAGAGAAGGAACTGAGGCTGGAATGCAGTCATTTCAACAACATTGTAGCACTATACCTTAAAGTGAAGGGCGACTTTATATTAGTAGGCGATCTCATGCGGTCGCTCTCTCTTCTGCAATACAAACAGGTGGGTTTTACTCTGTCATAATCATGTAAGTACAGCATCTTTATCTCACGAAGTCACTCGCACATTACTTGTGGTATCCAAGTTTTTAAACATACTGTGAATGTAAGCAAAATAAATCATCAGATCAAAGCACTTGCTTACAAATAAACTAATTACAGGTACTTTTAAATTGTCAAAGGAAGAAAATTTTTAATTGACATTGCATAAAAACTTTTTTTACAAAAAAAAAAACAACTGACTTCCAAAAAACACTACAAAGTGAAAAATAACTGATTTCGGAAGTCAGTGTCTTTGGTTTTTTTGTATATTAGTTTTTGACACCGACTTCCGAAATTAGTTATTTTTCACTTTGTTGTTTTTTGTAAAAAAAAAATATTTTACACTTTTTAGTTGTGATGAAAAGTACTGTTCAGCTGCATCCGGCTAGACTGGATGCTGACGCTAAAATACTTAATGAAAAAACTTACAAACGCACTGGTTGCCCCTACGATTTTTGAAAGTTCCCCTTGATTTCTCTGGTCTTCCACTCAAACCCAGATGTCCTTATCATGGGACCACCTTGGGAATGTCTTCTTTCCCACAGAAAAAGAATTATCAAAATCGGTTCATAAACGACGAAGTTATCCGCGAACAAACAAAAAAGCATATATACCGCCTACCGGTCGAATTGAGTAACTTCCTCCTTTTTGAAGTCGGTTAAGTTAGTTAGATGAAGCTATGTAGTTGTGCCTTTTTTTTTTTTTTTTTTTTGCCGGGGTGGAAATCCTCATAGGATGCCCGCCGCCCTGGGGTGGGCGACGGGGTATGTCAGACTTTTACTGACTAAAACCACCCCGGTGTGTCTTCTATCACGAGCGCGCGTGGGGCCGCGGGAGTCTAAATTCTTCCACGGCCCCACATCCTCGTGCTGGCCCGGTCTGTCCGGGCCTCGTCTCCTGCACGGGGTAGTGGGGTGTTAAACTACCCCGTGCATCGCCTCAAAGGCGCGCGCCGACACTCGCGCGCGCCTCCGCCTCGGGGTCCATCAATGGGGATGGGCGGGGACTTCCCCATGTCCCTCGCCCCTGGACCCAATCATGGGGGGCGGAAGAGGGCGTTATCCGCCCTTCCTCGGCGCCCGGTGCGTCTTCTGCGGCCCGGGAAGGGAGTTGATATCTCCCTCTCCCGTTCCGCAGCTTCCTTCTGCGACATCACGTCTTCGCAGAAGGACACCACCGCGTCCCACGACTCTGAGCTGCCGACCATCCTCCGCACTACTGCCGGCAGCGTCAGGTCGCCTCCTACTTCATTTGTGAGGACACGGCGCTGCTCCTCCCAAGCTACACACTCGGAGAGCGTGTGCTGCGCCGTGTCCTCCCCGCATTGGACGCAGTGGTGGCACCG
This sequence comes from Sesamia inferens, assembly GCA_037179545.1. Lineage (NCBI taxonomy): Eukaryota > Metazoa > Arthropoda > Insecta > Lepidoptera > Noctuidae > Sesamia > Sesamia inferens. Next base: position 4,159,734 of record CM073936.1, on the reverse strand, counting down.
AGCGTCCGGCTCCCTGCCTAAGCGACGCAGGTACTTGCCGAAGCAGCCATGCCCCGACAGTACCTGCGTCACCCTGAACGACAGGGAGCCGTGCCTCCTCCCGAGCCAGTTGTCGAGTACTGGCCGGATCGCCTCGACGGTAACGAGGCCGGCGGTAGGGCGCATAAGCCTCTGCCGCCAGTCCGCCACCAGGACCTGACGGAGCTCCTCTCGGCGCAGCTCTAACTGCCGCTGCACCGGACTGGAGCCCCGTGTCCGTTCTTCCTCGCGCCATCGGTACAATGACGCGAGTACTTTCGCCTCTAGGTCCCAGGGCGGGGATCCGGCCAGGACGCAAGCCGCCTCGTAGGATATCGTGCGATACCCGCGGACGACCCTGACGGCCATCGCCCTCTGCGGCTTGCGCAGAATGGCGAGTGTTCCGGCCGTCAGGTCCATCGCCCACACAGGGGCCCCATATAGGGCCATGGACCGCACGATTCCTACGTATAACCGCCTACAGGCGGCGCTCGGGCCCCCCATGTTGGGAAGCAGCGTTGATAGCGCGCCTGCTGCACCCATCAGCTTGGGCGCCAGCCGCCGGAAGTGGGGTCCGAAATCCCACCGGCTGTCGAGCACCAATCCCAGGTACTTCATGGTGAACTCGACAGCTATCCGGGCCCCACTGACCACGATATGTGATCCCGGCGCCGGCGCACGCCGGGGGCCATGGAAAACCATGGCCTCCGACTTGTCAAGGGCCACCTCCAGGCCCAGGCGCTGGATGCGGTTCACCACCTGTGACACCGCAGCCGTGGCTATCAACGTCGCTTCCCTGTACGAGCTCCCCCGGGCAGTGACAAGCGTGTCGTCCGCATAACACGTCAAGTCGGCGCCCGACGGGAGCTCGCCTCTCAGCACCCAGTCGTAGCCGATGTTCCACAGGAGCGGTCCCAAGACCGATCCCTGTGGAACACCGCACGACATTTGGTGCCGACCGGCACCGTCACGTCCCCGATAGATGACGCATCTGTCCTCCAGATAAGCCCCTACTATGCGGCGGAGGTAGGGAGGCACCCGATGGTATTTCAGGGCCTCCCTAATACAGCTCCAGGGTAGGGTGTTGAAGGCGTTGGAAATATCTAAAGACACCGCCAACACCACCCCACCCCGGGACACCGTATCCTCCGCCAGGGCTCTCACGCGCATGATGGCGTCTATGGTGGAGCGCCCCCGACGAAAGCCGAACTGTTTGTCGTCCAGGTTCGGCCCCTCTCCGCACAAGTGGCCGACGAGGCGATCTGCGATTATGCGCTCAAAAAGTTTGCCCGCCTCGTCGAGCAGCACTATGGGCCGATACGCGGACGGCGAGTCCGCGGGGCGCCCCTCCTTCCTGAGCAGGACCAGCTTCCCCTCCTTCCACACACTGGGAAACTGACCCTGCTCGAAGCATGCCGTGAAGAGCCCCCTCAGCTGGGGCTCTAGCTCCTTCAGAGCAAGGACGAGAGCTCGGCCAGGAACTCCGTCGGGTCCGGGCGCTTTATTCTTGGCCCGGAGCCGCGACACGGCCGCTCCCGTCTCTGCTTGCGTCACCACGGGGACATCGGTGCCCTCTTCTTCTGGAGAGTCTGTGGCTGAGGGTGAAACCATCGCCGGGGGAACATGTCCCGCCCGCTCAGGGAAGAGGGTGGATACCACCGCCTCCAGCAGCTGGGGTTGCATACTTTGCACCAGTGGGGGCGCCCAGGGACGCAACTTGCCCCGTACCCAACGGTAGGGGCGCCCCCACGGGTCCCGATCTAGGGACCCCAGCAGCTCTTCCCTGGCCCGCGACTTGGAGTCGCCGATGGCCAGCCACAGAGTCTCCTGGGCCGCGCGGTACACCCCATACCGCGCGGCCTCCTCGACGGGATCCCGTCGACGTCGTCTCCGGTAGCGCGTGTACTGGCGGCGAGCCGCGACGCACTGGACGCGCAACCGCGCAATGTCGTCGTTCCACCAGTACACGCTGCGCCTTGCGGACTGTTGGCGGACGCGGGGCATGGACGCGTCGCAGATCTGCGTCATCGCCCCGCGAAACCGCAGCGCCTCCGCTTCGACGTCGACGGGGCCGTCCGTCGCCGACTCCCAAATCCAGGACTGGACTATGGCAGCTTCCTCGAGTAGTTCCCTGTCGAGGCGCTTAAGCGCCCAGCGCGGGCCGTCGTTAATCGGGGCTCTTGGATGGCGGCCGCTCGCGGTCTGGGCGGAGTCGTCGAACCGGATATACCGATGGTCCGACAGCGTCTCCACCTCCACGGCGACACGCCAGTCACGGACACGGCTGGCGACAGAGGGGCTAGCGAAAGTAACGTCAACTATCGACCCGCCCCGCTGCCGCACGCACGTGTATACCGAACCCCGATTCAGGACGACCAGGCCGGTCGTCACTACCCACTCCGCCAGCACCTCGCCCCGAGGGTCAGTGACCGGAGATCCCCACGCCGATGACTTGGCGTTGAGATCCCCGAGCACCAGAACGGGACGAGGGTGATAGCGGCCTACGACGGTGCCCAACTCGACAAGGAACCCCTCGAAGTCGGCGAGACTCTTGTTGGGGGAGAAATACGCCCCCACGATGACGATGCCATCCGTGACCGCAGCAACCCAGCCGCGGCCCCGAGACGGATCGATCAGAGTCCCGCCAATAATGGCCACCAAGCCGTCAATGCATCCCAACCAGTCGTCACGGGCAGGGATGAAATACGGCTCGGCGACCACAGCCACTTGGATCGACCACTGCGCCATGCTCTGGAACAAAAGATCCTGAGCTCTGGCGCAGTGATTGATGTTGCCCTGGAGGAAACGGAGCTGTGCCATTATTGACACTCCATTCCCTCGGCAACGGTCCTGGGCCGGGAGTCGGCCGCGGAGCTGTTAGCCTGCGGGGGAGGCGAGATTTCCCCGGCAGGCTTAGAGCTCCTCTTCTTCTTCCTGGTGGCCTTCTTGCTGGCAGGCGTGCCACAGGCCCCTCCGCCCACTCTATGTCCCGCTGGCTTCCCTGCAGCCGAACATAAGCTGCAGTTGAGCGCCGCGGAACACTGGGCCGCCTTGTGGCCGGGCTGACCGCAGCGATAGCAAAGATCGCTACGGTCAACCTCAGCGGTGCACTTGGCCCGGACGTGCCCCTTCTCCAGGCACCGGAAGCACCGCAAAGCCCGGGGCTGCAGGAGTTTAACTCTCGCTGCAACCCAGCCTACTAGCACTCTGCCACTTGCGGCGATTTTATTCGCCGACGCCACAGGGCACCGAACCCAGACCGCGCCGAGTCCGGTGGCGTCGGTGCGAATATCGCCGGCCCGCACCTTGTCCGGCGGACACTCTCCGCTTCGGGCAACGGCCGCCACCACCTCCTCGGAAGTCACGGACTCGTCCAGGCCGGCAATCCGCACCTCTGCGGTTTTAACCGGCCTGGAAATCCGGACGTCCTCGGGGTTGAGGACCTCCCTCAACTTGGCGGCCAGAGCGTCCGCCTTCTCGGCATTGCCGCTCGCAGCACCAGCTACCTCAAACAGCTGCGCACCTTTTTTTTTTTTTTTTTTTTTTTTTTTTTTTTTTTTTTTTTTTTTTTTTTTTTTTTCTCGAGTGGAAATGCCTTTACGCACCATACCCGTCGCTAGCTAGGCGACGAGCGTGTGTGGGACTCGCCCGGCCGTAGCCGGGAATACCCACTAAAACCACCCGGTTACCGTCGGGCCCTGTGTTGAGAGTGTCACGGGGCCGACCCGAAGGCCAAGTACTCCGTGACACCCTCAGGGCTTGCCGGCCCTCCCCTGTAGGGCCGGTTTCCGCGCCAAAGGGGGATTACCCGGTAACGGAATAATCCCCAGACGTGGTGACCGTTGTGCAATGCACGTGCGGGAGCTACCCGCACGCGCTGGTCACACCCTGGGGCTAAAGGAGACGGGGGTTCGTCCCCCGCCTTCTTCGCCCCACCCGTCTACGCCGGAGGGGAGCGGCAAGTACGTCCTCTTCCCGCTCCCTCTCCGCAGCCTCCTTCTGCAAGAGGACGGTCTCGCAGAAGGAGGCGGCAGCCTCCCATGCCGTCTCACTTTCAACCATGGCTCGTACCATGGTTGCCAGTGAGAGGCGTCCGCCTCCGAGCGCCGCAACGAGATCGCGGCGCTCGTTCCACCAGGCCGGGCACTCCACTAGGGTGTGCTCGGCCGTGTCGTCGGGGGAGTCGCAGTGATGACACCGCGGTGACTCCTCCCGACGGGCGACTCGGTGCAGGTAGTGACCGAAGCAGCCATGTCCGGTCAGTACCTGCACTAGGCGGAAGGTAAGGCTGCCATGCCGGCGCCCAACCCATCCCTCCAACACCGGACGAATCGCTCCAATCGTCCGGTGGCCGGCAGCTGGGGAGCGGAGCGCCTCCCTCCACCGGCTCAGGGCCTCCCCCTGAGCCGCTAATCTGACCCGCCTTACTTCCTCGAAGGCGGGTCGTTCCCCCCGTTCCCGGGCCGCGACACGGTGTCGATGCACCTGGGACAGAACCAGGGCATCGACCTCCCACGGGGGCGTGCCCGCGAGCACGCAGGCCGCCCCATGACTTACCGTGCGGTATGCCCGCACGGTCCGTGTCGCGATGACCCTCTGCGGCCTTCGCAGCAGGGCCACTGTTGCCCGGGAAAGGCGCTCCGCCCACACCGGGGCTCCGTAGAGCGCCATCGACCGTACCACTCCCTGGTACAGCCGACGGCACGCCGAATTCGGCCCCCCAAGATTGGGGAGGAGCCGTCCGAGTGCGGCTGCGAATGAGCACAGCCGCGGAGCGAGGAGCCTAAAGTGCTCCTCGAAACTCCAGCGGGGATCCAGGATCAGGCCGAGGTACTTTATATGCACCTCGACGGGAACCCGGACCCCCTCCACTCGGATACGGAGACCCGGTGGGGTTCTGCGTCGTGGGGCGTGGAAGGTCATGGCCCTCGTCTTCTCGAGAGCCACTTCCAGCCCCAGAAGGCGGATGCGCCGGACGACCAATGAGGTGCCGACCGACGCAAGGTGAACCGCCTCCTCCCAGTCACGCGCCCTGGCCGCGACTAGGGTGTCGTCCGCAAAGCAGACGACGTCCATACGCGGCAAGAGCGCGCCACGCAGAACCCAGTTGTACCCCAGGTTCCAGAGCAGGGGACCAAGCACCGATCCCTGGGGTACTCCTACTGATACGGCCCACGACTGGACGCGACCCTCTGCGTCCTCGTACAGCACCCTCCTCTCACGGAGGTAGTCCCGCACGAGGGCGCAGAGGTAGAGGGGCACTTCATGGTACTTCAGTGCCGCCTCTATGCATTCGTGGGGGAGGGTGTTGAACGCGTTCGCGATGTCTAACGACACCGCGACTACACCCTCAACAGCTGCGCACCTGTGGCAGCATGTCTTATGGTGACGGACTGGAGGCCAAGATCCGACAACTTGATCTTGGCCTTGGCCTCGGTAAGGACCGAGCCGTACGTCACGCCGCGCTCCGCAGCGCCACGCTGAAGCGTGAGCGTCACAGCCTCGGAACGCGGGGCACGCACAGCCGGTCCTTTGCGACCGCGTTTGCGACCGCCTTTGCCAGTCCGCCGTGCAGCCTCCGGAGCCGCCTTTGCGGTTTTACCGGAGGCGCGCACCGGTGCTGCTGAGGCCGCCTTGGCGGCCTTAGCGGCTTTGCGGGCCTTCTTGCGACCCACGACTGTCGCCCAGGTCTCACCCTTAGACCCGGCAGTCGTGGGCTCCTCGCCCTCTGGAGCTCGCTGAGGCGCAGTTCCCGGCGTTCCCTCAGCCCTACGCCGTTTGTCGGCCGCTAGGGGTGGGCGGAGGTTTTCCTCAGGGAGGCGCCGGGAATGCGCCTCGAGTTGGGCTTTGACCATGCTCCCGCACTGGAGCATGCACATACGGACGATGCGCTCAAGGCACGATGCGCTCAGCTCATCATCCGTACGTGCCGGTCTTGGTGCGGGAGCTGGAGCCACTTCGGGAGCGGCATCGGTGGGCGTGTGTCGCTGCTGCTGCTCGCTCAGTGCAGCGACTTGTCGCCGGAGGTCCTCCAGATCATCACGGAGGCGGTTGTTCTCCTCCTGCAACTTTACGACCTCGTCTGAGGTCGTCGTGTTGAGGAGGGTGCCAACCGCCTCCCTGATGTCCGCGGCAGCCTCCTTGAGACCGCGAACGAAGGTGCTCTTTAGGTTGCCAGATTTTGTGGCAACCTTAAGGACCAGGTCCACCCCGTCGAAGGCCAGCCGACTAAGGGCCACCGCCGACGGTTGCCCCCCTTCCGCCGATAGAGCAGCGCGTCGCTCTCGAGCGCGTCGGGCCATTTCCGACACTTCGTCGGCCGCGACGGCTTTGCGCTGCTCCCTCCTGGCGGCGTTGAGCTCCGCCTTCGACCTCCCCAGCGAGGCGCAGCTCTCGCCACCAGGGTCCTCTGAAGTGACCCCCATGTCACTTTCTGCTTCGCTGGCCGCCGGGGTACGCAGGAACCTACCCTGTCCGTCCCTCCGCGGCCGCGAAGCAGTAACTCCCCTGGAGTTTTGCCGACCTCTCCTCGCAGTCGGCACCTTCGGGGCTGGTAGGCCCTCCTCCTCAGAGGTCAGCTCCGCCGACCCACCTGCCTTCTGAGCAGGGTCGCGTGGTCGCTTCCTTACGGAAGCCGGTCCACGCGGCCCCTCATCAATATTGTCCGCATTTCTTGCATCCATCATCGCATCGCTTCCAGTAGCAATAACGTTAGCAGGGGCCTGGTCGCCTACCCCTGCGCGTTCTTCGGTAACCAATTTACCACTCGCAGGCCCGGAAACCTGCGAGCGCCGGGCGTCAGCCGGATCGCATGACAAAACATTATCCGTATTCTCCATTTTCATTTACGATATTGGGTAGTACGCACATCGCTTCCCCAAGGCGATGCGGCCGCTCTTTTTGGGAGGGTATTAATCCTCCCGAGGCCCGCGGTTGCCTCCGGTGCAGGATATACCGCCCGCTATTCGGTATCTAAAACTAAGTAACTAAAGCTATTTTTTTGTTTTTTTTTTTTTTTTTTTAATTTTAAGTATTTTGTCTTTGGTTTTTTTTATATTTTGTATTTTTTTTTTTTTTTTTTTTTCCCTTAATTTAATAGATAAAGTAAACCTAAACCTAACACTAAACCTAAAACTAACCTAAACCTAACCTAACCTACCCACCACCCGGCACCGTGGCCGTAAACCTCCAATGGCCACTGATGCCCGTAGACCGCAGGTTGAGGAGAAACCCACGGTCTTCTCCAACTCGGTCACGCGACGTGACCCCTAGACCGTGGACTGTCAAGACGGCCCGCGGTCCACACCACCTCACTCCCTATTCGTGCGCTCCGCTACAGAGATGCAGAGCGCAGATAGGGAGCCCTCGGGAGCGCCTCCTCCGCTCCGGCAGAAATTCGCCGTGGACAATAATCTCCTCCTGCACAGTACTCACGAAGAGATTGCTGCCCACGCCCAGGGTGCACCGGCCCAGCGTCTGCTCGTCCTCGGGTCTCAAAACCAGAGGACCAGCAGGCACTGAGCACTCGGGGAGGTTTTCTGCCACGCACCCCATGTAGTTGTGCCTAGGTGAACACAGGTTTTGTGAAATGTAAAAAGTCAAAGTGTTTGTGTGTGTGTGTTCGCACAAACACTTTGTGATTTTTTACAATTAGCAACTTTATTAATATACACTGACGAACTCAAAAACTGCATCAAAGTTCAGGATTACTTTGAAAATATTTTTTTTAATAAACATGCAAACTTTAGGTTAAATTATATAAATATGGAGAGACTGGCTCATAATCTTAAAAAAAGCTAAATTTAATAATAGAACTGCAAATGAATATTGCCGGGAAAAGAAAATTTACTCGTAGTATCAGTTTTATTTGCGTGTTATTTAAAGTAAAGTTTTAAATAGATTCGCATTGATTTTTTATTCTTTTGTCAATTGAATTATTGTTACCAGCAGAGCTGTTGGGTTAGTTTTTTAACTCATCGGCAGTTTTTGAACCATAATATGGATACTTCGTCCGAACAAGCGGCTCAAATTGTAGCACTTTTGCGAGAGGGCTTGGATCAACGAACGATTGGTAGAAATTTAAATTTAAACCAGTCTACGGTTTACAGAAGGTTTGTGGAGATAGGTTCTTACAGACGGAGACGTGGTACAGGCAGGACTCGAGCAACCACCGGTCGTGATGACCGATTCGTTGTTACAACTTCCTGGGAAACAGTTTCCTCACGTCAGTTAACATAAAAACAGAGCGTAATGAAGTGCGTGGAGTAAATCAGTAAATGTGAGTACAAGAACAATAAGAAGGTTAAAGAAAGCGCATATCACCCCTTTTAAACCAGCAAATGGTCCAAAGTTGTCTGTAGCTCACAGACAAGCTCGCTTAAGATTTGCCCGTCATCACCTAAATTGGACAGAAGAGCAATGGGCCTCCGTATTGTTCACGGAAGAGTGTAGGACATGTTTATATGGTGTAGATAGTCACAGAAGAGTCTATCGTCGACGTGGAGAGCGATATGCTCAAAGTTACATTGAAGAGCGTCTTCGTTTTGGAGGCGGTTCTTGGTCTGAGGTGGCATATCGATGAACGGGCGAACAGAACTTGTGTTCATAGACATGGTCCGTCAAAACGGTAATAGAGGGGGTTTGACTGCACATTGCCAGATAACGGAGATCTTAGAAGATCACGTGGTGCCTTACATGGGATTCATAGGCGAAAATTTTACTTTAATGCAGGATAATGCCCGGCCGCACGCTGCTGCACAAGTTCGACAATATTGCAAAGAGGTTGGGATACGTACAATGAATTGGTCAGCACGCAGCCCGGATCTTAATCCCATTGAGCATGTTTGGGACAATTTAAAAAGAGCTGTATATGCGAGAAATCCTGTGCCCACGACAGTGGCAGCACTAAGAACAGCACTGTCAGAAGAATGGGACAATATTCTGCAAAATCTCTTAATAACCGTAATGAAATCTATGCGGAACCGATTAGAATCCGTAATAAGGGCACGTGGAGGTAATACGCCTGAAGCGTAAATGTATCCTTGAAGTGTACCGACCGCCTTCAGCTTTTGGGAGTTGAGATTTCCTCGAACTTAAACTTTGGGAGGTTCATTGAGTCCAAGGCCAAGGCTGCCAAGAAACTTGGCGTTATCGCAAAGGTCCGGCGGTACTTCACACCAGGGCAGCTTTTAATGTTGTACAAAGCACAGGTCCGGTTCGTGTGTGGAGTACTGCAGCCACATTTGGGCTGGTGTTGCTAAGTGTCACCTGGCCACTTTGGATTCGGTGGAGAGGCGGGCGAAGAGGCTGATTGGTGACCCTGACTTAACTCGAGACGGTCTCCAAAGCCTAGAGCACAGGCGTAGAGTAGCCAGCCTTTCGGTCTTCTATAGGATGCATTTTGGGGAGTGTGCGAAGGAATTGCATGATTTAATTCCCCATCTCCGTTCCACCATTGGACAACCCGTCGTACGGCGAGTTTCCACCCTTACGATCCGGACGAAGCGTTTCGCCTCCTTTATACCGCGTACATCGAGGGACTGAAACACTTTGCCAGCAGCGGTGTTTCCGTCGGACTACAATTTGAGTGTCATCAAGGCTAGAGTGAATAGGCTCTTAATAAACTAGTGCGTTTTACCATCAACGACTGCGTCACTGCTTACCATCAGGCGGGATTGCGGTCAAGTGCTAGTTTATAATTTTAATTAAAAAAAACCCCCTTGCATAAAGTTTGTATCTATTGTTAAAACCAATTTTCCTTAAATTTCTGTTTCTTCTTCAAAAAAGTCTTAGGTCCTTTCCAGTACACAAACTTAAGCTTCAGGATATGACCCTACGCTGTTTTAGGGTGTTACCACACGAAACGATCGATAGTCGATCGACATCGGTCGACGGTGACATCGAGATCGATGGATTCGATTGGTGTGGTAGAAATTATTTATCGACGTCGACTAATCCATTCTACCATCGATCGATTGGTGTGGTAACATCCTTAAAGTTCACGAACCAATCTAGAGGTTTCAATTTAAATCTGTATAGAAAGTTTGCATACTTGGTTAAAATATTTATTTCATAGTCGTCTATTACTTTAATGCAGTTCATAAGTCTGTCAGTGCACATAAATAATCAGTCTATAATGTTTCCACTACTGGGACACAGTTCTCCTGTCGGTGAGAGGAAGTGGGCCATAATCTACCACGTGGGCTCAGTGCGGGTTGGTAGATGTCACATATCTTCTAAGTCTTTGCCTCTATGACATGCCGATTTCCTCACCATGTCTTCCTTCACCGTTTTGAGAGCAGTGGTGAAGAAATAATTTACACAAAGTAAAGTGACTGACGGGATTCAAATCAACATATCGTTGCTAAATACAAGAGTATAACTGTGGGTTTTAGTTTTAGACTACCTAAACCGACGAAGAGTAGCAACATTTTTCTTATCTTTTAGATGGAGGGTAGTTTTGAAGAGATAGCACGCGACTACAGTCCCAACTGGATGACAGCCGTCGAGATATTAGACGATGACACGTTCCTGGGTGCTGAGAATAGTTTCAATCTATTCGTTTGTCAAAAGGACAGGTAACTAATATATTTTTACTTATGGCCGGTTTTTTGCTTGCTAGTTAAAGGCAACCAATTTTAAAAATAGTAACTAACGTTAAAATAATTGCAAAATATCTATTTTAAGTTTATCTAATGATATGACGACACCGATTCTGTTGTTTACAATCTAATTTTGAGATCAATGTATCTATTTCACTAAGAAAAGGATAGAAGATAAGATGTTAGATATTAGTCTGTCTCTTTATAGAGAGTTTGATCTAAGAGTCACAATAAATACGTTTTGTTTGTGTCCCTAAGTGCGGCGACGACGGACGAGGAGCGTCAGCAGATGTCGTACATGGGCCAGTTCCACGTCGGGGACATGGTCAACGTGATGCGGTCGGGGTCGCTGGTGGGGCAGCACGCCGACACCGCGGCGCCTGTCGCCAACCCCGTGCTCCTCGCCACCGTCACCGGCTCCATCTGTATGTACTTCACGACCTACATCCATACCGGAAGACGCAGCCTAGGGAGGTCCCCAACAAGGTTGACCGATGACTTGGTAAAGGTCGCGGGAAGCCGATGTATGTAACACAAGACCGATCATCGTGGAAAGCCTTGGGGGAGGCCTTTGTCCAGCAGTGGACTTCTATAGGCTGAAGAAGAAGAATATTATTATTAGATAATTATACAGAGTGGTGCTGATAATACGACAATAATTCAAAACACGGACTGTGCTGGTTCATAGGAGTAATCCTAAACCATAGAAAAAAACCTAGCATCAAAAATAAAAAATTAAAATTAAAATTTCAAACAAACTAAATCGCATAAAATTGCAAACGAAATAGAACATCCTTTAAAATATTGGTTCACTGACCTCCGATCGGCGACAGCGCGATCCTGTATCGTCTTGCTTTTTTCGCGCCATTATTATTAAAGTTTGGTACCGCAGAATGCTGCGGTCATTAACCTCTAAGCGCTTCCTTATCAACATGTACATCATGTAGAAATTTGAAAAATGAAAAATAATTTCCTGTGACTAAACTAATGGATATATTTATATGGTTTTTTATGGGTAGACTGAGAATGTGTTGAGGTACACGATGTTTAATTTATATTCGTATTGTCATCATCACTTTACATATCCTTGATGTTCGTTTTGGGTTCCGCACCCAAATGATAAAAACGAGAAGCTATTATTAAGACTCGTTAGTCTGTCTGTAACCAGACTGTGTCATGAACTGCGATAGTTGATTATTTTTCACAGATGATTTAATTCTGTTCCCGCTATAACAACAAATACTAAAATATACAGAGTGGTGCTGACAATACGACAATAAATTAAACACCGTGTACCTCAACACATTCTCAGTCTGCCCATAAAAAATCATATAAATATGTCCATTAGTTTAGTCACAGGAAATTATTTTTCATTTTTCACGTTTTCTACATAATGTACATCTTGATAAGGAAGCGCTTACAGGTTAATGACCGCCGCATCCTGCGGTACCAAACTTTAATAATAATGGTGCGAAAAAGCAAGTCGATGCAGGATCGCGCTGTCGCCGACCGGAGATCAGTGACCCAATATTTTAAAGGATGTTCTATTTCGTTAGCAATTTTAAGCGATTTCGTTTGTTTGAAATTTTCATTTTAATTATTTTTTATGCTAGGTTTTTTTCTATGATTTAGGATTATTCCTATGAACCAGCATTGTTCGTGTTTTCATTTATTGTCGTATTGTCAGCACCACTCTGTATATGAACAAAATACCACAGCAAGTGCGATTCGGACTCGCGGAGAAGAATATACTTTTTGTATAAAATTAAATGATACCGAATCCTTCCTCCACGAATCCGATTCGCACTTACTGTAGTATTTTTGTTCTCTTATTCACCAAGAAATTAGCAGCACCTTTGTACTCAGATCTTAATTGTCTTATCCTTATGTATTTTATTGTATGTACATAAATAATAAAATAAATAAATAGAATCTATGATATTAAATTCAAACACCTCTCCTCCAACAGGCCTAGTAGTCCAATTACCTCCAGAGCTGTACGAATTCCTCCATCAGCTCGAAGAGAGGCTCACACAAACGATCAAGTCTGTCGGCAAGATACCGCACTCTTTCTGGCGATCATTTAACACGGATATCAAGACGGAACCCGCCGAGGGGTTCATTGATGGAGACCTCATTGAAAGCTTCTTAGACCTTAGCCGGGAAATGCAAAAGGAAACGGTGCAGGGATTACAGGTCAGTGCATTTTTTCTTTCTTTGGCTTCGCACGGTTTGTGCATTTAGCCAATGTCACGTGTTGAGATTGTTAGAAAAGCCAATTCGTATCTAATATATTTTCATTCACGTCGAAGATGGGCCGCGTAAAGTTTGAGGCAAAGTCATGATCAGGCCACTATGCTGCTATTTCTCTGTGTTCTTTATGAATTATTTACCGAATGCACTCTTTACTACATAAATCACGCACTTTTATTTAGTAAACAACACGATAAATAATTTAAAAGTCCAATGAAAAATGAGCGTGACACTCAGATTGACTTTCCCGCCAAAAACTCCGATTAGTACATTGAAGTTAATAACAGATAAGATATAATAAGATTACACACATAATGAGACTTTCATTTATGTATTCTTCGAAATGTTAAAGAAGCATAGCGTCTGTCTAAACTCTAATGTGTAATCTTGTACATGTATGAAATGTAGTAGTGATCAATATTAAAATAAAATATTTATTTTTGTACTATAATGAATTAGCATCTCTTCAATACACGCCGATGACACACGGCTGGCGTAGTGTCTGCCGGTCGCGGGTTCGATACCCGTATTTGTATGACCTACAAGTAGTTGTTCTGGGTCTGGTGGTGGTATGTAAGTTTATATGTTTGTAAACGCACCCACGATACAAGAGAAATTCCAAATGTGGGAATACGTTTTTTTAAAAAAATAACGTGTATGTTTCCTTGGTGTGTGTTTAATATTGCCTGAAATTTGTTTCAGATCGACGACGGCGGTGGTATGATGCGCGACGCGACCGTGGACGATCTCATCAAAGTGGTGGAAGACCTCACCAGGATACACTAGACTTGTGATTATGTTATAGTATTTCAGATTAATTAAATACTTTATCTCCTTCCAACTATGTTTTTAGTGTTCCGTTCGCAATTAGGAACCCTTATATCGCCAAGTCTGTTTGTCCGCCCGTCCGCGGATGATCTCAGCACTAAAGGCTGAAATTTGGTATCAATACGAGGGTTAAACTGAAAGTTCTTAGAAAATCAAAAACTGATAACATTAGCCAGTTATTAGTTTTATTATATCTTTTCAAAATATTATTTAATTATTCACGTCAATACACCGTTGCATGCGATGGAACCACTGGGAAAAGCACTTTGCCCACTCGTCCTTAGGGGTCTCTTCAATGGCCACCGCTTCTTCAGCATTCATAAACCGCTTTCCTTTAAGTTTTTCTTTAATTTTTGGAAATAAATAAAAATCACAAGGCGCGAGGTCGGGACTATACTGCGGGTGACCCAGTAATTCAACGTTTGATGTCGCCAAATAGTCGATCGTTCGCTTGGCGGTGTGCGACGAGGCGTTGTCGTGGTGAAGGAGGATCCTACTGCGAGGTCGTTTCTCTCGAACTTTTTCCAAGACAAGTGGCAAACAATTGGTAGTGTACCATTCTGCAGAAACTGTTTTTTGATCATCTAACATCCTTTTGGTTTCAGGATCATAACAGTAAATCCAGCTTTCGTCACCTGTTAGTATGTCGAACACAGCATTTGAGTCACCTCCGTTAAATCTTTCAATCATTTTACGGCACCAATCCACACGATGGAGTTTTTGAGCCTCAGTCAAATTATGAGGTATCCACCGGGAGCAAAGCCGCCGGGTCAAAGGCCCGTTTGATAGGCCGATTCGACGGGAGCCGAATCTGCTGATAGGTCACTCTTTTGTCAGTCTCTATCATACGCCGCACAACACAGATGTTATCTTCAGTCGTCGCCGTAGAAGGCCGTCCCTCACGTAAATCATTAGTGAGATTAGTGCGACCACGTTTAAACTCATTAAACCAGTTGTAAACATTCGCACGAGATGGGGCTTCATCGTGAAAGGCCAATCGTAGTCTATCATAACTTTCTTGTTGACTTAAATGACATCGAAAGTCATAAAAAATCATTGCACGAAAATTTTCTCGTGTTAAATTCATGTTGACGTGACACAGACAATTTTCAATTTGCCGCCAAATCGTATAACTAATGACAAATGAATGAAATATATACTCAGTAATATTTCCAAAGAGTTCTATTTTCAAATTTTAGAGTTATTTTTTTATTATATTGTTTATAAGTGGCCAGTTCTAAGAACTTTCAATTTGACCCTCGTATGTATTTCAATCACACCCACAAAATGTTAAAATAATAAGTGGAAAAAATGTTTTATTGGCGTACCACCCCTACAGTGAGGAGTTATTTTTTTTTTTTTAATTTCCACCCCAACTTGTGATATATTAATGATAGGTATTTAACCTTTTTAACGCCAATCACTTGTATACAAGTTCGAGATTTTCGTGCCCTCAGCGCTACTACTTGATTAGAAGTGATCACAGTATAAAATAAATTTACAACTTTTACAAGACCTTTTATTTTGTTTTTATGGAAATTTGCCCTGTCATCAGCCATATTTTTTAACTTATTTACACATAATAACTTCTTATTTGTTTTATTTTCAATAGAAACAAAACCGCCAGAAACACACACACAGACACGATGAAAACCTCGCTATATTTCATCTCATCGAAATGATCATAAATACTATTATTGCAAGAAAATGACGTGAATAAATAATATTTTATAAATATTGTAAAGTATAAACTAGGTTTTACTCACCTTAATCAAGAATAAATAGGTTTTCTAATCATTGTCGATAGTGAAACACTGTTTGTAAAACCCATCCCTACAAAGTTAGCAAGTTGTCACTGCGCACACGCCACCAACTTCTATTGAAGTAAATCTGTGACGTCATAAGCGGACGGGTTTCAAGGTCATAGTGACTGTGCATTTTAGTGTAGTGCAATGTTTACATCTTTAGTTGGAGCACGTGTTCTTACAAAAAAAATTGTGACGTGTGTGTGTGTGTGTACGTTGACATTCCGTTAAGTCGTCAATTTCAGTTTCAGGAATTTTCTTCCGTTTTCTATTAGTTTCTACAAACCAGAAAAACAATTGCGAGTATTTTGCGCATACAATTTGCGACACCATTAAAAAAAGGTCTGTAACATCTTTGTAAAACAGACACCCTCCATTTAATTTATTTTTTTAAACCTAGAAAACGACGTATTTAGCTTCTATTAATTGTATTTGTTGTAAGTAAACGAAATAAAATATACAGGAATCAGTTGAGTTTATGCACGTGTCACTCGACCACAGTGAATATAAAAATAAATAACATAGAAATCTAGACATCCTTATATCAGAATGGATTTTAACGTACCTCGAGCGCCAACAACTTGATATGAAGTAGAAAGTTTACATTTGGAGACAAATAGGGATGTGCCTCTTAGAACACAAGTCTAATAAATTTACAATTTTTTTTTTTTATTTTGGGGAATATATCCAGGTATTTATATTTAGCTTCGTAAATTAGTGAACAAACATTCATTTAAATGTATAATATTATTTGTCGATAGGACATTAATCCCATCCCTACGTTTTAGTATAGATACGTTATACATTTGTAGCTTGGCGCAGGAGGACACATCGCGTATTATAGATGGGCGTTCAAAAGGTTAAAAATGAATAGGGTTTTACTGCAATCTTTTTTTGATATTGTTAACATTTTTGATAATAAATGCTCCAAACGAAAAAAAATATGTCTCGCCTCCTCTCCCCAAGCCTCTAAGAACCAGGCACAGTTCGTCGTGTTGGTTCCACGCAGCCCTCAAATAGATGGCAGCATATCGTGACGGGGTCCAATAGGACAGATGCTTTAAAAGGGCGTGGGTTGTCCAAAAGAATTTCTGTGGCCCTGGCGCAAGAAGTAAGACAGATATTATTATATACAGAGTGGTGCTGACAATACGACAATAAATGAAAACACGAACAATGCTGGTTCATAGGAATAATCCTAAACTATAGAAAATACCTAGAACCAAAAATAAAAAATAAAAATTTCAAACAAACTAAATCGCATAAAATTGCAAACGAAAAAGAACATCCTTTAAAAATATTGGTTCACTGACCTCTGATCGGCGACAGCGCGATCCTGTATCGACTTGATTTTTTCACGCCAGTATTATTAAAGTTTGGTACCGCAGGATGTGGCGGTCATTAACCAGTAAGCGCTAGTCACAGGATATTATTTTTCATTTTTCACATTTTCTACATGTTGATAAGGCTATCAACATGTAGAAAATGTGAAAAATGAAAAATAATATCCTGTGACTAAACTAATGGACATATTTATATTATTTTTTATGGGTAGACAGAATGTGTTGAGATACACCATGTTTAATTCATTGTCGTATTGTCAACACCACTCTGTATACTAGTCGGTAAAAATCTGACACTCCCTTCCCTTAAGTCCTATGATGATTTCCCATAAAAGGGCACTAGCAACTTATTCAATATTCGTTCTTTGTGTAAAGCTTTTCTAATAGGGTACAGAAATTTCTAGGTTACAGGGTTATGGAATAAGTGGTAGGTCCACCTAACGCGCCTTCGACATAGAACTCCCTTATCCCGATGTTTTCAGGTTATATGTTAAATTTTCATTTTACTGTATAAAGGGGCAATCACAAAAAAATAATGCAATAAAAATTAGTTTCAGTCTGGTCACTAAATCTTTATCCATTAACGGTTTCTCTCTCAGATCCTCAGTTATGGAGGATTATGTTGGCCGAAAGTCCTGGTGTTCCAGGAATCAAAAGGCATTTTAAGTAAAACATTGGTTGTTTGCCACCACATCGCCACTAAATCTATTCAGTATCAGTTTCTAAAAGGTCCTCAGTTATGGAGATTCAGGTTGTATCAGGTCGTTCGGCCATAAATAAATGCTTCTAACTTTCGAACTGTTATTTCTGTTAGAAATTCTTTTGCTGGCAGCGTGTGCGTCAGATAAACGGCACTAAAAACTGGGGTAGCAGCAGCTCCCCGTCTCGACTGGCTGAACGTTCTGATATACATAGATACATAATTTGATCGCACCGCGTATTTGCCAGATCGGTGGTCCGGTCCGAAGAGACGGCAAAAAATAAAAAGAAAACCAGAATTCCGTTCCAAGATTTAATCACAGAAAGGCATTACAATCACAGTTATTATGTACCAATAAATCATTATATTATCATAATATATGCCTAGCAAAAACACAGATCCCGAACCAATATAATTACATAAATTATTACAAGCACGCCATGTACCTAAGGACACTTGTCTGACAACACAAATTGATTATCTTGAACTAGCGAAGTGGTTGAAGTTCCCCTTCACTCTGAAGCTGAAATGTGATGAAAATTACTAGAAGTAACTCAAAAGTCGTTACGAAAGCCGTATTTCTCGCATCATACATCCCATCGGATTAGTTAACATGTCCATTGTTCAGTGCACAGGCACAGGCGAGCGATGGGTCGGGAGCCGGGTAAAGCAATTCTTATATAACATAGCCAAAAAATTTTGTCATTCAAATACAGTCACCAAAGGAAACCACTGGGAAAAGCACTTTGCCCACTCGTCCTTAGGGGTCTCTTCAATGGCCACCGCTTCTTCAGCATTCATAAACCGCTTTCCTTTAAGTTTTTCTTTAATTTTTGGAAATAAATAAAAATCACAAGGCGCGAGGTCGGGACTATACTGCGGGTGACCCAGTAATTCAACGTTTGATGTCGCCAAATAGTCGATCGTTCGCTTGGCGGTGTGCGACGAGGCGTTGTCGTGGTGAAGGAGGATCCTACTGCGAGGTCGTTTCTCTCGAACTTTTTCCAAGACAAGTGGCAAACAATTGGTAGTGTACCATTCTGCAGAAACTGTTTTTTGATCATCTAACATCCTTTTGGTTTCAGGATCATAACAGTAAATCCAGCTTTCGTCACCTGTTAGTATGTCGAACACAGCATTTGAGTCACCTCCGTTAAATCTTTCAATAATTTTACGGCACCAATCCACACGATGGAGTTTTTGAGCCTCAGTCAAATTATGAGGTATCCACCGGGAGCTTCGGACGGATAAACGGTCAAACGGCAAAGGTCGCTAAATGTTCGTGGAGGATTTTGTGCACTTGACTCATACCGATGCCTAAGCTTGTCCGAATCTGCTGATAGGTCACTCTTTTGTCAGTCTCTATCATACGCCGCACAACACAGATGTTATCTTCAGTCGTCGCCGTAGAAGGCCGTCCCTCACGTAAATCATTAGTGAGATTAGTGCGACCACGTTTAAACTCATTAAACCAGTTGTAAACATTCGCACGAGATGGGGCTTCATCGTGAAAGGCCAATCGTAGTCTATCATAACTTTCTTGTTGACTTAAATGACATCGAAAGTCATAAAAAATCATTGCACGAAAATTTTCTCGTGTTAAATTCATGTTGACGTGACACAGACAATTTTCAATTTGCCGCCAAATCGTATAACTAATGACAAATGAATGAAATATATACTCAGTAATATTTCCAAAGAGTTCTATTTTCAAATTTTAGAGTTATTTTTTTATTATATTGTTTATAAGTGGCCAGTTCTAAGAACTTTCAATTTGACCCTCGTATGTATTTCAATCACACCCACAAAATGTTAAAATAATAAGTGGAAAAAATGTTTTATTGGCGTACCACCCCTACAGTGAGGAGTTATTTTTTTTTTTTAATTTCCACCCCAACTTGTGATATATTAATGATAGGTATTTAACCTTTTTAACGCCAATCACTTGTATACAAGTTCGAGATTTTCGTGCCTTCAGCGCTACTACTTGATTAGAAGTGATCACAGTATAAAATAAATTTACAACTTTTACAAGACCTTTTATTTTGTTTTTATGGAAATTTGCCCTGTCATCAGCCATATTTTTTAACTTATTTACACATAATAACTTCTTATTTGTTTTATTTTCAATAGAAACAAAACCGCCAGAAACACACACACAGACACGATGAAAACCTCGCTATATTTCATCTCATCGAAATGATCATAAATACTATTATTGCAAGAAAATGACGTGAATAAATAATATTTTATAAATATTGTAAAGTATAAACTAGGTTTTACTCACCTTAATCAAGAATAAATAGGTTTTCTAATCATTGTCGATAGTGAAACACTGTTTGTAAAACCCATCCCTACAAAGTTAGCAAGTTGTCACTGCGCACACGCCACCAACTTCTATTGAAGTAAATCTGTGACGTCATAAGCGGACGGGTTTCAAGGTCATAGTGACTGTGCATTTTAGTGTAGTGCAATGTTTACATCTTTAGTTGGAGCACGTGTTCTTACAAAAAAAATTGTGACGTGTGTGTGTGTGTGTACGTTGACATTCCGTTAAGTCGTCAATTTCAGTTTCAGGAATTTTCTTCCGTTTTCTATTAGTTTCTACAAACCAGAAAAACAATTGCGAGTATTTTGCGCATACAATTTGCGACACCATTAAAAAAAGGTCTGTAACATCTTTGTAAAACAGACACCCTCCATTTAATTTATTTTTTTAAACCTAGAAAACGACGTATTTAGCTTCTATTAATTGTATTTGTTGTAAGTAAACGAAATAAAATATACAGGAATCAGTTGAGTTTATGCACGTGTCACTCGACCACAGTGAATATAAAAATAAATAACATAGAAATCTAGACATCCTTATATCAGAATGGATTTTAACGTACCTCGAGCGCCAACAACTTGATATGAAGTAGAAAGTTTACATTTGGAGACAAATAGGGATGTGCCTCTTAGAACACAAGTCTAAGAAATTTACAATTTTTTTTTTTTTTTTTTTGGGGAATATATCCAGGTATTTATATTTAGCTTCGTAAATTAGTGAACAAACATTCATTTAAATGTATAATATTATTTGTCGATAGGACATTAATCCCATCCCTACGTTTTAGTATAGATACGTTATACATTTGTAGCTTGGCGCAGGAGGACACATCGCGTATTATAGATGGGCGTTCAAAAGGTTAAAAATGAATAGGGTTTTACTGCAATCTTTTTTTGATATTGTTAACATTTTTGATAATAAATGCTCCAAACGAAAAAAAATATGTCTCGCCTCCTCTCCCCAAGCCTCTAAGAACCAGGCACAGTTCGTCGTGTTGGTTCCACGCAGCCCTCAAATAGATGGCAGCATATCGTGACGGGGTCCAATAGGACAGATGCTTTAAAAGGGCGTGGGTTGTTCAAAAGAATTTCTGTGGCCCTGGCGCAAGAAGTAAGACAGATATTATTATATACAGAGTGGTGCTGACAATACGACAATAAATGAAAACACGAACAATGCTGGTTCATAGGAATAATCCTAAACTATAGAAAATACCTAGAACCAAAAATAAAAAATAAAAATTTCAAACAAACTAAATCGCATAAAATTGCAAACGAAAAAGAACATCCTTTAAAAATATTGGTTCACTGACCTCTGATCGGCGACAGCGCGATCCTGTATCGACTTGATTTTTTCACGCCAGTATTATTAAAGTTTGGTACCGCAGGATGTGGCGGTCATTAACCAGTAAGCGCTAGTCACAGGATATTATTTTTCATTTTTCACATTTTCTACATGTTGATAAGGCTATCAACATGTAGAAAATGTGAAAAATGAAAAATAATATCCTGTGACTAAACTAATGGACATATTTATATTATTTTTTATGGGTAGACAGAATGTGTTGAGATACACCATGTTTAATTCATTGTCGTATTGTCAACACCACTCTGTATACTAGTCGGTAAAAATCTGACACTCCCTTCCCTTAAGTCCTGTATGATTGTTCGGTTGGTAAATATTAAAGACTTTAGATAATTAGACTGGTTTATTTTTCTTGTAGAATTATTATATTGGAAACGACCTCTTCTAGGTCAGATCCTAAGTTGCAATGACAAGACAATAGACTATATTCATAGACACTAATACATAGAGATGGTATTAGTTACTCGACTACAGAGTAGTGATGTATGATACAACATCCCCCCTGTTTAAGTTTAAATTAACCCTTGACAAACAATGTTATAGAAACCTGACTTAGTTACAATTTAGACAATGACTTAAGACTATGGTTAGGTCTTAATCTAGGATACAATGTTCTACTTAATCTATTTCATCAATTAGCCTTCTGGTTGGCTTTACAACTCTTCCAGAACGAGTTACATGTTGACTGAGGATTGAGATGAGAGCTCTTGAGGTCTAGACTCCTGCCTGTTACCTTCCTCTCTCCCCTGCGACGAATTGGATAGCATAGGAGAATATTTGTGTCTTAAATGAACCCTATTCCTCCTATACCTAACTCCATTGACATCCTCAACGACATATGACCTATTATTAGCCAACCTTAGCTTGACAATGGCTTGTTCCCAATTGCTATCAGGCTTTCTTTTAAAGTATACATGATCATTGGCATACAATAATGACAATGACTTTGTATTTCTATTATAATATTTAGACTTATTTTTATTATTTTGCTTGACACATTCTTTATAATTTTTGAATGTAACCACTTTAGGTTTTAATTTCTTATAAGACATAGGAATGTTATTTCTTAAATTCCTGGACATTAACAATTGAGCTGGAGATGGTAAATTATTCTTAGGTGTGTTTCTATACTGTAATAAAGCTATGTATGGATCAGATGAGTTTCTTTTACATTTTTTTAACATATTTTTGATAATTTTGACTGAACTCTCTGCTTGACCATTTGACTGTGGATGATATGGGCTAGTTACAATGTGTTCTATGTCCCATTCATGCATAAAATTCTTAAATTCTAATGACTGAAAAGGAGGACCACCATCAGACACTAAAGATAAAGGTAGTATTCCATGACGAGCAAAAATGGACTTTAAATGTGTTATTACATTCTTTGCTGTACTGTTTTTATTTAACAAAGCTATTTCTATAAATTTAGAATAATAATCTGTGACAATTAAATAAGTAAGGTTATCAAAATACATCAAATCAACACCTACTTGTTGCCATGGATATTTATTTATTTCAAAAATTTTTTAGTGGTTCCTTTGGATTATTAGGTTTAAATTGTGCACATACATAACATTGTTCTACCAAGTTTTTAATATCAGCTGACATGCTTGGCCAGTACAAAGACTCTCTAGCCAGTTTTAAGCATTTATTTATACCTTGGTGACCTTCATGAATTTTACCTAACATTTCCTTATACATTGACTGTGGTACTATTAATTTTGACCCTTTGAACAACAAATCTTTGACTACATGAATTTCAGCTTGTATGTTCCAAAATGGTTTTATTGACAGACTGACATTATTTTTATTTTTTGGCCAACCTTCATAATAATACTTTTTTAACAATTGCAAAGTATCATCTTTCTTAGTGTTCTGTAACAATTTTGTACAGTACTCCTTTGTGACTGCTAGACTTGAATGCATTAAATTGACATGACAAGATATTTCTGACTCATTCTCAGGTATATAATGTTCTTTCAATGCTGCTCTAGACAGAGTGTCAGATATAAACATTTCTTTACCTGGAACATGTATAACTTCCAAATCATATTTTTGTAAAGTTAACATCATACGTTGCAATCTTGCTGGTACATCATGTAATGGCTTTTTAAAAAGATAGACTAAAGGTTTATGATCAGTATGAACAGTTACTTTATGACCGTACACATACTGGTGAAATTTTTCACAACCAAACTGAATGGCTAACAATTCTTTCTCAATTTGAGCATACCTTGACTGAGTTTGAGTTAATGTTTTTGAACTATAAGCAATAGGTTTATTATTCTGCATAATGACTGCTCCTAATGCTGACTTTGACGAATCGACTGACAAGACTAATGGTACATTGGGATTATAATGAGCTAAAACTGGTGAATTTGTAATTTCATCGATTAAACTCTTAAGACATTGACTATGATTTTCATCCCAAGTCCAGACTGAATCTTTCTTCAAAAGATTTCTTAAAATTTGAGTTTTTTGAGACAAATTGCTAATAAAGGGACCTAAATAATTGATCATACCTAATATTCTTTGCAATTCTTTGACATTTTTTGGTGTGGGCATATTGACAATTGCTTTTACTTTCTCTTCATCAACCCTAGCACCATCTTTACTAAAAACATACCCTAAAAAACAGACTTCTGATACTAAAAATTTACATTTAGACTTATTGAACTTTAAATTGACTTCACGTGCTCGTTGCATGACTTTATGTACTCTCTCATTATGTACTGACTCGTTTGGTCCATATACCAAAATATCATCGATGAATATTAGAACTCCTTCTAAATCACCGAACAAATTCATCATGACTCTTTGAAAAATTTCAGACGATGCATTAATACCAAAAGGTAACCTTAAATATTTATACCTACCGAAAGGTGTTTGAAATGTACATAAATCAGAACTATATTCATCTAGTTTAAGCATCCAAAATCCTGAAAATGCATCTAAATGAGAAAAACAAACAGCTCCTGCTAGTTGAGATCTGATCTCATCTATTGACTTTAGTGGATAAATTTCCCTTATAATATTCTTATTCAAATTTCTAGGATCTAAACAAATTCGTAACTGACCCGTGCTTTTGACTGTTATCACTATACTGTTCACCCATTCTGTAGGTTTAAAAACCTTTTCAATGACCTGCATTTTCTCCATGCGATCCAATTCATCGCGCAGTTTGTTCAGTAAAGCGAAGGGTACTCTTCTCGGAGCATCCACGCATGGCACTGCTTCAGGTTTGAGTTTCAGGCGACAGACTTGAGGTAGACATCCAAGACCCTGAAATACATCATTGTATTGTGTAAGAATTTGTTCACTAAAATTTTGTTGAGACACAGAGAAAACTCTTTGAATTATACCTAATTTTTCACAAGTTGGTAGACCTAAAACATTCGGACAAACTAAATCTGTGACTATAAACACTATATTTACACTAATAGTGCTATTATTTAAAGATAAACTACATTTTACATTGACTTTGCCCATAATGGGTATTGATATACCACCAAACCCACTAACGTTTATTTGACATTTCTCAAGTGACATTTGACTTTGACATTTCAAAGATTGAAAAGTTTTCTTTGACATAATATTGATATCAGCTCCTGAATCAATAATGCAATTAATTTGTGTATGACCAACTAAAATGTTTATGTTCCATGACTGTTTAGAATAGTATTTGTTTTCTTTTGACTCGACTGTATTGACCTGTTTACTATGTGTTGACTTTGCTGTAATAATTCTACAAGTGTTTGTTGTGTGAGATTCCTCAGACTTGTGTCTGTACTCATCATTAAGATATGAATCTCGGCTAAGACTTTTTGACTTTTTTGACTTGACTGTAAATCTCTCAGACTGTTTAGTGTTTTCATCATTGAGATATGACATATGACAAGAGTCTTCATTGGATCTCTCAGACCTATCAGTCACCAGCCTTTTTTCATCACTGAGGCATTTTTTATTAGACCTCTCAGATATGGCATTATCACCACTTTCATCACAGAAATATGACACAGGATATTTTTTATGACAAGATGAGTCTTCATGAGATCTCTTAGACATTGACTGCGACTGGCCTATGTGCGACCTGACCGTTGATTGCAACTTAGGAGCTGACTGTGTGTATGACAACCTGCTATGTCTGTAATGATTTTGATTGTGATGACTTTGTGACTCTAAATGACAATTATATTGACTAGACTTATGACTATGACTGAAGTTATGACAATTTAAAATTCCAACAAAATTATCTTGACTACCAGTTGAACTAAAAGACTCTAAATGACTGACTTTTTTATTATTGGAGTAACAAAATTTTGCAAAATGACCATAAGAGTTACATGACCTGCATTTAGCTCCCTGCGCTGGACATTTGTAGCGGTGGTGTTGTCCACAGCGGCTACACGTCTTCGAGCGCTTCTCAGGACTGGGACTTGACTTTGACCTCCCTGCGCTGGATCCCTGCTGACTGACTGGTGAAGCTCGCCGTCGCTGACGCTCCGCTCGACCACGGCTCCTCCGACGCAGATGCATGACTTTTTCAGACTCTTGACTAGTGGACCTCTTGACAATTTGGTCTGCATCCTGCTGTGCGACGATGAGTGTCCTAGCTAGCTCTCGCATCCAGGCCCGCCGTAAGCGGGCGTGCAAGGCGTGCAATGCACGCGGGCGGCGTATCCAGGGGGGCGGCAAATCAAGCAATCAACGACCAAAATTCAGAAATTGTCACATCATAATACTAAAAAAATATCCAACCAAAAGAAATATGAAGCGGCGCGCAATTATTTTCTTTTGTATTAAACAATGCCATCTATTGAAATTCAAGAGAACAAAGATGCAACACGTAGCACTTGTTGGTAAGGTGGGCTCGGGCCGGAGGACGGCTGCCGCAAGAAAGTCGACATATTGTTTATGGTCGTGCTAGGCTCTATGCTATGAAACGACGACGACGAAATACGGGAATCCCCTCAGAGTTTAATTCTCATTCCTCTTTTTATAAACATGCAAAAGCGATGCGAAGTCGAACAGATTAGTGAACAACACGCTTCAATTATTTCGTTTAGTTCTTAATAAGTTCCGTAAGGAGTGGAAATACGTAAAATTAATGATATTCTGACTTGGTTAGTGTGATTATTATTCAGAGAATTATCTATTTCATCCGTCGGCGCCAAAAATCGTATTATGGTAAGTAACTCCGTATATAAGCCTGTGGGTCGATTATTGCAATTATATGAAAGTTTTACTATGGGGTATGGGAAATAAAGTTAAGTAATCTTCCGATACATTCCAGGAACCGCAAAAAAGGAAAAAGCTTTCAGGAGCGCAATTTCGACAGCAAAAACGAGAAAAAGATGCACAGAAAAAAAAATTAGAGGGCTCTCTAGAGAAATTTTTAAGCAAACCAGAAAATAGGGAAATGGAATGTCAAGAAAATGTTGGCGTAGCTTCAACAAGCGCAGCCTTAAATTTAGAAGTTATGGAGGTATCTGAAGAGAGAAATATTAGTCCTTTAGAGGCAGACTTCAGTAAAACTAAAACAAGAGAAAGTACTGCTCAAGAACCTGTAAGCAATTTATCGTCGTCAATAAGTAGCTGTTTAGATTGTGGTGATGATCCCGGTTTATGGCCTGCCAGTATGACTAATAATCTTGTTAATATTTTGGTAAGTCGTGGTCCCGTACAGCTGTTTAACTACAATTTTCCTGCTAATGATGACGGAAGAAAATTTGCAAACAGTTATTATTCTAGAAATCTTCCCAATGGAGAAAAAATTAACAGAGAATGGCTTGTTTACTCTACGTCAAAAGATTCAGTCTATTGTTTCTGTTGTAAAATATTCAGTAACACTGTAAGTAGTTTGTCGGCTCCAAGCGGTTTTTTCGACTGGCAACATTTGTCATCCACCTTAAAACGACACGAAACAAGCGTTTCTCACAGTGAAAATTTAAAATGTTGGGTACAACTAAATAATATGTTAAAAAACAAAACTACTGTAAATCAAATGCAACTGAGACTATTGGAATCTGAAAAAAAACAATGGTGTGATGTATTGGAAAGGATCATAGCTGTTATAAAATTTTTATCCCATCAATGTCTAGCGTTTAGGGGCTCGTCAAAAACATTATATGAGCATGATAACGGTAATTTTCTCAAAGCAATAGAAATGATAGCAACCTTTGATTCAGTTATGCGAGAACATATTCACAGAATTCAAGCCTCGAAATTGGATTCAACTCGCATGACTCACTATTTAGGAGATCAAATTCAGAATGAAATCATTGATTTACTCGGCACGACCATAAAAAATTATATCTTGAACAAAGTCAGAGAATCAAAATATTTCTCCATTATATTAGATTGCACACCAGATGTAAGTCACACAGAACAAATTACAGTTATACTCAGGTATGTCATTTTAAACAGTGAAACTAAAAATGTTACGACATGCGAAAGTTTTATTGGTTTCTGTCCGATCACCAGCTCCACAGGTGAAGGACTATTAAATTTCGTTTTAGATTTATTTTCGCAATTAGACCTGGATATTAAGAACTTACGTGGTCAAGGTTATGACAATGGTTCTAATATGCGTGGAAAACACAACGGATTGCAAAAAAAAATATTGGAAATTAATAATCGCGCATTTTACGTTCCATGTTCGGCGCATAGTCTCAATTTGGTCGTTAACGATGCGGCAAATATTACGCACGACACCGTAATTTTTTTTAATATAATTCAAGAAATTTACGTTTTCTTTTCGTCATCTACAAAAAGGTGGTCGATAATTTGCAAATATTTACCAGATTTAAAATTAAAAGCATTAAGTGCCACGCGATGGTCTAGCAGAATCGATGCAGTCAAACCTTTACGGTATCATCTCGAAAAAATATTTGACGCTTTGCTAGAAATATCAGATAACAATTCGTCGGAATGGGATTGTACAACATCTCATAAAGCTCATTCGCTTGCTTTAAACATTCAAAATTATAGATTTATTTGTTCGGTTGTAATTTGGTTCGATATTTTAAATGAAATTAATGCTCTCAGCAAAATGATGCAAAACCCCACAATAAATACTCAAATCTGCATAAATTTGTTAAACAAATTGATTGATCAATTCACCGAATATCGCACGGATGAGCACTTCGAAAGGGTGTTAGAAGAAGCTACCAATGTGGCTCGGGACCTTAATGTTGAAACAGATTTTCCGCCTATAGACACAGTTCGTCCACGAAGGAAACCAACTCAATTTCAATATGAACAGAGTGACGAAGTTTTACTTGACCCCAAAACCAAATACAAAGTAGAGGTATTTTTTAGAATCCTAGATCAAACGTTGACTTCTTTAAAGGATAGATTCGAGGAGTTGGAAACTTTTACCGACGTATTTGGCTTTTTCACCAATAATAACTTATTTAGTTACTCCAAAGATGATTTAATGAAACATTGCAAAGATTTGAATTTGAAGCTAAAAGACAGTTCCAATAGTGACACAGATATTGATGGTATAGATTTGTTTAATGAAATCAATGCTTTAAAGTTGCATTTTACTGAACACCAGTCCAATGATCCACAAACCTTATTGCAATATATTTTTGTCAACATTTCCGAATATAGCAATAGCACTAAGAATATTACTTACGCTGCCGGTTTCAGTTGCATCTGGTGAAAGGTCCTTTTCAAAGTTAAAAATTATAAAAAACTATTTGAGATCAACAATGCACCAGCAAAGACTAAGTAATTTAGCCATAGTTTCAATTGAACATGAGATATTAGATAGCTTAGACACAAAAAAATTGATAACAGATTTCGCCAACATTAAGGCAAGAAAGGTACAATTACTGTAAATTAAGTAAATAAATAGTTTTTCGTTGTAAAGTATTTCTTATTTTTTCACATCCTTAACCTAGTTTTTTTTTTACCTAGATCGTGTAAGGTAGACATAGTTAAACGGGGGCGGCAAAATGGGAATTGCACACGGGCGTTCGAACCCCTAGCGGCGGGCCTGCTCGCATCCTCTGATATGTCAGATCAGGTTCCTGCAGCAGTCTCTGACGTACATGTGCTAAGTCCAAACTCAAGTTGGCGATAAAAATATCTCTGATAAGAGATTCTCTGAGCGTTCCAAATTCGCAATCTTGGCTCTTATTTTCGAGATCGGTTAAGAAATCCTCGATGCTTTCCGATTTCTGTTGACGTGTGGTAAAAAACATGTAACGATACATGGTAATATTTTTTCTGGGTTGAAAAAATTCGTCGAATTTGGCTTTGACGTCATGTAATGTGCTTTCTCCAATATTTATGTTGAATGTGTTGAAAATATTTAAGCATTTTTCACCAATGTGATGTAATAAAATGGCGATCTTGCGTTTCTCACCGGACTTGTCCAAACCCGTTGCCAACAAGTATAATTCGAACTGTTGCCACCAGCGCTTCCAGGTTTCGTAATTGTTGTTTGTTGCATCTGACGATATTTTAAGCGCCTTCAAGCCACTGTTCATTGCAGCTCCGGTGTCATGGCCGCCACCGACGCCATCCGACTTTTGCATTTTATGAATTTTCTTTCTTCGTATTGGGTTTTTTCACTCTTCTGACACCATGTATGATTGTTCGGTTGGTAAATATTAAGACTTTAGATAATTAGACTGGTTTATTTTTCTTGTAGAATTATTATATTGGAAACGACCTCTTCTAGGTCAGATCCTAAGTTGCAATGACAAGACAATAGACTATATTCATAGACACTAATACATAGATGGTATTAGTTACTCGACTACAGAGTAGTGATGTATGATACAACAAGTCCTATGATGATTTCCCATAAAAGGGCACTAGCAACTTATTCAATATTCGTTCTTTGTGTAAAGCTTTTCTAATAGGGTACAGAAATTTCTAGGTTACAGGGTTATGGAATAAGTGGTAGGTCCACCTAACGCGCCTTCGACATAGAACTCCCTTATCCCGATGTTTTCAGGTTATATGTTAAATTTTCATTTTACTGTATAAAGGGGCAATCACAAAAAAATAATGCAATAAAAATTAGTTTCAGTCTGGTCACTAAATCTTTATCCATTAACGGTTTCTCTCTCAGATCCTCAGTTATGGAGGATTATGTTGGCCGAAAGTCCTGGTGTTCCAGGAATCAAAAGGCATTTTAAGTAAAACATTGGTTGTTTGCCACCACATCGCCACTAAATCTATTCAGTATCAGTTTCTAAAAGGTCCTCAGTTATGGAGATTCAGGTTGTATCAGGTCGTTCGGCCATAAATAAATGCTTCTAACTTTCGAACTGTTATTTCTGTTAGAAATTCTTTTGCTGGCAGCGTGTGCGTCAGATAAACGGCACTAAAAACTGGGGTAGCAGCAGCTCCCCGTCTCGACTGGCTGAACGTTCTGATATACATAGATACATAATTTGATCGCACCGCGTATTTGCCAGATCGGTGGTCCGGTCCGAAGAGACGGCAAAAAATAAAAAGAAAACCAGAATTCCGTTCCAAGATTTAATCACAGAAAGGCATTACAATCACAGTTATTATGTACCAATAAATCATTATATTATCATAATATATGCCTAGCAAAAACACAGATCCCGAACCAATATAATTACATAAATTATTACAAGCACGCCATGTACCTAACTAAGGACACTTGTCTGACAACACAAATTGATTATCTTGAACTAGCGAAGTGGTTGAAGTTCCCCTTCACTCTGAAGCTGAAATGTGATGAAAATTACTAGAAGTAACTCAAAAGTCGTTACGAAAGCCGTATTTCTCGCATCATACATCCCATCGGATTAGTTAACATGTCCATTGTTCAGTGCACAGGCACAGGCGAGCGATGGGTCGGGAGCCGGGTAAAGCAATTCTTATATAACATAGCCAAAAAATTTTGTCATTCAAATACAGTCACCAAAGGAAAGACCTATACCGCCGTTGAAATTAATTGAAGTTGTACAAATCGATCGGTGAATTTAATAAATTAACTGTTTTTGTATTAATCAAATTTTATACAAAAACGTCTCTTTCTTACCAACTATATCCAACGACCCCGGTTTCTTATCTCCTTTGGTAGCCGTATAATAAATACTACGAAAATACACATAATGTTCATATTCGTAACAAGAAAACATTAAAATCTAATAGTTCGTAACCTCAACTACTACACGTCAGTATAGCACTTGCATTACAAAACTCATCTTTACTGCTACGAAATAAAGACTCTTTCAAGCTGTTCCCATTGAATTGTGGTGGTTCACTTAGTGCCAATAACGTAAGTATCATTACATGTGATACAAAATTGAAAAGACCTATTATAACATTGTCTATTTCTTATGAATCCTTTATCGTCTAAATCTAGTTTTAGAGTTTAAACCTAGTTTAAAAAGAATGATATTCAGACAAATGTAGGACTTAAGAACTTGGTTTAGACAGATTGTTGGTGGGTATTAATGAAGTCGTAGTAGCGTAGTGGTTAAAATATCAGCCTCTCAAATATGAGTGCGCGGGTTCGATTCCAGGTCAGGCAAGTACCAATGTAACTTTACTAAAGTTATATGTACTTTCTAAGTATATCTTGCACACCAATGACTGAAGGTGAAGGAAAACATCTTGAGGAAACCTGGACTTTCAAGTCTGAAATCGCCAACCCGCATTGAGCAAGCGTGGTGATTACGCTCAATCCTTTTCTGTATGAGAGGAGACCTGTGCCCAGCAGTGGGACGATAAAAGGTTGATGGTGATGATTAATGAATCAAACTCGGCTCGGTGACGTTGAATCGGGTATAGATACTCTGCTCGGGAGGACACGGCGCGGCATACGCTGGCAGAATGTATAGCTTGGGAGGAACCGCGCCGAGCCCTCATCTCTGGAGTAGGCAGTGACCTGTTGCTGCCGACCGTTGAGTCGATGGTCAGCAACGAAGAGTCCCCAGATGCACGCGCCACTCTTAGACGTCGCGGGGGGAGTCAAACACCTCACTTCCTCGCCCTGACCCGAAGAGGCCCATAGGGGCGGGCCGGCCGGTCCCAATTGAAAGTTGCGAAAACAGTGTTCGTTCTCGCAACCCCCGGCGTAGATGTGATATGGAACACCGGGGTGGTTTTTAATCAGTAAGTGTCTGACAGACACCACCACCCACCCTAGGACGGCAGACATCCATGAGGATTTTCCAATAAATGATTACAATAGTTTATCATTAACATTCACGGAACGTGCTTCAATGATTCTTAAATAAAGCATAATTAAATTATATCCATGTTATGATATATTCAGAGGTTAAATGTCAAAGCAATTTATTTCAATTAGATGTTTACGATCGCATAAGCGAGGTTAATATGGAACTTATTTCTCTTAACCAACCAGTAATTACTAACTACTAACCAACCAATTAATAAAATATAAAGTCATACAGGGTAATTACGTAACACACCATTATTAGCAATGGGTTTCGTTTTGACAATTCAACAACATTCATTGCGTTGTTTAATTTGTTGAGCAGACACATTTTGGAATAAATGTAGCAATGGAATAATAGCAACAAAATTCAAAATGATTCCAACTAATAGTAATCTTATGTTACGCAATTAGGGTACTGGTAATTATATTTAAATTATAACTGTCAGAAAGCGATAGTTGTAATTTTAATATTATTGACAGGTACGCAGACGGTAGGTAGTCAATTTGCTTTCCCGACTGGTTCATGAACACAGCTTCTACAAGATCGCCTTTTACGGGCTCACCAACACCGTGTCCCCATTAGATGATAACAAGAA
Source organism: Sesamia inferens (assembly GCA_037179545.1). NCBI lineage: Eukaryota > Metazoa > Arthropoda > Insecta > Lepidoptera > Noctuidae > Sesamia > Sesamia inferens. The sequence continues at coordinate 4,126,711 of CM073936.1, read as the reverse complement.
AAAAGGGGAGATATTTATGGGTAATCAAATTTATCGTTTATCTGTCCTTAAAATCTACCGATCGATCCTGTAAAAAGTAGGGTGAAGTGTCCTTAGAGTCAGCTGTCAATCAATAGTGTATCAATCAATTGTATTTAGTTATGAGAGGTCACTTCACCAAGTTTACATGGTGAGGAATGAACTACAGAATCGCACTGCAGTACCAGTGTTTTAAAACCATCAAATTATAAGTATATACTTGTAGTGAAGACTACGAACTACATACTTTCTTTACAAAACTAAATTAAATTTGTTGCTAAATATTCATTATGTAAATAGGGCTATATTTTCTAAAATTATACTAAATTTAAAAGGAGTATATTTATCTATCCACACTTATCAGGGCCGTGACACACTAGGCAGACACGCAGTCCCAGACACGATCGTATGAACGAGTCGAGACGAGACATATCTAATGTTTACACCGTTTTTTTTTTAATAATTATAAACTAGTGCTTGACCGCAATCCTACCTGGTGGTAAGCAGTGATGCAATCGTTGGTAGTAAAGCGCGCTAGTTTAATTTAGCCTATTCACTAAAAAAAACTTAGTGAATAGGAAGTGAGACGGCAGTTGCGCGAGGTGATGCAATGTTAAACTCAACAACACGATCAACGATGCTACGCCACAGGGAGATTGATCTGGAGATCCTCCACGACCAAACTCCCGACACAACAACATTTGGCGCATCATAACCGGTACACATCGCAACACAACTTCTCAGACCCGTCCTCCATACGGCTTCCCCAGACATCATGCCGGAACATGACGAATCGCTTGGCGGCAAGACTTTATCTGGTGGGTGGTAACTTCTGCCGGCAGCCGATGTTATGGCCTACTACCGAGAAATAGAAATATATTTATAAGCGTCTGACGTAGCATGGTCCGTCCACATCCCGGACACGACCCTGATATGCATGGTCAAACCTTAAAACTTTATTGGGAAGGAACACTCAATAAAAAATAAATAAAATACCAATCTCGAGCTAGAAGTTCTGAACTTCTGATAAAATTAGAATTTACTTTATAATGGTAAATTTGAGATCTCCGTAAATTACATTTACAGAATAATTATATCGCAAAGGGATCTTTTCGCGGCCCCTGCACTTGAGCGCTTTAAAACTTGAATTCAAAATAATTTATACGGAAATGGTAAAGTAAATTCAATTTCAATTAAATCATATCTAGATATTCAACATGTTATCTATAATGTGAACTAAAAGCAAGAATTTGTTTATGTAATTAATGATACATTAACACGATAACTCGTACAGGGAATTGGATCCGTTTTATCTCAAAACTTCACATACGGAAAAATATTTAACTAAACATGGATTAATTATCTCCGATAATAATCAAGTTTTGGCAACTCATAACTAAGTTGTAATACATGAAAAAAGAATCATTTCCATTATAGCAATTTTGTTAAACATTGGAAATGGATATTCAAAAATCAATTTAACCTACATATTGAAGTAGATAGTTGGATAAGTGGCCATATCTAAGATTCTGAATCTAAAAAGAATGGACACAAAAATAATTTACTAAACACTATTGATACAATGGACTAAATGTCAGCATAGATGTGAACTATTTCATAACGAATCGTAATATGTATGAAGCCTGCATTCGGTCGTCATAAACAATCTGTAAATTATTTGCATGAGCTTGCATGCCTAAAACAATTCAATAATTCGCATAATAATAATTGAAACTGTATCTTGCATGCTTATTATAACAATGAACAATTTTATAATATTCTGAATGCCAGTGTCAAGGTTTCACAAATGTTATGTAAATATAAAACGTTATTTTTTGTTTATGCGCAACCTGAATACAGTTTGTTCAGAATAAGGGACTGAATCGATTCCAATCATTTTTACACCATGTTATATTTTTCACAAATACATTTAGAAATTGTTGCAGTGTGGATACCGATCGCGCGCACGCTGCTTAGGATAGATTATAGTACTTCGCGCGCGCACCAGCTAACGCCAGAGGTCAATGCACCGCGCCCGTCCGCCCGAACGGAGATTTGATCATATTTTTGTTGGGACAACCATATAGAAGAGCAAGCTCATAACTTTGTAGTTATTCATTATATCTTTTTGAAATTTTGGACATAGATTCTTTTCTTAAAAAAATACTGGACACGTGTTTCAGGCTTCGCATAAACATAAAAGAATGTTGTATACCCGTCACCTCAGATGATAACTCGTCACGCATTCAGAGCACTGGAGTATGTTTCTACAACTACTGTCAGAACTACCGGGAATAAAGCTATCAAGCTAAGCCACAACCATTAAATTTTCCTACAAGATCACAAAACTTTTACATACATGAAACGAAAAATCCGTCGTTTTCAACGACTTTGCATTCACCACAATACCGCTCAAATGACCTGTCTTGACAGAAAACAGAAATTAATAAAGAGCATACTTGTTTGTATTTTGGAGGGGCTCGTGGCTACCTTTACATACTGACACTCCTCCGTGTCTCGGACAGCATGATAGGGGGAACACGCAATAAAATAGACGTGTTGTGACACGGACACTGACTGATGTCTTAGAATTTTTGCACGAAAATATTCATGTTTGGTTATTGGCAAGTAATGGCTGCCGCTAGCCGTCTATGATTATCAGCGTAGCCAATACACAGCAGACTAAACGACAGTCGCTTTACGGAAAATATCGAAGTTTAGCCGAATTTAGCAGTTAGACTGGTAAAGCGGACCCCAGACTCCAAAGCTGAAAAAGCTTCGGATGCGACTAGGATTAACGCCGAGACGATGAAGAAAATGACCAGTGTAGCCAATAACCAAACGACATGAATATTTTCGTGCAAAAATTCTAACACCGTCATCTTTGATAGTGAGGACTATCAGAGACGATAGTCAGAAGTCCACAAGTTTGACAACCAGTGTAACCAAGGGGCATTACCTAGCTACTGGGTTGTGGACATCAGATAGCAGTCGCTCCATGTAATGTACTGGTATTCAACTCAAAGTTAAACTGGGAGCCAACTCCAACATAGTTTTGTAAAGGCTATGCAGTGATGACCTATTTGTATTCCATAAGTCATCATCATCTCAGCGTTAATCCCAGTCACATCTGAAGCTTTTTCTGCATTGGAGTCTGGGGCCCGCTTTACCAGTGTAACTGCTGATTTTGGCTAAACTTCGATATTTTCCGTAAAGCGACTGCCGACCAAAACTCGAAGGCGATATCGAAGCATATTTTGAATACCTTAAGTAATAACTAATTTGTAGAAATATTGGCGTCAATAGGTTTAAAAACTGTTATAAATATGTATGTAATGATTTATATATGTATATACCTACATAAGTACAGTCACGAGCAATAGAATGTATACATTAGGCTTTATTTAAAAGCAATTTACCCCTTAAATTGTATGTTGTTGTATTTCAACGTAGCATTTGCTATTTCACGAAATAATGCAATTGAAAGTTGGCAAGTCTAGACATTTTAGTGCTCGGTACTGTACATACGAACCCAAGTATGTATGAATGGATAGGATAAAGGAATATATAAAAATATAAAATTACAAAAAAATAATCTACTAAGCGCTAAGTTTCTATATTACATAAATTTCATTATACAATCCTCGTAATTAGCCTGCATCAATAATCTATAAATAATAAGCAAGCTATAAACTAAATTAAAAAACTTAGTACTTATAACTATTAATATAACTGTTCTATGAATGAAACATTTGAACTTACTACTTGCACGAGTTAAGTGTGCACCTCGCTCTGTGACGTCATTTGGACGGTAACGTTTGCACAAAATTAGAATTGTTAAAAAAATGTATTTTTTTTATGTTAATAAAAGGTAGTTTTGGTGATAAAGCGTCATATTACTAGGTCACTTTAAACTAGACAAAAAAAACTTAACAAAGCAAAAATTACACAGAAACAGTAATAACAACAGGGGATGTAAACTGTATTTATACAACTGTAACAAAGATGCTAACGCTACTAAGGCGAATGCGGAGCGTCGCGCAGAGAATCAGGAGAAGAGTCGCATTCCACCGAGGTGAACAGTTAACTCGCGCGAGTAGTAGGTGGAACGTCATGTGAGTGAAGAGTTACAAAATCTGCTTAATTTCGGATAGCAAAACACCGGTCTACGTGGCTATGGCTGAGGCCCTCCGGTTATACGACAAATGTAACTTAAAAACGCCAATATCCTCAATATTACACCGTATCTTTAGTAGCAGGGTTATACACTGTGTTCCAAACAAATTGACCTACTTTCTGTATTTGTCCGCCTTGTGTCTTAAAAACCACATGAGCGCGAAAAGGCAAGATGGTGGGCTGTTTAGTGGTCCTGGGCCGGCTAACCAATTTTCTACATCAGCTATGGTTTTTTCTACAACTTCGATGATTTCGTCTTCAACGCCGCCACCTGCGAAATAACATAAACTTATCACTTTTGTATCAATTTACACCGGTACCCACGTGAGACAACCAGTACCATCAAACCGTTGCTGTCCTTCCTCGAGGAGTTTTTTTCCACCCGTTCCCAAAATACCCGCATCTACGTGGGGTTGTGGACACCACCTAGTATTACCTACCTATAAAAGTATTCCAGGGGGTACCATGTTACACAATAATAATAATATTTATTTCATATTTCATAAAGATTTGCATTGTTTTGAATTAAAATTTGGAGGTATATTAATATTAGCTAATGTAAATATAAGGTTTATTATTGCCCCACACTAGTAATTTCTACTGTATCGTGGGTGCGTTTACATACACTTCGGCAACGATTCGATCGCTCAGCCACTTCGGCAACTGTGTCGTTATGCATATACTACGGCTCCTAATCTAGGTGGGCCTGTGACTTAGGAGTCAGTGATTTTCCGGAAGATACAACGCAAACCGGCTTGTTATGTGGGTAACAAATCTCTTGCCATGGCGCCTCCGTCGGCCTGGAACAAGCGAGATAGAACAAAGAAATGCTGACTTGTCGTTGTAAGAGATGACATGCGTGCCAACAATCTCTTACCGCATGATGCTAAATATCACGCTAAATGGAGGAGAATGAGCAGGAAAGCGGACCCCGGCCTCCGATGCGAAAGCGGGGGCACATCCGAGATAAACGCTGGGATGGTGATGATGATACAAAGCCATTTTTCTAGTGAGATCGGGACCGTTTAAAATTAAGTAAATTGGTGGAAAAAGGACACTGAAACTTAATTTGTAAAAGAAAGGCAAATAAATGACAAAAGATTAACTAAATGGAGAGTGTATGCGTGTATGTGTGTGAGCGTGCATGTTGGTCTTAGCTCAGCAGTGGCACACAATTTAGGAGGCTAAAGAAAAAAAACACGGAAGTCACTTAAGGAACTGCTTATCGCGGTGCATTTGGAATAACTTTGAACACACACTTAGCGGTTTTAGTGCATCTAATCAATCAATCTACTTGGAGCGGAGGCCATCAAACGGAGATTGTTATCGCGAATAGATTCTCAGAAAGATAGGGGAGTTCCATCAACACCTTCACTTCACACCCTAACATAGATGAGAAAAAGCTACATAGGCAATTGATGATCTGAATAAAATTTACAATGACTACTACGTGTTTTATTTCAAAATCACCTTATTTATTTATTTATTTATGTACTAGCGGCCGCCAGCGAATTCGTTTGCGTGATTTAGTTATGCTCCGCTCCTATTAGTCGCAGCGTGATGTTATTTAGTCTAAAGCCTTCCTGGATTAATGGGCTATCCAACACAAAAAGAATTTTTCAAATTGGACCAGTGGTCCTTGAGATTAGCGCGTTCAAACAAACAAACAAACTCTTCAGCTTTATATATCAGTATAGAAGTATAGATATAGATTCTTGTACACCAATTAAACATCGAACAAAATACATTCAACACAAAAAACAAACAATGGGCGTCCTTATCGCTAATGCGATCTCTTCCAGACAACCAAAGGATGGACAGATTCTCCCCAACCACAAATGACTGTCATTGGTGCAAACATGACTAATACCAGGTGCGTGCGCTCCATACAAGCAGATAAGCTGTGCATACCCTAATAGTCTTCTAAAAAATATATATAATAATTTATAATATACTACAGTAAAATAATTTATATACTACAAACTTAAAACTGAAAGACTTTGTTAATCAGTTATTGATAACACTGCCATCTATTGGGCCTAGTGCTAACGAGACACATCAGTTGCCTTAGGCGCGATGCCCGCGCCACTTCTCGTAGCGGCATAAGCAGTTACAAAATGTGCCTCTTCCGTATCTGTCTGTGTATAAAATTATTTGCTTGTGTGCCTAAACTGTTGTATACGTGTGCGTGAAATTTCTTTGGGTTTAAAGCCCATGATAAGCACAGCTTCTAATAATGCGACGAATTTAAGAAGTTCAGAAATATAGCATGATTGTTGTTCGTTCAAATACCTTTTTATTTTAGCAGCTTATGTTGTTTCATTATTGGTGTATTTGGTTAAATATGTACCTATATTGATTGTTTTAAGCGGAATTGAATATTCATTTATTTTAGAGTTTTTGGTTTAACACAAAAGAAAGTTTGTCTTTATAAAAAGTATTATGATAATTATATGTGGTTAGCAGGTTGTGTAGTGTGTACACACAAATAAATTGTTTTGTTTCTCGTGTAGGTATATTATTTTAAAACACGGCATTGACAGTTCGTCGTTATAAAAACTTAAGAGACCTTAAGTTTTTCAACCTACTTGCTTTTGAATTTCAATACTATACTTTATATTGTAATAATTTTCCTGAAGTTTACAAATTAGCAAAATTTAATAGTTATGATTCCAATGAGTAGGGTAAAAGCCGGATAGTTGCCTCGGACGGATACATGCCTCAGTTTCAAATGCTCTATGTTAGACGTATTGACAGTTTTTTTTTTTTTATCACAATTAAAAGCGTCCCCCGCGCAGGCCTCAGTGCCCCATAAGCCGTTGAAGTAGGCGCACGTGTTTTGTCAGTATAAAAAAACATCTTACGCGGCGATACTTTGACGAGCGCTAGAATTATATCGGTAAGTAATCGCTGTTAAATATTTTTATAACTGATTGCGATTTTATTCAAAAATATATTTCTTTGAGTGCATTAGAGTTTAAATTGCACTGTTTATTAGGTTATATTGTTAAATATTTTTTATTTATTTCGTAAATAAAAAGGGCAAGTATCCGTATCAAATCGGATAGTTGCCCTACTGTCTTTTGCGGATTGTTGCCCTGCGGCAACTATCCGTAACTATAAATTTTTAACAAGCAAAGACTGTTTTTTTTCTCAGTTATTTTTTTCATTTGTTTTTACTATTTTTTCTTGGTGATTTTTCATTTGCTTTTACTATAGTTTATCTTAAATAAAATAAATACTCAACAGCAAAATGCCTCGCAAGTATAAACGAAAGCCAGGCGTGGTGCCGCGCCACATCAACTGGACAGAAGATAGTTTAACACTTGCGTTCGAAGAACTAAATAAAAAACAAAAAAGTATCAACGAAATATCTCGGATTTATGGCATATCCTCTCGAACCTTAAGAAGACGGTATGAAAAAAAAAACCAGCTGTTGGTAACCCAAGGTATGCCAAGGATTTAAAATTGTATATTTAGCTTATAAATATAATAATCTATTTACATACTTGCCTATTTATCTAATTGTATTTTAACACTTCTAGGAAAATACCCTGCCCTTGGCTTTGAAAATGAAAAAAGACTAGTTTCCCATATATTGAAACTCGGAGACGCAGGATTTCCTCCTGAAAGAAGTTTAATTCGCCAATTAGCCTATCAGTTTGCCGAAAAATTAGGATTGAAGCACAATTTTAATAATGAAACTAAAATGGCTGGACCGCAATGGTTGAAAAGCTTCCTTGAAAGAAATCCCGAAATAGTTGTGAGGCAAGCTGAGGGCTTATCAATTCAAAGAGCGAAGGGTCTAAGCAGGACCGAAGTAGCCAAATTTTTTGATCTGCTCATAACCGTCTTAACTGATAATGATTTGCTAGATAAGCCGGAGCGAATTTTCAATATGGATGAAAGCGGTGTCCAACTCAACAATAAACCTGGCAAGGTATTGGCCAAGAAAGGTACTAGAACAGTGAAATCACTTACTTCCGGTGAAAAAGGCGAAACAATTACCGTTGTTGCTTGTTGCAACGCTATCGGTAATTTTCTCCCACCTGTTCTAATTATCAAGGGGGTAAATAAAAAGCCAGAATTTGAAGAAGGACTTCCTCTTGGTTCAAAAGTTTATATGCAAAAGAAATCAGCATATATTTCCTCAGAACTTTTTTACAAGTGGCTGACCGAACATTTTATACCCCGCAAGCCTCCAGGAAAGGTATTACTAATTTTAGATGGTCATTCATCTCATTCCAGTGCTGTCAATATGCTAGAAACTTCTCGTGATAATGATGTGATACTGCTTTGTTTACCTAGTCATACTACTTCTGCATTACAACCATTAGATGTATCTGTATTCGGACCATTTAAAAAATACTATTATGCGGAGACAAACAATTTTATTCGCACCAATCCACAAAAAAAACTGAACCGGTACAATTCTGGTCAACTGATAGCAAGGGCGTGGATTCGAGCAATGACACCTGCCAATGCAATAAGTGGTTTTCGCGGCAGCGGAATCTATCCAGTCAATCCAAATGCTCTGTCTGACGCTGAATTTGCTATATCAGATATTGCATTGACGGAGCTAACGCAGGAACCAGAGTCTGAAACAATAAAAGATCAATTACCAGGCGCTTCTGAAGAACTTGCGTTACGTGAACAAATACAGGAATCTGAATATGACCGAGGTAATGTACTAAGTCGACAGAACAAAGTGACTCTTCAAGGCGATCAAGTCCCAAGCTACTGTGGTAAAAATAACCCAGAAACTATCATAAATGAAGCTGAGAAGAACAGTGCGAACCAGAATTGCTCGCCACTAAGGCCGTCGTCTAGTCTTTTGGCTCTTTCTCATGATTGTTTAGCCCTAGGAGATGGTGAGATTGAAAATTATATTTTAGATAATACTGAACTATCATTGCCGTCGTTGGTATCTTTAAATGAGTCACAGAACAAAGATCAAGAAAAAGAAACACCATCGAAATTTTTACATCAATCATCTCCTATACCAAAAATTCCGCTGAGTATGTCTAAAAGGGCTAAACAATCAGCAGAAATTTTAAACTCGAATGATAAAATAGTCGAGAAAAAGAATAAAACTGAGAAAGTAAAGAAAACAAGCGTAATGAAACAAACGAAAGAAATAAAAAACAAACCATGTGGTAGCAAAGAAAAGATTACGAAGAAAAACGGGCGACTACAAAAAAATAAAAAATCAAAACAATATAGAGATATTACTAGCAGTGAATCAGAATCAGATAGCACAGATTTTGTTGAACTGACTGAAGGAAGGGCTCTAAGGAAAAGGAAAACTCGTATCTACAGTTCTAACAGTGAAAATGAAGAAAATGTTATAAGTTCAAAAATATCTAAAGGAAAAGCAACTAAAGGGCTACTAATCAAAGGCAAAAAAACCAAATTATCTATTGGAGACACTGAAAATATATTAAAAGTAAAAAATGTTAATTCAAAAATAGAAAATACCAAGAAAGAAATTTCAGTTCATGATTATTGTGTAGAATGTTTTGAAAATTGGAATTTAACTACATCAAAATCAGATTGGATTGAATGTCAGATGTGTCTAATGTGGTTGCATGAAACTTGTTCAACATTCAAAAACCATTGCAAGAGATGTGGCAAGTTGAAAAGCTTGACTTCTGGTGATAATCAATGCTAATGCCAAAGTTGATTACCATATTTTAATAATTAAGATGAATACTAATATTTAATTAAAAAATTACATATGTTCACTAACTTACAATTTAAAACCTTAGTATTTTTAAGTGTTGATTAGGTAATAATTTAACTTCTCTTACTACTTAGTACATAAAAAGATCTCAGTAAGTTATAAGGAATGAATACTTAATGTAGGCTAAAGCCAAAGTTAATTCTAATTTTGTTTTTTTGTTCTATCTTCAAAATAAATAATAACATTTTTATTTTGGACACTTATTTACTATTTTGGAGTCTATTATTGTTATAATTTTATAATTATAATTTAAATTTAATTAATACTTAAAAGATTGTATTTATAATAATAAAAACTGATTATTTAAATTAATATAAGTTCATTTTTATTTGAAAAAAAAAACAGACGGGCATCTATCCTCATATTGGGCAAGTATCCCCCCAAACATTTTTAACGTTAGGCTAGTATCCGCTATAGTAGGCAACTATCCTCTTTTTTAGAGGTCATATTAAACTGGATTTACTTAAAATTTATAATATTTATAATTTTTCTATAGATAGGGTATGTTAGAAGATTAATGAACTATTTTTGAGAATACACTTTGAATAAAAAAATTATTGATACACATTTTTTAAGGGAGCTTTTTAAAAAGTGTGGCAACTATCCGGCTTTTACCCTAGTTCATAGATTTGTCTATATTTCCATTTTAAAAGAACTTTTAGCGATTTCAAAACGATCTTATATATATTTAATTTTTACAGAGTTATTTAAAAATAGATAGGCGCGTTGATTTAATTCATAGATAGTAAAATATTTTTTTTTAGTTTTTTGAGAAATAAATTATTACTTATTTACAGTTGAGTTAGTAATACCATTTCATTGTATTTTGACAGCCTCCATGGCGTAGCGGTAGCGAACGCGGCCGCTGCGTAAGGAGGCGCGGGTTCGATCCTCGCGCAGTGTAAGTATTTGTATGCATGAATATGAATATTTGCACTGGTCTGGTCTTGCCTCGGAAAGCACGTTAAGTCGTTGGTTTCGGTTGCCATACGAACATCTAGTGGCAGTCGTTACGGGTTGTTGGAGCCCACAAAAGTCCAACAATTGGTCTAACTTCAATGCTTCGACATTGCCTTCGCGTTGTGGAGGTCAGACGGCAGTCGCTTCACGGAAAATGTAAAAGCGGACCCCAGATTCCAAAGCTTTGGATGCGACTGGTATTAACCCTGAGATGATGATGATGATTTCATTGTATTCATTTGGGCAAAAAAAAATACCTAATACTCCACGAATATCATTTATTTGACTTGTTCTTATCATCAATCACATACTTAGATGTTCATTGTAGCCACGCACAAACATAAATTCAATGTTGACATGCGAAAAAGTACGCGACTATGTTAAATTGAAACTACGTCTAAGTTACGTTTTTTAAGTTTTACCATATATAAGCACAGAGATTTGGGTAGTAGGTATATGTATGCATACCCTCAAAAAAATCTTTGTGCACGCCCCTGACTAATACAATATACTAAAGGAGATACACAAATATATACATATACATAAATAAATACATAGATACTGAACATAACAGGTAAGCAAATAAATTAGCCAAAAAGTATTTTTGAACAAGACCTTAACTACAAGTAGTGTTCCTTCACAAGTCTCTTGAATTCCTGCAACGACTGCGCGCGTTTTATTTCAATTGGCAATGCATTCCGCAAAGAGAGCAAGAGGGGTGAAAGGAGAAAAAAACACATTATATAGAAGGGAAAGAATATGAGAATTCCGACGAAGGCGATCAACTTATTTTTTTTTATTTTTACTTATCTAATAGTACCACCCACATTACGCCAGTTATACTTTGAAGTCCCATGTCATAGTTGGCGACCTTACTGCAATCAATAGAATGGATAGAATAGTTTTTTTTTTTTTTAATAATTATAAACTAGCGCTTGACCGCAATCCCGCCTGATGGTAAGCAGTGATGCGATCGTTGATGGAAAAGCGCGCTAGTTTATTAAGAGCCTATTCACTCAGAAAAACTGAGCGAATAGGAAGGAAGACGGCAGTAGAGCGAGGTGATGCAATGTAAACCCAACAACACGACCAACGATGCTGCGCCAAAGGGAGATTGATCTGAAGACCCTTAACGACCAAACTCCCAACACAACAACATTAAGCGCATCGTACCCGGCACACATCGCAACACAACTGCTCGGACCCGTCCTCCGTACGGCTTCACCAGACATCATGCCGGAACACGACAAATCGCTTGGCGGCAAGACTTTGTCTGGTGGGTGGTAACTTCTGCCGGCGGCCGATGTTATGGCCTACCACCGAGTAAATATATATCTTATTGTTATTTTCATGGTTAAAAAAAACCTCACACTAGTTCTGCTAGACAGTGGACTGCTTGCTGTGTCCGGCCATTACTGTACCACAAACATTTTTGACTACAGAAACAGCACAGACAAATCGATACTTAAGTAAATGCTAATTACTAATGTGAATCCTCTTAAATAAATGCAACATGGTTTTGTTTGTTATAAAGGTATGCCACTACAGCATTGTATTGGCTTATATAACAATCAAATAGATAACATAGGCTACCTCACATGCATAGTTTGAGCATTTAGCCGATGTAAGGTAATGAATTTTATTCATGTCGAAAAAGACGGCTACGTGAACCGCCTACAAGGGTTTGAGGCAAAGTCATGACGAGGCCACTATGCTGCTATATCTCAATGTTATTTATGAATTATTTACTATATGCACTTTTGACTACATAAATCACGCACTTTTATTTAGTAAACAACACTATAAATAATTTAAAAGTCCAATGAAAAATAAGCGTGACAGTCGGCTTAACTTTCCCCCATTATTACGTTATCATAACCTCAAAAATTTTTTTTTTAATTCTTCTAGTTTTTGGGAAAGGCAAAGGCAGAGCCATGCAGTCAATCAAAAATTACAAATTATGTAAAAATTCTAAGTTCCGACGGGGTCAAATATATATTTGCAATGTGGAATTGCTAACAGTGGTTAGGCGAATCATTTAAGGCCTATATTAACCAAGTCCGCGACAGTGGCCAAAGTCCTTTGCCAAATACGTCACAAATGCAGATTAGGTGGAAGTAGTTAAATACTATCTTAATTATTGATTCGCTTATCGTACTACTTACGGCTGTAAAACCATTAAAATCATTATTACTCGTAATTAGTTTCTTGTAGTTTGATTATGAATTACGTTCTAAAGACAAAGATAGGGAGGTTTCCTGGGTTAAAAAACAATGATTCTATTCAGTCCGTCATTCAGATTATAGAAAAATATTGGATATATAAATATTTTGCTTTATCAAATCAATAAAAATTTACAAATATAAAAGGCATCAAAGATCAGGAGTGGTGGCTGGTGACGTCACTGCGCGATAAAAAGTGTAGCGTGCAATGACGTCACACGAGTTTTCAACGCACTGTGTCGCCTTCATTTTTTGTTTATATGAAAAAGAAAAAATACGTGTCTTTTAAGTTTTTTTTAGGCAAATACCCTATTGCGAATGTATTCAAAATGCGCAGTGCTGCACATCCCCACCCTATTCCACTGTGTAGCATACATTTTTGTCTAACCCCAAGGAACAGCTGCTCTGGATCTACTTTCTAACTCTGTCTACAAAGATACGGGTTCGTCCGAAAGAAGTCAACAACCGATGCGTGTCAATAATCTATTTATCGGACGGGCAAATACTTGACGAGAGTAGGGACATTTGCCCGTAGGAACGATGCCCGATAGGGCCGACGGGTTCTCGAGTGGCGACCACGCACCGGAAGAGGGTGTGTGGGTAGGCCCCCGACAAGGTGGACCGACGACCTGGCGAAGGTCGCGGGATACCGTTGGATGCGGGAGGCGCAGGGCCGTTCGTCGTGGAGATCCTTGGGGGAGGGCTATGCCCAACAGTGGAAGACTTTCGGATGAAATGATGTAGGGACATCTGTCAAATCATGTTTTCAATCATTCTTAGTTCGAGCTCAGCGGGGTAATTACGTAACACCTCATGAATCGCAATGGGTTCCATTTTGGCAGTACAACAATTATCATTGCATTATTTACTTTGTTGAGCGGACAAAATTTTCAATCATATGAAGCAATGGAATGATAATTTGATTTAAAATTATTCAAATTATTATTAATATAGACTGTGGTACTCAATTAGAGTGCCAAACTATGCACACAGAGTTTCTGATTAGTGATTAGATTAGTCGTTACTGAGAATCTCCCAATAGGAAAACTGTATAACACATTATACAATCGCTCGCAACTTTTGACAAATTTTAGACAGTAATGGATATTCGCAAATGGTGTCAAGGCCAGCGATTGGATTGGATATTGATAACGACTAAAAAATTTATTATTGTTACCATTATAATTACTATGAAACACAAACATTTTTATTTCTAACCATATTAGTGAATAACAGGTAAGGAAAGAAGAATGATTGCCAATGAACTGTGAAATGATTGAATACTGAAAATTACAATATTCTCATGTAAATTAAAAAAATGCAATGCGACAATGACATTATGCATTGTAATAAATTAGAAAAACAAAAATACGAGACACTATTTTTATCTTTTTCTTTCTTTCTTTTATGGCTTCGCACGGTTTGTGCATTTAGCCAATTTCACGTAATGAATTGTTCATGGCGAAAATGACGGCGTGATCCGTCTTACGATGGAGGTTTGAGACAAAGTCATGATGTGGCCACTATGCTGCGATATTTCAGTTCTTTATGAATTATTTATTGAATGCACTTTTTACTACATAAATCACGCACTTTTATTTACTTAACAACACTATAAATAATTTTAAAAGTCCGATGAAAAATGAGCGTGACACTCAGCTTGACTTTCCCGCCAAAACCTCACACTATTTCTAACACATCACTGTATATCACCAGGCTGCAACTCGAAAATCACAGCTATAAAAATGAAAAAAAAAAAAAAACTTTTTTTAATTTACATAGGTAAAGGTACGGTAGCCTTCGTGCACGAGTTCGACTCACACTTGGTCAATTTTTTAATTAGGTCTCTTTTGTTTATCGTTTACTCACCCTTCCCTTTTTTCATGTCGTCGGTGACCTCGCAGTAGAACATCGTCTGAAGAGCCCCTTGCACGCCCACTCCGGCCCTACGTTCAAAATATACAGTATGTTAAGAAAACCCTGTCCGACCCGTGAAGGTGTTGTTAGGTATCGATAACTGATTCTACTAATGGATACAAAACCGGGCTAAACTTAAAAAAAAAATCTCCCTAAAAAAATAAATATTATTTTGCAAAAAGAGGTAACTTAATAAACGTGCGTTGAGCACCCTTCCGCGGGCGGCGGGCGGCAGGACACGCGGCACGTGGTCGCATCGCTATTCGCTCATAATAACACCGGTGTTGTTACTTTTTTAAAAATGACCAAATTTCGGGGAAGTTGGAATTAATTCGCGGGAAAAAAAGATTATTTCAAAATTCATTTGTATTGGTACTATGATGATTACGTAAAATTTTATATTATATTTGGTCATGTGTTTACCTAACCTTTATTATCCTTATGGGTCGGACAGGGTTTTCTTAACATACTGTAGATCAATAAACCTAATTACATAAATTCCATCACTTGAATTGTAACAATCAATTTGTACAAAGCAAACACATATTGTTATTGTAAAAAATTTCAAGACGGGGATCCCCGAGTTTGTTTCGGCTTTTCTTCTCAGAGGTAGTCAGTTAGGAAATGCCGGCTCCAGCTAGTTTAAAAAAATATGACGTGTAAAAATGATCAGTGATCCTACTTGCATAAGAAACTATTTCGTTGCATCTCATTTCAGTTTTTTTTTTATTGTATCTTTAAGTACGCTGAATTTAAATTGAAATGACGAATTTTGTTTTTCTTATAGGCACATACTGGCCCCGGATTCCCTGGTTCACAAACTAAATTAAATTTAAGTTCAGTGCAGTCCTTTTTCTTTATAGTTCATTAAGAAAAGGACAGAATATAAAATGTTAGTTTAGACCTGTCAAATTTGTCCGCTCTGACGTAAATTGGCGTATTTTTGGTCGCGCCACAAAGCGATTTGTCGTGTTCCGGCATGATGTCTGGTGAAACCGTACGGAGGACGGGTCTGAGCAGTTGTGTTACGATGTGTGCCGGGTACGATGCGCCTAATGTTATTGTGTTGGGAGTTTGGTCGTGGAGGGTCTTCAGATCAATCTCCCTTTGGCGCAGCATCGTTGATCGTATTGTTGGGTTTAACATTGTATCACCTCGCTCAACTGCCGTCTTTCTACCTATTCGCTCAGTTTTTCTGAGTGACCGCGCTTTCAATGGGCCTTTCCTAGCTGGTAAAACAAGCGACTAGGGTGCCTGATGTAGTTGGTCATACTGCCAATTGTCTGGACCTTCTGCTGACCACTGATCCGCACAGGTGTGTTGTAACAGTTTCCTCACCGTTGGGAACTTCAGACCACTGTCTGGTGAAGTCTGTATCGACCTTCTCCCCACCAGATCACGACTCTCGTGGTGAACGGCGAATGTGGCGATACAGGTCAGCAGACTGGGATGAGATGCGCCATTTCTTTGCGTCTTATACTTGGCAGCAGGTCTGCTTCTCTTCTAGCAATCCGTCGAGCTGTGCGGATGCTATAACCGATGTGGTGCGTCAAGCTATGGAATATTTTATTCCCTATAATGACGTGCCCGTCGGTGGCTCGGCTCGCCCATGGTTCAATGCCGATTGTGCCCAAGCCGAACAGCGTAAGCACACGGCATTTCTCACCTGGGTTGACGCTCGTGACCGCGGAGCTCCGGATCTAAGCTCAAAGAAGAGAGCCTTTAACCGTGCTGCCAAGTCCTACAAAAAGGCGCTAAAGAAGGCTCGCTTCGACCGTATTACCCATATTGGCAACAAATTATCTGCGCAGCCTTCCGGTAGCAGATCTTTTTGGTCCCTTGCCAAATCGGTCGAGGCGAACTTCTGTCGGCCCTCACTGCCTCCGCTGGTTAGGCCTGATGGAACACTGGCTCATACGGCGAGAGAGAAAGCAGGTCTCTTTGCATCTCTCTTTGCCCATAATTCGCGACTTGATACTGGCAGTGCTACTCCACCTATTTTGCCCCACTGCGGTACTTCAATGCCTGAGGTTCGCATTCGGAACAGGGAGGTTCTGAGAGGACTGTGTCGTCTGGACGTGAATAAGGCTAGTGGTCCGGATGGTATACCAGCGATTGTTCTTAAAGCATGTGCGCCTGAGTTGTCTCCTGTATTGACACGCTTGTATCGCCTCTCATTAGGGACTGGTATAGTGCCCAAGTCCTGGAAGCTTGCCAACGTGCAGCCCGTGCCCAAAAAGGGTAGTCGTGCCGATCCTTCCAACTATCGGCCGATTTCGATCACCTACTTTGCAAAATTATGGAGCGTGGATTGAACTCGCGCCTCTTGGCATACCTGGAAGGTAACGATCTCCTCAGTGACCGACAGTACGGGTTTCGCCGCAATCGGTCAACTGGGAACCTACTAGTGTATGCCACTCACTTGTGGGCCGAGGCCCTCGAGAGAAATGGGGAAGCGATTGCTGTCTCCCTTGATGTCTCGAAGGCCTTCGACCGGGTATGGCACGCTGGCCTTTTCAGTAAGCTTCCAGCGTACGGCATTTCCCCTAGCCTGTCTGGCTGGGTAAAAGACTTCCTGACTGAACGGTCCCTCCGAGTTGTTGTCGACGGATGCTCATCTGAGCCCATGTCGACTAATGCCGATGTTCCTCAGGGGTCTGTTCTCTCTGCAACTCTGTTTCTGCTGCATATTAACGATCTGCTGATGCCCGGTATCTATGGGTATGAAGATGACAGCACAGTTGTGGAGAGATACCTGCCGGATGCTCGGGCTAGTAGGGAATCAATCCGGTCCGAAAGAGAGGCCATGGTAAAGCGAACCAGTGTTGCACTTCAGGCAGTCTCCGAATGGGGCAATGCCAATCTTGTAGCATTCAATGCCGCCAAAACGCAGGCGTGTCTTTTCACCGCCAAAAGGAGCCCGTTCACCTTGGCTCCTACTTTTCGGAATGTATCCTTGGAGTGTACCGACCGCCTTCAGCTTTTGGGTGTTGAGATTTCCTCGAACCTAAACTTTGGGCGGTTCATTGAGTCCAAGGCCAAGGTGGCTGCCAGAAAACTTGGCGTTATCGCAAAGGTCCGGCAGTACTTCACACCAGGGCAGCTTCTAATGTTGTACAAAGCACAGGTCCGTTCGTGTGTGGAGTACTGCAGCCACATTTGGGCTGGTGCTGCTAAGTGTCACCTGGCCACTTTGGATTCACTGGAGAGGCGTGCGAAGAGGCTGATTGGTGAGTGTGCGAGGGAATTGCACGATTTAATTCCCCCCATCTCCGTTCCACCATCGGACGACCCGTCGTACGGCGAGTTTCCACCCTTATGTTGTTAACACCTCTACGATCCGGACGAAGCGTTTCGCCTCCTCCTTTATACCGCGTACATCGAGGGACTGGAACAATCTGCCGGCGGCGGTGTTTCCGTCGGACTACAATTTGAGTGTCTTCAAGGCTAGAGTGAATAGGCTCTTAATAAACTAGTGCGCTTTACCATCAACGATTGCATCACTGCTTACCATCAGACGGGATTGCGGTCAAGCACTAGTTTTAAATTCTTAGGCAAACCCTAACATAGTTGGGAAGAAGTTAGGCAAATTGCGGGTGGCAACATCAATATGTCATAAACTCATTTGCAAAAAAAAGGGAACCTAAGCAATGAACCATTTCAAATGTTAATATTGCTTTGTTTGATAATTATCGAACAAAGCAATATTAACACTACCTATAATTATAGGTAGTGTCATCCTCAATATTTAGTAAATAAGAAAATAATCATTTTCATCAGTATTTCATAAACATTTTATACAATTTATGGGAAATAATGCTAAACCTCGCTAGTAGTGCATCATATGTTCATGAAGTTAAAATTAAAAACATTTTTTGTTTGTTTTTCTTTTATGAAGTAAAAGCAGATAAATGTTTAGTATCGAGTGTGCCCCCCTCTAGCTAAAATCACAGCTTGAATTCGTCTGGGCATGCTAGCAAGTATATCCCGGATACTTGCTTACGGAATACGTTCCCACTCCGCAGTAATCACATTCTTCAGCTCTCTGTTGGTCTGCGGAACCGGTTGTACTGATCTCACACACCGTTTCAGAACGTCCCAGACATGCTCAATGGGATTGAGGTCGGAACTTCGAGCTGGCCAATCCAAACGACGAATGCCGCCCCCTTGCACAGACGCTTCAACATCGCGTCACTGCTTACCATCAGGCGGGATTGCGGTCAAGCGCTGGTTTATTTTTTAATTTAAAAAAAAAACCTATTCACTATTAATAAACTAGCGCGCTTTACAATCAACGATCGCATCACTGCTTACCATCAGGCGGGATTGCGGTCAAGCGCTAGTTTATAATTATTAAAAAAAAATCTTCTATCCTTTTCTTATTGAAATAGAAGGAAACAGGTAGACTTAACTTAAAATTAAATTAGTTTGTAAACAAGAGAATGGCCGAATTTGTATTCTTATTTACATATTAATTTATTGCACAAAAATTGTACAGTGGCGGACCAGTCATCCATAGGTGGTGAAGAAATTAAATGGCAGGTGCTTTAGTTGAGAGGGACAATGATATTAAGGAGGATATAGATATTTTACAAGTTTTAATTGAAAGAACGACATTGAGTAATTACTAATAATACCACCTATATTCTATTAGTTTCAAATTGACGTAATTTCAAGTTAAATATCAACTTTATCTTCATGGTAGTTACTTTGGTTTCAGAGTGACTAGCACTATTGTAAAAGTTATAAGCTATATAACCCGGAACAACTACCTGTAGGCCATATAAATATTTTTTCCGTGCGGGTATCGAACCCGCGACACGCAGCGCAGCAGTCGATCGCTCAGTCACTGCACCGACTCCATAAACTCATAATTGTTTAAATTTTTGGCGACTATATTTTAGTTATTTTATTTCATTACTTATCAGAATCCAATGTACAAGAACAAGACAATACACACCAGAGACCTTATAAATTAATACAGACACAAACAAGTTCATAAGATATAGGTAAATTAGATTCATACTAGATGAGCCCGCGGATTCATCCGCATAAGTTCCGAGCCCCGGGAGAATATCGGAATAAAAAGTATCCCATGCGCTAATCCTGGTTATTATAAACTATCTGTATGCCAAGTTTTATCCAGAACCGTTCAGTATAATATTTGTAAGATGTAGGATATTAGTAGGAAGTCGGATGTTAACTCGAAAAAGAAGTGATGGTGGTTGATATAACTACCTAAATAAAAAAAGAAGTGATGGTAGAAGATATCTTTTAACGCGAACTTAAACAATTGCACCATTAATGCCCGTATTACCTAACGCTAGGTTGCAATAAACAAAAACGCACTGTTCGAATTTCAAAGCTCGATACAGCGCTGAAAAATGAAAGTTACCAGGGCGCCTTTGGGGCATTCATGTCGATGTTGGAAAACGGGAATAACACTTAAGTACACTTCAGTAACGTCCAGAATTGAAGCTGGAAAGTGGAAAAACTGACCTGTAGGATGCAATTTTCTGCAGCTCAAAGAGGGGTACGTCATACCCGCACTCTTCTAACACCTCCTCCTTGGCAATTTCTTGTAGGGATTTGTTTTTGTCGACAATTCCAGCACACATCTCCAAGGTAATGCCCAGCTGTGCGGGGTATTTTTTGGTGTCTATCACGTTATTTTGACGGTCCGCGACTGGCACGCTGTTGTAGTATATTGCTAGGGACAAAGAAAACATTTATATACAACTTTTCTTTAAAAAAAGAATTGTTTCCATACAGTTGTTTTTGTGTGTTTTTCCATAATGGACGCTCTTAGCGTACAATATATTTCTGCATCGTTCTCACACGACTGATTTCGAAATGAATGATGTAATCAAATATTTGTATCAATAGCTTGATAATGTAAAAGTTTCTTGCCCGTTCTTCTCCATAGGTACCTACTCTTTGGAATGGGCGACTAGCTTCATCTTACTGGCTGACCGACCTTCTGACAATTCAAAAGTGCCTGTAACTGGTTTATTTGAAATAAATGCTTTGACTGGATTTGATTTGAGTAAGAATTACGTACCGTAGGTTCGTTCATAATTTTTTTTTTTTAACAGCCAGACCCGGAACTACCACCTGTAGGCAATACAAATACTTGTTCCGTGCGGGAATCAAACCAGCGGCAGCGACTTGCGGCACAGCAGTCGATTGCATAGCTACAGGGCCAACCATGACGCATAGCCGCGTTAAATATATTATTTCGTTATTGATCACATTTATATTTCATGTGTGTACAAAACATTGCGTGTCTTTGTAATATATTGTGCGTGGCGCGTGTTTACATAGTTTATTATTCCCAGTACCAGTAACAATACTAGAAAATGATGAAGGGAATTTTAAGTGTTTTATGTAATATTGGCAAAAGTTCCGATTCTAAGCTTATTTAAATACTAATTAACGTATTTTTTTCGAGACATATACCCCTTATTCATAAACGCTGCTTAAAGTTAACTAGTGATTAGCGAATGTTTAACCATACATTTTTGCTGTTGTCCGCGACTTTGTCCGCGTGGACTTCAGTTTACAGCGCGTGGTGGTTCCCGTTTCCGTGGGAATGTTCATTCCGAAAAAAATTAAATAAAGCTCAATTGACATAAAATAAGCGCCTGTTAGAATAATCGGAGCAATATGTACGTCCGCATTCACTCCCGTTTTCGCAACATTTTTTTGTTACTGCTCTGCTCCTATTGGTCATAGCGGTATGTTATATAGCCTATGTCCTTTCTCAGGCTCTAGACTATATGTGTACCAAATTTCATTACAATCGGTTCAGTAGGTTTGACGTGAAAGCCGGACAGACAGACAGACAGACAGATACTTTCGCATTATTAGTTAAGTGACGTGCAAAGGTCTAAAATGTATGGTTTAAAAATCGCTTTCTGAAGCATCTGCTTATCCCTTGGGAGAAAAGGTACAGTGTACGTATAATGATGAATGCACGGCTAGCGCAAGTGGCTAGCTATTGACTGCTGCGCTGCGTGTCGCGGGTTCAATTCCCACACGAAACAAATATTTGTATGACCTACAAGTAGTTGTTCCAGGTCTGGATGTTTGTGTATGTGAAGTTATATGTTGGTACGTATTTGTTTAAAAAATAAAAATGATGGCCATGATGAAGGGGAAAGCACATAATATATACTTAATTAACCGACCATCAGTATATTAAACATTCATTTTAAAATAGGAGGGTAATATTTTACTGAAAAATTTACTTACTTTACAATGAAAAATCCTATACCACCTAAGTACTACCTGGGTCTACCCGGGTCAGATCGACCGACCCAAGATCAACCCAGGTAAGGACCCCACGCTGCACAGCCGCGCCTACAGACGTCTACGAGATGCGTACCGCATTGCACCAACAGAAAATTAATCAAGGCATCGCGCATCAATACCTGATGATATGTGCAAATTATTTAATCAACACGGCCTATTGCTGGCCACTGTTGGTCATAGACCTCTCCTAGTCTACACCACTACACCCTGTCCTCCAAATTTCGCATCTCGTCGGACCCAGCCACCTTTTTATGGTCATCGGTCCACCTAGCTGAGGGGCTTCTCGCGATCCGCTTGCCGATAAGCGCGCTAAATTACTCACCAGGTCTAAAACGTTTAGTCAGAACAAGCACTTTTCTAGATACATTGAATATCATGATATAAACAGAATCGTCACATTCAATCATATCTTGGGTTGTGTTGTGTTGATTCAGATTAAAGAACAAACGAAACAGTCTCAGTTCAGGGAATTGTATATCTGTCCTAAATACATTAGAAATAATCATATGTTCCATTGCAATGTTTTTTAAATAATTTAGCCACAATTCATGCAAATCTAAATTAAATGCCCCTAAGACTTAAAACACTCAGAATTTTGTATTTATTTTTCAAGAATTCCTATTTGGGTTTTTAGTTTTATAAAAATAATATTGTCAGTCCAGCTGTCAATGTGAGTAAACAGAGAGCATAATTTTCCAAAGAGAAGATTGTAAGAAGTTTTATCATGGTTATGCATACAAGGTGTATAAGGCATGAATTTGATCATTCCTTTTGAGGAAATGTTTATATTATAATTATAGTTTATTTATACTAGTGATGATTTATTTTACTCAAAAGAAAAGCTTGTTACAGGTGCTTATTAGGGGAGGGTTCAAAGATAAATATTGCTCATAATAACTAATTCTCATTCTACAATAGGGATGCTTTCTGGGTTAAAAGAAATTGATTCTATTTAGTCCGTCATTCAGATTATAGAAAAATATTGGATACATATATTCTGTTTTATCAAATCAATAAAAATTGACAAATATAAAAGGCATCAAACATCACCACGCGATAATAAGTGTAGCATGCAGTGACATCACACAAGTTTTCAATACACTGTCTTAATTTTATCTTTTTTTTTTAGTCTTAATTTTTTGTATAAATGAAAAAAGAATAACCTATTAAAAGTATTATATAGCTTATGTTGTTAAAAGAAAATAAGTTTTTTTGCAGTAAATTTGAGCAACAAAAGAACACAACAAATTTTTTTTAGTGGGATCTGGCATTGGCATGACGACATTAACCAAGGCAGCACACATTCAAAGGAAATAATAAAAGAAGATAATGAGATATGTATATTACTAGAAGCTGTTTGGCAGTACAGATAATAATTGGAATTTATTTTATAAGGCCAGCACAAATCCCATCACATTACCTCAAAATATCCAAACAAAAATTAATTAAGAAAAAAATTATTTTAAGGATGATAATTTAGGTGTCTATCTATTAGCAGTTACAGCTATAGTGAGCTTATATTAAGCTAGTGCCCTTTACCATCAACAATTGCCTCACTGCTTACAATCAGGTGGGATTGCAGTCAAGTACTAGTATATATCAATTTTAAAAAATCCAATCAAGATGATTGTTGGAGGCAACAATTACTGAGCAGCCCACACCGTAGGAGACCGTGTAACATAGAGACATCTTGTTTGTGGTTAAGATGCGCAGCTTTGAGAGAATAACAAAAAAATTAGGGGAGTTTGGATGGTTTTTAAGCAAGCAGGAATGTTAGCTGAGTGACATAATGAGAGAACACCAAAATTATATTAGAAAACTGTCAGATATGAATAAAGTGATCAGGATGACTATCTTTCATTTCACATTTACAAAATGTCAAAAATATTATTATATCAGAGCCATTGATTTTTTGATTGTGTGCTGTCTGACACATTACAACTTAAAAAGTTAAACTCTGATTGGTAAATGGTGAGCTCCCCTAAATCTGACAACTGAAAACATAGATTTAAGAATCATTTAGGGTGAATAAAAGTTTTTCTACACAATGATCTAAAGTGATACATACACTGAATATCTAATAGACTTATGGAACCTTTTAATTATTTCTAAGGAAAATTTTATTTATTTTGCAAAGTACACAAAATTTTCACAATTACCTCAATATCAATAAATCCAATAAGTTTGATTTCTGTTTAGATTTGGAAAAGGTACTTTTATGGAGGTTTCTGAGCATTCTGATGTTTGGAAATAGCAAATATATAAAATTTACGATTAAAAGTTAAGTAGCACAATGAGAACATATCACCATCTACTTCTAGGAGAAGTGCTGCACATAATCACGACATACTTTAAGCATTTGTAGGTCAGAAACAAAAAGCTCTCAATCACTCACCGGGTCTGAATTGCTTCACGAATATCAACTTATTCCGAGTTACGTTAAAGACGATGATGGCGACGCTGTCGTGCACCTCCAGCATATCCCAGTTCTTCTGCTTGCCTCCCTGGGTATAGTTGAAACGAAAAGGCCGGACGTAAGGCGAATCCGGCAACGGAGTCATATACACTTCAGTTAAGTCTTCCATTGTGTGAGCTCTATACTATCGGTGTGGTGTCAATTATAGAATTAAAGAATTTATTTAATTGATGTAGATTATACAGCGTTTATAAGTTCGAATTTCATTAAATTCTTTATCAAACTATAATACTTTATACTTTTCTCGAAGTTGGTTTCGAACTAAACTAGACCTGTGACAAACCGTATGTATTCGTTACTGAGTAACGGGTGCGCTATCTAGTATGAAGTAACGAAACGTTACACTCGAATGCATTTCGTTACTCGTACTTTTCGTATTAGCACCTACACTGTTTCAGTTCACGCTAGTATAATGCATCAGAAAAGTCATCATATAGTATAATATCAAAACATCGTTACTACTTTAAATTTCCTAGTAGTATTTGTTGCTTTTTCTTTAGTATAATCGATGCGTAATGTATTGCGATGTACAGTCTTATGATATATAACGAATTCAGTCGTATTGCGCACGCGTACAGTACGCGTTCGGTGTCAGAAGTAACGAGTAACGTAACGATACGATAGTAACGAGTACTGATTGTTAAAGTAACGAATACATGCGGGTACACTTTTTTTCGTTACTTTTACACCTCTGAACTAAACTGACATTGACATCATCTGCAATGACGTAAACAAGGCATGACAGCGGACAGCGGCAGTGTTGCCAGTATGCTGTCAAGTTTACTTTTACCACAACTGCTCGATTTTGACCATCTATTATAGTAGTATTTTATTTAGGAATATATTATATAGGTATGTTTATATGCAAGTAGTTTGTTTTGTATCAACGTCGGAATTGTTTGTGATTTTTTTATTTTATTTTCTCTTTTCCTGTTATCTACTTTTCTATCGTAAGTATGCTGGAAGATATTGCTTTAAAAATAAGCATCAATA
Source organism: Sesamia inferens (assembly GCA_037179545.1). Classification (NCBI taxonomy): domain Eukaryota; kingdom Metazoa; phylum Arthropoda; class Insecta; order Lepidoptera; family Noctuidae; genus Sesamia; species Sesamia inferens. The sequence goes on along the minus strand of CM073936.1, from coordinate 4,100,892 downwards.
ACCTCTTTGACTCTATCAACCTATATCTAAACCATTTCGGATGATATTGCCAATCCATTGTTTCATATGTTCAAAAATATGTCTGCTCAACAACTCTTTTGAAATTGAAATTATTTAATAACCAAGTAAATCATACATTACAATTTGAACGGTGATTCCCAAACTAGACGTCAAAATGAAACCTGTTACTGATAGTGTGTTAGGTGCGCAATCACCCCGTTGCATTGGTCTGTTAACATATGTGAATATAAATGATTCGACTAACTTCTTATTAATGACTAATCGACCCTTTGTCAATTTAGAAGCACCTGTAATTAGTTTATTTGAAATAAATTCTTTGCTTTTGAATAAATAAAATAAATATATACAAAACAAGTATAAAATCCAGGCTCACAATTTATATATAAAATTGATCAGCAAAAAATTGCCACTGCTCTCCGCAATACAGCTGTAAGCTTAGGCCAGAAAAGGGAGCTAACCTTGGTTTAAGATTTCAATATTTTTATGGAGATTTAATAATTTAATAAGACAGGGGCAGTAGTTTGAAAATTGCTATCAACGCTATCGCAAACTACCGATCGAATAATGCCTTGCTAAGGGTCGTTCCCTTACGACAAACGCAAGTCTTTACATTCGAAATACATACCGGTAGATAAGCGAAGAGCATATTCATAGCTCGGTTTTTTAGAGATAAATTTTTATTGGCCGTAAATAAATCTCCTTGAATGCAGGGAAAATTTACTATAATTTAGTACAAATAATTATTAACATTATGCAAATCTTTAAGCTTGCGAGAAAGTTTGGTAAAATACCTATGACAATTGATAGATTTGAGAGTTGAGACTACCATATCAACGAAGTTAGCTAGCGACCGATATTGGTGGTAGTGATCGTTGTCAATGTCGAAACTGCTGCCCCCGTCTGTAAATTAAAACTTTTCCCTTCACTATACTTCACTTTTGAGATTTGACTTTGACATCTTGTACCTGTACGGGAAAATAAATAAATCATATTTTTTATCGCTACCAAAGCTGAAAGTAAAATAAAGTACAAAATTTGGATTTACATATATTTAGCCAAGTTTGAATAGGTACGCAGCAAAAGGTTAAGAAACATTAGAATGGCTCGACAAGATAGAGGTTCAAAACAGGGCTTCGTGATCAAGCTTTCTAACGAAACAGCGCAAAAATTGGCTGACGAGGAACTACAAGCTAAAACTCAGCTAGAAGAATCTGCAGCGAGTAAGTCTGAGAGTTCAGATTCAGGAACAGATAAATTAAAAACTTCTGAAAGTAAGACTATAGAGAATACTAATACAAAAGTGGCTAATTTGCCTAAACCTGATGAAGATTCAAGTTCTAAAAGTGAGGTTGCACTTGAGGAATCAGCTAAAACTAGCGTAATTGATAAAGATGTCAGTAAGGACAATAGAGCGTGGGGTGACTATGCACCATATGTTACTTATGAAGGTGAAGACGCTATCTATACTGACCCTTCAAATAATCAAAAGTATACATGGGACAAAGAATCTAATTCATGGACTTTGAAACCTAACCAAGAGGAACCCGGAAGACAATATAGTTATGAAGATGATACACACATTTACACAGAAAGTGATGGCTCCAAGTTTTTCTGGGATGTTGAAAAGAAAGCCTGGATCCCCAAGGTTGATGATGACTTCTTAGCTTTATATCAAATGTCCTATGGATTCATAGACAATACAGCTGAAGACAAAGAGAAAAGCAAAGCAGAGGATAAAAAGAAAGAACTACAAAAGAAAGCTGAGCTTGCTGCTGGAGTGAAAAGGAAAGCTGAACCACAGTGGTTCCAGCCATCAGAGCAAACAAACACTAAAGTCTATGTATCCAACCTACCTCAAGATTTAACTGAAGATGAGTTTGTAGAGTTCATGCAAAAGTGTGGCCTTGTGGAGCGAGACCCTGCTACTCAGAAGATGAAAGTCAAACTGTATAAGGATAAAGAACATGGCTGTTTTAAAGGGGATGCACTGTGTACTTATATCAAAATAGAGTCTGTTGAGTTAGCTTTAAAACTTCTTGATGGGAGCGATTTAAAAGGCAATAAAATTAAAGTGGAAAGAGCATCCTTCCAAATGAAAGGCGACTACAATCCTGCTCTAAAACCAAAGAAGAAGAAGAAAAAGGAACTTGAGAAAATAAAGAAAATGCAGCAGAAGTTATTTGATTGGAGACCAGAGAAGTTTATTGGAGAAAGATCAAAACATGAGAGGATTGTCATAGTTAAGAACTTATTCCACCCAACTGATTTTGATCAAGATGTACAATTGATTCTGGATTATCAGCAAGACTTGAGAGAGGAGTGCACAAAGTGCGGAGAAGTAAGAAAAGTTGTAATTTATGATCGGCATCCTGAGGGAGTAGCCCAGATAACTATGAAAGAACCCGAAATGGCAGATGCAGTTGTTCTACTCATCAATGGCAGGTGGTTTGGCAAGCGGCAGATTACTGCTGAAATATGGGATGGTAGAACAAAGTATAGGATTGCTGAAACTGATTCTGAAATTAGTAAAAGGATTAATAAATGGGATCAATTTCTAGAAGGAAAAGAAGGTGAAGAAGCCCAGAAAAATAGCTCACAGGATGCTAACAGTAAAAATGAACAGAGTGCTGTTACTGATGAGGTTGTAGAGGTGAAAACATCTGAAGAAGCTGGTGATGGCACTGATGATACAACCAATAAGAGTTCAAAAGATGCAAATAAAACAGAAGATTCTAATAAAACTGATAAGGTTATGAATGTTGTTGAAACATTTGAGAAGATGGAGTAAATTAAAAAAGTATGAATTTATACAAAAGTTTTGTCTTTGAAATAGTAATAAATAAATAAAATCAAATATATTTTTTTCTACTCCACACATGACACTGGTATAACTACAATTTTGAAATTAATTAATAACGGTTGGCTTTTAATTCAAATGCACCCTCCAATTTAAAGTCCTTGTTTGCATTGTCGCGACCCGTTATTTACTAGATCTTACCTAACTTTCTTCTTAGACAGGTCCATGACGTGTATTCTGTAAGTATATGAAATTAAAAACGACATTTCATTGTGAATCTTAAACCTAACTTGTCGCCCGAGGGTCCGACTCAAAAGATGTGTCATGGTTTACTTAGAATAAAATATGTAAATAAATAATGTTTACGGTCCTAGGAATTGGTGCTCAAATTGGACATTGCACCACAGACTACTTTTTTATCTTTGGACCATTTGGCCTGGTTAGTTATAATTCGGTTTGAAAAACAACTGACATTTATTGTTTTATCGTTTTTATTATGTATGGGAGGAAAAGGCTACCGTTGCCCACGAGTTCTACCTAAAGCCACCTTATAGGCCATCAATTTTTTAAGATAAATGAATTGTACCTACCGTTCTGCGTGTGTTATGGTTAATACAAACATTAGTGTTATAAGAGCATTTTTGCACAAGGGCCACTGCTATGGTGTGTTAGACATAGTCCTAATAGAACACGAACGCGCAACCAACCTGCGATGATTCATTCGCGTTCTAATAAGACGATGTCTTAATGCCATCATTAAACCGTTGTAAAAAAGGGGCATCGCTATTCAACCTGTATAGTTCCATCTTTATCTGACATTGGACAATACTAGTTTCAGCACGTCATAATAACACAAGCGTGCCGCTGTCCGTCCAAATCGTGTCAGTATTAATGTAAGAACGACTTAGGAAACTGTCGTATTAAGACAAATAGGTGCGTAAAGAAAACTCTCAACAAGTAGCAATAGCTCCGCCATTTATTTGTATATCTCCATGCTCCTATCCCAGCCTCATCCAGAATCGGGTAGGTTGATCTGTTGTCGTTTGTCGTCCCTACAAGCTGATAAAGGGTCGATAGTACACCGTACCGCTTTCAAATCCATTTCTTTGGTTGACAATTTTCCTAAAGCGCACAAGTTTCTTTTCGTTGTCTAAAAAGCAATAGGACATTTTAGAAAAATACAGTCATACAGGATCACCTTTTCATTTACTAGTCTATGGTTCTTAGGCAGAATGGCAAGAAGTCTTTGCATTTTTACTCAATCTAATTTAAGAAATCATCGTCATACCATAAGCAACAAGCCGTCATGTTGTCTGACACCTGACTTTTTAGTTGCATACACAAATTTATCTAATTCGATCATAGAATTCGACGTTTTGTAATAAAAAACGTTCACAATAACGTTTGCTAACCATTAAGGGGATGAATTAAGTTTACAGTTGTGTATTACTCTATAATGGGAATTGTCTACAAACGCTCAAATACGCTTCTAATACTTGGAGTAGGTGTCACGTCTAATCGGGGCTTCTCTAGCTGCCGACTCCATGAATAATAACAGGATAATATGTTAAAATGGCTGTGCAATCGGACTCTGGAGGGAAGGACGACGTGAAGACACAGTTCGTGACGCGGGAGGGCACATATCGCTTGATGACACTGTCGGAGTATTCGAGGCCTAATCGTGTTGGTTATACGAGTGGCTCCGGGTCCTCCCATGTACGCGTGTCGCTGGTCAGCCTGCCGCCGGGGCCTGGGGGTGGAGCGCCCGGTTCCGATGGACAGGGCTCCGACGATAGGATATGCTTCAACCATGGCAAAGAACTTTATGTTTATGTTTATAGAGGAGTTAAAAAGGTAAAGTAACTTGTGGTTTTGCTTCCTAATACATTTAAATTTAATTAAATACCTTTATTTGTTACCATACTACATACAGTTGCTTACCAGATTGAGAATCTGTAAAATATATTAAAATTGAAGGCTACTTGATTGACAAGTTCATTTTATCATTTATTTTTATAATCTAGATTCAACATTTAAATGTTAATATAAAATATACAATATTTTCCAATCCCTAGTAGAAGTAAGACATTCTGAGCCCAATTTTATTACCTAACACAAGCCTGCAAACATATTTAGTAACAATTTCATATCTAAAACAAACAGTCCAAGTCTAAGAATAGGATCTAGATATAAATAACCTTAATTGGACAGTATTAATTGGGTATGTTTCTAGTATGGCATGGCAACACACTCCTGAGCCAAACTATACCTTTATGATTTAGTTTTAAAATACACAAGTTAAAATGATGGACTGGTAAACAACTGTTTTGTTCCAAGCAGTTCATGTTTTGGTAGATTTAATATTGTGTTATTCAATTCTCTTATCTACTGAGATAAAAATGATGAATCATTGAGAAAAATAAAAATGAAGACCTAAAATCTAACTCATTACTTTTACTAACCTAAATTGGACTGAGAGCCCACTGCAATAACTATAATAGATCATTTTATTTACAACTTAACAGTAGCTTTTTGCCAACTATGTTGGGGTCGGCCGAAGACCAGTTTTTTTACATGGTGTCACTGCTTATCTGACCTCCATAACCCAGTTTTACTAGTGGTTAGACAGCAGTTATTATTTAACTATGAGTCTGTCAGATTATTTCAGATATATCTTCTGATTAAGTACCTTAATTTAACAGTATACAATTGTTAAATTATACAGTACAAAAATTTCATAATTTGTGTCTAGTATTTTATAATAATTACCATCTTTTAAAATTTCTTATAATGCACTCCACTCATACATTTGTGTGTCCGACAGGGCATGTCACTATATTACACACTTCCTCGGCAGGCGGCAGATCTCACAAAGCCGGTTGACAAGAAGATGTACAAAGGAACAAACCCAACCTGTCATGACTTCAACACTGTCACGATGACACCGGACAGTGTGTTGCTAGTTATAGGATTTTCTACCGGCCAAATACAACTCATAGACCCTATTAAGAAAGAATTAAGTAAATTGTACAATGAAGAGGTGAGTTATATTTTATTACTTTATCTTATCTTTTGTAAAAGAATCACATGTTGTAGTATTACAGCAAGAACATATTTTGTGTTCATGGTTTGAAATGGATTAGGAACACTGATAATCTCTTATATTCTTCAAAAACATTCTCATATTTAATTTTAAGTAAATAAGGTATTTTTTTTAGTTACTGTAAGTGTGTAAATCATCAGGCACGACGCACAATGGTCCGCTGAAGGGACTGAGTGCGGAAACCGAACCAATAACATAGAACATAGAACATCATCAGGCACAAGTGTTTATGGATGTTATTTAAATATATAAGCTCCCGCATATGTTTTGATCCTATTGGAATATTTGTATAAAAAGTCGTATGTGTTAAAATACTGATTATATTTTTTTACATTTTTAAAAATATAATTATTAACTAGTGCTTGACCCCAATCCCACCCGATGGAAAACAGCGAAGCGATCATTGATGGTTCAGCGCGCTAGTTTATTAAGAGCCTAAAGAGCCTTATCGGTCTATCAAATTTCACACAAATCCCTTCAGTAGTTTTTGCGTGAAAAGTACACAAAATATACAAACATCACTTATAATTTTAGTAGGAGTATGTTGCTTACCAACTTCAGTACATATATTATTATCAGTAACGGAACAAAAACAGTTAACCAATAAAAACCTATTGCGACACAAATGCCCATTAAAAAGTCATGAACGTAACATATTAATACCGAATTTCGTATAATTAGAACTCGTTTCTGATATACGACGAGTTGTTTAGTAGTTTCTGATACACGACGACGAGTTGTTTAGTAGTTTCTGATATACGACGAGTTGTTTAGTAGTTTCTGATACACGACGACGAGTTGTTTAGTAGTTTCTGATATACGACGAGTTGTTTAGTAGTTTCTGATAAAGATGAGTTGTTTAGTAGTTTCTGATATACGACGAGTTGTTTAGTAGTTTCTGATATATGACGAGTTGTTTAGTAGTTTCTAGATGCACTGCGCGGTTTCACCCGCATAGATTTCGATACCGTAGAATGGAGAAGGTTATAAATTGTCTGTGTGCCAAATTAGATCCAAATCTGTTGAGTTGTTTTTGCGTGAAAGAGTAACAAGCATCCATCCATACTCAGAAACTTTTGCATTTATGATGCAATATTAGCAGACTATTTTATCGGTGGTAGGCCATAACATCTGCTGCCGGCAGAAGTTACCACCAACCAGACAAAGTCTGACAGCCAAGCGATTCGTCGTGTTCCGGCATGATGTCTGGTGTAGCCTTACGGAGGCCGGGTCTGAGGAGTTGTGTTGTGATGTGTGCTGGTACGATGCGCCAAATATTGTTGTGTCGGGTGTTTGGTCGTGGAGGGTCTCCAGATCAATCTCCCTCTAGTATCCTTTCATCGTGTTGTTGGATTTAACATTACATCACCGCGCTCAACTGCCGTCTTCTTTCCAATTCACTCAGTTTTTTTTTTTTTTGATTGAATAGGCTCTCAAGTATGCATAGATCATCATCATCATCATTATCAACCTTTTTATCGCCCCACTGCTGGGCACAGGTCTCCTCTCATACAGAGAAGAATTGTTTGTAATCACCACGCTCGCTCAATGTTATACAACGTTATTTTTTCTTTATACGAAACCTAAATATAGTTTGTTCAGAATAAGCAACTGAATCGATTCTAATCTTTTTACACTATGTATGTTATATTTTTTCACAAATACATTTAGCCATTGTTGCATCGTGGCAACAGCTGACGGAGGTCAACGCGCCGCGTGCCCATCGGCTGAGCATGGACCATATTTTTCGTTTATTAAGCGATTCGTCGTGACCACGTCATCTATTCTACCTTTTCCAAAAATTTGGTACTTTAAATAAGAATCTAAATGTTTTTCCGAAGAATCGTATTTAGAGGAGGCTTTGTGAAAATTATGTAAATCTGAATATCCAAAACCCCAAACATTTTTACTATCATGTTTTGAAAATAATATACACGGGAAACAAAATAATTTGTGTGTACACAGCCTGCTAACCAGTTATAATTATCATAATACTTTTTATTAAAACAACGTGTAATATTACCTTTTCTTGAGTTACATCCAAATTGCGAACACAGCGGTCTTTAATTTAGGTATATTTTTGCTCAAAACTTTACGTTGGAAAACAACAAAACCAACAAATCTCAGGTATAATTTTGCATATTGTAGAAAGAAATACGTATTAAAGTAAATAAACTTAATTCAATTCATTTGAACTTAAAACGAAAACAAACATCACAAATCACAACAACAAAAAAAATGAAGTAATTTAACATTGCAAAGCTGGTAAAATAAATAGGTATTTTAACGAAAAACAATTATGCTATTTGTCATAGCCTCTAAACTTGGTCGGTTTGTCAAATAGGCACTGCCTTTCCGGTCTTAAAAATGAATGAAATTCTGCGGGCACACTAGAGAAAATTACGCACACCAAGAAATAATTTTATATAGATACACGGCCATTCTCGCTAAAAAATAAGCAAATTTAGTTCGTGCCTACGTCGCTCTCCGCTCCGTAGCGCTGGTGACGCGTACGCGCGCATTTGTAATGCGTGTTAGCTAGTTTCCGCTAGCCTCAAAAGATGGCAGTATTACTGTTTTACTGTAGTGTTTTAACAGAATGTATTGTAGTACAAAAATTATATTATAATACGATTCGGGTGTTCCGAATTAGAAAATTATTAGGGTATGCAGTGCTTAAATGCCTCTATGGAGCGCACGCGCCTGGCCATCAGGCGGGATTGCGGTGAAGCATTCGTTTATAATTATTACACAAATTAAGGATGAGGAACATCGTAACATCCATGTATATGTATAACCATAGTATCATCATCATGCTTATAACAGTCCACTGTTGGACATCGGATTCCCCCATTGCACGCCATTCTACTCAGCTTTCAGCAATTCTCACCCAGCTGCTACCAGGCATCCTGCGAAGATCGTTGCTCCCCCTAGCCTGTGGGCAGCTTACCTTAATATTACTGACTCGCGGTCTCCACTCAGAAACAGGTCTTTCCTAACGGTCTTCGTTTCTATTGCTTATATGGCCGCCTGACCTGTTAAAATTATAACCTACTGTCATTTGGCTGTGTCATAGTTAGGTGCCGATCGGAAGCATTTCTACCGGGCGACATTTCCTGATTTTGGCTATAAATACTGTGAGTTTTTCCTGTATTGTTGGTATTAGTATTTACGATGCGAATTCGGAAAATATGTTAATTATAGGTGCATGCAAATACACAAAGGCATCGACGAATAACATCGATAATACCGCTATTAGCTATGGATGTGTCCAACTAATTCTTATGGGACAACCACCTTTGTACCTAATTAGCATATCCGACAAATAAATGTCTTTGTGATTAAAAAAAAATAAGTTGATACTATAGACACAGTACATGATACAGAAACCCCCTCCGCTAGGTTAAAATTTTTTGTCGGTTATTGAAAAATTTGGGACTCATACGAAGGCTCAGAGTCACATAAAGTGCGATGGAAAGAAGCTATGCTCGAAGTTTCTATGCGCGATCGAATCAGAAATGAGGAGATCCACAGAAGAACCAAAGAAAACCACCGACATAGCTCTTCGAGTCGCTAAAATTAAGTGGTTGTGGGCGGGGCACATTGCTCGTAGAACCGATGGCCGATGGGGCAGTAGGTTCTGGATTGGCGGCCACGTACCTGAAGACGCAGCGTAGGAAGGCCCCCAACAAGGTGGACCGATGACATGACTTGGTGAAGGTCGCGGAAAGCCGATGGATGCAGATAGGACAGGACCGGTAATCGTGGAAATCCTTGAGGGAGGCCTTTGTCCAGCAGTGGACCTCTATAAGCTGAAGAAAAGAAGATTGAAAAAAATACACCTGCACCCTAATTGCGCAACACACCACATGTTACCCTCAATTTCAATTATTTTAAATTATATTGCTAATACATTGCTCTATGTTTGAAACTGTGCCTGCTCAACAACATAAATAACGCAATGAATGTTGTTAAACTGTCAGGGGGCCATCGCGCTAAATAAAACAGTAGAAGTTCAACTCTTGTTCGTATCTAATCTACAAGTTATGGTTTAGTTTCGATCATATTTCGTATCGCGCTAAAGTTTCAACTTCGGTTGAAGTAAAATCAATGTAGGTATGAATGATACATTTCATCAGATATAATAATTAAAACTAAATCAATTATAAGTAAATCTAATCGTTTAGACGTAAGTTTGACATGGCATAGAAATAGTTAGCTTTGTTTCAACTTTGTCATTTGACAAAGGTTACGTTCAAATTGCGATCCAGTTATGGTTAAACCGTTATAACCCGCCACACTTTTCCCACCCACTGCAACTCCTGAAAGCCAGAATCAACAGTGGAGACCGCCAGAAAAACGCCGAGCAATGAAGCTCGACGAGTCCCGGAGAAACGATTCAACTGTCTTGGGTCCCGCAACGAAATTAATCAGAAGAGAATAGCGGAGGAGTAAGAAAAAAGAGAAAAAAGATATAAGGTTAAACCGTTATAGTTAGCGCGATACGAAACATAACAAAAGTTATGGTTTGGTTGCGATCCAATTCTGTTTTGGTTGAATTATTTTAGCGTGATGCCCCCCAGGTTAGCCGAATGGTTAATCGACTAGACTAACCCTTTTAACTATGCGTCGGCCGAAATGTTATTCTTTAAATTTTAGTTTAGGTTGGAACTCTAACCATTCACTATCCCCTTTTGTTTTGGGAGGAAAGCCGTAAAATGACTTCCTCCGCTCTGGGTGGAGCAGAAGGGAGTATTAGACTTTTAACGACTAAAACCGACCCGTGTTTCGTACCTGGGGCCAAGGTATCTCTTTTGAAGAACCCACAGCCGTTCCAAGCATCGGCCCTAGCGAAACCCATCACGATGTGCTAAAATCTCTTAGAGGCGCGCTTCTACTCTGGCCTGCAACGTAATCGCGTATCGTTAACATATTGCTCCGTATATTAGAAAAGTGTGTTTGTTCAATAACGTAAATAACTAAAATAATTGTTGTACTACTTAAATAAAAACCATTGCATTTTTACAACTACATATATATTTACTACATACTTATATTTACACTGAGTTAATAGGAAGGACAGCAGTTGAGCGGGTTGATGCAGTGTTAAACTCAACAACACGACCAACGAGGCTGCGCCAGAGGGAGATTGATCTGAAGACCCACCACGACTAAACTCCCAAGACAACAATATTTGGTACATCGTACCCGGCGCACATCGCAACACGACTGCTCAGACCCGTCCTCCGTACGAATTCACCAGACATCATGCCGGAACACAACGAATCGATTGGCGGCAATACTTCGCCTGGTGGGTGCCGCCATCAGGCGGGATTGAGGTCAAGCACTAGTTTATAAATATATATATATATATATATAAAATCAATTCCTTAGAAGGACTTGGGGGATCCAAGAAATCTATTTTGAATGGTCTTGTTCAGACGGTAAAAGCCTTTTAGCGTTTTCATCCTACGTATTTGATTGGTTGTGAAGTACCCTCTTGTTGCTTGGCGCTGCGTTATCGCTAACCAGTTATCATGAGCACATCCATTGTATTAAATGATCTGTTCTATAATGTTTTGATTAAATGGGGAATGTTGATACGGAGTACAATCTATGTAAAATAACATTATAAAGGCTTAATATGGACCTAAGTTACCCGCGAATTGTTAACACACAAACTTTTTAAGTATATTTTTTTTTTGTTTTTTTAAGAAACGTTTCCCCATACTCTTAATTTATCCTGTATCGTGGGTGTGTTTCCAAACATATAAACTCACATATATAAACAGCCAGACCCGAAACAACTACTTGTAGGTCATAAAAATATTTGTTTTATGCGGGAACCGAACCCGCGACACGCAGCGCCGCTGTCAATAGCTTCCGTGGCCCTGGCCTACAGGCAAGTGCAGGAACACGGGTGGGTTTTAGTCAGTAAAAGTCTGACACGCCCTTCCGCTCCGCCCAGAGCGGGAGAGGTCATTTGATGATTTCCCACCCCAAAGAAAAAAAAATGTGTGCGTGTACTAGTGTATACACGTAAGAAGTGAAACTTCTTAGAAAAAGATGGCGCGTAACGCGCCTGGCGCGTAACGCGCCTGGCGCGTAACGCGCCTGGCGCGTAAAATAACATTAATAAAGATTAAAACTTAGCGTCCCCAATAGGGGGACGGTCCACGACTAAATACAACACCAAATTTAAAACTAAACTAACATAAAGATACAACCTGTATGTCCCAACAATTGCACGCGCCAGCACCAGGTGAGTCAGTGTGGAATGCGGGATGCGGGATGCGGAATCCCCCGGGGCCAGAATGTTGGGCTCTTCCTCCCGATTCCGAAGAGCCCAAACACGGCTAGTCTAGGACCTCCGGATCCCGAGATAGGCCGCGGGGGTTGAGGTGGCCTGAGGAGCAAGTTAGGGGGGGGGGGGGGGGTAAGGAAGTGTAGAGGAGAGGGGTGGGGAGGCTAGGTTGAGTCTAGGGGGAGGGGGGGCGGGTAGGTGAGGGGGGGTTGTCTAAGTGTTGGGAGGATCCTGTCCACCTGGGGTCACAACATGAGGGGAGAGTGGGAGGGGACAGGACACTGGAATCTCGGAATTTATGTGCTATATGGGTCGGGTCCATTGGGGGTCAGGTACTATGGGGTCAAAATGGGGGTCTAGGGGTCCTATCTGAATATAGGTTCCGGCTAGGGGGGGATTTTGTCAGAATTTTGAAATTTCCAGCCATTTCCGTGATATCCGGGATTTTAGGTAGGGATATGGGGAAGGACTTCGAGGTGGGTAAATATAGTAAAAAATTTAATAAAAAGATGGCGCGTAACCTAAAAATGTGACGGTAATTTTTTTTCCAACGCCGATAAAGAAGTTTCACTTCAAAAAGCAGTCAATAGCTTAACCACTTGTGTAAGTTTGTCAAAAATTAATTAACGATCTGGTGTTTCAAAAAAACTGTGTTGGTAATTTATATTGAAATACATTGGGGTCGAGGGAATTTGTTTTATTTACTGTAAAAACTTTCGATTGTCCATGGAAAGTTTTAAATATAAATGAAGATTCTATAAAGTTGAAATTAAATTATTATTTGCAGTTGCTATTACGATGCAGAATAAAAAATAACCCTAAAATTTATTTACGATAATAATATCTTATAGCACACGACGCGTTAGCACAGACCTCGTTGCTTGTCGTCAAAGATTTTATCAGTGGTAGGCCATAACATCGGCATAATCCGGCAGAAGTTACCACCCACCAGTCAAAGTCTTGCCGTCAAGCGTTTCGCAGTGTTCCGGCATGATGTCTGGTGAAGCCGCATGGAGGACGGGTCTGAGCAGTTGTGATGCGATGTGTGCCGGGTACGATGCGCCTAATGTTGTTGTTTGGTCGTGGAGGATCTCGAGATCAATCTCCCTCTGGCGCAGCATCGTTGGTCGTGTTGTTTGGGCTTAACATTGCATCACCTCGCTCAACTGCCGTCTTCTTTCCTATTCACTCAGTATTTTTGAGTGAATAGGCTCTTAATAAACTAGCGCGTTTTACCATCAACAATTGCATCACTGCTTACCCTCAGGCGGGATTGCGGTGAAGCACTATTTGATAATTATAACAAAAAAAAAAAAATGTTACATGCTATTAATTATTGCAATGTATTTTCAGAGACTGATTGATAAAACCCGAGTGACATGCATCAGATGGGTGCCGGGCTCGAGCAATCTATTCATCACAGCACACGCGTCGGGGCAGCTGTACGTGTACAACGAGGAGCTGGCGTGCGGCACCGCCGCGCCGCACTACCAGCTGTTCAAGCAGGGCGATGGGTACTCCATCCACACGTGCCGCACCAAGTCCACGCGCAACCCGCTCTACAGGTGGCTCATTGGCGACGGCAGCTGCATCAACGAGTTCGCCTTCTCACCCTGCGGCGCCAACCTCGCCGTCGTCTCGCAGGACGGCTTCCTCCGCGTGTTCCACTACGATACTATGGAGCTCATAGGCAGGGCGAGGTCTTACTTCGGTGGCTTCCTCTGCGTGTGCTGGTCCCCCGACGGTAAGTACGTCGTCGTCGGCGGAGAGGATGACCTCGTCACTGTGTGGTCGTTTAGCGAGAGGCGCGTCGTGGCGCGGGGGCAGGGACACAGGTCGTGGGTCTCCGTCGTAGCCTTCGACCCCTACGTCGTCAGCTTTAGCGAACCCGAAAGCGAAGAAGGCGTACAAGATGAAAGACAGAAAAGTGAAAGTGTGCAGTGTTATAGGTTAGGTAGTGTTTCTCAGGACACACAGTTGTGCTTGTGGGATCTCACCGAGGACGTGCTGAAGCCGCCCGTCAGAGCGCGAGCTTCCGCGCATCTTTCACCCAATAGTCAGACATTCTCTCCAAATGGAGTCCCCGGTATGAAAGTACCAGCGCCTAAAGGAGCTAAAACGAATAAAATAGGACACAAACACGCCGAGCTGAGCGGGTCGAATGCGGCGGGCGAACCGTCCGGCACTAAGCAAACGAAAGCGAAAGTGAATAACGTCTCGACACTAAACATTAGTGTTGGGAAAGCGAAAGAAGAAACTTCGGGATCGCTGGGGGTGAACTCGTTGACGCAGCGATTGGCAGGGTTCTCCTTCGGGGAACGTCGGTCAGAGCATCGTAGGAACTTCAGTCTGACATCAAAGCCGGCGGAGCAGAAAACTTCCGCGTCGAACAGCGTCGCGTTGAGAGGGAAGTCTGCGGGCGCGCAATCGAACGACTCATACGACCCTCTGAAGTTGATCGGTACGCCGTCGTGTCCACGGTTCGACGAGTGCCCGGTGCTAGAGCCGCTGGTGTGCAAGAAGATCGCGCACGAGCGGCTCACGGCGCTCCTGTTCCGCGCGGAGTACTTCGTGACGGCGTGTGCCGACGGAGGTGTCAACACGTGGGCGCGGCCGGCGCGAGCCCATAACGGTGACGCGCGCCCGCGGCGCTTCGAGCGCATCGACCTTGTGGACTAGTTCGAGCCCACAGCGCTTCGAGCGCATCGACCTTGTGGACTAGTCAGCGCCCGCAGGGCTACGAGCGCATCGACCTTGTGGACTAGTCCGCGCCCGCAGCGCTTCGAGCGCATCGACCTTGTGTACTAGTCCGCGCCCGCAGCGCTTCGAGCGCATCGACCTTGTGGACTAGTGCGCGCCCGCAGCGCTTCGAGCGCATCGAGCTTGTGGACTAGTTCGCGCCCGCAGCGCTTCGAGCGCATCGACCTTATGGACTAGTCCGCGTCCGCAGCGCTTCCAGCGCATCGACCTTGTGGACTAGTTCGCGCTCGCAGCGCTTCGAGCGCATCGACCTTGTGGACTAGTTCGCGGCCGCAGCGCTTCGAGCGCGTCGACCTCGTGGACTAGTCCGCATCGTGCCCGACACCGCCACACACACACAGCCACACACCTGCTACTTCTCCTTGTCTATACCGACTTTTTGGACACTTACATTTTGACAGCCTGGTGATTATAGTTGATGAGTAAAATAGATTGGTATTATAGAAGGCGGGTTGTAAAGTACGTGCGATAACAGAGGGGCAATTCCTGTAATTTTAAGAACATTTACTCTGATTTCAGTCTCAATTTGTCAAAAATACTTCTAAATTCCTTAAAATGTTACAAATTTTTGACATTAATTGCTACTGAGATGAGATTGCGACTCGATTTTGAATATGTTTAACTACGGGAATTGGCTTCAGGTGCACGCACACAGGGGTGTACGTACGGCGAACTTAAAAAAAAAAACCAGTCGCGAATGTGCTTGGACTCCCAGTACGTAGAAAAGTGTCTGTGTGCGTGCGTCTTCGCTCGTTGAATAGGACGGTGCCAGAATATACCTATCTATTTTGTGGATCTTTCCAAGAATTATTAAGAATAAATGATTAGTACAATATTATAGTTGAAAATATATTTCCTTCCTTTAGCAGCACTGAAGGTTGTAAGTAGCCATTGTTTAACGAAATAACTGTTATTTCGTTACGTTGCGGATAAATAACATTGCCGTTATAGCTATTCGGAAGTAGCAGTTAATTGATAATGATGTGTGCGAGGTTTTAAAAATGTTGTGACGGCGTTGCTTTAAAGATTTCGGATAGACTAAAATGTTAAAAGTTTGGTTGTTTGATATACTCTGGGTTGTATGCAGCGGTGTCGCTGGTTGTAAGTTAAAGTTGTGAGTGGTGTTCGTGTGTTATTATTCCATGTTAGACACATTGTTCAGAATGCGTGTGAGTGTATAATTATGTCGTGTCCTGGAGCTCTCCTGTGTATGCCAATACCAATCATATTTCTTTATGAGTACCCGGATCGTAGCCAAAGTTGATACTTGAAAAAATTTAACTGTATGCACTGATTTTCAGAAAACGGACACTTTCTATTTTTTTTTTTTTTTTATATTTGCATTTCTACGTGAATCTGGGAAACAAAGTAGTAATATATATTATTTAGATGTTTTTTTATTGGGTTTAATCACCATAGACTTGTACTCTTTGACTATAAAATTTAATAATTTTAATTTTTTTTAAGGTGTACCGACCCCATAAGTTAAAATAAGGTATGGTTTCAAGTACTACACACAAGGAACACGCGAACCACAAAATGAGCCTTATTGTGTCCTTGATAGAATTGAGATTAGACATAATGTTTTAATTCTCATACATGTTGAACTGTTTCTCGCTCTTAGGTGTTTGCACGACTCGTTACTAATTAACTGTAACTAAATTGTGATACTCCCTACATCGTTAATAATCTGTCCTTATACTAATAATACTGGGTAGAGATAGACAACAGACTTAAATATTGTTAATACTTTCTTGATAGTTCTATCGAAATGTTTTCAATTATTAATAGAATAGTCTATGTGCATCGGCATTCTGTTCTTATACTAAGTCAATACAGGAAAGTTCCAGTCGTGGGTTCCACTAAGCATTTTCTAGACTTGTAATGATATACGATGAAATAAAAACATTTTAGATAGCTATAGACAAATGTATATTATAATTAAGGAAAAAGTTTGTTTTTGGCTCACATCTGTAAATATAGTTGTTAGGTCAAGCGATCTGATCGCTTCATATTCGCAAAACACTCGCGCTTTCTTAATAAAGCTATTTATTCGGATTTTTTATCGATATCAATGTTGTTGCATCGATTGACGTGTCTCTAAGACTTGCAGTGTTTAATCGTTTATTTTTTTTTTTTTAATATTGTGAGACTCTTATAAGTTGTTAATTATTTAGATATTAGTCTGTAGTTTAGTGAATTTATTTTAAAATAGATCAATATTTGGTTCTATATTTTGCTCTCGTAGATAAATTGATATGAAGAGCGCGGATTTGAAGATTTGAAAAGGGGTGATAGTAAGGGGATGAATGTAACATTATTAGTGTTATATAAATGCTCTTAAATCAATTTCTTCGCATAGGTATTGACTAATGTCATTTTTATGTTCTAATATTCGACCAATTTTAAAACTTGTAGTTTATCTAAAGTCAATGCTTATTATAACAACAATTAATAATAATCTTATTTGAATTTAGTATTCTATCTATATGACATTTTAGCGTTTTCATGTTCAATTTTAATGAAATAAATAAATGACTGTGAGACCCCCCTTTTCACAAATCCGCGCTTGTAATAATATTCCTAATCTAATTAAAACTGCAACAATGTAAATAGCGGTAAAATAACTGTTATAACAATGCAATACCGTAGTAACGAAATAACTAAAGTCTTGTATTCGCCTAAATTATTTGTTAAAATTATGTTTTATAGTCACTATTATTTATGTGTATAGCGTATAACGTTTAGTTTTAACTTTGAAAATCGACATTATAAATGAAATAACGTTATTTGAGTATCGTTATTAGCCGTTACTTTCGGTTCAAAGAAATTACGTTTTGAAAATAGCTGTTATGCATGTTGCAGAATATTAAAAAACAAAGAATTATGTGTCATTTTTTACTGTATTGTAAAGAAGTGTTTTCTTTTCGTGGCCTCATTATGAATATCAGTGGCTGCAATCAAACTTGCCTTCCTCAAATATGTATTTCAGATAATTAAAATAAGTTTTTTTTTAAATAAAGACAGCAGTTGTGATTCAGGGCTAAATATGGCCAACATTGGAGCCAAATTAAGACAAAGTTGACAAAGTAATGTGTTAATGGATTGAGGACCAACTATTGGTCCCAATGTTAAAAGCCAATATGTCTCTTGCGCATCGTGATATTGCATTTTAATGTTTTCGATGCTAGTCGTAATGTGCTATTTATTGGTACAACTTGAGCCTTGGTAACATTATAAAAGTTTTATAGTTATTTGTACAGAATAGGGTAACATCTTTGATGAAAGTAGATTTAAGAAAAAACCCAATAATTACAAAATACGAAACAACATGAAATTAAATGATCTCAAGCAAAATTACCTTTTCACTATCGCTTTAAAATCGCGATGCGCATCGCATAAGAGACGAAAAAATCCTGAATATTTCTGACAAATTACCTAATTATTGAATGAAAATCTTTAATAATTCCTAAATTGCATCGTTATTGATAGTAAATTGTCCTTTTTGCAGTCGGCAGCTACTCCAACGTATCTGCTGCATTCAATGAGCCATTTATAAGTTTAGTTTCATACTTAAGACTAGGTTGTGCTCATAGGTATAATGTTAGCCTTTTGAACAATCACTGACGCGCTGTTTTGACTGTTTGCGACTAATCAATTTTATTATTTAATTGCTTTTTTCGAGGCATAATTTTACAATTTATTTGCTTTTTTCGAGGCATAACTGGATCAATCGAGACATGCCTGCAATAAAAAAGGGATACCAGTTAACGATATTTTAAAATTGCCAATTCCTACTCCAGTATTATTATATATATTGTATTTAATTTCGTGTAATACTCTATTTATTGAAAATTGTGGATAATTCCTATAGATTGATAAAATTAATGAGACTGGATATATGGAAAGTCAAGAGAATGCCACACTGGTATATTTGTGTACTTACAGTCGAAACAGCGTTTGAAAATATTGTATTTATTATTTTGTATCTACAACAATGCAGTGGACACAATGCATAGCGACTCGGAAGACTTTTTAATATGCCTCAGTAAAAGTAACTTTTGTACGGCGAGGCAGATGTAATAAATCATTTATCGTGATAAACTATTTCTTACATTTGCTAAATATTTCAGTGATTGAGTATCTTTGTATTGTGTCATAGTAGAATTATATTATATAGCTCTCTGATTTGAGCAAACATTATGGGACTAAGGTTTACGAGACGGGCCTATGTACGTATAATCTATTAAAAAGAGTCAATAATTACTCTTTAAAATATCTATGAAGGTTGCGGTCTATTTAGAAGAAACCTCGAAATTATGTACTGAATTGGAGATGGGCGTTAGCTCAGGTCAAGGAAAATACTTCGCATTGCCATTTCCAGGGTGTTGTCGGTTTATATGGAAGTTTTTTTCTTTTCAAATTATTTTCTGTTATTTAACACAAGCCAGAAGCTAGTTTCGTCTTAAACAAGGCAGTCTGGTACACATTAGTCCCATAAAAGATTAATTATGTCACCAACATTATGCAGTTATAATGTTTAATAGTTATTAATTTATTGGAGTTCTTTGTTCAATAATAGTGAGACACGAATTACAAGCCTATCAAGTTAATATTTAAATAGAGGATTCTCTTTATAAATTATTGCAGTTTTATTTCAATGATGTATACAATCAACCAGAAATCAGTGTTAACCATTTGACATTGGCTATCCAATAATATTATATCGTATCAGTAAGGACGGCTTTCGTGGTCCAATGTGCGTTAGACTGTACCTCTGAAACTGAAAAGAACCGTTTAAAACCAAAAGTTTTTATTTTCTTTTATAGAACTGATAACGTTAAAAACGGATTACACACATATGTGATTAGTGATCGAAACTAATTTTACGATCGAAACCGAATTTCGGCAAGTCTGTTTCGGTCGAAAGTTCGAAACCGAAACTTCCTTACAAGGATCATACTTTCAGGGAAAAATAAAGATAGCTTTATTATAATCAGTCAGTCGTTATTGTTTTCTATTTAAATTACAAAGATAAGCAGTAATCAACACATTCATTTATTAATAAATCAACATCGGAACCTTTATTTAAGAAAAAAATATTAGTAACGCCTCAAAAATACTCACAGTAGGTGTTTATTTAGTGGATAGGCTCTCAATCACTCGAAAACTCGCTACCACAACAAAACATAACGAACAGCAAATAAGCGAATCACTACATTGACTCCGATGGGATTCATTCAACGCGCCGAACATAACCGATCACAGCGCGAAAACTCCCAAATGCACATTCGGTTTCAGCCGTAATTTCGGTAAGTTTGCCTCGGAAAACGAAATTAAACCGAAACCGAACATTCGGTGGAGCACTGCAGCCACATTGGGGCTGGTGCTGCTAAGTGTCACCTGGCCACTTTTTGTTTCAGCGGAGAGGCGTGCGAAGAGTGGTGACCTTGATTTAACTCGAGTTGGTCTCCAAAGCCTAGAGCACAGGCGTAGAGTAGCCAGCCTTTCGGTGTTCTATAGGATACATTTTGGGGAGTGTGCGAGGGAATTGCACGATTTAATTCCCCCATCTGCGTTCCACCATCGGACGACCCGTCGTACGGCGAGTTTCCACCCTTATGTTGTTAACACCTCTACGATCCGGACGACCCGTCGTACGGCGAGTTTCCACCCTTATGTTGTTAACACCTCTACGATCCGGACGAAGCGTTTCGCCTCCTCCTTTATACCGCGTACATCGAGGGACTGGAACAATCTGCCGGCGGCGGTGTTTCCGTCGGACTACAATTTGAGTGTCTTCAAGGCTAGAGTGAATAGGCTCTTAATAAACTAGTGCGCTTTACCATCAAACGATTGACGACGCAGTGACGCACTGCTTTCCATCAGACGGGATTGCGGTCAAGCGCTGGTTTATAAATTAATAAAAAAAAACAAATAATTAAGATACTCCATAGACAGTTTAGACGCAATTATAAACATAACGACCGAAAATACGCCAGTATACGTCAGGAGCGCGCTAATTTGACAGGTATATACTGACATTTTATCTTCTGTCCTTTTCTTAATGAACTATAAATAAAAAGATACACTGACCTTAAATTTAATTTAGTTTGTGAACGAGGCAATCGGGTCATTGTCAAATAAAACATCCAAAAACTATATAATCCATATATTAAATTATCTAAAAGCCGGGGTCCCATGCTGTAGTGTCTGACGCGTCCACCAGCTTGTAACAGATGACGGTGTCTCCGGGCTGGACGTCGAACGGCTGTTCGAAACGAAGACCGCATTCCATGTCTCGCTTTATAGTAGGAACTTCGTCTTTTAAATGCTTCATTGATGCTAGTTTACCTGGGGAAGAGAGAAACAAAGAAAAATGCGTTTATTGGCATCACAGCAAAAGAAATGTACTGTTACGGGCTAGGGGTACTAAAATACCGGTTAAGGGTTACGAAGTTTATTGGCAACGAAGATACAGTCGATTGTAGGCAATGACAAGTAGAATGTTGCTGACGTTGCACCGAAGTCTTCTCTAACGTCCACGAAGTCCGTGTCGTAAATACTCAATAACACTATCAGATGTTACTTCACGTAGTACTCAACGTTCTCGTTACAGTTGTCGCAGTAAGTATCCTCAAAGATCGCTTTTTAACTGTCGCTGTTTTCGTATCGCTAGTCGAATGCAGACTGACTGTGTGCTGGCGTCACGGCGCTATATATAGGCCAGCTGATCGAACATTCCAGAATCATCTAGACGTAATAATAATAGCGCATAACCTCGAGTACATTCAGTAGGTACCTAAGGTAATTCCCGGAAACGGGCTTCTAGAAATTTCGATGTCGTCACTTAGTTGACAAAATTGATGAAACCTGTACCATTCGATAGGCCACCCTAAGTCTAGGAATGCGTTTTTATATTACACCTATACAATGTCCAGGTCTCGAGATATAGGGCTTAAAAGTTACGCGCTGCGTGTCACGCGATATTGAACCTTATGCCCTCGACATAAGGTGCATTCGTAACAGTACCTTAAAACTATAATAAAATTATAATACTAAAAGCGCCTCAGCTCAGCATAATGTCTAGTGCTTAGTGCACGATTGCCATACGCTGAGGTAGTATTTAGCATGGAGGTCACAAGTCAGATTAAGTAGCTAGAGAATTGATTGAGAATGAAGACTCGTGTTCTAACCGTGTTTTTAGCAATCTACATGAACTCCAGAAGTCACTTTTTTGGCACCATCACCAGCGCCTATGGGAGTACCCCGCTTCTGGCTTGGGGGGAGTTAGCTTTTAAGGGTCGAATCATCACCGGCTATAAGTATATGTAGTGTAGTGTGTAGGGAAAATAGACGCAAATGATCCTGTAGAAGTTCCCGTTTATAGTTACGCACATCCATCCATCGTCCTTCAGTAACAAGCTTGTATTTCTCATATATCAAGTTGCCTTGAGGTTTTTAAAATGAGCATAACAATGAAGAAGGCTGTTGTGAATTACTCGATATGTATTGCCTATCTTCGTCCCCCGGTTTCAACCGCATAAGTAGGTATTGATCGGGATAAAACATCTGGGACCCTAGATGTTAATTTTCTCATCCTATAGAGGTCCACTACTGGATAAAGGCCTCGCCCAAGACTTTCCACGATGACCAGTCTTGTGCTGCCCGCATCCATCCGCTCCCCGCGACCTTCACTAGGTCATTGGTCCACCTTGTTGGGGGCCTCCCTACGCTGCGTCTTCGGGTACGTGCACATCGGCCATCGGTTCTACGAGCATACGAGCAATGTGCCCTCCCTGTCCACTGCCACTTAATTTTGGCGACTCGAAGAGCTATGTCGGTGACTTTAGTTCTTCTGCGGATCTCCTCTTAGATTTGAATCGTGGTTATAAATTATCTGTGCATTCAAATCCTTTCGGTGGTCTTTGCGTGAGTAGCAAAAAAAAAAAACATCCAAACTCCCAAGTGTATAATAATTTGGTTAAGGGTATTCAATCGTCACATAATGGCGCCGATTCTGTTCACAAACTGAACTAATTTTAAGTTATGTGCATCTTTTTCTTTCCACTTCGTTAAGAAAAGGATAGAAGATAACATTTTAATTTAATCCTGTCAAATTAAGATATTCCATAGACAGTTTAGACGCGATTATAAACATGGCGACTAAAAATACGCAAGTTTACGGCAGGAGCGCACTAATTTGACAGGTCTATGACATTTTGTCTTCTGTCCTTTTCTTATAGAAATGGAAAGAAAAAGATGCACTTAAAATTAGTTTAGCTTTTAAACAACAGAATCAGCGTCCATATTTGTATATTCGTAGAATAAAATTTACGCTTCACATATTTTGTATAGAAGTATACATACATACATAATCAGCCTATGATGTTCTCACTGTTGGGACACAGGTCTCGTCAGTTGAGACGGAGTGGGCCGTAATCTACCACGCTGGCCCAGTGCGGGGGTATAGAAATATTATCAACAATTTAAAATTATACCACAGACAAATTCTCCCCGGGCCGTTGCCGGGCGAAAATGTAAAAAAATAAGACATAAAACTTTGTGACTGAAATTAAGGTTTTTAAGTTTCATTTCAGCCGTAAAATCCTTTATGAATATATTAGTATGTACGGACGACAGCAGGTCAAACTACCCGAAACTGTCAAAAATTTCCAATCAACCTTGAGTCTTAAAGCTTTGGCGATAAAGTTCAAAATCTAATAAATAAATCTGTCTGATTGTAGTAGCTCGATGTACTGCCGTCTGTACTAGATTTTTGGAAGACTTCGCGTCTAGGTCTATGCTGAAGAAAACATCTAGAAAACGGCGAGGTTAAGCTTACCCTCAAAAACAACTTCCGGTCCTCTGATGACTCTATACATAGCGTTTTTAGCGAGAGATCCCTTCACACATCTGCAGCCAGCCACGGGTACTTTCTTCTTGTTTTCTGTCACAATGAACTGTTGCAACACGTTTGCTTCACCTGAAATAATAGAAATACATATAAAACTACCATGGGCCAAACCCACCTTCTGGCCTGGGGGGTTAAGTTCGAATCATCAAATAAAATAATCGCTTGCAACCTCAGCTCGCAACTACCTACCGCAGATTGCCGATTACAGACGAGTGCAAGGGTTAAAACGCTCGGCTAGATTCGGTAATACATTACACAGTACATTTTGTAAGTGTTCACTGCATGGTTTATTTAAAAGTTAGAGTCCATTAACCTTTTGAACGCCAATCAATTGTATACAAGTTCCAGATTTTCGTGCCCTCAGCGCCACTACTTGATTAGAAGTAATCACAGTATAAAATAAATTGCCCTGTTATAAGCCATATTTTTTACTTTTTCACACATAATAAGTTCTTGTTTGTTTTTTATTCCCATTACTTCCCAAGCATTGAAAATATTGGATTTTTTTGATGAAATCTTGTATTAGGGCTCTTAATATGTTAAGAAAAAATAATATGGCAAAAAAATAAATTAAAAAAAAAACGGTTTCGCTGACTCAGCATGTCCTATAAATAGGACAGTGGGAACATATGGTCAGGAAAAAGTAAAGATAAGAATTATATGGAAATCAGCTTTATTTAAAAATAGGACCAGTAACAGTATCAGAAATAATGTAATAAAAGCTTATTTTGTATGATAAGGTATGAAACAATCACTGCAGAGTGTTTTTTCACATTTAGAACAAAATGTTAAAGGCTTTTTTTTACAGCCTTGTCCTTGGCAACGTCTTTGTTTGTCCCTCTTGGTCATATAGTGACCATAGTTGTCAAATCTTATAGGTTGTAAAAGAACTTCTGAAGTACCTGATGTAAGCTTATTTACTTTGCCTTCCGATTTTTTCATCCAAGAAAAACATACCCTTCTTCTGAAATCAAGCAGAGGTATGGTCTCATCTTTATTTACCTGGTTATAAATAATCCATGCATTGACTAGAGTCATGTCCAAAACACGGATTACTAGAGGCCAATACCATTTTTTACCTCTAAAGCGGATTGGATACTTAGAAATAAGCCAATCATGTTTATCCACTCCTCCCATGTTTTTATTATAATTATGAATAAGCTTTGGCTGATTCACAGCAACTTTGGCCTTTTCTACCTTTGAGTACCTATTAGTTTTTACAAAAGGTTCAACAGTATCAAAATTAGTTAAGAGACATACTACATTGTTATCATGCCATTTCACGCATAATATTTCATTATTTTTATCGAAACGATGATCGGAATAACCACGTTCTTGCTTCTTCATTTCTTGTTTGGTCATGATTGGACATTTCTTAGTCCTATTGTCTCTGACTGTCCCTGTAGCTCTGAACCCTTCAGATTTCAAGTCAATCAACAATTGCATACTGCTGAAGAAGTTATCGAAGTAGACTACATGTGCACTAGGATCAGTACATACTGTAAGCAACTTTTTTACCACTCTTGAACCCAAGCCATCACCAGTATTACAAGATATTTGAGGATCCTTTCCTGTATAAAGCGAAAAGTTATAACAATATCCGCTTACTCCACACAGTGCCCAAAGCTTGTATCCAAATCTTACTGGTTTACCTTTTATAAACTGTTTGATACCATGGTGACCAAAGTATTTGACGATCATTTCATCAACAGCTAAGTTGGATTCAAAAACACCAAACTTTTGGAATGATTTATTAGCTTTATCGATAAATGGGCGAATTTTGAAAGCTTTGTCACTATTATCAATTCTTGAATTGTCATTGAAATGTAAATATGATTTAATTTTATCAAAACGATTCCGAGACATCGCTCGTTCAACAAATGGAATGTGTACATCATCATCTCTGCACCAATATAGTTTGCTTTGAGGCAAGTGGAGATACGAAGAGAAAAACAAAATTCCTATGAATACTTTTAGCTCATTCACGGTAAGATTGAAGTTCAAATCATTTTTATAAATTTTGGCATAGGTTACTGTTTCATGCACTATATATTCTAGAATCTGGTCACATAACAAGTGTTCGAATATTTCTACCGCAGATTTTCCTTCCAATTCCGTAATCATATTTTCTAAACATTGTTTAGCAGTATTAGATTCCGGCTGAATTTCAGAATATACAGGTTCACACTTACGCCAAATGACTGTCTTGTTGGTCCGAGATGTGGTTTGAGTAGGAAGATCTTCCTCGACGTTATCAATTGTACATGAAAATTCCACTTGACCAGCCACATCTGACACTGGCAGAACTCCCATATCGTCGTCATTACCTTCTTCTATATCAGTCATTTCATCCACTTCATCCGGGGGCAATATCGCAACTTCCAAGTCATTGAACTCCTCGTCACTACAATCTTCAATATCTTGAAGATACTCGGTGATTTCAGACACCATCAATGCTTTTTTATATTTTCTTCTCACTGCATCCATGATCTATAAACAATAATTATACATATATAGTAAGTATAAAAATTATATTATATATATATAAATATACAGTATGTTACGAAAACCCTGTCCGACCCATAAGGATAATAGAGGTTAGGTAAACACATGACCAAATATAATATAAAATTTTACGTATTCATCATAGTACCAATACAAATGAATTTTGAAATAATCTTTTTTTCCAACGAATTAATTCCAATTTCCCCGAAATTTGGTAATTTTTAAAAAGTGACAACACCGGTATTATTATGAGCGAATAGCGATGCGGCCACGTGCCGCGTGTCCTGCCGCCCGCCCCCCGCGGTCGGCAGGCGAAGGGTGGTCAACGCACATTTAATAAGTTACCTCCTTTTGCGAAATAATATTTATTTTTTTTAGGGGGATTTTTTTTTTAAGTAAAGCCCGGTTTTGTATGCATTAGTAGAATCAGTTATCGATACCTAACAACACCTTCACGGGTCGGACAGGGTTTTCGTAACATACTGTATATATACATATACCATCCCAAACTAAACAAATATATCGTTAACCACTTGATAAGAAACAAAATCTAATATTTTTGCTTACCTCCTTTGCTTTCCTCAATCTTATAAAAAAATCACAATTTTTTATATTACGAGATGTGTTGTGCTTGACGAAGACTTATCGACTAAAGTAAAGTTTACGAAACACTTGCAAGAAACAAAACAATAGACACGTTTGAACTTATAGCGAGCGTAACAGGATCGAACACGCTTTCACGGCTACTTGTAAAGACATGTTCCCAGTGTCATATTTATAGTACGCCTTTTTTTGAATTAGTATCACAAGCTTCCAAATAATATTTTGTTTTAGTTTTTAATTATAATAGATTCAGTAGAGATCTAAAAATCTATTTGATGGACTTTGAAGCTGATAACTTTTTATTTTCGGTTTTTTATAATCAAATCATAATACTCTTTTTAAGCTGACGAATTTCCTCAATTTAAAAATATGTATATTATAAATACGATAACTTTTTTAAGAGCGAAAAAAATATATTTTATTGGGAAAATAGTGTGAAAATACGAATTTCATCAAAACCAATAAAAATAATAACCCTAACATAGAAAAAAAAAATGTTGAATATAGTGTCCTAAAAATAGGACAGTGGGGAGGAATGGGTTAATAGAAACAAAAACGAGAGAAAATATTTTAATGCCCAGTTTTTATTTAGCTTCATAAATTGATGAATAAACATTAATTTCAACTAATGAATATTATTTGTCGATAGGACATTGATCCCATCCCTACGTTTTACTATAGATACGTTATACATTTGTAGCGTGGCGCAGGAGGACACATCGCGTATTATACAGTATGTTAAGAAAACCCTGTCCGACCGATAAAGGACCTAACCTTTATTATCCTTATGGGTCGGACAGGGTTTACACATGACCAAATATAATATAAAATTTTACTTAATCATCATAGTACCAATACAAATGAATTTTGAAATAATCTTTTTTTCACGCGAATTAATTCCAACTTCCTCGAAATTTGGTAATTTTTAAAAAGTGACAACACCGGTATTATTATGAGCGAATAGCGATGCGACCACGTGCCGCGTGCCCTGCCGCCCGCCGCCCGCAGAAGGGTGATTAACGCACATTTATTAAGTTACCTCTTTTTGCGAAATAATATTTATTTTTTTAGGGTTTTTTTTTTAAGTTTAGCCCGGTTTTGTATCCATTAGTAGAATCAGTTATCGATACCTAACAACAACTTCACGGGTCGGATAGGGTTTTCTTAACATACTGTATAGATGGGCGTTCAAAAGGTTAATCATGAGATTTTTTTTGACATTTTTAACTGTCATGTAGCGTAATAACTGAATAGAACTGGTATAACGTTTAGTCGGTTAACGAAAGCATGCGGCTTTTTGTTTACCTATAACTACCTAAATTGATAAAGTAAAGTATTCACCTTACAATAAATGAGTACCTACACGACACAATTAATGATGTAATTATTTGCACAGTTGGTAAAACATAATAGATTTTTAAACAACTATTTAAAAAGAAAACCGGCCAAGTCCGTGTCGGACTCACGCACAAAGGGTTCCGTACCTTTAGGTAGGTTTTAAAAAAAAACTACTTACTAGGTCTCGTTCAAAACAATTTTCGTTGGTAGTTTTTATAGTAATGTACATCATATGTTTTTTTTTTAGATTTTCATTTTCTTATTTTAGGAGTTGGGGGGGGGGGGGGCAACTTTTTCCACTTTGGAAGGGTCTGCCTCGCAAACTATTCGGTTTAGAAAAAAAATTTTGTAACCTCGATATCATTTTTGAAGATCTATCCATAGATACCCCACACGAATGTTTGATGAAAAAAAAAATATTTGAGTTTCAGTTCTAATTGTGGGGAGCCCCCAATATTTATTAAGTATTATTTTTTTATTTTTGCATCAAAATCTTAATGCGGTTCACAGAATACATCTACTTAACAAGTTTCAAAAGTATAGCTCTTATAGTTTCGGAAAAAATGGCTGTGCCATACGGACGGACAGACGGGCAGACAGACATGACGAATCTATAAGGGTTCTGTTTTTTGCCATTTGGCTATGGAACCCTAACAAAACAGACGAAAATTGTGGAGAAGGTGCCTCAGACGTTTTTTTTTTTTTAAACTACCCCGCATTAGGAATTTCTTCTCTATCATGGGCGCGTTTTACAAACATTTAATCTCACATACACAAACAGCCAGACCCAGAAAACTATCTGTAGGACAAACAAATATTTGTTCCGTACAGGAATCCAACACGCGCACAGCAGTCGATAAAACTAGCCACTGCGTCAGTCGTGTCGTCAATTTTGTAATAGGCTTGTTACTAAATTTATTTATTTTCGACTTTATACCAACTTCCGCATAGTTGAAAATGTTTAAAAGTCCTACCTATGAACTCTTCCTCGGTCCGCTTTGGTATCCTGCTGTTGATCTCTTCCTTCACATCTTCAACCAGTCTATATATAATGTTGTGCATCTTGATCGGTAAGTTCTTTGACTTAGCCTGAGCAGATATAGTGGGAGGGCAGTTAACGTTGAACGCGTAGATCACTGCTTTGAAGAGTTGCGCTATCTACAAATGGATAAAAGATACAAAATGTATTTATTCATACAGTAGCCAGCCTGTCGGTGTTCTATGAGATGCATTTTGGAGAGTGTGCGAGGGAATTGCATGACTTAATTCCCCCATCAACGGACGACCCGCCATACGGCTAGTATCCACCCTTACGTTGTTGACATTACTACGATCCGGACGAAGCGTTTCGCCTCGTCTTTTATACCGCGTAAATCGAAGGACTGGAATAATTTGCCATCGTCGGCGTTTTCGTCTGATTAAAAATTAAGTGTCTTTAAGGCTAGAGTGAATTGGGTCTTAATAAACTATTGCACTTTACCATTGTATTGCATAGCTTACCATCAAGCGGGATTGCGGTCAAGCACTAAGTAGTTTATAATCCAGTGCATTGCATTGCTTACCATCAGGTGGGGTTGCGGTCAAACATTATAATTTATAAGTAAGATTAACGTACCTCTAAATCATTAGGTGTAACGGGTCCTACACCAAAATGCACCAGATCTAGCCTCACTGTGTCATGCTCATCATATGTCTCCAAGATGTCCAGTATAGCCTCCACCGAGCCGTCCACATCACCTGGCGAAACAATTAAGGAACGTAAAGAAAAATTACTCTTGACACGTGGCAATAGAGTTCAGTTTAACGCAAAAACTAATAATTGTTTCCTGTATCCTAGGACCTTTCGACACTATTATCATAATATCGCCGGTATCGAAAACGGAGCTTAATGTTGGCGCCACATACTGGTTTTTATCGCGTATTAGACTTGCAACTGCCCATATTGAACTGAAAATTAAGCATCCAACGGATTTTTTGCTTACAGCCTACATCAACAAACACTTTTGAAGGATAATTCAGGCTTTGATGTTCCCATTATTAGAAAACACACCTCCCCTTCCAGTTCTTTGCACAAAGTGCTTGCCCGCGCGGGGTCAACAATTAGTAAAGGTTATCATGTTACCATGTAGGTCAGCTGTGGGGCGCAGGTAAGCAATCGTTTGAAAGAAGGTAAGCCTGGAAGTTGACCTCAAAATAGTAGCTAGACAGATATTATAATACATATTGTTCGTAGGACACAGATTTACCTTCTAGGATTACAACATCCCTATTGTGACCTTGACACATGCGGTTAAATACCTAAGATAGCAAGCAACCTCAGAAAAAGGAAACAACATTTATAAAACTATAAGATCTAAATAACAAATCGTCTCTAATTAGTTTAGTACCGTTTGGTTTCAATAGTTGTTCCATCGTCAGTTGCGGAAGTATTACCAAAACAATAAAAAAACTAGTGTGCCCTGCACTGTGCTTAGATATACGGAACGTATTTGGCTATGTGAGGAAGAGAGAAAGACGCGCGCGTTTTCTCTTGCTTATATTCCCACTCAATTGCCGTTCGCCTCGCCCGATCACACTCTTCGTAACGCTCACGTCACGCGTTCGAGCTTACTCCCCAAATGAGTAAGGAAGTATCGCTTCAAAAAAAAAAATATGGCCTTCCCATACGTAAAGCCACAAAATACATTCACGTGTGCGAGGAATGAATATTTTGTCAATACCAGAACTGTGGCATGGATATCGCAGATGTCTCATGCTCGGCATTTGTACGAAAGCCTTGAGTATTCGACATACTACATCATGTTTGTGCTGACTTTAGCTACGTTGATATACGGAGTGACGTCATGGTGGTTCATTAAAAAGTTCCGTAGTTACAGAAACTATGTGTGCCTCAACGCAATTTTAGCAAACTTTTTCATCTCCTCAATGTTGAAAATCACATTTTATTTCAGTGAGCGTTCTTTGCTGAACCTAAATCAAGGATGTTGGTTTTCCATAGTTACTATTTATTTATTAATCTATTTAGCAACAGTTAAGCATCACTGGTTGATTGTCATATGCCACATGTTTTACGTTGATATTGTAAAAGTTTTCAATGAGCACATCCGAAAGAAATATTTAAAAAGTGGCCTCTTTGGTTGGTGCGTGTCTTTGATAACAACACTTGTTCACTTCTTTGTTACTTCTGGTTTCTTTATTAATTTTGATGTAAATCCAAGCGATGTTGGATTTATTATCTTCATTTTAACCCTGACAGTGAATTGTTTACTTTATATTATAATTGTATATTCCCTTTTTCGTAGTTCTAACACTAACGGACATACCGCTACCAAAAAATGGCGTCGCTTGGCCATCGCTACTTTAATATTTATATTGGGCGAAATTTTACTGGTTTCCTTTCATATTATTACTTCATAAATCACGTAAAACCCAAACCACATGTTGTGCGTTCAAAAAATTTATATTTAATGAGGCAAGTACATTTTAATCATTCTCAACATAGAAATGTAAATAGTGAAATCAAAGTAGTATATTTTCTACAGATTTTATTATATAACTTATGCCCATTTCTACTGAATGTTTATGTGGTTGTTGTGAAAAGTAATCGAGAAGTTTGGCATGAATTTTATGTTAATAGATTCAAACGTCAATCGTTAAAGCAAAAGAATCACCACATCGTTACGCATTAGAGTCAGTCCGGAGCCTGATGATAGTTATAGCCGACCTTGATACGAGTATCTTAATAAAATTTATATAATAAAATTATTTTGTACATGTCTTTGTCACCTAATTCCCCTTAAAAGGTAATGCTGCAAAAGTGTGATTTCCAATTGATTGTATTTTAACTATAATTATTATAATTTTTTTTTCCAAAACATTTTTTGTTTAGTTTCTATGTGTCGGAATAGTAGATTTTTTCTTAATTAAATGTTATTTTTTTCACGCTGTTCTGTTTTTTTATTATTTATTTTGCAATCTCTACCTTACTTTAAGTGATTTAATTCCATTTAATACATATTCAGTCAAATATTATAATTAAAGAAGCAAGCAAGAAATTCATTCATTGAATATTTAAACCTAACATTTTAATGTAAATTTGTTGCTTCAAACAAGTTGTTATTTAGCGTGCGGCAGATGTAAATACTATCCTGATATCCCAAAGTAGTTCCCCGGCCGCCCGTCTGAGGCGCCCGCATAGGCATCAGAAAGATTTGATTGCAATTGTTAATTAGTTAGCTACTTATTAGCGAACAAAGTTCTGTTAGACTGTGATTTTAACTCCCCCACGATAAAATTCCGTTAATGCTACATTTTTATAATTTTTTCAATATGCTAGTCACTCTAAACTTACTTAATCATCATTGAAATAAAGTTGATATTTGTCTAACTTCAAATAGGGGTTCCAAGCGAACAGTTACAGGCGAGTGTACTGTATCATCTTCTGTCGCGGCCCGTCGGCCCGGAACTTGTACCTGCCGAGGTACTGTTCCTGACGAGGTACTGTTCCTGACGCTAGTATGTTACCTTTGACAATGACGCTGAGTGTGGGATGCGAGTCGTACTGTATCATCTTCTGTCGCGGCCCGTCGGCCCGGAGCTTGTACCTGCCGAGGTACTGTTCCTGACGAGGTACTGTTCCTGACGCTAGTATGTTACCTTTGACAATGACGCTGAGTGTGGGATGCGAGTCGTACTGTATCATCTTCTGTCGCGGCCCGTCGGCCCGGAGCTTGTACCTGCCGAGGTACTGTTCCTGACGAGGTACTGTTCCTGACGCTAGTATGTTACCTTTGACAATGACGCTGAGTGTGGGATGCGAGTCGTACTGTATCATCTTCTGTCGCGGCCCGTCGGCCCGGAGCTTGTACCTGCCGAGGTACTGTTCCTGACGAGGTACTGTTCCTGACGCTAGTATGTTACCTTTGACAATGACGCTGAGTGTGGGATGCGAGTCGTACTGTATCATCTTCTGTCGCGGCCCGTCGGCCCGGAGCTTGTACCTGCCGAGGTACTGTTCCTGACGAGGTACTGTTCCTGACGCTAGTATGTTACCTTTGACAATGACGCTGAGTGTGGGATGCGAGTCGTACTGTATCATCTTCTGTCGCGGCCCGTCGGCCCGGAGCTTGTACCTGCCGAGGTACTGTTCCTGACGAGGTACTGTTCCTGACGCTAGTATGTTACCTTTGACAATGACGCTGAGTGTGGGATGCGAGTCGTACTGTATCATCTTCTGTCGCGGCCCGTCGGCCCGGAGCTTGTACCTGCCGAG
Organism: Sesamia inferens; assembly: GCA_037179545.1. Classification (NCBI taxonomy): domain Eukaryota; kingdom Metazoa; phylum Arthropoda; class Insecta; order Lepidoptera; family Noctuidae; genus Sesamia; species Sesamia inferens. The sequence continues at coordinate 4,067,272 of CM073936.1, read as the reverse complement.
GTACTGTTCCTGACGAGGTACTGTTCCTGACGCTAGTATGTTACCTTTGACAATGACGCTGAGTGTGGGATGCGAGTCGTACTGTATCATCTTCTGTCGCGGCCCGTCGGCCCGGAGCTTGTACCTGCCGAGGTACTGTTCCTGACGAGGTACTGTTCCTGACGCTAGTATGTTACCTTTGACAATGACGCTGAGTGTGGGATGCGAGTCGTACTGTATCATCTTCTGTCGCGGCCCGTCGGCCCGGAGCTTGTACCTGCCGAGGTACTGTTCCTGACGAGGTACTGTTCCTGACGCTAGTATGTTACCTTTGACAATGACGCTGAGTGTGGGATGCGAGTCGTACTGTATCATCTTCTGTCGCGGCCCGTCGGCCCGGAGCTTGTACCTGCCGAGGTACTGTTCCTGACGAGGTACTGTTCCTGACGCTAGTATGTTACCTTTGACAATGACGCTGAGTGTGGGATGCGAGTCGTACTGTATCATCTTCTGTCGCGGCCCGTCGGCCCGGAGCTTGTACCTGCCGAGGTACTGTTCCTGACGAGGTACTGTTCCTGACGCTAGTATGTTACCTTTGACAATGACGCTGAGTGTGGGATGCGAGTCGTACTGTATCATCTTCTGTCGCGGCCCGTCGTCCCGGAGCTTGAACCTGCCGAGGGCCCGCTTGTGAGCGAGGCGTGCGTAGTACTGTTCCTTATGAGCGGCCTCCTTAGCGGCGATAGCTTCTTGGTCGGCGACTTGCTTCTCCTTCATGCGGAGGTTGTGACGCCAGCGCATTACTTCGGCGGCGCGTTTCTGTAGTACAAAGTGAGAATGTTAGATAGTGAAGCCTACAAAAGTTCACAACTTTCAACCACGGCGGAATTAAACTTCCCATAATATGGAAAGTTACTACTCTAGTACCAGTATTTCTGGCTGAAAATACCAATATATTTGGGTTGCGCTACCTTTTCCTTAGGTATGATACCGGTACCAGAGTTTTACCTGTTTACAGACATGGCACTTGTACCATTGGTATGTATTTATTATTCACAAAATGCACAGATCTCTGGTTTTTTTTATCCTAAAATAAATAAACTAGTATAACAGCCAATTGGGTATTAACAAATTGATAGCCATATAATTGCAGTAGAAATAAACATCTAGTGAAGAGAACTTCTGATAGCACCATCTAAGCAAGTGTACAGTGTGGGCGAGTGTATGTCTAATCACTATCGGTACTGTAGCGGTAACACAAAAATATTATCGTAAGTGAGAGTGCGAACAGATATACAGTTCAGGACACATTTATTGCACCACCTTAGAGTTTAGGTTTCGATGGCCCCTACCGAAATATGATTGCTAGATTGAACAAAAACTATTAATGCAGTTATAAACCTGATACATTTTACCATCTTTTTCGATCGTATTGTTTTAAATTTGAATTCAGAATATCATACGACATGGAGCTACGCCTAACAAGTCGGATATGCGCCTTGTTAAAGGCAATTGATTTTTGAATAAAAAATATTGTTTTATCAAATAAAGGTTTAATTTAATAACGCGTGTTGCCTCCATGGGCATCTACCACAGCTCTCATACGATTAGGCATAGAGTTTATCAACCGCTCTATGAAATTTTGAGGGATCATCTCCCATTCCTCTTCTATGGCAGTTTTCAACTCCTGCATCGTCTGAGCAACTGGCTGACGAGCCCTAACACGTCTTTTTAGCTAGTGGGACTAGCTAAAAAGACGTGTTAGGGCTGTGTGCTCAGCTGTGCTCAACGGGGTTCATGTCTGCGCTTCTGGCTGGTCAGTCGATAACTGTGATGTTCACATCCCGAAGATATTCTCTGACGATGCCGGCCGTATGGGCTCTTGCATAAAAATGAAATTTGGGCCCATATAGTCCGCGTATGGTATCACGTGAGATTCTAAGCACTCACAAATATACCTTTCAGCATTTAATGTTGGCAGCCGTGGTCCTGTAACAACCTCAAGTTGAGTTTTGCCGCTCGCGGATATACCGCCCCAGACAGTCCATGAGCCACCGCCATAAGGAACCCTCTATTCAAAGCAGCATTGTGCGAAACGCTCTCCCTTACGTCGGTAGACCTTCTTCCTTCCATCATTGCCATGTAACACAATTTTAGACTCATCAGAAAAGAGTACACGGCTCCCCTCTTGCTGTGTCCAATTTAAACGAGTGCGTGCGAAATGAAGGCGCGCTGTTCGGTGGGCTCGCGTTAGTTTGGGCCCATTAGCTGGCTTGTGTGGTACCATATCGCGTTCTTTTAACCTTCTCCGAACAGTTCGAGCGCTCACAGATACTCCGTGGAAGTCGCGAATTTGGTTTTGTATCTCAATGGAGGTAAGGTGACGATTTCTCAAGCTAGTCATAACGATGAATCGATCCTGCCTTTCTGTTGTGACCCGAGGTCGTAGCCTTCCTTGGCGACGAACAAAGCCGCTAGTCTCTAGGTACCTCCGATAAACATTTCGGACCGCAGATCGACTTAAACTAAGTTGAGCACTCACATTTCTTTGGCTGTATCCGGCCTGAATAAGTGCCACAACTAGGGCGGCGACTTCAGGTGAAGTATCCATAGATTATTGATAGAACCTCACATTAATGTTAAGAATAAGTAATGTTTGTTGCAAAACCAAAGATAACAAGAGAGAATCACTTTTTCAAGAATTAAATCTAAGCAAACCAATAAAATCAAGTTTTCTTAGTATTCGATTGTTTAATATCAACAAACAGGCTCCAAATTGTCTTTTGTTTCTTTAAATTCTGTGTTCGAAATTCAAAAAAAGACTATTGAATGAAATTGTGAATGTGCCAGGTTCAAAATTGCATAAAAACTTTTTGCTCGACCTAATATAACACTGAAAATGCAAGGTGGGCCAATAGATGTGTCCAGAAGTGTAGTAAGAAAAATAATAGTTGACAGCCATGCATTTGATAACGGTATTTGACTCCACATGTTCGGTAACCGTTTAAAACCGGTACCTGAGTACCGGTTAATGTAATGGTAAGGACAATTAAGTACAGGTTAGCAGGTTTAGCAGGTGAGCCCTTGTCTTATTTATTCCTCACTTTATTCTACCATTACAGGTTACTTAACTTAACCATCATCATCAATCTTTTTATCGTCCCACTACTGGGCAAAGGTCTCCTCTCATACAGAGAAGGATTGAGCGTAATTACCAATCCAAGTTTCCTCAAAATATTTTCCTTGACCTTGTTATCAGTCATTGGTGTCCAAGATATACTTAGAAAGTAACTTAATAAGGACACAAATATAAATATTTACATAATAAATAAATGATAAATCTCACCTCCGAGTTAACTTCTAGAACCTGGTCTCCTGCTGAAGGTAACTCTCGCCAGCCGAGCACCGACACAGGCGTCGACGGCGGAGCCTCTTGTACTGATCTGCCATCCGCGGAGTTCAGTACACGAACCTGAATATAGAAATGACTATATCACTACGAATTTATGACAAAAGTAACTGCGGCCGGCGGCTTTAGCCGCATAAGTATACCTTGGGAATATTGGCACAAAAAGTAACCTATGTTCTACCAGACTTTGGTCTTTTCATGTACCACATTGCATACAAACCCTTTCCCCTATTTTATCGAGATAGCGTATGAAACAAGCATGCAGTTAATCAAATATTTTCTCGCTATAATATTGGCTTAGAAAAATAAGTTGCAAATTAACAAGGATGTTTTGACACGTGGCCGTATTCGAATCTTGTGCGAAGTACTTTTTTTTTCAGGTCAGTGGTTTGGCCGGCCGCCAATGATTTGCGACAATAATGCATTTTTCCAAAAACATAATCATTATCATTAACCTTTTACCGTCCCACTGCTGGGCTCAGGTCTCCTGTCATACAGAGAAGGAATGTAATCATCTGAATCAATAATTAAGCTAGATTAGTAATATAAGAAAAACAAAAACAAAGAGTATCTTTGTTCACCCGAACACAATTTCAAATTACACTTATTTAATTGATAAGATTAGATTTTTTTTCAGAACTTGTGTTTCGATAGTGGCACCTGTCAAAGTCGTTCAGGCGCCGAAAGATATTTGTAGAGCCATGTGAATTTTTTCTGCCATCTGGGGGCTGAATAATTGTTCGATCGACATAGCCCTAAGAATTGCAACACTTAAGTGGCAGAGGGCCGGGCACGGTAGACGCACCGTGGGTAGGCCCCCGACAAGGTGGACTAACAACCTGGTGAAGGTCGTGGGAAACCGCTGGATGCGAGAGGCGCAGGACCGGTCGTTGCGGAGATCCTTGAGGGAGGCCTATGTCTAGCAGTGGACGTCTTTCGGCTGAAATGATGATGATGGGGGAAGGCTGCGGTACTGGCCAGTGAATAGTGCACTTCAGAGCCGTCACAAAGTTTGTCGAAAGTATCGTTGTACTCCAGAAACTCATAAAAAAAATCCTCCTAAAATAATTCTCACCTTTGCCCAGCCGGTGCCTGCCACAATGACGCTACCTCGTCGTAACGTACCGCGTTGAACTAATACTGTTGCTTGTTTTCTGCAACAAATAAGTTCCTTCAGTATTTGGGAGCAAGTGATGAACAGAGAGTACCTACTTTTTTAGTTCCGAAGGACTGTTTTGCACAGATAATATTTCTAAAGTAGGGAAAGATAACAAAAATGGCAAAAAGTTATTGGAGAAATCGCCTTATTTCCACATCTTTATTTTTCCTCGTCCGAATTATTTGATTTGTATTTTGTTTCGACAGTGAACTTCATTCAGAAGGGCTAGAAACTCGACCGCAGGCCTCGACCCTAAGATTACCTTGTACGATTAGGAAGAAAGTTTTGTTTTCTATATGAGTATTGTTTCTGTTATATTCTTCCGTTTGTTCAAATGTGTTTCTTTGCCTACGTTACTGTGGTAACAAATATTTTTTTCATTTCTTTCATTTACAGTGTCTTCAAGGCTGGAGTGAAAATGCTCTTAATAAACTAGCGCGCTTTACCATAAATGATTGCATTACTGCTTACCATCAGTCGCGATTGCGGTCAAGCACTCTACAACTGACTGTCATGTCAGTTGTCTGTTTGAAGGTTTCAAAGCCAGGCTACTCCATTTATAGATGAAAACCTTAAATAAAGATCACTCACCCAGTCCTGGGATCTAGTTGAGCTTCAATAACAACCCCCTCCACATATCCTCCAGGGTCTGCCTTCAGGTCCATCAGCTGTGCTTGCAAAGTCAGCGCCTCCACCAATGTGTCGAGGTTCTGTTTCTTTAACGCTGATACAGGTATAGCCTGGACATCACCGCCTAACTTTTCGCAGACGATTCCGTGGGTCGCCAGTGAACGCATTGTGCGGTCCTGTGAAGGGTTTGGGGGTAAGATTTTGTTTTTTATTTGTTGGCAATAGGCTGTCGCTGAAAACCAGCGCTGGGGCTTTGTCTTGCATTGGGTCGCAGTATAATTTTGAGCGATAGCTGTTTTTCGTGGATGCGACTCAACCATTTAAATTAAAACTACACGCAGATTTACCATACATGCCTGAACTTACTAATAAAAGACGCAAAGATCTAGTCTGTCCTCAAAAGCAAACAAATCATGCTTTCGATCAAATTGTAACTGTTCCGCGATCCTCTCCTCTATAATAGGCTAAATGCGAAAGCAAACTTCTACTCCTTTAATTACACATTACACATATTGTAAAAAATTGGCTGTCTGTAGAACTCCGTCTACTGCCGATATTTGAACGTGATAACGTCCAAACAAAAAAAAAAAAAAAAACAAAAAAAAAAAAAAAAATTAAAACATAAAAAAAATTAAAAAGGATAAAAAACGCCCGTTGCCGTCAGGAATCGATCCGCGGCACCTCTTGAGTGAGTCGATATTAATCCGAGCGTTTCACCACTCGGCTATCAATGCTTTAATCATGTATGCGAAAAACTGCTACTAATTGTTTACAACCGTGCTTTTAGGTAAATAATATTGCACTCTAAAGCTACAAGGCTAAGGTTAGTTTTAGTAGGCGTGGACTCCGTGTAGCGTCAGATTCGGCCGTTACGCAGTTTTCGCGAATGACTCCCAGCATACCGATTTAATAGACGTTATCACGTCAAAAAAATCTGAGGGATAGCTACTCTTCAGAAAATGTGCTACGAAGGTACAGAGAATTTACCAATTGTGCTGAAGTGATTGTATTACTGTAACTGTAAACCTTATATAATTTGTTTGTTAATATTGTTTATTTATTAATTACTTTAGATTGTTATTACAGCTCTTATCGCTTCAAACACAGGATTTCCTAGTTCAGGCGCGTAAACTTAGAATTATGAATTATGTACATTTAAGGCTGTATTAATTTGTTATTTGACGAATTTTGAATAAATATTATTATTATTTCTTGCGTCATTTTTACCACAAATAAACGTTTTTTTTTTCCTTTAACAGATTCGATAAAAGTAAAAGAAAACTGGTAGTACTTTCGCGCTACTCAGGAATATTAAAATCTAGCAGTTGCGAGGGGATGTAATAGCGACCTTCTCAAACAACACAAAAGTGTATTAAAAGTGAGTGCGTTTTTGGTTGTAGTTGGTTCATATTCACTCCCATCGTATGACACACGGCCATGGATGAGAGGCAAACGATGGCTATTTATGATGTCAATTTGGATAGGTGGGTAATCAGGGATATCCACACTAAGTACCGTCAACAAAGGAGATACGTATCCAGGGTCGTCGGATATATCGAATGTTTTCGAACAAAATCTAATACAGTATGATGGATTCTAATTCGTTATAACGAAATAAAACCTACCGTGAACTAGGAAAGAGCACATTACAAACTTTCCCATGACATCAAGTTGTAGCACATCTTAGATACCGTCCTTAACACGATGACTGCCAGACAATAGACATGTTAACAGAAATGTATGTAATGCGTCATTGTATACAATTCCTAGGAAATTTATACAATTCCTAAATTTGCTCGGAAATGTGTGAAATAAATTTTATAACACACATTTCCTAGTAAATCTATACATTTCCTAAATAGCTAACGGAAATGTATTACTTTAAAGATGTCCATTAGTATGCGGGGATTATAACAAAACTAACCTAACCTAACCTAATTGTTTCAACCGGAGTCTTAATAATAAATCTGTTTCTAAGTTTAACAACGTGTTTTATTAATTTTATTCATAGAAAGCATGGTTTTATACATTTCCTAATACGATATAGGAATTTTATACAATTTCTAGGAAATGTATACATTTCCCAGGATATGTGTGTATTAAATAATGTTTGGAACAATATTTTACACATTTCCTATATAGCTTCGGAATTGTTATACATTTCCTAGTAATTGTATATAATTCCTAGGTTTCATACATTTCCGGTAACAGACACAACAGAACCAGTAGTCTTAATGGTCACCAGTGACCGCGGTGGCGTTTCATTATCATCATCATCAACCTTTTTCCCCCTTATTCATAAACGCTGCTTAAAGTTAACTAGTGAATAGCGATTCTTTAACCACACTTTTTTGACCTTTTAACGTCACTTAACTTTAATTATCCTGTATGAATAAACGCCGCAGAGTTTAAGGCGTTTATTCATTATCGATGATTAAAGTTAAGTGACGTGCAAACGTCTAAAATGTATGTTTAATAAATCGCTAAACACTAGTTAACTTTAATCAGCGTTTATGAATAAGGGGGTTTATCGTGCCACTGCTGGGCACAGGTCTCCTCTCATACAGAGAAGGATTGAGCGTAATAACCACGCCTCCTCAATGCGGGTTGGCGATTTCAGACTTACAAGTCCAGGTTTCCTCAAGATGTTTTCCTTCACCGTTCAATCAGTCATTGGTGTCCAAGATATACTTAGAAAAGCGCGGTGGCATTTAATGCCTTACAATTCAAAATCAAAATAAAGAGTAATGTATTCGTATATAGGTACGTCAATATGACCAGCGGTCTTCACCAGTTCCTAGTGCTTTCGCTGGGAAGAAGTGGCGGAACAAACTCCCCAGCAGCACAGCTGTCTGTTCAGTTAAAAAACGCATTATTGGTTGAGTTGTTTGGTGCACATGTTAAGAGCTATATAAATATTCAAAAAATCAAAGCATTTATTTCAAATAAACCAGTTACAGGCACTTTTGAATTGTCAGAAGGTCGGTCAGTCAGTAAGGTGAAGCTAGTCGCCCATTCCAAAGAGTAGGTACCTATGGAGAAGAACGGGCAAGAAACTCCATAAATTTATTAAATAGTATTAATGAATAATTCAGCATTTTGATTTGTTTGCATTCATGATGACGTGATATGTTTAATGAGTCGCAATCTTTTCTTAGCCATACCGTAATTATGTATTGTTCAAATCATTAATATATGCATAACTTAAACTGCACGTGATTGTGATGTACTGGTGATAAAATGTTCGTCATAACTTAAGGATAATATGGCAGTTGTGATGGAATTCATACACTTGGGATGAATAAATTTCCAGTGTAACTTTTTGGGATGAACAATAGTAGTCTAAAGGTGAACGTACAGTCGAATATTGCAGTAGATATATTCACAAATGGGAAGGCAGGCTCCGTGGCGTAGCGGTAGCGAACGCGGCCTCTGCGCAAGGAGGCTCGGGTTCGCCTTCGCAGGGCAAATATTTGTATGCATGAACATGAATATTTGCACTGGTCTGGTCGTGCCTCGGAAAGCACGCTAAGCCGTTGGTCCCAGTTGCCATACGAACATCTAATGGCAATCGTTACGGGTTGTTGGAGCCCTCAAAAGTCCAACAATTGGTCTAACTGCAATGCTTCGATATCGCCTTCGGGTTATGGAGGTCAGGCGGCAGTCGCTTCACGGAAAATATCGAAGTTTAGCCAGAATCAGCAGTTAGACTGGAAAGCGGACCCCAGACTCCAAAGCTGAAAAAAGCTTCTGATGCGACTGCGATTAACGCTGAGATGATGATGATTTTCACAAATGGGAAGATGTAACTCCAGCCTAGTAGTGCGGGCATGACATAATAGTAAGTCCCCTTTTTGAGGAGTGGCTGGAGGAGTCGCGGTTAATTTTCCGTCTAACGCTCATTCTTAGCCATTCGCTACGCGTTGCCCGCCGCCCGGTAAGGACCAGACCTGAGTCAGGACGCATTGTGTTCCAAGCCCGCCTCAGAAGAGGGGTGTTAGCACATCGTGAAGGGGTCCACTAGGACCGATACCCTGGCCCCTGGCGCAGACAAATAAACGGACACGGGTGATTTGGTATTACTTGTTCTGTCCTAATAACAACCTTACAGTTTATAGTTTACGTTACAATCTTCGAAAAAGTTTTGCAGTTTGTAGTCTGATGTATCTTCTGTGAGTGTGAGATAAAGCGAAAAGTGTTTTAAGTAAAACAAAACAACACAGAAATATAAAAAGAGGCATACCTACAATGTTCACACCTGGCTTGTCGATTTTGTTGATCGCCACAAGTATGGAAACTGAAATAATAAATAAAATCTGAAGAACTTTATCATCAACCTTTTTATCGTCCCACTGCTGGGCACAGGTCTGCTCTCATACAAAGAAGGATTGAGCGTTATCACCATGCATGCTCAATGCGGGTTGGCGAATTCAGAATTAAAAGTCCAGGTTTCCTCGAGATCTTTTCCTTCACCTTGTAATCAGTCATTGTTGTCCAAGAGATACTTAGAAAGTACATATAACTTAGAAAAGTTACATTGGTACTTGCCTGACCTAGAATCGAACGCGCACACTCATACTTGAGAGGCTGGTGTTTTAACCACTAGGCCACCACGAATCTTGAAGAACTTATTTACCCACAAATGCAGTTCCTGCTTTTGGAGTTTCTTCTTTTTGTAAAGCAGAATAGGGATAATCAGTAAAGGTCTTAATCGTTTTTCCTGTATAACACAACTATTCCATGTCTTTATGGAATTTGGTTTAATTCTACCAAGTAGGGCGATTCGTACTTCCAGTCCAGAATTCTAAAAGCCACTTCCAGTAATTAACAAAATTCAAAATCTAAGTACAGTATAATGTCAGCGACAATTAATGTGAAATAATGTAGTGTTTTTGACAGATTGAGTCTGAAAACTTTATTAAAGCGAGGTGAAGTGTGCGAAGTATTCGCACATTTTGTGATTTTTCATGAGAGCTTTTTGAAGTTTGGGACAAATATTCTTTACATAAAAATACTGGACACATCGACCAACACTGGACAGTCGGATTTCGCATTATATAAAAAAAATAACATTGTTTAGCCAAAAGCCGCTATATGTAATATCTATAACTAAATCTAAACGCTCACCGTTGGCTTCCCTGGCCATCCTGATAGACTCCACGGTCTGCTCCATGACGCCGTCGTCGGCCGCCACCACCAGCACCACGATGTCGGTGGCGTGCGCACCACGCGAGCGCATGGACGAGAAGGCCGCGTGACCCGGAGTGTCCAGGAATGTCACCTTGTCGCCAGAACCTAGTTGGACTAGAGAGAGAGAGAGAGATTGAGATGTTATAGACTTGGTAAAGAAAGAAGATTTAAATATGTGTCATAAAAAAGAATTTAATGTCCATCAGATAGATTTATAACAAATATTAAAAGCGTATTTTTTATTTTTCTTTCATTCAAATACTTAGGAAGATATATTGATTTGAAATGTCGCTTGACATACATGTGATATATTTTGTACCACGGCGTGACGTAATTAGCCGCCACTCCGTAACTTTAATACGCTATATCTCAGTAGCTCTTGGTAATTTCGACAAAATAAAAAATACGGGACTTAGGTAATTTTTAAGGTTCCGTAGCCAAATGGCAAAAAACGGAACCCTCATAGATTCGTCATGTCTGTCTGTCCGTCTGTCCGTCCGTATATCACAGGCATTTTTTTCCGAAACTATAAGAGCTATACTGTTGAAACTTGGTAGGTAGGTAGATGTATTCTGTGAATCGCATTATGATTTTGATGCAAAAATAAAAAATAATAATAAATATTGGGGGCTCCCCAAACTTAAAACTGAAACTCATTTTTTTATCATCAACCACATACGTGTGGGGTATCTATGGATAGGTCTTCAAAAATGGTATAGAGGTTTCTAAATTTTTTTTTTTCTAAACTGAATAGTTTGCGAGACAGACGCTTCCAAATTGGAAAAAGTTGGTCCCCCCCCCCCCTCTAAATTGTAAAATAAGAAAATGAAAAATCTAAAAAAAGCATATGATGTACATCACTATAAAAACTACCAACGAAAATTGTTTTGAACGAGATCTAGTAAGTAGTTTTTTTATACCTCATAAATGGTAAACCGCTTATTACCGCGTAATCTTTCATACAAATAACTTAAATCCTTTAATTTCAAAAATCAATGGTACGGAACCCTTTGTGCGTGAGTCCGACACGCACTTGGCCGGTTTTTGTTATTATCTATAAGACGGACTGATTTATTATTTTGATTTTCATACCTTGAACACATCCCTATTGACGGTAGATACTCTGGGGTCCATTGTAGACGTACAAGGAGCGTTACTCTTTTATTGAAATAATAGTTAAGCTAGAGCTATACAAAGAAAGCCGAAAGGATGTGCAAATACAACTTCAAAGTCCTTATCTGCTTTGCAGGTTTGTCTAACATGAGCTGAGTTGTTGAAGCACTGAATGAGGAGTAAATTTGAGAACTGAAAGTCAATGTCCCGTAATTAAAAACATTTAAAATGTAATTACACGCGTCTGAGAATGTCTCTCAGATGCAATTTCCTCTGAGAGACATTCAATATCAGAAACTTGTCAAAAATGTTTTGAAATTCTGAGTATTGAGAAGAAGGAGAAGAATAAGAAGAAAGAAGAATTGTCCCCTGATTTTTGAAAGACGGAATATACAGAAAATGAACAGTAAATTACCTTCAAAAGCGCCTATGTGCTGCGTAATCCCTCCAAACTCCTCATCAACAACCGCCGTGTCTCTCAAAGCATCTAACAGCGTAGTCTTGCCATGGTCGACATGACCCATCACACATACCACGGGCGGGCGAGGGCGAAGCGCTTCCGGGGGCGCGGGGGGAGCTGGCACTGCATCTTTGTTCTAGGATCATTAATACAATGCTTTGATCTTTACTCAAGTTGCATCAATAGTTCAAATTTGAGTGAAGGCATGGAATAGGTAGACCTATGCTGGGGTGTCTCTTAGATCATCTATTATTATTTTTGATTTATATTTGATTTACCTCGCCACATTGAACATCTGCCTTGATTAAATGTATTGACAAAAAAACCTATTAACATGACATAAATAATATCTACTTTGATAAATATAATATGCTGGCTTGACGAAAATAATTTAGTAATCAATATACAAGACTAATGTAATGCATTTTTTCTGCGAATTCGCATTTACACTTCACAGGTTTATTGTTATTGGATATTCATTAATGTTTGCTTTTGTATGAATGCCTTAGTTAAGGTAGTATAAGGATCTTCCAAAAAGTTATTATCTGTATTTTGTACCTACTTTCTACGCAAATAAAGAACTATTTTATTCTATTCTATCTACCAGCGGACTCTTTCTAGGGTCTATGTGACCTATAACACAGGCAATCAGCAAGCAAAAGCAGAGGACTCCTGGAGTGCGGTGGGGGTGCTTATGTAACTTTGTTCTATGATAAAAAGGAGTTGATGAGTGATTTCATACTATAACCTTGGTTGATTTTGACGCCTTTCGGTGGTGATTTCCATTACAATTTGAACTATATTACTATTGTGTAAAGTTCAAATTTGTGTGAGAGCAAGGAATAAAGGCGTTAGGGATGGTTATTAGAAAAAGGAAGACCAATGAATGGAATGTGTGAATGATGATATGGTTGCAAAAGTAGTGACTATCCCCTGATGAAATAGTGAATAATAGAGAAGTATGGAAGCATGTTGCACCAACCATAAATTGATTGAGATGGGACGGGAAAAGGATGATGGGCAAAATCTTGTGAAAGTGCACATATTAAAGAGTATTCTATTCTATCAGAAACTACAAAATCTTCAAACAAAAGATCTGACTTACTTCTTCTTCCTCCAACTCCTGATCAGGTCTGGGTATGATCTTGAACCTACAGCCGGATATCTTGACAATATCCCTGATGATCTGAGGGTTGTGTATCACAGTCTTCTCTGTGTAGTCTATGTCTGAGTTCTTGTCCGCAAACTCTAGAGTTTTCAGCACATGATCTGAAAGAAAAAGTTGGTGGTTAGTAACTAAAGGAAATATGAAAACTTTTATAGATTTAATCACAAGTTTATGGAAAAATAAAATAAACAATAGGTCTCATTACTCTGAAATCAACTTAATTGCCATTGAAATAATTTCGATATTTGTTTAACTATACTACAATATGTAAAGAAAACCCTGTCCAATTCGAAGGTATTGTTAAGTATCGATAACTGATTCTAGTAATGCCTAAAAACCAGGCTGAATTTAAAAAAAATCCCCCTAAAAAAAATTTATATTATTTCGCAAAAGGAGGTAACTTAATACACATGCGTGGGCGAAGGGGGGCAGGGCACGCGGCATGCGGTCGCATCGCTTATAATAATACCGTTGAAACTGGTGTAGTCACTTTTTAAAACAATACCAAATTTAGGGGAAGTTGGAATTAATTCATGTACAAGAAAGATTATTTCAAAATTCATTAGTATTGTTACTATGATGATTATATAATATTTCATATTTTATTTGGTCATGTGTTTACCTAACCTTTATTATCCTTATGGGTCGGACGGGGTTTTCTTTACATATTGTGTAATAAAAAATAATGTCTTCATCAGATTTAATGTGTCTAACTTTGGTAGTTACATAAAGAAGTTGATATTTATTTTTTTATTTATTTCTAATAAACTTACAATTAGATTCACAATTTGTTTTAGCCACACAACGAAAACCTCTCAGGGTTTATCTGCTTGTCGGGGAGCTCCTCATAACAATACTATAAATAATTATTATTGTATACAATGCAATGCTAACAATTCATAGGTATATTAATACCTAGGTACAGTCGCCCGCACAGCAAGCCACCACAACCTGCCAAATTTTCTCAACAGATTCTCAACTTTATCGCCAAAGCATTACGGTTCAAGTTTGATTGGGAAAGCTTGACAGATTCAGGCAGGGCGACCCGCTGGTGTCCACACTCACATACATACATTATTTATAATTTTGTGTAAAGAAATGCTAAGAAATACTTATAACTTTTCAAATCTGTTTTGTATAGCGTTTGCAAGTCTTCTGGGAGTTTCATTTAATCATGTGCACATAAATGTTACTTACCCACATCTTTGTTGAGGACTGTGGCTATTTCCTGAACAGTCATGTTCCGCCATATTCCAACAACTTCTGCACTTTTTGGGGAATATCTGATTGACTGCCTGCCTTTGCTTTCAGCTGCCTATATAATAATAATTTAAAAAAACTTAAGAACATTAAATACTAGAGAACTGAATTACAAGTTTGTTATAATTTATGAAACACTAAACTTAATATCATACTGAACAATGTTCAAATTCTATTGTAACCAAAACATGTTTATTTTGTAAAAAATGGCCACTCAAAAATCAACTTGGAATACATTTAAATAAAGTTAGTAAATGTACAGTAGATAGTATTTTTTTTTTTTTTATTCTAAATTTTTGCGAGGCTTCAGTACACATGGAGTAGATAGTAATTTAATAATATTTAATAGTTCGGGTGGTAGAAACTTAATTTTGAAGCAGATATCTAACCAATTGTTACATATGAGAACTGTCTGTGAAATATTATTCCACAGGTAAAAGGTATGTGAATTAAAATAATTGTGATAAAAACAGCCCTATAAGGCCGCCTAGGTAACATCAGTGTTATTTCAATAAGGACAATTGCAGAAAGTCCCTGCCCGTGAAGGTGAAACTAGAGATATTGGTTTTTCTTAGTTTCAAGGGAAGAGGTTGTTGTTTATGATAGTTGTTAAACAGTAAAGCACACACCTTTTCTTCTTCATGTGATCTCCTTTTCTTGCAGCAAATGTATGATATTGAAAGTTGTCTAGTCCACTGGTGACTATTGTTGAATGGAACTTTCTTGAACCCATATACTTGGGAAACAAATTCATTTTTAATTATTTTAATTGGTAACCTGAAAAATGAAGGGATTTATAATGTTATACATTAAGTCATTATAAATAAAAGAAATCTATCGTAAGTACTCACTGTAAATGTTTTAGTTTTCTATTTATCCTGTCATAAACTGTAAAATAATATTCTTACCTTCTAAATAGGAAACATTTGTACATTTTTTCTGTTAGAAAATGTAGGAGTTAAGTCGTGAAACAATCGGTAAAAAGCGGTTGAAGTTAACAAAAAGGTTATGTCATAAAGTTTCAAGGTTATGAAATACTAGGCCTTATTTAAGCTTCTGTTTTAGTTTATGTTGTATTTATATCGCTTTGTTCTCAATAGTAACAAGTTAGTTAAATTTAACATTTAATTTATATTGCGAATTCGAAACAACATAACCTCTCAACATAGTTTGACAGCAGTCAAGAGTCAAAAGTGTCATGACTGTCATGGTATAAATGTATTTTTTTTTTTATTTTTTTTTTTTGTTTTATATTCAAACTAAGCAAATTTATTGAAATTAATAAAATTAAGCTGTAACTTTTTTTTTTTTTTTTTTTTCCTCTCACTGTTCCTTCACTGTCCGTCGTGATATAGTCATTTTCGTATCCATAATCTGTGATGTTACTATACTGTCAATCTGCGAAGAAATATTTTTTTTTATTTTTTAACATAACAAGAAATACATTATTATTATTTTAATTCGCGCTAAATACTCTCCAGCGTTTGATGGTTTATTAATCGTTCGTACGTGATATTGGCAAAATTGTGGCGTCTCTCTCACAAAGGCCATTAATCAAGAATTGAATTGAATTGAATTGTATTTTTTTTTTGGTTCACTTCTTTCCGTTCAGAGGAACGGAAAAGGCAAAGGCATAGTACGCCATACAGCCTAGTCTTAATTAACTTTTTTTCTTCAGTTTATATCCTAACTTATTCTACCTTATCCTATCTTACCTTAACTTAATATATCTCCTTTCGATTCCCACGTGAGGCCGACCAGGAGCAGTTTGGGGTTAAGACATGATGTGACCACTATGCTACAATATTTCATTGTTCTTTATGAATTATTCACTAAATGCACTTTTTACTACATAAATCACGTGTTTTTATTTAGTAAACGACACTATAAATAATTTAAAAGTCCAATGAAAAATGAGCGTGGCACTCATCTTGCCTTTCCCGCCAAACTCCGCAGAAGTTACCACCCACCAGACAAAGCCTTGCCGCCAAGCGATTTGTCGTGTTCCGGCATGATGTCTGGTGAAGCCGTACGGAGGACGGGTATGAGCAGTTGTGTTGCGATGTGTGCCGGGTACGATGCGCCTAATGTTGTTGTGTTGGGAGTTTGGTCGTGGAGGGTCTTCAGATCAATCTCCCTTTGGCGCAGCATCGTTGGTCGTGTTGTTGGGTTTAACATTGCATCACCTCGCTCAACTGCCGTCTTCCTTCCTATTCGCTCAGTTTTTCTGAGTGAATAGGCTCTTAATAAACTAGCGTGCTTTACCATTAACGATCACATCACTGCTTACCATCAGGCGGGATTGCGGTCAAGCGTTAGTTTATAATAGTAAAAAAAAAAAAAAAATTGGCTGTCTGTAGAACTCCGTCTACTGCCGATATTTGAACGTGATAACGTCTATTACATGGTAATTTTTTCTGGGAGCAATGAAATTATTTAAAATAAAGTAATGTATAACATTTATATTTTTATTTAATAGTTTGTTTAAATTTTCTAAAAAATAAAAAAAAGCAAAAAGAAAAAGAAAAAAGAATAAGAAAAAAAGAATAAGAAAATTAAAAAGGAAAAATTTAAAAATTAAAAAGGATAAAAAACGTCCGTTGCCGTCAGGATTCGATCCGCGGCACCTCTCGAGTGAGTCGATATTAATCCGAGCGTTTCACCACTCGGGTATCAATGCTTTAATCATGTATGCGAAAAACTGCTACTAATTGTTTACAACCGTGCTTTTAGGTAAATAATATTGCACTCTAAAGCTACAAGGCTAAGGTTAGTTTTAGTAGGCGTGGACTCCGTGTAGCGTCAGATTCGGCCGTTACGCAGTTTTCAGGAATGACTCCCAGCATACCGATTTAATAGACGTTATCACGTCAAAAAAAAATATGGTCAAAACCTGTGGTCAAAAATCAAAACTGATGGATCAAAATGCTGATCATATGCTAATGGACATGCCGTACGTGTATAATCTGCAGTAATTTTTTTTTAAGAGTTATAGAAGTGGCCTATGCTTTCGGTCTACAACTATCTCTTTCCTCATGCAACATTGATTATTTTGAGAAGGATAAAGATAGACGAAACTTCGTTTCCTATTTTTCTTTCCGAGTGCCGCAATTCTCATCTCTAAAGCATGTCCATTAGTATCGATGGATCAAACCAGAACAAAGTCAGAAGAATTTATGCGTTTTGTTCGCACACTGCTGGGTAACACATTGCGAAACGTATTGTTCGAAGAAAACGCAGAAGCCAACACAGTCCACAGACTAAAAAAAACGTTTTTACTTTATTTGGTTGTGTCTATGAAAGTATTAGTGACCAAACGATCCAAGTCTTATGACGAAGATCAAATTAATCTTTCAAACATACTCGTTTTTTTGATATTTTATTTCCTATATTTGATTTCATAGTTAAATCCATAAGCAATATCCGACAAAACTTATTAAAAAATGTAAATCATAGACAATTACTATTTATATCCGCCATTCATCCTTTTGAATTGCTTTTTGAAAAAAAAAAGCTTTAGGGAACTCCAAGAAAAGGAAAAAACAAAGAGGATAACTCATCTTCTCCATGATTGTGCTCTGAAGATGGTGGTGGGGACTCAAGTTCTTCAAAAAGTTCTGTAGCCGACGAAAAACAATACAAATATCGTGAATACAGGATACGACAATATTTCGTTCATATCCTGAGAACGGGGGCAATTTTGAATATGTGGTATTTCTAGAAAGTATAGATGTAAACCCGATTGGTGATAGGGACATAATGTCTCTGGCCATGTTATTCTGGTAATTCTATAAGCAAATTCTGGCCTATGGATATTTACATTAACCATGACATTATGAGTAAAGAAGATGTGTAGGAGCTAATTGCAAAGTTCCCTGGGCACAGGCATATGTATATTTACTGATGGTTCTAAGAACAACAGAAATGTTTCATTAGCTATATATCTACCTCATCTTGCTGTTGGACATGGAGTTCGGTTGCCTGGAGTCGTGACTATATTTACAGCAGAAACACTAGTAATTCTATCAGCTCTGCAGTATATAAATGAAAAGAATCTTAAGCACAGTAGTTGGCCCATAATATTAAACAGCATGAGTGTTCTTATGGCCTTATAAAATCCGAAACTGGACGCCAATACTAGGAATACTATTTACGAGATTCGGACTTTATTTTGGTCGTTTCTTCTCAGAGCGAGTACTTGGAAACGCCGCGGTCATCAAACCGAAATAAAACAAATTTCGATCCAGCTATCCCTTGCTTCTACAGTGACATCCTAAGCCAAGGTTCGTACCCCACAGGGGGTGTCTTAGCGTGTAGTCGCTTAGTTTTTAGTTGCCTTGGCTGGAGGCTTTAAATTCATTTAAAATAGCCACAGGATAGTCCGGTTAAGTAGTCACGACCTCTCAAGGTCAACTAGAGATGCCATAATAAAAAAAAAAAGTTGACGAGGCGGTATGGTCTATGATCTTAGCCTGCCCAGAGAGGAAGAAAGAAAAAAAAATTGAGTTGCTTTTTCGTTTTACGATTCCCAAGAGCAGGATTTGTCATCGAGATCTACGCAACACCATCGCCTAATTAATTAACCTATGTAGAAGTAGTTGAAACAATAAACTTCACGCGTTTAGGCATCACAGCCACCAGTGTAGTGTACCAGCCATCTGACGTGATCATACCGTGAGATTGTATCTACCAGTGATGCTTTTGCTTTTGCTCGCCTTTTACGTTATCGGTTGCGACGTGCGTTCGAGTGCCTGATGGTGTGGAAACTATGTGCGATTAACTTAATAATAAAAGAGGACTCAGTATGGGGGCGTTTTTGAATAAGCCCGAGACTAAGAAATACAACGAGAATGGGGAAGGAAATGGTCTTCGCTATGGCGTGGCGTCGATGCAGGGTTGGCGCGTTGAGATGGAGGATGCGCATCACGCGCAGTTAACTCTGAATGGTACTCTATCGGACTGGTCTTATTTTGCTGTGTTTGACGGGCATGCGGGAGCGCGGGTGTCGGCGCACTGCGCGGAGAATCTCCTCGAGTGTATCCTTCAGACGGACGAGTTCCGGCGAGAGGATGTAGCCGAGGCGATCCGCGCTGGTTTCTTGGACTTGGACAAGAAAATGCGTGAGCTGCCGGAGCTATGCAATGGCGAAGAGAAGTCTGGCTCGACGGCCGTGTGCGCGTTTGTTTCGCCCAAGCAGATCTACATAGCGAATTGCGGCGACTCTCGCGCAGTGCTCGCTCGCAACGGCGTGCCGATCTTCGCGACACGAGACCACAAGCCAGAGTTACCATCCGAAAAGTCACGTATCGTTCAAGCTGGGGGTTCAGTCATGATTCAACGTGTGAATGGGAGCTTAGCTGTGTCTAGGGCACTGGGCGATTATGAATATAAGAAGGTGATGAACCGTGGGCCGTGTGAACAGCTTGTGTCCCCGGAGCCTGAGGTTTCTGTTCATGAACGGAATGAGGTGGAGGATGAGTTCATGGTGCTGGCCTGCGATGGTGTATGGGATGTGATGAGCAATGAGGCACTGTGTGCATACATACACTCACTGCTTCAGCTGACTGATGACCTTGTGGCCGTTACCAACCAGGTCATAGACACCTGCCTTTATAAGGTATGTTCAAAGTGGTACAGTAGTCAGTAGATATTTTAACATGCTATTTTTGAACCTCATCTTTAAAGTGAATATTAATAGATCATAGGTAAGCACCTGTTATGAAAATAAAACAGGTGATCACTTCCCTCATTTTGTTGTTTTTCTAAAAGTTGCTAATTTAATTTTACTTTACATAATACTAACTGACAGGAAAACAACAGACTGATGCTTTTGAAATAAAACCACTTTTTTTTCTGTTTTCATAGTTGATTTACTTACACAAATAGATGTTTGGTATACCTAATTTTTTTGCAAAGTGATGTGGCTTGGTTTTATTTTCAAACTCCATAAGATGGTATCAGGTAAACACCAATTAACAGTCTGCCTCCACAATCTTCAATGAAATATGAATTTTTGCAATCATATTGCACACTCCTCATCCATAGGACAGTTTTCTGTTCCACATTTGGCAGCTAAACAATTAACCTAAAAAAGGGGATCATTGGTGACAACTTGGTTGAATTTTTTATTGCTTTATCTTGGTGGGGGGGTTGTGACTTTTAATCACAATGTTCTATTATGGAACATGTGTATAACCAATAACCTAAGGAAATAATTATAAGTATATTTTAAATACGAGCTATTGAAATTAAATAGTTTATTATGCAAGTAGGATCACTGATCACTTTTACACATCATATTTTTTTAAACTAGCTGGAGCCGGCATTTCCTAACTGACTACCTCTGAGAAGAATAGCCGAAACAAACTCAGGGGTCATAATCTTTTTTAAGTCCAAATATTAAAAATGAAAATGTTTACAATAACAATATGTGTTTGCTTTGTACGTAACAATCAATTTACATGATTTAAAAAAAAATAGTGATTAAAATGTCATAATTGTAGCATAATTACACATATTTCTTAATGACATTGCTTAACAGAGCGAGCAGCTCAATCCCAAGCATTACTGTCTTTAAATAATCTGAGATTTTATAATACTCCTTTTTGCAAAGTTTGGTCTTAATACAGCTTTTGCAGTGCATTATTGTGCATTATTTTTAATAAATAATTTTATGTATTTGTAGTTAGCATGATATTTAGTTTTCCTTTTCAACATACAGCAATTATAATTTTGATATATCACATCCTAAAAAAAACTTAAATATATAATAGTAAAAATATTTCAAAAAAGGGAATGCTAACTACTTGAAGACTATTTTACCATTAGCATATTTTGATTAAATAGAACATCATTGAATTGAAGGTTCTGGTCATTCCGGAATTTATTTAGTAACTTTTATTCTATTATGACAATGTACAGGGCAGTAGAATAATTTTAATGCCTCTCAAAAATATAGTGATAAAATCAAAATTATGATTTAATAAGGATAGTGAAAATAAGGAAATTATTTCAATATTACTAATATAAAATATTTAATTTGATCTTGTAAAAATCTAGGTTACTTCATCTGTGAATTAATTGACATACAGTCATACACTGTAGTCAATTTATGAAATTTTCAGTTACAGAATGACATTCATTGTTGTATGTGAATTGTACTTAGAATTCACATTTACAATGTAAATGTATTATTGTTTTTTTGTGGTTGCAAATTATAGGAGACAATGTGACCAGAAAATTCATCTCTGACATGGAATCATTGGTCTAATCAGCAGGGTGCTTCTGTATTTATATGACGTGAATTAATTCGAGTTTCTGAGTTCTAAAAGTATGTCATAACCTAGACCTAAGTTGTATGATTTCCAGTCTGTACAGCAAGGTACTCTCATGCAGATTACAGCCTCATATTTGTATGAGTGTATGATGTCAATGAACAAATATGCTGCAATTACTCTATAATTAAATAGGTATTATCATTTTTACAGATCATACCTCCTTAGTGTTTCACCATGCAAGTATAATGTAAAATGGTGTCACAAACTAAAAAGATTTTAGTAGTTTTAGGTCTCCCCATAAAATATTGCCAAAAAAAAAAAAGCCATCAATTTACTGACCATTGTACAGAAGACAGCACATCAAGCTACTACAATCTGTGAAATATCTTTATTAGATTGTCATCTTTATCACTAAAGCATTAAGGCTCAATGTTCATTGGGAATATTTGACAGTTTCGGATAGCTTGACCTGATATCATCCGTACATTCTCTACAAGTTATCCATCTCGTACATTACCCAGAATTCTCATCTATGCTTTCCATTTACAGGGCAGCAAAGACAACATGAGTATTGTCTTGGTGGTGTTCCCTTCGGCGCCGAAACCGAACGCTGAGGCCCAGCGCGCCGATCGGGAGCTCGACGAGACGCTCCGACAGAGGCTCACAGGTTGCTATCATTCACTTTTGCATGCCTGCTCACACAAACACAGAGACAGACAAAGGACTGACAATCACATTAACAGACAGAATGACTGTAGGAATGACTCTAGGGACTCTAGGGCGTAAGTGCTAAATTAAGGGCATGAGACAGCGCAGAGTTTACGTACAGCACGAATTAGGCTTTATAGTCAAAACAAAAACTCAGGAAGCTGATCCAATGACTACTGTACGGGAGTCGTGACTTAATCGAGACACACCCCATAATTTCGTTCATAGATATTTGTAAATACCTCAGACGTGACGGAATTGGCTCTTTATTGAGGAATTAAGGATAGAATGCAAACAGCATTCTGTGCCACCCTTTGGTGTACATGATAAAGAGTACTATTTATTCTATTTGGAATTTTGCAAGGATAAACAAACAATGTCTTAACTCTTACACACTCCTGCGCTGTCGCAATGTCTAAGCTAGACGTACCGAAAATCAATATTTTTTTGAAGGGGATCAGACCTATTCTGTGCTAAAAACAAGGGCCTTATTTGACAATTTTAGACTAAAACTCGTCATTTTTAAGAAGAAGTTACGGATAGGATTATTACCTATTTGGTATTTTTATATATCTAAACTTTAAATATTTTTGTTCCTAAGCAAATTAAGTATTGCCATATCCGCCAAAATAATTTAATAATTTTAACAAAAGTCGCTTTAGGTAAAATTATTACAAATATGTACTTAATTAGTACAAATTGGTATATTTTCATTTTTATTAAATTTATTTTACATTATAAGAATGTGATGCTAACGTAAGACTTGAGATGGTTAAAAATTTAGCACAATATGATGGAAAAAAAGACGTGTTCATGTTTTTAGAACAATTAATATTAGACTTATGGAATGTTGACGAGACTAAAAATCATTATGGATTTATTACACTTGTTGCTTCTTGTTACTTAACATTATGTAATTATCTTTACATAATGTTATGCCTAGCCTACATACTTGCGACTGGAATTAAATCTTACCCTGAGTTCTAGTTGAATAGCAATAACCTTCGAATGCTTCGCCGTGCCATCTTCGAATCGTATAAATAATACATTGCTGTGTTTCAACATTACCTAATCGATTCGTAATTATATGTATAACTCTTCATATATCGCAAAGCGACAAAAGAAAAACATTAAGAGAAACACCTATTACGGTTTATGAGATACAGCTCGCTAATGGACTGATGTACGGGCAGCCAACAGAAGCTTAGTAATAGAGATCGGGTAGTACCTACCCCTTAGGTACTGAACCTTAACTTAAAAACTTAATTTTTTCATCCAGGTTAGACGTTCGGCAAATTATCCCGAAAATATAACCTCTTGTTGTCCAAATGTATGAATTTAAAATACCTAGACTATATGTATTCACAAATTCAAACATAATTATTATTATTAATCATTATGTACTAAGTAGTAACACTTGTGCACATAACATTCAATCAAGGGTAGAGACAAACCTGGAAAGTTAAGAGCACACGTGTTTAACTTTTCAGTTTTAATCATATTGATACCTATTCGCTTTAATACAAATAGTCTATTGTTATATTTATTAATAAGGCACATTGTGCAATATCCCAAACTCTGAAGAGATTTACGAATACAATCTTACATAGGTACTTATAAAGCGTTCCAATTTTAGAATAGTAGGATCAGTGCAGACCCTAGAAAACGCAGCATTAGTTTTACTTCCAAACAAATATGAACGTTGTGACCATTCAATGAGGTGGAAATTTGCTAATCTTTCTTTGCCCACAAGAACAATGGAGGGTACAGTTAGGTTTATTAATTCTCGGCTTCATTTTAAGGGTCATAAGGTTGATATATGATTGCTAGTGAAAGCCACGTTTGGCTAGGTCATCATCGGCCCTAAAACGCTTCGTCTACAAAAATTAACCCAGATTTACTGTCTAATGAACTCTATGTAACATAGTTTCAGAAAATACGACAGATTCTGCAATTTGATAGCTTTATTTCCTGGAAAGGTAAATTAGTTTTAAAAGAATATAAGAGTTACCACAAGCTCAAGTTCTTCGAATACGTATACGTTGCATTGTACGAAGTCCACAGATTGTTATCACAGGTATGATATCACTATCACAGTATGTTTACTATCAAAAGATGACATCATTTATTTAGGTTACGTGCACTATCCTGGGCTGATCTTGTGCACTGATTACCGCGTGATGTTTGAAAATAATTTATCTAGCAATCTTCTTCAGGCTAGGCATAATTTTCCTCCTTCTATTATAATGAAAACAGACATTATTATATTGAGCAGCGGTTATTTATTTCAATACATAATTACGTAAAGGGCTCATTGTATAATGAATAGGGATGAAACGATACCATCGAGGTATCGATACTTTTACTCGATACTGAATCGGTCGTAAAGTATCGATACTTACTTGGTATCAATTGAAAAGTATCGATACTTACTCGTATCGAATAGTTTGAGGAAAATTTTAAGTAAAAACCAAAAAAAGTGTTAAATTTCTTTATTATTTACGAAAAAAAGTCTGCTTTTGTAGTACTCCCTAAAAATATCAATTTTTCTAAATGTTTGCCTGTTAGGCGATTTCTTGAGGTAGTTAGTGTTGCGCCAGCTTTGGAAAAGAGCCTTTCGCAAGGTACAGAGGTACCTACTATATTTAAATAAATGCGTGCTTGTTTATATAATGTTGGAAACACGGGCTTTAAATCTTCCCATTCCTCCAATGGGTTAGATTTTAATGCGCAGACTGGATTCGCTAAATATATAGAAACTTCATCGGCTTTCGAGGAACGCTTTCGCTTCTGGCCAACTGCGAGTTGTTTGTGATGTGACCAAAAGTCAAAATCTTCGTTCCCTGTTTCATCTTCAGACCCACTGGTTGACATTGTCACATTTTCCGCAATCATGTTTTTCAATTTTTGTATAGCTTTACCACACGCACTTGCGTCTTGAAAGTGGAGGTTTTTGAACCGTGGATCTAACATTGTAGCCAACGCTGCAAGTGTATTAAATTCAATGAGACCAAATCTTTTCTTACATTCAGCTAGTAGTTTCATTTGCAACTGTGTAACGCATTCTATTGATGATGAAAAGTTCGTTAGCTGCGATGTGAGACAATTTATCATGGGAATGATTTTGGATAAGGTAACGTAATTCTGGCCTGATGATTCTCTTGTAACAAATTCGAACGGTTGTAACAATGGTACCAACTGTTTTAATATTTCAATTTCCTGTCCATTCACTAACTCAGGACCGTCTGTAGCATCCAGTAATAGTTGTGCAGCAATTTTGGACATATCTAA
Organism: Sesamia inferens; assembly: GCA_037179545.1. Lineage (NCBI taxonomy): Eukaryota > Metazoa > Arthropoda > Insecta > Lepidoptera > Noctuidae > Sesamia > Sesamia inferens. The sequence continues at coordinate 4,041,628 of CM073936.1, read as the reverse complement.
AAATCTATCAACCATATAATATAGTGAATTCCAGCGGGTCTTAACGTCAAGAATAAATTTTTTTGTGCATCCCTCAGATACTCCACTATCAATCTGAATTTTTCTTAGTTTGTCTGATTGTATAACACTGTTTTTAACCCATTTCACAATATTTCTTACTTTATCGATGATACTAGTAATTGTAGTTGAAGTATTTTTTAATGATGAATCCACAATCAAATTTATGGTATGTGCAAAACACGGTAAATGTTTCGCGTCCCCAAGAGATTTTTTGATCGCGGAAACCATATTAGCACCATTGTCTGTAACTGCGCAAGTTACTTTAGACTGCGGTATATTCCAATCTTCCAGAATATCGACAAATACTTTAGATATGTACTCTGATGTATGATTTGATTGAAGTTCCCTAGTAGCAATATTCGAACTGGTAAGAAGTGTTTTCTCTAAAAAATGTACTGTAACTCCTAAAAAACTTTTTTCATTCATGGTTTCCGTCCATATATCAAGAGTCACACATAGCTCACTTGCATTAGATATTCTTGAAGTATATTCCATCTTCACGACGTCGTATTTGTTACAAAGTAACTTTTTAAAATGTGTTGACGAAGGTACTTTGTAATATGGGGCCAATTCCTTCATTAATTTCAAAAAACCTTCTCCTTCTACAACATTGAACGGTCGCATATCCTTGCATATAAAATATAGAATGCACATATTTATATTATTATATTTTATACCACCCTCTGAAACAAAGAAAATTTCGTAAATGTACCTAATTAAAATTACCTATCCAGATTAAATAAGAATTTTTGGGGCTACTTACTTTTTTGTGAAGCAATGTTATCAAACATACATTTTAATGTACTATTAGAATCATCAGACTGTATATTAATATGAGGCTTTGTAGATGTCGATGTCGAGGCTTGAGGGGAATCCGGAATATTTTTTTTATTTTCAGTTTTAACTTCTGAGATATCAGTTTCCTTTTTCTTTCTCCTAAAAATAATTGAAATAAATTTAATATTCATAACATCCGTGCTACTATTTACCGTTATCACAAGGCAGATAAAATATTAACTATCTTTAAATAATTAAATGAATGCTTGATTTATACTTTATCAGCAAATAAGTGCCTACTTTTAAATGATTAGGGATATCAAAAGTTCGATATCGATAAAGTGACGTATCACACAACACTATTCATAATCGTCAACAACACAGGTACCTGATGATTGTTTGTAAATAAATATGAATGTTTTATGTCGTTTGTTTACTTACATTGAAATCTTGTCTTTATCATTAACAGCAACAATATAATCAGGGTGGCTTTTCAAATGCTTATGCAAATTAGAAGTATTGCCACAATAACGCACGGTTTTAAAGCATTTTTTGCAATTTGTGGTTTTCTCGTCGTTTTTTATGAAATATTGCCACACACTAGACTTCGGGGGCCCCATTGTCGCTTGTCAATCACTTAAAAAATTCAAATGCTTCAAACAGAAAACAATCAACATCTGCTGTGAAAAGTTAGGTTACAACACGGACGGAACGAACATTCAAAAAACAATAACAAATGACGACAGAATATTGCGGCGGCGGCGCTGGCTGACTTTTTTTTTTTTTCGAGCATAGACAAACAGGTGTGGCGCCAACTACACAAAACTAAGACAAAAAATAAGGGAAAAATCTGGAAAAAATGGATTCAAAACTTTCATTTTCATAATCAATGCTGAAATGAAATATTGTCTTTTGGCATATACTGATATGAGTACTTTTCACCGATACCTACTCGATACTTAATTTCAAAGTATCGATACTAAAAGTACTTGGTATCGGGGAAAAGTATCGAGTATGTACTTGTATTTACTCGTATCGTTTTATCCCTAATAATGAAGTCATTTAAAGTTGACGATCAAATCAACGAAACGATGATGGATTGGGTGGTAATAAAATTGCCTCACTGCTTCGTTATTTTAAGCGTTGTTTGTCAATTTGAGTCTAGGTTATAAAGCGTGATACAACATACAGTGCACGTGTCGATCTGTGTTGAGATTTCGATTTCAACCCCAAAATGCAGTCTGAAATACTGCAAGGTGTGCAGTTGTGCACGGACCTTTAGAATATTCTATTTACACAATGGTCCCGATTCGAATTTTAACTTTAGTGCATCTTTTTCCTTTTGTTTCACTTTGAAAAGGATAAAATAAAATGTCAGTTAGACCTGTCAAATTAATCCGCTCCTGACGTAATTTGGCGAATTTTTAGGGGCCATGTTTATAATCGCGTCTAAACTGTCTATGGAGTATCTTAATTTGGCAGTATTAAACAGTATAAAACACTATCTTCTATCCTTTTCTTAATGAAATAGAAAGAAAAATATGTTTTTAATTTAAAATTAGATTAGTTTCTGAATAAGAGAATCGGCGCCAATAGCTCCATTTTGAATTTAAAGGTAGTAATTAATGTTGTTTTTCTAGTCTTATTTAGTTACTTTAAAGATCTCTCGCAATATTATGGTTCCTATCTACATGTCGGCCAAATTCGATAAAAAATAGAGGTAAACAAACCGTTGCTAGGCAACAAGTAGTTTACGCCTAAAAGACAGATGTTAACAACCTTTTCTAGATAGATGATTTTCATAAAAGTAATAATTCTACTTCCTACTAATGTAATCAGTTTATTTGTTTAGATATTTATGAATTGCATAGAACGCTTAACCGATTTGAATGAAATATGACACACATGTAAGCTAATTTCCTAATAGGTTAAATTTTTTGATATATGAAGGGTTTATCTGACATCGACGCACAAACGAGTACTATAGATCCAGTACATGATTCTGAACCCCCTAGTGGTGGAATTTAGCGTCGGCTTTTTCTCGATTAAAAAAAATGCTGTTTTTTTCACATAAGACCTTTCATAATTGTTATACTTTTATAACCCAATTAGATTTTAAAGAAAAAATAATTAATTCATTAATTACACAAAAAAGCGCAATGTGAACAATACTAGAAAAACTATACTATCAGCTAATTTAATAGAGTTCGCATCAGGGATCAACGACATACCTACATACAAGCATGGCGGCACGCTCGCAACGTTCAAAGGCCGAGCCGACACTATTTTTTAAACACTGTTAATTCTGTAACCGCTCATTAACGACATAAATGACTATCATAATTTTGTTAGTGGCATGCGGTGTAGCCTTTTCGCGAAGTTTGCGTTACGATGTCAGATACACCCTATATATTGTACTTAGTCCATACTTGAAAGTGTTAAAATGTATGTGTTATGCAGTCGATTTGAAAGTAATTAAAATACGCAAAATTGTATTGACAGATGCCTCAACTTTATTCATTGGTTGAATTCCACAAAATGTGTTTAATACCTGGATTTCACCCATCTTTCTTTTTTTGTAGGGCTATCATGTAAAATTAATGTCGACTTTTTAATGGTTTTTCGAAATACCAAGTTATTATGCATGTTATTTTAGTGATTCTATTGAAATATGCTGCAATAGGAATTGTTAATTAATATTTAGCATGTAAAAGTCGATAATCATGTAAATAACAGGAGGTTTGTAAAACGTTAGTTGTGATAATCCTAAATGGGTTTGTTTACCTGTATTCTTTATGGAGCTTGGCGAGATTATAGGCTGGCAGGGACGCTTAACCTGTTACCATAAACCCTATACATGACTCTGGAACTGCCTGCATTAACTTTTCAAGTCGGTTATTTATTTAAAAAAAAAATCGTCCAATAACGAGCCTGACTCGCGCACAAAGGGTGCCGTACCATTGGCTATGAAAAAATAACTGCTTTTAGTATTTGTTGTTATTGCGGCAACAGAATTGCAATAGCTGTGAAAATTTCAATTGTCTAGTTATTGCGGTTCAGGAGATAGTAGCCTGATGACAACAGACAGACAAACTGGGGACTGGGTACTCTAGGGAGTAGACTCCCGTGTTTACCATTTAGGTATGAAAAAAAAAAACAGCTGTTTCATACAAAAATGCAATACCTACGCTATCAAAATGTATGGAACAGCAATATTTCTAATGACAAAATTTTGCTACGTTGGGTTCCTAGGATCGTAGACTGAATTCATGGTTTGTGTATCTCAGTTTCTGCCATCCAACCTGTATTTTAATTTTCAAGTACAAATGTTTGCTATAATAAAATATCAAATCTAAATGTATGGCGTTGTTACCCCACGAAGATATTCTGATTATTCTGTTTCAATTTGGCACGCAACACATAAGTCGCTCATTCATTAAGTATATGATGATTGTAAATTATGATTTCATAGTTCCTACGTCGATTAGATTGCCAAAATCATTGCTTCCATGTTATTATGTTCGACATCACGAACAGAATACTAATGAGTTATTATTATCATCAATACAAACAATAAAATCTAAGTAACTTGCTTGGTTGTGGCTGTAGTTGATAACTGAATAAGAAATACAAAAGCCAAACCTTGACATGAATTAACTTTTCTAAAATGGTTTTCTAATTTTCAGCGCTATCTAAAATTGTCTTTATTTGTTTTCAAACCGTTATCGCCTTGATATCAACGTACAATCGATGACTCATATCTTAATCTTTTGTTAAAGATAACTTGCTACTGAAGATTGTCTAGTGAATGTAAAGGGACTTTTTTAACTACTAAAATACGTGGGCCTTTCCCACCAAACTTTTGTACCTGGAATAAGTCTTATCATGAGAATAAAAGAAGCCGTACGGAGGACGGGCCTGAGCAGTTGTGTTGCTATGTGTGCCGGGTACGATGCGTCTAATTTTTGTTGACTCGGGAGTTTAATCGTGGAGGGTCTCCACATCAATCTCCTCCTGGCGCAGCATCGTTGGTGGTGTTGTTGGGTTAAAATTGCGTCACCTCGCTCAATTGCAGTCTTCCTTCCTATTCACCCAGTTTTTTTTGAAAGAAAAGGGCCTTAACAAACTAGCGCGCTTTTTACCACCAACGATCGCATCACTACTTACCATCAGGTGGGATTGCTGTCAAGCACTAGTTTATAATCATTAAAAAAAAGTAAGTTTTGATTATTTTATGAGGGAAATCACACTAAAACAGGCATTTCATTCCACGAATAAAAGATATCTAATGTGGGTAATATCAACCCTTACAGTAAAATAAAGCAATTTACAAAAACCGCAGTTTTAATAGAAAGCAAAACTGCATTCGCTAACCAAGACTCGTTATACCAGTTATGGAAATCCTTCGCGTATTGCAGGAATACTAATAAACTTATTAAGCATTAGTGAACAGTTATCCTGTCCAGACAGTCTGGTAGTTGCCTGTGACACGTGTCCAGCTATATCTGACGACACTTAAATAAATAATGCTCGTATGACCTATGGAATAATAATGGAGTAAGTTTTAATTGTAGAATGTTACGAGGGGATTTGATTGGTTGTTGCGTGGTTCGGGTAATAACTACTTGACAGTATAGAGAACATGGGGCCAGCGCGCGCTAATTCTTGACCAGTAGGCCTAGTGTGAGTTTTCAATACGAAACTCGATCGTTGGTATCGAGCGCGTTTGGCGCTCTCATTGGTTGAGAGTTCTTTCGACCTTGAAGCGGGCCAATCGCTGAGTCAGACGCGCTCGATATCGTCGAACGAGTTTCGTAATGAAAACTCATACTAGGCCTACTGATCGCCAGTTTGGCGATCGTTTTATCGCCTGTGATTTTAAATTAGAAGCCGTTCTTCTCAGAAAAGCTTTAACATTAGCATGATTCAATTATTTTGTATCGATTAGTATTCATTACATTATTTAGGTGTTAAGAATATCTGATAGCCTTTTTTTTAAATATTTTCAAGACTAATCTTATTGTAACATTGCCATCCTATTTAGTGATACTTCCTAAAACGATTTTATTATTACTTAAGTAGTCCAATTATATTCTTGCCATTATCATTATATCCTTCATTATTTAGAACTTAGCAAACGTAATTAAAAAGAAAATAGTTTTAATAGGTTTTAATTAATTAGATTAGTCAGAAATTTTAGTCTGTCTTCTTAGATTTTGGCGCCAATTTACTTGTTCACAAGCTAAACGTTCACTGTATCTTTTCTTTTTATTCAGTAGGCCTAGTATGAGTTTTCAATACGAAACTCGTTCGATCGTATCGAGCGCGTTTGGCGCTCTCATTGGTTGAGAGTTCTTACGACCTTGAAGCGGGCCAATCACTGAGTCAAACGCGCTCGATACGATCGAACGAGTTTCGTATTGAAAACTCGTACTAGGCCTACAGTTATGAAAAAGACAGAAGTTAAAATTTTAGTTTAATTCTATCAAATTAAAATATTCTATTAACAGTTGTGGTTAAAAATAGGGCGACCAAAATACGTCAATTTACTTCAGGCGCTAATTTGATAGGTCTACACGTAACCACGTCTAAACTGTCACATGAATGTCTTAATATGACAGGACTAAATTAATATTTATCTTCTATCTTTTTCTTAATGAAAGATGCACTCAACTTAATTTAAATCTAGTTTATTATGTGAACAAGGAAATCGGGACCATTATCCTGTTTGTTTTTTTTTTTAATAGTTTTTTTTATATATTTTTTTTATTGTTTAATAAGTAGTCACTTATTGTAATAATAAGAAAACATTCCATTCGGAATAAGGTTAGACATTAAAATTTTTTCGCCCACGACGGGATCACTGTCAAGCTTCGCTGTCAAGTACTAACTAAAAAAAGTCAGCAGGCTAATTGCGTAACACTCTCAGTAGCAATGGGTTTCATTTTGACAGTTCAACAATATTCATTGCGTTTATTACGTTGTTGAGCAAACACATTTTCGAAGACATAGAGCAATGGATTTGCAATGTGCTTCGAAATGATTCCAACTGATACTAATAGTGTGTTACCCAATTGTGCAAATGGTAGCTGTAGCAAGTATATAGTTGGTATTATAAAACCATTTTCTTTTAATGCCGTCTTTAAGCCCTCGACTTAGAACTCGAAATCGGTTGAACGACCTGTAAAACAGATTTGATTAATATTTAATCTTATTCCGAATAGAGCGTACAGAGACCAAAGTGATTTTCTACCAAAGTAAAGATTGAAATTAAGACATTCGAAATTCGTTCATAGGTGGTGATATTTGTGAAATATTTTGTAATTTAAATTATACTATCATATAAAAAATTGCGTTTCAATGATCGGTATATTTATACAAACCATTAAAAGTGACTATGTACTCCGTAGGAAAAAATATTATCACTTTCTTATAATATATTAAATGCCTATCTATACTGCGATAAATGTTACCAGCTTTATTTATTATACAAAGTGTATTTTTTTTTTGTTTTAATTTTGCAGAGTTTAGTTATATTATTTATTTAACGAAAGATCTATGTAAATTTATGTCAGTACTCACAGATGCACCGCATCAGCAATGAAGGCTTTTCAAAAATAAGTTTTGCTAAGAATTTTTTTATTTTTGCACACTGATGAAATTACGGTTTGTCCCTTAAAAATCTCCTTGTGTGTCTGAGTTTTGCTCGCGTGTGCCAAAACGCGTTCCCTACCTCGATTTTTCATGTTGTTTGCTCAGTCTAGTGAATTGCGTTCAACGCTTCACTCTGTCCACTTTGATTGACCTGTTGTTGTGACGACGACGGACACATTTCTCTAAACCTTGGCCCCGTATTGGGCAACTAACTAGTGAAGTGTGCCAGTAAATAGATCAAGCAATATAGTCTTCTTCTGCGCAACTGAAATACGTAAACATTTTGAAAAGTCTTCTATTTATAGCTTAGCTTTTAAGTATTTTTTGTTTTACAAACGATTTAACTACACGGTACTTAATCGAAATTGTGATTTTTTTTATGTAAAAAACTAACATTTGTGATATTAACATTTTAATTCTAAAATTAACTAAAACTTTTATAATAATAATAATTAATCCTTTTACAAAAATTTTACTAACTTGTATTGCGAGACTAAAAATAGCGCTAAAATTATATTATCTAAAAATGTGTTACCCTGTTTACTAAAATTAAAGTATTTATGAAAAAAGAACTGTTTGGTTTCATTGCTTTAGTCCTGACCCAGATCATGTCATTGTTCCATTCAAAATTTAATTTAAAAAAGTTTTTTTTTTTTAATGGAGGGGTTAAAGCAATGAAATGCGTGTGTGTGCAATGGCAGCCTAGCCTCGTGTGACGGCTGCATTTAAAGACACTAGCTTTATAAGATTGGAAGCCGTAATAGTGCACTGTAATCTTGTTGGTCTTGACTATTATTATCGTTTATGTAGCGCATGCTATAAATGTTCATGAAATAGTATTAATAGTCTTTGAATGACGAGATTGTTTGTGCGATAACATTAAACTTGAGATTCATTAATAATTATTAATGATAACACGATAATAGTTCGTCAAGGAAATATTTAAATACTTTTAAATTCATTTTACATTTTAACCAATATTCTTAATAGCTTTTAAAAGATACGAAAAAAGAAAATAACGATATGCTTCTTACAACACCTGAAACTTGAGCTTTCTAAAATGTTATTGGGTTTATAAATATGATCATACAGGCTAGTAACGCCAACCCGCATTGAGCAAGCGTGGTGATTACGCTCGATCTTTCTCTGTATGAGAGGAGACCTGTGCCCAGCAGTGGGACGATAAAAAAGGTTGATAATGATGATGAGGCTGGTAACACTGGTAGCCCATGGCATATTGATACAACGTTCCTATTGGTCAAGTTGGACAGAATAGCAGACTTTCGTTTTGTAGGGTTCCGGACGGCCATTGGGTCCAGTCCCAATAAATCTCGCGCTAAATAAAACAGTAGAAGTTCAATTCTTGTTCGTATCTTATCCAGTTAAAGTTCAACTCTTGTTCGTATCTTATCCAGTTAAAGTTATATTTTAGTTTCGATCATATTTCGTATCGTGCTAAAGTTTCAACTTCGGTTGAAGTAAAATCAATGTAGGTATGAGTGATACATTTCATCAGATATAATAATTAAAACTAAATCAATTATTAGTAAATCTAATCGTTTAGACGTAAGTTTGAAATGGCATAGAAAAAGTTAGCTTTGTTTCAACTTTGTCATTTGACAACGGTTACGTTCCAAATGCGATCCAATTCTGTTTTGGTTGAATTATTTTAGCGCGATTGCCCCCTGGATGTATTCTCAAGAACCGTGGTAGCTAGATAGTTCAAATTTTCACAGGTGTGTTTAAGTTGCTGCTATAACAAAATATACTAATATCATATTATTTTTATCTACATATACCTAGTACATATTGACATCATCTATACTAATATATAAAGCTGAAAAGTTTGTTTGTTTGTTTGAACGCGCTAATCTCGGAACTACTGGTCCGATTTGAAAAATTCTTTTTGCGTTGTATAGCTCATTAATCCAGGATGGCTTTAGGCTTTATAACATTACGCTGCGACCAATAGGCGCGGAGTATAACTAACTCCACGCGAACGAAGTTGCTGGCGGCCGCTAGTCTAGTATACAGTATGTTAAGAAAACCCTGTCCGACCCGTGAAGGTATTGTTAGGTATCGATAACTGATTCTACTAATGGATACAAAACCGGGCTAAACTTAAAAAAAATCCCCCTAAAAAATAAATATTATTTCGCAAAAAGAGATAACTTAATAAATGTGCGTAAGCACCCTTTCGCGGGCGGCGGGCAGCAGGGCACGCGGCACGTGGGCGCATCACTATTCGCTCATAATAATACCGGTGTTGTCACTTTTTTAAAAATTACCAAATTTCGGGGAAGTTAGAATTAATTCGCGGGAAAAAAAGATTATTTCAAAATTCATTTGTATTGGTACTATGATGATTACGTAAAATTTTATATTATATTTGGTCATGTGTTTACCTAACCTTTATTATCCTTATGGGTCGGACAGGGTTTTCTTAACATACTGTATATTGACACATCTGCAAAAATTGTACTGAGTTTATTACATATCCTTAGTATTTATCAGCGTCTATACTTGTGCCTCGAATTCGTTTAGAGATAAAGTTGTAAATCTAATAAAGAAATCCGACAGATTGTAGTACATAGCTTTATTTGCTGTCGTCTGTACATAATAAAGTACGGGTTTATTCACGTGAAGACGATTCGACCTCTATAGACAAGAAAGGGTAAAGACATTAATTGCTCACTGATTTAGTACTTCAATAGACTGTTTTACAGAACGCAAACAATATTGTTCCATTCTGTTTGTTTTTATATCGGAACTTTAAAAATGCTAGAGTGTTAATGAATTCGCTGTTTTCTCCACCTTAATGGCTTATTAGCTTTCGATTCCATTCTGAATAATTTTGAAGGATAATGCTAATTCGTTTCTTCATATGTTCGAAAAATTTGTACGCTCAATAACGTTAATGACGCAATGAATGTTATTGAACTGTTAAAATTAAAGTTATTGCTATTATTAATTGTATTATGCAATTACCCTCATGGTTCAGGATAGCCACCGTCCTGCAACAATTTCTAAATGTGTTTGGGAAAAAAAATGATTGGAATCTATTCAGTTGCTTATTCTGAACAAACTACATATATTCAGGTTTTATATAATGTAGAAATAACGTTGTATATTTAGGAATATCCAACTGAATTGGGTTTTTCTCATTCCATTCAATTATTATAATCAATATCAAAGAATAAATTAAGAATATATTCTTGTACGAGTCAGCCATCGTACATGACACGCGCACATTACCTACATAGATCAGCACTATTCCGTCGCCTTGCACAAATTGTAGTGTAAGGCGACAGTACACGATCAGCCTTCAAAGATTGTAGTCATTTACACATTCATATATTGTTATTTACGAGTTAGTTAAATAATCAATAAAGCATCATATTTGGCTATTCGTGACTATCATTCAAGTTAGTAACAAAGGTGTGTGCGATCCATTCAGCGGCGCATACAATTCTTATATTCAACAATATAACGTGCTATCAACATAGTCAGGTTATTTATGATTTCCATGTGATAAGAGATAAAGTGGCAGGTGAAGCAATAAAAAGAATAATCCTTTCCGTTATAATATAAGTAAAGAAAACCCTGTTCGATCCGTGATGGTATTGTTAGTTATCGATAACTGATTCTATTAATGCCTACAAAGCTGGGCTAAACTTAAAAACTCCCCCTAAAAAAATAAATATTATTTTGTAAAAGGAGGTAACTTAATACTTGTGCGGTGGGCAACACATGCGCGGGAGAAGAGGGGCAGAGCACGCGGCACGCTGTCGCATCGCTCATAATAATATCGTCGAAAATGGTGTTGTCACTTTAAAAAAGAAAATACCAAATTTTGGGGAAGTTGGAATCAATTCGCGGAAAAAAGGATTATTTCAAAATTCTTTAGTATTGTTACTATGATGATTATGTAAATTTTCATATTTTATTTGGTAAGTGTTTTCCTAACCTCTATTATCCTTATAGAGAGAGAAAGAAAATCCCGACCGACCCGGTCGGGGTTTTCTTTCATATTGTATATTAATCAATTTCACAATAAAGGCAACATATAACTTAGAAAAGTTACATTGGTACTTGCCTGATCCGGAATCGAACCCGCACACGCATACTTGAGAGGCTGGTGTTTTAACCACTAGGTCGCCACGACTTCTTTAAAATATGATTAAGTATGTAAATAGATAATAATATTAATTTTATTTATTTACTGAAAAAATTAAATAATTAGGCACATCAGTATTGGATGAGTTGCAATTTAACCGAAAGTAAAGAGAGATATTTCTCCATTTAGCACACAGAGCCATAATTTACTAGGTTACATGACTTTAAAAGTAGAAAATATGATTTTCTGAAGTCTTTCATTTTGTACTGCCCTTGACATTGCCCTTACCAAAGGTCAAGGTCTGCTTGTCAACGTCAAGATGTACAATCAAAAAAAGAAATAAGTATACAAGCAACTACGACTTTACAAAGTGTCCAAAATCTAAATCATAGCTGCCATATTGTTTTGCTAATACAATTTTATATATGTATCTTCAGGTATGGACGACACAGCAAGTCAAGCTACCCCAAACTGTCAGATATTCTCAATCAACCTTGAGCCTTAATGCTTCAGTATACTCTGTCTATAAAGTCGTGAAAATAAATGAGGGCGCTGCGGTCGTACATATAGCAACCGTGTTAATGTGATTAAAATCATTTTGATACTAGCACATTATTTTGTACTAGAAGCAAAACTGGTTTTAATGAAAACACAAATCTATGGTCTCTGGCGTTCAAATAAAAGGTGTAAAACAAAAAATAAAATCATACATATTTATTATTATATGTTTTAACGTGATTTTACCAATGAAAAGTATTCCAAAACATAATAATTGCTTTCATCATCTGATTCCAAATATTCTTCGTTAAAAAGTATTTTCATTGTCAGCTGCGTCACTAACAACGTCTCCGCTACTGCTGTCATCAGCCTGCTATCTTTACTTAAGCGAATAACTAACTCATACATAACTTGATAAAGGGTCTACACTCACATTTTCCTGAAATTTTAAAAATAATAATATGTAATTTCTATCAGAAGATGGATAGCACTAATTTTAATTCCCAAAATGATATAATTCATTTTTAAAATCAGCGGTAAATTAAATGACCTAAATTATCAAAACTGCTACACTATGGTCTACTTATTTTTTCAATCTAACCTATAAATGTACAATGTAAACAATCCTTATTTTAGTCTTAAAATCGTTTACTTAGTAAATTTGAAAGTTCCAGTAGATAAAAACAAACAGTGACATGATTACATACCTGTTTTAGCAACTGTTCAAGCATAAATATCATCCATATTTGATAAAATTTGCTCAACTTGGTGTACTAACAAACAATGATAATAAACTTTAAAAATAATTTCCCGAGCTGCACTCCGGTTTGTTTTTCTCATATATAACACATTTCTTCGATATTTTGTCTAAATAGAATTGAAAATAAATACAAATTTCAATAAATATCAAGTCACAAAACAAATCGATTGCCTGCATATTTTTAAACTCGTGCTTCCACTTGATAGTAAGCAGTGACGAAATCCCTCTTTGTTTAACTGTACCGAAAAACGTGTCTGCAGTGTTACGTTTTAGGTAGCGTGTTGGGCGGCTATATACCAGATGTATGATCTGAATATAAACCGAGCAGCTTTTTTTTTTAGCATACCCCTAGTTTGGTCATAAAATGTAGCGGTTGCGATGTCGCCTGTGGCCCTGTAATACTCCTTTTAGAGATACTCTTATAAGTATGTACTACGTTCGGAATAACAGACTTTTAAATACAGTTCTTTCAACAGATTTTGACTTCTATTGTGTTGGCATTAGAAATAGTAGCTGCAGTAAATAGCTTTGTATCCATTTTTTTCCCTTTAATTTCGTCCTTATATCTATAAAACAGAAATCAAAATTGGTTGAACGGATTGAAAAAAGGATTTGTTTAAGTCTCAAATCTTATTCCAAGTGAAGCTTGACAAGTTTTACCGTTCTTTAGTTTCTTCGGAAATGTAACTTGAATTCAATGTGTGGGTTTTCACTTGCGATCATTTTAAGGGATGCCAAAGTTCACGACGAAAATAGACGTTGAGGAATTGGGCCTCAAAATAAACTTCTATCTTAACAACTTTGAATTGTAGAAACCAGATTATGAACATACTCGTATGGAAAGGTCAAATCTGCTTTTAGGTCTGGGGCCGTACTATGATGCGTTAAAACAATTATTAAACCGTTGTGGTAAGGGATAACGCTATCCAACCTATAGGTCCATCTTTGTTTGACACTGGAACCTTTCCAACATATTGTAAAAAAATGCGCAGTGCTGCCCACCCTATTACAAGTTAAATCTCAACATTATTTCAATGACATTTAAGTTGATTTCAAAGTGACTACGAAAATTTTAAAAAATGTTTGAAGTTGTAGCCTGAATTGAACTTTATTATGTAGGAATTAAAGTTATTTTTCCATAAACTTATACTTATTTACATGTTTGGCGAATATGTCGCAAATGCAGATTCAATATTTAGCTATACACAGGTCAATAGTTACCTAAGCTTGACAACGTCTCTATGGAAGAGCTCTTAATTATTTTTTGTATAATTTAGGAAGTATACATAATCTTGAGGTCAGGAAATGCAGTTGACTCGAGCACGAGTATATCAAGACTTCAGCTTTTCAATTTAATTATATCGTATCTCGTGTTTATGCTGACAACATTAGTTTTATGGTTAGGTCAAGTTAATGTCAGCTCGCGTAGATATAGACAGGAAATATTAAGCATGTGCCAGTTTATAATTAACATTAAAATACTGTAAAAACGATAACAAAATGTGCATTGACTTGAGAAAACCGGCCAAGTGAGAGTTGAACTCGCGCATAAAGGGTTCTGTATCATTATCTATACAAAAAGTACTGTTTTTGTTGTACGGAACCCTTGGGCTTAGAATAGTACCAACCGATATCCTCCCGTGGGTGTCGTAAGAGGCGACTAAGGGAACTCTCACCAGGGAAGCGGGCAGCAGCGCTTCTCCTGTGGAATATCAAATTACTGAGATCCCCAACCCGCCTGCCAAGCCTGGGGATTATGGCAAACCTCTCCAAAGCAATGAAAGCCTTGGGGGAGGCCTTTGTCCAGCAGTGGACCTCTATAGGCTGAACAAGATTGTACTTATAGTGGCAACAGAAATAAAACATCTGTGAAAACGTTACTCAGGACTCAAGCATTACTTAAAACTAGTTTCAACCACTCAATAGGCTTCAAACGACACTTAAGTAGAGCTTGAGTTTTGAATGACCTTCTGGAATACGTACCTTAGGGAGTTCTTATCAAAATCCATCTTAAAAGAAAGTGTTACGCAATTTTAGTGCAGGTATTGGCTATGTTTTCCTTCATCATAATCATCATCATTAACCTTTTTTATCGTCCTACTGCTGGGCACAGGTCTCCTCATACAGAGGATTGAGCGTAATCACCACGCTTGCTCAATGCGGGTTGGCGATTTCAGACTTAAAGTCCAGGTTTCCTTAAGATATTTTCCTTCACCTTTTAATCTAGTCCAGTCAAAATAGACTAAATTATGATTCCAGTTTGCATTAATTCCCAACAAGCTGGATTTTTGTGCAGGCCTTGAATACGTCATTACAAATGATATGTCAAAAGTCCCCATCGATCCCGCTTGTGCGTTGTTTTTTATTCGAGGTCAAAGGTCACAAATTTGCGTTTTTTGCGTATATCTCTGAAACAACGAGAGCTATCGAAAAATGGTTCAGACAAAGTTTGTAGATCGTAAAATTGTCTACAAAAAATATTTTAACACTTTTTCTTGTACGATGCACTGTTCTCGAATTATGGCTATTTTAAACATAGAAAATACGAATATACACTCATACGTGGCCAGTATGCATCATCGGGTTAACCATTTGAACAGAAAATATTAGAATATAGTTTTATTTGCCCCATGCACACAAGTACGTGAAAAATATACAATTCTGAGTGAGTCATCGTCCGTCTCTAATTATATTGGGCGGTGGCCTTGAGAAACATCTGCCTGCGACACTCCATTGTTCGGGTCGAAACCTGTCTATACCTGCTTTCCGAAGGACATAGCTCTAGTAAATGCAGTCAGTTTTAGTAAATGCAGTACATAGCCTCAGCAGCAACTAAGTCATATTCATACTGAATGCGGGCAATGACACTTTTTGCTAGCTCATCAGAACGAGTCTGAGCTTCCTTCAAGATGGTTTTCTTGAAGTCAAGGGTTGAAACTTGAGACACTCTTCGTCGAAGATGCTGCGCTTTTTTCATTTCAGCCGTTTTATCTGCTTCATTGCCACAGAACAAACAGTATTTCTTGAAACAAAAAGACGATTCATTACCTCGTACTCTAGTACGAGGAGGACTAATCCCAGATGTGGTAGCTATCTCCGCCTCACGCTGTCTTTTAGCTGCAGCGATGCTGCTCTTCCGGGTGTATGTTTTACGACACTGCTTATGTATCGTTACAGATGTTTTGTCCTTCAAATATTCATTGAACCCATCACCCCTTTCAGTACTTGAATCCATTAAAGTCTTTAGCCCACGATCAACAACCACAATTTCGCCTTCAGTCAAAGATTCATTGCAAATAAAGCAAACTTCTGACATTTTTACAAAATTTTGTAATGGCACTGTTTAAAAAGAGAATATAATGCACAAACACGTCTATTCACTACGAAAAACCGTTCAAAACTGACTGCATTTACTAGAGCTATGTCCTTCGGAAAGCAGGTATAGACAGGTTTCGACCCGAACAATGGAGTGTCGCAGGCAGATGTTTCTCAAGGCCAACCGCCCAATATAATTAGAGACGGACGATGACTCACTCAGAATTGTATATTTTTCACGTACTTGTGTGCATGGGGCAAATAAAACTATATTCTAATATTTTCTGTTCAAATGGTTAACCCGATGATGCATACTGGCCACGTATGAGTGTATATTCGTATTTTCTATGTTTAAAATAGCCATAATTCGAGAACAGTGCATCGTACAAGAAAAAGTGTTAAAATATTTTTTGTAGACAATTTTACGATCTACAAACTTTGTCTGAACCATTTTTCGATAGCTCTCGTTGTTTCAGAGATATACGCAAAAAACGCAAATTTGTGACCTTTGACCTCGAATAAAAAACAACGCACAAGCGGGATCGATGGGGACTTTTGACATATCATTTGTAATGACGTATTCAAGACCTGCACAAAAATCCAGCTTGTTGGGAATTAATGCAAACTGGAATGTCTATTTTGACTGGACTAATCAGTCATTGGCGAATCAGGCATTCCTTCATCCATGGCTAATTCCGTGACATTTATTCTTCAGCGTTGATCGAGCGCAGTGCCGGCAGCGAGGAGCGCGAGGACTCGTCGAGTCACTTCTCGTGGGTGCTGAAGCAACTCATGCAGGAGAACATACAAGGCCTGCCACCCGGTGGGGGGCTGGCTGCCAAGTTAGTATAACGACTTTTTTAATTATGTTTGGTGTACAAAGATGAGATGCTCCGCTGGGGTCGTCGCCCTGGAAGGCCAGCAACTCAACAAGTGGCGTTAAAGTTGGGATCTGCAACGTAGCAGTTAAGAATCCTATTAAATTGACCCACGACAAGGCCTGGCCGTCTTAATAAGAACCTTGAGCTGACTGGTGGTGCATCAAAAGCCATTAGAGGGCACCTTTTGGGCTTTGTAGTCCTGGATACCAAAAGCCGTCAGCCGTTCGGTCGTGCAGTTGGGTTGGATCTGACCACATATGTTGTTGATTGATATAATATGGATGAACGACCGATGTTTTTAGTTTGCCAAAAATCTCAGAAAGCCAAATGCAATGTTAAAGATGTAAAAATCATAATTATGAATACCCTTATTAAACAGCTGTTAGTAAAGAAAACTTTTAAATTTCAGGCAATCGTTACTGGACAAAATATACAGGGAGTTCTACCCAGAGCACCCCGACAGCTCGGAGACGTTCGACTGTCAGACCGAACTGACCGACGCGTTCAGCGCAAACTAACGCTACACATTACGTTACACTAACACATAAGGGACGCGATCGTACACTAGCTGCGCAAGCGCCGATGGAACGTTAATGCTGGGGCTACATTAGCGGGCAAAGATTCGTATCGCGTTGGCGCGAAAAACATCCGTTGGCGGACATATACGATGTTCTTGTCTACACTGGCGGGCGAAGATTCAGAAAGCGGTCTACGGCGAATATTCGTTGTTTTATAAAAATGCAAAAAGAATGCCAGTCCCGCTTCAAAGTCTGGACGACACTGAAGTGACGTAGGTGTTGCCACTCAAGCGAATATTGTCGCGACAAGTCCTTTAAAGCGTGCTACTTTACCTACAGTGGCCCGATACTATGTCTGCGCACGAATACCTACATTGCGTTGCACACAAAGCACGTTGGCCACATACATCGCCGGAGCCCGAATATTCATCGTAGCCCGCTAATGTAGCCCCACCATAGCTAAGAGACAGTAACGTGGAATGTCGATTTCCATCGTTTGAACAGTTTGGTAAGTATCTTAAGGAATGTTTCTTTTTTATACTAGTGACACTCGCTAAATTAATTGTAATTTTGACATATCAAACCAAAGCTAAGTTTCAAATAGAAAGTTTGGAAAATGTCTAGGAAGAGTTGCTTTCGGATTCGGATGTGTGTTCACTCGCAAAGTGTGCGGTTTCGTCCCAAAATTAGCTGAATACATCATATTAGTACAAATCGAATGGAGTTCCAGTTACGTTACTTCAGAATGTTGGACGTTAGTAACATTTCATTTTGTACATAACTGTCTCGAATGTCGGGTACTGTAGTTGGAATTTTGTTTGATTCCGGCATTAAGTGGGGCTTCGGCTGTGTTGACAGATCGGTTTAAAAATCTCCTGAGGTGGACCTCGATTCTGGCTTCAACATAGTGTAATAAAAATAATATAATACGAGTATTGTCTGCTAGAGGGAACGCAACGCCTACCTCTAGTTGTCTTTACTAACTGTTCACTTAGAATAAATAATAACATAATTATAATAATTGAGTCCTTTCATGATCATCATGACATATTCTAGCTGACAGCTCGACAAAGCCGAAGCAAATTCGAATCCTAAAATGCATATAAGACTATGTAATACTCTATAGGCTGTGGTATGGCTTTTGCCTCACCACAACCTCTTACATGTATCACACGGCACAAAATTTCCTTATTTCCAGCCATGTAACCCTGCCGGATTGAAATGCCCATCTTTTCGAACTTTTATTTGTATAGCAACTTTTAATTTTGTCGCGTTACAATTTTATTTTTTGTAGCTTAGATGTTTTTGTTTCAGTGTTAAAATTGGCCATTCGTGAATGTCATAATATTAGATGTATAATATTAGATATTCGATTGGATGTAATAGAAAGTCTATGATAAGATTTACTTGTGTGAGCGGTAAAATTCTATAGTTTATGTTCCCTCGCTTAACATTTTTGTTAAGAACTTTTTATACAGAAACTCAAACTTTTAGAGATCATAATTTGTTAGTAGCAAAATATTCTTAATATGAGTGTTAAGCCTGCAATAGCAGATTCAAATGGCCAGTTGGATTTAGTGTAATCTTATGTTCCGTTTCACATGAAAACCTAAGAAAATTGGAAAATGATTTCTCAATTTCTAACAATAAATATCTAGTTTCTTTTTTTGTACATATATTTTTCTTTATTACAACAAGCATAGTCATTATCCAAAATGTCAAAGTAACATATGTATTGATTAAAAAAAAACATAATCTAGAGTTGTTAATCGGGATTTGGAATATGGGGTAATATTAATTGTTAGTTTTTTTTTTATTTCTTAAAAAATATTGTACTTCGTTTCGGTTTACAGAAGAGATGAATTTAGATTTAATCGCTTTTTAAAAGTTACGAGTTATCGAAAGAAGTTTTGGGTTATGCTTTTAAATTTTTTGCTTCGTACTTAGATGAAAAAAAAACGTAACTAATCTGTTGAGACGCGTTGTCAGTCCCCGTAAAATATATAAATTAGACCACGTTTCATTTTTGTCATATTATTGTAATGTTGTTACCAAATTCCATGTCTACTATTCATTTCTGATTCACCTCTTGTAAATAAAAGAGAATAGTAAAGATACTTTTGTACCTGTTCGTGCGTTTAGCGTGTTACTAATTAATTGTGAGGAGTTCATCGTGTCAGCACTTGTGGAAATACATATATCATCTTCAAATATATTGCTCCAATTTTAGTGTGCTTCTGTAATGGGAAGCCATTAAGAATTTTTATGCCGTGTAAATGGACTACTCAATTAATGATTGATATCGTTAACAGAAGTAATGACAGTTTTGTATAAAAATTAAACATGATGTATGTATTTCCGACGACTGATACAATAATGTCACCAAGTAGTTTGTACTGGACAAAAATATTTCAAAGGTTTTCAAATGTAATGTAGAAGACATTGTTTCAGTATGTAACGATTGAAGTAATAACAACTTATTATAATATATAATATTATTATATTATGTTTTTGTTTACAAATGTAACTTGAACACAACCCTTTAGAAATGACTGTCTTTCCTCACACTTGACATTTTGTATTCGAGGCAGTTAATAAAATCTTGTTGTTCATTTGTAAATTCGAACAATATTATTGAAAATTCAAACCATATCTAAATTAGTTTAATATATTACGAAATAAAATACAAAACATGTTTCCTAGATATAAAAATATTAACTATCTATTTTATTGGTGGTAGCAAAGCTATTGCGATTTTAATATTATTTTAATCTTGTGCAAGACAGCACAGTGCGTACTTTTCCCTACAATATAGTCAGTGACTTTGTCGAGGACGTAGGTCCCACACTAATGTAGCTTATATCGGCTCAACAACATACCGTGTTATGCTGCCTTGCGTTAGCGATTCGCCGTGATCCCAAAATCGTCAGTTAATATTGCTTCCATCATAATTATTTTCTATATTTTTATCCATGTATCTAATACCCTTTTCAACCCATTGTCGAGGATTAAAACGTCTTTTGTTTACGGAAGGTCATATTAATTGTGTTTTGTACAACCGTGTTTACATTTGTATGCCAATTTGAAAATGTGCCTTTGACGCTAGTATATCGAATACCTTCGTCGAGATGTAAACGTCATGAAGACGTATAAATGTGAAGTCGGTGTCATGGGCCCCCTTCTGTCCTTATTATGTCACGGTTGTGTTCGATAGTCCATTACTTGTCTTAATTAAACCAAATATTAATATTAGACAGTGGGTTTTCATCGGATTATTGATGTCCTTCCGGAAAGAGTATGTAGGTTTAACGTCTGGTTGTTTCTTTTTAAAATTTTGCTTTCTAATGAAAGTAGACATCTCACAAAGTGTGTCTCGTTATTTTCTAGTAGACGCTTGAACAATAAATACCTGTACCTTGACAAAATATTTTTTATTTTTCTTTTATTAAGTCTCGCTTTTGTTTTAGCTGTGCCTTTTACGGCGTAGTTAGTAATCATCCGCTGTATAAGAGCTTAAAAACAATACAATTGATCATTATCTTCTGGAAAAGTTGTTTCCATTTGAATTTGATGGATCCATAACATGCGAGTAGCACCTTTTCCATAATTATTATTTTGCCAAATTAATTGTTAAATGCGCAAATAATTTGGCATAGACAATACAACGCTTACTTATCTTTGTACAGTAAGTATAGTGTCAATAATAGATATTTTTAAAGTAAATTCGTTACTTTCTACACATACACACACATTTGGAGTATAGTAGTGTTTAGGTTACATGAAAATAAATATTTATAATATGCATATTTGTGTTTGAAAACTGTATTTTAATTATTTATTTACTTGATTTATAAAATGCACATTTCCTTCTTCGTAACTTGATGATGGCAAAAATTACACGAAAACTGTATAAGTATGTATATCCTTTTACCATCATCATCAACCTTTTTATCGTCCCACTCCTGGTCACAGGTCTCCTCTCATACAGAGAAGGATTGAGCGTAAACACCACGCTTGCTCAATGCGGGTTGGCGATTTCAGACTTAAAGTACAGGTTTCTTCAAGATGTTTTCCTTCACCTTCAGTCATTGGTGTCCAAGATATACTTATTTCTAACTATAGAAAAGTTACATTGGTACTTGCCTGACCTGGAATTGAACCCGCACATTCATACTCGAGAGGCTGGTCTTTTAACCACTAGGCCACCACGACTATAATTATAATATGTAAGGATATTATCCTTTTATATTGCAACTAATTAAAAAAAAGTCTACAAAACTCGTGGTACAAATGTAACTTTTCTAAGTTATTTGTACTTTATAAGTATATTTTGGACACCAATGACTGATTAAAAGGTGAAGGAAAACATCTTGAGGAAACCTGGACTTGTAAATCTGAAATCGCCAAACCGCAAGCGTGGTACGCTCAATCCATCTCTGTATGAGAGGAGACTTGTGCTCTGCAGTGGGACGATAAAAAAGTTGATGATTATGAATTAAAGATAAAAAACGGTAATATTCCACTGTCAGTTTGTCTATCACCAGCTGTACCTCATGAATGGTGTGATAGCTGAAATTTTCGCAACTGATGTAGGGCGAATAACCCAAACTCTACTGCACTGCACCAAATTATCAGAACTTCGAATAAATTATCAAATCCTAAGGGTTTCACTTACTAAATTGGGGTACCACACTAATAAATAAATAAATGTATGATTTTGGAATCCTACTATTGGGAACACCATACTTTGACAGTTCAAAATGGCAGAAATTGTATGAACAAACATTTGCGTCCTGCAGTTTCTTTTGTTTTTGCCTGTTTCTTGTGATAGCCGGTAAGTTCATGTGTTTCCATTTTATGATATATCGGGATCTTTTACAAATTTTATATTGAAGCTACCGATTTCGCTGATATTTGAGATAGTTTATGAGGATAATTTGAAGAGTGGAATTTGAGATTATGGTGATAAATTTGTAAAATACGTGGTACTGATAATTGGATTGAATATAATAAAAGTACGTAAATACTAAATTCACACTATTTTAATGTAAACTGTATTTTATGCCTAAATTCATTTAGTTTTTTAAAAATAATTTATGCAATCAGAATCCAAATCTTAGCATAGTGCTGAAACTTTATTTACAAGTTTATATCAGCATGGTGCTGATAATTCCATCAGAAGCATGCTGATAAACTGGTTTTCCTAGAATTTCATCATTTTTTGGAAACGATTTACAAAAAGGAAATCTGAGAAGTCGGGAAGAGAAAACCCCTTTAAAGATGACATACCTGGAAAGAAATGGTATGACGTCTTCATGCGCCGTCATCCAGAACTCAGCAAGCGCACTGCCGAAGCTGTCAAATTTGCCAGTACTAATGTGTCAGAAAAAGACATCAAAGGATGGTTTCACCAAATTGGAGCTTTATCTTAAGGAAAACAACTATTTTGACATCTTACAGGACCCAGTTCGTGTTTTAATGGAGATGAATCTAACTTTCAGTTATGTCCCAAAAGTCCCTATAAAGCTGCCGCGCTAAAATTGCATTACTAGGCTGAATACATCTACCGCATATCAGGCGACTAACTGGCCAAACTTACGACCCAATTGGTTCCTCTTAGTAGCAAGCGGCATCGTCCCAAGACCAGATTGAGATTGAGGAACTGATCCCAGAAGCTGAAGAACAGAGTGAAGTGAACGAGAGTAGGAACGACTTTGTCATGTAGTGCGACATCACAGGGTTTTAAATATTTTAACACATATAATAATTATATGGTTAGGCAATGAAGAATTACCTGTTCTTCTTACATCTTATGTTATTTGCTGGGAATAGGGATGTTTCCTGGGTATAAAAAAAAATATTCTATTTAGTCCGTGTTGGGGATTCTGCGTCAGGTCGTCTGGATGTTGAGTGAAACCCAAGGCTGCTCGTACTATTGATTTTAATTATCGATTTACAATGTTTGCTTATATTAATTAATTTAATTTAGGTAGGTACAGTGAACAATGGCTAACGGTCGACGTCGCGTCACACACTCCACACACGAATCTTAACATTTAAAACGAGCGCGAAGATGTCGCTTTGACAGCGCGACCGAGCTGTCAGCTGGCGCTTCGTCGATTCACTCCCGATGACTCATCTCGCCGCTCCTAGATGCCGCTGTGGTCGTTAACATGCCCCCGGCCTTGGAAGCACCAGGTTTCAATACGGCTGAGCTGCTTCTTGCGCGTATTGTGGATGTAGGAGTGGGCAGATTTTCGAGAATGTTCGCCGAATGTCGCCAGTAGATGTTTTGATGGTGGCGACGCGTGATATACCATCTTTGCCGGTGAATACTTTCAGCACTCGTCCGAGGCGCCACTTCAAAGGCGGCAAGTTATCATCTTTAATTATGACAAGGGTATCAGGGGTGAGTGTGTCCTGATTCAATTGCCACTTAGTTCTCTTCTGGAGTTCAGAGATGTACTCGGTGGACCAGCGATTCCAGAAGTTCTGTCTCATCTGTTCCACACGATCGTATCGTGGTAACCGGTGCGTAGCTGTTGCAGTGAGGTCCCGGCTGGCTGGTGCAGTGAGCGGTCGGCCAATCAGGAAATGAGCAGGACTTAGAGGAAGCAGGTCATTTGGGTCTGTGGACATCGGGTACATAGGACGAGAGTTGAGGACAGATTCAATTTGTGCCAATATCGTGCTCAATTCTTCATATGTAAAATGTGCATTGCCTACAATGCGACATAAATGAAACTTGCAGGACTTGACCCCTGCCTCCCACAAACCACCAAAATGAGGCGAGTACGGAGGAATAAATTTAAATTCTATCGCATTTTCAGTTGTAAAGTCTATAATATCTGCTTTTGATACTTCAAAAAATTTGTTTATTTCTTTTGATGCTCCTACAAATGTCGTGCCATTGTCGGAGAAAATCTGCAGTGGTTTGCCGCGTCGAGAGATGAAACGTTTCAATGCCAGTAAATAAGCTTTAGTAGTAAGGCTTGTGACCAGTTCTAAATGAATTGCGCGCGTAGTGAAACATACAAACAGACAGACGTAACATTTCGTTGGCCCCGCGTAGTCCACGCCACTACGAATGAATGGGTACCCTGACTCCAATCTTTCAGGAGGTAAATTACCCATTTGTATGTTTAATGGTTTAGGTCGCATACGCTTACACCTCATACAGCTGTGAACAACTTGTCTAGCCAAGTTACGCCCTCGAGTAGGCCACCAGGTATCTCGAATTGTGGCCAGTAATAACTGAGCCCCTGCGTGTAACAGTTCTCTATGCTGATGCTCAAATATGAGTCGAGTAAATGTGTGTTTACCGCATAATAACAAAGGATGTTTCTTATCATAAGAGAACTTATCCGAGTATGATAATCTGCCACCCACTCTAATTAAGTTGTGATCATCTAGAAATACGTTTAAACTAGAAATACTACGTGGGCCTTTTACAGGCTGATTATGTTTTAAATTGTCGTAAACATCTGAGAACGATTGTTGTTGAGCGATCCGAGTTAGAATTCTAACAGCAATATTTATCTCATCTATCGAAAGGCAACCTGTAAGACGCAGTGTTTTCTGTTTTATACGACTATTGTGGATAAAACGCATTATGTACGCCACTACGCGCCGCAAACGACGTAAACATGAATACCTATCGAATAGAAAGGAGTTCGAACTTACTTGAACTAGAAATGAAGTTTTAATTGATTTTAATTCAGGCAATTCACTTTGATTAGCATGATTACTAGAATCAAAATCATGTTTCCATTGCGCGTTTGGAATACGTAAAAATGATGGCCCGTGCCACCACATATCGGATATTTTGAGTGTATTTAGATGCACACCGCGCGATAACAAGTCTGCGGGGTTTTGTTTACCGGCTACGTGAAACCAAGGTTGATTACCTGTGAGTTCATTTATTTGTACAACGCGGTTTTGCACAAACGTTTTCAATAAGTTTGGTGACATCCTGATCCATCCCAAAGCTATTGTTGAATCTGGCGGGCACTTGCCCGATTTGGACTTTGCACTAGCGTCGAAAACAACCCTAAGTTTAGTTGTGGAACTGTTTTCCCTGTAAACGCCATGATGTGGTAAAAAATAACATGGAGATGAGTAATCTGATATGCGACTCATGTGACCCAGACGTAAATATTCACTCATAAATTCTTTATACATTTGTCTATAGTTAGGCGCGCTTCTAATCAGTTTACGCTCGAGTGTAAGAAACCTGTTTTTTGCCATAGAAAACGTGTCGTGTAACTCATCAGCTGATCGACTGAGTGGAATGCGCACAGAAAAACGGCCCTTATCGTCGCGTAATGTCGTCTCTGTGAATAAATTTTCGCATGCACTTTCGTCTTCAGTGAGAATGTTGTTTGTTGAGGGTATTTCTTCCAGTTCCCAAAATCGTTTAAGATCTGATTCTAACGTTTGCGTGAAATTACAATTAGTTAAATTAGTGCGTGAAACCTTGTTGTGTACTGTACCCGATATGATCCAACCAAGTTGTGTGTTTTGCAAGTATGGACCATTCGGTAACCGTATCAGACCATCACTAAGAAGATCCCAGAACTTATCTGCACCTAACAATAAATTAATGTCGCTGGGCAGATGAAAGTCGGGATCGGCAAGTTGAATATGGCCCGGTATTTTTATGTGATGATTATCACCTAATGCGGGTAGTTGCGCCGTTATACGAGGCAAAACTAAACAATTAAATCGCGTGTTATAGAAGTTTGTTTTGGATCGCATATGAATACTACATGATTGCGTGGATTGAGAGATAGTGTTACCTACTCCTATAATTTGAACAGTGGACTGTATCAATGGAAGGTTAAGTTTTTTACAGAGCGATTCGGATATGAAGCAATGTTGGCTGCCGTTATCCAAACGAGCTCGCGTTGTGTGATATTTATTATGTATGTCTGCTATTTCTACTAATGCGGTCGATAATAGTACGGGGTTTAGAAAACCATGCGCCGTAATATAATTATCTTCCTGGTACATTGTGTGTGATTTGTTAGAAGTAGTGAGCGACATGTGTGTGTGTGAAGCACTCGCATCACTTGAATCAGACTGTGGCACATTTTGCGTGGTTTGAGCAACAGCTGATGAAGTAAGAGTGTCAACAACATTATCGATATGAATTAGTGTGTTGTGTTTTTTATTACAATGCCGGCACGGTCCATACCAACACTCGTTAACTGCGTGATCTGACCGTAAACAATTACGGCATAACTTTTTTTCCTCAATGAAATTTAACTTCTCTTTTAGAGTTAGATTAAGAAAATATTCACAGGAGTATACCGGGTGGTTGGAACCGCACTGGATGCATTTGTAACGAGGCTTAAAAGGTTTTTTGTTATTATTGTTATCTTTGCGTGTTGTAACATGACTGTGTGATTTTGTGACCGACTGTTTCTTTGTGTGAGAAATCAGCACGATCCGTGAGAAATTGTATTAATTGAGATAATTTTAATTTTCTTACTTTCGGGAGGGTACTTTTGTGGCTTTCCCATTCGCGATCGGTTGACGAATCTAACTTTGAAGTTACTATGTGGATAATTAAAGTATCCCAGGAATCTGTAGGTTCTTCTAAAGTTTTTAACGCCCGAATATTTCTTAAAACTGTGTCTACTAACCTACGAATTTGAGCAGCTGATTCTTTATTCATCGACTGAGCATAGAACAAAGCTTTCACGTGATTACTAACTAGCAAATTATCATTATTGAATCTATTCTCTAAGAGACTCCAAGCAACTAAATAATTGTCGGAGGAAAACTCCAGCGCCTTAACTACTTGTAGTGCATCACCTGTAAGAACTGATCGCAAGTAATGGAACTTTTGAACATTATCTAGATCGTCACTATTATGTATCATGGATAAATAAGTATCGCGAAACTCGAGCCATTGGTCATATGAACCGTCGAACTGCGGTAATGAAATTGTGGGTAGCTTCATATAATTAGCATTTCGACTTTGAGCACCGGAATTTTGAGTGATATTATCCTTTAAAAAATAACTAATCTTGCCTACGATCGCATAATACTGATCTTGAAACGTTTCTCTCTCTAGCGTTTCGCCGTCTAAATCGCTATCGGAAACGTGGGAATCTAATTCGTCCTGAATCGTAGCAAATTGATCTATTAATATTTTAAAATGTTGAAACCGCTCCTCTAACTCAGCTTTCTGAGCACCCGACATTTGCGAATCATCCAATGACTGAGCATATTTTGAAAATAATGTTAACTTTCTTTTGACGATTCCTCTTTTTTTGACTAACTCGCGAATGATTTCTTCACTACTTTCAAGTTCCACAATAGAAAGTCCTTTACTGCTGGTCATATTGGTGGCTTGCAAGAGAGAAAGATCAAGTACTTACAGTTGACCGGTGGGTATGCGCGCATGCGGTGTAGGTAGGTAGACACCGCAGACACACAATTAACACCGAAAAACACTGGAATAATGTGGAAAAAAAAACCGATATTAGCACAAACTGAACTGAGAATAGGCTTGGGAAGAAAATTGAGTGGATTGACCTGACCGTTGCTCCAGATGGTTGTTCCAAAGTCGCTGCTCCGGATGAACGTTCGGCTCGAGGGTCCAAATTATGTTGGGGATTCTGCGTCAGGTCGTCTGGATGTTGAGTGAAACCCAAGGCTGCTCGTACTATTGATTTTAATTATCGATTTACAATGTTTGCTTATATTAATTAATTTAATTTAGGTAGGTACAGTGAACAATGGCTAACGGTCGACGTCGCGTCACACACTCCACACACGAATCTTAACATTTAAAACGAGCGCGAAGATGTCGCTTTGACAGCGCGACCGAGCTGTCAGCTGGCGCTTCGTCGATTCACTCCCGATGACTCATCTCGCCGCTCCTAGATGCCGCTGTGGTCGTTAACAGTCCGTCATTCAGATTATAGAAAAATATTGGATACGTATATTTTGTTTTATCAAATCAATAAAAATTGACAAATATAAAATGCACCAAAGATCAGGAGTGGTGGCTGGTGACGTCACTGGTCGCTAAAAAGTGTAGCGTGCAGTGACGTCACACGAGTTTTCCACGCACTGTGTCGTCTTCATTTTTTGTTTATATGAAAAAGATTTAGATTAGTTTTTTTTAGTCAACTACCCTATTCTACAGTCAGTGTAGGTATGGGTGTTGTGTCTTGTGTCGATATGCAGGAACGCTGGCGTTCATTAATTAAGTGACAGCCACCGTAGCGTAGCGGTAGCGAACGCGGCCGTTGCGCAAGGAGACGTGGGTTCGATCCCCGCATAGTGCAAATATTTGTATGCATGAATGTGAATATTTGCACTGGTCTGGTCGTGCCTCGGAAAGCACGTTAAGCCGTTGGTCCTGGTTGCCATACGGACATCTAGTGGCAGTCGTTACGGGTTGCTAGAGCCCTCAAAAGTCTAACAATTGGTCTAACTGTAATGCTTAGATATCGCCTTCGGGTTGTGGAGGTCAAACGGCAGTCGCTTCACGGAAAATATCGAAGTTTAGCCAAAATTAGCAGTTGGAGTGTAAAGCGGACCCCAGGCTCCAAAGCTGAAAAAGCTTCGGATGCGACTGGGATTAACGCTGAGATGATGATGATGCTGGCGTTCATTAATTCACTAAAAACGAAAAACTTGGCAAGCAATAAGAAATTGCTTCTGAAGGTGGCGAGTGTAATGCTCGAATTTAGGATGACTTACTCCTCACACGAACAACTGTATGTCTATTGCTCCGGCGTTACCAGTCGTCATTGACACCAAATATTTTAGCTAGTGAGACCAAAATTAAACTTACTATATGTACAGACGATACTTACTATATGTACATGAAGCTACTACAATCTGTCAGATTTCCTTATTAGATTTTCAACTTTTGCAAAGCATTAAAGCTCAAGGTTGATTGGGAATATCTGACAGTTTGGGGTAGCTTGCCCTGCTATCGTCCGTAAATGAGTGCAGTGCAGGAGTTTTGACGGAAAGCTGAGTGTCAAGCGCATTTTTCATTGGACTTTTAAAATTATTTATAGTGTCGTTTACTAAATAAAAGCGCGTGATTTATGT
This sequence comes from Sesamia inferens, assembly GCA_037179545.1. Classification (NCBI taxonomy): domain Eukaryota; kingdom Metazoa; phylum Arthropoda; class Insecta; order Lepidoptera; family Noctuidae; genus Sesamia; species Sesamia inferens. The sequence goes on along the minus strand of CM073936.1, from coordinate 4,011,967 downwards.
AGTAAACAGTGTATTCAGTGAATAATTCATAAAGAACATTGAGATATCGCAGCATAGGGGCCACATCATAACTTTGCATGAAATCTCCTAGTAGTCGGCTCACGAAGCCGTTTTTCAACTGTCATTATTGTGAAATAAAATTTTTAAAGAATCTCTATAATTTGTTACACGTGTTATTGGCAAAATTGTGGTGTCTAACCACAGAGGCCATTGAAGAGTTGAAGTAGTATTCACTCTAAAGAAAAGAAAGAAAGAGTGTAGTGCAGTGGATGAGCGAACGACTGCAGAACCACGTGTCGCGGATTCGATTCCCGCACGGAACAAATATTTGTATGGCCTACAGGTAGTTGTTCCGGGTCTGGCTGTATGTGTATGTGTTTGTAAACACACCCACGATACTGGAGTAATTCCTAGAGTGGGACAACGTGTTTACAAAATTAAAAATATATATAACGTTATTTTTTGTTTATGCGAAACATGAATATAGTTTGTTCAGAAGAAGCACCTGAATGGATTCCAATCATTTTAACACCATGTTATATTTTTTCACAAATACATTTAGAAACTGTTTCAATATGGTTACCGAGCGCGGTACGCAGCTTAGGCTTAGGTCGATTATCGCCCGCGCAAAGAGCTGACGCCAGAGGTCAATGCCCCGCTCGCCCGCCTGAGCGGAGCGTGGACCATATTTTTGTTGGGACAGCCTTGTAGGATAACAAGCTCATTACTTTGTGGTTTTTCATGATATCTTTTTGAAATTTTGTACAGAGATTCTTTACTTAAAAATACTGGACACGTGTCTCGGGTTTCGCATAAACAAAAAATAACATTGTATATAGTTTTATAAAAAATTAGCTGAATTTTAGACTATATTGGGGTATCTTACGATTTCTACACGAAGTCTCGGGCAGAAGATAGTTCAAGATATAATACGCAAGCGCCACTTTAAATGAAACGACAATTTTAACAAAACGCAAATTTAATTAAAAATAATTTCATTAGATCCTAATTTTGCACATTTTGTACCCCAAAAGATAAAATAAAAATCATCTTAGAATATAACATGAGATTTTTTCAAGACTTCTACTTAGTTGCTTCCAAAGTTGCAACTAGTGCTGCTTTGCGAAAATATAGACCAACTAAGTTTTCTCCAAGTTTTGTACAGACGAAGAATATTACAGTCTGTAAAATTTCTTTATTAGATTTCAACTTTATCCCTAAAGCTTTTAAGGATTAAGGTTTATTGAGAATTCTTTACATTTATGGGTAGCTTGACCTACTTCCGTACACGGTACTAAAATATTGCCAATTCTTTTCTAAAAACGCGGAGTTTTAAAAACATGAGTTTTCCGGTATATACAATATGTAAAGAAAACCCTGTCCGACCCATAAGGATAATAAAGGTTAGGTAAACACATGGCCAAATATAATATATTTATGTAATCATTATAGTAACAATACTAATGAATTTTGAAATAATCTTTTTTTCCCGTGAATTAATTCCAACCTCCCCGAAATTTGGTAATTTTTAAAAACTGACAACACCATTTTGACGGTATTATTATAAGCGATGCGACCACGTGCCGCGTGCACTGCCCCCCGTCGCCCGTCGAAAGGTTGCCTATCGCACATGTATTAAGTGACCTCTTTTTGCGAAATAATATTTTTTTTTGGGGATTTTTTTTAATTTTTAGCACGGCTTTGTATCCATTAGTAGAATCAGTTATCGAAACCTAACAATACCTTCACGGATCGGACAGGGTTTTCTTTACATATTGTATAGCTGTCATAGTGGTCGCCGAAAGTCCCCTTTTATTTTGCTACAGCAACATCACTCCACTCGTTGCAACTTTATTAGCAACTAGAAGTGTAACATTAGTAGTAATATGCCATTGTGTCGACCTGACGATCCATGATTTGTTGGTACGCGGCCTGTTCGTACGAAGTATCATAATGTTCGGGTTTTCGACGTTTCATCAGTGTTGCCTTCCAAGCATTTCTTTCCTTAATGGCCTTCTGAAGACACCGTCAACATAAAAATGATAAGGAATAGTTTACATTCAAAACTAGTGCTTGACCGCAATCCCGCCTTATGGTAAACAGTGATGCAATCGTTGATGGTAAAGCGTGATTTTTTTTTAATAATTATAAACTAGAGCTTGACCGCAATGATGGTAAGCAGTGATGTGATCGTTGATGGTAAAGCGCGCTAGTTTATTAAGAGCCTATTCACTCAGAAAAACTGAGCGAATAGGAAGGAAGACGGCAGTTGAGCGAGGTGATGCAATGTTAAACCCAACAACACGGCCAACGATGCTGCGCCAAAGGGAGATTGATCTGAAGACCCTCCACGGCCAAACTCCCAACAAAACAACATTAGGCGCATCGTAGGTACTCGGCACACATTGCAACACAACTGCACAGACTGTGTGCGTTCGCGCAGCGGAATGTTGTTGAATTTAAAGATTTTAGATATGCAGATATTTAGTGTATGACGTCGTATAATTGTGTATGGTAAAAAAAAATTTGTGCGCGCAGCCATTGTGGAGAAATTCACGAAAAACTGATTCCGCTGGGCGAACGTTGTCCTGGCGGAACTTTTTTTAATCCATTGACTTTAGAAAAAGGAGATGTGTCCAAAAATTAGTGTGTATTTGTGTGTAATTGTGTATGTATGAATAAAATTTGTGCATGCATAAACTTCGGAGATATTCAAGTTTCCGCTGCGCGAACGTTTGGCCATTAGCTAGTTTTCATATAAAGCGCTTACATAGAGAGCTGTAGATTTTTACATACTTTGTTTTGAATTTGTGTATATTTGTTTAAAAAACAGATTTAGAAAAAATCGTAAGGCTTAAAAGATAAAAATATAAACGTAAAATATGCTTATTTGGTCTTAGTTCTTAAAGTATGCACTTTGGGGTCTAGATTTTCACGTTTATACAAACCTTGTAAGTGTCTGCAATATATTGCCAAGTATCCATGATGTTCCTTTAGTAATTAAAGAGTTATAGGACAATTTACCATGACAAAGTCACTGTTTACAAAGCAGTCAAATATCACGACATTCTAAAGGAATTGCATGGTAAAATGTATGCCAATAATTAGTGTATTCATTCAACTATTCACATGCAAAATTTCATGTCATTAAATTCAGTAATTAAAGAAATACAATTATAATACTGACGAAGCATCGAAAACCTACATAACCCGACCAAGTTCGGATAGCTATAAAAAAGCGGCCGTGCAATATATTTAGGTAACATCCCAAAATTTACAGTATAATACCGGTATTGTATTGGTATAGGTGATAACACAATTGTTTCGATATAATATAAAGGTCATTTATTTTTGTACACCTATTTTTTTAAATGACTATGACAAAATAGGTACTATTTACGTAGTTATTTTATTTAAGTATGCGCTTGAGACTTATAATCTAATCCCGTCCACCATTTTCTAAGGGACAAATAGGTATTGTTAGAACAAAAATAAAACAAATCCATTAGTTACAATAACTTTATTTGTTCATAAAATATGCTTTGTCGTCGGGATCGATTCGTATTTTTTTTTTGGTATTTTTTATTATGCTTCATAAAAAAAAATATTATTTTTGTATGCTTAAATAAATAATGAGAGATATAATCTAGATATATTAATCAGGTTCAAGTACAACAGCAAATGAATACGCGCGGGCCGCGGCTAAAGAAAACATATTGCCCTCTCTTTTCTTCAAGGATGGAAGTACTGTTTCAAGCGGGAAGCCGCCTAACGCTCGTTGCGCGCAGCGCGTTGTCTATTGTTTCACACTAGAATATTTTTGATCAATTCATAACTACAATAGTAAGGTCCGTATTACAGAACGTCACTCAAAACTCCAGCTTTACTTAAGTCTCGTTTGAAGCCTTTTGATAGGTTAAAACTAGTTTTAAGTAATGCTAAAGTATTACTTAAAACTAGTAAGTAAAGCTTGAGGTTTGAGTAACTTTCTGTAATACGGACCTTAGACTATTTAACCAAAGGACTAGCCTTAAGCGTACCGTTTCAATAAAAATAATTCTGCATATTTTGGTGGGGTGCGGGGGAACACGCTTACTTAAATAAGTCACAACCAGTACAACAGTATAGACCATCAATTAAAAAATCGATTGAGGAAGTAGTTTTTTTTAAGTTATTAGATTGTTTGATCCACTAAATTTGCAAAGGGGAACGCTCATCTAGTGCATTGGTTAAAAAGTTTTATAAGCTACAATATGATAAATATTTACCTAAACAGTAGTACTTACTTGTGGTAATTATTTAATATCCATGGGGGGTCTATAGTAAGAATCCTGATGCGTGAAATCTTCAATAGAAATTAGCTGTATGAGTTTTATTTGCCTAAATTAATATATCTAGATTATGTCTCAAGCGCAAACTTAAATAAAATAACTTCGTAAATAGTACCTACTTTGTCATAGTCAAATACATTTAAAAAAATAGGTGTACAAAAATAAATGACCTTTATGTTATATCGAAACAATTTTGTTATCACCTATACCAATACAATACCGGTATTATACTGTAAATTTTGGGATGTTACCTAAATATATTGCATGGCCGCTTTTTTATAGCTATCCGACCTTGGTCGGGTTATGTAGGTTTTCGATGCTTCGTCAGTATTATAATTGTATTTCTTTAATTACTGAATTTAATGACATGAAATTTTGCATGTGAATAGTTGAATGAATACACTAATTATTGGCATACATTTTACCATGCAATTCCTTTAGAATGTCGTAATATTTGACTGCTTTGTAAACAGTGATTTTGTCATGGTAAATTGTCCTATAACTCTTTAATTACTAAAGGAACATCATTGATACTTGGCAATATATTGCAGACACTTACAAGGTTTGTATAAACGTGAAAATCTAGACCCAAAAATGCATACTTTAAGAACTAAGACCAAATAAGCGTATTTTACGTTTATATTTTTATCTTTTAAGCCTTACGATTTTTTCTAAATCTGTTTTTTAAACAAATATACACAAATTCAAAACAAAGTATGTAAAAATCTACAGCTCTCTATGTAAGCGCTTTATATGAAAACTAGCTAATGGCCAAACGTTCGCGCAGCGGAAACTTGAATATCTCCGAAGTTTATGCATGCACAAATTTTATTCATACATACACAATTACACACAAATACACACTAATTTTTGGACACATCTCTTTTTTCTAAAGTCAATGGATTAAAAAAAGTTCCGCCAGGACAACGTTCGCCCAGCGGAATCAGTTTTTCGTGAATTTCTCCACAATGGCTGCGCGCACAAATTTTTTTTTACCATACACAATTATACGACGTCATACACTAAATATCTGCATATCTAAAATCTTTAAATTCAACAACATTCCGCTGCGCGAACGCACACGCACAGACCCGTCCTCCGTACGGCTTCACCAGACATCATGCCGGAAAACGACGAATCGCTTGGCGGCAAGACTTTGTCTGGTGGGTTACCTACCAGGCCAATTCTCTTGTTCACAAGTTAAACTAATTTTAAGTTAAGTGACACTTTTTCTTTCTATTTCATTAAGAAAAGGATAGAAGATAACATTTTAGTTAAATCCTGACAAATTAAAGATATTCCATAGACAGTTTAGACGCGATAATAAACATGGCGACCAAAAATACATAAAATTCGGTCAAGCGTGGTTTAATTGACAGGTCTAAACTAACATATCATGTTCTGTGCTTTTCTTAATGAAATATAAAGATGCAATGAACTTAATTTTAGTTTAGTTTGGGACCAAGGGAATCGGGTTCATTGGCTTGCTGTCTGTACGAGGGGTGGGCCGCACACTACCACGCGAGGCCATGCCAGGTTTTCGGATGTGTGTGTGTTTTCCTTTCCTTCACGGTTTTGAGTACAGAATTGGTGAAATAATAGTAAACCGCCTGAAAGGGTTTGTACAACGCTACAATAGAGAACATGTGTAGCATTTGTACACTGCTACAATAGCATCGAGAACGCACGCAATACCGCGTGGACTTCCGCAGGACAGCAAGCTGATTTGCTATAGTTCCCACGCACATTGACCGTTGGTCACAAATGTTGTCCGGGGTAAGATTTATGGGAACCCTCGCTGCGGGAGTCAGGGTTGCAGGGACGCGCGCCATGACTTCCGCGTTTCTGGTGTGATTTACAGTCGACCTTTTCCCAGCGGGTAAAAGGACACGTGTAGCATTTGTACACTGCTACAGGTTTAAAACTGCGAGCTCCAACTTTTTTATGTACCGTCAAAATCTGAAATAGACTCACATCCTTTAGTTTATTTTTCATATCATAGCGGTACTTCTCAGCATCCTTCCTCATGTTGCGGAGATCTGCAGCGCTCGCCTCGAATCTATAACATACATTTTTTTAAAATTATTATAAACTAGAGCTTGACCGCAACCCTGCCTGATGGTAAGCAGTGATGCAATCGTTGATGGTAAAGCGCGCTAGTTTATTAAGAGCCCATTCACTCAGAAAAACTGAGTGAATAGGAAGGAAGACGGCAGTTGAGCGAGGTGATGCAATGTTAAACCCAATAACAGGACCAACGATGCTGCGCCAAAGGGAGATTGATCTGGAGACCCTCCACGACCAAACTCCCAATACAACAACATTAGGCGCATCGTACCCGGCACACATCGCAACACAACTGCTCAGACCCGCCCTCCGTACGGCTTCACCAGACATCATGCCGGAACACGACAAATCGCTTGGCGGCAAGGCTTTCTCTGGTGGGTGGTAACTTTTGCCGGCGGCCGATGTTATGGCCTACCACCGAGGGAAACATATACCGAATACATTTACCGTCAGAAAGGAATGGGGAAACTCATTGACATATTGGACGCCCTAGATAAACACAGAAACAATTAAAAACCCATTGTGTATGACGTAGATTCACGTTCGATATATAGAGTTAAAGAGATCAGGCAGCTACATACAACACATTTGTGGGTTCCGAGTTAAATAGAACAAAATCAAAAGTCATTTATTCAAATTAGACTGAAAATTAGAACTTTTTAAACGTAAAATTACAAAAGAAAGTCTCCCAAAACGCCCGCTCTTTGAACCTTTATGATGTCATCATTTAAGTCCGTCCGGATGTCATACAATTATTGCACAATATCGATGGACATTAGAAAGAAGTTGTATTCTGTGCACCTCTAAAATCAAAATATTTAACGTACTTAAACCACTACGAGGTGATACGTAAAAAGCTAGGCGCAGGGTTCCAATTGATCATTTCCCGCGGAGAACGGCCAGCAAGTAACTCCGCGGCTACTCTTTAAATAAAGTTTTAACATGTTTTAAAACTACAGTAGGAATGGGAGGACAGCGTAGGCCTCTCAACAAGTAGTCAACAATATTGTAGACCTATATGTAACGTAAGGATGAAAAAAACGCACATACATTACCAAAAAGAAAAATGGATGAACAAATCAGTCAAGCGTGCTATGAAAATCATCTATTTAGAAAAGGTTGTTAACCTCTTCTTTTAAGGTGTAAACAAGTCGTTGCCTAGCAACGGTTTGTTTACCTCTATTTTTTATCGAATATGGCCAAAGTATAGTTGATACTTACTTGCGTTTAAGTAGTGAATGTGCCATGGCGTGTATGGGGTTCTTGGGATTTTTCGTGAAGACGTCATACAGAACTTCAGGCAGAAACATACCGAAGTGCTCCCAGAGGTACTTCACTGAGTCATGGTCGAGAGTTCCTGAAAATATTACCTCAATTATGCTAAATTATTGTCATCCTTAAAAGAATAATTTAAAAACTTACTACTTAAACTTACTTAAACGTCATTAAAACTCAGATGAATGGAATGTTGTGTATTGCACGTATGTAAAAGAGTACGATGTGTATGACGTGTATAATAATGTGGTGTATAGACAAATATGTACAAGAGTCTGTATCGGAAAGTGAACACGAATAAATATAAGAATGTACAGGAGTATGAACAGGAATGTGAATAGGAATAATAATATGGAATGTGAATGTCTCTTACAAGCTATGCAGTCACTTAAATAAACTTGGCAATCTCTAAACAATATGGGGTAACCAATAGGAAAACAGCTTGCTGTGTCGCAGAAATCCTCGGGATGGTGCGTGCGTTCTCGGTATTGATTCGTTGATCGAGGGAAGCCGCGGCGTGTGATTGGTCGGTGTAGAGAGCGCGCCAATTCACCGTTCACGCGCAAGACAGCTCGCTATAGTTTCCCACGCACATCGATTTGTCGACATTCGTCGGAATTGTGTAGCAGCTATTGTGTAGCGGCTGGCTGCTACACGATAAAAAAGTACATGTATGATAGAAGATTGGTAATTCTTGATCCTATGTCGGTTACTCGTTTTCTTTAGTTCTCCTACGGACCAGTCGGCAATAGTTCCGATTTCCTTGCTCACAAACTAAATTAAATGTAAGTTCAGTGCCTCTCTTTCTATTACATTAAAAAAAGGACAGAAGGACTAATTTGACGTATTTTTGGTCACCGTGTTTATAATTATAATCGCGTCTAAACTGTCCATGGAATATCTTAATTTGACAGGATTAAAATAAAATGTTATGTTCTATCCATTTCTTAATGAAATAGAAAGAAAAATTGTCACTTAACTTACCATGTACCACCAAACGAGTACCATGGATCCATGATCCAGTACATGATTCTGAACCCGCCAGTGGAGGAATTTGTTCGCCGGCTTTTTCATAATTCTAAAAAAAATATATGTAGTTTTTTTCACTTTAGCCCGTTCATAATCGCCAACTGATGTTGAACCCTGTTTCTCTTTTTACTAACATAGGATAAGTTTTTTTTTTTTTTTTTAACTAACAATATATGGGCCTTGCCTGAAATAAAGAATTTGAATTTGAAACAAAACTCGAAAAACTATCTTATCCGCTAATTTAATAGAGTTCACATCAGGGGTCAACGTCATACCTACAAAACCGCACGGCGGCACGCTTGCAACGTTCAAAGGCTGAACCGACACTTTTTTTTAAACTTTGTGATTTCTGTAACCGTTCATTAACGACATAAATGACTATAATAATTTTATTAGTGGCATGCGGTCTAGCCTTTTTGCGAAGTTTGCGTTACGATGTCAGATACACCCTGTATAGGTGAAAGTTTCTGAGAAAGAGTGTATTATGTGTTTGTATGTTTGTTACAAGTCTTCATACTTTGATTTATCGCGTCACGTGGTCAATTGTTTTCGGTATTAGTTGGTTTAGTATTCGATTTCGTTTCGTCATGAATAGCTTCATTACATTGGCTAGGGCCCCTGGACGGATTTGTTTGAATTTTGCACGCAAGTGGTTTATAACCAAGATTAAGCTAAAAGGTATTCCTGTTTCTTTTTATCACGTTATTGATACTTATGCTTGTGAAATCGCTTGGCGTAGTGTGTGCTGCCTAAAACGTACCAGTTATATCAACGGGATTGTCATTCCTCGGCAGTATCACCTTGTCAGTCAAATCTTTGATCTCCTCCAACCGACAATTTGGGTTGGGCTTTTCAGAGTGCCCGCAGTCTTTGGTGATCTTTTTCAAGAGAACTCCATCGGTTAGTTTGTACTGGCTTGTGCAAGTCGCAACCTGGTATATCTTTTCCCCGTTTTCATCAAGTGTGTACCGACCATTATCATCGAAGTAATATGGCGTGTTTTCTGAATACTGGTGGAACAGAGACAATTGTATTAGCATTTTCGTTAAGAAATTGTATTGTATGAATTGAGTCCAGACGAAATATCAACTTAGTGAAGTGAGCTGCCATTTCACCTGATTCCAGGTTTTTACGGAATAGACTCGCAGAATTGAGAGTTCTACAATTTGTTTGAAAGAACTTAAAAGATTAAATTTTGTGTATCTTTGTACAGTAAGTCTACAATCTGACTTTTACTTTGTCGTTGATGCACTAAAAGGTTCAAGGTGATTGGGAAAATTTTATAGTTTCACATAGCTTGACATGCTGGAGTCTGTACCCTTCTTTGCTGCACATCAATGGAAACACTTGAACGATGGTAACCGGTGCTGTTAATTATACAAAATGATTGTCCTGAAAATGCCCTCATGGAAAAGTTATGCATGTATTTAGTTGCCTTGAATACGGTGCTTAAGTTATAACACTAAATTTTTGGACTAGAAGATACAAGGAAGGAACTACTAGATATGATTAGTTCCGAGCACTTGTGGCATCTACCGAACCGCATTAAGACCTGCGTGGTAAATTACTTCCTAGCCCCTCTCGAAGAATGGAGGCTCATGTCCTGATAGTGGGAAAAATAAAAGTTGATTATATAGTAAGTAGGTAGTAAGAACCTATTAAATAATAAACTCCATTGAAGTACCTACCTCCACGAACTCGCCCTTACAGTTGACGTGGAAATACTTCAAGCCGTAATGTGAAATATAGTTCTGGTGGTTGAACTCGTCAACGTAGAAAGAACCCACTCTGTCCGTGTATAGCACACGATCCGTACCTATAAAGTACCCCACGTGAGCGTCAAGGTTGGAACGACTCTGCTCCCACCCGGCAAAAAGAATATTATTCAAGTATGGGCTTTAAATATTGCACTTTAGATATATTTTACATTGACATCATAAATTATCAGGCAGCGCGCTGTCAGTGAGCCGTCAGACTGCTCGGTATTTGACGCCTTGCTGGCTGCTCGTTATAGCCGAGCGGCTGGCGCGGCGTCCGCGAGTAGACTGCTAGCAGATGCCGCACCGGCACCCGCGGCGTCGCCCCTAGTCACCGCTCGGCACTCAGTCCAAATACTCTTTGGCTCAGTCAGTCAGAATCTACCAAGTAATCCGTTCCCACGATCTTTCGCGAGATGTGAATCGGGACATTGTAAAAAAGACGAATTGCTTCAATAGAAACCGATCGCACACTGTGTCAATCGCGAAAAGCTAAAGCGGTCGACGGGAGGACAGCTGGGTATCTGCTAGCAGTCTCCGCGAGGACTGCTGGGTGCCTGCTAGCTGTCGCCGCGCGGACTGCGAGCAGTCGTCTTACTTTAGGGCGGTGTTGGGTGAGAGCGGTGTTGGAGCAGAGTCGTTTAAGTGTGCTCTAACCTTTAACCTCTTATCCACGGTGAACTATATTTGTCAAAATATGTAGCAGCAGTATGTTCAGGAATAACTGGCAACATTGTTTTTTGTGAAACATGTTCTAGCACACAAAATCTTGTTGCTGCAACAATGCTGTGCAACTTTTCATTACCATGAACGAGGGCTTTATCGAAGTCAACTCTGTTCTATGACTACGCATGTAAGTACATTTCGTAGTGCGATCTCTGACCATCTCCATCTCATCGTGAAAACTTAGGTGAAGTGATGGTGGATCGAGCTGCGGTCGAGAGTCATTCAGACTAATGCAAGGAATTGACACGATTAACAACTTGCACTAAGTTCACTTTCAGGTATCATTCCACGGTGAGATTTTTACAGAATTAATCGTCAGGTTTGAATCAATATTTTCATAATACGAATAATCCCTATAGCTGAGGAGTTCGGAGACATCGGATGCGGGCAGAAGTTACCACCCACCAGACAAAGTCTTGTCGCCAAGCGATTCGTCGTGTTCCGGTATAAAGCCTGGTGAAGCCGTACGGAGGATGGGTCTGAGCAGTTGTGTTGCGATGTGTGTCGGGTACGATGCGCCAAATGTTGTTGTTTCAGGAGTTTGGTCGTGGAGGGTCTATAGATCAATCTTCCTGTGGCGCAGCATCGTTATAGTCGTGTTGGGTTTAACATTGCATCACCTCGCTCAACTGCCGTCTTCTTTCCTATTCACTCAGTTTTTTTTGAGAGAATAGGCTCTTAATAAACTAGCGCGTTTTTCCATCAACGATTGTGTCACTGTTTACCATCAGGTGGGATTGCAGTCAAGCACTAGTTTCTAAAAATTAAAAAAAAAAAACGCGATAATCTCTAGAGGCAGCCCACAGCTGGATATATGCCTCTTCTATTGCACGTAATTCATGTCATTTCACTACCAGCAAACCGATGCAAAAAAAGAAAGTAAGTTAGCTCGTACAGGTAATGTGATGCGTCGACCGTCGGAATAGTTCTGGAAAAAATAAATTTTATAATGTAAACAATATGTAATGCTGTACCTCTGACACAAAAGTAAGTTATCAATGCTCTAGACATTTCCAACTGTTTCTTTTTCAGGTACGAAATTCTCTCCTCGATATTCTTGCCTATCAAATCGAAAGACACCGACTTGCTCCCGGGTAACTCTAGGCACCTTTAAAATAAAGTTTTTTTACAGACATCATAATTCTATTTCGTTTATCGTAGCCTGTCTAGACATGCAGTGTGACTGCCAAAGTCTTAGGCTTTCCTTTCCAGGTGTTCCTAGATTTTCATTGGAAGAATAGCAGACTGGTTATGTGGCCGGAGAGCAAGCATGACACATCCTATTGAAAGGTCTACCTCCTACAGTTGCATATACCTTCTGGAAATGGGCCTCCGCCGAGAGTAGGTTATGGTAAGTAACGTGTGTCTATTCTCTTATCCCTGAAAGAACACCACCAGGCATTATATTGAAAATAGGTAGATAAGATCCAGAAAAGAAATGGCGTTACCGTAATATCTTTCAGAAACGGCTAGCCGGCGTTTACGATTACGGCCGACTCCCTCTCATTGAGATTAGACCTGTGTCCCAACAGCGAGTACAATATACTTACATAAAAGCCAAATTCGGATAAAGAATAGAGGTAAACAAACCGTTGCTAGGCATCGAGTTGTTTACTCCTAAAAGACAGATGTTAACAACCTTTTCTATAGATGATTTTCATAAAAGTAAAACCTAATCCTACTTCCTACTATTGTAAACAGTTTATTTATGTTTCGATATTTATGATTTGCATAAAACGCTTAACCGATTTGAATGAAATATGTCACACATGTGAGCTAATTTCCTAATAGGTAAATTTTTTGATACATATACAGGGTGGCGCAATAGAACGTGCATTTTTAAAATAATTATTAAAAAATAAATACAAAAGGTATAGTTAAAATAAAACTAAGCAATTATTAAGTGATAACTGAAGTTTATTTTTTAAAAATAACATCATCTAAATGATGACCCTCTCTACGTTGGCACTCCTCTAACCGCAAACGGAAATTACCGAAAACTTTCTTAAGTAGTGCTGGTGTGATTGCTGCCATTTCACCACGAATATTCTCCTTGAGCTGACTGATGTTTCTCGGATTATTGGTGTAGACTTTGTGTTTGAGGTATCCCCACAAAAAAAGTCAGGAGGCGTCAAGTCGGGACTGCGCGGAGGCCATGGGATATCACCTCTTTTCGAAATCAGTTTGCCAGAGAACATCTGCTTCACAACCGCCATGGAGTCATTTGATGTGTGACTGGTAGCTCCGTCTTGTTGGAACCAAGTCCTAGAGTTCTTTATTCTTGAATTTTCAAGTTCTGGGGCCAAAAAACCTTCCAACATCGCAACATAGCGTTCGGTATTAACAGTGATGTTTTGCCCCGTGCGTTTTCAAAAAAATAAGGACCAATTATTCCTTTGGCAGAGATTGCGGCCCAAACTGTCACTTTAGGGCTATGTAACGGTTTTTGATGTTTGAGTCTGGGATTCTCACTATTCCAATAACGACAATTTTGGCGGTTTACGAACCCATTCATATGAAAATGAGCCTCATCAGAGAAAAGGATGTTTACAAAATTTGAAAACAGGATGTTTACAAAATTTGAAAACCGATTGAGCATTTCATTAGCAAATGTGAGCCGTGCTATGAAGTCAGAGTCTTTCAATTCTTGAGTTAATTGCAGCATGTATGGATGCAATTTAAGATCCAAGTTTAAAATTCGTTGCAAACTTCGTCGCGATATGTTTAGGACAGACGATCTCTTGCGAGTAGACATTTGTGGATCTTCTCGTACCGACTGCTTAACACTCTCAATATTGTCTTCGGTCCTAGATGTGCGTGGACGACATTTTGCGTGTGGTTTAAACGTCGATCCAGTCTCTTCAAACCGCTTTATCCAGATTTTAATTAAATTAGCACTCGGAGCCTCCCTAATTTGCCGTACACCATACTCAGAACAAAATAGTCGCCTGACAACTACGTACGAACGAGAGTTTTCGTAAAATGCGCGCACGCAAAATGCGCGACGCTTCCCGTCGAAGTGACTCATAGTGACTAAAACTTCATGAACCGCGCTACCCAACGATATCGGTCTCCCCTCGCCCACGCCCCTTCTACCCCGCAAAAAAAGATGATGCAATATGCACGTTCTATTGCGCCACCCTGTACAACGGCGCGTGACTGGTAAATTTTGAATATTGTGATCTGTTTTGTGTCAGTATCAATTGACCGTAAATTACAATTTTTTGAAGTCGATTAATCGATCGGTATTCGGACAAAATATGATTTTTTTATTAAGAACGGGTAACACCATGGAGCGAATGGTAACACCGACTGGAGTTGCGTTGGACATAGCGATCGACCGTTAGCGCGGGCAGTTTGTGCTCAAGTTTCGGTCGAGTATGTTGGTCATACTCAAACCCAGTGGCTCTTGTCTGTTTTAATCTCAGATTATCATAGTAATCCCTTAATATTAAAGTGATCTAAATGTCTGTACAATTAAAATAATAAGAATCGAACATCACACTATAGTTATTGTTCAAAGTTTTCTCGAAATACCGCCCACGATGGATGCTCATGCGGATGAGAAGACACCTCAACTATCCGGAACTTTGGCTCCGCCTTCCTGACGGTCTTCCCCGTCAAATATATTATACTTATAGCAGCTGCAACACATTCGGACGAGACGACCCGACGACCCGTTGTGAAGGGTTGCCTCTAAATCACATTAGGATCGCGGAAGTCATAGCGGGCGTCGCTACCGCCCATCGAGAAGGTGCCTATCAGTGGCGAAGGGTGAAATTTTGACAAAGGGAAGCCGGTCCAAAAAAATAAACACTTATACACTTACCTACTGCAGGATATCTTGGAGGAGGTCTTCAGATAAGAATAATATCAAAAGCCCCACCTTCACCATACAAAAAAGGACTGATGATTTGATAACTGTGTCTTTCAAGTATGATAAAAGCGGCTTTGAGAAAAGCCTTTTTCGACGTGCATCTCCATACCACACATGCATGCTTGTTAGTAAGTACTAAGTTAAGTACCTATTGTTAGGGAATAAGAGTCAAGAAAAAATAAAATAAAAAATTACAAAAATAATAAAGTGTTAAAAACCGAACCACACAAACACCGATCCAAAACCAACAAAAATATTAAGCAAAAATAAAGCAAATTATACACATTCACAACGTTATTTATATTCTAATGCAATGCGTCTTGTTTTGAAATTTTGTCGTGTTTCCTTTCTTGTAGTGGCGTGGTTTCTTTGTCTCTTTCTAATAGAGGAGAGGAGAGAACTACAAGCCGCTTGGCATTAGCCTATATTTATCAAGTTATACCGACGGTTAGCGAGCATTAGAAAGAGATGGTCTGACACGCTCTGTCTCTTTTCGCCTCATAGTAAAACGTTGACCGAGGTAAGCTGAAATTCATCGGGTTCCTTCAATGTAATGTACGAAAAATTGAAGCGCTGATTAATTTACGACTATAAAATGAAATGTGATACTTAGGGTATTGCTAAAAATTACGATTGCTATTGTAAATCGCGCCGGCATTTGATTAATAATACCTTGTTAATGAAATAGAATGTAAATAGTTTTGTATGAATATGGAACTGATTTTTGAAAGGTAACCCGGTGGGAATCGGCTTGTATGGACCCTTCGCCACTGGCCTATATATCTCGGCCCGGAAGCACATCTGTTGACCATCGTCAATGTGCGTGGGAAACCATAGCGCGCTGTCTTGCACGTGAACTGTGAATTAGCATGCTTACTACACCGACCAATCACACGCCGCGCTATTCCTCAATCAACGAATCAACATCGAGAACGTACGCGTCATCGCGTGGATTTCTGCAGCACAGCAAACTGTTTTCCTATTGGTTACCCCACTATTGTTTAGATTTTAGCTAAGTTTATTTAAGTGAGTGCATAGCTTGTAAGAGACATTCTTATTCACATTCCTGTTTATACTCTTGTACAATCTTAATCACATTCTAATACACGCCATACACATTGTATTCTTTTACATACGTACAATACACAACGTTGAATTCATCTGAGTTTTAATTACGTAACACGCCCTACGCGCTACATACTTAGTCCATACTTGAAAGTATTACAATGCATGTGTTATGCAGTTGATTTAAAAGTAATTAAAATACGCAAAATTGTATTAAAAAATGCTTTAACTTTATCCATGAATTTGGATTTCATCCATGTTTCTTTTTTTGTAGGGCTATTACGTAAAATTATTGTCGACTTTTTAATGGTTTTTGAAATACCAAGTTAATAAGCATGTTATTTTAGTGATTCTATTGAAATATGCTGCAATAGGAATTGTTAATTAATAGTTAGCATGTAAAAGGCAATAATTATGTAAATAATAGGAGATTTGTAAAACGTGAGTTGTGATATCTCTTAATTGGTTTGTTTACCTCTATTCTTTATCGAGCTTGGCGTTGGTATAGGCTGATTATGTATGTAATCCTATTGTATGATTATTGTCATGAAATATAAATCAATGGGATTATATGAATTCGTGAACAATATTTTGTACAACATACAACTTGACCCTGAGCTGAAAATTGCAAAAAATACAAGAAAAATTAAATTTTCCGGGTTACCCTTGGAAGACGTCAACACCTGTCAAAACTAATAAAAATGTCGTATCCGAGATTGATAAAAAAAACTCCCTATCTTTATCGCTACATTCATAGAGTAGGTACCACATAAGCTTACTTACGTCATACTTTTGTATTTTTCCCGTTCCTTCTCGAGGTTTTCAAGCTCTATTTGGATTTTTATTAGTATGGATGCGATCTCGTTAAAATCAATTAGTCTTTTGTTCCAAAATATAGACTCAAGCTCCAGCCTAGCAAGAGTCTCGTCATTACCGATGTTTTCTATCTTCTCTCGTACCGAGTCCATAGTTCTTTTAATCTAGATTAGATAATTATTTAGTTTAAATCTCATCTATAACGTTAGATTGAAAAAAAAAACATACTAATAGAATTTCTACTTAGTAGCAACGTGTGAATCGATCAGTAATATACTAGATTTACAATAAGCGTAAAATGATGGTTGAACTAAACAAGTGCACAACACAGCACTTGGGTGCTTCATTCATTTAGTATTTGGAGGTACACTCCTAAATAAAAGTCGTGGAGACGGGAACAACAGTTAAATCACTATCACATTTATAGGCGTAACATAACGCTAGTTAACAATGGTAGGAAGAACACTGAGAATACTGAGATAAGTTATGAGAGTTAAAGTCTACTCTTTTATAACCGACCGCTTGTCGTAAGGTTTGTATACGTACTGGCGGCAATGCAAGCCGCAAGCGGAGTTATGTGTATTTCTTTTCTTTAGAGTGAATACTACTTCAACTCTTCAATGGCCTCTGTGGTTATATACCACAATTTTGCCAATAACACGTGTAACAAACTATAGAAATTCTTTAAAAAAAATATTTCACAATAATGGCGGATATCACCAATGACAGTTGAAAAAGCGGCCGCGTGAGCCGCCCACTAGGAGATTTGATGCAAAGCCATGATGTGGCCACTATGCTGCGCATTTCAATGTTCTTTATGAATTATTCACTGAATGCACTTTTTACTACATAAATCACGCGTTTTTATTTAGTAACCGACACTATAAATAATTTTAAAAGTCCAATGAAAAATGCGCGTGATACTCATCTTGGCTTTCCTGTCAAACTATGTAGATTTAATATCGGAAACAATAAGTGTTTAGGATTGTAACATTAACTAGTGTTGTGACACAATACGCCACAACCACTTACTTTATAATTCTGACTTTAATGCATACGTGTAAGGTTAAATTTGGTTTGATGTTTGATGTACCACAGACTAGGTCGTAAAAAATAATGGCTTTTTGTACACTGCTTTGTGATACGAACTTTATACTATACTGCACTTAAGGCTGATTTTAAATTAATGTATATTTATTTTGATTACTTTAGGCTGCTTAATACTTATCGCCATTTTTGATAAGAGTTTTGTTTGAGACTGTGTATCTAGTGTATAAGTGATCGATAACGTGTGTCATCAAGTTTCGATTTTCCATCATTTTCCTGAAGCGCGTCGAAAGGGGCGTGCTTCAAGAACGTCTGAACGTTACCCTAGTACCTACCGATTTGATTCAGTCAGCGAATGGGGTCGTCATCATCATATTAGCGTTAATCCCAGTCACATCCGAAGCTTTTTCAGCTTTAGAATGTGGTGATTTTGGCTAAACTTTGATATTTTCCGTGAAGCGACTGCTGCCTGCCCTCCACAACCCGAAGGCGATATCAAAGCATTGCAGTTAGACCAATTGCTGGGACATTTGAGGGCTCTGACAACCCGTAACAAACTGCCATTAGATGTTCGTATGGCACCCGGGACCAACGGGTTAACGTGCTTTCCGAGGCACGACCAGACCAGTGCGAATATTCACATTCATCCATACAAATATTTGCATTGCGCGGGGATCGAACCCACGCCGCCTTGCGCACCGGCCGCGTTCGCTATTGCTACGCCACGGAAGCTGTCAGTCAGGGAATGTAGTGTCGCGTCTTAAAAACAAGGACAATATTTTTCTCCTACCTGACACTAATATGTAGGTATGTAAGTATATGGAATCACATTTCACAGCCTTAATTTTTATCGATAACCAGGGTCTTAAATAGCATGTGCATCCACTTGTTTTGGACAGGCTTATTTAAAAGTATGCTTTAAACTAGCATGCTTATTTCTAGGACTGTGAACAGCTGCAGAACGTGATAGTTTTAAACGTGACTCAGTACCATAAACTCATTACTAACTTCTGCTGTGTCAATGGATCGGTTATTCAGGCGCCTGTATATATTCAGGTACTCCTTGTTTCTCTCGTACAGGTTTTGAATCAACATGTTCTTCTCATGAGCATGATCATCTTTGCATTTTTCCAGGTTTGACTTCATACGGTTCGCTGATTCTTCGATACTTACCGCTATTTCGTAAAGCTATATAAACATTAAAAACAATAAAGCTATCTTATGAAGCAGCTCTTAAAACACGGTGGGCATATATTGATTGAAATTCCTAAATAACATCAAAACTTCTGTACTTACAGCATTATTTTTTATTTATGCGAAATCCGAAACACATGTAATAGTATTTTTAAATAAAGAATCTACACATTTCAAAAAGATATCATGAAAATCCACAAAGATATGAGCTCCCTTTCATACTTGGTTGTCTCAACAAAAATATGGTCAACGCTGCTGCAACGCTGTGCGTTGACCTTAGGCGTCAGTTGATGCGCGCGCAATATCTATGATCTACCGTAAGCTGCTTGGCGCTTGGTAACCACACTACAACAGTTTCTAAATGTATTTGGGAAAAAATATAACATGGTGTAAAAATTATTGGAATCGATTCAGTTGCTTGTTCTGTAAAAACAGTATTCAGGTGTCGTATAAAGTAAAATAACGTTATATATTATTGAAAAATACTTACTCGATCAGCTAACATCACCGCAATATAAGCATGCGTGAACTTACACAAATCACTTATTTTCTGAATGGATTCATCAAAAGTTTTCTTCGCGAAAATCTCTAGTTTATCCTGTTTGATTTCCCAAATATCCCTAATCTTTTTTAGTTCTCCTAAAAAGTTGGCATGCGCATTTGTAACCTGTTGGTAGTTTTCTTTTTCTATATCTGAATTTAACGGCAGATAATGTTTTAAAAATAATGCATGGTTTTCCTCGTATATCGCTGTAGTCTCATCAATCAATTCGATAAATAATTTATTATCCAAAAAAAAAGTATGTTTATTGATTTTCTTCGCTGTTTCGTCTATTACAGATGTAATGTAATTCATAAAAGCAGTAATGATATATTTCATTTCTCCGTAATAATATGCAGTTGAATTAATACCATCCGGTTCTTTTACTTGTTCTATGAGGCGAATGAAAGATTCCAATGTAGGCATAGGGTTCTCGCAGATCAAGATACAGAATCCGCCTTCAAACATTTTCATACTCAATTGATAGATAAAGTCCTTGATTCTATGTAGCCTGTTCTTTTTCTTGTTGGCACAATAATATTGGTAGTTTGAAGCGCGGGGGAAGTGGACTTTGTTTTCTACCTGTTTAAATTAAAACATTGTTTAGGTACATGTCTATATAACAACTTTATACAGAAAAAAACATCTTAGGCGCACGATTCCAAACGGTCTATAGCAGCTGCAACACATTCGGACGTCCGGACGTCCCGACTATAAATCACACTAGGACTGCGGAAGTCATGGTGGGCGTCGCTGCCCCCCATTGAGAGGTCGCCTACAAATGTCACCACAGGAGCACATCTGTTGCCCATCGCCATATGCGTGGGAAACCACTAGCGTGCTGTCTTGCACGTGAACTGAGAATTGGCGCGCTCCTCTACACCGACCAATCACACGCCGCACTATTCCTCTATCAACGAATCAACATCGAGAACGCACGCGCCATCGCGTGGATTTCTGCAGCACATCAAACTGTTTCCCATTTCATTTCCCCTTCTTCAATTCTTCATCATCATCATCCTATAGCATTAGCAGTCCACTGCTGGACATGGGCCTCTGCTATTTCACGCCATTTAACTCGATTTTTGGCAATTTTCAACCAGTCATCCTGCGAAGATCGTCGCTCCATATAGCCGCGCGTGGCGTGGGCGTCCCACCTTACGACTACCGATTCGCGGTCTCCACCCAAGAACATGTTTACTTCAATGGTCATCGGTGCTACGGCTAATATGGCCGGCTTATTGCCACTTCAATTTGTTTATTTTGTGAGCTATATCGACAACTTTGGTTCTCTGTCGGATCACCTCGTTGCGGATTCGATCCCTAAGAGAGACCTTCAGTTTGTGGACCAGCCGTACCGTGAGTGACCACGTTTCTACTCCGTAGGTCGTAACTGACAGGACTTGCTGGATGAAGAGCTTTGTCTTTAGGCTCTGTGGAATATGCGACGAAAATACTCGTCGAAGTTACCCAAACGCTGCCCAGCTCAACTGAATTCTCCTGTTAGCTTCCCTCTCAAAATTGTTCTTACTAAACTGCAGAGTTTGCCCGAGGTAAACGTATTCTTGGACAACCTTGAGAGTGTCGCCATTGACAACGATCAATCCCGGGGTAATCTGTTCATTGAATATAAGTATACTACCTACCTGCTTGGATCCTGGTACTTTGATTTTACCCAAGTTCATCCGAAGACCGATGCGTGCAGAATAATCTACTAAGCCGTTCAGTATCTGCTGCAAGTTCTGCACCAATTCAGACAATATGACGATGTCATCCACAAATCTCAAGTGCGAGATGTGTTCGTCATTGATGTTAATACCTCGTCCTGCTCAGTCCAGCATCACACATCCAACAAAAACATCCTCCAATGCGCTAGAGAACAATTTTGGGGAAATTGCGTCCCTTTGTCTCTCTCACCCCTCGACGCAAGGGGATATGCTCAGTTTGCCGGCCCTGAGTTTGGACGGTTGTCGTCGCGATTTCATACAGATATTTTAACACAATTCTTACATACATAATTATATCTAATTAAGTTCTGAACAAACCTGTAACTTAGCTTCTTGTTGAAGTCGCTGTATGAATGTTTTATATGAATCTGTTTTATTTTCATCAAACTTGCTAAAAATTACAAACGATGCCATTTTTTAAATTGCCCGGTTTGACCCGTTTATCAGGATTATGGTGCATTTGACACAATATTTTTTATCATTAACTTCCGGTTCCACAGATAATAAATATAATTATTACGAGATTAGTAGAGTACCTATAGGCAAGAGCAAGTTAATGGCGCATGCAAGTCCTAAGTAGGTACAAGAGGTTACCATGACGTGTTAAAACCATCATGATTACAGTGTCAGACAAAGACGGAGCTATACAGTATGTTAAGAAAACCCTGTCCGACCCATAAGGATAATAAAGGTTAGGTAAACACATGACCAAATGTAAAATAAAATTTTACGTAGGTAATCATCATAGTACCAATACAAAAGAATTTTGAAATAATCTATTTTTCCCGCGAATTAATTTCAACTTCCCCGAAATTTGGTAATTTTTAAAAAAGTGACAACACCGGTATTATTATGAGCGAAGAGCGATGCGATCACGTGCCGCGTGCCCTGCCGCCTGCCGCCCGAGGAAGGGTGAACGCACATTTATTAAGTTACCACTTTTTGCGAAATTATATTTATTTTTTAGTGGATTTTTTTTTTTAAGTTTAGCCCGGTTTCGTATCCATTAGTAGAATCCGTTATCGATACCTAACAACACCTTCACGGGTCGGACAGGGTTTTCTTAACATACTGTATAGGATGAAAAGTGCTATCCCTTTTTCACAACTGTTTAATTATGGCTTTAACACGTTTAAATTTTCACCAAATTCGCACCGACCGCTGGCGATTTCATAATCTCACCTAGATCTTGAATATGACTATTGAATGACACGGTTCCATAGTGAATCGAAATTCAATTATAAAACAAATATTTTGTCAGTCAAAAACGTGATTGCCTTTCCTGTTTTGATTTATGATTGATGATATTAGTTGTCATTGTCACTGAAGTGAAATTGCTACAGCATTTTGAGTATTTTAAATATGTGCTAGAATTTTCCCTAGAATGTTGAATAAGCTATAAAGATTAGTTGTCTAAGGTGTCTCACAAATTTTATTTTTGAAAACAGAATAAGATGTAATATTTCAAGAATACGTAACGCGTGTCACAGATAATAAAAATGTTTCCGACGCCCTCACATAACAAGTTTCGTCTCGGTCGCGTTCTTTCGTTCTTTGTAATCTGTATTACAAATGGGCTCTCGATTAATCTGACAATAGTTACCTATCAAAATTTTATCAAAACGGGCCTGAGAATATGAATGATAACATGTGTTTTGCGCCTGATTAACGTAACTTACGATCAAAATAGACATCTTTGATCCAGTCGGTGGACATGCAAAGATCGGTTTAATAATTTAAACTAAATAGTTGGATCCATAGATCCTCCGGCTTTTTGGTAAGTTCACATTTTAAATATTCGTTCGGGGTAATTAATACGGTTCATTTATTTATATTGAGGCATGCTTTACCGCAGGTAGTATTTTACATGAGATAATTATTATGGTAAGCACATGTGCCGCTCAGTGTCATTGTAATGTGTCCTTCGTGATTTAAAGTTGAATGAACGTTGTTTACTTCGTTATTTCATATACCTAGGTACCTACCTGTTTACGTACGTGATCATGGTCACAAAGGCTAGTTGGTGACAGCGGTTTAGTAAACGGCCCAACTTTAATACATTCATCTTGTGACCTACATTGATTATGTTTATGTAATCGGATACATGCGGGGACTACGTTCAAAATCAATGTTTTAAAATAATTAAAAAAAAAAAACAAGTATCTTAACAGTCTTTTTGTGATTTTTTACAGAAAAAAACGAGCATGGTGTTATGCTGAACTTGTCAGTTCATTGTTTACAATCATTCCAGTAAGAAAATAACAAAAAAAAGTGTAAAAATGGCAAGATATTTTGAAAACACTTCCACTTTCAACTTTAGTTGGGATCAGGTGGCTCGTGGATATTGGAAGAGGTACCCAAACCCACAGAGGTCAGTTAGTTTTTGTTATTTTGTTTTGAAGTCATAGTCAGTGTGGTGGTCAAAGGTCATTATTGTATTTTATGGAAGCACTTTCACTAATTAAAAAATTAAATTAATCACAGAACTGAAGAAAATTTTGTTATGTGGCTATTTATGTGAAAAAAGAATGATTTTTTAAATAAATTCTATCTTTTTCTGTCATCGATAAATCTTATGCAGAATTGAAAATAATTATTTTAAATCTCTGTCTTCGTCTTAAAAATAATGATATATACAGTAGGTAAAAATTACATGACAATTATCAATCTCCTACCAGAATCTAATATAGCTACAAGGTTAAAACTAAACATTAATGTCATGGTAACAGTTATCAGACTACTGAGTTTTTCTTTGTTGTAAGTGTAGTCATCATTAAAAAAGTGAGTGGGCTTATGACCACATAACTGAAGAGAAACTTCTTTAGTCATTGATGATCTTTAGGACGGTATTACAGAACCTTATTCTAGATTTAAGCATTATTTAAAACTAGTTTCAAACAATCAAACAGCTTCAAACAAGATTTAAGTAAAGCTTGAGTTTTGAGTGAGGTTCTGTAATCTTGGACCTTTGTATATCATTATCTTTAGATCTTAGATAGATTAAGTAATTTATGCTATGAACGGAAGAGAGAAAGAAATTGTGTATGTGTACGGTTTTTTCTTGTTTATATCCCCCATGCTATCACCTCAAAAACCTGTTTTTATTTGGGTTCCCATTTCTTATTATGGAACAGTGGAACATAAGACTATAACCCTCCTTTGTCTTTGCCATATTTGGGTTGAAATACACTAACCATTATATGGAAAATGTTTGCTTGTAGTATTACCTTTTCTTGTCCTACTGCAGGAAAAAGGGCTTCTTCCTTAATTCTAATGTCAGCCCTTTTGATAGGAGCCGAGCTTGTCCTGCTATCTTCACTTGTAACTCTCACAATACCAATACTTTGTTCTACCTGAATTGTGTAGCACCTTTTTGTCTGGGGCCTTTCCTCTACCTTGATTACTTTGCGTTTTCCAGTTACCTATATAAATAAAAGGATCTGTTTAAAATCATTATTATTGGTGGATAGAACATTTCAACAAAGAAAGGTGGGCTTACATTTGTAAGAGGCTCTCAAAAGGTTAAATGCAAAATAAACAATAACAATGACATTTGAATAGCATTGAAGAAACCAATTAGGAAATGATGACTACTAATGTAATTCATACAAAGATAATGCGCGCATCATCTCTATTGTGGAGATTGGAATATAACCCATAAGTTCACAAGATTATCGTCATATAACATCATCCTGAATTCCCTGAAGAAAACAAACAAGATAATACTCATTATCATCAACTTTGTTAGAGTTGGCTTGCAGTCTAATCAGAAGCAGCTTAATATTAGTATTTTAGTAACTTCCTATCTGATCTCCACAACCCAGTTACCGGGTAATACAATAATCCTTGGTAAAACTGGTTCACAAGATCATACTACCGGAATAAACTGATGTGTGTTCTTATTTATAGTAAAATTATGGATAGTATAATTATGGATTATAATAATGTAACTTTTCTAAGTTATATGTACTTTCTAAGCCTATCTTGGACACCAATGACTGATTAAAAGGTGAAGGAAACCATCTTGAGGAAACCTGGACTTTTAAGTTTGAATGGCCAACCCGCATTGAGCAAGCATAGTGATTACGCTCAGTCCTTCTCTGCATGATAGGAGACCTGTGCCCAGCAGTGGGATGATAAAAAGGTTGTTGATGATGATGGATTATGGAGGCTGAATTTTAAATGTAGAATATTTTAATCAGAATACGGAAACAAACGAATACATCTGTTTTATTGCAATAATTTTACTTTTAATTTCAGTACCCATGTCCTGTCAGAGGATACATGGAGCAGAGTAGTGAAGGATGGTTGCTTGCATACAAAGCGAGTTCTCACGAAGACAAACAGAGTCCCCAAATGGGGAGAAAGGTATGTTCTAGAAATAAATTAAATGTTTGAGGTTTTAGAAATAAATGTCAAGGGGAAACTTGAAACTATTTGTTCATTCCCAAAGTGTTGAATGGGAAGAGGGGCATTTAAATCAAATTATTTTTACAGTGTTGATTGACATCATTATTAAAATTGTATAACCTACTAATGCTCTAGAAAGATGCGAAAGATGCACCTTATAAACGTCAGTTAAATAAAACAATTCAGAAATTATAGTAAGCCATGGGAGCTACAAGATGACCAGTAAGAAATTAACTATAATATACCGGATCAGTACCATTCATCTCTATTGCTTTAAAGGAGCCTCAATTATCTAACTCACATCACACATAGGCATGGAGTGAGTATGATATTCTCTCAGTCGCCAGGGCACATGTCAATTTACATCTCAAGTTTCCTCCTTCCTTCTCATAATTTATTTGTTTAAAAAGTACTGCCACATCACAAACATTAAACATTGAAAATAATTAAAACTATTCAATTTATGGCCTGATGCATGCGACAATAATGGCGTACATAGCATTGGCAGTTCATCGGCTCAAAGATATAATACAATAGAGACTAAATAAAATAATACCTAATAAAAATACCTTTAAAATTTAACAAATAATACAGTAATAATTGTTGGAATATTAATAAGAATGTCTAATAAATAATATGCCATAAAATAATAATAATAATAATAGTAAACATCAAAACAGAAATAGCAAAACCCAAATTGTTATTGAGTATTTTATTTTTTGTCGAGATAACAATTTAAGAGTGACGTGGCAATACAATTTGCGGCTATGACAATAAAGTTCCTACAAAACTAATATCTATGTTATGTAAACTCAAGCTATACTAATAATAGTATAATACTAATTATTATTTAACCCTTTTTACAATGACGCCCTTGTTCACAACCTTAATTAAATTTAAGTGGAGTGCTTTTATTTCGTTAAGAAAAGGACAGCCAGTCATACAATCTGTCAGATTTCCTTATTAGATTTTCAACTTTTTCTCTAAAGCATTAAGGCTCAAGGTTGATTGGGAATATCTGACAGTTTGGAGTAGCTTGACCTGCTGTCGTCAGTATAATAAGATTTTTTTTTTCGTTAGTTTTATGCTTAGTCATCAGCTGCCTTATCTTTTTCCAACTATGTAGGGGTCGGCTTCCTTATGCTTAGTATATATTTTATTTAAATTTGAATCCTCCGTGACGCAGCGGTCAACACGCCTGCCTGCAACGTGGAGGCCCCGGGTTCGATCCCTGGCCAGGTCATGATGGAAAACGATCTTTTCCTGATTGGTCTTGGATGTTTATCTATACAATATGTAAAGAAAACCCTGTCCGACCCGTAAGGATAATAAAGGTTAGGTAAACACTTGACCACATATAATATAAAATTTTACGTAATCATCATAGAAACAATAATAATGAATTTTGACATAATCTTTTTTCCCGCGAATTAATTCCAAATTCCCCGAAATTTGGTCACTTTTTAAAAAATCACAACACCGGTATTATTATGAGCGAATAGCGATGCGACCACGTGACGCGTGCCCTGTCCCCCGCCGCCCGGGGAAGGGTTGTTTACCGCAAATGTATTAAGTTACCTCTTTTTGCGAAATAATATTTATTTTCTTAGGGGGATTTTTTTTTAAGTGTAGCCCGGCTTTGTATCCATTATTAGAATCAGTTATCGATACCTAATAATACCTCGACGGATCGGACAGGGTTTTCTTTACATACTGTATATGTATCTATTATAAAATATACTTAGTATAGTTGAGTTAGTATCCCATAACACGAAGTCCCCGCCCCCCTATTGATGGACCCCGAGGTGAAGGTGTGCGCGAGTGTAGGAGACGAGGCCCGGACAGACCGGGCCAGCACGAGGGTGTGGGGCCGTGGAAGAATTTAGACTCCCGCGGCCCCACGCGTTCGCTCGTGATAGAAGAGACACCGGGGTGGTTTTAGTCAGTAAGTCTGACAGACCCCGTCGCCCACCCCAGGGCGGCGGACATCATTTCCACCTCGGAAAAAAAAGTATCCCATAACACAAGTCTCGAACTTACTTTGGGGCTAGCTCAATCTGTGTGATTTGTCCGTATATATTTATATTATATTAAATATCTGACTTTTTCTAAAGAATTAATTTACTGTGCATGTACCAAAAGCAAGAAATACGTTAGGTTATCGATATTTATACATATAGCATACTGCATAGCGTACTGTAACAAATCCAGTGAATGCAACAGATTACCACCAGCCTCCGGGACTAAGTATCAAATTGCATTCATTGTTGGTCAAGGTGAAACTAATAAGACCCAGTCGATCTTGTTTATTAGAGTGTATCAGTCGTACTGGAGCATTCAGAGACCGCTCTTTGTTGATAAACGAAATCTTGTTGGATTGTAAGCAATAATAAAATTGTAATTACCTAAACCACTTTTTAAAGGTACCTATTTGTTTACTTTTGCATTGATGTCAGCTATCCATGTATAGAAACGGGTAGATATATTGAAAAAAAAATGGCGGACAAAATGGTAAAACGGTGAATGCCCTTCGATGTTTTGTTAAATCATTAAAACATTCCGAATACTTAAATTAGTAATGTATTAAGTTGCAACGATGGAAATGCTTATTACAATTTTGCATTAACGTCATAATGCTAAGTAGAAAGCCAAATCAGCAGTTTACATATTTGATATTAGCCTTGGAACTAATTTATATTGTATTTTAATTAATACTTAGATGTGGATAATATTTTAGCTAGATACTTAAATTGTCTCATCATCAACCTTTTTATCGTCCCACTGCTGGGCACACACACAGGTCTCCTCCCATCCAGAGAAGGATTGAGCGTAATCGCCACGCTTGTTCAATGCGGGTTGACGATTTCAGACTTAAAGTCCAGGTTTCCTCAAGATGTTTTCCTTCACCTTCAGTCATTGGTGTACTTAGAAAGTACATATAACTTTAGAAAAGTTATATTGGTACTTGCCTGATCTGGAATCGAACCCGCGCACTTCATACTTGAGAGGCTGGTGTTTTAACCACTACTTCAAAATCGTCTCACCTGTGTCTTAAAAACCTACTTACTGTTTAGAAATAAAGAAATTTGATTTGATTTGAATGACCTACATACATATGCCTACTAATTAATATTATTAACTCGTAATTGTGTATGGATAGATGGATGTTTGTTACTGTTTCACACAAAAACTACTGAACAAAGTAGGGTGAAATTGCGCTTACGGATAGTTTATAACCAGCAGAATATTTGCTTATAACATTATCAGTAGCAACGGCTTAAATGTGTCCGGTTCTATGTCAAGTCACCGAATTATCACCACTAGTATGTCCACTGCGAACCATTTTATGTCAATACGTATTTTCGCCTTCAGTATGGCCAGTGCTAAAAGTTTAAACCGTAGATTTGATTAATGAGTTTTGAACCGCGTAGTGGCTGGCGGTGAACTGCTCAGGATCGAGCTTGTTGGCGTGCAATAGATGAGGCCTATGTCCAGCAGTGGAGGTCTTTCGGCTGAAATGATGTTTGATTAAATTTTTGGCAAATAATTCGCAATTGCACATTAGGTATTCGTTGCTATCGCTTAGTTTCCTTGGACCTTACACGATGTTTAAAAAGCTAATGAAATAATAATAAAAAAGAATCATAAGTAAACAAACATTTCATGTCGGTGTGATAAGTTATCTTTTTACGCCTAATCTGAAGTAAAAATACTTCAGATTGATTGTACAATGTCAATATTTTGGTTCTACGATTTTTTATTTAGCAGATTAGGACCTCCAGACGACGCATATTTATTTACGATATGTATAATACAATTAGAGTCAGCCAAATTGTCTTTTTTATATTTCGTATTTCCTTTTTGACCCTCATACCTTTCGATCCCTAGGAAATATCAGGATAAAAGCTATGCTTTATGTTAATGTCGGTTATAAACCATCAGCGTGCTAAATTTCATCAAAATCCGTTCAGTAGTTATTGCGTGATTATTATAATAGAAAAGACGCAGCCTGGGTAGGCCCCCAAGCTGGATCGATGACCTGGTGAAGGTTGCAGGAAACCGCTGGATACGGGAGGCACAGGACCCTTCGTCGTGAAGATCCTTGGGGGAAGCCTATGTCCAACAATGGACGTCTTTCGACTGAAATGATGATGATAGAAAAAGTTTAATATACATAGACTGGGAAAACAGCAAAGAACTGATCTTTACTATTGGAAGCAAACATTTATGCTACCCAGTTCTAAAGTTACTATCTATTAATAACTGTGTGGGTGAAGTACGCATTTTTTTGTCTTTCGCCAACTCCGTCCTCGCGATGATTGCCAACACACTGGACTGACCTTATATCCAGCAATGCTGCGGTAGCTACATAAAAAAATATATTGCTGAGTTCATTATTATTCCAACTTGTGAACAACAGTGATTAATGCAAAAGAGTCGAGTTGCTAATTTCCGCTTATTATAATTATATGTACTCGTGAATTTGTAATAGACCCATTGTTTAGAATAATCCAACTATCCGAACATAACATATGTTACGCTAATGTGCTTCACAAACATTATTCAAAAAGATACTTATTTAAATAATGTTTGTAAAGCGTTAAATTGTTAATTAAAATACTTCATACTTTGTTAGTCGATAACACCGGAATCAAACGACCCTGGCCGTGCAAACGGATGCTTCACCACAAAAACAAACCGTGGCCATACCTACTGTTTGTAAACACGAATCTAGGAAAATACTCGACCGATACTAAAGTATTTGTAAATTTATTACTTAAATTGTTTTTGTAAACATACAAGAATATTATGTATCCTATGTTGATATGCAAACAGAAATGGTAATGTGAATTGTAGTTAGCAATTATTAACTTTAATAACTTGTACTTAGATTAAGTTGATTTTACTATGGCAGTTTAACAATTCCAGTTGCAAAAGAAAACGAACTTTTACAATGTATTTTAAGGTGTATAATAACTTAGGATTTCTTTTTGGGGTTTTGGCGGGAAAGTCACGCTCATTTTTCATTAGAGTTTTAAAATTATTTATAGTGTTGTTTACTAAATAAAAGTGCGTGCTTTATGTAGTAAAAAGTGCATTCAGTAAATAATTCATAAAGAACAGTGAAATATCGCAGCATAGTGGCCACATCATGACTTTGACTCAAACCTCCATCGTAAGACGGGTAACGCGGCCGTCTTTTTCGACATGAACAATTCATTACGTGACATTGGCTAAATGCACAAACCGTGCGAAGCCACAAAAGAAAGAAAGAAAGAAAGGATTTCTTTTTTTGACAAAGAGAAAGTCTTGCAATATCAGATAATTAAAACTATGACGTATGAAGTTTGTAATCTGCTGATAATAGTGTTACATAAACTCGTCCACACCTTCGAATTACATGTTATGTGCGATAGAAAGTAGACGACTTATCTGTTTTTATTTGATAACTGATAAAAATATGTGATAAGGCAGTGGTGGGCAGTGGTGTGGCAGTGGCCCGAGTACATTGCCTGTAGGACCGATGCCCGATGGGGCCGACGGGTTCTCGAGTGGCGACCACGCACCGGTAGACGCAGCGTGGGTAGGCCCCCGACAAGGTGGACCGACCACCTAGTGAAGGTCGCGGGAAACCGCTGGATGCGGGAGGCGCAGGACCGGTCATCGTGGAGATCCTTGGGGGAGGCCTATGTCCAACAGTGGACGTCTTTCGACTGAAATTATGATGTCTATGTAACTTGATTTTGTTATCAATTAGCTTTCAGCTTTGAGGTCAGAGATTATCCCACTGGGACGTAGAAAGTTTTAAAACATCCATATCCACCCTAATCACCGTGCCACTCTCAGGGCTTACCGGCCTCGTAAGGCCGGTTTCCGCACCAAAGGGGGATTACCCGGGTACCGGAGTAATCCCCAGACGTGGTGACCGTTGTGCAATGCGCGTGCGGGGGCTACCCACACGCGCTAGTCATACTCTGGGGCTAAAGGAGACGGGGGTTCATCCCCCGCCTTCTTCGCCCCGCCCGTCTACGCCGGAGGGGAGCGGCAAGAGCATCCTCTTCACGCTCCCTCTCCGCAGCCTCCTTCTGCAAGAGTGCAACGTGATGTTATATACTCTAATCGTCATCATCATCATCATCATTTCAGCCGAAAGACGTCCACTGTTGGACATAGGCCTCCCCCAAGGTTCTCCACGACAACCGGTTTCTGCGCCTCCCGCATCCAGCGGTTTCCCGCGACCTTCACCAGGTCGTCGGTCCACCTTGTCGGGGGCCTACCCACGCTACGTCTTCCGGTGCGTGGTCGCCACTCGAGAACCCGTCGGCCCCATCGGGCATCGGTCCTACGGGCAATGTGTCCAGCCCACTGCCACTTTAGTGTTGCAATTCTTCGGGCTATGTCGGTTACTCTCGTTGTTCTGCGGATCTCCTCATTCCTGATTCGATCGCGCAGTGAAACCCCAAGCATAGCCCTCTCCATTGCCCTTTGAGTGACTTTGCGCCTTCTCATAAGGCCCATTGTTAGCGACCACGTCTCAATTCTATAAGTTATCACTGGCAACACACACTGGTCGAAGACTTTTGTCTTGAGACACTGCGGTATTTCGGACGAGAAGATTCTTCGTAGCTTCCCGAAATACTCTAAAGCCATCCTGGATTAATGGGCTATCCAACGCAAAAAAAATTTTCAAGTCGGACCATTAGTCCCTGAGATTAGCGCATTCAAACAAACAAACACACAAACTCTTCAGCTTTATATATTACTATAGATTTATAACCTAAACAATAAAACAACAATACTGTACTATAACAGTATTGTTGTTTTATTGTTTAGTTATAAGTACTGTTGTTGCAGATTCTTCAGTGCGAAATCGGTGAAAATCATTGAGGAGAGTATCGTAGATCCAGAGAAGAAAATATTGGTGACATACACGAGAAACCTGGGATTTACTAAAGTTATGGTAAGGACCCAGCAGGTATCATTACTAAAAACTAGACTCGACATAATTTATTTAAACAGTCAGCCTCAAAATGATAACTTGTGGCTGAGCTATAAAAGTCCCACGAGTTGTTTGATCAGTACCCTAACTGCGTAACTCATTATTACTATCATTTGGAATAATTTTGAATCATATTGCTAATCCATTGCTCATTATGTTCCAAAAATGTGTCTACACAATAACGTAATCAATATTGTTGAACTTTCAAAAAGAACTCTCATGCTATTGATTGTGTGCTACGCAATGACCCTGCAGGTTAACCTTGCTTGCCGTGGATTGCTGTGCTTGGTCCGGTGATGGGTGACTATCTTTCCATATCAAGTCAACTTCACGCTCAATCGTGGATTTGATAGTCATTAAGGGTGGTCTAAAGCTTCGGGCTTCAGCTTAATAATAGCTTATTCATCTGTACAAACAAAAACATATGAAATGTATTTTTGTAATGACAAAACAACAGCTTTAATTAACAGCAGTTTAATTTTAAATGCATATGAATGTAAATAAAGCGTAGTTTATTTATTACGTTATCACATTAAACAGTACAGCGGTTAGTATAAGTCGTTATCAGTCTTTCAATATTTAAATAAAAAACTGAATTTTTCTCACGCGCCGATGGTACCTATCTGCAATTCAACACGAACATTACGGTGTTGTTACCTAATAATCACATATTGGGGTATATTCATAAACGATGATTAAAGTTACGTGACTTATAAACGTCAAAATGTATGGTTAAACAGTCGCTAACCACTAGTTAACTTTAAGCAACGTTTATGAATAAAGGGGATTATGTTTAATGTTTTAAATTGATTCATCATGAACCTTTATCGTCCCACTTCTGGGCACAGGTCTCCTCTCATACTGAAAAGGATTGAGCGTAATCATCACGCTTGCTCTATGCGGGTTGGCGAAATAAAGTTAAATTAATTACTAATTTCTAAATGTAATATTATGTTGAGATGCCACCTTAATTACATATATTGTTTATTTTAATTTTGTAACTCATATGAATTGCCAACGCATGGTGCACGTCTGTTTATATTCTGTTGCTATACCTATGTTTAAAAAAATAAATGATTGATTGATATTATTAAATACTAAAACTAATAAAAAGGTCCTATGACCTGCAAGGCTTATTGTATTATACTGTTCGATAGTATACCATAGGCCTAGCAATGCATTTTTAGATCGTACCTCTACAATGCCTAGGTATCAAAATATGGCGCTTAAAAGTTACCTAAGGCATGTTACGCAATATTGAACCTTATGTCATTGACATAAGGTGCATTCGTAACAATATTATTAATTCTTTTAATTGCGCGTGTTTCAAATAAGTAATGAATTTATGTGAAAATAGTGGAATACGTGACTTTAATTAATGTGATAACTGATAACCTAATCGCCACACAGTACGTATAATAAAAAGCAAAGTTAAAATTTTTTGTCTGTCTCTTAATTCCGGGTAGTCTCCGAAACAAAACTTAATAGAAGAATGAAATGAAACTGATTCCAAATAAATTTAAATAAGGGGAAAGAAAATGTAGCTGATTATGTTGCTATGTCATCTTCCTACAGTAAATGATGTGTTGACATTCCCACAGAGCGTGGTGGAACGCGTGGAGTACCGCTCGGCGGGCCCCGGCCAGACGATAGCGCGCCGTTCAGCGTGGATCGACTCACAGGTGTTCGGCTTCTCGCGGGCCATCCGCGCCTTCGGGGTCGATAGGTTTAAGAAGAACTGCAATCAGATGGTGACTACATTGATACATATTTAATATGCTCGCTTTCACTCAAATTAGGCGACAAATGAGTAAAACCACAAAATTGGAATTTCGACTTTCGGCACTAAGCTGAGTGGTGAAACTCGAAAAGCCTGATGTTATTTAAGATTTATTATTAGATACACAAATAAGTTTCCGCCGTTTAACAAAAGATGTCCTCATTAAGAGGTTTCGTTGAAATTGACAGATGTAAAATGTGATATCGTAAGTTCGAACATACACTTAGAGTATTAGTCACTCTGTATCAGTATCACATATTTATTTTTGTGCCGAAATGCCAAGTTTTGTGCTGAATAATCGTCATTAGCGGGAACTTTTGTTACTTCTTTAATTTAAAGAAATAATCTGCAGCTGAGGCCCATCAATTGCTTGTAGAAGCTTATGGTGAAGCTGTATTAAGAGAGAGAAGTTGTCGTTAGTGGTTTCAAAAGTTTAGAAACTGTGAAGACAAATAACGTAGTGGTAGACCGAAATCGTACGAAGACACGGAATTGGAAGCATTGGAGGAAGATAGGAAAAAGAGGAAAAATGCGTCCATTACTACTCCAGATTATGGAGTACTTGTGTCACCCTTTGTAAATGCTCATATTTATGCTCTGCAATTTATATATTTCTTTTAAAAGTTCGCCCCACACTAGGTATTTCTCCTGTATCGTAGGTGCGTTTACAAACATAAATTCACATACAAAAACAGCCAGACCCGGAACAACTCCTTGTCGGTCATACAAATATTTGTTCCGTACAGGGATTGAACCCGCGACACGCAGCGCAGTAGTCAATGGCTCAACTGCTGCACCAACCGTGCCGTTAAAGTATATAAAATGCAAGTTCTGAACTTTCCTTAAATTCCAGGTAAGCGGCTTCAACCACGTCCTGCACAGCATGTTCCCTCGCCAAGTGCCGTCGTCGCACACCATGACGCACACGCTCAAGGAGATGCGCGAAGCCGCCGCCGCCGCCACCGACCGCGCCAAGCACAACGTGCTGTCCTCCGTCAACAGGACATAACACGACGCTGGACCACGATCCAGGAGTTAAGGACTATGTCACTGTAGTTCCGTTTTATATGCAGTTCCTTTTAGGTGCCATGGAGTAGTGAGGAAATGGAGTGCTTAGTTTAAGCGGTTTAGGTTATGACACAGAATTTTGCATTGTCCAGAAACTTTGTAATAAGGCCAAGACGACTTATTACGAAACCACCACCAAATGGACCGCTGTTCAGGACAAATACACAGAAGATAGATAAGGTACAATAGACAGAAGGACACTTATCATTATGTGTCCCTTTGCTATCTGTACTACATTTGTTGCGCTATGTGTGTTTCAAAGGTAAAGCGTACAGTTGATGAAATGCGTGAAGAGATCTGGGATGGTATTTTTCGTTTGTCGGACATGCTACTTGAGTTCAATTTAGCGTAGTTCGTAAAGTCTAAAACAGTGTTTCAGATGGACACATGTTATATCGCTTTGAGCACTCCATTTTTCAACAATCTGTGGGGAAGTGGACGCCTAATTTAAAGGAAAGTACAACAGGGGAGCATTGAGTGGAAGGACTTCTTTAGAAGATTGTTGTAGTCTATGTGAAGTTAAGGAATTATATTTTAATGATGAAAAGATTCTAATCTATCGTGTTAATCTAGATATTCAGCACTGGCTTGTTGAAAATTAGATGTATAATGGATTCACTTTTAACTAGATTTTTTTTTGAGTCATCTTGATTGTTCAGTCGCCAAAAATAACATGAAGGGATAGTGAGGTGTACCATTGCCATTGAAGCTGTTTGGTAGCCATTCCAGACACGTTTAGCCTTTAGAAATGTTTTCAAATGGAATAGGCACGTGTCACACTATAATCTAGTATTGAGCAAGGAGACGGGTTCAATCCCCGCGCAGTGCAAATGTTTGTATGCATGAATATGAACATTTGAACTGGTCTGGTCGTCCCTCAGAAAGCACGTTTAGCTGTTGGTCTCGGTTGCCATACGAACATCTAATGGCAATCGATACGGGTTGTTGGAACCCTCAAAATTTCAACAATGGGTCTATCTGTAATGCTTCGAAAAATATCGAAGTTTAGCCAAAATCAGCAGTTAGACTGGTAAAGCGGACCCCAGACTCCAAAGCTGAAAAAGCTTCGGATGTAATTGGGATTAACGCTGAGATGAAGATGATGATGACACCATAATCTAGTATTGTGACACATTTGCTAAAAATGTTAACTAATATGAGTTTATGGAAAAATTATTTTTCCTATAGTTCAGTTAACACTACAACTGTAAACATTTTTATAACTTTTTACAATACTGTTAGTCACTCTGAAAAAACTTAATAACCATTAAAATAATGTCGATATAAGTTCTCGCACTTATCAATTATTATCCAGTTTAACCCCATTAATTCTTATTCAGTTCAAAGTGAGCCCATTAATTCTGATCCAGTTCAAAGTGAGCCCATTAATTCTTATCCAGTTCAAAGTGAGTCCATTAATTCTTATCCAGTTTAAAGTGAGTCCATTAATTTGTACTGTATTTTTTTGTCATTTCACTGCCATTTTAATCATTTACACGCACACGATGCTACTTGGTACCTTCACACCACATTCCAGCCGTGTGGTATTTTATCTATGATTGTGTATATATGTTTGAACATGCTTCCTACATAACTTAGAGAGAATGGCAATCTAGCAAGCAATCATAGAATCAACACACGCTCAGATGCTAGAGGGTACGGATATCTACCAATTGATTAGGGTAATCTACCCTCTTAGTTTGTTTTGGTTGTAGTTATGCTATGCTAGCTGTTCTCTCTAAGCTGTGTGTTTTGACTGAGTTTTTTTTTTTTTTTAATGGGTAGAATAAGGTTAGCGATTTTGTGAGCTGCAGCTGTATTGTAGGGAGAAAAACATATTTTGAGTGTTTTTATTGAAATTTAAACCAATGAATGTATTGATCAGAAAATAACAGCTCTTTGCTGTATTATAACTTGTGAGAAAAATGTATTTTAAATTTTACAAATGAACAGTAATCAATTAATTGATTTACTTTAATGAGATGTTTAATTTATTCGTTACCCGTTAAAAACATCTAATAATAAATCAACTATGGGGCCAACTCATCGGTCAAGTGTAAGCCGCAATCTCGCCTAATAGTAAGAGCGCTAGTTTATTAAGAGTCTATTCACTCTAGCCTTGAGGACACTTAAATTGTAGTCCGACGGAAAACCGGTCGCTGGCAAATTGTTCCAGTCCCTCGATGTACGCGGTACAAAAAACAGGCCAAACGATTCGTTCGGATCGCTGTGGTATCAACAACGTAAAGGTGGAAACTCGCCGTACGACGAGTCGTCCGATGATGGCACGGAGATGGGTGAATTAAATCATGCGATTCCCTCGTGGTAGGTACACAGTACTTCATGTAAGCACCCTCACGGTTAGTGAAGTGCAGAGGTAAAGAAAAGTCGTAACTTCAAGGATTGATATTATTTAAAGGCAGCTCCATCTCGTTAACTAAACAAATGATTTGTGTTCTACTTAAACATTTATTTATTAACTTTATATTTTGTTAAAATTCGAAAGTGACTTATTAATATTGTGTTTATTGATTTCATCTGCTTTCTAATTATGTGGTGTGCTTGAACAATTATTTGAAGAATTAAAATGATATCTAAATGTGCATAACACGAAGGCAGATTATTAATAATGACAAATAAGAATGATATTAAAATGAGAATGCAATCTGTTCTCTTTATTATACTTTTATCCCATCGTTTCAAATGGTTTATTTACTTTTGTACATAATTATGAGTATGTAAGGCTCCACACGAAGTCAAAATAATATGTATGAAAATTTATGGAAAAATATGTTAACAGACCATTACATTATTGTGACTTTATAAAATAAAAATTATCTTGAATTAGAAAAAACCTTGCCGTAAAATATTATAAAAACAAACAAAAAAAGGAAAAATATCAATGTTAAAATATAAGAAATATATTTTATTATATACATGTAGTATGTTTAGTCTAGTCTTTTCGGTAAATCATAGTTTGCTTCGTCTACCTATTGCATTTTAGGTGTTTCGGAGAGTTACACTCATGTTCGGGTCGGCATAGTTCGGCACAGGCTGGGTGGCATAACAGACATTTTTCCGAATTATGCCGACGCGGACATGTGTATAGCACACCTTAGCGTCTACTAATAATACTAGTGACTATTATTATTATTACTTGTTGGCGCCACTTTACATTATATGAAGAAAAACCGCGCGCTCTTTTTTTTTCTAATTAAAAATTGGAAAATTTTTATTGTGCGTCGTTTTGTAATCATGTGCAATAATATTGTGACCTATGTTCTCTAAACTAGTGATGGATTACCTAATATTTTCCAGGTGAAATTAGTTTGTGTTATAAAATATTGTCTTTATAATGACGATAAAATGTGAAATGCGATTT
This sequence comes from Sesamia inferens, assembly GCA_037179545.1. Classification (NCBI taxonomy): domain Eukaryota; kingdom Metazoa; phylum Arthropoda; class Insecta; order Lepidoptera; family Noctuidae; genus Sesamia; species Sesamia inferens. The sequence continues at coordinate 3,972,875 of CM073936.1, read as the reverse complement.
AATTTCTACGTAATGTAAAGTGGCCTTTTATGGGAGGTTTAAATGTTAACTTGACGGATAAGAAACTTTTAAAAGGATATTCTAAACACATGTTATCGTAACAATAAGTTTGGAACCGTTTGAGCAGATCCATAGTGTAATAAAAATAGCGATAGTTACCATAATCAATAATAAGATAATAAACGAGTCTATTTAATGGTTTGGTATTATTTTACTTGTGTGTGCCCATTGAAAGTGGGACGGGCTCATTGCCTGCAGAACCGATGCCCAATAGGGCCGACGGGTTCTCGAGTGGCGACCACGCACCGGAAGACGCAACGTGCCCACGTTGAGTCTTCTTCGTTCTTCTGCGGATCTCCTCATTCCTGATTCGATCACGCAGTGAAACCCCAAGCATAGCCCTCTCCACGCACCGGGGTAGGCCCCCTACAAGGTGGACCGACGACCTAATGAAGGTCGCGGGAAATCGCTGGATGCGGGAGGTGCAGGACCGATCGTCGTGGAGATCCTTGGGGGAGGCCCATGACCAGCAGTGGACGTCTTTCGGCTGAAATGATGATGTGTCTCCGATTACCCTTCGACCGCTGAGAGGCTACGTTCCTGATACCTCCCAGTGCGAACAATCTTGTTGCTAATAAAGATCAAATTCGCAAAACAAGTATTCGCTTTGACGAAACTTACTAAGAGCGGATTCTCTAGTCGGCCACATTAAGTAAGTGTTACAGCTTGGTAAGGCTGTAAGCTTAGGTACTTTTTACGCCAATCGCTTAACTGATAAGTTGGTTGAGGTAGCTTTGCGGTGCGGGAGGGATAATAGTTGTCCCAAGTTGATGAATCGCAAGACACGGTGGAGGGCTGCCCGCCTTGGGCGGGGACCAACCGTGTCCTCGTGATGGCGAGGCGTCCGTTGCGATAGTACATGGGAGGCTGTCGCTTGTCTGCAAAGAAGTAATGTTCGCAAACGAGGCGGGCCGCTTGAGTAAGAGGTGTCAATCCGCCCTCACACCACGTCGTAGTACACGCTCTGGATGTCGGGAGACAGCAACACACAACCTCAATGGGTCGCCGCTCTGTAAGGACCAGGCTCAGGACAACGGTGCGTAGTGTTCAGGGCTAAACTAATACTTAATCACAAAGAAAAAGATAAACTTATTAGTTTCTGAACGAGGGAATGGGATGTGTTTCTAACTACCTGTAATGATTGAGAACTGGGTACAACGGAGTTACGAGCTTACTGAAGCTATGGATGGATTGTTTTCGATTTAGAATCGATGGTCAGTGAAATGAGGAGTAACTACCTATGTTAATTACGGCGTATCCACACATGCCGCCGGTTTCTCCGGCGGCTTGTAGGTGCGGTTGCAATTTTCGCAGTAGTGACTTGCTAGAAGTTAGTGTAATTCCAGTTAAATTCTGTCATTTCGTTATTTATATGAAATGAAGTTAGGTATATATCAATACGACAACACTACCACTCCTTATGGAAGCCGCGCGTGCCGCAGGTAAACGATGCATGTGCCGCCGGGCATGTGTGGATGCGCCATTAGGTTTATAAATAAAAAAAAACAACAAAATCAGTCGAACATTTTGTTAAAGAAACTACAGTCCTAAATAACAAATTGTATTTACAAATAATACAACTAATATTCGACTTAGCTATACATTCTGTCAAAAATCTCATTTTACTTTGATGGCAGCTCTTAACCTAGCACTACGGCTTCTGGGATTCCTTTCCACTTCCTCATCACTTGGCACCTCTACATGTTTATTGACGGCTTGCCAAGGGGTATCCAAAAATTGATTGATGGTATCCTGATTCTGCACTAAAGTTGGACTTAAATATTTCAATGGAACTGGATTTGCAGCCTCATTGATTAAATTTCCTGCTATATGACGCTTGACTATTGTATCTTCTAGTGAATGGAAACATATTGTTACTAATTTTCCATTGATTTTCAAGTAATATTTAGCTAGCAACATGCCGTAGTTGAGTTCATTCAACTCATTGTTTACAAAGATACGTAAGGCCTGAAAGACCTTTGTAGCATTTGACTGCGGTCTTTGTAGTTTGTCCAATCGTTTCTCATCTGGACAGCATGAGTTGACAAGTTCTACCAATTCTTCGGTGGTTTCAATATTTTTGATCATGTATCTAGCTTGTATGATAGTTTGTGCAATTTTTGCTGCTTTCTTCTCTTCACCATAGATTTTGAATATCTTGTAAAGTTCATGTTCATTTGCGGTTGCTAACACTTCCCTTGCTGTTATTTGATTTGGGTCTCTGCCAGCGTCCATTCTCATATCTAAGAAACCATTTTTGTTGATAGAAAATCCTCTCTCTCCTACATCTAATTGCATAGAAGAACATCCAAAGTCAAATAGCATTCCATCTATTGTGGACTGTTTTATTCCTTTGGCTTTTAGGAGAGCAGGAAGCTCACTAAACCTTCCTAATAATGGTACCACTCTATTAGGGTATTCTTCAGCCAATTTTTGAGCTTTTTCATAAGCTATAGGATCTCTATCTAAAGTTATAAGTTTGCAATCAGCAGCTTCTAGTATTTTCTTCGAGTGTCCCCCAGCTCCAAATGTCATATCAATGTACAGCTCATTGTCTTTTGGATTCAAGTGTTTTATAGACTCATTTAACATAACAGGTACATGGTCTCTGTGCTGTACTTGTTCTGTGGACAGTCGTCGAAGGAGTACCGTCCTGTGGAGTCTCTGGAACTGTCTTAGAATCATTTTGTATCTTTACTAAATATTTTACTAAAGAAACCTTTATTTTCCTCCTTCAAATACTCGAGAACTTCGTTAGACAAGATTAGGTTGCACTCTTCAGTACTTAGGCCTGTCGCTGTACTGCTGTGTTTCCGTTTGTACTGGTTTTTGTAAAAGTTATCGGCTAGTTTGTTAAGGGAGTTGTATTGTTTGTTGCAGAGCTCAGAATCCAAGTTCTGCCTCTCCGATGACTCAAATGCCAGTTTCACCTTATCTCTGATGAATTTCCCGAGGTCTCTGTAAAGCAATTTTACAGTAAACTGGTGTTGGATAAGAAAAAGATAGAAATATTATGTCCATAACCTCACTTTTTCCTACCTTTCCCCTTTAGTGTTGTCTACTGGCCATTTAGCAATGAGTCTAGTGAATTTCTTGTATTGACTAGTCATAGCTAGGTATTTAGTATATCATGTTATTATTCAGCTACTTTATTTTGAAAATTATGAAACACAATTCTATATTTTCAGGTAAATATGAAATAAGACCAGTGTTGCCAGATCTGGAGAGCCAAGATCTGTATAGGGGACTGTTAAAATCTGTATGAAATCTGTATTTAGTAAATATATGAAAATCCGTATAAAATCTGTATCTGTCGTTTGTATTCTGTAATTATAAAAAATTGTGAAATTTGATTTTATTTCGAGAAAAAAAAGGAAATCGGAAATGCGTACTTGTATATATCTTTATTCATTTTACTAAGCAAATTACAAAAAAAAAAAAAATATATATAACATGGCTCATTATTTAACAGTTGCTTAGTATGTAATAACCCTTCAATCGTGCTCGTTTCTAATTGATTTCGTTGTTTCGTTTTAATCAGATTTATAGATGAAAAGATTCGCAGTTTTTTTTTGTGGCGATATAAAGCATTTTTGCCACCACGTCCTATTGAGAGATAAGATAAACAATATTTGCCAAACGCGTACGTATCTCCTTTCTTGCTAGGTACAAGCCAATTGCCGAAGCACGATTCTCCAATCCATTCCCGATTAAAGTGCTGCAGGATCCGTGGTTTCTTCGGAGCGCTAGCTATTAGCTTCGTTTAAACACACACTTAATACGTTTCAAAAGAATAAAATACAATGCTCAATCACAAAAAGAAGCGCGTAATTCGCGAAAATAAATAAATAAATAAAATGAAAATAAACAAACGAATGAATACAGAATTCGCAAGTCGCAGAAAGAATGACTATGAACTCATTCAGTCGCTATTTTAACATATTCTGTGGGAAATCCCCGACCATAGTATATGGTGCTATGGTTGGGGATTTCCCACAAAATTATATTTGGGTAGTGTTCTCCAATGTTGCCATTATGTTCTGAAAATTACTAATTCTGTACGAAAAAAGTGGTTATTAACCAAAATCTGTATAAAATGAACTCCTTAATTTTTATCGGTATGACGTGTTGAAAATCTGTATGGATACCGATAAATCTGTATATCTGGCAACACTGAATAAGACGGACAAGGAAACATATCTGTCAACTGTCAACGTAATCCGATCCGAATGTCACACTGTCAGTCTGTCACAGCGACGACTCGAGTTATTGAAATAAGGCGTTTCGTTCAGAAATGGAGGCTTTAGTATAATTATCTATATAGAATAGAATAGAATACTCTTTATTATGTACACCATATAGATTACAGAACATAAATAAAAATATTTTTATAAAGGTTAGGTAAATACATAGCCAAATATAATATAAAATTTTACGTAATCATCATAGTACCAATACAAATGAATTTTGAAATAACCTTTTTTTCCCGCGAATTAGTTCCAACTTCCCCGAAATTTGGTAATTTTAAAAAAGTGACAACACTGGTATTATTATGAGCGAATAGCGATGCGACCATGTGCCGCGTGCCCTGCCGCTCGCCGCCCGCGGAAGGGTGCTTAACGCACATTTATTAAGTTACCTCTTTTTGCGAAATAATGTTTATTTTTTTAGGGGGATTATTTTTTTAAGTATAGCCCGGTTTTGTATCCATTAGTAGAATCAGTTATCGATACCTAACAACACCTTCACGGGTCGGACAGGGTTACTCTTAACATACTGTATATATATATATACCTATATATATATATATATATATATATATATATATATATATATATATATATGTCGGAGATCATCGATATAATTTTAATAGTTGCTGATTTGATTTACGTAGTAGAGGGGCGAACGCTTGTGACGTTATTTTGTGAGGGCGTCACATGGACAGAGTCGCTTTGGAAAGTGGGGTTCGTCGAACGGTGACTTTGCATCGAGACGCCGACCAAGGCACATCTTCGAACCGAAACTGTCGGTTTGCCTATTCAAATTGTTATTATGAAGATTGGAGGGTATATCTACACGTCGTGCTTTAATTCAAAACTCACCTACGAAACGGAACCTGTACCACTACACCAAGATGCTGTCGACCCTACCGCTCGGCCGTCGCTGTCTCCGACATAAGAAGTGGGATAAAGAACTACACTGCTCACAATCTCGTTATAAATCAAGGAACAGAATAACAGTCATTTTCTGCCAATATTTTGATAGTACTTGTGCGATTACTTGTGTGGTAGTTGTTCATTGCCTTTGTATGACCTTCTGTAAATGCTGGATGTACTGGCAGTGGGGCTGGAAGTGAACGTCACGTTACGAGGTGCGCTCAATTGCTGACGCAGAAGAGATCGCTCCGCGTGAGAATGCGCTGCAGGAGTCCGCTGCAGGCGCGCACGTGCGGCTGGACGCGGCGCTGTAGCGACAGTGCTGGCTGTTGCTTGGCGCGCGACAGTGTTGGCTGATGCTTGGCGCGCGACAGTACTGGCTGTTGTTTGGCGAGCGAGGTGCGCTTGTGGAACAGGCAAGGTGCGCTTGCGGAGCAGGAAAGGTGTGCTTACGGAGCGCTCAAGGTGTGCTGCGGAGCGCGCAAGGTGCGCTTGCGGAGCGCTCAAGGTGCGCTTGCGGAGCGCGCAAGGTGCGCTTGCGGAGCGCGCAAGGTGCGCTTGCGGAGCGCGCAAAGTGCGCTTGCGGAGCGCGCAAGGTGCGCTTGCGGAGCGCGCTTCTAGCTGCTTGGTGAATCGCATCAATGGCGTGTGGCGCTGCTGAAGCTGCTTGCGGCGCAGCCGGAGTTGCGTGCGCTTTGCGGAATGCCCAAGGTTTCAAGACTTGAGCCTCTACTCTGCAGGCGATGAGAAGATGTCAAAACACCCAAAACGTTTGTGGTAACGTAATGGAGTTTTATGAGAGCTCCGAGATGTCTGGTGTGCAACGGTTGACAACTGCCAAGTGGCAGGTGTTTGTGGGAAATTGCCATAATCCGGTGAGTCGTACTATTTTTATTTTGATTCAGTGGCCGAATGTTCTCTTGTCAAGCAATCTGTAATTTCATTGGTATACGTACACACGCGCCAGATACAGTGTACGAGTACAAGGTTGTGCCAGTGTGTTGTGTACTGAACCATTTCTTTGCAACATGATAATAAGAGTTATTTTTGCAAATTTTATTTCTTGTACTACCCGATTATTGTTTGTTATAATGGACTGAGAAATTTTAAATCAGGGTTTTAAAATTATAATGTCCGGTTTGTCTTTAATTCAAAACTAAAGTTCACTGTGGCCTATAGTTACGAGCTCACTTGAGCTTATGATAGTATGTGTGGCTGGACTGTTAAATCTTCTCAAGAGAACAAGCGGTAACGAACATAGAAATGAGTGCTATTTACGAAAAATCTAAATTTGATAGAAGTGTGCTAAAGTAATGAAATTTAATAATGGTGAGTTGTTTGATGGCGATAATGGCGATCGTTACCTATTGAAATCGTTGATTGGAAACAGAACTTATAAGTATCCCACGATCGCATAAGTACGAAAGATTTTTCCAAGTAATGTCTGCTGAGTTAGATTTTCAAAATGTAGAAGATGGTGAGGAGGGTGCCTCCGTCAGCAAATAGAACACGTATCATGGCTATGTGGTCGCGCTGCTCGCACTAGTCTGTAGTCGTAACTGCAATCCAGTGAGGGGTTGTTCAGAGCGCGATGGGCAGCTAGTGGTGTGGCGGGGACACTAGTAGGTATGGTCGCACTGCATGCACTAGTCTGTAGTCGTAACTGCAACTCGGTGAGGAGTTGTTCAGGGCGCGATGGGCAGCTAGTGATGTGGCGGGGACTCTGGTAGATATGGTCGCACTGCATGCACTAGTCTGTAGTCGTAACTGCAACTCGGTGAGGAGTTGTTCAGGGCGCGATGGGCAGCTAGTGATGTGGCGGGGACTTTGGTAGCTATGGTCGCACTGCATGCACTAGTCTGTAGTCGTAACTGCAACTCAGTGAGGAGTTGTTCAGGGGGCGATGGGCAGCTAGTGATGTGGCGGGGACCTGGGTCTCGGAGGAGACTATTAGTTGTACGGTCATGTGTTGACCTGGGAGTCGTGGACTCTAGAGTTGGTCGTATATAATTTAAAAGAGTGTCCATGGAGTTTCTTGCCCGTTCTTCTCCATAGGTACCTACTCTTTGGAATGGGCGACTAGCTTCACCTTACTGACTGACCGACCTTCTGACAATTCAAAAGTGCCTGTAACTGGTTTATTTGAAATAAATGCTTTGATTTTGATTTTTTTGATTTGTATCACAAGAGGTGATGACGATTTGGGTGTCAACTATGAGTTGTCACTAGCTACTGTGGTAGCGGGCGATGATGTGTTTTCTTTTTGATGATTATTATTTTGATGTGATAATTATGAGGCTTGGAGGAACCTTTTGTGTTTTCTTTTTGAAATTTGATAATTATGAGGCTTGGAGGAACCCTTTGTTTTCTGTTTGAATTTTGATAATTATGAGGCTTGAAGGAAGCTCTTGCGTTTAAATTGTTAAAACAATTAAGTTTGTTTGGTTTTCTAATAGTCAATGTAATTAAACGTGACGTGTGACGGTCAGGTTGGCCGAGCTCTCAAAAATGCTTCAAAGTCGGTTTTCTGTGTTTTTTTTAAATTTGTTACAGACATGCACGAGGATGTGCAACAGGAAATATCGAAGTTTGGCCGGAATCGGCGGTTGGCCTGGTGAACCGGATCCCGGACTCCGGGGCTGAGGGAGCTTCGGATGCGACTGGGATTGGCGCTGGGATGATGATGATGATGATGCACGAGGACGTGCAAATCGTCAGGCTGGCCGTGTCGGAGATCATCGATATAATTTTAATAGTTGCTGATTTGATTTACGTAGTAGAGGGGCGAACGCTTGTGACGTTATTTTGTGAGGGCGTCACATGGACAGAGTCGCTTTGGAAAGTGGGGTTCGTCGAACGGTGACTTTGCATCGAGACGCGGACCAAGGCACATCTCCGAACCGAAACTGTCGGTTTGCCTATTAAAATTGTTATTATGAAGTTTGGAGGGTATATCTACACGTCGTGCTTTAATTCAAAACTCACCTACGAAACGGAACCTGTACCACTACACCAAGATGCTGTCGACCCTACCGCTCGGCCGTCGCTGTCTCCGACACACATATATATATATATATATATATATATATATATATATATATATATATATATATATATATATATCTATATATATCTATATATATATTATGTATAAATATCTAGGTACCTGCCTATTATTTAATTATACACGCTGGAATTTTAATGGTTGTTTTCCCGCGGCAGAACGATTTGCTTTAAGGAGTACTTTCGATGAATAGAGTAAAAGACAAAAATAAAAATATTTTTGTTATAAAATAATAATAAATAATTGAAAAAAAAAATCATCAACTCGAAAAAGTGAGAAAAGTTAGTTACGCTAGGTACAATTTGTAGGTACTACTCGGAATGGTCATTGCGTACAAACCGCCTCAATGGGAAGCAATGCATTTAATGTTCAAACCATAATAAGCTCCCGCGCGCAGTGATAAGGTATGAAACAGCTTGTAAGCATCAATCCGAAAATTTACCGCCATGCCGACAAAAGAAAAAAATGTTCAAACCAAAAAAATCTGTCATATGCGTTAATAAGGTATAAAATAACTTAAATGTACCAATACAAAAAATTATCGCTCAAATTAGCATTAAAAAAACTACCGTTCGAAGGCGTTACTGCTTTATAAATGTTCAACGGAAAATAAGCTATCGACGCTAGTGATACGACATAAATTGTCTGCGCGCAAAAATTACAAACAATTATCTTAGATAGTAATTTTATATTCGTGTTCAGTAAGTTGCAGCTAAAAAGTATTTATGAAAATCCTAAGCCCGTAACAGTATGAATGGATAATAGTTGAAGCACGCGGGCCAATGGCCCCGCGCCATTCTGCTGTAGATTATCAGAAGTTTACTATTGGTTCAGCTCACTTTCGAGTTTTTTTTATCACTATGTTAAATCTGCCATTTCATGTTTCTAATATTTTATTTATTGATGAAACGATTGTATTACTAAGAAAAAACCGTTTTGCTGCGGGAAATCAACCATTAAAATTCCACGCTGTATGTATACAGTATGTTACGAAAACCCTGTCCGATCCACAAGGATAATAAGGGTTAGGTAAACAAATGACCAAATAAAATATAAAATTTTGCATAATCATCATAGTAACAATACTAATGAATTTTGAAATAATCTTTTTTACCCTGTAACTTCCCCAAAATTCGGGAAATTTAAAAAAGTGTAAACACCATTTTAGACCTTATAACTGTCGGCGGCGTCAGTGTGTCTAGCCGCCGACGCGCAAAGGAACAATTAGAGCTGTACTAGTTTTTGCGTAATAACGTTTTGTTTTTGTCGCTACTATTCGAAACTTTTACCTGCTCGAATGATTTGTTGTAAAAACGCAGATTACCTAATGGTAAAAGTACTTTTTTTGATTATCGATTAATTATTCATAACAATATTGTAACACAAGTACCTATTATTAGTAAATAGGAACTAGAAAGGTCTTATGAAATACGATTTTAGGAGAATATTATAAACAATGTAAAGCATTTAAGTTCACCTGATTTAAGTTATGTGAAAGTTCTAAAATCTAAAGAATGCCATGCGATGTTGAATCGATGCGTGAAATTCTGAAATACAAAATTGATACCAAAAATCGATCCGAGAAATATTTTGAATACTTTCACACCTCTAGTCAAAGGGCACCGCCGTGCAGTTAGAGTACCTATTTTTATGAAATAAAAATCATTTTTATTTTAAATTTATTAGTTTCGCGTAGACATTGCGTCAGTGTAGACGTATCGTTTATTGTGTGATCATATAGTTTTCTAACATAATGTAACCTGCTGATGGAAGGTACCTAGTAAAACTGCAATTGTGTTGTGTTGTGATCAGGTGTTGAACGATTCGGATGTGACTACTTCTTGGTCAATGTGGTTCCAGCATGACGGTGCCCCACCATATTTTTGCCGACCTGTACGTGAGTACCTCCACTATCAGTTCGGCGAGCAGTGGATTGGTAGGAGTGGACTAACGTTGTGAAACACCGTGCTAATCTCATGGGACGGTGCCAGGCCGGTATCGTTCTTAGTGAACGAAATATGGAACAACATCTCCGCCACAGCCATTGTGCTCATCGAATGAAATTCGAAGATACATTCGGAGGGTCAGACGACCTTTCTACTTAAAAAAGAGTTCTTTTCACGAGCTGCCTAAGTAGGTATCATTGTTTCTTTCTAGAGTCGATAAACGTGGTTAGACTACCAATACCTACATGCATGAGGTCAACTGAGGTCATGACCTGTGCCTGTGTTGCCATGAAATTACCTATTTATTTTATTTAAGTTATTTATTTTTAAGGGGGTATTTTTTTTTTACTTTAGCCAGGTTATGTACGCATTAGTAGAATCAGCTAACGATACCTAACAACACCTTCACGGGTCGGACAGGGTTTTTGTAACATACTGTATATCTTTCATTCAGGGCCAAATTGGCCTATTCAAGAGACAGTTAACTTTTATTAGACGAATAAGTCTTACATCTTCTTTTTTTTTTAAATGGCATCTCGTAGTTGATCTTGACAGCCCGTGGCTACTTAACCGGACTATCCTGTGGTTGCCCAAGGTCATTGTCGACGATTTTACTGGCTCAGCTGCGGCGCGGGCTGGTTTTCGTCGGGCAAGGGAGCAGCTTACATCTATTCATATACGTGTCAAAAGAAATTGAAAAGTCGGCCCTAATATTAATAAAGATTATTGTATCATCACTACGTATTATAAAACAAAATCACTTTCTCTTTCCCTATGTCCCTTTGTATGATTAAATTTTTAAAACTACGCAAAGGATTTTGATGTGGCTTTTTTAATAGATAGAGTGACTCAAGAGGAAGGTTCATATGTATACATACATTAAATAGTGGAGAAATACAACTATATTTTTGAGGTTTCTAAAGTGATGTCGTAAAAATTTCATTTTATCTGCGTTTGCAGTGAAACACAGGCTGAACTCCACGAGAATTATTAAAATATTGTAAAACATTGAAAAGATGTACAAAAAAGTCCGCGATGGTATATGTCTATCTCTTATGGATATCACACAACATTTTTTTTATCATTTACTTTTTACGACAAATGCCGGCTAATATTAGAAGCGATTTTAACCAATACAGCATTAATACTTATCCAATTTAATACCTTAAATATATCGCCCATTACAGCATATGATTTAAATGAATATTTTCGAAGATATTACAGATTTTAAAATTGCGGGGTGTCGCGTTTGCGGCGGTACACAGCGCGGAGGTTTTTTATACAGCGTGACGTTCACAGTTTTTCTGTAGTGTATTTAGTATCAGCATTGCACCCGTGCGGAGCCGGGGCGGGTCGCTAGCAAGTAATAGATAAGGTTTGAGAACGAGTACCTACTTACTATACGGACACCCTACGTTTTGATATATTACGTGACAACAGTATCCCGGGGCCAGCTAGAATTATGAAGAACATCAATCATTCATCCTGCTGGTCTCAGAGTGATATAGTAATAATAAAATTGTGTCGATGGCTACTTAGGCTACGGACAGAAGGGTACCATATTATTTATTTAGCGTTATAAGTGTGGCTTTAAAACATTCTTGGTACAAAATAAAATTACATATCCAAATAAATGAACTAATTAGGAAACAAAAGCTTTACGATACAAGAATATCTTATACACAGTAGTGCTGATAATACTACAATAAATGAAAACACGGACAATGCTGGTTCATAGGAATAATCCTAAACCATGGAAAAAAAACCTAGCATCAAATACTAAAAAAAGAAAAAAAATTCTAACAAACTAAATCGCATAAAATTGTAAACGGAATAGAACATCCTTTAAACTAATGGTTCACTGACCTCCGATCGGCGACAGCGCGGTCCTGTATCGACTTGCTTTTTTCGCGACATTATTATTATTAAAGTTTGTTATCAACCTGTAAGCGCTTCCTTATCGACATGTACATCATGTAGAAATGTGAAAAATGAAGAATAATTTCCTGCGACTAAACTATAAATGGATATATTTACTTATATGAATTTTTATGAATAGACTAAGAATGTGTTAAGGTACACGATGTTTAATTTATTGTCGTATTGTCATCACCACTTTGTATATTATGTGGGTACGTTGTGTAGGTACCTAGTGTACCTACTCATTATAATGATGTCGTATTTTTACCTATGTTTCTTCTTATAGTGCGTGCAAAAATAATAAAATAAATGAGAAAACATATTTAAAATAAGCACGTATTTTCTTTTGAATTTCTTCCAAGGATAACCGGTTAGAAACTTTTCTGCTTATAACGTGAATGAGGTGAACAGGTGCAAGTTTTCAATAGTTGTTAAAAGAAGAGAAAAAGTCCATTTTATTATTACCTAGCTATCATGTTAGAATTGAGTGGGAAAGCGTCACGTAGTTATTATTATAACGGACGGGCTACAGCTATGGGCAAATAATTGGGTAGCCACCTGCGGTCTACGAGGTGGGTATGAAGCAACGTTGGAATTGTAGGTATCTATTTATAGTTAAGTCTGAGCCTACTGAGTATTTGTGTGTTTGTTATTACAGTAAGATGGAACAAATTCATAGTACGGCCATCAGATATCAAAACTGTGTGGGACGGTAACATTCTACATACCTAACATTTCATATTAACCGATTTTCGTTGCTGACTGTATAGACGCCAGCAGACTCAAAACTGTCAAATTTTCCGAATCAACCACGAACCTTAATGCTTTTATCGATAAAGTTTAAAATCTACTAACTAATCTGTCAAATTGATCGTAGTATCTTGGTGTGCTGGCGCCTGTTCTTGATTTCACGAAATTAAATTATCCGGAAAAGAAAAACAAAGTTTTTATTATTATTTCTTTATGTCGCGATGGGTGCGATAAATAGAAATAAAGAAGTATAGAACCCGCCCTTGGCTCACGTAGTCCACTCCCTTACACCAAGATCACTCTGTGTCCCAACTGTGGAAACGATTTCCTTTTTTTTTTTAAATAATTATAAACTAGTGCTTGACCGCAATCCCGCCTGATGGTAAGCATTGATGCAATCGTTAATGGTAAACCGCGCTAGCTTATTAAGTCTATCCACTCCAAAAACTTAGTGTTAAGGAAGGAAGATGGCATTTGAGCAAGGTGATGCAATGTTAAACTGGACCAACGATGCTGTGCCAGAGGGATATTGATCAGGAGACCCTCCACGACCAAATTCCCGACACAATAAAACTTGGTGCATCGTACCCGGCACACATCGCAACACAACTGCTCAGACCCGTCTTCCGTACGGCATCACCGGAGGTCATGCCGGCCGGAACACGACGAATCGCTCGGTGGCAAGACTTTGTCTGATGGGTAGTATATTACTCCTAGTTTAAACGAGAATAAGGTTGTAGCATTGTAAACAGCGGCTTAGATAATTGTGTAACACAATAATAATTTTGAATCATAGGCTTATATCAATCCATTGCTCCATATGTTCAAAAAATTGGCCTGCTTAACAACGTAAATAACGCAATGAATGTTGTTGAACTTGTGGCGTATTGTGTCACAAGACTAGTTAATGTTACAACCCTAAACACTTATGGTTTCCGACATTAAATACACATGACAAGCGGTCGGTTATAAAAGAGTAGATTTTAACTCTCATAACAGAACTAAGTATTCTCAGTGTTCTTCCTACCATTGTTAACTCGCGTTACGTTACGCCTATAGGTAATTGTGATAGTGATTAAACTGTTGTTCCCGTATCCATGACTTTTATTTAGGAGTGTACCTCCAAAAACTGTCAAAATGAAACCCAAGGCTACTGATAGTGTTTTACGCAATGACCCTCCTGCATAATCATCTCCAATTCTTAATCTTATAAGATACTCGTACATAAGTGCTTAGAAGATAAACACTACAGAATGGCCTGTCGAATATTGAGTGTCTGACCCGACAAACACTTCCTGGACGAAAGTAGAAACCCATGTTGCTCACCCAATCGACAAGAAACAAAAGCATTTCAATAAAGCTTTCTAATTTATTTCTTCCTCATACTTCATAAGGGGAACAATACAAATTAAAGACGGCCCAGTTTACAGAAATATAATAGGATTAATAGGTCATAACTCACAGACACTGTTAATGGTCTCCGTGTTATTTTAAAGATGTTAAAAATGCATCGCTCAGCTTTGGGTACGTTACGTGGGTGTCTCGGCCCGGAATAGGGGATTAGATCTCGAGTTCATACTAAAAGGTCGGGATCATTGTGTTGTATAGTAGTCCCGCTTTAGCGCATTGTTATGCTAAAACGGGGTTATTGTTAGCAATTTTTTTGTATATACATCGTTATTTTTGTTTATACAAAACCTGAATATAGTGTGTTCAGAATAAACAACTGAATGTATTCGAATAATTTTAACACCATGTTATATTTTTTCCTACATTTAGAAACATTTACATTTAGAAATTGTTGCAGTGTGGTTACCGAGCGCGCAACACAGCTGACGGCAGATCATAGTGCTAAGCGAACAATGAGACAGCACCCCCCGCACCGCGTCGCTGCACTGCGCGAGCGGACGAGTGCGTTGACCATCTTTTTGTTGGGACAACGAGGTAAGATAACGAGCACATAACTTAGTGGTTTTTCATGATAAATTTAAATTTTGTACATAGATTCTTTACTTAAAAATATTGGACACGTGTTTCGGGTTTCGTATATACATAGGTACAAAAAATGACGTCGTTTTGTTTTTATTGCAAATACAACTTTTCTTAAAAAAAAACAATATACACCCACAAATCTACATATACATACATACATCGTATACATCACCTACATACACTAAACAATTTGCTGCGTTCCGCTGTACCAGTGACGACGCTGCATTATTCTACAAAATCCGAGGAAATTGTAGAGTACATACGGATCAAGACGACATGGACTTTGAGGATTGCGAGGTTGGAGTCTCGTCACACCGTCAATTTTAATTCCTTTGTGAGAGTGCTAACTGGGGATTTTGAAAAATTCATCTCCAGAATTCTGGCTGAAAGACGTTATTTTCCGGCGATTCCGTGGCTAGATACCCGACACAGCGCGCTGCACGACGCCGATGCTGCAAAATAATCGTCTATAACTTTAGTTTTATATACCGTGCCTCGGAAAGCAAGTTAAACCGTTGGTCTCGGATGTCATTTGTAGATCTTTGACAATAGTTACGGGTCGTCAGAAGTACGAAAGTCTGAACTCTAGTCTGGTCAAGGAGTATCGTATTACCCAGTAACTGGGTTGTGAAGGTCAGATAGGCAGCCGCTCCATGTAATATACTGGCATTCAGCTGAAACCGGTCAGATTGGAAGATGACCCCAACCAACTTGGGAAAGGTTAGGCGGGTGATGTTTATTTTAATGAGAACTTTAGTTTTATATAGATTTTATAATTGTTTTTATTTGGTATGTTACATTATAGTATTGTTATAAAACACGGTAAACCCGTGTTGTGTAAACACGGGTGGTTTTTAGTCAGTAAAGTCTGACACGCCCTTCCGCGCCGGCCAGAGCGGGACCTCTCCCGCTCTGGGCCTCTCAAATGACCTCTCATTTGATGATTCACAATACCAAACAAAAAATAAAAGTGGATTCTTCGCTTAGCACATTCATCTAAAGAACTTATTACCAAACTTGTTCATAGAATGTAGCTTCGTGAAAAGCTATAAAGTCTGTTTTTGCAAGTTTTCTCAACAATAACTCCTTACATTTTCCTTACACATCACGGCAACTAAATTACTCAAACTTGAGCCTAACACATCACGCGGGTGCTTCAGTCACATGGTATTTGTCACTTCTTCTGTGTCACACCCAAGTTGTAGGTACTCGAGCGTGGGTGTGTACGAAAAGCATGTGTGCCTTAATTAACGTATCAAATATGAAAGCAAAGTAATAACGACGAAAAGGAGCCGAAAGAGGATCGCTTGAGTTTCCAGGAAGGTACATATGTTTTATTAAAACAAGATATCCACCCTTTTTTAACCTACAGGGACTTTCTTATGAAAAAACACGGATTTTATTTAGATCAGGTTTAAACCACCTAAATAGTTATTGAATTATGCACTTAACTAACGATACTAAGTTGTCACTTTGGTATTACTTTGACTTAACGGCCTTGAGAGGCCTGCTTAGTAGTGGGATGATGCAGGCTAACAGTAACTGTTCTCTCGCGTCCGGCCGTCTGCAAAGCCATGGTCGGGAGCGAGAGCGCATTGGACGGGGTCGTCTCCTTCAGCGAAGCAGTAATGCAAGCAAAGTAGACGGCCGAGAGGGAGGGAGAGGCAGAGAGTTCTCTCCCTTCCCGACGACGGCGCGGGGGTCGCCGTGTCAGGGCCGAGGCTGACCTACTGCCTCCATGATAATGGCCGACGGGCGATGGAACCGGGTAGTTCAAAGTCCGTGACCTGGCCGAGTTGACGTTGTAACGCGTTCGCACACGCTACTCAGATGAGGAGAGCAGCCGCTGAGGGCTGCTTGCGTGAGAAGAGATCCGTCGAACTCGCGACGACGGGTCAAAGCCTGCCAGGGGTACCGTAAAATTATGAGGACCCAGTACCCCGGAAAGGCAGATGACGAATGCTTAGGTGGTTTTTAGCCTCCGAGTTGTTGTCGACGGATGCTCATCGGAGCCCATGTCGACCAATGCCGGTGTTCCTCAAGGGTCTGTTCTCTCTGCAACTCTGGTCCTGCTGCATATTAACGATCTGCTGATGCCCGGTATTTGGGTATGCAGATGACAGCAGAGTTGTGGAGAGATATCATAATCAATCCGGTCCGAAAGAGAGGCTATGGTAGAGCGTACGAGTGCTGTACTATAGGCAGTCTCCGAATGGGGCAATGCCAATCTTGTAGCATTCAATGCCGCCAAAACACAGGCGTGTCTTTTCACCGCCAAAAGGAGCCCGTTCACCTTGGCTCCTACTTTTAAGGATGTATCCTTGGCTGTAGTAAGCTGTCAAGCTGGCAAGCCTACAGCTTTTGGGAGTAGAGTTTGTCTAGAACCTAAACTTTGGGCGGTTCATTGAGTCCAAGGCCAAGGTGGTTGCCAGAAAACTTGGCGTCATCAAGGTCCGGCGATACTTCACACCAGGGCAGCTTCTAATGTTGAACAAAGCACAGGTCCGCTCGTGGGTGGAGTACTGCAGCCACATTTGGGCTGATGCTGCGAAATGTCACATGGCTTCTTTGGATTTAGTGGAGAGGCGTAATCCAGATTTAACTCGAAACGAGTGTGCAAGGGAATTGCATGATTTAATTCCCCCATTTCCGTTTCACCATCCGACGACCCTTCGTACTGCGAGTTTCCACCCATACGTTATTAACATCACTACGATCCGGACGAAGTGTTTCGCCTCCTCCTTTATACCGCGTACATCGAGGGACTGGAACAATTTGCCGGCGGCGGTGTTTCCGTCACACTGCAATCTGAGTGTCTTCAAGGCTAGAGTGAATAGGCTCTTAATAAACTAGCGCGTTTTACCATCAACGATCGCATCACTGCTTACCGTCAGGCTTGATTGCGGTCAAGCGCTAGTTTATAATTTAAATAAAAAACGACAAAAATTTAAAATTATTCTTCGGATAATGTTTATTTATTATCTGGCGATGGAAAAGTTTGCCTTGAGTTCATATAATCCTATTGATTGATATTTCAGGTAAGTCTTTTAATAGGATTATATCAACCACGACGCGTCCCTCTTAATACATTATGTAAATACAAATCCTACTCAACGTAACGAAACATTATATGTAAGTATAATTGAAGGAATATACAATATGTTTCATTTCCGAGAAAAATCACAATGAAATCAATAAATAATGTTAATAACTTATCTACTTATTGTGGGATCATGTGCATTCGGTCTCCGTTGAGTTGGCGAACCTTCTTGCCGGATAGTCGCTATGGGAAGCAGAGGCCAAAGTCCACGCAACAATAGCGGTGACAAGTCCTCTTTTTGAGTAATGGCTTGAGAGGTGCCACTGCTGCCAAAATATCCAGCTCACGCAGATCCTCACCGGAAACGGTTGTTTCGAAAGGTTCTTGTTTTGGATAAGGCGGAAAGAAATGTTAGGGTGTCACCGCAGTGGTGATTCCCCTGAGGACACGGCGGAGAATACGGTGGAGGTCTGCGTGTCAGGGCCGCAAGGTAGTAACAGATACTGTGGAAGTAGCCACAAGTACCTCATTATTAATCTTTTATCGGCCCACTGCTGGGCACAGGTCTCTTCTCATACAGAGAAGATTTGAGCGTAATCACCACGCTTGATCAATGCGGGTTGGCGATTTCAGACTTAAAGTCCAGGTTTCCTCAAGATTCCTTCACCTTCAGTCATTAGTATCCAAGATATACTTAGAAAGTACATATAACTTTAGAAAAGTTACATTGGTACATGCCTGAGCTGGAATCGAACCCGCGCACTCATACTTGAGAGGCTGGTGTTTTAACCATTAGGCCACCACGACTAATTACAAGTACCTAAATGAAGGAAAATGGGTAGATTTTAGTCAAAAGTCTGATGATTTAAAACCAAAAAAGGTGTACTTATACTTATATAATGGCACAGTTTTATTAAAACAGAAATATTCTATTATATTACTTATAGTCATCCATTTATAAGTCCAAAACTTATAAATAACATTTTGTTAGTAGTAACGATATCTACACGAGATAATGAAACATTTACCACCTACAATAACAGAAGCAAAAATCAAGTCCTATTTAAAAAAAAAAAAACAACTTAAATCGCTTTAGCTTTTGCAAGGGTGCATGGTCATGCCCTCGCAATTTATATTTTATTATTGTTATTGCCTTAATACTATTATTCTAAGGTGCATGCAACAAACAGAACAAAAATAAGTAATCTTGTACTAGTTGGTACGCTACCATGAATACCACATCTAATTAACACATCGAAATCGAATCAAGTTATTTATTTCAGATACATCGTGACTTCACATCAAACCCTATCAGAATACCAGCGCGGCGCTGCGAAATTAACTTTTTTAAATGTCGAAGCATTATGTAAAGTATTTTGGCCTCATAAAGTACTTTCTGATTAAAAAAAAAGAATCAAGAAAAGTAACAATCTGCAAAATCTTCCTGTATGAGTCACAATAAACACTTTTACTTTCTTTCTTTCTAGATAATCTATACTAATATATAAAGCTGAAGAGTTTGTTTGTTTGAACGCGCTAGTCTCAGGAACTTCGGGGCCGATTTGAAAAATTATTTGCGTTGGATAACCCATTAATCCAGGAAGGCTTTGTCTGCTATATAACATCACGCTGCGACCAATAGGAGCGGAGC
Source organism: Sesamia inferens (assembly GCA_037179545.1). Classification (NCBI taxonomy): domain Eukaryota; kingdom Metazoa; phylum Arthropoda; class Insecta; order Lepidoptera; family Noctuidae; genus Sesamia; species Sesamia inferens. The sequence goes on along the minus strand of CM073936.1, from coordinate 3,953,296 downwards.
ATAACTAACTCCACGCGAATGAAGTCGACTGGCGGCCGCTAGTTATCTATATGAAACATTACTCAAGTCAAAAGTATAAATTATAATAAAAAGAAAACTACATAAGTAATCACTTGCGCGTAGTACAAGCTCAGAGGTAACCTAGCTACCCCTTACCTCCGAGATGAAGATCCTAGATTTCTACTAAGACAGGTTAGAGAATTTTGTGTAAGCAATTCCATCACTGGACGGAGTTCATTAGTTTTTGCGTGAAAGAGTGACAAACACAACTTCACAAATGTGTGTCCAATATTAGTAGAATTAATTACATAGTAAGTATTTGTTTGTTTGAGCTAAGATGAAGTTATAATAATATCTAAGTTATTATATCTTCATCTTAGCTCGACTCAATATCTTATTGCACATGGTGAACTCGAGGCTTCGTCTAAAAATCAACATTTTTTCACGATGGCTTGCCTTCTCTTACTGAAAATATAATACTACAAGACTGCATCTCTCTATTTCGCATCCATTGCGGCTTTAGTTCAGGATTTAAGGTGAGGTGGTAGAATATGCGCGGCAGTGTATATCGTACACTTGCAGACGTTTTGTTATGTTGTATCTTGGGTACGAGGTAACGCTGAACGTTACAAAGTGCGAGCCTTTTGTCTAGATTAGGGTGTTGTTCCGTTGTTGCGTTTAGTCGTAGGGAGTTTTTATTAAATTATTGCTGGTGAACTTCGTTTTTAATAGAGAAAAGACGTAGACGTTTAATTAAATCTTATTTGCAATCCGTTAACCGATTTTAATTTTTATTACCATTGTGATATGACAAATTGTAGCTGCAAGTAAATAGTAGGAATTGTAACTACTTTTTTTCTTTTAATGCCATCCTTTTGCCTACGGAATATAAGTCAAAATTGGTTGAACGGTTTTTTTTATGACTTATAAACTAGGGCTTGACGACAATCCCGCCTGATGGTAAGCAGTGATGTAATCGTTGATGGTAAAGCGCACTAGTTTATTAAGAGCCTATTCACTCTAGCCATTTATTGTAAATAAAACAAAAACTAAATTAATAGATAAAACAAAATTTTACTTTAAAACAATATTCATTCCACACACAACAAACACGATAAGACATTCACGCCAAAAAAGAAATATCCTGAATCTGTCTGACCTCCGCTTTAGCGTGAGTCCTCACTAACCGGAGGGCGGGCGGCGCGCGCACGCGGACGCCATTTCTATCTGCAGTCGTCCATCGCGCGGCTTCCTCGCGCCATGCAATAGCAGAGCACATTACATAAGACCAGTCCACAAACAATCATCAACATCAGTGATCAGTGTTATATAACTAAAATAACAATACAACTTAATATATAACAAGTGTTAGTGTTATTTTTAAACTGTGCAAACGGACGCTCAATTATTTACCAGGTACGATTTTTACTATATACGTTTTCGTACACACGCTACGGTTAAAGTATATACTTTTATATTTACTATGTATTTTTTTGTTTGCAATGTGTTAGTTGTTATTTGTGTAAGTTTTAGTGTTATTTTTGTGTTAAAGTTTTATTTTCGTTAAGTTCTCGCGGTTCAATGTTTGGTTTATCGATTATTCTCTAAAACAGTGTTAGTTTTACTGCTTTTGTGTTGTGTTTTAAATACACGTTATTAAATTATGATATTATTAGTGAACATTTTCATGTTTATTCATATATTTCGTGTAAAAGAGGTTTCAATACGAATTAGTTGAATGAAAATCAGTTTTAGAGAGGTTAGGTTATTTATTCCCTCATAACTTTATGGAAAAATTTATGTTTTCTATCTTAGAGTATCGAATTATGTTAAAGAAAGTCTTCAGTTAATTTCCGTCAATCAGTTTCACTCACCATGCTCTCGAGGAGGTATTGACCCCGCGGATTTACGATAGCGTATCCAGAGAACTTAAAAGCTTATAAGTATCTGGCTTTTGTTTAATATTTTGTTACTTTTACTTGTTATAACATATTTAACACATAGTGGGTACCTAGTGTACTTTATTATTAAATAAATAATGATGTTTTCTATATTATGGTTAATGTATGTCTAGATTTTATTTTAGTACCTACTCACCTATCAGTATTCCTAATTAATAAGTGACGTTTTAGCATATAAGATTTCATCTAATAGAATTTGCGATTTTATAACCTTTGTCGAAAAAAACATATACCTACATTAATTTGTACCGATTCTACGTAACTTTATGGAGAAAAGAAAATAAGAGGCTAATCACAAAGCTCGAGTAGCGGACAGAAGTGTGGGGAAATGAAGGCTCTCGTTCTGGATAACTTAGGCCAGATAGATATTCAATCATTTATACTTTTAAGTTAGTGAATTTGGCTTAAGCCGCACGAGTTGAATGCCGCGGTGAGTTTGTGGATGGGTGGCTAATCATAAAATATCGAAACTCCTCTGTGCCTCGGAAGGCACCTTAAGCCGTTATCCCTGACGTTTCCTTTTTAACAAAAGTCAAAATCTTCTTTTTGGGCTTTTCTTAGAAGCCTAAAATTTAACAGCGAGGTAAGATTGGTAGTCAGACTTTAGAGTTACAGGTAATACGATAGTCTTACCAAAAGGTAAGCTCGTTGGTAAAGCTATCTTATTACTCATAATCGTATCGTAGTACCTAAATGGGTTGTAGAGGGCAGATAGGTAGTATCACCATATAAAAAACTGATACTCAGCAACTCCGGTCAGACTGAAAGCTGATTCCAATATAGTTGGGAAGAGGGTAGGCTGATTGATTTTTCAAAAGTAGTAGTAAAAACTCTGAGCGAGAACCCACGGTTAGTAGATATGGCTATTATAGTCTCTACGAACATGCAAATAAGATCTATCTCATGTAAAAATATGATAAGCAAGTTTTTTTACGTTTTAGGGATGCCCCAAAACGGAGAGCAGTTTTTCTAGGACATCTTTGTCAATGACATGGTACGTTTATAGCTAGGCACGATATATCACTAACACGGAGAACCCCTCGGGAATTAGGGGTCGCGGGCGATTAGACTGGGGATCTGTTGGCCCACTGAGTGATCTCAGGGAATGCGGGAACAAGTAGTCATGTGGGATTTCCTCCGGATTGGCCTTTTGCGTGGTAAGTGTCACTACCATGTGCACATGGCCACTGACGGGGTGGTTTTAGTGAGGTAAAGATCCCACATTCCCCGGTTTTATCCCCAAAGACTAGGCTCGTAAACAAAAACAAAAGGTTCAATTTATCATTTACCTCCATGTTTGATCCTAGATTGGTCAAAGCAAAACCTACACACAGTACTTAATTTAAGCGTACGTACGAGTAGTTAAGTGCTTACTGGAGGTACCTGAGTGGACACTTGGCCTTTGACATTCCGTGTACGATGGTTCCTATTCTGTCTTGTTGATTAAACACTTCTGTGCAACAGCCTGCGTAGATTGCAAAGCCGTTGCCCAGAAAGCTGGCCGGTTTAGAGGTTTACAACGATAGTTGTTCACGGTGTCCTATTAATAATATAATATTAAAACTGATAAAAATCTTTGCAGTCCATTTCGGAAATGTACACTATTTGTCAATTCCTAGGTCTGGCAAGTTTACTAACGCACGAGGGGAAGGTACCCAATTAATGCAGGCGTCTGTACCTTTATGAAGCAATTATCTGGAATTCGGCTGAGGAAATAAGATAGGTTGAAACAGTCCGCTAGGGGTTACACCGACCGCGTTGACATTAATTGGGCAAGTAATTGTGTTCGGGTTTTGGGTCATAGGTCTTAAGCTGACGGTCGATTGTCGACCTCAAATGGATTACATTATCAGAGAAAGATACTGTTAGGTACCTTTAAGACAGATAATCGTGGGTAACGGCGTAGCGCTGACACTTACCTACGTATGCTAAGTTTGTAGGTCATAAGTTCGAAGTCAGATAGGAATTTTTTTTTTGTGTAAATTATGTTATCGCTACTGTTATTACAAAAATGTGTAGAAAAACATCGTGAGAAAATTGGAATGTCCTAGAATACGAGGGCCTTCCGCCAACCCGCACGGGGCCAAAGTGATGGATTATTGCCTACTCCCTGTCACTGAGAGGAGGCCTGTATCCCAGTATTGGGAACGTAAAAGGCACAATTTACAATTCTTATATCATAATGATATGATGTACCACTAGGGATGTTTACTGGGTAAAAAAAAAAATGATTCTATTTAGTCCCTCATTCTGATTATAGAAAAATAGTGGATATGTATATTTTGTTTTATCAAATCAATAAAAAATTACAAATATAAAAGGCATCAAAGATCAGGAGTGGTGACTGGTGACGTCACTCCTCGCTAAAAAGTGTAGCATGCAGTGACGTCACACGAGTTTTCAACGCACTGTGTCGTCTTCATTTTTTGTTTATATGAAAAAAGAAAAAATACGTGTCTAGTATTTTTTGGAAATCTGAATGACGGACTAATTAGTTTTTTTTAATCAACCACCCTATTGTAAAGGTCATAAGTAGTTTTGTGATATTCGGGTGTATACAGTATGTTAAGAAAACCCTGTCCGACCCGTGAAGGTGTTGTTAGGTATCGATAACTGATTCTACTAATGGATACAAAACCGGGCTAAACTTAAAAAAAATCCTCCTAAAAAAATAAATATTATAAAATAAATTCTCTCGGTGGTAGGCCATAACATCGGCCACCGGCGGAAGTTACCACCCACCAGACAAAGCCTTGCCGCCAAGCGATTTGTCGTGTTCCGGCATGATGTCTGGTGAAGCCGTACGGAGGACGGGTCTGAGCAGTTGTGCTGCGATGTGTGCCGGGTACGATGCGCCAAATGTTGTTGTGTCGGGAGTTTGGTCGTGGAGGGTCTCCAGATCAATCTCCCTTTGGCCCAGCATCGTTGGTCGTGTTGTTGGGTTTAACATTGCATCACCTCGCTCAACTGCCGTCTTCCTTTCTATACGCTCAGTTTTTTCTGAGTGAATAGGCTCTTAATAAACTAGCGCGCTTTACCATCAACGATCGCATCACTGCTTACCAACAGGCGTGATTGCGGTCAAGCGCTAGTTTACAATTATTAAAAAAAAAAAAAAAATATTATATTATACAAAAAGAGGTAACTTAATAAATGTGCGTAAGCACAATTTCGCGGGCGGCGGGCGGCAGGGCAAGCGGCACGTGGTCGCATCGCTATTCGCTCATAATAACACCGGTGTTGTCACTTTTTTAAAAATTACCAAATTTCAGGGAAGTTGGAATTAATTCGTGGGAAAAAAAAGATTGTTTCAAAATTCATTTGTATTGGTACTATGATGATTACGTAAAATTTTATATTATATTTGGTCATGTGTTTACCTAACCTTTATTATCCTTATAGGTCGGACAGGGTTTTCTTAACATACTGTATAAGTATTCTGTATCCGTGAAAATTTAGGTGAAGTAAGCGTGGAGTGAGTTGTCATTACAGCTAATGCTAGGGATTAAAAGAAAATGAATTTATTGTGACTCTCGTACAGGAAGATCATGGAACTTAAACAAAAAATAATAAGTTGTATAAAAAAGAAGTAACAAAAAATCAGAAAGTCCAAAAGGCAGCTGTCTCAGCCTTATGCTGCGACATTTAAAAAATTAATGTCGTAGCGCTGGATTGACATTATGGACAGTTCACTCTAAGTAAGCTCGCATTAATTTTAGCACTTTACCTAACTATTCGCGGTGAGAATTTTATAGAAACCATCGGTAGGAAAAGTGTAATAGGTTGTTTAGTTTCTAGTGGTTTGATCAATAGTACATTGAGGCTATTTGTAAAAACGAGGAAATATTTTTCGTATATTCAACTACAAAATATATATTTTGTCTTTATGAACCAAACATCCTACACGTTACGTATAAAGCTAAAACCAACATTACACTGTAAAAGTCAAAATAAGTATGCAGCAGACTGCTACTTTAATCTCGTTATTAATTGCCTTTTAAACCCATGGCGAGCTCTACTGGTCTATAAAGCCGTAGTTCTGCTCCAAGGTGTATAAAGACATTAAATAAGTGTCAATCAGCGCCAACGCCCGACTCTTTTTCTATTAAACCTGTGGTTTATATCTTATTTACATCAATATTTGCCTATTCGGGATTATTGTCCATTTATAGCCTGACAGAAGTCTAGGAAATTGGAACTGACGTGTATCTGCAAGGGTCTATATTTTGTGATAGTCTATTTTAGGGTCGGATGTTCTGTTATGTCTACCGATGACCTAAACTTAGTAATCAGAAAGTCAGCTCTCCGGTTTTCCAGTGGTTATATTTAAAGATAGAGGTAAATTTATTTTGCAAACATGGGTAACTAACTGGGTAAGTAACGATGACAAAAAAAAATATATATATAATGACAGGTTCTGCCATGTTTTACCATTTAAGTACGCAAAAAAAAAATTTAAAACATTCAACTTAAAACTAGAAAATACAGTTTAGGAAAATAGTTAAATCTACATTATTGTAACTTAAAAAAAATCTTTTTCAGTAAGGTATTCACTTATATTATAGTACGTTTTCACGACCAAAAAGCTTCGGAGTCTTTTATTAAATAATTTTAACGGAAGCTCTTTCCAGCTCTTTGGTAACTGATTATAAATAACTGGAGCCATGCAGTAGACACTTTTGCGCATAAGTATTCTCTTAGCTGGCTCCTGACATAGCAAGGTATTGTTGCGTCTATTGCGGGGATAAACGTCAGCTATACGTCTGAAACGACTCGGATTTGCCTTCATAAACACAGCTACTTCTAGTATATACAGACAAGATAATGTCCATATCTTATATTCTTTAAAGGATGGTTTACAACTATCAGTGAGTTTCATTTTAAACTTGGCTCAAAAGCATTTTTTTTGCGCCATGAAGGCAGTTTCTTTTTTATTAGTTTTCCCAAAATATGAACCCATACCTTAAATGTGATTCTGCTATGCCATAATATGCCGTAAGAAGAGAATCTGTGTTAACTATAGGTGGTAATATGAGTAGAGCATATAGTGAACGTAGTCGAATGCCTGGGTCATGTCACAGAACACACTACATACAGGATTCCGGTGATCAACGTTTTTTTATGACATTAAATAAGAAATCATATATTGCCATATTTATAGTCCTATGTACACGAAATCCTTTCTGTTCCTCACACAAAATGTCATTTTTTTTTAGGAATTTATAAAGTTCTAAATATATATTCATAATATATATTTTATTTTTTTTGAAATAACTGGATTTAATGATATTGGTCGGTAGTATTCCATCCGTTCTCTATTTTCTTTTTTGAAAAGTGGCTTAATAATCGAAATTTTTAACGAGTCAGGGAAAATACCTGCGCTAATACTTAAGTTAATAATATGACTTAAATAGCAACTTATTTCCATAGACACATATTCCAATACTTTTGTAGCAATATCGTCATATCGTACAGTATTCATATTATTTAATGAATTGATTATTCTCTGTATATCTTGTGGTATACCAGGGGTCATAAACATTGTTTTATTATTAATGTCAATTCTTCTACGTTTAGGTTCGCTAGTTATATCAAGTTTTCCTAGTACTTTGTCGATGAAATAATTGTTAAATGTTTCAGCAATATCATTGGCATTAGATAGAATGCTGTTATTATTTATAATTTTAGTAATATTAGACTTGGGTATTTCAAATTTTATCCGGTTAATAATTTGCCACGTGGTTTTAGATTTATTTTTATAATTTGATTGTTTTGGGCCTTTTGCGTTAAGTGTATATTTTTTTTTGTGTAAATGAGGGTAATAATTAATGAAAGCGTATTTATTATATTGATTTGGGTTTAATCTAAATTGCCTCAAAAGTTTTCTTTTTTTCTGACTATCTACCTGAATACCTTTTGACAAACATTTAGGTCATTTGTGACATCTACTTTGATCAATTTAGTTGGCAAAAATAATCGATTTAAAAACGATCTAAGGATTATTTTATACATTCGAAAGTCGCTTCGTGTTTTTGTTCATAACAGCAAAAGAAATAATAGAAAGAGAAAGAAGAACAATTAATTCAAAGAGAGAGGTAATTATAAAATTACTTCGTACCTTTGCAAATGTGGAATCATGATCGTAAAGGAGGCTCCAAAAAAGGGTGAACCGATGACCTGATGAAGGTCGCAGCAAGCCGATGGATGCTGGCAGCACAAGAGCGGTTACTGTGGAAATTCTTGGGGCATGGTTTTACCCAGAAAAAGAAGAAGATGGAAGTCTTTGCTTTGGAAATCCGAAAGTTGGTTGTTCGAAAGAGATACCGTGGCTCCTGGTGCACAAGCAAATGAAGGAACACGGGTGTGTTTTAGTCAGTAAAAGTCCCGAGGCCCTTCCGCTCCGCCCCAGACCGGGAGAGGTCATTTGATGGTTGAATGGACAAAAAAAAAGCTGTTGACATATACTAAAATGTCAGTATTGTCCAGTTATTTAGCTTAAAAACACATCGAATGACAAAACCAACCTGAATGAGTGATGACGAATATCATAAGCCTCCCGACAGTAATCCCTTAGCTTTTCTTTTACAGAAAAGAAGGTATTGTTTCCGCTAAACGTAATTTAGGAGGAAAATGGATGCAAAAGGAAGGGATAGAATACACACTTGTATGGCTTTATAGAGAGGAGGGGGGGGGGGGATTAGTGGGGATCAGAAGGGCAATAGCATGTAACTCGTGTTACTGACTTACTTATTCACGGTTATTTACCTTACAGGGTATTGAGGGGCTTATGGTAAAAAAATGCCAGCCACATAGGTCGATAAACCAGGTTAAGCTATGTTTACCGCGGTCTGTTTGTGGATGGGTGGCGGTTCATCGTAACAGGTCGAAGATTTGGTTGAGCAATAGCTATTGTCATACGAGCAGAATGGTTTTATTGTTGCAGTGGCAATACTGCTAAATCCGAAAACAACAGTGTGAAGTTAATGTTACTATTATTATAATAGGGTATTTGACAAAAAAACTAATTAGTCCGTCAGTCAGATTTCCAAAAAATACTAGACACGTATTTATTCTTTTTTCATATAAACAAAAAATGAAGGCGACACGGTGCGTTGAAAACTCGTGTGATGTCACTGCAAGCTACATTTTTAGCGATCAGTGACGTCACCAGCCACCACTCCTGATCTTTGATGCCTTATATATTTGTCAATTTTTATTGTTTTGATAAAACAAAAAAATAAAGACAAAGCTTTGCCGCCAAGCGATTTGTCGTGTTCCGGCATGATGTCTGGTGAAGCGGTACGGAGCGGTTGGGAGTTTGGTCGTGGAGGGTCTTCAGATCAATCTCCCTTTGGCGCAGCATCGTTGGTCGTGTTGTTGGGTTTAACATTGCAACACCTCGCTCAACTGCCGTCTTCCTTCCTATTCGCTCAGTTTTTCTGAGTGAATAGGTTCTTAATAAACTAGCGCGCTTTACCATCAACGATCGCATCACTGCTTACCATCAGGCGGGATTGCGATTTGCGGTCAAGCGCTAGTTTATAATTAATAATAAAAAAAAAAATACGTGTCTAGTATTTTTTGGAAATCTGACTGACGGACTAATTAATTTTTTTTAGTCAAATACACTATTGCTTTGAATTGATTACAAGGTAAAAATGTAAAGTAATATCGTAGAGTTCGAGAGAGAGGTTCGTGAGTTTATGAGGTTGTAGAGGATAATCTCTGGAGCTATTAAACTGAATTTGGATCAATCTTGAACCACTGGAAGCCACATTGTTTGCGAGTGTCTTAGGCTATAATGTTGATCCCAAAAATATTTAGAAAAGACTTTTTCGTGGTAGTCAGATTTCATCACAACGAAAGCTGTTTACCAGCCAATGAAGTGGGCACGCGTCAGCTAGTCATTTATATGCAAACGGCATTATTAATTTCCGCCAACGTTTATCAACCGTCAAAGCGGAAAAGTATTGAAAAAAAAAAAATTAAAAAAAAAATTGCCAGCACTGTAATTTTTGGGTACGAAACAAATACGATTTTTTTTAAAAAACATTGATTTTATTTAAACCACCTAACTGGTTATTGAATTATGCACCTTACTCTTATAGGAATGCAGTTCTTTATACCATGTTATTTATTGTATTTGCGAAATCTGAAACACGTCCCATATTTTTAAGCCAAGATACTATGTACAAAATATCAAAAACATATCATGAAAAATCACAATGTCATGAGCTTATTTTATTTGATTGTCTAAACAAATTATGGTCAACGTACCGCTCGCCCACCCGCACCTGCAGAGGTGTGGCGTCATCATGCGTTAATTGATAACAATTTCTGTTTGTTTGTTTGTAATGAACTAGTGACAACATTTTCCAGCGCACGAGGAGACTTTGGACAGTCGTTATTATCAAAGTGTAGGTAGATATTATTATGTATTTTACTCGTGAATTAAGCCGTAAGTGATAAAACAAAATGTACTATAATTTACTTAAAACAGGTTAATTTTACTTCGAACGTATTGCACCCCTCCCTGCACAGACGGGGGCTGTCCCGCTGTGCGCACGCGCCTTGCACCACTAATCTGTCGTCAACTGTGCTGTGCGCTCGGTTCACACTGCAAACGTTTCTAAATGAATTTGAGAAAAAAAAAAAATTAAAAATATTCAGGTTTCGTATAAAGAAAAATAACTTTGTATAAAAATGACATAGTTCGGTACTAAGTTCTCACTTTAGTATTAAGAACTTTGACTTAACCTCAATAAAGTTCGAAATTCAAATACTGACTCAAAGGTTAAGTCTGGAGCTAAAGTAAGATTTCGTTTCTTAATAAGGGGGCTGATGATCTATAATCTGTACCTTGCTTTGACAGATCAACTACTTTCAAACGAGCCTATGTCTTTGATGATGGACTAGAGCTCCAGCCTTTCCAGTAATTAACAGTCTTGTTCTACATACAGGCGTAACCTTTGTTAATTTTCAGACCGGGTTGTGAGCGACGTAATTAATGAAATATCTAGATCTAGCGCCAGTTGATTTCTAATTCGCGAAAGTATATCAGAAACGTTTTCATTGACGATTTGTCAGTATATCAGTCGATACACGAGTTTGCGACTTTGAACTAGACGATGCGTGATCTACACGCGCCTCAAAGAGATGTCAGCACGTAGTGTCGGGTCTACTAGGATCGATGCGAAGTATACTCGGTACCACCGAGTATACATCGATTGGCCATAACATCTGCTGCTGGCAGAAGTCAATGTCTTGCCGCCAAGCGATTCGTCGTATTCCGGCATGATGTTTGATGCAGCAGTACGGAGGACGGGTCTGAGCAGTTGTGTTGCGATGCGTGCCGGGTACGATGTGCTAAATGCTATTGTGTCGGAAGTTTGGTCGTGGAGGATCCCCAGATCAATCTCCCTCTGGCGCAGCATCGTTGGTCGTGTTGTTAGGTGTAACATTGCATCACCTCGCTCAAGTGAATAGGCTCTTAATATTTTTTTTCTTACTCCTCCGCTATTCTTTTCTGATTAATTTCGTTGCGGGACCCAAGACAGTTGAATCGTTTCTCCGGGACTCGTCGAGCTTCATTGCTCGGCGTTTTTCTGGCGGTCTCCACTGTTTTCTGATTCTGGCATTCAGGAGTTGCAGTGGGTGGGAAAAAGTGTGGCGCGTTTTGTCCCAATTAAGGCTCTTAATAAACTAGCGTGCTCTACCATCAGCGATTGCATCACTGCTTACCATCAGGCGGGATTGCGGTCAAGCACTAGTTTCATCAGCATCAACCTTTTTATTGTCCCACTGCTGGGCACAGGTCTCCTCTCATATAGAGAAGGATTGAGCGTAATCACCACGCTTGCTCAATGCGGGTTGGCGATAAACACTAGTTACAGCAAGCACTAGTTTATAATTATATATTTAAAAAAAGTGGTACCGTGATCCTGGTATAGGGCAAGCGAAGGAACACTATTGGGTTTTAGTCAGCAAAAGTCTGACACGCCCTCCTGCTCCGCCATTCGCCATGTGTAGTTGTGTGTGGGGATACATACAACACTGATCACCGTGCCGTTAGTGTTGCATGGATGACTATGGTAGCTTGTTGACGGACACATTTTGCTTTAGTTACGCGTACCGTAAGCGAATCTTACCGTGACCAAAGTCTTGCACATATGTTTAGGACTAATCATTCGGAAAAGCCTTAAAACGTTTCAGATACTATAAAACCAATTCGTATTTTTGATGCTTAAGGCGTTTTGTGTCTGTCTGAGTGACTGCTTGGTTCCTATAAATTGCACACTCGATTTAGATGCCGTTTATACCATACTTTAGAGAATTTATTATGAAAGGTATAAAATAACCAAGTGTTTTCTAATACGACCCCAGTTTACATAACGAAATAACTACAGGTAAATATTACGCTATAAGTAAGGAACGATTGGCAAAACCTATATATAGTCTGGCTATTATTATATAGTTTGCTTGAAAAGATAACTTTTTAAATTTCGGTTCTAGTAGTTCTATTCATATTATAGTTTTAAATATTGTTTTCGTTTTATATTTCTTCGACATATAGACGGTAAAATAGGCGCACGTTAGGTATATTGAAATTGTAATAAGTACGGAGAGAAACCGCGAGCAAGCACAGACAAATATTGAAAAGGTTGGACTTACAGGGGGGTTCAGTCGATGTACGCCTGGTGTGCTGGAGTGGATGAAGGCCTCCACCAGATGTTCACTTAGCGCTGTAGACTTGCCGATAAGCTCACCGGCGGTGCCGGTTTTTGGACTTCGATTGCTTGATGTTGTTCACCAACCAGGGTTACGGAGAGAGAGCAACAGTATGCTGACGGGTGAATGGAAAAACATCTTGAGTTTTGTTCATTGTCCGTTCCTTAATGCTGATTGGATGTACCGCCAGGCAATGAGGTTGAAGGGAAAAATGCGGGAATATTTGAATATGCTTGCTTATTAATGTATATAATTGCTGGGAATATTTTTCCTCAGTCCAGTTAAAGGTAAACAAATATTCTTGCCTCTTTTTTCATTTCATTTATTGTCCTATTGTTGTCTCTACATTGTATATTTGTATCATGCAATCATACTAAACTTACATAAACTAACCCTTGATATTTTGTCAGGTCGTTAAAGTCATGCAAAGCAGAGGAGGGTAAAATAGAAAAATAATAAACCACATCTCAGTATGTTTACCTACTATGACCGCAGATACTGCAGCTGTCCGTTCGCCATTTTCCCCAAAACCCTTACATTGGAAGAGGTAGACCCTCTTCCCGAAACAGAGATGCGAACCGTGAAATCCCATGTAATTTAAATGAAGCCAGAATTGGACGCGAAAGATTCACGGCGCGGGATACTCGCGTGCCCTAAAATAAACCTTCGGAATATATTAAATGAGCTAGAATGTTATGTAGCCAGTAGTCTGAATAACTGGGCCTTGTTAACCTTGATAAACCAACAGTTTTAAGGTCACAGGAATAAGTCCATGGATGTATGGACCCCCATACCAGGGTGAAATAAAGTCCTCCTTTGTTTTTTACAGACTACATAGAATATTAACTCCTACAAAAGATTTCTTAAAAAAAGCACAGTATTCGGAGTTAAAAAAAATCGAAGTATCTAAAAACAAGTTTTACCTACCTTTATTTTGTTAGACATTTCATAATATACGAACGGCCATTATTTAGTGCTCTAAAATAATGATAGTCGTTTAAATAAAAATCCTACATTGTTTTATTGTAGTTATTTTAAATATGTAAATGTAGAATGGGCGAAGTATACAATTTTAAAATAGTTTTTGGAAGACGTGATTATAATGGTTTCAAAATTCAAGTTGAAATTCATATCGTTTGAAAAGGAGCTTCACGTAGAGGGAATAAAATATTAACACCAACACTTTAAATTAAACTGCGATGCGAAATGTCGTAATAAAATTATGAAAATAGTTACTACATATAATATTTTGATCTTGACACATGACACTTATTGGTATGCCTTTCGGAGATTGGCTCCGATTCGCTAACTCACAAACTAAACTAAATTTAACTTCAGTGGATCTTTTTCTTTCTAATTCTTTAAGAAAAGAACAGAAGATAATATCTTAGTTTAGACCTTCTTCTTCTTTTTTCAAGGTGAGATTCACCCTCAACTCTTGATCAATATCCTCTGTGGAATAGATACCACAATTTTGCTAATAACACGTGTAACAAATTACAGAAATTCTTTGAAAATTTTATTTCACAATAATGGCGGATAGCGTCAATGACAGTTGAAAAAGACGGCCGCGTGAACCATCTATGATCCCGGTTTGAGGCAAAATCATAATGTGGCCACTATACTACGATATTTCAACGTTCTTTATGAATTATTTACTGAATGTACTTTTTACTAAATAAATCACGGGCTTTTATTTAGTAAACGACACTATAACTAATTTTAAAAGTCCAATTAAAATGCGCGTGACACTCATCTTAGCTTTCACGTCAAAACCTGTCTAGTTTAGACATGTTAAATTAGTCCACGCCTGACGTAAATTGAATCAAATCAAACCAAATAAAAGTATTTATTTCAAATAAACCAGTTACAGGCACTTTTGAATTGTCAGAAGGTCGGTCAGTCAGTAAGGTGAAGCTAGTCGCCCATTCCAAAGAGTATTTTTAGAATTGATGTATTATTGGTCGCCATGTTCATAATCGAATCTAAACTGTCTATGGAATGGAACATCTTATTTTGACAGGATTAAACTAATATGTGTTTTGTTTTTGGCGGGAAAGTCAAGCTGAGTGTCACGCTCATTTTTTATTGGACTTTTAAAATTATTTATAGTGTTGTTTACTAAATAAAAGTGCGTGATTTATGTAGTAAAACGTGCATTCAGTAAATAATTCATAAAGAACAATGAAATAGCGCAGCATAGTGGCCACATCATGACTTTGTCTCAAACTTCCATCGTAAGACGGATCACGCCGTCTTTTTCGACATGAACAATTCATTACGTGACATTGGCCAAATGCACAAACCGTGCGAAGCCATAACAGAAAGAAAAAAAAAAAGAACTAATATGTTATCTTCTATACTTTTTTTTTAAATTAAATAGAAAGAAACAAATACATTTGACTTAAAATTTAGTTTGTGAACCAGCGAATCGGCGCCATTGTTTATTAAATAACTGTAGAAAAATAATGGTTAATGAAGAATGTTAATAGGTATACAAAATCGCTTAAAACTATTGTCCTAGTAGGGCTTGTATCTTTACAAATACACTAGTTTTTGTTTCATTGAAAAAGACCAAGTTTTAATGAATTTATAGACATTTCAAATTCTCGTAAATTTTGCGTTCCGTAGCAAGCGCGCGTGAAGCGTATGACGTCATAACACAACGCGCCCCCGCCACCGCCGGCCGCTCGCTGGCAATCCGCGCCTGCCGAGTTACTTATAGTGTTTTATATTGCTTCTTATGTGCATTCAGTTTAATTAGTGTATATATGGTATAATGGATGACGGATTTGAAAAAGGGCAATCGGATAACCTACCCAAAATAGAGTAGAATAGTCATCATTATATTTCTCGGAGTACATTTTGTTGTTTCAGATAATAAATTTATAAGAAAATAACATTCTTTAGGTAAACCTAGCAATAGTTGTGGCTCTCTAAATATGCATAAAAGAGCTGCTTTTTGCATATAGTTTCTGAAAACATGTTTTTCGCTTTCTGAGTTATCCACATCTGAATCTAAATCTTCATCAGGATTCAAGGAATCTTTATCTGGGGTATACATTTCATGTGTGGAGAGAGTAGAAGATGAGTCAGTCATACTACGAACTGATACTGTATCTGGACATGATATTGTTTTCCTCTCTTTCTTAAAATATGTTTTATCAGTCATGGTTGATTTATGAGCACCTTTATCTCTTAGCTTTACTTGTACCCCTTTACTTTTCTTTGATATTTTCAGACACTGGTCATTATTTTTAAAGCTAAGTGGATCTTCTGTAACTATTTCGTCTTCACAGCAAGCAACAAATACCTCTTCTGGTTTATTGGTTGCCTCTGAAGTCGAAGTAATCGGTTCTTCCTCTTTGCTTAAGAGTTTCTCAAAATATTTATTTTTATTCCGTTTTTGTACTGCAGATCTTTCGGGTATATCTACCTTTTCTTGTTGACATTGAAATTTGTGAGGAACTATCCCATTTTTAAGTTTAAGTCTTCCTCCAACCAGCTTATATTTAACATAGTTCTCCATATCAGCCTCAATCTGAAAAAAAAATAGTTATCTATTATGATGTTTACGCTAGCAAAAACGTAGGTAAATAGTAGTAGGTATTAGACTGTGTACTTATGTGCAAATAAATAAAACAAAAGCTAACGTAAATAGTAAATTCGTTTTCAAGATAAATACATATAATAATAGCAACCTTGTTATTATTTAACACCAAAGGTTTTGCACCTCTGACCTGACAATGACAATAGGTATAACTATACCAAAAAATTCAAACTACTAAGTAGGTACCTATAATAGATATATATATGTATACATTTAAGTATTAAGATATAAATTACTTATAGACATACTTACATCAAAATGATCTTCACAACAATAAACTGTACTTTTAGCCCCAAATGAATCCAACCTCTTCATAGCTGTTATCCATTTCTTTCGCATTTGAACATCCTTTGGAACGTGAAAAAACAACGTTTCTGGTGTCTTGGTGGTTGTATTTGTACATTTTGGCACAACACATGATTTTCTAGCATGTAGATCAGACATTTTTACACTTTAATAGTAAAAGGTATGGGCAACGCGGCGTTACCGGAGCGCGCGAGTGGACTGACCGAGTGTTGCGTTGTGCTGTGACGTCATCGCGTCGAGAGCCGGCCTGGTGGAACTCCGAATCGCGCACTTATTTTGAAATTAAATATCTTGGAAACTAAACGACGTATCGTAATAATTTTTTCACCCATATTTTTTATTTTCAACCGAGTTTACGCGGAGCTAAAAAAAAATATTAGTGAACATTCTTCATTGACAAATGCCATTTATGTTTTGACAGGGGCAACCCCAGTATAACTCCGGTATGAAGAACGTTCACAGTCTAAAGGCCAATTTCCACAAATAAAAATGTTCAAAATGCAGTCGCAATCTCATCTTGGTGAAAATAAATGTCAAAATCTTGGCGAACTTAGAGAAATTAATGGCATTTTTGGGCAGATTCAGATAGATATCATAGGAGCAATCCTTCCGATTTCAGTCTTAATCTGTCCAAAATTCTTCGGTGGTAGGTCACAACATCGACTACTGGCAGAAGTTACCACCCACCAGACAAAGTCTTGCCTCTCCGGCATGATGTCTGGTGAAGCCGTACGGAGGACGGGTTTGAGTAGTTGTGTTGCGATGTGTGCCGGGTACGATGCGCCAAATGTTGAGTTGGGAGTTTGGTCGTGGAGGGTGTCTAGATCAATCTTCCTCTGGCGAAGCATCGTTGGTGGTGTTGTTGGGTTTAACATTGCATCACCTCGCTTACCTGTCGTCTTCCTTTCTATTCTCTCAGTTTTTTTTTTGAGTGAATAGGCTCTTAATAAACTAGCTCGTTTTTTGTTGACTTACTTGCTGACTACGCCTTGAATTAGATCAAAATCCAGGTCGTAGTCAGTATATACTTTAGGAAGGAGAAGATAATTAGTACTGTAGATCAAATTACCCGTCATATTTGACTAGACTACTACCTGAATAGTCTAGAGCTCGTGATTATTAAATAGGAGGGTCTGGCTGTTTCTATATGCGAATTTAAATGTTTGTGAACGTACCCACGATACAGGTGTAATTTCCATATTTAGGGAATGTAGGGCAAATTGCAATAAAGAAAAATAATGGAAAGTTACAACGAATTATTGTCACTAAAGCTAATTTACTTTTCAGGAAAGTTAAGAACACTCTTTCACTAGAGAGCCCCAAATATAATTCTCTTTAAAAGTCCTTACAAAACCCTAACACGAAAACTTAGATTACAATCAAAGACCAGCTCAAAATAGCACACGACTCTACGACTGTACTTAAAAGTTTAATTAATATATGAGCCCTAATTTTGATAAACTGTACCGGTAACCTTCGTTGTATCAAGACCAGTCATTTCATAGCTAATCTAGAACTAAGGAACAAATTACGAAGTTATGTACAGTATCGACCAAGAGTTAGTCACTCAGCAAAATCAACAATGACGCGTAGATTTTCTTGGACATAAATTACTTACATTTCTCGTCGCATTTCTGGAATCTGAAGTAAGCTCAAAATAATGCTACATTTTCACTATTTTCATCTTTTGCGAATCGCGCGCCCTCCTCTCAGTTTCATCATCATCATTTCAGCTGAAAAACGTCCACTGCTGGACATAGGTCTCCCTGAAGGATCTCCATGAAGACCGGCCGACCGACGACTCGGTTTTAAAATGAACATGGACAAGATGAAAGTCATGTCTAATGACTAAAAA
Source organism: Sesamia inferens (assembly GCA_037179545.1). Classification (NCBI taxonomy): domain Eukaryota; kingdom Metazoa; phylum Arthropoda; class Insecta; order Lepidoptera; family Noctuidae; genus Sesamia; species Sesamia inferens. The sequence continues at coordinate 3,934,836 of CM073936.1, read as the reverse complement.
GGGCAAGGGTTTCACTGCGTGATCAAATTTAAAATGAGGAGAGAAAATGAGGAGATGAGAGGAGAAGAACGAGAGTAATCGACATAGCCCGAAGAATTGCAACACTTAAGTGGCAGTGGGCTGAACACATTGTCCGTAGGACCGATGCCCGATGAGACCGGCGGGTTCTCGAGTGGCGACCATGCACCGAAAGACGCAGCGTGGGTAGGTCTCTCAGTTTAGACGGAATCTATATAGCTCGTCCTGTTATCTTCTACGTGGACTGTCCCAACCCCGCCTCATTGTCTCAGGGCAACATTTCTGTGTTATTTAGATCCACAGTCTACGGCACACAAGTTATACCTAGTTTTATTTTACTTGGGCGGCTTTTTAAGTCACTTCAGTTAGAGCGCAGTATTGTATTACAAAAACGATTCGTTAATTTACACCTTGTATACTGTGCTCCATTGCTCGTTGGCAGACTTTTGGTGTGGACTTTTGGACATTAATCAAAGAAAAATTTTGTGTTTGATAAGAGAAAGAGGTTAACTATTCCATATGGTCTATAAAAGTTGATTCAGCACTCTAATTGCGTAACATATGGTCTACAATAAAAGTTAATTATGCACCCTAAATGAGTAACATATGATCTACAATGAAAGTTGATTCTCACCCTAATTGCGTAACAATTATGTTCTATAATGAAAGTTGATTCAGCATCCTAATTACGTAGCATACTATCAGTCTCAATCTGAATCATTGTAAATATGGTATTAGGTGTTGGGATATGCATATGGTATATGGTATTGGCACATGTTATTGCTAATCCATTGTTTCGTTTGTTCGAAAAAGTTGCCTGCTTAACATGTTGTATCAGTTACAATGGTTTTGGTATAATAACAGCTAGAAAGCTATTGCTGCTGATAGTACGAGAATTACAAGATTTGAATTCGATGAATTCGAATTGATATCGTTAAGCTAATCACTCCACACGTGACGCCTGTCTATCTTCAATTAATACAGCTTAACGTAATAGAAGACACACACAGAAAAATTGCTAGACCAAAAATATAAACAAATATGAATACATGAAAAATAACTTTTATTCTTATACAATAAAGTTTAGTTTACGATACTTCATTTTTTTTTCAATAGTGTTGTTATTCTTTTTGAAATCAACTTAATTGTTATTGTAATCTATTTGATATTTATTTAAATTGAAATAGGGTGCGCAGTGCACTTTTACTCTACGGAGCTAATCCATGTCTTTTTACCCGACTTCAAATGGGAGGACGTTTTATTAGACCCGTAATAGAACCAACTCTGGTTCAGGTAGTAAGTACAATTACTTCAAATATTTGGAATAAACGGTAAATAATTGAATTGGGTTAAGGACTCAACCAAAAGCTTGTTTTAAGTACAAATCGCAGATCCTAAAGCGGGTCTTGATTTCCCTCGGCACTTGACATTCTAACTTCAAAGTGTTGTCAGATCTTAAAATTTGACTGTATCGCAAGTCTACTCAATAAGATACTGGATTTAATCATTCTGCTCCTCTCACTTTTAGTTACATTGCTGATATACCATGCAGTGGAATTTATTACAGCTTTTTCTCTATACTAAACAAAAAAACCTTGTAAACTTTCTGTGTTTATGTAGCATTATCAGATAATAATATGCTCACTTTTTTTTTTTTTTTTTTATAAATTATAAACCAGCGCTTGACCGCAATCCCGCCTGATGGTAAGCAGTGACGCGATCGTTGATGGTAAAGCGCGCTAGTTTATTAAGAGCCTATTCACTCTAGCCTTGAAGACACTCAAATCGTAATGTGACGGAAACACCGACGCCGGCAAATTGTTCCAATCCCTCGATGTACTGCTGGGATACAGGACTAATTTCTTCAAGAGGGAGTAGGCTGTAATCTGCAGTAGATTAGATTCGAATTTGATCAATATATCATACGAAAATGCAGTCGACGATGATGTCAATGCAAGAGCAGAATAGACGAAAATCCGTTTTTAAATACCATAGGAAAGTAATCTAGAAAAGTTTTCCTGATTATATAGACATCGCCAAATCAGACTGGCATATAATAAAAAATAAATTCATTTATAAGAAGAATACATGTGATTAATCCCTTGTGGAAGCCTAGTATCTGTATTAGGAAAACCGGTAACAGGCCACCAAAAACGGGTCAGAGCCCATTTGTCCCCTAAAATTCGTCCCCCAGCATAAAAGTTGTGGATTCGGCCTCTATATAGGATTGGTATTCTGATAGGGGACCAATTATTATTTTTAATGTGGCCATTCGTCCCCACTAATATATATACAATAAAAGTTAAAGATTCGGCACCTATTCAGGTGCCTATTGGTCCCATGAGGTAAAAGTAGCTATATTTTACTTAAGAAAAGGTTAACATAGTACACTTGTGAACAGTTTATTACCGGAATTAATTTAATAAATCACAACAGATCATTGAAAAAAGAGTTATGATGAATGATAATCCGTCATGATAATAATATAATCTGTCGATAGGCTTTTCTTTTTTTTTCTGGATGGGAAATCATCAAATGGCCTCTCCCGCTCTGGGCGGAGCGGGTGTGTCAGACTTTTACTGACTAAAACCCACCCGTGTTTCTTCACTTTCCTGTGCGCCAAGGCCACGGTTTCCTTTTTAAATAACTCGCAACCCTGACTCGGGAGGCATCGGCCTTCGTGGACCCCGTCATGATGTGCTGACATCTCTTTGAGGCACGCGTGAAACACGACGCGCTGTCGACTCGGGCCTGGTCCTAACCAGGCTGCGATCTGCCCGCTGCTCACCGCCCGCAGGCCCACGCCTTCGGTGGCCGGGAGTTCGATGTTTTCTCCCAACCAAGGCGTTTCCTGCGGCGGCTAGTGGCGTGAGGGCGCTGGGATTCCCGCTGCCTCTCACGCTTCGCCTCCTCCTTTGTCAGCATCACTGCTTCGGAAGAACGAGGAGACGGCTTGCCATGCACTCTCGCTCCGGACCATGGCCTGCACCAGGGTCGGACGCGAGAGATCGTCGCCAATCGCCACTACAAGTACACGGCGTTACTCTACCCAAGCCGGGCAGACCTCCACCGTATTGTCCTCAGCACGATCCACAGAACGGTGACACCCTGGCGTTTCCTCCCACCTTATCCGGAACAGGAATCTCCCGAAACAACCGTGTCCGGTCCTACGTCAGGCGGAAGGTGAGGACGCCGTGGTGCTTCTCAAGCCACTCCTCAAAGAGTTCCAAAACGACCCTGTTCACGTGTCGCAAAATAACGTCAGAGCTTCTGCCCCACTACTACATAAATAAAATTAGCAACTTTTATTAAAATGATATCTGTTATCCACGACATATATATATTAGATTGGCAGATTTGATTCAGTTTGCGTGAAGAGTGGGCAAGAAACTCCGCTCATTACTCTTTTAATTTTTTTTTTTCCAATATTTTGCAAACATTATGTATACAAAGAATGCAATGCAATATACATGTGAAGATGAGGCACCTAAAATAATTTTATTTTAAGTAGTTTAGTTTATTTTGATTTATACTAATACATTAAGAAGAGGGATTAAGAAAAGGACAAATGATAAAATGTTAGTTTAGTCCTGTCAAATTAGTCCGCTCAACGCAAATTGACGTATTTTTGGTCCACATGTTTTATAATCGCGTCTAAACTGTCTATGGGGTATATTAATTTGACAGGATTAAACTAAAATGTTATCTTCTGTCCTTTTCTTAATGAAAATGAAAGTAAAAATGCATTTAACTTAAAATTAGTTTAGTTTGTAAACAACAGAATATTTATAAAAAATATGTGATATCTATGTCAGTGTTTGGGCTTCTTATCATGAGTTAGTTGTATATAGATACATGAACTTGCGAATGTAAGAAAGTTTCAGTACACTAAAATGTTATTTAAAGTTATCCGTAAGAAGAACAATCTAACCCTATGCTCATTCTTCCAAAAGTTTTTTTCTAAGAAGGACTTATCCACTTTTAGATAGTTTGTTCCTACACGAAATATCTAAAAGTGGGGAAGTCCTTTTTAACATAGCCCTCAAAGGTCAGGATCACTTTGAAGAATATGTTAAAGTTCTTCATAAGGACAATATCAACGTGGGAAGTATGTGGGAGTACCTGATAAAATGTATACAACACAATACAATTGTATACTAACGAAGTCAAAAGTGCATGGAGAATTCCAAACCAAAATCGTTTGTACAAGGTTTCATCGCCTTAAATAGTAATATGTCTTGTATAGTATAGTAGTTGGATTGGAAAATATACATTTCTTGTTTAAGAATTTAGATATTAAAAACTTTATTATGTGCCTCTGTATACTAAGGATTTTAAGCTTTGCAGTGTTATTTTTATTTCTGAACAGCGCCATCTTGTTGTCTTATGAAACGTAATTCAAAACTCTTGATTCTATTTATGGAAGTCTGTAATTAAATCATGAAGATTTGGTTATCACTATGTAGTTACATACGTCCCGTGCGGTACCGCGCTTAGAATAGTACCAAGACCAACACCCTCGGGAGGATATGGGTAGGCCGTATCCTCCCGAGGGTGTCGTAAGGTGCGACTAAGGAAACTCTCAGCAGGGAAGCGGGCAGCAGCGCTTGTCCTGTTGAATATCAAACTATTGCGATTCCCAACCCACCTGCCAAGCGTGGGGCAAACCCCCCAATGTAATGTAAGCCTTGGGGGAGGCCTTTGTGGAGAAGAAGTTATCTCAAGATCATGACTATATTTTACTTTGGTTTTGGATTACGCGTAGGGTTGGTCATGATGAGGATGGATGTGACCCATTAAAAAGATACCGATTGATAAAGTATGGGCTTGGCTTCCTAGTAAGGGACTGAGTGCGGAAATCAAACCCGTAACATAGGAACAAATATGGGCTTTCAGCCATTTTCATTTCATATTCAATTACGTAAATAACTTACTAAATCGAACAATATTAATTAAATGTTAGTTTAACCCATCTCGGCGGCTTCCACTGAACCGAATATAGCTGAATAAACATTTTACATGGACTGACTGCGTGATCATATCAGAAATGAGGAGATCCGCAGAAGAACGAGAGTAACCTACATAGCCCGAAGAATTGCAACACTTAAGTGGCAGTGGGCAGGCCACATTGCCCGTACGACTACGCACCGGAAGACCCAGCGTGACTACTATCACACAGACTATCTGGTGAAGGTCGCAGGAAACCGCTGGATGCGGGAGGCGCAGGACCGGTCATCGTGGAGTTCCTTGAGGGAGGCTTATGTCCAGCAGTGGACGTATTTCATATAAAATGATTATGATGATGATGGAGTGACTGCCTATTTGACTCTCACAATCCGTTACTGGATAGCCCTTAGTACGACTGGCTGTCAGACATTCAGACTTCTAGCGAACCGAATTACAGCTGCGGACAACTTTATTAACGTGTTTTCGAAGGTACGTATAGGTCTTGGTACTAAAAGAAGTCCGCTATCCACAGACCAAACACGGCAATACTCACTTAACCTGGTCGATCGATCCGTTCGGCTGTTATAACTTCACCGAAAGGCCCTCTCCCTAACTATTAACCAATTATGATTGACCCCGAAATATCTTTTTCAATCTATGAAAGACAATCAACTTGTCAATTGCGCAGTAACTAATGGCTGAGCTCAATTAAATGATATAGTAATAAAAGTTCATAATTATCTAGATTTGATTTATAGCCCTCACTGCATCGATTAGATGAATCGAAAACTGTGGAAAGGCCTTATTAACTGCATCAAAATTATATTGATCGGTTTTAATTACCATCTGGATAGATCATCATCATTTTCTTGCCCTTGTGGCGGCATCTACATTGCCACATGCGAACTAAGTACTCCACACTGACGTCACGAAAAATCCTGTATCACGCAAGGATAGTTTAGAGTTTACCGCGCAATTAGCCTATATACAACGTCCGATTTTAATCACGACACGCGTCTGGTCTGAGTCCTCCTTTTTCCATGGAGGATGAGTGAAGTTTACACCCTGTTTCCATACCTCTACCGTTTTTACCCAATTTATTTGGAGTGACACTTCATTGGCATCAAAACCCTGAACCGAACAGTCGTAAATCATATCACGTATTTGCATAACACAAGTTCAATGGAAGTTACAAAAGGTTAATGCAGACCGTCTGCATAGGCCTCAACAGCACGCATTGTTAGAAAATCCTAAAGTCTATATTACTTGACATCTTGGTAGCAAATTATTTAACTAGTAAAGAATACGTTTACACATTTAGAACTCCATCTAGGAATTTCCGTGCCGTACAAAACACCTTTATAAACTTAAATGAAATAATAATATAAACACTTGAAGTTATCGTAAACTTGTGAAACGGCTTCAATTCGTCCTTGAGCGAAAGGTCGCGACGCTTTCATTGGTCAATCCAAGGGCGCTGTAGTGGTGCCGTGCCTAACGACGACTATACACACCTGTACTTTAGTTGGTATAGTCAGTATAGTGTGACGTATACTGACGGGGTCACACTAGGTAAGCACTAGAGGCTAGACGTTTTGTTATTAATATCTTAAGTAGAACATCTACCGTTCCGGGACTGTGTCAAAGGCCGAAGCCATATCTATTTCGTTGCGAAAATAGAATGATGCTAATCGGCCTTTTCAGTTCTATCTCTTATAATAAAATAAGATTTCAATGAAAAGCTTGAAAAAGATGATGATGTTTGGAATGATTTTACCTACACTAAAGTAAGATTTAAATGTTACTTATTGTGAGGAAACCGGTATGTCCTAAAACCAAAAATTTGACAACTACCAATACGCACTGGACCCGTGTGGATTCGGCCCATTCCCTCTTACAGAGAAGTCCAGGATCCCAACAGGGGGAACGTTATAGGTTGAACATGTACCTAAGTATGTATTCTAATAAAAGATCATCATCATCGTCATCGACCTTTTAATCGTCCCACTGCTGGGCACAGGTCTCCTCTCATACAGAGAAGGATTGAGCGTAATCACCACGCTTGCTCAATGCGGGTTGGCGATTTCAGACTTAAAGTCCAGGTTTCCTCAAGATGTTTTCCTTCACCTTCAGTCATTGGTGTCCAAGATATACTTAGAAAGTACATATAACTTCAGAAAAGTTACATTGGTACTTGCCTGACCTGGAATCGAACCCGCGCACTCATACTTGAGAGGCTGGAAAATAATAAAAGATAGTTTTGAAGAATCACGTCTACAGAGTTGTCTAAAATTTTAGAACAGGCTTACGGATTATTTTTAGAAAACCTTATGTGCGAGGGTTCTCGCATTGGGTAGAAATACAAGAAAAGAGGGTGGGTAATTTTATGTTAGTTTGTCTGTACGATCAGTGAATTAAAAAAAAACATTATTAGATGCTCGCTTCCATCTCCTTAATATGTTGAAATGAATAATATTTGTTAGATTCTTCGATACCTACCACAAAATAAAGATATTATTTGGGTTCCAATAATCGTTTCTCCCTGGCGTCGTCACTGGCCCTGGCCTACTAAAGTACAAAATGATAAACCAGGTTTCTCTCAAGAAGATCACAAATCTATTGCCCCAGTTGTCTCCAACAAGTTGCGTGGGAGTATAAGCAGAAGTTGCGAAATTCTGATACTAAGGCATAAACTTTATGGTTTACAATGAGAACAACGTTCGAAACTATATCTATTTGAATATCAGATTATTGGAAAATAACTTAGATTTTGTGTCTTATTACTATTAGCGTAATACTAGAGAAGTGGAGCACAGTGGTAACGGCCGCGGTTGATGGTTTGTGGGTCGTTGGTTCAAAGTTCAAACACAGACAGGAGTTATACTTTGCTAAATAATTATATAGCTATGGGTCTCAAAACGGTGAACACACGTCGTGAGATATATAAAAACAATAAATAGCCTTGCTGTTTACATTATGTCTCCGACTAAATATACTTCCATTAATTTATTGTTTGGAACTCAGTGGATACAGCTAGGGCACCGTTTAGACACTATTCCGTGAATTCCGGAGCGCCGCGGAATTTGTAGCATCGCCGGAATCCGCGATTGTGGCTTGCGACTGAAATTGTGCAATGAGGGCAGAACTCACAATAATCTCTGTTATACTTGTGTTAAGTACCTGTTTTTATATCTGTTACCCTGGCATCGGTGTCTTTGGAACTTTTTATCGTGGGGAAATTCTCATGGATATTCTCCACCTCGGAAAAACGCAAGTTTGTGTGACTACTGCCGAATAAAACGTCTCTATTCCAATACCTTGGGGCCGGTAGATACTTGTATATTTGAGCAAAAACAATGGTATTGTGGTTAAATACCATGGACAAATTTTAAACACATAAAGTCACGTCTTTTCCCAAGGGTGTAGGCAGAACGGCCAGCTACGATACTTTCATATAATTCTTTTACTGGTGGTTAATTTTCGTAATTTTTGAACGTTCACAGTCTGATTCATCAGTCTCAATTTGTCAAAAATGCCTCTAATTTACCACCCAGCAGACAAAGTATTGCCGCCAAGCGATTCGTCATGTTAAGGCATCATGTTGGGTGAAGCCGTACGGAGGACGGTCTGAGCAGTTGTGTTACGAGTTATGTCAGGTACGATGCGCCAAAAATGTTGTTGTGTCGGAAGTTTGGTTTTGGAGGGTCTCCAGATCATCTCCATCTGGCGCAGCATCGTTGGACGTGTTGTTGGGTTTAACATTGCATCTCCTCTCTCAAATACCGCCTTCCTTCCAATTCACTCAGTTTTTTTGAGTGAATAGGCTCTTAATAAACTAGGACGCTTTACCATCAACGTTTGCATCACTGCTTACCATCAGACGGGATTACGGTCAAGTACTAGCTTATAATTATAAAAAAGTTAGGAATTTCCATACATTTACACGAGTTACACATTACATAAGTTATACATTTTTCATAAGTTTTTGACATTGATTGTCACTGAGATCAGATTGCCGACTAGATTTTAAACGTTTGTAATTACGGAAACCAGCTTTTTGATTAGCTACAAATGAGTAATTAAGATATGAATGGAGACGAGCGGCGGTGATGGTCGCCATTAGTTCTAACCAAGCGGTGAAAAGCCAGCGGGGGAATGTAAGGAACAAAAGAAGAAAAAAAGTAGTGATTGTGACTTGTACAGGCAGATTATAAATTAAACTAAACAGGCAAAGATTGACAAAAAGTAACATTAAAAAAAGAAGTATCGAAAACAAAAAAGAATCAAAGTCCGTAGCCAAAAGGCTCCTACCTCAGCCAGACGCTTCTGCAATAAAAAAAAATACATGTCACAGTGCTTAAGGCTGATTTTCGTTATTTAAACCGTTTAAAATCTAGTCGTAGTCTCATTCCGGGGACAAAATAATGTATAAAACTTGTCAAATGTAAGGAATTTAAAGGATTTTTTGATAGATTGAGACAGATCAGACTGTGAACGTTCTTAAAATTATGACAATTAACCATCATTAATCATAAGTCGTGGTGGCCTAGTGGTTAAAACACCAGCCTCTTAAGTATGAGTGCGTGGGTTCGATTCCAGATCAGACAAGTACCAATGTAACTTTTCTAAAGTAATATGTACTTTCTAAGTATATCTTGGACACCAATGACTGAAGGTGAAGGAATCTTGAGGAAACCTGGACTTTAAGTCTGAAATCGCCAACCTGCATTGAGCAAGCGTGGTGATTACGCTCAATCCTTCTCTGTATGAGAGGAGACCTGTGCCCAGCAGTGGGACGATAAAATGGTTGATAAAGTTGATGATAATGATGAACTATCGGTAAAAGGAGTATATGATTGCATCTTTGCCGACCGTTCTGCCTACACCCTTGGGAAGAGGGTTATGTATGGAAAAATTGTCCATGGTACCAGTACAGCATTGTTTATGCTCGAATATTTAATTTTATGAGAATTGTTCTCCTGGTATTCGCGTTGAATGTCGCTTAGCTACTTTGAATACGCAGGAAGTTATCTGGGGAATGTAATACCATACACGTCTATATGTATATTGTACTGTAGTCAGAAACTGTTTGGTAACTTGCAATTGAACTACTATCGAACAATGTTGTGGGTGTGAGGAGTTGTGTTGCGAGTTGTGTAATGTAATGTAATCTTTTTAAGACAATCTGTTTACGTTTAAAAAGTTATATTTAGCCACACAATAAAAAGAGATAAATAAAATACCTCTATAGTAACAAATTGTTTAACTATATTTGTATACTTCAATAAAATGGCTATAACCTGACTCTGACCTTTTAAATAGTCGGCTCTACACCTGATGGGAAGGTCAAAAATTTGTCGAAGTGTCAAGTTATATTAAGATTCTGACATTATCAACGCGAGACCTTTTCTTGAGATAGCTAATGATTGCGATCTTAAAAAAACACTGTATAATTACTAGTTACTAGTTAACTAATAGTTACTAGTTTCTAATCGTGACTTCGCCTGAGATTTTTTCTTTTAGGCTCGCAAATGGGCCACTGACCACAGCCACCGGTGTCTATCGCGCGCTACCGCCACATTTCTAAAAATATCAGAAGCGAGAGACAGCCACCGGTGTCTGGAAGCCGCCACATTTTATAACCCGCTCGTTGCTGCGTAGCCTGAAGATGGATTCTGACACGTAAAGTTTACTCAGAAGACTCGCTAAGCAGAAGACGTAGACGACTCCGTCGCCGCTTGTATTGGGTGTATCCAATTTTAACTGGGCCTCTAGTGTAACATAACTTGCATTTCGATAATTTACAAAGATATCCAAAAAAGTTTTTTAAACATTTTCGAATGAGTTTGTATTGCTGTACAGATCAGAATAATTCAAATCCCAAATAGCGGGACGTGAATGGATTTCCGATATGAATGTATCTCGGGCTACATGATGGTACGCGTGCATTACGTAGAACGTCGGACGGTTAACTGCGCGGGGGTGGAGCAATGCGACAGTGGAGGGTGTCGGCGTTTTGTGTGGCACGTAGTGACCACTAGTTGCGATTCGCGGATACTACTGTAGCGAGTGGCCGCCACCGGATACACCTGTGCGGCGCGTCTATATAAAATATATTAAAAAGTGTGATAAATCACCGTCGTTGGCCATCGGTGGCTCTGGTCGGCGGCCCATTTACGCCGAGCCTTAACATTTAATTATCAAGGGCGATAAGACTGCCCATTGTGTAAGCCTTTATAAAATGTACATACTCAATAAACACTATTATATTATATTACATTCTTTAATATTTTACAGCTGTACATCATTATTTCTTTTCGTTTTCGTATTTTTTGAGCCTTTATTCTAAGTTTTTCTCAGCCCTTAAGTCCGGTTCAAAAAGATCATAAAGGCTGATATTAAATAGTCTATAACGCCTTTCTCAAGAATTGGGCTATCAAATACAAAACGAATTATCAAATCAGAGACTTGAGCGTTTAAAGAAGCAGCTTTAGCTTTATAGTATTACTAATAATGAATGGTTAAGTTCCAAACCATCTATGAATTTTTAAGCATGATTATCGTGATCAATTCAGTTCAAAGTGGACCTACCTTTATCCAACATAAGAATCAGTGTTCTAAAGCAATATCTAAAGATGTCAGGTGCTTATTGACTTCACAAAAAATAAAGACCTTTAGGTATCTTGTTACTTGTTCAAACAGCACGAGATACGTGACCAATTAGTGTAGTTACGACTTTTGATAACGTTCCGAGTCTTTGTCAGCTAACTGTTTCTAGAACAGAGTTTGTATTCATTGTGCAGCTCTTAGACTAGGTACGATGGGTGGGGGGTGCGTGGCAGAAAACCTCCCCGAGAGCTCAGTGGCTGCTGGTCCTCTTGTTGTTTCTTTGAGGACGAGGAGACGCTGGGCCGGTGCACCCTGGGCGTGGGTAACAATCTCTTCGTGACTATTGTGCAGGAGGAGATTGTTGTCCACGGCGTATTCCTGCCGGAGCGGAGGAGTAGCTCCCGAGTGCTCCCTATCTGCGCTCTGCAGCTCTGCAGCGGAGCTCACGAATAGGGAGTGAGGTGGTGTAAACCGCGGGCCATTTTTATAGTCCGCGGTCTAGGGGTCACGTTGTGTGATCGCGGTGGAGAAGACCGCAGGATTCTCCTCAACCTGCGGTCTATGGGCACCCGTGGCGATAGAGGGTTCACAGCCACGATGCCGGGTGGTGGGTAGGTTAGGTTAGGTGTAGGATTGGTTTCGTCGGACGGCCTGGCTGCGATCACGCGACCCGCCGCGAGCACCGGCCCCCCTCTCGTTCTTAGGGAGAGGGGTCCGGGGTTCGTCGCGGTTCAGTGGGGGGGAGTGGTGGTCATTTCGACCTACTTCTCCCCCAATCGCAGCCGGGCCGAATTCGAGCGCCTCCTGGCGGCCGTCGAGGGGACGGTCAGGAGGGCGGCTCCACGCCCCGTGTTGGTGGCGGGAGACTTCAACGCCAAGCATGGCGCGTGGGGGTCTCCCGTCACGAACGTCTTCGGTGAGGACCTGGTGGAGTGGGCCCACTGCTTGGGTCTCCAGGTCCTCAACCGGGGCAACACCCCGACGTGTGTGAGGTGGCAGGGTGAATCAATAGTGGATGTCACCCTGGCCACCTCGACCCTAGCCGACCGAGTTCGGAACTGGCGGGTAGAGACGGCGGTGGAGATCTCGGACCATAGGTACGTCCGCTTCGAGATCTCCACTGCGGGGCCTGCGGCCCCGCTCCACCTGGGCCCAGCGGCAGGCGCCTCCTCGTTCCCGAGGTGGGCGCTTGCACATCTCCGGAGGGACGTTGCCGAGGAGGTGGCGACGTTCCGAGCGTGGGCCGAACCACCGGCCCACCTCATTGGAGACGCGGACGGCATGGCGGACCTACTCGCTGAGGACCTGGAAGTGGTCTGCAGCGCCGCCATGCCGAGGGCCCAGGGACTCCGCCGAAAAAAGCAGACATACTGGTGGACGCAGGAACTCGCTCACCTGCGTGCCGCCAGTATGGCTGCACGGCGCGCCTACCAGAGGTGCTGGAGGCGCGCCGTAAGGGCGCCCGGCGAAGAGGACGGTCTTCGCCGGGCATACAGGGAGGCTCATCGAGCCCTGCGTACCGCCATATGCAGGGCAAAGGTCGCTGCCGCTGAGGAGTTCCTCGCACTCCTCGACAGCGACCCCTGGGGAAGGCCCTACAGGGTGGTGAGGGGGAAGCTGCAGGGAGCGGCACCCCCTACATCCTGTATGGAGCCGGGCCTATTGAGAAGGGTCCTGGAAACTCTGTTTCCGAACCCGGGACCCTTCACGCCCCCCAGGATGCCCGCCTCCAGTTCATCCACTCTGGAGGTGTGGACCGATGGGCCTCCCGTATCCGACGGTGAGTTGGACTCCGTCAGGGAGAGGCTCCGAGCCAAAAACAAGGCTCCGGGCCCGGACGGCGTCCCTGCGAAGGTGATGGCAATTGCCATAGAGCCCCTGGGGGACCGGTTCCGCGCGGTTATGGACACATGCATCGCGACGGGCCGCTTCCCCAGGAGGTGGAGGGTGGGCAGGCTCTGCCTCCTTCGCAAGGACGGACGTCCTGCCGACTCACCGTCGGGTTATAGGCCGGTCGTGCTCCTGGATGAGAGCGGAAAATGCTTTGAGAGAATCATCGCCTCTCGCATCCAGGAGCACCTGGAAAGCCGTGGGCCGCAGTTGGCGGACTGCCAGTACGGCTTTCGGACCGGCCGGTCCACGATGGACGCGGTGGCTCGCCTCAAGAGGTGGACTGAGGCGGCCACAGCGAGGGGTGAGGGTGTAGTCGCGGTGTCGTTAGACATCGCGAACGCGTTCAACACCCTCCCCCACGAATGCATAGAGGCGGCACTGAAGTACCATGAAGTGCCCCTCTACCTCTGCGCCCTCGTGCGGGACTACCTCCGTGAGAGGAGGGTGCTGTACGAGGACGCAGAGGGTCGCGTCCAGTCGTGGGCCGTATCAGTAGGAGTACCCCAGGGATCGGTGCTTGGTCCCCTGCTCTGGAACCTGGGGTACAACTGGGTTCTGTGTGGCGCGCTCTTGCCGCGTATGGACGTCGTCTGCTTTGCGGACGACACCCTAGTCGCGGCCAGGGCGCGTGACTGGGAGGAGGCGGTTCACCTTGCGTCGGTCGGCACCTCATTGGTCGTCCGGCGCATCCGCCTCCTGGGGCTGGAAGTGGCTCTCGAGAAGACGAGGGCCATGACCTTCCACGCCCCACGACGCAGAACCCCACCGGGTCTCCGTATCCGAGTGGAGGGGGTCCGGGTTCCCGTCGAGGTGCATATAAAGTACCTCGGCCTGATCCTGGATCCCCGCTGGAGTTTCGAGGAGCACTTTAGGCTCCTCGCTCCGCGGCTGTGCTCATTCGCAGCCGCACTCGGACGGCTCCTCCCCAATCTTGGGGGGCCGAATTCGGCGTGCCGTCGGCTGTACCAGGGAGTGGTACGGTCGATGGCGCTCTACGGAGCCCCGGTGTGGGCGGAGCGCCTTTCCCGGGCAACAGTGGCCCTGCTGCGGAGGCCGCAGAGGGTCATCGCGACACGGACCGTGCGGGCATACCGCACGGTAAGTCATGGGGCGGCCTGCGTGCTCGCGGGCACGCCCCCGTGGGAGGTCGATGCCCTGGTTCTGTCCCAGGTGCATCGACACCGTGTCGCGGCCCGGGAACGGGGGGAACGACCCGCCTTCGAGGAAGTAAGGCGGGTCAGATTAGCGGCTCAGGGGGAGGCCCTGAGCCGGTGGAGGGAGGCGCTCCGCTCCCCAGCTGCCGGCCACCGGACGATTGGAGCGATTCGTCCGGTGTTGGAGGGATGGGTTGGGCGCCGGCATGGCAGCCTTACCTTCCGCCTAGTGCAGGTACTGACCGGACATGGGTGCTTCGGTCACTACCTGCACCGAGTCGCCCGTCGGGAGGAGTCACCGCGGTGTCATCACTGCGACTCCCCCGACGACACGGCCGAGCACACCCTAGTGGAGTGCCCGGCCTGGCGGAACGAGCGCCGCGATCTCGTTGCGGCGCTCGGAGGCGGACGCCTCTCACTGGCAACCATGGTACGAGCCATGGTTGAAAGTGAGACGGCATGGGAGGCTGCCGCCTCCTTCTGCGAGACCGTCCTCTTGCAGAAGGAGGCTGCGGAGAGGGAGCGGGAAGAGGACGTACTTGCCGCTCCCCTCCGGCGTAGACGGGTGGGGCGAAGAAGGCGGGGGACGAACCCCCGTCTCCTTTAGCCCCAGGGTGTGACCAGCGCGTGCGGGTAGCTCCCGCACGTGCATTGCACAACGGTCACCACGTCTGGGGATTATTCCGTTACCGGGTAATCCCCCTTTGGCGCGGAAACCGGCCCTACAGGGGAGGGCCGGCAAGCCCTGAGGGTGTCACGGAGTACTTGGCCTTCGGGTCGGCCCCGTGACACTCTCAACACAGGGCCCGACGGTAACCGGGTGGTTTTAGTGGGTATTCCCGGCTACGGCCGGGCGAGTCCCACACACGCTCGTCGCCTAGCTAGCGACGGGTATGGTGCGTAAAGGCATTTCCACTCGAGAAAAAAAAAAAAAAAAAAAAAAGGTGTAGGATTGGTTTAGGTTTATTTAATTACGGAGAAAAAAATCAATGAGAAAATACATAAAAAAAAAAAACATAGACAAAATACATAAAATTTGAAAAACCAAAATACAAAACATAAAAAAAATTATTAAAAAATACCAAAAATATATTTAGTTAATTACTTAATTTTAGATACCGAACAGCGGGCGGTATAACCTGCACCGGAGGCACCCGCGGGCCTCGGGAGGATTAACACCCTCCCAAAAAAAGCGGCCGCATCGCCATGGAGAAGCGATGTGCGTACCACCCATTATCGTAATATGGAAAATGTCGGAAAATATTGATAGTGTGTAGGTATCCGGGCCTGCGCATGTTAAATTGACTACCGAAGAACGCGTAGGTGTAGGCGACCAGGCCCCTGCTGCCGTTATTGCTACTGGAAGCGATTCGATTATGGATGCGGATAAAAGGAATGAGGCAGATATTGACGGACTGCTCTGACGGGAGGTGGGTCGGTGGAGCTGACCTCGGAAGAGGAAGGCCTGCCGGCCCTGAAGGTGCCGACCGTAAGGATAGATCGGCAAAATTCTTGAGGGACTACTGCTTCGCGGCCCCGGAGGGGCGCACAGGGTAGGTTCGTGCGTACCCCGGCAGTTAGCGAAGTAGAGAGTGACGTGGGAGGACCCTGGTGGCAAGATTTGCGCCTCGCTAGGGAGTTCGAAAGCGGAGCTCAACGCCACCAGGAGGGAGCAGCGCAAAGCTGTCGCGGCCGACGAAGTGTCGGAAATAGCCCGACGCGCTCGAGAGCGACGCGCTGCTCGCTGGGCGCTTAAGCGCCTCGACAGGGAACTGCTCGAGGAAGCTGCCATAGTTCAGTCCTGGATTTGGGAGTCGGCGATGGATGGCCCTGTCGACGTCGAAGTGGAGGCGCTGCGGTTTCGAGGGGCGATGACGCAGATCTGCTGCATCTATGCCCAGCGTCCGCCAACAGTCCGCCACGTGTACTGGTGGAAAGACGACATTGCGCGGTTGCGCGTCGAGTATGTCGCGGCTCGCCGCCAGTACACGCGATACCGGATACGACGTCGACGGGATCCCGTCGAGAAAGCCGCGCGGTATGGGGTGTACCGCGCGGCCCAGCAGATTCTGTGTCTGGCCATCGGCGACTCTAAGTCAATTGCAGTAAAAGTGTGCATTGCTTCAGGTTCTAACCCTATTTTGAGATAAAAAAAAGTCCTAAGTTATAAGATATCTTTGTGCCAATTTTCATCCAATTTATTTTAGACAGCTATATAAATTTGCACATATATAATATTAGCAGAATCAATGTGATAGTGTGATTATATAATACTTTCACTGTCCTTAAAGTAAATGCAGAGGTTAATCAATCAATCGGATCCATATGTGACCAATGAGACAGGGAACGGGATAATTAGATCGGAAAACACGTCTTAGTAAGCGGTATCCTGCTACCCCGTAACAGAGTTGTGGAGGTCATAATTATACTGGTATTTAGCTGCACTCATCATCAACATCATCAATCTTCTTATTATACCACTACTGGATGTGCCCAGTAGTGGTACAATATGAAGATTGATAGGAGACCTGTGGGTCTCCTCTCATAGAGAAAATAAGAGTAATCACCACGCGCGCATTCAATAATCAATGCGGGCTGGCGATTTCAGACTTAAAGTCCAGGTTTCCTCAAGATGCTTTCCTTCACCTTGTATTCAGTCATTGGTGTCCAAGATATACGAAAGAAAGTACGTAAAACTTAGAAAAGTTACATTGTGAGCTGCACTCGGTTAGACTAAAATTTGAGGACATGACGACAGCAAGGTTGGTGTCTACAGTCCACCAAATGTTGGTGTGTGTCGCCACAAGTACGTCTAAATTCTTTTAATGCAGTCATATTTATATCGTAAGAAGCATTGACACTGGAGACCTTTGGCACAGTATTTTTCTGCCTCGTATTTATTTATGCCCTTAGATTTTTTTTTAATTTTGATGGCTTTTAGTTTCGTTTATGTATGATGAAATTACAAACCTTCAAGAGAAAATTCTCTTGTGAAGTTTATAAGCATGAATTGAAAATATGTTTTTAATTCGACTGCTTTCCCAGTTATATGGTATTTTATGGTATGTTACGGGAGTATTAAGGTACAACTTACGCACGTAATTTCAACAGAAGAAGAAAAAAATGGGTTGGGTCTTATTTTATACAATAAGTTTGTATCAAATATCGTTCATTATTACATGTTGTGGTCTAAAAATCATAAGACTTTGTTAGTTTACTAAGAAAATTGTATAAAATAGATATTACTATACCCATCCAAAAGGTAAGCTACTTCAATTCACTGAAAATATGTACGTAAACAACTTAACCTCTTCCTGAAAATATGCAAAGCGGAAAAATAAAGGTACTACTGTCGTTTTCTCTGCATTTATAGTTTTACCATTTTTCATAAATATAGTACATATAAAACTACTAAATTTCTAAATATTGTGTTACCACTTGACATTTCTTAGGGCCTCTTCAGTGTCCGCCAGCACTAACTACTGAGTATGTTGCGCTGCGTTGATTTTCTGGTCAAGCAAATGGTTATAACAGTTTTCCATTAGGCGTTTTTTAGAAAATGGGCAAACACGCCTGCCAACCCCTTAGGGATATAGGCATGATGTTATACCAGTACTTATGCACGTGTATGTACTATATGTGTTGAATCTTATACAGAGTTTCCGACATACATAACATAATCAACCTGTAATGTACCAATTCACTCCTGGGACACAGCCCTCCTCTGGCGAGAAAGAGTGGGCCGCCACGATGGCCCAGTGCGCGTTGGTCTGTCATGTTTCGAAGTCTTGCCTTTAGAACAATCCAGTTTCGTCACGATGTTTTTCTTCGCCGTTGTGTGAACAGCGTTGATGAAATAAATTACACAAATTAAAGCACCTGATGGGGTTCGAATCTATAACCTAGCCGTTGGAAGTCGCGGTCGATAACCAAGCCCCAAGCCAAACCCGAAATCGCTTCCTGTTTAGAAATCCATTACAACCGCTGAAACGTTTTCCATCGCAGTGAAAACGTGGACATTAGCGAGACGATGTAAATCACGCATGTTCATAGACCACTCAGATACAATCTAGACGTAATAATGGTCGTTTGCCATAAAATAGCTGGCGCCATGCTCGTTATGACCTGATACGAGTGAATAATTTAGTTGTTTGGACGTTTGGAGTAATAAGATTCGAAGTTTTCGGTGTGTTTTGGTTGTAAAATCGATGTGTAATTGTCTTACCTGAGGCCAATAGCCTCTTGTCATTCAAAAAAGAAACGTGTACTGGCCGACCTCGACTATACGTTGCGTGTTGGTGACTTCAAGTTCACCTTAACTTTACACGAGCATAATGAAATTCGATTCACCTTGGTACTTCAAAGTACGTTTTATTGGTCAGGCCTTCATTAATTGAGCCCGCCAAAAAGAAGAAAGATTTAACGGGTATTTAGTAACAGTAATAAATATTAAGCCTTCTTCTTTTCGGATCAATAACAATAGTGAATGGTTTTAAGGATGTATATTATTACATTAAATGAATTGGGCAAAGTAGCAGGTCACGACGTTTTTTAAGCCCCTCAAAAGTACAAGGGTCAAGTCCCTAATTTTAAGAACTCTATTGCTGGACAACGGGCTCCCCTAAGGCTTTCCACAATGACCGGTCTTGTGCTGTCCGCATCTATCTGCTTGCCGCGACCTTCACCAGGTCATTGGTCTACCTTGTTTATAAGAACGTTCCCAGTTAAATCTCGAATCTTATCCGTCAAAATACTTCTAATATGCCTACATTTCACAACATATTGACATTTGTTTGTCGCCTGAATGAGATTGCAGCTAGATTTTGAACGTTTTAAATTCCGAGGATTGGCTTTCAGATTTATGGACACTTAAATATATGGCTCTGGTCAAATAGCATATATGTCAAGAGAATCAATCTGCCTAGGATTTAAAGTAATGCATAGGATATAAAAAGGGTTCTGCCTAGGCAGAGCCCGTTTACATCTCAATATTTCTACCCGAACGAAATACATAATATGCAGGTGAAAGTTGAATCCACAGTTAGCGCAGTGGTTAAGCTATTGACTGCTGCGCTGTGTGTCGCAGGTTCGATTCTCACACAGAACAAATATTTGTATGAACGACAAATCGTTGTTCCTGGTCTGGATGTTTGTGTATGTCAGTTTATGTTTGTATACGCACCTACAATATAGGAGAAATTACTTGTGTGCAACATTTAAAAAAAAAAAAAGAAAGCATGGAGTGCAGCTAGACAAATTTTAGTTTTCTTTAACTATGGGAATAAAACTATGGACCATTTTTAGTATTGAATAAACGTACTCACAACCCTCTAGAATTAAAAGCAAATGAAAATAAACTGTATTGCATAATTTCAAATCTGTGAAAACTGCTTGAGTAATTCTCGCTAAAAAGGAATTGAGTTAAAAGCATCTTGTTTGATTATTTCTCATTTTATTTTTAAAGCTCCGAGCGTTTATATTCTTGCTGTAATCGTTAGTGCGTAAAAAGGCTTTGAATGTGGGAAACATTGTAATGTCCAATAAAACATGTTTGTTTATTCATAAGTATATTTTGAACGCAACAAAACTTTCTCGACAGAAACATAGACCACAAAAAACGATTTTATTAAATAAGAATAAAGATAATATTAGAGTTATTGTAAAATTCTCCAAAAACCATATACCAATTTTTTATACATATTTTGTAAATATATATCCAAATGATTTAAGAATGAATGTCATATTTAGTGCTTTAGATAAATAAGATACAACAAAATCTAAGTTTTAGATTAATTTAAAACAGAGTAACTTACGATAATTCAAAGTAAGCTCACAACACAGTAAACCAACATTCGAACCAAAAACGTACCAACGTTTCCTTTTTTAATTGATACCAAGTCCACATTACAGATTAACTTCAAACTTAATTGCGACAGCATAAGATTCAAACTTTAACAACGACCTTCCCAACCATGTCCCCTCTAAGCATAGCGATGAAAGTATCTGGCAGCTCTTCGAAACCATTTGTAACAGACTCCTTTACTCTAATGGTACCTGCTTCGATCCACTCTCTGAGCTGCAACATGGCTGCTTTCTGTGCCTTCCAGTCCCATTGAGTAAAATTGAACGGTTTCATTTGTACAAGAGGGTTGACTATCGGAGGCATGTTAATATGCTTGGGATTTCCGTACGAACTTATGGAACCGCAAACTGCAACGCGTCCATTCGGTTTCATGCACTCCAGGATAGCTCTAGACAATTCCCCTCCAACATTGTCGAAGAAACAGTCGATCCCGTTCGATACAGAAAATATAGCCGCCTTAACGTCTTTTACTGTTTTGTAGTTGAACGCGTGATCGAACCCCAGTTCTTCTGTCAAAATACGCACTTTTTCATCTGAGCCAGCAAATCCGATGACGAAGCAACCTTTCAATTTAGCTATTTGGCCGACGATAGAGCCAACGGCCCCTGCCGCGCTTGTTACGCACACTACCTCCTCAGATTTCGGCTTGCATATTTCCAAGAGGCCGAAGTAGGCTGTCATGCCAGGCATTCCCAAAGCTCCTACTGCCATAGACAGTGGTAAGTCTCCAACTTGTGGGTCGTACGGTTTAATGCCAAATGTGTGGTCCGGCTCGCCGTTCAAGACTACGTAGTCTCGCCATCCGGAATGTGAGACTACGTTCATTGAAACCGGGTATTCGGGGTTTTTGCTCTCTATAACTTTGCCCACTTGAAAGCCGAATTGTTCGTAAGGCGCGATGCGTTTGTTCGCGAAAGATCTCAAATAAGGATCGGTGCTGATATACTCGGCTTTTACAAGAAACTGGCCATTTTTTAATATTGGTGGATACTGCTCATTCCATAATTCAAAGTCTCCAACTTCTGGAAGGAAGCCTTTAAATGGTTTTTTTACTACGTATTTACACATTTCCATTTTTTTAAATACCTTAAAAAACGACATGAGGCTTAGCGTAGTTGTGCTTGAAAAAACTTAGATATATGCTTATTTATACTTTTGTAGTCCTGGATTCCGTATACATTAGAATTACATTTAATTTAGCAACATTAATTTGGAAAGTAAACTGACGTCTCGCCACTGACAGCGCTGAGAGCATACTGACAACTTGTAGCTGTCAGCTGTCGCTCCATTTGAAATTACAGTACGTTTCGTTAATGCATTGGAAAAGCTTACGAGTCTCATTCATCTAAGGAGGTGGTACTCTTAATGTAATGTGAATGTTATATTTTGTTAGACGTACATAAAATCTTCATAATAATACATTGTCGGTCTTTTTTTGTGCTAAACATACTTAAATATATCTAGCCCTCATAAGTACTGATCCCGTGAGAATATCGAATAGAGTTCATGATATGTTCAAAGCATAAATGTAAAATGCGCAAAAAATCAGATACTTTAACAAGATGTTTTTATGTAACAATTTCCAAAATAAAATGTGTAGAAAACACAAACAAAGAAATGTTATGTCAACCCTATTATATTGTTATACTGTTTGTTTCTTTCAATCGTGCCTCATCAGTATTCACATAATGGATTCGTCTACCCCACAATATGAATATAACATTTTTTAACAAGCAAACTGTCTACACGGAAATAAAGGGTTACTTCGACAAGAGCACAAGTGTATCAAAGCACGTAGTGACTTGAGCCCTTGTCGAATGATGGGTGTGAATGGGCTAGTCCATCCGTACCGGTTACTTTCAGCTCGTTACCCAGGATATATGTAACTATAATTCAGCCAGCAGGTGGTGGAAATTGATGAGTTGCTACGGTTTTCCTCTGCTCGTGGTGGAGATGTTTAAATTTTATAATGTTGGTGTCGTGCTTACATATGCTGTAAATCATATTTTTTTAATAATTATAAACTAGTGTTTGATCGCAATTCCGCTTGATGGTAAGCGGTGATGCAATCGTTGACAGTAAAACGCGCTAGTTTATTAAGAGCCTATTCAGGCAAAAAAAAAAAAAAAAACAAGAGGAAATAGGAAGTAAGACGGCATATGAGTGAGGTGATGTAATGTTAAACCCAATAACACGACCAACGATGCTACGCTAGAGGGAGATTGATCTGGAGACCCTTCACGATCAAAACTCTCGACTCAAGAACATTTGGCGTCCTCCGTACGGTAAGTTTATGCAAGGTCACGATTAAAATATTTTGGTATGATAAATTGATATAGTTTTTTTTTGGAAGCAATCGTAGGACTATATTTTTTTTTGTCGAAAATTACTTCATCAACTTGCTACAACTGTTATTATTATGTTTCTTATACAATTCCCATCTACAAAGGTAACCGTACCACTTTGTCAGGTTTGAAGACAGTATTTAAACTAGAACGTTGACGATAAACAACGTGGACGTGATATAATGGTGAGCCATCAAATGATTAGGCCATAACATCGGCCGCCGGCAGAAGTTACCACCCATCAGACAAAGCCTTGCCGCCAAGCGATTTGTCGTGTTCTGGCATGATTTCTGGTGAAGCCGTACGGAGGACGGGTCTGAGCAGTTGTGTTGCGATGTGTGCCGGGTACGATGCGCCTAATGTTGTTGTGTTGGGAGTTTGGTCGTGGAGGGTCTCCAGATCAATCTCCCTTTGGCGCAGCATCGTCGATCGTGTTGTTGGGTTTAACATTGCATCACCTCGCTCAACTGTCGTCTTCCTTCCTATTCGTTCAGTTTTTCTGAGTGAATAGGCTCTTAATAAGCTAGCGCACTTTACCATCAACGATCGCATTACTGCTTACCATCAGGCGGGATTGCGGTCAAGCGGTAGTTTATAATTATTAAAAAAAAAAAAAAACCAGCTGAATAGAAATAAAACTCTTGCGGAAATTGGGTGATTCATCAAAGATAATGTCTTCTTTATAGTTAAGTATCTTCATTATAATAAGTTTAACAAGTGAGTTGTTAGCGTAGTTATAACACTCAAAGAAACTTTTTTAAGTATGAAGATCTTTGAATAAAAATATTAATGGTATTAACTAGTTCTATCAGCTTTCCTTTTTCCGGTAACCAGGCATAGCTGTGTTTGTAGGGTCCATACGATTTAAAACCAGTCTCAGTCAGTAAGTTAAGCAATGTTGCGAGATTTCAAGTGACCTGGTGTCAGATTCTCCTCCTTTTTTCACTGTTGACAGCGGAACAATTTATTACAAATACCTACCGATAACTTCATCGATTCCTAGACGTGGTTTGTGGCTGCATTTTTTGAGGCTCTGAAACATATTTTGTAAAACAGAGTCATATGCACACCCTGCATATAACCCTGCTAAGCTATGTGTGAATAACAAAATTGTCTTACCCAGGATCATCATCATCATCTCAGTGTTCAGTCCCGGTTGCATCCGCAGCCTTCGCGTTGGAGCCCGGGGTCAGCTTTCTTACTCATTCTCCTCCATTTCGCGCGATCTTTAGCATCCTGTGGTAAATAATTCTTTGCACGCATGTCTCTCTTACAACGTCATCCTAGATTTTATTTTGACCAAAGCGCCATGGTTTTGATTTGGCATTTGTTACCGGCTGTACCAGCGCAGACGACCCTCTTGCAGTTTGTCTGCTATGTCACGGACACGAAGGCTATCTTACCCAGGTTAATATTGTACTAAAGAGGGTATCTTTTATAGTACAATATAATCTTGAGATTGACAAACATTATCTTAATTAGTTTCTTTCTATATAGCCACATTCACACGTTATAAGTGTCATGTATTTTAAGGCATACATTACAATTAAAGCGACAAATGACTTGAAAAGTTGCATCATCTACGCAGTGTTTTGAAAATTCAACTTTTATGTTACATTCAAGCTATGGTATGCCACAAACTATTTAATCGTGTAAACCAGGCTTTATAGTACTCACTATCTACACATTCATTAAAAAAAACTATTGCATATACATCGCTGTAGTAGCCTATGTAAGAGGCTGACCCGCATCCCAACCTCCAACGCCAACAGTTTTATGTATAGGTGCTGTTACATAAATCATAACGGTTATGATATTAAGGGATAAAAGAGCTCCCATGGAGGATACACGTCGCGTCGGAATTGTAAAGTAATCTATATCCTATGATAGTGGTCCTCACGCCGCGCCTCCCAAGCCTGTCGAATTGAAAAGTATCGGAAGCTCCAGGGAGTGGAATGAAATAGTAGTTCTTTGTTTAAGGTTTTCTTGATAAATTGTAGTGTTGATAGAATTACGAAGGTAGTTTTATTGTAGACAGCATGGTTGGCGTAGTGGTTAAATGTTTGACTGCTGCGTGCGTGTCGCGGGTTCGATTACCGCACAGAACAAATATTTGTATGACCTACAAGTGGTTGTTCTGGGTCTGGTTGTTTGTGTATGTAAGTTCAAAATCAAAACAAATTTTTTAGAAATCCAAATACGTCTAGAGAGTAAAGAGAGTCTACGACTTTATATTAAAAAAAAAATGTATTTGAATGTAAAATTTAAGTCTTTAGTAAAACAATAAAAAGTCGACAAAAAAATCAGCAGTATACAATTTTCACGCCCTGTGGATTTTTGTCAAATCGCTTCTGACTACTCGCAACAACCCAGTCAGGGTTGTAGAGGTTACATAGGCAGTTAATCCAAGTATTGTTTTTTATAATTGCAAACAATTACTTGACCACAATCCTCCCTGTTGGTAAGCAGTGATATAATCGTTGATGGTAAAGTGCGCTAGTTTATTACGAGCCTATTCACTAAAAAAAACTCAGTGATTAGGAAGGAAGATGGCTGATCAGCGAGGTGAGGCAATTTTAAACCCAACAACACGACCAACGATGCTGCGCCAGTGGAAGATTGATCTGGTGACCCTCTACGACCAAACTCCCGACACATCAACATTGGCGCATCATATTGCATCACTGCTTACCATCAGGCGGGATTGCGGTGAAGCATTAGTTTATAATTATAAAAAAAAAAGAAAAACGAGTAGAATTACAAACTTATTGTATCTTTCACACACATAAATTCACAAAAGATGCTCCTCTTTCTCTCATAACAAAACCGGGTGCAAGTATATTAAATGTTTGATTTATCCCCGCATGTGGACGACACTTACTGCGCGCCACTTGTGTGGAGTTCCGTCTACTCTGCCGAGAAGGGGGCTTGTCTACTAGTTAAGAGAAAAAATGTTTAAGATGTAAGTAGTGTTTAGAGTAAGAGGGGTGTACTTACTTAACCTTTTTATTCATTGATCAGAAAGGGAGTTTGCTCATGTTTTGATTGCCGTAGATACTTTATCGATATAGGCAGTAAATTAAAGGTAAACAAAAAAACCACGTGTCTTATTAACTGACGAAACGCAATACCACGGAATACCAGTCAGTTCATTTGTCATTGTATGATACAGGTGTACTCTTTATTTTAACAATGTAATAATTAGTTTAATAATTAAATGACTATAATTTTAACATAAATAAAAGGCAAAGGCAATTCATCCATACAGCCTAATAACATGCGATGTTTAGTCGTGACGCAAATACGTTAAGTTTAATAACATTGTTGAATTGAAAAGTACAAGCGCTTGAATTAAAATACAATGAAATATTCACTAGTTTAGTTTAGTGAGTGTAGTTAGAGGCAGTGGGCCGTAATCTACCACGCGGGTCCAGTGCGGGTTGGTAGATGTCACTTGTCTTCGAAGTTTTGCCTCTAAGTCATGCCGCTTTCCTGACGATGCTTTCCTTCACCGTTTTAAGAGCAATGGTGATGAAACAATTTACACAAAGTGAAGTGCCTGATGGTGTTTGAACCTACGACCGTTGGTGGCGAGTGGTGAAGATGGAAAAATCTTCATGGACTATCCTCCGCTCGGAGACGCGGAGGGGTGTGCCGGACCCTTACCGGGTAAAAAACCACCTATGCGTTCGTCATCTGCCTTTCCGCGGTACTGGGTCCTTACAATTCTACGGTAGCGGCCGATACCACTAGGCCATCGCTGCTCTCTCTCTCTTTCTGTTTATTTTCTACTCTCTTACTCATAAATTAAGGTGCTTTTTGCTTGTACGGAATAAACGTATTTTTCTTTCTTTCTAATGCCAATTAACTACGTTTGACAAACAAAGTTTTGCGGCCAGAATGATTATGTGTGCATTATTTGAGCTTAAACGGTGTGCATTCGCTATGGTCGTTACCCCATTGTCTCCTTTGGCATAATAGTTATTTATGCCACTATCAAGCAATTATAGCTATTGTAATATGATTCGCTTCGTGGCTAAGTGGCACAATAGATCAGCACGACTATTACAATAGCTGTTTGCGACAGTGGCATACAGAAGTTTTTCTACGACCTTTAAAGAAATAAATACAAAAAAACCGTCAATGTTGAACTTTAAATGACTATAACTTTAACATAAATGAAAGGCAAAGGCAATTCATCCATACAGCCTAATAACATGTAATTATTTTTTGATGCCATAGCCGTAAAAAAATTAAAAAGTTTCATTGTAGTATGGTTTACCCGTGTGGAAATGGTCATTGTAACACGATTTGGCAGAAATGAGTACTATTGAGATATGATTTATGGTTATGTATTAAGCAAATTACCAAATGGTGGTAGAAAAAATTATCTTTACTTAAAAAAATATAGTTCAAGTGTTTGCGTAGGCTATAATGATTCCTACCTACTCGTTTGATTACCCAAAGCATTAATTAAAAATTGTCTACAGAAAATTCAACAGAAAATGAGAAAGGCAAACTTAACAAATCGAGAAGTTTCGCATAAGAGCACGTCAAATCAGTCTTCGGGCGGGAAAGTCGTCTCAGGGCCAAAAAAATCCGGTAAAAAACCCGCTGGAACCGGTGAAATCCGGGGTCGGTGCCAACTTTCCGCTCCAACGGGATGACTGGGCGCTTCCCGCGCGGAATGACCCTCTCACTCAAGAAGTTTTGGACGAGGCATAAATTAATAGAATTTTTGGCACTTGGATTTTTAGCGATGAATTTAGTGCGATGTAAACTTAAAAGGTTTTGCAAAACGTTTATTTTAGTTTGGTTAAAGATGAAAGTGATAATTCCTGTGTGGCTTTTTAGTTAATGCAGCAACGGAAGTATACTGTTTGATCAGGGCTTCACTATAAGCATTTGTACCTTCATTTTCCAATTGGATTTTTCAATATTTCCATTTCCTTTAATAATGCGAATTTCAAAAGATTCCTCTCAGAAGCTCTTATTAAAAGTTAATTACTCTTCCTTATCTGTACTGATGTTATAAAAAGTTAAAATTTGTTTATTTGATCATAAGTATGTAGGAAGAAAAAAATCCAGAGATTACCTCCGGAACTACACGTCGAATTTTTTTTTTTGCGTTTCATAGGCCAATTCTGGAGTAAGATTATAGGCAATAAAACATCACGCTAGGCTTCTAAGGGGCCGAACAAAGAGACAAAAAGACAGTACAAACGATAAGGGAAGACAAAGTCCAGCGCGGCACATTAGATGCCATGCTTTGAATGCGGGGACGGTAAATTTGACGAAAACTCGGGCTGGAGCTAGCTACCAACATAAAGTCCCTGAGGATGCACCATCTGCTCGTTATATCTTATTTTTTCCGTTCAACTTTGAAAAAACAAAACTCCAAACAAACTTCTAAAGTTTTTTCCGCTCATTATTTCTCCATTACGATGCCTTCTCCGAAGATTCCCGCATCATATTTCCGTCGGCCTACTTTCTGCGGCAACTGCAGCTCTTTTGTGGAACCAAGTGCCTTTTACCTGCAGAAGATAGTGTATCTTAGAGTCATATTTATTTTCTAGCGTACTGTGGTAAGTTTTGTTATTGTAAGGAATATTTTCCATTCTGTGGTGTCATGGGAGTTGAGTTTATGTGTGTGACAGGATTATAATGTTGGAGTTGTCTGTTTTTTATAATTATAAGCTAGTGCTTGAATACAATGCCGCCTGATGGTAAGCAGTGATGCAATCGTTTATGGTAAAGCGCGTTACTTAATTAAGAGCCTAGTTACTCTAGCCTTGATGAAACTTAAATTGTAGTCAGACGGAAACACCGCCGCTGGCACAATGTTCCAGTCCCTCGATGTACGCAGTATAAAATATGAGGTGAAAGGCGACGTCTGGATCGTAGTAGTGTCAACAACATAAGAATACTCGCCGTACGACGAGTCGTCTGATGATGGAATGGAGATGGAGAATTAAGTCATGCTTTTCCCTCGACACTCTCCAAAATGCATCTTATAGAACAACTACTCTTCGTCTGTGGTCCAGGCTTTGCAGACCATTTTAAACTAAATCTGAGTCGCCTATAAGCCTCTTAGCGGAATAATCAAATTTGTATAGAATTGACATTTGCCTACCAGCAAAATACAGCATAATTCTATAGGATGCATTTTGGAGAGTGTGCGAGGGAATTGCATGTTTTAATTCCCCCATCTGCGTTCCATCTTCGCACGACCCATCGTACAGCGAGTTCCCACCCTTACGTTGTTGACACAACGATCCGGACGAAGCGTTTCGCCTCCTCTTTTATATCGCGTACATCGAGGGACTGGAACAATTTGCCAGCGGCGGTGTTTCCGTCGGACTACAATTTGACTGTCTTCAATAGGCTCTTAATAAACTTGCACGCTTTACCATCAACGATTGCATCACTGCTTACCATCAGGCGGGATTGCGGTCAAGCACTAGTTAATAATTAATATAAAAAAAACTTACTAATATTATATATATATAAAGTTTGTGAGGAGGTATGAAGGTATGTATGTATGGAAGGATTTTTGTTATTTTTTAATTTTTGCGATTTGAATGAAATTTGGCAGTAAGTTTCGATTCCATCCCAAAATCGGGTTAAAAAGTTACTACTACTAAACTATCTGTGTTTATGACTCTTTAATCCCATTTTCTCACGTATCAAGACCTAAGTGAGTGAAACCTCGAGGCGCAGCTAGTTGGTAGATAATAGGGTATTTGACTAAAAAAAAACTAATTAGTCCGTCATTCAGATTTCCAAAAATACTAGACACGTATTTTTTCTTTTTTCATATAAACAAAAAATGAAGACGATACAGTGCGTTGAAAACTCGTGTGACGTCACTGGACGCTACACTTTTTAGCGAGCAGTGACGTCACCAGCCACCACTCCTGATCTTTGATGCCTTTTATATTTGCCAATTTTTATTGATTTGATAAAACAAAATATACGTATCCAATATTTTTCTATAATCTGAATGACGGACTAAATAGAATCAATGTTTTTTTACCCAGGAAACATTCCTATTGTCAAATCTGCGGCCTTTTGATCAGAAACTTATATCGTTGCTAATCAATCGAAATCCCATTATGTAAACTAACTATAACATGGCGTAACTTAATGAAGTACCTCAATATACCTACTACCCTTCGAGCAACCGTGACAGGTTAGTTTAAGAGTCCAGCTTATCCCCCTTGGGATAGCTAGGGGTTGGTTACGAGGACCTTTTATATCCCATGGGGCTCATAAAGGTGACTAAGGGATAATTTTACGGGGACGGTACAGCCAGTTTCCTTTCCTGAACGAATGTATAAGACTGTGCCCAAAAAAAAAAAATGTCGTAATGACGCAACATTTGCCATGCAATTTGCCTATATCCTTCAGTATGGATATGTTTTGGTCTAGTTGTCTAGCAGATAATTACACCACACATTCTCATCGTGTCAGCGTTAATCCCATCCGCATCCTTTTTTCAGCTTTTGGAGTGTGGGGTCCGCTAACTGCTGATTTTGGCAAAACTTCAATATTTTCCGTGAAGCGACTGCCGTCTGACCTCCACGACACGAAGGCGATATCGAAGCATTGCAGTTAGACCAATATACCACGCATTCTCCTACTTGAATAGTAAAACCTCTTAATACAAAACAATATTTAAGTTGAGTCAGTATTTGTACTTCGAATTTTATTGAGGTTAAGTTACGTCACGTCAGTAATGACAACTTAGTACCAAACTATGCTGTCATTTTTAAATAAAGAACTGCATTTCTATATCGGTTAGCTGCATAATTCAATAATAATTTAGGTGGTGTAAACCTGATCTATAAATACAGTCTATGTTTTTTAATAAGGGTTCTTATGTTTAGGTTACGTCGACAAAAATGTACTTTTTTACTTATTACTTATAAAAGTTTCTGCCCGAGTCTTCATCTGAGTGAAATTTCCACCTCCGACTTACCACGTCGTATCTTTTGATCTGTTTGCTCGGCTTCTATGGGTCATAGTGAGATGTTAAATAACCCCAATAAAGTTAATGTTATTCAAGAATATTCGTAAGTAGTAGATTACTACTACTTCGTATTTTGATATTAATCAAAATAGATCAAAAACTATTCTCATGATATATACGACGT
The DNA here is from genome assembly GCA_037179545.1 of Sesamia inferens. Lineage (NCBI taxonomy): Eukaryota > Metazoa > Arthropoda > Insecta > Lepidoptera > Noctuidae > Sesamia > Sesamia inferens. The sequence goes on along the minus strand of CM073936.1, from coordinate 3,903,851 downwards.
TTTGTGGGAGTTCGAGGACAAACAATGTCAGCCCGATAGCCCGGGGTCCACGAGGACCGATGCCTCCTGGACCATGGTTGCGGGTTTTAGTTCGTAAAAGTCTGAATACCCCTTCTGTTCCGCCCGGAGTGGGAGAGGTTTCCCGCTCTGGGCGAAGCGGAAGGGTATTTGATGATTTCCCATTCCAAAAAAAAAAGAAAAAGGGACAAACAATGTGACAGGAGAATTTTATATAATAGATTGGAGAGATTAATCGGAGATTAGTGAGTTCAAACAAATAAACATTTCAGTTTCATTATTATATAGTAATAACGAAGTTGAAAAGTTTATTTGTTAATATATAAAGATAACCTTTGGGAACCTATAATTGCTATGCCCTTAATACGTGCGTCATTAGGACCTAATCGACAGTCATATCATTTATCAAAAATGATCGACATTTATATGACCGTATTAGAAAATTTGTTTACTCATACTTAACCGTACAATGGCGCTTGTACCCTGTGACGTAATAAGATCAATAGGCGTTATTAAAAACGTTCAAAATGTAGTCAGAATGCCATCTCAGTTATAATCAATGTCTAAAATGTTTTGCAAAATTAGACATATTATTGACAGATTGGGATTGAAACCAGGAGCCCTTCACTGCACTTTAAAAGAAAATTGTCATTCCAACACGATTCCATAGTCATTGTGCTAAAACTTCGTAATCTGCTAAAATCATAATGATCGGTCAGTTATCGGTCAGTCGTCTCGTCATCGATATATCGTCAACTTTACGCAGAATTATATTATATTATTATTGTAAACATTTTCAATTTTAATGTCTGGACTTGAAAAAAGACGATGATCCCTGAGTTTGTTTCGGCTATTTCTTCTCAGAGGTAGTCAGTTAGGAAAAGCCGGCTTCATCTAATTAAAAAAAAATACGACGTGAAAAAGTGATCAGTGATTCTACTTGCTTAATAAACGATTTTATTTAATAAAAATATATAATTGTTTAAAAAATACAGTGATTTCCATAATATAAATACTAGGAACGGGCACAAATTTATTGTACCTACAACAAGGCTCAAGAAAATAAGTGGCTCTTTCAGATATCAATGTATACATTTTTACAACAGACTTTCAGAGGTGGTTCAAGATCTGAGCCTGAATAAATTCAAATCCTTCATTAAACGTAAGTTGAATCAGAAAGCATTTTATAATGTTAAAGATTATATTGAGGACAAAAAGGCTTAGGCTTGAGCTGCGTCCGATTTCTATACACTGATTGTTCTTTGATTTTCCCCCTTGAAGTTTTAATTTGTAATTGTTTATGTTTTTTACCCAAAGCCAGTATTACACACTATGTAGCCAAGCATATTGTACCTACGTTACGGAATTGCATCGCTGACAGGGGTGGTATGGCACTGGTGCAGCTACACAGGAGCTGAACTTAGCATTCGGGAACACTGTTGGAGCTGCTGAACCTTGGACAAAACTATCTTTGCATTGTGTAGATTCAATTTCGTAGTATTGTATAATTGCATGGCATACGTATGAGCACAATGTACTTGCTGTAAAGCATCTATTTGTTGGGTTAGTCTTTTTTATTGACTTGATTGTGCTATGGCTGTCGAAAGTATGTCATGCTCACTCAAATGTCTTGCTGGTGTTGGGTTGGGTCAGTAGGTTCCCTTCAATATGGTTGAGCTGAATGATGCTGATCCATACGTCATATTCGTGAACGGACGCCGCCAGAGGGGACTGGTCATCTTTTAGCTGCCACGGCGTATTTTAATTTCTGAATTGTTGTTTTTTTTGTGTTTTCCATAATGGACGTTCTTAGCGTAGAATATATTTCTGCATCGTTCTCATACGGTTCATTTCAAAATGAATGATGTAATCAAATATTTGTATCAATAGCTTGATCATTTAAAAGAGTGTCCATGGAGTTTCTTGCCCGTTCTTCTCCATAGGTACCTTTTCACCTCTTCTTTAGAATGGGCGACTAACTTCATCTTACTGACTGACCGACCTTCTGACAAAAGTGCCTGTAACTAGTTTATTTGAAATAAATGCTCTGATTATGATTTTGACACCTGACAAATTTTGTACAAAACTGGTGAAAAGAAAGAAAGTAAGAACTGTCAAAAAATCTAAGTTGTTCCTCGTATAAAAGTATCTGACTTTGATAAAATCGGCCCGTATTATATCTTTAAAAAAAAAAAATGGTTGCCTGTAAAGTCGGTTTTACGGGCGAAGATTTTACGTGACAACGTCTTTTTCTCGGTAGAATATTTATTGATATGAATATAATTAAATTGCACAATAGGAACAAGGAATTGAATGAAAATAAGAATTGCACAAATTTTAACTATAGAAATATATTTTGTTTACTAAAACATCGGTGACTCATCGTAACGTTACCGAGCGTTACACTTTTTCATAAGTGACTCCCAGCCGCAACCTAATTTAAGACGTTGTCACGTCAAAAAAAAAAAAACTATAAAACTGTTTCCAAAAACTTACTTAATAAATTATTTATAATTGAAACTTTCAGTTCCAATCCAACCAGACAAAACCAATCTCCTTAATGTTCCTTGTCTTTGTTACAGCCGCAAGAAATGAAACGCAGAAGGAGCTATAGCTCGGGCGTGTTGTGACGTGTGGAGCAACCATGCCGTCAGACGTCACCACGATGCGCTACATCCTGTTCTGTCTCCTCTCAGTATCCTTCAACAGAAACTTCGCGTTCGTACTTGACAAACAGAACCCGTACTCGCAATTCCGCAAATGGAACGCCGGACTGAACGGCACACTCGAATTAGAATTTAAAACTGACCAGCCGAACGGTCTACTTTTGTATACGGATGACGGCGGCACATATGATTTTTTTGTGCTGAAGCTGGTTAATGGAGCATTGCGACTGAGGTATAACTTGGGAGGAGGCGCGCAGATTATCACTGTCGGCAGCAACCTCAATGATGGACATTGGCATAAAGTTCAGGTGAGTTGATTCAATGACCAGCGGAGCAAGTCTCGTATTTTAATAATGTTTAAAGTCCGATCTAGAAAGAATCAAAGAAAGAAAGGAAGGAAGAAACAAAGAAAGTTTTTGATATTTGTTTTGTCGCGAAGTTGGGACTGTGATTAAATTTCAAACGTTTTAAATTACAAGATTGACCTTCTATTTTGTTTATTGTACTGTCTGTATTGGCTTAGCCCATAAATTAAAAAAGACTTAGATTTTAATGTAAAAAACCTTAACTGGAAGGGACCTATGCCCAGAGATTAGTGAGAAACGAAAACGAAAGCATTTGCCCTGTTGTTTGACACCAAACGAAGTAGACGTGGGATAATTAATTGAAATTGTTTGCACATCAAGGGTAAGGCCACTAAGATTACCACAAAACAAAGGCAGTAAATTTATCTGTGTACCTAGTAATGACGTCACGCAGACATCACTAATCCTCCCCCGTAGATACTCGATGAATGACACGATAATTGATTATAGTTTGAACGAAGATGTGAATTCATTTTGACACGAATGTGAAATTTGTATTATTCTTGATGTTTGTTGTAGTAAGTAGTGCAAGGTGGCCAGATCTGTATCTGAACATAGAATTACACAAAGTCACTATTTGTGTATGTCTGTATAGTCAGACAAGAGAACTGACAGTTTCCCCTCCCACTCTATCTATATTAACATAGTATACGTCACAAATTTACTTTGTTGTATCCCTCTGTACAAAATTCTAGGGAGCCCGCGACACTTGTCTGCACTTTAAAGAGTATTTAGCCTTATTACAGGCTACTTTAAACATGTTCATTCCATAATTAATTGCCCTCCTTTCCCGACAGGTGGCGCGTCGCGACGAACACACATCATTACAAGTGGATGGCATCACGCAAAGTAAGACGTCGCGCGGGAAAGAGTTCGCGTTCGGAAAGTTCAATTCAAACTCCGATGTGTTCGTCGGAGGGATCCCGCCATCGTGAGTCATTTCTTTTTTTACGTTCGATATTTGAATTTGAATGGTGTTCTTGTTTTTGTGCCTGGAAAAAGGGATTGAAGGACCAGTCGCTGAATTGGGTTTATGAGAACTTGGTTCTGAGGTCTGCCTTTTTTATAAAGTGAAAACTATTTTAGGCTCACTTCGCACTTTTTCTGAACAGTGAACGAAACTGAAACGTCACGCTTGGTTCGACGACGAAGAATCGCATTTACTCGGCGCTGAATCGCGTATAGTCGGGTCTAGTCGAGAGATTGTTTTCAGAATGTCTTTTCTTATCATCCTTTTTGCAGGTGACGTATTATGATGATTTAATGTCAGCATGATTCTTTTGTGAGACAGAGATAGATGGCATAGCACTATACTTGACTGAAAGTTCTATTCTTTTAAGGACAGGAATCATAACGATAGTAGAACGTGTAGTCCTGGGTCCGATACCCGGGTCGGACAAAGTGATATTGAGTTGCTACGCACACGCTTGTGCACTAACCCCCTTAGTCATTAACTTGCTTAAAGTTAACTAGTGATAAGCGCTTGTTTAACCATACATTTTAGAAGTTTGCACTTAATTATAATCATCGTTTATGAATAAACCCCTTAAACACTGTGGTGTTTATTCATAAACAATGAATAAAGTTAAGTAACTTTAAAACGTCAAAAATTTATGGGTAAATAATTTCTAATCACTAGTTAACTTTAAGCAACGTTTATGAATAAGGGGAAAAATCTCCTGCGTGCCTGTGCTAATTTGGTCGCCGTGATCGAAATCGATCGGAAGATTTATATTTATATACTTAATATTTCATAATCCTGTTCCTGCATGCCAAAGTTTACAGATTAGCAGCAGATTTTACATATTTTAAACTAAAATATCATTAATTATCTTCACACAATAGTTTTAAGTCGCTGAGCACTCCATACATGACATCAACACACTACAAAATCTAGTTAACAATAGAAGTGCTTAGTCAGCACACATGTAATTAGTGTTTCCCTGCACATAATAAAAGCGATCAACTACAATTTATCACAGCTCTAATTAATTGTTCCTGCCTATGATTTCAAAACGTAATTGTATTGTTAGTTATCAATTCATTTGGTGGACAACACTCATTTGTTTTGCGTTGCGTGCGGACAGAAGCACTAAGTGATAAAAGTGTTATTAAAGTTGTTTAAAATGATAAAATGGGACTATCGGGTGACAAATTATTGTGTAAGCTAAAGTTCTTTGGGTATCTTGGACACTTTTGCGTAGGATGTGGCTGTAATTGATTAATTTATATCAATAAGTTTATCTTTCATCTAGTTAAAGGTTTTTACAAAAGAAAAGTTCCAAAACCTTGATTTTGTGATTATTTCTTAGGCGTTAGATGACGTATTTTAAGCATTCATGTTTACTAGAAAATGGATAAAAAACCCTTGAAAACAAATGCCTGTCATCAAAGACATTCTTAATTTCTCGGTGGTAGGCCATAATATGGGTTGCCGGTAGAAGTTACCATCCACCAGATAAAGTCTTGTAGCCAAGCGATTCGTCGTGTTGCGGCATGATGTCTGGTGATGTCGTACGGAGGACGGATCTGAGCAGTTGTATTGCGATGTTTGTCGGGTGCGATGCGCCAAATGTTATTCTGTCGGGAGTTTGATCGTGGAGGGTCTCCAGATTAATTTCCCTCTGGCGCAGCATCGTTGGTCGTGTTGTTGGGTTTAACATTGCATCACCTCGCTCAACTGCCGTCTTCCTTCCTACTCACTAAGATTTTTAAGTGAATAGGCTTAATAAACTTGCGCGCTTTACCATCAACGATTGCAGCACTGCCCACCATCAGGCAGGATTGCAATCAAGCACTAGTTTATAATTATTAAAAAAAAAATCCAGACTCAGCCTCATTTTCACGACGATCTTTGCCAAAAACTTCAAAAACGTAGGCATTTTTTAACAGACTGACACCGAAATTAGACTGTGAACGATCTAAAAATTAAGAGAAATAATTCTCTGAGGCAACACTTACATTCCTACACTACTGTTCCACGCTGAACCATAGCATACAACGATATCATAGTCACCCTCTACAAAATTACCGGTACACCAACCGCGACATATTAAAACCAATTACTCTACCCAGGGAGCCATTCTCTTTATTTATATCAGGTTACGTCTAATGAGACATTTCAATTAAACAAAGTTAAACAGTTCAATCTTAACCGATGGCTAAGTTAGCTGCGAATTGAGAGATTACACTCGCTTTTAGGTAATTGGAATGAGTTAAAGTGGGTTTAGCGATGTTGTTAAATATGTTTTGCGTGGATTGTGGTAATGTTAGGCAAACAGAAGAACGGTAAATTAAAGCGTCGTTATGTTAAACGTTAGTGCTAAATAATGGTCGAGTCGTCAGTGAATAGCGATTAAAATGTAGTTTTAGATGGTATTTTCTACTTTGATCTATACCATAGATATCAGAAACAAAGTATCTCTGTTTTTTTTTTATAAGTTATAAACTAGTGCTTTACCGCAATCTCGCCTGATGGTAAGCAGTGATGCAATCGTTGATGGTAAAGCACACTAGTTTCATCATCATCTCAGCGTTAATCCCTGTCGCATTTGAAGCTTTTTCATCTTTGAAGTCTGGGGTCCGCTTTATCAGTCTAACTGCTGATTTTGGCTAAACTTCGATATTTTCCGTGAACCGACTGCCGTCTGACCTCCACAACCCGTAGGCGATATCGATGCATTACAGTTAGACCAATTGTTGGACTTTTGAGGGCTCCAACAACCCGTAACGACTGCCATTAGATGTTCGTATGGCAACCGGGACCAACGGCTTAACGTGCTTTCCGAGGCACAACCAGATCAGTGCAAATATTCATATTCATGCATACAAATATTTGCACTACGCGGGGATCGTACCCGCGCCTCTTTACGCAGCGGCTGCGTTCGCTACCGCTACGCCACGGAGGCTGTCTAAGCGCTAGTTTATTAAGAGCCTATTCACTCTAGCCTTGAAGACACTCAAATATCTTGTTCTATACATTAATAAAAACTAATAAACGTAACGTAACGTAAAAATAGTAGCTTCTTACTAAATACATATGGAAGTATATCTATATGGTAGTTATGAAAAAAACACAGTGTCTGTATTATGAAAAAAACACAGTGTCTGTGTTATGAAAAAAACACAGTGTCTGTCTTTTTTAACGTTATAAACTAGTGCTTGATGACGTTCACTCCTGATAGTAAGCAGTGATGCAAAAGTTTTCTAAGCGCACTAGTTTATAAGAACCTATGAACTCTAGTCTTCATCATCATCATCAACCTTTTATCGTCCCACTGCTGGGCACAGGTCTCCGCTCATACAGATAAGGATTGAGCGTAATCACCACGACGGAGGCTATTCGTCTTACGAGCCGTAGTTTTAATTAGTTCTATGAACTCTAGCCTTAATGACACTTAAATTGTAACCGGACGGCAAGACCGCAGTTTGCGAATAGATGTACGCGTTATAACAGATGAGGCCTTACGCTTCGTCGTTGTGTCTGTTTGTTTCGACTAATCTCCGAAACGACTGGACCGATGTTAATAAAATATGGTATGGGAATAATTTGAGCCCTACTCTTTAATGACAAACCACGTGTTACTAAATAAAACAGAGTTAGGGTTACTAATAAACAAAGTAGCATTCAGATGAACCATTACTGCATTCGCGTTCTCTCACAACATTCACAGATTTTCCAATCAAGTGTCGATTTTTACGATACCATCTTTTTCACTAAACAATATCAGCGACCGAACTTAAACCCTGAATTTTATGCGCTAAAATTCGAATTTCAATGCACATTTTAGAAATATGTGAGCCCAGTCAAATTCTCCTTTTAAATTTTATGTGTTAAGGTTTATATTGCAATGGATATTTGAGAGAAAATACATTCGAGTTGGTGGGTGGCTGTTCAGTTAATTGGTGTGTCGAAAACCGTTAGTATATTCCGATTCGCAGAGAGTCCTCTGTGAATCATTGAAATTTATTCTTGGGTAAACTCCTAAATGGTGTTCTGAACTTAGCTGATTGCTTTTACATTACGATAGAACAGTGAACATAAAATATGTATCACTCTTTAATGACATATAACTAAAAGACTCGTGTTTTGTTACTGAAAACGACAACCTTTCCACGTCAATTTTCCGCCTTTCCAATACAAAGATTTTTTCTTATCGTAATACCAAATTATACTTCAAAAGAGCTCGATTTTCCTTAAGGAAACTGCTAACAAATCAAGAATACTAGACGACGCTAAGGACCAAGGAGGCTATTCGTCTTACGAGCCGTAGTTTTAACCACTAACAGTTGGTAAGCTGAGCGCCAGGTGCTTTAGCTACAGTTGTAATTGAAAACAAGCGCTCGTTTGAGCGGTCATTAGTTAAGAGATTAAATGCATCAAAGCCGTATAATCCTTTACTAGCATCTCTTTTTACGATGCGCAGTACCTTAGTAGGAAGTAGACAACGACGGTTCATAATGTTCAGAATTTAGGACTAAAAGTAATGTTTAGACACACAGTGAACAAAAAGGCGATTTGAAAGGCGACCTTTTTGTCGACCTCCGTGGCGCAGTGGTAACCACACCTGCCTGCGTTGTGGAGGCCCCGGGTTTGATCCCTGGCCAAGTCATGACGGAAAACTATCTTTTCCTAATTGGCCTGGGTCTTGGATGTTTATCAATATATGTATCTATTATAAATATAGTATCGTTGAGTTAGTATCCCATAACACAAGTCTCGAACTTACTTTGGGGCTAGCTCAATCTGTGTGATTTGTCCATATACATTTATTTATGTATTTTTATTTGTTTTAAAGGCACAAAGGCATATCTAGTTTTCTGCTAATAACGCAGATCTTTACACTTCATACTTACAAAACCCATGTTTTGTAAAATTTCTACATTTATATCTGTAATTTATATAGTGTTACGTTCACTATACTCCGTATAACGGACATACCAAGGCCAACGATTCTCATAATAAATTCAAGATACAAAATATAATAATATTTTTCTCGGCCCGCGAACCGAAGCCGAGAGAGCCGAAGTAGAGCGCATGTGACTGCTACACCAATGTAGCAACTAAAAAAGCACACAATGTGTTACTTAAATAGTAATCAACTCAGGCCTCTAAAACAACATTTATAATCCCTTTCTAAGCGACACACGCTCAACTTTTTGTTGTTATTGGTCAAGTAATCACAACAGCTTAGGCGTAATTCAACAGCGGGCTTTCCGAATCTACCAAATCATACTTTTAGAACCAGGCGGGTTATTGTGTAACATACTTGTCAAAAATTGCTGTTGACAGTGTACCCGGCTTTATGGGTTTCATGTTGACAGTTCAACTCCATTCATTGCGTTATTTATGTTTGTTGAGTAGACATACTTGTCAAACATATAGAGTAATGGATTAGAAATATCCTTCAAAATGATTCAGATGGAGTTTGATAGAGGGTTTCGTAGTAAGAATGTTTAGGTCTTTATTGTAGCCAGTCGTAAGGCATGTTTTATTAGTATTCGGCTCGTCTAGTCTTTTGTTAGGCCTTAGCGAAGGACCTATGAGGCTTGGAAACGTGTCCTGACTATAGATAGGTTTAGGTCTCTGCTATTGTGTGTATACAAGAATATTATTTGTTAAGATTGTATTGGACACGTTTGGTATTGTCAGTATTTTTATGGACATTCGGCTTGTTTCCTTTAGGTTTTGTGGATCAGGTAAAGAAAAATGTTTTGTATTTTTCGTGGTTATTCAGTTATTGTTTTTTTTTATTTGCCAATTTATTTTACGATTATAGGCATTTTATACATAATTTTATAGATACATAGCTGTTGCCCGCGACTCCGTCGGCGTGTTGATATAAAATAAGCGCCTTTTCAAATAATGGGAGCAATATGTCTGTCCGCGTTTGCCCCCGTTTACGCAACATTTTTTATTACTGCTCTACTCCTATTGGTCATAGCGGGACGTTATATAGCCTATGTCCTTTCTAAGGCTCTAGACTATCTGTGTACAAAATTTCATTACAATCGGTTTAGTAGTTTTGGAGTGACAGCCGGACAGACAGACAGAGATACTTTCGCATTTATAATATTATTAGTATGGATTAAAATACGACAAACCTATTGTAATTAGGTACTTCAATTAACTTAGAGACATTAATATTTTCTCTGGATATAAGACATATACGCATATTCTTATATATTTGCTAAGTTCATCAAGATTATCGCCCAATACTAAATAGGATCTTGGTAGCTGATAAATGCAGACAATCATTGCATTAGCGTTTCAGAAGGAGATATTGGCAAATTGCTATCAAAATCGCTTAACTGACTCTCAAAAATAAATCTCCTAAATTTCTTCGCATTTCTCTAAACGAAACAATCTTAAAAAAGAATATCCTGTAAATAAGTTCTTCTTGCATATTATTTCCTAAATAATTAGTTGCTTATTCGTAATATTCTAAGAGAGAAGAGAGAGATAATACTTCATGAATATTGACAAAATTAAAAAACAGAATCAAGTGTCAATTAGTTTGATTAAATTCGGAGGTTGAAGAACCAGATCTTGTAAATTGAAAGTCCTCAAAGGACCAATATGAATGACATTCAGATTAATAATTATTCTGACTCTAACATATTAAATATTCAAAACTAGCTATCTTCAATTCATTACAAGATAATGAAGGAATTTTAATAAATCTTTGTTAAATAAATTTGCTTTTGTTCTTTCATCTAGGGATTTGGCAAAATGACAGCAAACATTTTAAAGGAGAAGTAAAAGAAAAAAACAAATACTATATAATTTACATTTTCTTCTTTCTTTAAAAATGTTTTCATTAATATTCAGTTCCTCATTTGATTGCTTTGCACTTTGGCAGTGAGGTTATTAGAGACACGAAGTCATATATAAATTTAATTTGGGATGATTATGTTTAGGTTAATATGTTGTAAAATTAGTTTAAAAGTAACTACACGCGAACAGGAAATGTAGGAGCAATTAATATGACATTACCAAAGTAAAAGAACAATTTTCCAACTTTGTTTAAAATATTAATTCTGGAAGCTAAAAGGATTACCCGTTGGCGTGTATTAATAATGTTTCGATGCAAATAATAAAATAAAACGTCCCATTTCGCTGTATTATTTTATATTTCGCTGAATACGTATTTAATTGAAAGTATTAATCAATTAGTGAAATGAGAATACTTGGTGTAATTTGAATAATTATTGTTTATTTTATGCGATTTTACTTTATTTTAACGTTGAAACTGGGTTTACGTTTGTGATAAAGATGTTATTTGAAGTATACAAGGATTAGCGCTACACGATCTGCACTTTTGCAGAACGTAATGAGTTTACACGCATCGTAATTATAAGCAAGAATTTTGTTTTACTATTACTAACAGGAAACCAGTTTGCTTCGAGATATCATCATCATCATCATCATCAACCTTTTTATCGTCCTACTGCTGGGCACGGCACAGGTCTCCTCTCATACAGAGAAGGATTGAGCGTAATCGCCACGCTTTCTCAATGCTTCAAGATATACCCCACAATATTGATTCGATTAATCGAAACCAACTAACTGCCTCAAAAGACCTTCTTATACGAATTTTCTCTCTCTTCTTTCTCTCTCTCTTCTCTCTTAGAATATTTCGAATAAGCAACTAATTATTTAGGAAATATATGTAGGAAGAACTCATTTACAGGATAGCAAATAACTTAATGCAAAAGAGAAAAAGACCCACTCCTAGGTAAATACCTTGCTTATTTCCTTCTAATATAAAAAAATAATTATTTGAGAATATATTTTTTAATTCATGTTTTATTCAGGGAAATTTATGATCGCAATACCCATGTATGTCACTCCCATTGTATCCTAAACACACATTTCTCGTATCTGGGCCATATACCTAAACAGACTCTTCGCAACATAGGCATTTGGTTGAGCCAGGATTTTAGCGAATATATTTACATTCTTCAAGACCCGAATAAAAGACAATAATTTAGTCAATGAATGATAATTTATAAAATAAGTTTAAAAAAAGGAAACTTTAAGCATTATTTGTTCAAATGAAACTGCTTAGCACGACCATTTATTTAAAAATAAGATTAGTACATCGAATGAGCAATCGACTGCTGAGCCGCGTATCGCTGTTTCGATTCCCACAAGGAAAAAAAAATATTTGTATGGCCTACAATTATTAGTTGTTCCGGGTCTGGTTGTTTGTGTATGTGAGTTTATATGTTTGTTATCGCACCCAAGATACCCAAGATGCAGGAGAAATTCCTAGTGTGGGGCAACATTTTCTTAAACTAAGAAATCAAAAATCAAAATCAAAGTATTTATTTCAAATAAACCAGTTACAGACACTTTTGGATTGTCAGAAGGTCGGTCAGTTAGTAAAATGAAGCTAGTCGCCCATTCCAAAGAGTAGGTACCTATGGAGAAGAACAGGCAAGAAACTCCATGGACACTCTTTTAAAGAAGAGAACGACAGCCCCATTTGTGGTTCGGGAGAATCTGTCTATTCTTTGGTTGTCTGGAAGAGATTGCATTAGCGATAAGGCCGCTTATTGTATGTATTTTGTTCCATGTTTGATTGGTGTACAATAAAGAATATATAAATAAGAAAACTAAGTTTTACCTATTCTTCCGACGACAAAACCTGTTTCTACGGTGGAAACGCTACGCGTGCCGAATAGTTAGTCCGCCATAAAACTTTTACAATTTAAATCAATGAAAGTTAAATCATTATCCGCTACTCTTCGAACTTGTACCACACGTCAAAGCGTTGCGTGCACACAATATAGTACAACAAACCATTGTGTCAGCGACAAACTTGCCGCTACAAGTTAATAGCTGCGGGCGCTTTGCTGTTGTACTCATAATGCTTGGCCGCTTTTTATGAACACTTTTATAAGAAGTATAAACGATTAGTTTGACGTTTCAAAGAGAAATGTAGGTTGGTTTTATTAGCTTAAGGCGCAGCACTTAGTTATTGTTTGTAAAAATGTAGGTTGCTTATTTCGAGCTAAACTTATTAGGTTTGGTACAATGGAAGATTTTGATTGCTGCAATTTTGTTGTCTTCTTTTTGTGGTCAGTATCCATTTATGTATACATTCAACCGTTGTTGCTTGAATGAATTATATAAACACGTAGCAAGATTTAGTATCTCAAAAATACATAACAAACCAAAAGATACTTAAAACAATAAATGGCGCATATACAGATAGATAGAAGAGAATCCTCTTTACTATGTCAAATTGCATAAGAAATTGTCAATCGCAAATGAAATCATTTTGAACGATATTTATAGTAAATAATAAGTCCGAAAAAACGAATAGAGCAAACATTGTTGGACTGGCAAAATAAAATCAATTACCACTGTAAGTGTGAAATGATATTAAAATAGGTCTGTCGTAGGATAGGTAGTTAATAAGTTAAAATTACATAAATGGAGACTAGATCCTCCTTTAAAGCGTACAAAGCCTATATTATTAGACTTCAATCTTCCAAGTTGCATAGATAGTTCTTATTATTAAGTAATAAAATAATAATAATGCTTTTATTCCATCAAAAAAAAAAAAAAGAAGAGACTTGACATGACAATACATAGTTTAAGTAGACTTTGGTAGTAACACAATGAAATACATGTTAAGAACTGATCTGTACACCATAAGGGGAAACTTTGCCTCTCAAACTAGACGATAGCCTGTATCTTGAGAGACAGTACTTCAGCGCTTTAATTATTATTTAGACAAAAGTGGACTGGGTCGATCTACCTGAATGATTGGTCGTAATACTGCCAAAAAATTTAATTTCCTACGTAACGAGTGTGTATGTGTGCGCGCGTGTGGTTGTGTGTGTATGCGTGTATGCGTGTGTGAATATGAATGAGGGTGTCTGTATTGCGAAATTTAAGAAGTTAGGCGACATACTTCCATAGGGATTCAGTTTCTAGAAAGTCCCGCTCCAGTAGCCATTCAATTAATTTTGAGTGTTGTATTACGCATTTATCCCACACGTTCATTTTGATACATGAAAGATGATAATACAGACTTTCTTTTTCATAATACATTCAAATCCGAATTCTTGTGTTCTACAATAAAGGCAAAACATTACATTATTCACGTAGCCTAGATCTTAGAATATCATGCACAGATTTCCAGCCTGAATCCAGCACAAAATATGTACAGTACGGCAGACTATCAGAAACTATTTGGTTCCAACAATAGATCGCTACGCTTTCAGACGGAAGGTCGTGAGTTCGAGACTGACCCAGTTGGTCTATTGTTACCCACTTTGGAAATACTTTGAGAGGGGTAAAAGCTGAAATAGTTACATTAAGTGTTAAAGCGCTGAGTCAAAAGGCCTTTATATTTGTAAATTAAATTCGTATCAGAGTAACATCTACTATCACAAATCGATCAGTAGTTTAGGTTATTAGGGTCAAAACATTTTATGGTGGCGCGGTGAAAGGACTAGTAACGATCATCAGCTATAGTTATTTTATGGCTTTATTAATCTCATATTTAATGTTTTTTATATAAAAGACTTACATTTTTGAAGACGTTAGTGGTTTTACATGTGAATTAAATACAGTCAGCAAGCGATACTATTGCCTGAGGCCAAACTAAATAAATGTATTATCTTTTTGTAAGCATAGTCGCACACTAGGACTTTCTCCTATATCGTGGGTGCGTTTACAAACGTATAAACTCAAATATACTAACATCCAATATCAAGTACTTTTAGGCAAATATTTTTTCCATGCGAGATTCGAACGTGTAACGGAAACGGTATATACATACCCAGGGCACGGCTTCTTTGGATGATATTAAACGATATTAGAAGATTTTCAGTTCTATATCTACATATTCGTATGTTATGAGAAAGAACACCGTGTGTGGCGAGCTACCACGATACTAGACCCCTTATTCATAAACGCTGCGAAAAGTTAACTAGTTATTAGCAATTCTTTAAATAAACATTTTGACCTTTTAATGTCACTTAACTTTAATCATTCTTTACGAATAAACACTGCAGTGTTTAAGGTGTTTATTTATAAATGATGATTAAAGTTAAGCGACGTGCAAACGCCTAAAATGTATATTTAAACAATCGCTAATCACTAATTAACTTTAAGCAGCGTTTATGAATAAGGGGGTAGGTGCGCAGAATTACAGCAAAGATGTATCGTAATGGCAAGTAACGCGACGTGTAATTTGTATTTATTGATCTACGTAGTACGTTTGTTAGGCTTTGAATTTACGAAACATATGTAACCGAAATTCGGTACAGCACCCTAATTGCGTTAAAAACTATTACTATCAGTTGGAACCATTTCGAAGCATGTTGTTTATCCATTGCTCCATGTGTCCGAAACAATGTCTGTTCAATCACGTAAATAACGCAATGAATGTTGTTGAACTGTCAAAATGAAATCCATTGCTACTGATGGTGTGTTACGCAATTACTCTACTGGTCTTGCCGCAAATCATTTTGAGTTGAAACCAACTTCCAGTATCGTTTGATATCATCCAAAGAAGCCGTGCCCTTGGCACGTATATATCCTTTTCGTTAGACGTTGCAGACTTTTTTTTTTTAATAATTATAAACTAGCGCTTGACTGCAATCCTGCCTGATGGTAAGCAGTAATGCAATCGTTGATGGTAAAGCGCGGTAGTTTATTAAACCCATTCACTTAAAAAACTTGTGAATAGGAAGGAAGACGGAAGTTGAGCGAGGTGATGCAATTTGAAACCCAACAACACGACCAACGATGCTGCGCCAAAGGGAGATTGATGTGGAGACCCTCCACGACCAAACTTCCGACACAACAACACTTGGCGCATCGTACCCGGCACACATCGCAACACAACTGCTCATACCCATCCTCCGTACGGCTTCACCAGACATCATGCCGGAACACGACGAATCGCTTGGCGGCAAGACTTTGTCTGGTGGGTGGTAACTTCTGCCGGCAGCCGATGTGGCCTACCACCGAGTAAAAACAATAAACATATTCCATTAAAAAAATTAACATGCCTAAATAAACTATGGGCGGCCTTATCGCTAATGCAATCTTTTCCAGGCAACCTTAGAATGGGCAAATAGATGCACAAATACATACGTATCCTAAATTTTAAAACTAACTTAAAAGCAATAATTGTGTCTGATTTTCTATTGTGTCTGTGTTAAACAATCAATAAGAATCTAGTTTCTTTATTTTTTAATATTAAAAAAAACAAATCTCTAGGTAAATTTAGCTGCTGATCTTTTTATTATCGCAACAACACATTAACTAAACAAAAAAATAAAACATCCCACATAAAAACAAAAAAGTACACTACTTTCTACACGCGTAGCAATCCTCGTAGCAAACAAACTATGCCGTAGCAGACTACGCCGTAGCCGTCTACGCCGTAGCTATTGGGGTTATTGCTTCCGAATCATGACGCTGTGTGGGTTTGCACATAATATTGCTATGTTATATCCGCTCAATGTTACGTAGGTACCTTATTTATGTAGCCGAGTTTGATTTTCAAAGGCTATGTCGTATTGCAGGGTAATAGTCATAATCGTAAATGATTTTGCCTTGATTCTGAATAGGTTATGGGAATGGATTGGATTATAATGGTTGTTACGTGCGCTAGTTTTATGAACTCATTGTGAATTATTTCATTAAATTGTAGGAATAATTTTCACAGTAATTAAAATGAAGGATGTAAATTTTTTAATCTCAAAAAAAAAGGATATGCTAAAAAAACTTAGTAATTAAAAATAAAAATCGAAAGAAAAAGCATTTATTCAATTAACCGATTGACGAACAATAATCGAGACGTAATATAAGTTTTATTGATATTACGTCCGGCGCGTTTAGTGTTCCGTAGTGCGTTAAACTAATTGGCACGTCTTTTGACTTCTCAAGGGGTCAGTTAGTCGGAGAGATGAAGCTAGTAGTTCGTTTGAAACGATAATAGGATACCGCTATTGAAAAGGACGGAAATATGTCTCTACGGTCCCATGGACACTCTATTTTTTTTTGGATGTTAAATCATCAAATGACATCTCCCGGTATCGGAGGAGAGGTTGGGCGTATCAGAATTTTAAGTGACTAAAACCTACTCGTGTTCCTTTTTTTGCTTTTACAATCATATAAACTCACATACACAAACAGCCAGACCCGAAACAACTAATTGTAGGCCATACAAATATTTGTTCCATGCGGGAATCGAACCGGCGATACGCACTCAGGCACTGCACCAATCGTGTTGACAAATATTTTCCTGTTAAACATGTAAAGAGTAGAATGACATGCACGTTATTAGCAAACATTTTAATAAGCCACGGCATGCGTTGCTAGGAGATGGCTAAACGACAGCACCCGTTCACAAACATGACGTATTATTCATACGGTATGAATGAGCATCGTTCAGCTCAACCATATTGAAGGGACGTAAATGGTTGAGCTGAACAAAAGTCTAAGAAAACTGTGTGTGTGTAGAATATGAAATCTTGACGTCCTCCGTGGCGCAGCGGTCAACACGCCTGCCTGTGAAGTGGAGGCCCCGGGTTCGATCATCGGCCAGGTTATGATGGAAAACGATCTTTTCCTGATTGTCCTGGGTTTTGGATGTTTATCTATATATGTATCTATTATAAAATATACTATCGTTGAGTTAGTATCCCATAACACAAGTCTCGAACTTACTTTCGGGCTAGCTCAATCTGTGTGATTTGTCCGTATATATTTATATTATTTATATTTATTTACTGACGAACGTATAAGAACGAGAAGAACCAAAGTCACCGACATAGTTCCTCGAGTCGCTAAAGTTTAGTAACAGTGGGCGGGGCACATTGCTCGTAGAACCGATGACCGATGGGGCAGTAAGGTTCTGGAGTGGCGGCCACGTACTGGAAGACGCAGAGTAGGGAGGCCCCCAACAAGGTGTACCGATGAGCTAACGAAGGTCGCGGGAAGCCGATGGACGCGGGCAGCACAAGACCGGTCATCGTGGAAAGGCCTTTGTCTAGCAGTGGAGCTCTTTAGGGAGAAGCAAAAGAAGTATAGACATTCGTAAATCTAAATGCTTACACATTAGAAGCGACAATAGTTAGTAGTCATGTTTGGGATAAATTGTCGGCTTAACCGAGACACAATAGGGTATTTGACTAAAAAAAACTAATTAGTCCGTCAGTCAGATTTCCAAAAAATACTAGACACGTATTTTTTGTTTTATCAAAACAATAAACATTTACAAATATAAAAGGCATCAAAGATCAGGAGTGGTGGCTGGTGACGTCACTGGCCAGTAAAAAGTGTACAGTGTTGTGACGTCACTCGAGTTTTCAACGCACTGTGTCGTCTGCATTTTTTGTTTATATGAAAAAAGAAAAAATACGTGCCTAGTATTTTTTGGAAATCTGACTGACGGACTAATTAGTTTTTTTTAGTCAAATACCCTATTATGTCAAACGATGTTACGATCGTCCCCAGTCATACGGCGTATGTCTTTTATAGTACACGTGATCGTCGGCTGTTTTTTTTTTTTGTTTCAACGGTACGTATGAGGGGGAAATAGACGTGCAACGTCACCATGGGTTTAGTACCTACAGGAGAAGAACGCCTCTGATATAAAATTTTACGCAGTAATTCAAAAAAATTAACCTTAAAATACTAATGTCTATATAATATGTATGAATATGATGCGCCAAATGTTGTTGTGTCGGGAGTTTGGTCGTGGAGGGTCTCCAGTTTCTTCTAGCGCAGCATCGTTGGTCATGTTAATGGGTTTAACATTGCATCACCTCGTTCAACTGCCGTCTTCCTTCCTATTCACTCAGTTTTTTTTGAGTGAATAGGCTCTTAATAAACTAGCGTGCACTATATACAACTAGCACTTTACAATCAATCGATTGCATCACTGCTTACCACCAGGCGGGATTGCGGTCACTAGTTTATAAAAATATTAAAAAAAAAATGTGGCCACGTTTATTCGCACAGATGACACTCATCTGTGGTTTGATTGCTGGTCCTTTGATCCTGGAACAGTGAAGAGTTTTCATTAGTTCAAATGTCCGTTTGCCTTTGCAGTTTTTGTCGGCATTAACACTTTACACATCAAGACACTAAAATCCAATTTCCTTGCAAAGCACAACTATATTTTCAACTTCCAACACTATTTCGCTACAAGAAGCTTACTAGAAGTTGTATTGAAAATACTAAAGAAAGTGTAGAGAAAGGACACTGCGACCTCGATTGCCCAACAACTGGGCCAAGGAGTATTACTGATGAGGCCATATCGAGATCAGTCCCCTTCGGCGGTGAGTTTATACAAAGCGAAATTTGCTCCTTGTGTCCGCCAGAACATTTGTTTTTTTTTTGGGCCGAGTTGTTTTGTACAGAATAGTTTTATTGATATCATTATGCTTCGAGATGAAGGTTTTTTGGAATTTAATTACGAAAAACCCGGTTTGACATTTTATTTTTGACACATATACCACACTTCATTGTATATCAAATTTCTGACACTATTCTTTCAGTTTTTATATTTGTACAACGCAATTATACAGAAGGCCAATTTTAAAAATTAGTTTCGTTTATTACATTAATTAAATAAAATTAAGTAAGTAAATTCGTCTTGGCGTCTTTTTATTTATCGTCTATTTTTTATGAATTCTCAAAACACTTTTATCGATACCGTAAATAGTATCATCATCACCTATGGTAGACTGGAATTGCATAAAATTGGAGATGTTATTTCCAGCAGTGGTTTACATAGCTCTATCATCAGCAATTTTTGTATATTCCATTGGTGTAGGTAGTTGATAACGTCGCCAAATTGAAAAGTACAACTGTGACTTAGCATGACGACTGAAATAATGGATATTACGTTTAGTTAGTTAACTAAGTCACGTGTTTTTTGTTTACCCTCAAAAATATAACACAGCTACTCGTAATATTTTTTTTTATATTTATAAACTAGTGCTTGACCGCAATCCCGCCTGATGGTAAGCAGTGATGCGATCGTTGATGGTAAAGCGCGCTAGTTTATTAAGACCCTCTTCACTCAGAAAAACTGAGTGAATAGGAAGGAAGACGGCAGTTGAGCGAGGTGATGCAATGTTAAACCCAACAACACGACCATCGATGCTGCACCAAAGGGAGATTGATCTGAAGACCCTCCACGACCAAACTCCCAACACAACAACATTAGGTGAATCGTACCCGGCACACATCACAACACAACTGCTCAGACCCGTCCTCCGTACGGCTTCACCAGACATCATGCCGGAACACGACAAATCGCTTGGCGGCAAGGCTTTGTCTGGTGGGTGGTAACTTCTGCCGGCGGCCGATGTTATGGCCTACCACCGAGAAAATATTGACGTACATTATCTAACTATGGACGGCTCTCATTGAAATTCTTTGTTTAGAATCTAGTAAACGGTGATCAATATATTTTTACAATATTCTTACATTTGGAAAGAGTGTCCCTTGATTTATGAGCCCGTTCTTCTACATAGGTCCGGAGAAACAATAGGTTACTAATCCAAAACGTAGTCGAATGGGCAGCTTCATCTCTTGGTGACTGGTCGCTCCAGTGACAGTTCAAAAGTGTCTGTCATTGATTTATTTGAAATAATTAAAAGCTTTGAGTTTGAATATAATCGATTGTTAACTAACAACGTGAATTATAAATAAGCTAGAATCTAAAATAAATATTTATTGTCCAGATGATACAATCAGCATGTTTGTAGGTTAACAGCATAATAACACGACACGAGTGGCTTAAAATATTACCTACAGCTAGGTTACAATATGGTGTTGTCAATCCCAAGCTAGACAGTTACCCTGTATCTTGATGCTCGGTTTGGCTTCGAATTTTTCAGATCGTTATAGTTTTCGGAGCAGGGATCTTTAGAAACCGCAATTACTTCCTACTTTCAAGTAGTTATGCCACGCTTTTAAGGAAACAACAGATTCCGCAAATCTTGAAACTTTAACAATTTCAAATCGAATTGCCAAGTAAAGTTTCATATCAATACAATAGTCGAAAGTAGGTCAAAATTGACCTAATGAGTGAAATTGAGCAAATTTGTATTTAGCTACCAGACCAAACCAAATCTCAGACTAGCGACAGCTGTTAGAGAAAAAAGGTGGTTCAGTCTATATGCGGAGTCCCACTCCTGAGCAAATGGCACTCCCTCCCCTTTTTCCTTCCAAATCTCCCTGTTTTGGATGATCTCGATGATATATCAAAATATGTCGTCAAAATAGACCACGGCGAAGCTTTTGTGAAAATCTTGTCGTAACAGTTTCCCCGTGGTCTACTTCAATAGTGATGACCTTCTTCAAGCGTCTAGTAAGTCTAGTGAATATTTGCCTGTCTGGCCGGGTGCATTATAGATTGAAAATACATATGATATTTACAACTTTTGACATTCAATGAGTAACTGTTTTTGACTTTGTATTTGAAATTGGTTGACATTATAGTTAAAACTGTTTGGTTTAATATATAAATTTCGCTTATAATGTATGTAAATGAATAATTCTCAGTTCTTCATATTTGTGTGTAGGTTGCATTTGTAGATTGACACATTGTAAATTGTTATATGAATGAAATGAATTAATGAGATAAATGAAAATATATAAACCTAGTCCTTGTTGACTATTAATAGGTTTTAAAAACTGAAGTTAAAGATATAAAGGGAAGAGTTTCAGATAAAGAAACAAATCAAAATTTATCCAAACACAATTTTATCATAATACATTCAAGATGATTTTGAATAATGAATGTTACACAAACATCTTCCTGTTGGTAGAAAGTTACTAATCGGTATAACAACTTTGTTAATAAGTACACAAGGATGTTAAACAAAAAGTTTTTCATGCAACATAATACGCTGAAAAGATTGATTCAAATATTAGTCTATTACGCGTTGAACATCAGTTACTCAGCGGTATGAAACCAAGTGTTTTAAACAAAACTTCTAAACACCCGTTTTTCAGTCAAGTGTAGGAAATAAGGTTTTTTATTTTCACATAAAAATACCTTATCGAGACTATGAATTACTCCTGTATCAGCCACTACGCTAAACGTATTGCAAAAAATGTATGGAATAGCACTTTCTTTGGATTATTACTGAACCTTGTACAAAATTGCATGAAAAATCCAACGATATACAAATCTCACTTTGACCTTGCTCGAAGGATATCAGTTGATCCGTTGCCCTCGCAGTTCAAGCAGCAATAGATATTGATTCAAACCTCTCTGTAGCTGGCGATGGTGGGCTGATCCTGCTCATCAGTTTCACTGAGCAAGATTTATTCTCTCTCTAATCTTTTTGGTATATGAGGGCGAACGAAATGTCTCATTTTTATCTCAAGAATAATGAGGTATTTAGATATTATTATTTATTGCAGTTGCTTGTGGGAATGAAAGACTTTTGTGCTTATCTTGCGCCATTATGATTGTTGTTAATAATATATATAAGATTATATATAAAGCGGCTTTGGATTTTCAGAGTACTTCTTGCAGATTTATTTAATATATTGTAAGGGTTGTATAAGTACCTACCTACCTTAGGATCTATATTATTATAATCTATGCACCTTTGTAACCATTTATATGCATTACTGTACGAAATATATCGCAGTATTATTCAAGCCTTCACTAGTTTCATTTAACATTTAACAGGGCACCTTAAAATATGAATAAATGAGCGTGCATTTTTATTTTACACTCGTTTTAGTAAATGCCCATTTAATCTCGGAATCTTTATAATAAATTTCTGTAGTGTGTTATACCAGGACTATCATCAAACATTTAAGAGATCTGCAATAATGGTCGGTACAATATCAATAGGGAATTCTAAAAAAACAATTAATCTTAAGAATGTTCACTAAAAATATTATGTGAAAAAGTTTTTAGATTTCAAAACAAAATCAAATATTAAGAATCATGGCGCGTCGACCATGCCAAAAGGCGGTAGACAATACAAAACTTTTTAGAACTACCTTCATAGTTTCTTAATGTTAACACCTAGTCCACAATACTCCTGGACTATGAAAATGTATAAATAAAGTATTTTTTGGTATTTATTTCTGTAAAAGTGATTTGAAATCTTTAGAAAAAATTCAAACCGTGAAAGGCATTCTAAAAAAGCCATTACCTACTACAAAGAAAAAAAGTTGTTCTTCAAATTCAATTTGTCTTGTATTCACACACATATTGTATTCATACAAGACAAATAAATGAAGCGATGAATCATTTATAGCCAGAAATTCGTACAAATAAATAGGAAACAATCCTTGCTCGTAAATAACTGTGCTCCTAACTATTACAATAAATGCGAGGTAATTTCCGACGCGATTTGTGGAACATTATGAAGACAATGTGACAGGGAAACAGCCGTAGAATTAGTTTGGTTTCCCAACGGACTTGGATGTAAATCATAGTTTTCGACCAAAAATGGCTTCGGACTCACTGTTCAATGTTTGTGGCGTATTATTTAAAATAGGTGTATGAATAGGCAAAATGTGTAAAATCTTAACTGCTTAATTAATTTAAAGGCTGTTTAGGGTTCATCTTAATTTAGAATATCTGTTGGGTTCAAGTAGTATTATAATATTGTCAGATTGTCCAAAAAATTGTGTCAAGCGGGAGTTCAGAGATCTATCTCTGAACTCCCGCTTGACATAATTTTTCAAAAACCGTTTCCCGCCGGGGGTAATTCAGGTACCCCAAAGGTACTCTTGGACCTTTCAATCACCCCTGGCGTTTTTTTTCGTGATATTCCCTTCGTGTTATGATGTTTTTTTCTGAATTTTTGGTAATTTTTGACGAATAACACCGAACGATAAATAAATATTTTATAATGATTAGTATAAGTGACCAGTATTACATATGTCCAAACCATATTTAATTTTTAAGCTATTGCATAGCTTCTATCGCGGGCCTTGAGCGCGGGGACCGAATCCAGAAATTCCGTAACGAAAAAACCTCACGCTCCCCATCGTCTAACGTCGTTTCAGTTCGGCAGTCTTCGGCACGGTATGTTTGTGTGCGTGCGACTACATCTTTTGAAAACAATTTATAGATTTTCAAAAAGAGCATGCATATTGCAGGGCGCGAACTCAGTTCTACACACTTGCCATGTTACTGATAGACGCGATGTGCTAAACTTGCGATTAATTTTCTCTCTGAAATAGGTCTTCTATAGAGATATGTCATAGACGTCATCGACGTTGTCATGGATACCTTAAAAACTTTTCATATAATTAAGTACTTTTATTCAAATTAATTTAGTAGTGTTTTTATAAAATAGCTTTTTTTTTTTAACGGAAAAGCTAAGATGAATGTCACGCTAATTTTTCATTGGACTTTTAAATTATTTATAGTGTTGTTTACTAAATAAAAGCGCGTGATTTTATAGAGTAAAAAGTGCTCACGCGGCCGTTTTTTCAATTGTTGCAAGAATTCAAAAGACTGTCTTTAAATAGTGTTCAGACGATTGCTCAAAGTGTATTAGATTTCATTAGTAATAGAAATGGCATTTCAATAATGACTTTCAACTGCCAAAGTCTAAATAGTCATAAATACGATTTACAAGATTCAGTTACGAGACAAACAAATGTGTTACTTCTTACCGAAACTTGCATGACGCATGATAATCCAATTGAAATACCTAATTTTAATTGTATTGTTCAGTTCAAACGAGCTACTGTTTCAAAAGGTGGGGTAGCTATTTACCAAAATAAAAATATTATGACTCCGAATATTGAAATAAATATTGCACACGTTAGCGATGTTAATGTTAGGCGCTCAGTTGTTGGAGATATTTGTGCGTGCTTATGCAAACTTAGAAATGGCCTACAAATAGTTATGGTAACAATTTACATTTCTCCGAATCCAAAATTGGACGAGGTAGAGCATTTTATTCATCGCACTTTACTGGAGTACACTGAAGAAGGCTCGAAAATACTTGGTACAAATGGTAATAAATTTCCACTTATCTTGGCTGGCGATTTCAACATTAACTTCGCTGATAAAAAATCAGAGCGGTTGACAACTTTTCTATCAAAAACATTGAATTTGAAAAATGAATAATGATCCACAAGAGTCCACAACAAAATATGGGACCACCATTGACGCGGTATTTTCTAGGTATTTAGAGGATATTAAGTCGCAAACTTATGTTTCTTATTTCAGTTATCATAAACCTATAGTTTCAATGATAAATATTCCTGAATAACCAACAGCTACTGTAAGGTAATAAAACTCACATGTATTGTAAAATAATAAAAATATTTTAAATAATATTAACTTTTTATTTATTTAATAAAAGAAAAATTTGTTTTCTTATCGGTCACCACGCTCAAAAAGTGTAACTTGAATAGAAAATCAAAGAAAAAGAAATACTGCATAAATAAAATAAATAAATAATTATAATTGCATAAATTGATACAAAATGCTATGCAATGGCTTTACCGCGGCAGTCCCCGAGTGCCACACGTCTTTTTATTTTAGAAAGGCAACAGTATTATGATTATGATGTTTCACAAGCAACTATCGGTATCGGTAGTTAGTCCAAGGTTAGAGTTTGGAAGTCGGTGGTGTGGTACCCCCACAGAGGTACCACGGGAAGAGAGTTAAGACGTATAAGTTAAAATATGAGAGTACACATGTATCTATGCACACACTTGTGCACTATAATATCTCCCGCATCTGTATGCGGGAGATAATCTAATGTCTTCCGCGTAGAGACTCGGAAGACATTAGAGTGCACAAGTGTATGCACACTAAATCCGTTGATATGAGCCGCGATAGCCGAAGAACGGTCTGGAAGACTATATCCAGATTTTACTAACAATATAATTATTACTGGCTGAAGTGGGACGGGGCGGATTACACTAATAGCATATACCTAGATTAATGATCCAAAGTCGTCATACAGTGGATGCCTTAAGACGTTTGTCGTCACCGAAGCTGGCCTGGGAAGGGGGCACGACTGCTTCGGCAAGGACCTGCAACAAATACGGGGAGGACACGGCGCAGCACACGCTCTCTGAGTGTGTAGCTTGGGAGGAGCAGCGCCGTGTCCTCACAAATGTAATAGGAGGCGACCTGACGCTGCCGGCAGTAGTGCGGAGGATGGTCGGTAGCGCAGAATCTTCTGCGAGGACGTGATGTCGCAGAAGGAAGCTACGGAACGGGAGAGGGAGATCTCAACTGCCTTCTCGGGCCGCAGAAGACGCAAAGGGCGCCGAGGAAGGGCGGATAACGCCCTCTTCCGGACCGCGGAAGCGCGTGCAAGTGTTGGCGCGCGCCTCTGAGGCGATGCACGGTGTAGGTTAATACCTCACTACCCCGTGCAGGAGACGAGGACAGGGCCAGCACGAGGGTGTGGGGCCGTGGAAGAATTTAGACTCCCGTGGCCCCACGTGCGCTCATGATAGTAGAGACACCGGGGTGCTTTTAGTCAGTAAAAGTCTGACAGACCCCGTCGCCCACCCCAGGGCGGCGGACATCCTTTGAGGATTTCCACCCCGGAAAAAAAAGGAAGGGGGCCTTTGCCCAGTAGTGGGATAATATAGGCTAAAAGTATAACGTAAACAGTTACATAGTAAATTATTAAATAACAGTTGCTGACAGTTTAAAATCTGTTACAACATTCTGAAATACATTTTGAAATGGAGCAGCTGTATCCTATTATTAATTCAGGGCTCGTAATGTCACTCGGTATGCGTGTATCAATGAGCGCCACCGCGTATCAATCAAACGTCACAGTGTAGCCGTGCATTGACTTTCGGTTATTCGCAGTTTTGATTTGAGAGAACGCTTAGAATACAAAATGGAATAGATCAGAACATATGTAACGTTACGCTTGCAGTACTCGATGGGTTTATTTACAGGGCACCCAGATTTTGCCAAAATTAATTTTAGTCTCATGTAATACAAAGTCTGCCCATCCTTACTAATTTATACATATAAAAATCAATGCCACTTTCTTTGTAATTTTATAAATCAAGAAGGGACTCACCTATCCAAACCAAATATTTAGGCTTTGTTGTGACTAATTAATAGATGGTTTATATAAAGTTTGAGCAAAATCGGTCGAGCGATTTGTCATTTATCACGTTTTTTGTAACAAATGAATTCAATTAACGGTGGATTATCATATCATTTATCTATATTTATAAAAATCAATGCCACTTTCTTTGTAATTTTATAATCCACCAAAATTGTGCAATGGCGCCAGATTGGAATAGAAAAACTTATTGCCAAATTTAATATTGAAGCTACGATTTTAACTGGTAAATCAAAATGAGAAGTTTGTTTGCCGCGTATCCCTATGATCCCAACTGATATGCCGTTTGAGTTCAAACGATTACAATATCCTGTGCGTTTATCATTTGCTATGTCCATCAATGAAGCCCAACTTTAAGTTGCCTGTTCGAGAGTCGGTACCCCCAGTCTTTTGTTTATACATGCTAGAAATGGAAAAACAAAGAATATTGTTTATCTAAATATTTTTTTTTGTGGATTAAGTATTAAAATTGCTAGCAATTAAAAAAAAATATGTTTGAATAAATAATTTTGATGATCCAATAAAGTTTTTATTATTTCACTTTATACGTAGCGAAGCACGTAACAGGCCGCTAGTACATATTATAAATGTGAAAGTGAGTTTGTTTGTTCGGCTTTCACGTCTAAACTACTGATTTCGCACACAGGTGTTTAATAACCAGTAGTAACACACAGGATACTTTTTATTCCAATATTCCCACGGGATCGAAATTTGCGCTGGTGAAACCGCGGGGCGCGACTAGTTGTTATATATATTTGAGGTGCACAATAAAGTTTGCAATGGAACATAATCAGTCTATAATGTTCCCACTGTTGAGATACAGGCCTTCTCTCAGTGTAAGAGAGAGAGTGGGTCATAATTTACCAGCGAGGTAAATTACTGCACTGGGCCAGCGAGGCCCAGTGCGGGTTGGTAAAACCGCAGGACCCGTTAAGCGCGAGAAGCATGCAACTGTTTAAAGTTTATATAAGTTATCTATACTTAACATAGAAAGGTGAAGAGTTTGTTTGAACGCGCTAATCTCAGGAACTACTGGCCCGATTTGAAAAAATATTTTTGCTTTGGATAGCCCATTAATTCAGGAAGCCTTAAGGTCATATAACATCACGCTGTGATCAATAGGAGCGGAGCATAACACAAATTTAAAATGTATATTATTATCTAGAAGTTTCATAATGTATCTATAGAAATTGACTCTTTTGGGGGTTAAAATAAAATGTTCAATTAA
This sequence comes from Sesamia inferens, assembly GCA_037179545.1. Taxonomy (NCBI): domain Eukaryota; kingdom Metazoa; phylum Arthropoda; class Insecta; order Lepidoptera; family Noctuidae; genus Sesamia; species Sesamia inferens. The sequence continues at coordinate 3,875,484 of CM073936.1, read as the reverse complement.
CTAGCTCCACGCCAACGAAGTCGCGCGCGGCTGTTAGTTATACATATATACCAGAAATGGTAGTATGTGTGAAACGATGTTAATGTAAGACTTCAATGCACCGGAATACTGAGAAATATACAAAACAATGTCCGATCCGTGAAGGTATTGTTAGGTATCGATAACTGATTCTAATAATGCCTACAAAGCCGGGCTAAACTTAAAAACAATCCCCCTAAAAAAATAAATATTATTTTACAAAACGAGGTAACTTAATACATATGCGGTAGGCAACCCCTCCGCGGGTGACGGGGGGCAGGGCACGCGGCACGTGGTCGCATCGCTATTCGCTCCGTCAAAAATGGTGTTGTCACTTTTTTAAAAATGACCGAATTTTGGGGAAGTTGTAATTAATTCGCGGCAAAAAAAAAGATTATTTCAAAATTCATTAGTATTGTCACTATGACGATTATGTAAAATTTAATTTTTATTTGGTCATGTGTTTACCTAACCTTCATTATTCTTAGGGGTCGGACAGGGTTTTATTTACATATTGTATAAGTAAGTACAAATATGCCAGGCTCCAAATAAAAAACTTCAATTTTTTTAATCTTATTCTCTTCTCACTTCATTTTCCTCTTACGTACTAAGTTTCTATGATTCGTAGAATATGAGCAAATATCTTAACGGTTAATATGAAATATGACGGCAGCATTTTAGATACCAACAGCCAACATTGGCGCCAAACTTTCTCCTATAAACAATGGTCTCCCTGAGTTTGGCGCATTGTTGGAGGTGATTTGTGGATAAGAGGTTGTGATTTGTTTTTGAGTTTAGTCATGAAACATAGAAGCAGTAAATTTTGTTGAATCACAGAGTTGGATAAACAAACTGAAATCTATTGAAAGGAATTTTCCAACAATGGATTTCAGTTTGGTGTATTTATTTATTGTGAGGCTTTTCAACAATGAGTACAATGTTACTTTATTATTTAGTGTTGTGTGGCTCCATGGCTTTTCTAGACAGCTAGATATTGCTAAACATACATAATAATTAAGTATTTTATTCTTTAGATTAGGTGTACAAATAAGTTTCTGCCTAAACGGCAAAAGATGACCTCACTAAGAGGTTCCGTTGAAATTGTCAGATGTAAAATGTGATATCGTAAGTTCGGACATCTGGTAATAACATACACTTAGAGTATTAGCGACTCTGTATTAGTATCACATATTTATTTTTGTGTAGAAATGCCAAGTTTTGTGCTGAATAATCGTCATTAGCGGGAACTTTTGTTACTTCTTTAATTTAAAGAAATAATCTGCAGCTGAGGCCCATCGATTGCTTGTAGAAGCTTATGGTGAAGCTGCATTAAGAGAGAGAAGTTGTCGTGAGTTGTTTCAAAAGTTTAAAAACTGTGAAGATGAAGAACCTAGTGGAAGACGGCGCGTTTTTCCTCTTTCTTCTATCTTCCTACAATAATGCTTCCAATAGGGATGTTTGCTGGGTAAAAAAAAATTGATTCTATTTAGTCCGTCATTCAGATTATAGAAAAATATTGGATACTTATATTTTATTTTATCAAATCAATAAAAAATATAAAAGGCATCAAAGATGCCAGATGATGAAAGGAGTGGTGGCTGGTGACGTCACTGCTCGCTAAAAAGTGTAGCGTGCAGTGATGTCACACGAGTTTTCAACGCACTGTGTCGTCTTCATTTTTTGTTTATATGAAAAAAAAAATACGTGTCTAGTGTTTTTTGGAAATCTGACTGACGGACTAATTAGTTTTTTTAGTCAACTACCCTATTATGGCTTCTTTGGGTCTAGAGCGACAATTCCATTGCCATCAAATATACATACGTTCAAGAGTGAAAAGCTACATAAACAATAAATATAACCTCAAATTCTGCAAACATTCGATTATTATACTTACCGTCTAGCGAAATTACCAACAAATAAAGATGGAATATACAAAGTACTTCGTTCTAACCTGTAAAAATGACTCAAAAAATAGTCTAGATATATTTTTTGTCCGTATTGTTTATTGTATGACACTAATGACTGATATTTATATGTGACTGACATTGACATTTGTATAACGTCAAAGAAATTATTTTAGGTAAAAGGGCGAAGGCACGTAAATATTATGCCAATCATAACGTAAACCTAATAAAGTTACTCCTAATTTTAAATAGTTAATAGAAATATAATGACTATATTACTTCCTAAAATATTCAAATTAGTTTCTCAGAATGCTCTATATTATCGAAATCTTGAATAAAAAATGAGGGTTGAAAAAATTCTTCTCCCTATTGTTGGAAAAGAAACAGTTGGTTTAATAAAATTTATTTCGAAAGCATTCATCGCTTTTTTACTAAAATTCGACTATATTCGACGTCCTTGGTTATCATCATCATAATCATTATCAACCTTTTATCGTCCTACTGCTGGGCAGAGGTCTCCTCTCATACAGAGAAGGATTGAGCGTAATCACCACGCTTGCTCAATGCGGGTTGGCGATTTCAGACTTAAAGTCCAGGTTTCCTCAAGATGTTTTCCTTCACCTTCAGTCATTGGTGTCCAAGATATACTTAGAAAGTACATATAACTTTAGAAAAGTTACATTGGTACTTGCTTGACCTGGAATCGAACCCGCGCACTCATACTTGAGAGGCTGATGTTTTAACCACTAGGCCACCACGACTATTGGTTCACGTCCTTGGTTACTTAGAGATAATTAACCAAGGACGAAACATGACGATAAACAGAATTGCTGTCTCTGCATTATAAAGAATATTCTATTCTACCCAATCGAGTAACTTTGAACAACACCCAGCAATAACAATCACGCGCCTTGGTGAGTTCACACGGCCAACATTGGCGTCAATTCAGGCCTTAAACAAAGGAATCTCGTGGATTTCAACGCATTGTTACTCCATGATTTGTGGTCGGAAGGCTGTATGATTTGTTGTAAGTTAGGCCCTTACATCAAACAATAAACCCTTCTAAATCAATTCACTAGTTTTTGGGAGCTTCAACTATGGACCAACTTTGTTGTTGGTCCTTTCGAAACTATATTTATTTAGATTACGCTTGAGTGGTCGTACTCAAGGACCATTTTGATGAATGGTTTTTTTGTTTGTAGTTTGTTTGTTTTCATTTTTAATATAAAATAATTCTAAAAGTCACTTTATTAACGTAAAACACCCTGACGTGAAATGTGACAAAGACGCATTTTATTAGCTTTAAATATGAATTTGGTTTGATGATTGCTTAGCATGAAAATGAATTATTCGTTCTTATCAATGAACCTTAGACATACGTATCTTATATCTTCGAAAATATGCCTTTTCGGATTGTATCTTAAACTTATTGTATTAGTTGTACGTATAGAATATAAGCTTAGAGTCATGGAATATAAAAAAAACAATTTCTATAATACTTTTTCAGCAACAAGCAATTTTTTATTACGGAATAGAGAAAAAGTCTAAATATTCTTGTGATTTCACGAGCATTTATATTTCAAGTAGGACATCTAAATGCTGCTGCTAGTCCAAGCCAAGCCTGTCATTTAAAACATGTGTTTATATAGAATAATAATAATTTCATTCTCCAGTGTTGCTTGTTGAAGGTCGCATCTTTCACCATTGGTGTTGCCACGAGACATTAAACAAAATTGGTAGCTGCTGAACAAAAGACAAGGCCCTCATTTCTCACTGAAATTCAGTGCTTTGTGGTTTTCGTGATTTGTGGGAGAAAAACGGGTCTTAAATTACGTTGAGGTACAGACACCGTGGAAAAGGATTCCGCTGTTGTTAACCATATTTTTAGAACAAATATAAGCGCCAGAAGATGGTTTGTTAACTTAATTTAGAGGCTTTGACTTAGTTTGATGGCTTTGGAAATATTTTTATAAGAAATTACTTTGTTTCTTGTGCTTAGTAGTGTTGTATAATTTTTCAAAGACAGCCGCCTAAATTCTTTACAATTTACATAATTTATCTTACCATCGCCAACCCGCATTGAGTAAGCGTGGTGATTACGCTCAATCCTTCTCTGTATGAGAGGAGACCTGTGCCCAGCAGTGGGACGATAAAAAGGTTGATGATGATCTTGACCATACACCATAGGATAGTAAAGTTGATTTTATACGCAGACTTATGTATCTCTTTTTTTTTAATATAAATTCACTTTAACACTAATGTTTCTTAAAAAAAAAAAAAACTGGTGTCGAGATTTCGTCTGTCTGACTGAGACAGACTGTCAAAACTTTCTGCTATCAAATTCGATCTGTTTCATCATTTGGTAAAAAAGCCCCAACATTTCTTACGTTTTTTGCCATTGCAGGTCAGTGTCAAGTTGTTTGTTGCACAAAATATACTAAAATATAATGGCAACACGCATGTATTTATTATAACTAAAAACATTTTCTCGGTGGTAGGCCATGACATCGGCTGGCGGCAGAAGTTACCACCCACCAGACAAAGTCTTGCTGCCAAGCGATTCGTCGCGTTCCGGCATGATGTCTGGTGAAACCGTACGGAGGACGGGTCTGAGCAGTTGTGTTGTGATGTGTGCCGGGTACGATGCACCAAATGTTGTTGTGTCAGGAGATTAATCGTGGAGGGTCTCCAGATCAATCTCCCTCTGGGTTAAACATTGCATCACCTCACTCAATCGCCATTTTCCTTCCTATTCACTCAGTTTTTTGAGTAAATGGGCTTATTAAACTAGTGCGCTTTACCATCAACGATTGCATCACTGCTTACCGTCAGGCGGGATTGCGATCAAGCACTTGTTTATAATTAAAAAAAAAAGCATTCATGACATAACCCATTAAGCTCGTATAATCCTATTGAATAATTATTTTATGATAGTTAGTAGATAAACATAATACGTTTAATTACTTTATATATTTTTATCGTATTAAAAGTTATCAAGCCTATTATGTATTTTAATGTGTTTTAAGGAACGATCCTTAAAAAACAATATTTTATTATTTTTTTTACAAAAATATGTTATAGATCCAATATGAAACTAACAAGCTAACATTAAAATATATTTATACTTTACATAATTAACTATACAATAAAATGATTTATGAAAATGGTAGGAGTTCGTTCCACATCATAAAATTTTTCTGCATCTACAATATGTCAATGGGATAAGTGCTCAAAAGGCTGGCAGAATTACCATGTCAGATGCCAATGTTGATTCTTGTCCTTTAAAATGTTTTATTTAGTGTTATAATGTTCTTTAGTGTATCTTCCTTAATAGTATCGTTACTTCAACAACGAAAATGTCAAAAACATTTCCAATATCAGAAGACAAAGTTTCCTCCAATTTGAGGGCATTGTGGTCCATGATTTGCGACCACCCTGTATGATTTGTTAGATCAGTAATGACGGGCTTCTGTAACGAGTGGTTATCAACATGATTGGTCCTAGCACATTATGTGCTTGTCATTTCATTTTATTGTGAGCTGATATTGGTCCTTGTGTTTCGTTTGTGATTGGTCCTTGGCTTCGTTTTCGTATTTTATTTTTTTCTCTGATTATGTCTTTCTTTTTCCTTATAAGAAGTTTTTGTAAAATGTGAAGAAATCAGCAAGGCAATGATATCGTGATAATGTAGTGGCTAATCATTCAATTAAATAAGTCATTAGTGAATCAAAAACGTCTTGAGGGTCCCAGACTCATAGTTAATATAGATAAATCTGAAATTGCCATATCGGCTTGAGAAATCTTGGTGAACAATGCTCACACCTTTTCTGCATGAGAAGAGCTTTTTGCCCTGCAGTGTGGCAAAACAGGGTATATTATTATATTACTAATAGTGGCACTGCATGTTTGCGACATGTGTAGTGTGAAAATAGCAAATTTTAAGTCAACAACATAGGTATAAAATATTTACATAAATATGAATAGTTGTGCCAGCAACTCAAAGGAGAAAAAGTAATAGTGATGTATTTTCCATATAGGCATTTTTTTTAAAATCATAGTTCCACAACTTCCACACTAGGATTTACTCCTGTATCGTGAGTGCGTTTACAAATTTAAACTCACACACACAAATAGCCAACCCGGAACAAATAATTAGATGTAGGCCATACAAAAATATGTTCCGTGCGGGAATCGAACTCGCAACACGCAGCGCAGCAGTCGAACGTTCTGCCAGTGCACCAATCGTGTCGTCAAAATCAAGCAACTTGCAGCATAAACTGATCTTTATTATGTAGGAATTTAAGTATTTTTTTCATTAATTATTATTTGTTAACATTTGCAATGTTACAATACAAACGTAGTGAATTTTATGATTTAGGTCATACAAATTAGTTGATTGATGAATCTTTTGCGGCGACCCACATCCAGTAGAGAGGTAAGAGTGATTTCTGACAAATTCCATTTAGGAAGCGTATACGTCCAAGCACATTAGGAAAGGATTATGATTGTTGTACAAAACACAATGATTAATCATCGTGGGTTTTATAAAGCAGACATTAGATATTTTGAATTCCCTTTGTGTAATTTTTTAACGGTTTTCCTGTAAATTTACCGTTTAATATAATATTCGTTTCGTCTACATTTCATTTACTTGATCTCGGAGAAAAAATATTTGATTTAATTTTCTGCTGCTAGTTGAAAAGTTCAGTAATAAAGATGGATTACGGAGATTTAAAATAACAAGAGGTCTCGCCTTGGGCAGAATGGATTCTTTGATTCTTTTTTTTCTTTTCTTCAATGAGTCTTTTCTCTCTTTTCTTCAATTGATTCTTCGATATTATCTTAAAGCTATATATTTCTGTGATTGACTTTGAATTTTCCTAAAACCACATTATTTTATTATTTATTATCAATATTAGATGTGACCAATCTACAATGTTTTTCCATTGTAATTTTTTCTTTGTTACGACCAAAATTTTACGCCGTGGTGGCCTGACGTCGTGGTGGCCTAATGTTTAAAACAACAGCCTCTCGTGCGGGTTCGATTCTAGGTCAGGCAAGTACCAATGTAATTTTTCTATAGTTATATGTACTTTTCTACGTATATCTTGGACACCAATGAGTGATTACAAGGTGAAGGAAAACATCTTGAGGAAACTTGGACTTTAAGTCTGAAATCGCCAACCCGCATTGAGCAAGTGTGGTAATTAAGCTCAATCCTTCTCAGTATGAGAAGGGACCTGTGCCCAGCAGTGGGACGATAAAAAAAGGTTGACGATGATGATGATGATGAAATTTTATTTCATTTTAAGGATTCCGTATCCAAAGGGTAAATACTGGACCCTATTTTTAAGACCTCCAGGTCTGGACTACTAGCACAGTTTAGTGGTCCAGACCTGGAGGTCTTATGTGATACCTAGACAGTTGGAATTTTCACAGATGATGTGTATGTGTTACCGCTATAGGTACTAAAAACAGTTTTATATTGTGTAGGTAACTTTATGCGCGTGTCCGATTCGCACTTCGCCGGGTTTTTTCATGTTTATTCGTATATCATACAAGTCCTATAAATAAGCCGTAAGCCTTGGCAAGCTGCGGGAGCCTTGCTTTATTTTACTCAAAAAAATGTATGAAACAACAAACATTTCTCTACTATTATTTTCCCGTGTAATCTTCTCTTTTCTGTGACCTCCATTTTTTTCATATGGTAGGTATTTATCTCTTTTTATTTTTTCCCCCAGCCACACTATTACTAAAATGAAAATAATCCCGTACATGACACATTAAAGCACTTTATGTACCGTTTTTGGTGCTTCCAAGACCCGGCATGTGTCCACACGTACTGTGCATTACTCAGCCCCTCCACCATATGGTGCCCAGATTTAGTAGCAAGCTCACTTAGGGGATGTTTATCGAGTAATTTTATGAATTTTATACATGAACAACCATTTCAATTTCTATCTTTATTGGAATATTGTGTTGATTTGTTGTCAATTATATATATTTAATTAAAATATTATATAAGATATTTGGGTTTGTAATTTTATTCTTGTCGTGTTTTTATGTGTTTTTTTCGGTTAAGAGCTCTTCACCTTAACCTACTTTTTAGTTAATGTGTTCAGATGAGGTTCACGGGTTCAGGATTAAGCGTAATTGAGGTACCTCTCCACACTGGCGTCGATTCCCTTGTCAATAAACTAAACGTAAACATCTAAAATCCCAACCTTGGCAATTTGGCGTAATCGCAAAGGTCCGGCGGTACTTCACAATAGGGCAGCTTCTAATGTTGTACAAAGCACAGGTTCGCTCGAGTGTGATGTACTACAGCCACATTTGGGCTGGTGCTGCAAAATGTTAACTGTCTACTTTGGATTCAGTGGAGAGGCGTGTGAAGAGGCTGATTGGCGACCAAGATTTAACTCAAAACGGTCTACAAAGCCTGAAGCACAGGCGTAGAGTAGCCAGCCGATTCTCCTTCGTTCCACCATCGGACGACCCGTATTACGGCGAGTTTCCACCCTTACGTTTGCTTGCTTCACACCACTACGATCCGGAAGAAACGTTTCGCCTTGGCGAGCTTTCTTAGAGCGAGGGATTGGAACAATTATTAAAAAACTAACGCGCTTTACCATCAACGATTGCATCACTGCTGACTGCTTACCATCAGGCGAGATTGTGGTCAAGCATTAGTTTATAATTTATTAAAAAAAGTCTTTCTATTTCATTAAGGATAGAAGGTACATACATATCAGTTCAGTCCTCATTTTTTTTTTTTTTTTAATAGTTATAAACTAGCACTTGACCGCATTCCCGCCTGATGGTAAGCAGTGATGCGATCGTTGATGGTAAAGCGCGCTAGTTTATTAAGAGCCTATTCACTCAGAAAAACTGAGCGAATAGGAAGGAAGACGGCAGTTGAGCGAGGTGATGCAATGTTAAACCCAACAACACGACCAACGATGCTGCGCCAAAGGGAGATTGATCTGAAGACCCTCCACGACCAAACTCCCAACACAACAACATTAGGCGCATCGTACCCGGCACACATCGCAACACAACTGCTCAGACCCGTCCTCCAAAAGGCTTCACCAGACATCATGCCGGAACACGACAAATCGCTTGGCGGCAAGGCTTGGTCTGGTGGGTGGTAACTTCTGCCGGCGGCCGATGTTATGGCCTACGACCGAGTAGCCAAATTAGACGCGATTAAAAATATTGACACAAAAATTAAGAAAATTGTTTGGAATAGAAGAGCTGGGCCCACCTCACATTGTGGACCACGTGCCCAATAACCTGTACTGTGCAGTTCCAAACTCCACTCCTTAGCACATTCATAAGGCCTCAAGATCATAAGGACCAAAATGAGCTGAATTTAGAACCAAAATTATTTAGACTTTTTGCCATCAATGCGTTAAGCAGTTTATATAATACAGTGAGGTGTTCAGAAACTAATTGCCTGTCTCCTTACAAAGGTAATCATAACTATCGAACCACGGACTCTGTGATTAGGTCTTAAGTATCCAGTTAGGTCTACATAATGGCTAGCTACAAGGTGACATTAAACATTTAGCTCATTACGATAACACAGTATAGTAAAACTTCTGTTGCTAGTACCGTAACATTGTAGAAGTCAAGTGAGACTGTAGTTCGATATTCGAAGCTCGACTTCAGCCACACGAGGCCTTGAAGAATGTGTGAAGCGAGTGCTGTGTAAAGAATTTTATGCGTTCTCGACGATTTCAAGTTCTATTTTATTGGTTTTTGATGGCAGATGCCATATTTTATGGATTTAAATGGGAATTTTTGGAAATGGATGTCTAGTAGCTTCTGGGAGGTTCCTTCATTATATATGATTATATATGTTTTTATGACGCATTTCGCGGTTTTTGTTGAAGTTAGGAGTTGTAATTCCATCATTGACATTGAAATAACTTATCGGTACGGATTCAGGAAGCAATTTTGTTACAATACCTACTACTTACACTTTCGTCAGAATTTTTTTTTTTTTAATTTTGGATGTTTCACATACACATACTTAAATTGACGCTTTCTTCATACAGTGGAAGAGCAGTGGTGGCCTAGTCGCAACTTACAAGTTGTAGGTAAGAGGGTTCTAACCCCGTCAGGCGTTTTAATTCGTGTAAATATTTTAATCATCACTGCTCTCAAAACTTTGAAGGAAAACATCTTGAGGAAATCGGCATGTCCTAGAGGCAAAACTTTGTGACATCTATCAACCCGCACTGGGCCTGCGTGGTAGATTACGGCCCACTCCCTCTCACCGAGAGGAGACCTGTGTCTCAGGAGTGGGAAAATTTTATTCTGATTATGTATGTTTATGTATGTCATATGTATGTTTATGTATGTCATATGTATGTTTATGTATGTCATACTCGTATGTATGTTTATGTATGTCATATGTATGTTTATGTATGTCATACAGGGGTAAGTAGACAATACAAAACGCCACCTGCTAAGACCTTGAATATCCCGAAAATAAACTAAAACTAGCTCGCTTTACCATCAACGATCGCATCACTGCTTACCATCAGGCGGGATTGCGGTCAAGCGATTGTTTATAATTATTATATAAAAAAAAAATGTTGCAAAAAGCGTTATATTTTTATTTTGAAAGTTTTTACCTTACCCAATGCATTAAAATATAACTCTATTACTAAGACTGCTGTCTGTTTGTAATCAGGCTTTCTTATGAACCGTGATTTGCTGCCATAACAGCAAATACTAGAATGAAATATATTAGGTATTTTTTTAAAAATTTGTATTCTTAATGGTCCTTCGTGGGCGAGTGCGACTCGCACTTGACCGGTTTTTTAGCATATAAATACCATAAATAAGCCGCGAGGCTTGCCCATAAAGTAGAACTGTGAGAGCATTGCTTTATTATACACCAAAAACTTTCTAAAGGCACTTTGGGGTCCTCTTTAGAGTCGGCCATATTTTAAAACACAAATGCACTGTAGAAATATCGGCCTTGGCATTTTAAAACAGCAAAAAGTTTTGATGTTATCATCATCATTATTAGATCATTATTTTCTAGCTGAAAAAGATATTTTTCAGCTGAATTTTATGGAACAATAAACCACTTGACGTAGTTATGCAAAATCTACACATCAACTTTAGTATATGCAAAAAATATCAAAGCCGCAAAAAAGTACAGGAAAATACCCATTATTTAAAAGGAAATTTAAATCTATCGTTATGTTATCTAATACTAGCGGCCGCCAGCGACTTCGTTCGCGTGGAGTTAGTTATGCTCCGCTCCTATTGGTCGCAGCAGCGTGATATCATATAGCTTAAAGCCTTCCTGGATTAATGGGCTATTCAACGCAAAAAAAAATTTTTAAATCGGACCAGTAGTTCCTGAGATTAGCGCGTTCAAAGAAACAAACAAACTCTTCAGCTTTATACAGTATGTTACGAAAACCCTGTCCGACCCATAAGGATAATAGAGGTTAGGTAAACACATGACCAAATATAATATAAAATTTTACGTATTCATCATAGTACCAATACAAATGAATTTTGAAATAATCTTTTTTTCCAACGAATTAATTCCAATTTCCCCGAAATTTGGTAATTTTTAAAAAGTGACAACACCGGTATTATTATGAGCGAATAGCGATGCGGCCACGTGCCGCGTGTCCTGCCGCCCGCCCCCCGCGGTCGGCAGGCGAAGGGTGGTCAACGCACATTTAATAAGTTACCTCCTTTTGCGAAATAATATTTATTTTTTTTAGGGGGATTTTTTTTTTAAGTAAAGCCCGGTTTTGTATGCATTAGTAGAATCAGTTATCGATACCTAACAACACCTTCACGGGTCGGACAGGGTTTTCGTAACATACTGTATATTAAAGTATAGATATGGCTATTTTTTGAAATAGTTTTCTATCTTGATGAAAATTAAGGAAAAGTATAGGACACTTCTGCCTAGCAGAAGGATACGAGTGGTTATAAAAAAGAAATCATACGCTATCACAAACAACTCTGATAGACTCACAAATAAGCATCAAGTTGAACTCAAACAACCTTATATTATCATATATGGCATTATGCAGAGCTGAGGCCCTTTTAGCAATACAATCTTTGTTTCCAGTTTTTATATTTTGCTAGAGTGCCCATAAATACATTTTTATTCCTTTCTTTCATAAAATATGACAGTGACTGGTTATATTGCAATCCGTATTTATTACCTGCTCTTTTGCGTAAACGATTAAAATAAAAATCTATTTTAAAATGCAAATCAGTTGTCCATATCAATTATGTTGACTTTTAATGTAACGCAGCTTACATGATAGAACCCACACCAACAGGAACTGAATTAAATCACAGTAAAATAATCCGAGCGAGTTTAATAACATTTAATCTAACTAATTTGCAGTTCTCTATTTCAATTTAAACTATGGCAACATTTAAACCGTTAGACATTTTTGACGCCGTTCCACGCATTTAATTTATTCAACGTTAGATAAAACATACATTGCCACAGTTTAAAACGTTAAAAATACATTTTAAAATATTTTTTAGCTGTGGCAATGTCACAACATTTACAGTCGTAGAGGACAAACACCATAAATCTCTGACGCGGGCCACTTACATTTTAATTTAAAAAAAAGGTATATTTTTCCCGGTCCTATCTCTGTTTTGACGTGAAACTGTGGGTTACGACCTCTCGTACTAATGTACTGGCCATTAAACTCGGAGCCACTCGATTGCCCTATTCCGAGTTCCTGAGTCTCTGGTGAACGAGTAGTCAATTCCGTCAGCTATTTATTACTGAAAGTATAGCTAACTTATCAAGTTTAGATCGTGTTGTAATTTGAAATGACATAAACATAATTCCGAAAAAGAACTGTTAGAAAGTTTTATTAATAATGTCTAATATATTTAGATAAAACTTTTTGAAATCCGTTCAAACGATTTGGACTTCTATTGCGTCAATGGCATGACAAATCACAGCTGTAGCAAAAAAGTGGTATAGTAACCACTTTTTTGATCTTGTTGCCATTCTTTTTGTTTCTTCACTGGCCTATGCGCGAGGGCCACGGTTTCTTTTTTAATCAGCCCGCATAAATAAGTTGTAGTCCGACGGAAACACCGCCGCTGGCAAATTGTTCCAGTCCCTGGATGTAAGCGGTATAAAAGAAGAGGCGAAATGCTTTGTTCTGATCGTTGTGGTGTCAACAACGTAAAGGTGGATACTCGAATTAAATCATGCGATCCGTCGCACACTCTCGAAAATGTGTCGTATAGAGTCATCCTAAGTTAAATAATACCAAATCTACAGTAAAAGGACGTGAGAATCATGAAAGTCAATACTATAAATTATTCTCGTAAATACCATAGGCACACTGAACCTCTATGTATACGCCTTTCTCGCACATTATCGCTCACTCAAACGATTCATGTATCATTCACTCCCAGTATCGGTCCGTATCCGTCTATTGCTTCAAAGAACGAACCATTACTTATTGTGCCGAATCGTTGGTTCACGAGAATACAGTCTTTTTGCGAGGGCCATTGGCACATTTAGTCTGGAAGATTGAGGTCAACTTGGTTACGTAATCAAGATTTTTCTAGGTAAATGGGACTAACTTTTACTTAGTCGGCAGCTGAGAGATAATTTCGGGGGAATAGATAACATTATCTTTTTGTCTGCTTCTAGCAACATCAGCTTCTGCTCGAGCCTTCAATGGCGTGAAAGGGTAAAAACGAAAATATTACTGAGACTGTCTATTTGTCTGTCATCAGGCTGACTAGATCGTTAAAATGTTCACACATGATAAAGAAACAAAAGTTGTTTATTCCGCGCAAACGGAACGCACATAAAATTATAATAAACAAAAAAGTATAATTCACTAAAGAGTTAAAGAGCGTACTTAAACATGAAGAATGATGAATGATGTATTATTTCTATTGCCGCTATGACAACAGATACTAAAAAGTGTTAAGTTTTATTTTGTAGATGCTACGGAACCTTTAATGTTTATTCTTTCTGAAGGTAAGAATATCTAAAGATATTTTTCAAATACGTCTCGGAGATTACTGCGTTCAAAAAAAAAACTTTAGTTTTATTATTAGTATAATATAGATTTTGTGACCACCAACACATACTCGGAGCTGAATTATGTAAGCACTAGCTTTCTGCCCGCAGCTTCGCCCGCGTGGATTTCGGTTATATAGCGCTTTTAAAATTTCTCTCGGGAATATCAAAATTTTCCGGGATAAAAAGTACCCTATTATTTAATCCGGACTTCTAACTTTACGTCTGCAAAATATTAAAGTTCTACGTTTTAAGTCTAAGTTTTAAGGTTCAGTAGTTACGGCGTGAAAGCGAAATGAACAAAGAAACTCACTTTCCGATTTAAAATATTAGTAAGGATATTTTTCAAAAGCATTATGTAATATCTCATATAGGGTGGCAATATGTTACGGGTACTCATAATGGCGGTCCACCGCAGGCCTGTTCCAGCACATGATGTTAATGGGCCTACATTATATTTTCATTTTCTTTTTCATTTTAGTTTGAGGGTCGTTAGGGAACGTCCAAAGCCAGAAAGTCTCACAAACAGTCTTACCAAGGAGTTTCAATCAATTAACTGCGATGTGAAAGTCAAGTAGGCTGTCGACTCAATGCCTGGCGAAGCATCCAATCAGCATTAAGGAATGGAGAACGAACAAAACTCAAGAAGTTTTCCGATTCACCCGTCAGTATATTTTATGTTCTATCTTCGTAACCCTGGTTTGTGAACAACATCAAGGCATCGAAATCCAAAACCGCCACCGGCCGGTGAGCTGTCTTTAGCGCTAAGTGCATTTGGTGGAGGCCTCCATCCACTCCAGCAGACCAGGAGTACATCACCTGAAGCCCCCTGTGAGTCCAACGTGTTCATTATTTGGAGTGCTTGCTCGGGGTTTCTCCCCGAATTTCAATTTCAATATACCTAACACTACTGCACACACAAGTCGTGGTGGCCTAGTGGTTAATACACCAGTCTCTCAAGTATGAGTGCGCCGTTTCGATTCCAGGTCAGGCAAGTACCAATGTAACTTTTCTAAAGTTGTATGTACTATCTAAGTATATTTTGTACACCAATGACTGAAGGTGAAGGAAAACATCTTGAGGAAACCTAGACTTAAGTCTGAAATCGCCAACCCGCATTGAGCAAGCGTGGTGATTACGCTCAATCCTTCTCTGTATGCCCAGCAGTGGGGCGATAAAAGGTTGAATAAAAAAAAATAAAAAGGTTGATAATGATACCTAACACGGGCTTATTTTATAGTCAATATATCATGGGAATATGAAACCAAAACATTACATAAAACGCAGTCTCAATGTGTTTCCTTAAGATCTAGTCCAATCGAGAATTAAGAGGAATAAACATGAATATTCGTTCTGTATGAATAAACACGGCTTACTTCAAAACATATATTGTATTGTATATACATACATGTAAATCGTACATATACACAGACAGATGGCTACTATGGCGTCCCAGTGACCTCAATATATTCCAATTCAGCAAATCTGGAATGTCTCCAGTATATTAATGCTGAGTAATACAATCTATATACCCTTAGGCGAATTATTGTCTAACCTATTTACTAAAGGCGGACCCTGGATTTGGTTTTGGGCAGGGTTTGGATTGGCCTTGAGTTTGATAGAAGGCCGTTACACTATTCATGTGGTCTTAATTTGTTGACGTGTATTTACTTTCGCTTCGGATGGATATTATCACCAAATGAACGTTATTGTTGTGCATGTCATATCAAGACGGAATTTCCGCCGTTTTGCGTGGAAGTGACGCATGTTTTCCTCTACCATTTCTTATTATTTTTTTGTGTTTCTTGTAATTTTTGTGTCTAGTTTCTTTCATAAAATTCTATTGATTGATATTTCATTGAATTAGATATTCGTAGTAGACGTAGAGAGTGTTTTTCATGATTTTATTGCTTACTAGCAGCCGCTAGCGAATTCAGTCCCCGCGTGCTGTTATATAGCCTAAAGCCTTCCTGGATTAATGGGCTATCCAACGCAAAAAGAATTTTTCAAAATGGCCCCGTAGTTCCTGAGATTCATTGCGCGTTCATACAAACAAACTCTTCAGCTTTATATATTAGTATAGATAATATTGTAAATACATACTTGTAACGGTCACGAATCATTTTTCGTTCAATAAACAATTTGACACTATACTGCCGTTTGCTGCAAGAGCCCTCGCTCTTCTTGAGGCTTTGTTTGATGGTTAATCCCTGTATTAAGCTTTCGTCATCATCTTCACTACTCTATAGCAGTCGATTTTTGGACATGGCGTTCTCTTATTGCACGCAATTCGACTCGATTTTCGGCAACTCACACCTAATCAGGTGTGAGTTGCAAGCAATCGCTACCAGCCATTTTGCGAAGACCCTTGTTCCACCTAGCTTTTTTTTTCTTGGGAAAGGAAATCATCAAATGGCTTCTCCCGCTATGGGCGGAGTGGAAGGGCGCTTTTTTACTGACTAAAACCCACCCGTGTTTCTTCACTTGGATGTGCGATGGCCAAGACCACGGTTTCTTTTTTAATCAACCAGCAACCCCGACAGGAGGCATCGGTCTTCATCGAGCCCGTCAAGGTGTGCTGACATCTCTTTGAAGCGCCCGTGAAACACAAAGCGCCGTCGACTCGCGTCTGGTCCTTACCGGGCGGCGAGCTTGCTCCACATAGCCTGAGAGCGTCCGAGCTCACTGTCACTGGTTCTACAGCTAATTTGGCCTGCCCATTGGCTATTCATCATTTGCTTATTATGTGAGCTATGTTGCCAATTTTGGTTCTCTGCCGAATAAGCCTTATAGGGCCCTTATTTACTATGACAACTTACTGCTTCCTTTCTTTAATACCACATCAATTCCTTTGCTAATCACGACATCTGCTATTAACGTAACGTGATACAATCAATGAAACTACGCGAAATTAACGTGAAGTTGGTGTTGTTTGAACTGGCAAAACACGCTTGACAACCGTACGTGGTTTTCATGTGGTGAGAATACGCGAGGAGTCATAATTACCATACATAATTGGGGGGCCATAAGTCATGGTGGCCTAGTGGTTAAAACACCAGCCTCTTAAGTATGAGTGTACGGGTTCGATTCCAGGTCGGGCAAGTACCAATGTAACTTTTCTAAGTTATATGTACTTTCTCCCCGTTATTCATAAACGTTGTTTAAAGTTAACTTGTGATTAACGATTTTTAACCATACATTTTTGACAGTTTAACGTCACATAACGTTAATTGGGTCGTTGTCAAATTTTGCGCAGATAAATGTCAGTTAAACTTGTAAAAAAATTTAAATTAATATATGCATGGATATAACTTTTTATTATGTCCGTGCAAGTTAAAACAACTGAATTATCATCTCTTATCGTTGGCCGCGATGCTTAACCAATAATTTAAGAATTATTTCAGATTTAGTGGGTCAAGGTGTAAAAAATAACATCTTTGTTACCATTACGTTTTACCATTTATTACGAAATTAAATAAGCCAGTTGCAAATATTTTGGCATTATTCTTTAACAAGCTTGTATCTTTTACGTATAATTAGAACCATAACAGTTTTTATTAAGTTTAACAATCATTAATCTGAACTCTTAAACAACTCTGTTACTTCCTGAATATTACAATACCTTAAATTCTACCTAAGTCCTTCAAATATCTATAATATTGACATCTAATTGAAACATATACTGTAAAAATGTCTAATAAATCAACGCATCGTGATATTTGCTATATTATATTAAGTATCTTTTCCATAAAATGATATTTTGTTCTTTAATCTTTGGGACAGAAAAGTAACAGAGTTGTAACACAGTAACATAGTTGTTCTTTTTTTATCCATTACGTAATAATTTGCACTTAATTGAGCTTTAGATATAAATAACTTAACCAATAAACTTTAATACCAATAAAAAATAAGTTACCTTACTTTCTTAGATTTTTCTCTTTACAGTAATAACAATAAGATTGTATTGGAAGAAAATAGCTGATAAGTTAGTTACTTATTTCTCAAATATTGGAGGGAGGGAAGGGAATATCAAATTGATAGTATACCCCTTGAACATTTTTAGGTTCTGGAAAAATAGCAAGTAAATTATCAAAAGGCTCATAGAATAAATCACTCTGAACTAATTTTAATTTAGTTACAGTATGGTAAATTGTCCTGAAAAAAAAAACTTTTAACCTCACCATCTCTTTCTACTTCTACAGACAAGGCCTTACCCAGATAGACGTAATCCTATTTCGAGCTAGAAAATTTCACTATGACGCCAACACCTTGTTTTATTTTATTAGAATGAATATTTTCCCTTTCAATTAAGGCATTTTCATTTTCCTTTGATGTATAGGGATCCTTTATTGTATAAGTGGCAAAAAGATTTTCTTTCAAAAATTTAAAAGGGGCATCATCATCATCGGATTCTGAGCTATAGACGACTCTGTAAATCTCTGTTGTTCGCTTTTGATAAAAGTTACTTATATCGGACAGCATATTGTCATTGCAATTAGAGGGAAAAGATTGTTCCACTGCTTTTTTCAGTGCTTAAGATTCTCTAAGCACTATTTTGCACTGAATAAAGTAGTGGAACAATCAATGCATGCATGCAAGTGCACTGACAAAAAACTCATAATCATATACTTTAGAACTCCAGGCTCCTCAGTGAAAACTTCATGAACATTCATTGTACCTAATACTGGCACGATATTATCCGGGATCTGTGTTGAACTCTGTTTAATATCCTCATTTGTTATTAGATGTAGCCTCATTTTACTCACATCTTTCAAAGCAAAATAGAAATTTGTGGCATCAGCAGTTCGTTTTAAAAAAAATCCAATCCGCTAATCCCGTCTACTCTCGCCTAGTAAAAAAATCCATGTACTTAACTTTTGTAAACTGAATATTGATAATACTGAGAGATGAGATACTCTGGCTTCTCCGTCTAGCATTCGTGGATCGCCTTTTCTTTTTTACTGACCAATGTTCACGTGCTGTTAAATCTCGTACTAAGTGTTTATCTGCATGGTACTTTTCTTTATCTTTTCTTTTGTTTTCTGCTTCCTTTTCTGGATTATTTTCTGGCGTTCCTGGTATTGTCGCTGCTTCTCAGAAGACGTTAGAGGTATTTTGAAAACGCAAAGCACAATATCCTTTAACAATTTTTTAGGGTTATTTATAATCATTTCGATTCATTTGTTTTTAATAAAGTTATTCATTGTTCAAGCAAACTGTTGTTTCAAGACAACCGAATATTAAAAAAATATCATTTGAATCATAAAATTTTAGCCAAGTTAAAGAATATAATGGATTATGTAACTCTGTCTAGAAGTCGTGGTGGCCTAGTGGTTAAAACACCAGCCTCTCAAGTATGAGTGCGCGGGTTCGATTCCAGGTCAGGCAAGTACCAATGTAACTTTTCTATAGTTATATGTACTTTCTAAGTATATCTTGGACACCAATGACTGAAAGTGAAGGAAAACATCTTGAGGAAACCTGGACTTTAAGTCTGAAATCGCCAACCCGCATTGAGCAAGCGTGGTGATTACGCTCAATACTTCTCTGTATGAGAGGAGACCTCTGCCCAGCAGTGGGACGATAAAAGCTTGATAATGATGATGATGATGTAACTCTGTTACCTTATAAATTTCTCTGTTACCATACGCTAGTAACAGAGTTGTGTAGTAACAGAGTGGTAAATTTTACATTTCATTTTACATAAGTCATAAAATAAAGCGTAAAGTAAAATATTTCGTTCACATTCAACACATATACCACTTAAATAACATACTGAACGTAATGTAATGAAAAAACATTCAACTACTCATGTGAATAGGTAGGTAACAAAGTAGATGTGCAATTAAAACACGCAGCACCTTCAACACTTTGTGGCCGACTGCCAAACGATGTACCCGTCCTGATGACTTAACGAACCATCACGACTAATGTAGATATCTTGCCGAAGATAAAACAGTGCCGAAAGCAGCCCAATCTCCATTTTACGTCGTATAATTGGTAGTAACATAGTGATCAATACGGTTCCAGATAATGAGTGGGACGAAGTTTAGAAAATTATTTAAAAACTATATTTTAATACTGACTGATTTTAAAACATATTTTATTGAATATTCATAATATTCCGTTTACGAGAGTGATTTATTTAAAGAAGGTTACTATCGAAGAAAACGCAGTTATTTGATCTTCTTATAACGAAACGCTACAAGGGACATGTAGAATTTGTAAGGAAAACCATTCTGTTACCACCAATGACCACAATGTTACTTTAAAAAAAAGGTAAAATGATCGAAACTAGGTTTTTATTTCAATAATGGATGTTCGCTAATGTGATATATTGGGCAAAGCGGACAAGCCTCCGCCAACCACACTGGGCCCTAAAACCTTTGCCCAGGTGGCCAGTACCCCCAAATACAAGCCACCGACACACCCCAACCACGCCCTGATCGTCTCGTCCACTGACCCCCAGCATACCGGGGAGAACGTGATCGAGAGGATCAGGGTCGCATTGGACCTGAAGACCACCGGAGCCAAGGTGGACGCGGTAAGGAAGGCCCGAAACCAGGAGGTCGTCCTGAGGTGCGCCAGCAAGGCGGATCTTGGTCTGGTCAAAGACCAGATTAAGAAAAACGGTGGACTAAAGGTCCACGAAACCAAGCCTAACAACCCGCTGGTGTGTATAAAGGGTGTGCTGTCCAGCTACGGCGACGGGGAGATTGTGGATCTCCTGATAGCACAAAACAAGAACCTTCTGCACGACGTCGCCGAGGCTGAACAGACGGCCCGGGTGCGGTACCGCAAGCGTGCCAGAAACCCTCACGAGTGCCACCCCGTACTGGAGCTCTCTCCAAGGATGTGGCGCGTCCTCACGAGTGCCCAAAAGGTGCACGTGGGGATAAAGCGCTGCACCGTTGAAGACCAGTCCCCTCTCGTGCAGTGCACCAAATGCCTAGGGTATGGACATAATAAGACCATATGCGGGGCAGCAAAAGAAGCTTGCTTCTTTTGCGCTGGTGCCCATCACGGAGGGGACTGCCGCAACAGGGCGGAGGGGAGAGCCCCCAGATGCATCAACTGCAGGGTGGCCAAAAGACCAGAAGGTGATCAGGACCACACGGCCTTTAGTGGCGACTGTCCTGAGCGCCTCAAATGGGATGGCATAGCCAGATCGCGGGTTGCATACTGCTAAGGGCAGCCCGAGAATACACCAACCTGCAAGTCCCTCTCGAGGCACTCAACCGACAGGGAGATTGAACACCATCCAAGTCAATCTCCAGCGGTCAAAGCTGGCCACAACCGAGCTCTGGGTGGCGGCCCAGGAAAAACGAATTTCTGTCGCACTGGTCCAGGAACCCTATGTGGGGGGGACCGGTGTGATGAAACAGATACCAGGCGCACAGATCATCCAGTGCAGCCTGGGCCGCCTAAAACCGGTAAAAGCGGCGGTGGTGGTCTTTGGTGACGACCTGGAGGTCATTCACGACCCCCAGCTTGTCACCGAGAACATAGCCGCCGTCGTCATAAAGACGGGCCAGCTAAAGATCGGTATTCTGTCGGTGTACTTCGAGGGAGACCAAGACTTGCACCCGTACCTCACTACACTCACCACAATTACACAAAAACTAGATACACAAAACATCCTGGTGGGAGGCGACGTCAACTCCTGGAGCCACTGGTGGGGCAGCGTTTCCGAGAACCACCGAGGGGCGGAGTACTGTTCGTACCTCAATGAGCGGGATCTCCAGATCCTTAACTCCGGCCAAACACCGACGTTCGAGACCTACAGGGGTGACAGATGGTGCACGAGCATAGTAGATGTAACTGCATGCAGTCTGTCGCTCCTGGGGAAAATAGACGGGTGGAGAGTAGAAAGAGGCGTGACCTCTTCGGACCACAACGCGATCACCTTCTCGGTGCGCTTAGAGAAGGCCTTAGAACCTCTAAAGCCAGTCTCGACGCGCATCTATAACACCAAGAAGGCAAAATGGTCCGATTTCTGCTCGACACTTAAGTCGAACCTGGCTGGGGAAGAAATTAACCTGGCCAAGGTCTCGGACATAGGGAGTCCGGAAGATCTGGATGAATTAATTAACACCTATACAGAGGTCATCCACCGCTCGTGTGAGGAGGCGATCCCGAAACTGGGATCCCGGAAGAACAGCTCAAAACCCCCCTGGTGGAACTCTTCTTTAGATCGTCTCAAAAAGGAGGCGGTTAGAAAAAAGAGGAGAATCCGGAACGCGGCACCCTGCCGGAGGCAGTTCACAGTGCAGGAGTACGTCGCTGCCAAAGAGCTGTACAATACAGCCGCAACTGAGGCAGCCACGGAGAGCTGGAGGGAGTTCTGCACGAAACAGGACCGGGAGAGCATGTGGGACGGCATCTACAGGGTACTAAGGAAGACGGCGAGGAGACAGGAGACCATCCTCCTGAGAAACACCGCAGGGCAGACACTCAGCCCTGAACAGTCTGCGGATCTTCTCGCCGAAACTTTCTACCCTGATGACTCGACGGATGCCGAACAACCTTACCACAAGGCGCTGAGACAGCTGGCGGAGGATGCACAACCGCAGGGTCTGTCCGCCGACGACCCACCTTTCACGACCACGGAGCTGGACAAGGTCCTTCAGGACCAAAATCCGAAAAAAGCTCCCGGTCCGGATGGGTTAACGGCGGACATCTGCACGGCGGCAATAAACTGCGACAGGGAAGTGTTTTTGGCGATGGCAAATAAATGCCTAACGCTGTCGCACTTTCCTCGGCAGTGGAAGATCGCCCACGTGTGCATTCTCCGCAAGCCGGGCAAGGAGGACTACACCAGCCCAAAATCCTACCGCCCGATAGGTCTCCTCTCGGTCCTGGGTAAGATAGTGGAGAAACTCCTGGTAGGCAGACTCCAGTGGCACTTCCACCAAACACTACACAAATCCCAGTACGGGTTCATGCCGCAGCGCGGAACCGAGGACGCCCTCTATGACCTAATGCAGCACCTTCGTGCTGAGATCAGAGCTAAAAAGATCGTGCTCCTGGTATCATTGGACATAGAGGGGGCCTTCGATAACGCGTGGTGGCCGGCAATGAAAAGCCAGATGGTGGCCAAAAACTGTCCTAAGAACTTGTATAAACTCGTTGCCTCTTACCTCGAACACCGGAGCGTGAAGGTAAACTACGCCAGAGCGGTCAGGGAAAAGGGAACCAGCAAAGGATGCGTCCAGGGCTCGATAGCCGGTCCGACGTTCTGGAACCTGATCCTCGACTCGCTCCTGCATGAAATGGCGAACATGGGGGTATACTGCCAGGCATTCGCTGACGATGTCGTCCTGATTTTCTCAGACCACTCCACCGGTCCCCTACAGCAGACGGCCAACAACGCTCTCGACGCGGTGTCGACCTGGGGCGTCAAAAATAAGCTGCGTTTCGCCGCGCATAAGACAAATGCGATGGTGATAACGAGGAAGCTGAAGTATGACGACCCGGTCCTGTACATGTCGGGAGTGAGGCTAGACCTAGTCCAACAGGTCAAACTGCTGGGTCTCACCATTGACGCCAAGCTCACTTTCAATGCGCACGTGTCGGCAACATGCAGGAAGGCTGCCGATATCTACAAGCAGCTGGCGTGCGCGGCGAAGGTGACGTGGGGCCTGAATGGTGAGATCATCAGGACGATTTACGTGTCGGTGATAGAGCCCATCGTGCTGTACGCGGCGAGTGCATGGGCCCCGGCGGCGGACAAACTGATGACTAGAAATCAGTTTGACTCGCTGCAGAGGGGGTTCGTGCAGAAGATCTGCAAGGCGTACCGCACGGTGTCTCTGACATCGGCCCTAGTGCTGTCTGGTCAGTTGCCCCTGGACCTTCGCGTAAAGGAGGCAGCGGCCCTATTTCAAATCAAAAAGGGCCATTCCCGTGACCACATCCCACCCGGATGCGAGCTGGAGGGGAATTTACATTACCTGTCCCTACCCCACCCAGCGCGACTCATTCCAACTGAGTACGCACGCATCGAGGACTGGACTCCCGAAACCCTAGAGACCCACCGGTTGACAGGCCCCCAGATCTACACCGACGGTAGTAAAATCGAAGGGAAGGTCGGGGCGGCCCTAACATGGTGGGAAGGAGGTAAGGAGTCTATGTCGTGTGCTTTTGGCCTTGGGCCCCACAACTCTGTCTTCCAGTCTGAACTATACGCTCTGTTCAGAGCTGTCAGGTTGGTGAAAGAATCACAGGCGGTCAGCGTAAGCATCCTCAGCGACTCTAGGTCGTCACTGGACCTGCTGAGGAGGCCGTCTGTCACTCACCACCTGGCACTCAACATCAAGGACGACATGCGTGAGATCAGAGAGGAAGGCAGAGAGGTGAGACTCTTCTGGCTGAGGGCCCACGTGGGAATAGCCGGGAATGAGAGAGCAGATGAGCTAGCCAAGGAGGCGGCTCTCACAAAGGAGACAGTAGACTACGACAGAGTCCCCGTATCGTACATCAAGCGGAAGATACGGGAGGGGACTGTCAAACGGTGGCAGGAGCGATACCAGTCCTCTAGTACGGGTTCGGTTACGAAGGTGTTCTTCCCTGACGTCCTAGCGGCGAAAAGGGCCCTTCGAGGCACAGTCCTGGAGCCGACCCATACTCAAATCCTCACAGGACACGGTGCATTCGCGGCATACCTCCACCGTTTCCATCTAAAAGACAGTCCATCGTGCATCTGCGACCAGACGAGCGACGAAACCGTCTGGCACCTGCTTCTCGAGTGTCCGAGGTTCTGCCTCGAAAGAATGGAGCTGGAGGAAAGAACCGAACTCCAGCTAACCCAGTCCTCACTCCACAAGTTTTTGGAGAAACCTGCAACGAGGACTCCGTTCTTGACATTCGCGAGCAGGGTTGCCAAAGTCGCAGCGGGGCCAAACAAATCTGAGGCCTCGGCACGCTGTCGAGTCCGACCGCCACCATCAGCCCGTCAAACACGACACCACACGGGTGCAAGCACAATCATTAACCATCAACCGCAGACATCAACAGCGGGTTTAACGGACACAAGGGGGGTAATAACTCCCATCCCCACCACCACAACAACCACACAACCATCCACGTCCTCATCAGCCTTGGTACATCACCAGCCCGTGCAGGCGGCGGTGCTCTCGGCGGTAGATGCAGGAACCGGCCCGCAACCACCCCCCCTCGCCATGTCAGTGGCACAGCTACTGGCATGCGCTGAGAGCGGATCTCCAGGGATCAGACTCCGCGGGGTGGCCCTGTTCATGAACAGGGATTCAGAAAAGCTGGGCCTAAGTTTCTGCATCGGAACAAGCCGCGCTGCAGGCCGAGTCTACATCTCGCCGGGCCTGGCCGCCCTGATCAACGGGAGCACGACCAAAGCGAGCATAAAGCGCAGTAAGTACATAGCGCTACAGCGGGTGGAGTTGGCCGCTCACCAATGCCGTTTAATGCGGTTTAAAGGCAAAACGATCGCATTACTCGAGTGGGGGGCGGAGACTCCATTTGCTCAGGCGTGCTCGCTGCTCCAGGAGATCGGGCGGACAGGGGAAATGCCACCCCGGAAGATAAGCGTCGACGCCATGGCGATCGGTTGGGACAAAGGAGAAGTCGCGGACAGATTCGGCTGCCTGAAGGCCTCAGAACACCACGAGGTAGTGGTCTACGAGGACAGAGGGGAAACTTTAAGTTTCCTGGAAGCCCCCGTGGGCCGCTCAGCCAGCGCGACTGGTCCCACCACAGCCGAGACCGGCGCAGAAAGGGTGCAGCGCAAAGCCGCCGAGGAAAAGGCGAGGAAGGCGAAGGCGGGTACCACCAGTCCGGAGGACCGAGCCCGGTCCAAAACCCACCTTAAGGCCATCGGAACCTTCCTCGATGCACTGCTGCCAAAAACCAGTCCTACTGCACAGACTGAGAGGCTGGAGAGGGCGGTGGAAAAAATGAAAAAGCCACTTGTCAAAAGGAAGGAACCGCCGCGACCCATAACAACCAGGGCGGAGAGGGGGCAAGTCAGCCCGCCGACCCTGGCCGTCACCTCAGGCGCCACGGACCACGTGAAGAGCGCCTTTCTCGAGTTCCTAGCTGTTGTCAGGGCCACGTTAGAGGTAAACCTGGCAACATGCAAAAAGATCCTCCAGACCTACCTGAATGAGAATGAGGGTCTGTTGAGGGTCTTACAGGAACCAAGCAAGAAGATCCTCCGGACCTACGAACGCGAGAGAGTGGGTCTGTTGAGGGACTTGCTCGAGAAAGCGGACGCTGCGGTGTACGACAACTCTAGATCCCAGGTCTTGGCAGGGGACATGGAGGGGTCGTACATGGCGGCCTACTGCGCGTCACGCGGCTTCGTGTCCCTCGATGAGGAGGAGACGGAGCGCAGAGGGAAAATGACCTTCAAAACACCGAAGGAAGACCCGGTGGTGGTTGTCGCGAAGTGCACCAGAATCATGCTGGACGAAAGGGTTCTCGAAAAGGCAAAATCCGTTTCGGGAGACCTGGAGTCGGGGGTGCACTGGGTGATACCCAGCATCGAGTGGGTAAACGGGGTGCCGGGTTGCGGGAAGTCAACCTGGGTGATAGGTCGCTTCGACGAGGAGAGCGACTTTGTGGCAACCACGACAGCCGAAGCTGCCAAGCAGCTGAAGGGACAGCTGGAGAGCCGTTACGGCCCTCGAGCTAGAACTAGGGTGCGCACAATGGCCTCAATTTTAGTAAACGGGTTCAGAAACAGGGATAGATGCCGTCGCCTAATGGTCGACGAAGCCCTAATGAACCACTTTGGGGCTATAGTGATGGCAGTTAGGCTGTCTGGAGCGAGCGAAGTCGTTCTCATCGGCGACGTGAATCAGCTGCCTTATTTGGACAGGGAGAACCTCTTCGAGCTGAGGTACACCCGTCCAAATCTGGTGGCTAGCGTCACCCGGGACCTCCTATGCACGCACCGGAACCCCATGGACGTACCATTTTCCCTCAGCGAGGTATATCCGGGAACCTACTCCTCTATGACGTCGCTGTCGCGGGTCCACTCCTTGAGCGTCGCAGCGTTCACGGGTGCGCAAATACCAGCAACCGCCGAAAACACCCTATTCCTGGTCCACACGCAGGGGGAGAAATCCTCTCTCGCCGACCAGGGGTACGGTTCGGGCGAAGGGTCGCGCATCCTGACCATTCACGAGGCCCAGGGACTGACCTACGACAGCGTCGTCATAGTAAACACCAGAACCCAGCGGCTCCGCTTACATGAAAGCGTTCCCCACGCGGTAGTCGCGGTGTCAAGACACAGGGTAACCTGTGTCTACTACTCGGACGACACCGACGACGCCATAGGGCGCTTCGCCCGTAAAGCGATGGATGCGTCCGCCAAAATGGTCATCGATTACAATCTAAAGATGGCCATGCACCACAGGGACGTGGCAGTTGTGGGCGGCCTGATGGGGGCGGTGAGGGCCCTTAGCGGGGGAAAGAGTGGCTCGGAAGTGTGATGACAAGTACAATCGATAAAAATACATCTAACATCTTAATCACAAAAGAGTGATTGTGTGAAAAATTTAAATACCAGATAATTGTAAAATAAAAGAACTACATTAATAATAGTATAGTACCGCGCCCCGGCACCCGTGTATCCCCCTGGGAGGGCACGGGTGTCGGGGCGCGGGTAGAGATAAGGAACTAGATTTAATAATGAACATAATGTAACTAGTATATAGATAACTATAATGTTAAAAAGTAGCGCCTCGCCTCGGCACCCGTGTACCCCCCTCTGGGACTGTACGGGTGTTGAGGTGAGGCGTAGTTTTAAGTACTATAAATAAGTCATAGTTATAAATAATAATACAGTGTTAGAATAAACGATAGCAAATAAGGGAATGTAATGTATAAAAAAAAAAAAAAAAAAAAATATATAAAATTCATATAAAAGAACAAAAACAGTAGTATATATATATTTTGTAACCCTAATATAAGTTAAACTAATGGACTCATAGTTTTAACGTAAATGTAGTTCCTCAGCGGGCCCAAATGTGATGGGGTGTCCCCGCCTGAGTCAATTAAAAAATAAAACATGGAACAACAAATAAACCTGTAAAAAAGAGTGCGGACGACCATGTCCGCAGACGTAGTACTCATTTAAAAAAAAAAAAAAATGTGATATATTTTATATTTAATATATGAATTGTCAAGAGACATTGACATAAATAATAACAAAAACTTTAAAAAGTTGAGGGACACGTTTACCTGCACAAAATTTGACAATGACCCAATTATCGTTTATGAATAAACACCACAGTGTTTAAAGGGTTTATTCATAAACGATGATTATAGTTAAGTGACGTGAAAACGTCTAAAATGTATGGTTAAACAATCTCTAATCACTAGTTAACTTTAAGCAATGTTTTTGAATAAGGGGGAAACAGAAATCTGTTATCTATTTGTTTACTTTCTAAGTATATCTTGGACACCAATGACTGATTAAAAAGGCGAAGGAACAGATCTCAAGGAAACCTGGACTTTAAGTCTGAAATCGCCAACCCGCATTGAGCAAGCGTGGTGATTACGCTCAATCTTTCACTGTACGAGAGGAGACCTGTGCCCAACAGTGGGGCGATAAAAAAGGTTGATGATGAATTGGGGGACCCTTGTCGGTAAAGCACCGTTAATCACATTGTATGTTTTCTTTCTTTTTAAAATTAATGATCGCTTCAAATAGAGTTTTAAACAAGATCCAGGCTACAAGCTGCGCTAACCCGTCCTAATAACAACGAAATATGATATTTTTGAAACAACCGCTTTGTTACAGTTTCACTTAAAACTTTAAATTATTTAAATTTATTACCAGCTGTGAGCTAACTTAGATTACTCAACGGGATTCTAAACTTTATAATAAAGTTATAAGGTTTAATATTGCGCGGAACAGTGTATATTCTCGTGGAGATGGTAATGGAGTCTAAATGTGGATTGTGTTACATATTCAAGTGGTTTGGACGTATCGATTTTGTAACAAACTAATTTGTGGAAGCTAATTAGTATCATAATGATTTTGGAGCAAGCTTATAAACCTACTTGCATGAAATTGGTCCTTACGTTCACCTTCGTGGAATACTTGATATATGTAATATAATTAAGGAACAAGCGTTTGTAATTGCTGTGACGAATAATAATGGCCGCGCGCCATCTTTGAAAATTTCCTTTCGTTTTTATAAATATTTTGGTCCTTTATTGTCAGGGTTTTAAAGATAGAAAGGGAAATAGACATTAATAAAAATTAATCTAAAATACGTCATATGTTTTACACAAGTATAGATACTATAAAAAATTAAGAAAACGACAGGAACTTATGAGGCATCAAAAAATTCGGTAAAAAATTGCTTTTGTTATTTTGAGGTTATAAATTATAATTATGATACGTACATAGCCGATTCTCTAGTTCATAAACTAAACTAGTTTTAATTTTAGTGCATATTTTTCTTTCTATTTAATTGAGAAAAGGATATAAGATAACATTTTAGTTTAATCCTGTCAAATTAAGTTACTCCATAGACAGTTTAGATGAGATAATAAACATGGCGACTTAAAATACGTCAATTTACGTCAGAAGCGAACAAATTTGACAGGTCGAAACTAACGTTAGAAAAACATGTGAAACAAAATGGCTGACAGTAGGACATTTAAAACTTTTTAGTTACATTAGGTACATATTTAAAATTTTTGATTTAAGTATAGAAATGTTACAAATTTTCGGTGTGATATATTATTATTGCAAATCATTTCTGTATGGTATGTAATGTATGTAATGGTATATCATCAAAATTTTTGAAATGTCGAACATAAACGGAACAGGCCAAAAACAATCAACGATCAGCCGTGACCCTCGACACTGAAAAAAAAAACAAAATGATTAATCTGTCACTTTGACCGCGATAATCGAAACGCGAACACCAGCCGTCCAGAAATAAACTTTATTAAAACGTATTAAGGTTTAAATCAGCTCAGGTGACATTTGTAAGTGATTTATGCTGTGCGTGAAATGCGAACAGTAATTGGCCGTTTTAACTCGTTTGGATTACTTAATTTAAATATATTTCGATAGGGTATAAAAAGCCTGAAATTGCTGATAAGGGGAGGTGATGTAAATTGGAGCCATCCACGCTAATCTAGCAGGGAGCAACGAAATTAGTGTTAATTGTGATTAATTTATTAACACAACCAAAATTAGCCCCAGCCAGCAACAAACGCGAAATGGCGGCGAGGTGAAAGATGCAATCTAGCTTATTAGTCATTTCGCACAAATTTACTCGCCCAAAAAGTGTGTATATAATTTTAAATAAAATACTATTATTTTTTCTACATGCGTCTTTAATATATACGAAGATTTAGAAGTTCAATATGTAGTTTCATCTTCAAGTACTTCAATAAATTTCGTGAGTCGCTCGCCGCTATTATACAGGTCTTAAAATATCTAGCGACATGGTAAAATGGGTCGTACTATAGGTACGGAAGACAGCAGGACAAGTTACTCGAAATTGTCAAAAACTCCCAATCAACCTTGAGCCTTAATGCTTTAGCAATAAAGTTGAATATCTAATAAAGAAATCTGACAGCTAATAGATTGTAGTGGCTTGATGTGCTGGGGGGCAATCGCGCTAAAATATATCAACCAAAACAGAATTGGATCGCAACTAAACCATAACTTTTGTTATGTTTCGTATCGCGCTAACCTTTTGACAGATGGTTAAACCATAACTGGATCACACTTGGAACGTAACCGCTGTCAAATGTAAAAATTGAAAAAAAGCTAACTTTTTCTGTGCCCTTTGTCACACTTACGTCTAAACGATTAGATTTACTTATAATTTATTTAGTTTTATATCTGACGAAATGTATCACTCATACATTTATTTTACTTTAACAGAAGGTAAAACTTTAGCGCGATACGAAATGTGATCAAAACTAAACCATAACTTTAACTTCTACTATTTTATTTAGCACGATTACCCCCCTTTTGTCTGTAAATCTCCGCTGAATCCTTCAAAGAATATCTTGAGAAGTGATGTTTCATAGAATATGTCGTTAAACAAACTAAAACAAAATTATCCATAGCTCAATACAACATTATTATCCACAATAATACCTCGCACAAACTTATCAAATGATTACGAAACAAATCTTATGTGGTTGCGTGACCCGTCATGGCCGCGTCCGCCATGTTGGATCAGGGGTCGCGTGCTGCCATTTTTATTGACACACGAAGCTTGCTGATCCGTTGAAGCTTTATAGACGGTTATCAATCAGTTTATTATTAGTTTGATCTATATTCTAGATGTTAGAACGTATGTTTTTTTTTTGTAATTATAAACTAGTGCTTGATCTTAACCTGCCTTATGGTATGCGGTGATGCAATCGTCGATGGTAAAGCTAAAATAAAGTGCGCTTGTTTATTAAGAGCCTATTCACTCAAAGAAACTGAGAGAATAGAAAGAAAGACGGCAGTTGAGCGAGGTGATGCAATGTTAAACCCAACAAAACGACTAACGATGTTGCGCTAGAGGGAGTTGTATCTGGCGATCCTCCACGACAAAACTCCCGAAACAACAACATTTGGTGCATCATACACAGCACACATCGCAACACAATTGTTTAGACCCGTCCTTCGTACGGCATGACCAGACATCATGCTGGAACACGACGAATCGCTTGGCGGCAAGACTGTCTGGTGGGTGGTAATATCTGCCGGCAGCCGATGCTATGGCCACCGAGAACATGTCAGGGTTGTGGATGTAAAAAATAAACACGTGAGAGTTATTTTGGTAGGAAAGTTAAATTATTATATCATTACTCTCAATTTCTCTCTCAATCTAAATTATTTTGGATCATATTGTTAATCCATTGCCCCATATGTTCGTAAAATGTGTCTGCCCAACAATACAAATAATGAATGTTGTTTTGTAATTAAACCCATGATTAATGGATTCATTTTCTGTAAGTAGGTTTGTACAACCTTTACACGACAATAATTTTTTTTATAATAGATGTGTTCGGCGCTTCCTTTCTGACTAACCTGAGAAGAAAGGCTGAAACCAACTCCGAGGTCACAGTCTTTTGAAGCCCAGACATAATCTTTGTCTGGAAAATACTAGACACGTATTTTTTCTTTTTTCATATAAATAAAAAATTAAGAGACACAGTGCGTTGAAAACTCGTGAGTGACGTCACCAGCCACCACTCCTGATCTTTGATACCCTTTATATTTGTCAAATTTTATTGATTTGATAAAACAAAATATACGTTTCCAATATTTTTCTATAATCTGAATGACGGAGTAAATGGAATATTTTTTTTACCTAGGAAACATACCTATTGTGTCACGGCCAGCTATGTCGACTTCAAAATAACATAAAAACTTTTTCTTTAATTCATTGTAATTTTGATGTTTTAGGCCTTTACCGTCTTAGCTCGCCGCCCGGTAAGGACCAGGCCCGAGTCGACGGCGTCTTGTGTTTCACGCACGCCTCAAAGAAATGTCATCATATCGTGACGGGGTCCACGGTGACCGATACCTTCTGGGTCAGGGTTGCGGGTTGGTCAAAAGAGAAACCGTGGCCCTGGCGTACAGGCAAGTGAAGGAACACGGGTGGGTTTTAGTCAGTAAAAGTCTGACACGCCCTTCCGCTTCACCCAGAGCGGGAGAGGTCATTTGATGATTTTCCATCCAGAACAAAAAAAAAAAGACGGCATTTACCGTCTTATTACAAAACAATATCTAACTTAAGTTCTAACCTTAACTTTTGAATCAGTATTTGTATTTCGAACTTTATTTAAATTAAGGTAAAGTAATTAATTTTTCCTCGGTGGTAGGCCATAACATCGGCTGCCGGCAGAAGTTACCACCCACCAGACAACTCCTTGCCGCCAAGCGATTCGTCATGTTCCGGCATGATGTCTGGTGAAGCCGTACGGAGGACGGGTCTGAGCAGTTGTGTTGCGATGTGTGCCGGGTACGATGCGCCAAATGTTCTTGTGTCGGGAGTTTGGTCGTGGAGAGTCTCCAGATCAATCTCCCTCTGGCGCAGCATCGTTGGTCGTGTTGGTCTTGGATTTAACATTGCATCACCTCGCTCAACTGCCGTCATCCTTCCTATTCCTAGGTTTTTTAAGTGAATAGGCTTAATAAACTAGTGCGCTTTACCATCAACGATTGCATCACTGCTTACCATCAGGCGGGATTGCAGTCAAGCACTAGTTTATAATTATTAAAAAAAAATACTAAAATGACAACTAAGCTGTTATTTTTATATAAAGAACTGTATTTCTATAATGATTAGGTTCGCAATTCAATAACTATTTAGATGGTTTAAACCTGTTCAAAGATAAAATACTTGTTTTTAAGTGAGTTAAGTGATAAGATTATATGAAAATGCGGGATGGCTCCATTTAGGAGTCAGGTAGAATATTTCTTCCACATTTATTGCCTTAGAAACTGTCTCAAATGACTCACTCCGCCGTATCGAACCATTAAATTGGATACAGTCAGTAAGCAGGATGATCAATTCTCGTTCCGTCCTTTTATGACAAGAGGCTTTTGCGTACCAGCTATCATGAGTTAACTTCAGCTAAACTCCGTTTGAAATAAGAAACAGACCTTTTCTGCAGTCGGTTCAAAAGATTTTGTATTCTTTCGCTTTGATATCATGGCATAACGTAGCTACAGTATATAGTTGCCACAGTAACAACTTTTTTTTCTTTTAATTCCATTCTTGTGCCTACAGAATAGGAGTCAAAATTGTTTGAATGAACTGTACTGTGAGTGTCGGTCTAAAAGTCTTAATTCTGAATGGAATACTTATGAATACGCAGATTACTAATGCTAGATTAAAATAAAAGCCTTTTCTTGGAAAACGTAATGTAAATTACCAACAAGTTTCTGCGAACTATGACCTTGAACTGCGGAGTTTCGTAACAGAGCGATACACTATTCCATGAAATTGCAAACGACCTGGGGCCCTAATCTGCTATTTTTTTTATAAATTTGTCATTCCAACACGATTCCATTGTCATTGTACTAAACGTTCGTAATCTGCTAAATTCATAATGATCGGTCAATGATCGGTCAGTCGCGACGTAATGGAATAGTGATAGAATGACATTGCCGTTTTGCCATTATTATAAAACCAGTTAGTAAAAATGATTTTCTAAAAATTACTGCTCAGTTTGAACATTTATAAACATGGAATGGAGTGTCAGTGATTGACCACTGGAAAGCAGCAGCAGGTTACATACACATTCTAAGTCTATAGGTACTATAAAAGGGTGAATCACACAATGAAACCCATTGCTACAAATAGTGTTCAGTACATAATTAGGTTGTAGGTAGGACAGATAAGTATTGATATTGAGCACTGTCCCCCTTATTCATAAACGTTGTTTAAAGTTAACTAGTGATTAGCGATTCTTTAACCATACATTTTTGACCTTAATACCTCACTTAACTTTAATCATCGTTTATACATAATCACCACAGTGTTTAAGGGGTTTATTCATAAACAGATCCTTGGGGGAATGATGAATCGCATGAACCTCTATTTTTCTTCTTCTTTTTCCACTACTGGACAAAGTCTTCCCCCAAAGCTTTTTACGATGTCCGGTCTTGTGCTGCCCGCATTTATCGGCTTTCCGCGACCATCACCAGGTCATCAGTCTCCCATGTTGGGGGCCTCCCTACGCTGCGTCTTTCAGTATGTGGCTGCCTCTCCAGGACCTTACAGCCCCAATGGCCATCGGTTCTACGACCAGTGTGCCTAACCCCTATTATTCTCATAGAACTGGGCGCGCAATTTGTACAAAAGGCGCGCAGTTTGTTTTTTTTAAGACGGTTTCTCCATGGGCTAAAATAAAACTAGAAGCAGACCCAAAATATTTTGGTAAAGGCCAGGCTGACTTAACATTTCTACTGATTTCCCTAACGTGAAGCATAGAAATTCGATGCGATACTAAACGGAAAATTTACAGTCACTTTTATTTGTGAAAAACGAAATGTAGTTGGCCGTTACTCACTTTTATGGACAACAGACGATCTTACAAGTAGGTAGGGAAAATACCAGCCCATCCCCCTAGGACTATGTTGGCTTAGAAAATTATTTTTTTCATTTCAATCAACTTGTTTTTAGTTAGATATTGGCCTTGATTGCCCTGTTCACAAACTTAAATTCACTGCATCGTTTTCTTTATATTTTATTAAGAAAACGCGCCTGACGTAAATTGATGTATATTTGGTCGCCATGTTTATTTTATTTTATTTTATTTTTATTTTTACATTTTAAGGAAACTTACAGCTAGCATATATACAGATAGAATATAATTAGTGAAAGAAGGCCAATTAAAAGTTTCCACAGATAACATCAGGTTAGCACAAGGGACAGTAACAGGTACAGCACAGGACATGAAAGTGAAATTAAGAACAAGTAAGCACTCTGAGAGTATTTAGTAAAACTTAATTTTTTTTAGTAATTAACAAAGAAGCTATCACAAAGTATTTTTTTTAGTTTAGGAACACTGGTGGAGAACAAATCGAGATCATTAACCCTCCGACACAACAAATTATATGCTCTGCTAGCTCTTATCGTATAAGAGTTTTGTCGGTATACGCATCGCACAGAGGGAACATACAGAGGCTGATGATTCCTTAAAGTGAAAGATGGAACACGCAGACAAATTTTGCTCAACAATTCAGAACAGTCGATTGAGCCATTAGCTATTATAATCGCATCTAAACTGTCTATGGAATATCTTAATTTAACAGGATTAAACTAAAATGTTATCTTCTATCCTTTTCTTAATGAAATATAAAGACAAAGATGCACTTAACTTTTTAGTTTAGTTTGTGCATTCGGGAATCAGGGACACTGGCGATTCCTTTCTACATGTTTGAGCGTAAGTTGCACGTCGCGCTCGATAGATGGCGTTGTACGATTCGTGTCGATTTCTGAATCTCGCTGTTATGATGCTCGACCGTTAGACTATACCCCTTGAAGGAAAATAAATTTTTGTACTCGATTAGGAAACAAATGTAGTTTCATTATTCACTTCCCCGGGAGTTGTATAGTGCCGTACATTTGGTCATTCGAGCCGGATAAGTGAGATCCAGAGTGTTTTGTGTCTACTTGGCGTGGAAACCAGGGTGGATCGCCCTGAAGCGCCGCATACCCAAGCTGGTGTGCAAAGTGAAGTGAGTGCTGCGGCAGTGGAGTTGGCGTGGAGCAGCACCAGGTGGCGCAGGGCGAGGACCAGTACCAGGTGGCGCAGGGCGTGATCGGAGTACCAGACCAAAGAGGCGGCGCAGGGCGAAGTTCGAGTACCACGGAGTGACGAGTGGAGTAGGGCTGACTAGACATCATCGCCAGCTCAGCGAGGTGCTGGGCGGGAATAGTCTAGTTCACCAGTCAGTGAGTGCGGAGTTGCCGATTCAGTGATGTGTGGTTTGTCGAAGATAAAATCGTGAGTACATTATTGTGTTAAATTGCAAGACTGATTTTCTGAACATAGAAAATTTAGTCTGAAAAGATTTATAGGACTTTAGTGCTACTAAAATCACTTTGTTTACATGTTTTTATAAGTACCTGTTTCTGTGACATTTTTTTATGATATATATGTGCCCGTTTTCTCGTTGTTGCTATTTTTTAAAATTGTTTTTATTTTTGGAATTTTACAGTAAATATTTAGAGAATTGTTAGTTGTCAAATATTTGCTTTAAAGGTGGTTTTAAACATTGTTCTTTAGTCGTAAATTAGTTTGGTACAAATTTGACTTTGATAGTTTTCAAATAATAAAAAATAACTAAGTATTTAAAAAGTTAAATTATTAATAACTGACTGGTTAAATCCAAAATGGAGGCTTTATATAAATTGCAAAGTAATAATAAGATTCGCATAGAAAAGGCTCAAATTAATTTCAAAAAAACGCCTAAAGATAGAATTTCTAGGCCTTATGTGGAGACTAGATTAGAAGCTCTAGAAAATTTGTGGAAAGAGTTTTCGTCTACACATAGGAGCATGTTGCTAAATGACGCACAACAAGATTCAGATAAATATTTCAGTAACGATGTATATGATGTCACCGAGGAAATGTACATTCTGTATAAGGCCCAATTAAAAGAAGTATTAAATACATTTAGCAATCACCAGTCAGATCAAAGCTTAAAGACAAATGTAGACCACACAGTATCCAATAGTGTTAGATTACCAAAAATAAATATTTCAAAGTTTTCGGGAAATTATGCGGAATGGACCACGTTCAAAGATTTATTCACCTCTTTGATTCACAACAATAATAGTTTAGAAGACGTGCAAAAAATGCATTATTTAAAGGGTTTATTATCGGGAGAAGCAGAACAACTTGTCAGACATATTACTGTGTCTTCTGACAACTATAAAGAGTGTTGGTCTCTGCTACATAACCGTTATAATAATGTCAGATTTTTATCAAATTGTTTACTCAAACGCTTATTAAGTCAGAATAACGTAAATGAATGTTCAAATAGCATAAAAGGTTTACTAGATACTACAATGGAATGTTTAAATGGTTTAAAAAATCTCGGCATTGACGTAAGCACGTGGGATAGTATAGTCATTTTCATTATTAGTTCAAAGCTAGATCTCGAATCTAGAAAGCAATGGGAGACAAAGATAAGTATCAAAGATGAGTTACCCGTGCTATCGGAATTCCGAGAGTTTTTAGAAGCCCGATTTCGGGCGTTAGAGTTTGTTGACACAAAATCAAGTAAACCTAAACCTAAAGTTCACCATGTAGTCACTACCGATAATAAAGCCGCAGAAACCTGTCCATTCTGCAAGGAAAATCATAAAATATTTAATTGTAAGAAGTTTACTCAAGAGAGTTTCGAATCTCGTCACAGCTTTGCACGAACCAGGCGCTTATGTTATAATTGTTTAAGCGCAAATCACTCCATTAAGTTTTGTCGACACAACGCGACGTGTCGTATATGTAAGAAAAGGCATCACTCACTACTACATCCAAATTCGGTCTCAAACTCCACAGTAGTTAGAGAAAACTCCAATACAGCAGATGAAGTTAAATCAGCGGTGTCTAACGTTCAGGCATCGTTGTCAGTAGGCGAACCATTAACTTCAAATTCTATAGTTTCGCATTTTTCTAAGGGATCAGTGCCTACTCAAGCTTTGTTGGCCACTGCGCTTGTCGAAGCACAGACAAGAAGCGGGTCAACACAACTGCTGAGAGTGCTATTAGATCAGGGATCTCAGGCATCATTCATAGCAGAATCAGCAGTACAGTTACTTGGACTAAAGAAGAAGCCGGTCAAGTCGGTTATTTCAGGGATAGGCGGTGAGAGAAGCGCTTTCGCTTCAAAGTTTACAGTCACGGTGACTATTCACTCACGTTTAAATCCACAGTTTAGTGTCCAAGTCCATGCGTTCGTGTTAGGTACCATTACCTCAGTTTTACCCTCAGAAAAATTAGAGCAGGCCTATTGGCCCCAGCTAATGAAGATAACTTTAGCTGATCCAGAGTTCCACACGCCAAGCAAGATAGACATCTTACTTGGTGCGGAAATATATAGTCAGGTACTTAGAGATGGTTTGATTCAAGGTCCGCCAAACTCACCGGTAGCTCAGAATACTGCCTTTGGTTGGATCCTTTCTGGACAGATATCGTCAAACCCAGATTCAATACATTGTCATCACGTCATTCAAAGCAGCTCAGATCAGGCCGATGACAACGCACTTTTGCGACAGTTTTGGGAAATTGAGTCTACTGTCCCTGATAAGAAGATCCTTTCTGACGAAGAACAACGTTGTGAGGATATTTACGCACAGACTACGTATCGTGATGAGGAAGGGCGGTACATAGTTAATCTTCCCTTTCGCGATCAAGATCCTCAGTGTAAATATGGGGGTTCGAGAGATCTTGCAATAAAAAGATTTCATCTTCTTGAAAATAAATTTAAGAAGAATCCATCAATCAAAGCTCGATACTCAGATGTATTCAAAGAATACATAAACCTCGGCCATATGGAGCCTGTACACGGTGATGAACGTAATAAGAGTACAGCCGTTTATCTCGCACATCACGCCGTAGTCCGAGAGGACAAGCTCACCAGTAAGGTTCGAATAGTGTTCGACGCTTCAATGAAAGGTTCAAATGGAGTGTCTCTGAACGATTATGAGATGGCGAACGCATCCCATAAGTCTCTGTGCTGACATTATTATAATGTACAGACAGGTGAAGGTTTCTCCTGAACATACAGAGTTCCAGCGAGTAGTGTGGCGCGATGATCCGGAATCTGAAATAAAGGAATACAAATTAGCAAGAGTTACCTTTGGTACAGCAGCAGCTCCTTACCTTGCACTAAAATCCTTGCAGCAAGTGGCAGTTGATTCGTGCGAAGATCATCCTGATATAGCTGACATAATAAAAAATGAGTTTTATGTCGATGATTTGATGTCAGGATGTCAGACAGTTGAAGAAGGTTTACATATACATAGAAAATTAACAGATGTACTTACCAAAGGTCAATTTCAACTACAGAAATGGGTCAGCAGCTGCAATGAATTAAATCAGAAATTTCATGAAAACACAGAAACAAAGTTAGGAAAAGAAAGGGAAGAGGAAAAGGAAAAGAACATTAAGTTAGACTCAGTTATAAAAATATTAGGAATTTCTTGGGATCGAGAAAGTGATGAGTTTAAATATTCAGTGAAACTTGAGCCACGGCAGACTCCAATCACTAAGAGAAAGGTAATATCCGACATCACACGCCTGTTCGATCCTCTTGGCTGGGTGGCACCTTGCATTGTTACTTCTAAAATATTCATTCAAAAGCTTTGGCTTGCTGGCCTGGAATGGGATGAAGAATTGACCCCGGAACTTCTCTCAGAATGGGAAACTTACCGTTTAAGCCTTCTAGAGACAAACAAATTCAGCATCCCCAGGTGGATTAAGACGAAATCCGACGATCGATTGGTCGAGTTACATGGATTTTGCGATGCGTCGATTACGGCTTATGCCGCTGTAGTATATATTAGAGTCATCGATGCCAACAATTCCATTCATGTTAGTTTAATCGCTTCTCGTACTCGAGTTGCACCAATCAAACAGCAGTCAGTTCCGCGTTTAGAGCTGATGGGAGCAGTGTTGCTCTCTGAACTAATTTCTGAAGTCGCTGAAGTAATGAAAATAACACCGTCTCAACTACATGCCTGGACTGACTCGTCAGTAGTCTTGGCATGGCTCAGTAAACACCCTAGTCACTGGACAACCTTTGTTGGAAATAGGGTGTCCACAATTCTCTCTCTCGTCGACAACTCACATTGGGCTCATGTCCAATCCGCGCAGAACCCTGCCGATTTAGCATCCAGAGGTGTAACACCACAAGATTTAGTAAGCAGCTCACTGTGGAGTCAAGGACCCTCATGGCTTCATGATGAAACAATAGAATCCACGAGGCCAGAGTCAATTACGACCAACACAGAGCAGAGATCAATCAAAGTTCATGTCATAACTGAACCTCATCTGGTCCTCTTTTCTGGACAAAGTATTCGTCAATACAAAGGCTGGTTCGGGTTATAGCGTACTGCAGAAGAGTTTTGAGTTGGAAGAAACAAGCACACGGTGAGAAGAGATATGAAATGTATCTCACTAAAGAAGAAATAGAAGAAGCATCGAAAACGTGTATAAGATTAGTTCAGAGAAAAGAGTTTTTTGAAGAAATAAAAGACATTCTAAAATCAGGAAGTGTGAAAGCAAGAAGCAAGCTAAAGAGTCTATGTCCAGTCATAGACGATGAAGGGATTCTCCGTGTCAGTGGGCGCATTCAAAATGCTCATTTAGACGAGTCTGTTAAACATCCCATCATCCTACCATCTGATAGTCACTTCACTAATCTAGTGATCGATGATGCTCACAAAAGGACACTACATGGAGGGCCAACGCTGACGTTGAGCCACTTGCGTACTAAGTATTGGATTCTTTCAGCTAGAACAAAGGTTAAAGGTCACGTTCACAAATGTGTAAAATGCAAGAGATACTCAACATCTATTCAAACTCCACTTATGGGTCAGTTACCGACCAGTCGAGTTACCCCAGCAAGACCATTCCTAAACAGTGGCGTGGATTTTGCTGGCCCCGTAAGCATGCGAACGTCAAAGGGCCGTGGCCACCAATCTTACAAAGGTTACATTTGTGTCTTTGTGTGCATGGTGACCAAAGCTATTCATTTAGAAGCCGTCAGCGATTTGACGTCGCAAGGTTTCATTGCTGGCTTTAAAAGATTTGTGTCTCGACGAGGCTTTGTAAGTAATATTTGGAGTGACAACGGCACTAATTTTGTTGGCGCTGCCAAAGAACTTCGGCACTTAGTCGCCGCGGAAAAATCTTCCGTGGCTGTAGAGATTAGAGAGTGGTTAAGCAACAACAGTACTTCTTGGCATTTCATTCCGCCCCATTCCCCAAACTTCGGTGGTTTATGGGAGGCCGGTGTGAAATCGACTAAATTCCATTTGAGGAGAGTAATAGCTACTTCAACACTTACGTTTGAAGAAATGTCAACCCTTTTGTCCCAAGTAGAAGCATGCCTTAATTCCAGGCCGTTATCAATGTTGCCTGACGATCCTATGGATACAGCTCCCTTAACACCAGGTCATTTTTTGATAGGGGAGCCTCTGATAGCGGTGCCTGAACGTAATTATGAGAGTTCTAACATTAGTAACCTAAGACGCTGGCATGTTACACAACGCATGTTGCAAGATTTTTGGAGACGTTGGTCAAATGAATACTTGGTTCATTTATTACAGCGCTACAAATGGACTAAAAATATTCCAGAACCAAGTATTGGAGATGTAGTTTTAGTCAAGGAGGACAACTTACCTCCTGCCCGTTGGCTTTTGAGCAAAGTAGTGGAAAAGCACCCTGGTTCGGATAAAGTTACAAGAGTAGTAACTCTTAAGTGTAACGGATCG
The DNA here is from genome assembly GCA_037179545.1 of Sesamia inferens. Classification (NCBI taxonomy): domain Eukaryota; kingdom Metazoa; phylum Arthropoda; class Insecta; order Lepidoptera; family Noctuidae; genus Sesamia; species Sesamia inferens. Next base: position 3,833,527 of record CM073936.1, on the reverse strand, counting down.
TTGATTAAACGACCGATTTCAAAATTGTGTATTTTGCCGATTGCAAAATAATGTAATAGTTATGTTAATTTACTTTTAGGAGGTACATAATGTTCAAGAGTATTTAGTTTTATTTGAAAATTTACGTAGATTTAAACTATTGTTGAGCAATTTGTAAAATTGCAGTAGATGTTAATTTTATATACAGTCCACAAGTTGTTATAGTTAAAAAATGTTTATAAGTTGTATTTTTTTTCTTTCAAGGAATGTGTAATTCCACAGATAGTAATAGTTTTTTTTTTTTCACGTGTTGTTAATTTTGATTATGTTAACACTTGTTAATAAGTTTTGTAGCCCCTGACCTCATGGTGGGCGGACAGTTAGTTCTTTTTTCATTTATAATAGTTCTGGACATTCTGTCCATGGTGGGCGGGATGTTTGAGCGTAAGTTGCACGTCGCGCTCGATAGATGGCGTTGTACGATTCGTGTCGATTTCTGAATCTCGCTGTTATGATGCTCGACCGTTAGACTATACCCCTTGAAGGAAAATAAATTTTTGTACTCGATTAGGAAACAAATGTAGTTTCATTATTCACTTCCCCGGGAGTTGTATAGTGCCGTACACTACACAAATTAAAATAAAATTAATTTCAGTATTTTTTTTTTCTTCATCTTTAAGAAAAGGAGAGAAGGTAAATATTAATATAGTCATCTCATGTTTACTTATTGTACAGTGCAAATATTTGTATGCATGACTATGAATATTTGCACAGGTCTGGTCGTGCCTCGGAAAGCACGTTAAGCCGTTGGTCCCGGTTGCCATACGAACATCTAATGGCAGCGTTACGGGTTGTTGGAGTCCTCAAAAGTCCAACAATTGGTCTAACTGCAATGCTTCGATGTCGCCTTCGGGTTGTGGAGGTCAGACGGCAGTCGCTGCACGGAAAATACTGGTAAAGCGGACCCCAGACTCCAAAGCTGAAAAACTACGGATGCGATTGGGATTAACGCTGAGATGATGATGTTATGTTTACTTGTTATGTTTATACTCTCGTCTATACTGTCTATGGAGTAACTTAATTTGTTTAAACCAGCAGCCTACTCGACGAACAAATTTTTGTCAAATGATTGCGACTAGTTGGCATCGTTTGGACCGAACGATCCAATGGGCGGTCCAAACGATCCCAACTAGTCGCAATTATTTGACAAAAATGTGTTTGCCGATTAGGCTGCAGATTAAAAACATGACTACTATATAAAGGGTGTATCTGACATCGACGCACAAACGAGTACCATGGATCCAGTACATGATTCTGAACCCCTCAGTGGTGGAATTTTTCGTCGGCTTTTACATGATATAAAAAAAAATATATATGTATTTTTTTTCAAATGAAATGAAATGAAATGAAATCGTTTATTAAGCAAGTAGGATCACCGATCACTTTTACACGTCATATACAGTATGTTAAGAAAACCCTGTCCGACCCGTGAAGGCGTTGTTAGGTATCGATAACTGATTCTACTAATGCATACAAAACCGGGCTAAACTTAAAAAAAAAATCCCCCTAAAAATAAATATTATTTCGCAAAAAGAGGTAACTTAATAAAGGCGCGATAACCACCCTTCGCCTGCCGTCCGCGGGGGGCGGGCGGCAGGGCATGCGGCACGTGGTCGCATCGCTATTCGCTCATAATAATACCGGTGTTGTCACTTTTTAAAAATTACCAAATTTCGGGGAAATTGGAATTAATTCGCGGGAAAAAAAGATTATTTCAAAATTCATTTGTATTGGTACTATGATGATTACGTAAAATTTTATATTATATTTGGTCATGTGTTTACCTAACCTTTATTATCCTTATGGGTCGGACAGGGTTTTCGTAACATACTGTATATATTTTTTTTATTATATTATATATATATTTCCTAACTGACTACCTCTGAGAAGAAATAGCCGAAACAAACTCAGGGATCATCGTCTTTTTTCAAGTCCAGACATTAAAAATGAGAATGTTTACAATAATTTACCTTATAATTACGTATATTGCTAATAACAATGCTTATCAGAGCGAACAGCTCAGTCCCAAGCTTTTTTGTCTTCTAAATAATCTGTGATTTTATAATACCCCTTTTTGCAAAGTTTGGCCTTTATATACTTTTTAAATCGTTTAATGGGTAAGTTTCGAATGTCCATGGGAAGCTTGTTGTAAAAGTGTATACATTGACCCATGAATGAGTTGCCTACTCTGTGGAGACGAGTGTGATGTACAGCAAGATTGTGTTTGTTCCTGGTATTTATATTATGAATATCGCTTATTTTCTTAAAATCCGAAATCAGTTTAGACTATTCTTATTTGCTTTGCTATACTTTTATAACCCAATAAGATTTTAAAGTGTAAATTAATTAATTCGCTAATTACACAAAAAAGCGCAATGAAAACAAAACTCGAAAAACTATCTTATCAGTTGATTTAATAGAGTTTACATTAGGGATCAACGTCATACCTACAAACCCACACGGTGGCATGCTTGCAACGTTCAAAGGCCGAGCCGACACTTTTTTTAAACATTGTTATTTCTGTAACCGTTCATTAACGACATAATTGACTTTCATAATTTTATTAGTGGCATGCACACTTAAAAATCTTAGTGAGAAGGAAGGAAGACAGCAGTGGAGCGAGTTGATGCAATGTTAAACCCAACAACACGACCAACGATGCTGCGCTAGAGGGAGATTAATCTGGAGACCCTCCATGATCAAACTCCCGACACAATAACATTAGGCGCATCGTACCCGGCACACATCGCAACACAAAATCAAAAGTCATTTATTCAAATTAGGCTGAGAATCAGCTCTTTTTGAACGTCAATATTACATAAGACAGTCCCCCAAAACGCCCACCGATCGACACTTCCTAGTGCTTTCGCTGGGAAGAAGAAGTGGCGGAAGAAACTCCCCAGCAGCACAGCTGTCTGTTCATTTAAAAAAAAAAACACATATATTTATACAATACTACGTATAGCGATGAACACGATAAAATACAACAATAATGAAATTATTTACCATATGCCAGCTACCACGCCAAAATACCAGCAAAGCAAAACAATATATATATATTTAAATGAAAATGTAATTAACTAAAAACTTATTACTTAAAAAAAAACGTCCCAGGCATAACGGGCGTGACAGCTTACATATTTATGTAATGTAAAAAAGTAAATTATATGAACTCATATAACGTATTAGTAAGCTAATTCCGGAGAAAGAACACAAACATTGTCCTGAGTTAATCAGAGCGACCAGCTATTGTTATCATTTAAATAATCATTCACCGAATAATATGCCTTTGAACAAAGCTTGGATTTGATTTGTGCTTTTAATGCATTGTAGGGCAAGTCTAGCAAAGCAGAGGGTATCTTGTTATAAAAAGCTATACCAAGCCCAACAAAAGAGTTATGAACCTTTTGAAGTCGGTGAAAAGGGGCTCGCAGTTTGTCCTTATTTCTGGTGTTAATATTATGAACATCACAGTTTTTGGTGTACACGTGAATATTTTGCCTAACATATAAGATGTTGGCTAAGATAAATTGTGAAGCAACCGATGTCTTTAAAGAAATTTCTCAGAGAAAATCTGACACCAAGCTGGTAAATTGCTCGGACAGCTCGTTTTTGAAGTACAAATATATTTTGTATGTCAGCGGCTTTGCCCCATAGTAGAATACCGTAGGACATAACGCTGTGGAAATAACTAAAGTAAACTAGACGAGCTGTATCAACGTCAGTATATTGTCTTACTTTCCTGACGGCGTAGGCGGCCGAACTGAGCCTTCCTGCTAGGGTTGATGTGTGTGGTCCCCACTGAAGTTTGGCATCTACTGTTATTCCCAGAAAAACTGCCGAGCCCACAGTTTCAAGCACCTCTTTGTCTAAAACAATGTTAGGTCCTAGATTTCTAACGTTAGGCAAGGCGAACTTTACACATTTCTCTTACTTTACACAACTGCTCAGACCCGTACGGCTTCACCAGACATAATGCCGGAACACGACGAAACGCTTGGCGGCAAGACTTTGTCTGGTGGGTGGTAACTTCTGCCGGCAGCCGATGTTATGGCCTACCACCGAGAACCCTACACAAAACATCATCATCATTATCAACCTTTTTATCCTCCCACTGCTGGGCACAGGTATACACAAATACCACCTACCTACACAAATACCAACAGAAATTCGCCCCATTTTGGTCCTTTTTTTTTGTTCTGGGAAACCATCAAATGACCTCTCCCGGTCTGGGCGGAGCGGTTGCTTGTCTTTGTAACACGGTTGTGAACAAAGGATTTGGCGGAGATAACACACTCATTCTTAATAACACTGGTTCTGCCGTCGTCGCCTCGCTAAAAATCATTTTGATGTACCGACATGAGAGCACTTTCCAATTTAGCACAAGTTTACAGGACTCCTTCGCTGAATAAACTCGTATGTACCCGTAGATATGTATTTATCTAAGTATATACTGTATGGTCCTGAAGATATATTCCTATATGCGTGCCGTTGGGAATGTTTATATGGGATGTGTGCGTTGCGCCGTATACGAATTGGCACAGCAAACATTTGAACTGTGTATATTTCATTCTGTAATGAGATTTAAGACTAATTATATGTACATATGTAATACGCTGCGCATGTATATTCAGTACTATTCATTTGTCATGCCACGCAAGTGGTACTCTTCAATTTTGCAACATTGTTAGCGAATTAAAAGCATGACAATCGAAGTGACTGGTCGTTTAGTAAGTTAAATCAAATCAAATTAAATCAAAACATTTTATTTGTTAACACAGGTAAATAGGCACAGATCTTACATAGACCAGTGCACTGTGTAATGCCGGTAGGCGTACAAAAATATAGTGTTCATCTGGCTTATGATAACAGAAATTTAATCTCTACGAATATATTTTAAAAATCATGCATAATTATTGTTTCTAATTAAAATGACAGACCTAAACGAGGAAATATTTCTTATTAAATAAATGTCAAAAAATATAAAGTCCGCGCATTGAAAATCTCGTTAAACTTTTGGTCCCGGATCTCATTCTTAGATAAGAGAAGAAAGCCTAAATAAAGTTACTGGGTCATATTGGTACCTAAGATCGGTTTTCAGATCTTAGATACCAATATGACCCAGTAACTGAACATTGACAGTAACTGAACATTGATAGTAATTGAACATTGACAGTAAGTGGAATGACATTCGTAGTACTTTGTTAGTCCATACGGATAGTCAGAATTAAGTCTGATAATCAGTCTTACCAACGTAATTGGGAATAGGCTAGACAGACGACATATGAGCGATCATTAAATATACATCTGCATTTTCTATTATTTTTTAAATGGTGTCTCGCAGGTCAACCTGGACGTGGTCGGCTTAACCAGGCCATCCTGTAAATGCCTTTATAAATTAAGGCCGCCAGGGCATAGAACGAACAAAATAAACTTATCAAGATGTTACTAACATTACAACCGTCCTAATTTACTCTCCCCACATACTCACCACCCTTAATTCCCCACATAGTCCAGACTTACACTAAAACTAAAGCCTTTTCAATCTAGCGCAAGTTTGCAGTTTTCCTTCGTATATACTTCATCTATTCTATGTGATGTGTGCGTAGCTAGGATATGAGTTGGCATGACAAACATCGCCCTCAGACGGTCTTAGGGTGTCCACACAACTAAGACTGACTGCAATATTTGTCTTGAAAGCTTTACATTTTCGGTGTTTGTATTTTTAACGTTATAAATTAGTGCTTGACCGCTTCCCCCCAGATTTTTAAGGATTGCATCACTGCTTACTGCTGCAGTCGTGGTGACCTAGTGGTAAAAACATCAGCCTCTCAAGTATGAGTGTGCGGGTTCGATTCCAGGTCAGGCAAATGCCAATGTAACTTTTATAAGTTATTTATACTTTCCAAGTATATTTTGTACACTAATGACTGATTGCTCTATCCTTCTCTGTATGAGAGGAGACCTGTGCGCAGCGTCGATTAAAAGGTGATGATGATCACTGTTTACCATCAAACAGTGATGCAATCGTTGATGGTACAGCACACTAAGTCATGTTTCCTGGCAGCCATCTTGGCTTTGAATTGAATGAACCTTCCACGTACTTCCACTTCCACTAGAACGATGGCTATTGCTTCAATTTAGCAACGTTTTTAAAGAATTATAACATTGCTATATTTAAAAGTAGAACTGTCATGTAGTATATCTAATGAAGTGACTGATATATATGAAGTCAGTTTACTAAGTCATGCAGAAGAACCTCTTTAGAAGTAGCTCTCGTATTCTACATAGCCTGAAGCATTGCAACACTTAAGTGGCAGTACATTGCCCGTACGAACGATGCCCGATGAGGCCGACGGATTCCATAGTGGCGACCTTGCACCGGAAGACGTAGCGTGAGTGGACCCCGACAACGTGGATCGACGACCTGGTGAAGGTCGCGGGAAACTGTTGGATGCGGGAAGCGCGAAGATGTTTGGGGGAGACTTATGCTCAGCAGTCGACGTCTTTCGGCTGAAATGATGATGATGACTAAGACACATGGATTTTTTGTTTACCTATAGTTGATGTATTAAAATAGTTGAAAGGCTGGTGAAAGCTCTTAGCAAAATGAATAGCTAAAGAAAAGGACAACTATTGGAAGTTTTTTTCATTAAAAAAGTCTCATAAGTACTCGATGAGGCCGCCCATTGTATGCTTTATAGTGATGAATGTATTTTTGTTCTATGTGGGTTTTATTGTATACATTAATATATAGGGTCGCGGGGGCATCGACTTGTAAACTGTAAAAATGAATTTAGCAAATGATCCATTGACCCTTTGGCGTAGAAATTCGTCGATTATTTAAAAAAAACTATTTTATGGGAACGTGCAATAGTGGTAAGAAAGTATTATGCTGTCTATGTATTTTTTTTTCACTACCTAAATATCCTAAGCGGAGTTTAACAATTGTGAATCCATTATGAACATTTATACATGAATAGTTTGAGTATCGATGCCGTCACCTTCTATGTTAATAGAAAAAACAACGGCCAAATGTAACAAATGTAAGTTTTTTTTTGTTTTTTTAATCATTATAAACTAGCGATTGAACGCATTCCCGCCTGATGGTAAGCAGTGATGCGATCGTTGATGGTAAAGCGCACTAGTTTATTAAGAGCCAATTCACTCAGAAAAACCGAGCGAATAGGAAGGGAGACGGTAGTTGAGCAAGGTGATGCAATGTTAAACCCAACAACATGACCAACGATGCTGCGCCAAAGGGATATTGATCTGAAGGCCCTCCACGAACAAACTCCCAACACAACAACATTTGGCGCATCTTACCCGGCACACATCGCAACACAACTGGTCAGTCCCGTCCTCCGTACGGCTTCACCAGACATCATCCCGGAACACGACAAATCGCTTGGCGGCAAGGCTTTGTCTGGTGGGTGATAACTTCTGCCGGCGGCCGATGTTATGGCCTACCACCGCGAGACGAAGTAAACGTTATAATAGATTTTTTCCTGGTCCTTGGAGCCAAATGTTCTTAACACTTCAGAACACACTAACATAAATCGAACCAACTCCAGTTTCAAAAACTTTACTTTCCCTTTAACTAAAACCGATCACTTCTACTTAAGCAGACCAAAAAAGGCCGCGGCCGGGAACCTCTAGCCTCAACGAAGTACAGTTGTGATAAAGTGAAGAGTGTTTTAAATGGCGGTTGGAAAAAAAGAACTATCTCAATAAATTACAACGACCTTCTTGGATTTTAATTTAGACTTCATTATCGGCTTCGACCTTCTCAAATCTTTTAAAACCATTGTCCTCTCCTTCCGACTTTCTCTATTATAGCTAAAAAAAATTGCATGGAGAGGACATAATGCTTTTTAATAAAGTGAGGAATATTTCCAAGTATACCCCTGGGTATACTTGGAGAAATCTTCCGCAAGCTTCGTTAAAGAACTTCATTGCAAGTACAAAACACAGTCGCATTCACAGTTGCAAGTGTACAGCTAGCCTTCCTACGTTTTCAACTCAAACTGAGCGGCGTCGCTACCCCTGGGAGTGATATCGTAAACCTACATACAATATCACGGCTGTATGCAGGTGATATGATTAAAATCATGGGCGTAGCCACACTGAGGCAAGCTGGGGCACTTGCCCCACACTGGCTCTGATTTATAAGGTGCCTAATTAAACAAAAAATAATAAAATTAAATCCGGAAGAAGAGCGGGGGGGATAGGTTAACTTCTGCCCCACCCTGAGCTCAAGGCTGGTTACGCCGATGATTAAAATCTATGTGCAATCAGGCAAAACTTGTATATTTTTCCTAAATAACGTTGCCCTACACTAGGAATTTCTCCTGTATCGTGGGTGCGTTTATAAACATATAAACTCACATACACAAACATCCAGACCCGGAAAAACCACTTGCAGGTCATACAAATCATAACAAATAATACCATTAAAATAATAATAAATTATTTAGTACGTCCGATTAGTTAGTTCAAGCTTTCGAGGCTTTGTTTAGTTTTGTGTGAGTTTAGAGTTTAATGATTCTAAAGTATGAAAAAAAAAAAGATATTTCAATATTTAGCACAGAGTAAAAGGCACACTATATACCAGATGTGACAGCAACTGTTAAATTTAAATTTAGTTTTAAATGCTTATAAGCGAGACTTTACTCTGTCTTTATACCCACACCTATTAAGACTAAGTGCCAGCAATCGTACTTAGTGTAAATATCTCGAAAGGTCTTGTTTAAAGATGTAACCCTCAGTAGTCTGCGGTTAGATCTTAATGGTTCCTTTGACTAAGGACCAGTCTCGATCATACTTCAGTGTCCGTCTCTCAAATCCTACTCAAGAGGTGTCCAACACGACGGACGTGATAATTATATTCCTATATGTATGTGAAATACTATGTGCTAAGGTACACATCACCATTAGTACGTATGTAGATATTATATAGGATGCATTTTGGAGTGTGCGCGGGAATTGGATGACTTAATTCCATTATCACCGTTCCATCGTCGGACGACCCATCGTACGGCGAGTATCCACCCTTACGTTGTTGGCACCACTATGATCCGGACGAAGAGTTTCGCCTTGTCTTTTATACCTCGTAGATCGAAGGACTGGAACTATTTGCCTGCGACGATCTTTCCGCCTGAATACAATTTCAGTGTCTTCAAGGCTAGAGTAAATAGGCTTTTAATAAACTAGCTCGTATTTACAAAGCATAGAACCGGTTGAAGTGGCAGTGCTTTCCAGCAGTTGTTTTAAAATAGAGTTTGGGTATGCAGCACTACCCACTTTTACTATATAAGCAACACGTCTGTGTCTTATTTGGGTCTGTAAGATTTATATCTGCGAACGCACTCACAAAACGGGGCAAGAGAAATTGCTTCTGTGTTGGCAGCATTTAAAATAATTGAAACTCGTCCACGTTCCCTGTCCCAGTGGCCCATATCGTACGTTTCCTGTGTTTGCGATCAATATACGCAATTGTTGTGGTTATCTGCTCCTCTTTAATCGTTCCAGTTATATGGCTGTGACACAATTTTTATTGAGAATAACAGCTTCCGAAGAAAAGTATACGAATTGGTGCGTTGTTGAAGACGTGCAGCGCTTATATAATCTAATATAATCGCTCACACGAAATAAATCCGCTTTGGATTTATTTTCTGAGTGCGATTATTTTCTTACTTCTTTTACTTAAGTATTTTTAAGCAAGATTTGGTTTTTTGTATGTTTGTTTCTTATGCATTCAAGCGGCAACGAAAGATGGGATTAGGACATATTTTTTTTATCAAGATATTTCCACAAGATCTAGACTAATGCTGTTGAAACTGTGGATCGCGCAGATTCATCATGTCGTTTTTGGAAGAGTCTTGGGATAAGTTGCCATGGTACAAGATTCTTTTCTTCTATTAAATGATCTTTTAATTTTGTGTGATGAAATGTCATTATTAATTAACTATTATAGATTCTTATTTTATTTCCATAATTATTAATAGGCAGTTAGTATAATTATACCATAAATATTTTTATATAAAAACATTTTTTTAAATAAATTTAAGGACAGTGTAAGTATATTTTTATTTCTATTTAATTAAGAAAATTATAGATAAAATATTTGTTTAATGAAATAATTATAAAAAACGTACTAAACTTTAATTTAGTTTAGTTTCTGAATAAGGAAGTCGGCGCCAATAGTGAGTTAATAGGTCCGATTGCACTGTAATAATCAAATAAAAAAAATCCTTAGAATATGATACAATAGTTATTATAATCTTTGTTCCATAATTTCCAAAAAAACATACATACCTAAAAATATTTCAAACTTTTTATTTTGTTTTTTTTTATTGGTTTTCGAACGATTGAATCGGCGCCATATACGTTCTAAGAATCCCCAAAATTATGACCAAACTTCCGAAGACAATACAAATATGTTTGCTACTAAAATGACGACGCTGTAAAACATGAGTATGTGTGTTATTATGATGCCACATGAGACGTCGTGTGTCTAGACAGACAGCAAACAAAGCTGATAGCCTCTTAGACGAGTGGCTACAACACGCATGACTCACTCTTAGCATAATGGAGAGAGAACAGCAGGGTGATTCTCTAAACACCTCATCGTAAAAACAAAACTTAGGTGACTAGGTGACTTAGGTGAATTAGGCATGGGGTTAGATGTCATTACTCACTTTTGAGCTCATTTCACTCAACATTTCTCGGTGAGATTTTTATTGAATCGATTGGTAGAACAACGGATGGGAACGCGAGACTAATATTAACAATTTTTTTTTGGTTTTGTATTTTTAGATTCTTCATCTTCATTAAAACAATGAAGATGAAGAATCTAGCTTAGAATAGTTCTATTTTGTTGCACAGAAAGTTGGCGAAAGAATTTAATTTTGATTTTTTCCCCGTTTTTTTTTTCGCGTTTTTATTGTTTGCAATATAAGTACATCTTCATATCTAACCATATAATAAACTGACGATCTTTATATTCATATTTATGCTTCACAAATATACACATATTGCTAATAAGCTACGCCCCGCGGTTTCATCCGTATTCATTTTGAACCCTTGAGAATATCCAAATAAAAACTATCCTATATATTAATTTTGGTTACAAACCACCTATGTGCCAAATTGCATCCAAATCCGATCAGTAATTTTTGCATAAAACAGTAACCTATAACGGAAATAATAGTTGCTGTTACTTGCGCTTTTACTTTCGTATGTATTTATTAGTTATAAATTATTTGTATACCAAATTACTTCAACATAGGTCCAGCCGTTGAAGCCTAGAAGTAACAACCGTACACTCACTCGCAAATTTTTGCCTTTACAGATCAAATCAAATCAAAAGTCATTTATTCAAATTCGGCTGAGAATCAGCACTTTTTGAACGTCGATATTACATAAGACAGTCCCCCAAAACGCCCACCCATCGACATTTCCTAGTGCTTTCGCTGGGAAGAAGAAGTGGCGGAAGAAACTCTCCAGCAGCACAGCTGTCTGTTCATTTAAAAAAAACACATGACTTTATACAATACTATGTATAGTGATGAACACAAAAAAAAATACAAAAACAATGAAATTATTGAAAATATGCCAGCTACCACGCCAAAATTCCAGCAAAGCAAAAGAATATATATATATATTTAAATGAAAATGTAAATAATTAAAAACTTATTACTTCAATAAAAGCCCCAGGCATAAAGGGCGTGACAGCTTACATATTTATGTATTAAAAAAAACTGAATTATATGAACTCATATAACGTGTCAGTAAGCTAATTCCGGAGGAAGAACACAAACATTGTCCTAAGTTAATCAGAGCGACCAGCTATTCTTATCATTTAAATAATCACTTACGGAATAACACCTAATATTAGTGTGACCTTAAAATCCCCCGCAGAAGGATCAATAAGATCTACTATTACCGCTCTTTGTTCAATTACTCCCTTCTGTTATAATCTGTTTGCTCGTTGACCTTCTGTCTCCCCACTTCTGTTTGAAGCTACTTCAATTCGGCTACCGAGGGTTGGGATGCGGCTTCACAAAAACACAATGTATCTTCTATTCAAGTATAAGTACGGCAAACGGGTCGACAAGCCTGCTTACTCATTAGTATAGTTGTCAATATCCTTCTTGAGACTTTTTGGTTTAGTTATGTAGTAAGATGTATGCTTCTTTCTTTTTTTATTTTTGGAACTAGAGCTTGACAGTAATCCCGCCTAATGGTAAGCAATGATAAGTGATACAATCGTTGATGATAAAGCGCACTAGTTTATTTAGAGCCTATTCGCTCAAAAAACTGAATGAATAGAAAGGAAGACGTCAGTTGAGCGAGGTGATGCAATGTTTATACCGCGTACATCGAGGGACTGGAACAGATTGCCAGCGGCGGTGTTTCCGTCGGACTACAATCTGAGTGTCTTCAAGGCTAGAGTGAATAGGCTCTTAATAAACTAGTGCGCTTTACCATCAACGACTGCGTCACTGCTTACCATCAGGCGGGATTGCGGTCAAGCGCTAGTTTATAATTTTATAAAATAATAAAAAAAAACCCAACAACACGACCAACGATGCTGTGCCAGAGTGAGATTGATCTGGAGACCCTCCACGACCAAACTCCCGACACAAAAACAATTGGCGCATTGTACCCGGCCCACATCGCAATACAACTTCTTAGACCCATCTTCCGTATGGCTTCACCTGACATCATGCCGGAACACGTCGAATCGCTTGGCGGCAAGATTTTTCTGGTGGGTGATAACTTCTGCCAGCAGCCGATGTTGAGTATTAGCTTGATGTGCTGTCATTTGTACACAGATAACTTATACACGTTAATCATATTTTAAAAACTAGATGAGATCAGCAATTCAAATATGAGTGTTTTTTTTTTAATTACTAACCGCGCCGCGCGGTTTCGCCCGCATAGGTTCCGATATTTTCTTTCGCAGCGTGATGTTATATAACCTAAAGCCTTCCTGGATTAAGGGGCTATCCAACGCAAAAAGAATGTTTCAAATCGGATCAGTAGTTGCTGAGATTAGCGCGTTCAAACAAACAAACTCTTCAGCTTTATAAAGGGTGTCTCCGACATCGACGCACAAACGAATACCATGGATCCATGATTCTGAACCCCCCAGTTTAATTTTTCGTCGGTTTTTTCCTGATTCCTTATAATTGCTATACTTTTATAATCCAATAAGATTTTAAAGTAAAAATTAATTAATTCGCTAATTACACAAAAAGCGCAATGTGGACAAAACTCGAAAAACTATCCTATCAGCTGATTTAATAGCGTTCACATCAGAGGTCAACATCATACTCACAAACACGCGCGGCGGCACGCTTGCAACGTTCAGAGAACGAGCCGACACATTTTTGTGACCACTGTGGTTTCTGTAACTGTAAATCTGTGCTCATTAACGATATAAATGACTATCATAATTTTATTAGTGGCATGCGGTCTAGCCTTTTTGCGAAGTTTGCGTTACGATGTCAGATACAGCCTGTATATTAGTATAGATAGATAAGAGCTCAACGATTTGATACAATACAACACACAGCCCAAACAATCAATAAAGAAAAGACATTTGAGTAGGCCACATAACTTACTCAAACTTTCAGACCATGACAAAAACTAACAGAACAAACAAAATGAAGATAGATAAATTGACCCAAATTTTATTAGCCATGAAATTTCTCCATAGAATACGACCAGTTGGAGGCCCGCACATACATAAACTTCTGTCATTTCGTAGAAGCTCATGTTTTTTCTTAATTTATTTAATTTAAGCCTGAGTAGAGCAGTGGTCGCCTAATGGTTTGGGACGCAACTTACAAGTTGTAGGTTCGAACCCCACCAGGCGCTTCACTTTTTGTAAATATTTTCATCAGCACTGCTCTCAAAATGGTGAAGGAAAACATCGTCTGGAAACCGGCATGTCCTAGAAGCAAAGACTTCGAAGACATGTGACATATACAGTAAGAGTCAAAAGTGGAGTACTACTTTTGACACTTATTGTTAGTGCAATATTTTTTTTTAAATAATTATAAACTAGCGCTTGACCGCAATCCCGCCTGATGGTAAGCAGTCATGCGATCGTTGATGGTAAAGCGTGCTATTTTATTAAGAGCCTATTCACTCAGAAAAACTGAGCGCATAGGAAGGAAGACGGCAGTTGAGCGAGGTGATGCAATGTTAAACCCAACAACACGACCAACGATGCTGCGACAAAGGGAGATTGATCTGAAGACCCTCCACGACCAAACTCCCAACACAACAATACTAGGCGCATCGTACCCGGCACACATCGCAACACAACTGCTCAGACCCGTCTTCCGTACGGCTTCTCCAGACATCATGCCGGAACACGACAAATCGCTTGGCGGTAAGGCTTTGTCTGGTGGGTGGTAACTTCTGCCGGCGGCCGATGTTATGGCCTACCACCTAGAAAGTGGTAATGCACTTTTGACCCTTACTGTATCAAACCCGCACTGTGCCTGCGTGGTAGATTATGGCGCACTCCCTTTCACTAAGAGAAGCCCTGTGTCCGAAGAGTGGTAACATTATAGGGTTATTATGTAAGTCTGATACAGTAGTCCATGTTATTAATGTTAGTTTAATTTAAAAGTTTTGTTAATTCTTAGTAACCAATGAATACATGCCATAAAATTAATAATTATAGCTAAACTGAATAATTGAATTACTTCAAACTAAATGATAAAATGAATTCATAATTATGTTTAATAGACAAGTATTTTTGAATTGAATTCATTAAAATTAATATCAATTTGGAAAAGAAATTATTTTACGTGATTTTTTTTTTATATTTACTACTCTTTTACGCACACAACGGAACGTTCTTAATCTTTGTTTGGCAAAGACTATCTATCCATTCCAGTTTCATTGTGTGCGTGAGTGAACAAGCAACACACACACACTGCTCACTATTTACTGAACCTGTTCCTTTGACCTTTTTTCTACTTACTTTTTAACTTTTTGTTAAGGCAATAAATACGTCGTTCCTCCTTCTCTCTATGTGCAGACGCCAGTAGGCCAAGTCCCCGACACTGTAAAATTTTACCAATCCACCTTTAACCTTGCATGATATAGCAATAAAGTTGAAAATTTATTAAAATATTTTGTGAGACTGTAGTAGCCTGATGTGATGGCATCTGAACTTGAATGGGAAGTCACCACGTAACATACTATTACTATCAATTTAAGTCATTTTATAGTACATTACGAGATTAGTGCGTAATGGTGTTATAACCAATACGCACGTATGTATATCGTACGACGTTTTTTAACACACTTGCGAGGAAACAGAAAAAAAAATTGCTTATTTCAAATAGGACATCCGTTATTTTAAATAAACTCAATCTGTGAATGCACACTGTTGCTTTCCCGCCATTAGTATTATTATTTGCCATTTCAAATATGGAACAGCGCGCTGCTCACTAGCTGGAGCCGTGCGGCGGCGATCAGTTCCATAATTATTTGAAACGACAAATAATGCTGATATAGAATTTGTATGGACTATAACTTAACTATTTGCTTTGATAACACACGCGTTTGGTGGAATTACATCACCTTTACGAGCAAGGGTGTTAAAAAATATATATTGCTAATCTATTGCTCAATCTATTCGAAAAAGCCAACTGTTTAACAACGTAGATAACGCAATGAATGCTGTCAAACAGTCAAGACGAGAGACATTGCTACTTATAATGTGTTATAGGTTGTTCTGAGAACATTTTATACCTATAACAATAAGTATATTGATTTTATTCTGTAAAGACTGGTCGATAATTTCCCGGTAAATGGAAATACTGTTTTAAGTGGTATTCACTTGAACAGACTCTCTATATACAGGTTGTATCTGACATCGCAACGCAAACTTCGCGAGAAGGCTACGCCGCATGCCACTAATAAAATTATGATAGTCATTTATATCGTTAATGAGCGGTTACAGAAATAACAGTGTTTAAAAAAATGTGTCGGCTCGGCCTTTGAACGTTGCAAGCGTGCCGCTGCGCGTGTTTGTGGGTATGACGTTGATCCTGATGTGAACTCTACTAAATCAACTGATAGGATAGTTTTTCGAGTGTTGTTCACATAGCGCTTTTTTGTGTAATTAGCGAATTAATTATTTTTTACTTTAAAATCTTATTGTAAATTATTATAAATTCTAAAGTGAAAAAAACTGCATATTATTTTTTTTAAATCAGGAAAAAACCGACGAAATATTCCACCTGTGGCGGGTTCAGAATCATGTAGTGTATCCATGGTACTCGTTTGTGCGTCGACGTCAGAGACACCCTTTATATTTACTACACTATAAAACATACAGTCGGACGAGACGGTACGAGTATAAACTAATTAGTCCGTCAGTCAGATTCCCAAAAAATACTAGACACGTATTTTTTCTTTTTTCATATAAATAAAAAAATGAAGACGACACAGTGCGTTGAAAACTCGTGTGACGTCACTGCACGCTACACTTTTTAGCGAGGAGTGACGTCACCAGCCACCACTCCTGATCTTTGATGCCTTTTATATTTCTCAATTTGTATTAATTTGATAAAACAAAATATACGTATCCAATATCTTTCTATAGGTAATCTGAATTACGGACTAAATAGAATCATTTTTTTTTTTACCCAGGAAACATCCTATTGAATGGTGGGGCTTAGATAGAACAACGAAATCTTAAAGGGTGGTTTTCCGCAAATGTGTTTTCTAAAAACTTATAGGACATAATTTATTGTCTATGATCATAAAAAAATCCAGTCTTGTAAAGTTGTTAACACTAAGAAAATTAGGCCTCAACATTTTGTTATATTTTATCCTACAAAATTATTAAAAAAAACTACAGCTGCTCTCAAGACAAATGATTCCCTAAAATATTCAAACGAAAACTATATTTTTTCAATCCAATATAAGCGCAGCACGCGCCGTCTGTCTGTGGGCCTCCATTTTTCTTAGCCAGCGTTACCCAAAGTTCACCGTATTAATATTAATGTCCGCTACATATTTATGGCTCCGGTCCGTGTTTTTATTTAATTCAATTATGGAATGGTTTAGCTGACACAGCTTTTAGGGACGTTTTTCCGCGTTTTATATTTTTTCCACACGTATTCAAACACATTTTAGCGGTCCTGTGTCTTACAAATGGTAAAATGTTTTTCTTTTAATAATTATAAACTAGCACTTGACCGCAATTCCGCCTGATGGTAAGCAGTGATGCGATCGTTGATGGTAAAGCGCGCTAGTTTATTAAACCCATTCACTTAAAAAACTTAGTGAATAGGAAGGAAGACGGCAGTTGAGCAAGGTGGTGCAATGTTAAACCCAACAACACGACCAACGATGCTGCGCCAGAGGGAGATTGATGTGGAGACCCTCCACGAGCAAACTCCTGACATAACAACACTTGGCGCATCGTACCCGGCACACATCGCAACACGACTGCTCAGACCCGTCCCCCGTACGTTCAGCTCCGTATGCGAAATCATTAAACGACTTATCCCACTCTGGGCGGAGAAGACAATCAATCAATTAGGTCGTTCAAATCAAATCAAAATCACATAAACCAAGAGCGCAGTGGTATGGGCCGCGATTTACAAATTGTCCCCCTTATTCATAAAAGCTGCTTATAGTTAACAAGTGATTAACGATTCTTTAACCATACATTTTTGGCCTATTAACGTCACTTAACTTTATCATCATTTATGAATAAACTCCTTAAACACTGTGGTGTTTATTAATAAAGGATGATTTAAGTTACATGACGTTAAAAGGTCAAAAATCTGTGGGTAAATAATCGCTAATCACTAGTTAACTTTAAACAGCGTTTATGGATAAGGGGGTGTATGTCTTAGGTTCGAATCCCATCAGGCACTTTACTTTAATTGGCACAACAATTAGTTCATCATCACTGCTCTCAAAACATCGTGAGGAAACCAGCATAGCTAAGACATGTGATTTCTACCAAGCCGCACTGGGTCTCCGTGGTAGGTTACGGTGCACTCCCTCTCACCGATAGGAGGCTGTGTCCCAGGAGCTCCGTTCCACCATTCCACCATCGGGCGACCCGTCGTACGGCGAGTTTCCACCCTTATGTTGTTAACACCTCTACGATCCGGACGAAGCGTTTCGCCTCCTCCTTTATACCGCGTACATCGAGGGACTGGAACAATCTGCCGGCGGCGGTGTTTCCGTCGGACTACAATTTGAGTGTCTTCAAGGCTAGAGTGAATAGGCTCATAATAAACTAGTGCGCTTTACCATCAACGATTGCGTCACTGCTTACCATCAGGCGGGATTGCGGTCAAGCGCTGGTTTATAAATTAATAAAAAAAAAAAAAATGTTATAGTAGACTTTTTATGTACACACACAAACCAACATGGGCACTTATGAGAGGACAGAAACTGGTTGATTTCTGTGAAGAAGAGACGGCTTGGGACTGAGCTGCTCGCTCTGTTAAGCATTGTTATTAAGCAATATATGTAATTAAAAGGTAACTTATTGTAAACATTTTCATTTTTAAATTCTGGACTTGAAAAAAGACGATGATCCCTGAGTTTGTTTCGGCTATTTCTTCTCAGAGGTAGTCAGTTAGGAAATGCCGGCTTGATCTAGTTAAAAACACATAGAACATCTTGATAAATTGTACGTTTTACATTACAATAACGTACGAGTGCGAGAAGAGATACAATTAATACCAATACGATATTGAAATTGGTGAAATAAGAATCCCTTTACGAGCAAATGTGTTATAACTTACTAGCAGCCGCCAGCAACTTCGTTCGCGTGGAGTTATGCTCCGCTCCTATTGATCGCAGCGCGATGTTATATAGCCTAAAGCCTGGATTAATGGACTATCCAACGCAAAGAGAAATTTTTCAAATCGGACCAGTAGTCTCTGAGATTAGCGTTCAAACAAATACCTAAATAAACAAAGTAACTCTTCAGCTTTTGAAGTGAAACTTCTTTAGGCACGCTTGACTTGGGGAGTAAACTGGCGAAAGCGTTACGAAAAATGTTACGAAAAATGACCGGGCAAGGCGAACGGAAGCAAAGTATAGTCCTATTTCGTCTGTACTACAACCAAGGAGTTGGCTCATGTAAATATTTCATGACATGTCGAGTATGAAGTTGTGAGTTCGCATCTCGCCGTAGGCAATATATATTTTTTGGGTCTTTTTAAGATTTGTTAACAATTGAGTCGAGTATGAAGTTGTGAGTTCGCATCTCGCCGAAGGCAATATATATTTTTTGGATCTTTTTAAGATTTGTTAACAATTGATTACCTAAGAGCACAAATAATTTATAAATTTCGTTCTGTTTTGGCTTTTATATTGTTTTATATATTTTTGCTGAACATTTCTGATATAATTGAAAGTATAGAAGAAGATATCGTCACAATACGATAATTGGACACAAAGTACAAATTGCTTTCGAGCCTCATAAGCTCAATTATTAAGCTAAGTACCTTGATTGATTAAGAACTATGAATTTCTTCGAGAACATGACGCTGCGAACACCCCCCGACCCCCCTCATTGATTACCTCACCCCCCCGAGGATTATCTCGGGAACCAGAGGTCGTGGACTACCCGAGTTTGGGGTCCCCTGAATCAGGAGGAGGAGCCCGACCTTTTGGCCCCGAGGGAATCCACTCCACCCTCTCCCCTTCCCTCCTCCCCCCTACCCCCCACAATCCCACGAAATCTACCCCCCCCCCTTTAGTTACCTCACCCCCCCGTGGATTATCTCGGGAACCAGAGGTCGTGGACTACCCGAGTTTTTTATATTAGTATAGATACTGAACAAACTACTTTTACAACGTGCATTTTTTTTAAATAATATAAAGTGTGTTGCAGTTGACTGCAATCCCGCCTGATGGTAGACAAGCAGTGATGCAATCGTTGATGGTAAAACGCGCTAGTTTATTAAGCCTATTCACTTAAAAAACTTAGTGAATAGGAAGGAAGACGGCAGTTGAGCGAGGTGATGCAATGTTAAACCCAACAACACGATCAACGATGGAGCACCCGAGGAGATTGATCTGGTGACCCTCCACGACCAAACTCCCGACACAAGAACATTTGACACAGGGCGCCACAATGTATGGTAATATCGCTGAAAGTGGTAAAATGCGAGATAAAACCGATTACACAAACTTTATTGCAATGATAGAAACAACACTAAAACAAATGCCGTAAGTAGTGACGTCGACAGCGCCATCTAGGTTAATGGGGGACCAGTCAGTGACACATTAAGTCAGGACAACAAGTTGGTACTTTTTACAACCGCGCCGATGCTAAGGGAGGGCAATTAAAAGTTTGTATATAAACAAGGACGTGCCTACCCCGCTAGAAAGGAATTAATGAATACAAATATATGTATTTGTATTGACTGTTTAAAAGTACAATAAACTTTTTGATTCTGGTACATGTAATGTATAGTCATGTACAGTACTAATGTAGAGGACAGACATGGGCGCTCAAACTGTTACTACAAAAGCAGCACGTTTCAAGACTCCTTTTTTTTTTTCGGGGTGGAAATTCTCATAGGTTGTCTGCCGCCCTGGGGTGGGCGACGGGGTCTGTCAGACTTTTACTGACTAAAACCACCTCAGTGTCTCTTCTATCAGGAGCGCGCGTGGGGCCGCGGGAGTCTAAATTCTTCCACGTCCTCGTGCTGGCCCGGTCTGTCCGGGCCTCGTCTCCTGCACGGGGTAGTGGGGTATTAAACTACCCCGTGCATCGCTTCAGAGACTCGCGCCGACACTTGCGCGAGCCTCCGCCTCGTCGTCCATCGAATAGGGGGCGGGGGGGACTTCCCCATGTCCCTCGCCAATGGACCCATTCATGGGGGCTGGAAGAGGGCGTTATCCGCCCTTCCTCGGCGCCCGGTGCGTCTTCTGCGGCCCGGGAAGGGAATTGAGATCACTCTCTCCTGTTCCGCTGCTGCCTTCTGCGACATCACGTCCTCGCAGAAGGACACCACCGCGTCCCACGACTCTGTGCTACCGACCATCTTCCGCAATACTGCCGGCAGCGTCAAGTCGCCTCCTACTTCATACGTTACAAGACTCCTAGCGTAGACTTTTTTCGGCGAGTATGAAAAAAAAAATCGGCTTAATGTGAGTCACGCTCGCGTTAGTATGGTTCCGCACTATTATCTATATAAAAATCTAGTTATAGTATTTGGTGTTGTAGGTTACACGATATAGCAGTAATTTCCTAGTGTGTCCCACGAGTCAATACTCGTGAACATAAACGTTCTAGGCGGAACGCCTACGGTGGCCGGGAGTATGATGTTGTCTCCCGACCAGGGCGTCTCCTGTGGCTCTCGTCGACTAGAGGCGTGAGGGCGCTGGAATTCTCGATCCCTTACGCGCTTCACCTCATCCTCTGCTAGCATCACTGCTTCGCAGAAGCAAGTGACGGGCGGCTGTGCATGGCAATGCACTCTCGCTCCGGACCATGGTCTGTACCAGGTGCGGACGCGTGAGATCGCCGCCCTTTGCCACCACGAGGAGGCAGCGGTGCTCTAACCAAGCCCGGTAGACCTCCACCGTATGCACCACAGAGTCCTCAGGGCGATCCTCACAGTGGTGCCAACGTGGCGTTTCCTCCCGCCTTATTCGGAACAGCCGTGTCCGATGAGGACAAAGTGAGGGCGCCGTGGCGTCTCTCTAGCCATTTCTCAAAGGGGGGACTTACTATTGTGGTGTGCCCAACCGAGGGATCCCTTAACATTAGAATACTCTTTATTTACATAACACATTGTCAATCAGAATCAGTTTCATTTTGACAGTTTAACACAACAGTTTGACAGTTTTGGAAATATGCTTCAAAATAATGCTGTTATGTAATTAGGATGCAGCTCAATTAGATTATTGAACCGATAAAATGTCAATGCTTTTGACATAACCAATAAATTTATATTGTTGGCTAAACTGATGTGTTATTGGATTAGTTCACTGTCATTCCTATTGAACGATTTGAAAGTCCAATATGGCGGATGACATTTGAATTCTGTGAATTTGAATCGCAGATTTTGTATTGTCAAATACGTTTTTGATTTCGTGCGACATTTTAGATTAATTTGTGTTACGGTTTAACGCGAGAGGAATTTGGATTTTAATACATGTAAATTCTAGATTAGTTTCGTGACATTAGTTTGATGACTACGAAATCTACTAGGAGGATAATAATTCGTTGGCAACTGCAGTTATTATTTGTAAAAAAAAAATACTGACCGGACTGACAAAAGTGAAAACTGAAATCATTAAAAAACACAGAATACTCTTGAATATTCTCGGTTCCCGGAAGTTACTACCCACCAAACAAAATCTTGCCGCCAAACGATTCGTCGTGTTGCGGCATGATGTCTGGCGAAGCCGTACGGAGGACGGGTCTGAGCAGTTATGTTGCGATGTGTGTCTGGTACAATGAGCCAAATGTTGTTGTGTCCGGAGTTTGGTCGTGGAGGGTCTCCAGATCAATCTCCCTCTGGCGCAGTATCGTTGGTCGTGTTGTTGGGTTTAACATTACATCACCTCGTTCTACTGCTACCTTCCTTTCTTATCACTCAGTTTTTTGAGTGAATGGTCTTAATAAACTAGCGCGCTTTACCATTAACGATTGCATCACCGCTTACCATCAGGCGGGATTATGGTCAAGCAGCAGTTTATAATTATATAAAAAAAAAAACGTAAAAAGTAAAAACAAGAAACGATCACGATGTCGTGTCGGTCATGCTATAGTCAAAGCAATGCTTTCCCCCCTCCAAACAAAAGCGCTCAACGTCCCTTAAGAACTTCACTTCCATTATATGCCATACGTTCCATTGAACGGCTACCTCATTAGTTTTGTGTTCTATTTAGCATTTCCTAGTCACAGTCAGACTGTAGTCTGTATTTGTGGCCCGTTGATGCAAATCAGCTTTTCCGTACTATCTGGAATTTAAGCAAATCTGCCTAACTCATTACAAAATACAGGCGTGATGTTAAGTAGCCCTATTCCCGTCAAATTGGGTACAATTGCTTTAAGCTGTTTAAGATACCACGTAGAGTCCCCGATTTACCGAAGAACCTCTAATTTAGCGAGGGTCTCGTTAATTTGACCGGAAAGATCCTGTTACGGGACGTAAAAAATACCGTTTGCTTAGGACCAAAATTTGGTCAAACGTTTGTTCAAACATTGTGTGTGTAAGATACTACATTCGATACGACATGTTTGGTAACAAGTAACAACTAGCTACCCTTTTATGTTGGTCCTTAGGGACTTAGTTTATGATAATAATATCAGTCTGAAACTATTTCACTACAGTTAAGTCCTCTTCTGAAACGGAAAGGGTCGTGGTTGGATAATCACGTTTATTTACTGGGTATGGTCGAGCTTGACAATTAACTTCAACGGGATAATTGCTTAACATACCAACAATGGTTTTCGTTTTGATAGGTCAACAAGTCATTGTGTTACCTACGTTGTCGAGTAGATGTGTGCTACTCAGGCGCTTTTGTTTACTGGTTTCAATATTTGGAAGACATATAACTTCAGGGTCAAAAACAAAAAAAAAAAACTCTGTTTTAGATAAACTTCCATGGACACTGAAGGAAATTGGGTTGTTGTATAGTGCTGTATATGCACTGGTAAATTAATAAAAACCATGAGATTCGATACAAGACTTGTGGTTTATTTCTTCCTTGACAAGAGACAGACAAAACACAATGTTGCCATAAATAAACACAGCAGAAAATGAAAACATTAATGTTGGGTTGCCAACAGACACTTATTATTATATCTATTAATTTTTAAGCTATTGCATAGCTTCTATCGCGGGCCTTGAGCGCGGGGACCGAATCCAGAAATTCCGTAACGAAAAAACCTCACGCTCCCCACTCCGACGGGCACGGAGGTGTAGCTTGAAGGCCGTACATCGTCTAACGTCGTTTCAGTTCGGCAGTCTTCGGCACGGTATGTTTGTGTGCGTGCGACTACATCTTTTGAAAACAATTTATAGATTTTCAAAAAGAGCATGTATATTGCAGGGCGCGAACTCAGTTCTACACACTTGCCATGTCACTGATAGTCGCGATGTGCTAAAGTTGCGATTAATTTCCTCTCTGAAATAGGTCTTCTATAGAGATATGTCATAGACGTCATCGACGTTGTCATGGTTACCTTAAAAACTTTTCATATAATTAATTATTAAGTACTTTTATTCAAATTAATTTAGTAGTGTTATTATAAAATAGCTTTTTTTAACGGAAAAGCTAAGATGAATGTCACGCTAATTTTTCATTGGACTTTTAAATTATTTATAGTGTTGTTTACTAAATAAAAGCGCGTGATTTTATAGAGTAAAAAGTGCTCACGCGGCCATTTTTTCAACTGTGATTGGCGATATCCGCCATTATTGTGAAATATTTTTTTAAAGAATTTCTATAATTTGTTACACGTGTTATTGGCAAAATTGTGGTATCTATCCACAGGGACCAGATCAAGAGTTGAAGTTGAAGTTTTTATTAAATAAAATATTACAGAAAGATGTCGGTGAACAATGTTAATAAGAGTACATTTAAGTGTACGAGTTGTAATATTGTTATCTCCGAAACGAAACAACGAAAGTTTAATAAAAATATGCTCGTCGGCTTTTTCTGAGGAAGACATTGATGAGGCAAAAAAGTTATTGTTTGTTTCTACGAAGACAAGACAAAAGCATGTATCGAGGCGTAAGAACAAAAAGCAGAAAGACCTAAAATATACGATTACGGTGTTTAAAATCACGGGTCCCGATCAATCCCAGTTTTTGTGGCATATGACCTTCACAAATTGCCACCAGTTTGCTTTGACTACGTAGAACGTACGTAAAGAAGTTGATGAAGGATTTATTAATTCTACGGTCAGATGTTAACGCAATCAGAAGTGATTATGTTACTAAAGATCAGCTCGAAAATAATAAATTGATAACAAATAATTCGACACCGACGCCGTTCATCATCAACAACCTTTTTATCGTCCCACTGCTGGGCACAGATCTCCTCTCATACAGAGAAGGATTGAGCGTAATCACCACGCTTGCTCAATGCGGGTTGGCGATTTCAGACTTATAAAGCCCAGGTTTCCTCAAGATAAAAAATCAGAGCGGTTGACAACTTTTCTATCAAAAACATTGAATTTGAAAATGAATAATGATCCACAAGAGTCCACAACAAAATATGGGACCACCATTGACGCGGTATTTTCTAGGTATTTAGAGGATATTAAGTCGCAAACTTATGTTTCTTATTTCAGTTATCATAAACCTATAGTTTCAATGATAAATATTCCTGAATAACCAACAGCTACTGTAAGGTAATAAAACCCACATGTATTGTAAAATAATAAAAATATTTTAAATAATATTAACTTTTTATTTATTTAATAAAAGAAAAATTTGTTTTCTTATCGGTCACCACGCTCAAAAAGTGTAACTTGAATTAATATCAAAGAAAAAGAAATACTGCATAAATAAAATAAATAAATAATTATAATTGCATAAATTGATATAAAATGCTATGCAATAGCTTTACCGCGGCAGTCCCCGAGTGCCACACGTCTTTTTTTTTTATAAATTACTAGCGACCGGCCCCGGTTTCGCACGTCGACAAATGATAATTATAGGTACCTAAGCCTCCCTCAAGAAAGGTTGGCCCGTCAATAAAAATAATGTCTATTGTGCCGCCCATCAGCCAAAATCTGACGCTGCAAGATACATCGACCTTATTGTCCATGGATAGCCAGTTCCACCACCTTCAAACAGAATGAAAACCTACCGGGGTAGCAAGTTTGTTCGAAATAATGGTTCCCTCTCCGGCCCACTTCCTCCGCGGTTTAGGCAGTGAAACACTCAAGTAGCAGGCGGCCGGCACGGGCGCGAGCGGCACGGGCGCGAGCGGCACGCGGATTTTTTCTGGTGTTTAGTTTTGAATAAATCGTGATATCTCCTGAATGAAACAACAGATTCCAATAATTCAAAAAGAGATCTACTGCTACTGAAATTAATTTTGATATGACGTAATTTATTTGGATAAGGATTAATAATAAGGAACAAATAGTGGGCTCTGATTTCGACTGGCATTTTAATTAACTTTTCAAACATAAAAAAGTAGTCATAACGAAGAAACTATAGTAGGTAGACATGGTGTCGCAGATAGGGTTCATCCAGCGTTTGCAATGTAAGCTCAAAAAATGGGTTTATTTTGCGACATGTGTTAGAAACCTCAAAAAATAAATTTCTCCACTATTTAATGAATGTTATTATACATAAAAACCTTTCTCTTGAATCACTCTACCTATTAAAAAAAACCCTATCAAAATCCGTTGCGTAGTTTTAAAGATTGAATCATACATAGCGACATTGGGAAAGTAAAAGTGACTTTGTTATAAAATATGTAGTGATAAACTAGCACTTGACCACAATCCCGCCATTGTAGTGATGTTAACAACCTATGGGTGGCAACTTGCCGTACGACGGGTCGTCCGATTGTGTAACGGAGATGGGGGAATTAAATCATGCGATTCCCTCGCACACTCCCCTAAATGCATCCTATAGAATACCGAAAGGCTGGCTACTCTACGCCTGTGCTCTAGGCTTTGGAGACCGTTTTCCGTTCCCCAATGCAGTATAAAATATACTTGCAACCTATCCGTCCTTTTCGTTACATAACTTTAAAAACTTCAAGTTAAGAACTAACTAAACTAGTTTAGTGTAATGTAAATACTTTACTAACTAGGAATCTTTTTTACACTTTGACTAACGTTGAAGAAAATCAACTTGAGAACAATTTCGATCTCATGCCATGTTACTTATGCAAGTTTCACACAAACTTTTACATAACATTCTCTAACTAGCTTCTTTTTGCTCGTGAATATCGTGTACTAAGTAGACAAATATATTAGCAAATAATGTGTGGTAATATAGTAAAGAAATATAACTGAAACATCGACGAATACACGAACGCACTAAAATGTAACCAATAAATGACTAACTCCTATCCTATTATAACATTTATACACATTTGATTAGATTTGGTTTTGATTTACATTTTAGATGGGTACTTAGTTCTTTATATATCAAAACCAAAAGGCAAGTCAAATTAGGCAGAGATTCAGCATTGTTCGGGCGTCGAAATGACAACCTCCAAAATGCCCTTTAACACTAACTTCCTAGAGCTTTCGTTGGGAGTAGTGCTATGGAGCAACCGGGTTCCCAGCAGCTATCTATATCATGTCATGACTTCATAATTATGCATATACCAATCGCCTAAAACGATGGGTAAATACCTGAATAGGTAAATCAACTTCGTGTGAATCGTCTACAGTAAATATGATAATGTTTATTCGTCCGAATCCGGCGAGACAAATTGTGTGGATCAACCAATAAGCCCCTGGTTTAGTATTTCATTGGAACCTTTAAAATAAAAAGATAACATTATACCAAAAAGTCAGTTTAGAAGCACTCCGGACTTGTGGCTTATGAATAACGAACTAAACGCTTCACCAAGCCCATTTTCCGAGGATAAAAGGTAATCGAACACAAACTAATTAGTTAATACAAAATCAACATGCCATTTAAAAGTCGCATGAAGCCGTAGTAAAAGTAGTATTTTTTTTTACAAAATTACGGTAACAAAAGTGGGATACAGACGCTTTAGGAATTTTAATTGAGTTCCCCGTTTTTGGTGCATGGCCCAAGTTACAAGAAGATCGAGGGTTTTCCCATTGTTCGAATTGAATGAAAAATTCTCGGCAAGAATAGAAAGAGAAAGCATACACAAAGGTTCGTGGCATTACGTTGCCTCTTTGTATGGCGGGTGCCCCATATTGCTTTTACTTCTTTTTATTTTTATGCTGCTAACGTGTGGCCGGATTTACATTAAAAAATAAATACGGTCTGAGAATTTGAGTTGCGTCCTCCATTACTGCAGTGCGATTCTATAACCATACCACTCTTAAATCTTAGGTGTAGTGAGGTGTCATTACAACGAATGCTAAGGGATTGACAGTATTGACAGCTTATTTTAAATTCACTTCGCCCAACTTTTCACAGCGAGATTATACAAATTTATTTTTTGTATAAGAGAAACCCGAAATACGTGTCCAGTATTTTTATGTACAAAATTTCAAGAAGCTATCATGAAAAATCACAAAATTATGAGCTTGTTGTGTTGGGCGAGCGGCTCGTTGACCATATTTTTGTTGGGACAACCAGGTAGGTCGTCCCAACAAAAATATGGTCAACGAGCCGCTCGCCCGCTCACTCCTACAGCGGCGCGGCGCAGCGGGCGCCATACACTATGATTCACTGTGACCACACTGCAACATTTTTTAAATATATTAGAGAAAAAAATATAACATCGTATAAAAATTATTGGAATCAATTCAGTTGCTTTTTCTGAAACTATATTCAGGTTCGTATAAACAAAAAATAATGTTGTATTTATAGAATCGATCAACTTTTGGTACGAGTTCTATAAAAGCCATTTTGGTAACCAAAAACACATTCAAAGGTGCTTTGAATGCAATTAATGGTTCACTGTCAAAAACCGATGAAAACTTTTTGAATTTTAACCTAGTCATTACACGTAGATTATTCAGATTAATTCCACTACTTTAACTGTTTAAATAAAGAGTTAGGTGTTCACCGGTTTTACTGCTAACTGTAATTATTCACTAATTGCTATAATTTTCTTGTACAAACTTTACCGGTATAAAATTAAGAATAGCACGCTGGGTGCATGTTATTTCTAGTTTATGTATTCATTATTAAACAGCAGTAATTTCTGCATGTTAAATAAAATATTGCTTGGTAATGGCAAAACTATGAATAAAAATTTTTGATTAGGTCGATTGTCAATTCGATGGTTGATAAAATACTCTAATACCGCTTTAACTTCTCACTTAAAACGAACCAAAGTAAAAGCTTCTAAAAGAAGATGGGTGTCCACAAAATATGGCGTCATTAATACCAAATTCCATTCTTTTCTCTTTAATCCTGACCAAAATAGGCTGAAAACATTTTCAGGCGAACAAGAATGTCTTAACTGCTGATGGTAATCTTGATTTCTAGTAAAGGGATAGAGTAAATTGCTTAGAAGAGGAAGAGGCTATAATTTAAGCAAAATTATCTTAATGTCTGATCTGCCACGTATTTAGAATAAGAATGGACCTTCACTGTGGCTTTTAGCGGCGTTTTCCTATTGTTTAGGACATGTTGCCAAATCATTTACTTTGGCAGTCTTAGCTTCTTTACCAATTTGCTTTAACTAAATAAGAAAAGAAAAATAAGAGGAAAATATTTTCATGAAACTTCAAAACAAAAACATGATGTCCCACCAGACAAAGCCTTGCCACTAAGCGATTTGTCGTGTTCCGACATGATGTCTGGTGAAGCCGTACGGAGGACGGGTCTGAGCAGTTGTGTTGCGATGTGTGCCGGGTACGATGCGCCTAATGTTGTTGTGGTGGGAGTGTGGTCGTGGAGGGTCTTCAGGTCAATCTCCTTTTGGCGCAGCATCGTTGGTCGTGTTGTTGGGTTTAACATTGCATCACCTCGCTCAACTGTCCTTCCTATTCGCTCAGTTTTTCTGAGTGAATAGGCTCTTAATAAACTAGCGCACTTTACCATCAACGATCGCATCACTGCTTACCATTATGCGGGATTGCGGTTAAGCGCTAGTTTATAATTATTTAAAAAAAAAGATGAATGTCTAAATGGATCAGCTGTCCATAATTCATCATCATCATCATCTATCTAGTCTATGTTTCGGTGGTAGGCCATAACATCGGCTGCCGGCAGAAGTTACCACCCACCAGACAAAGTCTTGCCGCCAAGCGATTCGCCGTGTTCCGGCATGATGTGTGCCGGGTACGATGCACCAAATGTTCTTGTGTCGGAAGTTTGGTCGTGGAGGGTCTCCAGATTAATCTCCTTCTGGCGCAGCAACGTTGGTCGTGTTGTTGGGCTTAAAATTGCATCACCTCGCTTAACTGCCGTCTTCATTCTTATTCACTCAGTTTTTTTGAGTGAATAGGCTCTTAATAAACTAGCGCATCACTGCTTACCATTAGGCGGATTGCAGTCAAGCACTAGTTAATACTTATAAAAAAGTCCGCTTCCAGATTAACCAAATATAGCAGACTACCAGACGACGCACCTTGTTAAAACTGGTCTGGCTGTCTGATACTGTTTGTTGCTGACCATAATGTCCTTAGTAATTCTCAAGCGGATTTTTGTATCAATGAAAAAAGCGGCTAAGTTGCAAATCGGACTTGCGTACAAAGACTATCGTACCATTATCTATTAAAAAAAGAATGGTTTAAATACGTCATTTCTGAAAATTTCAACTGTCTAGCATTCATTGTTGATGAGACAAACATCTTCTTAATGGTAGGCCACAATATCGGCTGCCGGCAGAAGTTACCACCCAAAAGACAAAGTCTTGCCGCCAAGCGATTCGCCGTGTTCCGGCATGATGTGTGCCGGGTACGATGCACCAAATGTTGTTGTGTCGGAAGTTTGGTTGTGGAGGGTCTCCAGATTAATCTCCTTCTGGTGCAGCAACGTTGGTCGTGTTGTTGGGCTTAAAATTTCATCACCTCCCTCAACTGCTGTCTTCATTCCTGTTCACTCAGTTTTTTGAGTGAATAGACTCTTGATAAACTAGCGCGCTTTACCATCAACGATTGCATCACTGCTTACTATCAGGCGGGATTGGGGTCAAGCACTTGTTTATATATTTAAAAAAGAGAGAGATAAACGGACAGTGGAGTTGTAATAAAAGACTCCCTTTTTATGCTTTCGGTAGAAAAACCTAAAAAAACTAACAAGTAAATGGTAAAACACAATTTGTTAATAACAAAACGAATGCTCAACAAAACTGATATAATAAAACCATGTCAATCCAACCTAAACAAACCCTGTGTCACATGTGTGTTCCCCCATTTTCTTGTCTCGCGCCGGAAAATAGAAATTTTCTGTTTTAAGAGTTTTTTATGGGGTTAAAATGGAAAACTGCTGACTATTTGACATATGGCGGCCGTGTCCTGTGTCAAATGGTTGTGACATTGTTTTGAGGTTCGCTGCATTGTTTAGTAGACAAATAGTATGCTCGTGTTATTTTGTTATTTATCTCTGTTAGGATACGAGAAACCTTTTCTCTGTAGCGTTGTATTTTCATGTATTATTTTGTAGCTCGAAAGTTTAGAGAATTAACAAGTGATTCTCTAATGTATATGTAGATGATAATAAGTTTTTTTTTGTAGCCCGATGGAAACACCGCTTCTGGCAAATTGTTCCAGTCGCTCAATGTACGCGGTATAAAAGACGAGGCGAAAAGCTTAGTTCGGGTCGTTGCGGTGTCAACAATTTAAGGGTGGAAACTCGCCGTATAACGGCTCGTCCGATGATGGAACGGAGATGGGGGAATCAAATTATGCAATTCCCTCGCACACTCTCCAAAATGCATCCTATAGAACACCGACAAGCTGGTTACTCTATCCCTGTGCTCCAGGCTTTGGAGTCCGATTTGAGCTAAATCTGGGTCGCCAATTAGCCTCTTCGCGCGCCTCTCCACTGAATCCAAAGTAGCCAGCTGGTATTTTGCAGCACCAGCCCGAATGCTCATATAAATATAAGGTAATAAGTATAATATGCGTGCGCGGTAACCCACAAAGTATGTATACGCACTAAAACTGCCCTTTTACACACACACACATAACAACGCAACCGCTTATACAATAATTTTGCCTACCCCTGCGCGCGCGCTCCCTCCCGCCAGCATCCTGCAGTATCTCACTAAGCCCCATATCATAATTTAATTTGATTTAATGTCTTTCATAACAGCCTCCGGAATTTGACGAGGATGCAAAATGGCACTATGTATATTAATATTAACAATGGATATTAATAACGCAGATTATAAATTAATAGGCAAGGTTTCTATTAGTTGGTATGGTCCAAGTGTCGTTCTAGAAAATTGGACGAGAACACCACATATATATTTGGTCCTTCGCACCGGGAATTATGCTGGGTAAAGGCGTCCCTTTTATTCTTCCATAAAGGGGAGGCCGTCGGGAATATATTTTTATATCAAAATAGGTATTCTTAAAGATATAATTATGTATATGGATG
The DNA here is from genome assembly GCA_037179545.1 of Sesamia inferens. Classification (NCBI taxonomy): domain Eukaryota; kingdom Metazoa; phylum Arthropoda; class Insecta; order Lepidoptera; family Noctuidae; genus Sesamia; species Sesamia inferens. The sequence continues at coordinate 3,801,275 of CM073936.1, read as the reverse complement.
TCATTAGTAGCGTCTAATGTAAAAGCGCTGTAAAAGGATCAAAGGACATCGTTGAACAAAAGGTTTAATGACTTCGATGTATTGATTTCACTTTACAGAAATGTCAAATTTTATTAATGTACTAGCTGCGCCTCGCATTTTTTTTTTATTATTATTATAAACTAGTAGACTGTAATCCCGCCTGATGGTAAGCAGTGATGCAATCAAAAATTTACTTTATTAAGAGCATAAGTATTCACTCAAAAAAAACTGAGTAAATAGGAATGAAGACGCCAGTTGAGCGAGGTGATGCAATGATAAACCAAAGACTAGATAGATAAACCAGAGAGATTAATCTGGAGACCCTCCACGACCAAACTCCCGACAAAAAAAACATTTGGCGCATCCTACCAGGCACACATTGCAACACAACTGCTCAGACCCGTCCTCCGTACGGCTTCACCAGATATCATGCCGCAGCGAACAGGACGAATCGCTTGGCGGCAAGACTTTGTCTGGTGGGTGGTAACTTCTGCCGACAGCCGATGTTATGCCTACCACCGTCAATCCCACTATACTCTTTTCGCTTTAGATAAAAGAGGTTGATAGAAGCAAAGATGCGAAACATTTGAATCAATTTTTTAACTAAATAGACTCTTCAATATGAAAATAAAACAAAAAATAACACATAACAAATAATCACGACAATCGGCAAAAAGCAAGTAAGATAGCATTCGTAAGTATCGACAGGTGAATTACAATAAAACACGGCTTAGGCATTATAACCTGGCGAAATAAAAAACAAAACATGCTGCCACAAGGTTATACGGATGACGAAATATTTCAAATTTGGTAAATGCGGTAAAGTATAGCTTCATATAAAATACATCTAAAATTATTTAATCTTTTAAAAATAGGATTGACAGCGAAACCATCTCACGCATTACTATTTACAGAACACCACCAGCGCAATCCGCTTCGCGGCGGTAAATTCCCGTAAATAATAGTTCCGAGAGTAAAAACTAGTTTTGAAGTGTTAACTACACTTCTGCGTGACCCAGTTATAACCGGTTCCGGGTTTGGCTCGTTACTGAGGACGGAAACCGACTGCAGTCACGTTCCTGCTGTCTGCTTGTCTTTCCGCATCATTATGCGCTGACAATTAATTTTTAGCTTTTTAAAATAAAAGCGAGTACTTGGACGAGGGAGAAAAGCGTAGTCAGTTGTTTTTTGAGCACCATTTCTTCTCTTTCAGGCTTAGAAATATAAACTTGTCCTCTTTGTCTGTCTTCGCTAAAAGCTGGATCTAAATTTTTAGGTGTCAGCCCAAGTAACGGATATTTGTAAACTTTTATGAACAACAACATACACATAATAAAACACAAACTAACATAACACTTTGAGTCCTTCTTGTTTGAAAAGATATTATTATTTTATAATTAATAAGATGTTTTTTTATAACGTTGCCCCACACTAATTCACATACACAAACAGCTCGACACGGAACAACTGCAAGAAAGCCATGATTTTTTTTTGTTCCTTGCACAGCATTGCACCTAACGTACCGTCTTAGAACGAAGAAGATTCGATCTGAGTCTTAACTAAGATATAATGCCAACACTAATAAATAGATGTCTATAAGCTCGGTGTTCTTTGGACATTCGAAAAATTTAAATCTTCAATGACGGACCTAAAAAGAAAAGGGTAGAAGTCAAAATATTAGTGTAGTGCTATCCTGACCTTGCTATGCTAATATTTTATCTTCTATCCTTTACTAAATGAAACAGAAAGAAAAAATAGTAGGTTTGTGTCAGATTGTTGTCAGCACCTGTTCTATTTCTTCTTCTTCTTGGTGTTAATGGCTCTACGCGATTAGCGATTTAGCCAACCTGTTGTACTTATATAATTCATCGCCATGTTTTTTATTACGTCTAAAATATCTATGAAGTATCTTGATTTTACAGGACTTATTAGTATTTGCCTTATGTTATTTTCCTAATGATATAGAAAGAAAATGATGGATTGAACCTAAACTTAGTTTTGTTAGTCAAAATCATCTACACTACTACACAAAACCTTATTTCTAAGAACATTATGGTACTATGCTTGTATCGTAAGCCTAGCCTCCGAATAATTCACGCTATCTGGGATTAAACTGCACGTTCAAACACAGAGAATGCTTTGAACTTCGGAAATACGGGCTATGTTCGAAAGTACTCTATTAAAGTGTCCTATTAGTGATCATGGAGTTTCAATTATAGCTCTAATTTTGGCTCAGTTTTCCCCGTATTGCATAGGTCGCCGCAACACTGCTGTGATTGATTTTCAATGTTGCAAACGTTGGTCATTTCACATAATTATGGAACCTCATTCGAGAGAAACTATGAGCAAGGCGTAGAGTAGCCAGCCTTTCGGTGTTCTATAGGATACATTTTGGGGAGTGTGCGAGGGAATTGCATGATTTAATTCCCCCATCTCCGTTGCACCATCGAACGACCCATCGTACGGCGTTCCACCCTTTTGTTGTTAACACCACTACGACCCGGACGAAGCGTTTCACCTCCTCCTTTATACCGCGTACATCGAGGGACTGGAACAATTTGCCAGCGGCGGTGTTTCCGTCGGACTACAATTTGAGTGTCTTCAAGGCCAGGGTGAATAGGCTCTTAATAAACTAGTGCACTTTTTGCGTCACTGTTTACGACGGTAAGCGGTAAGGCGGGATTGCGGTCAAGCGCTAGTTTATAATTTAAAAAAAAAAACACTTTTTTACAATCTTGCGTGATGTCAAGCAATGATGCAATCGTTGATGGGAAAGCGTGCTAGTTTTATTACGAGCCTATGTATTCACTCTAAAAACTGAGTGAATAGGAAGAGAAACGGCAGCTGAGCGAGGTGATGCAATGTTAAACACGACCAACGATGCCGCGCCAGAGGGAGATTGTTCTGGAGACCCTCCACGATCAAACTCCCGAAACAATAAAATTTGGCGCATCGTACACGGCACTCATCGCAACAAAACTGCCCAGACCCGTCCTCCTTTGATAACTCTAGTTGCACTAGATGTTGTGTTGTTGCCGCATAGACAGCGAGCCGGACGCTCGGTGCCACCACTGCGTCCAGTGACTCAGAGATGAAGTAGGGAGCGATTTGACGCTACCGACATTAGTGCGGAGTATGATCGGTAGCCCAGAGTCGTGGGACGCGGTGGTGTTCTTCTGCGAGGACGTGATGTCGCAAAAGGAAGCTGCGGAACGGGAGAGGGAGATCCGACTCCCTTACCGGGAAGCAGAAGAGGCACCGGGCGCAGGGGTGGGATGGGCGAGGGACATAGGGAATTCCCCACCCTCTATTCGATGGACCCAGAGGTGGAGGCGCGAGTGTCGGTGCGCGCCTCAGAGGCGATGCACGGGGTAGTTTAATACCTCACTACCCCGTGCAGGAGACGAAGCCCGGACAGACCGGGCCAGCACGAGAGTTTGAGCCGTGGAAAATATAGACTCCTGCGGCAACGCGCGCACGTGACAGTAGAGGCACCGGGGTGGTTTTTAGTCAGTAGGAGTCTGAGAGATCCCGTCCCCCACATCGCGGACATCCATGAGGATTTTCCACCGCAGACCAAAAAAAAAGGATGTTGTATTGTAAATGTTGACCTATTGAGCCAAACACAACATTCTTTTTACTTGAAATATTTTATATTTGAAAAGTATTTTCATTGCAACAACTCCAGCAGAATAATTGCAATTTACAACAGACTTAACTTAAAAAAATATTTCCGTGTATAGCAGAATTTAATGGCGAAGTAGTGCGAACAAAATTATTGTGTTAGTCACGACGGTAGTATTAAATGGTATATCAAGAGAGATCTTATCTCTTGATCTCTCTTCTCTTATCATTTCTTTTCTTGGTTTTATCCTTTACGAATCACAACGAATACTTCTTTTTCTTTCTTATCCGACCACGGACGGGGATAGGTTTGTAGGAGAAGTAGTGGCAGGATTAATTAGATGGAATTTTTTTTAGGTTGATAATACTGTTGGTTTGGGTATGAATTCGATTCTGAATAGGATCAAGGTTAACGTTTTAGGAGTACAATGTACGTTTCTCGGAATTGTACCTTTAGAGTTCGCTTGAAGAGACGAGATTTTGATGAAGAAAACAAATGTATTTATAGATTGAGATCTCCAATAAAGAATTCGAAATTATAATAATGGAGGAAGGGTCTCTTATGTGCAGTCCTTCAATTACAGAAGACCACTGCATACACATATAACAGATAGAGCAAACAATAAACAATACGTGAAAATTATAAAATTAGAAATATGGAATATAATTAACATAATCAACATTAAGCATTTATATTACAAAATGCAACACTTAAGTGGCAGTGGCAATCTCTATAATAGGGTATTTGACTAAAATTAACTAATTAGTCCGTCATTCAGATTATAGAAAAATATTGGATACGTATATTTTGTTTAATTAAATCAAAAAAGATTGACAAATATAAAAGGCATCAAAGATCAGGAGTGGTGGCTGGTGACGTCACTGCTCGCTAAAAAGTGTAGGGTCCAGTGACGTCACACGAGTTTGAGTGAGTTCATTTTTTTGTATGAAAAAAGAAAAAATACGTGTCTAGTATTTTTTGGAAATTTGACTGACGGACTAATTAGTTTTTTTTTAGTCAAATACCCTATTGTAAGTAATTGAAAAACTGAATTCTATAAAATCAGCAGGTTCAAAGCTCTGATGTTCCTCGTTGCTATTTTCATAGGATAATGAAGAAAGAATAAGGCATATTCCTAGAGGATAATGTGATACTATGCGCCAAGTTTATGCTGAAAGTCTTTTTAACATAATGAGTATATTTAGGAGTCAGACTTTAAATTAGACTAATTGTAATGTTTTTTTTTTGGGTGGGACGGATAATTATAAAGGCCATAATTAGTTGTGTACATAATTGCATGATTATGGGCATAATCAGGCTAACAAGAATACTCCATTTACGCTGACACAATTATATCCAACTTGGCTACTCTCTCACACAAATGTGTAAACATTTGTGTGAGAGTAGCAGCAGTAGTAGCAGTAATAACACATAGAAAATAAAATTTTGGAGTTTTGGCAGGAAAGTCAAGCTGAGTGTCACGTTCGTTTTTCATTGGACTTTTAAAATTATTTATAGTGTTGTTTACTAAATAAAAGTGCGTGCGTAAAAAGTGCATTTAGTAAATAGTTCATAAAGAACAGTGAAATATCGCAGCATAGTGGCCACATCATGACTTTGCCCCAAACCTCACTAGTAAGATGGGTCACGCGGCCGTCTTTTTCGACATGAATAATTCATAATTACGTGACATTGGCTAAATGCACAAACCGTGCGAAGCCAAAAAATAAAGAAATAAATAAATAATAACACATAATGATACTTTTTATACTAATATTTCCAATGGATGGAAACTTTCGCGGCTGAACCCGCGAGGCAAAGTTAGTATAAATAGTATTATGCACACAAACTCATACAAATCTATTCAATAGGTAGATTTTATGTGAAAAGTAAGAACTTTTCACATAAAAACTACTGAATGGATTTGTATGAAATTTGCCACACTGATAGTTCGTAACCAGGACCCTTTCATTATGGAATTGATACTTAATACATTTAGAACGGTGAAACTGCGTGGCGCATATTTTTTTGATAAATGTCTTAATGACACAGTGCGCGTCTTTAAAGACTAAAACATCAAGGCAAAACTTTTCTAATAATAGACGGTTTCCCGCTTCAGCCATTTATATTTTTTTAACATTATAAAACTTGTGATTGACCGCGATCCCGCTTGATATTAAGCAGTGATGCAATCGTTGCTGGTAAAGTGCGCTAGTTTATTAAGAGCCTATTCACTCTGGCCTTGAAAACAAATTATTGTCAGACGGAAATATGTACACATATTACAGATTTTACACATATTTGACTTTCAAATTTCTCTCAAAGTATTCCTTCACCGTAAGCAACTAATGTCCTTGATTTTACAACTTGGATATTTTTACGGTCTACAAAAACGTAACTATCGGAAATCCATTAGTTTTTATAGTTCCCAATGGTACTTTTCTTCCGAGTAGCTGGCTAGACAGAGCTTAGTCAGTTAACAGACATGAAGTAGAAAGTCTAGACGAGCTTTAAGTTAAGAATTATTGTCTTATATAGACTAATATCGTGTAATACATATATTGGTACTATCACGGTCAGAAGTCGAGTAGCACATAGGTAGATAGTACACCCGGCACCAGGGAAACCTCACCCCCTAAAAGTGATATCTTTTGACAAGTATTATTAGAGATACGACGGTGTTACGTGCGCTCTATCTCTGTGACATCAATGAAGTTATCATTCATGTCGGTGTCGATTATATATAAAATAGATAATGAAGAATATTGAGGGTAAGCTTATTATTGAGTCAAATAGAAAGTGAAGGTTACCCACTCCGTTAATAGTATAGGTTTGATCCCACAAGTTCAGTTTAACTGTTTTTTGTAAAGTTTTGAAAAACCTTGAGAGATGTCAATTGTTGTTCTGTTTGTTTCAAACGTGGGTAACATATTCGTTCTCTTGAGATATATCAAAACTAAATTATCATTTTTATCAGTAAATAAATATTTATTAATCTAAATTGGATTACTATATTAATTAATACCATAAGAATATTAAATAATACTAGGGTTGGATGATTTATAAACATAACGACGAATTTCACCACTTTATAAAGCAAATGAATGGCGCAGCGGTATAACAGTTTGGCTTGCGAGAATAAGGAACCAGGTTAGGTTCTCCCTTAAGCTGATAAATTTTAAAATTTTTAAAAATATATAATGTTTGTGGAACAAGTTTGGAAGTTTAAAAATATTTATAGGTAGGATGCACGAAGTAAATATCAAGATGCAATGGATATTTAATAGCGGTCGCAGTTTTTGTTTCAAGTTAGAATATCTAAGCAGCTTTTTTGATGTCTCAGAGATGGTGCGCACGTAAACATCGTAGGGGGATGAGATTTCTCTGGAGCTGTATGTACATCTGCAAAAATGTAAAATTGAGTTTATTACATATCCTAATATTTATTACGACACGGTTGGCGTAGTGGTTGAGTGATCGACTGCTACCCTTGTGTGTCGCGGGTTCGATACCCGCACGGATCAAATATTTGTATAGCTTACATGTAGTTGTTCTGGGTCTCGTTGTTTGTGTATGTGAATTTACATATTTGTAAAGGCACTGACGATACAGGAGTAAACCATAAAAAAAAAAAAAAAAGAAACGGTCATGAAAAATTGTCGTGTTTTAATTATATTTAATAAGTTAATGTGTAGGTTGAAACTGTAACCAATCACATGCAAGTCGAATTTGTTGCAGTTAAACTAAGTTATCAAATTGGTATCGAAGTTCAGAACTACGACGATGCAACGATGCGAGCTTTACACCCACAGGCCAGACGGTTGGTTAAACGGCTGCTTAAACCAGTTGGCTGAAACGTATGCAAAAAAGTAGAAATATATAAATAAATCCGTGCAAACTAAAAATTAACGACTAAGAATGGTCAGAGTAAACTAATATTTTATCGCCTGTCTCTTTCTTAATGAAATGGAAAGAAAAAGATAGACTAATCTTAAATATAGTTTAGTTTTTGAACAAGGAAATCGAATAAATAGATTTTTTTAATAATTATAAACTAGTGCTTGATCGCAATCCCGCCTGATGGTAAGCAGTGATGCATGTTGATGGTAAAGAGCGCTAGTTTGTTAAGGGCCTATTTACTCAAACAAACTAGGTGAATAGGAAGGAAAACGGCGGTTGTGCGATGTGATGCAATGTTTAACCCAGAGGGAGATTGATCCGCTGGAGACCCTCCACGACCAAACTCCCGACACAACAACATTAGGCGCATCGTACGCGGCACACATTGCAACACAACTTCTCAGACCCATCCTCCATACGGCTTCACCAGACATCATGCTGGAACACGACGAATTGCTTGGCGGCAAGACTTTGTCTGTAATATATATATATATATATATATATATTAACAGTCTGATGATTATGAGCGTCTGCAAGCAGAGCAGTCTGAGCAGTCTGAAATGGCGTTACAATAATTTCATGTCACATATTCTCTCTTTCATTTCTGCTTCCTCTCTTCTAACTGACTTAATTAGTTGTGTGGACCCTCCACATGAACAAATTATAAGTATTACCATCTAAGAATACATCCTCCTTCTTCATATCAGCGTTATTCCCAGTCGTATCCGAAGCTTTTCAGCTTTGGAGTCTAGGGTCCGCTTTACCAGTCTAACTGCTGATTTTGGCTAAACTTAACTTCGATATTTTCAATGAAGCGATTACCGTCTGACCTCTATAACCCGGCAATATCGAAGCATTGCAGTTAGACCAATTGTAAGACTTCTGAGGGCTCCAACAACTCGTAACCACTGCCTTTAGATGTTCGTATGGCAACCGGGATCCAACGGTTTAACGTGCTTTCCGAGGCACGACCAGACCAGTGCAAATATTCATATTCATGCATACAAATCGAACCCGCGCCTCTTTGCGCAGCGGCCGCGTTCGCTACGGCTACGCCACGGAGGCTGTCATCTAAGAATACATGAGGAAAGCGATAAAAGTATTGAGTATTGTATTGTAAATACAAAAATAAAATTTCATCAGTTTTCAGTTTGTCACCATAAACAATAGGCGAAAGTATCAGATACAGTATCCATCAAAATCTTCTTACGTTTTTTCTATTCACAGGTCCTCTTGTAATTACTTCTTAGGCTACCTTAAAGAATAAAATAAATATCTACGTATGTATGTAGTGTGCCCAAAGTTTCGGAACGTAACAAACTTGTGTCTGGTTTTGGTCCAGACTAATCTATAGATGGAACTTGTATTGTACATTCAATATTCATTGCTCTGTTGGAACTTAGTTACGAATTGAGAAGTCTAATTTAGTAGGTGATGGAAGCGGTTCGTTGGCTTTTAGCACTGTTGATTGTTTTAATCTCGTTCTGTTGTTATTGCCTACTCTTTAAATACGTTAATGAAGATATGGGCTGTTCGGAACATATTTCAAGATATCGGAGTTAACTTTGAACGTCAGTAATTAACTTTTTAGAAACACATTGGTATTAAGGACAAATTAAATCATGGAATTATTTATTCTTAGGTCGAATCCCAAACCAACCTTCTCCTCTTTTTTTTAATATTTATAAACTAGAGCTTGACCGCAATCCCGCCTGATGGTAAGCAGCGATGCGATCGTTGATGGTAAAGCACGCTAGTTTGTAATAGTAATGTGAGTGAATAGAAAGGAAGACGTCAGTTGAGCGAGGTGATGCAATGTTAAACCCAACAACACGACCAACGATGCTGCGCCAAAGGGAGATTGATCTGAAGACCATCCACGACCAAACTCCCAACACAACAACATTAGGCGCATCGTACCCGGCACACATCGCAACACAACTGCTCAGACCCGTCCTCCGTACGGCTTCACCAGACATCATGCCGGAACACGAGAAATCGCTTGGCGGCTTGGCTTTTTCTGGTGGGTGGTAACAACTGCCGGCGGCCGATGTTATGGCCTACCACCGAGGAATACCCTCTATTCATAAACCTTGCTTAAAGTTAACTAGAGATTAGCGAATGTTTAACCATACATTTTTGACGTTTGCACGTCACTTAACTTTAATCATCGTTTATGAATAAACACAATAGTGTTTAAGGGGTTTATTAATAAACGATTGTTAAGTGACGTGTAAACGTCAATAATGTATGATTAAACATACTAGTTAACTTTAAACAACATATACGAATAAAGGGGATTATGTTCATTACTGACTATTTATATCAACTAAATTGAAAATATAAATTTTTAGATACATAAATAAACGGTGGCGCCATATATTGTTCATTTGTGAATGCACATTAGAACACGTGGCGTTGCTTTTATTATGTTTTAGATAGTTTAGTACAGAGAGCACCCTTTTAATTGGCAACACGAAGCTAAGGTCCGGAGAACGACAGCTTTCCCGAAGAAGAGTCGCTCTCTCGTTTGCCAATCGTCTCGGGACACGGACTGGACTTAAGAACTTAGTATTTTTTGTTCCTACTAATTTCAATTAGTTGTACGTAGTAAATAGTATACCTAACTTTGTACTTTTATACCTGTAGCAATTATAGTATTAATAACTGCAAGTTGGCGCTTCATTTTCGTTTTTCGACCGCAACTTTACCAATTCGCCTAAGAGAGACAGATAGAATGCCATTCTCTTTCTATTATTTTCGCTTTCACGTCTTATATTCTAATGACATATCTGTTTTCTTGTTCCCTACTTTCTTCCATTTACACATTATTTATCCGAGCTCCGCCTTCATCGTTATGAAAATTATGATCATCCTAAAAAACAGCTTTAATATTATTCCTTTTTATTACTTCGGTGTTCCCGTGGAAATTATCTGCCAAACTTTGAAAGTCGTTACAAAATTCTGACGGCAAGACTCCATTGGGACGAGAATTTTTTAAAACAGTAATTTGACTGTCATTTCTTAGGTTGTTAAAGCAATTAAATTTGTTGGTGTTAAGTTTTCTTTGCACTCAGTGGTGGCTCTATATTTGTATTACACTAGTGTAAGGTAATTTTAGTAGACGTGGTCGTGGTAGTCGTGGTGGCCTAGTGGTTAAAACACCAGACTCTCAAGTATAAGTGCGCGGGTTCGATTCCAGGTCAGGCAAGTACCAATGTAACTTTTCTAAAGTTATATGTACTTTCTAAGTATATCTTGGACACCAATGACTGATTGTTCAATCCGATGACTGAAGGTGAAGGAAAACATCTTGAGGAAACCTGGACTTTATAAGTCTGAAATTACCAACCCGCATTGAGCAAGCGTGGTGATTACGCTCAATCCTTCTCTGTATGAGAGGAGACCTGTGCCCAGCAGTGAGACGATAAAAAAAAAGGTTGTTGTTGATGATGATGAAGGTAATTTTGACACAGTTCCTGCACTAGCTTTTGTGCCGTGTCTTTGGACCGTGTGGTACCGGGATTAGAATAGTACCATCCCATATTCTCCCGTGGGTGTCGTAAGAGGCGACTAAGGGAACTCTCACCAGGGAAGCGGGCACCAGCGCTTCTTCTGTGCTAATAAACCAACTACTGCGATCCCCAACCCGCCTGCCAAGCGTGGGCATTATGGTAAACGCCCCCCACTAGAATGGAAGCCTTGGGGGAAGGCCTTTGTTCAGCCGTGGACTTCTGAGAAGTCTTGCTAAGAAGAAAAATAAGAAGAAGACTGGCATGGAGATTGCAGGAACTTTAATAAGGATTGAGAAAGAGCATTGTGCGGTTTCAATTACTAAAGACCTTATTAGTGAAGCCAACCGGAGAAGACCGGAGACCTCTTTAAGGTTTGTAATCACGCTCACGTTTCGGGCTACTTCATCATCAGCTTAAAATGTTCATTGCTGGACATTCGCAATTGCACAAAGTATCGGATAGCCGAGCTACTTAATCCGCAAAAAGTGTACAAGTGTTAATAGCGTTTACGGAGAACGATTGTTTTTTACCATTCCTTAATCCTTAAAGCATTTAGTAGGTTACGAGTAGAAATTTCATAAAATCTTTTGCTATGTTAACAACAATCGCGAAGAGGTGTCCCGAAATTCCCGGGACTGTAATAAAATTGAATAATAAAATTGAATACACAAATTCGGGAGCAACAAAGTTGTAAGCTATCCCGCACTTGGACTGCCTTCTTACTATTTTTCCTTGCGATTATTCTCGAACGAAGGCAACAGTAAATAGAATAAAAGCAATTTTACAGCAAGCTTCTAGCGGCCATGTCACCCTGAAATATTGTTCTACGTTGCGCTGTAACAGAAAAGGACGCGAGATAAATTGTTGTTAGCTATCCTTGTTACCCGTGACGTATGTTCTTTAAAAATAGGGTTTTATTAAAAATATTTTAAACGTTGATATACATCACTGTTCCGGGACTTGTGAGCGAAAAAGATTTTATTATATATTATTTCTAGTTTGTTTCACACGTATTTTAGTTACGGCTCGAGATAAATCCAATTACTTTAAAGCTAAGGAAGAGGAGAGAAAATGGTATATAGTTGTGTTGTTTTTTTTTTATGTACACTGGTCGTTATTCAATCAACTTGAGGAATTGGTCTTTTGTTCCGCCTTGAGTTTTAGTTTGTAGCCCTTTGCAGTAGGAACATTATTCTCTTAACGCGTGATTTTTATATAACAAGTGTAAAAATAATTCTATATGTTAATGTTAGTTATACATCACGTGTGTTTCAAATATTATCCAAGATAGTTCGGCAGATTTTGCCTGAAGGAGTACCAGATATGCATACATACAAACTTTTACGCCTTTAAGTAGGATATCAATAATTTCAATAAGATATTTCAAATACAAATAAGTACCAAGTGGGGTAGACCAAAGAAGTGCTGGCTTGACGTTGTAAGAGATGCCATGCGTGCCAACAATCTCACACCACGGGATGCTAAAGACCGTGCAAAATGGAGGCGAATATGTAGAAAAGCGGACTCCGGGCTGTTCTAACGCGAAAGCCACGAATGCAGCTGGGATTATACACTGATATTACGATGATGATAATGATTTCAAATACAAATAAGTTATATTTTTATTTTTCTTTGTTCTAGGTATAACTCAAAACTTTCGACACTCGCGCTTCCCTCAGTGATATTCGAGCCTAAATTCCGAGGATCAGTGCGAAACTTGGTGTACTCAGACCTGCCTGGACAGCCACCTCGAAGACAGGAGTTGAGGCATTCGAGAGATTTGAAGGTAAGTTTAGATTCAAGTAGTATTTTGAATACAACCTCATATTTTTAAACAGGAATCAAATCACGTAAAGGATTTTTGATTGTTTTAAGGTATTTAATAGCTTTATTAGGACTACAGGTAACATTTACAAACTTATAAAACTAAATAAACTACAAATTATGAAATAAAAATTACTAAATAAAACTATTACTCTAATTAAAACTATTAATAAATTAGAATACATGTTGCTAATGAAATTTTGTCAGATTGACTTTACTAACCTACCTAACCCTTTCGATTGAAAAATCTATCGTATGTATACAGGGATAAAAACGATTTCACGTTTTCGGTAAACATAAACAGAACACAAATAAAAAAATATATATGTTACGGTAAGAGTGAATTATTGAAGATTATTAATAATTATCTATATTAATAATAATTACCGAAAGTCGAGGTTAAAGTGATAAATTAATCACATCTGTCGGTTTTTATTAATAATTTTACCCTAGTAGTGATATGTGATAATTTTTAAAATAAATGTAATGTGGCTAAGGGTCTCGGGGCGGGGCGGTGTGTACTTCCACTAAAATTCAAAAAGTTCGAGATTCTGCGAGAGAATTTCTCTAGAAGCAAGCTGAAAAATAGTTAAAACTATCCAACACCAAATTTCCAGTTGAAAAAATAGTGGACAGCGTTAGGGTACGCGTGCCAGAAGTCGATCGAGCCAAGGCAGATAGCTTAAACATAATCGGACAACAATCTCACACGGTTGATTTCAACATGAATGTTGTAATCAAATATTTGTATCAATAGCTTGATAATTTAAAAGAGCGTCCATGGAGTTTCTTGCCCGTTCTTCTCCATAGGTACCTACTCTTTGGAATGGGCGACTAGCTTCATCTTACTGACTGACTGACCTTCTGACAATTCAAAAGTGCCTGTAACTGGTTTATTTGAAATAAATGCTTTGATTTTGATTTTGAATATTATAAATAAATACCTGCTGGTTAAAAAACATTGAGTTTTTATTTATTTTATAACTTTTACCAATATGTGCCGTGACTTATTAATAATTACAACTAAAAGTAATAAATTTCCATCTTTTATTCACATTTACCAAAACATGTGGTTATTATTAATAATTTTGGAAAAATATTAATAATTTTCACCGTACCATAAACATCAAGTTGGGAGAAAATATGCGTCGTTTCAAGTATAACGGTCATCATCGCTCAGCATAATGCTATGATCCTATTTGAGACAGAATTCTAGCGCTGGTGTTCACTACAGCTGAATAGCGAACTTGAATCTCATCTGGAGACCTAACAGCGTTCATTTACATATACAGTATTTTTATCTTACGAAGTAATGTGCGTTTGACTTGTGTTAACTAAAATCAGTTGTTTTTGTTGTAAGAAATGTTAGTTATCATAGTCTTTCGAAAAGGCTTGACCGATTTTTATTAAAATTTTATTTTCATATTCAGGTCTATGAATTGGCAACTATCTATTTCGTATTACTTAATGATAAGGTTATCTACCCCTTACAATTTTAAAAAAAATTGTTATGATGTCATTGAAATTCAACGTCAAATCTTCACTCTTGAACAACCCCTGCTTTTAAGGAATTTTAATAAAACATTTCCTAGAAATAATGTCTATGGTACGAGTAAAACAACGTTTGCCGGGTCAGCTAGTGTAGGTACTCTAAAGTAAGTAATAGCGATTCTTGGAGTAATTACGAGTTAATTTATACCGGATACTTGGGATCTATGAAACGTGTATTCAAAGTTTTTTGTCGGTCCAGCGCGGGTAAGTATCTCTTACACTATATTGTAGGTTATTTTAACTTTTTTTTTTATTTGCAAAATGACAATTACGCCTCCCCGAGGGGTATGTGGGACTCCCCGGAAGATAGCCTCCCGGTATACCCACTAAAAACCACAGCGGCACAACGACCACGCCTTAGTGGCGGGTCGTCTAAAAGGCGGATCCACAGTAGTCCCTCCATAGGGAGGGGCCGGGCTGGGTACGTCTTCTTGTGCGAGAAGACGCAGCAGCCAAGGGTTATTAAGCGAGGTGTCCTTCCTCTTAGCCTCACTCGCTTGCACGCATGCAAGCAGGACCCCCAGCTCCTCTCAGTGAGGAGACCGGGTTGTCCGACGGTGACCCCGAGTTCGGGGCCACGTCAGCCACCTGGAGTGGTGGCTAACCCGTCGCATGTGTGACCGCAGAAGCGGTCCCCGCGTCTGGTTTTGGTCCGCGCCGGTAAACCGGTAACCCCCATATCTGGGGGCCGTAACCCTATCCGCCACCTCGAGACGCGTCCGATGGCAGGCCAGAGACTGCACACGGAGGTTATTTTAACTCCTAGCTAAATTTGATTAACTAGAAGCTTTAAATAATAAAAAATAAACGAACAATAATTAGCACAAGGACAGTTTCACCGCAAAAGACCGAGGGTAAAAAAAGTTACAAAAATAAGAATATAAAACTTTGACAGCGCCATTTTAGCATTACTATTCAGCGTATTCCTCAGCGAAAAATCAAAGTTCAAATAAAAAACTAAGTTAAAAACAATCACAAGACTCCCCAGAGTCGACAATAGGAAACTTATGAATAAATTCACTTGTGAAGTCATTGTTTTATGCTAATCTTATTTGCTGTGAAGTCTGGGCTAAATCAGCCGAGTTAACAGACACACCCCTCCTTCTTCTTATGTTTTTTCGCCCGTAGACCATAGACGGCATAAGCAGAATCTTACGTTAAGCAGAAAAACCTGACGAGTTGCTCGTATTGCTATGGGAGATTTTAATGTAGCAGGTTGGTGATTGCTTTTCGGCAGTACTACTGCATCAACAAGCACGCTCATCGCTCAATCTGCAGTGTAATCACGTAACACACTGTCAGACTGGACAGTTCCAGTCAATGCAGTATGTGGCTTTTCCTCAAAAGACCATTTTAAGACACCAATCTTCATGGTCTACATGAAATCTGACCAAGATTATACTATCTAGACTCAAAAAGAGACCGTGACCTCTGAGTTTATTTGTGTCTTTTCTTTTGGCGTGCACAATAATCCCATTTCATTTAAATTCTAAGTACAAAAATAAAGGCATTTCGTTAAAGGCGTCGCGTTGTACCTACTTATTGACACTTTACCGACAAATAATGTTCAAATACTCCGCGCTCTATCTGCAAAATCATAAACATCGCAATTTGCAAGGCATTGTCATTTCTTCACTGCACGGACCCATGGGAAATCGTACTTTAAATATGTTGGAAAACGGTTGATTTTCCCCGTATTCTTTGTAGGTTTTGCTAAGTTGGATTTAACAAAGAAATTCCATTGAGCGTTGGTTTAACCTTAGTCATGGTTTTATTATGCTTGGTTCAAGTGTAAAGCGTTCTTATATATATATATTTTTTTTATCACAAACATAATATTTTCATTTATTTTCAATCACCTCTTTACCAACTTTAAAATTCAAACAGTTTCCTTATACACCCGTCCCATACCATTTCGTAGTACTTTCGCTGAGAAGAAGTGGTGCAAAAAATTCACCGGCAGCACAGCTGGCTCAAATAGAAAATACTTGATTGTATACTATAATAGGTATGTAAAGTATTAACATCAAAAGACCAACAAAATACATACTATACATTCTGACTTTTGAATCAGTAGAATGAGAGGTTTGTTTGGGCGTCCATGCCTTATGTCCTCTCAATGTAAGCAGCATAGCTTTATTAGTCTAAGTGTTCCCACCACTCGCACACAGACAGAAGGTCAAGTGTAGTTATTTAAAATCTTCAAAATCTAGTCATAGCCTCAATTCGGCGACAAACAAATGTCAATAACTTATCAGAAATGCAGAGAAATCAGTGGTATTTTTGAAAGATTCAAACTGAGGTCAAACTTTCTTAAAAATATGGTAATTGTCCCTCGGGTCTCCTCTCTGAGATGGGAGTAGGCCATAATCCACGACGATGGCCTAGTGCGGGATGAAACTAAAGCCACAAAGTCTATCTGGGTTTTCAACTCATTGCCCACAATTCGTAAGTCGGCACCTATACCGGCCCACAAATACCCTGTACGGCAAGACTGTCGAACTCTGATAAACAAATTATAAATAAATAAATACGGACAAATCACACAGATTGAGCTAGCCCCAAAGTAAGTTCGTGTCTTATGTTATGGGATACTAACTCAACGATACTATATTTATAATAAATACATATATAGTTAAACATCGAAGACCCAGGCGAATCAGGAAAAGATCGTTTTCTATCATGACCTGGCCGGGGATCCACGTCGCAGGCAGGCGTGTTGACCGCTGCGCCACAGAGGACGTCAAATTATAACAATACCAGCTGCGTCTCGCGGTTTCACCCGCGTAAGTTTCGATATGTTTTCTTTTTATATGCTCCGCTCCTATTGGTCGCAGCGTGATGTTATACGTTACCTTCGTCGATTATTGCGCTATCCAATAATTTTTCAAATCGGACCGGTAGTTCCTAAGATTAGCGCGTTCAAACAAACAAACAAACCCTTCAGCTTTATATACTAGTATAGATAGATACTTGCTAAAGAGAATTACACAATTAATTATTGGAAACCAGCGCAGTAACTCCATCAACCAGTGTACTAATACCATCGTATTGCGATCTATAATACAGCTGGTGATTGTGGTATTACCCCAGTGGGATCGGTCGTTAAAGCGGTTTATGCACATGACATGCAGGGCTGTGTATTAGCGTAGCCATAGCAATCAGTAGCCGGTCCGAATTAATTCTGATGCTATATAGGCACAACTTTATCTAGTAAATACTGGGTATACTTAATGTTGCCAGGTGTTTAGCTAATAATTTGGCATCGACTTGCAATTTGTGGTGTCGATTTGTTTTAAGGTTTCAATTCAGTACAAGATAAAAAGACCCACCCCCCAGTGGAGAATTTCTCCCGCTGATTCCATTCTCCATTGATTTTTATCGTTTAGACATTATATGAAACATATTTTTTTTTTAAAACCGACAAAAGTGCACTGGAGATTATAAAGGCGTAGAGTATTCCAGAGTGCCTAGTATGAGTTTTCATTGCGAGACTCGATCGTCGATATCGAGTGCGTTTGGTGCTCTCATTGGTTGAGAGTTCTTACAACCTTGAAGCGGGCCAATTGATGAGTCAAACGCGTTCGACATCGACGATCGAATTTCGTAATGAAAACTCATACTAGGCCTACTGTATTCTATAGGATGCATTTTGGAAAGTAAGTGCGGGAATTGCATGACTTAATTCCCCCATCTCCATTCCATCATCGGACGTCCCGTTGTACGGCGAGTATTCACGCTTACGTTGACACCGGACGAAGTGTTTCGCCACGTTTTTTATACCACATACATCGAGGGACTGGAACAATTTGCCAGATGCGCTATTTCCGTCTGACTACAATTTTTTTTTTTTTTTTTTTTATAATAATTATTAAGTGTCTTCAAAGCTAGAGTGAATAGACTCTTTATAAACTAGCGCGCTTTACCATCAACGATTGCATCACTGCTTACCATCAGGATCGTGGTCAAGCAATAGTTTATAATATATTAAAAAAGGAAAAAAATACACATGCAAGCAACAGTTTGCGCCTCTATAAAATGGTTCCTTTTGTTAACAGATGGTTATTACATGTACGATATATTTTCGAGAAATGAGTTTATGTAAAAACAACTTTAAATAATACAGAAAACATTTCTCTTCACGCTACAATTTCAAACAATTTTATATTAGCTTAGGAAAAATTTAAACGCTAGCTTTTATAATTAGACCATACTTAAATCCCAAACCTTCCCGCCCAGCATAAATTAAACGCGAAAGCTCGATGGCTTTATTTTTGTCTACGACACTATGGACCTACTTTACCATACTATAATTCATTATGTGCCACACAATATTCCTAGTATAATGTGGTCGATAAGTTTTTAGAACTGTCTAGAGAATTAGTTTGGCAATTTTCTGATCAATAAATATAATAATAAATACGGACAAATCACACAGATAGAGCTAGCCCCAAAGTAAGTTCGAGACTTGTGTTATGGGATACTAACTCAACGATACTATATTTTATAATAGATACATATATAGATAAACATCCAAGACCCAGGCCAATCAGGAAAAGATCGTTTTTCATCATGACCTGGCCGGGGATCGAACCCGGGGCCTCCACGTCGCAGGCAGGCGTGTTGACCGCTGCGCCACGGAAACCGACAACGACACCCACAATATGACAAAGACACCCACCAGACAAAGCCTTGCCGCCAAGCGATTTGTCGTGTTCCGGCACGATGTCTGGTGAAGCCGTACGGAGGACGGGTCTGAGCAGTTGTGTTGCGATGTGTGCCGGGTACGATGCGCCTAATGTTGTTGTCTTGGGAGTTTGGTCGTGGAGGGTCTTCAGATCAATCTCCCTTTGGCGCAGCATCGTTGGTCGTGTGGTTTGGTTTAACATTGCATCACCTCGCTCAACTGCCGTCTTCCTTCCTATTCGCTCAGTTTTTCTGAGTGAATAGGCTCTTAATAAACTAGCGCGCTTTACCATCAACGATCGCATCACTGCTTACCATCAGGCAGGATTGCGGTCAAGCGCTAGTTTATAATTATTAAAAATATATATATATATTTGTTATATTGACTTTTAGAGCTTGATTCTACTTTTGTAATGTGAAATGTATAATTAAATGTGCTGTGACCAAAGATAATAAATTATTTACATATGTACTTATGTAGTTATTGAGTGTTTGTTGTTGTGTTGTCATGGCAAGAATTGGAAGAAAAAAGCGGTGATTAATCAAATGGAATTGATACTGTTGAGAATTAAGCAAGAATTCCGAGGTACCAGGTGAACATAAGCAAACAAAAGGTATCTAATTATCTTCCATATTTATGTATGTAAAAATGTTACGTATTTTTACATCATTGTTATTCTGTTTGATAAACCAATCTTTCTGATTACTTTAATAAACATTCGTGTTATTTTGATCAGAATTAACAAAATAAATATACCACCAAAAATCAATAGACCATATGCATTTTAGTACAGAACGTTTAAAGGATTAATATTAACTACTAGTGCCTTAGTACTTTATTTTGTGCAAAGAACAGTTAAAAAATAAAAACCTTAAAGGAGATAAATTTATAATTTTTCCTTTATATTTTTCTTGGTGAACTAATGGGTCACAAACCATAAAACCAATCTACTGTGCGTCTATGAGTTTGTTCATACCATTCAATGTTTTCCGGAATTAACGCACATCACATGACTCCAACATCGGCCGCCGGCAGAAGTTACCACCCACCAGACAAAGCCTTGCCGCCAAGCGATTTGTCGTGTTCCGGCATGATGTCTGGTGAAGCCGTACCCGGGACAAATCGCAACACAAGTGCTCAGACCCGTCCTCAGTAGGTACAACTTCACCAGACCAGACAGATGACTTACCTCATCACGTGAGGGATAATCACAACATAGTATTGTTCGCGGATGACACTTCTCTTATTTTCAAAGTCAAGCGTCAGCTAGCAAATTTTGACGAAGTTAACAATGCACTTTCGAAAGTTGTCCATTGGTTTAATGTAAATAACCTTCTTTTGAATGAAAAAAAAACTAAATTCATTAAATTTTCTACGCCAAATGTCAGGCAGTTAAGTACCAATGTTCAACTGAATGGAGTAGAGTTGATCCCTGTCGAGTCGACAGTTTTTCTTGGATTGACTATTGACTCCAAGTTACAATGGGGTCCTCACATTGAGAAGCTGTCGGGTAGACTCAGTTCTGCCGCTTATGCTGTTAAGAAAATTAGACAGATAACTGATGTGAATACAGCCAGAATTGTTTATTTTAGTTATTTTCATAGTCTTATGACTTATGGGATTCTTCTCTGGGGAACTTGTGCGGACATCAATACCATCTTTGTTTTACAGAAAAGGGCTGTTCGAGCCATTTACAACCTTGGTCCTAGAGATTCTCTTAGAGAAAAATTCAGAGAGGTGAACATTCTGACTGTAGCTTCGCAATATATATTTGAAAATCTTATGTATGTACATAAAAATATATCTAATTTTAAGAAAATAAGCGAAGTTCATAATATAAATACCAGGAACAAACACAATCTTGCTGTACATCACACTCGTCTCCACAGAGTAGGCAACTCGTTCATGGGTCAATGTATACACTTTTACAACAAGCTTCCCATGGACATTCGAAACTTACCCATTAAACGATATAAAACCTATATAAAGGCCAAACTTTGCAAAAAGGGGTATTATAAAATCTCAGATTATTTAGAGGATAGAGAGGCTTGGGACTGAGCTGCTCGCTCTGTTAAGCATTGTTATTAAGCGGTATGCGTAATTATAATGTAAATTATTGTAAACATTTTCATTTTTAATGTCTGGACTTTAAAAAAGACGATGATCCCTGAGTTTGTTTCGGCTATTTCTTCTCAGAGGTAGTCAGTTAGGAAATGCCGGCTTCATCTAGTTTAAAAAAAAAAAAAAAAATAAAGAAAAAATAAAAAAAAACATGACGTGTAAAAGTGATCGGTGATCCTACTTGCTTAATAAACGATTTCATTTCATTTCATTTCATTTCATTTCATTTCAGACATCATGCCGGAACATGAAAATTATTTTTGGGTAAAATATTACCTTTATTAAATATTACAGAAATCGGTTCTGAACAAAGTATTTTCTTTCTTTCTTTCTTTTCTTTAGAGTGAATACTACTTCAATTCTTCAATGGCCTCTGTGGTTAGATACCACAATTTTGCTAATAACACGTGTAACAAATTATAGAAATTCTTTAAACATTTTATTTCACAGTAATGGCGGATATCGCCAATGACAGTTGAAAAAACGGCCGCGTGAGCCGCCTACTAGGAGATTTGATGCAAAGCCATGATGTGACCACCGTGTTGCGATATTTCAATGTTCTTTATGAATTATTCACTGAATGCACTTTTTAATACATAAATTACGCGTTTTTATTTAGTAAACGACACTATAAATAATTTTAAAAGTCCAATGAAAAATGCGCGTGACACTCATCTTGGCTTTCCTGTCAAAAAACCCAAACTACTTTCAAAATGTGCTTTAATTCAGATACCAGTTATAGACAGATAACAAAAGTTTGACATTTAACCACCACACTCCAATAACTCGAGCCGCGCGGATTAATGACATAGATATAAGATATAATATAATCTCCCCTGCCCTTGGGCTAGTTCCATCATTTGCTTGGCCAACCGCTATAATCGCCTCTCGCCTCCGCTACAGACTAATTGCGGAAACCAGTATTTTTACTTTTTTCGAATCTTTTTTTACGGCAAACATACGGACTGAATTTTTTAAGTTTCACGCTGCATTTGTTTTTCATTATTATTTAAAATACAGTTAAAAAATTATCAAGTGTAACTCTAACGAGTTTTCAGGGTTCCGTAGCCAGACGGCAAAAAACGAAACCCTTATAGATTCGTCATGTCTGTCTGTCCGTCTGTCCGTCCGTATGTCACAGCCATTTTTTTCTGAAACTATAAGAGCTATACTGTTGAAACTTGGTAAGTAGATGTATTCTATGAACCGCATTAAGATTATGATGCAAGAATAAAAAAATAATAATAAATATTGGGGCTCCCCATACTTTGAACTGAAACCCAATTTTTTTTTCATCAAACACATACGTGTGGGGTGGGGTATCTATGGATAGGTCTTCAAAAATGATATTGAGGTTTCTAAAATATTTTTTTTTCTAAACCGAATAGTTTACGTGACACATGCTTTCAAAGTAGAAAAAGTTGGTCCCCTCTCTAACTTCTAAAATAAGAAAATGAAAAATCTAAAAAAAAAACATATGATGTACATTACTATAAAAACTACCAACGAAAATTGTTTTGAACGAGATCTAGTAAGTAGTTTTTTTTAATACCTCGTGAATCGTAAACCACGTAATCTTTCATACAAATAACTTAAATCCTTTAATTTCATATATCAATGGTACGGAACCCTTTGTGCGTGCGTCCGACACGCACTTGACCGGTTTTTTAATCGATTCTTTTTATTTGATATATGTAATTAGTATGTACTATATTTTAGGTACGAATGAAAAGCATGGAATTTGTATATACTTTATGGACACGAAATCTGCAAATATAAAATAACGGTTAAAATATCCTTTTCTAGAAAATTCAAGGAACGTGCCGCAAAACGACATTGTATAGTTATTTTGTGACCACAATGAATGAAATATAACATAACAACACAATAAAACAACATTTAAAGAGGCTCATGTAAACCAAAATATTTTAACGCAATAAATTATTAATGTGTCTTTAAAACCACCTCACATTGTAGAACAATTATTAAAATGACAATAACGTTCTCCTACAATAATTAATGAAAAAGGCCTTGGGTATCTATTTGTTACTAAGGTACTAGTTACAAAGACGGTTACCAAAATAAACCTCATAAGGGACGAATGTTAAAATTATTTACGGAACGATTTTCAACTACCTACAGCCCGTAGCAAACGATGGTCCTTATAATTAGTTTGTCTGCATGCACTGGTTTTTAATGTTAAAAAAGCTAATAGCAACATACTATCAAAAAAGACTGGCTAGCAAGAGCTTAAAAGTTTAATAATTCACATAAAAAAAGAAACCGACTGTTAACAAAAGAACAACTAAACTTCCACACAAAAAGAAGGGTTACAATAACCTCAAAGGACGCTGTACAAATTATTCACAGTAAAGTTTTTAGCTGTACAATATTGTCTCTGGGTTAACCCTCAGATTTAATCTGTCTATACAGCCGAGGTCACCGGGGTCAGGCGATGGAAGTCGGCACCTCGGGGTCTTGTGTTACGTGTCAACAAAAGGTTATTGTTATAAATAGAAGAATGCCAATCGATGTTGTTAAGGTCACCTGAATAGTTTTTTAAACGAATTACTTCTATACAATATGACTGATCCAGTCAAGTCGTGGTGGCCTAGTGGTTAATAGACCAGCCTCTCCAGTATAAGTGTGCGAGTTGGAGTCTAGGTCAGGCAAGTGCCAATGTAACTTTTCTTAGTTATATGTACTTTTTAATCTATATCTTGGGCACCAATGACTGATTAAGGTGAAGGAAAACTTCTTTAAGTCTGAAATCGCCAACCTGCATTGAACAAGCGTGGTAATTACGCTCAATCCTTTTCTGTATGAGGAATAAGGAATAAGTTGAATAAGGGTAGAAGAATGATGATAAATGTGGTGGGTCACAGCTGAAATGTAATAGTTGTGGAAATCTGTCAACTAACTTTTGGAGGCCACTGTTAGGTATCATAATAAATGAACAGCCTTAAATAAATAAAACAGCCCATTGATAAAACAGGGATTCCTGAACGAGGCTCATTCGGTGACCTTGGAAATTAACTGTCACAAGAGAAATTGCGGTAATTATTATGCATAGCGGATAGCTTACATGGTAGGCCACGACATCGGCTATCGGCAGAAATTACCACCCACCAGACAAAGTCTTGTCGCCAAGCTATTCATCGTGTTCCGGCACGATGTCTGGTGAAGCCTTTATATATATAATCTCAATAGCGTCCATCAGTTCCTGTAACGTGGAGACAGGAGGACACGCTGGACATGATGAACAATTGAAAGAGTCCTGTCAGATTACAGTCAATGAATTCCCACTAACAACTTCACGAAGCATACACAAGTACCCGATGTAATCCAAGTAGCTTTTGCCCGCGACGGGATTGGTTGGGGGAACGACAAATTTCATTCAAGTGCAATTTCTAATTCCCCCAACTAACTCTGTCACATTGTCGCAACGTCCCGTATTATCACTGTGTTTTCTCCTAGAGTTCTATTTGATTTTCTTACTTTATGTTCGGCATCTAAGGGCCCTAGCCTACAGCCTCCATTAGGAATAGGGCTATCATCTGCAACATTTTTTTTTAAATCTGACTGGCAGGTTCAAAACTCTTTGGCGTTGTTAATAATAAACATATATAAAAGTTGAACATGTAATGTCATATAGGACGTACGTACGCTCATATCGCTCCACCTCTTTAAACCTCACGAGATTGCAATTTAAAACCTGTTCCACGCTATAATCTGATACTTGAACTATCGTCAAAACGTACTCAGGAAGTCATTAAGCTATCAGCAGAACGTGCATAGACTGGAACGTAAAGAAGTGTTTCAATAATGCATAGCACTTTGTCTATGCCATGTCGTTCGCCGATAAGCGATGTCTCCGTTTCTAAGTGCGGATATTTTGTATGAACGTGATGAGGGAACTGGAGTAACCGAGGTCGTTTGAGGCAGTAGTCACGTCTTTTATGTTTTTAATGTGAGAGCTTAGATATGACCCATAGTCTAAATGATCTGTTAAGAGATTTTATGGATAACTGCCTGCCTGGGGATAATGGCATATCCAACTTGGGGGACGCCTTTGTCCAGCAGTGGACGTCTATAGGCTGAAGAAGAAGAAGAAGAAGAAGAAGAAGAAGAAAAAGAAACCTTGCTTGCAATATCCTCAAAAAAAAAAAACATTCAGCTGTATAAATCGTAACAGTTGTTTTCATACACTCTCTCTAGGTACGCATAGCATAAGCATTAATAATATTAAATCTCAATCATAATAAATTTTATAAATGCCAAATCCTGCTTTCAGCTTTTCAGGAATTCATCACATCAACGCGATCCTATTAATTATAAAACGCTATTAAATGTGAAATGAAATTTCCACTCACTCTGTCAACCGAAAAATATTAAAATCAAGCGTTGAAAAGGTTGTATCATTAAAATATCCAATATTTTCCTTGTCAACGCTCATATCGGATTTTCGTGGAGCGTTTTCAACACAAAGGAGAGGGTAATTCAATAACTTGAGAGCAAATGAGATACGCAAGACATTGGGTAAATCCACACATCTAAAAATATAAGATGATTAAAGAGAAGTGAGGGTGATTTTCGCGGACCCTCCTTTAAATCTAGAGTATCTAACTGATTATTTCTTTGTTTTCTTCATACCAACCCCTTTTTTGTTTGGGATGGGAACTCATCAAATGGCCTCTCCCGCTCTGGTCGGAGCGGTAGGGCGTGTCAGACTTTTACTGACAAAAACCCACCTATGTTACTTGCCAGTGCACCAGGGCCACGGTTTCTATTTTAACCAACCCGCAATCCTGACCCAGGAGGCATCGGTCTTCGTGGACCCCATCACGATGTGCTGACATCTGTTTGAGACGCGTGACAGAAAACACGCGTAGTTCCGACCGTAGACCCGGGCCTGGTCCTTATCGGGTGGCGAGCTGCTCACGTCAGGGCGTCTCCTGCGGCAGCAAGAGGCCATGCCAACCCCTTGGAGAGGGAAGATTGAAAGATTTTATTGCTCCTGGTATGAATTCTAGTTTTGGGAAATGTATTCTTGGGTTAGGTGAATGTGAAGGAGTTAAAGGATAATAATTTTCATACTAGCTGTGCTCTGAACTTTCATCAGAATAAGTTTTAATCCCGTGGGAATATGGAGATAAAAATGATTAAATACAACATTATTTTTTGTTTATACGAAACCTGAAACACGTGTTCAGTATTTTTAAGTAAAGAATCTATGTACAAAATTTCAAAAATATATCACGAGAAACCACAAACTTATGAGCTTGTTATCTTACTTGGTTGTCCGTACAAAAATATAGTCAACACTCCGCTCGGACTCTCGCATTAGCTGTTGCGCGCGCGCAAGTGCTATGATCAGCATTAAGCTGCGCGGCGTGCTCGGTAGCCACATTACAACAATTTCTAAATGTATTTGGGAAAAAATATAACATGGTGTAAAAATGATTGATTGATGAAACTATGTATGTATATTCAGATTCTGGATATACATATACCGTCTGCGTAACAAATTTAATCAAAATCGGTTCAACTGTTTGTGTGTGAATACATAGTGCGTTTACTTTCAATGGGCTTTACAGGCCCCAGGGAACTCAATGTCGATTTATTTGGCACCAGTATATCGAACTTAAGACGACTTTTGGTCTTGTTCGTTGGATAGCAAACTTATCTGCTCTTAACTAATTATATTAAGTACCTACTTTCTTTTATCGAGTTCATTCCGTATTTGTGGAGGCTAGCTACGTTTTTATATTAAACTAGCTGTGCCCCTCGGTTTCACCCGCGTTTTTTTTATATGTCTCGCTCTTCTTGGTCGCAGCGTGATATTATATAGCCTAAAGCTTTTCTGGATGAATGGGCTATCCAACGCAAAAATAATTTTTCAAATATAACCCGTAGTTCCCGAGATTAGCGCGTTCAAACAAACAAACTCTTCAGCTTTATATATTAGTATAGATTAAATAGGGATGTTTCCTGGGTAAAAAAAAATATTCTATTTAGTCCGTCATTCAGATTATAGAAAAATATAGGATACTTATATTTTGTTATATCAAATCAATAAAAACCGGCCAAGTGCGTGTCGGACTCATGCACAAAGGGTTCCGTACCATTGATTTATGAAATTATAGGATTTAAGTTATCTGTATGAAAGATTACGCGGTAATAAGCGGTTTACGATTTACGAAGTATTAAAAAAAAACTGCATACTAGATTTCGTTCAAAACAATTTTCGTTGGTAGTTTTTTATAGTAATGTACATCATATGTTTTTTTTTTACATTTTTCATTTTCTTATTTTAGAAGTTACAGGACCATTTTTTTCCACTTTGGAAGCGTCTGTCACGCAAACTATTCGGTTTAGAAAAATAAATATTTTAGAAACCTCAACATCAATTTTGAAGACCTATCCCCACATACCCCACAAGTATGAGTATGATGAAAAAAAATTTTTGAATTTCAGTTCTAAGTATGGGGAGCCCCGAATATTTATTATTATTTTTTTATTTTTGCATCAATATCTTAATGCGGTTCATAGAATACATCTACCTACCAAGTTTCAACAGTATAGTTCATATATTTTCGGAAAAAAATGGCTGTGACATACGGACGGACAGACGGACAGACAGACATGACGAATCTATAAGGGTTCCTTTTTTGCCATTTGGCTACGGAACCCTAAAAATTGATAAATATAAAAAGCATCTAAGATCAGGAGTGGTGGCTGGTGACGTCACTGCTCGCTAAAAAGTGTAGCGTGCAGTGACGTCACACGAGTTTTCAACGCACTGTGTTGTCTTTATTTTATGTTTATATGAATAAAAGAAAAAATACGTGTCTAGTATTTTTTGGAAATCTGACTGACGGACTATTTAGTTTTTTTTTAGTCCACTACCCTATTATTTATTTCATTAGATTCTTAGTCTATGAGCCTTCTTTATAATAAAATATATGTATATACAAAAATATTTTATGTATATATTGTTAGCGAGTACCGGCGCCCCACCCCAAGCTCACTATAAAAGACGCTGCCTACCCGCGCCTTTAAAAATTCGATCCAGCCGTCCCTTGCTGTTCTCTCTAGCGACACCCTAAGCAGAGGTTCGTACCCCACAGGGGGTGCCCTTAGCGTGTAGTCGCTTAGCTTTTAGTAGCCCTGGCTGGAGGCTTTAAATTCACTTAAGGCAGCCACAGGATAGTCCAGTTAAGTAGTCACGGCCTCTCAGGGTCAACTACGAGACCCCATATCAAAAAAAAAAAAAGCTCCTGGGTCACTTTGGACAACAGACTCAGAGTGGTAACATCGTCGTGCAAACTATGTGAGACCTATACTTTCTATATTAATTAAGAGCTGCTGGCTATTGTTTGACATATTGTTATGTGCTCAGTGATTATTTTTGTGTTCCTATCTTAAGTAATAAGTTCTGGTTGTAATTGTAATTCAAATGGATAATACATGAACATTGGAACGTCCTGATTTGTTTCTTTAATAAATACCACTTCTGATCGCTAACAATATGTAGTTATATATTTTGGTGCTATATACACAGCTTTGAAAATAAATGGAATATAGGTCAGCGAATAAATTGCGAATTGCACAACATGATTTATTAACTAATGTAAAGCTCAGAAAACATTCGATTTTAATAAAACATGTCTTTCATCACTTATATAGTATGTTAAGAAAACCCTGTCCGACCCATAAGGATAATAAAGGTTAGGTAAACACATGACCAAATATAATATAAAATTTTACGTAATCATCATACTCGTAGTACCAATACAAATGAATTTTAAAACAATTTTTTTTCCCGCGAATTTATTCCAACTTCCCCGAAATTTAATTTGGTAATTTTTAAAAAAGTGACAACACCGGTATTATTATGAGCGAATAGCGATGCGACCACGTGCCGCGTGCCCTGCCGCTCGCCGCCCGCGGAAGGGTGCTTAACGCAGATTTATTAAGTTACCTCTTTTTGCGAAATAATATTTATTTTTTAGGGGGTTTTTTTTTTAAGTTTAGCCCGGTTTTGTATCCATTAGTAGAATCAGTTATCGATACCTAATAACACCTTCACGGGTCGGACAGGGTTTTTTTAACATATTGTATAACCCGCACCCTAATTGCGTAAGACATTATTACTATCATTTGGAATCATTTTGAAGCTTATTGCTGTTCCATTGCTCTCTATGTTCGAAAATGTGTCTGTTCAACAAAGTAAATAACGCAATGAATGTTGTTGAACAGTCAAAATGAAACTCATTGCAACTATTAATGTGTTACGCAATTACACTGCCATTTCTTATTGAATACCTTCATTAAAAGTCCCCTATTTAACATTTATCCCCCAAAAACAATAATTTATTTACTCTTTAAGATTTTTATGAACACCACATCATACGAATTTTAAAGCCTGAGAGCAAAGAAAACGTATTTACTGTACAAGGCCGTGTTATCAAGAAAATTGAATTTACCTTCAAAAGCTTTAGAATAATTTTTAAAGAGACGGTGCATGCAGAAATATTTCTTTTGTAGTCAGAATTTATAAGTGAAAATGTGACTCGAACCCATAAATAGAAGTTCAATGCGTTTTTTCACCCCAACCTCCCCTCGACCGTTACGTTTAAATATTTGTCACATTTTCAAGCAAATCTCTTTGCAGCTTTGATATTATTTTATTTTAAAATGCTACATAATTTAAGTTTTATTTTTGTAACTCTTGATTTTATCAACGACTGTCCTCTACCTGCGACTTTGCTCGTCTTGTAGTCAACTATACTATTCCACACTCTATGGCAATCAACTTTAATTTATCTTTTTGCCTCTGAAAGATGTTTCAGAATCGGATCAGTATATCCAAAGTTTTTTTTTATACAATATCAGTGTAGATACATAAGTTGAGATGCGTAACATAATATATCAAGATAAAAATTATCTTATATGTTAGCGATCAGAAGTGGTATTTATTAAAAAACAAATCCAATGTTCGTGTATTATCCATTTGAATTACAATTACAACCAGAACTTATTAATTAAGATAGGAACATAATAATAATCACTGAGCACACAACAATATGTCAAACAATAGCCAGCAGTTCTTAATTAATATAGAAAATATAGGTCTCACACGAGTTTGCACGATGTTACCAGTCTGAGTGTCGGTTGTCCAAAGTGAGTCGGCGCTTTTGTTTCCTTTTTGATATAGTCTCGTAGTTGACCTTGAGAGGTCGTGACTACTTAACCGGACTATCCTGTGGCTGCCTTAAATGAATTTAAAGCCTCCAGCCAGGGCAACTACAAACTAAGTGACTACACGGTAAAGGCATCCCCTGTGGGGTACGAACCTCGGCTTAGGGCGTCGCTGGAGAGAACAGCAAGGGACAGCTGGATCGAAGTTTTGAATCGGCGCGGGTGGGCAGCGCCTTTTATAGTGAGCTTAGGGTGGGGCGCCTGTCCTTGCTAACATATACAGCATTATCTTTTATTTATGTGAAACTCGAAACACGTGTCCAGTATTTTTAAAGAGTCTAAGCTAGGTAAAGAGTCTATGTACAAAATTTCAAAAAGATATCAAGAAAAACCACAAAGTTATGAGCTTGTTATCTTACTTGGTTGTCCCAACAAAAATATGGTCAATGCTCCACTTGGGAGGGCGAGCGCGGTGCGTTGACCTCTGGCATTAGCTTTTGCGCGCGCCTAATAATAATATACAAAGATTAGCAAAAGCTATCTCCGACATTATACAACGCGTTTTCTTACCTAAAGTTAAGCTCAGATGATGAAAAGATGTTCCCACTGTCAGGATCCCAATTTGAGATGAATCTATGTACATTCTATGGGAGTTGAATGGTTTAATAATTTTGCGTTGTTGGAAGTTTTTCAACAAACTGCAAAACTCTTCATTGAAATCTTTGACATCGTTGCTGACAAAAGACTGCATATGTTACACAACAGTCTGTGGATACATTCTCATAACGACCAACATTTTTCTTCTGCATTGGCTTGGAATCTTATTTAATCTGTATTCAAAATTCAAATCGTACTTTGTTTAGAAAAACAGACGGCATAATATCTGATCCCAATTTCACACAAGTATAAAATGAAAGCTAAACTTTACGACAGGTCTTTGCGGCCCTCACATATCCACTGTGATTTGAAAACATTCTATTTTTAAAAGTGTTACCGAGGAGTTTTTGTACTTTCTTTATAAGAAAAGGCCAATTGGATACTTAGCTTTTGGTATTTCATAAGTGCCCAAGAAAATTAATGTGAAATTGATTTTGATTTTGGTTGTTGTCCTCGAAGGATTGAGCAGAGTAGACACCCACATTTCTTCAGTTATGTTTTAGTCCGAAATTTAGATTCCAATTGAATAAAACTCAATAAGACTTTTTCTACGCTCCATAACTCAAGTAGCAGATGTAAGAGAAAAAAAAGCCAGGCTGAAGCGAGAGTAGGCTGGACATGTCTCGCGATTACACGCCGAGAGATGGGCAAAGATTGTCACTCACTGGATACCTGATACAGGTCATCGCCATCGTGGTAGACCACGACGAAGGTGGTGTGACGATCTGGTAACGTTCGCTGTGCTAACATGGTCAGAGATAGCACAAGACAGGGAGGTTTGGAAGGAAAAGGGGAGGCCTTTGCCCAGACGGGAAAAAAGGGCTTCAAAAAGACTTTCAACTTTAGGAATCTCATCAATCTCACGGTCAGTAGTACCTGCGATCACTAGACCAATGAGGCATACAAACACTTTTATAGTTCAATCATATTTTTAAAACGTGCGGCGTGTCCTATCTGACTACTTTGAGAAGAGAGGCCGAAACAAACCCAGAGGTCTCTTTTTAAGTCTAGATATAATTTAACTCACATCATTGTTCATTAATAATGGGTCTTAATTTCACACCAAAAATAAGATAACCCTAATAAAATCATAATAACTTCCATAATCACCCTCATATTAATATAATCTACTTTCCAACCAAACGTTTGCTGTAAAAAATAAAATAAAAATCTCAGTCAACATCAATCAATTCACAAAGCGCCCGGAAGCTGAGCTCAGAAATCGCGAGTCACTCTTAAACGTTGACAATGCAAACGATCGCTGCTTTATGTAGCCTGAGTGACTTCATAATTTTTTAAAAAGCAGAAATGGATAATTGGAGTTTTTATAATGTCATTTGTGTATTAAGCATTTTTGGTGTTGTTAGAATATGAATACGGAGAGGATGATACGAGTAATTGAAACATTAGTAAGGAAAGAACGTTCGAATTTTTTAAAAAACTTTTTTTTTTATAATTCCACTAGCAGCCTCACGGGACTACGTTCGCGTGGAGTTAGCCGTTTAAACATTTTATTTTAACCCTAAAAGAGTTATTTTAAAATTATAGTATCTTAGAAGATGTTAATCGAAATTAAGTGATGTCAAGGACAATTTTGTTTAAAATTAAATACTATTAATTTATTTGGATAAGGATATATATGTTTTTTTATATTCTCCGCTCCTATTGATAGCAGCGTGATATTATATATAGCCTATAGCCTGCCTGGATTAATGGGCCATTCAACGCAGAAGTTACCACCCACCAGACAAAGTCTTGCCGCCAAGCGATTTGTCGTGGTCCGGCATGATGTCTTGTGAAGCCGTACGGAGGACGGGTCTGAGAAGTTGTGTTGCGATGTGTGCTGGGTACAATGCGCCAAACGTTGGGTCGGGAGGTTGGTCGCGGAGGTGTCCAGATCAATCTCCCTCTGGCGCAACATCGATGGTCTTGTTATTGGATTTCACATTGCATCACCTCGCTCAACTGCCGTCTTCCTTCATATTCACTCAGTTTTTTTTTAGTGCATAGGATTAATAAACTAGCGCGCTTTACCATCAAAGATTGCATCACTGCTTACCATCAGGCGGGATTACGGTTAAGCACTAGTAAAAAAAATCGGACCAATAGTTCCAAGCAAACTCTTCAGTTTTATATATTACTATAGATTTCGGTGTATTTTTTATTCATTAACCAAAAGTCCTCCTAAAAACTGTTTTGTCGCTCCACGTCGGACCAGCCCTCGCATTATGCGTCCAGGTCTTCTTGCCACCTCTTTCCGCCGGCGTGATAAAGATGATGTGATTATACGAAAATAAGCAACTGAATCGATTCCAACCATTTTTACACCATATTATATCTTTTCCCAAATACATTTAGAAATTGTTGCAATATGGTTACCGAGCGCGCAACTCAGCTGAGGTTAGATCATAGTACTAGGCGCGTGAGACAGGCAGAGACGCGGGTGTTCGAAAGAGATACCGTGGCACCTGGTACTGGCAAATAAAGGACACAGGTGAGTTTTAGTCAGTAAAAGCCTGACACGCCCTCTCGCTCTACGAGAGAAGTTATTTGATTCTTCACTGCCCAGAAAAAAGGGTATCTAATAACTGGGTTATGGAAGCAGTCGCTTGATGTGAAATATAAATACTCAGCAGCACCAGATTACTCTTTAAGTCGATCCCAACATACGAGTAGTTGGAAAAAGCCTAGGCAGATAAAACTCAGTCATTATATATATATATATATATATTTACTGAAGCCAAATCGTCATCATCATCATCATCATTTCCGCCAAAAGACGTCCACTGCTGGACATAGGCCTCTCCCAAGGATCTCCATGACGACAGGTCCTGCACCTCCCGCATCCAGCGGTATCCCGCGACCTTCACCAGGTCGTCGGTCCACCTTGTCGGGGGCCTGCCACGCTGCGTCTTCCGGTGCGTGGTCGCAACTCAAGAACCCGTCGGCTCCATCGGGCATCGGTTCTAGGGGGATTGGTCCGGCCCACTGCCACACAAATCTTCGCAGCGAAACCTCAAGCATAGCCTAATCAAGTTTCAAAATACTCCATCTACCATCCAATAGCTATAGATGTTACTATTCTATCCACTATGCTATACTATATACACTAAATCAGAGCTATTACTAATGCCACATAATTTCCGCTGCTCTCCAAATTAGCTGATCCATATCACTAAACAAAAATGGTGTTACAAAGGAAAATAATTTAGAAACAAAAAGTAGTAACTACCAAAACTTATAACAGGAAATGTCTCTCAATTGTGGTCACAAAGTTGGTTATTTTATCACCCCAGTGACGAGTTCGGACCTCAGGGTCGCAGTGGGCTGACCTCAAAGCCTATATTTGAACAAGGTCTAACTTCTTTAAGTTTTCTGAAAGACTAGTGTTGAATTTTCGGCCTAGTTCTGTTTGTAGGCTGATTTGGAGTTTGGATAATATTGTTCTAGCGTAGATTGTTTTAACCATTAGTTCATTATTGTAGTACTTGTGGACAAGTTTAAAGGAGAATTGTACTTAGAAGGAACTACATACTGTTTTTGATGGATGGATTGTTCGCAGAGTAAATATAAAGTTTTAATTGAGAGAAAATAAATAAATTGACGGTCTTCGATCACGAGTTTGATTCACGCACTGACCATAATATTTTTAGTTAAGTACAAATTCTCATTTTTCCAGATCATACCTCGTGTATATAAGCGCACCTACACATAACAACGAACATTAGCTTTGAACAACAGAGTTAATATTGACAATAACTTCCGTAGTTTTAATTAATTTATGGGATAAAAAATTACTTATATTAAAAACGATATAAAACGATTCTGAACAAAATTTTTCAAGAAGTGCGTTAATTAATTTACATGTTGTACATAAAGGGTGTATCTGACATCGGCGCACAAACGAGTACCATGGATCGAGTACATGATTCTGAACCCCCCAGTGGTGAAATTTTTTGTCGGCATTTTCATGATTTAAAAAAATATATATGTAGTTTTTTTTTTTTCATTTTAAATGGTTCATAACTGTTATACTTTTATGACCCAATAAGATTTTAAAGTAAAAATTAATTAATTCGCTAATTACACAAAAAAGCGCAAAGAAAACAAAATTCGAAAAACTATCTTATCAGCTGGTTTAATAGAGTTCACAACACGCACGGCAGCACGCTTGCAACGTTCAACAGCCGAGCCGACACATTTTTTTAAACACTGATTTCTGTAACCGCTCATTAACGACATAAATGACTATCATAATTTTGTTAGTGGCATGCGGTCTAGCCTATTTAAGTATATATATAAGTTTGCGTTACGATGTCAGATACACCTGTATATTCATGCTTACAGTTTGTGCGTCGATAGGGCCTGTAGAGTTGGTATGCTAAAGGATGGCAACGTTATGAAACAAATAAAACGGATCAATCGAAATATATGCATTTCTAACTTAGTTTAATGAACTACTACGAGCTGCACTGATTCATTCGCCAGTACAGGCAAAGAGCCAGCTTGTTACTCGTATTTCCTGTACGCCATTACAATTTCCAACATGGCTCAATAAACCTTTATGTTATTGGCTTTGATAACATCCGAGGTTCTTTCTCTAAAAGTATAATATGTAAATGTAGATTTATTTGCAGGAGTTTTCTGTTTGAAGAGAAAATTATGTTATGTGTTGTGTCAAACAGTTTTGAAAGTAAGTTTTGATTCGGTTTGTTATTTTCTTTTTCTTACTTATGAAGTGGGTGTGTACATGATACAATGGATACTTGCCTGGTTTGTTTAAAACTAGCGGCTGCCCTGATTTTATTTTAACCCAAAAGTAAACTGCATACATTTTAAATATTTCTTATGTTCCGCTTTTATTGGCTGCAGCATGATGTTATATAGCCTAAAGCCTTCGTGGATTAATGGGCTATTCAACGCGAGAAGAGGGAGAAGGAAAACAGACATATTCGTATGGCAATCGGGACCAACGGCTTAACGTGCTTTTCGAGGACGACCAGACCAGTACAAATATTGATATTCATGCAAACAAATACTTGCACTATGCGGGGATCGAACCCACCACTCCTTGAGCAGCGGCCGCGTTCGCTACCGCTGCGCCACTGAGGTTGTCTGTTTCTTACCTGACTACACAAACTTAGAGCTAACAGTCTCTTTTAAAGTCCAGTGATAACATGGTCAGGTCGTATGAAACTTTAGTGAAATGCGCCCTTAATGTATATAACATTTATCACTGCCCTTGCTTTGCTTTGTAATATAAAGCAAAAACCGGCCAAGTGCGTGTCTGACTCACGCAAATGGTTCCGTACCATTGATTTATGAAATTAAAGGATTTAAGTTATTTGTATCAAAGATTACGTGGTAATAAGCGGTTTACGATTTACGAGGTATTAAAAAAAAAACTAAAAGACTGCTTACTAGATCTCGTTCCAAACAATTTTCGTTAGTAGTTTTTATAGTAATGTACATCATATGTTTTTTAGATTTTTCATTTTCTTATTTTAGAAGTTCGAGGGGGGGGGGGGGGGTGGGGCAACTTTTTCCACTTTGGAAGAGTCTGTCACGGAAACTATTTGGTTTAGAAAAAAAAATTTAGAAACCTCGATATCATTTTTGAAGACCTATCTATAGATACCCTACACGTAAGTGTTTGAAAAAAAAAATTTTGAGTTTCAGTTCTAAGTATGGGGAGCCCCCAATATTTATTATTATTATTTTATTTTTGCATCAAAATCTTAATGCGGTTCACAGAATACATCTACCTACCAAGTTTTAACAGTATAGCTCTTATAGTTGCTAAAAATGGTTGTGACATACGGACGGACAGACGGACAGACAGACATAACAAATCTATAAGGGTTCCGTTTTTGCCATTTGGCTACGGAACCCTAAAAATGATAAAGATGATGATAAAAAAATAACGTTCTATAAATACGATAACATTAATTAACGAACAACTCATAACAGCCCAACTTTCACAAGAAAGTCCATTTATTCCCTCGAAAACGCCTCAAATAGATATTATAACTATTTAAAAGGAAGATGACGATGTACCGTCCTCGCAGAATTTATGCGTCGTTCGTGACTCGTCTTTTAAAAAGGTCACAGGTCTCCAGAGTCATACCTGGTTCGTGTGAATATCTTTAGCGGCGTATATTTGAGATGGTTATGGAAACACAAAGCGATACCTTACAAAATATTACGTTTTGCCTCAGTTACCTAGAGACCAGAGTAACGATGTATGGTCTTTGTGAAAAATGATATGCTAAGAAAGGGACTGATTACCGAAATGACTACTATGAAGCGGTCCTTTCAAATTCTTTGTAAAGATACATACCTACGTAAAATATTAGCCTTTATGAGCGCGTTATAATTTGACGTACGGCGAGGTGAACATTTTTTAATTGTAATTTAATACAACTTTAATACAACGCTTTTTAGGGTTTCCGTGTTCACGTCTCGAAACCCATATAATTTAGCCATGCCCAACCCTCCGTCCTCGGCTTACCTTCCAAACATTTAGTGCTAGAAAGATGAAACATCACAACAGACCACAAAAATACATTTTTGTGTTACTTGTAGTAGGGATGATGTTTTTCCTCCCATCTATGTACCCAATAGTAGGTCTAAAAGCTATTTTAAAACATTGAGGGGTTGCTAAAACTATAATTTGATTTAGGTATCCGTGGTGGTCCAATTTGAAGGCAACTATAACAAAAAAAGGTTTATTAGTTCAAGAGTTATGAAGGCCTAATAGTGTAGATTTTCTTGGTGGTAGGCCATAACATCGGCTGCCGGCAGAAGTTACAACCCACCAGACAAAGTCATGACGCCAAATGATTCGTCGTGTTCTGATGAAGCCGTACGGAGGACGATGTGTGTGTGTGTGCAATAGCAATAATTGCTGGTTCGTGCGTTGTGAATCGGAACATAAAAAAGACGAGTTGCTTTAATGGAAACCAATCGCGGTCTATGTCTATCGTGAAAAGCGAGAGCGATCGATGGGTGAATAGCTAGGTCTAGGCTAGTTGTCGCCGCGTCGACTTCTAGGTGCCTGGTCGTCTTTGTCTAGGGCGGTATTAGGTGGGAGCGGTGTTGGAGCAGAGTCGTTCAAGTGTGCTATGACTCTAAAAGGGTAGTATTGCAATAAAAAACATGTTACACGGACCCCAAATAAATTACGATAAGGATAATATGCTGAGTCACAATAGGTAATAACGAATATTAGCAAGCTGTTCAGCCCGTGGCTAAATATTAACTGCCAGACAGTTCGAACGATTAGGTTAAGGTACGCATGTCACGGTTGGTTTATGGATGGGTGACCATCTTTATATACCGAGATCTCTCTCATGCTAAACCGTTATACCCGGTTGTCATTTGTGTGAGCCTCACGTAGCCCACACAAGATGATGTCAGAATGTCAGGGGAGAGTATCTAAGGAGAGTGTTTGTCAATAATATACGTCAGTAGGAGCAGAATGCCTTTAATGCAGTGTAATACATATGACAGTTAGGTCAGTTTTGCAATCCGACTTTATAACGATAAACAAAATGCTTAATACTAAATTATTTAAATAATACCTTGCACACATTTGTGCCGCGTCTCGGCAAACGTAGCGTAGGACTCCCTTGGGAGAGATGGAGCGACGACATTAAAAAGGTGGCTGGTAGTGGCTGGCGGAGAACTCCACAGGATCGAGCTTGTTGGCGTACCATGGAGGACTCCTATGTCCAGCAGTGGACGAGAAGAGGCTGATAAATCGTCCGATGATGATGATGACATATTTGTGGATCTTTGATAGTCGATACGCATAGTCAGAAGGCCGAATGTATGACGGACTCATAAATTGCATCAAAGTAATAAACGACTTTGAAATTAATATTTTAACAAAGTATGCAAACTTTCTGTACAGATTTAAATTGAAACCTCCTTAAGTTTAAATTTGTGTACTGGAAAGGAACTTAAGACTTTTTTGAAGAAAAAACTGAAATTTAAGGAAAATTTGTTTTAATAAAAAAAATGGTTTTACCAATAGACACAAACTTTATACAAGGGTTTATTTATGTTTTAAGAAGGTGTTTACCTCCACGTGCCCTTATTACGGATTCTAATAGGTTCCGCATAGATTTTATTAGGGTAATTTAAGATTTTGCGGAATATTGTCCCATTCTTTTGAAAGTGCTGTTCTTAGTGCTGCCACTGTTGTGGACACAGGATTTCTTGCATATACAGCTCTTTTTAAATTATTAAGTTCCGGCCTGCGTGCTGACCAATTTATTGTACGTATCCCAACCTCTTCGCAATATTGTTGAACTTGTGCAGCAGCGTGCGGCCGGGCATTATCCTGCATTAAAGTAAAATTTTGGCCTATGAATCCCATGTAAGGCACCACGTGTGCTTCCAAGATCTCCGTTATGTA
Source organism: Sesamia inferens (assembly GCA_037179545.1). Lineage (NCBI taxonomy): Eukaryota > Metazoa > Arthropoda > Insecta > Lepidoptera > Noctuidae > Sesamia > Sesamia inferens. Next base: position 3,761,748 of record CM073936.1, on the reverse strand, counting down.
GCGAACACAATTTCTGTTCGCCCGTTCATCGATATGTCACCCCAGACCATACACGAACCGCCTCCAAAATTAACACACTCTTCAATGCAACTTTGAGCATATCGCTCCCCACGTCAACGATAGACTCTTCTGCGACCATCTGCATCAGATAAACATGTTCTACACTCGTCCATGAACAATAGGGCGGCCCATTGCTCTTTTGTCCAATTTAGGTGATCACGTACAAATCTTAAGCGAGCTTGTCTGTGAGCTACAGACAACTTTGTACCATTTTCTGGTCTAAAAGCGCTGATATACGCTTTCTTTAACCTTCTTCTTATTCTTGCACTCACATTTACCCCACGCACTTCATTAAGCTGTGTTTTGATGTTAACTGACGTGATGAATCGATTTCTCAGGGAAGTTGCAAGTTGTTGAAGTTGACCGGTGGTTGCTCGAGTCCTGCCTGTACCACGTCTCCTTCTGTAAGAAAATCTCTCCACAAACCTTCTGTATATTCTAGAAACCATAGACTCGTTTAAATTAAAATTTCTACCAAACGTTCGTTGATCCAAGCCCTCCCGCACCAGTGCTACAATTTGAGCTGCTTGTTCGGACGAAGTATCCATATTATAGTTCAAAAACTTCCGATGAGTTAACAGTTAACTACTATAACCCAACAGTTCTGCTGGTAACAATAATTCAATTGACAAAAGAATAAAAAATCAATGCGAATCAATTTAAAACTTTACTTTAAATTACACGCAAATCTGATACTACGAGTAAATTTTCTTTTCCCGGCAATATTCATTTGTTTTACTGCAGTTCTATTTTAAAATTTTGCACTTTTTTAAGATTAAGAGCCAGTCTCTCCATATTTATATAATTTCATTTAAAAAGTTTGCATACTTATTAAAAAAAAATCATTTCAAAGTAATCCTGAATTTTGATGCAGTTTATGAGTCCGTCAGTGTAGTTATACCATTAGTAGGTATTGTGTTATACAGTAACAGGGTTATGGAGATCAGATAGGCAGGCAACATTTCTAAACTCCGAAGCAGAGTTCGAATCAAGTGGCACGGTAGTGCCTCCGCCAAGTCGTTACTTTTACACAATCAATCAATGGATGGATTGATTGATTGTGTAAAATTAATTCGAATTTGGCTTCCTTTTTTCAATCAAATTGTGTAAAAGTAATTCGAATTAGGCTTCTATATACGAAATGAATCAATTTATTGATTGTGTAAAAGGAAGCCAAGTTCTTAACTGTCTTAAAGTAACTTTCATTTAGAATTTTATTCACATTCCTATTAATGACACATCAACAACATCGATTGACATTCATCGATTTATAACAATAGCTTCCTCTCTTCTTCTTCTTTTTATTCTCTTGATATCTTTTTCTTGACTGTGTATAGTTCAGTTTTTTGTTTTGCCTGTAAAACATTTTTTTTTTTCTTTCCAATAATCATGTTGACACGTTATACAAGACCTCGGGATGTTGGAGACATACATATGTCATTGGGGAAAGACTAAGGGGAAAGGTGATGATGACCATGCTGTTCTGCACAAAAACAGTCATTTTTTTTCTGAATATTTTTCCTCTTTGATTTGAATATACCTGCGAGTACGTCCATGCTTCAGCAAGATAAAGTTAATATCATCTCTGAAGATTTTCTGGCGAATTTTGCACGGGAAAAGAAAATTCTACACGAGAAATTTTTCAGACGGTAGGATTAATTTATTTGAGGAGTGATGGGACCTTTGGACCGGCTCAACGTAGTCCGTGGGGAGGGGAGAAAAATGAGTATGCATTTACATGCATTAAGTATAAGTATATGCATTGGGGAAGTAAAGTATAAACGGACATGATAGAGTTTAGGAATTTTGCAAGGCAAATTATTCTTTATATTATATTTTCCTTTGTGAAAGGTAATGATTCTGACCATGAATAAAACAAAATTGTAAACATTTTTAAACGTGATGCTTTTGACTCAATACAATAACTTCGTATAAATGTTACTATACCGAATTACACGCTTTAACAACGATCTGACTCTAAACACATCCAGATTAGGTCTTACATATACCCACACATTTCAATACCAGCTAATCTTATCCCTCTTTTAAATATAAAAAGCGCTAGATATCGCCTAGAGCGCGTAAATGGTACATCATTAAAAAACCATTACGTAGTGCATGCCCGATGGCTTTTTAATCTGAAGCGCTGCAACGCTGAAAGGTGGCGTGATGTGCTTACAACTAGACGAGAGATTTATCTGAAAGTGTTTCAAAATGTCGAGATTTTTTGCTGCTATACTTGGAGTTTAGTTTGGTTGAAATTAGATTTTTTTTTAGAACAGATCACAGCGAAGGTGTTATGACAATCTGGTAACGTTCGCAGGGCTACAGATAGCCAAGGATATGGTTTGGGATGAAAACGGCCATAGCCCAGCAGGGGGTTACCAAATAGGCTACAAATAAAAAAAAATGGGAATACTATAATATTCTGTATCTATTCCTGAAGATATTTATGCATTATTATTTAGCATCAAATCCTACTAATTGTGATACCTAGTGATATACCGATCATTCTCTCTATAATGCATCCTACATCACACCGACAGGCTGGCTACTCTTCGCCTGTACAATTATCATTAAGTTTAATTTGATGAATTAACTGTTTGTTTTTATATTAACTAAACAGAAAGTGAAGTAATCAGAGGACTTCAAAAAAATCACCCCCATCGCTGTCAATAGAAAATGTGCTCAAAAGGTTAGCAGCATTGCCACGTTGTATGGCGTGTCTCGCCCTCTGGTCACGTGAAGAGTCGACTAGACGCTTGGCAATATCTAGAAATAGTAAGTGTGCGAAGTTGAATTCAATTTTATTTGAAAACATGAATCGGTGTCATATTGAACTTCAACCATACGAGTATCTAACGATGGTTACCCTGCACCCTACTTGCGTAACTACAATTACTATCAGTCGGGATCATTTCGAAGCATATCTATTGCTATTCCATTGCTCCATGTGTTCGATAATGTGTCTGCTCCACAACGTAAATAACGCAATGAATGTTGTTGAACTGTCAAAATGAGACTCATTGCTACCGATAGTATGTTACGCAATTACCCTGATGGTTACGTATCTCCTTTGCGGACTGTACCTATAATTAATTTATGAGTAGACGAAGGAACTGGAAATCAAGTTTAGTTCAAGGAATTTATATGAAAACTAGCGACCCACCCTGCTTTGCACGGGTGCAATGCTGATACTAAATACATTACAAAAAAACTGTTAACGTTGTATAAAAAAGTTAGCAGCCTGCCATCCAACCGGCTGGTACCGCCGCAAATGCGACGCCCCACAATTTTTAAATTTCTAATATCTTAGAAACTATTTATTTAAATCATGTGCTGTAAAGGGCGATATAGATCCATATTTGAAAAAAAAAATAGTTGTGGATTACCGTTACATTTAGGGGGATAAAAAATAGATGTTGTCCGATTCTCAGACCTATCCAATATGCACACAAAATTTCATGAGAATCGAGAAAATCGTTTCGGAGGAGTTTAACCACAAACACCGCGACACGAGAATTTTATATATTAGATGTGAGGGTAATTCCAAATACTTATCTACCTACGTCTATAATATCATGATTTATTAGACACTAATTTTGTAATTATCTTTCCTCCAAATAATAATAAGTCACAGTGAACTTTGAACTTACGACTGGTAACCGCCCTCTTTATGTCATAAAAAAAAATAACCAATTATAATTTATGACATTTCTAATCTTTCTTTTTACGGCGACAGGTATAAAGCCATCAACGCATTAAAATAACGCGGCTAAGAAATAAAACGCAAAAATTATATCATAAACCGACCAAGGTGAGTTGTAAAATATTAATTGTTTCATTAATCCACAGAGAAATGACGATAAATTATCATTATTGCATTTTTTGACGTATGGTGGTGGAATGGGGAGAAATGGTCCGAGAGTTTTTGTATTAATCATATTTTGAGAGCTAAGGGGCTTGATGCTAAATAATAAAATCCGCAAGGGTGAATTGATTAACTTAAAGTACCCTTGCCGCGGTTGGTCGGTGGATATGTGACCATCATCAAATACCAAGTTCATCATCATCATCAGTCTTTTTATCGTCTCACTGCTGGGCACAGTTCCCTCATATATAGAGAAGGATTGAGCATAATCACCACGCTTGCTCTATGCGGGTTGGCGATTTCAGACCTAAAATCCAGGTTTCCTCAAGATGTTTTCCTTCACCTTGTAACCAGTCATTGCTGTCCAAGAAAGTACATATAACTTGCACCATAAGTTGCTTCATGTTAAATATCATTATCTGCTTAGTTAATTTATGTAGAAGTAGTAAATTTATTCACAACGTTATTCCGAGAAATCCGAAACACGTGTCTAATATTTTTAAGTAAAGAATCTGTGTACAAAATTTCAACAAGATATAATGAAAAACCACAAAGTTATGAACTTGTTATCTTATCTAGTTGTCCCAACAAAAATATGGTCAACACACCCGTTCGCCCGCCCGCGCCTACAGCGGCGCGGCGCGGAGTTCGCGTTTATGTATACCTAACACTATGATCTACCGCCAACTGAGTTGTGCGCTCGATAACCACACTGCAACAATTTTAATAAATGTATTTGGAAATATAACATGGTCTAAAAAATATTGGAATCGATTCAGTTGCTTATCCTGAACAATCAATATTCAGGTTTCGTATACAGAAAAAATGACGTTAAATATATAAATATAAGGTACACAAAATCCGCCCCACTAAGTATAATTGCGAGTACGTATGTCTGCATAAAATATCACTGATATGATGAAAATTATATATTGTAAGTCCCAAACTATCAAAAACTTTTGGTGCTCCGTACGGTGGTTGAATATTGATGAAGACAAAAGGACACATGACAAAAGAGATCAGCCATATTGGGGCCAGAATCAAAATGGCTGTTCGAGGAAGTACCTTGTAGAATATTTTTTTTACTATCGTACCGAATATCAATAACCGAAAGGGTCAGCTGTTTTCAAATATTCTTAAATGTATAAAACTTGATTTTTACCCGACTGCCAGGAAGGGTTATGTTTTTAGCGCGTATCTTGTGTATAATTTTCTTTATTACCTTGTATCTGCAGAACCGCTAAACGTATTGCCAGATTTGCGGTATCATTAGATTTGTCTTAATAGCCCAAGTGTTCTTAGATAGGTGACATTCAACAAAGACCAAAATGGCGGATGTATGACGCCATATTGTGAGGTAAAAAAATCTACCAAGCCTATCGAGCGGGGTATCAAAATTAAGGATTTTAAACACTGATTCTAAATATCGCAGTTGGGGGCTTAGCTAGATAAACAAGTTGTATTCCATAGAATAAATAGTCCCCAAACTGCGACTGTTCAACTTGTTTCTGCCTTTCCAGTTCGTTAGATTTTTATGCAGGCGGGTTTTTTGTTTCTAAATATATTTTTTTATTTCTATTTTTTAAAAAAAAAGTAGGTATTACACTCTTGTTTGTGTAGTCATAGTAAAAAAATTAAGGATTTCTTAGACCAGGGTAATATTTTTTTCTATCTTTTGCTTTGGGTTTTGTATTCACTCTGTATGAAACGTGTCTGATCTTCTTTTTTCCCAGGCAGACATACCCTGAAGTTTGAGTAGACAATAACTCATTACCGTGACATAAATCATTTTGTTATATGGGATTCGTTGTCATTTTTGTCTGTCATTGTATGCTTGGTTTGAGTAGTCAATTTGACATGTTGTCGAAGTATTGTAAAAGTTGTTAATCATATCTGAAAACAGCCAGAAATGAAATGTAAAAGTTGAGCCACTGTTAAGCAAACACATTAATTAAGGGTGCAACTATGAATGTAAACGAATGACATCTTCAGGAAACCTGGACTTTAAATCTGAAATCGCCAACCCGCATTGACTCAGAGTGTTGATTACGCTCAATCCTTCTTTGTATGAGAGGAGACCTGTGCTCAGCAGTGGGACGGAAGAAAGGTTGATGATGATGATGATATGGATTATAAATTACTTAAGGTAAACCCTCATACATAGTAAGTAAAATAGGATTATTATACGATTATTACATGAAAAACAAAAAGAAACGCAACGTCTAATCTGAGTAAATTACCACCAGACATTAGTCGGTCCGCTCTAATTTATGAGATCTAATTCAAAGATGAGATCTCTATCTGGCCTGAAATATACATTTGTTGCTCCGTGGGAGGTAACTAATTACTTGTCATTTGCCAAACGTTCAATATTAAATGGTAAATAATTTATATCTCCTAAGCAGGTTTATACAAACATTTTTGATGAGTTTGGTTTCCTTTTTAAATATTTTTAGAAGAAATCCTGAAACTAACTCAGTGATCACAGTGTCTTTTAATGTCCAGGGATAATCTTAATAAGATCAAATGAAGACCTCTTTTATACCGCGTACATCGAGGGACTGGAAGAATTTGCCAGCGGCGGTGTTTCCGTCGGACTACAATTTGAGTGTCTTCAAGGCTAGAGTGAATAGGCTCTTAATAAACTAGCGCGCTTTACCATCAACGATTGTATCACTGCTTACCATCAGGCGGGATTACAGTCAAGTACTAGTTTATAATTATAAAAAAAAAAATAGTTTTGAGCAGCATGAGGAATACGGTGTAAAGTTCACATTTCCTCCATAGAAAAAGGAGGATGAGTGTTGTGTTTCGGGCAACTGTCCCAGAATTGATATTGAGAATTTGTATATGCTAATTGGTTGATAAACTAGTCCGTTTTACCATCAACGATTGCATCACTGCAGACCATTAGGCGGGATTGCGGTCAAGCACTAGTTTATCCTTACTAAAATTATAAATCGGAAAGTGAGTTTGTTTGTTGCGCTTTCACGCCGTAACTACTGAACCGAATGCTTTGAAATTTTGCAGATGTAAAGTTAGAAATCCGGATTAAATAATACGGTACTTTTTATCCCGGAGAAATTTGACGTTCGCGAGGGAAATCTAAAAAGCGCGAAATAAACGAATTCCACGCGGGCGAAGCCGCGGGCGGAAAGCTAGTCATTTATAAATAAAGACCATGTAGAAACGATGTTCGAGGTGGTATTGTCAGGAAACACCCAGATTGAGAGGACAAATCCAGCCGGTGTAGGCATTTGTCAGAAATCGTGCAGCTGAACTCAATTATTCTTAACCAATATTTAACACTTTATCATGACTGTTGTAAAGAAATTACAAAACATATATTTTTTTTTAATCCCTGAAGGATTAAGTAAAGATGTACATCCTGCAATTGCATTCAATTTTCCAAAAATGTAAACGAATATGTGTAAGTTTATAGAAAAATAACTTTAAATTCTACATAATAAAGTTTATGCTACAACTTAACTACAAACATGTTATAGAGCTAGTCACTGAAATCAATATAATTAAAACGATGTTGATATTTGTCTAACTTGAAAAAATAAACATAGATAAATTTAAAACATTTTTTTTTTAATAATTATAAACTAGCGCTTGACCGCAATCCTGCCTGAAGGTAAGCAGTGATGCGATCGTTGATAGTAAAGCGCGCTAGTTTATTAAGAGTCTATTTACTCAGAAAAACTGAACGAATAAAAAGGAAGGCGGCAGTTGAGCGAGGTGATGCAATGTTAAGCCCTATTCACTAAGTAACCAATGATTGATTACAAGGTGAAGGTAAACATCTTGAGGAAACCTGGACTTTAAGTCTGAAATCGCCAAACCGCATTGAGCAAGCGGTGATTACGCTCAATCCTACTCTGTATGAGAAGAGACCTGAGCCCAGCAGTGGGACGATAAAAAGGTTGGTGATGATGATGATGGGCACAAATCCAGATTCTTCGCGGCTATTGAGAAATCCTTGATAAAATACAATATCATCAATTTTCACCTAAATTTGATAAAGCGTAATATGCGATTACATAGACGGTACTTTCGATAATTTTAAACTAATAAATTAATTACGTCGATACCTGCAATTCCACATCTCAGTTAATGACTCACTTGACTCGAGACACGTGACGAAATAGGGTTGCCATGTAAATATAGAACTAATATTATTTTCTTGCTTAATGTTTAATTTAATGAATCTTTGTTGCTATCCATAATGTGCACATACAGTTGGTAAGTATTAATCAATAAAAACAATAGGGTATTTGACTAAAAAAAACTAATTAGTCCGTCAGTCAGATTTCCAAAAAATACTAGACACGTATTTTTTGTTTTATCAAAACAATAAACATTTACAAATATAAAAGGCATCAAAGATCAGGAGTGGTGGCTGGTGACGTCACTGGCCAGTAAAAAGTGTACAGTGTTGTGACGTCACTCGAGTTTTCAACGCACTGTGTCGTCTGCATTTTTTGTTTATATGAAAAAAGAAAAAATACGTGCCTAGTATTTTTTGGAAATCTGACTGACGGACTAATTAGTTTTTTTTAGTCAAATACCCTATTATGGACCCTGTCGGGCACAGGAAAATACTAAATAAGAGGAGAGAGGAAGAGCGCTTTTCTAATTTTCCTTGTTATTAAATAATAATAGTTATTTATTTTGAATCAAATAATAATAATAATACAGCTGTATTATATTCCTCAATAAATCAAGTGATATAAACGAAATTAATTAAATTAAAGAATATAAATATAAACATTAAAAAATAGATTCATTTGTTTGCAAGATTATTTATTATATTGCTTGCTCGAATTCAGATAGTGTGGAACCCTTAGGGTAAAAGATTCCTCTAAAGAATTCCATTTACCTTTGACTCTGGCGGTGGACATCCAGTCTCTTCCTGCGGTGACCACAATCTCATCCTGCTATCGAGCGCTCGGACGACCCCTACCTTTCCTACCGTAAGGTCCTTTCCAGTTTGTGACGTTGATTGTTCAACGATCATTGTGTGTCCTTCTATCTCGCGACATGACCAGCCCACACCCACTTTAAACTTTTAGCAAAATGCAGAGCATCCGCATTTTGAATCAAATACTTCAACAGAATTCACAAAATTTGGCGGCAGTAGCGCACGTCTAAGTACGTATATCTACCACAAAATAGTGTGTAGCAGTTGTTTAGACTAGACAGCTTTAAAACACGTCATTATTATATGGTAACTTTGACACTAGACACAGGTTGAATAAGTGCTTAAAGTTTTTGTGGTGAGACTCTTGATGTACACAATCTGCACCCTAATTTCGTAACACACATCATTCATTCATCAGAATCATTTTGAAGCATATTGCTAATCCATTACTCTATACGTTCAAAGAAAATAACGACTCAACAACGCAAATTACGCAAACAAAGTTGTTCAATTGTCAAAAAGAAACCCATTGATACTGATTGTTCGAAAGAGATAGCGTGGCCCTGGCGCACAGGCAAGTGAAAAAACACGGGTGGGTTTTAGTCAGTAAAAGTCTGACACGCCCTTCCGCTCTGCCCAGATCGGGAGAGGTCATTTGATGATATACCATCCACAAAAAAATAAGGATGTAAGCTAATGCATTGCGTTGCTGAATTTTGGGGCAGATTAAAAGAAGAATCTATATTTTTGCCATCGACTTAATATGTGACAGTATCGTAGTACCTAAGGAGTTTCTGTTTAATTATTAAAAAAAAAAAAAAAAAAAAAACATTCGCGACGAATATCATCAAAGAAAATCATAAGATACAAACAGAGTTTTACTGTGATGTTGTCATATAACTAATGCGAATAATTCCTTCTCGTTCATTTCAAATTATTTCCACATCATAAATGTTGAACCACCCAGCTCGCAGAAATAACAAACCCAGAAACCAAAATCCCATTCATTTTCGCATCAAAATGTAAACGCAAACAGTTCACTCAATTTCCCGCGCTCAACATAAACGTATCTCAACCCTATGACACGACGCCACTCGACGGTGATTGCGGCGGCCATGTTGCTACGTCACGCTATGACAGCGTACGAGCGAATATTAAAGCGTGTTGATAGTGAAATAAACGTATGTGACGTAGCACTCGAACCTCCCCGCTTACTTAATTGAAGTTTATTTTAAGGGTTACTGTAACAGCAAAAGCTAGAATTTTGCGAGATTTTTTTAGCCCTAAAATAAGGTCCTTCTGACTTTTCACTTTGAATTTTGCTTCCGTTTTACGGAACACAGGTTTTTACTTCGGAGTCTACCTATGTCATTTTTGGTGACAGTGACGATTTTAACATTCACCGACGTGTCGCCGATTGAGGGTTATTTTGGGGCGAGAAGAGAAGTGTGCAATGGGAATGTAATGTATTTTTTTATGTTGAACATTTTAAAATGCCCTACTTTTGTGCTTCAATTCCGTTTTTGCCGTTAAATAATGACTTATATTGGTAGTTGGCAACTGAGTAACATAGATGAAAATGTCCAAATTTAGAAGAGAGATTCTGCAAAATATCGTTTAATATTATCCTTTTCAGTTAATATTATTATCCTTTTCAGAATACATTCTCTTTTACTATAAGCCTCTGCAATTTGATTTATACAACGGGGGAATTGAGTAAGACACTTTTACTAGCAATGACTTTCATTTTAACAGTTCAACAATATTCCACGCAATAAAGTTATTGAGCAGACAACCGTACCTGTGAATTTATATCCTACAAAATTTCAGTTTGAGATTGATAATGTGTTATGCAGGACTGAGCAAACTATAAACTTACAAAATATATTTTTTTCTTTTAAAGCCTGTGATTTCCCACTGCTGGGCAAGATATTAATCGCAACAAAAATAATTTTCCCAGGATGATCTTGATTTATAAGAGTGTGATTCGTGCCCGTTCTTCTGCATAGAGCTCTGCTTTTTAGAATACGCAACAAGCTTCAACTTTCCGATTAATTGACAGACTATTTGACAGTTTATGATGATAATTGAGTGATGGCTGTAAATAGTTATATTAAATACATAAACCGAATTTTTCGATTTGGACGGGTCTGAGCAGTTGTGTTGCAATGTGTGCCGGGTATGATGCGCCAAATGTTGTTGTGTCGGGAGTTTGGTCGTGGTGGATCTCCAAATAAATCTTCCTCTAGCGCAGCTTCGTTGGTCGTGTTGTTAGGTTTAACATTCAGCATCACCTCGCCTAATTGCCGTCTTACTTCCTATTTACTCACTTTTGTTTGAGTGAATAGGTTCTTAATAAACTAGCGCCCTTTACCATCATCGATTGCATTACTGCTTACCATCAGGCGGGATTTCGGGAACCTAACTTGAGAACTCGGTTTAAGGAATAATACGGTTTTGAAGATCTGTGCCATACATATCAGTATGTTTTTCATTTGTATTAATTAATGCCTAAAAATTTATAAACGACTAGCTTTCCGCTCGCGTGGAATTCGGTTTTATCGCGCTTATTAGATTTCCCTCGGGAATATCATTTTTTTTTTCAATAAAAGGTAGCCTATATCCTTTCTCAGAGTCTAAAGATTGTCTGTGCCAAATTTCATCAAAATTGGTTGAGAGGTTTAAGCGGGAAAGCGTAACTGACAGATAGAGTTACTTTCGCAATTATAATATTATATAGTATATATAGTATGGATTATTGTGTGCCTGCCAGTTTAAAAAAAAAATACAAAATGGCGCGGAAACAACGTACCGCCATGTTAAGTTTAGATTGTGTACAACTGAATGGCGCCATAATTATCTTTTAATTTTCGTCAAATCCGTTCGTGCTATTAATCGACGCTTATTGAAAATTAACATAAAATATGAAAATATATTTGACATTATTACAATAAAATAAAAAAAAAACTCGCATAAGAGCTTGTCAAACGCGTAATACCACGTGACCTAACGCCCCGACCTCTTCGTGACGATAATTGAGGCTTATTTTAAGGAGTATGAAATATGTTACCGCAATTTTAGCACTGCGACAGAATTCTAATAATATTAGGTAATTTTTTCTGTTCCTTTATGGTCAGCTTGCATTTTTTGAAATTAAATAAACTATAGTAAAAGTGTACAGTGCTGCACATCCCACCCTATTTCAAGATAAATAAAATAAACTTAAACGTCATTGCAGTCATAACTTTATTGCAATGACGTTGAAGTTGATATCAGATTGACTGAAAAAGTTATTATGAGGTTATTTAGGTTTATTGTGTAGAAATTAAAGATATTTTTGAGTTTCTTTTTTTATATTTTTGGCCAAAAGCTGATAGTTAAAAAGTGTTCTTAATTTAAGATAATTCAAATTCCAACGACTCAATATATTCTCTATTTTAGTGAAATGTATTCTAAGTTGATTTTTGAGGAACTTAATTATTGACCTATTTGTTACAAATGGTAGCAAAAAGGATCTAATAAGTTTTGATAGCAATGGATTTGAACTTCGTTTACAATATCATAACATTCAGTTTTTTGATCTATAACCGTATACTTTATACAACGTGTAACATAAAGGGTATATACATACCAAGGGCATCTTTACATGATATGAAATGATATCGAAAGGTTTTCACTTAAAAAAAATACTCAAAAAATTTATACAAAATTTTCGGTTCCGTGTGTTTCTTAAATTCAAATCATAACAAACGTGCACCACACTACATACTTAATAACTACTCGTTACACGTCACATTACTTGGCAAAATCACGATAAATGTCTTCAAAAATTATATGCGCCTAGTATGGTAGTAGCCTATCACAGGCGGTGTTTTTCTCGTAACTTCCTAACATAAAGAGATCGGATTAAAAAACCCTTCCGATATCGATTGATATCATGTAAAGATGCCATGCCCTTGGTATGTATATACCCTTTATGTTACACGTTGTATAATACTAGCGACCCGTCCCGGCTTCGCTCGGGTTCATGTATTATACATATAAACCTTCCTCTTGAATTACTCTATCTATTTAAAAAAAAAAAAAACACATTAAAATCGGTTGCGAAGTTTTAAAGATGTAAGCATACATAAGGATATAGGGACAGAAAAAGCGACTTTGTTTTATACTACATAGCGCTCGCCCGCAGCTCCGCCCGCATGGATGTCGGTTACCGCTGCAAAACGCGAAATAAAATATATTTGTAAGAATTGTGGGATTTAACCTAATGGTTAACGCTCCAGCCTCGACTCTCGTGCACGTAACTCAGAGGTTCTCAGATTTTGTTGTGCAAGTCGTTGCGAACGTTCGACACTCGACTGTCGTGTGCGTACCTGGGAGTTTCTCCGTTTTTGTACAGCAAGGCGATGTGAACGTTCAGGTGAAGATTCTCCCATATGACATATTCTTGCTGCCCATACTTGAAAACATATTTAGAAAGTTGAGACCTAGCTCTCTTAGACATTTTCAAATGTTTATAAAAATTTTAATAGCGTGTAATATTCTAGCTCTGAAAATGACTGTTGCTAAGCCCTGAAACGAACTGTTGTTTAGCCTTGAAAAGAACTGTTGCATAGCCCTGTAAATACTGTTGGTTAGTCCTGAAAAGAACTGTTGATTAGCCCTGAAAATAACTGTTGGTTAGCCCTGAAAAGAACTGTTGTATAGTTCTGAGAAGAACTTTTGCGTAGGTCTAGTTTTAAGAACGAAATCTAAAAAAATCGAACAAACATTAAACTTCACGCACGACGGCTGCGTAGGGCGCGGACCTTGCGTCTGAGCTCTCTCTATACTCTTAGCTCTTCTCTCTTGAGCTTCTCAATACTCTTTGATCTGAGCCGCGCGGGGGATCTTACCCATAGATCTCCCGCAACGGGCCGTGTAGCAGAAATCGTAATATTTTAATTTCGCCATAACTTCAAAACCAAACATTCAATTATAATCATTCAAAGGCCAAATATTATCTACAGAAACTGTACTTAGTGATGAAATAATTTATTTTGACAAGGATTGTAATATATGTATGTAGTCCAAAAAAATATCAAGATTTTTAAATAAAAAAATGGTTGTTGTGCCTCACTCGACATAGATAGGTATAGTGTGTCGCGGACATTTTTGTAGATATTAATAAGATCTAAATTTAATAAGGACATTTTATGGTTCTATCTTTTATAGTTTAGGCAGCGTAGGCAAAATAAGTAACTTTTCTGGTTGATTTTTTACACCTTATGTTCAAAAAACCCAAATATCTTACGAAACCCTATATTTTTCCAAAATAAAATTTAGCCTATGTTACTCGTGGTTAATGTAACTTTCAAATGGTGTAAGAATTTTTAAAAATGGTCCAGTAGTTTTTGAGCCTATTCATTACAACCAAACATAATATTATTCCTCTTTATAATATTAGTGTAGATGTAACATAACCTACTTCATAATTATATAAAATAGAGATAAGATTTTTGCTTTCTTTAGAGATGATATTTTTGTGCGTGAAATAAAATTTATGTCTAGTAGTTTTTGTACGAAATAATAACTGTCAGAAATTTAAAAGTCCTTCCATAAAATTGGAAAAATCTTGCTTTGGAAAAATCAACACTAAGTCATCAAAAGAAGTTGTACCTTTTTCGTTATACGTTGTATAAATAAAGGAATTTAAATAAATTAACTTATATACACATACGGCTACGATACATCTTCTCGTCGTCCAAGATACCACAGTGTCTTAAGACTAAAGCCTTTGACCAGTGTGTGTTGCCAGTGATGACTTACGGAACTGAAACGTTGTCGCTCACAATGGGCCTCATACGAAGGCTCAGAGTCACACAAAGGGCAATGGAAAGAGCTATGCTCGGAGTTTCTCTGCGTGATCGAATCAGAAATGAGGAGATCCGCAGAAGAACCAAAGTCACCGACATAGCTCTGCGAGTCGCTAAACTGAAGTGGCAGTGGGCAGGGCACATTGCTCGTAGAACCGATGGCCGATGGGGCAGTAAGGTTCTGGATTGGCGGCCACGTACTGGAAGACGCAGTGTAGGGAGGCCCCCAACAAGGTGGACCGATGACCTGGTGAAGGTCGCGGGAAGCCGATGGATGCGGGCAGCACAAGACCGGTCAGCGTGGAAAGCCTTGGGGGAGGCCTTTGTCCAGCTGTGGACATCCATAGGTTGAAGAAGAAGAAGAACACACATTACCAACAAAAAACGTGGGTCCTGATTTTTCAAACAAATTCACAACAAGACAAAATTAGGTGCGACTAAAACTTTCACTTTAATCGAAAAAATTCGATCCCAATCCTAACTTACAGGAAAGTTCCCAAAAATATCGTCATAAAATCGGGGAACATTCCTGGCGGCAATAAGCGTCGAATATTCGACACCGGATTTAATATTGGCCATCACTCCGGGGTGTCAGGAGCAGGGAATAGAAAATAAGTATGTGTAGACGTACAGTCGAAGAAACAGGTAAGTATGCAAGCAACTACTATGACTTCCAATGTGTGGAAAGTTAAGTAATCCAATTTTTTGGCACATTTCCCCCTTATTCATAAACGTTACTTAAAGTAAACTATTATTTAATAATACATTTTAGATGTTTGGACGTCACTTATCTCTTATATCTATCACTAAATTATCGTTAATGAATGTGCGTTGAAATAATTTGGAGCGTTTATTCATAATCAAAAGGTCAAAAATGTATGTTTAAAGAATCCCTAATCACTAGTTAACTCTAAACAACGTTTATGAATAAGGGGATTTGTCTGTATGTGTAAGATATTTAGACGAACTACGAATTATGTCTTGTTTGTATTACCCTAACTGGAATACACAATGACATCTACTTTATTTTATTACAAAGCCTTATAAATTGCACAAATATACATGCTTAATTTAACTGGAGAGCTAGGAAATTGGTCATAAGCTTTAAATTTTACTTCAAACTCAATAACAATTTTACTTGTGTTTACTTTTACCAATAAAAATATTTTACACAGAATTACATCCATATTGTCACTTTTTAAAGAATAATATTGAAAAACTAAATTATCACTAACTAATTACTTTTGAAACAAATAAAGAAAAATGCGTTTATTGACATTACATCAAAATATATACACATTAAATTGTACAATATGTAAAGAAAACCCCGGCCCTTCATAAGGATACTTAAGGTTAGGTAAACACATGACCAAATAAAATATGAAATTTCACATAATCATCATAGTAACAATACTAAAGAATTTTTAAATATACTTTTATTTCCGCGAATTAATTCCAACTTCCTCAAAATTTAGCATTTTTTTAAAAAGTGACAACATCACTTTCGACGGTTTTATTATGAGTGCCGCGTGCCCTGCCTCCCTTCGCTCGCGCATGTATTGCCAACCGTACATGTATTAAGTTACAGCTCCTTTTTCGAAATAATATTATTTTTTTAGGAAGAATTTTTTTATCGATACCTAACACCGAACGGATAGGGTATCTAAATTAATCTTTTCCAGTTTGTGACACAAACAAAACTATATAATACAATAACATAAGCTATAGCACAAAAGAAAAAATGGAGCCACCAGCTTTCTAGCACTATAGCTCACTGTATAGTAGCTATAGAACTGTACAATGAGCTGCTAGAAAGCTGGTGGCTCCATTTGTTCTTTAAACTCACTATACTCTAGAGGCCTAGCTAAGCCTCTTCTTAATTAACCAGATAAATTAGAGTTCCAGTTACTCTTTATTATTCACTGATGTCTAAAAACATTTGGAATGTCACTTTTAACGTCAAAAGACCCTAAGTAATTTCAAAAACCTTGCCTGTTTACCTAAATCCTTTACTATTTGTACCTAATGTACAGTATGTAGCATTCTAAGGAAATTCTATTCGGTAACAGTTAGGCTTTTGACATATGTGGCATATTTACATACCCCTATAGGGGTGCGTCAAAGGCTTCAGGCTTTCAAATAACTTGTGAGCAGTTTGCTGAGTTTTGTCGAGGATTATAAGTTAGTTGTGTTCTGGCAACTATGTATTACAACGTTGCCAGTCTTCTGGATAATAATCAACAGTAATTTGGGATTGGGTAATTGTATGTACCTTGGAGATTAGGGTTATTTTAGAACGCCCTAAAACAACAAACTATTAACAAACGAGTGGAAACTACATTGAGAATTATACATACTATATATAATGTTATTTTTTGTATATGTTTGTATACCCGGAATAAGTGTCCAGTATTTTTATGTAAATAACAACGGTCAACGCACCGCTCGCCCTGTTGATAATAATTTCTTTTTGTATTGTGTAATTAGCTAGCGATAACATTTCCCATCACATTTGCAGGCTTTAGACTGTCGTAACGGACAAGTGAAGGTAGATATTATTATGTACTTTAATCGTATAGTCAGCCATAAGTAATAAAATAAAATGTAATATAATTTACTTAAAACATGTTAATTTTACATAGAACGTATTGCACCCCTGCACAATGAGACGGGGGCCCCGTCCCACTGAACAGTGGACTCTGTTGTGCGCTCGGAAAAAATATAACATGGTGTAAAATGATTGGAATCGATTAGTTGATTTCTAAATAAACTATATTCAGGTTTGTCATAAAGAAAATTAATAACGCTGAATAAATAATGTAGACACTCCCTTTTATGTATGTATATCTGTGTCTGTAACCTACTAACACTAGAAGTTAAGTAAGATTGTTACTAACCTTATGGACTCCGGTCTGAAATAAAAGTAGTATTCTATTACTATTATTCTATTCTATACTCCTGACTGATTATGTGAAGTGTTGCTTAGTTACGTAGGTTTTTATTATGTTACACACAATGTAACAAAATATTATATTACATACGTTTAACTAGCGACTTGCTGCTGTTTCGCACGATCTTTTAAGACTTGATAAGATATTTAGATTTTTAGAGAACGTACGTACGTACGTTTACGTTTCCGTTTAGATTTAAAAGTTACATTTAAATCTGCGAAAATCTTAATCAACTACATTTCTATATTTCCCTTTGGGGAATACTAGCGTGATGTTGATATGACACACATTCTGTCAACTAATCAACTCTTCATATGGCTTTCAACTGGCAAGGAGCCTTCTCCAAGTTTCAACACATTTGTGGCGACCTCTACAACGACACATGCGAACTACGCATCCCACTGACTTTATAGCTTGTTTACACCCTGTTAAGTAGCAAGTGTGCAAGTGTCAAGTGTTTAGTAAAATCAGCGTGTAAACGGTGCGAAGGAAAATGACTAGAATGCCGCTCTATTTTTTCTGTTAAGTAGCTTCCCCGCACACCCGCGGTACCCCTAAACTCGCAACGTCGCCCATCCTAAACACTGTATAATCAGTTTTGCTTTGACAAGTGCATAGCGTACATACTTTGGAGTTAAGTACAAGAATCGCTAAACACCGTATGAATTGTTACTTAACACTTGACACTTAACATTGTCAACTAATCGCTTCACACCTGCACTTGCTGCTTATCAGCGTGTAAATGAGTCTTTACGCTAAATCCTACATCTCGCAAGCAATGTAAATAGCATATACATATATATACGACGTCCTGTCATCAATCATCAGGCAGTTGCCCATCAGATATGACATCCGTCTGGCCGGATCCTCCCTTCTCTTTGGAGGGTGAGGGAATTTTCCACCCTGTTCCTGATGCTTTTATACATACATAATATTATCAAACTATTTCAGAATTAAAAATACCTAAAACATAATATTAAAAGAAAAGTAAGGCTTATGTAACTCAATATAGCCTCTAATTACCCACATACTCTATATCCTCTTATATAAAAGCATAATAATTTACTCACGTACAAAATAACACAGGATTTTCTTGAAATAATTTTTCCAGACTCCTGATATTAATCAAGGATCCCAGGCATCCCAAAATAACGTTCCTGAACGAATCAGATATCACAAAAGGCTCGCAATATAGTACAGAAAACGGTACGAAAGGAAAATATCATTTTGCCGTAAAATATGTAGCAATTAACGATAAGTGAAAATGCGGGTAGTTCGCCGATTCCGCGGGTGGTACACGTATAAAATGTGGCAGATATCTCTCTTAAGAGAGAAGACCGGTGCCCAGCATTGGGACAATAAAAAGGAAGTAATAGACACCATCAAATTAAATATCATTCGCCATGGGATAACATCGTAACAAACGAAAAAATAAAAGTTGCCTCAATATTTGGGTTGATTAAATAAATGTCGTCCCATGTGGTACCGGGCATAGAATAGGACCAACCCATATCCTCCCGTGAGTGTCGTAAGAGGCGACTAAGGGAACTCTCACCAGGAAAACGGGCAGCAGCGCTTCTCCTGTGGAATAAAGAATTAATGACGGATTATGGCAATGCCCCCCAATGGAGTGAAAGTCTTGGGCGAGGCCTTTGTCCAGCAGTGGACCCTATATAGGCTGAGAAGAAGAGAAACGATGAATATTCTATAAACTTTTTTTTGACGTGACAACGTCTATTAAATTGGTACGGCGTGGAGTCATTCTCGAAAACACCGTAACGGCCGAATCTGACGCCACACGGAGTCCACGCCTACTTTACCCCCACACCTAGAGCGCCCAAAGGCATACTCGGAAACATAGGCATAGACGTTGTCACGTTCAAATATCGGCAGTAGACGGAGTTCTACAGACAACCAATTTTTTCCTTTCTAATACCTGTGTACCATTTTTGGCAATACAAATGTTGGGTGATTCCAGCTAGCATTATTATGTGTGCATGATTTGAATCTAAATGGTTGTGCTTACTCTAGAGTACTGTCAAGGGCAGCGGTAGCCTAGTTATATCGGCCGCGACTGCTATAGGCCGTAGGTTCGAACCCCGCCAGACGCTTTCTTCATCTTCTTCTTAGCTGAAAGAGGTCTACTACTGGACAAAGGCCTCCCCTGAGGCTTTCCACAATGACCGATCTTGTGTTGCCCGCATTCATTGGCTTCCCGCGACCTTCTCCAGCTCATCGGTCTACTTTGTTGGGGGCTGCGTCTTCCGGTACATGGCCGCCACTTCAGAACCTTACTGCCCCTCGGCCAACGGTTCTACGAGCAATGTGCCCTGCCCACTGTTACTTAATTGAGGTCGACTAGACGCTTTACATTTTGTAAATTATTCCATCACCATTGCTCTCAAAACGGTGGTGGAAAACATCGTGAGGAAACCGACATGTCCTAGAGGCAAAACTTCGAAGACATGTGACATCTACGAACCTGCACTGGACCCGAGTGGTAGATTACGGCCCATTCCCTCTGACCGAGAGGAGGCGTACGTCCCAGGAGTGGAAATATTATAGGCTTATATATGTTATGATTATGATTTATAAGTTTTTAGACGTCAATAATAGTTTTTATCTACTCTCATATCAAAAAATTAAAAATATAAAACTAAAAAGGAGTTTATATTGACGTACTTTACCAATAGTATATCGAAAGCAAATTAAAAAATTAAATTATAACATTATTTCTCTAACAAAATAATGTTATAAGTGCTACTTCATATATTAAATACAATGTATGAGATTAGATAAAGTAGTGTATGAAACTGTACATAATTAGGTATTACACACTCGTGTGATACTATTAAAAAACTCGCTTTGCTCGTTTTTTAAACTCACACTCGTGCATAATATTCCTCATTATGTAACAGTTTCATAAACTACTATTAAACTCGATGAGCTCGTAGATTTAAAATTCAAAGACATGTGGAAATATTATAGGCTGATACTTATTAAATATTCCTTGATACTCGCTCTTATCAAACACTTGTGCAAAATTTCATACTTCTAAACCCAGTCGTTTAGGTTGTACTTTGCGTCTCAATCATTAGCGTTAATCCCAGTTTACATCCCAAGGCTTTTTCAGCTATTGGAGTCTGGGGTCCGCTTTACCAGTCTAACTGCTGATTTTGGCTAAACTTCGATATTTCTCCATGAAGCGACTGCCATCTGACCTTCACAACCCGAAGGCGATATCGAAGCATTACAGTTAGACCAATTGTTGGGCTTTTGAGGGCGTTCGTATGGCAACCGGAGCCAACGGCTTAACGTGCTTACCGAGGCACGATCCATTAATTACGTCTCAATGCATTACTAAATATATTTTTACTAAATAAATTTGAACCGCTTTAGTTCTAGAATATTCATTTAATATAACCTACTGTATACTTTCATTCATAAAACCAAATGTGTATTTTAACATCCCGCGTGGGCGTACCACCCCTGTCTACGCACAGCCCACGCACCACCTACGCAGGGTTGTCCTCACTGCTGGCATGCGTAATTGACGTTCCGATATGAATACGGTGAATACTTTCAATGATCATAAATTTTCTGATGTTTTTTAATGAATTTGTATTTTTTAAGCGCGAGTAATAGTCGTAATTTTAGTAGCCATATTTTCAAACGCGTCTAAAATTTCTATGGATTATCGAAATTTGTCAGGACTAAGCTAATATTTTATCTTCTATTTTTATTAAATTTGTGAACAGAAGTAACTGGGCCAGTATTTGATATAGAATTTACTTTGATACTTATGCATTAATAAAATTAAATGCATATTTATTATAAAAAATATTAATTTTAATGTTTAATAATGAATGTTGCATGTGGTAGGTCACACGCCATTTTTATTTATTTCTTTATTTCAAATTTTCGCACAAAGGTACAAAAGCGAACTCAATGGCTTATGTATTCTCTACCAGGTAACCATGGGTGGTGAAAAGATTAAATGGCAAGTGCTTTGGTTGAAAAGAAAACTAAGTTAACAAAATAAACTCTTAAATCTAGTTATAAAATACATAAATAGGGTATAATATTATTATATAGAATATACAACAATAGGGTAGTTGACTAAAAAAAAACTAATTAGGCCGTCAGTCAGATTTCCAAAACATACTAGACACGTATTTTTTCTTTTTTCATATAAACAAAAAATTAAGACGACACAGTGCGTTGAAAACTCGTGTGACGTTACTGCACGGTACACTTTTTAGCGAGCAGTGACGTCACCAACCACCACTCCTGATCTTTGATGCCTTTTATATTTGTCAATTTTTATTGATTTGATAAAACAAAATATACGTATCCAATATTTTTCTATAATCTGAATGACGTACTAAATAAAATATTTTTTTTTTTACCCAGGAAAGATCCCTAAAACACAAGGGAGAGGTTGAAATGGCTTTACGCTATTTGTATATAATATTATTTTGTCAATGACTCCTCCTGTAAATTATCTTGAACCCCATTTTTTTAAATTAACAGTCTCAACAATACCGTTTGAAGAACGGCGACCCCAAATCTTGAGTATGCCTTGGCAACTGCTTATACCGGATGACATTACGTATTGTGTTGAAAAAAAAAAAAATGAAAAACTAAACTTACGTAAAATTTTTATACTAGAACAATAAAAACAGAAATTTAGAAATAGAATAAACAATTAGTCTAAATTCATACTGTGCGCAGAATTTATCGATGAATTTGTAGCGCGTATTGTCTAACATTGTCGTGTATGCTTTGTGTTTTACTTACACAACGGTCAAAATGGTAAAAACGGTCACTCAGTAGATTATAGTAATGGCCATGCTGTACCCCTAAGTGTTATCATACTTAGGTACAGCATGGAAAGTAGGTATGGTAATTTAAACCTTAGGTATCTATATAAATAACCAAATACTGTACATCTAATCATCATCATCATCATTTCAGCCGAAAGACGTCCACTGCTGGACATAGGCCTCCCCCAAGCATCCGCGCATCCGGCGGTTTCCCGCGACCTTCACCAGGTCGTCGGTCCACCTTGTCGGGGGCCTACCCACGCTACGTCTTCCAAGGCGTGGTAGCCACTCGAGAACCCGTCGGCCCCATCGGGCATCGGTCCTACGGGCAATGTGTCCAGCCCACTGCCATTTTGTAGTGTTGCAATTCTTCGGGCTACGTCGGTTACTCTCGTTCTTCTGCGGATCTCCTCATTCCTGATTCGATCGCGCAGTGAAATCCCAATCATAGCCCTCTCCATTGCCCTTTGACTGTACATCTGCTTAACCTTTTCCTAACTATCTTGAGGTCGGTTTCAAGGCTAACCAGATTAAGCTCAATGACGTCCACGACTCAGTCACTAAGTAATACTGGTTGTTCTGGTAACACTGTTTTTCAGGCTTCTGACGATCTGTAACTACTGCCAATGATCCACGAATGACACAGCTGGGATTAATGACACTGGACATTCGATACTTACCCATTAAGCGATTTAAAAACTATATAAAGGTCAAACTTGATGTCTCGAAGGCCTTCGACCGGGTATGGCACGCTGGCCTTTTGAGTAAGCTTCCAGCGTACGGCATTTCCCCTAGCCTGACTGGCTGGGTAAAAGACTTCCTGACTGAACGGTCCCTCCGAGTTGTTGTCGACGGATGCTCATCTGAGCCCATGTCGACTAATGCCGGTGTTCCTCAGGGGTCTGTTCTCTCTGCAACTCTGTTTCTGCTGCATATTAACGATCTGCTGATGCCCGGTATCTATGGGTATGCAGATGACAGAACAGTTGTGGAGAGATACCTGCCGGATGCTCGGGCTAGTAGGGAATCAATCTGGTCCGAAAGAGAGGCCATGGTAGAGCGAACGAGTGTTGCACTTCAGGCAGTCTCCGAATGGGGCAATGCCAATCTTGTAGCATTCAATGCCGCCAAAACGCAGGCGTGTCTTTTCACCGCCAAAAGGAGCCCGTTCACCTTGGCTCCTACTTTTCGGAATGTATCCTTGGAGTGTACCGACCGCCTTCAGCTTTTGGGTATTGAGATTTCCTCGAACCTAAACTTTGGGCGGTTCATTGAGTCCAAGGCCAAGGTGGCTGCCAGAAAACTTGGTGTAATCGCAAAGGTCCAGCAGTACTTCACACCAGGGCAGCTTCTAATGTTGTACAAAGCACAGGTCCGTTCGTGTGTGGAGTACTGCAGCCACATTTGGGCTGGTGCTGCTAAGTGTCACCTGGCCACTTTGGATTCAGTGGAGAGGCGTGCGAAGAGGCTGATTGGTGACTCTGGTTTAACTCGAGTTGGTCACCAAAGCCTAGAGCACAGGCGTAGAGTAGCCAGCCTTTCGGTGTTCTATAGGATACATTCTGGGGAGTGTGCGAGGGAATTGCACGATTTAATTCCCCCATCTCCGTTCCACCATCGGACGACCCGTCGTACGGCGAGTTTCCACCCTTATGTTGTTAACACCTCTACGATCCGGACGAAGCGTTTCGCCTCCTCCTTTATACCGCGTACATCGAGGGACTGGAACAATCTGCCGGCGGCAGTGTTTCCGTCGGACTACAATTTGAGTGTCTTCAAGGCTAGAGTGAATAGGCTCTTAATAAACTAGTGCGCTTTACCATCAACGATTGCGGTCAAGCGCTGGTTTATACTTTAATAAAAAAAAAAATAAAAAAAAAACTTTGCAAAAAGGGGTACTATAAAATCACAGATTATTTAGAAGGCAAAATAGCTTAGGACTGAGCTGCTCGCTCTGTTAAGCATTGTTATTAAGCAATATGCCTAATTATAACGTAAATTATCGTAAACATTTTCATTTTTAATGTCTGGACTTGAAAAAAGACGACGAGACGAGAGAGGTAGTCAGTTAGGAAAATGCATTATCTAGTATAAAAAAAAAACATATGACGTGTAAAAGTGATCAGTGATCCTACTTGCTTAATAAACGATTTCATTTCATATCATTTCAATAGCTAAACGTGCTTTACTGACGACGACAATATTATCACCTTCGTGATAATATTGTCGTCCATTTTTACTTTTTCATGATTTGTGTATATCCTTTGTTGGAGATCCTAAATAAATAAATAAGTCAATGCCTGCCCTTCTCCGACTATCTGCCTAACTGGATTCAATTGAGTATATGACATGAAGCGACTATCGTCTGTCTGACCTCCACAACCCGTTACTGAGATTAGAAGAAAACCAACAATATTAAAAGACTGTTTGTATTTGGACCGGTTTATTGATTCTTTTGCTTGAGAATGACTTTTAAAATGAAATTGCACCTTAATTGCATAACAAAGTTTGAAGAATCACAATCCAATATTTGAAGTATATTTGTAATCCATCGCTTCAAAAGTTGAGTAAATTCGCCTGCTCAACAATTTATATATTCACGGTGGTAGGCCATAATATTGGCTGCCGGCAGAAGTTATCCACCAGACAATGTCTTGCCGCCAAGCGTTTCGTCGTATTCTGGCATGATGTCTGGTGAAGCCATAAGGAGGATAGGTCTGAGCAGTTGTGTTGCGATGTGTGCCGGGTACGATGTGCCAAATGTTGTTGTGTCGGGAGTTTGGTCATGAAGAATTTCCAGATCAATCTCCCTCTGGCGCAGCATCGTTAGTCGTGTTGTTGCGTTTAACATTGCATCATCTCGCTCGCTCTGTTTTTTTGCATCACTGCTTACCATCAGGCGGGATTGCGGTCAACCACTAGTTTATATTTATAAATAAAAATGTGCTTCTTCACTTAAGAATCACTTACTTACATAATGAATTACCAGCTACTTACCGCGGCCAAAAAATACTTGGTCAACCTCGCAGATATCTAAGAATCCTTCCTGTAAGACGCTGAAAGATGCACACAAAGGCTAGCAGTGCAATATATAGGGCGGTATCAAAAGCGTTGGTCGTCAAAGAGTTTCCTGGGACCGTTGCGTGGGATAGTAGGAAACAACTATACAGAATAGAAAGGTTCAGCAGGTCAACTTTTTGCAGCGAGCGATAACACACGCACCCTGTCCTTTGGTCTAGCTTTTGCTGTCGCTTTTCGCATATTTGTAGCCATATCTTTGTTTAAGTTCATGCTCTGATCACAGCCTTAATCTGCCAAAATTACCTTTTGGCAAGGACATTGATTGACGTTGAGATTATGGAAAGTCTTTAAATACAGGCTTTTGGCCTTTTAACTCGTTGTATGGAATCAACCTTCTGTTGCTCGGCAATTTGTGGCAGAATAGTGAAACGAGAGCTATATTATGGGCTGCAATGTACGCAGCGGATGTATGGCTTAATGCATGTTCAGATAAAATGTATATGTCTTTGAATAAGCAGTTATTTGATCAAAGGCCGGACAACCCGTCATGCTGCGAGTATTCACCCTTATGTAGTTGACACTTACAATACGGACGAAGCATTTCAACTCGTCGTTTTTACCGCGTACATCAAATGACTGAAACTATTTACCTGCAGCGGTCTTGCCGTCCGTTTATAATTATGTAGTGTCTTCAAGGCTAGAGTGAATAGGCTCTTAATAAACTAGCGCGCTTTACCATTAACGATTGCATCACTACTTACCATCAGGCGGGATCGTAGTCAACACAAGTTTGTATCATTAAAAAAAATGTGTTATGATATTTGGTGTAAGACTTAAGAAAGCTTTATTGAGAATATGAGATGTTTGTCATGCCTGTACTTGTTCTAAGTCTACGCAAAGTTAGACTACAAACCAAGCCGTGCCCAAACATTGTTTCAAAGAATTTATTGATTTAGTAACTGCGTTTCCTATTACTAGGTTGTGGAGGTCACGTAGGCAGTCTGATGTTCTCCGATGCATCCCGTTAGACTGAAAACATAGTTGGGAAAAGGCTACGCTTCATACTAACATCACGTAAATTTAACACAGTATAGCCGGTACCTATAACGCTACATGCGAACAACGCGTCATACTGAGATCACGTAAATTTAACACAGTGTAGTGGTACCTACAACGCTACATGCAAACAACGCGTCATACTGAGATCACGTAAATTTAACACAGTGTAGTGGTACCTACAACGACATGCGAACAACGCGTCATACTGAGATCACGTAAATTTAACACAGTGTAGTGGTACCTACAACGACATGCGAACAACGCGTCATACTGAGATCACGTAAATTTAACACAGTGTAGTGGTACCTACAACGACATGCGAACAACGCGTCATACTGAGATCACGTAAATTTAACACAGTGTAGTGGTACCTACAACGCTACATGTGAACAACGCGTCATACTGAGATCACGTAAATTTAACACAGTGTAGTGGTACCTACAACGACATGCGAACAACGCGTCATACTGAGATCACGTAAATTTAACACAGTGTAGTGGTACCTACAACGACATGCGAACAACGCGTCATACTGAGATCACGTAAATTTAACACAGTGTAGTGGTACCTACAACGCTACATGTGAACAACGCGTCATACTGAGATCACGTAAATTTAACACAGTGTAGTGGTACCTACAACGACATGCGAACAACGCGTCATACTGAGATCACGTAAATTTAACACAGTGTAGTGGTACCTACAACGCTACATGTGAGCAACGCGTCATACTGAGATCACGTAAATTTAACACAGTGTAGTGGTACCTACAACGCGTCGTACTGACATCACGTAAATTTAGGACAGTGTAGTGGTACCTACAACGCTACATGTGAACAACGCGTCATACTGAGATCACGTAAATTTAACACAGTGTAGTGGTACCTACAACGCTACATGTGAACAACGCGTCATACTGAGATCACGTAAATTTAACACAGTGTAGTGGTACCTACAACGCTACATGCAAACAACGCGTCGTACTGACATCACGTAAATTTAAGACAGTGTAGTGGTACCTACAACGCTACATGTGAACAACGCGTCATACTGAGATCACGTAAATTAAACACAGTGTAGTGGTACCTACAACGCTACATGTGAGCAACGCGTCATACTGAGATCACGTAAATTTAACACAGTGTAGTGGTACCTACAACGCTACATGCAAACAACGCGTCGTACTGACATCACGTAAATTTAAGACAGTGTAGTGGTACCTAAAACGCTACATGTGAACAACACGTCATACTGAGATCACGTAAATTTAACACAGTGTAGTGGTACCTACAACGCTACATGTGAACAACGCGTCATACTGAGATCACGTAAATTTAACACAGTGTAGTGGTACCTACAACGCTACATGTGAACAACGCGTCGTACTGACATCACGTAAATTTAAGACAGTGTAGTGAGATCACGTAAATTTAACACAGTGTAGTGGTACCTACAACGCTACATGTGAACAACGCGTCATACTGAGATCACGTAAATTTAACACAGTGTAGTGGTACCTACAACGCTACATGTGAACAACGCGTCATACTGAGATCACGTAAATTTAACACAGTGTAGTGGTACCTACAACGCTACATGTGAACAACGCGTCGTACTGACATCACGTAAATTTAACACAGTGTAGTGGTACCTACAACGCTTCATGCAAACAACGCGTCGTACTGACATCACGTAAATTTAAGACAGTGTAGTGGTACCTACAACGCTACATGTGAACAACGCGTCATACTGAGATCACGTAAATTTAACACAGTGTAGTGGTACCTACAACGCTACATGTGAGCAACGCGTCATACTGAGATCACGTAAATTTAACACAGTGTAGTGGTACCTACAACGCTACATGTGAACAACGCGTCATACTGAGATCACGTAAATTTAACACAGTGTAGTGGTACCTACAACGCTACATGCGAACAACGCGTCATACTGACATCACGTAAATTTAACACAGTGTAGTGGTACCTACAACGCTACATGTGAACAACGCGTCATACTGACATCACGTAAATTTAAGACAGTGTAGTGAGATCACGTAAATTTAACACAGTGTAGTGGTACCTACAACGCTACATGTGAACAACGCGTCATACTGAGATCACGTAAATTTAACACAGTGTAGTGGTACATACAACGCTACATGCGAACAACGCGTCATACTGAGATCACGTAAATTTAACACAGTGTAGTGGTACCTACAACGCTACATGTGAACAACGCGTCATACTGAGATCACGTAAATTTAACACAGTGTAGTGGTACCTACAACGCTACATGTGAACAACGCGTCATACTGAGATCACGTAAATTTAACACAGTGTAGTGGTACCTACAACGCTACATGTGAACAACGCGCCATACTGACATCACGTACATTTAACACAGTGTAGTGGTAGCTACAATGCTACATGCGAACAACGCGTCATACTGACATCACGTAAATTTAACACAGTGTAGTGGTACCTACAACGCTACATGTGAACAACGCGTCATACTGAGATCACGTAAATTTAACACAGTGTAGTGGTACCTACAACGCTACATGTGAACAACGCGCCATACTGACATTACGTACATTTAACACAGTGTAGTGGTAGCTACAATGCTACATGCGAACAACGCGTCATACTGAGATCACGTAAATTTAACACAGTGTAGTGGTACCTACACCGCTACATGTGAACAACGCGCCATATTGACATCACGTACATTTAACACAGTGTAGTGGTACCTACAACGCTACATGTGAACAACGCGTCATACTGAGATCACGTAAATTTAACACAGTGTAGTGGTACCTACAACGCTACATGTGAACAACGCGCCATACTGACATCACGTACATTTAACACAGTGTAGTGGTAGCTACAACGCTACATGCGAACAACGCGTCATACTGACATCACGTAAATTTAACACAGTGTAGTGGTACCTACAACGCTACATGTGAACAACGCGTCATACTGACATCACGTAAATTTAAGACAGTGTAGTGAGATCACGTAAATTTAACACAGTGTAGTGGTACCTACAACGCTACATGTGAACAACGCGTCATACTGAGATCACGTAAATTTAACACAGTGTAGTGGTACCTACAACGCTACATGCGAACAACGCGTCATACTGAGATCACGTAAATTTAACACAGTGTAGTGGTACCTACAACGCTACATGTGAACAACGCGTCATACTGAGATCACGTAAATTTAACACAGTGTAGTGGTACCTACAACGCTACATGTGAACAACGCGTCATACTGAGATCACGTAAATTTAACACAGTGTAGTGGTACCTACAACGCTACATGTGAACAACGCGTCATACTGACATCACGTAAATTTAAGACAGTGTAGTGAGATCACGTAAATTTAACACAGTGTAGTGGTACCTACAACGCTACATGTGAACAACGCGTCATACTGAGATCACGTAAATTTAACACAGTGTAGTGGTACCTACAACGCTACATGCGAACAACGCGTCATACTGAGATCACGTAAATTTAACACAGTGTAGTGGTACCTACAACGCTACATGTGAACAACGCGTCATACTGAGATCACGTAAATTTAACACAGTGTAGTGGTACCTACAACGCTACATGTGAACAACGCGTCATACTGAGATCACGTAAATTTAACACAGTGTAGTGGTACCTACAACGCTACATGTGAACAACGCGCCATACTGACATCACGTAAATTTAACACAGTGTAGTGGTACCTACAACGCTACATGTGAACAACGCGCCATACTGACATCACGTACATTTAACACAGTGTAGTGGTAGCTACAATGCTACATGCGAACAATGCGTCATACTGACATCACGTAAATTTAACACAGTGTAGTGGTACCTACACCGCTACATGTGAACAACGCGCCATACTGACATCACGTACATTTAACACAGTGTAGTGGTACCTACAACGCTACATGTGAACAACGCGTCATACTGAGATCACGTAAATTTAACACAGTGTAGTGGTACCTACACCGCTACATGTGAACAACGCGCCATACTGACATCACGTACATTTAACACAGTGTAGTGGTACCTACAACGCTACATGTGAACAACGCGTCATACTGAGATCACGTAAATTTAACACAGTGTAGTGGTACCTACAACGCTACATGTGAACAACGCGCCATACTGACATCACGTACATTTAACACAGTGTAGTGGTAGCTACAACGCTACATGCGAACAACGCGTCATACTGACATCACGTAAATTTAACACAGTGTAGTGGTACCTACAACGCTACATGTGAACAACGCGTCATACTGACATCACGTAAATTTAAGACAGTGTAGTGAGATCACGTAAATTTAACACAGTGTAGTGGTACCTACAACGCTACATGTGAACAACGCGTCATACTGAGATCACGTAAATTTAACACAGTGTAGTGGTACCTACAACGCTACATGTGAACAACGCGCCATACTGACATCACGTACATTTAACACAGTGTAGTGGTAGCTACAATGCTACATGCGAACAACGCGTCATACTGACATCACGTAAATTTAACACAGTGTAGTGGTACCTACAACGCTACATGTGAACAACGCGTCATACTGAGATCACGTAAATTTAACACAGTGTAGTGGTGCCTACAACGCTACATGTGAACAACGCGCCATACTGACATCACGTACATTTAACACAGTGTAGTGGTAGCTACAATGCTACATGCGAACAATGCGTCATACTGACATCACGTAAATTTAACACAGTTTAGTGGTACCTACACCGCTACATGTGAACAACGCGCCATACTGACATCACGTACATTTAACACGGTGTAGTGGTACCTACAACGCTACATGTGAACAACGCGTCATACTGAGATCACGTAAATTTAACACAGTGTAGTGGTACCTACAACGCTACATGTGAACAACGCGCCATACTGACATCACGTACATTTAACACAGTGTAGTGGTAGCTACAATGCTACATGCGAACAACGCGTCATACTGACATCACGTAAATTTAACACAGTGTAGTGGTACCTACAACGCTACATGTGAACAACGCGCCATACTGAGATCACGTAAATTTAACACAGTGTAGTGGTACCTACAACGCTACATGCAAACAACGCGTCGTACTGACATCACGTAAATTTAAGACAGTGTAGTGAGATCACGTAAATTTAACACAGTGTAGTGGTACCTACAACGCTACATGCAAACAACGCGTCGTACTGACATCACGTAAATTTAAGACAGTGTAGTGAGATCACGTAAATTTAACACAGTGTAGTGGTACCTACAACGCTACATGTGAACAACGCGTCATACTGAGATCACGTAAATTTAACACAGTGTAGTGGTACCTACAACGCTTCATGTGAACAACGCGTCATACTGAGATCACGTAAATTTAACACAGTGTAGTGGTACCTACAACGACATGCGAACAACGCGTCATACTGAGATCACGTAAATTTAACACAGTGTAGTGGTACCTACAACGCTACATGTGAACAACGCGTCATACTGAGATCACGTAAATTTAACACAGGGTAGTGGTACCTACAACGCTACATGCGAACAACGCGTCATACTGAGATCACGTAAATTTAACACAGTGTAGTGGTACCTACAACGCTACATGTGAACAACGCGTCATACTGAGATCACGTAAATTTAACACAGTGTAGTGGTACCTACAACGCTACATGCGAACAACGAGTCATACTGACATCTCGTAAATTTAACACAGTGTAGTGGTACCTACAACGCTACATGTGAACAACACGCCATACTGACATCACGTACATTTAACACAGTGTAGTGGTACCTACAACGCTACATGTGAACAACGCGCCATACTGACATCACGTACATTTAACACAGTGTAGTGGTAGCTACAATGCTACATGCGAACAACGCGTCATACTGACATCACGTAAATTTAACACAGTGTAGTGGTACCTACAACGCTACATGTGAACAACGCGTCATACTGAGATCACGTACATTTAACACAGTGTAGTGGTAGCTACAATGCTACATGCGAACAATGCGTCATACTGACATCACGTAAATTTAACACAGTGTAGTGGTACCTACACCGCTACATGTGAACAACGCGCCATACTGACATCACGTACATTTAACACAGTGTAGTGGTACCTACAACGCTACATGTGAACAACGCGTCATACTGAGATCACGTAAATTTAACACAGTGTAGTGGTACCTACACCGCTACATGTGAACAACGCGCCATACTGACATCACGTACATTTAACACAGTGTAGTGGTACCTACAACGCTACATGTGAACAACGCGTCATACTGAGATCACGTAAATTTAACACAGTGTAGTGGTACCTACAACGCTACATGTGAACAACGCGCCATACTGACATCACGTACATTTAACACAGTGTAGTGGTAGCTACAACGCTACATGCGAACAACGCGTCATACTGACATCACGTAAATTTAACACAGTGTAGTGGTACCTACAACGCTACATGTGAACAACGCGTCATACTGACATCACGTAAATTTAAGACAGTGTAGTGAGATCACGTAAATTTAACACAGTGTAGTGGTACCTACAACGCTACATGTGAACAACGCGTCATACTGAGATCACGTAAATTTAACACAGTGTAGTGGTACCTACAACGCTACATGTGAACAACGCGCCATACTGACATCACGTACATTTAACACAGTGTAGTGGTAGCTACAATGCTACATGCGAACAACGCGTCATACTGACATCACGTAAATTTAACACAGTGTAGTGGTACCTACAACGCTACATGTGAACAACGCGTCATACTGAGATCACGTAAATTTAACACAGTGTAGTGGTGCCTACAACGCTACATGTGAACAACGCGCCATACTGACATCACGTACATTTAACACAGTGTAGTGGTAGCTACAATGCTACATGCGAACAATGCGTCATACTGACATCACGTAAATTTAACACAGTTTAGTGGTACCTACACCGCTACATGTGAACAACGCGCCATACTGACATCACGTACATTTAACACGGTGTAGTGGTACCTACAACGCTACATGTGAACAACGCGTCATACTGAGATCACGTAAATTTAACACAGTGTAGTGGTACCTACAACGCTACATGTGAACAACGCGCCATACTGACATCACGTACATTTAACACAGTGTAGTGGTAGCTACAATGCTACATGCGAACAACGCGTCATACTGACATCACGTAAATTTAACACAGTGTAGTGGTACCTACAACGCTACATGTGAACAACGCGCCATACTGACATCACGTACATTTAACACAGTTTAGTGGTAGCTACAATGCTACATGCGAACAACGCGTCATACTGACATCACGTAAATTTAACACAGTGTAGTGGTACCTACAACGCTACATGTGAACAACGCGCCATACTGACATCACGTACATTTAACACAGTGTAGTGGTACCTACAACGCTACATGTGAACAACGCGCCATACTGACATCACGTACATTTAACACAGTGTAGTGGTAGCTACAATGCTACATGCGAACAACGCGTCGTACTGAAATCACGTAAATTTAACACAGTGTAGTGGTACCTACAACGCTACATGCGAACAACGCGTCATACTCACGTCACGTAAATTTAACACAGTGTAGCGGTACCTACAACGCTACATGCGAACAACGCGTCATACTGACGTCACGTAAATTTAACACAGTGTAGTGGTATCTACAACGCTACATGCGAACAACGCATCGTAC
This sequence comes from Sesamia inferens, assembly GCA_037179545.1. NCBI lineage: Eukaryota > Metazoa > Arthropoda > Insecta > Lepidoptera > Noctuidae > Sesamia > Sesamia inferens. The sequence goes on along the minus strand of CM073936.1, from coordinate 3,727,398 downwards.
TGAGATCACGTAAATTTAACACAGTGTAGCGGTACCTACAACACTACATGCGAACAACGCGTCATATTGACGTCACGTAAATTTAACACAGTTTAGTGGTACCTACAACGCTACTTGCGAACAACGCGTCGTACTGAGATCACGTTAATTTAACACAGTGTAGTGGTACCTACAACGCTACATGCGAACAACGCGTCATACTGACGTCACGTAAATTTAACACAGTGTAGCGGTACCTACAACGCTACATGCGAACAACGCGTCATACTGACGTCACGTAAATTTAACACAGTGTAGTGGTATCTACAACGCTACATGCGAACAACGCATCGTACTGAGATCACGTAAATTTAACACAGTGTAGCGGTACCTACAACACTACATGCGAACAACGCGTCATATTGACGTCACGTAAATTTAACACAGTTTAGTGGTACCTACAACGCCACTTGCGAACAACGCGTCGTACTGAGATCACGTTAATTTAACACAGTGTAGTGGTACCTACAACGCTACATGCGAACAACGCGTCATACTGACGTCACGTAAATTTAACACAGTGTAGCGGTATCTACAACGCTACATGCGAACAACGCATCGTACTGAGATCACGTAAATTTAACACAGTGTAGTGTTACCTACAACGCTACATGCGAACAACGCGTCGTACTGAGATCACGTAAATTTAACACAGTGTAGTGGTACCTACAACGCTACATGCGAACAACGCGTCATACTGAGATCACGTAAATTTAACACAGTGTAGTGGTACCTACAACGCTACATGTGAACAACGCGTCATACTGAGATCACGTTAATTTAACACAGTGTAGTGGTACCTACAACGACATGTGAACAACGCGTCATACTGAGATCACGTTAATTTAACACAGTGTAGTGGTACCTACAACGACATGTGAACAACGCGTCATACTGACATCACGTAAATTTAACACAGTGTAGCGGTACCTACAACGCTACATGCGAACAACGCGTCATACTGACGTCACGTAAATTTAACACAGTGTAGTGGTACCTACAATGCACATGCGAACAACGCTTCATACTGACGTCACGTAAATCCTGCATCTCGCAAGAAGAATGTACTGTGCAACTCGCATAATACCAGTTTGTTCGAGGTTCCTCCCTTTTATATGGAGGATAAATGAACTTTACACGCTGTTCCTTGTACCTTCACAACAGTATTTAATATTGTGTTTGACTTAGTGTAGGTTGATTTCAGACAGCCTCCGTGGCGTAGGGGTAGCGAACGCAGCCGCTGCGCAAGAAGGTGCTGGTTCGATCCCCGCGCAGTGCAAATATTTTTATGCATGAATATGAATATTTGCACTGGTCTGGTCATGCCTCGGAAAGCACGTTAAGTTGTTGGTCCCGGTTGTCGTACGAATATATAATGACAGTCGTTACAGGTTGTTGTAGCCATCAAAAGTCCAACAAGTACCTAATTGGTCTAATGCAATGCTTCGATATCGCCTTCGGGTTGTGGAGGTCAGACGGCAGTCGCTCCATGAAAAATATCTAAGTTTAAGTATTAGACTGGTAAAGCGGATCCCAGACTCCAAAGCTGAAAAAGCTTCGGATGCGACTAGGATTAACGCTGAGATGACTTAGTGTAGGTTGGTTAAATAAATTCAACCTGTTAGTATTAGAAAATTATTCAATTTTAAGTTATTTCTTTATTGAAATAACCAAAAGTAACTTAAAATTATTCAGTTTTAATTATTACTTTACAGAAATAACTAAAAAATTCATAATTTCATAACAATAACAGAAATTCTTCGTCTCACAGTTAGCTTTATTTAAATGAGACCAATTCGATGACCTTTTCGACCCTTTGATCTACCGCTCCGACCGTTTCAAGTATGTGGGCGGACTTAATGTGACCTTTTGAGTTTTAAATATAACTGTTTTTGTTTTAGAGATTTTAACCTTTCTCTTAATTGTTCTTAGTAACGGCAAAATAATGAAACAGAGATCTGGGCCTAAAAGGTGTCCCAATTTTAACTGTCGCTAAAACGCCCTTGTGTACTTATATTCTTAATTTAACTTTTTGAGATCAAAAATTAAGCGAAGTATGAATTATTTCGTTCTACGCAGAATGTTAATCAATAGTAAGGCAGGTCCGACCACAAATAAATTGGGATTAGGGCAGGAGAATGAAATCAAAGAGAGAAGTGATGGCGGATATTGGATGGTGATAATCCCAGTCACATCCGAAGCTTTCAGCTTTGGAGTCTGGGGTCCGCTTTACCAGTGTAACTGCTGATTTTGGCTAAACTTCAATATTTTCCGTGAACCGACTGCCGTCTGACCTCCAGAACCCGAAGATGATATCGAAGCATTGCAGTTAGACCAATTTTTGGACTTTTGAGGGCTCCAACAACCCGTTACGACTGCAATAAGATGTTCATATGGCAACCGGGGACCAACGGCTTAACGTGCTTTCCGAGATACGACCAGACCAGTGCAAATATTCATATTCATGAATACAAATATTTGCACTGCACGGGGATCGAACCCGCCAACCTTGCGCAGCGGCCGCATTCTTTACCGCTACGTCACGGAGGCTGTCTGTTTTATTAGTATGAAATAGTAAGGCTAAAGCAGTTCCAAGAAAATCATACCTTTGTCATTTAATATTAAAAGGAACAACATTAATATCGCATAACGTTATGAGGAGCCATTCATATGAAAAATGAACTGTTTGATTAAGCGCGTTACGACATTTTGTATTCGTATCACGTACATTGCTCGCCGTGTGAGAAATCAAAGAACCTATCACGTACATATTCGACGAGGTATTGCGTATAATGACATTTCATCTTAACTTCGGATAATAAGATCAGAAAAAATAGTGAACACCGGTGGTTCTTCAGAAACTTAGAATCCAAATGTACTGTGTACTACGCTTTCCACCAAATTTATTATGGTTCAAATATCTACTTAATTTAATTTTTCAGATTGTGTCTCCTCAATCCATACAGAGTGATGATTCAGACAATTGCAACCCTTTAAACGTTCCAGAATCTCCGAATCTCCGGGTTGCTACTCCAGAGTTTCCTCGGGACAACCCGGAGATTTTGAAATGTTGCAGTTGCACACCCGCAAATTTTGGAAGGCCTTCTATAAAGTGGATTGATGAATTGATGAAGGCCTTAAGAATCCAGTGGCTATAATCACAGATCCGGCCGATGTGTCCAGGACAGGGCTGTCCAGGGCCTCCAGCTGTTGATATCTATTGGCTGAAATGAGCATCATGATGAATCCTTATATGGAAGCTTCCACCCCTTATTGACTAACTTTCCCTATTAAATCCATATTCGACAAGGGTTTTTATAGATTTCCTTTTTTTTACGATTAATAAACTACGTTTTTATAGATCTACTGAATTTTTTAGCAAAACTTCGCAATGCTGCACACCCTCAGATTAATTAAAATCAAACACATATCAACTTTATTTGTTTTCAGAGTGACAAACACTATTGAAAAAGTTAAAAAAATGTTTGAAGTTGTATCATAAACTGAACTTTATTGTAGAGAAATTAAAATTATTTTTCCATAGGCTTATATTTCTTCCTATTTTGAGCAAATTGTGTTATATAATTTAAGGCTTTTATATTAATAAATATAACATCTTCAATAAAAATATACCAAGCTAATATGAAAAAAACTCGTCAGATCTTACTGCGTAGGCAAAAAGTTCGCCTCTAGTTAACATTAATTCCTTCGGGAACCAAACGCGTAAAAACTTACGCCAGAACTACTGTCAATCATTCATTTCTACACCCCTCATTCAATGTTTACAACCGAAAACATGAACAGGCCATTTCCATTATGTCAAGAAAATAGAAAAAAATAAAATACAGCAAATGTACGAGTACTTACTACTCGTATACCAAGCAAGCCCCACGTAACTGTCACTTGAGGAAATTGCCCTGAATTTCGTGTGAAGAAAGTTTTGGGTATATTTCGGTGAACTGTAATAGAACCAAGTGTTCTGAATTAAGTGGTGAATTCATCAATTAGGACTAGACTATACTGTTTAGTAATATTTTAGTTTATACCACAAGCATGGAGTTTTGTAATCTAGTTAGTGGATACCGTACTACTCTCCTGGATAGGTTACAAAGTAATCATGGTGTGTGGTAGTCGTGGTGGCCTAGTGGTTAAAACACCAGCCTCTCAAATATGAGTGTGCGGGTTCGATTCCAGGTCAGGCAACCAATGTAACGTTTCTAAGTTATATATACTTTCTTAATGTAGATTACAAGGTGAAGAAAAACATTTTGAGGAAACCTGGACTTTAAGTTTGAAATCGCCAACCCGCATTGAGCAATTGTGGTGATTACGCTCAATCCTTCTCTGTATGAGAGGAGACCTGTGCCCAGCAGTGTGACAATATGGGTCAGGGTTGCGGGTTGGTTAAACAAGAAACCGCGGCCCTGGCCGTCGCATAGGCCAGTGAAGAAACACGGGTGGGTTTTAGTCAGTAAAAGTCTGACACACCTTTTCGCTCCGCCCAGAGCGGGAGAAGTCATTTGATGATTCCCAACAAAAAATAAAAAAGAAAAAAAAAAGCAGTGTGACAATAAAAAAGGTTGATGATGTTGATGAGGAAAAAGGTCTGATGCCTGTCATAAATGGTTAATTTAAAACATCACGTGTTAATTATGGTAGACTACTTGCATCCCGCGGTTCATCTGCATAAGTTTCAACTCCTGGGGATATCCGGATAATAATATCCTATATATTAATCTTGATTTTAAACTAAATGTGTGCCAAAATATGTATATCCAAATCGGTTCAGTAGTTTTTGCTTGAAAGAGTAAAAGACATCCGCAACCTGAATATAGTTTCTTCAGAATAAGCAACTGATTCGATTCCAATAATTTTTACACCATGTTATATTTATTGCCAAATACATTAAGACATTGTTGCAGTGTGGATATTGAACGCGCGCACGCAGCTTACGATAGGTCGTAGTACTTGCGCACCGCGTTTGCCCGCCCGAGCGGAGCTTTGACCATAATTTTGTTGGGACAACCAAGTAGAATAGCAAGTTCATAATTTTGTGCTTTTTCACTATATATTTTTGAAATTTTGTACAGTGATTCTTTACTTAAAAATACTGGACACGTATTTCGGGGTTTGCATAAACAAAAACTTTCCCATTTGTAACATTAATAGGATAGGATATGATATTAAGATTAAGCCCTGTGACTCAGCAAGGTAACTAGTTCATCTCCTTAACTGTACCTTGAGAATACAAAAGTGCTTGTGCAAGTTTTTTATTCGAAAATAGCTTTTGCTAGCGCCTTCATCCGCGTGAAAATTGTTTCTTTGATTCACTCCGTCGCATCGCATCGGCAAGATGCGCTATTACGTCGTTTAACCCCTGTGTTCTATCAATGTAGCTACCATAAGTTTTCATTACGAGACTCGAGCATCGATATCGAGCGCGTTTGACTCATCGATTGTCCCGCTTCAAGGTTATAAGAACTCTCAACCAATGAGAGCGCCAAACGCGCTCGATGCGTATGATTGAGTCTCGTAAAGAAAACTCATAGTAGCCACACTGAGCCTTATCGTGACAGGCCATGGCCTTTTTCACGAATTGGGCTATCAAATGCAAACTTACTTGTGCAAATGCGACTGAGGGTATCGGAGATAACCTCTACATACAGTCAAACATACCTCTTAATAGGTACAGTATTAGAGTATTCACCTGAACGGCTTGTGGTTAACTGGGTGGTTCGTGGTGGATGAATGGCCAAATGACCATATTCATACTTATACAAAGACCACTTTGTATTCAGAAGAACGTTCTGCTGTTGGTTTCGTCTGTCATTTGTGGATCCTTGACAGTCGTGGGTCGTCGGTAATTCGAAACTCCTGAAACTAGTCACATCTTCTGTGCCTCGGAAAGCACATTAAGGCATTGGATCCGCCTGATATTTGTAGACCTTTGATAGCCGTTATGAGTAGTCAGAAGAAAAATAAGTCTAACATCCAAACTTACCAAAGCTCGTCGTATTACCCAGTAATTGAGTTGCGGAGGTCAGATGGGCAGTCATCTTCATCATCGTCATCTACCTTTTTATCGTCCCACTGCTGGGCACAGGTCTCCTCTCATACTGAGAAGGATTGAGCGTAATCACCACGCTTGCTCAATGCGGGTTGGGGATTTCAGACTTAAAGTCCCGGTTTCCTCAAGATGTTCTTCATCACCTTGTAATCAGTCATTGGTGTCTAAGATATACTTAGAAAGTACATATAACTTATAAGACAGTCGCTCCATATAAAATGATAGCATACAGCTACATACAGTTAGACTGAAAGACAACCCCAAAATAGTTGAGTAATGGTAGACAGGTGATAAATAAGAATTGTTCCTCTTTGTAATATTATATAATACTTTTAGTTTGAGTTCGGAGGTGTAATCCTCGTAATTTTAAGTATCTATTTCACAGTCTGATCAGGCTCAATCTGTCAAACATACATCTAATTTGTTAAGTAGGTATGCTTAAATTTAACGTTCCCCAGTTATCCGCGTCACCCTATCAAACTATTCTGGCCCTCTTTCCACAAAACTCTTTCAGGATCTAAATTTCCCATCCTCAGGATTTGCAGGCTCTTTAATAATTCTGAGTTAATTGATATCTTTACCACAATATTTAAAAAATTCAAGCGCCGAGTCCTAAAAAACAAAGAACAACATTGCAGATTTTTTTATTTTCTCTTTGCTAACTTCACATTGTTTGCTGTAAAGTTATTTCTGCATTTTTTGTAACATAATTGTGTCAGAATTTTTGTTTTTGCATGCTGTGTCTATAGCATCATATTGTGCACTATGTTTGTATCTTGCTTCTATTGTTGTTAAATTATTATGTAACAATTGTGGACAGGCCAATAAATAAAATAAAATAGAATAAAAAAAATCCCTACATTTTGCCAAGATTTTAACATTTGCTTGTCGCCGCAATGAGCTTGCGAAGAGAGACGCTTTTAATTACGGAAATTGACCTGAACTATTCCCGCACAGAATGTAGGCGAGTGTCGATTGTTTAATGATGCGACTATTTGAACCAGTTTGAACACTTTCAAAGCAAATTGGGGCCGACAACCCGCGTCAAATTTGCTACCCCTAAGTAGGGAATTATTTGTGAACCAATTCGATCGGAGAAGAAGGTATTACTACCCTATATACGGACAAAGAGCAGATTATCTGTTCGGTATTTACATAAGTTAGTTAAATGGCAACACATGTGTAATGCGGAAACATTACAGATATATCGTCATTGCAATAAATTTATAGGCGAAAGTATGTGTATGTCCAGCCGTTTGAGCGTGGAGAAGTATCCACGCTCAAACGGCTGGACAGTTTTGATAGAATTAGGTATAGATATAGCTTATAAGTAGTAGATTAAGACGCATGGTACTTTGCTTTACTACTTTAATGGTACTTTTTATTTCGATATTATCTCGGGATCGAAACATACAGGATGTATCTGACATCGTAACGCAAACTTCGCGAAAAGGCTAAACCGCATGCCACTAATAAAATTATGATAGTCATTTATGTCGTTAATGAACGGTTACAGAAATAACAATGTTTAAAAAAAGCGTCGGCTCGGCCTTTGAACGTTGCAAGCGTGCCACCGTGCCGTATTATAGGTATGACGTTGATCCCTGATGTTAACTCTATTAAATCAGCTGATAAGATAGTTTTTCGAGTTTTGTTTTCATTGCGCTTTTTTATGTAATTAGCGAATTAATTAATTTTTATAAAAGTATAGCAATTATGAACGGTCTAAAGTGAAAAAAACTACATATATTTTTTTTAAGTTATGAAAAAGCCGACGAAAAATTCCACCACTGGTGGGTTCAGAATCATGTACTGGATCCATAGTACTCGTTTGTGCGTCGATGTCAGATACACCCTTTATATACGGATGAAACCGCGTGACGCAGTTACTAAAAAATAAGTCCGGCTGATTTTTCTTCCAATTACATAAAAAAAAAAATCCAGGCACATTTCTCAACCCACTCCAGCAACAAACTAATTCAACAATTTCCTAAAAAAACTCCGAAGTACGTGTAAAAACTTTAAATATTCGGTTTTCTTTTCAGCAATTAACATTCAGCCATGTTTCAGGCCATTCCTGTTTCGAGCAAGTGCTTAGTCGGTCAAAAAATCTTTCCTAACACGAAAGCCGTGTGGCTACATTTATTTTGTGTAATTTTAATTATTTGGCATCATTATTTGTAGCTTTGGTACAACTTTTGCTAAGGGTAGGAAGATTTTAAGGTTTTTCTTTGGAGAAGAAAGTTCAAGAGATAAAATACGTAATTGGATGTGATGGAAAACTGTAATGTTCCAATCCAATATTCGATCTTCGACATTTGGTGTAGATTAACATATAGGTTACTTTTTAATCCCCGATATTCCCTCGGGTTCGAAGCAGCTTATGCAGATGAAGTCGCGGGATGCAGCTAGTGATTACATAAAAGAAAGTTTGAAAGTGGTACCGGTTACTGAAAAGTTATATATGCATGTGATATGCAGGATTAAGAAAAATGTCGTGAACAGAGTTTTGAGAGTGAATATTGTTGGCTATAAGAGTAGGGAAATACGATGTCCCCCGTTTGGACCAACCCATATCCTCCCGTGGGTGTCGTAAGAAGCTACTAAGGGAACTCTCACAAGGGAAGTGGGTAGAAGCGCTTCTCCTGTGGAATATAAAATTACTGCGATCCCCAACCCGATCCAAAGCCTTGGGGGAGGCCGTTGTCCAGCAGTGGACCTCTATAAGCAAAAGAAGAAGAAAGAAACGATGGCTGGAATGTGTGAATGTGGATATGGTTTGAAAGGGGTTGCCTATTGAGCACACAACTAATAGTGAAGTATGGAAGAAAAAGCATGCTGCGCCAACTGTAAATAAATTTGGGATAAGGAGTCGGTGGTAGGCCATAACATCGGCTGCCGGCAAAAGTTACAACCCACCAGATAAAGTCTTGCCGTCAAGCGATTCGTCGTGTTCCGTCAAGATGTCTGGTGAAGCCGTACGGAGGACTGGTCTCGGCAGTTGTGTTGCGATGTGTGCCGGGTACGATGCGCCAAATATTGTTATGTCGGGAGTTTGGTCGTTGAGGGTCTCCAGATCAACCTCCCTTTGGGTTCGACATTGCATCACCTCGGTCAACTACCGTCTTCCTTCCTATTCATTCAGTTTTTTTGGCTCTTAATATACTAGTGCGCTTTCCGATCAATGATTGTATCTCTGCTTACCATCAGGTGGGATTGCATTATAAAAAGAAGGAGAATGACGATGAAGAAGGCATCAGTTCGCTTAGCTACTTGGGTGTAAATAGTTATGGAAACACATGAACTGTCAATAGATTTAAAAATATATACAGGAAGTTTAATGTATGAGGGATATTAGAGGGGTCACTGCTGGCCTTTAAAAACTTAGAGGTATAATGTCCATTTACCATATACAGCTGAATGGACAGTATTCATCTAAATCTCATTCAACTTTGACCTTTAATGTGTGTAATAAAGAGGGTTAATTTGCTCTGCAGTTATAATTTGCTAACGTAAACCCAAGTCCGGGGTAATTATGTATGACATTAACAGTAGCTTTCATTTTGACAGTTCAACAACATCATTGCGTTATTTGCGCTGTTGAAACTACTTTACTGAAAATAAATATGAAGCGTATAAATGTAACTCACTTTAGGGATAACAAACATTAATTACATACAAAATAAAAATAAGTGAATAAAACAAGAATTTAAGTAGTTAAAGAAATTAATGTGTTCTTACAATGCTACTAAATAAAATCACTACTATTATATAAGTATATATTTTTATTTATTTAGAAAACAATACTTTTTATTTAACATTCATCCAATTATATACATGCATTATGGTACGCAAAAAAGAATGAACTTTTTCGAGTATAGGTACTCGAATGAATCAATGGGGCAATATATATTTTTGTTTTTATAAATTATAAACTAGCGCTTGACCGCAATCCCGCCTGATGGTAAGCAGTGGCGCAATCGTTGATGGTAAAGCGCACTAGTTTAATAAGAGCCTTATCACTCTAGCCTTGAAGACACTCAAATTGTCGTTCGACGGAAACACAGCCGCTGGCAAATTGTTCCAGTCCCTTGATGTATGCGGTGTGGAGGCATGAGGAACAGGGAGTAAAGCTCACTCATCCTCCATAGAAAAGGGAAGATCCTCCGACCAGATGGGTGTTATGTCTGGCGGGCACTTGCCCAATGGTTGAAATTGGCAAGTTGTATGTATGCTAATTGCACGGTAAACTCTGATTGCGAGATGTAGAATTCGTGTGACGTCAGTATGACGCATCGTACATTTTTGTGACGTTTGTAGGTACCGGTACAGCGGTATAAAGTCCTTTAAAATGACTCCGATCGTAAGCAATAGTGCGTTATGAAATAGGGTGCAGGTTCATGTTTAGATGTTCAAAACTGAAATTTTCAGTGGTTACTTTTAAAAGAAATCAATTCGTTTCTGTACTCAGATCTGCTGGTTTCATTAACTTTCGATATCAAAGTTAAAGTATAGAATGTGTGTTGCATGTTCAAAAATTTTTTTTTTTGTTTTAACTCAATATTCAAAAGCAAATACAACAATATTTTCATAATAACTTGAAAAACTAATTTGTTTTACTACAGAACCTAATAATAAAAACATTACGTTCAGCAGTACATCTATTGCAAAATTGAATTTCAACTTTACCTTCTCATTTGTGGAGTATAATTTCCAATGTCACGTAACTTTTTCTATCCAAAGAACTTTCGACTCTAATAATTTGCGTTCAATGTATAATTCAGATTAACGTTGGATTTTTTTTTCACAAAGTTTATTTGAGATTTTACTTGTATGTTATGATTTATGCAAGAGGTCGATAGGTGCCTTGTAAAGGGTAAATGTTTTTGAAATCTTGAATTAAAACATTCAATAAGCAGAGTTGTCTATATCACGAACATTAGCTGATTGTTATGTTAAAAAAATGGGACAAATTAACCTCTTTTTGTGGTGTGGATGGGAAATCATGAATTGACAGGGCGTGTCAGACTTTTACTGACTAAAACCCACCAGTGTTTCTTCACTTGCCTCTGCGTCAGGGCCACGGTTTCTCTTTTGACAAACCGCAATCCTGCCACAGGCATCGGTCTTCGTGGACCCCGTCACGATGTGCTGACATCATCATTGAGGAGTGCGTGAAACACAACGCGCCGTCGGTCGACTCGGCCTATAGGGTAATTACGTAACCCACTAGCAATGGGTTTCATTTTGACAGTTCTACAATATTCATTGCGTTATTTACTTTATTGAGCAAACACATTTCCTAACACAAGGAGCAATGGTTTAGCAATTGGTTTCGAAATTATTCCAATTCACTACATATTTTTACCTCACACACACACACACCCTGACACACGCACACACACATGCACATATTACTTTAATATGATAGCTGTGCCACGGTTTTGATTTTTGAAGCTATTTTTTTTTTAAATTAAATTATAACCTAGCGCTTGACCGCAATCCCGTCTGATGGTAAGCAGTGACGTAATCGTTGATGGTAAAGCGCACTAGTTTATTAAGAGCCTATTCACTCTAGCCTTGAAGACACATTGTAGTGCGGCGGAAACACCGCTGCTGGCAAATTGTTCCAGTCCCTCGATGTACGCGGTATAAAGGAGGAGGCGAAACGCTTCGTCCGGATCGTAGTGGTTTTAACAACATAAGGGTGGAAACTCGCCGTACGACGGGTCGTCCGATGGTGGAACGGAGATGGGGGAATTAAATCATACAACGCCCTCGCACACTCACCAAAATGTATCCTATAGAAGACCGAATCTTCGGCGATTAACTGAAATGATCATAATTTGCGACTAGCTAGTGCAACTGGCTCCATTTGTTATTCAGATTTATACTAATCGTAGTTTCACGTAGAACTTGGCTTGAATTAGTTCGGGAAAACAGTAGATATGTAGACAGTGCCAGGGAACTGACGTTGTTGTTGTGTTTACCGTTATTTGTATACACTAGCTACACCATACGGTTTCACCCGCATTTTTTTATATGCCCCGCTCCTATTGGTCGCAGCGTGATGTTATATAGCCGAAAGCCTTCCTGGATTAATGGACTATCCAACCCGAAAAGATTTTTTTCAAATCGGATTGGTTCCTGAGACTAGCGCGTCCAAACAAACAAACTCTTCAGCTTTATATACCATTAGTACTAGCTTTCCGCCCGCGGCTTAGCCCGCGTGTAGTTCAGTTATATCGCGCATCAAATTTTTCCGGGATAAAAGTAACCTATTATATAATCCGGACTTCTAACTTTACGTCTGCAAAATTTCAAAGCAATCGGTTCAGTAGTTACGGTGTGAACGCGGAACAAACAAACAAACAAACTCACTTTGCGATTTATAATATTATTAAGGATAGATTCGTGCTGATGATAAATGATCTGTACTTTAATTGCTTAATACACTATTACTCGTATTATCAATTTGAATCATTTTGAAGCATATTGCTAAACCATTGCGCCATATGTTTGAAAAATGTGTCTGCTCAACAACGTAAATAACGCAATGAATCTTGTTGAACTGTCAAAATTAAATCCATTGCTACTGATAGTATGTTACGAAATTACTCTGCTGAAATAACTAAACAAAGGCACTGTCAATTAAGTCACAAAGAACAGATAAAAAATTCTTGTGAAAAACTCAAAAGTACGAAATTGTTTTTAAACTAAGACTTGTACTTAACACTACAAAATATACCATTACATAAATATAATATACTACACAAAACATCACACCTGATATTCCTGAAGTGTTAGGCAGAGGTCTACTGAGTAATTAAATAAATATATAAATCAATAGCCACTTTTCGTCAGTTTTATTTAAACGGGGCGAGAATATTACTAACATTTAGGCTCTAGAAAGTTCTTATTAAAACGACTTTGGCGGCGAATCCTTAGCTCACAAACTAAACTAAATTTAAGTCCAGTGTGTTTGTTTCATTAAGAAAAGGACAAAAGATACATATTAATTTTAGTCAAATTATGATACTTTACAGACAAATTGGACATGATTAAAACATAGGAGGTACATAAAATGCGCCAATCGACCTCCGGGGGTCTGACTAATTTGATAATACTAAGCTAATGTTAATTATCTTCTATAGCAGTAGTTCCCAAACTTATTTTTCTCGTGGACCACTTTCAAAATTTTACTGGTTTCGGTGGACCCCCTGCTGCTACATTTCTACCACATTCTTAAAGTCGCCAAAAAATAAAAATTGTGTCACTTCTGAGTTCTGTCCCTATATTCCGATATGTAAAATAAAAACGAAAAATGGTACATTTTATATCACTTTATTTATTAAAAGAATAGAATTACAAGAAAAAAATATTAAGGTAATATAGGTTCAGGTCATAATTTTACTTAATGGGAAGGATGTATCTGATGGAGTGTCAGCAAACGATCAATGTTTGGCTTTATTTTTGTCAGCAATAACCGCAAATCCCCCCGCTCTGTGATGTTTAATTTGCTCCTTTTTTTTGTTAAGAGGTTTGTAACGGCACTAAAACTCCTTTCGACAAGGTATGACGAGGGAAAAGCTATTAAAAATTTCCTTGCGATTTCCCACAGTCCAGGATATTTTTCGGGTATTTCTGCTTGCAGCCAAAATGTTGGGTAGCCTTTTCTAAATTTCACCTTCAGCTCCTCATTAGTGCTTAGCTCGAGCAGCTCCTCTTGTAATACAACATTGGCCACTTCCGTTTCATCAAATGGATTTATGATCCATGGTGGTATATCCATCGTCAGTATATCTTCAAACCTGGTTTTGAAGTCATCATGCAGGGCACTTAAACGTTGACTGTAGGTATGGATATCCTCATCAATACATTCTACCTGCGACAAGTTTGGAAATTGAGAGAATTCGCGCCGACTAATATTTTGCTTCATAAATTTCAATTTCCCAAGAAAAGCCGAAATTATCCCCTTTGTTTTTTTAAATTCAGGCTGTCCCCTTGTAACTGCAAGTTAATATCATGAAATTCCGGAAACGAATGAATGCGTTTGCCTTTGGCATCAAGTATTTATAGTGGTGATCAAGTTCATGTCTGAACAAGCATTAAGCATTGTCGGGCGGATAGCGCTTTGCAAGTCTGTACACGAAATTGTACGTAATATCGAATACGCAAGTTTGGACAAGTAACAGTCGCTTGCCTTATTAAAATATTATCTACTTAGATAGGTACTTAAAACAATGTAGGTAGACCCTTATAAAAACTATGCTTACATTTTTGCTCTTTACTATCAAAAGCAGATAAATTTTCGTGGACCCCCATTAACATCTTATGGACCCCCATTTTTTGTTCACGCCTACGTAGACCCCCAGCAAGTCTCCCGTGGTCCCCTGGGGGTCCACCTGGACCACTTTGGGAATCACTGTTCTATAGGATGCATTTTGGAGAGTGTGCGACGGAATTGCATGATTTAATTACTCCATCTCCATTCCATCATCGGATGACTCGTCGTACGGCGAGTTTCCATCCTTACGTTGTTGACACTACAACGATCCGAACGAAGCGTTTCGCCTTGTCTTTTATACCGCGTTCATCGAGAGACTGGAACAATTTGCCAGCGGCGGTGTTTCCGTTGGACTACAATTTAAGTGTCTTCAAGGCTAGAGTGAATAGGCTCTTAATAAATTAGCGGGCTTTACCATCAACGATTGCATTACTGCTTACCATCGTCGGCGGGATTGCAATCGAGCACTAGTTTATAATTAAAAAAAAATATAGCAAGACAAAGATAGGTAGGTACTGAAATTAAAATTAGTTTAGTTTGCGAACAACTAAATTGGCATCATTCTGTTACATTGAAGATGTAAGAAGATTTGAACACCACAAACGCTTGCAGATGTTGTACATTACACGCATAGTTACCTACTTAAAGCACGGTCTAATAGCTAACTCAACATAGTTCTTAAACTACATATATCCACAAAATGACGCTCCCCATTTACAACTTTAGCTTCAATTTGCATGAATTTAAACTTCAAATTCCATCTACCCAATACACTAATCCGCAATACCGCTTCACTTACTAAACTTTAAATCTTATAAACAGATTTAGGTATTGAGAATAATCTGGATATCTGGATGTTGGAATAACTGTTTATTCGATTTATTCAAGTTCCCAGACACGATTGAATCCTTAAGAATCGCACTCGACCGTTGCTAGTTCGTTCAGTGAACTTAAAAGGAATGTTGTTCCGATTTAGTTCCTTTGAACGAGAGTTGATAAGGGAATTAGTTCCTTATTCATTATGAATGAATCTAGTGTAGTGGTGATTGAATGGAATTGAGAAATGAATGATTGATTTTGTAGTGCGGTAGATGGAACAGCAGGGTAATTGAGTAAAACACTATTGGTAGCAATGGGTTTAATGTTTTAAATGTTTAAATACTTTCTAAGTATATCTTGGACACCAATAACTGATTATAAGGTGAAGAAAAACATCTTAAGGAAACCTGGACTTTAAGTAAAATAAAAAAAGAAAAGAAAAGAAACCATTTATTTAGCGCACACCCTTATAAATACATACAGTATATGTAATGACAGTAGTGATAGACTAATAATAGTTTTAAATAAAGAAAACAGAACAAAAAAAAAAAGAGAAACAGTTAAAAAAAGACAATCAACAAATGTGAGTCCAACGGTTCTGCCAAATAGGTCCAATTCAGCATAAATGTCAGACAACTACGTAGCAGTTGCCTGACGCTGGTTTTTAACTGAACCTTATTATGAGTGCCTTGTGTAAGTCTGAAATCGGCGACCCGCATTAAGCAAGCGTGGTGATAACGTTCAATCCTTCTCAGTATAAGAGGAGACCTGTGCCCAGCAGTGGGACGATAAAAGACGCAATTAGGGCGAAGTTATTGTTCAGAGTAACGGTGCATGCAGGAGTACCACAGGGGTGCCTTCTTTCACCTCTCCTCTTTCTTGTTGTTTTGGATGGCATAAGCAACGTGATAAACATCAAGCACTGAGGCGTAGAATAGGGAATATCAAACGTTCTGGAAGATTTGGGTTACACTGATGACCTACGTCTACTGGATCACACATCAGTGCAAAGTGCAAAGGAGACGGGACTTAAAATGTACACCCAGGAAATAAGAAGCGGGGCGAAGAGCTCTTTGGTGTATTTCATCAACACAGAGGCTGTGGAAAGGGTCCCCAAATTTACGTGTCCTGTCCGGTAGTGGAGGAACCGGAAAGGACATCGCTCGGAGGATCGCCAAGGCAAGAGCAACAATCGCGGAAACTGTCCAGAAGAGTTATCTAAGCTCAAAATGTTCTTGTCTACTGTAAAAACCCTATTGCTGCATGGATGTGAGATGTGGAAGATATGTCCACTGCCTTTGCCATATTTTCGGTATCTACTGAGAAAATTTATTATTATAGAGCGCGCGAATCTTCGATCGACCAGCGGATCAAACGCCGCAAATGGAACTTGATCGACCTCACGCTCCGAAGGGATCCTGAACATATACCTAGGCAAGCCCTAGACTGTTTTTTTTTAAATAATTATAAACTAGCGCTTGACCGCAATCCCGCCTGATGGTAAGCAGTGATGCCGTCGTTGATGGTAAAGCGCGCTAGTTTATTAAGAGCCTATTCACTCAGAAAAAATGAGCGAATAGGAAGGAAGACGGCAATTGAGCGAGGTGATGCAATGTTAAACCCAACAACATGACCAACGATGCAGCGCCAAAGGGAGATTGATCTGAAGACCCTCTACGACCAAACTCCCAACACAACAACATTAGGCGCATCGTACCCGGCACACATCGCAACACAACTGCTCAGACCCGTCCTCCGTACGGCTTCACCAGACATCATGCCGAAAGGGATGGCGGCGCATTGTGGACGTCATCTGTCACATCTAGGCGACACAGGAACTTAAGTAAATGCTTGTTTACAGTTATTTTAAATTATCAATTATTAATTGCTGAGTAGTGCCTCTTGCAAATTTTTATTCGGAATGATAACTATCATTTGTAATAAAAATTCTCTTCTTTCCGATGCGAAAATATTTTTGTGGAAGATAAGACATAAAACGTACTTATGTGTATAAAATGAATAATAAAACTCCATTTTGCACCCCATTTTTACGATGAATTCATTAGAATTTCTTTTATGTTTTCTGATTAAAATTCTGAAATTCTGTTTTTGTATTTCAATTTACTGAGCTTAGCAATTAGCGCTGTAATTAAAAAGGTTAGTCCATTATATTTTATTTAGCTTTCAGTATTTATTTGGGTATGCGAGGTACCTGAGAGAATAGGTACAAAAAGTCTTGGGAAAATTAATCGAATTTTCCAAGTTTTTTATGTACTAACATTTTTAGTCAAAAAGATAATGTGCTAGGTACACCCAACTGCTTCGTTCATATAGATGTCGAACCTGTAAGAATATCGGCATAAAAGTACACTATGTCCTAATCCAGAGTATGGTCTATCCATGTGCCAAGCTTGATCAAAATCCGATGAGCCGTTTAAGGAGAAAGCCTAACAAAAAAACAAAAAAAATATCTTTTAATTTTCTCTTTCTAAAACCAGTCCAGTGGCTACCATAAATATGTGTGCAAGGCCATGGGTGCTATTTTCGACGCTTGAAATTAATGTTATAAATTATAATTATAAAATACAAATTACATAATCGTAGCCTTTGCTAACACGAGCTTTTAGCCTAGTTAGTGGCTTAAACCACGCGATGTTAGATCGAAAGAAGTTTAGTCTAGCTCTGAAATGAATGCAGGTAACGAAACTCACAGGGCTGACACACGATCTTTTTTCACTTTTGCTACAGAGATTTATGATTTATGAGAGTTGTGTTGCGATGTGTGCCGAGTACGATGCGCCATGTTGTTGTGTTGGGAGTTTGGTCGTGGAGGGTCTTCACATCAATCTCCCTTTGGCGCAGCATCGTTAGTCGTGTTGTTGGGTTTAACATTGCATCACCTCGCTCAACTGCCGTCTTCCTTCCTATTCGCTCAGTTATTCTGAGTGAATAGGCTCTTAATAAACTAGTGCGCTTTACCATCAACGATTGCGTCACTGCTTACCATCAGGCGGGATTGCGGTCAAGCGCTAGTTTATAATTTATTAAAAAAAATATATAAAAAACTGTGTGGCTTGCGGTTGTTCCCACAGAAAGAAATAAATCTATACTAATATATACATCGAGGGACTGGAACAATTTGCCAGTGGCGGTGTTTCCGTCGGACTAAAATTTGAGTGTCGTCAAGGCTCGAGTGAATAGGCTCTTAATAAACTAGTGTGCTTTACCATCTACGATTGCATCACTGCTTACCATCAGGCGGGATTGCGGTCAAGTGCTAGTTTATAACTTATAATTTTTTTTTTATAAGTTATAAACTAGCTCTAGCGCATCGCTAACTTCATAGCCGCACATACTAATACTAGTACATCTCAGTATATTAAGATCTAGCGTCTAGACCAGCGCTTCTAAGCAACGACTAAATCTAGATCTAAACTCATTTACTGGATAATCTATTTGTTAGAGGCGATCCGAATTTAGAATCAATTGTCTAAAAAACATTAGTTATTTGAATAGAGGTAATACAATTGGGTTGTATCCTAAAAAATAATTTAATGTCCATCAGATAGATTTATAAAAAATATTGAACACGTATTTTTTATTTTTTCTTTTATTCAAATACTTAAGAAGATATATTGATTTGAAATGTCGCATGACGTCACGCCGTGCTACAAAATATACCACGGCGTGACGTAATTAGCCCCCACTCCGTAACTTTAATACGCTATATCTCAGTAGTTTTTGGTAAATTCGACCAAATAAAAAATACGGGTCTTAATTGTTTTTATTATCTATAAGACGGACTAATTATTTTTTTGATTTTCATACCTTGGATACATCTCTATTGCAGGGAAATTACGTAAGACCCTCTAAGTAGCAATTGGTTTAATTTTGAAATTTCAGCAACATTCATTGCGTTATTTACGTTGTCGAGTAGACACATTTTTCGAACATATGGATCAATGGATTAGCAATATGCTTTAAAATGATTGCAACTGTTAGTAATAATGTGATACCAAATTGAAAGTGCTGGTTTAACATGCTTTTTTATATTTAAATTCATCGTAACACTGTTTTACTAATCAACCGTGGTTCATATAATAAACTAGCTGCGCCACGCGGTTTCACTCTAGTAGGTTTCGATATGCTCCGCTCCTATTGGCCACAGCGTGATGTTATATAGCCTAAAGCCTTCCTGGTTAGGCTATTAATGTCTATACAACGCAAAAAGATTTTTGAGATTAGCGCGATCAAACAAAGAAACTCTTCGGCTTTACATTTTTTTACTAGTTTCCTGTGGTTTTGCCCAGAAGGCAGCACTGGACTAATTCTAATCTGGATGCTCAGTTGTGGGGTTGAGTGGTGAGCAAACAAAGAAAGGTGAATGAACGTGTTGGATTTGAGATGAAAATATTATTAAAACAAAAATACGACAAGATTTCTGTAGTTTTTGATAGTATCAGAAGTCAGCGATAAATGATAATGGAGAGTATCTGCCATAGCCAGTTATTGCAACAATGTTTCTAATAAATCGTTTATAAATATAAGATTTAAATTTTAAACTTTACGCTATAATAAAAATGCATTCTGCATGCTTTGGCCAAAAGTTCAGTGCCCGAAAAAAAAAAAAATATAAAGTGTCATTTTTTCAATCGCCAGATATTTTTTTTGTATCATGAAATTGATGTCTGACAGGTTTCACATGGAAAAGTATCAAAAATATAAAATTATTAAAAAAAAAAAACTCGAAATACCTATATAAAAAAACCATAATTATTTATCTGGCATAGGATCTCTAAAGGAATCTGTAAAGGATTAATTAAAAATATTTTATATCTAAGACCTACGTTGTTTCAACGTGGCCACACCGACCAACCAGAATGGAGTTTCCTAAACAAACTTTTAGCTGAAATATAAATTAGACAATAACAGTGTGTAGACTGAAGATAAGTTTTACTGTCGACACATTAAATGAAAACCTAGCACACATTCAGTATAAACATTTAATATCACGATTAAACCCAGTAAATTACTTCCTTTATAACCGAACATACAAGTGACGGTACAGAATTATGGTAAGCTTAAAGAGGCATTTAGCATAATCAACTTACTACTCTAAGGGCTCAAATACATAAACTCGATACGACGTCGCGTCGTACAACGATGACAAGAACAACAGAAGCAGAATGTGGTGTTTTAGTACATTCCGAAAAATTGACCGCTCTAGACGCATTCTGCTTGTCTTGTTAATAAGAAGATGACCACGATGCGAAGTCGACGCCGCATCGTTGTACGACGCGACATCGTATCATGTTTATGTGTTTCAGCCCTAAGGGGCGGTTCAAGCCGTAACGGCAAACACCTTATGAGCGACCACAAAACTGCGTTGCGGCGTCGCATTCTAAAAATGTATGACGCTGCACAAAGCATCGTGGAAATTTCCGATGCGCTGACGTAACGTACAAATCTTTGTAGATTTGTTTGCTTCGTCTTGCGGTGCCGATGCGATTTCCGTCATCCATACTAATATTATAAATGCGAAAGTAACTTTGTCTGCCTGTCTGTTACGATTTTGATGAAATTTGGCACAGACAATCTTTAGACCCTGAGAAAGAACATAGGCTACCTTTTTTTGAAAAATAAAATATATTCCCGAGGGAAATCTAAAAAGCGCGATATAACCGAATTCCACGTGAGCGAAGCCGCGGGCAGAAAGCTAGTTATTCATAATTGATAGAATTTGATGCACCCAGTACTTTTTTTCCGTTTCTTTTCATGATGCGTTTTAAGCTAGCAAAACATGGATCCGGGTAGTGCGGAACTGACGGATGCGATGACATTTTTGCGTTGCGTCATCGCATTGTATTGCTGTGCAACGTTGTTTTTGCGATACGACGCCGCAACGCAATGTTGTGACCTCGCTCTATGGGCCGACTCATGCCCGAACGCCAGAAGCCGACAGCGGCCAAGGCGACGGCGACGCCAGGATTCACCATGACCATAAATGTAGTTGCTATGCGCGACCGTTTCAAGCGATAGTGGTCTTTTAATTATGTAGAAAATTTTAAATTATTTTACACTGAAAAGCTTTGGCTCTAAACACTGCGTATTAAAATTTTATTTATGTTGACGTTGTTTGAAGTTATAAAAATAGCAAATTAATTTTAAAAGTAATTAAGTTAATTTCAGAGTGAGTTATGAAAGTGACGTGTATTGCAAACCTAATTAAAATAAATATTTGTAGCAATAGCAAATCATTGTTGATATGTGTATGGGGCTGATCAGTTGTGTTGCGATGTGTGCCGGGTACGATGCTGCGAAATGTTGTTGTGTCGGAAGTTTGGTCGTGGAAGGTCTCCAGATCAATTTCAAAGGTTTAACATTGCAACACCTCGCTTAACTGCCGTCTTCTTTCCTATTAAAAAATACCGGATTGCCTAGATTCGATAATTCGGAGCCACATAACATATAGATAGAATTAACTTAGACTAATAAAATTTGTTATCGTACATCAAAGTATTGTATACCGAGCTTAGTAGAATATCATTAATTTTGAGAGCATATACGATGGCTGTGTTATTGCGAAGTATACTGTTTGGTATAACGAAACATACTTGTCATTACAATGATTGTGTCAGGCAGAGCTTAATACCGACTATAAATAAAGGGCACAAATACAGGCTTAAAACGCTTTCGTTTCCAGAAAATTAAGCTTTAGGACATGAGGCAAAGGCCAAAAACGATAAAGGTGTTCTTATCCTGGCGAAAAAAGATGAATGTCAGCCAAAAATGGTGGAGGTGTCTCATCATCATCAACCTTTTTATCGTCCCACTGCTGGACACAGGTCTCCTCTCATACAGAGAAGGATTGAGCGTAATCATCACGCTTGCTCAATGCGGGTTGGCGAGTTTAGACTTAAAGTCCAGGTTTCCTCTAGATGTTTTCCTTCACCTTATAATCAGTCATTGGTGTCCAAGATATACTTAGAAAGTACTTATAACTTTAGAAAAGTTACATTGATACTTGCCTGACATGGAATCGAACCCGAAAACTCATACTTGAGAGGCTGCTGTTATAACCACTGTGTGGCCACCACGACTGTGGAAGTCTATGGTATCAATATGGCGGTTGTGGTTTTGTCAATCACTTTCAAAGCTATTTTTATACTTTAACAAATTTATTTACTTACTATCTACCTGCTAATAAAAATAGAAGGTTATTTTTGGAAATAAATAATCCCTCGCTGGTCTTCTTAAATATTTTTCTCTGAGCGCTACAAACTTTGTGGAAAAAGGGTTTTAATAATGTAAAGTACTTTAATTAACCACTGACCAATAAGTTTTTCTTTGTTCCTCGACTTTAAAGGCTAAAGTCTGTTTGCTTGTGTCTATCGTCAAAGCGTACATATCTACTATGACAATGTGAATTCTTTGTAAAAATATATATATATAACACCCTACATTTTTCGGTCTTATAGCTACTTGTTTTTCTTCTTCAACCTATAGAAGTCCACTGCTGGACAAAAGCCTCCCTCGAGGCTTTCCACAATGACCACTCTTGTGCTGCCTGCATCGAACTTATAGCTACATAACTGGTAATGGTGTTTCATAGGTGCACTGACTGGTCCTTCGGAATTCAGGCGTGATATTGTATTATGTATGTTCCACGTACAGAACACATAATTATGATTTTTTTTTCTATACGTTTTTTACAAATAATATGGCGTATCGATATTGATTTGGTTTTTATTTATTTTAAGTTGCTACCTAGCAACAATGGATTCAGTGGATAGGCTTGCGAAGAGGCTAAATGGCGACCCAGAAATGGTTCAAAACGGTCTCTGAAGCCTGAAGCACAGGCAAAGAGTAGCCAGGCTGTCGGTATTCTATAGGATGTATTATGGAGAGTGTGCGCGGGAATTGCATGACTTGATTCTCTCATCTCCGTTCCTTCATCGGATGGCCCGTCATACCACGAGTATCCACCATTAGGTTGTTGAAACCATTACGATCTGGACGTAGCCTCGTCTTTTATAACGCGTATATCGAGAGACTGGAATAATTTGCCAGCGGCAATGTTTCCGTCTGACTACAATTTAAGGGTCTTCAAGGCGAAGGTAAGCGTATTACGCTTTACCATCAACGATTGCATCAGTGCTTACTATCAGGCGGAATCGCGGTCAAGTACTAGTTTATAATGTTAAAAAAATCTGCAATAGTAAGCTGATTTGTAAGGAAACTTACTCATCCATAGACCATCTGCGGAAACCTCACCTAGCTTAACCTGATTAATCGGCCTTTTAGCTGTTTTCATTTAACCACGGGCCACTCTCAGTATCTGCCTGGTTATTGCCAGTGGGCTATTAAGTTAACCTACTTTCTATACACTTCTGTCTGTCCCTTTAGGGATCACTAAAAGGCATGATGTTAAAATTAAGTTATCTCTTGTTCCAGACTTCCCGGATAAGTAACGCGAGTGGAGACGCGTGCGAACGACGTGACCCCTGTCAACATGGTGGGGTCTGTATCAGCACTGACGATGGACCGATCTGTGAGTGTCGGGATGGAGACTACGAAGGGGCGTTCTGTGAGAGAGGTAAGTGGAATTTGTTTTCGTGTGCTTTAAGCTGGTGAGACTTTAACAGGTCTTGTGGTAAGGTGTTTTTCCATGGTTTGGAACCAAAGAAATACAATAACAGGCGTCTATATGCAGCAAAAACTACTGTCAAAAACGTGCTGTTCAATGAAAATTTACCTTTTTTAAATAATTCATACTTTTATTATTTTATTTTATTGTCAAGTTATTACTTACTGTCTAGAGAAAAAAAATGGTTGTGTTCTATTAACCCAGTGTCTCACAAACAGAATACAGAGTGTTTTTTTTGGGATATTAAATGCATCGTATTTTATTTTCTTTTCCACCTATAAATGACATCATCCTTATATGAACCGGAGTCGAAATCATATTAATGAATAAAAAACAGGTACCTTTTCCATTTTGTTTTAAATAAAGATGCTCGCTGACCCAAAGAAGCCGTGCCCTTAATATGACGTATATGCCTAAAGCGTTTATTTCATTTTGTGCGTTTATACATATCGATATTGAATAATAAAAGTTGCTGATTTTCTGATAGTAAGTAGTTGTCGCCTGACTGTGGATTTTGTCGATTAGTCGATTAACTATAGTGACTAAACTATTGGACTTTGATTACATTTCGTGTCCAAATTAGAAACGTGTTTAGATTGAAATTATTACAGACACACACATATTTTTATTTTTACCCTATTTTTATATTTGCTATAATCTTAAGCTGACTAATTGTTTGGACTTTTTGTTACTTGCTGTGTGAAAATATGTAATCATGAACAGATGGCGATCTTTTGACATGTATTACAGGTGTTACTACCTACTACAGGGACCAGCGATCCACAACAAAAAAACAACCACAAAAAAAAAGACGTTACGGCACTCGGGGACTGCCGCGGTAAAGCTATTGCATAGCATTTTGTATCAATTTATGCAATTATAATTATTTATTTATTTTATTTATGCAGTATTTTTTTTCTTTGATATTAATTCAAGTTACACTTTTTGAGCGTGGTGACCGGTAAGAAAACAAATTTTTCTTTTATTAAATAAATAAAAAGTTAATATTATTTAAAATATTTTTATTATTTTACAATACATGTGGGTTTTATTACCTTACAGTAGCTGTTGGTTATTCAGGAATATTTATCATTGAAACTATAGGTTTATGATAACTGAAATAAGAAACATAAGTTTGCGACTTAATATCCTCTAAATACCTAGAAAATACCGCGTCAATGGTGGTCCCATATTTTGTTGTGGACTTTTGTGGATCATTATTCATTTTCAAATTCAATGTTTTTGATAGAAAAGTTGTCCACCGCTCTGATTTTTTATCAGCGAAGTTAATGTTGGAATCGCCAGCCAAGATAAGTGGAAATTTATTACCATTTGTTTCAAGTATTTTCGAGCCACTCGAGTTACTCCAGTAAAGTGCGATGAATAAAATGCTCTACCTCGTCCAATTTTGGATTCGGAGAAATGTAAATTGCTACCATAACTATTTGTAGGCCATTTCTAAGTTTGCATAAGCACGCACAAATATCTCCAACAACTGAGCGCCTAACATTAACATCGCTAACGTGTGCAATATTTATTTCAATATTCGGAGTCATAATATTAGTAATATCATTTTTATTTTAGTAAATAGCTACCCCACCTTTTGAAACAGTATCTCGTTTGAACTGAACAATACAATTAAAATTAGGTATTTCAATTGGATTATCATGCGTCATGCAAGTTTCGGTAAGAAGTAACACATTTGTTTGTCTCGTAACTGAATCTTGTAAATCGTATTTATGACTATTTAGACTGGCAGTTGAAAGTCATTATTGAAATGCCATTTCTATTACTAATGAAATCTAATACACTTTGAGCAATCGCCTGAACACTATTTAAAGACAGTCTTTTGAATTCTTGCAACAATTGAAAAAACGGTCGCGTGAGCACTTTTTACTCTATAAAATCACGCACTTTTATTTAGTAAACAACACTATAAATAATTTAAAAGTCCAATGAAAAATTAGCATGCCATTCATCTTAGCTTTTCCGTTAAAAAAAAAGCTATTTTATAAAAACACTACTAAATTAATTTGAATAAAAGTACTTAATAATTAATTATATGAAAAGTTTTTAAGGTAGCCATGACAACGTCAATGACGTCTATGACATATCTCTATAGAAGACCTATTTCAGAGAGAAAATTAATCGCAAGTTTAGCACATCGCGACTATCAGTAACATGGCAAGTGTGTAGGACTGAGTTCGCGCCCTGCAATATGCATGCTCTTTTTGAAAATCTATAAATTGTTTTCAAAAGATGTAGTCGCACGCACACAAACACACCGTGCCGAAGACTGCCGAACTGAAACAACGTTAGACGATGGGGAGCGTGAGGTTTTTTCGTTACGGAATTTCTGGATTCGGTCCCCGCGCTCAAGGCCCGCGATAGAAGCTATGCAATAGCTTAAAAATGTCAGCTATTTCGTGTGTGTAACAATTCTTTTATACTTGTTTTGTTTTTTGGCTTGTGGTGAGAAAAAAACACTTTTTATTTATTATTTTATTATTAACTAGCGACCTGCCCCGGCTTCACACGTGGACAAATGATATAGGTACCTAAGCCTTACTCTAGAAATGGTGGCCCTTCAATAAAAATAATTTCTACTGTGCCGCCCGTCAGCCAATATCTGACTCTGCAAGGTACCTCGACCTTATTGTCCATGGGTAGCCAGTTTCACCACCTTCAAACAGAATGAAAGCCTACCGGGGTAGGTAGAAAGTTTGTTAGAAATAATGGTCCCCCGCTCTGGCCCACTCACTCCGCGGTTTAGGCAGAGAAACACTCAAGTAGCAGGCAGAGGCGTGAGCGGCAGGCGGATTTTTTCTGGTGTTTAGTTTTGAATAAATCGTGATAACTCTTGAATGAAACAACCAATTCCAATAATTCAAAAAGAAATCTGCTGCTACTCAAATTAATTTTGAAATTACGTAATTTATTTGGATAAGGATTAATAATAAGGAACAAATAGTGGGCTCTGATTTCGACTGGCATTTTAATTAACTTTTCAAACATAAAAAATAGTCATAATGAAGAAACTATAGTAGGTAGACATATGGTGTTGCAGACTTTTTTGTAGGCATTTTTAAGGTCTACAATACTGTAGTACATTATTTGGATCTATCTTATAGGGTTCAGCTAGTGTTTGCAATGTAAGCTCAAAAAAATGGGTTTATTTTGCAACATGTGTTAGAAACCTCAAAAATTATCAATGTTTCTCTTATATACACACATCAAAAGTGTCTAGGGATCAAGCATTTTATGCGGATTTCTTGACATTGAGATGTGGCTTTGTAATAAATTTATGATTTTATAAATTTATTTGGATCCTTTTTGGTGCATTTCATAATTTGAATCAGGAACTGTGAATCAAATTCGAGTAAAAGATGAAAATCAGCTGTCAATATTTTCCCTATAAAAACATACAACGCATTGAAGACATTATTAGTGCTACTGTCTCCCTACTACTGATTAAAACCAACGTTATTATGGAGCGGCGACGTCATTTAAGCAGGGAAGAAATGCTCAGAGCCGTGGGAATGATAGAAGCTGGTTCCCGGCAACGTACTGTGGCTTTAGCTCTGAATACAAGTCAGAGTGTTATCAGTCGACTTTGGACACGTTACCGAAGCACTGGTACCGTGGCTGAGCGCCATGGAGGACGGTATCGCTGCACCACACGGAGACAAGACCGATACATTCAAATCTTAACTCGAAGAGCTCCAACAATAACCGCCATGATGTTAGCCGTGAGGCTTCATCACTCTTCAGGGAACTTAATTAGCGACCAAACAGTCAGAAACCGCTTGCATGAAGTGAACCTTCATTCCCGAAGACCGCTACGGGTACCACCTATAGCAATGCACAATCGTAGGATTCGATATCAATGGGCTCTTGAACACAGAAATTGGGCAGAAGAACAATGGCGTTTCGTGTGCTTTTCTGATGAGTCTCGTTTTGGTATGAGACCGGATACAAGACGTATACGACACTGGAGAACCCCTGGACGCCAACAGCGATTAAAATCCTGCCAGGAAGTCCATCCTTATAGTGGTGGAACCATCATGGTATGGGCGGGTATTTGGATAGGCGGAAGAACTGAGTTGATTTGGATCAGAGGCAACCTCAACGCTCAAATTTATGCTGAGACGATTGTATCAGACGTCATCGTTCCTCTACAAGTGCAAATCGGTCCCTTATTTCAGTTAATGCATGATAATGCACGACCGCACACCGCAAGAGTTGTAAGACAGACTCTCGCCGCAGCTAACATCAATGTCCTGCCCTGGCCTGCTCAGTCGCCAGACTTGAACCCGATTGAGCATGCATGGGATATGCTACAGAGAAGAGTTCTGCCGAATATGGAGGGTATCCAGTCGCAAGAAGACCTTTTTTTGTTGTTGCAACGAACATGGGCGGCCATTCCACAGCGTGATTTGGATGAACTCATTTTGAGTATGCCAAACCGATGTTCTTGTGTTGTTAGTGTTCGCGGTAGAAACACGGATTATTAATTGTTTAAGTTACCCAATAAAATTTTAGAGAAAACTGTTATTTCAGTCTTTTTTTCGAACTTTTGTGTTAGTGGTTCAAATGTCAAATATCCCTTTATTAGGAAAATGGCAAATTTCTTTATTAATGCAAAGGTGACTTGGTTTATCGTTACTGTGACAAACGAAAACACTTTATTTCATGAATCCTTAAAGAAAATTTTAATTAATATCAATCAGGAGAAAAGTTATTGCAAAAATATATGTTGATCCCTAGACACTTTTGATGTGTGTATTATGCGTGTTATAAACTTTCTACAAATAGTAAATAATTTATGTACTTATGTGAATAAACGTACTTGAAATTATTGTTGTCTCCACCACATGTAATTTTCTACAAAGTTTTCGTGATAGTAACTGTACCCCCGCTCGTTAGTAAGTAGTTAGTATATGCATAATATTCCCAAATTAAAGTAAACGACTTGAATCCCAGTTCAACAAACTATTAACATTAGCAGCACATACCGACACTTCATCAACTCATAAACTTAACAATCGCGTGTTTATATTTATTCTCGTCTACTACCACGTTTACTAAAACACGTCTTCGTTTAATATAACTGTGGCGTTAAACCAACCTCGGGTTGAACCTTAGCTAATGTTCCATTAGTTAAAATGTCAGCTCTCACAAGCTCCTGAGCGAGCGAACGGGAACTAAATGCTGTGTTAGCACGCGATGATCCGAAATTTTAACTTTTTAGCTCAAATGTTAGAATTAGAAAGTTCTAAGTGATTTTGTTCTGTACTAAACGACTCTGAATTTCAATAAAGACTTTCCTGGAGAAAGTCTTTATTAGGTTTTTGTAATTCGATGAAATTAATGGATTCATTAAAGATATTAATTCGGTCGTCGCTCCTTCGTTCAATAAATTATTATTTGAGTATGTCACTTCTCCAATTTTTATATCGGTCTTTTAGATCAGAATTTCTAAGATATTGCAGGGTTTATTGGGTTTATTGGATTGGATTTGGTGTTTTTTGACATATGCTACATGTTAGGCACATTGGAACGTCAAACGAAATCAGCAAATGCCTAAAAATAGATGTTTTTGAGAAATGTGGGACGAAAGATCTGAGATGTTAAACTGATATGGAACAGCATGTGTTACTTTAAATAACCAACAAGAATTCAGAACCTTAAACTGAATCTATGGTAACAGATTGCGCATTGAGATCCCTGTCATGCTGTATAGACCAAACTATATCATTAACTCATTATAATGGAGTTGATACTGAATGATTGACGCCAGTACATCAAAATTTCCCAAGTAACATTTTTGTTTTGTTTTTTTAAGCTATTGCATAGCTTCTATCGCGGGCCTTGAGCGCGGGGACCGAATCCAGAAATTCCGTAACGAAAAAACCTCACGCTCCCCATCGTCTAACGTCGTTTCAGTTCGGCAGTCTTCGGCACGGTATGTTTGTGTGCGTGCGACTACATCTTTTGAAAACAATTTATAGATTTTCAAAAAGAGCATGCATATTGCAGGGCTCGAACTCAGTTCTACACACTTGCCATGTTACTGATAGTCGCGATGTGCTAAACTTACGATTAATTTTCTCTCTGAAATAGGTCTTCTATAGAGATATGTCATAGACGTCATCGACGTTGTCATGGCTACCTTAAAAACTTTTCATATATGTAATTAATTATTAAGTACTTTTATTCAAATTAATTTAGTAGTGTTTTTATAAAATAGCTTTTTTTTAACGGAAAAGCTAAGATGAATGTCACGCTAATTTTTCATTGGACTTTTAAATTATTTATAGTGTTGTTTACTAAATAAAAGCGCGTGATTTTATAGAGTAAAAAGTGCTCACGCGGCCGTTTTTTCAATTATTGCAAGAATTCAAAAGACTGTCTTTAAATAGTGTTCAGACGAATGCTCAAAGTGTATTAGATTTCATTAGTAATAGAAATGGCATTTCAATAATGACTTTCAACTGCCAAAGTCTAAATAGTCATAAATACGATTTACAAGATTCAGTTACGAGACAAACAAATGTGTTACTTCTTACCGAAACTTGCATGATGCATGATAATCCAATTGAAATACCTAATTTTAATTGCATTGTTCAGTTCAAACGAGATACTGTTTCAAAAGGTGGGGTAGCTATTTACCAAAATAAAAATGATATTACTAATATTATGACTCCGAATATTGAAATAAATATTGTACACGTTAGCGATGTTAATGTTAGGCGCTCAGTTGTTGGAGATATTTGTGCGTGCTTATGCAAACTTAGAAATGGCCTACAAATAGTTATGGTAGCAATTTACATTTCTCCGAATCCAAAATTGGACGAGGTAGAGCATTTTATTCATCGCACTTTACTGGAGTACACTGAAGAAGGCTCGAAAATACTTGGTACAAATGGTAATAAATTTCCACTTATCTTGGCTGGCGATTTCAACATTAACTTCGCTGATAAAAAATCAGAGCGGTTGACAACTTTTCTATCAAAAACATTGAATTTGAAAATGAATAATGATCCACAAGAGTCCACAACAAAATATGGGACCACCATTGACGCGGTATTTTTTCTAGGTATTTAGAGGATATTAAGTCGCAAACTTATGTTTCTTATTTCAGTTATCATAAACCTATAGTTTCAATGATAAATATTCCTGAATAACCAACAGCTACTGTAAGGTAATAAAACCCACATGTATTGTAAAATAAAAAAAATATTTTAAATAATATTAACTTTTTATTTATTTAATAAAAGAAAAATTTGTTTTCTTATCGGTCACCACGCTCAAAAAGTGTAACTTGAATTAATATCAAAGAAAAAGAAATACTGCATAAATAAAATAAATAAATAATTATAATTGCATAAATTGATACAAAATGCTATGCAATAGCTTTACCGCGGCAGTCCCCGAGTGCCACACGTCTTTTTTTTTTATTTATATACACCCGTCATCACAGGGCGTTGCTGTCCCTACACTTCGTGGCAAGAATTGCTTTTTTGCCTTTTTATATTCGCTGTCTTTTTTTTCTTTTTTACCGCTTGCCTTTTTTGCGGCTTGTCCATTTTCTATTTTAGGGTTATTCTTTTCCCGCGTTATTATTTCTTTTGTCATTTTCTTTCTATATTACAATATTGTCCTTACTTTATATACTTATTCCTATACATTTCCCAACTAACATTGCAACTAATGCTTTAGGCATAAAATTGAAAATCTATTAAAGGCATTGTGGTTTGTACCTTCTAACAGCATATTTCTCTATTTTGGCTAACTTGCAATTTTTTTTAATACCTTTCCTTAGGAATTGTAAGAGGAATTTGCTGGTCTAGTGACCTTGAAATATAAATTGAGTTTCTGTTTCTGCGTGGTCATCAAAAATTTGATTAAAGTAAACCGTTTAACGCAAAATTTTCCGTCAAGTCCAGGAATAGCATAAAAGGGTTGGTTTGTAAGAGAGTTTTGCTAAAGTAGTTATTTTTGTATTGTGAATGTTTATTTTTTCGTGGCCTACTCTAGATATTTCTGGTATTCGTTGATTATTTTTCTCATTACAAATTAATAGAGTTTTTTATATTGGCTGTCTACAGTCTCAACGCTCCCTGCTTGAAAAACTTCTTACGGTCCGGAATGGAACTGCTAAAATGTTTTGATTTGGTAACTGAATCCTGATCCAATACTTTATAAAATATGTAAAGAAAACCCTGTTCGATTCATAAGGATAATAATGGTTAGGTAAACTCATGACCAAATAAAATATGAAATTTTGCATATCATCATAGTAACAACACTAATGAATTATGAAATAATCTTTTTTTTTTATAACACCATTTTCGATGGTACTATCATGAGCGATGCGACTACGTGCCGCGTGCCCTACCTTCCTTCGTCCGCGCATGTATTGCATACCGTACATGTATTGTGTTAACTCCTTTTGCGAAATAATATTTATTTTATTATATGGGATTTTTTAAGTTTAGCCTGGCTTTGTATCCATTAGTAGAATCAGTTATCGATACCTAATAATACCTTCACGCATCGGACAGAGTTTTCTTTACATATTGTATAAGTGAAGAACATAGATAAGAATCAGACTTTCAAAGTAAATTATTGTGTAGGCAACGTGTCTCTATAATATTTTACGAACACTATTTTATTTTTTATGAAATTGTTACGTAGGAGGTAATACTTTTTGTATACACACACAGACAGATGGACGCACAATGGAGCCTTAGTAATAGATATACGTTTTTACCTTTTAGGTATGGAACTCTATAACCAAATAATTTTATGGGCATACATCTGAAATTAATATAAATTATAACACTTTTTAAAACTCTTTCTAGCCGCCTTCAATTATATTATAAAATCTAAGGGTGCTTTATTATTAATTTCATATATTACCTTTTCCCCGTACAAAGCGTAAAGGTCAGTGGCTGCCAAACTTTTTGCCGTCGGCACGTGTTACAAGAAGTTCCGTAACGCTAAAGTTGGAATGGTTCATGCAGGGGTGTCCACTACGTGGGTTTCTATTAATGATTTTGTTAGTCATTTGCATATCTCTAAAATATGCTTTAATGATACCACATACATGTTCAAAGTTTTTGTCCAGTAGCAATGTTTAAGCATAATAAAAATTATTTAAAGTTGGTTTGGACCTATAAATTGTTGGCCATTCATGGAGGATAAAGGAGTTTAATTTAATTAAGTAGCTATTATAACATAATGGTAATTTTAGATCGAGATTTGTCTCCTTATTAAGTAGATAACTATTGCTTGATTCAAATGAACCACTATCTGAATAGATGTATGCAGATTTCCATTCACAAGCACCTTCAATATTTTTATATTTATTCGCAATCCTAAAGGTACAGCCGGACAGTCCATTCTTAGTTGTCAGATGCCACATGTGTGGTTATTCGAGGCATATGGCTCGCAGTGTCTGAACGCAACTTTAAACATACGGCAATATAATACTGCAGTATTGAGTAATAAATAAAACTGATATAGAGGTACTCCATATCAAAAGGCAGTGGCTGTCAAAGTTTTTGCTACCGCCACGTGTTCGGAACTAGTTCTGAAGTTGGCACAATCCACGCAGGGCTGTCAAACTTTGGAACATATCGATCGATTAATTATAAGTGAGCTAGATCGCTGCGTTCTGGTTTAAGTAGTTGATACCCCTAGTTGTTATTGATTAGGTAGTTTGGGCATGTTTCCTATTGACAGCGATGCGGACGAATTTTTTTGACGCCTTTTAATTATTTCCCTTTCTTTTTATATACTTTTTAAATTACGTAAATATTTTATATACAAAATGTAAAGAAAAACCTGTCCGATCCGTCAAGGTATTGTTATGTATCGATAACTGATTCTACGAATGCCTACAAAGACGGGCTAAACTTAAAAAAATCCCCCTAAAATGAATATGATTTCGCAAACGGAGGTAACTTAATTCATGTGCGATAGGCAATACATACGCGGGCGATGGGGGGCAGGGTACGTGGCACGCGGTCGCATCGCTATTCGCCCATAATAATACCGTC
Organism: Sesamia inferens; assembly: GCA_037179545.1. NCBI lineage: Eukaryota > Metazoa > Arthropoda > Insecta > Lepidoptera > Noctuidae > Sesamia > Sesamia inferens. Next base: position 3,693,472 of record CM073936.1, on the reverse strand, counting down.
AAAAATGGTGTTGTCACTTTTTTTTTAAATACCAACTTTGGGTAAGTAATTCGTGGAAAAAAAAAAGATTATTTCAAAATTCATTAGTATTGTTACTATGACGATTATGTAAAATTTTATATTATATTTGTTCATGTGTTTACCTAACCTATATTATCCTTATGGGTCGGACAGGGCTTTCTTTACAAATTGTATAACTCATCTATTTTCTGTGTAGTATGCTATTAACAACAGTAAGTATTTTTAAAGTATTTTTAACGTTTTCCTAAAACGCAAATTCGTGCCACCCCTACTGTAAGAACGGAAATGAAGTCGAGAGTTGTTGGATACAAAGTGTGTTGCCTTTGTTATGTATCGGCGGACATGTTGTACTACGAATACTAAATAATGTATGTACTTGATGTTACATTAGTTTTTTTTATAGTTATAATTTAGTGCTTGACCGCAATCCCGCTTAATGGTAGGCAGTGATACAAACGTTGATGCTAAAGCGCGCTAGTTTATTAAGCCTATTCACTTAAAACTTAGTGAATAGGAAGGAAGACGATAGTTGAGCGAGGTGATGCAATGTTAGTCCCCGCCCCCTATTATGGACCCGAGGCGGAGACCCGCGGCAGTTTAACATCTCACTATCCCGTGCAGGAGACGAGGCCCGGATAGACCGGACCAGCACGAGAGTGTGGGGCCGCGGCAGAATCATGGACTCCTGCGGCCCCGAGCACACGTGAGTGGAGAGACACCGAGGTGGTTTTCAGTCAGTAGGAGTCTGACAGACCTCATCGTCCACCCCAGGGCGGTGAACATGCATGAACATTTTCAACCCCGGAACAAAAAAAGGTGATGCAATGTTAAACGCAACAACAAAACAACACGACCAACGATGCTGCGCCAGAGGAAGATTGATCTGGAGACCCTCCACGACCAAACTCCCGACACAACAACATTTGGCGCATCGTACCCGGCACACATTGCAACACAACTGCTCAGACCCGTCCTCCGTAAGGCTTCACCAGACATCATGCCGGAACACGATGAATCACTTGGTGGCAAGACTTTGTCTGGTGGGTGGTAACTTCTGCCGGTAGCCGATAATATGGCTTACCACCGAGTAAAGGTCAACTCTGTCTTTAGTGTTCTTTATTGTGGGTAATATTAGGATAACTTTACCGTAGTTTCTAATTCGTAACTGCTTCGTTGGTCAAGTGATAGATGTACTCAGATGTCTTAGTCAGCCTGTTCCCACTGCTGGGAACAAGCATGCGCCCAGGCTCCATCTTGATTGAACTACATATAATTTTCTACGCGGGCCCATGGCGTGTTTGTGTAAACACTGAAGAAACCGACCGAATTTTTAGATCTCTAGAGAGAGCAGTGGTGAAGAAAATATTACCACAAACTAAACAGCTTACCCGTCCCGCTTATTAGTCCCGTGTGGTACCGGGCCTAGAATAATACCATTCCATATCCTCCCGTGGGTGTCATAAGAGGCGACTAAGGGAACTCTCACCAGGGAAGCAGGCAGCAGCGCTTCTCTTATTAATTACTGCGATCCCCAACCATTCTGCCAAGCATGAGGATTATGGAGGCCTTTGTTCAGCAGTGGACCTCCATAAGTTGAGAAGAAGAAGAAAGAAACAGCTTACCTGGGTCAAAAACCTACGATCTATAACTCGAAAATCGGTGTCGTTGCCACTAGGATATTACTTCCCCCGTGATATGGAAAAGTCAAAATTGTATTTGACTGACGTAAGCTGCCGAAAAGCTTATGTAAATCCTATTGAAAGGTGTAATCCTTTGAAAACGATTGCTACTTGTCTTGAGCCTTCTTAGAATAAGTTCACGCAATTTTCTTCTTAAGATGTTGTGAAGCGAAGTGAGGAATTACGTGATTGACGTCACAACTATCTGTAGTACTCTGAATCTCTAGAACAAAGCTTTCATAGCTGACTATCTCTTCGCTTAGATTTGCTAAATTACACAATAGGTTTTGATTTATTATTACTATTATTTAGAGCATGTGTTCCGAAAGGTTTATTTATGTGTTTAAAGTAGAATACATTCTATCCGCAGTCTATTTCCTTACCTAGGGTTCAAAGTATTTGTATACCTATATTAAATTTCGGAAGGTAAATACTAATTTAAATAATGGAAATAAAAACCAATAAAAATATATAATGAGAAAAATAAATGTTATAAGTCAGTACTTATAACTATAGGTCGGAATAGGTAGAGTGAATTGGGGTCATTGATCGGAAACGTATATATTATTATGGGCATTCCTCCGGATTTACGGAATTTATTGATTATTAAAAAAAATATGTATAAATTATATAATAATAATAATAATCTTTATTTATATAGAAAAACAGATTGTAGTACATTTTACATTTTTTACATAGTGGGTAGTTTTACATTTCTGACAATCAAATGGGTGACGTACTGTTCTCCTTGCTAGGCTATAAAATAGCCTGTATTAAGAAGTAACACTGCCTATCCCCTCGAGTTGGGTAGTAACAATTTTATTTAAAAAGAAAATAAAAAAAAAAAACTTAAACTTATGTACATATTAAGTCTTAAAACCGTTTGATTTGGCCATATCCTTCATTAGAGGCTAAAAATAAAATATTGAAATGTATTAATGCTTCGATCGGAATTTGATTGTTTTTATTTTTCAACAAGTAAATAATAAATTAGTTTAGTTTTGTTACCTTCCTTTAAATGAATTGAGTAGTAATAATCCCCCTTATTCATAAACGATGCTTAAAGTTAACTATTGATTAGCGATTCTTTAACCATTCAATTTTGACCTCTTAAAGTCACTTAACTTAAATCATCCTTTATGAATATATACCACAGTGTTTAAGGGGTTTATTCATAAACGAAGATTAAAGTTAAGTGACGTGCAAACGTCTAAAATATATGGTTAAAGAATCGCTAATCACTAGTTAACTTTAAACATCTTTTATGAATAAGGGGGAATAATGTCACTACCAACATTAACGATATTTACTTGGATCCGGAATTACATTCCGGAAACATGGCGTTGTTCTTTCTGTGAACATTTATGATACCTATGACCTATGAAAGACACTACAAATAGATATTTAGATCTTATTTTATCTGTGTTGTATGTTTGTATTATGTTTTGAAAAAACAGCTGTGCAGCTGGGGAGTTTGTTCCGCCACTTCTTCTTCCCAACGAAAGCACTAGAAAGTGGTGAAGGGCGGGCGTTATGGGGAACTGTCTTATGTAATATTGGCGTTTAAAAAGTGCGGATTCTCAGGCTAATTTGAATAAATTACTTTTGATTTTGATTTGATAAGTAGCATAGAAACCTCGAAGTTGAACTTGAACCCGTGCGAAGCAACTTTCTAATAATTACTTCATGTACCAAGTTAACAACTAAATGACATCATCTACTATGACCGGCTACAAAATGCTCTACGTTTATTATTTACCTACTTCCGCCGACATTGTTCGGAGCCAGTCCGACAGTGTTAGTTGTACTTCTATAATGAACTTTTAATTGGTCTGTATTATTTTAAGCTATGGTTATTTATTTTGACACCAGCTTTCCGTCCACGGCTTCGCTTCGAATTCGGTTATATCACGCTTTTTAAATTCCCCTCGGGAATATCAATTTTTTTGGGGATAAAATGTACCCTATTATTTAATCCGGACTTCTAACTTTACGTCTGCAAAATTTCAAAGCAACCGGTTCAGTAGTTACGGCGTGAAAGCGGAACAATCACAAACTCACTTTCCGATTAATAATATTAGTAAGGATTTTGCTTCTAGTGCTTTAAGTATTGAGAGTTGAGTATGGTGAATGGTCAACATAATAAGCACCTGTTAATTTACCTGTTTCTGGTACATAGACCTCCATTTTTTTAAGAGGGTGTGAGGCATTTTTCACTGCGCGGGCCCAGTGTGGGTTGGACAATCACATTTTTTAGTATTTCTGGTTCTGGAACATGGTTGTTTAAATAAAGATGTTTTCTTCCACACCCCGATCTGAAATGTGTTTCCAAGGTAAACAGTGCGGGTTAATAGGCATATAAATATAATGAACTGTAGTCAAAGAAAAGTTCATTTGCTAAGAAAGTTGAAGCTGTTCCGGTTTTGTTAAATGCTTACTTAGTATGCCTCTGTGTATCTTGTTTTACCCAACTGTGTCAGGGTTAGCTTCCAGTCTAACCAGATACATCTGAATACCAGTTTTTTTACATGGCTACTGCCAGCAACTACAGCTACTGTATATCTGACTTCTAGTATGGCTTTGTATGTGTGTATATCTTTCATAACTAGATTGGAATATGCGTAAATCTAAAAGTTAGTTGCATAAAGAAGCGCTTAATAAATTACTAATACAAACAGCCTTGCTATCAGTTTAAGGAGAGCTTGTGGAAGGAGTAAACTGACTGTCTCACTGTGCGCACGCGCCTATTAGGGGGAGACGGGGCACCTTGATACGATTTCTACTTAGACCCAATAAAAGACGATCTAATGATAGTTAAATCCAATTTAATAACTATAATATATTCAATATATATTCAGATAACTTGTTACATACAAATTAACCGATAGATTTAATCACAAAACGTATTAGAGTCTATTTACTAAAAAATTAAATTTGTATCAATGTACCCCCACATAAGGGGTACATTGGTACATATACTGGCACTTTGGTTCATAGAAATATTTCTACAAATTAAAAAAACTTTTATTGATTTTTCTGACATTCATTTATAAATTATTTTAAATTATATGTATTCGCTGCTTTTGTTATTGATAATTTTTCTTCCAACACGTCAGATATCACAGAAGCCACGGAAATTTCATTGATGGAACTTCTAATCATCTTGCGTTTAAATCTCCAAACCATTTTTCTGTAAAGAAAGAAAAATATATGACCTAAGTCTCACATACACATATATTTAACAAAATATCGGGGTATCAATGTGCCCCAAGAGCACTTGCATCTATGTGCCTCTGCCTACTACAATCGAAATCAACATTTTATAAAAATTAAAGCAATAAATAATCAAAAAAATTAATGTGATGACAGATATGTACTTACCAAATGTCTTAATATAACACAGGTAACACTAAATAAATTAGAAGAATCACATCCGAAAGAAAACTATGAAAATTTTGTTGCGAACATCAGAAACAGTTTTATACGTGTCAGTCGCTAGTCGGCGAGTGAACGTTACTCTGCGCTAGTGTGCGTGTAGGCTTTATTATATACCTTCTTATCGGTGGCGGATGGCTCTTCTAACGTGTTTTGTTTTCGATGAATATTGACTGTATCTATGTGCCCCTTGTATCAATGTACCCCGTCTCCCCCTACTATGATCTACCGTGAACTGTGTTGTGCGCAACCACACTGCAACAATTTCTAAATGTATATGAAAAAAATATAACATGGTGTAAAAATGATCGCAATCGATTCAGTTGCTTATTTCGAACAAACTATTTTCAGGTTTCGTAGAAAAAAAAAAAATGACGTTGCCTATCTTACGTGCGAGTATCGCATCGGAAACTTTGTTTCCCGACCATACACGTTCATTCTTACTATATACTGCATCGGTTTAGTTAGTGGTCTGGTAGGTTAGTTCGGACGTAAACAAACAAATACGTGACTCCATTACCCGCCTAAACGTAACACAGCCGATCGATTATGTAACCATCCTAGCGTGAAAACTTCGGTGAAGTGAACCATCGATAGAGTCAATCCCTAGTATTATTATTCTTTATTTATTTATTTATTGGAGTCTCCACACATAGCGCAGGTCAGCTCCATTGTATCCCATCATACTTTTAAAAAAACTAGGCCATAAATATGAACGAAGTTTTCGCACCGTCGCCATTTCTTTAGTATAGAATTGTATGGAACATGAAATTCCGTAGTAAAGAATCTCATCTTTATCCCTCAATTAAATGAAGATTATGATAATATTAGCGAATATATTTTGCCAAGTGGTCGTTTCTACAGTCAAATGGCCAATGCCTTAATTTTATCTCGATTTGAATACATTGAATAATGCCATAGAAAGTGTTGTCGTTTTAAACTCTGATTTGATACAATTAAATAATCTATACTTAATATATAAAGCTGAAGAGTTTGTTTGTTTGCTTGAACGCGCTATTCTCAGGAATTACTTGTCTGATTTGAAAAATTCTTTTTGCCTTGGATAGCCCATTAATCCAGGAAGGTTTTGGCTGTATAACATCACGCAGCGACTAATAGGAGCGGAGCAAACAAAAAAAATCATATCGAAACATACGCGGGTAAAACCGCGCGGCGCAACTAGTCGAGTATAATTTTAATAGATAATAATTACTATTTCAATTTGCTTCTTGAATTAATACAATTATATTGTATTCGTGGTTACATACTAAATAGGATATTATCAAAAATACCCATATCTTAGCTAATTATTAATTAAGCTTACAATAGGTATGGTTTCCTGGGTAAAAAAAATATTCTATTTAGTCCGTCATTCAGATTATAGAAAAATATTGGATACGTATAATTTGTTTTATCAAATCAATAAAAAATTACAAATATCAGGATTGGTGGCTGGTGACGTCACTGCTCGCTAAAAAGTGTAGCGTGCAGTGACTTCACATGAGTTTTCAACGCACTGTGTCATCTTCATTTTTTTATCTTTATTTTCTGACTGACGGACTAATTAGTTTTTTTTGTCAACTACCCTATAGTAAGGTCAAAAACTAGTAATTAGTAAGTTTCTTGACATTACTAAGGGTAAAGACAGATGGACCGATTTCAATTGCAATCCAACTGCAAATTGCAGTTTAAGTGCAGTTTGAACGCAGTTGACACGACTGCAATAAAACTGCAAAACCAAAGCGGGCGAGTGGGCATAGTGCAGTTCGGATGCAGTTGGTGTGCAGTTCACACGACTCCAATCGGAATGCGCGTTTGGTTTGCAGTTGCATTGAAACTGCACTGGAACTGCAATTTGCAGTTGAAATGCGCTCCGTCTGTTTTTACCCTTTCCACTGCATTTATATTGAACGTATTCCATGAATAAATGATGTGGGTACTCCATACATTTCTACATAGTTGTATCGATTTATTAAAGCATCTACTTATTACGTACAACTGAAGACAAAGGCACATAATTCTATGCAATTTAGAAACTAAGTAGAAATATAAGCATTTTTATTTTGCACGACACTGAAGTAGGTAAATCGCCGCCGCGATTGTGATTTTAGTTCAAAACGTTACTTAATTGTTATCGGCTATAAACGAGTTTACATTTCAAAGACATTGCAGAAAATTGCCTTAATCATTAAAATGTGACTATGCAAACGAAGTCGCACGTGTGCTTATATAAAATAAATTTACTGCTTCTTCGGTCCAAATAATACAGTTCAGATTTACAATACCGCAAATATTTTCTTTTGCACGTCCATTCAAATCTAAACCACAACCTCTATAGACCCACTTCCGATTAAAAAGCGTAATCACAAATCCCTGCACTGCACACCTAGTTTCCTGCCAAATTCCCTGCTCCAAGGAATCTTCGTAAGGAATCGCGTGGACTCATTCTAATTGTATTGAAGTGCAGTAATTAAATTCTGCATGCACTCTGCCGATAGTCTGCACAGTGCATGCAGAATTTAATTATTTGAGAGTTTTATGCAATGAAAAGTTTTATCAAACGTATTGTACGTTTAATTATTCTGTGCGTCATACACACACTTGTACAAAAACTCCAGCATTGTTCCCGTGAGGGTAAGTTAGAACTAAAGAAAGGCCACCTGGCTCGTTCCTCACATACTCAATCGATTTAGATGTTCTAAACACACGAGGATATGTTTTTTTTTAAATATAATTATAAATTAGTGCTTGACGACCATGCCGCCTCATCAGGCTGGATGGCCGTCAAGCACCTTACCATCGTAAGCAGTGAAGCAATCGTTGATGGTAAAGCGCGCTAGTTTATTAAGAGCCTATTCACTCAAAAAACTGAGTGAATATGAAGGAAATCGGCAGTTGAGCGAGGTGATGCATTGTTTAATCCAGAGGGAGATTGAACTGGAGACCCTCCACGACCAAATTCCCGACATGATAACATTTGGCTCATCGTACCCGGCACATAATTGCTCAGACCCGTCCTCCGTACTTTTGTACTGCGTATTTTCGTTGGTTGTTGAAAAATACAAGAAGGCCAATTCCCGAAGTTAAAACCATTCAAAATGTAATCGTAATCTCTTCTCAGTGATTATCAATATTTATAAAATTCAATGGTGTACGGAAATTAGAGGTATTTTTGGCAGATTGAGATTGACATCAGACTGGACGTTCTTTAAACCAATTTATAAAACTAGCAATTAATAATAAAATTTTAGTAAAACGTATTTTTTGATAAAGTTTTAATTTACATAATGGTCACTAATGGATGTTTTGTAACAAATAGATATCTATTTATTCGATCATTAGTAATGGTATTATAATTATGTCTAGATAAACTAAGAAAATGATCATAACTCAGTTTGTGTAAAGTTTACCATTAATTGCTAACAATTGCTTGAGTTAAACTACGGATTTTTAGACCTATACTCATGCAATTGGATCGACCATAGGAAAAAGAAAATTAAAATAAATAAACATTTTATTAAAAAGAAATCAGTTTGAGAAAATTTATTGAAATTAAATGAACATTTTCAAACGTCTCAACAAACGTTAAAGTTTGTTCAAGATTTTCTTCAAATTTGTGTTATTATGAAGTTATATTAAGATGTAAGCGTACATTCTGAAGTCCCAAAATGCCGTGTAAAACAAGCTAATTCTGGCACTTACAGTTTGATAAATTCCGCTTTATTACTGCTACCGATTACTTCAGAAGTGGTCACAATTTTTCAAATAAATGTCATTGTGTTCTTACTAAGTGTTACGATGTGATTTCGAATGTGAGAAATATTAGGTAAATGTAATTTGAAAGCATTATCTTATTAAAATTTTGTCAATATAAGAACTATGTATATTTAGATATTGTCTTGAAATATTATAGCAGTTATTAATATGTCATGGTCACTTAAATTTCGTGTGTGTCCGATCATTCAGTTATATACGAAATGGTTGAGCTGGTCCATAGATCCACACGTCATGTTCCTGAACTTGCGCCTTCGGTTGAGACTGATTATCTCTTAAACTGTTCCTTTATTTGTTTTTTTTTTTCTTTTTGTGTCATCTAATTTTCATTGTGTGACAACGTAAAAAATATAATTCTTTGTTACAAAGGTCAATAAAAAAATACGACATTACACTTCCACGGCGCACCGCGACTTCCGTAACGTGAAAAATATTAATGTTGCATACAACAAAAATTATCGGCGATTTTATTATATATCTCGCATCTATTCAATATATTTTTACAAAGCTCGATGCTAAATGGTCTCAGTATTTTTCGAACTCGAACGAAATAACCATACCCCACAGCTATTGGATTCTGATAATCTATCATTATTTATAATCCTTTTATTATGGATCGTGTCTAACAAACTAGTCACTATTTTATTAAAATAATAAAGCTTATAATATTTTAAAGACGAGAACTGAGAAATCAGAAAACAAGCAAGTTTTGATATTTTCAATATCAAAAATTATTAATGGCAAACGCACAAAAGGGAGGAATAGTATGTAGCGAATATAAGAGTACAGCCTGTAACTACATGGGTATATACAACCAAGGGTACGATATCAAATGATAAGGGAAGGGTTTTTATCCTATCAATTCCATTGCGTGTCATTTAAAATCAAAGTAGCCTTGACAAGACAATGAAAAAAAGAACTCTATCCATATTAAACTATAGACTATATTGCATGTATAAAAAGCAGTCACTCCAAGAGTTATGATGAGGAGTTTTACGACAAATAAGCGGCATCATATTAAATATTGAACGTTTAAAATATTCGCCGTATAACATATGGATATGGGGTGAGATATTTTTTGGCACTGTATCTTCAGTCTGATTTCCCTGAGGAGTAAAACATTATATTTGGTGGTTTACTAAGGTGGAATATACACAATAATGCTACGTATACTCTAAATTTCTTTGGCTTTTTATGCGCCGGCAGTAAGTCGGACTGGGATCGTGGTGCAGCTATGCATAATCAGTATAAAAAAGAATTAGGACTTCTTTGTGACTGTGCATATTTTGCATTAAAAAGAGAAATTCTCTGGGTTTAGTTTTGACTTCTTTTATACAGTATGTTAAGAAAACCCTGTCCGACCCATAAGGATAATAAAGGTTAGGTAAACACATGACCAAATATAATATAAAATTTTACGTAATCATCATAGTACCAATACAAATGAATTTTGAAATAATTTTTTTTTTCCCTCGAATTAATTCCAACTTACCCGAAATTTGGTAATTTTTAAAAAGTGACAACACCTGTATTATTATGAGCGAATAGCGATGCGACCACGTGCCATGTGCCCTGCCGCCCGCCGCTCGCGGAAGGGTACATAACGATAACGCATATTTATTAAGTTACCTCTTTTTGCGAAATAATATTTATTTTTTTAGGGGGATTTTTTTTTCCAAATTTAGCCCGGTTTTGTATGCATTAATAGAATCAGTTATCGATACCTAACAACACCTTCACGGGTCGGACAGGGTTTTCTTATCATACTGTATAGTGTATAGCTTTCTTTTGTTTGTCTGTGTCTTTTTTTATTATTATTCACAGTTCTAACTCTGTGTATGCTCATTCCTTGACACCATATTTCTAAAAACCTCTTTCTGCTCTAAAAATAAACAGAAATAGAACCCTCTTTCTATCCACTCAAGCTGTCACCAAGTCTCTACTTTGAAACACTTTCTAACATTCTCATTCCATATTCTGCAGCACACAAATGTTCAATGCAGCAGTCTCTCCTAAAATAAGTATAGCCGGCCAGTGGTAGGGGCATTGACGTACAGCACAAAGTTAAATCGCTCGGCTCTGATAGCGCAAGTTTCCGAAACCTGAAGTATGGCGAGAATATTTGGGCGAATTTTTCGAATGTCCCGTAAGTCTTAAAACTTTGCTTTATGTGCCAAACTGTTCCAAGATCCCGGGATTCCGAAGTAATTACGGGTTCATTTGAAAATTGTGAATTATGGACTCAGTTTGTTTTGTGGTCTTGGTGTATTATTATAAGGTGCTTTTTTAACTTTTGTGATTTTTTGCTTTCTAGTATATTGGCGTGGCTAGCTGGCATATGGTAAATAATAATTTTATTTGATGTTCAGTATTTTGTTCTGTTAGTTATTTTACATGCATATTTAAGTATTGTATAAAGTCAGGTCGCCACTTCTTCGAAGCGAAAGCACTAGGAAGTGGCGGACGGAGGGCGTTTCGGGGGACTGTCTTTTTTTTTTTTAATTATAAACTAACGCTTGACCGCAATCCCGCCTGATGGTAAGCAGTAATACGATCGTTGATGGTAAAGCGCGCTAGTTTATTAAGAGCCTATTCACTCAAAAAAATTGAGCGAATAGGAAGGAAGACGGCAGTTGAGCGAGGTAATGCAATGTTAAACCCAACAATACGACCAACGATGCTGCGCCAGAGGTAGATTGATCTGAAGTCCTTCCACGACCAAACTCCCACACAACAACACTAGGCGCTTCGTAACCGGCACACATCGCAACACAACTGCTCAGACCCGTCCTCCGTACGGCTTCACCAGACATCATACCGGAACACGACAAATCGCTTGGCGGCAAGGCTTTGTCTGGTGGGTGGTAAATTCTGCCGGCGGCCGATGTTATGACCTACCACCGATAAACTGTCTGTTTGACTGTCTATTGTGATATTGACGTTTTAATAGGTTTTTCACCTAATTGAATAAATCACTATTAATTTTGATTTTGCTCTTCATAAGTTAACGGTTATTGATGATTACTTGTTTATTATTTATTTATTTATTTATTTATTATTATATTATTCGTGGAATCTATTTCATGAACTTTTTGACTGGTCCTTTTTTTTGAAAATTTTACCACAATAACCAAAATAGTCAAAATTTCCAGGATTTTTAACAATGAATATTAAAAAACGCAAGTTCCTACTAGTAAAGAGATATTTATCAGAAACCCACGCTTAGATTCAAATAAAGTCATATCATAATTTAGGCTTCAAATTTTATTTCCTTACTTTGGGCTTGATGGACTGTTTTACAAGATGCTATAAAATATTTTTATTGCTCAAGATGAAATGTTAAATGTGTTTTTTATTAATGGATTTTGTGTAAAGAAACAGTGGGCTTCGAATAATACTTATTAATAAAAAAGAATTCGTGAAAAACTATGTGTGCCGGGTACGATGCGCCAAATGTTGTTGTGTTGGGAGTTTGGTCGTGGAGGGTCTTCAGATCAATCTCCCTTTGGTGCAGCATCGTTGATCGTTTTGTTGGGTTTAACATTGCATCACGTCGCTCAACTGCCGTTTTCCTTCCTATTCACTCAGTTTTTTCTGAGTGAATAGGATTTTAATAAACTAGCGTGCGTTACCATCAGCGATTGCAACACTGTTTACCGTCAGGCGGGATTTCAGTCAAGCACTAGTGTATAATAACAAAAAAAAAAAAGACGTGTGGCACTCGGGGACTGCCGCGGTAAAGCTATTGCATAGCATTTTGTATCAATTTATGCAATTATAATTATTTATTTATTTTATTTATGCAGTATTTTTTTTCTTTGATATTAATTCAAGTTACACTTTTTGAGCGTGGTGACCGGTAAGAAAACAAATTTTTCTTTTATTAAATAAATAAAAAGTTAATATTATTTAAAATATTTTTATTATTTTACAATACATGTGGGTTTTATTACCTTACAGTAGCTGTTGGTTATTCAGGAATATTTATCATTGAAACTCTATATCATAAACCTATCATAAACCTATGTTTATGATAACTGAAATAAGAAACATAAGTTTGCGACTTAATATCCTCTAAATACCTAGAAAATACCGCGTCAATGGTGGTCCCATATTTTGTTGTGGACTTTTGTGGATCATTATTCATTTTCAAATTCAATGTTTTTGATAGAAAAGTTGTCCACCGCTCTGATTTTTTATCAGCGAAGTTAATGTTGAAATCGCCAGCCAAGATAAGTGGAAATTTATTACCATTTGTTTCAAGTATTTTCGAGCCACTCGAGTTACTCCAGTAAAGTGCGATGAATAAAATGCTCTACCTCGTCCAATTTTGGATTCGGAGAAATGTAAATTGCTACCATAACTATTTGTAGGCCATTTCTAAGTTTGCATAAGCACGCACAAATATCTCCAACAACTGAGCGCATAACATTAACATCGCTAACGTGTGCAATATTTATTTCAATATTCGGAGTCATAATATTAGTAATATCATTTTTATTTTGGTAAATAGCTACCCCACCTTTTGAAACAGTATCTCGTTTGAACTGAACAATACAATTAAAATTAGGTATTTCAATTGGATTATCATGCGTCATGCAAGTTTCGGTAAGAAGTAACACATTTGTTTGTCTCGTAACTGAATCTTGTAAATCGTATTTATGACTATTTAGACTTTGGCAGTTGAAAGTCATTATTGAAATGCCATTTCTATTACTAATGAAATCTAATACACTTTGAGCAATCGTCTGAACACTATTTAAAGACAGTCTTTTGAATTCTTGCAACAATTGAAAAAACGGCCGCGTGAGCACTTTTTACTCTATAAAATCACGCGATTTTATTTAGTAAACAACACTACTTATAAATAATTTAAAAGTCCAATGAAAAATTAGCGTGACATTCATCTTAGCTTTTCCGTTAAAAAAAAGCTATTTTATAAAAACACTACTAAATTAATTTGAATAAAAGTACTTAATAATTAATTATATGAAAAGTTTTTAAGGTAGCCATGACAACGTCGATGACGTCTATGACATATCTCTATAGAAGACCTATTTCAGAGAGAAAATTAATCGCAAGTTTAGCACATCGCGACTATCAGTAACATGGCAAGTGTGTAGAACTGAGTTCGCGCCCTGCAATATGCATGCTCTTTTTGAAAATCTATAAATTGTTTTCAAAAGATGTAGTCGCACGCACACAAACATACCGTGCCGAAGACTGCCGAACTGAAACGACGTTAGACGATGGGGAGCGTGAGGTTTTTTCGTTACGGAATTTCTGGATTCGGTCCCCGCGCTCAAGGCCCGCGATAGAAGCTATGCAATAGCTTAAAAAAAAAAAAATAGTTACACGATGTTCCAACGAAAAAAAGGGGCTAACACGGAATTTTATTTCACTAACCTACTTTCGCTCTTTTGTGGCTTATTGATGGTCCGTTGCCAGGATTCAATCAAAAGGAAAGTTATCGATAGCATTTCAACCGGTTCGTAAAATATCCTTCTGAGAAAAATGCTAGAATATAAAGTTGGAACTACACATAGCTCACACACTTCGATCACAAAATTCCCTCTTCAGTTTGCACAGTAAACCTACCCACGGCTCGTTAAGGTACAAAGTTTAAATTTGGATCGGAGCGTAGTATAGCATATAATATATGCATTAGTACCGCTTATAGATAGCTTTATCATGTTTCACGGACAATTTGCCGGATCAAGCGCGCAGTTGCGGGTTAACCCTGTCGCGTTATTCTAAAAAGGGTTATTTTATGAGTGGGGACATTTTTTTCTGTTTTTTGTTTAAAATTAAACGATTTGTACATGCTACTGGTTTTTCTTTGCTGTTGGTCATCGAGAGTGGTTATTCTTTTCATGTCATTGTTACTAAGTACTTTGTCTATGACCAGTTCAAACGGTGGGACATAATCTCTTAAGACGATGTTTTTATCAGCACTATTCCTTAGAGTTAATAAGCGTGTTATTCTGCATGTGTTTTCTTTGTTATTAATTTGCTGCTTGGTTGTGTTGGAGCTTAACCCAATTATCTGGTGCTGTCAGCCATAAGCTCTAATATCCTTGCTTGCATACATTGTCATGTTAAAATGTATTGTAATTTTGTCCCCGATATTGTTGTCATGTTGGCGTGTTTTTTGTAAAATATGTTGTGTTTATAATTTCAACGTAGAACCATGAGGTATGTCGTGTGTCGTCTGTAATATATTGTCTGGAAAGCAAGGAATGATGTTCATTAGTGAAATACATAAGGAGTTATTCTTCGTGCGAAGTAAGTCGTTGGATTGCTTGATTGAAGCAATGTCGAAGAAGTCTACAGGGTAATTTGTAAATGAAGCTACTTTCTATTTGTAGTGTGTTAGGCAATTAGGGTGCTGTAACATTTTTAATGATCATTATCGTCATCTCAGCGTTAATCCCAGTCGCATCCGAAGCTTTTTTAGCTTTGGAGTCTGGGGTCCGCTTTACCAGTCTAACCGCTGATTTTGGCTAAACTTCAATATTTTCCGTGAAGCGACTGTCATCAGACCTCCACAACCCGAAGGCGATATCGAAGCATTGCAGTTAGACCAATCGTTGTACTTTTGAGCAACCGGGACCAACAGCTTCACGTGCTTTCCGAGGCACGACCGGACCAGTGCAAATATTCATATTCATGCGTACAACAAAATTTGCACTGCGCGGGTATGCTTTCTGATATCCCGCTTCCTACCGCAGCGGCCGCCTTCGCTACCGCTACGCCACGGAGGCTGTCAATTTTGAATGATATTGCTGGTCCATTGCTCCGAATTGTTGTACAGAGAGAAAGCTGCACTCTTCTATCTGTACTACAATCCGTTCACAGTTACTTTACACCTGACTGTAGTCTTATTGTGACAATAATGATCACAATGATTTCACAGACTTGTCAGTGTCATCAACCAAATAGAAACCTTATTAAAATGAAAATAAAAATCGCTGTGATTTTGACAGTGATGCAAATTCTACCTCCTAATTAAAACTTTCAAAGTCTGGGCGCAAACTTATATAAGAGACAATCAATGTTGTTGTCAGAAAAACTGGTCCAAAATGTAGGAA
The DNA here is from genome assembly GCA_037179545.1 of Sesamia inferens. Classification (NCBI taxonomy): domain Eukaryota; kingdom Metazoa; phylum Arthropoda; class Insecta; order Lepidoptera; family Noctuidae; genus Sesamia; species Sesamia inferens. Next base: position 3,677,472 of record CM073936.1, on the reverse strand, counting down.
AACTAGAGGTATTTTTTACAGATTGAAACTGTAAACATTCTTGAAATTATAAGAGTTGCCTCTATAAAGTTGAGTGACAATTTATGTTGTCTGCCTTCTCGTTGATTTATTTCATTATTTAATTTAAACCAATTGAGGAACCAAATCGAACGCATGAAAAAGTAATCATCCAAAACTAGCGCACATTGACACACCCGGCAAAGCTTCCAACTTCGATCTCATCACTATTGAAGCCAATCGATTTCAAGATGTATAGCCGTTTTCAATATGCCACTTGTTCGTTCAAACATGAGGTGGTCCTGGTGTATAATCCCCCGAGAATTTAACATAGCCGAGAGGGAAGTTGTGATATAAGTGGAACTTAGGGTATCCAGGGGAAGTGAGCACTGCCAGTTATTTGATGTGGAATTGTGTGCGGAAGGTGTTCTAGCTACATATGTACTTATAGTTTTGTTAAGAATGTCGCCTATGACGGGTATGTAATATGTTTCGTGGGTAAAAAAAAAAATGATTCTATTTAGTTTGTCATTCAGATTATAGAAACATATTGGATACGTATATTTTGTTTTGTCAAATCAATAAAAATTGACAAATAAAAAAGGCATCAAAGATAAGGAGAGGTGGCTGGTGACGTCACTCCTCGCAAAAAAGTGTAGCGTGCAGTGACGTCTCACGAGTTTTCAACGCAATGTATCATCTTCATTTTTTGTTTATATGAAAAAAGAAAAAATACGTGTCTAGTACAGAATGTATCTGTCATCGTAACGCAAACTTCGCGAGAAGGTTACACCGCATGCTACCAATAAAATTATGATAGTCATTTATATCGTTGATGAGCAGTTACAGAAATAACAGTGTTTAAAAAAATGTGTCGGCTCGGCCTTTGAACGTTGCAAGCGTGACCCCTGATGTGAACTCTATTAAATCAGCTGATAGGATAGTTTTTAGACTTTTGTTCAGATTGCGCTTTTTTGTGTAATTAGCGAATTAATTATTTTTTATTTTAAAATCTTATTGGGTTATAAAAGTATAGCAATTATGAACGGTTTAAAGTAAAAAAAACTGCATATTATTTTTTTTTAATCAGGAAAAATCCGATGAAAAATTCCACCACTGGGGGGTTCAGAATCGTGTACTGGATCTATGGTACTCGTTTGTGCGTCGATGTCAGAGACACCCTTTATAAAAAAATTACCAAGTAATAAATATATGAGTGGAAAGCCCTTATCACTTAGGGGTATGAAAAATAAATAGTGACCGATTCTTAGACCTACTGAATATGAATAATATATAAAATTTCATCAAAATTGGTCAAGACGTTTCGGAGGATGGTATGTAACATTGTCACACGAGAATTTTATAAATATATAGATATTTAATGATTTTGTACATAGCACAGGTCCGTTCGTGTGTGGAGTACTGCAGCCACATTTGGGCTGGTGCTGCTAAGTGTCACCTGGCCACTTTGGATTCAGTGGAGAGGCGTGCGAAGAGGCTGATTGGTGACCCTGATTTAACTCGAGTTGGTCTCCAAAGCCTAGAGCACAGGCGTAGAGTAGCCAGCCTTTCGGTGTTCTATAGGATACATTCTGGGGAGTGTGCGAGGGAATTGCACGATTTAATTCCCCCATCTCCGTTCCACCATCGGACGACCCGTCGTACGGCGAGTTTCCACCCTTATGTTGTTAACACCTCTACGATCCGGACGAAGCGTTTCGCCTCCTCCTTTATACCGCGTACATCGAGGAACAAACAACATTACAATCTGCCGGCGGCGGTGTTTCCGTCGGACTACAATTTGAGTGTCTTCAAGGCTAGAGTGAATAGGCTCTTAATAAACTAGTGCGCTTTACCATCAACGATTGTGTCACTGCTTACCATCAGGCAGGATTGCGGTCAAGCGCTGGTTTATACTTTAATAAAAAAAAAAAAAAATATAACTATATACTCTGGTACCGACAAAGACAAATTATTTGTCTTTGTCGGTACCAGAGTATATTTAAACAATTTAAAAAAAAAGATCCTTTACACTTTACTTTCCGCTTTTAGATCGAAATAAAGAAGAACTAGGCAAAAATAGTTTCATGCTACACGAAGTCTTCAATAACTTAACTTCCTAAGTTTCAGATACTTTGTGGGCTATCTCGATAAAAGTCTAGTCTAAGAGAAAACTTAAATCAAACTAAACCTGTAGCTAATAAAAAATCATTTTAGATTTTGCATTTTATTCTACATCCCGAGAGAGGAAAATGGGAAAAACTGATACTAGTTTGTTATCCTGGTTATCCCGCGGATAAAGCAGGAGCAGTTCTTCTTACTTACTTTTGCGCTTATCCCTGAGTTAGCTGTCTTTTGAAGCGGGTCGATGGTTTATGTGAGGTGCGTTTTTGGTTAGGACTGCATTGTTCTGGAGTGATATAAGACTAAGCTTAGGTAGTCTTAAGCTCTTTCTACGCTTTTGTGTAAAAACTGGCATTCATCTGCATCCAGTTACACTGGAATTCGATCCTAAATAAGATAATTTTCATCCAAATCTGTCTAGGTTCAATGTGTGAAAGCGAAACAAACAAACAAACACACTTTCACATTTATAATATTAGTAAGAATTTAAGGTACGTAATGACAGCCGCAATAGGCGCAAGCAGGTGCGGTTTCAATATAATTATTACAAACGATGTTTCGTTTATAATTATATTTTATGTTTAGAATATTACTTGCAAAAATAAACGTAATGTTCCGGCATGATGTCTGGTGAAGCCGTACGGAGGACGGGTCTGAGCAGTTGTGTTGCGATGTGTGCCGGGTACGATGCGCCAAATGTTGTTGTGTTGGGAGTTTGGTCGTGGAAGGTCGTCAGATCAATTTCCCTTTGGCGCAGCATCGTTGGTCGTGTTGTTGGGTTTAATATTGCATCACCTCGCTCAACTGCCGTCTTCTTTCCTATTCGCTCAGTTTTTTCTGAGTGAATAGGCTGTTAATAAACTAGCGCGCTTTACCATCAACGATCGCATCACTGCTTACCATCTGGCGGGATTGCGGTCAAGCGCTAGTTTATAATTACTAAAAAAAAAAAAAACCTAAATCATGCACTCATGCTAAGGTGACTGGAGACAGTGCAAAGAGCTAGAGGAGGCAACAAATGGCTTTGATTATAGCCTACGTATTTTTTTTATATATTGCAATTCATCAACTGACCTTTAAGGCCGGGTTTCCACTGATGAGGAGAGGGGCGGAGGGGAGCGTAGCTGTGCATGATTTGACCAATCACTATGCTCAAAATCTCCGCTCCGCTTCAGTGAAAACAGTACGAGCGGCGTGGAGCAGAGCTGACCAGATATTCATGATAAAATACAACGAGCATTGGCGTGCAGAGCGGAGGACAGCGGGGCGGTGCTGTGCGGAAGACAGCGGGGCGGTGCTGTGCGGAGAACAGCGCAATGGTACGGACGGGGCGGTACGAGACTCGCGCGCTGTGCCTCAATTATCATCGTTACGTCATTAGATGCATGCGTATCAAAACTGATGAGAAGTTCAAAAGTATGCTCCGCTCCGCTCCATTCCACGCACACGCACACACGCACACTGACCACTTTTCATCGCTCTTCACCGCTCCTCCCCGCCCAGCTCCGCTTCAGTGGAAACACTGACTACTTTTCACCGCTCTTCACCGCTCTTCACCCCAGCCACACCCAACTTCGCGTCAGTGGAAAAGCGGCCTAAGGCTCTAGGCGGAGCGGATGGGACATTTCAAACTTTAATCGACTCAAACCCACCCATGTCCCTTCACTTGCCTGTGTGTCAGGAGTCACGGCCGGAACAATTCGCGGCCCGACTAAGCATCCTTTAAGTCCATTTTCGCTGCATTTATAAAAAAAAAGGTTTGAAAAAAAAAATTACAAAAAGAAGAAAAAATCCTTTACGATTTTAACTTTTTTTAAGTTTTCGTTTCATATTTTTTTTATTTGTTAGTTTTTTCACGTAGGTGATTGTAATTTTTATATTACCTAATATGTAAAATCCGAATTTATAAACCCGATTGTTACAACTATGAATTGTTTTGCGTTCCTGTAGTATTGTCATCGAGAAAAATCTATGTATCTCGTATACATATAAACTGTCAACTAGTATCAGTAGATGGCATTTGTTGCAAAAATCTGAGCAATGAATAAGTCCTCAGGCCATGTAAACGTGACAGCAAATTTACGTCACCAGTGTTAAACTGGAAGTTTTATGCATAACCGGTTTTACACACATAAACCAATTTCGCATCCGGTTTTCAAATACATTTTTCCAGATCAAAAAACTTTGATGGACGAACAGTTTTTATTCAAACCGCGCAGTTTTTACTATTCAAAAATATCGTTCAGAAAAACCCGACAAATCCACTTAACGCGAGCCAATCACGTATCAGCAATAGGCCGACCTGAGCCGACGTCCTCCGATGCCTCCCGAGCGTCCTCATACGAGGTCACTCTTGTCCAGAGCGTTTCCGGGGTCCGTCATCGTCCCCATTTCCTGTGACATGCGTCGTCCGCTATTATTCCAGCCGACGTGCGACGGAAATCGCCGAGCGCACCCGAAGGCGATTGTTCGGAAATTTGAATTGGGAACTATCTCAGTAGCTGTGTAGGGTTGTCAGGTTTGACATTAATGTATGTTACTACATGTTGTAATGTTGTGTCGTTAGCTAGTAAAGTAACAAACATAATTTAATGCTTTGGTGTAACAAATTGCTGATGTGAGGGGCAATAATGTTAACGGTCTTTACGCCAGTTACAAGGTATCGTTAGAAATATTTTTCTATAGATATTACGTTGAGAGATTTTTTAAAAAGCTAAATTGGTCTGCTTTATCCTCGATGAGGCCTGATGGATGAGGTCTATGACGGAACGATCGTGCCCAGAAGATGCCTGTTCACTTACCTTCGAAGGCTGACGGTTAAATATGGAAAAGAACATAGTATATCCCAGGAAGAACAATAGAATCACAAAAAAATACATGCAACTCCTACTCTCTCAATGTAACGGACGGTGACGGATTCTCTCACAGATGACCAAGATATAGATAGGGAGCGCAGGGCGTTGGCAGCCCGATGCAATATGCTTGCTCGCAGGTTTGCGCGGTGTACTGAGCAGGTAAAACTGACGCTCTTTAGAGCTTACTGCTAGTCGTTTTACTCGTACAGCTTGTGGGTTAGGTATACGCAGAAGGCTTGCAGCGCTCTGCGCGTCCAGTACAATAAGGCGCTGAGGATGTTGTTGGGGCTGCTTCGATTTTGCAGTGCATCAGGCATGTTCGCGGAAGCGCGAATTGATGACTTTTATGTCATCATACGCAAACGGCGTGCTTCGATGTTGGTGCGATTTCGGGGCGGCCCAAACAGTATCCTAGCTACACTGGCGGACAAGGTCGACGGACCTTTTATTAGGCTCTGGGCGGACAGACATGTGCGCGCACACATTCATGTCGCCAACTGATCCCTGTTTCTCTTTTTACTAACATAGGATAAGTTTTTTTTTACTAACAATATATGGGCCTTGCCTGAAATAAAGAGTTTGAATTTGAATTTATCGTCTCAAATTATAAAACAGTTAAATATTTTAATCACATCTTCTCGCTACATTTGACAGCCCTACCCGCTGTGCCAAATTGGGTGGTAGCAAAGGATACTATGCAGATTTACGGAACCTCGTAGTATGGCGGTGCGATATTGAGGTCTACTCGCATTCCCTGATGAATTTGAATATTATATCGGTTACCTTACCGTTTGTGAGGTTACAACGCGTCAGTAGATTAGTGGGTTTAACGATGGGTCGATTACAAGGCCGGAAGTGTATTATCGTACTTGACAGTCAAAGGCCGTCAGGTTTATGTCCGGGGTACACAAGACTAGTTCTTGAAGCTGGCTAGCAAGTTACATTCCGACTTGCCATATGTTAGAGCTATTAATACGATGCTATGAAAAGAAATGGCTAAACGACTGCCCCAGCTCGGTTAAAAGAATAAGAATTTGACACTAACACTTAATATTTATGAATTGTTTAGTGTTTAAAAATTTCTTATAACTTTCGTGAACTTATAAACATAAAAGTGTTTCTTAATTGTTTTATGCATTATTTTGGTTTGATATGACAAGATTAAGGAGTACCGTAACGTTGTATCACGTTATTTTGGTGCACTTATCCTTTTGTACATATTTACTTGAAGTACCTTATCGCAAAATCACGACTGAAAAACACAATTATTAATAAAAATCATCACAGACAAGACACGTTAAAACGCCTAGATAAATGTTCATAGCAATATTATTGTTTGAAGTTTTTGTACCTTTGTCGTAGGAGTTACACGATATTTTTTTCAGGATTGTACAGATATGTAAAGTTCCTGAATCTTTTTAAATACCAAATACTAATTTCCAGCTATTCAGCATTGTATATTGCTAGGAATCATACTTATACATACTTAGTTAGCATTATTACATACTTTAGTTTATCCATGTCATTTGATATAGCACTACAGTGATTTAATTCGTAAATGATCACACACTACATAGCTTTGCCAGACACATAGGGCCCAAAAGCGAGGATAGTAAACTCAGAGGTAGGGACACCACTAGTTCGGAATTTGAACTTCATTCTATTAAACTATCACGGTAGCTAGTAAACTACTCGTGTACCTATACAGAACTGTCTTCGTAAACTAATGAGAACATTAGTTTACGAAGACAGTTCTGTTTGCACGACGGCAAAGTGACTAGCTTGCTAGCCTACTAGTATAGTCTTGAAATCCTAGCCTCGTGTGACTCAGGCATTGGGAATACAAGTACTGGCGTTACCAATTATTCGGACAGGCTGATAGGTTTTTAAAGTCTTTATATTATAAATTACTAACTATAACGTAAAGGTTAGTGTTGCTTATCATCATCTGCCCAGCCATTTCCCAGTTATGTTGAGGTCAGCTTCCAGTCTAACCGGGAAGGAGATGACCACGTCAATTGGCACATTGCCCGTAGGACCGATGCCGGATGGGGTCGACGGGTTCTCGAATGGCAACCACGCACCGGAAGACGTAGCGAGCGTAGGTAGGCCCGACAAGGTGGACCGACGACCTGGTGAATGTCGCGCGAAACCGCTGGATGCAGGGAGACTTATACCCAGCAGTGGACGTCTTTCAGCTGAAATGATGATGAATTGCTATAATTTCACACATTATTTATTATTATTATATTTATATATCTTAAGGAAACTTACAGCTAGCATATATGCAAGTAGAAAACACATCACGAAGACATGTCACGTTACCTGTCGATATCACGATAAATCTCTTCCGTAATTCTGCGCGCCTAATACCGTAGTAGGCTACAGCAGGCGCTGTTTTTTCTCATAACTTCCGAACATATAGAGATAGGATTATAAACACTTCCAATATCATCTAAAATATCGTTCCCTTGTTATGCATGTACCGTTTCCGTTATACTATATATATGCTAGTCGCGCGGAAAACTCTTTTGTTCGATGCTGGATTTCGCGTGATGTCAGTATGAAACGCGGGTCGCTTATGTCAGTGTAGATGTTGATGATGTGATGTTGCTACACATCTATAGATTACGAAGAAATGAATTTATACGAAATGAAGCTACTAGTCCTTTCATAATTAAGTCCTTAGTTACCTTTAATAGCAATCCGAGGGACAAACCACCAGCGACCATAATGTCAATAAAGATCACTTTGCATTTGAATAGTTAAATCAGTAGTAACTATAAAATGAGTGTTCTTAACTACCAGGTAAGCCATTAATATTTATTTAAACTGTAAAGAATAAGCTGGTTACCAAGCACTAAGCCCTTTTATTTAGAGATACAGATTTCATAGAATTGAAAAATCCGAACAATTATTCTATCCCGACAATCAAATCGAATTGTTAACATCACGGATGCCTACACTAGTATGTAGTGAGCATAGCAACAATTAAAAAGTCCTCCCCGTACTACAATATTGGAAACAATCCGCTCGCGTCACGGCTCCGAATATTCCACTTTCAATTATTTGAGGAATGTAGGTCTTGCATGAACGCACGGAGCGGGTTTATATAAAAAAAACTTTTTGGAAGAATTAACGATATTGATGAATGTAAACAACGCGAAGATTATGCTCTTCGATAAATTTAGTGCATTTTGATATCTGGTTTGTCAAGTTTGGTTGCATATAAAAAATGGGAGAAAAATGGGGCCTATACAACAGAAATTACATGATTTAAAATACTTGTTTCGCAAATGATAAATTTATTTAGTTTTATGATTGTTTTCATTTCCATCGGGGATATTCGTACGCCACGCTGGGGTTCGTGGCTAAATAAAAGCCGTACGATGGATTCATTCAGACTAAGTAGTTAATATTCGATCATCAAACCTTAATATAATGTTTTATAGATTTAGTTGGGATGTAGAATAGAATACTCTTTATTATGTACACCATATAGATTACAGAACACAATGGGCGGTCTTATCGCTAAGAGTGATCTTTTACAGACAACTTTTGGATAGAATACTAAGGGGAAGAAGAGAGAAATAGTGTATCTTAAATGTATCACACTAGTTTAACTAAATATATACATCTAATTAATAAACATCATACAAGAGCAGATAAAATATAATGACATTTTTAAAGAGAGAGAAAGAGCTTTTTTTTTATCATAGTTTTAAAAGTGAACAGAGTTTGAGCACGCCTTATGGACACGGGCACGTCATTCCATAGCCGAACTGCTTGTACAGTAAGGGATTTATCATAGAAACTAGTGGAATGCATCGGCATCTCTAACATTAGGTTTTTCGATGACCTCAGACATCTATTATGTGTGTCATGAAGGAACTTGAAACGTTCTTTAAGATAAGAGGGGGTTTTAGGATTAAAGAAAATGCTGTGCTGAAATAGGATATGAGAATTCAGGCGAAGACGAATGGGAAGCCACTTAAGCTTTGTACGGAATTCAGATATGTGATCATATTTCATGTTATAAGGTCTAACTACTATTAAAAACCACATGGAACGATAGATTAGGTTAAGCTCCGCTGATACGGCTGCCCCTTGGATGGATGACCATCTTTACTTACCAAGACACTCGATACCCCTCCCAGCCTCAAAACGCGCCTTAAGCAATTGGTCCCCGGTCGTCATGTATAGATCTTCAACATTCGTTACGAGTCGCTAGAAACCCAAAAGTATGGCAACTACTCTTTTTTTTAAAATAAATAATTATAAAATAGTGCTTGACCGCAATCCTGCCTGATGATAACCAGTGATGTAATCGTTGATGGTAAAGTGCCTTTAACCTATTCACTCAAAAAAACTGAGTGAATAGGAAGGACGACGGCAGTTAAGCGAGATTATGCAATGTTAAACCTAACAACACGAGCAACGATGTTGCGCCAGAAGGAGATTGACATCATGCTGGAACACGACAAATCGCCTGGCTTGGCTAGCATATGGGTATCTTGTTACTTAGTATCTGGGTTGTGGAAGTCAAAAAGTCTCTTGCCTTTCTTCCACAACATCGAGCAACTCCCTAGTTGCTATTTATTGCCAGGTCGTGTGTAATTGGGTTTAGTGTAACCCAATAAAAATAAATTACGCTGTAGCTACGCGGAACTGTTATAAGAATGTAATTCCAGAAAAATATAACCGGTGTTTAAAAGAGCGTGTTATAGGAAGTGGAACCATAAAGTATATGATTTGAAATATGCCTGTATGAGTTCACGAAACACGAAATAGGACTTGTGTACAACCCATTGCCCACACTACATATAATATGCAAAAAACACACACGTACTATTGGTTATACTTCGAATAATAAATATAAATTTATAGTACCAAATTAATACACACTCACATTAGAGAAACTACGGACACAGCTAGAATGATACATGAGAAAATTGCCAAAGAAAAAGCAGGACAGTAAACGCATCTCAATTATTGATTCAAGATTTGAAGGGGAATTCCCTGAACTTTGATTTGGTAGCTAATAATAACAAGTATAATATGTACGATGTACCTACAGGATTACAAATAAAATTCCGGAAATAAATGTACACTAAAATAACTCAATCCATTTCATCTCTAAAAGTTCTTAGATAACCACATCATAAATGGAGAAGGAATCAATCAAATAGACACGGAAATAGTGGCTCGAACACTCAAGTTGGAATCTCTTGGTTTATACAGATGCTGTGTTTCACGAACTCGTGTCCATCATTCCAATTTATACCTTGTTGGAAATGATATAAGAGTCACATGGCACAGAAGTGAATTGCACTGTATGTATCTGTATCAGGGGACTGGAGAGCCGTTTTCTGCTCGGTGGAAGTAACGTCCAACTTTATAGACTAACTGTTTGGGGGCGTTTATAAATGTAGATTTTGTAACATCGAAGAACATTTTGTATTAGAGATTAGTTTGAAAGATGCATTCAAAACAAAGAAAATATATAAAAATAAACATAAGTATACAATTTGTAAACAAACTAACAAAATACAAGCCATTTATGTTAAAAATGCATAGGTTTGCAAATTTTTAACAAAGGAGATAGGTTAGATTACCATTTCTTTTTTGTTCTTTGGTGAAAAATCGACAGTGGATGTCCGCCGCCCTGGGGTAGGTGACGGGATCTGTCAGACTTCTAATGGCTAAAAACCACCCCGTCTCTTCAATCACGAGCACACCTGGGGCCGCGGGAGTCTAAATTCCTCAGGCCTCGTCTCCTGCACGGGGTAGTGGGGTGTTAAACTACCCCGTGCATCGCCTTCGAGGCGCGCGCCTCGGCCTGGGGTCCATCTGTTAAGAGGCGGGGACTTCCCCATGTCCCCCGCCCCTGGACCCATTCATGGGGGCTGGAAGAGGGCGTTGTCCGCCCTTCCTTGGCGCCCGGTGCGTCTTCTGCAGCCCGTAAATGGAGTTGAGATCTCCCTCTCCCGTTCCGCAGTTTCCTTCTGCGACATCACGTCTTCGCAGAAGCACATCACCGGGTCCCATGACTCTGCGCTACCGACCATCCTCCGCACTACTGCTGACAGCATCAGGTCGCCTCCTACTTCATTTGTGAGAACACGGCGCTGCTCCTCCCAAGCTACACACTCGGAGAGCGTGTGCTGCGCCGTTACCGGCATTGGACCCAGTGGTGGCACCGAGCGTCCGGCTCCCTGCCTATGCGACACAGGTACTTGCCGAAGCAGCCGTGCCCCATAGTACCTGTGTCTCCTTGAACGACAGGGAGCCGTGCCTTCTCCCGGGCCAATCGTCGAGTACTGCCAGTAGGGCGCATAAGCCTCTTCCGCCAGTCCGCCACCAGGACCTGACGGAGCTTCTCTCGGCGCGGCTCGATCTGCCGCTGCACCGGGCTGGAGCCCCGTGTCCGCTCTTCCTCGCGCCATCGGTACTAAGACGCGAGTACTTTCGCCTCTAGGTCCCAGGGCAGGGATCCGGCCAGGACGCAAGCCGCCTCGTAGGAAATTGTGTGATACCCACGGACGACCCTTACGACCATCGCCCTCTGCAGCTTGCGCAGAATGGCGAGTGTTCCGGCCATCAGATAAATTACTATCAGATTACCTGACGTATATAAAAAGAACATTAATAAGGGACAAAACTTGTTTTGAAGAGGCTAATAATTTGTCGTATAACAAGAGTACTATTAAGTACTATGACGCTGCTAAGTATAGTGAAGACTTTATAGCACAGTCATATTCAAGTATGGCCGAACTTAATAGGAGATGTATGATAGCAGCAATTAAAAATATAATGTGCTGTCGTACAAAAAAGAAGCTGAATACAATTTTCAACCACCTCATTCAAACTTTTTCAAAAATATTATTTGTTTCCGGAACACATTCTTGCTCCGCTTGTTGTGTCATTGTGTCAAGTTTTAAAGAGTCAATCGAGGGAAATTGGTTTTTGGCAAAGTTCCATAAACAGGGTTCCGAAATTATATAGCAGTTAGGTCTATTGTGAATTTTTATATGAACCAAGGTAAACGAAAGACAAATAAAGTATTACAGATAAACTTTAGAGCTACTTTTGAGAAAGTTCGTGTTCGATTGACGAAGCTCCACGTCATGCTAAACAGTATCTGACAATTAAAAGTCATTATCGGTAAAAAAATCTCCTTTCCTCTTTCATCAGAATTTCAAAGTCTAAATATTATACTCATATATATAATCAAGCCCATATCTCCACTTAACCCAAGTCTTGATCAGTATCTGGGGAATAGCCCTGTCACTTCACTCAAGTTAACCAGATGGTACGTCTGCTTGTCTAACTTCGCCAACAGATGGTGAATGCGATTGTTGTGGGAGGTTTCCTGTGTTGTCATGGGATTTGGATGGTATTTACTTATATTGTAAAAGTTGGCAACAATATTACAACTATTCTATGCTATATACATTAATTGTAACATAAATTACAACAGGTTAGTGATACTGCTAAGAACTTAAAATCTTGTCATTCTATATAGTATTCTACATTCTATATATTAGTTGTTTTTAGCTGGCCCCGATATATGCCCTTTAGAAACTCTACAAAATTTATAACAATTTCTCTACCTTACTAAGTACCTTTTGTCTTTACCAACATCCTTTAAGAGAGAATGATAATTCTAGTGTCTTTTCACGCTAATAATGTGATATTTGTATACAATGAGCCTTTTATGTCTGTCTACATCTCCGGTCAGTCGGTCAAAGGCCGTAGCCGTAACAGTAAACTTTTACGACCGCTGCTGAGATAAGGAGAGAACATGTTATACTTTTATCAGTACATATGTGGTAACTATGTATATCTAATGTCATTGTTTTGTGTTTTCTTTAGAATAAAGTTTGCAAAAATTTATTTGACATTTATAATGTTTGAAAAAAAAAAAAACAAAATCTTACATCACACATCAAGAACAATCAAATACCAAAGTTTTTGTGAATAAAAATTATTAACTTCTTGCAGGAAGATTATTCAGATGTAATTCTGGGTGACACACATAAAACTAAATACATAGTCAACAGACCATGTATGTAGTTATATAAATGATAAAATTATTCTACCAATGCGGAAAGAAAATAGGACAGACTTTACAAGAAACTTTGTCGTAAAGTGCAATTCGAAAAAGTAGTATTCAAATTCGAAGGCGACCTAGTAACTTCAAGCCACGTTCACACATTCAGTGGAAGCAGCTTTGAATTTCGTTCAGCCCGTTTAAGAAAATACTGCGAAGTCAACTTCTAACAATCTCGTATAATAGAATCTGCAGCTGACAAAGAGACCTATCTTGAAAACATCGCGACCCATTTACTGGAACGAGAATCTAAAATTGGGCTCGTTTTCAGTTTGGTAATAGGCTATTTAGCACCGCTCGGAACGGGAAAACCAGTAAAGGTGGAAGAAAATATATTGTGCCCTAATACCACAAATCCTTCGCGTTTAATTAGCGTAATAATTTTCAAAAGCAATTCGAATACTATCGAAAGCTATGGTGGAACAGTAACTCCATTTTATGATACCTTCGGGTATTAGCATGCAGATTGTTACCGCTTTTCCGGTATAGTGTGGTTTGATGTGGTTCTAACTGGTTCGAACTGCTTCACGCCGGATCCATGTCGCGTTATATCTACACGTAGAATCTAGAAATGATTTTGGTCATAACGCTCGGTATATTTTACGATGATAGATAGAAGTTTTTTGCGTGTGTTGGACTATGAAATGGTTCTGAAAATAGACTAAGCAATAAGCATGCTATACATAACATGCGAAGGAAACGTAAAATTGTTTCATGTACTATACTATATTTTTAATATCGCCATTATTTTTATATTAACCGTAGAGTGATTCCTAGCATTCTTTACGACATCTCCATCTTTACTAGTAAGCACAACAAAAAAAAAAACATGATTGCGCTATTTACAATACGCAAGTATTGTAGCTTCTCAGAATATGGTTTATATATGTATAATATATATATACATTGCATTGTTTGCGTAGGATGCTTAGCTTAAGAGAAGTGTACATTCTCATAGGTTTGCGGATTAACCTAATTACAATATTCCTGGTGTCAGCCTCCGAGGCGTAGCGGTAGCGAACGCGACTACTGCGCAAAGTTCCGCGTGTCCGATCCCCGCGCAATGCAAATATTTGTATGTATGAATATGAACATCAGCACTGGTCTGGTCGTGCCTCGGAAAGCACGTTAAGCCGTTGGTCTCGGTTGCCAAGCAAACTTGGTAATTGTTACGGGTTGTTGGAGCTCTCAAAACTCCAACAATTGGTCTAACTGCAATGCTTCGATATCGTCTTCGGGTTGTGAAGGTCAGACGGCAGTCGCTTCACGGAAAATATCGCAGTTTAGCCAAAATCAGCAGTTAGACTGGTAGAACGGACCCCAGACTACAAAGCTGAAAAAAGCTTCGGATACTGGAGCTTTGGATGTTGGGATTAACGCTGAGATGATGATGATGATAATATTCCTGGTATATTCACATACTGATGTAGTACTGACTACCAGTACTCCTTAATATAGTAGTGTCTCACTAAGTGTAACTCACTACTACAAGCTTAGCTAAACATGACAATACTTATTCGTTCAATCTTTAAAATAAATTCTTAAAGACGTTATTAACCTTAAGTTGATCTGTGAAATACCATATTCTATGTGTACAGTGTTAGTCCTCGAACTCCTCTAAAACGACTGAACCGATTTTAATGAAATTTTGTATATACATTCGTTAGGCCCTAGAATAGGTTTTATCTATTTTTTATATTTATAAGTGCATTATTTTTATAAATAATCTACTACTACGACTAACGTGGTAACCACGAGGCTCAGCTTGTACCTATTTAAAAATATAAACAATAAAAAATGAACACCCTGCCACAGTATATTATCTTCTTTTGCAAAACCATTTCGTTCAACATTAATCAGTAGGAAACAAACGAACAGAAGAAAAATTGCATTTAAAATGAGGAAGATTTTGCTTTCGTCATATTATTTTATTGTAAGTATCCCATAGTCCTTTTTACGAAGTCAAAAATCACGCTCTAATAATGATCAAACTTAGAAACAGTTTCCAGATGAAAACACATGAATAGTTCCAACATGTCTAATACGCTTTCATCAAACTTTGGTATATTATAATTGAAGGCAAACGAATAAAGGACTAAAAACGTAAGGAACAACGTAAGCCTTTTACAGATACGTACAATACGATTACTGAACCAAATATGAAACAGAAGAAGTAATTTTCCGATATACTTTTAAATATTTATTCGGTTCTAAGTAACTTGGCTAAGATTGTCTCTGAGATATTGGTTTTTATGGACTTAGTTTTATATAAGTTATTACGTGTTTTATCAACTGCTACAAAAACATAAACAAGTAAGCCCGCACCTTGTTTTATAAAACCCGTAATATTAAACAACGTACCCTGGCCAGAGCTTTTAGGCAGCCTTAAATTTCATAATATTCTAAATATGTAGCGCGCGTAATATTTCCTCACAACAGTTTTTAAAGATTCAAGCGGAAAATAAACGAAGACAGGCAGGCGTAATCAAGTATAAATAAAGGATTATAAGGGTTGAAAGGGGTCAAAAAGGATAGTTCTATAAATACTAGTATGCTCAGCCATGTTATCACTTCAAAAGATTTTATAGCTGTTCCAATGGTTTTGCATAAAACAAAAACATAGAAATTGAGTGAATGTACAGTCTTTTTTGTTTATCATAAATATGAGGGTAAAGCTGTTATAGAAAGTAATTAGTTCAGTCTTATTGAAATCGCGGTACTAAATTCTATTTCCATCAACACTAGAGTAAATCTCGTTTAAAACCATATTCATTTTCAAAAGTGCCATTAAAGTAGGGTACCGAAATTAGAATAAACCGCGTTGAATAAAATTTGCATACAGTGTGGGTCGCGTTCTACGTCCAAAATTGAGTTTCCCACGCCTTTTCTAAAACCAATATGGTTTCCATCCACCTTTCCCAAACGTTACCTCCCTACCATGACGCGACAAACGACGACACTAGAGAACCGACGAAACGTTTTATAGCCTATACCTATCGCTTACAACATCAGCATGGCATACGAATCTGTATCAACATTACCGCCAATGTATAACAACATTGCGCGTTTCCCGTCTCTGCATAAAACACAGTTGTAAAAGTTACGTCCCCATTTCGGGGATTGTTTTGTTTCTTGTGCAAATTTTCTTTGTTTGCGAAAATGGCTTTATTGTGTGTATTTAGTGGTTTAATAAAGGACCTTATTGTTAATGTTCTAAGTTGTGTGGCAAATGTAGCACACAACACATTACATAAAGCCGTTTCGACCATTTCACTGAACCGATATTTCCCACTTGTAATATTTATATTATAATCAAAAAGTTTGTAATAGAAATATGAGAAATTTTATACGGTGGAAATTTTTTTTTTCACAAATAAGCTCTAAATAGGGACATAAACCTAGCCATATCGTCCTCACGTTAAAATGTGTGAACATAATACGGTAAATATACATACATGTATATAACAGTATCCACAATTTTAGACGTATAACGCAGTCGTGATACGAATACATTAGCTATAATGGATAATGCATGTTAATCGATCAACACTTGAAGCCATCTACAATATTGAACGTTCCTTAGGCCCATATTTTTTATGGTATGATGGAATTCCTTTTGATAGCTTCTCTCGTATGTCACCGCGAAAACATGCAAATACTTTCACAAACTTTAAACGCCTTTTTAAGGAAAAACGCATCAATGTCATATTTCGGAGCGAAATGGAAGATTTTCCCGCTTTCTTGACAAGGTAATTTTAATTTAATATTTATGGTTCTTCTTATCGAGCTAAATTATGTTTTTTTGAAATGAAAATTGGAATTTACTTTGTTTGGACTGTTCTCGGAATGAAGAATACATTTTGTTCTGCAGTGGTTAGGGGATGTGTTAAGTTGAAATATGGATTTATGCTGACCAGATAATATGGGAAAAGAAAACTTACACACTGAAAAAAGACGTAAAATGTTTTATAACAGATTTTATTCAAGGTATTTTTATTTTATTTTATATAACAAATTCAAAATTTTTACTGATCATTCATTTATCACTAAGTACGTGAGTATTTTTGTATTAACATTTACAAGCACCGATACATTAAATTACTGCCTGTTATTTTAGTCAACTGATCATAATAATCTCCAAAATTTTTGAATTCAGTGTAAAAATATGATTACCCCTTATAATGCTACCATAATGACAACCCGGCAATTCTCGCACAACGGGGACGATATTTAATTAATTTAGTAAAATATATACGGAGTATGAAGACATTAGATTACAAAATATAACATTTAACTAAAATGTTATAAAACGTAATTAGGTTTTGCAGACCTATTGGAGTCAGTTACTGTGCGGGACGAATAGTTTTTAATAGTACATAGGAACTAATTAGGAATAGTCTTACGAACAGTGTATACAGTATAGTAGATGTTATTGTAATTACTTAGAATAGAACATTTGTGCATAAGAATTTAGAAAGCGTAAGATGGACGATCATTCATTGTGATAGGAATGGTTGTACACATCTGGCAAGGCGGCAATTATGATAGGAATGACTGGGAACATTCGGTAAAATATCAGTGACAAAAGTTAACCGTCATAAAGTGTTCCCTTGTCATAAAATGCAGCAGACATAAAATTATAAAATTAGAAATCGTTGTCCCACATTTGGCTGAACATAACAACACCAAAAAGGTGGGCGCCATAAAATCCCTTGTCCTTGGTTCCTTGGGATAGGCGCAATAAAATGACCCCTTGTAATGGACGTTATAAAGTGCAGACCCTCAGGTTTATGATGCAGCCCAGAAACGTGCGTAAGACAATGGCTGGTGAAACCCGACGATCTCGTCCCTTCCCACGGTTTGCGCCCTTGTCACAGTATAAATAGGCCCCACGTTTGAGCATCAAGATCACATTCATCTTCACCATTGGGGAGTCTACAGCTACAGTAAGAAGAGTCACATTCATCTTCACCATTGGGGAGTCTACAGCTACAGTAAGAAGATCACACATTCATCTTCACCATTGGGGAGTCTACAGCTACAGTAAGAAGAGTCACATTCATCTTCACCATTGGGGAGTCTACAGCTACAGTAAGAAGAATCACATTCATCTTCATCTTCGAGAAGTCAATAGCTACAGCACAGATCAACAGCAAGATCCCTACAAGATCTCTACAGAATCAACAGTCAAGAAGTAATAGTTAAAATCAATAGTAGTATAAGTTAAATAGTGACTCCGCTAATAATTTGAAGAATATAAACCAAGTAAGTCTACACACCGAAGTCTCACTTATTTCCACCAACCCAGCAACAGAGTGTGCATCAGAACGTGCAGAGTGCAACCGCATACGTCCACTAAATGGTCCTGCATGTCTGTCGTGCACAATTTGGTCCTTCGATAGCCGGATAAGTGGAAAATAAGTGAAGAACGCATCCGGATACATGCACAATTTGGTCCTTCGATAGCCGGATAAGTGGAAAATAAGTGAAGAACGCATCCGGATACACGCAGAATTTGGTCATTCGATAGCCGGATAAGTGGAAAATAAGTGAAGAACGCATCCGGATACACGCAGAATTTGGTCCTTCGATAGCCGAATTAGTGGAAATTAAGTGAAGAACGTATCCGGATACACGCACATATTTAATGGTGCTTCGATATCCGGATAAGTGGGAAATAAGTGAAGAACGCATCCAGCTAGAAGAAACGTGAAGACTCTCAAGTTCTCGCCACAAGATAAGTTCGCGTCGTAGACTGACGGCTATCGATAAACAATATGCCGGTCACACGATCAGAGGGAAAAGCTGCTAGCAAATCAACAACGGGAACGTACACAGAAACCGGAACAGTTACTACCGGGACGGCTACCACAGGGACAGCGACCACGAGGGAGACAACAGAAACGGGTACCACGGAATATACTGGTACCTCGACAGCCACAGGGATCTCCGCCGTATCAATGCCCGCCGCCGCCGCCGCCCCGCCCGCTGTGTCGCCCCCCGCTGTTGTCGCCGCCGCTGCTACTACTCTCTCCGTGACACAGTCAACAGCTACAACGATGAACCCGCCTACAACTGTGTGCCACAGCAACAAAGGAACACGACCCGCAACAGAAAAATCAACAGTAAAGCGGGTCAAGAATACAGATGGTTTGCCACTGCCGAGCGGACTACAAGACCCCCGCACCCCCGCTAGGAAGGGCGCGGGGGGATCGACCTACAGTAAATCAAAGGCATACAAGTTGGCGAAGGCAAAGGAAGACTTACTGCGACTGCAAGTGGAGCTAGCCGCCGCACGCTTAGCTACTTTGGAACATGAAGACTCCGACAATGAAGAAGATGATGTCTCCATCTACTCTAAGGAAGAAACAGATCGAAGAGTAGACAACTGGCTAGAGGACCAACAGAACAGAACGCCCGTGGTTGCCGTACAACAGAATCAACCTACAGCAGAGCCGGTGATCACGCGCATAGAGAATAGCGTCCCAGCCAGTACAGAACAGAAGCGTCAAGTACATAACGTACTACAGTTACCGGCGGGAGGTCAATCCGACCTCGCCGCGCTCGCCGACGCAATCACAAGTGCCGTCAACGCAGCTCAACGACCGAGATCCGTAGAGCTACCGTTGTTTAGTGGATCACATCAAGAGTGGTTACCG
The DNA here is from genome assembly GCA_037179545.1 of Sesamia inferens. Taxonomy (NCBI): domain Eukaryota; kingdom Metazoa; phylum Arthropoda; class Insecta; order Lepidoptera; family Noctuidae; genus Sesamia; species Sesamia inferens. Next base: position 3,657,724 of record CM073936.1, on the reverse strand, counting down.
TTCCGCGCCGCTTACTACGAAACAGAAAATATATACACGCCGATTGAAAATACAAACAGGCTACGAAGAACACTGAAAGGCAAAGCGAAAGAAGCAGTGGACTCTTTGCTGATTACCAACACGGATCCAGCAGACATAATGAAGGCTTTAGAGTCAAGATTCGGAAGACCGGAATCCATCATCATCATCATCATCATCATCATCTCAGCGTATAATCCCGGTCGCATCCGCGGCCTTCGCGTTGGAGCCCGGGGTCCGCTTTCCTACTATTACGCCTCCATTTCGCACGATCTCTGGCATCCTGTGGTGTGAGATTGTTGGCACGCATGTCATCTCTTACAACGTCAAGCCAGCACTTCTTTGGCCTGCCTCGCTTGTTCCGGCCCGGCGGAGGCGCCATGGCAAGACATTTGTTACCCACGTAACATGCCGGTTTACGTAAGACGTGGCCGTACCATCGTAGGCGACTCTCTTGCAGTTTGTCTGCTATGTCACGGACATGGAGACTGCCACGAATGCGGGAGTTCCTGATGCGGTCTTTCCGCGTAACTCCACACATCCACCGCAGCATACTCATCTCCGTGACACGCAGCTCCTGCTTGTGTCGCTCAAGCACAGGCCACGCCTCACTGCCATACAGAAGGACAGGTCTAATGATGGTCTTATAGACCTGTCCCTTAAGCTTAACCGGCATTTTGGGGTCACAAATGACACCTGTCATCTCACGCCATTTTGCCCAAGCTGCGGAAATGCGTGCTTTAACGTCGCAATCAATGTCGCCGGACGCGTGGAGCACAGACCCCAAGTATTTAAATTGGTCTGTGCACTCGACCTTGTCTCCGCCTATGCACACAGGCATAGGGTCTGTGGTGTTGCTGGCCATGTACACAGTCTTCGCCACATTGAGTTTAAGACCACCGCTCTCAAGCGAGTTCTTCCACGCATTTACCCGCCGCACCAATCGTTCCCTGTCCGCGTCTGCCAGCGCGATATCATCAGCATACATGAGCAACCAGGGTGGTTGCTCATGTGAATTCTTGATGCTGTCTGACAAGACGTCTAATATCACGCTGAACAGGAACGGACTAAGGACGGATCCCTGGTGTACACCGACGGTGATCGGGAAGGGTTTAGTGTCGCCAACAGCGGTCTTAACAACGGAATCGGAATTGAGGTACATGTCTCGAATTATGTCAACATAGGCTTCTGGTACCCCTTTGGACCTCAGTGCCCACCAGATCACCCCCCGAGGGACACAGTCGAAGGCCTTCTGCATGTCTAAAAAGAGCATATGCAGAGGCGTGTTCTTCGATCTATATCTCTCCATGGTGATCCTTAGGGCGAAGATAGGGTCCATGGTTCCGTACCCTGGACGGAACCCATATTGACACGTCGAGACAGCACACTCCTGCCGGATCCGGGAGTCTAAAATCCTCTCAAAGATCTTCATGGTGTGGGACATGACCTTTATACCGCGGTAGTTACCACACTCCTGTACGGAGCCCTTGCCTTTAAAGACTGGAGTGATAATACTCAGCCTCCATTGGCTCGGGATTTTCCCGGACAGGAGCACGCGGTTCAGAAAGTTAGTTAACATGCCCACACCGCAAGGACCCATCGCCTTCCAGGCCTCAATGGGGACTCCGTCAGCGCCGACAGCTTTCCGATTCGCCATGCGACGAAGAGCCGTGTGGACTTCCTCAGGCGTTATCGGGGGCACTAATCCAAGGTTCGGAGGGAGTTCCGGTGTCTGCACCTCTTGGTGCTGCTTATTCAGCAGCTCGTGGAAGTACGTACGCCATCTCTCCTTCACCGCGCGATCCTCGCAAAGCAGGTTGCCAGTAGGGTCTTTTACACAACGGCACTTGGATATATCCTGTGCCGCTTTCACCCTAGAACGTGCCAACTTGTAAATGAGCTTCTGCCCCTCAGACGATTCCAACTTCTGGTAGAGCGGTTCTAAGTGGTCTCGTCTGGCTCTGGCTACAGCTCTTTTAGTGGCACGTTTGGCAACCTTGTATGCGTCGCGATCTTCAGGAGATCCGGTCGCCTGCCACGTTTTGAAGAGGGCTTTCTTCACCCTTGTCTCCCTCTGGACTGTGTCGTTCCACCACCAGGTCTCCTTGTCACTTTTGCGACCGCCCTTAGACACGCCGAGCACCACTCGCGCCGCCCCGGTAATAGCTGCCTGGATTCTGTCCCAGTGATCTTGGACAGATTCTCCCTCGGTACCAGCGCACTTGTCGCCAATAACCGAAGCGAACTCCTGGTACTTATTTTCAACAAGCAGCCACCACCGGATCTGGCGTCGGCAGCGCTCTACACGTCTACGTTGGGCCTTAACGCAGAGATCCATGACAAGGAGACGGTGTTGTGCAGTAAGACTCTCACCGGGTATGACTTTGCAGTTGGCTACTTTGCCGATGTGGTGTCTCCTAGTTAGTAGGAAGTCGATCTGGGTAGCGCTTCGTCCGCTCCGGTAGGTAACAAGGTGCTCCGGTTTCTTTTTGAAGTAGGTGTTCACAATTGCCAGGTCAGCGGCCGCACACGTTCGGAGAATGTTGTCCCCTTCCGCGTTGCGGCTACCGTACCCAAAGCCACCGTGAACACGCTCAAACCCGTCACACTTCTCACCCACGTGACCGTTCAAATCACCACCCAGAACGATTCCCTGGGATAACGGGATCCCGTGAAGCAATCCTTCGAGCTGGCTCCAGAACAACGTCCTTTCGGCGTCACCGCACCCGGCCTGCGGAGCGTAAGCACTTATCAAGTGGGTTATTACCCCATTGACAAGCACCCGCACCGACATTAGCCGATCACTGATGCGATTCACCTCCAAGACGTCATCCTGGAGCTCGTCAGACAACACCACCGCGACCCCATTTCTCCCACTAGGTACACCCGTGTAGATCAGCTTGTAGCCATTCCCAATAAGTCGGGATCTGCTGCCTTTCCACCGAGTCTCCTGCAGGAACGCCACGGCCACCCTCCGCCTGTGGAGAGTTTCGGCCAATTCTCTCGCGCGTCCAGTTAGCGTGCCAACGTTCCACGAAGCGAAACGGAGTTTACTGGTTTGGGCTCGCTTCTTCAGCCGTGTCCGCCCCTGACACGGTAGCCCTAGCCCACAGGTCACAGGAGTCGGGCGGGGCTCCTGCGCGCCGTTTTGCGGCGGCGCCCTAACTGTAACTCGTGCTTTTCTTCTATTCCTGTTCATGTTTGGCGGTTGTTTGGCTTATTACGAGTGCGACTGCCGTCTGACCACTCAACCCCGAAAGGGAAGCCGGCGTCAGGGCCCCGTCCGTATGTCAGCAGGTGCACCGTCTGGCAGGTGGGGTTGACTTGAGTCCCAAAGATGGTGGTGGGACCCCACAGCACCCCTCCCAGCACACCACCCGGAAGACCGGAATCCATCGCCATGATGGAAATGGACGCGCTCCGTGCCCTGCCACGCCTCACCGAATCACCGCGGGACATCTGCATCTTCGCAACAAAAGTGTCCAACATCGTAGCGACACTGAAAACTATAAGCTGTATACACTATCTGTACAACCCAGAAGTGTCAAAGACCGTCGTAGACAAGCTGACGCCTACGCTTCGCTACAGATACTACGATTTCTCGTACGTCCAACCGAGGGAAGATCCTGACCTAGTGAAGCTAGACAAGTTCCTCAAAAGAGAAGCGGACTTGTGCGCACCGTACGCTGTACCCGAACAACTAAATACAGGAACAGCAGCCACTCAACAGAAGAGAATACAGAAGGTCCACAACGTAACAGAAAGGACGAATACGTCGAACTGTCCGGTCTGTGAACAAACCGGTCACACAGCGGTTGACTGCAATCAATTCAGGAAGTTAGATGAAAACGGCAGATGGGACGCAGCTAAGTCCAAACGCCTATGCTTCAGATGTCTTCGATACAGAAACAAGACTCACAGTTGCCGTCCTCGTGAGTGTGGTGTCAACAGCTGCAGATTTTCACATCACAAGCTGTTACATCACACTAAGAAGCAGGAGGCTAAAGAAGAGGCATCGAAGGAAGCTACAGAAATCATCAACTCAGCCTGGGCCGAGAGTAAGAAACAGTCGTTCCTGAAAATTCTACCGATCCAAATAAAGGGTCCAAAGGGTACAGTCGACACCTTCGCGTTGATGGACGACGGGTCAACAGTCACGCTAGTTGACGACAGCGTGGCAAACAGCATCGGAGCAACAGGCCCCGTCGACCCACTGAAAATAGAAACCATCAACGATCTGAAGGCGTCTGAATCAAATTCGCGTCGAGTTAGTATCAAGTTGAAAGGGCTCAACGGGTACGAAGAACAAGTACAAGCACGCACGGTGAAGAACTTACATGTTTCGTCTCAGCGAGTACAGTCAGAAACAGTAACGGGATGCAAGCACCTGGCAGACATCCGCGACTACCTCACGTACGCCAATGCCAAGCCTAAAGTGTTGATTGGGCAAGACAACTGGCATCTCCTGATGACATCGGAGGTCAGAAGAGGCAACAAGTACCAGTGGCATCTCTCACACCACTGGGTTGGGTACTACACGGCAGACAGATCCGGACCTCCAGGCACAATATAGACTTTGTGTCTCATGTCACTGAGAAAATAGAAGACAGTCAGGAAGTCCTAGCGAAGCAATACGTTGAGATGAACGCCCTCTGCATCGACCCCAAGAGACCAATCGATACCTCTTCATCAGTAACAGAACCGTACGGGAAAGTTAAGATATGCCATGTATCGAACAAGAAGGGACTAAGTTTAGGAGAAGCTTTACCCGATCCAATAAGATTCTCCAATTCGCTACATTCCACCGGACGCCCCGTTCATGGGAGGAGCCTGGGAACGCATGGTACGCTCAATGAAGACAGCACTAGCCGCGACACTACACGAGCGTCTCCCTACAGAGGAAGTACTCACCACCTTACTCGCAGAGGTGGAATACACCATCAACAGCCGCCCTCTGACGCATGTGTCAGTCAGTGCAGAGGACCCAGAAGCCCTGACCCCGAACCACTTCTTGTTGGGAAGCTCAGGACGAGTGCCTCAACCGGGCACATTCGACGAAAAAGACGCCGCATCGAGATCCAGTTGGCGAGCAGCACAGAGGCTTGCCGACCTTTTCTGGAAGCGTTGGATCCAGGAGTACCTCCCGGAGTTGCAACACCGGCGGGAGCCGCATGGAAGAGGTCCGAAAATACAAGTCGACGACCTTGTACAAGTCGTCGACACCAACCTGCCGCGCAATATATGGCCGCGTGGCAGAGTCATAGCGACGTATCCGGGCCCCGACGACATCGTGCGAACAGTGGACGTCCGAACTAAGGGAGGTGTGCTGCGACGACCGGTGAGGAAGCTAGTAGTCCTGCCTCTCCAAACGGAAGACAAACCCGCACCGGAGATAGCTGCGACGCGGTCGCACGGCGGGAGTGATGTGCGGGACGAATAGTTTTTAATAGTACATAGGAACTAATTAGGAATAGTCTTACGAACAGTGTATACAGTATAGTAGATGTTATTGTAATTACTTAGAATAGAACATTTGTGCATAAGAATTTAGAAAGCGTAAGATGGACGATCATTCATTGTGATAGGAATGGTTGTACACATCTGGCAAGGCGGCAATTATGATAGGAATGACTGGGAACATTCGGTAAAATATCAGTGACAAAAGTTAACCGTCATAAAGTGTTCCCTTGTCATAAAATGCAGCAGACATAAAATTATAAAATTAGAAATCGTTGTCCCACATTTGGCTGAACATAACAACACCAAAAAGGTGGGCGCCATAAAATCCCTTGTCCTTGGTTCCTTGGGATAGGCGCAATAAAATGACCCCTTGTAATGGACGTTATAAAGTGCAGACCCTCAGGTTTATGATGCAGCCCAGAAACGTGCGTAAGACAATGGCTGGTGAAACCCGACGATCTCGTCCCTTCCCACGGTTTGCGCCCTTGTCACAGTATAAATAGGCCCCACGTTTGAGCATCAAGATCACATTCATCTTCACCATTGGGGAGTCTACAGCTACAGTAAGAAGAGTCACATTCATCTTCACCATTGGGGAGTCTACAGCTACAGTAAGAAGATCACACATTCATCTTCACCATTGGGGAGTCTACAGCTACAGTAAGAAGAGTCACATTCATCTTCACCATTGGGGAGTCTACAGCTACAGTAAGAAGAATCACATTCATCTTCATCTTCGAGAAGTCAATAGCTACAGCACAGATCAACAGCAAGATCCCTACAAGATCTCTACAGAATCAACAGTCAAGAAGTAATAGTTAAAATCAATAGTAGTATAAGTTAAATAGTGACTCCGCTAATAATTTGAAGAATATAAACCAAGTAAGTCTACACACCGAAGTCTCACTTATTTCCACCAACCCAGCAACAGAGTGTGCATCAGAACGTGCAGAGTGCAACCGCATACGTCCACTAAATGGTCCTGCATGTCTGTCGTGCACAGTTACACTCATTTTAGATAGTCGTTACAACACATTGCCAACATAAAACTAGTTACAAGTACACAAATCCATGAATAGTACTCCGGGGCGGCATTGTGGAGGTTTCCTGGAAACGTCGAGAGTTGTAGGGTATAGTTAGTAGGGTGTGCCTCAGGGTACGTCGTTGGGACCTCTATTATTGAGCCACGAATTAGAGTCCTTTCTATTAACCTAACTAGTTTAATGTGAGTTGGAATATACTGGTTCACGGGTAATTTAAGTTATTTATTAAGAGTAAATGCTCTTGTATCTTACGTTACTTTGTTATTGTTTTACGCCAAATAATTTTAAGCTTGAAGGTAATGTTGGTGCATACTGACAGCTTGTTGTGAGCAAGAACATTAATCTATTGTCCTCAGGCGACTCCAACAACGTGCGCGGAATAATAAACAGAAGGTACAATTTCCTTTTATAACCAACATTTATTAAGATTATGAATTTATACTTGTGCTAATAAAATATTCAGATGCCCAAAGTTGAATGCCAAAATGCCTTCTACTTTATAAGTAGATATTTTACAAATAAATCAACAGGTAACAATTTATCTTTCCGAACAATTTAACAGAAATATCATAAATTACAAACGTTGTTTAGACTAACGTTGTTTTATGGTGTACAGAATATCAACAAGCTATTTTTCGTAACGAAACTTTACAGAAACTTGCATAAAATAGAAGTTACTTTGTCGTATTTTCGAAGGAGTGAAACCTTAAAGTTTGTTTCGGTAACCTTTGTTCGTTGTTTTGTCAAATTTAAGACAACCAACTGTTGTGTCAAAGTTTTTAGCTGATGTTTTAAAGGAAATGGATTAGTTTGGAAAACGTTGACATACTTATTTATTAATTGAGTATGGAGATTGGTTTTAGAATCAGTCTAAGTGAAAGATAGTGTTTAACAGCAGTTTCCAGATCAATCTCCCTCTGGCGCTGCATCGTTGGTCGTGTTGTAGGGCTTAATATTGCATCACCTCTCTCAACTGCCGTCTCCTTTCCTATTCACTAAGTTTTTAAGTGAATAGGCTTAATAAACTAGCGCGCTTTACCATCAACGATTGCATCACTGCTTACCTTTAGGCGGAATTGCTGTCAAGCACTAATTTATAATTATTAAATATATATATCCATACTATTATTATAAATCCGATAGTAACTCTGTCTGTCTGTTACGCTTTCCCGCTTAAACCTCTCAACCGATTTTGATGTAATTTGGCACAGACAATCTTTTGACTCTGAGAAAAGACATAGGCTACCTTTTATTGAAAAATTCAGGCTGGTGGAAAGCTAGTATGCAATAAAATTGGACTATAGGACCAAATAAAAAACTCATAATTTTAGTTTCTTCTTGTCGTATGCATTTCAAAAATAAAGATTTGTCTTATTTTTTTTTTTTTTTTGCAAAATTTGGTAATGAACATCTGCATAGCTATTAGTGACGGAAGCTAAGGCATTGTCTTCCTCCTGCACAAGGACATTCGTGTCAGAAAATTCAAAGGTTTTCATGGTTCGATAATTATAGTTTGTAATGATTTGATGCCGCCAAAACACGATTATTTCAGTTGATTTAACAACTTAAATAGGTCTTCGTAATAATGTGCGCTAGTGCTTGTAATAATGTTTCCTTTTAAAGTCTAGTTTCAAAAACCTTTTTAGCGAAGTGACTCACATGGAAGACAGTTTTGATTTAGTTTTCAATTATCTTTAATAGTAATAGAACAAAGAGTTCATCAATTTTAACAGCCAATCAAGCTATAAAAAGATAGTTTGATGTGCTGTCGTCTGTACAGTAATTAAGAATTCTAAAAGAAAAGCTGTATATTCTAACTGTGACTTCATAACTGCTCTCAGCACCATGTTGTACTGTGCTGTGGGTATCCCTATAGCACAGCTCTCATTTTGTGTTGTCACGATGATAAATGATGATAATTAGAATTATTAACCACCATCTCAGTAAACTGAAGGTACATGTAAAGTATACATTCGCAAAACCACACTAAGCTTAGTTATAACCTGAATAACTGAGAACTCAAGCAAATAACATTCATAATATGTCTAAAGCAAGCACCGCTGTGTTCCTTGTACTATATGCCTCTACAAACATCTTTGTACAATGAACAATCTAAGTTATTAAAATGCTTTCATTATATTTCGTCGCGTTTGCTCTCACCAAAGTTACCGAAACTTCTTTGATTTTCAAATTAATGGTATTTTCAACTTTGTAACTGTCTCCTGTGCCTTGAAATGTGAACTAATAAGTTCTCAGAATAAAGTTTTTGTAATAATCCTTGATGTTTTCGAACTTTTTCTGAAAAAAGAATGATTTATTTTATGAATTTGAATGTTATCTCCTAACTTTTATCTAAATACTTTTCTATTTTGTATCTACATTCTGCCAATTGATATAACGCAAAAACACGATGTTACAAAGTACTAGACTAACACATCAACTTATTTAAAAAGAAAATATATGTATCTTTACTTAGAAACACTTTCAGTTTTGAACAGTACACAAGAGTATTAAAATAATATCGTTTTCATTGTATTTTAATACATTTTGTCAAAGACTTAAAAAATCTACTGCTATCATCAACGTTTTAAATTTCAAACATTAAATTACATGATTTAATATCCATCCCATTAAGTTTAAGCATTGTGGTTAGCATAGTTTGAATTTTTACACCACTTCATAGCACCCAAGAGGGTAGTTTTAACTAATCTGACGTCACAACTTCCCAGTTCAGTCTGGTTCGTACCAACAGAAATTTATGTTCATTTTTATTCTTGGAACTTGCTATGGTTACATTTTCCGGAGTTGGAATTTTATTATTCTTTTTATTTTTAGGTCACGTACTTTTTGTTTTATAGGAATTGATATGTAACATTGTCTTCGTAAGAAATATTACTTGAACAACAGCTAGCTATCACTAACGCCTTAGTTGTTTTATTGAATTACGATTTCAAATTCAGATTTCCGCAGAATTGATTCCTATTAAAATGTTTTTAAAAATAACTGACAATAATTTCTTGGTTTATTTCCATCTGCCTAAATGACGAATTCACGTTTTAGCTACTTCTATGAAGCTAAGCGAGACAATTTCCAACATAGTTAATTTAGCTCACACTGAATGAAATACAAAATAGTTCATGCTAATCCATCTCGTTAAACTTGAACAATTAAACCATCAACTATTGACGCATTCTCCAGCAGTTTGCTGCAACCAATAGTTACTTCAATTAGCTTTCCTATCTCAAATTGTATCTCTGCTTTACTTCCGCGGTAATCTCAAGATTATTCCTCGACATCAACCCTCTCAGTTATATTAGGTACTTCATTATGTTTCTCAAACACCTACCAGGTGTTTCAATCTACGTGCTAGTAAACGTTTTCGAATTGACTTCATGGATTTTGTTAGCAGTACAAAATCCATGAAGTCAATTCGAAAACGTTAAGGTTATGACTAACTATTTCTGTTTCTGTTTTTAAGTTATTGTTATTACTTTTACCCATTCCACTTTGACTATAATCCACTAAAATATTGGACAATTATTTCAAATTCATAGGTATACTCTAAGGAGTACCTAATAGCTATGTAGGTCTTGCTTACCCCTTTGGCGTTAATGTACATATGTGTATATTTTTCGGCTAGGGTCTAGTTGGTTGCTCTGCAATCGAAGTTGTTGACGAGTATAATATATATCTGGGACAAACCAACTAGGTAGGTCCAGCTTCGAGAAAGAGGTGTCTCATCGAATCCAGGGGCAGCATTCGAAATATATATAAATGTATAATCGTTCGTTCCACTTCCCTTCGCGCCCCCGCGCCGTGTGGTGTGAAGTTAATACGCTCCTGTTATATTTACGAATATCGTGTTCCGATTATCAGTTCCGGCTGGTGTTTTCTTTCTGGGTTGTTTAATTTGTGTCTAGTTTTGGTATCGTAAGTTTATTTTTAGTGTTTGTTTTTGTAATTACTGTAAATCAATCAATCTCGGTGAGTACATTTATTTTCTTTTTTGTGAGGGTAACGTAATATTTTTTTATTTTTTTGTTCTCACTAGTTTTATTTATCTTTTCGTTAAGTTAGATTTGTTTTATTGTTCATTAATTAGGTATGTCAACTTACAATGATGATCCGCCTGATCGTGGCGGAGACATTTTCCGTAGAAATAATAAGACACTTAGATCGCCGCCAACTCAAACCTCCGCTAAGCGTCTGTTTTGTGAAATGTCTCCGACCGACAAATTAATAGACGATCGGTCGAAACGTCTACAGACTGCTCCCGACTCGCCCGAAAAGTCCTCGCCTACATTAAATATTTCCAATCGCAGTAACAGTGACAATTATTATGATTTAGTTTCGGAGGCGTCTGTGTACCTGGCCAAAATCAACGAACTGGTTAACGATAACGGTTCTCGTATAAATGTCGCGAATAAATCAGCTATTATGGATATGACTCAACGAGTCACAAGTATCGTGTCTTTGTTAGCCTTAAAATCATCGTGTAACGAAACCAAGCTTGCTAATACCGAGCGGGAATTAGAAATAATTAAATTAAAATCCGGCGTTAAAACCATTAATGAGGACAATAAAATGTCGTACGCAGATTCTTTGAAACTGCGGCTACCTAAAGTTGCCCCCGCTATTGAATCAAAAGTGCCTCTGCCTTGTGTCGTCGCCTATCCGACCCAAGAGCGATCAGCTGACTATGCGTCATCATCCGCCACTAAACAAGCTCTTATGAAAGCGATTAGACCGAGTGACGATGGGTTTCAAATAGTCGGTATTAAAAAAACCGCCAAATCGGGGGTTGTTTTACGTGTAGCGAATGAAAACCAATTGAAAAAGTTAGAATCGGTAGATGCTATAAAGTCTGCGGGTCTTCGCTTAGAAAAACCAAAGGGTCGCCGCCCCCGTCTATTAGTTAAGGACATTCCCGCCTCAATGGAAGACAAAAATTTTTTGCAAGCTATTTACCGCCAAAACATTAAAAATGAGTTGCCAATAAAAGAAGACGATTTCATTAAATCCACCAAAATAGTCCGTAGGCGTTCTACCGATACCGGTCGGAAATGGATAGGCATAGAAATTGAACCTGAGGTACGTAAACATCTTGTGACTACCAAGGATAAATTATTTATTGACTGGGCCACTTGCCGTTTTGTTGATGATATCGAGGTAGTTCGTTGCGCGTATTGTCAACAATTCGGTCATGTTAAAAAGCATTGCGCTAATAAATCACCAACCTGCGCTGTCTGTTCCGAGGCTCACGAAACCAATGTTTGCCCGCATAAGGGCGATTCGAATTTTACCTCGGTTTGCGCGGCGTGTAAACGATTTAAAAAACCCTATGATCATAGATGCGGGTCGGACCAGTGCGGTACCTATAAATTAAAACTCGAACAACTTATCCTACATACTAATTACTAATTAAGATGGATAGGTTAAACATAGGGCAATTAAACCTTCACAACGATAAGGTGGCGACATCAGAGTTAGATAAATTAATTATTGACTACAACTTAGACCTTGTACTCATTCAGGAACAATATCAAAACTCACGTTTACGTCACAGGGTAGTACAGCTGGATTGCAGGGCACGAGCCGGAATTTATGTTGCGCGGTCTTCTAACTTTACGGTAACGTCTTTACGTGACCTCATGACGCCACACTGTGCGGTTGCCGAAGTATCATCAGCTTCTTTTAAAGTATTCGTTGTAAGCTGTTACTTTCAATACTCAGATCCTGTTACTCCTCATATACATAATCTCCGTCATGTCTTGCGGTCACTCGCGGGCTGCAAAGTTATCGTTGGCGCGGATGTCAACGCGTCATCGTCTCTGTGGTATGGCAAGGTTCGGGCCACAGATACCGAACGACGCTGCGCTGTTGAGGATTTCATTGCTGAGATGAACCTATCGATTCATAATACCCCTGATGCACCACCTACTTTCTGCAGCCAAATGGGCGAATCTTGTATTGACGTCACACTTTCAAGTGCCGACGTACGTTTGGATAGGTGGCGTGTCCTACCGGACGCGTCTTGTAGTGATCATCGCCTGATCGTGTACGAATTTGTTCCTGGTTATATTCAGGGTCCGTCTCATATTCCCGGTAATTTCAGATATAGATGTAAAGGCGCGAACTGGGAATTTTTCGGCTCGCTTTTTGCGTGTCACGCCAAAGAATTCACTCGGGACGGGCTGTCAGCCGAAGAAAGTGCTGACATTATGTCAGAAACCTTTACCTACTGTGCTGACATTGCCATTGGTCGCGGATCTATGACCAATATTCGTAGATGTGACTGGTGGAGTGATTATTTAGTTGAACAGCGTAAAAGATATCGCAGAGCGCGTAGACAGTTAAATAAACTCAAGAGCCGAAAGATTACTGGAGATCTTCTTACGTTCGCTTTAAATGCTTTTAGAGTTGCCAAGTCACGCTACAAAGCATCGGTGGAAAAATCTAAGGGTAACTTGTTGCGAAAAATCGTTGATAAACTTGACAGGGAGGGTCCGTGGTCTCCCTTATATCACGAATTTAAAGCTAACAGATCGGTCGACCTTGCATACGTTCAAAACATTAAAGTCAATGATAAGCATACCACAGGCATAGAGGAAACAACAGAAGTGCTAATTAATACACTTATCCCTGATGATTCACCGGCTAACGATAGCGACTACCACCAACAGATTAGAGCGTGGGCTCCTGTGCCACCTGAATCACCAATGTCAGACGTACCATCTAATGACGAATTTATAAATATTGTTAGAAAACTACCGGTCAACAAATCATCAGGTGAAGATAAAATATCTAATAGGATGATTAAAGAAGCGTGTAAAACAGCGGGTGATGCCATCTTAACTGTATACAACCGATGCATTGCTGAAGGCGTTTTTCCTCGTAAATGGCGACGCGGTTTCATACGAATAATACCAAAGTGTGGTGACAAACCACCGGATGATCCGAAGTCATATCGTCCTATCACACTTCTACCATCTTTGGGTAAACTTCTTGAGCGCCTCATCGTTCCACGTTTACTACCGAACGGTCCAAAATTCCATAATAATCAGTATGGCTTCACCATAGGTAAATCTACAGTCGACGCGGCGCTTTCTGTCAGAAGAACCGTTAACCAATCCGAAAACAAGTACGTAATTGGGATCTTCCTGGATATTTCTGGGGCTTTTGATAACGCCTGGTGGCCTATGCTGTTGTTAAAATTAAAAACCAGCGGTTGCTATAAAAACATATATAATCTCGTTTACTCTTACTTTATAAACGGTTCCGCGGTACTTAAGCTCGGTCATTTTTCTAGTACTAAAACACTAACCATGGGATGTCCTCAGGGTTCAGTTGTCGGTCCTTATTTATGGAATTTGGGTTTTGATGACTTCCTCGCGATCCCGCTTCCTTGCGGCTGTTCACTTACTGGTTACGCGGACGATGGCCTACTGCTCATTCAGTCAAGTACCCGAGCTGGACTTGAGAACTTGGCCAATACTTGCCTAAATTTAATATCTCAGTGGGGTGATCGTAACCGCCTAACGTTTGCGCCACATAAAACCTATCAACTTCTACTAAAAGGTAATCTTAAATCATTGCCTACTATTAAATTTAATAACGTTCCCATTAAAAAACAGCAATCCGTATGCTATCTTGGTATGATCTTAGAAAGGAATTTTTCATTTATAGAACATATAAAAATAGTTGGTGAAAAAGCTAAAAGGAACTTTTATGCCCTAACTAGAATATCGAAAGCAACTTGGGGTCTATCATTCCTAACTTTAAAAACTATATATGGAGCTACCTACTTAGGATGTATGTGCTACGGTGCACCTGTTTGGGCCGATAGGGCCAGCATAGGGGCGGCACGACGTAAACTGCTTCAAAGCCAACGTTTGGCATTGATATTTTTATGCAAGGCGTATAGAACGGTCAGTACTGAAGCCTTACCGGTACTGGCAGGTGTACTTCCAGTCGACCTTGAGGTACAGCGACGTGCTTCAATGTACTACTCCGCGAGGGGGGAGGCCATGGACACTAATTTTGTTACACAACGCGACTTTAATAAAATCTCTAGATTATTTAAACCTCAGACTGAAGTCTGGGAGGACCTCTTATCCGAATGGCAAAGTAGGTGGGATAATTCCATCAAGGGCCGGCACCTCCATCTATTCTTTCCATCCGTTGGCGATCGGCTGGCTAGGACATGGCTGGAGGTTGACCACTGCGTTGCCCAATTTCTCACAGGTCATGGCAACTTTAAAAGTAAACTGTATTCTTTTAAACTTGTTCCTTCCCCTTTGTGTCAGTGTTCTACATCGAACTGTGAATTTGAACAGTCCGCACATCACATCTTGTGGGAGTGTGTTCTTTGGCAGAATGAACGCAATATTATGTTGGATAGTGTACAAGTTACATCCGGAGTCGTTTATTATACGGACCTTGTAGAAACTAGAACCAATTTCCGTGCGTTCAGGCGCTTTTGCCATACCTATTATTGGAATCAATTGTAACAGCTAATACCTACTTAGGACCCATTAACTTAATCAAATTGTATTCCGTGGTGTTTGGCAATCTGGGCTTCTCCCAGTTGCAATAATGTCCCTTTGTGCCGATTGGCCTAGTTCTGTTCTGTCTCCTGCTTGTTATGGAGGGAAGTGGAAAAAATATCTTTTTTCTTACTCCTCCGCTATTCTTTTCTGATTAATTTGTTGCGGGACCCAAGACAGTTGAATCGTTTCTCCGGGACTCGTCGAGCTTCATTGCTCGGCGTTTTTCTGGCGGTCGCCACTGTTGATTCTGGCTTTCAGGAGTTGCAGTGGTTGGGAAAAGTGTGGCGGGTTTTGTAAAAAAAATCGTTCGTTACGCTTCATATTTTCGTCGTCCAAGATACCATATGATATGACCAGTGTGTGTTGCCAGTGATGACTTACGGAACTGAAACACGGTGGCTCACAATGGGCCTCGTACGAAGGCCACATAAAGGGCGATGGCAAGAGCTATGCTCGGAGACTCTCTACGCGATCGAATCAGAAATGAGGAGATTCGCAGAAGAACCAAAGTCACCGAGATAGCTCTTTGAGTCGCTAAAATTAAGTGGCAGTGGGCGGGACACATTTCTCGTAGAACCGATGGCCGATGTAGTGGCGGCCTCGTACCGGAAACACACCGTAGGGGGGCCCCCAACAAGGTGGACCGATGATCTGTTGAAGGTCGCGGAAAGTCGATGAAAGCGGCCAGCACAAGACCGGCCATTGTGGAAAGCCTTTCTCCAGCAGTGGACTTTTTTAGGCTAAAAAGAAGAAGAAGAGTCTAGCTGTGGATAAACTGCAAATATTGTACATTGGTTTCAACTATATCTCATACAAAGTCAGCAATGTTTCTCAAACAACGAATGAAGTCATAAAAAACGCAGCAATAATAAAAAAAGGTGCCAGCAAGAAACTTGCAGCGATTAATAAATTTTCCAGAGTACAGGTGCCGCCAAGTTTTGGCTTCGATTAAAATTGCACGAAGTCATAACTAGGCAAGACTGTTTCATTATTAGTTCAAAGGTAGTATGAAACTACGAGGCTACTTGCGTTCTTTTATGAGCTTATTTTATTAAAGAACTTGCGCTAGTATACTGGACTATATATTTTTAACCTTTTTTTGAGGTTGACAGCTTTTCAGACAACACCGTGTTATACATTATGTTGTTGGTATGCCATTGGTTCCTTAATCATCTTGGTTTCCTTAATCATATTTTTTTATTAAACATTGAATACCACCCGTGGTATCGATGGTGGTAGGTGGTAGGCCATAACATCGGCCGCCGGCAGAAGTTACCACCCACCAGACAAAGCCTTGCCGCCAAGCGATTTGTCGTGTTCCGGCATGATGTCTAATGAAGCCGTACGGAGGATGGGTCTGAGCAGTTGTGTTGCGATGTGTGCCGGGTACGATGCGCCTAATGTTGTTGTGTTGGGAGTTTGGTCGTAGAGGGTCTTCAGATCAATCTCCCTTTGGCGCAGCATTGTTGGTCGTGTTGTTGGGTTTAACATTGCATCACCTCGCTCATCTGCCGTCTTCCTTTATATTCGCTTAGTTTTTCTGAGTGAATAGGCTCTTAATAAACTAGCGCGCTTTACCATCAACGAATGCATCCCTGCTTACCATCGGGCAAGATTGCGGTCAAGCACTAATATAAATTTAGTTTCAAATTATTAAAAAAATAAAATCTTAGATGGGAGCCTAATAATTCATCCGTCTTTCTTACGACTTTGGTGATGTCATACATAAGTTCGAAACTATTTATTTTGGCATTAAATTAATATGAACTTATCTTGAATCTTAGTTTCGATCTTACGATCGAATATCAACTGTTTCCGATGACGTCATGTGATGGATGACCGGGAAAATATGATACTCAAATTGCCCTTAGTATCCTTAAATATCGCTAACGATGTAGGAATAGCTAAGAGAAATTATAAAGTCATTATAAAAGATCTACTCTTTATTTCCCAAATTAAACGATGATTATGATAATATTAGCCGATTTATTTTAGAACAAGTGATCGTTTCCGTAGTCAAATGGCCAATGCCTCTATTTAACCTCGATTTGAATACATCGAATAATGTCATACAGTGTTGTCATCCTAAACTTTGATTCGATACAATTAAATAATCGACTATAATTTTAATAATAATTACTATTTCAATTTACTTCTTAAATAAATACTTAATATAGTTCATTGTTACATACTAGATAGGATATTATCAAAAATACCCACATCTTAGCTAATTAAGCTTA
Source organism: Sesamia inferens (assembly GCA_037179545.1). NCBI lineage: Eukaryota > Metazoa > Arthropoda > Insecta > Lepidoptera > Noctuidae > Sesamia > Sesamia inferens. The sequence continues at coordinate 3,640,414 of CM073936.1, read as the reverse complement.
CAGCTCGGCCATCCTGTGTAAGTGAGTCCTCTCACTTGTTTGGTGTAAAATATTTAATATAAAAATAAATATAAACACACAAAAAAAAACAATTAAGACTAAATAAAGACTATCATCAGACATACTTCTATAGCTAATTTGATTCTTAAACAATAATTCTTATGATAAGGTAATTTCGTTACAGTTACGTACTATATATACTTTTCACAAACTGTTATAAATTCTCATCACAATCAAAATTTCAAAGTCTAAGTATATCATTATGTTACATCTGAGTTTAATGTATGGTTTTTAACAATGTCACAAATCTTCATCAAAATCTGCATTGTAAGTCTTGCACAGTCTGTCACGATCTTTGGTCAACTGTGCGGCACCGTTATCTTGGTACCATTCATAATCTGCACTGACCTCTATGACAAATTGTGCTCACATTATATAATCTTATTCACTATCTTGCACAGTCTGTCACGATCTTTGGTCTACTGTGCGGCACCGTTATCTTGATACCATTCATAATCTGCACTGACCTCTATGACAAACTGTGCTCACATTGTATAGTCTTACTCATTATCTTGCACAATCTGTCACGATCTTTGGTCAACTGTGCGGCACCGTTATCTTGGCACCATTCATAATCTGCACTGACCTCTGTGACAAATTGTGCTCACATCTTACTCACTATCTTGCAATCATACGTGCGACGTCAATTCCTTAATGCCATTCATTATCTGCACTGATTGCTCATATATGTATATATAGACCTTAATAATGACACGCAATTACTACTCATTTCCATCAGGCAACTTGATTAATTCTTGTAATTTAGTATATTATTATTGTGCCCCAAATAATAATTATATCGTTCCTACCTACTACGTAGAGTAATTGATCACTCTTTCTCTACCTCTATTTCTGTAGCTTCACTATGATCACTATCAGAGCTCTCACTGGTGTAACCTTTAAAATTCATCCAGGGATGAATTTTATCTAGCGCGACAACATTTTCATACCTCTTGTTACCCTTTCTTGTTACAGGGGTATCTTCGATAAGAAATCTATCATTAGGTAATAGTTTGAGGATTCGATAGGGACCTTGAAATTTGGGGATGAGTTTGTGCGATTTTCCTATATTATCTTTGCCTATAACTGTCCTCTCTACTCTGACCAAATCACCTACATTATATATAGTCCGACTCTTCCTACGCTTATCGAATTGCTTTTTAGCATAATTCTGTTGTTTTTCTATCCTTTTCCTAGCATTCGACCTCAGTTTTAGTAAGGCATCACCGTCGATTCGTTCAGTTGTTTCGGCGATTACATCACTCAATAAATTCTCTGATGCGTTCATCAATCTGCAACCAAACAACAGGTCAGAGGGACTCTTCCCTGTTGATTTATTAATAGTGGTATTAATACCTAATTGTACGTCACCAATGTATTCGTCCCATAAGTTGTCATTTACGTCATGACATTTAGTACTCAGGGCATCAGTTATCGTTCTGTTAAATCTTTCAACCTGTCCATTAGCTCTTGGAGTAGCTACTGCATTCAAAATATGATTTATTTTTAATTGATCCATAAAACTCTTAAATTTAGCGCTCGTGAAACAAGAGCCACGATCTGTTATAAGACGAGAAGGAACACCAAAATAACTGAAATGTTCCTTGAATGCCTTAATTGCCGTAGCCGTCTTAGTATCTTTAACAGCTCTTATATTGACAAATTTCGTAAAAGCATCTATAATAACAAGCAAATACATGTTCCCTCTCCTAGAGCGAATGAATGGGCCTAGATGATCAGCGTGAAGTGTATGGAATGGTTTCTCCAATTTGGGTATTGGATGAAGCACTCCCTCTTTGGGGCCGCCAGGTGCTTTATGATGCGCACACTCCAAACAGGCTGAGACGTATTTCTTGGTGAATCTACGCATTTTTGGAAACCAAAATATGCTTCTGATACGACTTAACGTTTTTTCGAAGCCAAAATGACCTACCTCATCGTGGTTCATGCGCAGCACTTGCCACCTACAACCCCTCGGAACTATCCATCGTAATCCTTCGTCTAAGATTTTATATACATAACCGCCCTTCAACATGTAATTCTTACGTACGTCAGCTACAAACTTAGTCGTGTCATCTTCTAAGATGTCTCTTATACGTTTTATTTCGTTATCATCACCCTGTACAGTAGCGATCCAATCACGAACGTCTATGTGTAGAACATCAAAAACATGCTCGGTATCGATATCAGTAGGTTCACCCACAGGGGCACGGCTGAGAGCATCGACGTGAGCCATTCGTGAACTCGGTCTGTACTCAATTTCGCAGTCATATTCCTGAAACTGGATCCACCAGCGCGAAATTCGTGGCACAAGGTCTCTCTTAGTTAAGGTAGTACGAAGTGCGTTACAATCGGTGACTATTTTAAATCTTAGCCCTAGTAAATAGACTCTGAATCGTTTTAAAGTTGCGACTACCGCTAGAGTTTCCAACTCAAAGGAGTGAAATTTTTGCTCGTCTACCGTAGTTTTACGGCTGTAGTACGCCACTGGCCTAAGTAAACCGTCAGTACCTCGCTGTAGGAGAATCCCCGCAATACCTAGCTTCGACGCATCCGTATGAATTTCGGTTTCTAAATTAGGATTGTATAAAGCTAATATAGGACGTTGAACTAATCTTGCCTTCAAAACTCTAAACGACTCCGCCTCCTCCGCCGTCCATTTCCATTCGAATTTAGATTTTAAGAGGTCTGTTAGTGGACGGGCAATAAAAGCGAAGTCTTTAACAAACCTCCGGAAAAAGCTAGTCAAGCCGATAAATCGCCTGATATCGTGAACGTTCCGGGGTATTGGAAAATTTTCTATAGATAATGTTTTGAGTTTCCCTGGACGTATCCCCTCACCACTAACATGGAATCCTAAGAACTCTAGCTCAGTACAAAAAAAACTACATTTTTTCAACTTCAGCGTAAGACCTGCGTCTTTTATTAGCTGAAGTACCTCCTCTAGCCGTCTCATTCCCTGATCAAATGTTGGGGAAGGAATCAATACGTCGTCCATATAAACGACCGTATAACAGACTTTCGACAGTATTTTACTCATAGCTCGTTGAAAAATCGAAGGAGCATTTGCTAGACCAAAAGGCATGCGTTTAAACTGATATTGCCCATCAGGAGTAACAAATGCTGTCTTGTCTTGAGATTTTGCCTCTACCGGAATCTGATAGTAGCCTGATGCAAGGTCTAAACTTACAAATAAGCAATTGCCAGCTAGCCTGTCGAGTTGGTCATCAATTAAAGGTAATGGATAGTGTTCCTTTTTTGTTTTATTATTTAATGCACGATAATCAACACATATTCTACTTTCGCCAGTCTTTTTCTTTACCAATAAAACTGGGCTAGCATAAGGCGAGTTTGATTCGCATACTATGCCTGCATCGATCATTTCCTTTACCATAGTTTGAACCTGTTTACGCTCCGGAAAGGAGAGCCTATATGGGCGATAAACTACTGGCTGCGAATCACTCAATTCAATTTCCATCTGAACTACATTAGTTAATCCCAGGTCTTTTAAATTGTCCGAAAAACATGTTTCATACCTTTTGAGCAATTCTTTCAATCGATTAATCTCACTTTCACTAAGCTGTTTGCCATAATTGAAAGCAGACTTAGTCTCAGCATTTTCAAAATCTAATAAATTGATGTCCGAAATATTACTGGTACAGGTGACTCGTGTAATGAGCGTATCCTTACTTAAATAAACTGCACTGTCACTAAAGTTCTGTACAAGTAACCTAACCTCTCCATCTTTTATTTCATATTCGCCAGGCATCAAGTAGTATTCGTTCTGTGACATGCCGCGCAAGGAGCCTCTAACGTGGACTGCACCCGAATATTTGTTAGTAGACATACACGGTACTGGGTACATTTCCTTAGGGGGTATCACAATATCGATTTTTAAACTCAATGGTAATTTGACTGGTTGTTCACGACTAAATATTAACGAGTGGGTAGTTTTTGTTATAGCTATACCTGGTTTTTCTGTGAAGCTATGTCCAATTAAAACTGAATATTTAATAACGCTATCATCAACGATGTATGCGTTGACATTCTCTACAATACCCTGAATTTCAATAATAACGCTTGAAACACCCACTGGTATTACTATACTCCCTCCTATACCTTTCATAGTCGGTAAGTTGTTTTCAGTCCACGTGATTCCCCTCCTAACAGCCTCACTATGACGAATCAGCGTGCATTGGCTACCCAAATTATGCATGTGCATTTAGAACTGAAATGCCCATGTTCGTTGCAGTTAAAGCATACAATTGACGCATTATTGTATGGCTTCGAAGTCTTAGCTTCGCTGCTATTACCAATCTGCTTAGAGCTATCTCTAGATGCTAAAGAAGTAGTGTTGTTACGTCTATCGTAATTTACCCTCGACCTATCTGGATCACGAATATGTTGCTTGATAGATTGAAAATATGCCAGAACTTGCTCCGGCTCCTGACATTTTGCTGCTTTAGCGCCTAATCTTAATGACCGATCCTCAATCCCATATAGTAAGCAATCTACCGCACGTTTACCTTGTATTTCGCATCGATTTAGTAGATTAATTTTTTCATAATAATAATGTTCTAGCGAATCATTAAACTTCACACGTTTTGACAACATTTCGGTTAATAATTCAGCGTAGTCTTCACTACTCGGGAATGACTGCTTCAGTTTGTCCTTCCACTCTGACCATAAATACGACATTGATGGCAGAGCCTCGTACCATGTTTTGGCAATCCCTGACAGTTTAGGCAGAGCGTAATGTACTATTTGATCGTCGCCCCAACCATAGAGCCTAGCACATTCTTCAACTTTATTGATCCACATTACAATAGTCTGACTCTTTACCATAGGGTCAAAATCTGGAATCACATTGCCTAGCATAGGAAATTTGTTGCCCTCAGGTCGTCTCTTGGTCAAAGTTTCCACTAAAGTAGCCAAAAACGCTTGCGTGTCATTGTTAAGAACATTGGTGTTACTCACGTGACCGGAAATTGGGGGTGTGTGTTGCTTGATGCTGGATTCTAAGCGCCTGCTGCGACTTCGCTTACTGCTGCCTCGCCTACTGCGGCTCCCGTCCAAGTCCCGACGCTGCTCGTAGCTGCTGCTCCGACTGCGATATCCATCACGACTGCGACTCCAGTTCGGTTGGTGACGGCGCCTCATACTCTGCTCACGGGAACTGCGATCTTCACTACGGAGAGATTTCAACGTAGAATCACGATTGCTCGAACGCTGCCTTCGTTGCTTCCGTTTATGCGTAGTGCTCGTTCGTTTTTCTCTGCTCCGGTCACGGCGACGTTTACGCGTATTGCTCTTGCGATTATCTTTAGTTCTATCCATTGTTACCAGGTAAAAGGTGAAAACGCGTGGCAACACGTGGACACGTTGTTTGAGAATATTGCTTCAAAATTGTAGGCGTGACTGAATAATGCCACTTCTGAGATAAAAGATCTACTCTTTATTTCCCAAATTAAACGATGATTATGATAATATTAGCCGATTTATTTTAGAACAAGTGATCGTTTCCGTAGTCAAATGGCCAATGCCTCTATTTAACCTCGATTTGAATACATCGAATAATGTCATACAGTGTTGTCATCCTAAACTTTGATTCGATACAATTAAATAATCGACTATAATTTTAATAATAATTACTATTTCAATTTACTTCTTAAATAAATACTTAATATAGTTCATTGTTACATACTAGATAGGATATTATCAAAAATACCCACATCTTAGCTAATTAAGCTTACAATTATAACCCTGTTACAAATGTCCCAAAAATTGTGCTGTGATCTTCCTTTTTTATTCACAACTAGCTGACCCGGCGAACTTTGTTCCGCCTTAAAGGCAATAAGTAAATATCACATGATCACATTTTTTACTTTTTAAATTAGGAACACTGTAAATTAAAAAAAAAAAGTAGGTATTCCATGATTTTTTTATTTGTCATTTATTTAGTGTAGCACCTTGTGAAAGAAATGAATTTCTACTTGTGCTTCGTAAATTATCTAGCTATTGATCTCTGAGATGTCGTGGTGGCCTAGTGTTTAAAACACCAGCCTCTCTTGTATGATTGCGCGGGTTCGATTCCAGGTCAGGCAAGTATCGATGTAACTTTTCTAAAGTGATATGTACTCTCTAAGTATAATATCTAGAAGAAAGAAAGAAAGAAAAACGTTTATTTGCAATAAAAATGACGCAAGAGTTTACAAAAAACATAAAAAAAAAAAAAATAAGAAATAGTTGAGGGAAACATGCGTATCATACATATCTAGGACACCAATGACTGAACGTGAAGGAAAAAATCTTGAGGAAACCTGGACTTTATAAGTCTGAAATCGCCACGCCGCATTGAGCAAGCGTGGTGATTACACTCAATCCTTCTCTGCATGAGAGGAGACCTGTCTCCAGCAGTGGGACGATAAAAAGATTGATGATGATGATGATGATCTCTGAGGTTTGTTCGCCGATTTCGCATTGTCAACGGAACAGTTTCACGGACTGCCGCCTCCCTTTGCTCTTGTGAGTGAGAAGCACGAAGTCGAGTCATAGTAAGGCGGCGCTCTGCACGTGCAATTTCTTGCTCTTCTTCAGTGCTTTCATTCAGAATGTTTCGATTTACTCTTGCATTACCGCTTTGTCGAGAAAGATTTGATGGTCTTGGTCACGGCATGATATTTTTATTGATGATAAATGGCACAGCAATACAATATTAGAAATTTTGAAGTTGAAGTAGGCTTTGTGGTTTTTTATTAGAAACTTTAAACCAGCAGAGAGTATTTATATTCTTTGCTTTAAACGATTGCTTCAAACGGTTAGACTTTTTTTTAAATATGCTCAGCTGTCATTTGCTTTTTGTTATACCATTTTTGGTATATGAATTGCTGACTTACATTTTGAATGAGTTGGACCATGTCTTATGTCACGTCACACGGGAACGACGGGGACGGGTTCTTAACTACCTCCCACCAATATTCAGCTAAATCAGTTCAGCCGTTCTTGAGTTATATATAAATAGTGAATAAGCAACTGAATCGATTCCAATAATTTTTACACCATGTTATATTTTGTCCCAAATACATTTAGAAATTGTTACAGTGTAGTTACCGAGTGCGTCACGCAGCTTACGATACATCATCATAGTATTGTGCGCGCGCAACAGCTGACGCTAGAGGTTAATGCACCGCGCTTGCTCGCCCGCGGATCTTTGACCATATTTATGTTGGGACAACGAAGTAGAATACACGTAGCAAGCTTATTATAACTTTGTGGTTTTTCATTATATCTTTTCGAAATTTTGTACATAATATTATTAACTTAAAAATACTGGACACGTGTTTCCTACTTTGTGGAGGTGCAAGGTACCAGGGTAGCACAATAGTGTAGGAGAAGTCGAAACAATGAAGCTAATTCATTCTCATGGGATCGACGGGAACGGGATAAAAGGTATCCTATGTCCTTTTCCTAGTTTTTAGCTACCCCCCTACCAATTTTCAGCCAAATCGATGGAGCCGTTCTTGAGTTATAAGTGGAGTAACTAACACGACTTTCTTTTATATATATAGATAGTGAATAAGCAACTGAATCGATTCCAATAATTTTGAGACCATGTTATATTTTGTCCCAAATACATTTAGAAATTGTTACAGTGTAGTTACCGAGTGCGTCACGCAGCTTACGATACATCATCATAGTATTGTGCGCGCGCAATAGCTGACGCTAGAGGTCAACGCACCGCGCTCGCTCGCGCGCGGATCTTTGACCATATTTATGTTGGGACAACCAAGTAGAATACTCGTAGCAAGCTTATTATAACTTTGTGGTTTTTCATTATATCTTTTTGAAATTTTGTACATAATATTATTAACTTAAAAATACTGGACACGTGTTTCCTACTTTGTGGAGGTGCAGGGTACCAGGGTAGTACAAAAGTTTAGGAGAAGTCGAAACAATAAACCTCATTCATTTCATCATTATCAAATAATCGTAATACATGAAAGAAGGTTTATTGTGTATATTTTTTGACGTGCAAGGTACCAGGGTGGCATAAAAGTGTAGGAGAAATCGAAACAATAAAAAAGCTCATTCATCACAAATCACCATAATACATGAAAGAGGTTTTATTGTGCATAGTTTGTGAACGTGCAAAGTACCAGGGTATCACAAAACTGTAGGAGAAGTCGAAACAATAAACCTCATTCATTCATCATTATCAAATAATCATAATACGTGAAAGAAGGTTTATTTATTTTTTTGACGTGGAAGGTACCAGGGTAGCACAAAAGTGTAGGAGAAGTCGAAACAATAAAACCTCATTCATTCATCATTATCAAATAATCATAATACATGAAAGAAGGTTTATTGTGCATATTTTTTGACGTTCAAGGTACCAGGGTAGCATAAAAGTGTGGGAGAAGTCGAAACAAAGAAGCTCATTTATTCCCACAGGAACGACGGGGAGCGGCATAGAAAGTATCCTATGTCCTTCTCCCAGTTCTTAGCTACCTCCTTACCAATTTTCAACCAAATTGGTATAGCCGTTCTTCAGTTATAAATGATGTAACTAACACGACTTTCTTTTATATATATAGATTGTAAATTAATGCTTGACCGCAATCCCGCCTGATATGGTAAGTAGTAATACATTAATTGATGGTAAAGCGCGCTAGCCTTGAAGACACTAGAGAGGGGACTCTAGTGTCGAGGAATTTGGAAAATAGGTATTCGAAGAAACTATTCCGTCGCGCTGCTTCCAACCTCTCCCGGTAAAGTGCGAAAAGGACAGTTGCAGCTCAGGCTGATTTTACCTACAAGAACGTTGAATAAAAGACGTTTCGTATTCCGCTGTTTTCTTTTTCAAAACACGACAGATCTCAATTATTTTTATATCAAAATTTAGAGGAAAAGTATACCTATTATTTATTTTGCTTCTATTATTTTCTTTTTTTTTGCCAAAAACTAAATTACTAAGAATTGTAGAAAAAAATAATTGCTTTAAAAGCAAGAATACGTTTGTATAAAGAAAGCACCACCAGCGTTCCCTCTAAAATCGTAGACAGACTGGAACACTTGTTCCAGTCACTCGTTGTACGCGGTATAATAGACAAGGCGAAACGCTTCGTTCGGGTAGTAGTGGTATTAACAACATAAGGGATCGCCGAACGACGGATCGTCCGATGATGGAACGGTGATTCTCCAAAATGCTTCTAGAAATCCTATAGAACAGCGACAGGCTGGTTACTTTTCGCCTGTGCTCCAGGTTTAGGAGACTGTTTTGAACTAAATCTGGATCACCAAGTAGCCTCTTCGAACGCCTCTCTACCGAATCTAAAGTTGTCAGTTTCATAGAAATGAATATTTGTTTTGCCAATTTGATATTTATTGGCATTAAACAAAAATTTAAAGACTTTTGAAAAAAACCCTTTTTACAATCGGATTTTGACTTCTATTCCGTAGGCATAAGTATGACATTAAAAGAAAAAAAAAGCAGTAACAATTCCAACTATTTACTGCATCACCAATTGTCATGCCACCAACGCAATATAAGTCAAAACCGGTGAAACAGACGGTAATAAGTGTTTGTTTAATTTTCTAATCTTATTTGGAATTTGGAATGTAGAATAATAATGACAGGTATCAGGAATAGATTGTTTCGTTGGGCTTTTTTTTTTGTTAATTAATAAGTATAAACTAGTGCTTGACTGCAAACCCGCCTGATGGCAAGCAGTGATGCAATCGTTGATGGTAAAGCGCGCTAGCCTATTCACTTAAAAAACTTAGTGAATAGGAAAGAAGACGGCAGTTGAGCGAGGTGATGCAATATTAAACCCAACAACACGACCAACGATGCTGCGCCAGAGGGAGATTTATCTGGAGACCATTCACGACGAAACTCCCGACACAACAACATTTGGCGCATCGTACCCGGCACACATCGCAACACAACTGCTCATACCCGTTCTCCGTGCGGCTTCACCAGACATCATGGGCTACTTCAGTATAAGTTCAAAAACTTTAGATTTTTTATATTCTTTATATGAATGAAGGACTAAAATAACTGTAGGAGAAGATTAATACAGGATCATTCAACATCATCTATTATCTGAACTTAAAAGAAACAAATATGTATAGTCTGGTCTCTTTACTGCAAAGGCGAAGTTCTCATGGGAATTATTGTACTTTAACATGTTGGTTATAAAGGCAGTCTAGGCAGAAGTTAGACCGTTATTTCCTTTCCGAAGGACAGCCTCGCGAGAATTGGGTATAAAATATATACAGAAGATTGAATACACATATTACTACTAACAGCGCCCCGCAATTTCCCTAGCGTAGGTTTTGCTCTCGTAGGAATATTCAAAAAGCTTTCTATGTATTATTCCTGGTTAAAAACCACCTATGTGCCAAATTTCATATAAATTCTTTCGGTAGTTTTTATATATCTTCACAAACTTTCGCGTTTATAATAATACTAGTTTTGTGCCCGCCCGGCCCGGCGCAAGTGCTGGCTTGACGTTACAAGAGATGACATGCGTGCCAACAATCTAACACCACCAGATGCCAGAGATCGTATGAAATGGAGGCGTATTAGTAGGAATACGGACCCCGGGCTCCAACGCGAAAGCCGAGGATGCAACCGGGATTATACGCTGAGATGATGTTGATGACTAGCTTTCCGTTCGCGACTTCGCCGGCGTGGAAATCGGTTATATTGCTCTTTTTTAGATTACCCTCGGAAATATCAATTTTTTTCGTAATAAAAAGTACCCTATTACTTAATCCGGACTGCTAACTTTAAGTCTACAAAATTTCAAAGCAATCGGTTTAGTAGTTACGGCGTGAAAACGATTATGATATTAGTAAGGATATTTGTAGGATAGTAACAAGAAGGATGGCTGGAAGTGAGATTAAAGGCGCATTTCTTTGTCTAATTTTATCTCGAGAGCCGAAAAACTCCTGCAGTTAGAATTGTTACAATGACTCAAAATCAAATTTCAAATTGACATATAAAAGCTACATTAGAACAGAAACTTGGCAACAGTCTTAACACACAGCCACCAAAGATTTCGTTTCTTTTACTCAAATTTTAGGGACGAATCTAAATCAGACTGTTGGAATGAATTGAATGTTTTCGCAACCGATTTAAAATCACAACTGAACCAACAATTCTGACGTGTATCGAGTTGAGGCTCCCTAAAAACACAAACTAAATCAATTAATTAATCAAACCTTTCTTTATTGTACGGGCGTGTATTTTCACTGAAATTCAGTACATCCCAATACAATTCAGTTATTTATCATCCAGTGCGAGTGTTCTGAATTAATCATCGTTGGCTTGCACATCGCGAGGTAATTTATGAACTCTATCCATTGCATTAAACGCTTATGATAATAAAGGTTCAATTTGAAACTGTTGAAATAATATGTTGTTTATTTGTTTTTTTTTTAATTGCTGCGTCATCTTCTATAATGGGTAAGTCAATTGTGTTATTTCCATTGAATAGGCTTTTTGATGTCAATTGATTAAGATATGTTTTTTCTTTATGTTTGACGGTTTGTATGGAAAATGTAGGGAAGAAAGTGTTCTTTATGACTGTTGTTGGGAAAGACTAAAGTAATGATGATAAAGGGCCTGTTGTTGTGTCGGGAGTTTGCTTGTGGAGGGTCTCCAGATCAGTCTCCCTCTGGCGTAGCATCGTTGGTCGTGTTGTTGGGCTTAACATTGCATCACCGCTCAACTGCCGTCTTCCTTCCTATTCACTCATATTTTTCGAGTGAATAGGCTTAATAAACTAGCGCGCTTTACCATCAACGATTGTATAACTGCTGACCATCAGGCCGGATTGCGGCCAAGCACTAGTTTATAATTATTAAAAAAAAACAACAGTTTCTAATAATTATTTGAATACATTATATGAAATAGTCAACCAAAATCGTTCTCCAACAAAAAATCTGCAACACTGTAATAAGCCTTGTCTACTAAAAAATTACAAAGATTTTTCTTAAACAACGACAATGTACAGTGCTTCCAACAACAAGGTATTTTATTATAAATCAATGGTGCCATGCAGCAGACACCCCTGCACATCAGAGTTGTTCCAGGGATTAGTACATTATGGTATTAGTGTGTAACATTGGTGATTACCTCCGAGGCGCTATTGAGATCCGAGCCGTAGGCGAGGGTCTTAAGACAACCGAAGACGGTAATCATCAATACACACGTGTATCATACGACGTTTTTCAACATACTTGTGAATAAAATAAAAACAAAAACTCATTTTATTTAGTACATAAAACATATTTAGAGTAACAATTGGTAAATGTGCAGTTAGTAAATTGTAATTAACTGTGTTTGATGGCATAGCGGTCTTATCAGAAAGATTATTTATTGAAATATTTCCATGTCCTATTGTAAGTTGAGAAGGCTTATTATTTATGTAGGTTGGTGAAATCCTATCATTTGATGTAGGAGTTTAGAGTGTAGCTCTCAGCATCTGCTAAATCTAAAAACTTACCGATTTTTTAGACAAACAACCAAATTTGTTTATACCTATAAGTATACAGTATGTTAAGAAAACCCTGTCCGACCCGTGAAGGTGTTGTTAGGTATCGATAACTGATTCTACTAATGGATACAAAACCGGGCTAAACTTAAAAAAAATCCCCTTAAAAAAATAAATATTATTTCGCAAAAAGAGGTAACTTAATAAATGTGCGTAAGCACCCCTCCGCGGGCGGCGGGCGGCAGGGCACGCGGTACGTGGTCGCATCGCTATTCGCTCATAATAACACCGGTGTTGTAACTTTTTTTAAAATTACCAAATTTCGGGGAAGTTGGAATTAATTCGCGGGAAAAAAAGATTATTTCAAAATTCATTTGTATTGGTACTATGATGATTACGTAAAATTTTATATTATATTTGGTCATGTGTTTACCTAACCTTTATTATCCTTATGGGTCGGACAGGGTTTTCTTAACATACTGTAGGCTGACAAGTGCATTTAATATTCTGGTAATTTAGAAAGAAACTGTCAATTTTTGCTTTTGGTGACTGCAAACTTTCATACTTCTTAATAATTTCATAGAATGGACCGTGTATGGTGAACCTCGGTATTTTATTTTTCGTAATAGGCATCTTCTTCTCTATGTTTTTTACGGCTATGTTTGTTAATTCTTGTATCCTACAGGCACCAATTACACCAAATATTAAAGTAACCTGAAAAAAAGAAACAATAATTAAGTTCAATACGCAGCACGTGCTGAAGTCGCGTAGATATTTAAACTTATCTATTTATATAAGAAGTCGCATGAAATGAGCAATAGAAACATTAATTTATTTGTTCTGTTGAACAAGTTTTCTTTTTTTTTTTAATAAATACTTTTGAACAAAGCTACTCAACCAATTAGATTTAATAAAAGCTGGCGGGAAGACGTCATTTTGTGAAGACGTATTTAATTCTTGCATTGCATTTTATAATAAGAAGATATTAATTCAAGACGAGGCTATCATGGTCTAAGATACCTTTGCCTGCTCAGTGTAATGCAATGCACTGGCAAATTGAACAAACAACCAATTAAATTAAAAAAAATATTTATAACTCACTAGTGAGTTATAGATTTTTTTTTGTCACAGTTTGATTATGGGTGTCATTATGTGCCTAATTTCGGTGACCATAAAGCCACTTTATTAGCAAGTGTGTTGAAAAGGATATTTTATCATTAGAATTTTCTATTAATTCCTTGTTTGAGCACATACAGTATGTTAAGAAAACCCTGTCCGACCCGTGAAAGTGTTGTTAGGTATCGATAGCTGATTCTACTAATGCATACAAAACCGGGCTAAACTTAAAAAAAAATCCCCCTAAAAATAAATATTATTTCGCAAAAAGAGGTAACTTAATAAATGTACGTTACCACCCTTCCGCGGGCGGCGGGCGGCAGGGCACGCGGCGCGTGATCGCATCGCTATTCGCTCATAATAATACCGGTGTTGTCACTTTTTTAAAAATTATCAAATTTCGGGGAAGTTGGAATTAATTCACGGGAAAAAAGATTATTTCAAAATACATTAGTATTGTTACTATGATGATTACGTAAAATTTTATATTATATTTGGTCATGTGTTTACCTAACCTTTATTATCCATATGGGTCGGACAGGGTTTTCTTAACATACTGTATATAAATCCATCATTGAAGTTTTTATTTTCTATAATACGTGTAATATCATTTCCAGCTTGTGCATAATTTGAGTGTCAAACTTTATTATAGTGGGTCAACGAGGATCTAAAACTAATTATGTTTCTAATTACAATGTTAGGTTTTGTGAATTGAGCGGCTGCATGATTAGTTCTATTATTTTGTTATCATAGCAATTTCTGATGCGGTTTTCGATACTGTTAATTATGTCCTTTCGTAGTAGACAACAGATCTGTGTGTCCTTTGTGTGTGTGTGTAGATGCGTGTTGGTTTGTTAGTGTGTGTGTGTGTTGGTCAGGGTGTGTGAATGCCTGTGTGGCGTGAGTGTGTGTGCGTGTTGGTCTGTTAGTAAGTGGTGTGTGTGAGTGTGTGTATATGTGAATGTGTATAATGTCTTTATGTGTGTGTAAGTAAGTAGATCTCTTTTTATCTTTCATGGACGGGGCCGAGTTCTACATAAACCTTCGATTGATTTTTAATTGAAACTTCAACCGATTGTGATAAGAAGCAAATTTTTCTTTCTGGGTTTTAACGAAATTATGATACGGCAGTGGATGTTCTTCTTCCCAACTATATTATTGGAATAATACAAAGAATTTTGCTGAAAATTGAACAACAGAGAATATTTTTAATAAGCTTGAATAAAAAACACACTGTAACAAGCCTGATGTTTTTCTGAAGACCTGATACTAAGTATTATTTTTTATAACAGTTTTTTTCTCGCTCTAGGTGAATATAAATTATTATAAGGCTCTTTTTTACTTCATTAAAATAATATTGTTATAAAATCTTTTGTGTGTCTGCTTCAAAAGGATTTTACCGCAATCCCGCCTGATGGTAAGCAATGATGCATTCGTTGATGGTAAAGCGCGCTAGTTTATTAAGGGCCTATATTCACTCTAGCCTCGAAGAAACTTAAATTATAGTCTGACGGAAACACTACCGCTAGCAACATGTTCCAGTCCCTCACTGTACGCCGTATAAAAGACATATACCTATATATATTTTTTCTTATCTTTTTTTTTTAAAGAACTTTGCCTCACATTAGGAATTTCTCACTCTCACAAACTCGCATACACAAACATCCACATCCAGAACAACTATTTGTAGGTCATACAAATATTTGTTCCGTGCGGGAATCGAACCCGCGAATAGCTTAACCACTACGCTAACCGTATTATATTTTTCCATAATTCATAGCTCAAGTTATTCAAGTATTATTATTATTATATGTCCAATATAATCGCTAACAGTACCTTTCTTTACAGATAAGGCACCGTCTGAAGCAACATTTCGTGGTGCAGAGTTCCTATCATATGACCTGACGCAGACCGGCGGCGAGCCTATAGTCAGCACACAAGATGCCATTTCACTGTACTTCAAAACGCGGCAGCCTAATGGACTTCTCTTTTACACTGGTAAGCTTTTCTTTGCCTTTGTACTAAGTATGTGCAGCGAAAAAGCCTTTGCTAAGTCTAAATACATAGTACATACTCTCTAAAGTCTAATTATGATTATGCTTCCTCGTTTTGGTCTTAGATTATACTCTCTCTTCTAAAATGATTATAAGAAAGAAGCATAGTTGTTTGTCGGCCTCCGTGGTGCAGCGGTCAACACGCCTGCCTGCGACGTGGAGGCCTCGGGTTCGATCCCCGGCCAGGTCATGATGGAAAACGATATTTTCCTGATTGTTCTGGGTCTTAGATGTTTATCTATATATGTATTTATTATAAAGATCTATAGTATCGTTGAGTTAGTATCGCATAACACAAGTCTCGAACTTTGGGGCTAGCTCAATCTGTGTGATTTGTCCGTATATAATTATTTATTCATTATTTATAGTTGTAAAAGTGAAAGACATAAATTCCAAAACACATGAAAAAAATCAGAAAGGGAAATCACAAAACCGGCCAAATGCGTGTCGGACTCACGCACAAAGGGTTCCGTACCATTGATTTATGAAATTAAAGGATTTAAGTTATTTGTATGAAAGATTACGCGGTAATAAGCGGTTTACCATTTATGAGGTATAAAAAAAACTACTTACTAGATCTCGTTCAAAACAATTTTCGTTGGTAGTTTTTATAGGAATGTACATCATATATTTTTTTTTAGATTTTTCATTCATTTCATTTAGAAGTTAGATAGGGGCAACTTTTTTCCACTTTGGAAGCGTCTGTCACGCAAACTATTCGGTTTAGACAAAAAATATTTTAGAAACCTCGATATCAGCACCTTTGTACCCCGATCTTCTTTTTATTGATGTCCCATACGTATGTGTTTGATGAAAAAAAAAAAAAAAAAAATTGAATTTCAGTTCTAAGTATGGGTATTTTTTTTTTTAATTTTTGCATCAAAATCTTAACCTCAGCCGGAGGGGAGTAATGTAGCGGTACCTACAACGCAACATGCGAACAATGCGTCATACTGACGTTACACGGATCCTGCATATCGCAATCAGAGTTTTCTGTGCAACTAGCACGCATACAAGTTTGTGACATCAACCGGCGGGTAAAGTGGCCCGCCAGACAATCCCAGTCTTTTTGGAGGATCCTGCCTTTTCTATGGAAGATCAGTGAGCTTTACACGCTGCTCCTACTACCTCCACAAACGTAACGCAAATTTATGTAGATAATTTTATTTAATAATGTCTTTTGTATTCAGGTCATGAAGCTGATTACCTAAACCTCGCTGTTCGAGATGGTGGCGTTTCCCTCACTATGGGTCTCGGTAATGGAAAGCAGGAGATGCATATCAAACCAGCTAAGACCAGGTTCGATGATCATCAGTGGCATAAGTTGACGGTGCATCGAAGAATACAAGAGGTAAGAATAGTTTTGAGCACTGATAAATTTTGTATGAAATATCAAGCGAAAATCCATGATAGAACGCGTTATTACATAACCTTAGGCATCAATAAAAAACTGAAGGAAAACATCATGAAGAAATTGGCATAACCTGAAGATCTTTTGGTTCTAGACAAAAGTCGCAGACATGTGACATTTACCAACCCGCACTGAATCTATCCACAGAGAGAAATACTACATAATTATGTTTCACCTGGGTCTGGCGTGTCAGACTTTTACTGACTATAACACTAGAACCCACCCGTGGACCTTCACTTGCCTGTGCGCCAGGGCCACGGTTTCTTTTTAAACCCTGGCTCAGGAGGCATCGGTCCTCGTGGACCCCATCACGATGTATTGACATTTCTCTGATACGCCCGTGAAACTCAACGCGCTGGGAGTTCGAGTTGTTGTTCTCCCGACCAGGGTGCCTCCTGCAGCGGCTAGAGGCATGAGGGCCCTGGGATTCCCGCTTCATCACGGGCTCCACCTCCTCCTTTTCCAGCATCACTGCTTCGCAGAAGGTGATGGCCTGTCATGCACTCTCGCTCCGGATCATTGCCTGGACCAGGGTCGGACGCGAGAGATCGCCGTCGATCGCTGCCACGAGGACACGGCGGTACTCTAACCAAGCCGGGCACACTTCCACCGTGTCCTCATATTGCTTCCTTAATTTTGTAATGTTTCACAATATTAACTTTTAATAAGTATGTAAAATATATTAAAATAATTAAATCAACGGAGATTTAATTATGTACACGGGTACATAATTTCATATAAAATGTAATATCTGATATAACCATCTACCATACAAGGCCGTGTGTTGTATCCTTTCTTATTTATACGACCCCCATGTTCGCAGATTTCATCAGCCGAATATAAAGCGCTTTTGCTACTGTACAAATATTTTATAACCTCAGACCCGTATTGCAAACTTTAGACCTTGAACTCAGATCGATAGCATTAGACTTATGGTCTATTGGCGTGTTAAACTGAGATCCATCCATCATTGGAGCCATTACTTCAAGAAACTGAAACGATTCGTATCCAAGTAATTTGATTATTAAAGTCAGAACAATTTTTTTTTATTAAAAGGTGTATTTTCTCACTTTTTTGGAATTCTGAACGTAATTAGCATAGGGATCGGATCTTGGTACTTATGGCCTTTGTAATTGAGCCAATTTTGTGGCGATAAATTGGGTCGGTAGTGGAATTGGGTATGTGTTTCCTGTATGCTAGGGTCGGTATCTGGTGGAGTGTTTGAACGATGACCGTTTCACTAGAGCGCAATTAATTTTGAACATAAATAACTTAAAAATGTTCTTTGAGTGTTTTTCTTGTTTTTTCTGACTTTGTTCTACGTTGTTAAGGTCTAGTATGAAATAGTTTTTGATATTTTTCGTGTTGGGTATCAGCGCCAGTTATTTCTTTAAAGGCTGAGTTTTCCTACGCCAGTCATGTAACATTCACGTTCAAAAAGTGCTGATCCTCCGCGTAATTTGAGTAAATGGCTATTCATTTTGATTTTAAATTTTTGACAGTTCTTTTATACAAAAACAGTGCAAATTTTATTCCACGAAAGATTGTTGATTGAAAAATTCTGTTGATTGAAAAATCAATCCTATTCTGTATTCAATAAAATTTTGAGAACTCTCGATTTGTAGCGTTTTTTTATTCAGAAATTACGAGTGCCAACGAACGGTGAAAAGTGTAGATCCAATCTATTTTATTCAACAATTTTGAATTCTTATTTCTCTTTTTTATACCAAATAAGGTACAATTTAACGTCCAACAATTTCAACATCAATGAATATCTGTCCAATTTTAAATATTAATAAACATTGCAGCATTCGCCGACGTTGCATTTTATTTCTGTTTCGTTTTTAATTTTTATCCCCGAGCCTGTCATGATTACGTGTGCTTTGAGCAGTCGAAACGTCGAGAAAACAAAATTGAACAATAAATGCGGAGTAATTTAATCGCTAGTTGCTTTTATTTCTGCGCTCAATGTTGATGAGATATTACGAAACTAATTTTTAAAGCTTTTCTTATTAATAGTGGAGGTTGAATCATCAAAGTCAAGCTGATATGTTGATTACTCAAATATGACGTCATGTCTGTCATAAGTATTCTGAACTTTCTCATAATGTTTCCGTCCTTCGATTTTACTTTTAACAGCTTTGACAAAGTGCCAACATATAATAACGTATGTTCAACCAATATCAATGAATGACTTGTGACTTCGATAAAGTTCAGTGGACCAATTTTCCGCGAAACTATAAGTAAGGTCGCTGCTCGAGAACCCGTCGGCCCCATCAGGCATCGGTCCTACGGGCAATGTGCCCGGCCCACATTGCAATTCTTCGGGCTATGTCGGTTACTCTCGTTCTTCTGCGGACCGGTTGACGTGGTGAATCTTGGGGGAGGCCTTTGTCCAGCAGTGGACGACTTTCGCCTGAAATGATGATGATGATATAAAATAAGCAAGAAAAAGTTGATCCGTCCATCAAGTCAGTTAATAAAGTGCTTAATTTTATAACCACACATCGATCTCAATCCTAAAAGGACCAACTTCGTTTCCTTTCAATTCTAATCAACCCTACTACATCACACCGACGCCATTCAAGCGAACTAACTATTCAGAACGAGGCACAAACCGCTAGTAAATAGTTTATTTACGTACTGCGTGCGGGCCTCCATCCCTAGCTATTCCGTTATCGTTAATTATGTATTTATGTGGGACTTTCTCATTCTTTGGGAATATTGGGGGCTTATCGAAACTGCCTATACTTGGGCTAGTGGCCTGGATTTGATGCGTGGCTTTATAGTCTTCAAGCGTTCTGATAGATTAAGTTTATCTGCGATTTCTTGACATGTTTTGTTGTTCATTTACTTGTGTTTTATTGCTATCTTGAATTAGATCCAAATGGAATATAAGGTTTGCACTGCGTTCTCAAAAATTTGTAAAAATGATTATTAGTCCTGGTTCTTTTTTAATATGTTTTTATTAATGATCTCTATGTATCCTTTTCTCACGGATATCTTTTGACGCGGATCGTTGCTTCGTATACTAATGAGGCTTCTTATTGTTCCAGATCACGCCGTTTACGAGTTTCTGCAGGGTAAGTAACATTAGTTAATACTGTTATCAAATTTTGTTCAAAACTCGCAGTATCTTTGTGCCTGTTATCAACCAATATAACTGTTTCTTCTTCTGTGAATAAATTATAATATGATATTTACTGCTGCCAGTAAATGCACTCTGCCCAAAGTTACTAATTATTATTTTGTGGGAATAAAACACGAATACCATATCTATTGAAAAATCGGCCGGCTGACATAAGGAGTGAGACATGTAAAAAAGAAGTAAAATCAAGTGAAAAATGTCAAGTTTAATGTTAATAGTGTATAAAAGTCGTGGTGGCCTAGTGGTTAAAACACCAGCCTCTCAAGTATGAGTGCGCGGGTTCGATTCCAGGTCAGGCAAGTACCAATGTAACTTTTATAAAGTTATATGTACTTTCTAAGTATATCTTGGACACCAATGACTGAAGGTGAAGGAAAACATCTTGAGGAAATCTGGACTTTCAAGTCTGAAATCGCCAACCCGCATTGAGCAAGCGTGGTGATTATGCTCAATCCTTCTCTATATGAGAGGAGACCTGTGCCCAGCAGTGGGACGATAAAAGGTTGATAATGATGATGATTGTATAAAAACTTGCCAGAACCCATCACAGTCAAACCACTACTACAGTTTTGTGGGTTTTTAGTTTATATTATTTAGCATGATGTGAAATTGTAGATGATAAATAATAATATTTAAAAAATGCCTACTTTTAAGAGCAATAATCAGTGAAAAAACAATTTGTTTTTTTTACTTTATTTAAAAAAAAAAAACTTAGCGTCGTTGTTTTTTTTTCTTAATTTGGTTAGTCTACGTTTTAGTTTAATTATAAATTAAAGTTGTAATTTGTATAATAAATCAACATATTGTTTATTCATAATTCACTAATTCCAACAATAAATTACAAATCGCAACTGAATATTTTTTTTTTCAATTTAATCTTTTGCTATTTCTCCATACACAACACAAATATATGATTTGGGGACTTCCTTTTCGTTGATGTTAATATCAATGATTGTTGCGAATATTTTTATGAAATTTTGGTACTATTTTATCTGAAAAGTACTGAAGGTTCAAGAATAAACCTAAGACTATTATGTACTCTTAAGTATTAATTATTTAACGGTTAATGCCATAATAGTTTCAGATTTCACGCTCTTGAAAAAAAAAGTAAAAAAAAACAGTGCTTTTCAGGTTTTTCTTTTATGGTTTTTTCCACATTAGAAAAAAAAAACCTTTTTTTTGCAACACTAGCAATAATACATAGCTCTACTTTCTTGTTTCTTTTATACGTACTAACTAAGAACTACTGAGAAGTACTGTGAGAACTGTACCACGAATCATATATAACTGAAGGACTTCGTTGAAATTTGAGTTCTGTAGAAGTCATTACGCAACAGACAGCAATTTGCATTTATTCTAGAGAACTCATTGTGGAAATATTCATTTTACTAATGAGGAAAGCTATTTCAGTTTTCTGTTGAAATTAATTTAGTTATAGTAAACGAAGTTAAATGCTGTAGGTATATATGCTAGCAGGTCTATTTACCCGAAACTTTCAAATTTTCCCAGTCAACCTTGATCCTTAAGCTTTGGCGGTAAATAATCTGGTATGTTGGGGTACAATAATAATTAATTTAATTTTTTAATATCAAACCGTCATATTTTGGAGGCTTAGGAGGTAGCTTTTTTTTCGGGGGGAACCCTTCAAAAGGCGCCCGACCTCTGGGGACCGAGGTTGTGAAGTGTGGGATTTTTACCGCACTAAAACTATCCCGGTGATCACCATTCGCCCATAGGGGTGGTCCCGGTTCCTCTAGAACAGTGGTTCCTAACCTGGGGGTAATTACCCCTGCAGGGATAAAACGGAGATTCTAGGGGGTAACACGGGATGGCACGAAATAGTACCTATTAAAATAGCAAAAATAAACAAAATAATAGATTAATTATGAGATGCGCGTTGAGTAAACCGAACCAAATATTGTCAAAGTTGCGAATGCAAGCAATTTCAACCTTCATATTAGTTAACTCCGAGATTTATATATTACTTTACTAGTTAAGTACCTAAATGTGCAATTTCTTGCATAATAAACATATTTTAGTTCAAATTTGGGTTTTATTTATTTTAAATTAGCTAGGGGTAAAATCATGGGCATACCCAGCTTCCGGCCTAGAGTTGGGCAAGTCAAGTAATCTTTAATGATTGAGTAATCTTTGTGCGTTATAGTCGGACATTTTTGTCAATTATTTTAAAGTTAGAGATAAGTCCTTATTTATACCTTATTTAGTAATCATGGGAGTTCATACGTGTTCCGCGATTTCCAGGTCGGGGGCAGCGGCCTGCCTATGGGTAAAACCAATTCCCATACTTGTTCACAGGGGTAGCGACATTGAAAAGGTTAGGAACCACTGCTCTAGAAGGTAACATAGATTAGAAAAATGAGAAAGACGATTCTAAAGATTTTTTTCTTTAAAAACATCTTTTCTATTTTAAACTATTACTTTTTTCCACTACTGTCTTAAACTTAGGTACCAAACAAGAACCAATATATCGATCAGCAGTGCAATTCTGTAACTTTCTCATTGTAAACTTACGTCAAACGACTGTGGAGTGCGATGTCAGGTCAAGTTTCGCACTTTAGGTCTAACTTTTTAATAGAATTTAATTTTTTTCAGAATCGATAGGCTGTACTATAGAACGTTATTTTTTGTTTATACGAAACCTGGATATAGTTTGTTCAGAATAAGCAACTGAATCGATTCCAATAATTGACGCCATGTTATATTTATTCCGAAATACATTTAAAAATTGAGGCAGTGTGGATATCGAACGCATAACACAGTTCACGGCAGATCGTGGTATCGGTGATCGTGTGACCCCCCTCCGGCCCCTCCGCGCAGGGGTACAATACGTTCTAAATATAATTAAAATATGTATGAATTATATATATATATACAGTATGTTACGAAAACCCTGTCCGACCCGTGAAGGTATTGTTAGGTATCGATAACTGATTCTACTAATGCCTACATAACCTGGCTAAACTAAAAAAAAAAATACCCCCTTAAAAATAAATAATTTAAATAAAATAAATGGGTAATTTCATGGCAACACAGGTACAGGTCATGACCTCAGTTGACCTCATGCATGTAGGTATAGGTAGTTTATCCATGTTTATCGACTCTCGAAAGAAACAATGATACTTAGGCAGCTCGTGAAAAGAACTTTTTTTAAGTGCGAAGGTCGTCTGACTCTCTGAATGTATCATTTCATTCGATGAGCACAATGGCTGTGGCGGAGATGTTGTTCCATATTTCGTTCACTAAGAACTATACACGCCTGGCACCTTCGCACGAGATTAGCACGGTGTTTCACAAAGTTAGTCCACCCCTATCAATCCACTGCTCGCCGAACTGATAATGGAGGTACTCACGTACAGCCCGGTACAGGTCGACAAAAATATGGTGGTACACCGTCGTGTCACCACATGAATCAATAAGCAGCTGTCCAACACCTGATCACAACACAACTAATTGCAGAACTACTACCTTCCATCAGCATTTTACATTACGTTAGAAAACGACATGATCACAATACACGAATAGTCTACAGCTACACGGAAGCAATGTTTATGCGCAACTGATAATTTAAAGTAAAAATGATTTTTATTTTATAAAATAGGTACCTACGCGGCTGGCCTCGGGCATGCTTTGAGCAAATAGAGATGTGTAAGTAATCAAAATATTGATTTTTCAATCGATACCGATTTAGTATAATAGTTTCAATTATCATTCTCGATTCAACATTGCATGGAATTGTTTAGAACTTTTACAGAACTCAAATTAGTTATGTACACTGCTGTAAATGAAAACCATGCCAAAGGTTTAATTTCAGTTTCTGTCTCAATATCGATGATATTGACTGTTAAAATATTTGTAAAATTTTACTAAAATTGTGTTTCATAAGGCCTTCTCGTCTCTGTTTACTAATACTTGTGTTATAATAATATTATTAGTAATTAATCGATAAACAAACAAAAGTACTTTTACCATTGGGTAATCTGTGTTTTTACAACAAATGATTATTCAACCAGACACAAATTTCGATTAATAGCGATACAAAAAAAATGTTATTACGCAAAAAATAGTACATCTCTAATTATTTCTTTTACGTCGCCGACAACGCTCACGCGCCACGCCGCCAAAGAAATAAAAAATCTAACAAAAGAATGAAAGGAAAGCCGACAGGTATACCGCCTAAAAAGGTGTTGTCATTTTTTTAAAAATTCCTATTTTTGGGGAAATTCGCGGAAAAAAAAGATTGTTTCAAAATTGATTAGTATTGCTACTATGATGATTATTTAAAATTTTATATTTTATTTGGTCATTTGTTTACCTAACCTTTATTATCGTTATGGGTCGGACAGGGTTTTCGTAACATACTGTATGTGTAAATTATACTTCATTTTATGTATTTTATCAATTACGGCTGAATTCACGAGTAAAGTACATAATAGTATCTACCTACACTTGGCCGTTACGACAGTCCAAAACCTGCAAGTGTGATGGAAAATGTTATCACTAGTTAAATACAAACAAACACAGAAATTCATATAAATAGACGCAAAACGACGCCGTGCCGCTGCAGGCGGGGGTGGGCGAGCGGTGCCTTGACTATATTTTTGTGGGACAAGCAGGTAACATGCTCATAACTTTGTGATTTTTCTTTATATATTTTTGAAACTTAGTACATAGACTCTACTTAAAAATACTGGACACCTGGTTGAGTTTAGTTTACAGAAAAATAACGTTGTAGGTATATACATAAAGTAATGATAAAGATGAAGAGTTTTTTTTTTAAACATGCTAATCTCTGGAACTACCGAATGGATTAAAAATAATATTTTTCCATTTAAAAGCCTAAATTTTGAGGAAGATTATAAACATTTAACATCGCGCATCGGACCCCTAGGAGCTGGGCAAAAAGAAAAAGTTGGAAAGAACTGTCAGCGAACACGGATTAAGAGCGTGGGTAGATGATAGAACGCGACGGGAACAAAAACTCCCACGAGGATAAAGTCACGCTCAAAAACTGGTATAAAATAGGTAGCAGCCATTATTTTTGTTTTTGTTAACTTTTTTTTTTTTAAATACGTTGCCCCATTCTAGGAATTACTCCTGTATCGTCGGTGCGTTTACAAATATTTAAACTCGCATACAGCTAGACCTGGAACAACTACTTGTATGTCATACAAATGTTTGTGCCGTGCGGGGATCGAACCCGCGACATGCAGCGCAGTAGTCAATGCCTTAACCACTTCGTCAACCGTGCCTTCTACAGACACTCTATGGAAAATGTGTGTGTTGCGATGTGTGCCGGGTACGATGCGCCAAATGTTGTTGTGTCGGGAGTTTGGTCGTGGAGGGTCTCCAGATCAATTCTCCCTTTGGCGCAGTATCGTTGGTCGTGTTGTTGGGTTTAACATTGCATCACCTCGCTCAACTGCCGTCTTCCTTCCTATTCGCTCAGTTTTTCTGAGTGAATAGACTTAATAAATTTAAATTTAAAAGCTTTACCATCAACGATCGCATCACTGCTTACCATCAGGCGGGATTGCGGTCAAGCGATCGTTTATAATAAAAAAAAAAATGGACATTTTAATATAAGAATATTTATTTAAAAATTAAGTGAGAGTGAAGTTTCTGGTTAGGTTAGATTAGATTTAGTTATCAGTTCAATTATCATTTTTAATTAGTTATCAGGAACCTGGTTATTTTTATTATCAATTAATCTACCTCTATAGCTCTTCCCCAAAGGTTGGTTTTCAATGTAGTCGGATGCATATTTACCTCCAATATTTTCCAATGAGCTATAGACTACCTGTCTAACCTACACAAACCAGTAATGAGGTGACAGGTTTTGATAAAGGTAGAAATACACAGGTGTACGAGCCTAATTTTAACCCTTCAAAAGACTTTACCAGAAAATAATTAAAACTTTATTGAAAAAAAAAGTCAAACGGAAGCATTTAAAAGTGGAATAAAAAACTTTCTTGGAAGAGTCGCTCAATAGTGGGGAGCCACTGTCAATGAAGGGAGTTGACAATGGTTCCCAGTACAATAGTTTGCAACTGAAAGAGAAATTAATATGTGACTGTTTATACTGAGCTTCATTATGAAATAGGTTTCTATGCCAATTTGCGTTAGCAATTTAATATCATCTAAATAATACAGTACCGATCATATAATGCACACCATTTGCCTAATTAATAATTTTGTCTGCTTATTCAGTTATGATTTGTGATGTTAACGTGAATCATGGTATTTAATTGAGATCGTTAATTAAGCATCCAATTAATTATGTAATTAAGTCATTGTCCGGACATTATAGCTATGAATTATTTCAATAAATGATGTATTTTGATATTGTTACTCGCCAACTTTTGTAACGGGTTATGGATTTTTGCCAATCAGTCGACTAGTTTTAATGACAACTACTTATATTTGATTTAATTTCGTATGCTCATACAAAGTTTTTTTTTTTTTTTTTTTTGTATATGACAAATCCCGAAACAAGTGTCCAGTATTTTTATGCAAAGAATTTACTCGTATGTACAAAATTTCAAAAAAGTGTCTAGAAAAATCACAAAGTTATAAGCTTGTTATCTTACCTGGTTACCCGCCAGCGCCCTCAGCAGCCGAGACTTGTTTTCATTAATAATAATTTCTGTTTGTATTGTTATTAAGTAGTGATAACATTTTCCATCACACTTGCAGGCTTCAGTCGCAACGGTCAAGTATAGGTAGATATTATTATGTTACATTTAAAATGTTTACAATGCGATTTGTTGTACCTTTTTTTTTCCGGGGTGGAAATCCTCATAGGATGTCCGCCGCCCTGGGGTGGGCGACAGGGTATGTCAGACTTTTACTGAGTAAAACCACCCCGGTGTCATTTCTAAAACGAGCGCGCGTGGGGCCGCGGGAGTCTAAATTCTTCCACGGCCCCACACCCTCGTGCTGTCCCGGTCTGCCCGGGCCTCGTCTCCTGCACGGAGTAGTGGGGTGTTAAACTACCCCATGCATCGCCTCAGAGGTGCGCGCCGGCACTCGCGCGCGCTTCCGGCTCGGGGTCCATTGAATAGGGAGCGGGGACTTCCCCATGTCCCTCGTCCCTGGACCCATTCATGGGGGGCGGAAGAAGGCGTTATCCGTCCTTCTTTGGCGCCCGGTGCGTCTTCTACGGGAAGGGAGTTGAGATCTCCCTCTCCCGTTCCGCAGCTTCCTTCTGCGACAACACGTCCTCGCAGAAGGACACCACTGCGTCCCACGACTCTGCGCTACCGACCATCCTCCGCACTACTGCTGGCAGCATGACGGTCGTCTCCTACTTCATTTGTGAGGACACGGCGCTGCTCCTCCCAAGCCACACACTCGGCGAGCGTGTGCTGCGCCGTGTCCTCCCCGCATTGGACGCAGTGGTGGCACCGAGCGTCCGGCTCCCTGCCTAAGTGACGCAGGTATTTGCCGAAGCAACTGTGCCCAGACAGTACCTGTGTCGCCCTGAACGACAGGGAACCGTGCCTTCTCCCGAACCAGTCGTCGAGTACTGGCCGGATCGCCTCGACGGTAGCGAGGCCGGCGGTACATAAGCCTCTGCCGCCAGTTCGTCACCAGGACCTGACGGAGCTTCCCTCGACGCAGCTCGATCTGCTGCTGCGAAGGACTGGAGCCCCGTGTCCGCTCTTCCTCGCGCCATCGGTACAATGACGCGAGTACTTTCGCCTCTAGGTCCCAGGGCGGGGATTTGTTGTACCTTACGCCAACCACTTAAAGCTCAAAGTGCATGAAATATACTTAACCACAGCAGGCTGTAGGTACAAATAATAACATTTTATAACTAACCATCCACGACGCGTAAAAGTATAACCATCTGTCCATAAAATGCTGTCGTCACTTTTATTTAGCCACCAACGGCAAAATGATATTTGTACTTAATAAATTATCGCTCAAACACAGTTCTTGTGTCCGTCGGTAGTTGTATGAAAAACGACATCGTTACACGTTACCCGATAATTTTTATTTAAATACAATAACACAACTATATACTCCATCCGTGCGAGATTGCGTTATGTAATAAAATGGGCGTGACGTGTAAATCAACCTGTTGCTTTCGGGCAACTTTTGGCACAGCGGGGCGCGGGGGCCCCGTCCTACTATGCGTACGCGCCTATCGCTGGGGTAATCACACAGTAACCTACTTTGAATAATTTTGGGAAAAAATATAACAAGGTGTAAAAATGATTGCAATCGATTCAGTTGCTCATTCTGAACAAACTATATTCAAGTTTCGCATCTAATCCCCCCGGGGGTTACTTTAAATACTTAAACCTTATTATATTTTGTGATCGTTACAAGATCGTGGCCATGACTCGTTAGCTTGCCAGTTTAAAAAGAAATGCGCTCAACACGTCGTTCGGTGGTCAGCGCAATGATGCGGTCCCACTAAGGCCGCGTTCCGTTTTCTTTAAGTCTTTGACAGTGTTCATCGCTGATAACCACAAAAATCAGAGGAGATATTCAACAAGTGGCCTTCGCTATAATTAACCATATTCTGTCATAATCTTCCATGCGCACTCGCAGGAGGAAGCCGAAATAAAATATACAAAGCAGGGAACCTGTATAAACTATGTAACAAAAACCCTCTTGACCGACATATAATTTTACCTACAAGCACATCATTAATGAAGTCATAATTAGAAAACAGTAATCATTGTCTAGTCGAGGGGTCACAATCAAATACCTATTACAACCGACAAATTCGATTCTTTTTTTAGAATATCTGATTTTATAAGTTAAATAAATTGGCGGGAACGTTCTACTTATGTCTAGTTTCTTCATGCAGAATTGCAGAGCTAAGAAATCAGTTACAGATTATAAATATTAATAATTAAACATTTATTTTAATTATTTTTGTTGAACAACTTTTATAAATTACGTCCGTTTGCCGATTCTTAAAACGTAGGTTGAAGGAACAACAGAGTTTTTGTTACATATTGTATATCATTTCCAATTTTCAAGCAAGTCTTACGAAAATTATTTATCTTTATAACGACACGGTGCTTAATTACAATTCCATCTCTCGATTTTCCATTATCTCGGGCCAATTTCAAAACATTGTTCAATTAACAAAATGGAGTTCTTATCAATGTTTCAATCATTCAACGAGTAAGTAATGGCTTCGTTACTTTCTAGATTGTTTGAACTTTGTTTTTGGTAATTTAAATATTCTTCATAATTGGCTGCCTCTATTGTTTTTATGATGGAGGGTATGAGCAGATCTTGATAAAAGTCACGCAAATATGAAGATTAACTGTCAATGAAGAAATTGGCAGTATGAATTTTCGAGGAGATTGGAATTCCACCAAATACACACCAATCATCATTATCATCATCATCATCGACCCTCTTATCGTCCCACTGCTGGGCACAGGTCTCCTCTAATCACCACGCTTGCTCAATGCGGGTTGGCGTTTTCAGACTTGAATGTCCAGGTTTCCTCAAGATCTTTTCTTTCACCTTGTAATCAGTCATTGATATCCAAGATATACTTACACATAACTTAGAAAAGTTACATTGGTACTTGCCTGACATGGAATCGAATCCGCACACTCATACTTGAGTGGCTGGTGTTTTAAAAACTGGGCCACCACGACTTCTGAACACAAACCAATAAATAAGTAAAAAGCATTTGGATCTGGTAACTCAAAAGCACCAATTCGGCAATCAGAAAACGTACATATAAGCCCAGCACGTTGATATTGCAACGGAAACTTGTCACAATAACAGCTGCGTAACGTCATCCGTCGCACAAAAGGACAGCTAGCTAAAAAAGTTTTTAATAAAAGTTAATAAGCTGGGGTAATGGGTTTATTTGTATTTTATAATTTTATTATACATACATTCTTTATACCTACTCATCCATATTCTGACAAACAAACTTTCATTTCGTTATTGAATTTCAAGGGAACGAGTATCTTTTTATTTATTTATTATTTTATTATTTATGAACACACAATAATATACATAAATATACAACAAAATTAAGATCTGAATACAAAGGTGCTGCTTATTTCTTAAGAAATTTCTTCCAGCAGACCTGCGAAAGGAGAAGTAAAACAGAAATGTAGACAATAGTTTTATTACTATCTACAAGTTGTTTTTCTAACCAATTAATTTCTAATTCTAATTAATTTCTTACTTAATTTTACGAGTAAGAGGTAACATAACTCAAGAAAAACAATAAAACAATATAACAAAAACAAAAAGCTGTACAGGTCTCCCAAAGTGATAATGCGAATAGAAATCTTCGTCACTGTTCGGCAACGATCGTATTCCCCGAGCGTTCGGAAGAAGATATGTGTATAGAGTGGGGCACTTAACCACTTTTTATGCACTTTACGCTCGGGGAATACGACCGTTGCCGAACAGTGACGAAGATTTCTATGCGCATTATCACTTTGGGAGACCTGTACCAAGTATTCGATGCGCGTAAGCACGTAATCGCGGGATGATCTTGCGAACGGTACTGACTGTGCGAGTTCAACTACGTCACCAACATGGCCGCCAATCGTAATATCAACGTGCGGAGCTTATACACAACACAATACATAAGACAAAAGTTTCCGAATACAAATAATATTTCTACTAAAGCAGGGTTCGAAATTCAGGCAGTCAAACCTCCCGGCAATCACAATAATGAGGAAGCAGTGAGCCGAGTCAGTTGGTGGATAATGTTTAAGATAATAATAATAGTTTTCAAATGTAAATGGCGACTATTTAAAACAAAATTAGCCGGTAGAAAATTTCTGTGAGAAAATACTTTTTATTTTACACTTTTTAGTTGTGAAAAGTATTATGTATTCAGTTGCATAGGCTCAGACTGGAAGCTGACGCAAATATCCGCATAAAAAAGCATATATACGGTCGAGTTGAGTAACCTCCTCCTTTTTGAAGTCGGTTAAAAAAACTAAGATCAAACGCTGATGTATTGGAAGACCAAAAAACTTCTGCATTTGATGTTAAAGGTGCTGTATTTAGAAGCAGCTTTCTGAAGTTCAGTATTAAATTCATATTGTTTATACTTAAATAAAGGCGGGTATAAATCCCACTTGTTTATATACGAAGACATCTTTAAAGACAAAACAATTATTCGCCAAGACCAAACAACACTGAAAATAAAACTACAAACAAATGAATATTTATCGGCGTATTTTTAAAACCCAATAAAGCAGCAGCTGGTGACGTTATGAATAAACTGGTCCAATTAGTGAGGTGTTTAATTACCAATTCCTTTGTCTTATGCAAAACAATGGAACCTTTTTTAACGCTGGACGCCTGGACGCCGGCGGTATTTGATCATGAATCAGACGTAATTGAAGTTGTGGGGTTGTTAATTTTAATTGGCTGAAAATTTGTGGCTGAAAATGTAATATTTTTCGATTCATGTCCATTAATTAATGTAGATTAAATAATTGGTTAAAATAAAATTAAATAAATAATCTAATTTGAGATCACAGCTGCTTGTTTCTGGCATGAGATATATTTCTCAGGAAAAACCTAAAACCGGGCAGATGTAGACTTTGCAAGTGGTTTTTTTCCTCTTTATTTTTTTTTTCTTTTACAGGACTGTGTCTGCCAGTCCCATCATACCTATCCAAATAAGTTACTTAACTAACAAACTTAAAAACTTTTCAGGCGACCCCCTATACTCCTACACTCCTCCGGTGTAGACAGAATATGATGGAAAGTACTTATCTCTTTTCATTCGGACTTAAATCTAACACATCCCGTCAATAAATGTGAGATTTCCTCCAGCGTTGCGCACACCTCACAGATTAGTGGTTTGCAACTTGAGTTAAAGAAAGACAGAGTATAGTGGAAAGAAAGTTAATAAAAGAATTACAGATCTAGAATAGGGAGATTTTGATTGCGTAGACTATGCTAGTAAAAGCAAAAAAACTACAGAATATGCAAACAGTACAAAAACAAATACAGACAGTGTCGACATCAGATAACACAACTGCAACAACAACACATACTGAAATTAAAGTACACATGAATTGAAACCATGAAATTGAATTGACAACCGTGCAGAGTAATTGGTACTCGATATAACCGTCACGTTTGTAAACCATACGTCAGGTGATGTGGTTCCCAGGGCTGTTACCCAATTTGAATTTATTATTGGACGCTTGTCACCGATCATCAAGATTTTAAAGGGGACATTTTGTAATGGGTGAATTGAAATATGAACTTTTTATTAGATTTTTTGTAGGATACGTTTATGGCTATAAGTTTTTTGTTAGTAATTTTGGGGTTATCGTTTATGGCTTCAGCCAATCAAATGATTAAGTGATTTGTAAAAGTATCCGTAATTTGACATAATATCGGGTGCCGGTAGAAGTTACCAGCCACCAGACAAAGACTTGCCGTCAAGCGATTCATTGTGTTCCGGCATGATGTCTGGTGAAGCCGTACTGTGGACGGATCTGAGCAGTTGTGGTGCTATGTATGCCGGGTACGATGCGCCAAATATTGTTGTGTCGAGAGTTTGGTCGTGGAGGGTTTCCAAATCATTGTCCCTCTGGCGCAGCGTCGTTGGTCATGTTGTTGGGTTTAACATTGCATCACCTCGCTCAACTGCCATCTTCCTTCCTATTTACTAAGATTTTTAAGTGAATAAGCTTAATAAACTAGCGCGCTTTACCATCAATGATTGCATCACTGCTTACCATCAGGCGGGATTGCAGCCAAGCACTAGTTTATAATATAAAAAAAAAAAAATGATTATAATGCCAATTTTTGCCTTCTTCAAAGTTAAGCTTAGGCAACAAAAAAAAAAAAAAGATCGGATTTCAAACTTAATGCTATTTTCGCGAAATAATAATGAGAAATATATTTAAAATAAGACTAGCTTCAAAAACAAACAAATACTTATATGGGTCACTGAAAACTAGCAATTCAATCTCATTTATGAGCATAACTAACTGGTCTAATTGTTAGCGAGGTTCCTATTACTGGTGCTACTCCAATTTATTATAGTGGTTATTTCTTTAAATCGAGTTCTAACTGAGTAAATATAAAGGTTACTGGGTCGACAGAAATAGTGACCAATAAATTGAGTAAGCTTGACTATGAATAGTAAAAACCTAATCTAGTGTAAAAGCGAATGAGTTTGAATTTGTAGATTAGTTGAAAGTTTGACTGAGCTGATATTTTTAAAAGCAGGGTTTACCCGACTGCCAAAGAAAGTAGGGTAATGTTTTTATCAGCACGTGTTAAGAAGTTCTGCACACGTTAGTGAAAAGGTTTAAATCCCTTAGTTACGGGTTTTCCTTTATCCCTGAGTTGGTATGTTGGGGTAAAAATACCTACAGTATTTTTTGCTCTATTTTGCGCATCAACCGCGGTATTTTCTGGAGAATATACACAGAATCGGTGAGTGTAATTAAAGTAACGATAAGGCTTATTTTTACACGCTGTTAAGCAATTAGTTGACAATGTTAAGTGTCAAGTGTTAAGTTATAGTTCAGACGATGTTTAGCGATTCTTGTTAAGTCCAAAATATGTACGCTATGCACTTGTCAAAGCAGAACTGTTTACACGGTGTTTAGGTCGGGCGACGTTGCGAGTGCGGGGTTCCCCAGGTGTGCGTGGAAGCTATTTAATAGCAAAAGTAGAGCGATATTCTAATCATTTTACTTCGCACCTGCACTTAGCACTTAATACTAATCACTTTACAGCGCGACCGTTTGTTTATACGTTGATTTCACTAATGACTTGACACTTGCACATTTGCTACTTAACAGCGTGTAAATGAGCCGATACATCAAAATGTTGCGGCAGTCCATCGCTTATACCGTTCAGCGGTAATAGACTTAAAATAGTTTTTTTTTACAGATAAAATAAAAACGTTGGTAGGTTTTTGGATAGGAACGATATTAGCCTGTTATCTCCAGAATATGCGGTTACTTCTACAGATAAATTTTAAGTTGCCGACAAGTTTGTCTATTAAAATATAAAAGTTCTCGCAGATATTTCTGAAAACTGGACTTGTTAGTTTTTCCCCGATATAATATCTTTTACGCCAGACTATCGGATAAACCGATCGGAGAGCTTCCACTTACTAGAAATATGAGAAAATCGAAACAATCCTTTATAAGGTTTAATGGAAAATGATGATCCGATAGTTGGGAAGTTGTTTGTTCTTTTATAAGAATAGTCGGATTTATTTCTAAAATATCCGACTGAAATAGAGGATGAGATTTTGTGGAGATATTGGAAAAATTTCGTTGTTGGTTAAAAATAGTATATATATTAGTAACATTGAAAGTCGTCATTTACTCTTGAAAGGTTTTGTGAATATCTCATCAGCAAGGAGAGGCAATTTGATTGAAAATCCTACATTTTGGAATATAAATACTATACGTTATACGGAAGAATGAGGGGTATATCATAATAAAAGTTTTAAGGCAGAAGTTACCACCCATCAGACAAAGTGTTGCCGCCAAGCGATTCGACGTGTTCCATCATGATGTCTGGTGAAGCCGTACGAAGGACGGGTCTGAGCAGTTGCGTTGCGATGTGTGCCGGGTACGATGCACCAAATGTAGTTGTGTCGGGAGTTTCGTCGTGGCGGTATCTCCAAATCATTCTCCCTCTGGCGCAGCATCGTTGGTCGTGTTGTTGGGTTTAGCATTTGATCACCTTGCTCAACTGCTGTCTTTCTTCCTATACACTCAGTTCTTTTGAGTGATTAGGCTTAATAAACTAGCGCGCTTTGCTATTAACGATTGCATCTCTGCTTGCAAACTGATGGGTTTACAATTATTAAAAAAAAAAGTTGATGCTCATTAAAGATGAGAAATACCAAAGATATGTTGAAGGATCTAGAAAGAAACTGACCATGCTTCTATGTTAGTATGTCATCATCTTGCCAAGATGATGACTTATACTAATATAGAAGCACGGAAGAGAAACTGCGACATCACAAAATAGGAC
Source organism: Sesamia inferens (assembly GCA_037179545.1). Lineage (NCBI taxonomy): Eukaryota > Metazoa > Arthropoda > Insecta > Lepidoptera > Noctuidae > Sesamia > Sesamia inferens. Next base: position 3,605,122 of record CM073936.1, on the reverse strand, counting down.
GTGGCTAAGAAGCCTCATATAATCTATTTTTGTTGGCGCAGTCTGTTTTGTCTTTGTGCTCTTGCACAACGATGAAGGAGACTGTATAAGCAAATACGATATGAAGAAGTACCTAGAAGTTTATATTAGGTTTATATTATAAATCTAGGCCTCTGTTTTACATTTATCCCTCAGACCTTAATAGACTTTCGTATTCCCCAAACGTATCTATCCATAAGTTAATTATAACGAGTAATTACAAATTCAGATTATTTTGGGTTTGCCTGTGCTAGACCTTATGCTTCAATTTTCCTTTGACAAAGACTTAAATACATTAATGTTAATTCTGGAATAGAATTTGTATATAAACTTAATAAAATCTGACAGTATTGATTTTTTTGGCCTTTCGAATAGAATAGAATAGAATACTGTTTATTATGTACATTGTACAGCATATTATAAATTACAGAACTTTATTATAAAGATTTTATAAAGGGTAACACAATGAAGCTTTAGTTAAGACCACTTCATTGTTAATCCAAGAAAGAAACAATAATAAGAAAGAGGTGTTATTGATTAATCAGTGATGGCGTCTACAGTGTCACATAGAAACTGATATCAGCCAATATCCTGTAACATTCAACAGATTCTACCATAAAAATAGCACATTCATATACTAAGGTCCCGATATCAATCGTCTGGTAAGCCAGATATGGTTAAGACTAATCTCCAAAGCCTGGAGCATGGGCGTGCGTAGCCAGCCTTACGGTATATACATAGATTCACGTAAAGCTGGCTACGCATGATGCATTTTGGAGTGTCTGCGGGAATCACATGACTTAATTCCGCCATTGGAACGATTCCGTCATCGAAAAATCCGTCGTATGGCGAATATCCATCCATTTACGCCTTATTTATAACGGTTATACGGGGGAATTGGAACAGTTTGACTGAAGCGTTCTTATGGCCCGATTATAGCTTAAGTGTCTTGAAGGCTAGAATGAACAGGCTCATAATAAACTAGGTGCTTCAGCGGGATTGTAGCCAAGCACTAGTTTATATCTTTTAGAAAAGGCTCTTTAGACATGACACCTGTTTGGTTCTAGGATCTTTTCTTTTATGGACGATGAGTGAACTTAAATAACACAAATTTAAATTTCACAAATGACATATTGTGAATTCTAATAAAGAGTAATGATAAACATAGTGAATCTCTATTAATCAAATTAAAAAATACCATACATCATGGATTATTTTTCTACTTTAAGGTCTCGTATTTCTTTTTAACACCTTTACAACATCAACATACGGTTGAAATTCCAATGACAGACAGATTCATGAAAAGCGATGAAGCGGCAACCAGCAAAAAGTAGCATTCTATTTACACAGCCAGGCATTTCAGCCGGCCATGGTCAACAGCTTATACTATACCGTCTATACGTATGTGGTTTGTGACGTCAACTCTTATCCTAACGATGGAGACATCTGGCTGCTGGTAAAGTGTTTATCCAATATGTTTTATGAGTAATAATACGTGAAAGACAACGTTCTTCACAGAGACTGCGGTTCGATATGAAAAAAGTTCTGTTTTTATATTTATTAAAAAACTTGGAGCGATTGTGGGTTACTGTGAGGCGCGTAGAGTTAATGAAGTCTTTCGTTTTTATTAGCTCAATAAATTGGGGTGTAAGATTCATTGTAGTTTGGAGTACTTGGAATGGGGCATCGATTTTCCATTGTATCTTAGGAGCATCATATATTATTCTAGAAACTTTTCGTTGTAATTTTTAATTGCTGAAAGTAATTTTATAATATCATTTAGATACTGGTTTTAATATTTTTATACCTTATAAGTTTCCAACTAGGTACTTGATTAGCTTAGAAGCTGTTCTGAACTTATAAATTGTCATTATTTCAAGTTTTTTCTGTGGCAGGCCATAACATCGGTTGCCGGCAGATGTTACCACCCACCAGACAAAGTCTTGCCTCTATGCGATTGATCGTGTTCACGTCACATGATGTCTGGTAAAGCCATATGGAGGATGGGTCTGAGCAGTTGTGTTGCGATGTGTGCCGGGTACGATGCGCCTAATGTTGTTGTGTTGGGAGTTTGGTCGTGGAGGGTCGTCAGATCAATCTCCCTTTGGCGCAGCATCGTTGGTCATGTTGTTGGGTTTAACATTGCATCACCTCGCTCAACTGCCGTCTTCCTTCCTATTCGCTCAGTTTTTCTAAGTGAATAGGCTCTTAATAAACTAGCGCGCTTTACCATCAACGATCGCATCACTGCTTACCATCAGGCGGGAATGCAGTCAAGTGTTAGTTTATAACTATTAAAAAAAAAAAAATCGCTTGGCGGCAAGGCTTTGTCTGGTGGGTGGTAACTTTTGCCGGCGGCCGATGTTATGGGCTTGTTTTTAGTTTTCTTTTGATGGAAGCAATACAGTATGTTACGAAAACCCTGTCCGACCCGTGAAGGTGTTGTTAGGTATCGATAACTGATTCTACTAATGCATACAAAACCGGGCTTTACTTAAAAAAAAAATCCCCCTAAAAAAAATAAATATTATTTCGCAAAAGGAGGTAACTTATTAAATGTGCGTTGACCACCCTTCGCCTGCCGACCGCGGGGGGCGGGCGGCAGGACACGCGGCACGTGGCCGCATCGCTATTCGCTCATAATAATACCGGTGTTGTCACTTTTTAAAAATTACCAAATTTCGGGGAAATTGGAATTAATTCGTTGAAAAAAAAAGATTATTTCAAAATTCATTTGTATTGGTACTATGATGAATACGTAAAATTTTATATTATATTTGGTCATGTGTTTACCTAACCTCTATTATCCTTATGGGTCGGACAGGGTTTTCGTAACATACTGTATAGAGGTAGTCTATCAGGGATATGAAATTGATGTAGTTACCAAAAATTGATGTCAATCATTTATAAAGTCCATTTAGAAATGTGGAACAGAATAGAATAGATTTTTTAAATGGAGAAACGAAGGGATTTTTATTAAAACTTACATCTATGTTAATAAGTACTTATTAACATAGATGCAACTTTCAGTATATGTATGTAAGTTTCACTTAACAAACATAAGAAAAACAGTTAGTAAAATTACGTTGGGTCATCGTCGGAACAGTCCATGAGAATCTGCACACCAGCGACCCCGTATATACAGTCTAGGCGACTCACAACTGTGCTTAAGGCACTGTTGGAGCTGCCCTCGCTTGCGCTCCAGGGAAGCATAACTTAAATAACTTTTGCACAATGTTGCTTAAAGCCAATCTATAGGCGGATAGAAACGGGGAAGCTCCACTACGCATGGTTATAAGTATAGAACGCCGAGAGCGCTGTATGATCTTCATCATTATCCTGTGATCATGCAGCCTGTGAGCTCGATACGCTCGAAAGACATGCGTTATTATTTTTTTATTATTAATTTATAAACCAGCGCTTGACCGCAATCCCGCCTGATGGTAAGCAGTGACGCAATCGTTGATGGTAAAGCGCACTAGTTTATTAAGAACCTATTCACTCTAGCCTTGAAGACACTCAAACTGTAGTCCGACGGAAACACCGCCGCCGCAGATTGTTCCAGTCCCTCGATGTAGGTACGCGGTATAAAGGAGGAGGCGAAACGCTTCGTCCGGATCGTAGAGGTGTTATCAACATAAGGGTGGAGACTCGCCGTACGACGGGTCGTCCGATGATCGAACGGAGATGGGGGAATTAAATCGTGCAATTCCCTCGCACACTCCCCAGAATGTATCCTATAGAACACCGAAAGGCTGGCTACTCTACGCCTGTGCTCTAGGCTTTGGAGACCAACTCGAGTTAAATCAGGGTCACCAATCAGCCTCTTCGCACGCCTCTCCACTGAATCCAAAGTGGCCAGGTGACACTTAGCAGCATCAGCCCAAATGTGGCTGCAGTACTCCACACACGAACGGACCTACAGGACCCTTGCGATACACACTTGACTATAAGTTAGAATCATTTTAAAACATATTGCTAATACATTGCTCCATATGTTAGACAAATGTGTCTGTTCTACAACGTAAATGACGCAATGAATGTTTTTGAACTGTCAAAATGAAATCCATTGCTACTAATAGTGTGTTACATAATTACCCGGCTTGTCTTTAGATAATGAAACTGATGAAACATGAGCATTTCTTGTACGAACTTTTTCTTACCCTGTACAGAAATGTCCTTACATAACACTGTGTAGCGGCGCCTACAACGCAACATGCGAACAACAAGTCATACTGACTTCGAATCCTGCATCTCGCAATCAGAGTTTTCTATGCAACTAGCACGCACACAAGTTCATCACATAAACCGACGGGCAAAGTGGCCCGCCAGACAACTACTCTGGTCATGGGCTGTAGTCAACGAGTTTGTCCACAGCCGAGCGTGAAAAGCCTTCAGCACCACATGGTCTACCCATGTACCAAATTTCATGCAAATCATTTTAGCTATCTTATCGTGAAAGCGACACAAATAAACAAACTCACTTTAACATAACATCTTAGGTTAATACTGAACTGTGTTTCTAATGAAAAATTCTTTCTCTTGTTCCTAGGTATCAGCAGTTGTAGATGATGTCTACTCAGATCACTCACACGTCGCTGGATCCTTCACAATGCTGGCATCATCCCGGGCTCACGTTGGAGGCTCGCTTAATGCCCGGGCCTTACCTGGGGCCAGGGTTCATACCAACTTTATTGGGTGTTTGAAAAAGGTGAGTTGTCCCAGAAGGAAGAGGAATGCATGAATAGGATGGCGATTTTGATATCATTATGAACAGCGTCAATTTACATCCTGTAGCTTATCTAGTCCCTTTAAATCATGCACTCTCCGCGCATGATTTAAAGGGACTCATGATAAATTGTAAATAATTGAAATTAATATTGAAAAACACGCGTCCAGTCATTCAACTAGTCAATTTTATTTCAGTGTTTTTACACAATATTTAAGAAAATCCTGGAGGAAATGAAATTGATAAAGTTCCTATTTTCAAAGAAAACATCGCATGAGAGCTTGCGTTTAGAACATGTGGTTTTTGCTTTGAAATTGAAGTATATAAAGCTTCTTGAATATAAAGTTATGATTATACTACCAATTATGAAATTACCTGAATTAGAGACAACCTTCGTAATGATCTTCGTTGCAAGATTTCTGGGATGGCAATTCTATTCCACAACATGCCATCAAAACAGAAAATGTCATATTTTTACTAAATTATTCTTACCAGGTGGAATTCTCAGCGGACACTCTACGCCTGAACCTCATCGACCTGGCCCGCACTGGCAGTAAGCTGATAACGGTCACCGGCCGACTGGAGTATGCCTGTACTGCCACCGATTCTGCCGACCCCGTGACCTTCACTACTAGGGACGGGCATTTGGTAAGTGAAGAAGTAGATTTCTTATAAATTAACCTCTCTGATTGACTTATCTCCTGGTAGTCGGCTGGGCAAAAGACCGTGTCAAGTTGACTGGAAAGCATTGTTATAATATATAATATTCTGCTGTTCCCATTACTTTCGCCACTAGGGATACTTCTATTAACAATAATAAGTTTATTTCATATAAATTTGGTTTAAATTACATGTCAAAGAGTCTCCATTTAGGTAGGCATAGAATGATATGCCAGTAGTTGAATGCACCGTTCTTCCCGTAATAGTACATACATAAAAAATGCGATAGGAGTGCGTGATACTCGATAATATAATCATTGTCATTCTCTTCTGGTTACTAATCTCCTGGTAACAAGACTCGAAAAAATGTTGAAAAAATGTTTCATAAAATAGATAATAATACTACTAGTATTTTGCTTCTATCGTTACAAAGGAAAAACAGAAATGAACAATGATTAAATTATTGTTATAAAAAAAGACAAGTACATTATTCTTGTGAATGTTTAAAACGTTGAAGTTCTCATATTTCTGATAAAACAAAAATTAATGATTTAACATATTACCTAAGTTATGTAACCGGAACGTAAATAAACGTAGGTACTTTGTAATTCTGTATCATAGGATAATTCATTGCTTCATTTTGTAAGAAAAAGTCTGCTCAACAACGTAAAAATAACGCAATAAATAAATAAATATATACCATAAACTAACCTTATTAGGAAACTCATTAACCTCTTGTTCCCGAGACAATCGAGGTTATCAGTACCAACTAATTATAGTTACATAGACTAGGTAATACTAGCCCTAATTGATCTAAGTCATAACTACGTTTACATGAAGGCGGCGACGGCTGACAGCCTCCGTGGCTTAGCGGTAGCGAACGTGGCCGCTGCGCAAGGAGGCGCGGGTCTGATCCCCGCACATTGCAAATATTTGTATGCATTAATATCAATATTTGCACTGGTTACTAATCTAGTCTAGTCTAGTAATCTGGTCTAGTCGTGCCTTAACAAGTACATTAAGCTGTTGGTCCCGGTTGCCATACGAACATCTAGTGGCATTTGTTACGGGTTGTTGGAGTCCTCAAAAGTCCAACAATTGGTCTAACTGCAATGCTTCGATATCGTCTACGGGTTGTGGAGGTCTAACGGCAGTCGCTTCACGGAAAATATCGAAGTTTTAGCCAAAATCAGCAGTTAGACTGGTAAAGCGTACCCCAGACTCCAAAGCTGAATGAAGCTTCGGATGCGACTGGGATTAACTTGATCTTGGACTTGATCTGTTGTGTCCGTACCAGCAATTAAGGATGAATAAAATGTAACACTAATCGAAAAACACAAACATCAGACAGTCTAGCTGCTGTTCTACCTACAGTTTAAAACGAATAATTGCCGCTCAATACCAATGTGGCGGCCAAAACCCACATTTGCGTGCACAATGACCAAAACAAACCGTAACTGAACAGTTTAATCAGCCTATACAACATTCCGATAATAAACAGAGTGCAGAAGTACTCAATTCATTACTAAACCGTCTGTCCGTCGCAAGAACTAAGTAGCAATTAAAAACAATGCCAGCCCGGAAAAATCGTGCGGAAATCCGGAGCATTTAAGATGACCATTGGACGTTCGAGGGCACTTTAGAAAGCGGACTCTTGAATTTGGTCGAGTGTCACCGGCAACCTGATTAGATCGGAGTGGTGGTTATTTGATTTGAGTGAGGGATGGGTTAGCCTGTATTGATTAAATGGAACGTTTGAGCCAATAGCTGTTAAGTTTCGTGGGATTTCCAAATGGAATGATTTATGATTTTCGGTGACAGGTTTGGGACGTTTATGAGAAGTAATTTTATGGAATGTGTAGCTGGTGTATGTCGGGGATAGCTAATGACGGACAGGCATTCCATGGATTTCGGGTACACATTTTAGCCTTTATTCCTTAAAATATTGGAATACCTAAAGGTTTACATTAAATTGATTCGTGTGATATTTCATACATTTCATAACGAGACCCTTCCATGCCTTGGAAAATACGTTATTCGTAGATCTTTGATAGTGGTGACGGGTAGTCAGAAGTTCAAGAACTCTGACATCCATGCTTAACAAGATCCCGGTAACTGTGTGGTGGAAATTAGACCCATTATTTATAAACGTTGCTTTTTTTTATAAATTTGAACTAGCGTAGCGTACGTAAAGCGCGCTAGTTTATTAAGAGCCCTATTCACTCTAGAGTGAATAGGGCTCTTAATAAACTAGCGCGCTTTGCTAGCCTTGGAGACACTAAAATTATAGTCCATTGCCGCTGGCAAACTGTTCCAGTCCCTCGATGTACGCGGTATAAAAAACGAGGCGAAACGCTTCGTTCGGATCGTTGCGGTGTCAACAACGTAAGCGTAGAAACTTGCCCTAAGACGGGTCGTTCGATGATGGAACGTAGATGGGGGAATTAAATCTTGCAATTCTCTCGCACACTCTCCAAGATGCGTCCTATAGAACACCGACAGGCTGGCTTGACCGTTTTGATCTAAAGTTAACTAGCATATATTTTTGATGTTTTAACGTCACTTAACTTTAATCACTGTTTATGAATAAACACCTACATAGCTATTTATTTATATATATATATATATATATATGTATATATATATATATATATATATATATGTATATATATATATATATATATATATATATATATATATATATATATGTATATATGCAGGCATGTAAATTACTGGTATTCAGTTAAATTGGAAGGCAATCTAAACTTAGTTGGGAAAAGGTTAAGCAAATAGATAATGTACGATCTGTGTGATATTTAATACTGCTTACGTAATCATGATATTCGTACTAAGTTAATATTGATCTCATTTGAGTACATTAAACAAAGACAGGGTTTATTGAACTTTTTGAATTGGGCGGCCTGTCGGCGCGTTATATTTTAGGCAATATCAGTATTATGAGTGTAAAAACATGCTTTCAGCTGCGATGCGACCTATCATTTGTAATATTAGGTATTGTTAGGTCAAAATCCGACCCATATAAAATATTTTTTGTCAAATGTTGATGATTGCTAGTCATTAATGTAGGAATGGAATGGACAAATACATTTTATAAAGTTGATATTCATGCTGATTTTCAACCTCTATAAAGCCATCAAATTACCAGCCTGTAGAAGTCAATGCCACCACAAACCAATACAAACAATGTGTACTTATTGTCAACTAAATCAATGTCGCCAAGGCTAACCCTGTTTTTACTTAATACGTCTGAAACTACCTAATGTGTCTATGTAGTTCTTGGTTAAGGGAATAAAGTATTCAATGGTTTCCGAGGAATTTGTTGAAAGGCAATTAGGTGACCTTTTACGAGTACTTTATTTGGAACGTTTAGTGCTTGCATTCAGTGTTTTCCCTCAGCAACAAAAATCGATTTTAAAACTGTAGTTTTTGAAGTGTTAATTACTGAGCTAAATATTTTGTTATTACTTGCGTAGCTCTCTTTGTCTTCTTTGATTCTTAGCTTCCATTATAAAATGCCAAAAAGTACATTATCCAATCATTTCGTGTTAGTCCAAATTTTTTGTTGGCCGTACATAGCCCTAACAAGTTTGAAATTCAGTGTTTTAAAGACAAAGTCCTGCCGCCAAGCGATTCGTCGTGTTCCGGCATGATGTCTGGTGAAGCCATACTGAGGACGGGTTTTAGAAGTTGTGTTGCGATGTGTGTCGCGTACGATGCGCCAAATGTTGTTGTGTCGGGAGTTTGGTCGTGTATGGTCTCCAGATCAATCTCCCTCTGGGGCAGCATCGTTGGTCGTATTGTTAAAATTGCATCATCTCGCTCAACTGCCGTCTTCCTTCCTATTCACCTAGTTTGTTTGAGTAAATAGGCCCTTAACCAACTAGCGCGCTTTACCATCAACGATTGCATCACTGCTTACCATCAGGCGGGATTGCGGTCAAGCACTAGTTTATAATAATAAGAAAAAAAAAAACGCTGGCGGTGTGGGTGGCACTGTTTTATTGCACTGAACAATGGTGTTCGTAGTTGTTTTTATCTTTACCATGAATCTGATAAAAAAAAAAGTAAATGTGCACTGTTTATTTATATCGCAAGGTCAAGTTGTGCCTGTAGTCATTAATAGTCTGTCTTATCAGTAAGATGTTAGTGATGCTTTGTAAGCTGTTGATATCAGCGCCCAGTTTTACTACTAACTAAAGAGTATTCAACCGTCTCATATATTTGGGACGAGTAGGTAGGTATTGAAGTTTAGTATGGGGCGGTTGATATTTTTTTCACGATCATGATGTGGGTCCTATTGAGATGGTTGTTTAGTTTAACTGTCTTAGCACACACATGCTGATATACCCTGTATACATTTATAATAAAATAGTATCGAAGAACGATCCGTTTTTCTCGATGTATGTTCAGGATTGGTGTTGAAGTCATACCATACGCGTTCAGGTGTAAGCCAGGGCTTAATATTGGGTCCCCTTCTTTTTTTTATTATGATTAACGATCTCATTAAAGTAGTAAATAATGCCAAATGCCTTCTATATGCAGATGATTTAAAGTTAGTTCAAGTGATAGACGGAAATGTAACTCCACAACTTCTTCAAAGTGACATAGACCGAATCCATAAGTGGGGTATAGATAACAAAATGATGTTTAATGCCAATAAATGTTTACGTCATGACCTTTAGCCGCAAGTTACAACCTACACATGCCGTGTATACCCTGGCAAATGTTGAAATAAAACGCGTGTCAACCATTAGAGATCTGGGCGTGACATTTGACTGCGGTTTGACATTCCATGCACATATGTCTGCCCTGGCTACTGAATCTTACAGACGCCTAGGTTTTGCCTTCGCAATGCCCGCGAGTTCAGCAATCCTATTGTCATCAAATTATTATTTAACTGTTTGATTAGAAGTAAATTTGAATTTGCTGCAGCCGTCTGGAATCCTCATGAATCCCACATGAATTGTTTTTTTGAGAAGATTCAGAAAGCCTTCCTGCGTTTTTTGTATAAGAAGATTTACGGATATTATCCACTTATATATTCTACTCATTTCCTGCTGGGAATGTTAGGATATAAGTCCCTTTCAGTGCGTAGAGACAGGGATCAGATTCTAATAGCAATCAAAGTCTTGAGGGGTATGGTGGATTCTCCAGAGCTACATCACACTTTAAAGTCTACACTTTGTGTAGACTTTATGTGCCTGACAACTACCTGCGTCACAGGCCTTCTCGACAACATCGACTGTTTGCCACATCCCATTGCCGCACTGAGTCGCGCGAGCAATCTGCGTTGTGTCGCATACTTAAACACCTTAATGGAGGAAATCCCGGAATGTGATATTTTTAATGACACACTCAGTGTGATCATGTCTAATTGTGTAATATCCTGCGAAAGATTTGTTCGTTTTAAAATGATTTATAGAACTTTTTCGATTTTATTTTACTTTATTTTAATATCCCAAGTTAAATATTACGTATCTAATCTTTTGTTATTTTTTCTTGAATTATGTTTGCTCATGTAATATGTTTAATTTTATCTTTATTACTTTTATGTTTAGTATTATGTTTGTATACCTTAATTACTGTCATTGGCGCAAGCCGAAGTAATTAATTATAATAAATAAATCAATAATTTATAACATGGGTTTTATGGTTGACCGACGACCTGGTGAAGGTCGCGGGAAATCGCTGGATGCGGGAGGCGCAGGGCCGGTCGTCGTGGAGAACCTTGGGAGAGGCCTATGTCCAGCAGTGGACGTCTTTCGGCTGAAATGATGATGATGGTGATGGGTTTTATGACCGTAATAGTACTTTCCTAAGGCGTATTTTCAGATATTAATTAATGAATAAAAGCCTCCAAAGTCTCACATGACCGAACCAAAACCAATATTGCTTGACGCGGGAATTAAATCAGCAGTTGCACTTGCGCCCACGAGACCAATAGAGCTTTCGAACCACTCGAGGTCCAGTCGACTCTCCTCCTATGTTTCAGGTAACCGAGAATTAATTTCAGTGTGGAGTGATTCGATGTACTATGTAAATGGTTAATACCATAATTATAGTTAAGCAAGACAATGAACTGATAAAGAAAACATTTTACCTATTGTATCATTTCGACTTACCTAATCGCTAAAAATGTCTTCGCTACAATTTCAAACAATTTTATAACTTCAATGGTGCTAGTAAATCTGAAATCAATTTAAATGCCATTAAAATAGAGTTAATATTATTTTATAATTAAATTTAAATTTAGAGCGGAGCAAAGTTAACTATAACACTTCCTTCTATTCAAAATCAATTCCCTTTTATCCGTAACTAAATATATTTCTACAAAATATAGTAATAGGTTTGTTCAGTTCTGAGTCTCTTCCAGGCGTCTCTGCGATATATTCTCATCTCCAAGTAGAACTGGACAGGTAAATATCGAAGGTTTACTCGAAGTTCTAACGGAGTTTTAACGGCGAAAGAAAACATTGTGCGTACACCTGCCAACCCGCACTGGGCCCACGTGGTAGATTACGGCCCACTCACCGAAAGGAGGCCAGTGTCCCAGGAGTGGAAACAATATAGACTAATTATGTTATATTGTATACACTAAGTTTTAAACAGATTCATATGTAAGCACAGGCATATTCATTTTTTTTTAATAATTATAAACTAGCGCTTGACCGCAGTCCCGCCTGATGGTAAGCAGTCATGCGATCGTTGATGGTAAAGCGCGCTAGTTTATTAAGAGCCTATTCACTCAGAAAAACTGAGCGAATAGGAAGGAAGACGGCAGTTGAGCGAGGTGATGCAATGTTAAACCCAACAACACGACCAACGATGCTGCGCCATAGAGAGATTGATCTGAAGACCCTCCACGACCAAACTCCCAACACAACAACATTTAGCGCATCGTACCCCGCACACATCGCAACACAACTGCTCAGACCCGTCCTCCGTACGGCTTCAGCAGACATCATGCCGGAACACGACAAATCGCTTAGCGGCAAGAATTTGTCTGGTGGGTGATAACTTCTGCCGGCGGCCGATGTTATAAGACAGCAGAAGAACGACAAAGTACAGAATGCACATGTACACAAGAAGTACATCCTTCTTTGAATATTGTAAAGCACAGTCCTAAATATCAATCAGTCATGTTGTTTAATAAGTTACCACTAGACATAAAAAGCGCTATTTACTCAAATTCATTCAAAAGTCAGCTTAAACGTTTCCTGTTGAATAAGTGTCTTAATGCTGTAGATGATCTGTAACAGAATTCCTGTGTGTGTCTCATTTAAAGTGTTTTTAACGTAATTTAGTATATTGATTTTCTCTTTTATTATTTGATTTCAGATACAATGATTCTTGTTAATGAATAAATGACTATGACTAATCTTGACCCCTCTGTCTTTTAAAACAATACCACTATAGTGTTTATTATTTTACTGTAGAAAACTAGTCTTAATATTTAATAGTATAAAGACAGATGCTTGATAAGTGTAAACTTGGTTTTAAACCTTTAAAATCCCGAATTAGATTCTTAAGAAAGACTGAAATGTAGATTCCTTGATCAACTTATATATGTACATACATATACATATAATATGCAAAGAAAACCCTGTCCGATCCGTAAAGGTATTGTTAGGTATGGATAACTGATTCTACTAAAGTCTACAAAGCCGGGCTAAACTTAAAAAAATCCTCCTAAAATAATAAATATTATTTCGCAAAAGGAGGTAAATTAATACATGTGCGGTAGACAATACTTGCGAGGGCGAAAGGGGGCAGGGCACGTGGCACGCGGTCGCATCGCTATTTTCTCATAATAATACCGTCAAAAATGGTGTTGTCACTTTTTTTAAAAACTACCAAATTTCGAGGAAGTTGGAATTAATTCGCGGAAAAAAAAAGTTTATGTCAAAATTCATTAGTAGGTATTGTTACTATGATGATTATGTAAAATTTCATATTTTATTTGGTCATGTGTTTACCTAACCTTTATTATCCTTATGGCCGACCCATAAGGATAATAAAGGTTAGGTAATGGGGTTTCTTTACATATTGTCTATAAATATATATCAACTTGATCATTAAAACGTGCTCAATTTAATTATTTCAAATAATTTCTTTGAGTTTAATGTTTGATCTGGAATTTAGGAAAAGGCAGTAGACCCTGCCTAAAGTAGCTCTAAAATCATCATTTGAAGAAAGAATATAAAGTAACAATGTATGCTACCTAGTACATCATCATCATCAGCCTTTTGTTTTTCCACTGCTGGGCACAGGTTTCCTCTCATACAAAGAAAATCCTTCTTTAGGACGTGTTAGTTTTTAAATATATTATAACTAGCTTTCCGCCCGCGGCTTCGCCCGCGTGGAATTTGGTTATATCGCGCTTTTTAGATTTCTCATTTTCTGGGATTAATCATTATCGCATCATTTAGCTTCTAAGTTTACATATATATTCTAAGTTTGTATATTCGTTTGCAATATATTACCTTGTTTTAAACGACAGACAGCGCCATCTATCACCGTACTGGTATGCAGATAACAATATTTTTGTTTTCCAAAATTTTAGTACTTAGGTAGTAGGTATCAAATCAAATCAAGTCCATTACATAAGACAGCACCTTGACTGTATTCCCTACATTGGATTAGACAGAGCTATTCCGTACCCATACTACACACCTGCCAGACCCGTGCAAAAGAATTTGTTTTGTCATGTGTTTTCGGATATAATAAACATTGACGTAAACTTGTTTTCAATTTGATATACTCGTATTTATACATATGTACGGAGAGGAAAGCAGGGATACGTGTTAAATTTGACTGAGGTTGTTTACTTTTACTCATCATCATCATCATTATCAACCTTTTATCGTCCCACTGCTGGGTACAGGTCTCCTCTCATACAGAGAAGGATTGAGCGTAATCACCACGCTTGCTCAATGCGGGTTGGCGATTTCAGACTTAAAGTCCAGGTTTCCTCAAGATCTTTTCCTTCACCTTGTAATCAGTCATTGGTGTCCAAGATATACTTAGAAACTACATATAACTTAGACAAGCCTAGTACTTAGTTAATTGATATTCTAGAAAATAAAAAAAGGAAACATATGAATATGCCACTGCTTGGTTTTCTGAACGTCCTATGTTATCGCACAAAGTGGTTTTAACACTTTGTGCGATAACATACGGTAGGAAAACCCGTTCTCCTGAGTAGCCCGATACTCGCCATTAAAGTAAATTATTATAACCCAAGTGGGCAGTTAGCTGAGACTCGGAGAGAACTAGCTTTAGTCTAGTTTACATTCTAAACGTTATCGTTAACGTAAATAGCTCCACAATTTGACCAAGAAGGTATGCTTGTAGTAAAAATCCTTTTTTGTTTTGTTCTGGATAGAAAATCATCAAATGACCTCTGCCGCTCCTGGCGGAGCGGAAGGGCGTGTCAGACTTTTATTGACAAAAACGCACCCGTATTTCTTCACTTGCCTGTGCGCCAGCGGCACGGTTTCTTTTTTAACCAACCCGCAACCTGACCCAGGAGGCATCGGTCTTCGTGGATCCCGTCACTATGTGCTGACATATCTTTGAGGTGCTTGAAACACAACTCACACACTTGACGCGGGTCTGGCCCTTACCGGGCGACGAGCTGCCCATTGCTCACCGCCCGCAAGCCCGCGCCTACGGTGGCCGGGAGTTCGCTGTTGTCTCCCGACCAGGGCGTCTCCTGCGGCGGCTATAGTGGCGTGAAGGCGCTGGGGTTCCTTCTCCCTCACGCGCTCCGCTTCCTCCTTTGCTCACTGCTTCGCCGAAGGAGGTATCAGTACCAATCCTCAATGTTACTGAACGCGATCTGCACTTCTAAACTATTTTCTAAAAGTATCAATATTTCACAAATATGATAATACGGTCAGGAAAAGCTAGTAGCAAAGTTATAAAAGCTACAGGGATCGATGGCTTTTGATAAGCTGTGCTTGCTGCGGTTAGTTTTTAGATGGATCTGGGATCTTTGCATGCCGAGATCCCTCCATATCTCGGAAAACACGACGACTTAAAAAACTGAGTGAATAGGAAGGAAGACGGCAGTTGAGCGAGGTGATGCATTGTTAAATCCTACAACAAGACCAACGATGCTGCGCCGGAGGGAGATTGATCTGGAGACCCTCCACGACCAAACTCCCGATACAACAACATTTGGCGCATCGTACCACAACAAGACTTTGTCTGGTCACCAAACATCAAGACTTTGTCTGGTGGGTGGTAACTTCTGCCGGCAGCCGATGTTATGGCCTACTAGCGCCAAATTTTACTCAGGGGCATCCTGTAACCCAGTAACTTTGTTGTGGAGGTCAGATAGGCAATTGCTACATATAATACTCATATTCGGTTGTCTCCGGTTAGACTGGAACTCCACTCCAATGTAAGGAAAAGCTAGGCGACCAGAATTTAGAACGCGGATAAATAAGCAAAGAACCCATTATGAAAGAGTATCATAGGACTGAAGGGAGCACTTTACGAGCTCCTAAACAAAAATATTATAATGACTACCTAGAAAACAAAAAATAAAAAATAACGCAAACCGTAGATATGCAAGTCGACACATATTCCGCTCAGCTCTGCCCTTGTCACGCTTTAGCTGAACCAACCCTTCCACTTCAGTTGTTGGGGTTAATGGAAATAACTGATTTTAATGTAAAGATAAGGGCGCGAGGGAAATGTGAGAGCCATTCGGAACGAATCGGGGACTTTGTCGGTGCTTATATTTCGATTTTTACTTGAAACTCGGTTCTTAACGACTTATATGAGGTGTGTCTTTGATCTCTAGCCTGGTTATGAAGGAAATTATGGAGATAAGACAGTGAAAAATAATATTTTGAGGAACCTTCGCTGTCTTTTTTTGTTAGACGGTTTCGGAGATAAAGGAAAGAAAAACAGTGAGACATGTCTCAATGATAAACGGTAAAATATGATGTAGACATGGCTTATATTGATTAAAAATAATACCATTATTAATCAATATTAGCATTATTATACAAGACAATTCATCTTCTTTAATCACAACGTAATTTCATCAAACCATCACACTTAATATGTGATGTGTGTTACTTCTTCATGCCCAAACACCGCTAATCAGATTTTGATGGCATGTGGCTAACAGATAGTCTATAACTAACTAGGATTAGCATCTTCTTCTTTGTACTAACCACTTTCCATTATTTGGTGTCGGCTCTCCTCGTTCTTTTGCGCCAGGATAATCTGTCCTGGGTTGTCGAGATGTTTAGTTGGGCACGCTCTAAGTACTTGGCCACTGTGGACCACCAGGTGGTTAGTGGGCGTCCTCTACCTTTTTTGTTATCTGGCAGTGCTAGGGCCCGTTTCACGACATGATCTTCGGGGCGTCTCATAACACGACTGAACCATCGTAGGCGGCTTTCGGCGAGTTTTTCTGCTATGGGCGCAACCTTGTAACTTTCCCTGATGTGCTCGTTTCGCACTTTATCGAGTCGAGTTACGCCCGCTGCCCATCTTAGCATCTTCATCTCGCTTACGTGCATCTTTTGTTCGTGAGCTTTCTTTATAGCCCAGCATTCGGCACCGTTTATCATGACTAGGAATAGCATATATTCCCACGGGATCCAAACTTATGCGTGTGAAATCGCAGGCCCCAGCCAGTCTTTATATAACACCTAAGTACATAAAAACTAGCTGCGCCATACCTAAACCTAAACCTAATCACGAGTACATCTCGTAATTCATTTATTCAGACAACAAAAATTCATTTGGTTGGTAATAATAGTCAATGTACGGGTGACAAGTGGACTCACGAACGACTGCCACGGAGTCTCTATAGTAGTGACGCCGCAATCTTACGCCGTATACCATTGAAGTAGTCAGTACGTGCCACAGCGAACATAGATGACGCTCTACCGAACTGAGGAAGACGCAACTAAATGCCTTATTATACTGGATCCGCAGAGCATTGTAAGGCTTAGGGGTGTTTATGTAAATTCGCAGTGATTATAACAAAGTAACAGAGATTAGGAAACACAAGCAAGATACGCTTCACCTTTCCGCAAGACCACAATAAACGTACCATCAAAACCAAAGAGCTACACTCCTTAATCCTCATAGATTTCATCGAAGCCTGCTTTTAACGGAAAGGGTAATTACAGGCTATTTCAGTTACCTACTGAAAATATTTCACGACGCTCGCAGGTTTAAGGAACATATATGTAGGAACAAGAGGATTCTTCTCGTACAAAAGGTTTTTTGTAGAAATAATAATTGTAAAAGAGCTTGCCATTTCCATGCTTTTTGGCAGTCTATTCTGTCTGGACTTATATCATTTTGTGCAATTTGTAAGTCTGATGAGAGTAGCAATACTATAATATCTTCTATCTCTATATTACTGATAATACTACTTCAATATTCTTCCATGATATAAGTTTTTCGCGACTATATTACAAGTTATTGGACCAAATAACATATTGATATGAGAACAATATTAAATTGTTTATTCGAATGGAATTTCTAGACATTGAGCTACCGATTCGAGATAATGGAGTAGTTTTTTTATGAAAAAAATAAATAATGGAAAATAAATCCATTACTTTTTCATTCTAGTAAATTGATCAAAAACCCTACATACAGAAGCCATTTCATTTTCAGTCATTTGTGAAAGCCAATTTTATCGCACTTAGGATCTTCAATGTTCACCTCAACGACATGCGACCTTGATAACCCTCTTATATATTCGTGTTTGTTCGTGAACCTTCGTCATTAGTTCTCCCAGCTTGTGTATACAGTTCGTAGCATGGTTTGTTAGTTCGAAGGTTCCAAGAACTCTATTTGTGTAACATTGTTTTTCATATTCGTGGAATGAAGTCAATAATGTAGATTTATATGGTTTGGAACAAGGTGTTTTACAAAATAGGTATGTAAAGAAAACCCTGTCCGATCCGTGACGGTATTGTAAGGTATCGATAACTGATTCTACTAATGCCTACAAATCCGGACTAAACTTAAAAAAAAAATCCCCCTAAAAATAAATATTATTTCGAAAAAGCGAGGTAATTTAATGCATGTGCGGTTGGCAACACATTAGGCATACATGCGCGGGTGAAGGGAGGCAGGGCAGGCGGCACATGATCGCATCGCTATTCGCTCAGTAACAAATGGTGTTGTCACTTTTTTTTAAATTACCAAATTTTGGGGAAGTTGGAATTAATTCGCGGAAAACAAAGATTATTTCTAAATTCATTAGTATTGTTACTATGATGATTATGTAAAATTTCATATTTTATTTGGTCATGTGTATATCTAACATTTATTATCCTTTTGGGTTGGACAGGGTTTTCTTTACATATTGTATAATTCAAATATTTGTGACATCTACATAATATATAGATAGATATGGCTCAAACTCATGGAACTCAGAAGTTCGAGCCATATAGGCTACAGTAAACTTCTGTTACTGGTAAGTTAAACATAATCTTGCTTTGACTGAAGACTTCTGCAGCAATAATATATTCCTTCGAGGTCGCTAGCCTTATTGACGTTTCAACTAGAGTGGACTCTAGTACATTTTAATTAACAATCTATTCTATTGAACCTATTCTGTACAATTCTCATTGTGTAAACTGAGGTGAGTCATTAATAGTCTCAATTCATAGCATTAGGTGGAATGATATCTGTTTACTTCACCTTCCTATTCACGGTTAGGTGTTTATAGTAACACCAACCAAGTATGCAGTAGTGTTGTGTAACACTACTGCATACTTGTCATCACAATTATCAATATCATCTTCGATATTAGTTTCTCTATGATTTACGATACTTATTAAACACAATTATTAGTTCTGCAGTTCAAATTCTAGCTCATATGAACATATTAACTGTTACTGCAGTTAGCATTCTGTTGTCATTAACTTTATTGTTCTCTTGCGGCGCATTATTGTATTCAACTAGCACAACTGTAACTGAGATTCAATATGGTTATGCCATATGATTTTATGAGCATACGATGGCTTTGATTCCCGTGATTGCAAAATAAACAAAGTCAGTGCATTTTTCTTTCTATTTCTTGAGTCGTTTCAAATTAAGATATTCTGTAGACGGTTTAGAAATGCAAACCATGGCCAACTATAATACTTATGACATTTTCTGTCAAACGCTAACTTATTTTACATTATTTAAAGCTGACGCTGACTAATTTGTCAGAAGTAAACTAATATTTTAAGGAGAAGGTATACTCTACAGATTGCCACCCACTACAATCCACAAACGTGAAAGTTTGAATGTCTGTTTGTTACTCTTTCACTCAAAAACTACTGAACGGATTTAAATGAAATTTTGCAAACAGATGTATATAACCAGGATTCACACATAGAATTATTTCTACCTTTTCGGATAGAAACAACAGGATCGAAATTTATTCGGATGAAACCGCGGGGCGCAATTAGTAAGGTATAAATATAAAATGAAATAATAATATCGATACCATATTTCATTTAATGTCAAATTCCAAAGGGTTATATATGAATATAATCCTCCATCCGATATCTCCCCTCCCCTCCCCCTGCCCATAAAAATCCCATGACAGAAACGTGTGAATATATATATATGTATGTATGAATATTCAAACATTTCTCTCATGGGATTAGGAAGCAATTACAGTACGCATACAATTATACAAACCCTTTTTACTTTACGACAGCCATAAAATATAATAGGCATTCATAAACAATACTTATTAAAAACAACTTGTGCTAAACTGAACTGCTCCACCAACTTTATACTAGGATTTCCTTTTTTGTATCGTAGGTGCGTTTACAGATATATAAATTCAGATACACAATCAGTCCCGGAACAACTACTTGTACATCATACAAATATTTTGTTCTGTGCGGGAATCGAACCAGCAACACGCAGTACAGCAGTCAATAAAATAAATAAATATATATGGACAAATCACACAGATTGAGCTAGCCCCAAAGTAAGTTCGAGACTTGTGTTATGGGATACTAACTCAACGATACTATATTTTATAATAGATACCAGTGGCGAAGAGTCCATACAAGCCGATTCCCACCGGGTTACCTTTCAAAAATCAGTTCCATATTCATACAAAAGTATTTACATTCTATTTCATTAACAAAGTATTATTAATCAAATGCCGGCGCGATTTACAATAGCAATCGCAATTTTTAGCAATACCCTAAGTATCACATTTCATTTTATAGTCGTAAATTAATCAGCGCTTCAATTTTTCGTAATTCTTTTCGTAGTTCTCTTGAAGGAAGCCGTCGAATTTCAGCTTACCTATGTCAACGGTTTACTATGCCGCGAAAAGAGAGAGCGTGTCAGTCCATCTCTTTCTAATTCTCGCTAACCGTCGCGGTAAAACTTGATAAATATAAGCCGCCCGCGAGCGGCTTGTATTTCTCTCCTCTCCTCTATTAGAAAGAGACAGAAACCACGCTACTACGAGATAGCATTCTATACCTATGGTGCGTGAGTTTTTCGTTTGTTTTTAATATTTGTGTTATTTAAACTGTGACGGATTCTGTAAGGTAATTTAATCGCAGATTTGGTTAAATACTGTTAATTTTGTTTGTTATTATGGCTTTAATTCATATAGAGTGCTGTTACTGTTAATTCGTCTTTGAAAGACGCATTTTCTCAAGTTTCGACTCTTTGCAGTTTAATTCTGACCCTCCCCATTTCAGTAGCTTCAGCTGAGCGGTCATTTTCTGCTTTAAAACGCATTCACACGTATGTGCGAAACTGCCAAAAAGAGCAGAGATTGTCCGATTTGGCTATCATGTCAATTGAAAAAATTTGCTTAATAAAATTAAAAGTAATCCGAACTTTTATAACAACATTTTAGCTCATTTTGTTAAAAAAAAACAGACGCATTGCATTAGAATATAAATAACGTTGTGATTGTGTATAATTTGCTTTATTTTTGCTTAATATTTTTGTTGGTTTTGGATCGGTGTCTGTGTGGTTCGGTTTTTAACACTTTATTATTTTTATAATTTTTTATTTTATTTTTTCTTGACTCTTATTCCCTAACAATAGGTACTTAACTTAGTACTTACTAACAAGCATGCATGTGTGGTATAGAGATGCACGTCGAAAAAGGCTTTTCACAAAGCCGCTTTTATCATACTTGAAAGACATTGTTATCAAATCATCAGTCCTTTTTTGTAAGGTGAAGGTGGGGCTTTTCATATTATTCTTATCTGAAGACCTCCTCCAAGATATCCTGCAGTAGGTAAGTGTTTAAGTGTTTATTTTTTTGGACCGGCTTCCCTTTGTCAAAATTTCACCCTTCGCCACTGATAGATACATATATAGATAAACATCCAAGACCCAGGCCAATCAGGAAAAGACCGTTTTCCATTATGACCTGGCCGGGGATCGAACTCTACCTGCCCGACCACCCCTTGGAGAATAACCCCCTTATTCATAAACGTTGCTTAAAGTTAACTAGTAATTAGTGACTGTTTAAACATTCATTTTTGACGCTTATATGTATGTCACTTAATCATCGTTTATGAATAAACACCATAATGTATAAGGAGTTTATTCATAAACAACGATTAAAGTAAACAGATGGTAAAACGTTAAAAATGTATGGTTAAACAGTCACTAATCACTAGTCAACTTTTAGTAAAGTTTATGAATAGAGGGGTAAGACTTGAATACTGGTAACGATTGCTAAAATCTACATATGGCAGCTGGGACCAACACCTTTACTTGATTTCCGAGACACTGAAGGATCTTGCATCCTATGTATACCCGGGGACAAAAATCCACAGACCGACCTCGATAAACAGTGCTTAACCATAACGTGTGTCCCCTGCGGCTGTTAATATTAGCCACAATACGTTATTTATTTAATATTGTTACGGGCTAGAGGTGTTAAAATGCCGGTTAAGGGTTACGAAGTTTATTGGCAACGAAGGTACAATCGGTAGTAGGCAATGACAAGTAGAACGTAGCTGATGTCGCATTGAAGTCTTAGTACGTAGTTCGTAGTTCTTGAAGTGCTGGTTACAGTTGTCGCTGTAGATGTTCTCAAAGATCGCATCTACTTTATCCCTTATCCTTTATTTTTTTTTAATAATAACAATTATAAACTAGCGCTTGACCGCAATCCCGCTTCTCATCTTGATCGTTGATGGTAAAGCGCGCTAGTTTATTAAGAGCCTATTCACTCAGAAAAACTGAGTGAATAGGTGGAAAGACGGCAGTTGAGCGAGGTGATGCAATGTTAAACCCAACAACACGACCAACGATGCTGCGCCAAAAGGAGATTGATCTGAAAACCCTCCACGACCAAACTCCCAACATAACAACATTGGGCGCATCGTACCCGGCACACAACTGCTCAGACCCGTCCTCCGTACGGCTTCACCAGACATCATGCCGGAACACGACATATCGATTGGCGGCAAGGCTTTGTCTGGTGGGTGGTAACTTCTGCCAGCGGCCGATGTTATACACCGAGAAAATGTTTCACTTCGATAGTCAAATGCAGACTGACTGCCGCGCTGGTATCACGTCGCTGTATATAGGCCTGCTAATCGAATATCTAGATTTGTCTAGAAGTAATAATAATAGTACTTAATTTCGAATACGCTCAACAGGTACCTACAGGTACTTCACAGGCGACGAGTTTCTAGTAATTTCGATGTTGAAACTTCGTTGTTAAAATTGATGAAACCTATAGCATTCGATAGAGCATCCTATGTCTAGCAATGCGTTTTTATATCGTACCTCTGCAATGCCTAGGTCTCAAGAGATAGGTCTTAAAAGGTCACATACCGCAAGTCACGCAATATTGAACCTTATGCTATTAACATAACGTGCATTCGTAACAATATTTATTTTAATCTATGTTTTACTATCTTTTGCTTGTGTGTTAAGTACAACTTAATATCAAAATAAATATTTATTTAATAATTATTATACAAACAATCATAAATTGACCACAAATACACACTCATTTTCCACCAATGGTTACAACCAATATCTATCTACTAATTTCGGAATCCATCCGCGCTAAAGCCATACATTTATTGATTCTACCCACAATATCAATGGCTCTCAATAATTCACCAACTAATGTACGAATTATGTTCAGAACTGATATGCCATTGATTTCAATTGTAGTGAGGTTTATTGTTAGTTGAATTTTTAATGGCGTGTATTTGTGCTACTAAAAATATTATTGAACACTAACATAATAAAGCCATCTCTTTTTGTGAACGTTTTTTCATTTTTTTAGAGACCTCAAAATACTTACATTATGTAAAGAAAACCTTTTCGATTCGTGAAGGTATTGTTAGGTTACAGTGCCTACAAAGTTTGGCTAAACATAACAAAAATATACTCCCTAAATATAAATATTGTTAAAAAAAAAACCGGCCAAGTGCGTGTCGGACTCACGCACAAAGGGTTCCGTACCTACCATTGATTTATGAAATTAAAGGATTTAAGTTATTTGTATGAAAGATTACGCGGTAATAAGCGGTTTACGATTTACGAGGTATTAAAAAAACTACTTACTAGATCTCATTCAAAACAATTTTCGTTGGTAGTTTTATAGTAATGTACATCATATGTTTTTTTTTAGATTTTTCATTTTCTTATTTTAGAAGTTAGAGGGGGGACAAACTTGTTCCACTTTGGGAGCGTCTGTCACGCAAACTATACGGTTTAGAAAAAAAATATTTTAGAAATCTCGATATCATTTTTGAAGACCTATCCACAGATACCCCACACGTATGTGTTTGATGAAAAAAAAAAAATGAGTTTTAGTTCTAATTATGGGAGCCCCCAATATTTATTATTATTATTTTTATTTTAGCATCATAATCTTTATGCGTTTCACAGAATACATCTACCTACTAAGTTTCAACAGTATAGATCTTATAATTTCGGATAAAAATGGCTGTAACATACGGACGGGCAGACGGACAGACAGACATGACGAATCTATAAGGGTTCCGTTTTTGCCATTTGGCTACGGAACCCTAAAAAGGAGCTTACTTACATGGCAATACATGCGCGGACGACGGGGGGCAAGGCACGCGGTTATACAAAATGTCACCAGTATTGTACATTCATTCATACAATGTACCATTTTCATCGGTATATAATATCGGGGAAGTTGGAGTTAATTCGCGGAAAAAAAATTAATTCAAAATTCAGTAGTATTGTTATTATGATGATTATGTAAAGTTTCAAAGAACATCTGGCACTTTCCATACATTGCTGGTTCAAAAAAAAAATTGCGTGGCCAGGCCTAGAAATAAAACCTTAAATTGTTGAAAGGTACAATTACAACAGAAGACGAGCACAATTCAGACTTATTTTTTTTTTATCCAATCCCGCCTGATGGTAAGCAGTGATGCAATCGTTGATGGTAAAGCGCGCTAGTTTATTAAACCCATTCACTTAAAAAACTTAGTGTATAGGAAGGAAGACGGCAGTTGGGCGATGTGATGCAATGTTAAACCCAACAACACGACCAACGGAGATTGATGTGGAGACCCTCCACGACCAAACTCCCGACACAACAACACTTGGCACATCGTACCACATCGCAACACAACTGCTCGGACCCGTCCTCCGTACGGCTTCACCAGACATCATGCCGGAACACAACGAATCGCTTGGCGGCAAGACTTTGTTTGGTGGGTGGAAACTTCTGCCGGCAGCCGATGTGGACCACCAAGGAAAATGAATTATGTCAGTAGATATGCCAAAGTTTGAGGACTTTAGACTTTTATATTTTTTTCTTAACTAAATAACTACTCAGAATATGCAGCTACAGGGTTAAGTCACACAATTTTTTAAAGGTCTTCATGAGGTAGATATTGGAAATAATCCTAGGTTTGCCCGCGCATTTTTCTTTTTTGGACCAGAATGCCTGATGTCCTTTTATTTGGTCACCTTTATTATCGTTGTCGGTTGGACGGGGATTTCTTTACATATATTGTATATCGCTAATAACAGCGATGTAGCGCTCGTCTGGCTCGTGCTCGTTTGATTTCAAACTTATAACTCGCGCGAGTTAACTTTGCACCTCGCTCTGTGATGTCATTCGGACGGTACCGTTTGCAAAAAATGAGATACATGTTAAAAATATAAATTACATTTTTTTATGTTAATAAAAGGTCGTTTTGATAATAAAGCGTGATAATACTATGTCATTTTACTCATGACGTTTTGCAATTAAATTAATACATAGGTATCGACTGCATTCCAGTGAGGTGCACAGTTAACACGCGTCAGTTAAAACAGAGGCTCAAACATTATAAAAATGCCTGTAATTATAATTTGTCAACATGTTTGAGTTTCAGTTACATCTTTTCAATTCTGACTTACTTATCGTTAGCGGTACCTACAAACGCCACAAAAATGAACAACGCGTCATAGTGACGTCACACGAATTCTACATCTCGCAATCAGAGTTTACCGTGCAATTAGCATACATACAACTTGCCAATTTCAAGCATTGGGAAAGTGCCCGTCAGACATCACACCCGTCTGGTCGGAGGATCCTCCCTTTTCTATGGAGGATGAGTGAACTTTACTCCCTGTTCCTCATACCTCCACACTTACTTTAATGAAGTTAGTTATGGCATGTCGCGTTATGATTATACAGGTAGTAATTGAATGGAATAAATCATCTTGTAAGATCAATTTTATCTTTAATTAATCTGTGCGGTTAGTGTAATAAGCAATTCATTTTGGCAGTTTGACAACATTCATTGCGTTATTTACGTTGTTGAACAGATCAATTTTTCGAACAGATGGAGCAATGGTTTCGTAATATGCTTTAAATGATACAGTTTTTAGTGATACGGAGTGCTCTAATGGGGTACTGTTTGCAAGTGTTGAAGATTTAAGAGTTTGAAATATTACACACCATATAATAACTAACCCACCATGTCAGTCCGAATACAGGATCAGACCTCGAAACCAATACCTCTGCAGCGTGGTGTCAGACAGGGAGATGTTATCTCTCCGAAACTGTTCACCACTGCATTGGAGGATGTCTTCAAGGTTCTGGACTGGAAAGGACTGGGCATAAACATCAATGGCGAGCACATGACACACCTTCGGTTTGTTGATGATATCGTAGTCATGGCTGAGACCGCGGAGGACCTGAGTACAATGCTCGAAGATCTCAGTAGAGCCTCCGAGCGAGTTGGTCTTAAAATGAACATGGCTAAGACGAAAGTCATGTCTAATGCCCATGTTGTACTGACTCCTATAAAGATTGGAGACTCTGTTCTCGAAGTTGTTGTTGTACGTGTACCTGGGACAAACTATGCAGTTAGGAAGGTCCAACTTCGAGAAAGAGGTCAATCGTCGAATCCAAATCGGCTGGGCTGCTTCCGGGAAGCTACGTAGAATCTTTTCGTCCGAAATACCGCAGTGTCTCAAAACAAAAGTCTTCGACCAGTGTGTGTTGCCAGTAATGACTTATGGAATTGAGACGTGGTCGCTAACAATGGGCATTATAAGAAGGCTCAAAGTCACTCAAAGGGCAATGGAGAGGACTATGCTTGGGGTTTCACTGCGCGATCGAATCAGGAATGAGGAGATCCGCAGAAGAACGAGAGTAAGCGACATAGCCCGAAGATTGCAACACCAAAGTGGCAGTGGGTTGGACACATTGGCGAAGGACCGATGCCCGATGGGGCCGACGGGTTCTCGAGTGGCGACCACGCACCGGAAGACGTAGCGTGGGTAGGCCCCCGACAAGGTGGACCGACGACCTTGTGAAGGTCGCGGGAAACCGCTGGATGCGGGAGGCGCAGGACCGGTCGTCGTGGAGAACCTTGGGGGAGGCCTATGTCCAGCAGTGGACGTCCTTCGGCTGAAATGATGATGATGATATAATAACAAGTGGGGGATTAAGGAACACACTATTAGTAGCAATGGGTTTGATTTTGACAGTTCAACAACAATCGTTACATTATTCAGGTTGATGAGCAGACATGTTTCCTAACACATGGAGTAATGGTAATCCATTACTCCATGTGTTAGGAAACATGCAATATGCTTCGAAATGATTCCAACAACATTAGGGTACTGAACAATGAAACCTAAAAGATAAGGAGGAAAGGTTTACAAATTATATGAAATCATTTTCTTAATTCAACAGTAAATGAATTGGCGTTAAGAATAAAAATACCATAAAATCTCCGTAGAAAAGAATGAAGAAAAACTTTAGGAGCGCCCAACAAATGGCTCTGACGCTGTCGACAATAGGGGTCTTGATAACTGATAATGTTACGTATTTTATCTTCATATCTTAGAGAATTTAAGGCTTTCGTGCATAACTTTGAACATTCCTTAATCAAGACATAAGTCAGCCCAAATATATTTTTGTTCTGAGTTTCTAAAATAAAAATAAGTGTATTCTCAATCAGGGTCCAGAAAGTTTTGTGTATTTTTTTTTTCTTTTCAGTTTTTTCTCTATCAATAAATAAGTAAACTTCTAAGCTGGCAATTAATATTGGTTCTTAGATATAGACCAATGAATTTTTGTGTTAAATATTACTTTTGTATTCAACATAAAATTTTAAGCTTCTCCTAGATCGACTTTGAACTTATTTAAAAGGCCAAAATATCTCAGACTTATGATTAAAGTTAAATATATCTTTTCATTGTAGAAAATTGATTTCATTTATGTTTATGTAGGTGTAAACATATTGAAGAATTTGAATTACGTCATCAAACTAATTTCTGATTCACAGATTCTACCGAAATGGGAAGCGGTGAAGACTGGAACGATATCTTTCAAGTTCCGTACGAATGAACCAAATGGGCTTGTACTCTTCAATATGGGCGCCAAGCCACCAAGGGTAGGTTGCACGGTAAGGGGTGGAGCTTTTGGGGTTAGACCAATCACTTAAGAGATAACCATCATCATCATTGAAGACTCAATCACTATCATGATCATTAAGGACGCTTTGTGGGGTATCGCATTTATTTTCTTTTGGTCCTAACTTATCTATTTCCGATTCAATTGTGAGAAGTGTGGTGAAATTAGTATGGAAGGGCTTAGGACACAATGGAGGAACTCTTATATTCTGTAAATAGGTTGCTTGGGCTGATTTGAAATTATTATAATAGATATGACCCTTAAATTCACTGTCCCATCACTTTTGAATAGAAAAGATAATAGTTTTTTTTGCTATATAATTCTCTCTTAGTTTTTTGTAACTTTTGATTGAAATAGTTTATAATATCGACATCAAATGAATGTTCAGAAGATCTATTTCAAATACTATTAATTACTAATTAATTTTAATCCATTAACTGACTCGCGAAACCCCACCAACCTCCATGGATACGTAAATCGCTAAATTTAATAACAGCGGCTAAATTTCACGAAGCAGAATTAAGAAGTCGCTTTTATCAAAACGTTTCATGTAATATGGATCGGCTAATTTGATTAGTAAAATCAAATTTTGATTAAATCTGTTGAAATAATGAATTTAATGAAACATCATCGTTATCCATTGAGGCGCTGCATGGTAGGACCGATTTGGAGAGGTATAATGAAACTAAAAACCAAGACTTAGGGGAATTTGTGTACGGTACCTTATAAAGTTTCACCCACTTTGATGATGTCAATTTTTATGTTTATCTGTCAGTAAACTGGTACGCACCGTAGAATCCAAAGCACAAATTGACTCCCCAGCACAACACAATGCTTTATGAGTAACACGTTGAACGAAACAAAATTGTTTTTATTTTCCAATTGGTGTTTGAGTTTTTAGTTTGATATTAGCACCGATTGTCTTCTTAACAAAGTAAACAAAATTGTAAGTTAAGTGCATCTTTTTCTTTCCATCTCGTTAGAAAAAGGACAGAAGATTAGCTAAATATTAGTTTAATCCTGTTAAATTAAGATTCTGCATTGCGACTTTAGACGTGATTGACTTTAGACGTGACTAAAAACATGACTACTAAAAATACGTCAGTTTATGTCAAGAGTTGACTATTTTGACAGGACTAAACTATGTAGTTATATGTATATATGACTATTTTGATAAAACTAAACTCATTATCATCTTCATCGTTGCATCCGCGGCTTTCGCATTGGAGCCCGGATTCCGCACATTCTTCTCCATTTTGCGCGATCAAACCAGCATTTCTTTGGTGTACCCCGCTTGTTCCGGCCCGGTGGAGGCGCCATGACAAGACATTTGACATGACAGACAAGAGGCCGTACCAGCGTAGGCGACCCTCCTGCAATTTGTCTGCTATGTCACGGACACGAATACCGCCACGGATGCGAGAGTTCCTGATGCGGTCTTTCCGCGTTACTCCACACATCCAGCAGCATATACATCTCCGTGACATGCAGATCCTGCTTGTGTCGCTCAAGCACAGGCCGCGCCTAATGCCCACGATGATGATGACTTTAGACGTGATTAAAAACATTACAACTAAAAATACGTCAGTTTATGTGAAGAGTTGACTATTTTGACAGGGCTAAACTATATAACCTCCTGGCCTTTTATTAATGAAACAGAAATATAAAGATGCACTGCGCTTAAATTTAGTTTAGTTTTGTGAATAAGAGATTCGGCGTCATTGTCGATGCTAGGCGAATTCTTGGGACCAACTAACGTACACACTTTTGTAGAAAGGGCTTTATTAATACCTACACAAATTCGCACCATTTTCGTCCTTAGAATCACTTTTGATTTAAATATATTTTCCGCTACAGTAAAGATGATCTTAACTATGCGATCTGAATTAATTTCGCTTGTCTTTGTAACTCAATATTTTAAACAACTCCCACATTGAATATAAACTAAGTTACTGCGGGATAGTTGGTACAAATTTAGTAGAATTTGCATGTCTGGTCCCGAATGTTAGTATTCAAATAGTTCGTGACTGGTTTGCATGTATTATTATGTGCAGTCAGACATAACCATTTTTTTATTATTTTGCTTTTAGAATTAGGTACTCTTTTATTGATTCCTGTTGTACCAACAATATTCAGTTTTCGATAAGAACCCGTTTGTTATGTATTTGGATTTTTCATTTGATTTAGGTCTACTATTTTATTCAATACAATTTTTTCAGCTTTTCTGTCAAAGGAGATTACAACATTTTTAGTTCACTGCTTTCATGTCTAAATATTTATTCATATATACTATGTAGTTTATAATATCATGCTTGTAGTTTTAGTTCTACACTTTATTTATATCTAGTTATTCTATTATACAATTATTTATCAAATTTATTATAGAAAGTTGCAAACAGCACTTTCACTACTAGATGTTGTGCGAACTGAGATTAATAAACGGCACTTAGCACCCTCTTTTTTGGTATTATTACCGTCTCTATCATACTACAAGTGCAAAACAGAGATGAGAACATATCTAACTCAAAGCACACTAAGCAAGTTTATCAATCTTGGTTTCAGTGTTTTGGAGATTCAATGAATCCTTCAACAAAACTTTAGCAAATTCCTCATCAGTGTCACCATCATATTTCAGGCCGATCTGTTCGCCGTTGAAATCCTCAACGGTTACATATACGTGCACATAGACCTGGGTTCTGGTGGAGTCAGGGTCAGGGCATCCAGGAGAAGAGTTGACGACTCCCACTGGCACGACTTTCTACTCAGAAGGAGTGGGAGAGATGGAAGGGTGACGGTTGATGGAGCTAATGCTGAGTTTAAGACGCCTGGTAATTTAAATATTCTTCTTTCCTGACTTACCCGGTTTTAAGGGCTCTGTACCCTAAGTGTAAAAACAGGTCTTAGTAATAACTAAGATTCCACTGTCTATACAATATGTAAAGAAAACCCTGTCCGACCCACAAGGGTAATAATGGTTAGTTAAACACATGACCAAATATGATATAACATTTTACGTAATCATCACAGTAACAATACTAATGAATTTTGAAATAATCTTTTTTTCCCCGCGAATTATTTCCAACTTCCCCGAAAGTTGGTAATTTTAAAAAAGTGACAACACCATTCTGACTATATTATTATAAGCGATTTGACCACGTGACGTGTGCCCTGCCCTCCATCGCCCGAGTATGGATTGTCTACCGCACATGCATTAAGTTACCACTTTTTGCGAAATAATATTTATTTTTTTAGGGGATTTTTTTTTAAGTTTCGCCCGGCTTTGTATGCATTAGTAGAATCAGTTATCGATACCTAACAATACCTTCACGGATCGGACAGGGTTTTCTTTACATATTGTATGTATGTTTGTCTCCACGTTGTATCTCATAAACCGTGATAGCTAGACAGTTGAATTTTTCAAAGATGATATATTTCTGTTACCGTTATGACAAAACATACTAAACATATTTTAGTTTGAGAGCTGTGGTGTCCTAATGGAATCGGCTGCGACTTACAAGATATAGGTCGTAGGATCGAACCTCGCCAGGCAATTTATTTTGTGTAAATTATTTCATCACCACTGCTCTCAAAACGGCGAAGGAAAACATCATGAGGAAATGTTGAGGGCATGTTTTAGAAGCAAAACTTCAAAGACGTGTGACATCTACCAACCCGCACTGGACCCGCGTGGTAGATTACGGCCCACTCCCTCTCACCGAGAGGAGGCCAGTGTCCCAACAGTGGGAATATTATAGACTGATTATATTGTACTAGCTGTTGCCCGCGACTCCGTCCGCGTGGACTTCAGTTTACAGCGCGGTGGTTCCCGTAAATTAAAAAGAGCTCAGTTGATATAAAATAAGCGCCTGTTAAAATAATGGGAGCAATATGTAGTACGTCCGCGTTTTCGCAACATTTTTTGTTACTGCTCTGCTCCTATTAGTCATAGCGGGATGTTATATAGCCTATGTCCTTTCTCAGGCTTTAGACTATCTGTGTACCAAATTTCATTACAATCGGTTAAGTAGTTTTGGCGTGAAAGCCGGACAGACGGACAGACAGAGACACTTTCGCATTTATAATATTAGTATGGAT
The DNA here is from genome assembly GCA_037179545.1 of Sesamia inferens. Taxonomy (NCBI): domain Eukaryota; kingdom Metazoa; phylum Arthropoda; class Insecta; order Lepidoptera; family Noctuidae; genus Sesamia; species Sesamia inferens. The sequence continues at coordinate 3,572,696 of CM073936.1, read as the reverse complement.
TTAACAAACGTGGTTTTTTTTACCGTTTTTTGCTCGATATTACTAATGACAACAGGTAGACGCATAGTTCAGTTTATTCATGATCACATATACACGTAGTTTTGAACAGTGATCAAACGAGAAATATTAAAATGACGCATTGAAAACTTAATCACGTGTTCCTTTTATCTCCGTTCCCCTAAGTCAAAGGTGATTACGGTTTTATCTCACCTTAATGGCTTCTACTCAATTACCATCGAGTGGATTTAATTAATGTGAGTCATGACAATTAATATGCACGATAAACCATTGCCAATTAATTTCACACATATTTTGGAGATAATCAAAGCCATAAGTCTACAATACGATTCCGATTACAATTGTATATTCATGAAATTCTGTTAATGTCCGGAAATTGCGCTATTGCTGAGGTTATTCTTTGCAAATGATTGCATTAGCGAAACTGGAAAGCTAAAAACATAATTAGTCTTTAACGTTTCCTATGTTGCTAGTCTCTTCTTCAAGAAAGGGAGTTGACCTAAATTCATCACTTTTTTTTTTATTTTCCATTCGTAGTTGTCCTTGAGAGGTCGTGACTACTTAACCGGACTGTCCTGTAGCTGCCTTAAATATATTTAAAGCCTCCAGCCAGGGCAACTAAAAACTAAGGGACTACGCGCTAAGGGCACTCGCTGTGGGGAAGGAACCTCGGCTTAGGGCGTCGCTGGAGAGAACAGCAAGGGATGGCTGGATCGAAATTTTTATTTCGGTTTGCAGCAGCGTTTCCTAGTACTCGCTCTGAGAAGAAACGGCCGAAAGAAACTCAGATTTCGTAGTCAGGAATTTATATTTACTGGCTCAGCTGCGACGCCGGCTGGCCTTAAAATTTGCTGCTGGTTCTATTCACCCGTGTCCTGTGTACTTCGCTGTTCTAATCAAAATCAACCATTAATATTGTAGGTGAATCAAACCAGTTGGAATTGGATGGACCATTGTTCGTTGGAGGTCTTGGCTCGGAGTACTCAGCATCAAGAACACCACCTGCTTTGTGGACGGCAGCATTGAGGCAAGGTTTTGTGGGTTGCATCCGTGATCTGGTACTGAATGGAAAACCTCAGGATCTAACTGCGTACGCAAGGCAGCAAGATTCTGGTGAGTTAAGATACTAGATCAGCTGAAATTTAGTTTTTAAGTTGAAACCAATTTTCTAAACTCAGTTTTGTAAAACTAACAGTGCTAATCTTGCAGCGAGAGTTAAAACAATAGACGAAAGTCACAATGGTGTTTGCAGAAGTACTAACGGGGGAGTTGACACAGGGACATTACAAATTTTATCTTTCAATATCTATATTTCTGCATATTATTTTCTCGGTGGTAGGCCATAATATCGGCTGCCGGCAGAAGTTCCCACCCACCAGATAAAGTCTTGCCGCCAAGCGATTCGTCGTGTTCCGGCATGATGTCTGGTGAAGCCGTACGGAAGATGGGTCTGAGCAGTTGTGTTGCGATGTGTGTCGGGTGCGGTGCGTCAAATGTTGTTGTATCGGGAATTAGGTCGTGGAGGGTCTCCAGATCAATCTCCCTTTGGCGCAGCATCGTTGACCGTGTTGTTGGGTTTAACATTGCATCACCTCGCTCAACTGCCGTCTTCCTTCCTATTCATTACGTTTTTTAAGTGAATGGGCTTAATAAATTAGTGCGCTTTACCATCAAAGATTGCATCACTGCTTACCATCAGGCAGGATTGCAGTCAAGCGCTAGTTATAATTAATAAAAAAAAATATATATTTGACGCTAAATGTAAAACTACACTGTGGTGTAGACAAAACGTACATGGATAACGTGCACAGTGGCTTGTGAGCCACTGTGCACGTTATCCATGTACGGTTTGTTTCTTCCAGCGTCAGTTCGACCAGCGTGCCATGTGCTGATGAAGCAGTGCGTCAGTTCTCCGTGTCAGCATGGTGCCCCTTGCTCGGAAGGTTGGAACCGACCGCTTTGTGATTGCTCCATGACTAGTTATGGAGGCCCTACATGTGGAAGAGGTCAGTAATCTCTATTTATTGTCTTGATTTTATTTTTTTTTCCGCAAAATAGTACTATTTTGCGTTTCACGTCGGTAAAGTGCGTTATAGAAAACGGGTGTAAAGGGCACACAATAAATACTTATTTATGTATTGTTAAGCAAGGTTCACCAACCATACAGGGTGTATCTGACATCGTAACGCAAACTTCGCGAAAAGGCTAGACCGCATGCCATTAATAAAATTATGATAGTCATTTATGTCGTTAATGAAGCGTTACAGAATTCACAGTGTTTAAAAACAGCGTCGGCTCGGCCTTTGAACGCCGTGCGTGTTTGTGGGTATGACGTTGATCCCTTATGTGAACTCTATTAAATCAGCTGATAACATAGTCTTTAGAGTTTTGTTTTCGTTGCGTTTTTTTATTTAATTAGCGTATTAATTAATTTTTACTTTAAAATCTTATTGGGTTAAAAAAGTATAGCAATTATGAACAGTTTAAAGTGAAAAAAACTACATATATATTTTTTTAAATCATGAAAAAACCGACAAAACATTCCACCACTGGTTCAGAATCATGTACTCCATCCGTGGTACTCGCTTGTGCGTCGATGTCAGATACAGCCCTTTATATTTACAAGGGTACTATTATACGTAAAATAGGCAATTACCACTTTTATATTTTGTGTAAATTTAATAATACATCACTTCTAGGCATACACATTTTCTATGTTTGCTAATGTTCAAACGATTAAATGAATTGTTAAAATTAACAAATATTTTGAATGTTATCAAGTGTTAGCGTAGTGGTTAAACTATTGACTACTGCGCTGCGTGTCACAAGTTTAGTTCCCTATGACCTACAAGCATCTGTTCCGTGTCTGGCTGTTTGTGTATGTGATTTTATATGTTTGTAAACGCACCCACGATACAGGAGAAAATCCTAGTGTGTGGCAATGTTGTTAAAAAAAACATTACATTGAAAATTATAGCAAACAATAACACATTTAATGGCACTGTACTAAAACAATACAACCATAATAAAAATATAAAATAAAATAATTGTACAGACGACAGCTCATCAAGCTACTATTATCTGTCAGATTTCCTTATTAGATTTTCAACTTTATCTGTAAAGCATTAAGGCTCAATGTTGATCGGGAATGTTTGACAGTTTGGGGTAGCTTGACCTGCTTTCTTCCGTACATAAGTTGAGAAAAGGAAGTATTAATATAAATAAAATTTTATTTGTTTTTCCAGAAACTGCAACAATTTACCTAAATGGCAGCCAGCACCTCACAGCAGCGTTAGGACCAGAACACATAACACAAACTGAGGAGCTGTTACTTCGGTTCCGCACCAACAGAGCTGGTCTTTTGCTCCGGACGGCTTCGGAACATTCCGCTGATAGGATCGAATTGGCTGTTGCAGCCGGGAGGGTTAGAGCTAGTGTCAGACTTGGGGACAGAGAAAAGGTAACTGAATAGCAAGAGAATAAATACGCAATAGCAATACAATTAATAAAAATAAATGAGTAGGAATTAAATAAAACTTATATATATTTACCACCTGTAACTGTACATTATAGAATGCAATAAATGATGTTGATTTGATTTTTTATTTGATTTTTTTATATGATCATAGTACATAAGCATTTTTAATTTATTTTTTTTGCAAATTTGCAAATTTAAAATACTTAAACTAATTTCTAATATTTCATTTGTAGTTTACTTAGTTGAATAAGTTTGTAAATATTACCTATAATTTATATTTTAACATAAATAAATACTTCTTGTCGAACACTGGAAAAAGTTATAACTAATTATAAAATAACGGAAACGTTTTTCTTTCTATTTCATTAATAAAATGATGATATAACATTTTGGTTTAATCCTGTCAAAATAAGATCTCCATAGGCACTTTAGACTTGATTATAAACATGGCGATCAAAAATACGTCGATTTAGGTTAGGAGTGGACTAATTTTGTAGAATAGAAAGAAAAACTATGTTCCGAACTTAAATTTAATTTAGTTTATGACTCTTGTTCACAAACTAAATTCGGGGCTATTGTCTCAGAAACACGTGCAAAAACAGGAACCGAATTGATAACCTCCTCCTTTCATGAAGTCGGTTAAGAATAGTTTCACATTTATAGGCTTATATTCTCAGAAGAAAACATAAATGAACGTCAAACGTGATTGAAAACAACCGTATTAGGCAGGTTTCTTGATAGTTTGGGATAAAATTTTTCATTATATTTTAATGAAATATTTTTCGAGTGCACCGTAGGAAGTTTAATAATATACCTAGGAAATTAAAAAACTAGGAAAATTAAATAGTAGATTGTTAACCTAGGGTCAAAAGAATCCATTCCCGGGGTGTTTAGATTATTCGGGTATACCTAGTCCGAGTAGCAATTGATTATTTTTTGTTTTAATTTCAAATATGAGTAAAATAAAACTACACTTCTGGACACATCTATTGGCCCACCTTGCATTTTCAGTTTCGTTTGGTCCTAGCTAAAATTTTATATTAGGTCAAGCAAAAAGTTTTTATGCAGTTTTGAACCTGGCACATTCACAATTTCATTTAATACTCTTTTTTGAATTTCGAACACAGAATTTAAAGAAACAAAAGACAATTTGGAGCCTGTTTGTAAAACTTGATTTTATTGGTTTACTTGGATTTAATTCTTGATTTATTTCTTGCTAAAGCGGACCCCAGACTCCAAAACTGGAAAAAGGCTTCGGATGCGACTAGGATTAACGCTGAGATGATGATGACTTGGATTTATTTCTTGAAAAAGTGATTGATATCTTTGGTTTTGCAACAAACATTACTTATTCTTAACATTAAGGTGAGGTTCTATCAATAATCTATGGATACTTCACCTGAAGTCGCCGCCCAAGCTGAAGCACTTATTCAGGCCGAACACAGCCAAAGAAATGTGAGTGCTCAACTTAATTTAAGTCGATCTGCGGTCCGAAATGTTTATCGGAGGTACCTAGAGACTGGCGACTTTGTTCGTCGCCAAGGAAGGCCACGATCTCGGGTCACAACTGAAAGGCAGGATCGATTCATCGTGACTACCAGCTTGAGAAATCGTCACCTTACCTCCATTGAGATACAAAACCAACTTCGCGACTTCCACGGAGTATCTGTGAGCGTTCGAATTGTTCGGAGAAAGTTAAAAGAACACGATATGGTACCACACAAGCCAGCTAATGGGCCCAAACTAACGCGAGGCTACCGAACAGCGCGCCTTCATTTCACACGCACTCATTTAAATTGGACACAGCAAGATTGGAGCCGTGTACTCTTTTCTGATGAGTCTAAAATTGTGTTACATGGCAATGATGGAAGGAAGAAGGTCTACCGACTTAAGAGAGAGCGTTTCGCACAATGCTGCTATGAAGAGACGGTTGCTTATGGCGGTGGCTCATGTATTGTTTGGGGTGGTATATCCGCGAGCGGCAAAACTCAACTTGAGGTTGTTACAGGACCACGGCTGCCAACATTAATTGCTGAAAGGTACATTCGTGAGTGCTTAGAACCTCACGTGATAATATACGCGGACTATGTGGGCCCAAATTTCCTTTTTATGCATGATAATGCAAGAGCCCATACGGCCGGCATCGTCAGGGAATATCTTCGGGATGTGAACATCACAGTTATGGACTGGCCAGCCAGAAGCCCAGACACGAACCCCATTGAGCACATGCGGGACGAGCTAAAAAGACGTGTTTGGGCTCGTCAGCCACTTCACCAGACGATGCAGGAGTTGAAAAGTGCCATAGAAGAGGAATGGGAGATGATCCCTCAAAATTTCATAGAGCGGTTGATAAACTCTATGCCTAATCGTATAAGAGCTGTGGTAGATGCCCATGAAGGCAACACGCGTTATAAAATTAAACTTTTATTTGATAAAACATGTTTTTTATTCAAAAATCAATTGCCTTTAACAAGGCGCATATCCGACTTGTTAGGCGTATATCCATGTCGTATAGTATTCTGAATTCATTTATTTAAAAAAAATACGATCGAAAAAGATGGTAAAATGTATCAGGTTTAAAACTGCATCAATAGATTTTGTTCAATCTAGCAAACATATTTCGGTAGGGGCCATCGAAACCTAAACTCTAAGGTGGGCCAATAGATGTGTCCAGAAGAGTAGTTGTTTATTTAAATTACTTTTCAGATACATGAACAGATTACTATCCCGGCAATTAATGTAGACTTTTTAAATTTTAAATATGGAACTCACGGCGTAATTGTTGCAGCTTATTCCGCTGAAAGAAGTTTGCACTAAGTTCACACCGGCTCGGCTCTTTAGAAATTCACATGACCGCAGCATTTTTTAATTAGTTTTTTATATGAAAATCTTCACAGCTGACAGCAGTTTTCTTTTTAAAGTTCATTGCGGTTGTTAGGTGGGAAGGAATTTGTATTAATTTATCCGTCTCTAGGGATCGAAGCACATTTTCCACACAATACTCAGATCAAATCTACACTACATTCCGAGGATAAGAAATAAAAATGTATTTCTCTCGTTTCCAGAATCTATTAGCAGGCACCAATGTTGCGGACGACACTTGGCATACAGTAAGGTTTTCCCGGCGCGCCTCCAATCTAAAGCTCCAAGTGGACGGAGCGCAGCCCGTGCGCGGTATGTTATGTACGTATGCACGGGCACCACCCGCACACCTTTTGTTTTGACCCCTAAGTAGACGAAGATAAGGTTGGTTTTGCTTTGGCTGCGTTGGTCGAGTTTGTGAAGAGAACAAAAGAATTGCTGAACTGAACACACACATACATGAACTGATACAGCATCTTCACACATGTAAAAACATTTGATTTTTATTTATAGAAAAGTTATCACGGAAAAAGTATCACGCGAAGAAATTATTTAGATACTTATCAAATATTACAATACTTATTACTACAATTTTCAAAAGTTCCACTGGATTTGAGAGACATACTTTTTTGTATGTGTCTAAAAGTTGAATCTAGGTGGATGTTGTCTGCTTAGCCGGATTTGTCTGTGACTGCTTCAATAACTGGTAGCAGTGACAATAAATTAAGCCAAAGCTTAAAAACCAATCCACAACAAGCACCCTGTGTGGGTTACAGAGTTTTGTCCATAGAAAGCAATGATTTTGTATGGATTGCGTACCTACGTAACCCTTTACGGCGCCAAATAATTGTCGGACGTAAAGGGTTACTTCTCCAAGTAGACAATTACGTCTGAGAGAATTATAAGGTCATTTTATTTTAATTTAATTTAATTCAATATTAAGCCTACCTAATAAACTTGGCTGGTTAGTAAATAAACTTGTTGGTTGATGATAAGTTTCCATCTACCTCAATCGAAGAAACATGATACGATGAACATAACATTTCACATCAAATAAAAAGCCATAATAAAAGATTTGATAACTTAGATTTAATCAGAGTCCCAACGCAGTCAAACCAAATATAGAACTTAAGATAAAATTTGAATTACCTTGGCCCAGCCCAAGCAAATTCAAATTTGGCACTTTTCGACCTCTTCTGAAAAGTGTATATCTGTTAGATGTCCTATTAGAGTGTAGTTAGCTGCTTTGTTTCGGTTGTTTGATAGCTGGCACTGTGTATCACTTTTCTGTTGGTCGCTATTTGGTTCTTACTTCATTTATATTCATTTCTTCTAGTAGTGTCCTTTGTGTATGTGCTAAAGTAGTTTTTACTGCTGATAAATGCTGCTCAAGTACAACATTATTCACTTTAATCATCATCATCAATCTTTTTATCGTTTCGCTGTTGGGCACAGGACTTCTCTTATACAGAGAAGGACTGAGCGTAATCACCACGCTTGCTCAATGTGGATTGGCGATTTCAGACCTAAAGTTCAGGGTTCTTCAAAATGTTTTCCTTTACCTTGTAATCAGTCATTAGTGTCCAAAATATACTTAGAAAGTACATATAACTTAGAAAAATTACATTGGTACTTGCGTGATCTGGAATAGAACCCGCATACTCATACTTGAGAGGCTGGTGTTTTAACCACTAGGCCACCACACTATTTATTTATTGACCACTTTAATCACAAAATTTTTATAATATTCATCAATGTTTAGTTTCAAACATAATCTTTTGTGATCCTTTTAGTCGAAGAAGATATGAAATATTTGTGCAGCATTTATGAGTATTACACAAATGTGTAAAAGAAAAAAATGCGTTTCATAATTCATTATTATTGGTAAACTTGTTGGGTACATTATGTTATAAAATAATTATTCTTTAACGAAAGTATTTTATGACGTAAAAATATCCTTAATTATAATTAATTGGTAATGTATGGAGTAAATAAACAGAATTAATAAGTGTCGTGGCAATTGAATGATTCTAAAAAGTAGTAAGACAGGGCTAATAATTTCTGCTAGTTTTTTTTGCTCTAGATGATCTATTTGTCACTATGAGGGAACTGTTTACAATGTTGTCGCTATGCATCTTCTAGCAATCGGTTAACTGTCTCCAGTAACATCTGTCTAAGCTTTTCTATCACGTAAGAGCAGTTTTAATTGTAAATAACTTTGAAATGGCTGCTAAGAGGTATATGAAAATTTACTTTGCTAATTTATTTTTCGTTAACAGTCAATGTTGTGGTTAGGTGTGTTGCATTGATCGTATTACAATGTGTATTTGATACTAAAACATAAGTTGGTTTTACAGCTGAGACGATTTTAGGAAAAGCGTCAACGTTAGAAATATCAACGTTACATTTAGGGGGTTTATTCCACCCAGAAGAAGAAATCCAGATGACGTCAACTTTACCAAACTTTGTTGGCTACCTGCAGAAGTTTGTTTTCAATGGAATTAGATACATTGACATGGCGAAGACGCTCGGAGTTGGCACCAATGAAGAGACCAACAATATCTATGACACATCCAATTTAATCTTTACTGGAAAGTTCGTAAAACCTGACTCACTAAATGTTTATAAATCTGTTACTTTTAAATCTAAGCACACGTACGTTGGGTTGCCGCTATTGAAGGCGTATGCGAACACTTACTTGGACTTTTATTTCCGTACCACGGAAATGGACGGATTGCTCTTTTACAATGGAGGAAAGAAACAAGATTTCATAGCTGTAGAGTTGGTGAACGGCCACATACACTGCGTGTTCAACCTGGGCGATGGAGTTGTGACTATGAAGGATAAATTGAAGAATTTCTTAAATGACAATCGATGGCATACAGTATCTGTGAGGAGGCCGACGCCCAAGATCCATACGCTACAGGTTGATGATGATTTAGAAATGCATACTACAAGTAAGTAGATGATCATGACTGTAATAAAAAATTGGTTGTCTGTAAAGTCGGTTCACTGACGGTAGTTGAACGTGACAACGCAGCAATTATCGTTGCTGTAAACAATTGACACCACATTCACTTTTCACTGCACTTCATACTTGACGAAAACATATAAATGTATTATTACATAGCAGCTGTCCAAGCGGACGCATCACTCACTCAAGTAGGAGAGAGACGATGTTGAACGCTGCCGAACGCGGAGGCCGATTGTGCCTCTTTGTCGCTCGTTTCACGCTCTTGCTTGCACTTCAAGCCTTAAATGGAACGCCTCCAAGCGAGGTAACGCCACATGAGCTTTATTTTTTCGTGCGTGCAGCCGGCTCCATGGAATTATACGATGTTGTCACGTCAATAATAGAGGAGACAGACTTATATTTTTTATTCTTGAGCTAGAACAATGTTCTAAAAAACTTTAGAAGAGCATTTGACAGTAATGACATTTTTCTTGCAGGTTCAAACCTCATGCTGGAATTAGACAGCGTGCTATACGTGGGGGGAGTTCCTAAGGATATGTTCACTGCGTTACCTGTAGGAGTCCTATCCAGGCAAGGATTTGAAGGATGTATGTCAAGTTTAGACCTTCCTGGAGAGTCACCATCGTTGATGGAAGATGCTGTTGTTCCTAGCTCGTCATTAGGTTCGGGTTGTGAAGGTAACATTATTAAATAAATCACTTATGTTCTATTATAACTTTTATAAACAAGATGATAAAATATATTACGAAAAATTACCTCATCGCTGTATTTGCAGGTCCGACGAAGTGTACTCATAATGCATGTGCGAACAAAGGAGTTTGTGTGCAGCAATGGAACACCTATGTCTGCGATTGTGACTTGACATCGTTTACTGGGCCTACATGTTACGACGGTAAGCGCTAAGTAAAAATTCTCTGAATGTACTTCGAGATTATATTGTGCGTAAGATCATGCAGAGATACAACTCAAGTCGTTTCCTTCATTGTATCAAGACCAACTTGGTACGTGTCTTGTAAGTCTTAAACTACAAAAGCAAAAGTAACCATATCTATTACGATAAAAGGCTGCTGTTAATGGCAAATACAATCCATTCAGATATTTTTTTTCATGTCCGTTGTATACATTTCCGACATTACTCCAGTTTTAACTGGCTGAGCTAATATTTAATTAAAAGGACACAACAAACTTTCTAATGTATTCTCAATTTGTAAGTGATTTTATTTCAGAATCGGTAGCATACGAGTTTGGACCTGGCCGGGGGATTATCACCTACACCTTCCCACCTGACTCTGTGGCAGACACAGAGACAGACAAGGTAGCTTTAGGCTTTGTCACCAGCAAAGCTGATGCTGTACTGCTAAGGATCGAGTCTTCGAACACACAGGATTATATGCAGATGGAGATTGTGAGTATTGAGGAGGGTTTCGATTTTAAGAGAATATTAATTAAGTCGAGTGTTAACATCTTCAAAAGTTATTACGCTATAACTTCGTCTCAGCACTAAGAAGTGGTGAAAAGCAGGGGTTATGGCGAGTTGTTTTCTGTAATTTTGACGTTCAAAATGTGCGGATTCTCAGCCACTGAATAAATGACTTTTGATTTTGGCTAGTCCTTCTCAATAAGGCTTTAGACAAATTAGTAGTCACTTATATTGGGCTAATCTAGGATCATATACATATAAAGTTATATTAACATTGACCAGCAGGATAATTGTGTAACACACTATTAGTAGTAATGGGTTTCTTTTTGACAGTTTAACAACATTCATTGCGTCAATGACGGTGTTATGCAGACACATTTTTCAAACATGTGGAACAATGGATTAGCAATATACTTCAAAACAATTTCAAAATAGTTTGTTACGCAATTAAGGTGCAGATTTGACCATTTCTCGCATTGAAAATTCAATATCGATCCAAAAACACACTATTTGTTTTTTTTTTATTTGATAATTTTGCCAATAAAATTTTCAGTTAATAGCCGGAAGTATTGTCTTGTAATGTTCTCCTGTAATATTACTTCAAAATAATTTAAAAAAGTCGTTATTTAAGAAATTTTATTTATAGATATTTTGTCGTTTGTAATCCACAGATCCGTGGGAACTTATTCATGGTGTACAACGTAGGAGGAGGTGATCACCCACTAGGAGACGAGACCGCGAGGGTCGACGACGGCGCTTACCACGTGGCTAGGTTCACTAGGAATGGTAGCAGAGCCTCGTTGCAGCTGGACAATTATGCTGTTATTATAAGGCATCCTCAAGGTAAATTGTGTGGATTGCTATTCAAAAAATTTGACAAGATTCTTTGGATCGTTGAAACGAAGGTTTTACTTCACAGCACTGTTATCAAATATGGTTGACTGAGCACTTTGCTGTCATAGGTTCAATTCATTTTTTTTCGAAGTTTAGCCAAAAATCAGCAGTAAGACTGGTAAAGCGGACCCCAGACTCCAAAACTGAAACAGTTTCGGATGCGACTGATGATGAAGTTCAATCCTCAAAATTCTGGCCTGTTGTTTTTTAACTTATTATTTTATTATTATAATTTTTGGCTGTTCAAGGGCTGAATCAAAGTTTGTTAACTCGTCCATATTATTGGAAGAACTGCTACAGTTAGGCAAATCAAAGTCCTCATTAATTTGTTTAAACGTTGTTAATAGTTTATCTATAATTTATTATTGTTGCGCTACCAGGAGGCCAGCAATCGACGATTTTCAATGGCATGTCGACGATCACGCTGGGCGGCGGGTCCCCGGGCGGCGGGGGCGGCGGGGGTGGCGGGGCGGTCGGTGCTGGCGGGCGCACGTTCAGCGGCGTGCTGGCGGGGGTGGTGGTGGACGGGGTGCGCGTGCTGGACGTGGCGGCCGCCGCCGAGCGGGGCGCCGCCGTGCGGGGAGATGTGCGCCGGGCCACCGCGCCGCTCGACCGGGACATCAACAGGATGCAACAGGTGACGACTAACACTCTAATATATTTACTCACTATTTGGGCATCTACTTGGATTTCAAATAAAATGCTTTTTAAACGAAAAAAAAAAAAAACTAGAAGAACTATACGAGTTTCATTCGCAACGCAACCGGGTTGCGTGCGCAGGTGCCTTTGCTTCCTTCCACCGCATCTAGATGTCGCCACTGTTCGCCATGGAGTAGTTTGCAATTTAACGCGTTGTCATACTAGATGGCGCTGTGTGTACCGACTTCTGAAATAAACTTAATTATTATTGAAATAAAGTTGATATTTGTTTAACTTAAAAGAAAAAACAACCAATTTAAGGATGAGGTCAATGTTACATAGTGACAACAAAAAAAAAAAAAAAAAGACGTGTGGCACTCGGGGACTGCCGCGGTAAAGCTATTGCATAGCATTTTGTATCAATTTATGCAATTATAATTATTTATTTATTTTATTTATGCAGTATTTCTTTTTCTTTGATATTAATTCAAGTTACACTTTTTGAGCGTGGTGACCGATAAGAACTCACTCGAGTCAGTAAGCATGTAAAATGAGAAAACTAACATAGAACGATCCGTGTGAGAACTAAACGATCACTATTACACAACAACACTGATACCTTTGCGAAAGCGGACTTCCTCTACAATAGGGCAATTCCTCCGTAAGGTCTGTCTATGCTATTACTTATAATCTCTGTCATTGTGTGCTGTTTCGGTGCAATCGCAAGACCGGCCGGGCACTGAGGGGCAGGCAAGACAGCTATAGTATCCTTATGACTCCACCAACTGGTATTTCGTTGACTCGGAAACGGCGCACAGGGAGCACCACGAAATATACTCAAAGACTCCGAGGTTCTTTTTCAATATACCCCACTGTTTTGTCGTGGTGGCCTAGTGGTTAAAACACCAGCCTCTCAAGTATGAGTGCGCGGGTTCGATTCCAGGTCAGGCAAGTACCAATGTAACTTTTCTAAAGTTATATGTACTTTCTAAGTATATCTTGGACACCAATGACTGAAGGCGAAGGAAAACATCTTGAGGAAACCTGGGCTTTATAAGTCTGAAATCGCCAACCCGCATTGAGCAAGCGTGGTGATTACGCTCAATCCTTCTCTGTATGAGAGGAGATCTGTGCCCAGCAGTGGGACGATAAAAAGGTTGTTGATGATGAACGGCGTCGGTGTCGAATTATTTGTTATTAATTTAATATTTTCGAGCTGATCTTTAGTAACATAATCACTTCTGATTGCGTTAACATCTGACCGTAGAATTAATAAATCCTTCATCAACTTCGTTACGTACGTTCTACGTAGTCAAAGCAAACTGGTGGCAATTTGTGAAGGTCATATGCCACAAAAACTGGGATTGTTCGTTCGGGATCCGTGATTTTAAACACCGTAATCGTATATTTTAGGTCTTTCTGCTTTTTGTTCTTACGCCTCGATACATGTTTTTGTTTTGTCTTCGTAGAAACAAAGAATAACTTTTTTGCCTCATCAATGTCTTCCTCAGAAAAAGCCGACGAGCATATTTTTATTAAACTTTCGTTGTTTCGTTTCGGAGATAACAATATTACAACTCGTACACTTAAATGTACTCGTATTAACATTGTTCACCGACATCTTTCTGTAATATTTTATTTAATAAAAACTTCAACTTCAACTCTTGATCTGGTCCCTGTGGATAGATACCAATTTTGCCAATAACACGTGCAACAAATTATAGAAATTCTTTAAAAAAATATTTCACAATAATGGCGGATATCGCCAATAACAGTTGAAAAAACGGCCGCGTGAGCACTTTTTACTCTATAAAATCACGCGCTTTTATTTAGTAAACAACACTATAAATAATTTAAAAGTCCAATGAAAAATTAGCGTGACATTCATCTTAGCTTTTCCGTTAAAAAAAAAGCTATTTTATAAAAACACTACTAAATTAATTTGAATAAAAGTACTTAATAATTAATATGTGAAAAGTTTTTAAGGTAGCCATGACAACGTCGATGACGTCTATGACATATCTCTATAGAAGACCTATTTCAGAGAGAAAATTAATCGCAAGTTTAGCACATCGCGGCTATCAGTAACATGGCAAGTGTGTAGAACTGAGTTCGCGCCCTGCAATATGCATGCTCTTTTTGAAAATCTATAAATTGTTTTCAAAAGATGTAGTCGCACGCACACAAACATACCGTGCCGAAGACTGCCGAACTGAAACGACGTTAGACGATGTACGGCCTTCAAGCCACACCTCCGTGCCCGTCGGAGTGGGGAGCGTGAGGTTTTTTCGTTACGGAATTTCTGGATTCGGTCCCCGCGCTCAAGGCCCGCGATAGAAGCTATGCAATAGCTTAAAAAACTTAAAGACGTGAATTATAAGTTACCAAGAATCTTAGATTTCAGTCCTATTCCAAAATTCCAAATTATTGTAGAATTATGAAATACATTGAAAGCGATCATCAGTTTTCTATGAACCCTCTACACAGTCTACAAGAAACACGTACGGAATCATGAAAAAAGGTAATTAGGAAATGAAAAGTGATACATAAGGTGTTTTTGAATAGCTTAAGATCTTGCCAACTGAGATTGTCTGTTTAGTCGCAAAACATAAAACTTACTAGTTATTTCAAAATTTCCAGACGCCACCTTCAGGATACGGCGGTCCTGGAGTACTAGACGAGCTAGTATACTCCGGGGCAGGGTCAGGTTGTAGAGATGATGATGAAGACGCCTGCGTGCTGCCTGATGCTGGGTCTGGAGATGATCTCATCACTCCGGTATATGTACCGTCTACGAGGCGACCTCCGTCGAGATTACACAAGGTATGATGAAGTGGTTAACAGAAAAAAGTTTAATCGTATTTAAACCTTTGTTTGATGTTTATGATAACGGGGAATTGCTCCTGTATCGAGGATACATTTACAAACATATAATAATACACAAACATCCAGACCCGCAACAACTATCTGTCTTTTTTTCGCAAAGATAGAGGTCCACTGCTGCACAAAAGCCTCCCCAAGACTTTCATTCCATTAGGAATGTTTACCATAATCCCCGCAGTAATTTATGCCTTTTATAAAATCAAAAGTCATTTATTCAAATTAGGTTGAGAATCATCACTTTTTGAACGTCAATATTACATAAGACAGTCCCCCAAAACGCCCACCCATCGACACTTCCTAGTGCTTTCGCTGGGAAGAAGAATTGGCGGAAGAAACTCCTCAGCAGCATAGCTGTCTGTTCATTTAAAAAAAACACATGACTTTATAAAGGATGTCCCAAAATTAACGCAAGATTTGAATTAAATAGAAAACACAGTTTTTAGTCTTTTGATTGTAATTTTTTTATTGATTCATAAAATACATAGGATAGGTTTATTTATGGAATAACACATCGGGCAAATGGCCTCCGCGGCTTTGCATACACATACGCACTCGTTTGTCGAAATTTTCCATGACCGTTCTGCATAAATGTGGCTGAATTTCGTTGATGCAGCGTTGAATCTCCTCCTTTAATGCACGCGTAGTTGTGGGCTTGTTGACGTAGACCTGTGATTTTAGATACTTATCCCCATAAAAAGAAATCTAATGGTGTTAAATCACACGATCTAGGGGGCCAATTCTGATCACTGAAACGAGAGAGTACACGACCTGGAAATGTCTCATGCAATAATTGAAGTGTTTCACGGGCTGTATGGCATGTGGCACCGTCTTGTTGAAACCACCACATATTGGCCACATCAATATCATCCAATTTCGGCAAAAAGAACCGTGTTATCATGTCGCGATATCGAGCAGAAGTAACAGTCACTGCTTGACCAGCCTCATTTTCAAAAAAGTATGGTCCAATTATGCCTCCAGCCCAAAATGCACACCAAAATGACACGTTGTGGATGCATTTGTTTTTCGACAATCACACGTGGGTTGTCAGAACTCCAAAAGCGGCAATTTTGCCGATTAACAAAGCCATCAAGGTGAAAATGTGCTTCGTCGCTTAGGATGAGTTTGCTCGAAAAATCAGCATTCATTTGTTGTTGCTCAATAATCCATTCAACAAACTCTCTTCGCTGTGCATGGTCATTGGGCTTCAGTAGTTGTGTTAATTGAATTTTGTAAGCATGGAGACACAGATCTTTAGTGAGTATACGCTGTAGAGAGCTTCTTGAAATTTGCAATTCTTGTCCATGACGCCGAATTGAGGTTCCTGGATTGTCACCGACACTCGCACGCACTGCCTCTATATTGACATTTGAACGGCTTGTTTTTGGACGACCAGTGTGTTTGGCGTCTCCCACGGATCCTGTCTCTCGGAATTTTTCAATTAATCGCTTCACAGTTGACGAAGTTAAAACACTATTCCGACCATATTTTGTATGAAATTTTCGAACTACGGCCGCCAAGCATTCATTATTTTTGAAATATTGCTCAACAATGAAGACACGTTGTTCTATTGCGTAACGCTCCATTTTCACTAACCCTAAACTGTCAACTGTCGATTTATTTTGTTTTTAGGGTTGCAACACTGTACTGCATAAATGGCGGCAAATTCAAATCTTGCGTTAATTTTGGGACACCCTTTACAATACTATGTATAGTGATGAACACAAGAAAATACAACAACAATGAAATTATTGAAAATGTGCCAGCTACCACGCCAAAATACCAGCAAAGCAAAATGAAAATGTAAATAACTAAAAACTTATTAATTCAATAAAAGCCCCAGGCATAAAGGGCGTGACAGCTTAGATATTTATGTATTGAAAAAGAGTGAATTATATGAACTCATATAACGTGTCAGTAAGCTAATTCCGGAGAAAGAACACAAGCATTGTTCTGAGTTGATCAGAGCGACCAGCTACACACATCAAAAGTGTCTAGGGATCAACATATATTTTTGCAATAACTTTTCTCCTGATTGATATTAATTAAAATTTTCTTTAAGGATTCATCAAATAAAGTGTTTTCGTTTGTCACAGTAACGATAAACCAAGTCACCTTTGCATTAATAAAGAAATTTGCCATTTTCCTAATAAAGGGATATTTGACATTTGAACCACTAACACAAAAGTTCGAAAAAAAAGACTGAAATAACAGTTTTCTCTAAAATTTTATTGGGTAACTTAAACAATTAATAATCCGTGTTTCTACCGCGAACACTAACAACACAAGAACATCGGTTTGGCATACTCAAAATGAGTTCATCCAAATCACGCTGTGGAATGGCCGCCCATGTTCGTTGCAACAACAAAAAAAGGTCTTCTTGCGACTGGATACCCTCCATATTCGGCAGAGCTGTTCTCTGTAGCATATCCCATGCATGCTCAATCGGGTTCAAGTCTGGCGACTGAGCAGGCCAGGGCAGGACATTGATGTTAGCTGCGGCGAGAGTCTGTCTTACAACTCTTGCGGTGTGCGGTCGTGCATTATCATGCATTAACTGAAATAAGGGACCGATTTGCACTTGTAGAGGAACGATGACGTCTGATACAATCGTCTCAGCATAAATTTGAGCGTTGAGGTTGCCTCTGATCCAAATCAACTCAGTTCTTCCGCCGATCCAAATACCCGCCCATACCATGATGGTTCCACCACTATAAGGATGGACTTCCTGGCAGGATTTTAATCGCTGTTGGCGTCCAGGGGTTCTCCAGTGTCGTATACGTCTTGTATCCGGTCTCATACCAAAACGAGACTCATCAGAAAAGCACACGAAACGCCATTGTTCTTCTGCCCAATTTCTGTGTTCAAGAGCCCATTGATATCGAATCCTACGATTGTGCATTGCTATAGGTGGTACCCGTAGCGGTCTTCGGGAATGAAGGTTCACTTCATGCAAGCGGTTTCTGACTGTTTGGTCGCTAATTAAGTTCCCTGAAGAGTGATGAAGCCTCACGGCTAACATCATGGCGGTTATTGTTGGAGCTCTTCGAGTTAAGATTTGAATGTATCGGTCTTGTCTCCGTGTGGTGCCGCGATACCGTCCTCCATGGCGCTCAGCCACGGTACCAGTGCTTCGGTAACGTGTCCAAAGTCGACTGATAGCACTCTGACTTGTATTCAGAGCTAAAGCCACAGTACGTTGCCGGGAACCAGCTTCTATCATTCCCACGGCTCTGAGCATTTCTTCCCTGCTTAAATGACGTCGCCGCTCCATAATAACGTTGGTTTTAATCAGTAGTAGGGAAACAGTAGCACTAATAATGTCTTCAATGCGTTGTATGTTTTTATAGGGAAAATATTGACAGCTGATTTTCATCTTTTACTCGAATTTGATTCACAGTGGACGTGATTGTCAATGAAAACCTCACTCCCTTACGATTTTAAGCTGTACTGTGTAGTAATAATAATGATTATTTTCAGGGTGATGCAAGTGGTAAGCTGATGAAACCTTGTGATGATGAAGACTGTATCGAGGGATCTGGCTCTAACGAAAACGAAATCACTGAACCTGACCATCCACTGACTACGTAAGTACTTTATACATCTATTAATAAACCTGTTCTAATTATTAAAATCCAGTCACTAGTATATTGCAAAGATTTTAAAAATGGACGACGATTTGTCATTCATATCCATGCTGATAGCGTAATACAGACAGCAGGCCTGCATCCTAAGTTTGTAACATCATCATCTCAGCCACATGAAGTCCATTGCTGGACATAGGCCTCCCCCAAGGATTTCCAAAAATAACGGTTGGACGCGGCCTGCATCCAGCGCTTCCCTGTGATTTTGGTCAGATCTTCCAACCACCTAGTCGGTGGGCGTCCGGCGCTATGATTTCCGGGACGTGGTCGCCATTCAAGAGCCTTTCTGCCCCACCGGCTATCGGCTCTACGAGCTATGTGCCCCGCCCACTGCCACTTCAAAGAGCTAATTCGCTGGGCCTCTTAGTGCCTAAAGACAAGAGTCTTTAAACAATGTATGTTACCGGTGATGACATATGGATTAGAAACGTATTCCCTCACTATGGGCCTCATAAGAAAGCTAAATATCATTGACGTCATTAGCAACATGCATATTTCATTGATTATGTTTCCGTCCCAAGTGGATCCAGGCTTTGAGAATTTCGTGCACCCTAATTGCGTAACTACTTTAACTATCAGTTTGAATCATTTTGAAGCATATTGCTAAACCATTGCTTCATATCATCATCAAGCTTTTTTATCGTCCCACTGCTGGGCACAGGTCTCCTCTCATACAGAGAAGGATTGAGCTTAATCACCACGCTTGCACAATGCGGGTTGGCGATTTCAGACGTAAAATCGAGGTTTCATCAAGATTTCACCTTTAATTTCCTTCACCTTTTAATCAGTCATTGGTGTTCAAGATATACTTACAAAGTACATATAACTTAGAAAAGTTACTTTGATAATTGCCTGACCTGGAATCGCTAGACCACTAGGCCACCACAACTGCTTCATGTGTTCAAATAAATTATCAGCTCAACAATGTAAATAACGCAAATGTATTTGAACTGTCAAATTGAAAGAGATTGCTACTGTCAGCTTGTTAAAAAATTCACCCGTTGTGTCTCAACAGTTGAAACGGCTCGGACCTCAGTCCCTACTGCGTTATGCATGACGTCTTTACTGACTAACCGTTAAGGTTGATTATTTTTCATTTATATTAAGAAACCATACTAACTATGCTTGCCGCAATCGGCTTGTGGATGGGTGACCATTTTTACATAATGAGATCGAACGTTTCTGGGAGTTGGTCCTGGCTGTCGTTCTTAGATACTTGAAAGCCTGACGACTGTGGCGTGTGGTCAGTCTGAGGACGAGTTTTGTCAAAGGGTATTACATAGCAACAGAGCTTAGGAAGTTGCCCAGCAGTTGCCGGCCTTTGCCCAGCTGTGGACATCTATAGGCTGAAGAAGAAGAAAAAGATAGGCGATCATGCCATAAAAAATACTGATAAATATACAGACAAATCACACAGATTGAGCTAGCCCCAAAGTAAGTTCGAGACTTGTGTTATAGGACACTAACTCAACGATACTATATTTTATAATAGATACATATATTGATATTCAGCTATATTTGGTTAGTCTGGAAGCTGATCCCAACATACATAGGTACCGACACAGCGTAGACCCACCACTATATACGGTCGAGTTCCATTGATGAGTTAACGTTTTATCGTATTTTTTTTTATAAAATTAGATGTAGTTTGTTTTTGAAAATTTGAAAATTTTCGTGAAGTAAATTCCAAGACATTCGATCATAAATCAGTCTGTATGAAGCTACCGTTTCAGTTTTTGCCAACCTGTCCCAAATACAATTTGCAATTCTAAAATACATATATTTCATTCTAGGTCTGGAGCAAGCAGTACCCACAGCATGACATCACCAACAGTCATCATCGTATCCACTGAAAACGTAGACAAGACTCTGGAAGGTTCCACCGACGGATCCACGGGTTCTAGTGAGACCACTAAAAGTAGCACAGCTGGCCAGCCGACATTGCCAGACCATGATAATATGCATGCTGGCACCGTTGATACTGCTACACCACCTGAGAGAAGAACCACGCCTACTGATGGTGAAACTATAATTTGTTACTTTCCGGTCTTTCTTTGAGGCCACTTTCATGCCGAACATATTCAGATAGTGAGCAAGCATTACGCAGTCTATTGGTTTTCCATATATCAGCAACCTTTTTATCGTCTCATTGCTGGGCACAGGTCTCCTCTCATACAGAGAAGGATTGAGCGTAATCACCAAGCTTGCTCAATGCGGGTTGGCGATTTCAGACTTAAAGTCCAGGTTCTGCAAGATGTTTTCCTTCACCTTCCTTTTTAATCAGGCATTGGTGTCCAAGATATACTTAGAAAGTGTAGTACAACATAATAACAGCTTAGAAAAGTCACATTGGTACTTGCCTGACCTGGAATCGACCCCGCACACTCATACTTGAGAGGCTGCTGTTTTGACCACTTGGTCACCACGACTACTCCATATAATACATACAAAGAATAAAGAAAGAAAATAGAAAGATAAATTTATTGGCATTTGACCTTGAGTTTAAGTTCCTCACCATAGTTTCTTGACTTGACATTGACTGCTTTATTCTGTATTTTATTAATTCTGCTTTATTTATAAGAATAGATTGATAATTTATACATCCTTTGTCATCCTTAGATCATTCCCACACACGAACAAGTTACCACTTTACACCCACAATAACTGGTAGACACGTACCAGACGAGCCAACTCACATTACTGAAGAAGAGAATAACCATATACAAGAATATGAAGACCGGCGCGAGAACGAGATAGAAGCACGAACACCTACGTATGAGACCGAGAGTGAGCAGGATAGAATGCCAGGCAGAGTTCATCCCGAATATAATGGGTATGACGTCACGCCTAAGTGGTACCACCCGAAGACGACGGATAATAGGGTTGTGCCGCCAGAATCAGAGTTTTTCGCGACTATTGTTGGTAAGTTGACAAATGTACACATTGAAAAGACGATTATTTGTTATACTATAGTCCATCATTATCTTAGCGTTTATCCCGGTTGCATCCGCGTCCTTCGCGTTGGAGCCCGGGGTCCGCTTTCCTGCTTAATTTCCTCCATTTAGCGCGATCTTTAGCATCCTGTGGTGTGAGATTGTTGGCACGCATGTCATCTCTTACAACGTCAAGCCAGCACCTCTTTGGTTTACCTCGCTTGTTCCGGCCCGGCGGAGGCGCCATGGCAAGACATTTGTGACCCCCGTAACATGCCGGTTTTCGTAAGACGTGATCGTAACAACGTAGGTGACCCTCCTGCAGTTTTTCCGCTATGTCACGGACATGAAGACTGCCACGGATGCGGGAGTTCCTGATGCGGTCCTTCGCGTAACTCCACACATCCACCGCCACTGACACGCAGCTCCTGCTTGTGTCGCTCAAGCACAGGCCACGCCTCACTGCCATACAGAAGAACAGGTCTAATGATGGTCTTATAGACTTGCCCCTTAGGCTTATCTGGCATTTTGGGGTCACGAATGACACCTGTCACCTCACGCCATTTTGCCCAAGCTGCGGAAATACGTGCCCTGACGTCGCAATCAATGTCGCCGGACGCGTGGAGTACAGACCCCAAGTATTTAAACAGGTATGTGCACACGACCATGTCACCGCCTATGCGCACAGATATGGGGTCTGTCGAGTTGCTGGCCATGTACACGGTCTTCACCACATTGAGTTTCAGACCTCCGTTCTCAAGCGAGTCCTTCCACACATTGACACGCCGCACCAACCGATCCCTGTCCGCGTCCGCCAGCGCGATATCGTCAGCATACATAAGCAACCAAGGAGGTTGCTCATGTGAATCCCTGATGCAATCCGACAAGACGTCTAATATCACGGTGAACAGAAATGGACTAAGGACGGAAACTTGGTGGACTCCGACGGTGACGGGGAAGGGTTTAGTGTCATCAACAGCGGTCCTAACAACGGAATCGGAATTGAGGTACATGTCTCGAATTATGTCAACATAGGCTTCTGGTACCCCTTTGGACCTCAGTGCCCACCAGATCACCCCCCGAGGGACACAGTCGAAGGCTTTCTTCATATCAAGAAAGAGCATATGCAGAGGCGTGTTCTTCGGTCTGTATCTCTTCATGGCGATCCTTAGTGCGAAGATAGGATCCATGGTTCCGTACCCTGGACGAAACCCATATTGACACTCCGAGACAGCACACTCCTGCCGGATCCGGGAGTCTATAATCCCGATCCAATGGAGATCTTTGAGGGCAAAGATCTCCATTGGATCGGGATTTTGCCGGTCAGAAGCACGCAGTTCAAAAAGGTACCGCGAGGACCCAGCGCCTTCCAGGCCTCAATGGGGACTCCATCAGCTCCGATAGTTTTCCGATTTGCCATGCGATGAAGAGCCGTATGGACATCCTCAGGCGTTATCGGGGGCACTAATACAAGATTTGAAGGGAGTTCCGGTGTCTGCACCTCTTGGTGCTGCTTATTCAGCAGCTCGTGGAAGTACGAGCGCCATCTCTCCTTCATCGCGAGGTCTTCGCATAGTAGGTTGCCAACATGGTATTTTACACAGCGGCACTTGGATATATCCTGTGCCGCTTTGACCCTAGAACGTACCAAATTGTAAATGAGCTTTTGCCCCTCAGACGATTCAAACTTCTGGTAGAGCGGTTGCAAGTGATCTCGTCTGGCTCTGGCTACAGCTCTTTTAGTGGCACGTTTGGCAACTTTGTATGCGTCGCGATCTTCAGGGGATCCGGTCGCTTGCCACGTTTTGAAGAGGGCTTTCTTCACCTTAGTCTCCCTCTGGACTGTCTCGTCCCACCACCAGGTCTCATTTTCATAGTAAAAATCTAGTTTGAAATTATAATTAGAACGTACCTATCAATATTGGTGAGTGGATAAGTGACAAGATGAGCAGCTGAACTCCTTCAACAAGAACTGCTTCTTAGTAACTTTAAATAGAGAGAACTAAAAAGAGAGTAGAGATTAATCATTCATTATCAGCATCATCATCATCATCATAATCATCATCTTGTGGATCATCATCATCTTTGACAAATCATCGGAGGTCTACGCTCGTGGTTACCAGGGGGCTATAGAACGGAGTATTCTGGATATAAATCAAATAAACTAGGTTCGGAATACGGTCATCCGTTCTATTATAAAAATACCTGATGTCATTTGGAGAGCTTTCACGCTAAAATGGAATTTGGCTGACACATCTGTCAAACGACCAATGGGCCAAACTTGCGATTCAATAGGGTCCAGATGTAGATGGCGGGAAGAGCTGTACTCCTTCAATAGGAATTAGTCCTCACCAGCTTAAAATATAAGGAAGCGGAAAGAGAGTAGGAAGACCAATAAAGAATAACTATTCTCCAGCCCTTAACCCAATTTATTCAATAATAATCAGTTTAATAAAACCAAAGACAAGGCAGAAGCCGCAAAAAAGTATAGCGGTAAAAGATAAAAGAAAGATACTAGACAATGGCAAAAAAGAATTCTTGCCAAGCAAGAAGATAAAGACAGCAATTAATAAAAAAAAAAAAAAAACAAAAAAAATAGCCATTCTCTCGCCCTTAACCCAATTATTTAATAATTTCCATTTTAATAAAAACCATTCTCCTGCCTTAACCCAATCTATTTTATAACAACCGTTTTAATGATAACAATAATTTTCCTGCACTTAACCCAATTTATTTGAGGTTCCCATAGGTGATCAAAGGCTGGACCCATTATGATGAACACATTTCAATTTAGGAAACAGTACATAACATACGAAGGTTAAACTGAAAGTTCTTAGAAAATCAAAAACTGATAACATTAGCCAGTTATTAGTTTTATTATATCTTTTCAAAATATTGTCCATGCACGTCAATACACCGTTGCATGCGATGGAACCACTGGGAAAAGCACTTTGCCCACTCGTCCTTAGGGGTCTCTTCAATGGCATCGCGATACGCAGCCACCGCTTCTTCAGCATTCATAAACCGCTTTCCTTTAAGTTTTTCTTTAATTTTTGGAAATAAATAAAAATCACAAGGCGCGAGGTCGGGACTATACGGCGGGTGACCCAGTAATTCAACGTTTGATGTCGCCAAATAGTCGATCGTTCGCTTGGTGGTGTGCGACGAGGCGTTGTCGTGGTGAAGGAGGATCCTACTGCGAGGTCGTTTCTCTCGAACTTTTTCCAAGACAAGTAGCAAACAATTGGTAGTGTGTAATGACAAATGAATGAAATATATACTCAGTAATATTGCCAAAGAGTTCTATTTTCAAATTTTAGAATTATTTTTTTATTATATTGTTTATAAGTGGCCAGTTCTAAGAACTTTGAGTTTGACCCTCGTAGTAACATATAACACAAAAATATTGTTCTTTTCAGGTATAGTGGCGTCGGTGCTGATAGCAATAATATTGATAGTGATCATAGTGCTCAAGTACATCGTGTTCAAGTTTGACCCCTCGTATAAGGTGACAGAGGATAAGAACTATCAGCAAGGAGCCAGTGCAGCGCTATTGGGAAACCAGGTGACGTTTCATGTTTCAATTCGGTATTACTTAAGCATAGCGGAAGCAGCCAACAGTAATAGTGGCAAGGGCACGGGTCAAGGGAAGTAAGTACCCCTTTTTTTTGTTTTCGATGGAAAATCATTAAATAACCTCTCCCGCGTTCGTGGAGCGGAATGGCGTGTCAGACTTTTACTGACTAACACCCACCCGTGTTTCTTCACCTGTCTGTGCGCCAGGGCCACGGTTTCTTTTTTAACCAGCCCGCAACCCCTGACCCGGGAACCATCGGTTTTCGTGGAACCCGTCACGTAAGCCCGCGCAAGCCTTTGAGACTTAGATCGTAAGATTAATATTTTGGATCTTTATCTCCTAGGCCCATTCGAGTTATCAAAGCGGAGCATCAAGCGCTCCAACGGGAGGTGCAGTTCGGAACCTGCAACCCCTCCCCCTCAACAGAAACGGTACCGCGCCCTCCGCACCCCTCGCGCCCATACCAACACAGCCCATCAAACGAGACGGCATCAAAGAGTGGTACGTTTAAACCCAAGTGTGAAAGAGAAGACTATAGTTTTGTGTGTGTTGGATATATCAAGAACATAGTGAGTGATTGTTAGACGCTTCGAATCGAACCTCGCCAGAACACTGGGCGTTAATGCTTTAAGATGATAAGACATAATGACTGAAACGCAAGTGTTTTTAGTATTTTGTAAATATTAATTAATAATGTTTATAGATGGATCACTTGTGTGTACGGATGCGATTGTTGAGACTTGTGCGTACTAGATTTGTAGCAATAAGATCATGTAATCCTAAAACTTATAAGAAATCATCAATGTTAAATGTATGTTAAAATGAGAAGTTGCTAATGAGTCCTTTGGATACATCACAGTCTAGTATGCAAAAGATCGTGATAGAAAAACCTAGAGATTATGGAATTGCATTTTACTATTGTATAGTTAGTTTTATTTGTTTTTGTTACTGATGTTTTACTGTTAAACCTTAGCTTTTCTGACCTGTACATTGCTATAATTCATGTATTTGCGACTTAACTTTTCTATCTACATTGCCTTTAATAGTTTAAATTAAACTAAGACTATTGTATATTGGTTGTAGACATTAAATTGTTGGTGTATCATGATTGGATCAATTAAAATTGTTATAGTTTCAGTTAGTTTTTATAAACCATTGAAATTGTAAAAAACAGGTAAAAATCCATGTGAAAAATTCAAATATTTATTATAAAGCTTGTTAAGCTAAATTACAGAATTATCCAATTTTGATACACAATCAAACAATGTTAATGTTCTATAACTATGTAACAAATAAGATGAAAATGCTATATGTGGAGCTGCCATCACGAAATTGAAGCATATCGTTCAATTGAAGACTACAGTACTTTTACGATTCTCAATAATCTTTCCTATATATATTAGATGTTATACAATATTTTTAAAAATAGGCAGGGCGAGGCGAGTAGTATAGAAAAAAGAATCATAATCATCAGAGTATAAGATCTAAATTCGCTTGGAGTTAGAAATGAAAACAGGTATATTATTGTAGGGCGCGTAACAAGTATGAGCTTGTAGATTTGGTATGGAATATAGATGTTCTGAGTTTTAACATATCCTCTTTTTAGTATTCTGTATTTCTACTGGGACACTTTTATAGTTTGATCACCGGTGCAACTCTTGGTTAGTTAATATCTAGTTAATATCCATCGTAGTTAAAGGATTTGTTGAGATCGTATCCCACAATATTGTGAAGAGTTCCGTTGGCGATCCAAACCCTTAATTCCCTCTCTTCAAAGATTTATTTGCTCAACTTGTCCTCGATTTTTTTGATGTCAGGCCTAATTGACTTATAGTGAGAAAGTTAAATAATGAATATACAGTCAATTTATCCTTAAATTAATGCCTGTGAAACGTATAAGGATGAAAAACATGCATGAAATCGGATGTTGAAATATGATATTTCATGAAGAAAATATGCAACAATGTATGAAAAGGAAAAGGTTCTTAAGCAAGCGTTTGCTACACTTTAGTAAGAGTTTGTGATAGCCGGAGACCTACCATGCTCATTAAAATAAATATAATAAGTCATAAAAAAATCATAAAATATTTACCAAAAGCTATGTGCGCATAAAAACGCTACGCAATGTAAAAAACATACACATAAGTATTGGCGTGCCACAAGGACCTGATATTAGCCCGCTTATGTCTTTTGGTGTATGATCCTAAGCAAAGCTTCCATTATTTTCATGATCACGATTGAAAACAATGTCAATGAACAGCTACATAAAGTTAGATAGTAAAAGAATTACAACTACAATAAAGTTTATTTAATTGGCAATGTCTCTTCAAAAATCTTAAACTATCTTCACTGACATATATTTTATAGAGTCAGGCAATTTTCTGGGTACCCTTTTGACATATTGCAAGCAATTTCCTCTTTGAACCATGACTTATAAAAAAGCTGCTTATATTTTTACATCTAGTGTGTATTTGTACATCCACCGTCCCGATTTCCTCTTTCCGATTAATAAAAACTTGAATTAGCTTTAAAATAAGACGAAAAAATAACATATTTATATAGATTGTTATAAAGCACAGGTTTTAGGTATTCAAGGTTGCATTTAATGTAATGTTTGAGGGTACGGAATATGAATATGCGATTTTAAATGGCGTCTAATACACGTGTATCTAAATCATTACATGTCACCATTATTTTCTTGCTAGAAGAAAAATAGGACGGATAAATCATATCAGTAAAAGCCAATTTTTTAAAAATTTACTTTGTCAATATCCTCGAATCGGTAAACTTTTGTTACCGAATAAGCTGTAGATTAGTTTTCATCATTACTCGGATGCCAAGACTCCTACAGACAGGCTAAACTGGTAGAGCTATTTTTAAATATAAATCGTTCTAGCAGAATCCTGGCGCGTCCATGGGAGTCTTCAAACAATCGCTTATTTTTATTCTGTCCACCCAAATACAGCATTTATTGTAAATAGTTATTCAATATAATACTGTAAACATAAGCGGTACTGTACGGTGTATGTCACACTCGTTTTACGGCACAAAATGTTAGTAAAAAACAATTTGTTTATCTGTCAATTTTAGTCGTAATGTTTAGTGTGTTAATCATTTATACCGTGATGTAATTATATTGTAATTATTGTAGATGTTTTCTATAGACACAGCGTGGAATTGATGCAGAAATAAATGTAATGTATAATGCCGGAAAAGAAAACAATATAACAGGAAAAATGAAAGCTAGAAAAATATATAATTGAAGAAATAACAAATAGAAAAGAAAAAGTTGAAACGGAAACAAGAAATGAATTCGCACAAACCTTTTATTTCGATATATATTTATACCAACCCGCATTGGCCCCGCGTGGTAGATTACGGCCCATTTCCTCTCTCCGAGAGTAGGCCTGTGTCCCACGAGTGGGAATATTATAGGCTGATGATGTAACATTTATATATTTTGTGGTAAATCCCGATGAAATATTCAGTCAATTTATACAATATGTAAAGAAAACCCTGTCCGATCCATGAAGGTATTGTTAGGTATCGTTAACTGATTCTAATAATGTCAACAAAGCCGGGCTAAACTTAAAAAAAATCCCCCTAAAAATAAATATTAATTCGAAAAATCGAGGTAACTTAATGCATGTGCGGTAGGCAACACGTTAGGCGTACATGTGCGGGTGTAGGGGGGCAGGGCACGCGGCACGTGGTCGCATCGCTATTCGCTCCGTCACAAACGGTGTTGTCACTTTTTTTAAAAATACCAAATTTTGGGGAAGTTGGAATTAATTCGCGGAAAAAAAAAGGATTATTTCAAAATTCATTAGTATTGTCACTATGATGATTACGTAAAATTTCATATTTTATTTGGTCTTGTGTATACCTAACATTTATTATCCTTTTGGATCGCACGGGATTTTCTTTACATATTGTATATTAAGCGCATCTCAAAAAAGAAAAGTTTTTTATAACCAATATCTTTTTTTTTTGTATGGGATGGGAAAGCATCAAATGATCTCTCCCGCTCTGGGCGGAGAGGAAGGGCGTGTCAGACTTTTACTGACTAAAACCCACTCGTGTTTCTTCATTTGCCTGAACGCCAGGGCTACGGTTTCTAACCAATAGGTACCTGTAATGATATAAATAATGCGAATTAAGTCAGGTAAATACGAGTTCCATAGTTGTGTCTGTAGGAAATAAATGTGAAACAATTTTGTTCGTTACACCATGTTTAACTGATGTTACTCACGATTCCGGTCGGACCAATTTTAGTTTGAATGTGAAAGCGACAGTTTAAAAAAATAATAATATATTATGTAAATTACATGGCTATGTTGTTTTATTTAATAAGTTTGGAGCTCTGCCTTCTTGCGTAAAAAGCAAAAAATACAATAACGCTTCAATGATAAATAATTATAATTAATTATACAACATTACTTATTGGAAATGATAAACCCGAAATACGTGTTCATTATTTTGAAGCAACGAGCTTATATATAAAATTTCAAAAAGATATCATGAAAATTCACACAGTTATGAGCTTCTTATCTTACCTGGTTGCTCCATCAAAAATATGGTCAACGCACCGCTCGCCTCCCCCTCGCGCAGTAGCGGCGCGGCGCGATGTGGGACGTGTCTTACGCACCTAGTACCACGAGATGATCTAACGCCAGCTGAGTTGTGTGGTCGGTAACTACACTTCAACAATTTCTAAATGTATTTGGGAAAAAATATAACATGGTGTGAAAATGATTGGAATAGATTCAGTTGCTTATTCTGAACAAACTACATTCAGGTTTTGTATAAAGAAAAAATACTGTTGTATGTATATAGTAAGCAGTGATGCAATCGTTGATGGTAATGCGCGCTAGTTTATTAAGAGCCTATTCACTCAAAAAAACTGAGTGACTAAGATGGAAGACAGCCGTTGAGCGAGGTGATGCAATATTAAACCCAACAACACGACCAACGATGCTGCGGGGAAGATTGATCTGGAGACCCTGCACGACCAAACTCCCCACACAATAACATTTGACGCACATATCCCAACACAACTACTCAGACCCGTCCTCCGTACGGCTACCAGACGAATCCCTTGGCGGTAAGACTTTGTCTGGTGGGTGGTAACTTCTGCCGGCAGCCGATGTTATGGCCTACCATTGAGAAATCGTCTTCTGACACTACAACACAGTTTTGCTTTTTTTGTATAACGACAAAAAGTGTGAGGCACTGCATGCAAAAGGCATTTCATTCTAAAAATATTTCGTAATATTAAGCTAAATAAGCCGTCGTTATTTTGAAAATCGACGTACCTATCGACGTGCTACATATGCGTAATCCTCTCAATTAGAGCACATGAGAGGTTTGGTTTAAAACGATCTCCAAAGCTTGGAGCACCGGAGTAGCTTAGCCAGCCTGTCGGAGTTCTATGGGAAGAATTTTGGAGAGTGTGCGCAGGAATTGCATGACTTAATTCCATCTCGGTTCCATCACGGATCAAGAACAAGACAGATCAAGGAAGCAAACCAAAATGGGTGTTTTTCTATTTGTGTAATATAGTCATCATCATCATCTCAGCGTCAATCCCAGTCCCATCCGAAGCTTTTTTCAGGTTTGGCGTCTGGGGTCCGCTTTACCAGTTTAACTTCTGATTTGGCTAAACTTCAATATTTTCCGTGAAGCGACTGCCGTTTGACCTCGACAACCCGAAGACGATATCGAAGCATTACAGTTAGACCAATTTTTGGACTTTTGAGGGCTCCAACAACCCGTAACGACTGCCATTAGATGTTCATATGGCAACCGGGACCAACGGCTTAACGTGCTTTCCGAGGCACGACCAGACCAGTGCAAATATTCATATTCATGGATACAAATATTTGCACTGCGCGGGGCTCGAACATGCGCCTCCCTTCGCAGCGGCCACGTTCGCTACCGCTACGCCACGGAGGCTGTCGCCGTTTTGTGTAATATAGTCACGAGTTAAAATATGTGCACACTCGGCTTTATTAAAAAGTGATTTATAACTTTATTTTTGAATAATATTCGTCGTGTTCCGACATGATGTCTAGTGATGCTGTACAGAGGACTGAGCGGGTCTGAGCGTGTTGCGTTGTGTGCCAGGTACTTACGATACGCCAAATTTTGTTGTGGCGCGTGACGCGAGTTTGGTCGTGAAGGGTTTCCAGAACTATCTCTCTCTGGCGCAGCATCGTTGGTTGTGATGTTGGGACATTGCATTACTTCGCTCAACTCCGTCTATCCTCCTATTCATTCTGTTTTTTGGAGTGAACAAGCTTTTAATAAACTAGCGCGCTTTATTATCAACGATTGCATAACTGCTTACCATCAGGCGGGATTGCGGTCATGTACTAGTTTATAATTATAAGTGTTTAATTAAAAGTTGCCAAGTGTTGACATATCAGCGCTCGTGATTGTGCATTGCAACCTAGGAGGCAGAACTGCACTTCCAGCAGCCGAAGACGTTCACTAATACCAGTATTTTCCAACGAGTAAAGATTAGATTTCTTTACCGAAGTCAAAAACCAAACGAATAGAAATAAAAGCATTTATCTTAATGTTGTAATCAGATTCGAACTCCAGAAAACTTTCGTTGTAAGTTCGGTCACAAATCATGAACTGCGAGCGGAATTAAGCCAAGTAGGAAATAAATGTGAAACAATTTTGTTCGTTACACCATGTTTAACTGATGTTACTCACGATTCCGGTCGGACCAATTTTAGTTTGAATGTGAAAGCGACAGTTAAAAAAAATAATAATATATTATGTAAATTACATGGCTATGTTGTTTTATTTAATAATTTTGGAACTCTGCCTTCTCAAGCTTGCGTAAAAAGCAAAAAATACAATAACGCTTCAATGATAAATAATTATAATTAATTATACAACATTACTTTTTGGAAATGAGAAACCCGAATTACGTGTTCAGTATTTTGAAGCAACGAGCTTATGTATAAAATTTCGAAAAGATATCATGAAAATCCACAAAGTTATGAGCTTCTTATCTTACCTGGTTGTTCCACCAAAAATATGGTCAACGCACCGCTCGCCTCCCCCTCGCGCAGTAGCGGCGCGGCGCGATGTGGGACGTGTCTTACGCACCTAGTACAATGATCTAACACCAGCTGAATTGTGTGGTCGGTAACTACACTTCAACAATTTCTAAATGTATTTGGGAAAAAATATAACATGGTGTGAAAATGATTGGAATAGATTCAGTTGCTTATTCTGAACAAACTACATTCAGGTTTTGTATAAAGAAAAAATAGTGTTGTATGTATATAGTAAGCAGTGATGCAATCGTTGATGGTTATGCGCGCTAGTTTATTAAGAGCCTATTCACTCAAAAAAACTGAGTGACTAAGAAGGAAGACAGCCGTTGAACGAGGTGATGCAATGTTAAACCCAACGACACGACCAACGATGCTGCGGGGAAGATTGATCTGGAGACCCTGCACGACCAAACTCCCCACACAACAACATTTGATGCACATATCCCAACATAACTACTCAGACCCGTCCTCCGTACGGCTACCCGACGAATCGCTTGGCGGAAAGACTTTGTCTGGTGGGTGGTAACTTCTGCCGGCAGCCGATGTTATGGCCTACCACTGAGAAATCGTCTTCTGACACTACAACACAGTTTTGCTTTTTTTGTATAGCGACAAAAAGTGTAAGGTACTGCATGCATAAGGCATTTCATTCTAAAAATATTTTGTAATATTAAGCTAAATAAGCCGTCGTTATTTTGAAAATCGACGTACCTAGGCTACATATGCTAAGCCTTTCAATTAGAGCATATGAGAGGTTTGGTTCAAAACGATCTCTAAAGCTTGGAGCACCGGCGTAGCGTAGCCAGCCTGTCGGTGTTTTATGGGAAGAATTTTGGAGAGTGTGCGCAGGAATTGCATGACTTAATTCCATCTCGGTTCCATCACGGATCAAGAACAAGACAGATCAAGGAAGCAAACCAAAATGGGTGTTTTTCTATTTGTGTAATATAGTCATCATCATCATCTCAGCGTCAATCCCAGTCGCATCCGAAGCCTTTTTCAGGTTTGGCGTCTGGGGTCCGTTTTACCAGTTTAACTGATGATTTGACTAAACTTCAATATTTTTCGACAACCCGAAGGCGATATCGAAGCATTGCAGTTAGACCAATTGTTGAACTTTTGAGGGCTCCAACAACCCGTAACGACTGCCATTAGATGTTCATATGGCAACCGGGACCAACGGCTTAACGTGCTTTCCGAGGCACGACCAGACCAGTGCAAATATTCCTATTCATGCATACAAATAGTAGCACTGCGCGGGGATCGAACACGCGCCTCCTTTCGCAGCGACCGCATTCGCTACGCCATGGAGGCTGTCGCCGTTTTGTATAATATAGTCACGACTTAAAATATGAGCACTCGACTTTATTAAAAGTGAATTACTCCTTTATTTTTGAGTAATATTCGTCGTGTTCCGGCATGATGTCAGGTGATGCCGTGCAGAGGACAGGTCTGAGCGTTTTGCGATGTGTGCCAGGTACGATACGACAAAATTTTGTTGTGGCGCGTGGCGGGAGTTTGTTCGTGGAGGGTCTCCAGATCAATCTCCCTCTGGCGCAGCACCATTGGTCGTGATGTTGGGACATTGCATCACTTCGCTCAACTCCGTCTTCCCTCCTATTTATTCTGTTTTTTGGTGTGAATAAGCATTTAATAAACTAGCGCGTTTTACTATCAACGATTGCATAACTGCTTACCATCAGGCGGGATTGCGGTCATGTACTAGTTTATAATTATAATTGTTTACTTAAAAGTTGCCAAGTTTTGACATATCAGCGCTCGTGATTATGCATTGCAACCTGGGAGGCAGAACTGTACTTCCAGCAGCCGAAGATAATCACTAATACCAGTATTTTCCAACGAGTAAAGATTAGATTTCTTTACCGAAGTCAAAAACCAAACGAATAGAAATAAAAGCATTTATCTTAATGTTGTAATCAGATTCGAACTCCAGAAAACTTTCGTTGTAAGTTCGGTCACAAATCATGAACTGCGAGCGGAATTAAGCCAAGAGGGGACAAAGATTTTAACGATACGCACATACATTACAAACGATTACAATAAATATTGTTAAACCTTGAAACTAAAGTGAAGCGTCATAGTACGCTGAAAAGGTTTAGGTAAATTACATATACATATGTAGGTGTCAGAGTGTCTGCAAACGTCATATGTGAACACAACGCATCATACTGACGTCACATAGATAGATCCTACATCTCACAAGCAGAGTTTACAGTGTAATTAGCATATATACAACTATCCAACGCCAACCGTTGGGTAAGTGCCCACCAGACACAACACCCGTCTGCTCGGAGGATCGAGTAGGAGGTGAGAAAAGAGTATCCCTTCTATATGGAGGATTAGTGAACTTTACACCGTGTTCTTCATGCCTCTAAATAGGGTAAATTCATAATCAAACTATACAGGGTGGTCCAACTACTGAAGTCAACATTTTTTTTTAGATTCCTCGCACCGGGGGGTATCCGAAAATAGTTAGTTAGTTAGCTTAGTTTTCGAGTTATAATTTTTATTGTATATTTTTACTGATTTTTGCCAGCGAGGTTTCAAAAATTTATTTCTTTTTTGTAGTAGATATTTTGCAGTGTTTTTTTTTTGTGACATAATTTTCTTGAATGTTATTTCTATTCTGGCTGAGTTTAAAAACTCCACATGCTGCAAACTAACAAAATCATAACAAAAAATTGCATATTTTTGTGGATAGACTAAAAATCATTGAAACATGATTAAAACATTAAAAATTATTATATCTTTTAAAAACTTAAAAATGGCACCGAAATTCCAGCGAAGTGGCACCGAAGAGGCGTCGATGTGGCACTGAAGTGGCACCGAAGTGTTAATATTTTATTAATGTATTTAACTCCCTGGTGCATGCTAGGATGGATATTTCACATTCTCAAAAATTTAGCTACTTGCTGAGCTGTTGCTTGCTGATGCTCATGTAGCTAAAATAATTAATCTACCCTACTTAAAAAGGTTACGAATTTAAGGAATGATTTTTTAAATCCTTTGAAGGTAGGTAGCCTATAATTCACTGGAAAAATTAAGGTAACCAGTAACGGAATGGATAATAAATTTTTAGATATTAGTAAAATTGATTTGTTGCTAGGTACCGATGTACTTGGTCAATTATTGTGCACCGGGCGCACTATAACTATAAAAAGTAATGGTTTGGTTGCAATACCATCTCATTTTATTTATATTATTATGGGCCCAGCATACGATGCCGTTTCAGATACGGTTTTGGATACGGTTTTTACGGGCGTTTCTCTCTCCAGTTTTGGTACAGCGATTTAGGGAGATAGAGGATGTAGCCACTGTCTCACGCGCGGACTCGCTGGACGAAGAATGCGAGCGCCATTTTGTTGAAAATACGTATCGGTTACCGAGTGGTCGCTTTGTTGCACAGTTGTTGTCATACCTCACGGCAGAGAAATGCTTACTTTCTATGGAACGTCGTATGAAGCGAGAAACGGAGTTTCGCGATAAATATATCGAGTTCATGCGGGAATATGAACAGTATCATATGTCTCTAGAACGGCGGCTTTTAAATCGAATAGCGAGTAAGATACGGGTCGTGTACGACGGATCCGCCCCTTCTAGTAATGGTGTTTCATTGAATCAGACTTTGCACTCGGGTGTGAAGCTACATAAAGATATCTTGGATATTATTACCGCGTTTCATAGGCATCAGGTGGCCTTCGCTAGGGACATCCGGATGAAGTTCAGACAAACAATAATCCACGAGAATGATTGGCGGTACCAACTAATTCTGTGATGCGAAGACCCATCACACCCTCTACGTGTGTACGAGCTCAACATGGTTACTTACGGATTAAAATCTAGTCCTTGGATGGCTATGCGATGCTTGTTGAGGCTCGCTCGCCAGAAACGAGTTCGGTTCCCTCGTGCGGTGGCCATCTGAGAATCGGATATATTCGTCGATGACATAATTACTGGAGGCTCTTCGGAACAGGAGGTCTTAATTGTACGGGATGAGCTCATGGCGTTATTAGCGACGGCCGGCTATGAGCTACGGAAGTGGATTATTGACGGTGAGGGATTGCTTCGCGTAGGCGGATGGCTGCGCAACTCAAAGCTGCCTTATTCGGCTAGGCATCCCCTTTTATTAACAAAAGAAGGAACCTTAACACGGTTTATAGTAAGTGATCGGCACATTACTAATTCACATGCGGGTTTTACGGCACTGCTTGCAACGGAAATTTCGGATTCTGTCGGCACGACGGTGTGTTGGATCAGTTATTTTTAAGTGTATGCCTTGTTATCAGTTGATGGCTACCATCCTGCAACCTACGATGGGTGATTTACCTGGTGGTCGAGTTAGTGTCACCAGACACTTTCACGGTGTTGGTACAGATTTTGCGGGTCCATTTATTGTCAAGGCCTCCCATTTACGGTCGGCTAAAACTTATAAAGTTTATTTATGTGTGTTTGTTTGTCTGTCGACTAAGGCAGTATTCTTAGAATTAGTATCCTTGCTTAGTACGGCAGCGTTTATCGCAGCGCTCGAGCGCTTGTGCGGTCAGACTGCGGCACCAATTATCAAGGTGCAGATAGAATTTTTGACTCTGAATTGGGCCAAGCATTGGCTACTCAGGGTATTGCTTGGAGATTTGATCCTCCAGCATGTCCTCATTGGGATATTTGAAGCTGTGGCTAAGACGCACTTACGGCGTATAATTGGGGGAACGGTCTTCACCTTTGAGGAGTTCACCACAGTTTATTGTAGAGTTGAGGCAATTTTAAATTCACGGCCGTTGTGCCCGCTCTCTTCGGATCCCCATGATTTGGAAGTTTTGACACCGGGTCACTTCCTCATTGGCCAGCCTCTCACAGCTCTCCCTGAATATCCATCCGAGAATATACCAATGCATCGACTTTCTCGTTTTAAAATGCTAAAACAGATTGCACAAAGTTTTAACGTTTTCAAACTCGTTTAATTTCAAATTTTTAAATAAATATACATACGAGTCCATTTACTGTTAGCGAGTCATGCTGTTGTTAAACTTTTCAGTTTTCCAACCGTAGAGGTATAAAATCAAAATATTCAAAATATTTTTATTTCTTATAAATTAACATAGACACAAGAGCACGGGTACTATTGGCTTTTAGAATGTTTTCAAGTCACAGTGGGTATGGGAGGACAGCATAGGGCTGTCAACAAGTACCAGGTACTTGATAAAACAAGAAATGGTTTAGAGATCGAAAGCTTTCAAAGTCCTCACATTTACCAAATATAGAAGAATCTACCAAAAGGATAGAAAAAATATTACAATATAGTGACATGAATGCCATATTATAAACACTAATAAGTATATATTTTGGTAATAATATGTATGTGTATATAGCTTATTTAAGTATTTATTTAAATAGTGTTAAGAGTATGTTTTCATTTAAAACACCTGCTGCTAATATCTTCACCACCTGCGGTTGACTGGTAGAGAATGCCTAAGGCAATAAGTCCGCCACTGTACAATTAATGTGCGAAAGAATAAATAAATAAATAAACTATCACAACATATTATAAAACAAAGTCACTTTCCCTTTCCTTTGGGAATACCTTTAAAAATCCGCAACGGATTTTGATGCGGTTTTTTTAATAGATAGAGTGATTAATCCTTATCCAATTTAATACCTTAAATAAATAGTTGATTTAATATAGAACTATATTGCCCTTTACAGTATGAGATTTATATGAATATTTTCGAAGATATCACAGATTTAAAAATTGCGGGCAGGAGCGGCCAGCTGGGGCGCCAGGAGCGGCGGCGCGCGGCGGGCTGCTATGTTTTTTTATACTTTCAAAGTTTTTCTGAAGTGTATTAAGTATCAGCATTGCACCCTTGCTAAGCCGGGGCGGTCCGCTAGTAGATAAATATTTGTAAAAACTTAAATTAACATCGAATTAAAAAAATAGAAAAAAACCTTGCCCCCCACTAGGAATTTCTCCTGTATTGTGGTGCGTTTCATCATCATCATTCACCTTTTATCATCCCACTGCTGGGCACAAGTCTCCTCTCATACAGAGAAGGATTGAGCGTAATCACCACGCTTGCTCAATGCGGGTTGGTGCGTTTACAAATATATAAAGTAACATACACAAACAGTCGGACCCGGAACAACTAATTGTAGGCCATACACATATTTGATCCGTGCGCTATAGCTAAACCATTGCGCTAAGCGTGGTGTGTCAAAAAATTAAAAGACAAATTTCAGCATTTAAACTAATTTTTACATAATTAAATTCTAAATATGTAGAATAAAATTCCATTAGGTCTAAACAAACGTATTATCTTCTGTCCTTTTTTACAAGCTTTTATTTACTTTCACTTGTCCCGTTGTCTGTCGTTCTGTAATCAAATCTTGCAACTTAAATTTGATCCACTTCCCGGTTTCCGATTGAGCTGAAATTTAGTATACACGTTTAGTTCGGATGACAATGCATGATTAACTGTGTGACGGCATTCTAAATCCAACATGGCGGCGTATCCAATATGGCGGACCAATTATTTTTAATGCACTCCTACAATATGGGTATCAAATAAAAGGACTTGCCAAGAATAACTAGAAAAATAATGTGACGTCATTCTAAATCCAAAATGGCGACGTATCCAATATGGCGGACCAATTATTTTTAATGCACTCCTACAATATGGGTATCAAATAAAAGGGCTTGCCAAGAATAACTAGAAAAATAATGTGGCGTCATTCTAAATCCAACATGGCGGCGTATCCAATATGGCGGACCAAATTAAAATTCCATTAGGTCTAAACAAACGTATTATCTTCTGTCCTTTTTTAATGAAATATAAACAAAAAGATGCACTGGACATAAATTTAGTTTAGTTTGTGAACATGACAAGCGTGGCCTTTCTCTACCAGTCAATAATGGGTGGTGAAGAGATTAGATGGCAGTTGTTTACGTTGAAAAGAAAGCGATGAAAAGAAAAACTTTGTCTTTAGTGTCTTTAATTTTCTAATATGCCTTTTTGTTAAGTATTAGACCGTAGTCGATTGCAAAGAACAGCAGGAAGTAACATGTTTATCCTACAAACTTATCACTTAACAAACATATGTAACATCGGCCGCCGGCAGAAGTTACCACCCACCAGACAAAGCCTTGTCGCCAAGCGATTTGTCGTGTTCCGGCATGATGTCTGGTGAAGCCGTACGGAGGACGGGTCTGAGCAGTTGTGTTGCGATGTGTGCCGGATACGATGCGGCTAATGTTGTTGTGTTGGGAGTTTGGTCGTGGAGGGTCTTCAGATCAATCTCCCTTTGGCGCAGGATCGTTGGTCATGTTGTTGGGTTAAACATTGCATCACCTCGCTCAACTGCCGTCTTCCTTCCTATCCGCTCGGTTTTTCTGAGTGAATAGGCTCTTAATAAACTAGCGCGCTTTACCATCAACGATCGCATCACTGCTTACCATCAGGCGGGATTGCGGTCAAGCGGTAGTTTATAATTATTAAAAAAAAGCTACATCCTGCGTTTTCACTCAAATAAATTTCAATTCTTCAAGAATATCGGAATAAAAAGTTTCTTTTTGTATAAGTTAATCCTAGTTATAAGCCAAATATGTGCCAAATTTCATGTAAATCCGTTTAGTAGTTTTGGCGTGAAATAGTAACAAACATCCATACGAACTTTCATGTTTATAATATGAATGAAATAGGATTATGTGAACGCTCGCTTCTGTAAAGCTACCGTCCAATATTGCACAAAAAGGGCCTAGTGTAAAGCCTGTATCATCTTTATATTGAGCAGCAGATTTGAATAATACTACAGACATTCATGGAAGCGTTATGAGGCAGCAAACACAATATTTGACTACAACTCAGATGGATTAAAATACCTCCCTACATAATATACGTGTGGCAACTTCACACCCTTTCATTAGAAAATCATAATCTTGACCGCTTTTGGCCTTTCGTCTTTCCTCAAAATTTATCCAGCCGTAAAGACGTGAAAAGGTAACATTGATACTGGCAGGGTAACCTCCGCATTCATTTTTTACGAATATCACATCGGCGTCCTTGAACTATCGCCTTCAAAACGGAAATTGAACGCTACATTGAAGTATACAATGACGCGATTAAGCAAAATGTAAAGATCGTTTTGAACTTCGATATTTCGTAAAAGCTTCGCGTGTTGAGGTAAGGTATTAAATATTTATTGTAATGGCAGTATTATTGTGTATAATATCACATAC
Source organism: Sesamia inferens (assembly GCA_037179545.1). NCBI lineage: Eukaryota > Metazoa > Arthropoda > Insecta > Lepidoptera > Noctuidae > Sesamia > Sesamia inferens. The sequence goes on along the minus strand of CM073936.1, from coordinate 3,532,050 downwards.
TGTGCAAACTGTCATTATAATAAATACCTACTGAGTATAAGCAGGAATCTGCAACCATTTCTGACTTGTAAAATATTTTCCGTATCGCAAAGGCTGGTAAGTCGTGGTGGCCTAGTGGTTAAAAGACCAGCCTCTCAGGTATGAGTGCGCGGGTTCGATTCCAGGTCAAGCAAGTACCAATGTAACTTTTCTGAAGTTATATGTACTTTCTAAGTATATCTTGGACACCAATGACTGAAGGTGAAGGAAAACATCTTGAGGAAACCTGGACTTTAAGTCTGAAATCGCCAACCCGCATTGAGCAAGCGTGGTGATTACGCTCAATCCTTCTCTGTATGAGAGGAGACCTGTGCCCAGCATTGGGACGATTAAAAGGTCGATGATGAAGGCTGGCTGGATGTAAGGCGTTAGCAATAAGATTCTAGAAGGATTTTGTAGAACTTTGTGCTCAGCCGCTGGACAATAGGTACGTGTCAAAGGAAAAAATAAGATTTTCTGATATTCGTATAAATGTATCTCATAGAGAAATCAAAAAGTATAGTGTTATACAACTCAAAAACTATACCTACATCAAATTATCAACCATCTGTTGTATAAGAATACAGAAGCAACTTCCAAATTATCTAAATATAATGCCTAAACAGGAATTTCAAAATTAATTTCATAGATAACAAGATCTTTTGAGAAGCTGTTGTTTACTTTGGTGTTTAAATACCATGTATTAAATCTAAGAATGATGCTAGTGACTACAGACAGCCTTTTGTTTTAAATAATATGACATTACCTATACTTATAACAGGATTAACTTGGAATATATAAAAACCGTCGTTAATTAAGACCATCTTGATTAAGATCAAACTGTTTAAGTTGTAAGAACAAAATAGTTCATAAATCACTCACTAATATAAATTTTATGACTAAAAGAAGTCGCAGTTGTATACCTCTGAGGTTTAAAGTTTTTTACCCCGCAATGAATCAGTTCGCCATTACTGTAGCCTTCGCGAACATTAGCGGCCGCCCAAGATGTTCTCCGTTCTGACTGCACTTTTATTTTTCATGCATTATACTTCAACCATGAGTGAAAATCCACTACTAATGACAACTGGAAATTCTGGAAAAATTACAAAAACTGCTGAATGCGTTTTAAAACTCTCCGCTAAATATTTCGTTGAGAAAAAGGCTCTTAGTGGCAGCATCGTGATAATCAACATCAACTCTTATACCTCCACTACACAAGGACTATTATTGAAAACTGTACATAGTGGCATCAAATATTCTATTATGGTAAAAGATTCTTTTTACCCTCATGCAAACGCTTCACATTTCCCTGAGAAAGCGAAAAATTATATGTTGATTTTGGAAGAAAAATCTGAACTGAAAAGAAATATACTGCAATTGAACAAATTGCCAACTTGGAATCCTCTTGCTAAAGCTATAGTGTTTTATCAGTTAAATTATAATGACACCGCAGAGGAAACGGCCATGCAATTCATTAACGAGCTTCGTGATTACAAGTTGCTTAAAACAATCGTATTCATTTATGACGAATATAATGAGGTGGTTATATCTTATACTTGGAGACCATACAACGACACTAATTGTGGAGGGAAATGCGACTCTGTATATGTGCTAGACCGCTGTATAAATAACACAATTTACGAGTTTCAAAAACAGCATGAAATGTTCCCTTTAGACATGAAAGGCTGTCCTTTGGTGGCTTATGTCGTCATAGCTGAGCCATACGTAATGCCTCCAGTAAGAAAGCTTAATAATACTTCGTTTCAAGACGCCTATGAGTTCACAAAGGGCGGCGAAATAAACCTCGTCAAAATTATAAGTCACTTTACGAACATGTCCTTAATAACTAGAACATCAGAGATTCAAGAAAACTGGGGCGTGGTCGATAAAAATGGAACTGCTACGGGAGCTTTTGAGCTACTGAAGAACGAGTCTGTTGATCTGGTGCTGGGAAATGTAGAAGTAACGACAATACTCCGAAAGTGGTTTCATCCAACCGTAAACTATTTACAAGATGAGATGACGTTCTGTTTACCGAAAGCTGGTCAAGCATCTACTTGGGACAATCTCGTCATCATATTTCAATGGACTACTTGGGTTGCTACATTCTTCAGCCTGGTGACAATGGGTCTGATGTTCCACATCTTTTATTACAGAGAGCAAAGCAATGCAACAAAATGGCCGACAAATTCCATGCTAATGACGTTCAGTATGCTCCTGGGCTGGGGTGCCGCCTTCGAACCGAAAAGCGCCACGTTCCGAATTCTAGTATTCACTTGGCTTTGTTTCAGTATAAACATGGGGATATCATACGAATCATTTCTTAGAAGTTTCCTAATGCACCCGCGATTTGAAAAGCAGATAAGTGCTGAGGCGGATCTTATACTGTCTGGAATTCCGCTGGGAGGTAGAGAGATTTATCGGTCTTATTTTGAGAATAATAACGCGAGTTCGTTTTATTTATATCGCAAGTACAATTCGACTTCGTTTTCGGAGGGGATAAGGAGGGCAGCTTTGCAAAGAAACTTCGCCGTCGTTTCGTCGAGACGTCAAGCCGTCTACCAAGACCAGAAATTGGGTAAAGGGGCGCCATTAATTTACTGTTTTCCTGAAAGCAATAATATGTATAAGTACGGGGTTGCTATTCTGACGAGGCGTTGGTTCCCTATGCTGGAGAGGTTTAACAATATTATACGTAGTGTTTCGGAGAACGGGTTGATAGATAAATGGATGAAGGAGCTTCTGATTCATTCGGGTAATTCTGAAGATACTAGTACCATAGTGCCTCTAAGCATCCAGAACTTACTAGGCGCCTTCATGTTTATAGGTTTTATGTATGGAGCTAGTATATTTATTTTCTTAGTAGAAGTAACTATTGGGGTTATCAGAAAAGAAAAATGAGTAAAACTAGAATTAAACGTTCACGTTAGCCTTTATAATTAACACCAAAGAAAGACTTTGTAACTATTTATTTCCTTAAAAAAAAAAATTCCCCATACAACGTTAATTGTTAGGAAATACACCACTTTTGCCATCATTGCCACAAACAACACAACAATAATTGAATATTAATAAAGATCAGAGATGGACTATGAAAGTGACCTTTTGGAATGGATCTCCAGGTAAAAGGAACAGAGGAAGACCACTGACGCTGTGGGGTAAAGATATCAAAAAGACAGCTGGCCCAAATTGGAAACAGCTAGCAGAAGATAGAGACAACTAGGCATCATTGGAATAGATCTTGATTCAATAATGGGGTTCCTACAAATTACGTTATTTATAACCAAACTATACTAGCTAAGTTAAGTAGGTAATTCAATAAAGGAAACTAAGTAGATTAAGTTGAAATTCACAAAGTGGTGAAGCAAACAGTGAAGGAAACCAGCATGTCGTAGAGGTACCAACGCGCACTGGACCTGCGTGGTAGATTACAGCCCACTCCGTGTTACTGACAGGAGGCCTGTGTCCTAGGAGTGGTAACATTATCTGCGGAGAGGGAGCGGGAAGAGGATGCTCTTGCCGCTCCCCTCCGGCGTAGACGGGTGGGGCGAAGAAGGCGGGGGACGAAGCCCCGTCTCCTTTAGCCCCAGAGTGTGACCAGCGCGTGTGGGTAGCTCCCGCACGCGCATTGCACAACGGTCACCACGTCTGGGGATTACTCCGTTACCGGGTAATCCCCCTTTGGCGCGGAAACCGGCCTTAACAAGGCCGGTAAGCCCTGAGAGTGGCACGGCGCCTAGGCCTTCGGGCCGGCCCCGTGACACTCTCAACACAGGGCCCGAGGGTAACCGAGTGGTTTTAGTGGGTATTCCCGGCTCCGGTCGGGCGAGTCCCACACACGTCCGTCGCCTAGCTAGCGGCGGGTATGGTGTCTAAATGCATATCCACTCGTTAAAAAAAAAGAGTTGTAACATTATAGGCTGATTTTGTAGCAGTGTTTCATCATCATCAACATCAACAACAACCTTTTTTTACATCGTCCCACTGCTGGGCATAGGTCTCCTCTCATACAGAGAAGGATTGAGCGTAATCACCACTCTTGCTCAATGTGGGTTGGCGATATCGGACTTAAAGTCCAAGTTTCCTCAACATGGTTTTCCTTCACCTTGTAATCAGTCATTAGTGTCCAAGATATACTTAGAAAGTACATATACCTTTAGAAAAGTTACATTGGTACTTGCCTGACCTGGAATCGAACCCGCACACTCATACTTAATAGGCTGGTGTTTTAACCACTAGGCCACCACGACGTGTAACACTGCTTAAATAAATACATTTAATTAATTGGTTTTTTATTTAAACTTAATTAATTTAAACACTGCTATAACAATATAAATATAATGAGTAGGAAACTTGGCGTTATCGCAAAGGTCCGGCGGTAGGTACTTCATACCAGGGCAACTTCTAATGTTGTACAAAGCACAGGTCCGTTCGTGTGTGGAGTACTGCAGCCACATTTGGGCTGGTGCTGCTAAGTGCCACCAGCCTAGAGCACAGGCGTAGAGTAGCCAGCCTTTCGGTCTTCTATAGGATGCATTCTGGTGAGTGTGCAAGGGAATTGCATGCTTTAATTCCCCCATTTCAGTTCCATCATCGAACGATCCGTTGTACGGCGAGTTTCCACCCTTACGTTGTTGACACCACTACGATCCGGACGAAGCGCTTCGCTTCTTCTTTTATACCGCGTACATCGAGGGACTGGAACAATTTGCCAGCGGCCGTGTTTCCGTCACACTACAATTTGAGTGTCTTCGAGAATAGGCTCTTAATAAACTAGCGCGCTTTACTATCAACGATCGCATCACTGCTTACCATCAGGCGGGTCAAAAATTAGTTTAAAAATTAGGTTAAAAAAAAATTACAAAACATAGTACCTACACTTATTATTTGACAATATACTATTTATAACCACAAATAAAAACACACATTTTATTAATATAACAGTGTTAGAATACTATGAATTATACTCGATAAAAAAATAATATTAATAGGTATTAATTAAAACTAAATTATGAATAAATTAAAGCTAAAAAGACATAAAATACAAACTAACTACAAATTAAATTTAAAGTATATAAAAAATTGAACCCAGATAGCTACGATCACCGGGCAGGGTGCCCAAAAAGCTGGCCGCGTTCCCACGTTGAATCGCAAAACTCAACCTTTGACCGAAATGCGCGCCAGCCCTCCGATCACCTGATACGTCGATTAATCGTGCGGAGATTTCTTTAAAAAATTGTCGAGCCTCCGCACCCCAGGGCCCTAGAGTCTCCACGGCGAAAGGCACAAACATGTAGGGCTCAGATAACGCTGCATATTTGCGCCTCTTTATGACCTCCGCAGCTGCTGCAGCAGCGCCGGCTCTGCGGGCGGTCGCCGGTAAGTGGGACTGAGCTACGATATCTACACATGTCGCATCCCATACAAGCGACCGCCCGTTTTTCCAGGGAATGAGTGTCATGCCGTCGGGCCTCTTGCCATCATCTCGAATAATACCAGCAGGCTCGAGGACAGCTGGCACACCTGCTGAAGCAAGGGCACGACGGATGACATCATTCAGAGCCGCATGTCGTGAAAAACGACCTGCACTGCGGCGGCAGGCCAGGCTATGGTGGCCCAGGGAATCGACGTCCCCTACGCACCGACAGCGATGGGGTTCATTAGTCCTGGCCCCTATACGGAGGCACACCGCCAGGTTAAAAGTGGTTCTCTCCAAAAGAGTACCAACGCTCGGGCAAGGGATTGCATTCAACCAATAGCCTGACTCTGACTCGCAGCTAGCTAGAAGTCGGGACCGCTCCGCATTATTATCGGCTGACTCTAATAAATAGTTTCGAACCAGCATGCAGAGCGGCTCATCCCACTGCCGCTGAGAAGCCAGGTTCAGGGGTGGGTGACTGTTTGGACCAGCAGCATAACACCAAGTCCAAGCCGGTTAGGCCAGTAAACTCTACGTCGCAGAGAGACGGGCTTAAAATTTTTCCAACGAGGTTACTTGTGCCAATGGCCGAGGACAGAATTGCGGGTAATGCTATACTGGATATTTTTCTAATGCCAAGGCCACCGTGCCGTATGGGTAATGTAGCTTGATCCCAGCTCCTGTCACTGAGAAAGCAATTGAAAATTTTGGTAATAGTCTCCCTAATGTTATCATCAAGTAAGGACAGGAGCTGGTTGTTGGTCCATAGGGGAGTACACCGGAGCGCATAAGTGGTCTTGGGTACAAACAAACAGAATTTTATAATCGAATAAGCCATATGTGGGTTGATGTCGCCTAGGCGGCTGGAAGATTCATTAAAAAGAAAGATCTGGTCTTCCACAAACTTCGTGAAAGCTTCTTCCAACACCGGTGCTCCCAGGAGGCGAAGGGACTGGCCGTCAATGATTTTAATGTTTGGGGTCAAAAATTGAAATTAAGAATTTATTTTATCTCTTAACTGTTGAGACACATTTTGGCAAAAGTATAATTCACACTTGGCGAAGTTTAATTCCAAACCAATGTCATCAAAATATTGTATAATTTTTTCCAGATCGGAAAGAACGGACTCAGCATATCCTCCTAAAGTCCCGTCGTCCAGGTACCACACGTTAAATTTAGATGCCAAATCTTTAATTAATGGATGAATAGCCAGACTGAAAATGGCCGGTTCAAGAGGGTCACCCTGCTGACAGCCAACTGCTGAATTTATTAGTTGACCATTATAAACCAGGCACGTCGGCTTACTGTAGCATTGCCACAGATATGGGAACGCCCCTGGGCCCTGGTATGAATTTCTTAACTTGTGTCAGCAGGGCGCCCCGGTCAATTGAGTTGAATGCATGTTTGACATTCACTTTCAGCAACACCTCACCTTTGCTGTGTTTAAGGAAGGTGCGGGCCGCATGTACTGCAGCCTCACAACCCTCCCTTGTTCCAAAACCTAGTTGCCTGGGTTGGAATTCTTGCTCCAAAAGTGGAAGATAGTGTCTGCAGCAAATTTTGGAAACCACAGGGCGTATTATGTTGCCTACAGCAATTGGTCGGATGCCACCGTCCTTCTTCGTGAGAGCGCAAAGATTTGCACCATATAGGACATCCACTATATGCTCACAAACCTTTCCAGATATCATTAGGTTAACGAGCCGCGTCAGTTCCTCCAGAAGGGCCGTACTGACGTCACCGGTGACGCCACAGATCAGGTCTTTTAGGTGCTGTGGAGTCAGACCGTCAAGGCCGCCGGCGGAACCCCTTCTGAAGGACATGATCGCCGCTCGTACATCCTCCGACGTGGCCACTGGTGTAGGCTCAGACAGGTCGGGGCCATCCGGCAGACGTGAGGTAGCCGCTGGAAGGGGATGTTTTGATAAAAGTGCGGCATATGTTTCTGAAGTATTAGGGGCTACGACGTCGCTGGAAAATAGAAAGCTGGCTGCTCCCCTTATGTCCCCTTCATCAAATTTAGATTCGATTTTTTTTGAATTTTTTTGTGATTTATACCTTATGTCCTTGATATTGTCCAAAGTAAGTCTAAAATTTGGGGAGCAGTTGTTTTTAACTTTTTACGTAAGTGAACTTCTAGGTGCTTGTGAGGCTTGACTGACATTTAAGGTTTTATATGTAAATGTCAGTAAGCTCTCCCAGCCATTGCTATCATTTTTGTCCACAACTTCTTTTATAACGGAGGTTAGAGAGCTTGCTACGTACCGCCTAGCACCGCGAGGTACCCTTTTTAATATGGGCAGGCTTTTTTTTAATTTGTTTAAAAGTTGCCATAAAGGGCTACTGGTGTCGGCGTTAGTGCTCTGTATGTTAGGCAGTGAGATCGAATCTGTAACAGTTCCATGATTACTCACCAGCAGCCCTCTATGGCACTTGCTCTGGTGAATACGTAAGCCTCTCTTCTTAAAATATTTCAGGCATTCGCTGCACTGGACTAGATCCAGCGACGCCAAACCACTGGACTCACTGGCGGTTGTGACATCGTTAGGGGCCGTGGAACTCTGGCTGGCCATATAAGTAGGCCTTTAACCACCAGATGGTTTAAAAAAAAAAAAAAAAAGCTAAGAACCGTAAAATAATTACTTAATAAATAACTTTTCACATAGAAAATTTTTGAATATACACATAAAGAACTGACAGAGAAGAGACATTGAAACGAAGTGTATTATGATGTTCACAAGAATTCACAGGCCTGAAATTGTGCACGATGTTGTTTTCCAGTGCATATTGTTGCAAAGCACACTTCCACAGTAGGTATACTTGCTGGTTTACCGATGTGTACCGGTATGATTGCACATCATAAATGTCGACAGATATGCTGGTCCAGGGCAAATTCAAACTATCTTCAAAAATATGGACGGTATGGATGGATCTTTTTGTATAATATTATTATGCAGGATCAGGATGAATATATCAGCCACGGGGATTTTTTTATTTCACTGTTATCACAAACACTATAATATGTACGTAAACTTCATAGCTTGTGTTATTATTTTATTGATGAATAACTTTACACGGTATTGTGCCTTAAAATATTGAGAAAATAATAATAAAATGAATTAAATATCGTTGGTGAAAAATCCACCACAAATTAATGATTGATCGGTAAATTCAACATCATCATTTACATCATCCTTCTGCCCTGATCCCAATTTATAGGGTAATTTTTTTAAATTTTTTTTTTTGGGACAAAACCCTCCACACTTTTCCCACCCACTGCAACTCCTGAAAGCCAGAATCAACAGTGGAGACCGCCAGAAAAACGCCGAGCAATGAAGCTCGACGAGTCCCGGAGCGAAAAAGCAACGAAATTAACCAGAAAAGAATAGCGGAGGAGTAAGAAAAAAGATATTTTTTCCACTTCCCTCCATAACAAGCAGGAGACAGAACAGAACTAGGCCAATCGGCACAAAGGGATATTATTGCAACTGGGAGAAGCCCCGATTGCCAAACACCACGGAATAAAATTTGATTAAGTTATAGTTTATAGTGTAAAGCAAGTTTTCTTCATTCAGGTAGGTTACATATCTCAAATCCTTTAAAGTGACCTACTAAACACTGACACGGTTTCCTAAAGACCCGGCGCGATATTATTTAGTCAATTAGTGAATAAGTGATCGTCAGTGCAAACCGCATCCGTGACGTCACATGTCAACGCTAATTCCAAACATTTCTCTCATAGCAAAACCAACATACAATCTAAAGTAACAACCTATTTGTTTAACGCTTATGAGCTCACGTTTAAGGCCGAGATTCCAATGGTAAACGTTTCTAGAGTTGTTAAATGTAAATCTGTCATTGTTTGGTGCTAAATTGACTGTTAGTAAGTGATAGTAAAGTGGTTGTTTCTGTTTAGAGTTTCATTTACTTGAAATACGTTTATAATTTATGTAAATGTAAGTTACGAGTGGTAAATCTTGAGTTGGAACCCAGCAGGGTTATTGCGTAATATACCGTCAGTAGCAATGGGTTTAATTTTGACATTTCAATAACATTCATTGCATTATTTACGTTTTAGAGCATTAATAAATAATAGTTTTAGAGCATTTTAGAGTTGGATTAGTAATATACTTCAAAATTATTCAAAGTCAGATTAATGATGTGTTACGCAATTTTGATGCTAGGTAGGCTTTACTTTGTTTTAATAATTTCTTGACCACTGTTCTCAAAGCGGTGGACGAGGAAACCGGCACGTCGTCGAACCAAAACTACGAAGACATCTGACATCTATCAACTGACGCACAATAGAATGTATTATCTCACTGCAGGACAAAAAAATCCCTCTGAACTTTTGAACATAATTCTGTCTTTTACGAGCACACGCCATTTTTGGATGAATTGCGAGACGGACCATCCGTTCTTTAATTCATCCATGTGTCGTACGTTTGTGATCTCGATCAAAGTAAGCTGTTTGACAATCCTCGTGATAAACTGGCTCTGGAAGAATCTTCAGCCTCTATTCGTTCAATGCTGGATATTGGCCTCTTCCATGGCTCGCCAACAAGCTCGATCCTGAGCAGTTCTCCGCCAGTCACTACCAGCCACCTTTATGATGTCGTCGCTCCATCTCGCCCAAGGGCGTCTTACGCTACGTTTGCCGGGACGCAGTCTCCACTCGAGAACTCGTCGGCCCTGCGGCATATGTGACCAGCCCATTGCCACTTCAACTTGCTAATCCTCTCAGCTATGTCGGTGACTTCGTCCTCTGTCCGATCACCTCATTTCTGATGAGGTCCTTCAGAGAGACGCCCAACATAGCCCGCTCCATAGCTCGCTGAGCGGCTTTAAACTTGTGGACTAGTCTGACAGTTAGTGTCCACGTCTCGGCTCCGTAAGTCATAACGTTGTTTAGTGGAACTCAATCGGTGGTCCTCTAATTCCACTAAGTTTAACAGCGTTACGGTTAACTTACCTTGGTATTGGCACGCAGTATTGAAAGAAATCGCTATACCTACGTTCAGAGGTCTGATTTGTTTACACTGTTTGTTTGTACTTTTGTGATTTCTGCTTTTTGTATATTTTCAGGCGCTTTTGCTACACAAGGAAAATAAAACTTGATGTTATTTTAACGAGAGCCACGTGTAACCTGCTTCTTGATCTGTTTACCCGCAAGGAAAAACACGCTTGAATATATAATATTTAATAAGTGAACTCCTCAAAGTACCATTTATACCAGTATCAGCTAATATCTTGGATATAATACTCATTTCATATTATATCGCGTATATTGTATCATTAGAGCGATATATAGCGGAGCAGGTATATTGACGTTATGGAAAGGTAGCGGGTAAAGTATGAATTTGCCTGATTTAAATAAAAATCAAAGATAAAACCATAGTCAAACTTAAGTGGCTGTGGGTCGGGCCTGTTGTTCGCAAAACAGGTAGCTAATGGGTCTAAATTTTCTGAAGTGGTGACCACGAATCGGGAGTTGCGTTGAGAGACATAAAAGGTCTATGGATGACTTGGTCAAGACCGCAGAAATACAATGGCTGCGAAAAGCACAGAACCGGCCTGAGTGTAGGAGCTTGAGGGAGTTTCTTGTAGTCTTTGAGTAGCGTCACTTCGATCGCTGTCCAGCAGTGTGTGTTTTTCGGCTGAATGATGAAAAAAAAGTCAGCTGTCCTGGACCGTACAAGTTGTGTTGACAACTCCTAATTACAAATTATTTGAAACAGTTATAAGTAATTGGGTTAAAACAGTTTTGAATTGCCGGGCAAGATTTTCTTCCTTATTTCAATGCATCTTTTGCTTTTACGGTTTCACTGAGGAGATCCGCAGAAGAACGAGAGTAGCCGACATAGCCAGAAGAGTTACAACACTTAAGTGGTAGTGGACCGAGCACATTACTCGTAGGATCGATGCCCAATAGGGCCGACGGGTTCTCGAGTGGCGACCACTCACCGGAAGACGCAGCGGGAAACCGCTGGATGCCGGAGGCGTAAGACCGGTTGTCATGGAGATACTTGGGGGACGCCTTTGTCCAGCAGTAGACGTTTTTCGGCTGAAATGATGATGATGATAATACCAGTGACTCAATTCAGATAATTCAGATTTCACCGTTTATCACTATGACCCACTCAAAGTATCTTTTTCAGGAATTCGAGTTCAGTAATTTGCTAATAGTTCGTTACTGACTTTAATATCTGCAGGTCTCTTAAAAATCTAAAACAACCCCTTACCAACAACATAAACATGTTTACGAAGCCCTATAGAGTTATAGTGAAGCAAGATATGCCCCTATTAGGGTTACAAAATATAACGCTCATTCTCTGTAACGTTTCCGTAGGGAAATGCGCAATATTCGAACAGAAAACGAATTTCAGACACGTCGCCCGTTTAGACGTAATTCTTAGTTGTCTACGTGTTTTATTGCCAGCACTGAAGGTCCATAATATACGATGAAATATTGAGGTAAATTGTATTATGTTATGTTTACACTTCGCTGTTTTATTTCTTCTTCTTCAGCCCATAGAAGTCCACTGCTGGACCAAGGCCTTCCACATGGCTTTGCACGATGACCGATCCTGTGCTGCCCGTATCAATCGGCTTCCCGCGACCTTCACATAGTCCACCTTGTTGGGGGCACGCTGCGTCTTCCAGTACGTGGCCGCCACTCCAGAACCTTCCTGCCCCATCGGCCATCGGTTCTACGAGCAATGTGCCCCGCCACTGAAACTTAATTTAGCGACTCGAAGAGCTATGTATGTCGGTGACTTTGGTTCTACTGCGGATCTCCTGATTTTTTCGATCGCGCCGAGAAACTCCGAGCATACCTCTTTCCATCGCCCTTTATGTGACTTTGAGCCTTCTCATGAGGCCTGTGAGCTACAATTATTTTGTTTGCTTTGTTGTAACCCTACAAGTCATGATTTGATCATGATTACGTCTGGACTTAAATAGAAAATGTCAGCTTTAAGTTTATTTCGTCCTTTCATGTCAGAGAAGTTTCAGAACAAACTTAAACATCGGCTGCCGGCAGTAGCTACCACCCACCAGACAAAGTCTTACCGCTAAGCAGTTCGTCGTGTTCCAGCATGATGTCTGGTGAACCCGTACGGTGGACGGGTCTGAGCCGTTGTGTTGCAATGTGTGCCGGGTATGGAGGATTTCCAGATTAATCTGGCGCAGCATTGTTGGTCATATTTTTGGGTTTAACAATGCATCACCTCGCTCAATTGCCGTCTTGCTTCCTATTTCCAGTTTTTTTGAATGAATAGGCTCTTAATAATAAACTGGCGCGCTTTACCATCAACGATTGCACTGGTTAGCATCAGGCGGGATTGCGGTTAAGCATTCGCTTATAATTATAAAAAAAAACTATTTTACTCTGAGAAGTAATAGTACTGATTCCTTTCTTTATAATTTAAACTTAACTCAAGTTCAATGTATATTTTTCTTTCTACTTCATTAAGAAAAGGATAGTAGATAGCATATTACTCTCAAGATATAAAATGGACAGTTTAGATGTTATTAAAACATGGACACTAAAATATAGTTTAAAAAACTAAAAAAACATGCTTTTAAAGAATATCAAACTTAAAAGTTAAAAATAATTTTAAATTTTAAAATGGGAAAAAGCGTGAGGCACTTTGTGCCATAAATTTTGTATATTAAGCGCCTCACGCTTTTTTCTCATTTTACTAGTATTGTTTATATACTATTCATCATCATCATCATCATCATCATTTCAGCCGAAAGACGTCCACTGCTGGACATAGGCCTCCCCCAAGGTTCTCGACGACGACCGGTCCTGCGCCTCCCGCATCCAGCGGTTTCCCGCGACCTTCACCAGGTCGTCGGTCCACCTTGTCGGGGGCCTACCCACGCTACGTACGCTAGTACCCTATATACTATTGTCATGAATTAATTTACGAATTATTATTAACGTAAACGTTGAAAATAAAGCAATGAAAAAAAAAAAATTGTCTTTAGTGTAGTCTTTAATTTTATAATATCATTTGAATGTACTTAAAAAAAAACTTCACATCATACGATGTGAAGTTTTTTTTTTAAATTTTATTTATTTTATTCTGATGTTTTACAGAATTTGTTGCATTTTTTTATTATTAAAAAACGCTGTTCCACACTATGAATTACACCTGTGGCGTGGGTGCGTTTACAAATTTGTTCCGTGCGGGAATTGAACCCGCGACACTCAGCGCAACACTCGATCGCTCAGTCACTGCACCAACTGTGTCATAAACTAATGTTTCTTTATGTATGTATTTTATTTTTAGGGCAAATACAAATGTGGAATTTTGTCATTTATCTAATCTAGTTTTATATAGTATAATCCTCTTAAGATAAATCATGCAAAGTCTAGATAGGTTAAAAATATATTTCTATCTTGTGTCCTTTCCTTTTTAGAAAATTAAGACCACCTTTCAATATCCTCAAAATAATTGGATAAAAAAGATGAATCTCAATTTAACTTTTACTTTTTATGCGCAGAAAGGAAGCGCTCGAGGCAATTCTGTCACGGAAAATGACGACCCAATGAACACACTGTAGCCAAGCTTTAATATATCAACAACCAATAAGGAAATTAATAAACCGTCTTACAAAGTACTCTTAATAAAATATACTGGAAATTTAAATACGTGACGAATTTTAAGCACAATCTAAATTCATTTTCACTACTGAGCGGCTCAGATATAGCCCAAAGAATTGCAAAACTTAAGTAGCATTGCCCGTAGAACCGATGTCCGATGGAACCGACGGGTTCTCGAGTGGCGACCACGCACCGGAAGACGCAGCGTGGGTAGGCCCCCGACAAAGTGGACTGGCGACCTGGTGAAGGTAGCGGGAAACTGCTGGATGCGGAAGGCGTAGGATCGGTCGTCGTGGGGATCTTTGGGGGGCTAAGTCCAGGAGTGGACTGAGGGGCTCGTGGCTAAATAAGACCAGCCCAACAGGTCGCTCGATCAAGTTAAGTTACTGTGGATGGGTAACCATATTTGCTGTTGGTCCCGACTGTCATTCGTACATGTTTAGAAAGAAAAGAAAGAAATATTTTTATTCTGTACAGACAAAACGCACATTACAACTAGATACCATAAAATATATAATATTAATAAAAAATAAAAAGGAAAAAGTAAAAAGAAAAAATATCAAAAAAAGTCTCGTACTCGAACGAGCAAACTACCAAAACTATGCAATGCAACGTTGATATGTTGTCAAAGCCAGGGCCATAGACAGCACAAATTATTTGACATTTGACAATTAGATCCGGCAGCAGCTGTCATCTATAATGCGCCCGCGATACTAGCTGATGACAACAAATCAAACAGTAACATAAAAATACAAAAAGAGAATTTTATAGTGAAGAAAACAATTAATTGTGTTATAAAACAAATAACAGTTGAAATGTTTGACAGTCATTATGGGTCGTCAGAAGTCTGAAAATCTGACCACCAGTAAAACTATCGTATTACCCAGTAATTGGGCTATGAAGGTCAGATAGGTAATCACTCTATGTAAAATATTGGTCATCATCATCGTCTCAGCGTTAATCCAGTCGCATCCGAAGATTTTTCAGATTTAGATTCTAGGGTCCGTTTTACCAGTCAAACTGCAGATTTTGGTCAAACTTCCATATTTTCAGTGAAGCGACTGCCGTCTGACCTCCACAAACCGAAGGCGATATCAAAGCATTGCAGTTAGACCAATTAAACATACTGATATTTAGCTGAATTCGGTTGGACTGGAAACCGACTTCAGCATATTTGGAAAAAGGTTCCTAGTTTGGGGGATAGGGGCCAATGTAATAAATATTTCTAATATACGGACGGAGGACGGGTCTGAACAGTTCTGTTGCGATGTGTGCCGGGTACGATGCGCCAAATGTTGTTGAGTAGGGAATTTGGTCGTGGAGGGTCTCCACATCAATCTCCCTCTGGCGCAGCATCTTTGGTCGTTATGTTGGGTTTAACAGTGCATTCATCATTGCACTCAGTTTTTTTTTTTAGTGAATAGGCTCTTAATAAACTAGCGCGCTTAACCATCAACAATTGCATCACTGCTTCCTGTCAGTTAGGATTACGGCCAAGCAGTAGTTTTTAACAATAAATAGCCAAGAAAAACCTTCAGCGCCGGCCAAAATATAGTACAATACTGTTTGGGGAGGGGTACATTCTTTCTTACTTAAGAGAGTTAAATGATACTCTCTGTCTTTCACGCTAAATCTCTCTTGATCTTTATTTTCATAAGAAGATACGCATCTATCATGTGCAAGGCGACACACGCAAGTTTTTTTTAGCCATTTTTGTGACCTTCTAGTGGGAATACAGATCTCCCCTTTTGTCTTTCAAATATCTCTGTCTTGGGCGATTTCTGGCCATGTTAATCTTGCAAATGGTTCCAGATGGTCACCTGACCTTCGGCGTGGTCTACTTAGAGGGCGATATCCTCTTTCAGAGGTCGCGTGAGTGACGATCTTTAGCTTCTTCGGGTGCATTTACGCGACGTGTTCGGCCCACTCTCACTCCAGCTTGGATGTTTTTTCTCCCACATTTGCTACATCAGTTATGGTTCGTGGAGATTTTTTGTTAGAGGATGAGTTATAATAGAACTGCATGCTAACTGCGTACCACTTTAACAATCACAAACAGATCTATTTTTAAGGATATTGCTTATCCATTGTTGCATATTTTCGTTTAAAAAATCAGCTCAACAACGTAGAAAACGCAATGAATGTTGATAAACTATCCAAAAAAGTCGTTAGTGTGTTAAACAATTATTCTGCATAGTTTATCTGCAAAAAAATGTGGCCTCGTTTCTCATAACAACCACAAAACTTCCCGACTTTGTACCAAACATTAATTACGTTCATGTACTACAAGATATGATAGGAAAGGGATAGGAGGATAGTGGCGTAGATTGCACACATACACACACGCACACATACACAACGAATGAAGATAAGTTCCCGCTAATGATGGCCCACACACCACGCCACTTAGTTGACAACTGTATCTCAGAGCAGGTGGCACCGTGTACTGGACTAAAACGGCGTTTAAAATAGTACATGATCAAATGGGTTTACACAACAGTCTTTGTAAAGAAAAGTCTCGGTGGTAGGCCATAACATCGGCTGCCGGCAGGAGTTACCACCCACCAGACAAAGTCTTGCCGCCAAGTGATTCGTTGTGTTCCAGCATGATGTCTGGTGAAACCGTACGGAGGACAGGTCTGAACCATGGCAAGCAGTTGTGTAGCAATGTGTGCCGGGTACGATGCGCCAAATGTTGTTTTGTCGGGAGTTTGCTCGTCCAGGGTCTCCAGAACAATCTACCTCTGGCGCAGCATCGTTAACATTGCATCACCTCATTCAACTGCCGTCTTCCTTCCTCTCAGTTTTTTGAGTGAATAGGCTCTTAATAATCTAGCACGCTTTACCATCAACGATTGCATCACTGCTTACCATCAGGCGGGATTGCGGTCAAGCACTAGTTTATAACTTACAAAAAGTCTTCGATCAAAAATCTGCACGTCGGAGGTGACAGTCGACGAACCAAAACGGCAGTCAATGCTGCAATATACTGGTGCTATAACCTAGTGTCAAACTGCCAATATTCATGTTCGGTTGACTATTCTATTATAGAACAACTAACAAAGAGCATGCACATATCATGATTCCGAAAGACATCCGACATAATCATGAATGGACAGCAAACACTGGCTATTCTTTTTACGACTGCAAGTGTTACAGTGAACTCGGAGAGTTGTCGTCTGTAACAAAAAAAAAAAAAAAAAACAATATTATAAAAAAACCTCTACTCTATAGTATACTGAACATATTCATCACCGGGTCTGGTAGTTTAAATCTCCAAAACCATCTTCGTTCAATCCGTCTGTTCACCTTTAACCTCCGTTTCCGTCTAATCCTGTTAACGCCAGTTAACTAACAGTGCCACCTAGCTTTCTGTAACAATTCATCTCGGCGTACGTTTGAAACTGACAAGTGCCTCCGAAGGGCCTACGACATAATTTATGAGAGCATTAAAATATGTTGTGTCATTTTTATGATTGTCTTTGTGGGTCTTTTTTGATTTTATGAATTTGGAATTCAAATTACAGATCATGAAATGATAAGTGATCATTGTGACGTGTAAATTGTCTTATGAGATCTACTTACAGAAGTAAACATAATTTATTGTGATTTACGAGATGGTACCTTATGCTTAATAATAATAAAGACCACTCAATGTTAGTTGAGGAGTGCCCATTTTAGTCTACCATTTTTTTAGAAAGCTTACTAAGATTAAATTTCATAGTTGTTCAAATATATTTATTTTTTCAAATTTTTTGCTTAAAAATCGCTGCTCTGCATTAGGATTTACTCTTGTGTCGTGGGTGCGTTTACATTTAAACTCACATACAGAAGCAACCAGACCCAAAACAAGTATCTACAGGCCATACACAAATATTTGTTCCACGTGGACATCGAATCCACGACACTCAGAGCAGTAGTCGATCGTTCAACCAATGTGCTAACCGTGTCGTAAATTGCAGTTGCAGTAAACGTTCACATTTCTTGAATATGTCACAGCTATACTGAACCTGCGAATATAATACTATGTAAAACTACACTCAAACACGTAAATAAGGTGTAAGTATTTTATTTTTTAATAATTATAAACTAGCGCTTGACCGCAATCGCGCCTGATGGTAAGCAGTGATGCGATCGTTGATGGTAAAGCGCGCTAGTTTATTAAGAACCTATTCACTCAGATTGAGCGATTAGGAAGGAAGACGGCAGTTGAGCGAGGTGATGCAATGTTAAACGCAACAACACGACCAACGATGCTGCACCAAAGGGAGATTGATCTGAAGACCCTCCACGACCAAACTCCCAACACAACAACATTTGGCGCATCGTACCCGGCACACATCGCAACACAACTGCTCAGACCCGTCCTCCGTACGGCTTTACCAAACATCATGCCGGAACACGACAAATCGCTTGGCGGCAAGGCTTTGTCTGGTGGGTGGTAATTTCTGCCGGCGGCCGGTGTTATGGCCTACCACCGAGAAAAGTCTAGTCAAAGTCTATTTGAACCCATCAAAGTACTAATTTCAAGAAATCCTAGGAGCTAATCGGAAAAAAATCTCGAAAAGTACTAGTTGGACATCAGTTTTGAATATTGGAAACCCAACCTCACCTGTCCACAGTACTGAAGATCGATCAGACGTCTGGTCATCAAGCTTCACGATGTCATGACTCCAATACAAGGAGTATTGGAGTCATAATGCCCAACACTTCAGTCAAACCATCCCTCTTCATATCTGTCAGAACCGCAGTCTAGGACGTCCGAGCACAGTTGGGAGTCTAAAATTAAAAACAGCAGCATACGATATATGAACTAAGTAAAGAAACGTCAGTCAAAGACCACCTACCGTGTGACACTTGGTTCAGCCATTCATCTTTATTCACTAAAAACCATTTTCAGGAATACGGTTTCTACCTCTATTATTGGAAGAACAGGGTCGAGTTTTGCGTGTTTGGGAAGGAAGCACCTTGTGCCAAGGAGACGAGTAATTTATAGAGAGAAACCGCGCTTCGTAGCGAGCTTGTGTTGTCTGCTCATCCACATTTTGTAAAAGGGATGAAGACTTGTATATTTAGTGCAGTGGTATCGTTTGATTTGCGGTTTCCTTGATTAATTTGCTTGAAGCGAAATGTATTTGAGTAATTATTTACTTTGTTGTGAGAATTTCTGGCATAGTTTGTGGTGACTGAATATAATTAGTTTGCCATCTTGTTGTATTTGTTTGAATAGGAAGGAAATGGAACTTGCAACTTATTGGTTTATACTATGATTCAAAATTTATGGAATTTCCTTTCTTTGATTTAGGCATTAGGATATACGGTCACAATATTTAACATTTTGCTCGGTTGGTATCATCCAATCTTATCCAGTGATGTTGTAAATAGGTAGTTGTATGTTATATAGAACATGTAATGTAATTAACGCACACCTTCAAACACCCAAATTAGAATATTTTGTTATAATCATAATACATACACTGAATTTTTAATTTAATATGCATGCAATTTCAAATGCATTGTTATTTAATAAATTAGTTATACCAATTCTTGGAGAACGAAGACCTTAACGTTCTTGGAATAAGGATTGTTTTCTTTATTTTGTATTGAATGATTAAATTAGTATGAATACAAGTATAACAGCGATTTTAAGCCTGTACAAACGACAATAATTTCCGTAGTTTTAATTATTTTTGGGATAAAAAATTACCTATATTAAAATGATATAACTAAACCGATTCAGTAAACGATTCTAAACAATTTACAGGAATTGCGTTATTTAATTTACATGTTGTATATTCGAAGTCGTGGTGACCATCGTGGCGTGATTCCAGGTCACTTTCTAAGTATATCTTGGACACCAATGACTGATTAAAAGGCAAAGGAATACATCTTGAGGAAACTAGGACTTTAAGTCTGAAATCGCCAACCCGCATAGAACAAGCGTGGTGAATATGCTCAATCCTTCTCTGTTTGAGAGGAGACCTGTGCCCAGCAGTGGGACCATAAAAAGGTTAATGTTTATGATGATGGTGATGATGATGATTCAATATATTCAGTGTATTCTCGCAGCTCACCCGTTTCGTTTGCTCTTCATAGCACGAGACCTCACACTCCTTAGGACCTTTGGTGAAAGAATAACAACCGCAGAGGTCAGTTCGACTGGAAGCCGATCACAACATAGTTGGCCATACTTCATCATCATCTTCATCAACAACAGCATGTAACAGTCCATAGCTGGAAATAAGCTGCTGAAATTTCACGCCATTCAACTCGATTCTCGGCAGCTCTTGTCCAGTCCTGTGAACATGATCGCTCCACCTAGCCTGAGGGTGTCCACCTTACGTTTACCGATTCACGGTTTCCATTCTAGAACATGTCTACTCCAACGGTCTTCGGTTCTACGGCTAATATGACCAGTCCATTGCTACTTCAGTTTGCTTATGACGACAACTTTGGTTCTGTGCGAGATCACCACTGTACTATTTAATAATTGCTGCATATAAATAGAATAGAATATTGATGTGCCTAAAGATTGAAACATGAATATCACCTCAATATTAGTTGGACACTTTAAAAATGGACGATACAAGAATAGAATAGAACACTCTTTATTATGTACACCATATAGATTACAGAACATAAATATTAAGTTTTTACAAAGGCTGTTACAATGGGCGGTCTTATCGCTAAGAGCGATCTTTTACAGGCAACCTTTGGATGAAATACTAAGAGGAAGGAGAGAGAAATAGTGTAGGTAGTCTACAGTGTACTATAGAATCCAATGAACCGAGTATGTCATGATGTTTTACACGTTCTCATAAGCCAAGTTGCCCCAAAACCTCACTTAGTCGAGTAAGCCGTTAACCAGTTACTAAGATATCGGAAATTACTTAACATGTTACCATCTGGTACCTAATGCCACTAAGTAGTGACGTTGTGTGCAATTTAGGAGAACACTTAGTACCTGCCGAAACTAACCCGGTATCGAGACGGGGGAGATTATGTATGAGGTGAGATCGTGATACTTAATGTTCGGTGGGATTATATTATATTGAGTTGGTGTATTTAGGTTAGGTTTAAAGAATCTTTATTTACTTTAAAGAGCATTATACAGTTCACTTACATGAGATTGAACATTTAACGTATAAGTTATCTGGTCTAGTGACGTTGCATGCAGATATAACAATAGGTTGAATAATTACAAAGCAAAAATAAAATGTGGCTAGACAAACTTAAAACACACAGTACATTTAAAAACAAGTTAATACAGCTAGCAATTAGAAACCAAGGTACCCTCTCATGTACTGATTATTTATTTTTTGAGCAAATTATTTTGTAGATGAGTGTAACAAACTATAGTCTCGGAGACCGGTGACAGTTTGTAATTCAAATAAGTTTCCCGTGTTCAGAAACTAAATTTAAGTTCATTGCATCTCTTTATTTCTATTAAAAATGAACAGACCCAGGAGGCTTCGGTCTTCGTGGACCCCGTCACACGACACGGTGCGCTGACATATCTTAGAGGCGCGCGTAAAACACAACGCGCCGTCGACTCGGGCCTGGTAATTACCGAGCGGCGAGCTGCCCACTGCACACCGCTTGCAGAGGCACAGGCCTCCTGTAAAAATGCGCACATTGTCTATTATACAAGATATTGTAAATATAACTTCATAGAAATGATTAACTTCTACTTATGTCATATTTAAATAACTTGGCAGTACCCACAAACTTCAATATAACATAATCAGCTTATAATGCTCCTACTTCTGAGACACCTCCTCATGCTCTCCTCTCGATCAGAGGGAGTTGGCCGTAATCTACCACGCAGTAACTTGGTTTACTAAATAAAAACGCGTGATTTATGTAGTAAAAAGTGCATTCAGTGAATAATTCATAAAGAACATTGAAATATCGCAGCATAGTGGCCACATCATGGCTTTGCATCAAATCTCCTAGTAGTCGGCTCACGCGGCGTTTTTTTCAACTGTCTTTGGCGATATCCACCATTATTGTGAAATAATTTTTTTAAAGAATTTCTATAATTTGTTACACGTGTTATTGGCAAAATTGTGGTATCTAACCACAGAGGCCATTGAAGAGTTGAAATAGTATTCACTCTAAAGAAAAGAAGAAGAAGGACATGCTAGTTTCCTCACGATGTTTTCTTTCACCATTTGAGAGCAGAATTTACACAAAGTTAAGCACTAGATTGTGTTCGAATCTACGATCTACAATTGTAAGTCGCGGCTGATGATGTTCCGACTTCATCCGTGTAAAATTTCCTGCTCCTCTATCCGTCAGCATCGCATCGCCAGTCTTGACTGTTACTTCATTACTTTTTGACTTCGTTTTATGGGCCCTAGCGCAATGTTTAATAGCTTTAGCCTTCGTCAAGAATTAGGCTAAAGATGGGTCTATAGTTTCAGGTTTTATTAGATATCCTCTGAGTTCATCGGAAAATCTGAAACTAGAGATGCCATTGTAATCCACCGGTTTATATGACAAATCTTTTACTGTTCAAGCAGTATTGTAAGAAGTGAGTGGTGGTGGTCTAACGGCAGTCGTGACTTAATAGTTATATTTCATCATTATTAATTTTTTTATTGTCCCACTGCTGGGCATAGGTCTCCTCTCATATAGAGAAGGATTGAGCGTATTCACCACCCTTGATTAATGCGGGTTGGCGATTTCAGACTTACAGTTCAGTTTTCCTCAAGATGTTTTCTTTCACCTTTTTTAATCAGTCATTGATGTCCAAGATATACTTAGAAAGTACATATGTAGTGCGGTTTTAACCCTAATAAGAGTTTTACTTTGTGAAAAATATTTCATCACATCGTCCTTTTTTAAGATGGATAAAGAGCAAGAAAAGAAGAAAGAAGTTATAAGAGACTGGCTGTATGTGGGTGACAAAGGGCAGGGTGTTTAGACGCAGCCTCTGAGAGATATAAAATAAATCGATTCAAATCAATTGAATTCTATTCCACGTAACAGACTCTTCATAAATTTAATAAAACAACACTTACGTGTCTAACGCTATATTCCACCAATATTTACTGCATCATCCCGAAAATATAAAAATTGTTACCACGCCGGGTACAACATCGGGTTCCCGCGCCGCCCGTAAAATTTTACAGCGCAAAACCGTTGCAAACTGTAAAATTTTGAAACGGAATATTACATAAAGATATGTGTAGACCGGACCTAGTGTGCTCTCCGCTGGTTATCTACATTTTTTATTGTTCGAGAATATCGGTGTTTTAGCTCGAGCAAGTTGGCCGGAGAGATAAAACGGTGCAGTTTTATCTTTTACTAAGCTGTTGGTCAGCGAATGGTGCATTTTAGAGGCCGCAACAAAGTTGTCTTTAGTTGGGATTGAGGATCGATGTCGAGGAACTATCAAAAGTCGGTAATCGTGTTATGATTCCATAATGTATTTTATAAGAGTTGAACAAGAAAGAGAGAGAGAGAGAGAGACACAGAATCAGAGTGTTGTGTGGCTATCATGAGTCCTCATTACGAAGACTATCTTCAAGGTTTCAAGGTTGTAAGAACTCTCAACCAGTGAGAGCGCCAAACGCGGTCGATGCATATGATCGAGTCTCGAAATGAAAACTCATGGTTCTTCAATAAAAAAATGTCACTTCACTTTTTTTATAAATTAAGGTTTTGAACAAAATAATTTTAATCGACTATTGTTCCAGAATGTACTGTCATTAACCTATAGCAGTCCACTACTGTACACTGAGCAAATCTACGAAAATCGTTGCTCCAACCAACCTGAGGAGAACCCACCTTATGTTCCCTGATTAGCAGTCACCACTAAACAACAAGTTTATCCTAATTGTCATAGATTCTACGGTTAATACAGTCGGTCACTTCAGCTAGCAACTTTGGCTCTCTGCCGAACCATCGCGTTGTGGATTCGATCCTTCGGAGGGACTCCAAGCATAGCCCGTTCCTTAGCTCGCTGAGCGACCTTGAGTTTATGGAGCAGCCCTATTCTACAGAATCTAAAGACTAAGGTTAATCAGTGCATCCTGTCAGTTATGACCTATGAAGCCAAAATGGAGACAATCACGGAATGCCTGGTCCATAATTTCTGGGTACCTATTTATCAATGGCGTTTAAACAAATGTTTTCTTCTAGATTAAAACTTAGTCTTATACTTAGTTATTACAAGCTTTTATTTACTTTCACCTGTCCCGATGTCTGTCGTTCTGTAATCAAATCTTGCAACTTAAATTTGATCCACTTCCCGGTTTCCGATTGAGCTGAAATTTGGTATACACGTTTAGTTTGGATGACAATGTATGATTAACTGTGTGACGTCATTCTAAATCCAACATGGCGACGTATCCAATATGGCGGACCAATTATTTTTAATGCACTCCTACAATATGGGTATCAAATAAAAGGGCTTGCCAAGAATAACTAGAAAAATAATGTGTCGTCATTCTAAATCCAACATGGCGGTGTACCCAATATGGCGGACCAATTATTTTTAATGCACTCCTACAATATGGGTATCAAATAAAAGGGCTTGCCAAGAATAACTAGAAAAATAATGTGGCGTCATTCTAAATCCAATATGGCGGCGTATCCAATATGGCGGACCAATTATTTTTAATGCACTCCTACAATATGGGTATCAAATAAAAGGGCTTGCCAAGAATAACTAGAAAAAATAATGTGACGTCATTCTAAATCCAACATGGCGGCGTATCCAATATGGCGCACCAATTATTTTTAATGCACTCCTAATATGGGTATCAAATAAAAGGGCTTGCCAAGAATAACTAGAAAAAAACAATGTTACGTCACTCTTAATCCAATACGGCGGAACACCAAAAATGGCGGATAACTTTCTTTTATTCGTTCCTACAATATGGGTATCAAATGAAAGGGCTTGCTGAGAATAATTCGAAAAAAAAATAATGTGACGTCTTTGCCGCTGGTCAAGCATATGTGGCCTTAAGTAGGGTGAAATCATTAGAAGGGCTCCTCATTGAAGAGCTGGACTGTAAGAAATTAACTGGCAAACGACCTTGCAATAGTGATACGTTGAATGAGATGAACAGACTTAGGAACTTATTAGGTGAAAACTAAAAAGTCTTTTATTTAGTTTCACCTGTCCCGTTGTCTGTCGTTCTGTAATCAAATCTTGCAACTTAAATTTGATCCACTTCCCGGTTTCCGATTGAGATGAAATTTAGAATGCATGTATAAATCGGATGACAATGCAATGTTATTGTGACATAGAGCCGATCTGATGATGGAGCTGGAAGGTGGCCATAGGAACTCCGTAATTAAATGATGCAACCCTATCGAGTTTGAGCTCATTAGATTCGTCTTGACAAGTACTTTGATAGTATATGGTAACCAGGGTCTGATGATGGAGCCGGAAGGTGGCCATAGGAACTCCGTAATTAAACGATGCAACCCTATCGAGTTTGAGCTCATTGGATTAGTCTTGACGAGTACTTTGATACTATATGGTAACCAGGGTCTGATGTTGGAGTTGGAAGGTGGCCATAGGAACTCCGTAATTAAACGATGCAATCCCATCGAGTTTGGGCTCATTGGATTAGTCTTGACGAGTACTTTGATACTATATGGTAACCAGGGTCTGATGTTGGGGCCGGAAGGAGGCCACAGGAACTCCGTAATTAAACGACGCAACCCCATCGAGTTTGGTCTCGTTTGATTCGTCTTGACGAGTCTCTTGCTTTCGTCCCATATTAATTATAGATGATTGATTGGATGGATGACCCAATGCCAAGGTGAGCACGTGCTGAGGGCTGAATGGTATGAGGGTGTATAAACATGTCATGCCGCTAACGTTGCGCCTCAGGGTACCAGGGCGAACCCTGTTGTATTGTAGCCCTTATCCCTCTACAACGAACCTCTGGGGGGATGGACCGTTATCGAATTAAAAATAGAGGTACTAAAAAGTTAAAAATAAAATTAAAGAAAAAAAAACTTTTTAAAAACAAGCTTTTATTATTTGTTTATAAAATGAACTAAAAAGTTAAAAATAAAATGAACTAAAAGTTAATAATAAATTAACTCTAAAAAGAAATATAACACTTTGTAACTTGATTGTAACCTTTAACGACAAATAAGCGTCTTCGTCTAAGACAAAATAATTCCACATTGTACAAATTTATTTAATTTTAACACTAAAACTTTTCACCATACTTAATTATTCAATCTCGTCCCCCCTCTTTATCATAGTCCCCATTTATAAATAAAAGCGTGTTACATTGTGATAGCTTGAGGAAAATGTTGTGTTGTATTAAATGTAACACGCTTTTATATGGCGTCAGATGTTGCACGGGCGTGCGCAAGTACTATGATCTACCGTAAGCTACGTGGCGCTCAGTAACCACACGGCAACAATTTTTAATGTACACACATCAAAAGTGTCTAGGGATCAAGCATTTTTATGCGGATTTCTTGAGATTGAGATGTGGCTTTGTAATAAATTTATGATTTTATAAATTTATATGGATCCTTTTTGGTGCATTTCATAATTTGAATCAGGAACTGTGAATCAAATTCGAGTAAAAGATGAAAATCAGCTGTCAATATTTTCCCTATAAAAACATACAACGCATTGAAGACATTATTAGTGCTACTGTTTCCCTACTACTGATTAAAACCAACGTTATTATGGAGCGGCGACGTCATTTAAGCAGGGAAGAAATGCTCAGAGCCGTGGGAATGATAGAAGCTGGTTCCCGGCAACGTACTGTGGCTTTAGCTCTGAATACAAGTCAGAGTGTTATCAGTCGACTTTGGACACGTTACCGAAGCACTGGTACCGTGGCTGAGCGCCATGGAGGACGGTATCGCGGCACCACACGGAGACAAGACCGATACATTCAAATCTTAACTCGAAGAGCTCCAACAATAACCGCCATGATGTTAGCCGTGAGGCTTCATCACTCTTCAGGGAACTTAATTAGCGACCAAACAGTCAGAAACCGCTTGCATGAAGTGAACCTTCATTCCCGAAGACCGCTACGGGTACCACCTATAGCAATGCACAATCGTAGGATTCGATATCAATGGGCTCTTGAACACAGAAATTGGGCAGAAGAACAATGGCGTTTCGTGTGCTTTTCTGATGAGTCTCGTTTTGGTATGAGACCGGATACAAGACGTATACGACACTGGAGAACCCCTGGACGCCAACAGCGATTAAAATCCTGCCAGGAAGTCCATCCTTATAGTGGTGGAACCATCATGGTATGGGCGGGTATTTGGATCGGTGGAAGAACTGAGTTGATTTGGATCAGAGGCAACCTCAACGCTCAAATTTATGCTGAGACGATTGTATCAGACGTCATCGTTCCTCTACAAGTGCAAATCAGTCCCTTATTTCGGTTAATGCATGATAATGCACGACCGCACACCGCAAGAGTTGTAAGACAAACTCTCGCCGCAGCTAACATCAATGTCCTGCCCTGGCCTGCTCAGTCGCCAGACTTGAACCCGATTGAGCATGCATGGGATATGCTACAGAGAAGAGCTCTGCCGAATATGGAGGGTATCCAGTCGCAAGAAGACCTTTTTTTGTTGTTGCAACGAACATGGGCGGCTATTCCACAGCGTGATTTGGATGAACTCATTTTGAGTATGCCAAACCGATGTTCTTGTGTTGTTAGTGTTCGCGGTAGAAACACGGATTATGAATTGTTTAAGTTACCCAATATAATTTTAGAGAAAACTGTTATTTCAGTCTTTTTTTCGAACTTTTGTGTTAGTGGTTCAAATGTCAAATATCCCTTTATTAGGAAAATGGCAAATTTCTTTATTAATGCAAAGGTAACTTGGTTTATCGTTACTGTGACAAACGAAAACACTTTATTTGATGAATCCTTAACGAAAATTTTAATTAATATCAATCAGGAGAAAAGTTATTGCAAAAATATATGTTGATCCCTAGATACTTTTGATGTGTGTATTTGGAAAAAAAATATAACATGGTTTCAATATGATTGGAATCGATTCAGTTGCTTATTCTGAACAAACTAGACTCAGGTTTCAGGGAAAAATAAGTTTGTATAGGTATACAGGGTGTATCTGACATCGTAGCGCAAACTTCGCGGAAAGGCTAGACCGCATGCCACTAATAAAATTATGATAGTCATTTATGTCGTTAATGAGTGGTTACAGAAATCACAGTGTTTAAAAAAGTGTCGTCTCGGCCTTTGAACGTTGCAAGCGTGGCGCCGTGCGGGTTTGCGGGTATGACGTTAACCCCTGATGTGACTCTATTAAATCAGCTGATAGGATAGTTTTTCGAGTTTTGTTCACATTGCGCTTTTTTGTGTAATTAGTGAATTAATTAATTTTTACATTAAAATCTTACTGGGTTATAAAAGTATATGAATGGTTATGAATTTGAATGGTCTAATGTGACAAAAGCTGCATATTTTTTTATAAATCAGGAAAAAGGCGACATTCCACCACGGGGGGTTTCAGAATCATGTACTGGATCCATGGTACTCGTTTGTGTGCGATATCAGATACACCCTTTATATATAAAATTAGCCAATAATTTTCGTAATGCTTAATCACAAGTCCCTTCTATCAGAGAGCGAGTGGGCAGTAATCCACCACGCGTACCCAGTGCTGATTGGCAGATGACACATGTCTTCAATTTTTTATTCTAGAACACGAAAACAAACATAAAAATAAAATACACACAAATTATATGTCTAAAAATATTTATTACGATCGCAAATAACTTAATAAATTAAGCGGCACCGACCAAAACTGTTCAAAACAGTATTCAGTTAATTCCCATTAGGTAAACAACAGCACCTAACTCCCACACCACCTTCTACAAGCCGTGTCCTAACAACCGTCCTATATTTCGGCAGTCTGTGCCCGGCCTAAGCGAGGCTGAAATTATGTTAATGTATCGTCGTGAATAATACACGCGTTCCCGAGTGCTCGCCGTATTTATGACGATTATCGTGTCATCGACGCTTTTTATGTATGCCTAGTATGAGCTTTCATTACGAGACTCGATCGTCGATATCGAGCGCGTTTGGCTCTCTCATTGGTTGAGAGTTCTTACAACCTTGAAGCAGGCCAATCAATGAGTCAAACGCGCTCGATATCGGCGATCGAGTTTCGTAATGAAAACTCATACTAGGCCGACTGTTATCTCTCATATTACACTGTAGCGGCTCGAGGCTAAAGCTGCTTGGGTCGATCAGTAAGCTATACTTGCTGAGGCCGGTCTGTGAATTGGTGAACATCAATTACATTGTCGAGATGCCTTTACCTTCTAAAGGCGCCCGGCCTTCGGAGAGTGAGTTATCTTACTAAAAGAACCGCGGGGATTACCATCGGCATATAGAAGTACAATGACACAGTTAGCGCAGTGGTTGAGCCTCTCGGGTTCGATTCCCGCACAATCAAAAGGAGCAAATATTTGTATGACTTGGTACAGACAGTTGTTCCAGGTCTGGTTGTTTGTTCCGTGTGCAGTTTCTGGTCTGCCATCGGACGCGTCCCCAGGTGGCGGATAGGGGAACCGCCCCTAGATATGGGGGTTACCGGTTTACCGGCGCGGACCAAAACCAGAAGTGGGGACCGCTTCGGCGGTCATATGTGCGGCGGGTCGGCCACCACTCCAGGTGGCTGACGTGACCCGAACTCCGGGTCACCGTCGGGCAACCCGGTCTCCTCCTTGAGAGGAGCTGGAGGCCCCGTTTGCATCCGTGCAAACGAGTGGGGTTAAGAGGAAGGACACCTCGCTAAAAAACCTTTGGCTGCTGCGTCTTCTCGCACAAGAAGACGTACCCAGCCCAGCCCTCCGTATGGAGGGACCACTGTGGGCCCGCCTTTTGGCGGGAATCGCCGGCGGGGGATTGGTAGCGCAGGCTCTGCTATTTTCCAAGACCCCGCCACTCAGGCGATGTCGTTGTGCCGCTGTGGTTTTAGTGAGTATTCTCGGCTACGGTTGGGCGAGTCCCACACACGCCCCTCGAAGTATGGTGCGTAAAGGCATTTCCACAGCGTCAAAAAAAAAAAGGTCTGGTTGTTTGGGTATGTGAGTTTAAATGTTTGAAATGCATCCACATGCAGAAGTAATTCCCACTGTGGGGCAAAATTTTTCTAAAAAATAAAAAAAGAAGTAGCCCGGGCTCCTCTTAAAATAGTGATTCTGGACTCCCCATGGACCATTGAAAGACAAAGACCATTTAAAGTCTCAGGGATGTCCCCTAGCATCGTTATACACACGTGATCACTGTGCCACCACCTTCCCTGGTGTCTCTTGGTGGGCGTACAGAGACACTATGCGTCCGCGATCCCATAGGTTTACCAACCTTGATCGGTAGACGGGGTTCGGCATATTAGTCACGAAGGCGGTTGCCTCCCTGATGCCTCTCCTTCTCCGAGTAGGATTAGCCTTCTCCCATTCCCCATCGATACCCTCTTTTTTAACCATCATGGTATCACAGATCGGTCGGGCAATCTTCGTAAACTTCTCGGCTCCAGTGTACCTTAGAATAAACAGACGTTAAGCCGCTGGTACTGGCTGTCATTTCAAGATCTTTGATAGTCGTTACAGGTGAAACTTTAACAGCCGGTCGTATTAAGTGGTATTCATTCCATTAGCTTGTTATCGAGGATCTCTATCAAGCGTCTTTCGCTTTTGCCGCGATTAGGATTCTCTTATAATACAGACGTCAGCCTCAAGCTGCTATAATGGGTCAAATTTCTTCAATAGATTTTCAACTTTATACTTGAAGCATTAAGGTTCTATATTGAATGAAAAAAATTGAAAGTTTCGATTAACTTGAGCTGCTGACGTTGGTTATAGTTTACGACATCGTTGATCTAGTCATCTTGAGCAGTACTCGTGGACATGAAATCTCCATTTAATGAATGTTGTTGAACTGCCAGAATGAAACACATTGCTATTGATATTGTTTTACACAATTACCCTGATAGTCAATCAGGGTAATTGCGTAAAACAATATCATGTTGATAACTCTTTTGGGGCGGGATCGGCGGCGTCTCGCAAGGGCTGGTTCGAGGCGGCGAACGTTCCTTATAAAATTCCGTATTCGAGAGTAGCCACGCCAAAAATACATTCAGTAACGAAACTGGTTAAATTAACCGTTTAGTCAATCGCCTGGCTGTTAGAAGCGCCTCGCTTGGCTCTCTCTTCTGACACGCATTTGATTACAGTTTTAACCTAACCCCTTTTGGTCGGTATGCCCTGGCTTAGTAGCTGCGGCCAATCAGACCCGCGCGGTGATTGTTTCGTTAAATGATTTGGCCTTTCAGGCGTACAAACAAATATAAAGACATCATAATCAGCCTAAAACGTTCCCACTGTTGGGACACTGGCCTCCACTTGGTGATAGGGAGTGGGCCGTAATCTACCACGCTGATCCAGTGCGGGTTGGTAGATGTCATATGTCTTAGATATATATTTTTCTTTGACCCTAGGACATGCCGGTTTCCTCAATAAAATACAATTCGATGATAATATGTAATGGAATATGATACATTTTAATTGTTTATGTGAATAATTTTAGTATTGTCGTATGTCAAAATACGCTTTCTCTTCTAAATGTCGCTAAACCTAATTCTTACATAGGTAAGTCTATAGATAAAGCAGTTAAAGGTTAGGCGGGTAACTGAACGGCTTAGGCTGCAATATAAACATCAACAAAACGGCACTGCAGTATGAACGTTATTTACGTTGCATTAAAACTCGTTTTCGCACGCAAAAAACACAAAGCACAACGATATGGAGACGGTGGTCAACGCCCTGCATTGGAGAATGGACGTTACTTACCTAGACATGAAGTTCATTATAGCACGCTAGTCAGCGCACGACGACAACCGATGGCAATGCGAAAACGCCCATATACGCGCGAGTTGACGACACCGCTTGGATGTATCGACCCGCCCCGCGCTCGGCTCACCTCACTCTCCTTGGACTCCAGTTCCCTTCGTACGTTAGTATGTTATCAGATCGCGAGCAAATACGCGCGTTCCAAAATGAACAATACAATTAACTATTGTGTTAAACGTTTAATTACTGAAGTAGAAGCACGTCCAACAATATGGGATAGTAGGACTAAGGAATATAGCGATAGGGCGTTGAAACGAAGCGCTTGGGAAGATTTGTGTGCTTCATTCGTGCCCAATTACTATAAGTCATCCGATGCAGAAAGAAAGGGCATAGGTAGGTACTTAAATGTTATTTTATACACATTACGTGTACGCATTTCGTCATATCAATCTACATAATATACGTATATGTATTGTACTTATAATTCTATACTATAAGTAGTTATGAGCGAAGGGCGAGCATTATAGGGAGACTGTCTTTTGTTCTCTTTAGGTTCAAAAAGTGCTGATTGTTAGCCTAATTTCAATAAATGATTTTGATTATTATTTTAGTATAAGCTGACTTCTTATTGTATAAAACGCCTATACAACACGTCGTCGCGTTTACCGGCTTCGATTACAATGAATAGAGGGACACTACTTTGTGGTACGGTCAGCTCCAAAAGGTTAAAAAAAATAGAATGTCTGTAAAGTCGGTTCAATAACGATAGTTGAACGTGACAACGTTATAAGAAAATACTGATGGAATGGATGCATTTTTCAAACCTTTATCGCCGTAATTATAGTTGCTATAAACAATTGACACCACATTAACTTTTCACTGCTCTTCATACTTGACGAAAACATGTAAATGTATTATTGCATAGCAGCTGTCCATGCGGACTCATCGCTCACTCAAGTAGGAGTGAGACAGATGGCGAACGCTGCCGAACGCGGATGCCGATTGCGCCTTTTTGCCGCCGTCGCTCGTTCTGCGCTCTCACTTGCACTTCAAGCCTTACGATGTAACGTCTGTGATAACGTCTTACTTATAAGACGTTATCACGTCAAAAAGTTTAAATATTTTATTAAAATCGAAACTGTGACCTTTCCAATCACCCTCCATACAAACTGCTTTATAATTGGAGAGCCATAACCCCGCTACAGTTTTGAGGATGCTGTTGCGACTTTCCCTCACTGCTCTCAGAGGTGAAGCTGTTTTGTTTTGAGATAAATACAAAAGAATATATATCTTGTCTCAACAACATCTTGAAGCTATTTTTGTACCGGACGCGAAGAACATACAGCGAATTTTTAATGTAGTTGACCTATAGTCAACTCATGTACAGACTCTGGCAGTACGCCTTAAATATTCTAACTGTACACTGAGCAAATCTACGGGCCAACATGTTGCACCGGGCAGCGAGGTTCTTTTCTAATCTACATGGTCCTTAAGGTCGTCCGAAATTACGTGACCCTTGTTTTTGTTTTCGGGTGGAAACCTTTAAAAGTTACCAGACCTATGGGCACCGAGGTCGGGGAGTGTGGAATTTTTACCTCACTAAAACCACTCCGGGTGATCATCATCCGCACATAAGGGTGGTCGCGGTGCCTCTTAAAAGACCAATTCTGGAACCGCTCCAACGCAACTTCTGTAAAGGCACAACTCTGTAGTGACTGTGACAGGCCTCTCCTAGGCCTCGGTGTGTACGGCAGCACGTGACCACTGTGTCACCGTCTTCCCTGGGGTCACTTGATGGGTGCACAAAGTCCCCACTCTATGCGTTCGCGACCCCAAAGTATGTGACCTAGGTATTTAAAAGTGATAAAAATAATTGAATTGAGTAATTGTATAATTTTTTCAGTCGCAACCATGCAGAAAAAATGGAAGAGCGTTAGAGACGCGTTCTTAAGGGAGCTGAAGAAGAATGCAAATCCTTTACCAGACATTAAATTCACAAAACCTTACGCGTACTATGAAAACTTATTGTTCCTGAAACCTGTTTGCGAAGTGAAGCCAAGAAAAGTCGATGATGACACCAACTCCAATAATGAAACCATGACTGTTGAATACGATAATCAAGACGATAGTGACAATGACATTCATTCTGGAAGTTCAGATACTTTCACAGAACTTTCTACCCAACCGACACCGAAAAGAAAACGAACAGAAGAAACAGAAGTTAGTGTGTTTAACATGCTAGCAGAACATATAAAGAATAAAAGAAAGAAAGATGACCGCGAAGATCCTGACAGACAGTTCCTATTGTCATTGCTGCCTGATTTAAAAAGTATGGATCCGCACATAAAATTCCATTTGAAATATGAAATTATGACGGTAATAAAACGATTTAAAGATGAGAATTTGAAGCTTGTTGCTGTGTATCACCAGAAGTAGGATATGCTCTATATTAAAGGGTTGGTTCCCGCAATTTGTGCTTCAAGTAGGCCTTAATACATATCCAGGAGTTGAATATCTTTGATTCCTTTTCTGTGTCATCTCATGTACAGACGAGAGCAGATCAAACTACCTGAAACTGTGAAATATTTCCAATCAACCCTGAGCCTAAATGCTTTAGCGAGAAAGTTCGAAATATAATAAAGAAACTGCTGTCATCTGTACAATATTTGTTTTTATATTTTTTAAACCTGTAATGAAAATAATTATTCTCAAAAGAAATTGTTATCTGATTTAGCAAATTTTGACTTTTATTAACCTAATTCAAGCTTGTTTGTTATTTCCCAAAGGGGGAGCCAGAAGCTTATTTATATGGTACTCTCATATTTCTTTATGTACCATGAAATATTACAAGCCTTTTTCTTAGTTTAAATTCGACATCGGGATGCTAAAAGTTCTACATATTTATCAAATATTTCCCTTATTCTAATTTGCTTAAGATTGGCGCAGCATAATCTTTCCCCTTTCCTGCCATATCATGTTTTACATAGTTCGTTAATTTGGACTCCTGAATTACTGAAGGCTTTTTTTTTATAACGGTATCTTGTTTCTCAGCCCAGAAGGTTGTCAGTTGCTTATGTGGGCTATTGTGTGTCTTCATAAATTCAGAACTTAAAAGATTCAGAACACAAAACTTATAAACAAAATAAATAGTTTAGGTTAAAGATTGGTGGAGCCATCACAGTTATACTTTTAAATTTAGCAACGATATTAAGAAATTATAACGTTGCTAAAACTCTTCGTAGCCAGCGTGTTGACAGGGATCGCGGTCAAGCACTGGTTAATAACGTTTGAAAAAAAAAATTTAAAACATGACAACTAAAGTCGGTTAACTAAGTCACGTGGTTTTTTTGTTTTCTTTTAGTTAACTACCTAAACAGATAGAGTATAGTTTTGTTATTTGAACAGTAGCTGGAAAATAGCTATCATTACTTTATATTGGCTGGGTTGTTGGTCTAATATAATTTCCCCAACAAAGGTTAACCATGACCCAAGTCGTTGTGTCAAAGAGTAACGCAATAAGTAATAGGAAGCTTCATATGTGGGTGGCATAGCAACGACTTAGGAAAGTGCAGCGTCATAAAGGCACTCAGTTCCTACTAGTACCACAAGTAAGGAATTTTATTTTTGTGTGACGTCTTTAGGCTGTGGTAAAGGACAGAGACTGAAGCGAGTGACATCTCTGAGTAGAGTAATTGTTAATGTAAACACGTGACAGGTTTGAATTAAGTTTAATATATTGTGCCGCTTTTTTGGATCACAAACGGTCTGCTTCGTTGTATTCGAAATAGGGATAACATGCCTCAAAAGCTAAAGGCAGACCCTGAAAACTACATTCTCTCGGTTACATATAAACGCTACCGTTATTATTGCAACAAGCTACTCCAAAATTTAAAACATGCATATGAAAGAGACGAGATTGAAGTGGCAAAAAGTAACCCCAAAGCGACATGGAAAGTCATTAAAAATATAACCGGATCTAGTTGCTCAAAATCTCCTAAAGAATTATTAAAGTTGTTTTCGAATGAAAAGATTTCAGCAAATAAAGTCAATGAATTTTTTGCGGATTGTAGCAAGAACTTGGCTGAAAAATTCTTATCATCTACGGCTACTCCTGAATACTCTCTCGATGCCTATCCTTCGAACTCGCTAGTACTACTTCACACAGATGAAGTGGAGGTCGCAAATCTCATTATTGGATTACGCTCAGATGCTGCTGTGGATTAGGACGGCATATCTTCGAGGCTGCTAAAATCATGTCTGCCTGCGCTTGTCCCAGTCATTACTCATATCTGTAACCGCTCCATTTCGACAGGTTGTTTTCCTAGGGTTGTTTCAAAAGAGCTGTTGTTCACCCAATTTTCAAGAGTGGGGACAGGCACAGTGTAGATAATTATAGGCCGATCTCGATCCTGCCTGCCATTTCTAAGGTACTAGAAAAAATCCTTAATAAAAGGTTAGTTAGCTTTTTCGAGTCACACAAATTATTAAGCAACAATCAGTACGGTTTTAGAGGTGGCAGATCGACCGAAAATGCTGTTGCTGCCTTGGTAGATCATGTAGTATCTAAACTGGACAGTAAAATGAAATGTTTGGCCATCTTCCTTGATCTTTCCAAGGCATTTGACACTGTGTCTGTTCCGTACCTGTTATCTAAGCTAGAAGCTACCGGTATTCGTGGCCATTCCCTGAAAATCTTCCAGGATTACTTACATGATAGGACCCAGTGCGTTAAAATTAACGATGTTATTAGTGACACCAAATTGTTGACCTATGGCGTCCCCCAGGGGCGATCTTAGGACCTACCCTATTTCTTATTTATATCAATAATTTATGTAAAATGTCGGTAACAAACTGTTCGATTTTTACCTACGCAGATGACACGGCACTAGTACTTCATGGTAGTAATTGGTCAGAGGCTATAAAATACGCGGAACACGCCCTAAACTCAGTGATGAAATGGTTGTCGAATAACATCTTGACCTTGAATCTGAAAAAAACTGTATTCTTACCTTTTTCCTTGCAATATTCCAAACTCCCGCCGCCTGACTCAATGGTGCTTAGAGCTCATACTTGCACACTTGGTATGTCTTCTTCACAACGAGGTTGTCCTCAACTTACAAGATCTGAGTCTGTCAAGTATCTCGGAGTCTATGTGGATAGTTCCTTGAGCTGGAAACCTTAAATTAGTGCTCTTATACCACGAGTCCGCAAATGATATATTTATTTTAAAAAAATTAAGGCACTCTGCAGGCATAGAAACTTTAAAAACCGTTTATTATGCTTTATGCCAAAGTTTATTTTAGTGACCTTGTGTTATGTTGTGCTTGGCTAAGATCTATTGTTACTTTTGGATTAATTAGCAGGCGAGGACCCTGGCACCCTAAACACAAGTTAAATTTTAAATTAGGTACCAGAGTTTATCTAAAACACTTGCGTTATTATAAATTTAGTAATTGATATTTTATATTGTTACTAGCTGACCCGGCGAACTTTGTTCCGCCTTAATGGCAATAAATATCACATGATCACATTTTTTACTTTTTAAATTAGGAACACTGTAAATAAAAAAAAAAAGTATTCCATGATTTTTTTATTTGTCATTTATTTAGTGTAGCACCATGTGAAAGAAATGAATTTCTACTTGTGCTTCGTAAATTATCTAGCTATTGATCTCTGAGATATCGTGGTGGCCTAGTGGTTAAAACTCCAGTCTCTCTTGTATGATTGCGCGGGTTCGATTCCAGGTCGGGCAAGTATCGATGTAACTTTTCTAAAGTGATATGTACTCTCTAAGTACGATATCTAGGACACCAATGACTGAAAGTGAAAGAAAAAATCTTGAGGAAACCTGGACTTTATAAGTCTGAAATCGCCACCCCGCATTGAGCAAGCGTGGTGATTACACTCAATCCTTCTCTGCATGAAAGGAGACCTGTCTCCAGCAGTGGGACGATAAAAAGATTGATGATGAAGATGATGATCTCTGAGGTTTGTTCGCCGATTTCGCATTGTCAACGGAACAGTTTCACGGACTGCCGCCTCCCTTTGCTCTTGTGAGTGAGAAGCACAAAGTCGAGTCATAGTAAGGCGGCGCTCTGCACGTGCAATTTCTTGCTCTTCTTCAGTGCTTTCATTCAGAATGTTTCGATTTACTCTTGCATAACCGCTTTGTCGAGAAAGATTTGATGGTCATGGTCATGGCATGATATTTTTATTGATGATAAATGGCACAGCAATACAATATTAGAAATTTTGAAGTTGAAGTTGGCTTTGTGGTTTTTTATTAGAAACTTTCAACCAGCAGAGAGTATTTATTTATATTCTTTGCTTTAAACGATTGCTTCAACCGGTTAGACTTTTTTTTTAAATATGCTCAGCTGTCATTTGCTTTTTGTTATACCATTTTTGGTATATGAATTGCTGACTTACATTTTGAATGAGTTGGACCATGTCTTATGTCACGTCACACGGGAACGACGGGGACGGGTTCTTAACTACCTCCCACCAATATTCAGCTAAATCGGTTCAGCCGTTCTTGAGTTATATATAAATAGTGAATAAGCAACTGAATCGATTCCAATAATTTTTACACCATGTTATATTTTGTCCCAAATACATTTAGAAATTGTTACAGTGTAGTTACCGAGTGCATCACGCAGCTTACGATACATCATTATAGTATTGTGCGCGCGCAACAGCTGACGCTAGAGGTCAATGCACCGCGCTTGCTCGCCCGCGGTTCTTTGACCATATTTATGTTGGGACAACGAAGTAGAATACAGGTAGCAAGCTTATTATAACTTTGTGGTTTTTCATTATATCTTTTTGAAATTTTGTACATATTATTATTAACTTAAAAATACTGGACACGTATTTCCTACTTTGTGGAGGTGCAAGGTACCAGGGTAGCACAAAACTGTAGGAGAAGTCGAAACAATAAATCTCATTCATTCATCATTATCACAAATCATCATAATAAATGAAAGAAGTTTTATTGTGCATAGTTTGTGGATGTGCAAGGTACCAGGGTAGCACAAAAGTGTAGGAGAAGTCGAAACAATGAAGCTAATTCATTCTCATGGGATCGACGGGAACGGGATAAAAGGTCCTATGAATCCTATGTCCTTTTCCTAGTTTTTAGCTACCCCCCTACCAATTTTCAGCCAAATCGATGGAGCCGTTCTTGAGTTATAAGTGGAGTAACTAATACGACTTTCTTTTATATATATAGATAGATAACTAACACGACTTTCTTTTATATATATATAGATAGGATAGTGAATAAGCAACTGAATCGATTCCAATAATTTTGACACCATGTTATATTTTGTCCCAAATACATTTAGAAATTGTTACAGTGTAGTTACCGAGTGCGTCACGCAGCTTACGATACATCATCATAGGTATTGTGCGCGCGCAACAGCTGACGCTAGAGGTCAACGCACCGCGCTCGCTCGCGCGCGGATCTTTGACCATATTTATGTTGGGACAACCAAGTAGAATAATACTCGTAGCAAGCTTATTTATTATAACTTTGTGGTTTTTCATTATATCTTTTTGAAATTTTGTACATAATATTATCAACTTAAAAATACTGGACACGTGTTTACTTTACTTTGTGGAGGTGCAGGGTACCAGGGTAGCACAAAAGTTTAGGAGAAGTCGAAACAATAAACCTCATTCATTCATCATTATCAAATAATCGTAATACATGAAAGAAGGTTTATTGTGCATATTTTTTGACGTGCAAGGTACCAGGGTAGCATAAAAGTGTAGGAGAAATCGAAACAATAAAAAAGCTCATTCATCATTATCAAATCACCATAATACATGAAAGAGGTTTTATTGTGCATAGTTTGTGGACGTGCAAAGTACCAGGGTATCACAAAACTGTAGGAGAAGTCGAAACAATAAACGTCATTCATTCATCATTATCAAATAATCATAATTACATGAAAGAAGGTTTATTGTGCATATTTTTTTGACGTGGAAGGTACCAGGGTATCACAAAACTGTAGGAGAAGTCGAAACAATAAACGTCATTCATTCATCATTATCAAATAATCATAATACATGAAAGAAGGTTTATTGTGCATATTTTTTGACGTTCAAGGTACCAGGGTAGCATAAAAGCGTGGGAGAAGTCGAAACAAAGAAGCTCATTTATTCCCACAGGAACGACGGGGAGCGGCATAGAAAGTATCCTATTTCCTTCTCCCAGTTCTTAGCTACCTTCTTACCAATTTTTAGCCAAATTGGTATAGCCGTTCTTCAGTTATAAATGATGTAACTAACACAACTTTCTTTTATATATATATAGATATTGAAACCAATAATAATAAATATCTTTTTTTTTTTGTGGGGTAAATCAGACACTGACTGAGAAATGGTTTTCGTTTTGATCGTTCAACAACATTCATTGCGGTATTTATGCTGCTGAACAGAAAATGTTTTCAGACATTAGAAGCAAAGTAACATAAAACACTCACAACAACCCCATGTAGTGTCTAAACTTTACTTTTTCTACCGTTCTATTTTATTCCAACTGTTCGTCCAGTACGGGCGGCTACCTTCAGTTGAAGCAAATTGTTCCAGGCCCTTGATGTACACGGTATAAAAGACGAGGCGAAACGCTTCGTCCGGATCGTTATAAGTGAATTTAATTTCGAGAATTAGCATTCAAATTATAACATGGACCAAACACAAAGAACAACTTAAATTGTATAGATTAAAGTCTTGCTTCTAGACATACAATAATATGTGCTTATGACGCATGCGCGAAATAGGTGAAATACCTATTATGGAAATAAGAACTGATTTTCATATTAGTCATCTAAAATACAAGGCAGGTTTAAAAACCATTAATTTTGCCCCAGCATATTAAAATGGAGGAAATATTCGTTCTTGCATGGTGGCGATGCTAGTGACTGGACACGTTTGGCGCAGTGGTTAAGTGATTGACTGCTGCGCTGCGTGCCGCGATGTCGTGTCCCGCACGGCAAAAATATTTGTATGACCTACAAGATTTTGTTCCAGGTACTGGTTATTTATTTATTTATTTTATTTTATTTTTAAGATATCCAACAGCGATTAACATAGATGTTTACACTAAAACAAATATAATTCATAAAAGCCAGTAACAGGATATCATAGCTAAGTATAACATAAAAATTACCTTAACTTTTAAAACAATCATGTATCATTTTATTTTTTTAATATATACATGCAAACACACACACACACACACACACACAAAAACTCCCGCTGGATAATTCATGTCGACAGCCTCTCAAGCACTTGCAACTTAAATTTTGATTTTGAAACGGTATAAATATCGATATCGCTGAAATATTTATTACATCATCATTGTCATTTAAACCGAAAGATGTTCACTGCTGGACATAGGCCTCCCCTAAGGATCTCCCCGATGACCTGTCCAGCGCCTTCCGCATCCAGCGGTTTTCCCTGACCTTCGCCAGGTCGTCGGTCCACCTTGTCGGGGGCCTACACACGCTGATTATTAAAGCGGCGCAACGTTCTTAAAAATACCTACATATGTATAATATATCAGTCTATAATGTTGCCAATGCTGGGACACAGGCTTCCACCTTGTGGGAGGCAGTGGGCTTTAATCCACCACGCGGGCCTAGTGTGGGTTAGTAGATTTAACATTTTCTTTTTTGGTTTTAGGACATGATGTCCTCGTGATGTTTGCCTTCATGATGCTTATTGGTCGTGTTTTAAATCACGTCTATGGAATATCTTAATTTAATAGGTTTTTTTAAATTTGATTTTTGCGATATCATATTTATTTATTTTATTATTTATGTACACACAATGAAATACATAAGGATAAGTGAAAATTAAGATCTAAGTACAAAGGTGTAGCAGGAGCAGTAAAACAGAAATGTAGACTAAATAGCGTGTTGTAAGACCAAGAAGAGAAAAAAAATAAGTATAAAAGTAATAATATTAAATAAACAAACCTAATACATATTTACTTTTTGGAAGTGTTCCCGCCCGGCCAAAAAGACTGAGTGGAAGCTTCTAGAATCTACAAATTAGAGGCCGAACCGGGAACGGTTCCAAAAAGGTTTGCGATATAATATAAATTATTACTAGGTGATCTGTGCGAAATATTCGCACATTCATAATACATAATAAATACTTTCTTTTCAAACAATTTCATCGAAGATTCAGACTTTTTAAAGAGTCTGTGATTTTTTTTAGATTCCATTATACACCACTAAAATTTACTTAAATTAAATTAAAAACCACATAAACCAAACAACATAACCTAAAAATAACGGTGACGCTATTGACAGAAATTGTAGAAAAACATATGTCTTGCTTTAATGCTTGTCTAAGCAATATATTTGTCTCGCTTCTTTGAAGTTGCAGTGTCAGATAATAATTATCAATGGAATAAATAACAGTTGAAAAACCGGTGAGCATTTATTCATCTGATGAGCGGCCAAAAAACTTAATTCTTTAGATAGCTATCTTTTATCTGAGGATTGGAAAATCAGAACTAAGTATGAAGGAAATTATGACGTAGGTACAGACAAAAAAGCCCTTGAGAAATTTATACTAATATATAAAGCTGAAGAGTTTGTTTGTTTCTTTGAACGCGCTAACCTCAGGAACTACTGGTTCGATTAAAAAAAAAATATTTTTAACATCTCCTAATCCTTATCAGTAAACGTCATAACTTAAATCTAGAAGTGCAGATAAAGTTGCGACCACTTCTGAGGCCGGCTCCACCGTCATGCCAAGCGATTATATTTCATAGTCCTCATAACGCCATACGTGGTCAGAGACACGTGCGCGACCTAATTATTATTTAAGCATCGTCAGATGTCTTTAATGGCAGACGAGTAAGGCATGACCGCCATTAGCTAGGGTGACCAGACAGTTGACGTTGTCTAGAATTGAATTTAATAAAGATATTTAGTAAATGATTTCATCATGTGAGTAGTCGTGGTGGCCTAGTGGTTAAAACACCAGCCCCTCTAGTATGACTGTACGGCTCCGAATCCAGGTCAGGCAAGTACCAATGTAACTTTACTAAAGTTATATGTACTTTCAAAGTATATCTTGGATACCAATGACTGATTGCAAGGTGAAGGAAACTATTTTGAGGAAACCTGGACTTTAAGTTTGAAATCGCCAACCCGCATTGAGCAAGCGTGGTGATTACGCTCAATCCTTCTCTGTATGAGAAGAGACCTGTGCCCAGCAGTGGGACGATAAAATGGTTGATGATGATGATGATGAATGTTCCCAACCTGGGACACAGGCTCCCTGTCGGTGAGAGGGAGTGGGCGTAATCTACTTAGTTACCTAGTTTAAAAAAAAATAAGTACTGTATCGTGCTATAAGTATGATAAGTTTCCAACTCCATAATGTTATGAAGGAGTTGGGAGCAGATTTTCCGTCTACTATAACGTTATTTCAATACTAATTAAGGGTTCTCTAGCTGCCCAGGAGAGGCTTATGGCCACCTGTGGTCTGAAATAGGCTGAGTTGATTGATTGACAGTTCCTGTATGTACTTTTTTGTTTTTATAGAATTAAATGAAATATAAAAAAAAATAGAAAGGGCTATGCTTGAGGTTTCACTGCGTAATCTAATCAGAAATAAGGAGATCCGCAGAAGAACGAAATCAACCGTCATAGCCCGAAGAATTGCTACAATTAAATGGTAGTGAGCCGGACATATTGCCCGTATGACTGATGCCCGATGGAGGCGACGGGGTCTCGAGTAGCGTGGGTAGGCAGCTCTGACAAGGTGGATCCACGACCTTGTGAAGGCCGCTGGAAGCCGTTGGATCCGGGACGCGCAGGACCGGTCGTCGCGTCGTGGAGATCTTCGGGGGAGGTCTATGTTCAGCAGTAGACGTCTTTCATCTGAAATTGTGACGATGATGAATAAAAATTAAATATAATAAGAATTAAATGGAATATAATATCCCGAAAAATCCCCAAAACTACTAAATCCGTATCCCGTTTCATCCCTCCCACATGGCAGCACTACTATTAACCCGCTCCATGCCTGTCGCATGCTTAAATACTAATGTTACTGTTATAACCCTACGTATTCGTAACCCCTGGAGCCTCAATGTTTGTATAAATTCCTTAGCTGGACCCACCCGATATGATCTGGGATGACTTCTGACTACAAACAGTTAAGTGGAATAGTAAAAGGGGGAATCAAAACCACACAATTTACCAGTCGATGCAGCTCTTCTTCCCCTTAGTATTCCATCCAAAAGTTGTCAGTAAAAGATCGCTCTTAGCGATAAGACCGCCCATTGTGTCACATTTGTAAAATCTTTATATTTATGTTCTGTAATTTATATGGTGTACATAATAAACAGTATTCTATTCTATTCTGGATTATGCTCTAGATTGGCCTGATAATTGTGTAACACACTAGAGATGCCGATGCAGTCCACTATTTTCTATGAAAAATCCTTTATTTTACAAACAGTAAAACTGTCCATTTCTAAAACTGTGATAAAAAACCGGCCAAGTGCGAGTCGGACTCACGCACAAAGGGTTCCGTACCAGTGATTTATGAAACTAAAGGATTTATTTGTATGAAAGATTACGCGGTTTACGATTTACGAGGTATTAAAAAAAACTACTTACTAGATCTCGTTCAAAACAATTTTCGTTGGTAGTTTTTATAGTGATGTAAATCATATGTTTTTTTTAGATTTTTCTTTTTCTTATTTTAGAAGTTAGAGGGGGGAGGGGGGAACAACTTTTTTCCACTTTGGAAGCGTCTGTCACGCAAACTATTCGGTTTAGAAAAAAAATATTTTAGAAATCTCGTTATCATTTTTGAAGACCTATCCATAGATACCCCACACGTATGTGTTACTAGATGAAAAAAAAAATTGAGTTCTACGTACCCCAGAGACCCCAATATTTATTATTA
Organism: Sesamia inferens; assembly: GCA_037179545.1. NCBI lineage: Eukaryota > Metazoa > Arthropoda > Insecta > Lepidoptera > Noctuidae > Sesamia > Sesamia inferens. Next base: position 3,487,218 of record CM073936.1, on the reverse strand, counting down.
TTTTTTATTTTTACATCAAAATCTTAATTCGGTTCACAGAATACATCTACCTACCAAGTTTCAACAGTATAGCTTCTATGGTTTCGGAAAAAAATGGCTGTGACATACGGACGGACAGACGGATAGACAGACATGACGAATCAATAAGGGTTCCGTTTTTTGCCATTTGGCTATGGAACCTTAAAAAGCAATTCATTACTCTTTAAACTTATCATTATATTTTATTTGCTCTTCTATGATGTTTATTAATTAGATGTATATATTTATTCCCGCGACCTTCACTCTGTCGTCGGTCCACCTTGTCGGGGACATACCTACACTGCGTCTTCCGGAACCGCTGGATGCGCGAGGCGCAGGACTTGTCGTCGTGGAGATCCTTGGGGAGGCCTATGTCCAGCAGTGGACGTCTTTCGGCTGTAATGATGATGATGATGATAATATATTTATGTAACTTAGTATGATACCTTTTATGAACATATTTACTGTAATTATTTCTCTCTCCTTCCACTTAGTATTCCATCCAAAGGTTGTCTGTAAAAGATCATTCAACAACATTCACTGCATTATTTACGTTGTTGAGTAGACACATGCGTCGCATGTTATCGTATAGCGCGTCGCATGCTATCGCACAGTGCGTCGTATACTATCGAACAACGCGTTGCAAGCACACGCGCGTACTGTTGTTTCGTTTTCATTTAGCGTTACAAGCAAATGCAACGTTTTATCTTTTATATTTTTGTTCCGCTCCTAAGAATCGAAGCATGATGTTAGATAGTCTATAAACTTGTTCAAGAACAAGGCAAATATTAAATACAATAATTATATATATTTGAATGGTTGTTTCAAAGATTTCTGTGTTTAAACAAATGTACAAACAAGCTCTTTAGCTCTATTATTAGTTTATACTGTAATAAAGCTAAGGAGTTCGTTTAAAATATACACAAATCAATAAGATTTCGTAGAAGGTCTTTTTACTGTCTGAAAACTTTTTCAACTGGAGTAATACGACTGACAGCTCGACTTTATGTACATATTCAAGTGTACGAGGACAAACGAAATTAATTTGGGAAACTCGGCAGACGGTCGCGTCTGTTGAGTTAACACCATCTACATAGGTACTTAAACAGTTTAAAACTTAAAAAAGGGTTCTAAAAATTATACCTTAGGGTTTTTTCTTCTTCTCTGCTTACTACTGATCTGGTACATTGTTCCCTCTTATGCAGGGCTGGAAGAAGGCTGGATTACTCGTCTGTGATAGCTGCAGGTGCTTGATTGGTCTCGCTGTTCGTATGCTTGGGATCATCTTCTGTGCAAAGGCCTTCCCCAAGGCTTTCCATAATGATCGGGCATCCGTTGGCTTCCAACGACCTTCACCAGGCATCGGTCCACCTTGTAGAGGCCGGTATAAAATAACTGAAAGCTGAAAACTTTATTTTAATGACTTAACTTTGGTTGCACATACTAGTCTCAGGTATGTGCAACCAAAGTTAAGTCATTAAAATAAAGTTTTCAGCTTTCAGTTGGTTGCACATACCTGAGACTACCTTATTTCTTAAAAAGAACAGGCACCTAGTCAGAAAAGCATCTGATCATCACTATACAATGATTAATGATTATAAATGTGTTTGGTTCGACCATCAAAGACGCCATAAGCATACTTTGTATTACCCCCATTGATATAATATTAAACAGATATGATACGTTCTAACAAACTAACCGAAAAAAATGTGCAGAGCGGAGCAGTAGCACACATGCATATTTTTATTCTGCGTACATTTCACTACATCAATACAGCGTGAGTGAGATGGGGCGTAATCTAAAGTATAGAGAAGAAAATGATGGCTACTTTTTGTCGTTTGCGCTTAAATGGAAACAGCGCACCAATCATGACAAGTTTGCCAAAGAATAACAAAAATGCAGATAGGAAATAATTATAACAGAGTTAACGGTAATTGATAATTTCGTAGGTGGTAGTAGGTGCTCAATTAGGTGAATATGTTTCTTTTTATGAACAGTTTTACACTTCAAGTATTACAAAACTTTAATGTTTGTCATTGAAATTTTGTAATACTTGATTAAAGTGTATTTAATATTTTGTGACTATGAATAAAGGAAATCTAATGCCACAAAATAAACAATTATAAACCATAGTAATTAGTGAAATTAATTCGGTTCAATCAATATTTAATTTAATTAATTTCAAATCCTATTTTAATTTTTCAAATGTAAATCATTATGCAAACATTCTATATATATATATTTCTATATAAATATATATTTATCTATGTGAAGCTTTACCTTAAGCTTATTTTGGAGCTAGGCTAATTAGTGTGAGCGCAGGAAATATTTATTTATATTATTATATACTTCATGTTCATTTAATATCGACTCACAGTTTCCCATTTAATAATTTCATGTCATTTGACTCTATTAGCAACGCAAAATAAACACGTAATTTTATCAATGTTTTACTTAATTGTTGCAATAAGATGTACATAAATTGTAACTTAGGACACAGGCGCGAAAACAAAGTGAAACAGAACTATAATTAAAGGTATTAAAGTCACCATCAACATTATCGCTTTTGTGCAACTAATCTATGTCTAATGTGTTCGCGTCTTTATCACAGTCGCAATAAATCTAATTAGTTCTCTCTTTTTTTACTTACTATTGCCGGCTAAGCGTCATTTGTGAATGTTTGACAAAATAAATGAAACTATTATTTTTCTAAATATTTTGGAATACTTTCTTATGATATGTGATTCCATGACTTTTGTTGGCTTTTCTAAAATAATTCGTGCATTTACGTAATACACAAAACGGCATTTTAAATGCGGAAAAGGTTTTCTTAGGCACCAGGCACACACGCGTACGGAACGAGAGTACCGAGAGTGACTAAAGGAAGAGATTTGAATTCTAATCTTTTGTTTACTTCATTTTCAATGCGCTACTGACTTATCCACCTTAGTTTAATATTATATCAATGATTACCCCAAAAATATTTAATAAATTATCAAATGGAATAAAGGGCTTAAATATTATTAATTTTAAGGAACATTTTAGACATCTATGGAGGTGTAGCGCATAGGGCGTGTTACGTAATTAAAACTCAGATAAATCGAATGTTGTGTATTGCACGTATGTAAAAGGGTACAATGTATATGACGTGTACAATAACGTGATGTAAGATAATTATATACAAGAGTGTGAACAGGAATAGAGTGTAAATATGAATGTGTATAATAATAGAATGCTGTATGATAATAGAATGTGTCTTAGAAGCTATGCACTCACTTAAATACTAGCTATCTCTAAACAATAGGAAATCAGCTTGCTGTCCTGCGGATCTCCGCGCGGTGTCACGTGTCGTTGATCAAGGGAGGCCGCGGCGTGATATTGGTCGGTGTAGAGAGCGCGCCAATTCACAGTTCACGTGCAAGACAGCTCGCTGTGGTTCTCACGCACATTGACGATGGTCAACAGATGTGCTTCCGGGGTGAGATTTATAGGCACTTCGCGATGGGCGGTCGAGACGACCGCCATGAGATCCGCGATCCTAGTGTGATTAATAGCCAACCCTTCACAGCGGGTCATAGAATGTGTATAGCAACTGGCTGGGCTGTTACAGTACTCCCCCCTTAGCGAAGCGTACGTAGCGTACAGGAGTCTTGACGATCCTGCCTGATCTGGTACGTTGTTCCTTCGTATGCGGGGCTGGAAAAAGGCTGGATTGCTCATCTGTGATAGCTGCAGGTGTTTGTTTGGTCTCGCTGTTCGTATGCTTGGGATCATCTTCTGTGTTGATTGTGTACGCAGGTTTGAGTGGATCGATCGATATATTGCTAGAACGTTCTGGTAGTTGGATTGTAAAGTACTTTTCTTTACGTTCTGTTATAGGGTCCCTTCCAAAAGGCTTTTTAAAAAAAGAAAGGAATTATTAAATGATAATTTATATTTCTTTTATCAATTATAATGATTAATTATAAAGGGACCCTTATGCAACCGTTCACGTTCGTGGTTTAAAATAGACTAACTTCAGTACCGTAAATCGAATGGTTAGTGCTGATTATTCCTATTATGCTGAGATGGCTTCTTAGGGTTCAGTGTATGCCTATAACAGCATCTTAGGGTTCGGTGCATGCTTATAACACCTCCCCCATCAGAGTGAACTTTGGGGATGATTGCCAAAGTTCACCCTAGAAAGAGGTTCTTAGGGTTGGAGCTGGAATTTCTTGAATGGTTTGCTCCAGTTCTATAGATACCGATTTAGATTTATCGCATTTGCGGAAACTATATTTGCGAAGGTTGCAATTGGGTTTACAAAAAACTACAATTTTATAAACTATGTAAAACAAAATAAAACATACAATTAAGCTTATAACTATTGAATAATGTGTCCCATATTTAATTATGTGGGGTGTCTCTTGAATTTTATCGACGTCTGATAAGAGGTTGTTAATTGCGTTGCCAATATTATTCATATCATCTAAGTTAATTCGCTGTAAGTGAACAGGGGACATATTATTCGTTATACTATTTGTTTTACAACAACTGCTATTTATTAAATTGAAATCTGGCAGATTGATAGGTGAAGTTAGGTTTAGAACATTGTTGTATCTCGGTAACAGCGCGGTACCTCTACAATAGGCGATACAATTGGTTGGTATAGATAAGATGCCGATACCAAGTATATTTATTTCCTTTATCTGATTGTGACCTTGACAATCTAGTGAAAGTTTCGTTAATTCAGATTGAGCGTATATAAATTTATTATTATTGAGTGATTTAAAAATGTCTAGGTTACCATGAATAATTTTGGTATTACATACAGCAGGAATTTCATTTATTGTTTTAGATAACAATTCACTTTCGCAACTGGGTCTTGAATCAGTTTTGTAGATAATTGGAATTTCACATATATATTCTGCCAAACGTATTAGTTTACAATTTTCCAATGATTCTAGTTTACAGTAATTTGACTTATCCTTCGTTATAGCTATATACTTAGCACTAGGTACAATTAAACCAAACGTGTTTGGTTGATTGGCGTCGTGAGGTGTTGGCAATGCAATATTATTAAACAAAGAATACTCTTGATTAGATATCAAAGGAACACGCAAAAGAAATATCAGTTTATTGTTAAAGTAATAACAGAATAAAGTAGACACTTTTATAATAGTGTGAACTGAACTTATGTCTAATTGTACAGGTAAGTTTACATTATTGGACAGATGCCTTACGTTATCAGCTAATTCTCGGTACATAGCGGTAGGCGACATAACGGACGGGTGCAGTATGTTTTGACTACAGAGCGTTATCGCATTTGTTATGTCTTCAAGTTGAAATGTTAGGGTGACCATGGAAGTTTCTAAGGTATTAAGGACAAAATCTAGTTCTAAAATATGCGTAGTTTTTGAAATATTTTGAATACTGCTCGAGAGTTTGCTGATAGCGTCATTTAACTTTGCTTCGTTTTCTTGAATCTTGTGAAATGTGTTATTATATGTTGATAAGACAGATTTAGTTATTAAAATATTGTTTTTAATCAAAGATATAAGTTTATCTTGATTGTTTTGCATTGATTCAATAGCTCGATCATATTGAACAGCGTCGTCTTCGTCTAAAGTACCAAAAACTTGTTTTAGAATCATCCCAATTCCTCCAATCCATGCTCGTTTGTTTCTGTGATCACCATTATCAGTAAGGTAAGATATGGAACTAAATAATTTTATTAAATTTTGTTGCTGGACTACTAATGGTTCCACCGTATTATTGCATTCTGAGTGTTTTATATAACCGGTTTGTTTGCATGTATAAATTACTCTTTCTAATGCTGAATTTATCTGTTCTATATGCGGTTTAATATGTGAAATATCTAACGGCATAATGACATTTAGGATACCATTATTAATTGTTAATTTCCCTATGTAATCGAAGTATATTCCAGGACTCGCAGTTATCGCGTGGACATACTCGTTAGGTGGTTGTAGCTCCGCTGAGGCACTGTAAGTACATAGGTATGTATGTATTATGAATACTAACTAAATGTTTAATAAAATAACCAACTACTACTAATCTAACTAATCCATAAGCATTACATAAATATATATAGTCTAACTATACTAATATCGATTCGATTATGGATCTAATTTAAATTATTCTTTTACAGGTTGTTGCTGACTTCCGCAAGTTTCACTTGGTCAAAATGGTGACGGACGTGTCGTCTGTTTATCAATAGTGATAACGTGTTATTGCTATGAACTTTTACGACTTTATACGGACCTTTCCATATGGGTGATAAGGCCTTTCGCATTCTAAGGTGGTTCTTTAAGTAAACATAATCGCCAGTTTTATATTGTACTGAACGACTACGGGAGTCATAATATGTTTTAGACGTTATCTTAGATTTGTGGACATATTCAAGGGCTTTATCGCGAGAATACTTTAAGCGGTTTTGTAGCATACGGATATACTCAGGATATGTCGCGCCAAGGCTTTCGTCACATATAGAGTTTGGGATAAACGGTTTATTGCCAAACATTAATTCATAAGGAGTATAATGTGTTACGGTATGAACAGTAGTATTATAAGTAAGCATGGCTGTATATACGTAACGGGGCCAATTTGTTTGTTCTTCGTTGACGAAAGATTTTAGATATTCTTTCAAGGTTGAGTGGCTCCGTTCGAGTGCGCCTTGTGTTTGCGGGTGGTATGGTGTTGACCATAGTTGTTTAATTTTTAAAAATTCACACGTTTTCTTAAATAAGTCTGCTGTAAAGTTAGTGCCTTGGTCAGTCAAAATCATTTTTGGAAGGCCAAATATTGATATAAAATGTAGTAAACATTCGCATGTTTCTTCGGCTGTCGTGCTGCGCACGGGGTACGCGGCAGAGAATTTTGTGAAATCATCTTGTAGAGTTAATATAAATTTAAGTTTTGCCGGACCGGATTCCGGAAGGGGTCCTACTACATCAAGCGATACGCGCTCACACGGTTTAGTTGATGTGCTTGTAATTTGCATAGGTGCGCGGTTTATTTTGCGTAAAGCTTTATTTTCTTGGCACGATTTACAGCTTTTAACATAGGACTCTATATCATTGCGCATACCTTTCCAATAATATAACTGTTTCAATCTATCATACATACGACTGACACCTAGATGACCAGCTATGGGTAGGTCGTGGTTATCGTACAGAATTTTTTTAACTTCAGACGGTGATGGGTAAGTAACGTTATTATGATAGATGTCTATTTGTATGCCAGTATTATGAAATAGGTAGTTTATAATATTATAAATTTTTATATAATTGTGTTTCTCGAAAGGGTTTCGGAAATCGGATATGCTTATTTCTTTAATTTGATGAATTTTTACAAGTTCATTACGAATATTTTTGAGGGTTTTAAATATTTCGTCATATGACGTCTGGTCGAAGTGATGTACTTTTACATACAGGAAGTAGTAATCTTTATTTCCGGATTGGACCTTATAGAATTTATGTAATTCTTTTTCTTGACTGTGGATTTGTTCTCTATTTTCTAAATTACTTAGTATGTGTTCTATATACGGATTCGACTCATCCAAATCAATTGATGTGGGCACTAGGACAACCATAGAAGTTGATTTTAGTAAACTATCATTATGTTCGATGATGCGTGTATTAAATGATTTATTTTTATCTGCTATTTGTTTCAGGAAGTTGGGATAGTCGACCGTGGATAAGTCAGGGACGGAACTGAGGTGCGCGTCTTGAATTATAGTGTCTTCTGATGGCACTCTTATAGAGCTAGGGTTTGGAGATCCTGTAAATAAAAGGTCTGGGGTAGGAATTTCTAAGAGATGGTCGGGGTTAAGTTCATCCGACTGGAAGGAAGTAGGTGATGTAATGAAGTCGAACAAATTTCTATCTGAATTACTATCGACATTTTCAGGTGTAACATCAGCTTCGGAATTTAGAAGGTTAGGTGTAGTTATTTCGCTAGCAGTAGGTTGAACGGGGTTAACAGGAAATCTAGACAAAGCGTCTGCGTTGACATTTATTTTACCCTTTTTATACTGAATATCATATTCAAATTCTTCGAGTTTCAACCTCCATCGAATAAGTCTAGATCCGGGGTCTTTACAATTGAATAACCATTGAAGCGGTTTGTGGTCTGTTACAATGGTAAAACGGCGACCATATAAATATGGGCGGAAGGTTTTAGTTCCAAATACTATCGCTAAACATTCCTTTTCCGTAACACTGTAATTACATTCGGCTTTATTTAAGGTGCGGGACGCATAAGCAATTGGGAGATCACGCCCGATGGGACCTTGAGACAGGATAGCTGATATAGCATAGTTAGATGCATCGCATGTTAACAAAAAGGTTTGATTAAAGTCAGGATATGCTAATATAGGCGCTTCAACTAATTTATTTTTTAGTGTTTCAAAACTAAGTTGCTGTTCATTCGTCCAATCAAACGGGGCGTCCTTTTTCAGGAGCAAGGTAAGAGATTTAGCTAGTTTCGAAAAATTAGGGATAAAACGCCTGTAGTATGACACAAGGCCTAAGAAAGATTTAATGTCTCTAGCGGATTTTGGAACGGGGTACTGTGTTACAGCTTTCACTTTATCTGGATTTGGTTTTACACCGTTTTGGGTAATAATATGACCTAGGTAAGTAACTTCTTTCCGGAGAAATTCGCATTTCTCTGGTTGGAGTTTTAAATTAAATTCTCGAAGTCTGTCGAAAATGGCCTTGAGGTTTAGGATTGCTGAATTTAAATCAAATGCATACTGGACTATGTCATCTAAATAAACAAAACAACGAGAACCTTGTAGCCCAGCAAGGCAAGTATTCATAAGTCTCTGAAACGTACTTGGGGCATTTTTTAAGCCAAACGGCATTCTATTGAATTGAAAGTGACCTTGGGGTACAGAAAAGGCTGTTTTAGGTGCGTCTTCCGGTGATATCAATAATTGATGAAAGCCTGATGAAAGGTCGAGAGTGCTGAAATATTGGCTTTTACCTAATTGGTCAAGAATTTCTGTAATTTGAGGGATAGGATAGATTTCACCTATTGTGACATCGTTTAACTTTCTATAGTCAATTACGATGCGCCATTTCTTTTGGCCAGAAGCGTCTGTTTTTTTAGGAACAATCCATATAGGAGAAGACCATGGAGAATTTGAGGGTGTGATGATATCCTGGTCCAACATTTTATTAATTTGGGTGTCCACTTCCTTTTTATGGCACTCAGGGAAACGGTAGGATTTTGTGTGTATTGGAGTGTTACTGGTAGTTTTGATTTCATGCTGAATAGCTGGCGTAAAGGATAACGCTTCTTCTGGTAAGTGGAATATGTCAGAATAATCTGAACATAAATTAATAAGTGCTTGAGCTTCTTCGTCGTTCAGATGGGAGGTTCTCAGGCAATTCAGAACCTTTCTAGTACGTTCAATTACGTTTTCACTAAGGGGTTTTGATTGAATAGGGTAAGCGACAATTGGGTCTAGTTTAAGGTTAAGGTTACGTTTAATTTTAACAGGTTTATTAGAAGTATTAACAACGGATATATTGACTCTATTATTATCTTTAACTTTTGCTATACAATTAGCAACTAGAAGAGTACTAGAAAGATGTTGATCTAAAATCACGCCTTCTTTTAATTCTGGATTTGTGACGGTACATTCTATTACAGTCTCTGTGCGTGGTGGTATGATGTAGCAAGTGTCAAAGAAATGAATTTTGATTTCATTGCGAGCTATTTTAAGAATATCACGACTGTAATCAATGTTGCAACTGTTAGCCGTCAAAAAATCATTGCCTATAATACCATCGTAAGGTAGGTTAATTTCCTTGATCATGTGAAATTTATGGCTGATTGACTTAGAACCAGAAACTTTTAATTGTAAATTAAAATAACCCACAGTTGGAGTGGTTTCAACGCCAGGATCGATGCCTTTAATGCTTATAGGCTTATGAATGATTTTTGGCTTGTTTAAAACACTTGATTCTTTTATCAAGCAGATTGCAGACCCTGAGTCTACAAGGAGTGTTAGTGGGATATCAGAGACTTGTGATTCCACCAACACATGAGGTAGTAGCTTTTTAGAGGTATCGATACTAACCTCATAAATTTTATTAAGAGAATCGAGGTTTCCGCTTTGGGGCTGGTTACCCTGCTGTATAACCTCGAGAGGGTTGAGGTTGCCGTTTTGGGGCTGGTTACCCTGCTGTATAACCTCGAGAGGGTTGAGGTTGCCGTTTTGGGGCTGGTTACCCTGCTGTATAACCTCGAGAGGGTTGAGGTTGCCGTTTTGGGGCTGGTTACCCTGCTGTATAACCTCGAGAGGGTTGAGGTTTCCGTTTTGGGGCTGGTTACCCTGATGTATAACCTCGAGAGGGTTGAGGTTGCCGTTTTGGGACTGGTTACCCTGATGTATAACCTCGAGAGGGTTGAGGTTTCCGTTTTGGGGCTGGTTACCCTGATGTATAACCTCGAGAGGGTTGAGGTTGCCGTTTTGGGACTGGTTACCCTGATGTATAACCTCGGGATTTTGGAGGGTTGAACTCATGCGGTTCGAATGTGTGCCGATTTTGACTTGTCGTCCTGTTCGGCACGGTTGCAGGACGTTTATTCGTTTAAATCTTCCACTTCGACATTTTCACCTTCGTCATCGTGGGTAGATTCATCAGAGTCATCGTTATCATCGATGAAATTGACTTGAGGAGATTTAGAATTGGGGTGAGACCCAGAGGATTTATTTCGATCCTGTTGAGAACTCGGGTAACGTTTCTGTCGCTTTTGACAGTTATTTATATCATGACCAATCTCTTTGCAATATTTGCATGTAAGGTTTGGGTCGTGTTTAGGATTGTTACCCGACGACGTACTTGGTTGCGAAGATGATTTCTGTGAGTATTTATTATTTTGAGCAAAGGTTTTAAGTTTAGACTTATTTTGGCTAGCCTGTTTATCATGTTGTGAGCTATGATTTCGCCTATAAAGAGTTTCTAAAATCCTTTCTTCCGAAATGGCTAAGTTAACGGCCTCATTGAACGTTTTAGGTGCTCTACACCTTACCATGTTTGATACGCGAGGGTTTAAACCCATGAGAAAGTGGTGGAGTGTTAGGTCCTCCATGGCCGCTGTGCGACCTGGTATTTCTTTGGCCTTATAGTTAGAGAGTGATATCTCTGTTAATAATTGAGAAAGGTAAGTCTCCATACGAAGGGCGAATTGTCCTACGTTTTCAGACGAAGTTTGTTTGCTTTCTTGGAGGTCATTAAGTAAATGTGTATAGTGTTTTCTTTCTGAAAATTGAGTTTTAAGGAATTCTTTCAACTGATCCCAAGATGTGAATTCTTTTATTGAACAAGCAATTTCGGCTTTGTCTGTAAGTTGACATAATATGTATTTAAATATAATTGGCTTTTGTGCCTCGGATGCTAGCTCGTAAGTATTATTGCAGTTATTAATAAACGAATTCAGTTTCTCGCGACTGCCGTCGTATGGTTTTACGAATTTTAATAAAGTATTAAGCTCCATTTCTACTGTTTGCCTAGTAATTCTTGGTGATAAGATTGGAGATTTCAGATCTGAAACTTTGGATGGAATATCAATTTTTAATTTACTATCTTCGTTTTTTGGCACTTTAGGAAGCATAACATGTAATTTTAGACAACAAGTAACAAAATATTAATTTTAAACTAGCAGGGATAAGCTTACAGTTAAAATTGTTCATTGACTTACAGGAATGCGTAGGCGGCGATAAGAGTTGTAGCCGAGAACGGCTGCATAGCGACGCTCACACACAGATAACACAACGGATACTCTTTGATTCACGGAACACTTATTAGACTAAACACAAAACACTCGCGGGTTATAGGACGACACTTATGACGTTTCAGGATCCGCAGGATCCCTGAAGGACTCGCAGGATGCTCGGAGGACTCGCAGGATGTTCGGAGGACTCGCAGGAAGCTCGGAGGGCTCGCAGAATGCTTGGAGGACTCGCAGGATGCTCGGAGGACTCGCAGGATGCTCGGAGGACTCGCAGGATGCTCGGAAGACTCGAAGGATGCTCAAGGACGATTAAAGGATGTCCACTGGACACTCACTAGGCCGCACTTATTATTATGCGCTCAGGATTTACTCACAGAATCGTAACGTGCTACTTATGAACACTTCACTGGTTTTATTACCATTTATTTATTTTATAGGATTGCAGGATACGGAGAGTCTATTTATTGATTTAACGCAAATATAGTTTTCGCGAATCGGCACTGGGGATTTCCGTATCCCACCGCTGCCACCAAATGTTATAGGGTCCCTTCCAAAAGGCTTTTTAAAAAAAGAAAGGAATTATTAAATGATAATTTATATTTCTTTTATCAATTATAATGATTAATTATAAAGGGACCCTTATGCAACCGTTCACGTTCGTGGTTTAAAATAGACTAACTTCAGTACCGTAAATCGAATGGTTAGTGCTGATTATTCCTATTATGCTGAGATGGCTTCTTAGGGTTCAGTGTATGCCTATAACAGCATCTTAGGGTTCGGTGCATGCTTATAACAGTTCGATGATCTTGTATGGACCTTGGTATGGATGCTGCAGAGGTTTGCGGACGGTGTCATCACGTACAAACACGTGGCTACATGTTTGTAGGTCGTTGTGCACGAATATACATCGCTTGTTTGCATGCGATTTGTATGTGAGTATATATACACACATCAAAAGTGTCTAGGGATCAACATATATTTTTGCAATAACTTTTCTCCTGATTGATATTAATTAAAATTTTCTTTAAGGATTCATCAAATAAAGTGTTTTCGTTTGTCACAGTAACGATAAACCAAGTCACCTTTGCATTAATAAAGAAATTTGCCATTTTCCTAATAAAGGGATATTTGACATTTGAACCACTAACACAAAAGTTCGAAAAAAAGACTGCAATAACAGTTTTCTCTAAAATTTTATTGGGTAACTTAAACAATTAATAATCCGTGTTTCTACCGCGAACACTAACAACACAAGAACATCGGTTTGGCATACTCAAAATGAGTTCATCCAAATCACGCTGTGGAATGGCCGCCCATGTTCGTTGCAACAACAAAAAAAGGTCTTCTTGCGACTGGATACCCTCCATATTCGGCAGAGCTCTTCTCTGTAGCATATCCCATGTATGCTCAATCGGGTTCAAGTCTGGCGACTGAGCAGGCCAGGGCAGGACATTGATGTTAGCTGCGGCGAGAGTCTGTCTTACAACTCTTGCGGTGTGCGGTCGTGCATTATCATGCATTAACTGAAATAAGGGACCGATTTGCACTTGTAGAGGAACGATGACGTCTGATACAATCGTCTCAGCATAAATTTGAGCGTTGAGGTTGCCTCTGATCCAAATCAACTCAGTTCTTCCGCCGATCCAAATACCCGCCCATACCATGATGGTTCCACCACTATAAGGATGGACTTCCTGGCAGGATTTTAATCGCTGTTGGCGTCCAGGGGTTCTCCAGTGCCGTATACGTCTTGTATCCGGTCTCATACCAAAACGAGACTCATCAGAAAAGCACACGAAACGCCATTGTTCTTCTGCCCAATTTCTGTGTTCAAGAGCCCATTGATATCGAATCCTACGATTGTGCATTGCTATAGGTGGTACCCGTAGCGGTCTTCGGGAATGAAGGTTCACTTCATGCAAGCGGTTTCTGACTGTTTGGTCGCTAATTAAGTTCCCTGAAGAGTGATGAAGCCTCACGGCTAACATCATGGCGGTTATTGTTGGAGCTCTTCGAGTTAAGATTTGAATGTATCGGTCTTGTCTCCGTGTGGTGCAGCGATACCGTCCTCCATGGCGCTCAGCCACGGTACCAGTGCTTCGGTAACGTGTCCAAAGTCGACTGATAACACTCTGACTTGTATTCAGAGCTAAAGCCACAGTTCGTTGCCGGGAACCAGCTTCTATCATTCCCACGGCTCTGAGCATTTCTTCCCTGCTTAAATGACGTCGCCGCTCCATAATAACGTTGGTTTTAATAAGTAGTAGGGAAACAGTAGCACTAATAATGTCTTCAATGCGTTGTATGTTATTATAGGGAAAATATTGACAGCTGATTTTCATCTTTTACTCGAATTTGATTCACAGTTCCTGATTCAAATTATGAAATGCACCAAAAAGGATCCATATAAATTTATAAAATCATAAATTTATTACAAAGCCACATCTCAATCTCAAGAAATCCGCATAAAAATGCTTGATCCCTAGACACTTTTGATGTGTGTATTTCTGCTTCGTGATGACGTCTTGCAGGTGATTAACGTAGTCGTGGTCCATTTTCGGTGTGGCTGGTATTGGTGATTATGTGTACATAAATAATAAATAATATTAATAAATAATATTGACAGCCTCTGTGGCGTAGCGGTAGCGAACGCGGCCGCTGCGCAAGGAGGCGCGGGTTCGATCCCCGCGCAGTGCAAATATTTGTATGCATGAATATGAAGGTTTGCCATAGTCCCCACGCTTGGCAAGCAGGTTGGGGATCGTAGTAATTTGATATTCTACAGAAGAAGCGCTGCTGTCCGTTTTCCTGGTGATAGTTCCCTTAGTCGTCTCTTACGACACCCACAGGAGGATATGAGTTGGTACTATTCTAAGCCCGGTACCACATGGGACACTATAGTCTGAGAAGAAGATTGGTCATCGGCAACTGAGTGTAATAACTGCATTAGTTACCGCCTGAGTATGAGTTAGCTTGGATAGCCTAAAAGCCTTTAAACAGACTCGAGGCCCAGGTTGGGCAAAATAATTAAAATTTGTTCAGTGTGCTAACTAACTAAAATGTGGTCCGGTTCCACAAACAATGGACACAGGAAATGATGAAGGTTGATGATAGCGGTAAACAAGTGGCTGAATCGATTTAGGTTGTTAGCGATATGCTACGAAGAAGAGGAAGAAGAAGACTATGTCATGTTCTCATAATCATTTATTGCATTGCATATTGTAAAAAAATATCAGGAGAGAGAGGAATATTTGTAGGTAATTTAGGTTAGAGGGAAATAATCCCTGGGGTCTACAGTCGTTACTGTAATTACTCGTCCTAGAACTACAAATGTATTTAGGGCTACAGCAAAATATACGGTTTTAACGTGATCACTGTAATTTCGATTTACCGAAATGTGGGAGAGATTTGAGGCCGTGAGTTGTATTAGATTGGGGTACTTAATTATAGGACAAAATATAAATTGATATATCACTTTTACCATTTTAGCCATTAGTAATCCTTTAATAACATTTCTAAATTGAACAGTTAGTACAACTGTGATGCCTTATTGCCGGATTGCCTCCATGGAATCTGGGGGCCAAAGCCCTCACTCACATGTGGGAGTGGTGGGAGGAGACAAAACGGGGAACGGGAACGCGTACCTAATACCGGGGCATAACTCCGCTGTCGCAAGAAATCGCGGCACGGCGGACAGAGCTCCGGCGGGATCTCTTGGCGACATGGAGAGTGCGATTGTCGCAACCCAGTGCTAGGCAAGTCACAATAGCGGCGGTAAGTCCCCTCTTTGAGGAGTGTCTCTGGCACCGCGGCACCCTCACCTTCCGCCTGACGCAGGTCCTCACCGGACACTGCTGTTTCGGGAGGTTCCTGTTCCGTATAAGGCGGGAGAAAACGCCAGGGTGTCACCACTGTGTGCATCGCCTTGAGGACACGGTGGAGCATACGGTGGAGGTCTGCCCGGCTTAGGTAGTGTAACGCGGCGATCTCTCGCGTCCGACCCTGGTCCAAGCCATGGTACGGAGCGAGAGCGCATAGGCGCGTAGGCCGTCATCTCCTTCTGCGAAGCAGTGTTACTGGCAAAGGAGGAGGCGGTGCCAGTGATGGAGTGGTGTGTAAGTATATGTGTACATGTATAAAATTACAAGCTGGGGCCATGAAATAATCCCTAACTGTGCCAATGGTTCAGCCATACTGTAGTCCAAACCAAAGATGTTACGGAACTTCCGATTATTATCAAATCTTCGGAGGTTTTAATCGGAGGTTATTAAAGCATAACATAGCGGCGGCGGTCTGTCGACTGTTATGAACAGGTTCCTACATATCAAGGGAATTCCCTGACTCCTGCTACGTCACACGTGCACTCTATCGTTCATTATTTTTTCACTAGTTATTAGTTTGTTACGCACACGAGTACACGACACGTTCATAGGTTATAGACATTTGTTTTGATTTTTCGCTAGTTTTGGAGTCAACACATTTGATTTAATTTGTTTCAAAGCTTTTGTTCATTTAATGTAATATAATATGTTACTTTGAGTTTTAATTAACTTCATTTAAATTCTTGTTCATTTAGAAATATGCCAATTTTCTTTTCACTGTTTGTGTTGAATAATGTTTTTTGCGTTTAAATAAAAATCTCTCTCCTACCACCACTTCTGACCCTGCCTCCGACTCCGGTTCCGGTTCCGATATAACTACCTCCGTTACATCCCTAGTCCAAACCACTTTCGGCTACTTAAACCAGAATCTAGATTACGTTCAGTCAAATTGTCAAGATTTAAAGCAAATTCAGCTAGTTTACAATTCAATTCTAACATAAACCAGACGCCATGAATAAGGGTCACGTCTTTATTTAATGTTGAAAATAAAGCTTAAATCCTCAGTCGTAAATCTGGCCTTAATCTATTAGATTAAGATGGCAACTATGTATACACGTAGATGGGCTTTGAAGTAACAATGCTACGGTAAGTAGGCTTTTGAGAAAATCTGCTCCGTTCTATGTCCAGCAGTGGAGTGTGATACACTTAGGTGATTGATAAGGAAAAGGAAGTTAACTAATTTGAAAGGATTAAACTGATATTTATACTGTGACAAGACTGTGAACGTTCCTAAAATTACTACAATTACCCCTTTTTTCGTTCTGGATGGGAAATCATCAAATGACTTCTCCCGCTCTGGGAGGAGCGGAAGGGCGTGTCAGATTTTTGCTGACTAAACCCACCCGTGTTTCTTCACTTGCCTGTGCGTCAGGGTTTCTTAACATAGCTACGCCTATGAGCTGAACATCCTGTTTCATCAACATCATCTGTCTCGCTGTTTCTCAAAAATGTTATAACGATTCTTTTTTGAACAACCCGCAACTCTGATCCAGGCATCGATCTTCGTGGGCCCCGACATGACGTGCTGACATCTCTCTGAGGCGTGCGTGAAACACTACGCGCCGTCGGTCTGGGCCTGGTCCTTACCGGGTGGCAAGCTGCCCACTGCTCGCCGGTCGCAAGCCCGCGCCTACGGTGCCCGGGATTCCGATGTTGTCTCCCGAACAGGGCGTCGGCTAGGGGCGTGAGAGCGCTGAGATTTCCGCTAGCTCACGCACCCCGCCTCCTCCTTTGCTAGCATCACTGCTTCTCAGAAGGAGGTGACGGCTTGCCATGCACTCCCGCTCCGGACCATGGCCTGGACCAGGGCCGGATGCGAGAGATCGCAGCCGATCGCCGCCACGAGGATGCGGCGGTGTTCCACCCAAGCCGGGCAGACCTCCGCCGTATGTTCCACCGTGGCCTCACTAGAATCACCCCTCTGATTGACGATTTGTTGTTTGTATTTATTATGTGCACACAATATCAAAATACGACTCGGGCACGTTGGTTTCAGTATCACAAAGTAGACAACGCCGAAAACAAGCCTCTTGTAAAAATGGGACCCTATTACTAATACACCAGTATCTGTGTATTTTTAGTATGTCTGTCACCGGACTGTATCTCGAGAAAAAACCATAATAGCTAGACGTTTTCATATAGTGTATTTCTGTTGTCACTATAACAGCAAAGACTACAAGCAATAAGATGGTACTCGTATATGTAGATGTATGGAAACCTTCGTGTGTCAGTTCAACAGTTACTGATAAAGTGAATTACTAATTCAATCTCATGTTACCCGTATAACATGATTCGAATCTAAACAATAAGCTCTTAAAAGTGCATTTAATTTTAACTTCACACAGGGAACAGTTGGGAGTGTGAACAAGGCATATGCCGCTCCTGCCAGTGTTACCAACTTTGCGAGACAAAAAGTTGGTGGAAAAAGTGTGGCGCGGACAGCAACGTAAAACTCGTCCTGATGGTCAGTGGGGAACAAATAGCAGATGTGGCGTTAGGTAGAATAATTTTGGACGCATTAACTAATGTTACGAAATTTTACTAGCAATTAAAAGACAATCATTAAGACGATAATTACTGTTAGAACGCGACAGCTAATCGTTTTTGTAAAAATCTCACTGTGGAAAGTTGACTGAAGTGAGGCTTAGAGTAACCTAGATAAGTATCAATCCCTAGCATAGTTGGAATGCCAGCTCGCTCAATGCTCATTTAACTTATGTTTCATGATGTGATAGCAACACAATTACACAGATGAACTGTAGGGTAATTGCGTAATACATTATCGATAGCAATGGATTTCTTTTTGACAGTTCAACAACATTTATTGCGTTATTTACATTTTGAGCAGACATATTTTCGAACATAATTGAAGCAATGGATTTGCAATTTTCTTCGAAATGATTCCAACTGACACTAATGTTTAGTGTGTTTAAACATTTATATATTTATACGCAATTTGGGTGCTGATTATTCTAATGTGATGCCAAAATGATAATGATTGGCATATTTACGTCGTGTCAAAACCCCGTATCTTACCTAGAACGACGATTCTAAAAAACTTGGCTGAAGCATGGGTTTAACTTAGATTAATACAAACCTTCCTTATGAAAGGGTCGACTAGAATCAATTCCATTATTAACTGTAGAAAACAAAATTAGTAAGTATTTTTTTGTATGTTTTTTTTTTAATGATTATAAACTAGTGCTTATCTGCAATCCCGCCTAATGTTAAGCAGTGATACAGTCGTTGATAGTAAAGCGCGCTAGCTTATTAAGCCTATTCACTAAAAAAAACTGAGTGAATAGGAAGGAAGACGGCAGTTGAGCGAGGTGATGCAATGATAAACCCAACAACACGAACAACGATGCTGCGTCAGAGGGAGATTGATCTGAAGACCCTCCACGACCAAACTCTCGACACAACAACATTTGGCGCATCGTACTCGGCACACATCGCAACACAACTGTTCAGACCTGTCCTTCATACGCATTCTTTTTACAGAAAAGTCTGGTATCATTATACATTCAACTGACATTTAAAGCTGTCTTTTTTGTGGAATTTTGAAATAAATGCTTTTTTCTCGAAACCAGTAAGTTGTTCCAAAACAACAGCTAAATAAGCAAAAGCGGCAAACAAATCCAGTTAAACGAGTTCTAATTATCTTCACAGAGTCTTTAAACAAATAGGCATGAAATATTCCATCTTCAGAGTCCCTCAAATCTTTGCCTCAAGCGTTCAGCTTATGCATGGCTGTAAAATTTAATGGTTCACAATAAAGTACTGGAACCAAGTCCGAACGGGCACTGTGGGTAATAACTTGACGAGCATGTGCGCATGCGCTTATGTTAAAGTCACCTATCCACTGCTATGTAAGACGTCATCATCATCATCATCAATCACTTCAGCCGAAAGACGTCTACTGCTGGACATAAGCCCAAGGATCTCTACGACGACCGGTGCCGCGCCTCTCGCATCCAGTGGTTTCCCGCGACCTCGTCGCGGTCGTCGGTCCATCTTGTCGGGGGCCTACCCACGCTGCGTCTTCCGGTGCGTTGTCGCCACTCGAGAACCCGTCGGCCCCATCAGGCATCAGTCCTATGGGCAATATGCCCGGCCCTCTGCCACTTTAGAGTTGCAATTCTTCGGGCTATGTCGGTTACTCTCGTTCTTCTGCGGAATTCCTCATTCCTGATTCGTTTGCGCAATGAAACCCCAAGCATAGCAGCCCTTTCTATAGCCCTTTGTGGCCTTATAAGGTCCATTGTTAGCGACTACGTCTCGATTCCATAAGATGTGCACGGAGAGATATGCCATGATAGCTGTGTGTGGTTCGAGACGTATGTACGATCGCCTTGCTCGCAATGGACGCTTTTGCTTATATTTCCATAAAAAACAAAGCTATGTCCACGCGTGCCAATGTTAGCCGTGGCTCACTGTGGAGCAGTGCCTTAGGTCAGTATATGACCAGCTATAGGATTTTAGTATCCTTTTTATTTCTACTTTTATATTTAATACTTTTCGGCGTAGGGGTATTCTTTCATTGGTCCTTGTTAGCGGTTTTTCTTGCTGAGTTTGAGTTAAAGGATGTGTCATTGATTGGGATTTTGTGACGAAAAATGAGGTTTGGCGCTGTTTTGAAATTGGAGATAATATGCTAGAAAAGGCAAAAATAAAATAATAATAATAAACATTGGGAACTCCACATACTTAGAACTAAAACTCAATTTTTTTTTATCATACACATACATGTGAGGTATCTATGGATAGGTCTTCAAAAATGATATCGAGGTTTCTAAAATATTTTTTTTACTAAACCCAATAGTTTGCGTGACAGACGCTTCCAAAGTGGAAAAAAGTTGGTTGGAAAAACATATGATGTACATTACTATAAAAACTACCGACGAAAATTGTTTTGAACGAGATCTAGTTAGTACTGTTTTTTTTAATACCTCGTATATCGTAAACGGCTTATTAGCGCGTAATCTTTCACAAAAATAACTTAAATTCTTTGATTTCATAAATCAATCGTACGGAACCCTTTGTGCGTGAGTCCGACACGCACTTGGCCGGTTGTTGTTATTTACCTACCTACCATTTTAGTTTCCTTTTTGGAAACATTTTTTTTTAATATTAATGTGTAACTGTGTGTAACACATACATAATATGTGCAGTCCTGGTGGCCTAGTTAAAACACCAGCCTCTCAAGTATGAGTGTGCAGGTTCGATCCCAGGTCAGGTAAGTACCAATGTAACTTTTTCAAGTTCTATGTGCTTTCTAAATATATCTTGGACAAAGATGTCTGATTACAAGGTGAAGGAAAACATTTTGAGGAAACCTGGGCTTTAAGACTGTAATCACCAACCTGCATTGAGCAAGCGTGGTGATTACGCTCAATACTTCTCTGTATGAGAGACTTGTGCCCAGCAAAGGGACGATAAAAAGGTTGATGATGATGATGATACATGTGTATACAATATGTAAAGAAAACCCTGTCCGATCCGTGAAGGTATTGTTAGGTATCGATAACTGATTCTACTAATGGATACAAAGCCGGGATAAACTTAAAAAAAAAGACGTGTGGCACTCGGGGACTGCCGCGGTAAAGCTATTGCATAGCATTTTGTATCAATTTATGCAATTATAATTATTTATTTATTTTATTTATGCAGTATTTATTTTTCTTTGATATTAATTCAAGTTACACTTTTTGAGCGTGGTGACCGATAAGAAAACAAATTTTTCTTTTATTAAATAAATAAAAAGTTAATATTATTTAAAATATTTTTATTATTTTACAATACATGTGGGTTTTATTACCTTACAGTAGCTGTTGGTTATTCAGGAATATTTATCATTGAAACTATAGGTTTATGATAACTGAAATAAGAAACATAAGTTTGCGACTTAATATCCTCTAAATACCTAGAAAATACCGCGTCAATGGTGGTCCCATATTTTGTTGTGGACTCTTGTGGATCATTATTCATTTTCAAATTCAATGTTTTTGATAGAAAAGTTGTCAACCGCTCTGATTTTTTAACAGCGAAGTTAATGTTGAAATCGCCAGCCAAGATAAGTGGAAATTTATTACCATTTGTACCAAGTATTTTCGAGCCTTGGTACAAATGGTAATAAACTGATATACTTAGAAAGTACATAAGTTATATGTACTTTCTAAGTATATCTTGGACACCAATGACTGAAGGCGAAGGAAAACATCTTGAGGAAACCTGGGCTTTATAAGTCTGAAATCGCCAACCCGCATTGAGCAAGCGTGGTGATTACGCTCAATCCTTCTCTGTATGAGAGGAGATCTGTGCCCAGCTGTGGGACGATAAAAAGGTTGTTGATGATGAACGGCGTCGGTGTCGAATTATTTGTTATCAATTTAATATTTTCGAGCTGATCTTTAGTAACATAATCACTTCTGATTGCGTTAACATCTGACCGTAGAATTAATAAATCCTTCATCAACTTCTTTACGTACGTTCTACGTAGTCAAAGCAAACTGGTGGCAATTTGTGAAGATCATATGCCACAAAAACTGGGATTGTTCGGGATCCGTGATTTTAAACACCGTAATCGTATACTTTAGGTCTTTCTGCTTTCTGTTCTTACGCCTCGATACATGTTTTTGTCTTGTCTTCGTAGAAACAAACAATAACTTTTTGCCTCATCAATGTCTTCCTCAGGAAAAGCCGACGAGCATATTTTTATTAAACTTTCGTTGTTTCGTTTCGGAGATAACAATATTACAACTCGTACACTTAAATGTACTCGTATTAACATTGTTCACCGACATCTTTCTGTAATATTTTATTTAATAAAAACTTCAACTTCAACTCTTGATCTGGTCCCTGTGGATAGATACCACAATTTTGCCAATAACACGTGTAACAAATTATAGAAATTCTTTAAAAAAATATTTCACAATAATGGCGGATATCGCCAATCACAGTTGAAAAAACGGCCGCGTGAGCACTTTTTACTCTATAAAATCACGCGCTTTTATTTAGTAAACAACACTATAAATAATTTAAAAGTCCAATGAAAAATTAGCGTGACATTCATCTTAGCTATTCTGTTAAAAAAAAGCTATTTTATAAAAACACTACTAAATTAATTAGAATAAAAGTACTTAATAATTAATTATATGAAAAGTTTTTAAGGTAGCCATGACAACGTCGATGACGTCTATGACATATCTCTATAGAAGACCTATTTCAGAGAGAAAATTAATCGCAAGTTTAGCACATCGCGACTATCAGTAACATGGCAAGTGTGTAGAACTGAGTTCGCGCCCTGCAATATGCATGCTCTTTTTGAAAATCTATAAATTGTTTTCAAAAGATGTAGTCGCACGCACACAAACATACCGTGCCGAAGACTGCCGAACTGAAACGACGTTAGACGATGTACGGCCTTCAAGCCACACCTCCGTGCCCGTCGGAGTGGGGAGCGTGAGGTTTTTTCGTTACGGAATTTCTGGATTCGGTCCCCGCGCTCAAGGCCCGCGATAGAAGCTATGCAATAGCTTAAAAATCCCCCTAAAATAATAAATTGTATTTCGCAAAAAGAGGTAACTTACTACATGTACGGTAGGCAACCTTCCGCGGGCGACGGGGGGCAGGGCACGCGGCACGTGGTCACATCGTTATAATAATACAGTCCAAATGGTTTTGTCACTTTTTTAAAAATTAACAAATTTCGGGGAAGTTGGAGTTAATTCGCGGGAAAAAAAGATTATTTCAAAATTCATTTGATTTTATATTATATTTGGTCATGTGTTTACCTAGCTTTTATTACCCTTATGGGTCGGACAGGGTTTTCTTTACATATTGTATATACCATATATTTTAAGAGTAACATATATAAGTGGCTCAAGGTATTTCTTATCAGTTTTGTCAGCCGTTTCGTGGATTTGACGAGACGAACACTCAAACATACTTAAAAATATTTTGGTTTTCTTGGAGTACCGCAATAATACTCTCGTAGGCATTCAGTAAAAAGCTTATTTTGACACTAGAAATGAACATTTAAATTTATATAATTGAATTGTGAGTATTTCTTGTTCTTATGTATCACTTTTCTCAAGAATTAGGCTATCAAATGAAAATGATTTGTTTAAATCTGACAGGCAGTTTCGGAGATTACGTTAGTGCAGTCATTATAAATTAGTGTTGAACTCCAATCCAGCTTGATGGTAAGCAGTGATGCAATCGTTGCCTTGATGACACTCAAATTGTAGTCAAATGGAAACACCGCAGCTGGCAAATTGATCTAGTCCCTCGATGTACGCGGTATAAAAGACGAGATAAAACGCTTCGTTCGGATCGTAGTACCGACGGGTCGTTCGATGATAGAACAGAGATGGGGGAATTAACTCAGGCAATTTCCGCGTGCACTCTCCAAAATGCATTCTATAGAATAACGACAGACATTATGCTGACTTGAGGCTCTTTTGGCATTATAATCTTTATTTTTATAGTTTTGAGGTTTATTTATTTTGCAGTCTTGCTGCCAAGCGATTCGTCGTGTTCCATGTCTGGTGCAGCCGTACGGAGGACGGGTCTGAGCAGTTGTGTTGCGATGTGTGCCGGGTACGATGCGCCAAATGTTGTTGTGTCGGGAGTTTGGTCATGGAGGGTCTCCAGATCAATCTCCTTTTGGCACAGCGTCGTTGGTCGTGTTGTTGGGTTTATCATTACATCACCTTACTAAACTGCCGTCTTCCTTCCTATTCACACAGTTTTTTTGGATGAATAGGTTCTTAATAAACTAGCGGGCTTTACCATCCACGATTGCATCACTGCTTACCATCAGGCGGGGCTGCGGGCAAGCCCTAGTATATAATTATTAAAAAAAAGGAATATCTAAACAAGTTCTGTTCCTCTGATGCTAGATGACACTTCCCCGCTCATTTGAACCGATACCGTCTAGACAGACCGAAGTCTTACACCTATGGCTACATAGATTCATAGATTAATATCCCTTCCCTCTTTCAATTCGTATTGCAAAGTAAATAGGAGTAGTTATTGAATCAATTTCGCAAACATTCAGGAGCTATTTCGCAATAGCTCTCAACGGCTCTGATAAAGGGGAGAGGGTTAGACATTGGACAAATAGACAGACATGATACATTTTATCGGATTTCTATTTTATTTTCGGATTATTTGCCTGTAGAAATTTTTTGACAGTTTGTTGCATTTACATTGTAGGTTTTAATATAATCTGTCATAAAAGTATAGAAAAAATATTGTAAATAAACCTGGTACCTACATGACTAATTGTTACGCATTCATTTAGGTACTAATGGGAGTATTTAGATGGTTTACATAGAAAGAAAAAATATTTATTTTGCACAGACTGAACTCGGTTAGTATAGTGACTGAACAACGACTGCTGCGCTGCGTGTTGCGGGTTCGATTCCCGCACGGAACAAATATTTGTATGGCCTACAAGTACGTAGTTGTTCCGGGTCTGATGTGTGTGTATGTATGTTTAAATGTTTGTAAATGGATGGTTTGGGCGTTATTGGAGTAATTCCTAGCTTGGGTCTTGGTTTTTTCCTCACTTATGGTTATAAAAAAAACCTAAAAGACAAACAATACAGGAGGTAAATAAATAAGAGAGCATTAAATAAAAATCAAATAGTTAAGTGTCAAGATCGATGTAAGTAAATTTAATAAAAAATATATAGGACATATATATAAATCAGTGCCACTTTCTTTGTAATTTTATAACTCAAGAACGGACTCACCTATCCAAACCCAATATTCAGGCTTTGTTTTGACTAATTAGTAGATGGTTTATGCGAAGTTTGATCAGAATTGGTCCAGCAGTTCTTCATTTATTATATTTTTTGTAACAAATGAATTCAATGAACGGTGGATCATCAACTCATCTATGTAGGTATATATAAATCAATGCCACTTTCTTTGTAATTTTATAACTCAAGAACGGACTCACCTATCCAAACCAAATGTTTAGACTTTGTTTTGACTTATTAGTAGATGGTTTATGTGAAGTTTGAACAGAATCGGTCCAGCGGTTCTTCATTTATCACATTTTTTGTAACAAATGAATTCAATGAACGGTGGATCATCATCTCATCTATGTATATAAAAATCAATGCCACTTTCTTTGTAATTTTATAACTCAAGAACGGACTCACCTATCCAAACCCAATATTCAGGCTTTGTTTTGACTAATTAGTAGATGGTTTATGCGAAGTTTGATCAGAATTGGTCCAGCAGTTCTTCATTTATTATATTTTTTGTAACAAATGAATTCAATGAACGGTGGATCATCAACTCATCTATGTAGGTATATATAAATCAATGCCACTTTCTTTGTAATTTTATAACTCAAGAACGGACTCAAAATCAAAATCAAAATCAAAATCAAAAGTCATTTATTCAAATTAGGCTGAGAATCAGCACTTTTTGAACGTCAATATTACATAAGACAGTCCCCCAAAAGCGCCCACCCATCGACACTTCCTAGTGCTTTCGCTGGGAAGAAGAAGTGGCGGAACAAACTCCCCAGCAGCACAGCTGTCTGTTCATTTAAAAAAAAACATGTCTTTATACAATACTATGTAAACAAACGATACGATAAAATACAAAAATGAAATTATTTACCATATGCCAGCTACCACGCCAAAATACCAGCAAAGCAAAACAATATATTTATATTCAAATGAAAATGTAATTAACTAAAACTTGTTACTTAACTAAAAGCCCCAGGCATAAAGGGCGTGACAGCTTACATATTTATGTAATGTAAAAAAGTAAATTATATGAACTCATATAACGTATCAATAAGCTAATTACTGAGAAAGAACACGAACATTGTCCTGAGTTAATCAGAGCGACCAGCTATTCTTATCATTTAAATAATCATTCACGGAATAATATGCCTTTGAACAAAGCCTGGACTTAATTTGTGCTTTAAATGCATTGTAGGGCAAGTCTAGCAAAGCAGAGGGTATCTTGTTATAAAAAGCTATACCAAGCCCAACAAAAGAGTTATGGACCTTTTGAAGTCGGTGAAAAGGGGTTCGCAGTTTGTCCTTATTTCTGGTGTTAATATTATGAATATCACAGTTTCTGGTGTACACGTGAATATTTTGCCTAACATATAAGATGTTGGCTAAGATGAACTGTGAAGCAACCGTGAGAATACCAATGTCTTTAAACAAATTTCTCAGAGAAAATCTGACACCGAGCTGGTAAATTGCTCGGACAGCTCGTTTTTGAAGTACAAATATATTTTGTATGTCAGCGGCTTTGCCCCACAGTAGAATACCGTAGGACATAACGCTATGGAAATAACTAAAGTAAACTAAACGAGCTGTATCAACGTCAGTATATTGTCTTACTTTCCTGACGGCGTAGGCGGCCGAACTGAGCCTTCCTGCTAGGGTTGATATGTGTGGTCCCCACTGAAGTTTGGCATCTACTGTTATTCCCAGAAAAACTGCCGAGCCCACAGTTTCAAGCACCTCTTTATCTAAAACGATGTTAGGTCCTAAATTTCTAACGTTAGGCAAGGCAAACTTTACACATTTTGTTTTCTTGGGGTTAAGAGCTAGGTTATTTGACGTAAACCAATCTGTAACTGTTGAGAGTGCACTGTTTACTTCGTCAAAATTATGTCTATTCCTGTCTACTTTAAAAATTAGAGAGGTATCATCTGCAAACAACACAACGTCACAGATGCCCTTTAAATAGAATGGTAAATCATTAATGTATACTAAAAACAAGAATGGACCCAGTATTGAGCCTTGCGGTACACCTAACTGAACTGGTAGCCCGGAAGATTTCACACCGTTAATATCTACACACTGTAATCTATTATGTAAATAAGAACCTATCACATCGAGAGCCTCATTTTCGACACCGTAATGGCGGAGTTTACGCAAAAGTATGTCATGGTGCACGCAATCAAAGGCTTTGGAGAGATCACAAAAAATTCCAATAGCATTTTGCGACCTCACCTATCCAAACCAAATGTTTAGACTTTGTTTTGACTTATTAGTAGATGGTTTATGTGAAGTTTGAACAGAATCGGTCCAGCGGTTCTTCATTTATCACATTTTTTGTAACAAATGAATTCAATGAACGGTGGATCATCATCTCATCTATGTATATAAAAATCAATGCCACTTTCTTTGTAATTTTATAACTCAAGAACGGACTCACCTATCCAAACCAAATGTTTAGACTTTGTTTTGACTTATTAGTAGATGGTTTATGTGAAGTTTGAACAGAATCGGTCCAGCGGTTCTTCATTTATCACATTTTTTGTAACAAATGAATTCAATGAACGGTGGATCATCATCTCATCTATGTATATAAAAATCAATGCCACTTTCTTTGTAATTTTATAACTCAAGAACGGACTCACCTATCCAAACCAAATGTTTAGACTTTGTTTTGACTTATTAGTAGATGGTTTATGTGAAGTTTGAACAGAATCGGTCCAGCGGTTCTTCATATATCACATTTTTTGTAACAAATGAATTCAATGAACGGTGGATCATCATCTCATCCTTCACCATTTTAAGAGCAATAATGAAGAAATTAAATATACCAAGTACTGTGAGCATTCACAAAACAACAGTCTTCTACCAGTGTGTGTTGTCAGTGATAACATATGGAACCGAAATGTGGTCACTAACAATGGGCCTTATAAGAAAGCTCAAGGTCACTCAAAGGGCAATGGAGATGGCTATGCATGGGATCCACTGGGTGATCAAATCAGATGTGAGGATATCCGCAGAAGAACGAGAGTAACCGAAATAGCCCGAAGAATTGCAACACTCAAGTGGCTGTGGGTCAGGCACCGATTAGCGATTTTTTAACTATACATTTTTGACGTTTTTATGTCACTTAACTTTAATCATCGTTTATGAATAAACACCACGATGCATAAGGGGTTTCACTCATCAAGAGTCATTTATTCAAATTAGGCTGAGATTCAGCATTTTTTAAACGTCAATATTACATAAGACAGTCCCCCAAAATGCCCGCCCTACGCCACTTCCTAGTGCTTTCACTGGGAAGAAGAACTGGCGGAACAAACTCTCCAGCAACACAGCTGTAAGTTCATTAAAAAAACATGACTTTATACAATACTATACTATATAGGTACAGTAATGAATACAAGAAAACACAACAACAATGAAATTTTTTATCATATGCTAGCTGGCGACACCAAAATACCATTAAACCAAAAACAAAGCATAAAATGTTAACATGGAAACGTAAATAAGTAAGAACTTATTTTCTAAATAAAAGTTACAGGGAGTGGACCATAATCCACCGAAGTCTCCGAAATTTTGATTCTAGAACATGCCGTGAAGAAATTAAATATATAGGTAAGAATTGTGAACATTCACAAGACAACAGTTTTTTTAAAAACGTGAATAACAGATGTAGCCCAAAGAATTGCAACACTTAAGTGGCTGTGGGCCGGGCACATTGCCCGTAGGACTGATGCCCGATGGGGTCGACGTTCTCGAGTGGCGACCACGCTCCAGAAGACGCAGCGTGGTTAGACTACCAACAAGGTAGACCGATGACCTGGTGAAGGTCGCGGGAAACCACTGGTCGTCGTGAAGATACTTGGGGGAGGGCTAAATCCAGCAGTGGGCGTCTTTCGACTGAAATGATGATAATGATAATGATTGTAAGCATGACACCAGCCGGCCGATTCGGTAAGTTAGGTGAAGTGAGCTTAGGGTGAGCTGTCAATAGTGTCAGTCCTTTAGCATTGTGGGCTCCTTTTCTAACGAATACACTGACTCTCGTCTCTCTAGTCACCTACATTTTCACTTTGAAATGGTTACAGAGTTGTACCAGAGAAGTTGTGGTGGCCTGCTGATTAAAACACCAGCCTCTCATGTATGAGTGTGCAGGTTCGATTGCAGGTCAAACAAGTACCAATGTATTTTTTCCAAGTTATAAATATGTGCTTTCTAAGTATATCTTGGACACCAATTACTGATTACAAGGTGAAGGAAAACATCTTGAGGAAACCTGGACTTTAAGTCTAACATCGCCAACCCGCGTTGAGCAAGCGTGGTGATTACGCTCAATCCTTTTTTTTTTGTGAGGAAACCTGTGCCCAGCACTGGGACGATTAAAAAGGTTGATGATAATGATTATTCATCTTTAAATGATGTTTTGAATACAACATGACATCATGATGGCATTGGCCATTGCGACGATAAAAAGGTTGATAATGATGATTAGAGGAAATCCTGAACAATTTCCCAGCATTTTCAAACTACAACTGAACTGACACTAACCCTCTAATATTTCGAAATTTTGTTAACAAAGTTGAGCATATGACACGCGAAGAATGCTCAGATATAGCTACTGAAACGCTAATATGCAGAATTTTGCTACGCGATCCTGCGTTATTAACCTTTGTCCATAGTAAGTGAACTTCTAGTATAAATTTTCTGAATAGTTTCCACTATATTCGGGCTTCCCATCGCAAGAGTTAGTTATCGGCTGAATATCGTGTAACTGTAGTTAGCTGTAGTGATATTATGAAAGAGGAATTACTAATCTAGTGTATGTGTAGCCTTGTGAAAAATGATTCTATGATTTAACTTTTCACCTGTCTTTTTGTCCAACGTCTCACCGGACGCACATGGTATTCTATACAATATGTAAAAACAAACCCGTTCGACCAATAAGGATATAAAAGGTTAGGTAAACACATGACCAAGTAAAATATGAAATTTTACATAATCATCATACTAACAATACTAATGAATTTTTAAATAATCTTTATTTTCCGCGAATGCATTCCAACTTCTCCAAAATTTGGTATTTTTTTAAAAGTGACACAACACCATTATGACTGTATTATTATAAGCGACGAGATCGCATGCCGCGTGCCCTGCGCTCCTTCGCCCATGCATGTATTGCTTACCGCACATGTATTAAGTTACCTCCTTTTTGCGAAATAATATTTATTTTTTTAAGTTTAGCCCGGCTTTGTGGGCATTAGTAGAATCATTTATCGATACCTAACAATACCTTCACGGATCGGATAGGGTTACATATTGTCTTTACATATTGTATAATAATTATAATAAATTTTATATGCATTGTTAGTAGTTACACAATATTCAGTTATACAACGACCCTTTACTTTTTCCCAGCCTATAGAGGTCCACAGCTGGACAAAGGCCTCCCCTGAGGCTTTCCATGAATACCGGTCTTGTGCTGCCCACATCCATCGGCTTCTCGTGACCTTCACTAGGTCATCGGTCCACCTTGTTGGCACTCCGAACATAGCTGTTTTAATCACCTTTTGTGTGAGTTTGGGCCTTCGTATGAGCCCCATTGTGAAGCCCATACTAGTTACTAGAAAAATAATTGAACAAACCCGCATTTTTTTCTCTTTTGCCACCAGCCCAACTGGTATTTGCATAAGTCAATCAATCTGCCTCGCCTACCAATCTCCATAAGTACTAACTAAAATTGAAAAAAATCAATATCTACAACCCCTGAACTCTAGGTAGTGTGTAGGTTGGTTTAGGGGTTAGGTAAAAGCACCGATTCGTTTGTCTATCTGTTTGATTTCCTGCGTGTTGATTGCTTACGTCATAGAGTTAGGGAGCCCTTCATGTCCTAATTGGAGGGTTTGAATCGATAAAGAGCATAATATTATTGATGTTTTGTTTAGTTTGTTTAAATGGAGAAAAAAATCAAAATGTTCGTTAATTTACAATATGTAAATTAATGAACGCACTTCCTTAAAAGCGTCTGTTCAGAATCGTTGACTAATTCGGCTTATGTGATTTTTATTATAGGTAATTTTTATTCCTAAAAATAATTAAAACTATGGAAAATATAGTTATATTAACACTATTCTTTGTACAGACTTTTAAAATCGCAGTTTTACTTGTACTGATATAAATTTGATAATACAAAATAAAGAAAAAATACCTTATTCCAAGAACGTTAAGGTCTTCGTTCTCCATGAATTGGTATAACTAATAAATAACAATGCATATATATATACATGTTAAATTGAAAATTTAGTGTATGTATTATATTATAACATAATATTCTAATTGGTGTGTTTGAGGGTCTTTATTAATTACATTACATGCTGTATATATAATTTTTCAGTACGTGAGTTTGTCCCTAAGCTCCTCCTGAACGGTTCGAACTTATTTATTCAAATTAGGCTGTGAATCAGAATTTTTTGAACGTCATTGTTACATAGAACAGTCCCCCAAATTGCCTGCTTTCCTCCACTAGTGTCTTAGCGCTGGGAAGGAAAATGGCGGAACAAACTTCCCAGCAACACAGCTATCTGTGCTGTTAAAAATCATACAGCTTTATACAATACAAGTATGAACGACGCCGTATGTATCATATATCTATCAATATATCTGTGATAAATAGATGGCCCTGATCGACACATGGTCTTACACAGCACAATAACAATTATACTAAAATACGTAATATATACTCTACGAAATGGTTTTCAGTTCAAATCTAAATTTGTAACACATCCATCTGCTTCAAGTAATAAAACTTGCAAAATCTATTTACCCGCAGAATTTTACGTTTTGCAGATGCTTTGTGAGGCTAAACGTATATGCATTAAAAGTTTAGTAATTTTTCAAACAATACTGTGATTAAATTCCATTAAAGCTTAATTTAATTTGTTTACAGTTTATCCAGTGCGCGATCTGTAACGATAAACTCAGTATATAAATAACTAGTGATATAAATATAATGTTTTCTTTGAAAGACCAGTATTTTTTTAAAAGGCGAAAGGACCTTTGTCAGTTTTTTTTTATTGTAAATTTCATGTGCCCAATTCATACTTTTAGCTTGTATACTTTTGTTTCCGATTATATTTTGATTGGAATCATACTGGAAATTTAAATATTTACTTATTTCCAATCAAAGTTTTATTTTGCTAGCATACCTTTTTTTTCTTTTGGACCATCAAATGACCTCTTCCGCTATAGGGAGGAGCGGAATGGCGTGTCAGACTTTTACTGACTAAAACCCACCCGTGTTCCTTCACCTGCTTGTGCGCCAGGACCACGGTTTCTTTTTTAACCAACCCGTAACCCTGACCAAGGAGGCATCTTAACATACCTGCCATCAGGTAGCAGCACGGCTGCAGTCATCACAACTGTCGCAGTGATACAGAAGAAATCTCTAACGTAGAACAAAGTCTAAAAAAATACCTGGCTTATTCTTAATTATGTTGAAGTCAGCTTTCAGTCTTAACAAGCGTGTAAGACTCTAACTGCAATATAATTGGGAAAATGTCATTGTCCTGAAATTGAAACCATATTTTCGGCAATCAAAAATAACCCTTTCCCACTAAACTTACGCATTAACAAAAGGATAATATTGTATTCCAAAACCCATTAATGACACATGGCGGCATCATGTCAGAGATTGAATCATAACTCATTCTAGGAAGCTGTGCATTAAAAAATTATATTAACCGTAAACTTAGGGACGGTTCACACGAAACACGATCGTTCAAACTGTTCAAAGCCAGCCGCCGCTGTCAATAGTTGGTGGGCCGCTGACGTTTTTAACCGACTGCACGAATGCGAAGATGTTGCATATTTGTATGTAATATTCTCTATACATATATACTAATTAACATTTTTTTTTTTAATCAAAACGGCGCAATTTAGACTCCAATATGCAATGTCTAAAAACATTTCAAAGCTTTTCAGTAAATTCACCATTTTGGGTATCAAAGTCCTTTTACTTTGAATTTTATTTATCATCATCAACCTTATTTATCGTCCCACTGCTGGGCACGTCTCATACATTTCATTAATGATTTCAAAAAAATGAAAAATGTTAACTTAATTTCTTTCTTGTTTTCTAAGGGGCAGAAAAACTTTTGTTTTCTAAAAGGCAGAAAATTTTAAGGAACAATTTCGTTGCGTAACATTTACATTGCCTTCACTCTCACTCTTCCCAGTCAGCTGATGTACGTATATGTGTAGTGTGGATCGCCCTTAACAGTAAAATTTCAGTTAAAAAGAAGACATCTTTCCCACAACGTTTTGTTATGGTCCAAATATTATTATAGCTGTGACGCATTTTGATTTGTTGAACATTTGTGACTTGCTCTCGATAGATGAAGCTTTTGAGACTCTTTTGACATCAAAAGTCATTTATTCAAATAAGGCTGAGAATCAGCAGTTTTTGAAGGTCAATATTATATAAGACACCCCCCCCCCCCCACCTTCCCGCCCTTCGCCACTTTCTAGTGCTTTAGCTGGGAGAGAGAACGGGCGGAACAAACTCCCCATCAGCACAGTTGTCTGTTAATTTAAAGAAAACTCAATATGACATTATGGAACACTTAACCCACAACATAAAATGAAATTAATAACCATATGCCAGCCAAAATACCAGCGAAGCTAAAAAAATATTAAAATGGAAATGTTAATAAGTAAAAACTTATTAACTAAATAAAAGCCATAGATATAAAGGGCGTGGCAGCTCACATATTTATACATTGTAAAAAAAGTCTAATATACGACCTAAATGCTTCTAAGGTCGAAAATGACGACTCGACATTAGATGTTGATTTTTTTTATTATTATGCCTTAGTTTGGGGAAGTTAAAATGAACGAATAAATGAGCGTGCGTATATCCTATTGTCTATGTGAATACTGGAAACAAGGCTTAAATCGTAAGTAGTTTTTTTTTTAAATTAAATCTATAAACTAGTGCTTGACCTCAATCCCGCATGATAGTAAGCAGTGGTGCAATCATTTATGGTAAAGGGCGCTAGTTTATTAAGAGCCTATTCTCTCTAGCCTTGAAGACACTTAGATTGTAGTCTGACGGAAACACCGCCGCTGGCAAATCGTTCCAGTCCCTCGATGTACGCGGTATAAAAGACGAGGCGACGACGCTTCGTCCAGATCGTAGCGGTGTCAACAACGTAAGGGTGGAAACTCGCCGTACGGATTCAGTGGAGAGGCATGCGAAGAGGCTAATTGGTGACCCAGATATTTTTTTTTAAATTATTATAAACTAGCGCTTGACAACAATCGCGCCTGATGGTAAGCAGTGATGCGATCGTTGATGGTAAAGCGCGCTGGTTTCTTAAGAGCCTATTTACTCAGAAAAACTGAACGAATAGGAATGAAGACGGCAGTTGAGCGAGGTGATGCAATGTAAAACCCAACAACACGACCAACGATGCTGCGGCAAAGGGAGATTGATCTGAAAACCCTTCACGACCAAACTCCCAACACAACAACATTTGGCGCATCGTAACCGGCACACATCGCAACACAACTGCTCAGAGCCGTCCTCCGTACAGCTTCACCAGATACCATGCCGGAACACGACAAATCACTTGGCGGCAAGGCGGTGGTGGGTGGTAACTTCTGCCGGCGGCCGATGTTATGGCCTACCACCGAGAAAGTTAGAAGATTTCGCTCAAAACGGTCTCCACAGTCTGGAAAACAGGCGAAGAGTAGCCAGCTTGTCGGTGTTCTATAGGAAGCATTTTGGAGATTGTGCGCAGGAACTGCAATACTTAATTCCTCTATCTCCGTTCCATCATCAGACGACCTATCGTACGGCGAGTATCCACCCTTACGTTGTTGATACCACTACTATCCGGACGAAGCGTTTCGCCTGTCTTTAATGAAATGAAATCGTTTATTAAGCAAGTAGGATCACTGATCACTTTTACACGTCATGATTTTTTTTTAATTAGATGAAGCCGACATTTCCTAACTGACTATCTCTGAGAAGAAATAGCCGAAACAAACTCAGGGATCATCGTTTTTTTTTCAAGTCCACACATTAAAAATGAAAATGTTTACAATAATTTACCTTATAATTACGCATATTGCTTAATAACAATGCTTAACAGAGCGAGCAGCTCAGTCCCAATACAGTGAACATCGAGGGGCTGGAACAATTTGTCAGCTGCGGTGTTTCCCTTTGACTGCAATTTAAGTGTCTACAAGTTAAGAGTGAATAGGCTCTTATTAAACTAACTTTACCACCAATGATTACATCACTGTTTAAAAAAAAAATTTGGCTATACCAGGAGTTTTATGTCCATTCCTCTCTTTAAAGATCTACGCTTCAAAATGAGCTTCAACTTTCAGATTAAGTAGCCAACTATTAAGCTTTGACCATTCAAAAGTGCCCTAAATGATTTAGTTGAAATACACGCTTTGAGATTGAGTTTGCCTTTAATAATCGACTCAAAGACGACGAAGAAGTACTTTAAATTCAATATTCCAGAACTGACAATACAGCTCTCGTAAAATCATATAGCGCTGGATCATGGGGTATTGAACGTAGTGTGGCGAAGGGGGGAGGTTCAATGGGAACCTATTCGCAGACAAGTGCATCCCAACACCTGGGGTGTGCGATTATAGACCAGGAGACCGGGTGCTAAAGATTTAGT
This sequence comes from Sesamia inferens, assembly GCA_037179545.1. NCBI lineage: Eukaryota > Metazoa > Arthropoda > Insecta > Lepidoptera > Noctuidae > Sesamia > Sesamia inferens. The sequence continues at coordinate 3,451,101 of CM073936.1, read as the reverse complement.
GTTAGAACAGTCTTTATCGTTAAAGTTCTTAGGAGCTAGTTCTGGTAAGGAATGAAATGGATTATTATTCTTCTTATAATCGTGGTGGTCTAGTGGTTAAAACACCGGCCCCCAAGTATGAGTTTGCGGGTTCGATTTCGCCCATTGTATGTTTTTTGTTCCATGTATTTTGTTTGATGTTTGATTGGTGTACAATAAAGAATAAATAAATAAATAAATAAATAAATGTACCTTTTCTAAGTTATATGCGCTTTCTAAGTATATCTTGTACACCAATGACTGATTACAAGGTGAAGGAAAACATCTTGAGGAAACCTGGACTTTAAGTCTGAAATCGCCAACCCGCATTGAGCAAGCGTGGTGATTACGCTCAATACTTCTTTGTATGAGAGGAGACCTGTGCCCAGCAGTGGGATCATAAAAAAGGTTGATGATGATGATTATTCGTCTTTAAATTGTGTTTTGAATACAACATGACATCATGATGACTCATAATGATGGTCATTATGAAACCGTTCACAGTTTGATTCGAAAGTTATTTATAAATCTTTTTATACATTTCGATAAGTTTTGTCATATATTTTCACATGAGATTGCTACTAGATTATGAACGTTTTTTACCTACGGTTGTCTACAACTTCTGTTTCCATACACGTTTTTAATAGCCAAGCTGCAACTAAAACTCGGCAGAAGTATGTTTTTGCATCTGGCGATGGAAGACCTTATTAGACGTTAACTTTAGTGGGCATTACATTTTTACATTACGATGCGAATGGTATAGACTATATTTGCCAAAACTATAAACAAATATGAATTTATAAAGCTAATATATAAAGCTGAAGAGTTTGTTTGTTTGAACGCGCTAATCTCAGGAACTACTGGTCCGATTTGAAAAATTATTTTTGCGTTGGGTAGCTCATTAATCCAGGAAGAAGAAGAAAGAGTTTAGTATATATAGTACGGAGGACGGGTCTGAGTAGTTGTGTTATGAAGCTTGCCGGGTACGATACGCCAAATGATGTTGTGTCGGGAGTTTGATCATGGTCCATCCAGATCAATTTCCCTCTGACATTGGCCGTGTTGTTGGGTTTATAAATTTGCATCACCTCGCTCAACTGCCGTCTTTCTTCCTATTCACTAAGTTTTTTTAAGTGAATGGGTTTAATAAACTAGCGCGCTTTACCATCAACGATTGCATCACTGCTTACCATCAGGCGGGATTGCAGTCAAGCGCTAGTTTATAATTATATATATATATATATATATATCATCATGCTGCAACCAATAGGAGAGGAGCATAACAAAATATATAAAGGTAATATAAAATAAATGATATATACAATCTGTTTCAGAAATATGAAATAATACTTTCAGTATATAAAATATATGTATGTTGTATACCTGTGGCACCGGTGTGAGGTACCTAAGTGCATGGGTTTTTTAATTATTTTGCATTGAAGTTTAGTGCGAAAACTTCGCAGTGATGACCCTAGAAATAACTTTAAAATTCAATTTTAAAGATTATAAAACAGAGTCGACTTATTTGTATCGGCACATTTAATGCCTATCGTCTTATTCAAGTAATCAGTGTAATAAAAACATAGTTTTTATAATGTGAAGTAAATTCAATGAAATCTTCTTGCATCTACCCCTATTAATGGTACTATTAACTCTGTTGTTTTCAATAATTAATTACGATCTTTTAATTTTCATGCTCAGATCAGTCGTGGATAGCTTCTCAGAAGCAAGAAAACACTTCAATGTCGTGTCTATTTTACATCGTATTTTTAATCTCTTTAGTCAACGTGGATTGTCGGTATTTATCAATGAATTATTGACCAATACCGTCCAAGCGGCGAGTAACCAGCGGTGCCTTTGACACGCCCACTAATAAAAGCATCATTATAAAGTGGTTCCGTATAAAATATAGTTTTAATAACTAACTTCTTTCATATTGTTTTAATTTCATATTATTTAATTATTTCAATGTGGGGTCCTGGACCTGTTTTAGTAAAAATATGCCCATTTAATTACAATAAGCCTTCGCTTGTACTTGACACTTTAACTTATGCAAGGAATGGGTATAATCACCTCTCGTTAGAAAATTACAAACGTAATAAGTTTTGACTTACCGTATTTAGATTCAAAACTGATTAAGAATACTTACTGTTTTTAATTAAGTGTTAAAAATCTTAATTAGTTGAATAGGTGTGTCTGTAGATGAGAATATCAGTCACTATTGGTTTTTCGGTAAAGGGAACCCTAAAATGTACGTAGGTTTAGGTAACTACCTATTCTTGATTTTTTATTAATTTTTTGCAAGTCCCGAACGAGTCCCGAATTGACGTTGACTAGTTGCATACTATCGTCCCGAGGTGAAGTCGCTGCTTTGCGATTGCTCTGTTCCGCGTTACGTGTTGTCAACGGTTTTCAAAATACCTTGTCGTGATGAAGAATATTCAAACAGTGAATACTATGATTCTCTGTGTTGGTGCTGCTGGAGATAGCATCTATGGAGCATGAAATTTATACCAGCAACGGTTTGTTGACGGGAAACCCGCCGCTGATCAGCGACACCTGCCGTCGTATACGTGCTTCAGGAACATGTGTCTACGGCTGCAAAGTACTAGTTCCTTCCATCGTTCTGCGAGTGAGGGACGCCCTAGTTCTCGCTCTGGCACCGCTTTGGAGATACAGATTATCGAGCACTTTAGCAACGAACCTAGAACTAGTACTCTTCGAGCTGCCGCTGTATTTAATGTGAACCATACACTGGTGTGGCGAACATTACGGGACGACGGTCAACATCCCTAGCATTTTCATCGAATCCAAGAACTCACAACTGCAGTCACAATGTCTCAACGCCGAGGAATACTTGAATGTACTTGCAAGAGTTGTGGAAGAAACCCTCGAAAACTTACCTGTGGCTACTTATGTACTGTCAAATTGTGTTTCAACATGATGGTGCACCAGCTCATTACGCGCGGCCTGTTCGAGACAACTTAAATGAACAATTTACCGAGTGGATTGGCAGAGGAGGACCTATGTCCTGGCTCCTCGTTCCCCGGACCTTACATCAATGGAGATTTTGTTTGTGGGTTTACGTAAAAAATTGTGTTTATTCGCAAGTGTGTAGTTCATCAGACGAGATGAAATCTAAAATTGAAACGGCGTTTGCTTCGGTAACCCCGGACATGTTAAGGAACGCTCGATCGTCCTTATTACGTATAACATCTTTGTGTGTAGAAAATGGAGGTGGTTATTTCGAACCCTTTTTATAAACGACGACGACCCAAAGTCTGTGATTCATAAAATTATACCAAGATCTTTTGTGATATTAAATTCCTAATACCTACATTATCTTAAGTGCAGTGACTTCATAGACCTACTTACTGGAGAGTACCTACTAGCTTACACGGAGGTACAATTTCAGTGTGTGTAATGCATGATCAAGCGCGGTAATTTGGTTCAAAAATGTAAAAACACGGTAAGGTACCTTAGGGCTTACATAAATATCATCAAATCATAAAACACTTCTTTGCAAAGAAATGAATGAGTGAGTGTTCAAAATGTTTGCTACCTAACAAATTATCCTGTAATAATGTACTGGGTAGGGTTACTTGTTGCGCTAAGAGGAGTACCTACCAATCTTTGTTTTCATTTTAACACATAACATAATCATCGTCAGGCTTACTCTAGCCGAAAGTGTTGGCAGAGGTTTACAGAGTAGGTACATTCACTGTTTGCCAAAGACCTAATGTTAGACTTTTTATTTTGTGTACAGACGACAGCACGTCAAGCTACTGCAATCTGTCAGATTTCTTTATTGGATTTTCAACTTTATCTCTTAAGTATTAAGGCTTAAGGTTGATTGGAAATATTTGACAGTTTCGGGTAGCTTGACCTGCTGTCGTCTGTACGATGCTGCGTAAAAGTAAAATTGATTTACTTGCATTGAAAATTGTATTGCTGTATTTATTTATCGGATTATTTGTGATGTGGTTTATTATTAGCGTTGGTATGTACCTATGTTATTGTGTGTCATAGTACTTAATGTAATATTAAAAGTTTGGCTATTAATTGTTTTTTTTATTAATCTTTTTTATTCCCTTATTGGTTTGTATTTCATTTAATTGGCTGATCATGTTGTTGAGTTTTACCTGAATGCGAATCTCAGACGTGCCTGCCTGGTAGGAAAAACAAGACTGATTTTTAAGGACAAATAAGTGAGTAGGTACATATTTACGTAAGTGTCTTTATTGACGCGAACCAGTAGGTATTTAGCAGACGGCTCGGCTAGTCGGCGCGTAGCGTCAGCTGTGGCGTAGGTTTAGGGTTGTCGACAAAATGTTTAATAAATATTTTTATTTATTTTGTAGGAAAAAAAAATCTTAGTATTTCAAATTTATGACTAGGTCAAGTTGAAGTTTATAAGGTATACTTCAATATCTGAAAGTATTGTTTCACCTTTCTGAACCACGTTGTATAGGTATGTAAAATAAATGAATAGTATTTAATTGTCCTTGACATCACTTAATTTCGATTAAAGCCTTATAAGTTACAATTTTAAATTAACTCTTTTCGGGTTAAAATGAAATGTTCAAATAACTAACTTCACGCGGACGAAGTCGCAGGCTGCCTTTAGTGGAAAAATATATTTATTTCCTTCACAATAAAATTCAGTTTACGGTACCTCTTTAAATATTTTTAACATTTTCAATAGCCCCAGTCACTCTAAAATCAACTTAATTGCTATGAAAATAAGATTATACATTTTTATAGCTGACCTAACGTAGTATAGAGTTTGAATAGAATAAGAAGCGAGCTTGTTATGACCATTAAAATATACAATAAATTACCTAGAAACATCAAGGATGTAACTAAAAATAATAGGGTAAACCGGAGAGTTATTGCCCACTGACAGTGATTGCCCGCTTTAAGAAAAATATTGTCTATTACTAACTTTGAATCATTCTAGTTCAATAAGAATTTACTAGATGGCACTGTCATCAATGTATATTCAGTTTAAAATATTACAGTTGGCAACACTGAAGAAAAAAATATAGTAATGGCGGATTGTGTCAAGACAGGTGAACGTGTTACTCAATCAGGTAAATAATTTAGCAATTTTCTTAAGGAATCACTTGCTCAAAGGTTAATTTTTTTTGCATTTTAATTGATATGCAACTATTGGTATATTGATATGATGAACTCATTAGTGTTTTCTCAGATTTCAATGAAAATATCTAGTGGAATTCAATTCCTAATGGATATTTTTACGGTGGGCAATCACTGCACGTAATTCTGCTTATTTTTAGTTATTGCCCACTATCATTTTAGTTATTGCCATATGTTAATATCTATAGTTATTGCCCAGGGCAATAGTTGTCGTAGGTATATTGTTTTGAAAAAGTTATTATCTAAATGGTTATTATTGTTTTATTTACAGTATGCCAAAGACACCTAAAGTTCCATATAATAAAGAAAATTTGCAAAAAGCGATCGAAGCTGTACAAGATGTTTCTAACAACTTATCTACAAGACAAATTGCTGAAAAATACGGTGTTCCGAGGTCCAGTTTGCGATTCCACATTAAAAATCCGGGACATAAAACGAGCTTAGGGCCATCGCCTGTATTAACTGTATCTGAAGAAAATAGTTTAGAGGACTGGATAATAGTTTCGGCATGAAAAGGATTTCCGCGAAATAAAGAAGACGTTTTAGATACCGTACAAAAGTTCTTGGAGGAAAACCCGCGTCCTAATTCATTTTTAAATAATAGGCCAGGTGATGGTTGGTATAAAGCTTTTTTGAAGAGACACCCGAAGTTGACGATTCGGACATCTGAAGGAGTGACAAAAGCAAGTTCTTGTGTGTCGGAAAAAGATATAAGAGGGTGGTTTGCTGAAAATCAAAATTATATTGCCGAAAAAAACTTGACTCCAATTTTAAGTGCACCAAATCGCATTTTTAATGCAGACGAAATAAATTTCCAAATATGCGTTAAAAGTGGCCAAGTGTTAGCAGAAAAAGGTGCAAAAAATGTCTATAGTGTTGAACAATCTCAAGCAAAAGAGTCCATTACAGTTTTATTCACCTTTTCGGCTGCAGGAAGTGTCTGCTGTCCATTCATTGTCTATCCGTATCAAAGGTTGCCTGAAAAAATTTCTGATTCTGTACCTGATGGATGGGGGATTGGAAAGTCCGACACTGGTTGGATGACTAAAGAAGTTTTCTATGAATTCATTGCCAATGTATTTCACCCCTATCTCCTCAGCAATAACATCGAACTACCAGTGATACTTTATGTGGACGGTCACAAAACCCATTTAAATTTTCACTTGAGCCAGCTTTGTAGTCATCTTCAAATTGAATTAATCGCCTTGTATCCAAATGCAACACGAATCCTACAGCCTGACGATGTAGCTGCATTCCGACCTCTTAAAATAGGATGGAGAAAAACTTTAAGAAAATGGCAAAATGCACATAATAATCAAGGTGTTACAAAATTGAATTTTGCTCCTGTACTTAATGAAGCTGTTATAATGAGTTTAAAACCGCAAATATTAGTGAACGGTTTCAAAGCCTGTGGCCTATATCCATTCAACCCGGATGCGATCAATTATGATAAATGCCTTGGTGCTATAGGTAACAATGTAAATATACAAAATAAAAGATCAGTTTCTGATTCTACAACGATAAGTTACTCAACTTTTAAAAAAATAATTGGACCATCTATTAATGATGATTTCGAAAATCGTTGTCCAAATATACCCAACCAAAAGGTTACAGAACACTTGGATATGTTATACCAAGTGTGGAAGGCATTTCATGACGCTGAAACTATAAATAATGTTGACCAAAAAGTAAATTTACCAGTTGTAACACCGCAAAAACAGGATCAACAGTTAATTAAAAAAGTAAGTCACCAGAGTTCTTCACAGGCACAAGAAACATTTCAGGATACATCACTTGATTTTACGTCGCCCACGCCTGAAGCTTCTTCATCTAAACAAATCACGTCACATGTTGAGTTACAAATTATTAGTGCTGCTGAAAAGTTGCCAAGTCCGATAATTGTTAAAAAGAAATGTTTTTTGGGAGAGTACTTAGCTTACCCAGAAACGCCAATAAGGAAAGGAAAAAGGCAAACGGAACGACAGCCTTATGCCATTAGCTCCCAAAATTTTAAGGTAGCATTACATACTAAACAAAAAGAGAAAGAAAATCTGTTGAAAATAAAAGAAGAGAAGAAGTTGATCAAAGAAAAGAAAAAGATTGAAATTGCAAAGAAAAAGTCTGAAAAAGAAGATAAAAATTTAAACGGAAATACAGACAATGAAAATTCTTCGCTGAATTCGAATAGTAAGACTGATAATTCTATGAAAATAGTTACAACTTTAAGTCAAAGCAGCCAACAACTGATCGAACATTCTGAGCAACAACTTGAACCCATACCGAAAAAGATAAAAAAAGAAATAGACATTTTAAATAAAGAAAAGCGACAAATACCAAAACATAAAAAGATAACTGTTTTAAGTAACATTGTAATACAACCTGGTAACATTGTAACAAAGCCTACTTGTGGAGTTTGTCATTTCAATGTGATAAAAAATGAATTGACTTGCAGTTCTTGTTCAAAAGTCTTTCATATGAGTTGCATTCCACCAAAACATAAGGAACATATACCTGACAGCTCCGATTTACATTTATTTTTATGCCATCTTTGTTTTGAAGTAGATGATTCTGTCTCTGGCGATTCTGACTCATCAACATCAGCTAAAGAAATATTTGATATGATAGTCAACAAAGCCAAACGCAATCTATTTTGAAGGTAGTACTTGTAGATTTAAGTTAAATGTCTTGTATTAAAATTTCATTTAAGTTTAAAGTTTAATTTATCATTTTAAGATATTGGGCAATTACTGTGCTGTGATGTGGGCAATTAGTATAAGCGATGGGCAATGACTGTACTTTTTAGATAATTTTGAATTTGTTTTATTATTTTCAATGTTATGTAAGTTTTAAGTAAAAACTGTTAATACTCTGTTGGAGAGTTTATTAGGTTATAAGAAAAAAGTAATAAATGCTTGATAGACAAAATACTTTTTTTAATTTTTGATGTCAATGTGTTTGGAGTCCTTAGGTGGGCAATAGCTATACGGTTTACCCTACCTTTATCAATAAATTAAAACAATTCCTCATAACTAAAAGCTATTGATTACACCACTAGCAACCCACCCGGCTTCGTACGGGCGCAATGCTGATACTATGTACCTAAATACACTACAGAAAAACTGTGAACGTATAAAAAACATAGCGGCCCGCCGCCGCTCCTGCCGCCCCGGCTGGCCGCTCCTACCCGCAATTTTAAATCTGTAATTCCTTCGAAAATATTAATTTAAATCACATACTTTAAAGGGCAATATATATTTATTTTATATCACCTATTTATTTAAGTATTGGTTAAAAGCAAATGACAAAAATGTTATTGTGGGATATCCAAAATATTTATATTATTTATATTCCTCTTTAATTACTCTATCTATTACAAAAACCGCAACAAAATCCGTTGCAGAGTTTAATTATGCAAAGGGAAATAGGGAAAGAGAAAGTGACTTTGTTTTATAATAATTACTAGCGGCCCTATACGTGCTTCGCTACGAATAAAGTGAAATAATAAAAACAAATTTATTGGATCATCAAAATTATTTATTCAAACATAAAACATTCTTCTTAATTGCTAGCAATTTTATAATTTAATCCAACTCATTTAGATTATTAAACAAACAACTGGGGGTACCAACTCTCGAACAGGCAACATAAAGTTGGCCATATGAAAAACATGATTCCTCCAAATTCAGACCACAAACGTGAAATAATGAATTGTAGCTTCAATTAAATTTGGCAATAAGTTTTACACTGCCAATCTGGTGCAATTACACGGTTTTGGTGGATTATAAAATTACAAAAAAAGTGGCATTGATTTTTATATATAGATCAGATGATGATCCACCGTTCATTGAATTCATTTGTTAAAAAAAAGTGATAAATGAAGAACGAGTTTGTTCAAATGTCACATAAACCATCTACTAAGTAGTCAAAACAAAGCCTAAACATTTAGTTTGGATAGGTGAGTCCGTTTTTGAGTTATAAAATTACAAAGAAAGTGTCATTGATTTTCATATAAATAGATGTAGTGATTGGCGAATATTTCAGCGATAAATTTTAACAAGAATAGAAATCTTTTTTACATATTACCTACATTCCATTTTTAATTTTTCGTGCAAATTTTAACCAAACCACTATGATATAAATACTTATATAAAACATATGTATGTTCAAAAATACAAAATACTATTCTCTAATGACATTATTTTAATTACTATATATATATATGTTTTTTCCTTAACAAGAGCGCCTTCATCCTCTCTCCTATAGACCGACAGGGTCCATAATTGATTCCATATTTTAATATATCAACTATTTTGTACATATTATGGAATGCAATAAATTATTGAGTATTGAGCTTAAATTAGTTATTATTTCTAATGGAATGCGATCTGCGCAAAAGATTGCTATTAACTCAAAAAATTTCACAATCCTGTCCCAACTGCCTCCACACATTCCACCCGTAAACAAATAGATGGGAAGCAAACAAAACAAACTCACCGAAACAGCGACACGCAAGTGAAGCAAGCTTTGCGGACTCCACGTTTTAGCCGGACCAATGTTTTTCACGGCGTTTCCGATCGCCTGTAATCCTCCTGTTGCCTTCACAGCTCACACGTGTAATCTGATCGTGACTTGTATAAAACAATTTGTTTAGAACCGGTTTCCAATTTGCCTTCGCATGATAGGTTTTTTAAACGGATATCGTAACCCTGGATTAGGTTTATAGATTGAAATTTAATCTGTTATTGATATCCGTGTTGGTGGGAATCGATTATTCTGTTTTGTTTTATTGTACTAGAAAATATTTTTTTCTTGTCAAATAAATAAATATATAAGTACAGACAAATCACACAGATTGAGCTAGCCGAAAAGTAAGTTCGAGACTTGTGTTATGGGATACTAACTCAGCGATACTATATTTATAATAGATACATATATAGGTAAACATCCAAGACCCAGGCCAATCCGGAAAAGATCGTTTTCCATCATGGCCTGGCCGGCGATCGAAATCGGAGCCTCCACGCCGCAGGTAGGCATGTTGACCGCTATGCCACGGTGGAAAAAAACATTGCTAAAAGTTAAGTGTGTGGAGAACTGCAGCCACATATGGGCTGGAGCTGCAAAATGACATCTAGCATCTTTGGACTTAGTGGTGAGTCACGCGAAGATATTAATCCAGCACCCTAATTGTGTAAGTCACTATTGCTATCATTTGGAACCATTATGAAGCTTATTGCTATTCCATTGCTCCTGTTGCATTGCAACTGTCAAAATGAAACACATTGCTACTGATATTGTACGCAATTACCCTGCTGATTTGGTTAAGATCTTCAAAACCTGGAGTTAAAGCATAAGGGAGTTAGATTTTCAATTAGTATAATAAAAATTACTGTACTACAATGTGTGTGTAAAAATCACTGTAATATGGAACTATGAAGAATAACTATCAAGGTATTTAAATAAAAAATATATCTATAGTAACTTAGACAGACGGGACCGATTAAAATAGAGAACGGCTCATACGCCAATAATGAATGAAAGAAAACTGTTAATAATTTTTAAATATCATACCCCACTTGACACATATTGTTGATTTTCATTGCCTTAATAGCGCGTCTCATTTTTGCCATTTTGATTTTTTGTAATTTTCATCTTTTTTGATACTCGCAGGACATAGAGGAATCGTTTGACGTATGAATCATAAAAATTGGCACAAGCGTTTAGTTTGTATAGTGCTTCAAAGAAACATACATACATACATAGACTGATGAACACACAACATTCCTTTGCGGCACGCAGTGGGGTAAAAAGAAACGATTTTATCTAAACCATGTCTAAAGCGTGCTATAATAATAAAGCTCCCTAGCTCCCGAACATGTCACGGTACGTTTGACGTGTCATCGAGCGATTGTAGACGTTCCTCGCTCCGTATCGTTTACCTTATATTTTTATATAATACAAATCTTACGGCGTATCTTGATGGCTTGGATTCAATATCGGGTTTATGAGAACTATTTTGCATGGTAGTGAGTATTGGTTAATTTTTTTTGTACAAAAGCTTTGAATCTAAGTTTGACATAAAATCAGAGACAAACGTAGGACAGGATCAAACGTAGGGATCTTATCGTCACGGTTATTTATTTCGTTGTCTCAATAGCTTATAATATATGTACTCGGTGGTAGGCCATAACACCGGCCGCCGGCAGAAGTTACCACCCACCAGACAAAGCCTTGCCGCCAAGCGATTTGTCGTGTTCCGGTATGATGTCTGGTGAAGCCGTACGGAGGACGGGTCTGAGCAGTTGTATTGCGATGTGTGCCGAGTACGACGCGCCAAATGTTGTTGTGTTGGGAGTTTGGTCGTGGAGGGTCTTCAGATCAATCTCCCTTTGGCGCAGCATCGTTGGTCATGTTGTTGGGTTTAACATTGCATCACCTCGCTCAACTGCCGTCTTCCTTCCTATTCGCTCAATCTGAGTGAATAGGTTCTTAATAAACTAGCGCGTTTTACCATCAACGATCGCATCACTGCTTACCATCAGGCGGGATTGCGGTCAAGCGCTAGTTTATAACTATTAAAAAAAAAAAAAATCTTCAAAAGAAAGACACTCAACCCAGGCATAGTGCTAATGACATCCTGAGCACCATTCCCTACTACTAGTGCACATGAGACCACTATTAATACGACGCAGGTCCTCACCGGACACGGTTGTTTTGGGAGGTTCCTGTTCCAGAAAAGGCGGGAGGAAACGAAAGGGTGTTACCACTGTAGGGACATGGTGGAGGTCTGCCCGGCTTGGGTACAGCACCGTCGTATCCTCGTGGCGGTGATCGGCGGCGATCTCTCGCGTCCTGCCCCAGTCTAGGCCATGGTCCGGAGCGAAAGTGCTTGGCAGGCCTTCACCTCCTGCTTAGCAGTGATGCTGGGAAAGGAGGAGGCGGAGCGCGTGAGGAAGCTGGAATCACTGCGGACTCACGCCTCTAGCCACTGCAGGAGACAACATCGAACCCCCGGCCACTGTAGGCGCGTTCTTGTGGGCGTTAAGGACCAGGCTCTGGTCGACGGCGCGTTGTGTTTCACGCGAGTCTCAAAGAGATGTCAGCACATCGTGACGGGGTCCCTGGCGCACAGGCAAGTGAAGTAGCTCGGATGGGTTTTAGTCAGTAAAGATCTGACACGCCCTTCCGCACGGCCAGAGATCATTTGATGATATCCCATTCGCACCAAAAACAATGTTAACAAAACAATCACATGACCTTTAACCGACTAAACGTAATACCAGTCACTTCAGTTATCATGCTATAGCAGAGGTGCACTCTACAAGTCAGTAGCATTATATAATAGTTACCAAATTGAAGAGTACAACCGTGTCGTAGCATTTTCTTTCTTTTTTTTTAAGAAATTATAAACTAGTGCTTCACCGCAATCCCGCCTGATCGTAAGCAGTGATGCAATCGTTGATGGTACAGCGCGCTAATTTATTGAGAGCCTATTCACTCTAGTCTTGAAGACTTAAATTGTAGTCCGATGGAAACACCGCCTCTAGCATATTGTTCCAGTCCCTCGATGTATGCGGTATAAATGACGAGGTGAAACCCTTCGTTCGGATTGTTGTGGTGTCAGCAAAGTAAGGGTGGAAATTCGTCGTACGACGAGTCGTCCGATGACGGAACGGAGATGGGAGAATTAAATCATGCAATTCTCTCGCACACTCTCCAAAATGCATCCTATAGAACACCGACAGGCTGGCTACATGGCAACGGTAGTGCGATTCCGTAACCATTACATCGTGAAAAGTTAGGTGGAGTAAGCTTGGAGTGAGCTGTTCCTATCGATTGATACTATTGACAGCTCACTCTAAGCTCACTTTGCACCCAAATATTCACAGTGAGTTTTTAAAAACTCGATCGGCTGAAGTGACTGCTATTACGTTCAGTCGGTTAACTAAGTCACGTGTTTTTTTTTTTTTGTTAAGTGTATATACCGACTAAGCTGTTTCACACTTAGTACACATAAGCGACACGGGATGACGACTGTTGCCGAAACGCGTTAACGACAGTCCCCGACACCTGGTGATGACTGTCGCTACACGATGCACGAAGCCGACCATCGCCGACATGCTATGACGACTGTCGTCGACACGCGATGACGACTGTCACCGACATGTGATGACGATTGTCGTCGACAAGCGATGACGACAGTTGCCAACACATGGTGATGACTGTCTATACAGGACACGCGGTGACGACTGTCACCCACACACGATTTCTACTGTCAAAGGCACGCGATGACAACTGTCCTCGACACGCGATGACGTCTGTCAGCGACACGCGATGACAACTGTCGCCGACACGCGTTGATAAATGTCATCGACACGCTATGATGACTATCGTAAACACGCGGTGACGAATGTCGCCAACACATGGTGATGACTGTCCCTCCACGAGACATGATGATGACTGTCACTGACACGCTATGACGACTGTCGTCGACAAGCGGTTACTACTGTCAGAGACACGCATTTACTACTGTCAGAGTAACGTGAAGACAACTGTCGCCGTCACGCGATGAAGACTGCCACCGACATATGATGACGACTGTCGTTGACAAGCGATGACGAAGTCGCCAACACATGGTGATGACTGTCCGTACAGACCACGCGGTGAAAACTGCCGTTGACACGCGATGACGACTGTCACCCACACGCGATTACTACTGTTAAAGACACGCGATGACAACTGTCCTCGACACGCGATGACGTCTGTCAGCGACACGCGGTGACACCTGTCGGCGACACGCGTTGATAAATGTCATCGACACGCTATGACGATTATCGTCAACACGCGGTAACGAATGTCGCCAACGCGTGATGACGACTGTCGTCGACGCGTGATGACGACAGTCGCCAATACATGGTGATGACTGTCCCTCCATGAGACATAATGATGACTGTCGTTGACAAGCTATGACGACAGTCGCCAACACATGGTGATGACTGTCCGTACAGAACACGCGGTGACAACTGTCATCGACACGCGATGACGACTGTCACCCACACGCGATTACTACTGTCAAACACACGCGGTGGAAACTGTCGTCGACACGCGTTGATAAATGTCATCGGCACGCTATGACGACTATCGTCAACACGCGGTGATGAACGTCGCCAACGCGTGATGACGACTGTCGTCGACGCGCGATGACGACAGTCGCCAACACATGGTGATGACTGTCCCTCCATGAGACGCGATGATGACTGTCACTGACACGCTATGATAACTGTCGCCGACAGGTACAGTTGCCTCTATAGTTACCGCGTATCGCTCGTGTATCCATGTGGTGAAAGAAATCAGTGAGAAACTGGACATTTTATTGTGCTCTTCTGAATTCGCTATAAAACACCAATTTTATCGATGAACGTTCGTAATGAAATAGCAAAAACATTAATATATTGTAAGCAATCAAAATCTTAACGTACTCAACCATGATACTCAAACAAATCGAAATTTTATTCGACTCTGAAGTAATCTCGAAGAAAAACAACCCAAAAATATATAACAACCAATCCAATTCAATTTCGCAACAAATGAGTTCTGATTGGTTTATTTAAACGTCTATTAAGTATGGAGCCGAAGTCTTACAGTTTCGAGAAAATTAATATCGTCAGTTATTTTAGTGAGGGCACCTACCATCTTGTGTGTGTGAGGTACATGTGTGTGTGTTGAGTAACTATAGTAGGAAAATTATGCCTACACGTGTCCTGTATGTTTGCGAAACTGGGATTTTCTAAGAAATGCTATTTTGGTTATAAATTGCTTTTGAGTGTTTGTGGAGCTATGTAACAATGGCTCTGTGATTTTAGTTTTAACATATGTAGTTCCAAGTAGGCAATCAGTGAGGTTGTGTTGTGTAGTTGGATTTTGGCCTATTTTTTACTTGACTTCAAATGTTCAGTGTTTCTAATCAACCTAGAATAATACAAAAATCAACTGTAGAAACCAGACGGAAAATTTCTGTATCTTAGAGACATTTTGCAATCTAATTTTCCTTTGAAGTTCATCACCTGGACTTTATTTTCAGCCTATAGAGGTCCACTGCTGGGCAAAGGCCTGCCCAAAGGCTTTCATTGCTTTGGAGAGGTTTGCCATAATCCCCAGGCTTGGCAGGCGGGTTGGGGATCTCAGTAATTTGATATTCCACAGGAGAAGCGCTGCTGCCCGCTTCCCTGGTGAGAGTTCCCTTAGTCGCCTGTTACGATGCCCACGGGAGGATATGGGTTGGTACTATTCTAAGCCAGGTATCACACGAGCCTACTGGACTACTATAATTAATTTTCAAGTATTTTTCGACCCAACTGTTTAGCTTTCAGAGTAAGTAGCGTATTTTAACAAAATGCCTATTCAAACGAAAAAATAATGCTTAATTCAGTTAGTCATTAAGTTGACGTACTAAGTACAGGATCCTAAGAACGGGCCTACAGAGAACGGTGATAACTAAAGAAGGAGTTATTGAAAGTTTCAACTATTCTATAGCTTATACCCATCCTGACCCCATCAACTCAAGAAAAATCTTAACACCGCGAACTATAGCGTCATTACTCGGGAAATTGAGTTACTAATTTATACAAATTAGACGGGTTATATATGTCGGATATTCGGTGGTAATTTTGGATTGCCGAAACAAATTTTAATAATATTTTTTTTTTATTTAAAATAATATAAATACGTTCAGGATAAAAAAAATGTAAATTAATATTAAACATGCTTACATATATAAAATATTCTGAAATTAGTTTTAGAATGAACCTCTAAATCTAATTTCAGAATATTTTTTTTTTAAACTGTTGAAACCATCAAATTCGAAAAACAGTTTTTTCGATTCAATCTTCAAATTTCTCCTAATAAAAAGAAAAAAGGAAATATTAGCCGAACATTAGTCACACCCCAAAAATCCTAATTCCCTACTTTCTCATCTCCCTACAGCATGTTTAACACGCGTATCGTCTCGCATTCTGCTGTGTTAAGGAAGTTCGCGAGAACATTGTGATTAAATTCCTTGCGGGTAGCAAGATAACCGACAGTTTAACTCTCTCCTCTTGTCTTGTTTCGAGAAGACATGGTTCGTCAATTTGGTGAAAGTAATTTTTAGTTTGAAAGTTTTCGCTTCGTGGTATTTTATTACAAGCAAGTTCGTATATCTATAGGAAAGACTTACATAATTACGTTTATACGTTCCTGGTATCATCATCATCATCATCATCATTCATCATCAGCCGCCCGCGGAAGGGTGCTTAGCGCACATTTATTAAGGTACCTCTTTTTGCGAAATAATATTTATTTTTTTAGGGGGATTTTTTTTAAGTTTAGCCCGGTTTTGTATGCATTAGTAGAATCAGTTATCGACATACTTTATATTTTATCAATATCATATTGTGATATTTAGCGGGTGTTCAGTAATGTAATTCAGTGTGAGAACAATACATCAGACTTCTTTTTTTGTGTGGATGGAAAATCATCAAATAACCTCTCCCGCTCTGGACGGAGCGGAAGGACGTATCAAACTTTTACTTACTAAAATCCACCCATGATCCTTCATTTGCCTTTGGTCCAGGACCACGGTTTTCCTTTCGATTCTTCTTTGGGGACTGTACATTGAGCTATAAAAGAAGAACTGCATTTCCATTTTAAAATACTGCCTGGCAGAACTGTGATATCCTCCAACCTGCACTCTCGAGGTGAACTAGCCGATACGTCAAACTAATTCTAGTGTTAGATGACCTCGCGTTTTATACGCCTTTCGTGCAACCAAAGGTCGGTTTATGTTGGCTTAATATCTTTCTTCCATCTCTGAAGAACAGCATTCAGCAGCGAGAAATGAAAACTATAGATGGACGTATTTGCCAAGTAGTATTGCCGTCTGGTCGGAGGATCCTCCCTTTTCTATGCAGGATCAGTGAACTTTCAACCCTGTTTCACATATTCTATACACGTTATTAATACTGAGCCATTTAGTGTGAGGATTTCAAAAGTTTTAATGTGATGAAACATAAAAACGCATGACGAAACATTCTAGTTTTTGCAGTAGCCATCTTGGATTTTATTATGACCTGACTATTGGCTTCAGCGCCCTCGAAAACCATATATAGACAAAGAAAGGTAGAGAGAGAAAGCCGCATGAGGGCAGCATAATGCTTATTGGCGATGTGACGATTTCTACAAGTTTACTTCTACTGCACACCGCAATAAAAAAACTTTGTATTAAAAAACCCATAGCCTATCTTTTTTATTATAAGCAGCTGATAATGTTGGGAACATTATTAGCTGCTTATTGGCAGTCTCCGTGGCGTAGCGGTAGCGAACGCAGCCGTTGCGCAAGGAGGCGCGGGTTACAAATATTTTGTATGCATGAATTATGAATTATATTTACACTGGTCTGGTCGTGCCTCGGAAAGCACGTTAAGCCGTTGGTCCCGGTTACCATACGAACATCTAACGGCAGTCGTTACGGGTTGTTGGAGTCCTCAAAAGTCTAACAATTGGTTTAACTGCAATGCTTAGATATTGCCTTCGGGTTGTGGAGGTCAGACGGCAGTCGCTTCGCGGAAAATATCGAAGTTTAGCCAAATTCAGCAGTCAGACTGGTAAAGCGGACCCTAGACTCCAAAGCTGAAAAGCTACGGATGGGACTGGGATTAACGCTGAGATGATGATGATGATTATTAGCTGCTTATCTTCTGGAACACAGGCTTCCTGTTTGTCGGGTGGACCGGAAATAGGCCTCTCCCAAGGATTTCCTAAAAGACCGGTTGGAAGCGGCCTGCATCAAGCGCTTCCCTTCAATTTTGATCAGGTCATTGGACAACCTAGTCCACCGACTAGGTTTTCCAATGACCTGACACCCACCGGTGTCCGGTACGTGGGCGTCATTCAATATCCTTTCTTTCTTTTTCCTTTCTCTACATGCTATAAGCCCCGCCCACTTGGCAGTGAGCGGATTAGCTCTTTGAAGTGGCCTTCAAAGAGCTAATCCGCTGGCCTATGTCGGTGACTTTCGTTCGTTCTACGAATCTCCTCCATCATCTTAATAAACTAACCTATAACCATTACTTTCACACCTAACAATGGTTGGTTAAAATATGAAAAGGTAAAGAGCGAGCTCCTATAACTTACTCATATCAAACAAACCGAGTTTTCGCACCAAGAATTTCATAGAAAGCCAGGCAGAGCAATTAAATAACCATTGAAATATTCGTATGTGGGTGTAAGAGCGTCGTACGAATGTATATGGTAATGTATAGATGAGTATATCGATGAGAGATCAAAGGGCAAATTTTAATGAAGCCTAGAACCGCTTTATCGCAATATCTAGTCGATAAATTGTTCGCCATCCATCTATTTCTTATACTGGCAAGATTTTTGCAATGACCTTTATTTTCCTTTTGAGATAAAATGCTGTATGGAATAAGGCTAGTCTTGTTATTAAGAGGGGACTCTAGTGCTAAGGAATTTGGAAAATAGGTGTTTGAAAAAACTACTGCCGTCGTGCTACTTCCAACCTCTTCTGGTATGGCAAACAAGCACTCCAGGCCGTATCTGGAGCGGTTTTGCCTCAAAGTGGCTAAAACAAGTATTGACAGGAATCGGACGAGGGGAGCAGCACAGCCAGTGCTGCCGTCGCCAAGGATTTTGTAATTATATAAGTAAGAATAAATAAATGTATAGAAATAAGGATATAATAACAAAACAAAAAAAAAGAAAAGATGACAAACGAAAATATGACAAAGAAAGAAAAGACGAGGGAAAAGAGCGACCCATAAAGACAAGGCCTATGCCGCTAAAAGAAAATATACGGAAAAAAAGGAATTGGCAGAGAATAAAAAAAAACTAAAAGAGAATCCTTGCCATGCAAGTGTGAACTGACGGCAAATTAAAAAAAAGGCGTGTGGCACTCGGAGACTGCCGCGGTAAAGCTATTGCATAGCCTTTTTTTATCAACTATAACTTGCAATTATAATTATTTATTTATTTTATTTATACAGTAATTTTTCCTTTGTTTTTTTTTCTTTGATATCAATTCAAGTTTTCTTTCTGTTTTGTAATTTATTTATTTTTTACCAGCAACGTCATCAAAAGAGTGCGAAAAATGGTGACGATTAAGCGACTAAACTATATTCAATGTTTTCTGTTCGACTTTGATAAAGAGATAGAAAGAAGCTAAGCAATAGCTTAAAAATGACGTCATGTTCGTTATCACACCCATGTCAGAATGTCATGAAATATGATGTCGGCCATCTTGGATTTCAAAAATGAAATCATTTTCGTGATCAGCACCCTGAGTTTTGGCGGGAAAGTCAAGCTGAGTGTAAAGGCGGAAACATATTTATGTGTCGTGGCGTGTCTTGACGATTACTGTCGTGACGGTGAGTGTGCACACTAAAGTGTCGTGTCGTGGCGTACTCTGGCGTTATTTCTGAACAGTACTTGACGAACCTTTGCAGCGTTCAAACATAAATAATGTTTTCTTCTGATTCGGATAGTGATTTTGATGAAGACCTTCAATTTCTCTTAGCAATGAAACTTCTTAAGAGCAAAAAAAAGAAAAGAAGATACTGGGTTCACCCTATAAACAGAGGGAGACAAGACGAAGGTGAATTTCATCGTCTTGTTAAAGAACTGGAGAGTGACGATGAGAAATTTCATCAGTACTTTAGGATGAACCAAGCACAATATGAGGAAATCCATTCGCTGATTGAAGGAGACATAAAAAAAGTACATACGAAATTTCGTGAACCCATAGGTACTAAAGAAAGACTTGCGTTATGTTTAAGGTAAGTTTTATTTTCTTTGAAAAATATAATTGACTGTGCTGTTGCACGAGTTAGGTTAACAATCATTTATCATGAAACTAACTTATATGAAATCAACGTTTAAGTAATCACAACCTGCTGTCTTATTTATTAGTTAAAAAATTATCTGTTTATCATTAAATCATTAGTTTAACTATTATTTTGAATTTATTCATCTTCAAAATTTATACTGTCATAGTATGCTTTCATGTTATCTGAAACAACAGGTTTTGAGTGTGATCCGGATGGAAATGATGATGACTGGATATATGTGGGTGACTGAGCGTGTATAGGTGACTGGTTGTATGTTGGTAATTCAGCGTTTGCAGTAGTTTGGATGTATGTTGAGGAGTGATGTTGTGGAGTTGCTTGGATGAATCTTTGAGTTGTTATTTCTATAGGCGTTTTTAAAATTTTGTCTCTGTGTTCCAATTGCCGTATTAATGCTTGGGAAATAGCGGTGTGCAAGTCTAATTTTATTTTTGTTTGTTCAAGTTTTGGCAGCGCTTTTAATTCTTTACTCATGCTAAGGAAAAATAGATCAGTTTCGTCCATGTCTTGTCTAAAATTTTGCTTCTGACGTCTTAAATCTTGGGAAGATTTCATCAAATCATACAAATCTTGTAATTTGGGTTCTTTATTAGGTTTTCGACGTGAGGAACTGGATTGTGATTGACTGCGTGAAGTACTGGGACTTTCTGGAAGACTTTCGTCGGGAGACTCTTCTGTGGGTGGTGATTCTGGTGTAGTTGTCACATTTGTTTTTGTACTCCTACATTCCATATAAGGAAGAAGAAAACTCATGCTTTCTTCATATTTCCAGGGCACCAACGCCGCCGCAGCCTGCCCACTTTTCTTATTCCTTCGTCGCTTCAAAGCGCTGGCGAAAGCATTCCTTAGTTTTGCCCAGTCATCCTTGCATTTATTTACTGTAACAAATAATAATAATTGTTTATTTCTTTTCAGATTTTTAGCTACTGGAAACACTTTTCGATCATTGGCCTTCAACTATCGAATGGGATTTTCTACTGTGAGAGTTATAGTACAAGAAGTGTGTGAAGCCATTTGGAAAAATATGGCACCTATTGTAATGCCTTCTGAACAAATGTGGAAAGATATTGCAAATAACTTTAAACAATTTTGGCATTTTCCAAATTGTATTGGAGCATTAGATGGCAAACACGTTAACATAATTTGTCCTATAAACGCAGGTTCTACTTTCTATAACTATAAACAAGAACACTCCATAGTTTTACTTGCATTAGTTGATGCTCAATACAAATTTATCATGATTGACGTAGGTGCGTATGGTCGAAACAGTGACGGTGGCATATACGAGAAATCTTTGATGGGAAAATTATTTGAGCAGAAAGCATTAAATGTACCACAGGATGAACCACTGAGTGTAAACTCACAACCTATGCCATACACTATTGTTGCTGATGCAGCATTCCCGTTGAAACCATATTTGTTAAAACCTTATCACAAAGACAAGCTAGTTAACAATGATGCAAATAAAATATTTAATTACCGCTTATCACGTGCACGCCGGTGTGTAGAAAATGCGTTTGGTATTTTACGGGCTCGATTTCGTGTATTTCATGGACCTATGCAAGTCCAACCGGACATGGTAGACAAGATTGTGCTAGCTGCCTGCTGCTTACATATTTTTTTAAGAACAGAAACATTGCTCCCTGAAGAAAATTTGATGGATTCTACTGACCATAGCAGCAACATCGACTGTCTAATTAATATTGAATCTTTACCAAGAAACCCATCAAAATACGCTGTTTATGTCAGAGAGAAATACAAAGAGTATTTTATTAGTCCAGAAGGGAGAGTACCATGGCAAATAGAAATTATTCGCCGAGGTAGACAAAATTCTTAAATAGTATTAATTGTTAATTTTGTATATTTATTCATTATCTCTTTTCAAATAAATAATAAAGTAAAATACAACTTTATTGACTTACCTGGTTGTTCTAAGATTTCAGCGATTTCTTCCCAAGCAGCATTTCTCATGAAATGATCCTTGTAATCTTTACACTTAGAATCATATATAACTTTTCTTTGGCGTACGAGTTCTATGAGATCGTCAGTCATTTTTTAAATTAAAATTTAAACCCGCTAGATGTTTGCGCCACGAGCCACGCGCCGTATAGAAACACATTTGTCTGTTGTGCCGTGTCGCGCCATAACCCCCACCACCGCTCTGGCGCAATCGGTGGCGAGCAGTCCGCGCCACGACAGAACGCTTTGCGTCACGACACGACACGCAAATATGTCCCTAACCATATTAAATGTATGAAACCGATATGCTCCTGGCGCGCCACGACACGCCACGACACGTAAGTATGTTTCCGCCTTCACGCTCGTTTTTCATTGGACTTTTAAAATTATTTATAGTGTTGTTTACTAAATAAAAGCGCGTGATTTATGTAGTAAAAAGTGCATTTAGTAAATAGTTCATAAAGAACAGTGAAATATCGCTGCATAGTGGCCACATCATGACTTTGTCCCAAACCTCACTCGTAAGACGGGTCACGCGGCCGTCTTTTTCGACATGAATAATTATCAAACATAAATAAAACATCTTGAGGAAACCTGGGCTTTATAAGTCTGAAATCGCCAACTCGTATTGAGCAAGCGTGGTGATTACGCGCAATCCTTCTCTGTATGAGAGGAGATCTGTGCCCAGCAGTGGGACGATAAAAAGGTTGTTGATGATGAACGGCGTCGGTGTCGAATTATTTGTTATCAATTTAATATTTTCGAGCTGATCTTTAGTAACATAATTACTTCTGATTGCGTTAACATCTGACCGTAGAATTAATAAATCCTTCATCAACTTCTTTACGTACGTTCTACGTAGTCAAAGCAAACTGGTGGCAATTTGTGAAGGTCATATGCCACAAAAACTGGGATTGTTCGGGATCCGTGATTTTAAACACCGTAATCGTATATTTTAGGTCTTTCTGCTTTTTGTTCTTACGCCTCGATACATGTTTTTGTCTTGTCTTCGTAGAAACAAACAATAACTTTTTTGCCTCATCAATGTCTTCCTCAGAAAAAGCCGACGAGCATATTTTTATTAAACTTTCGTTGTTTCGTTTCGGAGATAACAATATTACAACTCGTACACTTAAATGTACTCGTATTAACATTGTTGACCGACATCTTTCTGTAATATTTTATTTAATAAAAACTTCAACTTCAACTCTTGATCTGGTCCCTGTGGATAGATACCACAATTTTGCCAATAACACGTGTAACAAATTATAGAAATTCTTTAAAAAAATATTTCGCAATAATGGCGGATATCGCCAATAACAGTTGAAAAAACGGCCGCGTGAGCACTTTTTACTCTATAAAATCACGCGCTTTTATTTAGTAAACAACACTATAAATAATTTAAAAGTCCAATGAAAAATTAGCGTGACATTCATCTTAGCTTTTCCGTTAAAAAAAAAAGCTATTTTATGAAAACACTACTAAATTAATTTGAATAAAAGTACTTAATAATTAATTATATGAAAAGTTTTTAAGGTAGCCATGACAACGTCGATGACGTCTATGACATATCTCTATAGAAGACCTATTTCAGAGAGAAAATTAATCGCAAGTTTAGCACATCGCGACTATCAGTAACATGGCAAGTGTGTAGAACCGAGTTCGCGCCCTGCAATATGCATGCTCTTTTTGAAAATCTATAAATTGTTTTCAAAAGATGTAGTCGCACGCACACAAACATACCGTGCCGAAGACTGCCGAACTGAAACGACGTTAGACGATGTACGGCCTTCAAGCCACACCTCCGTGCCCGTCGGAGTGGGGAGCGTGAGGTTTTTTCGTTACGGAATTTCTGGATTCGGTCCCCGCGCTCAAGGCCCGCGATAGAAGCTATGCAATAGCTTAAAAAAAAACCTCTCCTGGTAAAGTGCGAAAAGGACAGCTCAGGCTGATGTTACCTACAAATACGTTGACCAAAGACGTTTCGTATTTCGCTGTTTTCTTTTTCAAAACACGACAGATCTCAATTATTTTTATATTATAGGAAAGTATACCTATGCTTCTATCACTTCCTTTGTTGTCAAAAACTTATCACGTTTGTCTAATAGTCGTCTGAACATCGCGTTGAAAATGGGTTATTTTTCGTGATTTTGAATTATCATATTTCTTTTATTAATTAAGTTTCGGAAAAAATCAAATGATAGGGTCACGTATACCTAAACACGGTGTAAAATTCTACGAAGAAAACAACGGAATACGTTTGTGTAGAGAAAGTATCACTAGAGTTCCCTTTTTTTTTCTTTTTTTTTTAATAATTATAAACTAGCGCTTGACCACAATCCCGCCTGATGGTAAGCAGTGATGCGTTCGTTGATGGTAAAGCGCGCTAGTTTATTAAGGGCCTATTTACTCAGAAAAACTGAGCGAATAGGAAGGAAGACGGCAGTTGAGCGGGGTGATGCAATGTTAAACCCAACAACACAACCAACGATGCTGTGCCAAAGGGAGATTGATCTGAAGACCCTCCACGACTAAACTCCCAACACAACAACATGTTGAAGCACTGGATGTTGAAAGGACAACATGTACTTACTCAGAAACTGTTTCGCATTCCGTTTAGTTGAGTTGTGTACTTTTAGACTGGGATTTACTAATAATTGTAACATGTATAAAGAGTGATTTGTTCGTAAATTATAATCTGATTTCAACTGAACACCATTTTTTATATTGCGCAATAATCAACACTACCCATAGTATGCCCATGTAATTGGGTTGTATCCTAAAAAATAATTTAATGTCCATCAGATAGATTTATAAAAAATATTGAACACGTATTTTTTATTTTTTCTCTCATTCAAATACTTAGGAAGATATATTGATTTGAAATGTCGCATGACGTCACGCCGTGCTACAAAATATACAACGGCGTGCCGTAATTAGCCCCCACTCCGTAATTTTAATACGCTATATCTCAGTAGTTTTTGGTAATTTCGACAAAATGAAAAATACGGGTCTTAATTTTTTTTATTATCTATAAGACGGACTAATTATTTTTTTGATTTTCATACCTTGGATACATTCCTATTAAAATAAACCTAAGAAATGTCAATGTCTTCTTAGGTAGTAAAACTACATAGTTGTATTAGAAATGTGACTGGTAACTTAGTAGACTAACTAAAAAAGAATAAAACGGTTTTGAAAATTTATTTTCTCTACTTTTAAAAGCCATATAGGTGTCAAGGAATCCACACTAGCATTTCATTTTTTGCAAATATAAATGGTTTACAGTATAATAATCATGTTAGGAATAACTGTAAACCAATATCTTATTAAAATAAGTAAAAGCATAGTTTTGTTCAAAAGACGGGGCACGACCTACTCACAATTATTTTCAGCAGCTTAAAAAGAAGCTGCTAGGTTTCAGCTGGGTCTGTCACTTCGCAGCAAGGATGTCACAATCAGTTTCGTTTTGTTTTTGTAAATGTGCAACTATAGGCATTTTTATGCCTAAATGGAGACTCCTTGACATGCAATGTAAGCCAAATTGATATGAAATAAACATTTTTTTTTATTTCTTTTTAAGTATTTAATAATAAAATATAATATTATTGTTAATATTCATTTTCTTGTTAAGAAATAATCACGCAATGTATGATTCACCGTAATTCGTTTCATGAAGCTGTGGTTCACAGATTGCGTTATATCGTTCGATTTAATTTAGTTATAATGTAGACTTAAGAGCTTCACTTTTTGTTCTGACATCAAACAGATTGTCGCGTCTTAGAAATAATGAATTGTAACGTTAATTACTTCATTAAACGCATAAGTAAATCCGTTTCGGTTTACGCTACGCAGCCTTACGTTATTTTCTCACCACAATATCCTTATAAAATAATAACTTAAGAAAAATAATGTTTTCCAGTTATCGTCTTGTAGAAAAATATTGTGGGATACTGGTGCCTGAGCTAAGCCGAAGCCTGTATTTCATCCCATCAGGTCTCCAACCCAAATATACATTTTTATCATAGCTTCCTGTATACTTCAACCAAACAATGATTAAATTTTTACTTATAGGAAAGAGTTTTCGTGGGGAGTGTGTGGATATTTAAGTTAATGGGAGGGTGAGTGTGTGAATGTAATATGAGTGATGAAAACTCGGTGCTTGTTATATTGCATGTTGTATGTGCGTGTGGTAACATATAGATAGATAAACGGTAAGACAATGCTGGGACTATTTTCAGATAGATGTTCGGTTATGTGTTTCTAACAAACTACAGAGTTTGCCCTTGGTAACGGTCGGTCCTGGGGTAATGTGTTCATTGAACATAACTTGGGTTTTGCCCAAGTTCATCCGTCCAGTTAGGTCACAGAATAAGCAAACTGAAGTGGTATTGAGTCGGCCATACTAGCCGTAGAACCGATGACCGTTGGAGTTGACGTGATCTATAGTGAAGACCGCAAATCAGTAAACATAAGGTGGGGCACCCTCAGGGTTCCTGCACACAGTGCAATCGCCGCGCCGCCGCCGCGCCGCCACCGCCCGCGTAACCTCTGTTTGTTTCATTCCATTGCCGGCCGCATACGAACTTAACAACCGATCTCTCCTTACCAGATATACTTGCTCGCATATTTGTATTTGTATGTTGCAATTTCTTCTTTAAAAATCTAATTTATTAATTGTTTTGTAATTCAATCGAAAATAATCACAAAACTTGGCCTCATCTTTCACGGAGATCTTCGTAAACTGTATGAAATTCACCATATTGCTCCCGTGCCGACAGCATAGAATGAACCCACAACTTTATAACTCTACGTTCTTTTTGCCATTTTCTATTCATATAGTAAGTTCAAACAAACAAACTTCTTTTTTTCGTTATATTAGACATGATTGCGTCACGTATTTCTCGGTGGTAGGCCATAACATCGGCCGCCGGCAGAAGTTACCACCCACCAGACAAAGCCTTGCCGCCAAGCGATTTGTCGTGTTCCGGCATGATGTCTGGTGAAGCCGTTGGGAGTTTGGTCGTGGAGGGTCTTCAGATCAATCTCCCTTTGGCGCAGCATCGTAGGTCGTGTTGTGGGGTTTAACATTGCATCACCTCGCTCAACTGCTGTCTTCCTTCCTATACGCTCAGTTTTTCTGAGTGACCTATTCATTCTTAATAAACTAGCACGCTTTACGCTTTGCTTACCATCGGCGGGATTGCGGTCAAGTGCTAGTTTATAATTATTAAAAAAAAAAGATCTCGCGGCGAACATGTTCGTAAGCGGCCGGTAATGCAATGAATCAAATAGACTGGGAGGGTAACTCACGCGGTGACGGCGCGGCGGCGGTGCGGTGGCGGCGCCGTGTGCAGGAACCCTCAGGCCAGGTGGAGCGACGATCTGCGCAGGATTGCTGGTAGTAAGTGTATGAGAATGGCGTGAAATTGGAGAACAGTGAGTCCACTAACTGATGATGGTCACTGACATAAATGTAGTTAGTAAGCAGATTGTTATTTAAAAAAAAAAGTAAATAAAAAAGAAATAGTCTTTAACCATACAGTTAGTATTGTAACAGCCTCCGTGGCGTAGCGGTAGCAAATGCATGAATATGAATATTTGCATTGGCCTGGTCGTGCACGGGAAAGCACGTTAAGCCGTTGGTCTCAGTTGCCATACGAACATCTAATGGCAGTGGTTACGGGTTGTTGGAGCCCTTAAAAGTCCAACAAATTAGTCTAACTGCAATGCTTCGATGTCGCCTTCGAGTTCTGGAGAGAAGGCAGTCGCTTCACGCAAAAATCAAAACTGAAAGACTTCGGATGCGACCGGGAAAGCTGAGATGCTGATGAGCTGCGCTCTGTTAAGCATTGTTATTCGCTCTATTAAGCATTGTTATTAAGCAATATATGTAATTATAAGGTAAATTATTGTAAACATTTTCATTTTTAATGTCTGGACTTGAAAAAAGACGATGATCCCTGAGTTTGTTTCGGCTATTTCTTCTCAGAGGGAGTTAGGGAATCATCTAGTTTAAAAAAAAAAAAAACATATGACGTGTAAAAGTGATCGGTGATCCTACTTGCTTAATAAACGATTTCATTTCATTTCATTTCATGATGATGATGACGAGTTAATCTTACAACTCTTTAAATGGTTAAAAGAGTATTTTTTCATATCATCATAAACCGTTTAAATATTCTATCCAATGGATGCAAACCTATACATTATAATAGCACTACATGAAATTGTGCCTCGCTCCAGCCACAGCTCAATATAAATGAACAGCGCGGTTGCCGATCAATTTTCATCTTCCGATTTACATGTATCGAAGTAATTAAATACGAATCAACGATCTGATCATCATCTGACAATCGATTAATTGCTCGACTGTGAGGGGAATTAATCGATTTATGGTCAGTACGTGGGCGTCAACGTTTTTATTTTAGTTGGTGTCTCGTGCCGAATGTCAATCACGACTGGATTTTAGTTGTCAATAATACGAATTATTTTTTTTTTGTCTGAGACAACCGTGCCCCACACTTTGAAATAATCCTGTATTGTAGGCGTGTTTGCAAATAGGTATATAACCCTGTCCGACCCGTGAAGGTGTTGTTTGGTATCGATAACTGATTCTACTAATGCATACAAAACCGGGCTAAATTTAAAAGAAAAATCCCCCTAAAAATAAATATTATTTCGCAAAAAAGAGGTAACTTAATAAATGTGCGTTATGCACCCTTCCGCGGGCGGCGGGCGGCAGGGCACGCGACACGTGGTCGCATCGCTATTCGCTCATAATAATACCGGTGTTGTCACTTTTTAAAAATTACCAAATTTCGGGGAAGTTGAAAATAATTCGCGGGAAAAAAAGATTATTTCAAAATTCATTTGTATTGGTACTATGATGATTACGTAAAATTTTATATTATATTTGGTCATGTGTTTACCTAACCTTTATTATCTTTATGGGTCGGACAGGGTTTTCTTAACACACTGTATATATACAATATGTAACAAAAACCCTGTTGTTCCTTCAACCTACGTTTTAAGAATCGGCATACGGACGTAATAAAGCATGCAGTCTTCTTCTTCAGCCTATGGATATCCACTGCTGGACAAAGGCCTCCCCCAAGGCTTTCCACGCTGACCGGTCTTGTGCTGCCCGCATCCATCGGCTTCCCGCGACCTTCACCAGGTCAGCGGTCCACCTTGTTGGGGGCCTCCCTACGCTGCGTCTTCCAGTACGTGGCCGCCACTCCAGAACCTTACACCCAATCGGCCATCGGTTCTACGAGCAATGTGCCCTGCCCACTGCCACTTCAGTTTAGCGACTCGCAGAGCTATGTCGGTGACTTTGGTTCTTCTGCGGATCTCCTCATTTCTAATTCGATCACGCAATGAAACTCCGAGCATAGCTCTTTCCATTGCCCTTTGCGGGACTCTGAGCCTTCGTATGAGGCCCATTGTGAGGGACCACGTTTTAGTTCCGTAAGTCATCACTGGCAACACACACTGGTCAAAGACTTTAGTCTTGAGACACTGTGGTATCTTGGACGACGAGAAGATGTATCGTAGCTTCCCGAACGCTGCCCAGCCGAGCTGGATTCATTTATAAAAATTGTTGAACAAAAATTATTAAAATAAATGTTTAATTATTAATATTTATAATCTGTTACTGATTTCTTAGCTCTGCAATTCTGCATGAAGAAACTAGACATAAGTAGAACGTTCCCGCCAATTTATTTAACTTATAAAATCAGATATTCTAAAAAAAAATCGAATTTGTTGGTTTTAATAGGTATTTGATTGTGACCCCTCGACTAGACAATGATTACTGTTTTCTAATTATGACTTCATTAATGATGTGCTTGTAGGTAAAATTATATGTCCCTAAAAGGAACAACAGGGTTTTTGTTACATAGTGTATTCTAATACATAAAATTCTCGTGTCACGGTGTTCGAACTTAAACTCCTCCGAAACGGCTCGACCGATTTTGATGAAATTTTTTGTGCTTATCCGGTATCTATGAGAATCGGCCAACATCTATTTTTTATCCCCCTAAATGTTAGGGGTAGTCCACCCCTAAATTTTTTTTATTATTTATATGGCCAAACAGCCAGACCCGGAACAACTACTTGTAGGTCATACAAATATTTGTTCCGTGCAGGAATCGAACCCGCGACACGCAGCATTGCAGTCAGTAGCTCAACCCCTATATCGTCGCTCAGCTCCTGTATTGTGGGTGCGTTTACAAAGATTTAGCCTCACATACACAAACATCCAGACCCGGAACAATTAATTGTAGGTCATACAAATATTTTTTCCGTGCGGGACACGCAGTAGTTGATCAGTCAACCACAGCGATAACCGTGGCGTCAAATTATGTGCGTTAATTATGTACACTATGCAGACACCAGCCGGTCGAGCTACCCGAAGTCAAATAATCCCAATTAACATTGAACTTTAAAGCATTAGCAATAAAGTCAAAAATTTATTAAAGCCATTTTACAGATTGTAGTAGGTACCTTTTTTTCTGAATAGGAAATTATCATCAAATGACCTCTCCCGCTTTGGGCGGAGCGGAAGGGCGTGTCAGACTTTTACTGACTAAACCCAAACGTGTTTGTTCACTTGTCTGTGCGCCAGGGTCACGGTTTCTTCTTCGGAGAGTCGACCGCTTAAATTTTGGTATGGCAAAAATCTCAATGGGAACCAGCCATTGGTACGGAAGATATTCTGTAGGGGTGGGTGCATACTGTCAGCTCAACTTCATAGTTATTTTTTTAAACTATTTTTATTTTGTGGTACACTGATCTTACTTACTTAACACAGTACCATTGCTAATAAGATTAGTATAAATATAAGCAAATTAATAAGAAAACTTGAGCTATTCATATACAGAGTGGAGCTGACAATACGTTAAGAAATGAAAACACAACAACTTTCTCGGTGGTAGGCCATAACATCGGCCGCCGGCAGAAGTTACCACCCACCAGACAAAGCCTTGCCGCATGATGCCTGGTGAAGCCGTACGGAGGACGGGTCTGAGCAATTGTGTTGCGATGTGTGCCGGGTACGATGGTCATGGAGGGTCTTCAGATCAATCTCCCTTTGGCGCAGCATCGTTGGTCGTGTTGTTGGGTTTCATTGTATCACCTCGCTCAACTGCCATCTTTCTTCCTATTCGCTCAGTTTTTCTGTGTGAATAGGCTCTTAATAAACTAGTGCGCTTTACCATCAACGAACGCATCACTGCTTACCATCAGGCGGGATTGCGGTTAAGCGCTAGTTTATAATTATTAAAAAAAAAATGGTTGCCTGTAAAGTCGGTTTTACGGGCGAAGATTTTACGTGACAACGTCTTTTTCTCGGTAGAATATTTATTGATATGAATATAATTAAATTGCACAATAGGAACAAGGAATTGAATGAAAATAAGAATTGCACAAATTTTAACTATAGAAATATATTTTGTTTACTAAAACATCGGTGACTCATCGTAACGTTACCGAGCGTTACACTTTTTCATAAGTGACTCCCAGCCGCAACCTATTTTAAGACGTTGTCACGTCAAAAAAACACGAACACGGTTCACATGAATAATCCTAAACCATAGAAAAAAACCTAGCATTAAAAATAAAAATATGAAAATTTCAAACAAACTAAATCGTGTAAAATTGCAAACGGAATAGAACATCCTTTAAAAATATTGGTTCACTGACCGCGATCCTGTATCGACTCGCTTTTTTCGCGCCATTATTATTAAAGTTCGGTACCGCAGGATTCGGTGGTCTTTAACCTGTAAGCGCTTCCTTATCAACATGTACATCATGTAGAAAATGTGAAAAATAACAAATAATTTCCTGTGACAAAACTAATCGACATATTTATATGATTTTTTATGGGTAGACTGAGAATGTGTTGAGGTATACGGTGTTTAATTTATTGTCGTATTGTCAGCACCACGCTGTAGAAACGTAACTAAGCGGCACAACTTTTTGCCATCTCCGAAGATGGTACTGATAAAATGGATTGTATTATACCTACCTATATCTAATTAACAGTTTTACCTACAAATGAGTTTCCATCGTTTTTTGAATTTTGAAACTACTCACGATAACTTACATAAATGGGACTGTCGTTGGTGCAAATATTATTAACTACAATATACTAAGGTAGATACACAAATAAATAATTCTCTCACTTAATGCAGCTTCACCATGAGCTTCTACAAGCAAGCGTTGGGCCTTAACTGCAGATTTCTTTAAATTAAAGAAGTAACAAAAGTTCCCGCAAATGACGATTATTTGCACAAAAATAGATATGTGATACTGATACAGAGTGACTAACACTCTAAGTGTATGTTATTACCAGATGTCCGAACTTACGATATCACATTTTACATCTGACAATTGCAACGGAACCTCTTAGTGAGGACATCTTTTGTTAAACGGGGAAACTTATTTGTACATCTAATAATTGAAATTAAATTCGTTAGTAAATAGCTTTCGTTTTTTTTTTATAAATTATAAACTAGCGCTTGACCGCAATCCCGCCTGATGGTAATCAGTGACGCAATCGTTGATGGTAAAGCGCACTAGTTTATTAAGTGCCTCTTCATTCTTGCTTTGAAGAACACCGCCGCTGGCAAATTGTTCCAGTCCCTCGATGTACGCGGCATAAAGGAGGAGGCGAAACGCTTCGTCCGGATAGTAGTGGTGTTAACAAGGTAAGGGTGGAAACTCGCCGTACGTCGGGTCGTCCGATGATAGAACGGAGATGGGGGAATTAAATCATGCAATTCCCTCGCACACTCTCCAAAAACACACAAACAAACAAACTAAACTAATTTTAAGTTATGTGCATCCTTTGCTTTCCATTTCGTTAAGAAAAGGACAGGAGATAATGTCAGTTTACACCTGTCAAATTAGTGCGCTCCTCTAGTAAACTCACGTATTTTGTGTCGCCATGTTTATAATCGCATCTAAAATATCTATGGAGTATCTTAATTTGACAGGATTTAATTAAAATTTTTATACCGAGTACACACCATCAACAATGTTGCAATCAAGTTGAGCCTTTTTCATAAGAAATCCAATTTTACCAAATTTTGATTTTGCTTTCAGTGGTGAGGCATGCGAATAGGCTAATTGGCGACCAAGATTTGATTCAAAACGGTCTCCAAAGCCGGGACCACAGGCGAAGAGTAGCCAGCCTGTCGGTATTCTATAGGATGCATTTTGATGAGTGTGCGGGGAATTGCATGAGTTTATTGCCCCATCGACGACCCGTCCTACACCCGTACGTTGTTGATACCACCACGATCCGGACGAAGCTTTTCGCCTCGTCTTTTATACCGTATACACCGAGGGACTCGAATAATTTGCCCGCGGCGGTGTTTCCGTCGGACTACAATTTAAGTGTCTTCAAGGCTAGAGTGAATAGGCTCGCAATAAACTAGTGCGCTTTATTAACAACGAGTGCGTCACAGCTTATCATCAGGCGAAAATAACCAAAACACAAAAATACCTTTTAAAATATAATACAACTAGCTTTCGGTTATATCGCGCTTTTTAGATTTCCCTCGGGAATGTCATTTTTTTTTTCAATAAAAGGCAGCCTATGTTCTTTCTCAGGGTCTAAAGATTGTCTGTGGCAAATTTCATCAAAATTGGTCGAGAGGTTTAAGCGGGAAAGCGTAAAAGACTGACAGACAGAGTTACTTTCGCATTAGTATGGATAAATGGCATTCTCCGCAATAATGAGATTGATGATATCCATATTTGAATAAACGAAAATGACTATTGAAATATCTTTAAGTCGTTATTCTTACTACTACTAAATATGATGTCATAGAACCATAAGCAAAACTAATTTAGAAGGTTTGATGTAGGGCATCAAACCCCATAAATTAGTTTTTCATTGAGTTGTTACGACAGATTACAACGTTACGTAGGATAATAAAAAAGACATTCGTTATCTTGTGTCACTTCACGATCATGATGTAAAACCACACAATTAGGGGCAATCAAAGTGTTATTAACTGTTAATTACTTTGGCTGAGAAATTTTACTGTGATGGGTTGCACTTAATCCTATACAAACTATAATTACTTTATTGTGATTGGGATTTTAACACGGAACGACATAGTTGGAATAGCAACTGTTTCATTTGTGCATCTTTTTATAAGTTACCACCCACCAGACAAAGTCTTGTCACCAAGCGATTCGTCGTGTTCCGGCATGATGTCTGGTGAATCCGTACGGAGGACGGGTCTGAGCAGTTGTGTTGTGATGTGTGCCGGATACGATGCGCCAAATTTTGTTTTATAGTTATTAAAAAAAAAGTTTTTTGTAATATATATTTTAGCAGATTGCACATTTCAAAATACAAAAAGAATTTAGCAACCAGCAAAATAACTAAATATATTGACTGCGCGGTTAGCGCAGTGGTTCAGATATTGACTGTTGCGCTGCGTGTCGCGGGTTCGGTTCAATATTTGTATAACGTACAAGTAGCTGTTCCGGGTCTGCCTGTTTATATTATGTCAGTGTTTCCTAGTGTGTGAAAACGCTGTTTTTTATTTTTTAATTAGTAAATAAAATAAAATAAAAAATACATACAATATACATACAATAATTCTTTAATAATTCTAATCTTTTCTCTCTGTCTCACAATTATAATTTAAATGCTCAATCTTGACATCATTTAATTGTTAATACTAATTTTCCTGAAGTTTATTCAATATTTTTTCCGATTTTTATTTTTATCCTGCTTATATTTTTTGTAATATGAATGCTTAATGTTGATTATTTTATTATTTAATATTTCCAATTTTATAATTTAATCATAATTTATAATTGATTTTCTCTATTTGTTTCGTGTTTAGACCTAGATATATGCGCATGCTGTGTTCTTCTGTAATTGAAGGAGCACACGTAAAAGAGCCGCATTGTAATTTTGTATTCTATATTATATCCTT
The DNA here is from genome assembly GCA_037179545.1 of Sesamia inferens. Classification (NCBI taxonomy): domain Eukaryota; kingdom Metazoa; phylum Arthropoda; class Insecta; order Lepidoptera; family Noctuidae; genus Sesamia; species Sesamia inferens. The sequence continues at coordinate 3,416,102 of CM073936.1, read as the reverse complement.
TGTAAGAGATCGAAATAAATAAATAAAAATTATTATTTATTACTTTAAATGCTTATGAGGTCACAGCAGGCCCTATCATAATACCAACGCTGTGACATTTATTTCTAAATATTGTTAGTACATAGCTACGTAATTAGAGGCTGATCTTTGTGTCCCAAAATATGCTTTGAATTGCCTAAGCTAACTAACTAACAATGAAATAGAAGTCGAAATTCGGGCTAACAATACTGAATTACAATTGCGCTAACGGCACGACATAATACTCAATAAGTAGTATTTTCTTCTCTTTACCTCTCTAATCTCTACAACCCAGTTGTTGGGTGCATCCCTGAGTAAGACAAATTGAATGATAGATAGGTGAACTCTAGTAATTCTAGTTTCAAATTCGACTGCTAAAAATACTTTTTTCTCACGTATTTTGATCGTGTCGTAAAGTATAAATCTCCCTTTATAACATAATAATTGCTATTTCCCATAGTTTTTGCGTTCTTCAGTTTCCAAGTGGTTTTTGTGCAACTGTTCCTAACATTATCATAAAATTGGTTGTAATTGGTTCATCCAAACGACGCGTTTCGCCTCTTCTTTTATATCGCGTACATATAATTTATTTATTTTTTTATTTTTCATTCATATTCTTTTATTGCCATAATAGTTTTAAAGATATTGAGATTAAGAATTCATTGTACTTTAATATTTCTGATTACGGAGTTAAAACATTAATACAGGGGTATAGACAAATCTTGTCAATTCCTAATTCTTTCTGAGTAAAGTTACAATAATAAACGGTATTCTTTGTAGCTATTAACACAAGCGGAGTATTTATTTTAGCCTCGTTTTTTATTATTCTCTACGAGAAATTTAGATAAAAATCTGACGAGTAACTAATTAGGTAACACACTATTAGTAGCAATGGTTTTCATTTAGACAGTTCAATAACATTCATTGCGTTATTTACGTAGTTCAAAGTTATATTAGCAATATGCTTCAAAATAATTGAAATTGAAGTAATAGTGTGATACCGATGGGACAGCAAAGTCCTGGAGTGGCGGCCACGTACTGGAAAACGCAGCGTAGGTAGGCCCACAACAAGGTGGACCGATGACCTGGTGAAGGTCGCGGGAAGCCGATGGATGCGGGCAGCACAAGACCTATTGTAACTATGCATATTTCTTTAAGAAAATTACTTGTATCGTCTGTATTTAAAGTCTCCAACTTATATTGAAGTGATTCAATCTTTAGGCACATCAATTGACTCTTCAAACTCCTCAGCAGTGAGTGAAAATAAGTACTCAAGGGATAGACTAAACATTTGACGTAAAAGTCTTTCACTTGTCCAAACTTCTAAGAATATATTGCCATACTCAACCCGAGAATTCTGTAGGATCAGCGCTGCAGCGCTTCCTAAAGTAAATGAGCGCTGCAAAGAAAAACTTAGACAGACAAATGTTTCAGTTGCAAATAGAATTGAATAATTGAATTTATAGTAGTTCCTGAATTTCATATGGCAACTCTGGCCTGGCATGGCTCCAGGTATCGTGGGTCCAACTTTGTAATTGAAAGTTTCCCACGCTCTTACGAAATGTGAACTGTTTCGGACATGATATATCATTGTTTTATTAAATTAGGATGATTCATTATTGTTATGTTTGCAGTGATTTATTGGAGTTTTCTTGGCTTTTAGCTCTAAATTGGCAGGGCTGGGTAATAGATTGAATTTGTTGAAACTATTGATTTCAATGTCAGTGTTGTTAATCCAGATGTTTTGTTTCTTTTTGTTAACAGTCACTTAATTATGATAAAGTATTAGCATCAATCATCCTTTGCCACTTAGATTATTGTTATATAGATTAAATAAATAAATATAAATAAATATATACGGACAAATCACACAGATTGAGCTAGCCCCAAAGTAAGCTCGAGACTTGTGTTATTGGATACTAACTCAACGATACTATATTTTATAATAGATACATATATAGATAAACATCCAAGACCCAGGCCAATCAGGAAAAGATCGTTTTCCATCACGACCTGGCCGGGGATCGAACCCGGGGCCTCCACGTCGCAGGCAGGCGTGTTGACCGCTGCGCCACGGAGACCGACAATTACAGATTATAAAAAATATTAGATATAATATTTGACCCCTATGGGAATTCGGGATAAAAGATATCTATTATATTATATTTATGTTAATTCTGGGTGAAGGCAATCTGTGTGTTAAATTTCATCTGAATCCATTTAGTAGTTTTTCGTAAATGAGAACAAACATCAATTTATTAGTAGAAACTTAGAAATTTATAATAGGTATACTAAATAACGCTAGGCTAAACAGGGAAATTATAAGTACTGAGATCTGGACATATGCCGCTGAATTTGATTCACCAAATTGTGAGGTGTGTGGCACACATGTAGATATCATACATTTACTGACGGTCTGTGTCTGATTTCAGTCCGCAAGAGAGGATCTAGTTAGAGAACTAAAGTTAAATGTAAACGATGTTTGTATGTACCATGATATTTTGTCTACATCTACCTCCGGAGCGGCTTATAAATTAATTAAGTTTGTGTTATTACGTTTTGTGGTATAAAGTCTAATTTTATTAATTGTAAGATCTGATGGGACCAGCATGTACAATAATTGTATAAAAGTCCCTGAAAATTAATAAAGAAAAAATACTAGCCGCGTCCAGCTGTTACACTCGCGTAAGTTTCAATGCCGTGAAAATAACAGGATAAAATTGTGTTATTCGTGTAAGTAAACTATCTGTGTGGCAAACGTCAAACAAACTGACTTTCACATTAATAAAATCAGTAAGGATTAAGTAGTAGATATAGTTTTTGTAGTACTTGTATTATTTGGAGAAAGCTAGTCCGACAATGATGATGAAATAGCAACAGTAGAAAGTTCTTCAATACATATAACAGCTCTCAGATTTCAATTTTATTCCACGAATATAGCAAAATATATGCCGATTGTAGAATTAATCGTAAGAACCATATTTTGAAAGGTGTGATTTAGGATTGAAAATTTATTGCTAATTTTGTTGTTGACTTTATTTTCCGACATTTTTGGGAGAATATTTGAAACTAAGCAAGTTTAGAATATTGCTTTTATGATTATCAATATTCAAACAGGGTCAGTCATTGCCAATCGCCACACCAACCGTTCTGTCAGTCCCTTTGTTTCACTTTCTGAGAATCCCACGCCCTGCAGATGTTACCTGTTATTCCAGAGGACTTACGCTAATAACTCCAGGCCAATGTTTGCCAAACATGCCAAATGCTACAATAATACAAACACTCCAACATGTCAGCGAATTGTCAATTAATATAGATTTATCAACCGCTATTGAGGTTTTAAGGATCGGTCGAAGGTATTTTTAGTCTGTTATTGTACATAGGGTAATAAATATTTCATACGTATACTTACCTTTATGTTTATGGAAGGTAAATATTAAGGGGAATTTATTGAAGGACAAAGTATGGCTCTTATAGCTATTGGCATGTTTGTTGCCAAGTAAATTAACCCAACTAATAATATAAATGTGGAAGTTTGTGAGAATGTAGTACAGATCCGTTCGTATGTGGAGTACTGCAGCCATATTTGGGCTGGTGCTGCAAAATGCTACCTGAGAACTTAGGATTCGGTGGAAAGGCATGTGAGCAGGCTAATTGGCGACTCAGATTTTGTTTAAAAAGGTCTCCAAAGTCTAGAGCACAGACGAAGAGTATCCAGCCAGTTGGTGTTCTATAGGACGCATTTTAAAGCGTGTGCGCGGGAATTGCATGACTTAATACTCTATATTCGTCATCATTGGATGACCCGTCGTACGGCGAGTATCTAGCCTTACGTTGTTGAGATCCCTGTGATCCGGACGAAACTTTTCGGCTCGTCTTTTATACAGCGGACTTCGAGGGACTGGAACAATTTGATAGCAGCGGTGTTTACGTCTGACTACAATTTAAGTAGGCTTGAGTGAATAAGCTCTCAATAGACTAGCGGGCTTTAATATCAACGATTGCATCACTGCGTACCATCAGGCGGGATTGCGGTCAAGCACTAGTTCATAATTATAAAAAAAAAATATGGTCGCATGTTTCTTACTCTGTTCAGTAGTTTTTGCAAAACTACTGAATAGATTTGTATGAGGACACATAGATGGGTTATAACCAGGAATAACACTTTGGTAATTTTTTATCCTGAAATTCCCACATGATCTAAGTATACGCGGGTGAAACAGCGCAGCTAATGCTTTTTTAGGGGTTTGCTCTCTAAATGTAAATAAAATTTGACTTGCACTGAAACAGTAGTTCGTATCAGAATTATCAGAAGGATTACAAGTGTGTGACCATACTGGGTGTGGCTCGCCGCTTTTCGGTTCGCCTGCCGGACGATTTGCCTGCGTAGGCATTCCATACGTCCCTACACTATGAATGAAATTGTCAACGTTAACAATCGTTTAAATATATAAACTTCCACCTTCTGTCCATGGAGGTAGAGAGAAATCGCTACGGTCCTTACATACTTTTTCGCCTCAATTACGTTCATACATCTGGCCATTCACGCATGCCTTTCTGAGGACCTACAACGCACCTGATCTTTCTGAATAATATCACCATTAAGTTCATTTATGTTCTCTTAGGACGTCGCCCGCGGTCGCTTCCACTCACATCTAAATATTTTTATAGCGTTATTCCTGCTTCACGGAACAGATTCTAAAGAATAATGAAATCTGAAACGTGAACCATTTCCTCTGCTAGTTATTACTGTTGATGTTTCCATTTCAGATCAAGGTAGATATTATTTATGTAGATTTCGACTTTTATGATGGTGTCTTAGAAGGGGCATTGGATAGTTTGTGGGTCCTAATCAAAGCAAGTTCTTAATCTTTTGTGAATAATTTTATGTATGTGTGGGTGTTTGTTGAATGTTGCTATTCCATCAACATCATTATCATCATCATCCTATAGCAGCCCACTGCTGGACATAGGATCCTCCTATTTCACGCCATTGAACTCGATTTTCGTTGCCATTCCATGCGAGTCTAGAATGTTCGATGCAAGTCTAGAATATTCCTGAAGTTCCTATCCGAATCTAGAATGTTGTAGGTCATTACAGCAAGATCCCGGCGATCAATCAGGCGGGTCCACATCCCCGTAGGAGGCCGATGCCCTAGTTCTGTCCCAGGCGCATCGACACCGTGTCGCGACCCGGGAACGGAGGGAACGACCCGCCTTCGAGGAGGTAAGGCGGGTCCGAATAGCGGCTTAGGGGGAGGCCCTGAGCCGGTGGAGGGAGGCACTCCACTCCCCAGCTGCCGGCTACCGGACAATTGGAGCGATTCGTCCGGTGTTGGAGGGATGGGTTGGGCGCCGGCATGGCAGCCTTACCTTCCGCTTGGTGCAGGTACCGGGCATGGCTGCTTTGGTCACTACCTGCACAGGGTCGCCCGTCAGGAGCAGTCGCCGCGGTGTCACCACTGCAACTCCCCTGACGACACGGCCGAGCACACCCTAGTGGAGTGTCCGGCCTGGCGAAACGAGCGCCGCGACCCCGTTGCGGCGCTCGGAGGCGGACGCCTCTCCCTGGCAACCATGGTGCGAGCCATGGTTGAAAGCGAGAGTGCATGGGAGGCTGTCGCCTCCTTCTGCGAGACCGTCCTCTTGCAGAAGGAGGCTGCAGAGAGCGAGCGGGAAGAGGATGCTCTTGTCGCTCCCCTCCGGCGTAGACGGGTGGGGCGAAGAAGGCGGGGGACGAACCCCCGTCTCCTTTAGCCTCAAAGTGTGACCAGCGCGTGTGGGTAGCCCCCGCATGCGCATTGCACTGGTCACCACGTCTGGGGATTATTCCCGTACCCGGGTAATCCCGTTTGGCGCGGAAACCGGCCTTAACAAGGCCGGTAAGCCCTCGGCTTACCGAAGGCTTCGGGATCGGCCCGAAGGCCTAATCACCGTGCCACTCTCAACGCAGGGCCCGAGGGTAACCGAGTGGTTTTAGTGGGTATTCCCGGCTTCGGCCGGGCGAGTCCCACACACGCTCGTCGCCTAAGGGCGGGTCCACGTGGTTTATTACGGCCCACTGGCTCCCACCAAGAGGAGACCTGTGTTCCAGGAGTCGAAACATTATGGTTGATTACTTCAGGTTTTATATTACAAGTGAAAAAGCTACCTAAAAACGAATTTATATAATATAAAGCCCCGAAATTAATTATATAAATTCCAGCAATATGTTTCATGCAAATACATGCCCTAATTGGTGAAATAGGTCATTCTGCTTCGTGTAAAATTTTGATGATAGACTGTATAATGTTGGTAGTAATATATGTATCTATGAATATTGATAGAAATGTTTAACATAAATATCAATATCATCTAAAGTTTGTCTTTAATAATTAGATACATGTTTCAGTGGTAGGCCAAAACCTGCCGGCAGAAGTTACCACCCACCAGACAAAGTCTTGCCGCCAAGCGATTCGTCGTGTTCCCGGCATGATGAATTGTTGTCTCCAGATCAATCGTTCGTCGTACTGTTGGATGTAACATTGCATCGCCTCGCTCAACGTCTTCATTCCTATTCACCCAGTTTTTTTTTTGAGTGAATAGGTTCTTAATAAACTAGCGCGCTTTAAGATCAACGATTGCATCACTGCTTACCATCAGGCAGGATTGCGGCCAAGCACTGGTTAATAATTACAAAAAAAAAAAAATAGCATTGGATTTCTATTGAAAAATTATATAGAAATTATATAATATCATCTTCATGCCTGAATTGCACGATGCAATTAAATTCCGTGCCATAGTTGAAGAAACAATAGGAATTGTAACGTCGTAACACTGTTTGTGTTGCTTCTATTTTATTCTTTGTTTATCACAGACAAGAAACTTGCATCCTTGAAATGGGACATTACAAATAGCAAGATAAAATGCTAGCAAGAAGGCTATATATCTGATGATCTATTAGGTATTTTTAGATTTTAAGTTGGGTCTTAATTGAGTTGGCTCAAAATCAAAATGAAAAGTCAGTTATTCAAATTAGGATGACGCTGGCTCCAATATCGTGTACCAATTTCTTCTCATAAAATTATAAAGCCAAACAAAATAACTTGCTATCTTTTCGCAAGTATGATGAATCCTCATTCGTTGTGTAAGTAAACGTTGAACACCACGCTTTTCTCGTAGATTACTCTCAGCCAACGCTCTTGGTCAGTTTCCTTTCTAAGTTTAAGACCTACCTACCTACACTTAACATTCTTGTAAACCAACATCAAAAGCCGATCTAAATCCATCACCAAGCATCGGTCCTCCCTAATCCGGAATGCTAATCTGTTCTGATGTACGTCTATAAGTCTTTCTACATTCGATATCACAGTGTATCTACCAGTTACAATGAATCGTCCGTTCATTTGACAGGACTTAAAGAATCGTCTTGACTTGGTTCAGAAATTACATGCTACAGTATGCAAAATGTACATGACTGCTTGGAACATGAGGTCATTATCTGGGTCTACTGCCTTTACTTGCGCGTGTTTGCTAATACAAAATGCCCTTAGGTATTGACTGACACAAGCAATCAATCAATCTTTTCAGCCTATATTGCAGTCCACTTTAATTATATACTGCATTCCTATATTGCAGTCCCACCAACACCAGGGTACCACCCTAACCATACCGGCAGAAAATACCGCTCACCAGACAAAGTCTTGCCGCTAAGCGATTCGTCTTGTTCCGGCATTATGTCTGGTGAAACCGTCCAGAGGACGGGTCTGAGCAGTTATGTTGCGATGTGTACCGGGTACGATGCGCCAAATGTTGTTGTGTTGGGAGTTTGATCGTGGAGGGTCTCCAGATCAATCTTCCTCTGGTATAGAAGCATGTCTTCATATTATGACCTCTTCCTTCATATATTTCTATAAACCGTTCACTTTTCTGACATTGACATACTGTTAGGGACTAATATAGGTAGTCTGTGGCAGTGCCGAGGCACAAAGACAGCAGATGCTCATCTAAGCACTAAGGATCCAAGGTCGCATGGTCGGACATACGGCAAAGCTAACAATAGAGTCGACTGTCGCACGTTTTCCAACATTCTTGCTATAAATAGTGTAAGAATATTTTGACTAAGAGTAAGTAAACAGAAGTGATATTGTGTCGGCATTAATGCAATAATTTTTATTTCTGTGATATTTACTAAAGCTATGGTTATTGTGAATTATATGTACATTTTATACCTTATACGTGATCCACAGTATGGGACATTATATGTCAGGGACATTAACGCGTTTGATTTTTATGTATAGGTTTTATAGTTATAGTACCTCAATTTATTTAATTTTATTCTGATTTTAGTTTAAATTCGCCTTTTGATGGTTATTAAATGCTGGGTGTGCTGCCCTTGCGACCTAAGATGTCGCAAACCGGGAAAAACGTCGAGAATGTCGTGGTCACACACGCAGAGTGGAAGGAAGACAAGGAAGGCAGGTCACGCGAGGCCGCAGTGGCCCAAACGCAGCCGCAGCCCAATGCCCGCCCAGCGAAGAGTCATACAGGCCGGGCCAACAGGCTGTATCAGGCCGCGAAAGCCCAGCCGAAGCTACCAGGGAATTTGAAGACGTCCATCAAGGAGGGCGTTCTAAACAGTCTGTCTGGACTGTATGGAGCTGTCCTCAAGGTGGATGAAACTCTTCGCTCCATGGAGCTCCAGCTGGAGCGACTGCGGTCTGAAAAGGAGGTGGTGCTGCGAGAAAAGCTCGCAACCAAAAACAGAGTAATTGAATAGTTGGCCCGAAGCATAGGCGAACACATCGGGGTTCGGATGGGGAAACTTATCACCAACACCGAGGCCATCAAGCACATGATAAATAATGACGTGATGGACCGGTTTGAGGAGTATCCCCCGGGCAGGGCACTCTGCGGCAATATCAAGAAGTTGGAGGGTCTAATGGAAGAGATGAAGGAAATAAGGGTGAGACTGAGAGGACTAGTAAGAAAGTGGATGAGATGGCTGAGGCGATGGAATGTGCGGGAAAGATGAAAGAAGAGGTACGAAAGAGAACGGAAGAGACGGATACGAAAGTGGCGACGATCGGGGTGAGGGTTGAGGAGGTTGGGGAGAGGGCTAAGGAGTACGGGGAAACCGTAAGGGAGGCCGGAAAGGCCGTGGGGACGTTGAAGGTCCCCAAGTCAAAGGCCCGCCCCCTCCCCTGCTGACCGAACCACGCCCTGATCGTATCCTCAAAAGAGGTAAAGGACACTAGCGAGAAAGTGATTGAGAAAGTTAGGGAGGCCCTCGATGCCCGGAAAATGGGGATACAGGTCAATAGAGTGAGGAAAATTAGGGACGGGAAGATTGTTATCTGCTGCGGGAACAAGCCGGAGCTAGAGAATGCGCAGAGCCGACTCAATGCTCGAGATGAAATTTATGGATAACCAACTAGATTTTCTGGTTTGTAACTTTACTAGTTTAGTGGTTTCTACAATGCCACAAACAAACAACGCGTCATACTGACGTCACACGATTCCACATCTCGCAAGCAGAGTTTGCTAGCCCTTAAGCAGAGTTTGTTAACCGTTGGGCTAGTGCCCGCCAGACATAACACCCGTTTGGTCGGAGAATCCTCCCTTTTCTACGGAGGATGAGTGAACTTTGCAACCTGTTCCTCATGTGACCCTGATCATAGACCTCAGCGCAGCCTTCGTACAAATCATCATCCGCAGCCTCGTCAACCACCTCACTCTGCCTACTTTCGGCCGGTCAACAAGAAGAGCCCTCTCTTCTGGTCGACGCAGCAGGAAACCTCAACCCGGTGCTGTACAATAGACGACATGCTGGGGTACAATGCAGCGCCACCACCCCGACTCACTGGGGACATCTCCGTAGACAGTTCCGACTCACCGTGAACTATACCGCAACCGGTTCCGACTCACTGGAACCTCAGCTGGCCTGACAAGCATCGCAAGATACAAGACAGCCCACTATCGACCTCCGGTCTCCGGAGGGGAGTGATGTAGCGGTACCTACAAACTCCACAAATAAACAACGCGTCGTACTTTTGAATGAGAGTTTTAATACAAATACAAACTTTTTCTTTCAATCCCGCAGATCCATTTATTTACATGTTAGTATTTTTTTTTTTTTTTAAAGTATAAACCAGCGCTTGACCACAATCCCGCCTGATGGTAAGCAGTGACGCAATCGTTGATGGTAAAGCGCACTAGTTTATTAAGAGCCTATTCACTCTAGCCTTGAAGACACTCAAATTGTAGTCCGACGGAAACACCGCCGCCGGCAGATTGTTCCAGTCCCTCGATGTACGCGGTATAAAGGAGGAGGCGAAACGCTTCGTCCGGATCGTAGAGGTGTTAACAACATAAGGGTGGAAACTCGCCGTACGACGGGTCGTCCGATGGTGGAACGGAGATGGGGGAATTAAATCGTGCAATTCCCTCGCACACTCCCCAGAATGTAAATAAGTTAAGTGAAATAACGTCGTGTTTTTTTTTTTTTTTAATAGTAATTATAAATTAGCGCTTGATCGCAATCCCGCCTGGTGGTAAGCAGTGAAAACGAAAATGTTACCCCTCACTAGGAATTTCTCCTGTATCGTGGGTGCGTTTACAAACATATAAAGTCACATACACAAACAGCCAAACCCGGGACACCTAATTGTAGGCCATACACATATTTGTTGAATAATGACTGATTAAAAGGTAAAACATCTTGAGGAAACCTGGATTTTAAGTCTGTAATCGCCAACCCGCATTGGGCAAGCGTGGTGATTACGCTTTATCTCTGTATGAGAGGAGACCTGTGGCCAACAGTGGGACGATAACAAAGTTAATGATGTGATGAATCGCCCAGCGACTGCACCAATCATGTCGTCAGCCACGCTAAAGAAAATATGAAATGCGCTATAAAAAGTAAAATGGCGGTTCCGTCGTAATAAGTCATAACGCAATATGTCTTCTGCATCATAATCTATAATCTTTGCCCCGACAGCACAAAACCGTTCACAAATCAGTCTCCATGTATCGACAAAGAAATGCCTTTTACCGTTATTTATATCGTTATTTGTGTAGTTATTTATAACAGTATTTCTGTTTCAGATGTTCCTGTGTTTACAGTTCGTGAAACTATTAGATGTTTTATTTATACAAGATTAGTTGGTTTCGTTGAAACTGTTATGGTGGTATAATTGAACCTTCGAGATTCTGTGGTGGTTGGAATGTGTTGGATTGGATTGATTTATTTATAGGTTTTATTCCTTTTGGTGTTGAGATTAAAGCATTCGATGCGGCCGTGAACTTGTGTGTACCTACCGTATATAAAACGTTATTTTTTCGTTTTCCGAAACCCGATTATAGTTTATTCAGAATAAACCTCCGTGGTGTTGCGGTAGCGAACGCGGCCGTTGCACAAGGAGGCGCGGGTTCGATCCCCGCACAGTGCAAATATTTGTATGCATGAATATGAATATTTGTACTGATCTGGTCGTGTCTCGGAAAGAACGTTAAGCCGTTGGTCCCGGTTGCCATACGAACATCTAGTGGCAGTCGTTACGGGTTATTGGAGCCCTCAAAAGTCTAACAATTGGTTGCTGCAATGGTTAGATATCGCCTTCGGGTTGTGGAGGTCAGACGGCAGTCGCTTCACGGAAAATATCGAAGTTCAGCCAAAATCAGCAGTAAAACTGGTAATGCGGACCCCAGACTCCAAAAAGCTGAAAAGCTACGGATGCGACTGGGATTAACGCTGAGATGATGATGATGATGAGTTTATTCAGAATAAGCAACTGAATTGATTCCAATCTTGTTGTATTTTTTCCCAAATACATTTACGAATTATTGCATTGTGGTTACCTAGCGCCTCCCTCCCGCCGCCCTTCTGTGCAGGGGTGCAATACCTTTTAAATAAAATTTCATTTTACTACTTATGGCTGACTTTACGAGTAAAGTACAAAATAAGATCTTTCTACACTTGACCATTACGACATTCCAAAGCCTGCAAGTGTCATGAAAAATGTTATCATCTAGTATTAACTAATAAACAAACTAACAGAAATTATCGTTACTAATATTATAAATCGGAAAGTGAGTTTGTTTGTTTGTTCCGCTTTCACGCCGTAACTGCTGAACCGATTGCTTTGAAATTTTGCAGACGTAAAGTTAGAAGTCTGGATTAAATAATAGGGTGTTTTTTATCCCGGAAAAATTTTCTGTTTCTGCGAAGCCGCGGGCTGAAAGCTAGTTATCAGTAAACGCAAGATTTACTTCCTCCATCTCCGTTCCACCATCGGACGATCCGACGTACGGCGAGTTTCCACCCTTGCGTTGTTAACTCCACTACGATCCGGATCAGGCGTTTCGCCTGTCTTTAATACCGCGAACATCGAGGGACTGCAACAATTTGCCAGTGGCGGTGTTTTCGTCGGACTACAATTTGAGTGTCTTCAGGGCTAGAGTGAATAAGCTCTTAATAAACTAGTGCGCTTTACCATCAACGATTGCGTTACTGCTTACCATCGGGCGGGATTGCGGACAAGCGCTAGTTTATAATTTATAAAAAAAAAACGACGCAAACCAGCGGCGCGTTGACCATATTTTTGCTGGGACAACCAGGTAAGATAACAAGCTCATAACGTTGTGATTTTTCATGATATCTTTTTGAATTTTTTTATACTCTTTACTTAAAAATACTGGACATGTGTTTCGGGTTCCGCATATGCAAAAAATAACGTTGTATTTAAATTCTATGGAAGACTTTATATGAAATATTCTCATTTATTTGACTGTATATATTCATGCATAACTTTAAAATAAAAAACTTTTTTTACAAAAAAAAAAAACAACCGGCTTCCAAAAAAGAGTACAAAGTGAAAAATAACTAATTTCGGAAGTCGGTGTGTTTGGTTTTTGTATATTAGTTTTTGACACCGACTTCCGAAATTAGTTATTTTTCACTTTGTAGTCTTTTTTGGAACTCGGCTGTTTTTTTTTTTTTGTAAAAAAAGCTTTTATTTTACACTTTTTAGTTGTGTACTGTTCAGCTGCACCCGGTTGGACTGGATGCTGACGCTAAAATACTTAATGAAAAAACTTACAAACGCACTGATTGCCACTACGATTTTTGAAAGTTCCCCTTGATTTATCTGGTCTTCCACCCTCAAACCCTGATGTCCTTATCATGGGTCCACCTTGGGAATGTTTTCTTTCCAACAGAAAAGAATTATCAAAATCGGTTCATAAACGACGAAGTTATCCGCGAACAAACATAAAAAAGCATATATACGGTCGAATTGAGTAACCTCCTCCTTTTTGAAGTCGGTTAAAAAGTACGAGTAGATGACACAAACAAAATTGTAGCATTTACAAAACTTGCTGAAATTTTGTTCCTGAATGTTGTCTGTACATAGAACATGTTATTTTTAACACAATCAAATAAGACACTAACTGTAACGCCCATCTGATTATATGAAGGATAAAGGAGACTTTTTTTATCACTTAAGATGTCGACCATGAATAAAAAAAAAACATGTTGTATGTTGCCAAATGTATCATTGCTTTTTTCAGTTCTTTTAAAACAGAAGTTACATGCGACTGATTTATGAAAATGGGTCTGAGTTTAGGAGCCAAACGTTCAGCCACTGCGTCATGTATACCCACCCTTTTTTACTAAAACTCGGTATCGCCTAAATTAGGGCCCAAATAAAAACACTTAGTCGGATTTTCAACTTTGGGCGCTTAGGCAAGCGTTCAAACTGTAACAGCAATTTTGTGTCGCCTAGTGTCAGTAAAACTGGCTTTAGTTCCCAACTTTACTGTTAAATATAATTCACACAGTATCACACTTTTTACAGTTTCTCTTAAAACGTTAAAACTTATTTTAGTATTAATAACATTGGTAACTTTTGGCATAAAGGACTAAGCGTTGGCACTAATATTTCAGACGAAACTTTATAGAGGCGTTAAAATTAATTTAGTAGGCATATCACACTTTAATGTTGACATCTACGTAAAGCTGCGCACTCCATAATAAAATATTCAGTAGATTATCTGTCTAGCTTTTTCTAAGCTATATTGGGGTCGATTTCCAGTCTACTGATATCTCAGTGGTAGGCCATAATATCGGCTGTCGGCAGAAGTTACCATCCACCTGACAAAGTTTTGCCGCCAAGCGATTCGTCGTGTTCCAGCATGACGTCTGGTGAAGCCGTACGGAGGATGGGTCTGAGCAGTTGCGTTGCGATGTGTGCCGGGTACGATGCGCCTAATGTTGTTGTGTTGGGAGTTTGGTCAGGGGGGGTCTTTAGATCAATCTCCCTTTGGCGCAGCATCGTTGGTCGTGTTGTTGGGTTTAACATTGCATCACCTCGCTCAACTGCCGTCTTCCTTCCTATTCGCTCAGTTTTTCTGAGTGAATAGGCTCTTAATAAACTAGCGCGCTTTACCATCAACGATCGCATCACTGCTTACCATCAGGCGGGATTGCGGTCCAGCGCTAGTTTATTATTGAAGCTACAGTATATACTGACAAACCCCAATGAGCGGCAGTTTTTTTTACATCAAGATCCTTAAAAGATTCTGTAATGTCTTTAGAAGTCACAAATGTAAATTCAAGGTGTTTGTCACATTCTGGAACACATTCTTTTAGTATGGCGTAAGCTGAAGTGGAGGAAGAAGACAAAGTTTTTGTGGTTATTATTGGAATATTAGTAAAAAAATTCTCAAACTCAGTTGCTACCTCCAAGTCCGCCTTTATATCTGCATCGTTAATTTTTTCTTCGTTCTTCCAGTTCCAGAATTTATAATTTCCCAAGTTCTTTTTGATAGTATTTCCAGAAGATTTTATTTTATTTTTAATGTGTATGGCTTTCGCTAATGAAGAGGCTCTTTTAAAAGTTTTTGAATAACATTTAACAAATTCTTGAAAAGTTTCATTATGGTTATATGTTTTTGCCTGATACAATTCATACATTTTTTCCTCGCTTTTATAAATACCTGGGGTTGCCCAGTCACTAAATGTAATGCGGTCGCTAACAGGCAATGTTTTTTTTTTTATGAAAACTTTCATAAATTCACAATTCATCACATTAAATAGTACACTATACGCATGATCCGGGTTGGTGTGATAAGGCAAGCCCGGTAGCTTTCCAATTAAATGTAGTATGTAGACTCAAGAAAAACAGAAAAATATACCTATCTGTAAAGCAAAGGAGGTACACATCATATCCATACATCCGAGTGTCATCTTTTTAGCATTACTCGTTTGGTAGGTACAGATACAGACAGACGGCCGGATAGAGACAGATGTAACTATACCGACCTGATGAAACTATAAGGGTCCCGAGACGTGAACTGCGGAACTCTAAAAACAGCTGTTTTCTATGAACGTGGTTAAAAATACATACCTCAAATATATATGTATGTTATTTTGACCACTTTCAACAAAATTTATGGAATAGCAATTTCTTTTGACGCATTTTTCCTATATTTAGTGTTTGCGTTATTCAAATAAAAGAGTTCCGCAAATAAACATGTTTTCTTTTATTCTTTATTATCCTTTTCTTAATAAACCAGCTTAATTTCTGAAGCACAGTTAAAATAATAGCAGTACCATCACCATGGGTTCAATCAAACGGATTGAATCAATTACGTTACTAAGGCGGCGAGCAAATGAGCGAATCGCATGTCGACAAATATGGACGTGGCCTAATCCTCATTCGGGGTTCATTTCGAAACATAATTATTAAGTGAATTACAGCATTTATAAAAGACTCGGTTGAAATTGATTAAAAAACTGTGTCTTCGCCCTTTTAAAATTTGGGTCAGTAGACCGCAGTGGTGTACCTAATTGAATTTATTTTATTCTGGTTTTAAAAGTGTATTTTGTGCTGTATGGGATTTTAAAAGGCTTGCAACGATTGTTTCTGATGAATCACATTTAGATATTCTCTCACTTTATAATGCGCTCAGCCAAGATTTCTTTTTTATGTTATAGGTAAACTAGTGATTGACCGCAATCCCGCCGTCCTTCGATGCATGTGGTAAACAAAACGAGGCAAAACGCTTCGTCCGGATCGTAGTGATGTCAACAACGTAAGGATGGATACTCGCCGTAGGACGGCTCGTCTGATGATGGTGGAATTAATCATGCAATTTCCGCGCATATTCTCCAAAATTCATCGTATTATCCTTTACCGAAAGGTTTCCTATTAACGCCTATGCTCCAAGCTTTGAAGATTGTTCTTTACCAGATCCGGGTCACCAATTAGCCTTTTCACACGCCTCTCCACCGAGACATTTAAAAAAGCAAATTTTGTAGCGCTGGTATTCTGATAGAGCCTGATGTGATGTCAAGGGCAACTCGATTATCATCAAACGTGCTCACATACGAACTACAGGCAAAACAATTAAAAATATCATGCCTGTAATGATATTCATACACGCAATCAACAAAATTTTCTACCATTATTATCTTTAATATTTTACAGACGCAGAGGAGCTCGTTGCTAAAATAAAACAGCTACACAGGTTGATTGGTTAGGTTAAGTTATGCTTGCTGTGGTACGTCTCTGGATGGGTGACCATCTTAACATACTTTTGACAGTCGTTACGGGACGTCAGAAATCCAAAAGTCTGACCACTAGTTTAAGCTAAACCCAGTCAGACTTGAAGCTGACCCCAACATAATTGGGTAATGGCTAGCCATTTTTTTTGTAAATGGCTCTTGAATATCTCCTCTGATTTTTGTGTTTATCAGCTATGAACGCTGCCGAAAACTTAAAGTAAACGGAACGCGACCATAGTGGACCGCGTTCTTCCCCCGATCACCGAATGGCTTGGCGAACGCCCTTCCTTTCAAACTGGCAAGCTAACGAGTCGTGGCCACGATCTATTAACGGTCACAAAAATATAATTAGTTTTAAGTACCCCCGGGGGGATTTAGGCCTCAAAACTCAAAATGAATAAAGTTAGGGAATCTGGCAGTGAATTGTGTCGACGTGCGCTTCCTCGTGGTCTGGTCTGGTGGTCTACGAGCTTCGCATCTGAAGGTTGGAGGTAAGTGTTTTGCTGCTTTTAGCACTTTAATCGGAGAGATATACTCCGAAGGCATAATTCTATCACATATTTACTTCTAGTTTCTAATATATTGCTATCCTAAATACAGTCCACTTGAATCTTGTTTAAAATCTTTTGTGGTGGGCACGTTGCCGCCACATAGCATCTCGTACTTGGTCTTGAGAGGTCGTGACTACTTAACAGGACTATCCTGTAGCTCCCTTAAATTAATTTATAGCCTCCAGCTAGGGGCACTTAAAAACTAAGCGACCACACGCAAAGGCCCCAGTGGGGTACGAATCTGGGGTTAGGGCGTCCCTGGAGACGACAGCAAGGGACGGCTGGATCGAAATTTTTATTAATTCGATTTGATGATCGCGGCATTTTTTATTTTTTTTACAAACAAACTCAGAGGTGAAAGTCGGGAATTTATATTCACTGGCTCAATTGCGGCGCGGGGATGGCCTTCATCTGACAAGGGACTGGGTTACGTTGAACGAGTCGTGGAGGTCCTCGGCGGCGAGGACGGGAGGTCGGAGTTGTGTATTTTCTGTTAGTGGCTCTACTGGCCTCTTGAAGGAGGGTTATAGGGTCATTAGGGTTAGTGAGAAAACGCTAGGCAAATGAAATTTACAGTCACGAGCATTAATATGTCAACACTTAGCAACTTTCAACTGCGATTTTTCGTGAAATAACCAATGCAAATAAGCTTATAACGTAAGTTTAAAATTTTTATGTTTCATTATCATTAACCTAGCCAGCCTTTCGGTGTTCTACAGGATGCATTTTGGGGAGTGCGCGAGGGAATTGTATGTTTTAATTCCCCTATCTCCGTTCTACCATCGGACGACCCGTCGTACGACGAGTTTCCACCCTTACGTTGTTAACACCTCTACGATCCGGACGAAGCGTTTCGCCTGCTCCTTTATACCGCGTACATCGAGGGACTGGAACAATTTGCCAGCGGCGGTGTTTCCGTCGGACTACAATTTGAGTGTCTTCAAGGCTAGAGTGAATAGGCTCTTAATAATCTAGTGCGCTTT
This sequence comes from Sesamia inferens, assembly GCA_037179545.1. Lineage (NCBI taxonomy): Eukaryota > Metazoa > Arthropoda > Insecta > Lepidoptera > Noctuidae > Sesamia > Sesamia inferens. Next base: position 3,398,004 of record CM073936.1, on the reverse strand, counting down.
ACCATCAACGATTGCGTCATTGCTTACCACCAGGCAGGATTACGGTCAAGTGCTAGTTTAGAATTAATAAAAAAAAATATTACTGTCGTCCCAGTGCTGGGCACAGGTCCCTTCTTATACAGAGAAGGATTGAGCGTAATCCTAACCACCACGCTTGCTCAATGCGGGTTGGCGATTTCAGACTTAAAGTCCAGGTTTTCTCAAGACGTTTTCCTTCACCTTGTAATCAGTTATTGGGGTCCAAGATATACTTAGAAAGTACATATAACTTAGAAAAATTACATTGGTACTTGCCTGACCTGGAGCCGAACCCGCACACTCATACTTGAGAGGCTGGTGTTTTAACCACTACGCCACCACGACTGTGTTTTATATTTTAATAACATAAAATTTCGTTCAAAAGTAAAGGAGTATTTTCCTTTTGATTTTGATTAAAGGCGAGTATATAACTATATAGTTCTGCTTATACACAACACATACATACATAGGCGGAATGCATTTTCTACCAGTCAACCTTTGAATGCAGAGGCAAACAATAGTACGTACTATTGTGAAACATTGAGAAATAAATGTAGCAGCCTTTTCTCAACAATTTTGCGAAGAGCTACGTATTTAAATGGAGCGACTGCCTATCTGACCTCCACAACCCAGTTACTGAGTAATACGAAAGGTAAGACTAGAGGTCAGACTTTCAAACTTCTGACGATCTGTAACCACTGTCAAAAATCTACAAATGACAGCCAGGACCAACGGTTCAACGTGCTTTCCAAGGCGCGGAGGGATCACGGTACGTAAAAATAGTCACCTATCCACAGAGTAACCGCGGCAAGCATAGCTTAACCTGATCGATCGACCTGTGGCGGTATTCAGTTACGGGCCCCCTCGCCCTTGGGCGAGATGGAGCGACGACATCAAAAAGGTGGCTGGTAGTGACTGGCGGAGAACTGCTCAGGATCGAGCTTGTTGGCGTGCCATGGAAGAGGCCTATGTCCAGCAGTGGACGAGTAGAGGCTGATGATGTAGAATGGTGATGGGTCCCTCTAAGAAATTGAAGATAATTTCTGAAAGGATTCGGAATAATACAATAATTTCCATCTTCCAATATGTCCGCGGGTGTATCAAATTAGTTTAGGTAGGTAACTATTCCATTGCCCTTTGTGTAACTCTGAGCCTTCGTGTGAGGCCCATTGTGAGCGGGCACATTTTAGTTCCGTAAGTCATCACTGGCAACACACACTGGTCAAAGATTTTAGTTACACAAAGGGCAATGGAAAGAGTTATGCTCGGAGTTTCTCTACGTGATCGAATCAGAAATGAGGAGATCCGCAGAAGAACCAAATTCACCGACATAGCTCTGCGAGTCGCTAAACTTAAGTGGCAGTGGGCAGGACACATTGTAAGGTTGTGGAGTGGCGGCCACGTACTGGAAGACGCAGCGTAGGGCAACCCCAACAAGGCGGACCGATGACCTGGTGAAGGTCGCGGGAAGCCGATGGATGCGGGCAGCACAAGACCGGTCAGCGTGGAAAGCCTTGGGGAGGCCTTTGTCCAGCAGTGGACATCCATAGGCTGAAGAAAAAGGTAACTAAAAGTAAAAAAAAAAAAAGCACGTGACTTAGTTGACCGGCTAAATGTAATACCACTTCTGTTTAGTTGTCATACTACGTCATAGTAATACTCTTCAATAGGGATGTGTCCAAGGTATGAAAATCGAAAAAATAATTAGCCTGCCTTATGCATAATAAAAAAAATTAAGACCCGTATTTTTTATTTTGTCGATATTACCAAAATCTACTGAGACATAGCGTATTAAAGTTACGGAGTGGGGGCTAATTACCTACGTCACGCCGTGGTATATTTTGTACCACGGCGCGACATCATGCGACATTTGAAATCAATATATCTTCCTATTTGAATGACAGTAAAAATAAAAAATACGTTTCAATATTTTTTATAAATCTATCTGATGGACATTAAATTATTTTTTTGGATACAACCCAATTTAGCAAGTTTATAATTCGTTATCATCTCGGCGTTAATCCCAGTCGCATCCAAAGCTTTTTCAGCTTTGGAGTCTAGGGTCCGGTTTACTTATTTTCCGCAAAGCGACTGCCGTCTGACCTCCACAACTCGAAGGCGAGATCGAATCATTACAGTTAGACTAATTATTGGACTTTTGAGGGCTCCAACAACCCATACGACTGCCATTAGATGTTCGTATAACAACCGAGACCAACGGCTTAACGTGCTTTCCCAGGCATGACCAGACCAGTGCAAATATTCATATTCATGCATAAAAATATTGTTTATAATTCGTTAATAACGTTGCCAAATTGATATATTGAATACAACTTTGACTTGACATAACAACTGAAGCGACTAGTATTACAATTAACCGATTAACTAAGTCACGTGTTTTTTTTTTCTTTGTTAACATTTAGGTTGCTACCTAAACAGATCGAGTATGGAATAAAACTTTCTGACCTTCCTCATCAAATAGCCCAAATCTGTAAAATAGACTTTGCCTCGATACATACTTGTTTCAGGGTCACCTAGAATTAGGAATGCTCTTATATGGGGTGATTTTATACCTACGACAGCTTAAATATAAAAGTGTTTTATTTAGCTTTGAAATTGCAGTTTTTTCAATAACAGATTTACAATGTCTTCACTGCTGGGAGAGACACACTCAGAGAGGGCCGTAATTCACCTCGAGAGCTCGGTGCAGGTTGGAGGATATCACAGTTCTGCCAGGCAGTATTTTAAAAAGGAAATGCTGTTCTTCTTTAATAACACAATGTACAGTCCCCAAAGGAGATATACCACGGGTTGTTTGAAAGAAAAAGCGAGGCCCTGGTGCACAGGGAAGTGAAGAAATACGGGTGGGTTTGTATGTTGCCCATACGGTGTTCAATGGTTCAGAGAGCACCGCTCCACACCGCTCTATGTGTGAATTGAGCCTTATCGATAGTTGTTCAATTTCCGCCGTATTTATGCACGAAAAACCTTCACCATCGCAATCACCCTGTACATTTGTATTGTCCGTTCATCTCGTAAACAGGCAGCCTTTATTGACACGATAGTTTACAGCATCTACACATGATTCCAACAGTTTTATGTTAGCCATGTGTTATTTGATTAGTTATCCGTTTATTTGGGTATTGCTCGCAACGATTCAGCATTGAATGCATGGTTTGTTTGATCTGAATATATTAGTTGCCTTCGATGTTAGAAGTTTTGTTTGCTTACATTTTCAGAGATTTTGTTTTGATACAAATGTTGTGTTCGTATCGGATTTGGGTCGGCAGTTAGGACTAGGAAATCGCGAAAAGCGTCCGATAATAATTGAAATGGATTATGAACACGACGGAGAGTAATGGTGGCCCAGAGGTAAGGTTCCGACTTAAGAGTTCATAGGTTCTTTCTTTTTAATGTTATATACTAGTATTTGGCCGTGATTCCGCCTGATGGTAAACAGTGATGTAATCGTTGATGATAACCAGTGATACAGTCGTTGATGGTAAAGTGCACTAGTTTATTAAGAGCCTCTTCACTGAAGCCTTGAAGACACTTAATTTTTTTTAACATACATAATTATTAACTAGTGCATGAGGGCAATTCCGTCTGATGGTAAGCAGTGATGTAATCGTTGATGGTAAAGCGCGCTAGTTTATTAAGAGCCTATTCACTAAAACAACTGAGTGAATAGGAAGGAAAACTGTAGTTGTTCGTGGTGATGCAATGTTAAACCCAACAACACGACAAACGATGCTGCGTCAGAGGGAGTTTGATTTGGTAATCCTCCATGACCAAACTCCCGACATTAAACACTTGGTGCATCGGGCCCGGCACACATCGCAATACAACTGCTCAGACCCCTCTTCCGTACGGTTTCACCAGACATCATACTGGAACATGACGAATCGCTTGGCCGCAAGACGGCAGCAGATGTTATGGCCTACTACCGAGAAAAGTAAAGTTAAGTTGTAATCAGACAGTAGAAGACGAAGTTTGAAGCCAGTTTTTTTTTTAATAATTATAAACTAGTCCTTGACCGCAATTTCGCCCGATGGTAAGCAGTCATGCAATCGTTAATGATAAAGCGCGTTAGTTTATTGAGAGCCTATTCAAGCCTCAAAAAAACGAAGTGAATCACTTCTGATCATAGCTAAGCAACTCACGATTTGCATCGATTCCTGGTAATGCATTTCTGTTATTATTTTACTGTGAAAACTAAGTGGGCGTCAAGAGTGTTGCCAATAGTGCCAATCTCTAACATTACAATGTAATTACACTTCACTTAACATAAGCCTTCATGTTTAGATTTTTTAAAGAACACATTGGCTGTTCACTTTACAGACTAATGATGCAGCAATTAACTCCTTCATCAACGACGTCACGAGCCCAGATTAGCCCTTCCGAGGCCCAGACAACACGGCTGGTATGCAGACAGTCAAAACAAGAAAAAGTACTATGTGAGTCACACAATGATTGCAATGTTGTTGTAAATGCATCAATCTAACATCAAACTTAAACCACTTTCATTCATATTCATTTTCCTAGGTTGCTAAGGGCGTGTGCACATTACTGTTAAAACGGTGAAGGCAAACTTAATGAGCAAACCGGCAAACATGTCCTAGAGGCATAAAAATATTGAGTATTTAGGCAAAACTTCGAAGACATGTGACTTCTACCTCACTGGGCCTGCATGGTTTATTATTGTACATATGTACATATTTACATTTGGTGTTGGCTTATTTAAGGAGTCACCAGCCGCTCCTGCATAGGCTTGACAGCGCCGATCTAGTTTTAAGTTATACGATTAATCGATTTTCTAATTTCTGAACGAAATGTAATGAAATCGAGTACTGATTCCTAAACGTAAAACCCGATGCTGGCGCCAAAAAGGAGATAACGACAAGACCGCCCATTGTGTCACCCTTTGTAAAATCTTTTTATTTATGTTCTGTATTCTATATGGTGTGCATAATAAAGAGTATTCTATTCTATTCTATCAATAAAAAATAAATAAATGTAATGTAATATTTATATAAAGACTGATGTTTATATAAAATATAAAAAAAAAGAATTAAAAATTTACATAATTAATTACAAAGAGCAGCTGTAAATAAAATGAAATTATAGTAATGTTTTCATAAATAATTACTAGTAATTGACATAAATAATTAAGAGGTGTTTTCAAAGAATTTGAAAACAATTTTATATCTTTAATATGCCATTTGTAGAATATATACATATTTATGATAGTACCATAGTAATATAATATGTTGCCATACTATCAGCCCGGTAGTCTTTAAGTTTTTTGGAATATTATAAACGAAATTGCAGTCAGAGGCAAAAACTACTCTATTGGAATATTTATTAATATGGAGTGGAGTGGTGATTGACTACTGGAAAGTCAAAATGACGCCATTATGTTAGTACATAACGAAACTTATCAAAATCGATCATTATGAGATCACTGATCGACCACTATGCGACCACTGATCGACCATAATGAGTTCACTGGTCGACCATTATGAGATCACTGATCGACCATTCTGACTTTATTGTAATAGCAGACTATGGCCCCTGCACCCTAATTACATAACACACCATTACTATCAGTTGGAATCATTTCTAAGTTTATTGCTAGTCCATTGCTCTATGTGTTCGAAAATGAGTATGCTCAACAATTTAAATAACGTAATGAAAGTTGTTAAACTGTCAAAATAAAACCCATTGTTAGTGAAAGTGTGTTACAGCCTCCGTGGAGTAGCGGTAGCGAATGCGGGCGTTCCGCAAGGAGTTACGGATTCGATCCCCGCGCCTTTCATATATTTGTATGCATGAATACCAATATTTGCCCTGGTCTGCTCGTGCTTCGTAAAACACGTTAAGCCGTTGGTCCCGGTTGCCACACTAACATTTAATGGCAGTCGTTACAGGTTGTTGGAGCCCAATTGGTCTAACTGCAATGCTTCAATATCACCTTCGGGTTGTGGAGGTCAGACGGTATTCATGGAAAATATTGAAAATTAGCCAAAATCAGCAGTTAAACTGGTAAAGTGAAACCCCAGACTCCAAAGCTGAAAAGCTTCGGAGGCAACTGGGTTTGACGCTGGGATGAAGATGCGTGTATTACACTACACAATTACACTGCTGGTTGATGACAATAGGCTCTCTACTTATTACGTGGAACTTAGATGCCGCCTTTATTGCTGTTTAGTAAACCCAGTTCTCTTACAAATAGAGCAATAGATCAGCATTAGATATGCTTCAAATTGATTCATAGTGTTTAACGCAATCAAGGAGCTGGTTCTGCCCCCAGTCGCCTCGCAAAGTTTCACTAAGCAACCTAACCACAAACGTGTCTAAACACGCCTTAACTGTAAACGTCATTAATAACGCTTGCACCACAATTACCGACGGATATCATGTTTACTGCACCGAGTTGATCCATTTGCTCTAATAAACGTTACGACATTTTAATAAAAGCGAATTAATCATATACTGTGGTGTAACAGATCTTGAAGCCTTTACAGACTGCGTAAGTTGTTTTTTAGTTTATAATCTGTGGATTCATATTTGGGCTGGTGCTGCTAAGTGTCACCTGGCCACTTTGGATTCGGTGGAGAGGCGGGCGAAGAGGTTGATTGGTGACCCTGACTTGACTCGAGACGGTCTCCAAAGCCTAGAGCACAGGCGTAGGGTAGCCAGCCTTTCGGTCTTCTATAGGATGCATTTTGGGGAGTGTGCGAAGGAATTGCATGATTTAATTCCCTCATCTCCGTTCCACCATCGGACGACCTGTCGTACGGCGAGTTTCCACCCTTATATTGTTAACACCATTACCATCCGGACGAAGCGTTTCGCCTCCTACTTTATACCGCGTACATCGAGGGACTGGAACAGTTTGCCAGCGACGGTGTTTCCGTCGGACTACAATTTGAGTGTCTTCAGGGCTAGAGTGAATAGGCTCTTAGTGAACTAGCGCTTGACCGTAATCCCGCCTCATGGTAAACAGTGACGCAATCGTTGATGGGAAATCGCTCTAGTTTATTAAGAGCCTATTCACTCTTCAGTTCCAGTCCCATATATATATATATATATATACGGACAAATCACACAGATTGAGCTAGCCCCAAAGTAAGTTCGAGACTTTGGTTATGGGATACTAACTCAACGATACTATATTTATAATAGATACATATATAGATATCCAAGACCCAGGCCAATCAGGAAAAGATCGTTTTCCATCATGACCTGACCGGGGATCGAACCCGGGGCCTCCACGTCGCAGGCAGGCGTGTTGACCGCTACGCCACGGAGACCGACAAAGATACCCACCCCCTCATGCGCTCCGTCTCCTCCTTTGCCAGCATCACTGCTTCGCAGAAGGAGGTCACGGCCTGATATGCACTTTCGCTGTGAACTATGGTCGAACGGAGAGATTGCCGCCGATCGCTGCTATTGCCACCGGTCGCTGCTACGACGACACGGGGAGCTCCGACCAAACGAGCCTGACCTCTACCACATGCTCCACCGTTTCCTCAGGAATGTTTTGTACCAGTCTGACTACCGTTCTATTGATAAGGATATGCATCTCATAAAACATACGAATAGTTAATTTTACAGGACGAATTGTAACGAATTCCTAAGTTCCGAAAAAAAAAAATATAGTTCGTCTTGAAAATAAAGAATTTTGGTATCAGAAGTTTTAACATTTCGCAGTATTTTAACGTTCCGTTAACTCCGTTATAAACTATCCGTTGACAACCACACATAGCACAAAAACTCCTCTGACATGTTCATAGGAGTATAATCGACAAAACTGCCTCCTACATTTGTTTTCCAACGACACAACATCGGGCCAAAATAAAATAAATAAAAACGAAATTCAAAAGACAATTTCGTGACCATTCACGGAACATGTTCCCTCGAATCACGACTAACTAGTTGTCAAAGGCATCGCACGTGCCGGACCGGCTTTTTCTGGACGTTTCTAGCCGTTTCCACGAACTTATTGGACGGTTCCGGTGTTTTTCACAAGTTCCGGAACGTTTTTGAGCGGTGCTGCGTGAAATTGGGGGTGGAATCGGTAGCGTTTTGATGATAGTTGCGTGAGGAATGAGCAATGATATGGAATTGGGTGGGTATTGATGTTTAGCAATGAATTGGAATAAGCACGAGGGTTGAAGGAAACATGGTTGTCCCTTCTGTCATGTTGTCGTTAATAAGTTACAAACATACATACATACTCTCTCGGTAAACATTCCCACTTTTCTCCGTATCTGAATCTAAGCTCAAATAAATTTTTAATGAATGTTTTAATTTTAAATTAAATTTACAATAACGTAGATAAATCAAATTTATATTTTTGTTTTTTTTTCCATGATATATATGTATACAGTATGTTAAGAAAACCCTGTCTGATCCGTGAAGGAGTTGTTAGGTATCGATAACTGATACTACTAGTGGATACAAAACCGGGCTAAACTTAAAAAAAATCCTCCTAAAAAAAAATAATATTATTTCGCAAAAAGAGGTAACTTAATAAATGTGCGTTAACCACCCTTCCGCGGGCGGCGGTCAGCAGGGCACGCAGCACGTGGTCGCATCGCTATTCGCTCATAATAATACCGGTGTTGTCACTTTTTTAAAAATTACCAAATTTCGGGGAAGTTGGAATTAATTCGCGGGAAGAAAAGATTATTTCAAAATTCATTTGTATTGGTACTATGATGATTACGTAAAATTTTATATTATATTTGCTCATGTGTTTACCTAACCTTTATTATCCTTATGGGTCGGGCAGGGTTTTCTTAACATACTGTATATTTGTTATGATAGAAACCAAGGGCCCAACATGAACGCATAGTTCAACTCAATAGGATCGAATCACTGTCTCCTAAGATACAAGTATTCTCGAGTTCAAAAGGTCAGATTCATTGTTTTTTTTTTTATATATATAAACTCTGTATTGTTGTTGGATAAGCTATTAACTGCTGCGCTGCGTGTCGGAATCATCACACCTCTGTTTATCAGTGGTAAACTCAATGATGGAGTACGAGTAGTAACCTATCTAAAATAAATTTAATGAATTTATTAAATTGTATTTCACAATACAAAGAGGGTCCAATTAGATTGACTAGCATAACTATACAGATTTGCTTTCCCTTTGGGGATTAGTAGTCAAAAACAAACAACCCAATCAAAAACAATGGACAGGAATATAAGAGATGCACATGTCACAGCTAGGGCACTTCCGCAAAACATCGCGCAGGAGCCTCGCCCGACTCCTGTTACCTGTGGGCTAGGGCTATCGTGTCAGAGGCGGACACGGCTGAAGAAGCGAGCCCACCAAGAAAATCCGTTTTGCGTCGTGGAACGTTGGCACGCTAACTGGACGCGCGAGAGAATTGGCCGAGACTCTCCACAGGGGGAGGGTGGCCGTGGCGTCCTTGCAGAAGACTCGGTGGAAAAACAGCAGATCCCGGCTTATTGGGAATGGCTACAAGCTGATCTATACGGGTGCACCTAGTGGGAGAAATAGTATCGCCGTGGTGTTATCTGGCGAGCTCCAGGATGACGTCTTGTAGGTGATCAGAAATTTGCATGCTCTGATCATGCTTTTATCCATTATAAACTCGCCCAATCCTCCTTCTTATCTTGTGACTCACTTCCAATATTTATGTTCTGCACACACTAAGAATCTGCGTTCTTCTAACAGTCATCTCTTACTCTGTCCTTCATATTCAATCCATACTTCTGTGGAATGCGCTTCCTCTTGATATCAGGATGCCGGCCAGTCTGTTTACATATAAGCGGAAATTGCAGAGTTATTTTCTTAACAACTAGGAAAGAGTCATCTCAACACTTCTCTCCCAAGTTTTAGTCTTGCATATATTATAATAATATATTTTGGTAATAGTTTGTATGTGTATATAACTTATTTTAGTATTTGTTTCCTTATTATTTTCCCCTAAAGCACCTGCCACCTAATCTCTTCATCACCCGTGGTTGAGTGGTCGAGAATACCTAACGCATCTTAATGTCTTTCCCGGCTCTGTAAAGTTCATATGCAAAAGAGTATTTAAATTAATTTAACGTTTACTTTAATTATATTTATCATATCTGTGAAGTATAATTAATTTAACTTTCATCATAAATTTACGTAAGTGATGACCACTAGGAGACCTCATAAACTTTTGGAGGAAGTTGGGCTAATCAAAATAACCACCGACGGCGGCCATTATCGAATCAAATCAAATCAAAGTATTTATTTCAAATAAACCAATTATTTCTTTTGAATTGTCAAAAGGTTGGTCAGTCGGTAAGATGAAACTAGTCCATCCCAAAGAGTAGACCTCTCTAGAGAAGAAAGGGCAAAAAACTTCACGAACATTAATTTAAAATAATTTCTCACGCAAAATGGTTCACATTTAGTTCAATAGAATTGGTGATCATAAAAGAATCATTAAAATCATTCAATTTCATTTTGATCTACCTAACTTCGACTCGAAGTAGGGATTTTATTTATCGAAACAGATTTAGACAAAAGAGGACTGACACTACGAAAAAACACTACAGCTCTCCTTCACAATATACAAAATTCATAGAAATTCTCCATTTTAACGACCGACCTTAACTCAGGTTTTAAACACAGACTGAACTCTTATCTTAAATTTAAAGATTATTTGAGATGCTAATGAAAATTACTGTCACCCAAACTGCTGACATTAACCTTTAAGATACACTTCAAAATAATATTCGTATTATACTCCACTGATTTAACTAGTCATCTAAAAGTAAGCAAAAAAAATCAGTAATCTGTAAAGCCCGTTCACTGACGATAGTTGAAAGTGACAACGTCATAAGAAAATACTGATAGAATTCATTTTTCAAACCTATCGCCTTGACAAGCGTTCTTTAGACAAAGGGATTTGGTACAAAACTGTGCAGAGTCAGCCTTTTCGTGTGCCCTGGTTTATAAACAATAATTTATGCAGAAAATTGGTTGTTAAGGCTCATAGACTTAGATCTGGACACATTCCATGTAATAAGTTTGCGTTCATAATGAAAAAAACGATGTCGCCTAACTGTGTGGAGTGCGGAGTTGTCGAAGACTTACACCACTTATTGATAGATTGTGTCCGGAACGAGTCTGGTAGAAATGACTTGTTCAGGGTCTTGAGGCTGAACAGACTTGAAATAGGCACATTCCATAAAATCCTGGCCCAACCAAATAGCGACGATGCGAAGAGTCTGTTTAGGTTTATGGCTCAAATGTGATGAATGTGTATTCAGGGTACGATGGGACTGACATACGTATTGCGATTATAAATGTCCCTAAACAAAAGTAGAATAAAAAAAAAAAACCTTTATCGCCGTAATTATCGTTGCTATAAACAATTGACACCACATTCACTTTTCAATGCACTTCATACTTGGCGAAAACATGTAATATGTATTATTGTATAGCAGCTGTCTACTCGGACGCATCGCTCACTCAAGTACAAGAGAGACAGATGTCGAACGCTGCCGAACGCGGAGGCCGATTGGCCTAACTCTTTGTCGTTTGCACTTCAAAGCTTAAATGGAACGGGGTAATGCCGCATGAGTCATGTTTGTCGAATTATATGAAGTCAAAAAACCACGTGACTTAGTAAAGCAACTATACGTAATAGCAGTTGCTTCAGTTTTCATTCTACGTCACTGTTGTACTCTTCAATTTAGATAACATTAAACTTGTTTTTCTTTTACAAGCTTATGTTACTGTCAGTCTGTTTCTGCGAAGAAATTTTTATTGTTTTAGTTTTAATTGAAATACAAAGATATATTTTTACTATTAATTCTCGCTAAATACCCTCCAGCCTTTGATGGTTTATTAACAGTTTGCACGTGTTATTGGCAAAATTGTGGTGTCTCTTCCACAAGGGCCATTGATCGAGAGTTGAAGTTGAACATTAAACTTCTCTTCAGATAACACAATTGGTGCAGTGGCTGAGCGATTGTGTACTGCACTGCGTGTCGCGGGTTCGATTCCCGTACGGAACAGATATTTGCATGGCCTACAATTAGTTGTTCAGGGTCTGGCTGTTTGTATATGTGAGTTTATATGTTTGTACCCACGATACAGGAGAAATTCCTAAGTGTTGACGAGGTTTTTTTTAAAAAAAACAATTAAAATTGAAACAACTTTATAATTCGAAATGTAACGTTGCTATGTAAATAATGCTTATTTAACGCACTAAAACTATATTTTTTTGGAACAATATTTCTAAAGAAAAAATAAAAATCAGTAAAATGTTGCACAACCAAGCGGCGCGTTGCGTACTCCACATTTCACATTAGACCATGATTTATGTGTTATGTTGGACACAGATGTTAGTTTGTTGGTGGTCCACTGGTCCACCAGGATGGCGTAAATTTAAATTACCTTTTTATGTCATAATAGTTGTGGGCATTAAATTTGGTAGGATTCGGAATTAGGTTACAATTTACTATCTGGACTGTGTGGTAATTTAGGATACCATCAGGTCTGCAATCCGGATAATTATTTATCAACCTTTTTATCGTACCACTGTTGGGCACAGATCTCCTCTCATACAGAGAACGATTGAGCGTAATCACCACGCTTCCTCAATGCGGGTTGGTGATTTCAGCCTTAAAGCACAGGTTTCCTCAAGATATTTTCCTTCACCTTGTAATCAGTCATTGGTGTTGAAGATATAATTAGAAAGAACACATAACTTAGAAAAGTTACATTGGTACTTGCCTGACCTGGAATCGGACCCACACACTTATACTTAAGAGGTTGGTGTTTTAACCACTAGCCCACCACAATTCGGATAATTGTATTGGTGCTATAGAAATTAGCAATTTGATAATTTATTATAATATGTTTACACTGCGTCCGCGATTTATTTGCCAATAATGTAAATAAATATGACTCTATGGACAAATTATTTTCATTCTTCTTCAGTAAATTCCAGGTTACGCTACATGCTTTTTACAACTTTTTCAATAGTCACTCTGAAATAAACTTAATTGTCATCGTAATAAAGTTCATGTTTGTTTTACTTGATATAGGGTGAGCTGTGCATCATAATCATTTCGGGAAGAAAGGATGACAGACTTTCGGGTGTTCCGACTAACCGTAACAACTGGCAAAAATCAAAAACAAAAGTCATTTATTCAAATTAGGCTGAGAATCAGCACTTTTTGAACGTCAATATTACATAAGACAGTCCCCCAAAACGCCCACCCATCGACACTTCCTAGTGCTTTCGCTGGGAAGAAGAAGTGGCGGAAGAAACTCCCCAGCAGCACAGCTGTCTGTTCATTAAAAAAAAAAACACATGACTTTGTATAATACACAAGAAAATACAACAACAATGAAATTATTGAAAATATGCCAGCTACCACGCCAAAATACCAGCAAAGCAAAAAACAATATATATATACACTTCCGGACACATCCACTGGCCCACCCTAGAGTTCAGATTTCGATGGCCCCTACCGAAACATGATTGCCAGATTGAATAAAAACCATTGATGCAGTTCTAAACCTGATACATTTTACCTTATGCTGTTAAGAAAATTAGACAGATAACTGATGTGAATACAGCCAGAATTGTTTATTTTAGTTATTTTCATAGTGTTATGACTTATGGGATTCTTCTCTGGGGAACTTGTGCGGACATCAATACCATCTTTGTTTTACAGAAAAGGGCTGTTCGAGCCATTTACAACCTTGGTCCTAGAGATTCTCTTAGAGAAAAATTCAGAGAGGTGAACATTCTGACTGTAGCTTCGCAATATATATTTGAAAATCTTATGTATGTACATAAAAATATATCTAATTTTAAGAAAATAAGCGATATTCATAATATAAATACTAGGAACAAACACAATCTTGCTGTACATCACACTCGTCTCCACAGAGTAGGCAACTCGTTCATGGGTCAATGTATACACTTTTACAACAAGCTTCCCATGGACATTCGAAACTTACCCATTAAACGATATAAAACCTATATAAAGGCCAAACTTTGCAAAAAGGGGTATTATAAAATCTCAGATTATTTAGAGGATAGAGAGGCTTGGGACTGAGCTGCTCGCTCTGTTAAGCATTGTTATTAAGCAATATGCGTAATTATAACGTAAATTATTGTAAACATTTTCATTTTTAATGTCTGGACTTTAAAAAAGACGATGATCCCTGAGTTTGTTTCGACTATTTCTTCTCAGAGGTAGTCAGTTAGGAAATGTCGGCTTCATCTAGTTAAAAAAAAAAAAAAAAGAAAAAAAAAAACATATGACGTGTAAAAGTGATCGGTGATCCTACTTGCTTAATAAACGATTTCATTTCATTTCATTTCACCATCTTTTTCGAATTGTTTTAAATTTGAATTCAGAATACCATACGACATGGAGCTACGCCTAACAAGTCGGATATGCGACAAAGGCCTACAAATGGCAGCGAACATCAATGATGATTCCCTGGTTGGGAGACAACATTGAACTCCCGGCTACCGCAGGCGCGGACTTACGGGTGGTGAGCAGTGGGCAGCTTGCCGCCCGGTAAGGACCAGGCCCGAGTCGACGGCGCGTTGTGTTCCACGCTCGCTTCAAAAAGATGCACATGCACAGTACATGGTGACGGGGTCTACGATGACCGATGCCTCGTAGGCTAGTATTGCGGGTTGGTTAAAAAAGAAAACCGTGACCCTGGCGCACAAGCAAGTGAAGAAACACGTGTGGGTTTTAGTCTGACACGCCCTTCCGCACCGCCCAGAGTGGGAGACATCATTTTATGATTCCCATCCAAAACAAAAAAAGGTCAGTGATGGGTTTCTGGTATAATAGAAATAATACGTATGTTCATAAAACATGGTATATAAAATTTATTTCAAAATAGAGCATACATGTGTTGCTTACATCATAGCATGCAAACACTTATGTGTTTGCATTCTATGATGCTTATACAATATACATTACATTACAAAATGTTGATGTTTTTGTTGTTTGTGTGCTGAGGCTCAGACGGGTTTCACTATGTAATGACTGTTCTCCCATTCACAGACAGGCCTCGACAAGCAAAGCCTACCCTTCAATCGACCCGTGCGGCGTTTATTATTAAGGCACGAACCAAAATGAGACAAGAAGGGTAAAAATTTAATATTTATTCAATTACTTCTAGTCTTTCAGAAGCCCTTTTGTTGGTGATCCTAAACAAACAAAAATTATGCAAACATGGCGGCCATCTTGGCTTACTGTCAGTCGAGATTGTGTCAACAAAGTTAGTATACAACTTTGTATAGGAGTTTTGGCGGGAAAGTTAAGATGTTTGCCACGCTCATTTTTCATTGGACTTTAAAATTATTTATAGTGTCGTTTACTAAATAAAAACGCGTGATTTATGTAGTAAAACGCGCATTCAGTGAGATAGGTTTAGGTTTAAGTTAGATTATTTAGAATAGGTTACGAAAGATTTCCGTGTGCAGTTTCTGACCTGCCATCGGACGTGTCCCCGGGTGGCGGGTAGGGGAACGGCCCCCAGATATGGGGGTTACCGGTTTACCGGCGCAGACCAAAGCGGGGACCGCCACCACTCCAGGTGGCTGACGTGACCCGAACTCCAGGTCACCATCGTACAACCCGGGCTCCTCACTGAGAGGAGCCCGGGTTGGGTTAGGTTAGGCCACGCATGCAAGCTGGGGCCCAGCTTGCATGCGTGCAAGCGAGTGGGGCTAAGAGGAAGAACACTTAGCTAAAAAACCTTTAGCTGCTGCGTCATCTCGCACAAGAAGACGTACCCAGCCCGGCCCCTCCCTATGGAGGGACCACTGTGGACCCGCCTTTTAGGCGGGAATCGCCGGCAGGGGATTGTCTCTGCCGGATTCCCATGACCCCGCCACCATGGCGATGTCGGTGTGCCGCTGTGTTTCTAGTGGGTATACTGGGAGACTATCTCTCGGCGAGTCCCATATACCCTTCGGGGATACGTAATTGTCATATTCCAAAGTGTCAAAACAAAAAATGTTACCAAAGAAAACAAGATTACAACGAAGAAATGGCTCAAAGGAAAATTAATTACTGAAATTATTATGGCAGCATGGTCTCTGACCTTAGCCGGTTCCAAATGGAACAACAAAAAAAAAGCAACTTTGTATAATTCATATCATTAAATATTATTTGTTCGTAACTCTAGATAAGTAATTGAAAATTTTAGGCCGCTTAAATGTGAGCTTTTTCATGGGGAGGAGAAGGTGTAAATGTTCCCACAGACAGACGCAATATGATTCTGGTAGAAGAAATTCGAAAAAGTTTGCATAGAAATTGTTCTGATTGTATCGCGCCGGCCCTGTCTACAGGAGCCTTTATAGTTTTTAAAAAGTTGTGTTTGTGAGACTCGTGCACAAAGGATTACTTACTATTCTATCTAAACAAACTTAAAAAAAAAAATAATAATAATAGGATTTTCTTAAAATATTCTTCACTGAGTGACATCGGAGTATGATAACGTATGTTGGAATTGGAGAAAAAATAAAAAAGGACAGCTAAAAGTAAAACACTATTATATCGACGAATTGAAGGAAACTGATGACAAGAACATCCGAGTCATTTGTGAACTGTAAGAGATTGTGAGACCATTCTTTTATATTCGTACTACGACAGCGCGAAAATTTCAAAATCAGTGAATTGTGGGCAAACAACATTAGATGCCTGACAATTAATATAATAAACATTTGTTTTTTTTCTTGGTTTTTCTTCTCAGAGTAGTCTGTTATCTTAATCTGAGTGGAGTTTAGTTTAATAAACAATATTATTGGTGTGTAAATAATACTTGTATAAATCTACAGAAAAACATATAAATTATCATATATAAGTGAGAGATATCAATACCTAAACGTGACAAAACTTTCCAGTCGTAACGGGTATCGATAACTTAACGTGACAAAACTTTACAGTCGTAACGGGTATCGATACCTAAACGCGACGAAATTTACTCTCGTTACTGGTATCGATACCAAAACGTAACTAAACTTCACTGTCGTAACGGCAATCAATACCTAGAGGTGACAAAACTTTACAGTCGTAATGGGTATTGATACCTAAACGTGATAAAACTTTACTGTCATAACGGGTATCGATACCTAAATGTGATAAAACTTTACTGTCGTAACGGGTATCGGTACCTAAATGTGACAAAACTTTACTGTCGTAACGGGAATCGATACCTAAACGTGACAAAACTTTACTGTCGTAGCGGGTGTCGATACCTAAAAGTGATAAAAAAATTTTTGTCGTAACGGGTATCGATACCTAAAAGTGACAAAACTTTACTGTCGTAATGACGTAATAAGTATCGATACCTAAACGTAACAAAACTCCACAGCAGTGACGGGTATCAATACCAAAAATAAAAACCACAAACGTGATGTGTAACGATATCTCATCACAATAAAACAAACGAAAACATATAATACAGGGTATTTGACATTGTAACGCAAAGTTCGTGAAAAGGTTACACCGCATGCCACTAATATAATTGTGATAGTCATTTATGTCGTTAATGAAGGATTACAGAATTCACAGTCTTTAAAAATAAGTATCGTTTCAGCCTTTGAACGTTACAAGCGTGCCGCCGTGCGGGTTTGTAGGAATGAGGTTGATCCCTGATGTCATCATCATCATCATCATCATCATCTCAACGTTTATCCCGGTTGCATCCGCGGCTTTCAGGTTGGAGCCCGGGGTCCGCTTTCCTGCTTAATTTCCTCCATTTCGCGCGATCTTTAGCATCTTGTGGTGTGAGATTGTTGGCACGCATGTCATCTCTTACAATGTCAAGGCAGCACCTCTTTGGTCTACCCCGCTTGTTCCGGCCCGGCGGAGGCGCCATGGCAAGACATTTGTGACTCACGTAACATGAACACAACACACAACACGTCACGTTTTCGTAAGACGTGACCGTACCAACGAAGGCGACCCTCCTGCAGTTTTTCCGCTATGTCACGGACATGAAGGCTGCCACGGATGCGGGAGTTCCTGATGCGATCCTTCCGCGTAACTCCACATATCCACCGCAGCATGTTCATCTCCGTGACACGCAGCTCCTGCTTGTGTCGCTCAAGCACAGGCCACGCCTCGCTGCCATACAGGAGAACAGGTCTAATGATGGTCTTATAGACCTGCCCCTTAAGCTTGACCGGCATTTTGGTGTCACAAATGACACCTGACACCTCACGCCATTTTGCCCAAGCTGCGGAAATGCATGCCCTGACGTCGCAATCAATGTCGCCGGACGCGTGGAGTATAGACCCCAAGTATTTAAACTGGTCTGTGCACTCGACCATGTCACCGCCTATTCGCACGGACATGGGGTCTGTCGTGTTGCTAGCCATATACACGGTCTTCGCCACATTGAGTTTCAGACCGCCGTTCTCGAGCGAGTCCTTCCACACATTCACACGCCGCACCAACCGATCCCTGTCCGCGTCCGCCAGCGCGATATCGTCAGCATACATAAGCAACCAAGGAGGTTGCTCATGTGAATCCCTGATGCTATCCGACAAGGCGTCTAATATCACGCTGAACAGAAACGGACTAAGAACGGAACCCTGGTGGACTCCGACGGTGACGGGGAAGGGTTTAGTGTCACCAACAGCGGTCCTAACAACGGAATCGGAATTGAGGTACATGTCTCGAATTATGTCAACATAGGCTTCTGGTACCCCTTTGGACCTCAGTGCCCACCAGATCACCCCCCGAGGGACACACTCAAAGGCCTTCTGCATATCAAGAAAGAGCAAATGCAGAGGCGTGTTCTTCGATCTGTATATCTCCATGGCGATCCTTAGTGCGAAGATAGGATCCATGGTTCCGTACCCTGGACGAAACCCATATTGACACTCCGAGACAGCACACTCCTGCCGGATCCGGGAGTCCATAATCCTCTCAAAGATCTTCATGGTGTGGGACAAGACCTTTATACCGCGATAGTTGCCACACTCCTGTACCGAGCCCTTGCCTTTGAAGACTGGAGTAATAATACTCAGTCTCCATTGGCACGGGATTTTGCCAGTCAGGAGCACGCGGTTCAAAAAGCTAGTTAACATGCCCACACCGCGAGGACCCATCGCCTTCCAGGCCTCAATGGGAACTCCATCAGCTCCGACAGCTTTCTGATTTGCTATGCGACGAAGAGCCGTATGGACTTCCTCAGGCGTTATCGGGGGCACTAATCCAAGATTTGGAGGGAGTTCCGATGTCTGCACCTCTTGGTGCTGCTTATTCAGCAGCTCGTGGAAGTACGAGCGCCATCTCTCCTTCACCGCGAGGTCTTCGCATAGTAGGTTGCCAACAGGGTCTTTTACACAGCGGCACTCGGATATATCCTGTGCCGCTTTGACCCTAGAACGTGCCAACTTGTAAATGAGCTTTTGCCCCTCAGACGATTCCAGCTTCTCGTAGAGCGGTTGCAAGTGATCTCGTCTGGCTCTGGCTACAGCTCTTTTAGTGGCACGTTTGGCAACTTTGTATGCGTCGCGATCTTCAGGGGATTCGGTCGCTTGCCACGTTTTGAAGAGGGCTTTCTTCACCTTAGTCTCCCTCTGGACTGTGTCGTCCCACCACCAGGTCTCCTTGTCACGTTTGCGGCCACCCTTGGAGACGCCGAGCACCACCCGCGCCGCCCCAGTGATAGCTGCCTGGATCCTGTTCCAGTGTTCTTGAACAGGTTCCCCATCGGTACCGGCGCACTTGTCGCCAATAACCGCCACAAAATCCTGAGACCTGTTTTCATCCAGCAGCCACCACCGGATCTGGCGCGGGCAGCGCTCTACACGTCTGGCCTTTACGCAGAGATCCATGACAAGGAGCCGGTGTTGTGCAGTGAGACTCTCACCGGGTATGACTTTGCAGTTGGCTACTTTGCCGATGTGGTGCCTCCTAGTCAGTAGAAAGTCGATCTGGGTAGCACAACGTCCGCTCCGGTAGGTGACAAGGTGCTCCGGTTTCTTTTTGAAGTAGGTGTTCACGATAGCAAGGTCAGCGGCCGCACACGTTCGGAGAATATTGCTTCCTTCTGCGTTGCGGCTACCGTACCCAAAGCCACCGTGAACACGATCAAACCCGTCACACTTCTCACCCACATGACCGCTCAAATCACCACCCAGAACGACTCCCTGGGACAACGGGATCCCGCGAAGCAATCCTTCGAGCTGGGTCCAGAACAACGTCCTTTCGGCGTCACCGCACCCCGCCTGCGGAGCGTAGGCACTTATCAAGTGGGTTATAACCCCATTGACAAGCACCCGCAACGACATCAGCCGATCACTGATGCGATTTACCTCCAAGACGTCATCCTGGAGCTCGCCAGACAACACCACGGCGATCCCATTTCTACCACTAGGTGCACCCGTGTAGATCAGCTTGTAGCCATTCCCAATAAGCCGGGATCTGCTGCCTTTCCACCGAGTCTCCTGCAGGAACGCCACGGCCACCCTCCGCCTGTGGAGAGTCTCGGCCAGTTCTCTCACGCGCCCAGTTAGCGTGCCAACATTCCACGACGCGAAACGGATTTTCTTGGTTTGGGCTCGCTTCTTCAGCCGTGTCCGCCTCTGACACGGTAGCCCTAGCCCACAGGTCACAGGAGTCGGGCGAGGCTCTTGCGCGCCGTTTTGCGGCGGCGCCCTAGCCGTGACATGTGCTCTTATGTTTCTATCCATAGTCGATTGGCTTATTTGGCTAATTACAAGTGCGACTGCCGTCTGACCACTAAACCCCGAAGGGAAAGCCGGCGTCAGCGCCCCGTTGGTTGGTGCACCGTCTGGCAGGTGGGGTTGACTTGGGTCCCAAAGATGGTGGTGGGACCCCAGAGCACCCAGGTTGATCCCTGATGTGAACTCTATTAAATCAGTTTTTGTATAATTAGCGAATTAATTAATTTATACTTTAAAATCTTATTGGGTTATAAACAAATAGCAATTATGAACAGTTTAAAGTGAAAAAAGTACATATATATGTCGGAGATCGTCGATATAATTTTAATAGAAGTTGCTGATTTGATTTACGTAGTAGAGGGGCGAACGCTTGTGACGTTATTTTGTGATGGCGTCACATGGACAGAGTCGCTTTGGAAAGTGGGATTCGTCGAACGGTGACTTTGCATCGAGACGAGGACCAAGGCACATCTCCAAACCGAAACTGTCGGTTTGCCTATTCAAATTGTTATTATGAAGATTGGAGGGTATATCTACACGTTGTGTTTCAATTAAAAACTCACCTACGAAATGGAACTTGTACCACCACACCAAGAGGCTGTCGACCCTACCGCTCTGCCGTCGCTGTCTCCGACATCAGAAGTGGGATAAAGAACTACACTCTCACAATCTCGTTATAAATCAAGGAACAGAATAACAGTCACTTTCTGCCAATATTTTTATAGTACTTGTGTGATTACTTGTGTGGTAGTTGTTCATTGCCTTTGTATGACCTTCTGTAAATGCTGGATGTACTGGCAGTGAGGCTGGAAGTGAACGTCATGTTACGAGGTGCGCTCAATTGCTGACGCAGAAGAGATCGCTCCGCGTGATAGTGCGCTGAAGGAGTGCGCTACAGGAGTCCGCTGCAAGCGTGCACGTGCGGCTGGACGCGGCGCTGTCGCGACAGTGCTGGCTGATGCTTGGCGCGCGACAGTGCTGGCGGATCCTTGGCGCGCGACAGTGCTGGCTGTTGCTTGGCGAGCGAGGAGCGCTTGCGGAACATACAAGGTGTGCTTGCGGAGCGCGCAAGGTGCGCGTGCGGCTGGACGCGGCGCTGTCGCGACAGTGCTGGCTATTGCTTGGCGCGCGACAGTGTTGGCTGCTGCTTGGCGCGCGACAGTGCTGGCTGTTGCTTGGCGCGCGACAGTGCTGGCTGTTGCTTGGCGCGCGACAGTGCTGGCTGTTGCTTGGCGCGCGACAGTGCTGGCTGTTGCTTGGCGCGCGACAGTGCTGGCTGTTGCTTGGCGCGCGACAGTGCTGGCTGTTGCTTGGCGCGCGACAATGCTGGCTGTTGCATGGCGCGCAAGGTTCGC
Organism: Sesamia inferens; assembly: GCA_037179545.1. Classification (NCBI taxonomy): domain Eukaryota; kingdom Metazoa; phylum Arthropoda; class Insecta; order Lepidoptera; family Noctuidae; genus Sesamia; species Sesamia inferens. The sequence goes on along the minus strand of CM073936.1, from coordinate 3,375,914 downwards.
TTGCGGAGCGCGCAGGGTGCGCTTGCGGAGCGCGCAGGGTGCGCTTGCGGAGCGTGCAAGGTGCGCTTGCGGAGCGCGCAGGGTGCGCTTGCGGAGCGCGCTTCTAGCTGCTTGGTGAATCGCATCAATGGCGTATGGCGCTGCTGGAGCTGCTTGCGGCACAGCCGGAGCTGCGTGCGTTTTGCGGAACGTCCAAGTTTTCAAGACTTGGGCCTCTACTCTGCAGGCGATGAAAAGATGTCAAAATACCCAAAACGTTTGTGGTAACGTAATGGGATTTTATGAGAGTTTAGAGATGTCTGGTGTACAACGGTTGACAACTGCCAAGTGGCAGGTGTTTGTGGGAAATTGCCATAATCCGGTGAGTCGTACTATTTTTATTTTGATTCCGTGGCCGAATGTTCTCTTGTCAAGCAATCTGTAATTTCATTGGTATACGTACACACGCGATAGTACGTATACAGGGTATGGGTAGTACCAGCGTTGTGTACTGAAGCACTTCTTTGTGACATGCTAAAAAGAGTTATTTTTGCAAATTTTATTTCTTGTACTACCCGATTATTGTTTGTAATAATGGGCTGAGACATTTTAAATCAGGGTTTTAAAATTGTGTCTGGTTTGTCTTTATTTCGAAACTAAAGTTCACTGTGGCCTATAGTTACGAGCTCACTTGAGCTTACGATAGTATGTGTGGCTAGACTATTAAATCTTCTCAAGAGAACAAGCGGTAACGAACATAGAAATGAGTGCTATTTACGAAAAATCTAAATTTGATAGAAGTGAGCTAAAGTAATGAAATTTAATATTGGTGAGTTGTTTGATGGCGATAATGGCGATCGTTACCTATTGAAATCGTTGATTGGAAACAGAATTTATAAGTACCCCACGATCGCATAGGTACGAAAGATTTTTCCAAGTAATGTCTGCTGAGTTAGATTTTCATAATGTAGAAGATGGTGAGGAGGGTGCCTCCGCCAGCAAATGGAACACGTATCATGGCTATGTGGTCGCGCTGCACGCACTAGTCTGTAGTCGTAACTGCAACCCAGTGAGGGGTTGTTCAGAGCGCGATGGGCAGCTAGTGGTGTGGCGGGGACACTAGTAGGTATGGTCGCACTGCATGCACTAGTCTGTAGTCGTAACTGCAACTCTGTTTCCAATCAACGAGTTCAGGGGGCGATGGGCAGCTAGTGATGTGGCGGGGACTTTGGTAGATATGGTCGCACTGCATGCACTAGTCTGTAGTCGTAACTGCAACTCAGTGAGGAGTTGTTCAGGGGGCGATGGGCAGCTAGTGATGTGGCGGGGACCTGGGTCTCGGAGGAGACTATTAGTTGTACGGTCATGTGTTGACCTGGGAGTCGTGGACTCTAGAGTTGGTCGTATCACAAGAGATGATGACGATATGGGTGTCAACTATGAGTTGTCACTAGCTACTGTGGTAGCGGGCGATGATGTGTTTTCTTTTTGATGATTATGATTTTGATTTGATAATTATGAGGCTTGGAGGAACCTTTTGTTTTCTTTTTGAAAGTTGATAATTATGAGGCTTGAAGGAAGCTCTTAAGTTGTTAAAACAATTAAGTTTGTTTGGTTTTCTAATAGTCAATGTAACTAAACGTGACGTGTGACGGTCAGGTTGGCCGAGCTCTCAAAATGCTTCAAAGTCGGTTTTCTGTGTGTTTTTTTTTTAATTTGTTACAGACGTGCACGAGGACGTGCAACGGGAAATATCGAAATTTAGCCGGAATCGGCGGTTGGCCTGGTGAACCGGATCCCGGACTCCGGGGCTGGGGGGCTTCGAATGCGACTGGGATTAGCACTGGGATGATGATGATGAACGAGGACGTGCAAATCGTCAGGCTGGCCGTGTCGGAGATCGTCGATATAATTTTAATAGAAGTTGCTGATTTGATTTACGTAGTAGAGGGGCGAACGCTTGTGACGTTATTTTGTGATGGCGTCACATGGACAGAGTCGCTTTGGAAAGTGGGATTCGTCGAACGGTGACTTTGCATCGAGACGCGGACCAAGGCACATCTCCAAACCGAAACTGTCGGTTTACCTATTCAAATTGTTATTATGAAGATTGGAGGGTATATCTACACGTTGTGTTTCAATTAAAAACTCACCTACGAAATGGAACTTGTACCACCACACCAAGAGGCTGTCGACCCTACCGCTCTGCCGTCGCTGTCTCCGACATATATATATTTTTAGATCATGAAAAAGCCGACGAAAAATTCCACCACTGGGGAGTTCAGAATCATGTACTGGATCCATGGTACGCGTCGATGTCAGATACAGCCTTTATATTTATAGTAAGCGCGTAGGGCATCATATAGGCGCAATGAAATTCCCAAAGTTTATTATACTTTAATTAGTAATAAGGGGAGTTCATACATATTCTGCGAGGTTTTCATCGAGGGGGGGGGGGGAGAGGATCCCCTGCCCCCCGCCGCTGGGTACGCCATGTGTAACCACCTAAACTATGTAATGCTAAGGATCGACGAGTCACTCTAAACTCACTTGACCTAACTTAATACCGTCAGAATCAATCAGCTGGTTATGCCACCCAGAACTGTCATTTTTTCCCAGTAGTCAACTTTGAACCTATCATGGTCAAAAGAATTACCGTGGGCGATAAAGTTAAAATTGTATTAAGATTTTTTTTTTTTGGGACAAAACCCCCACACATTTTCCCACCCGCTGCAACTCCTGAAAGCCAGAATCAACAGTGGAATCAACAATGAAGCTCGACGAGTCCCGGAGAAACGATTCAACTGTCTTAGGCCCCGTAACGAAATTAATCAGAAAAGAATAGCGGAGGAGTAAGAAAAAAGATATTTTATGTTTTTTAAAGATATTTTCTATTAAGAAATATGGCGTATTGTAGTATCTTATAATATTGGTTTGGTCGTTTGTACTAATGCAAATTTTCCCTAGAATATTCACATACAAAAGGATCTGAAGTAACCGTAATAATAAACAGAGCCATACCAGACCAACCAGCCTTGATTCATAGAATCTCAGCATTTACGCAGTATTCACGTTGCGTCCCCGCAACGCTGCCGTCCCGCTGATTTACGATCGCCGAATCGCAGGAAGTAACAGATCGGCACCTTTGATACTGAATGTTCTTTGTTATATAAAAGGAAATCAAATTGATGTTACTAATTTTGGATAGAAATTTCTATTGATGTGTTGCTACAAATGCAAGGTATGATAACAAAATAATTAAGTTGTTCCAGCATTTAATTTTAATTTCTGTTCTGTGAACTTTATAAACTGTACCTAGTCGTTCGTTTATTTTGGCATTTATTTTAATTTTGTCACCTTTGTAATGTGTACCAACTGATTCTTTATATTAATTGCAGTAATATTTTATTTTAATAATTTTATTTCGTAGAATTGTGAAAATTTATTTAATTTTATGTAATTTCACCTTCTCACCAGGACAGTTCCTAATGTTATACAAATCACAGATCCGTACGTGCGTGGACTACTGCAGCCACATTTGGGCTGGTGCTGCAAAATGGCACTTGGGAACTTTGGATTGGGTAGAGAGGCACGCGAAGAGGCTAATTGGTGACCTACATTTGGTTCAAAATGGTCTACAAAATCTGGAGCACAGGTGAAGAGTAGCCAGCCTGTCGGTGTTCTATAAGATGCATTTTGGAGTGTGTGCGCGGGAATTGTATGACTTAATTCCCTCATCTCCTTTCCATTATCGGACGACCCGCCGTACGACGAGTATTCACCACCCTTACGTTGTTGACACCACTCCGATCCAGACGAAGCGTTTCGCCTCGCCTTTTATACGTACCTCGAGGGTCTGGAATAATTTGCCAGCGGTGGTGTTTCCGTCTGACTACAATTTAAGTGTATTTAAAGCTAGAGTGAATAGGCTCATAATAAACTAGCGCACTTTACCATCAATGATTGCATCACTACTTACCATTGGCGGGATTGCGGTCAAGCACAAGTCTATACTTAATTATAAAGATTGTATCTGACATCGACCCACAAACAAGTACCATGGATCCAATACATGATTCTGAACCGAAAAATTCCACCACTGAGGAGTGGTGGAATTTTTCGTCGGCTTTTTCATGATTTAAAAAAATATATATGTAGTTTTTTTCACATTAGACCGTTCATAATTTCTATACTTTTATAACCTAATAAGATTTTAAAGTAAAAATTAATTAATTCGCTAATTACATAAAAAAGCGCAATGAAAACAAAACTCGAAAAACTATCTTATCAGCCGATTTAATAAAGTTCACATCAGGGATCAACGTCATACTTACAAACCCGCACGGCGGCACGCTTGCAACGTTCAAAGGCCGAGCCGACACTTTTTTAAACACTGTGAATTCTGTAACCATTCATTAACGACATAAATGATTATTATAATTTTATTAGTGGCATGTGGTCTAGCCTTTTCGCGAAGTTTGCGTTACGATATCAGATACACCCTGTATGTATATTAAAAATGATTGGTGTTGCTTGAATTTGATATATATATTTTTTTTAATACATCGCCGTATAACGTGGTGATGCTGCCAGTCCTTTTAGGTCTTTTCCTGTTGACAACTATGACTCTGAATTTTTATAGGTTGACATGATCATCGACCCGCATTTTCTTACTTTAAACTAGACGACTACGATATGGATGTAAAAACAGGTTGTTTGCACAGGGAAATTTTTATTTACAGACTGAAGTTGAGGTTTGAGATATCTTTATTTCTCATAAGAAATTAATCACTTACATGAGAAATTTTTAAATACTAACTTAAACAAATATTTAAAACGTACAGTAACAGTAAAACACTATACAGAAATAAAAATTAAAAATATGTAGGGTAGATTGCCAACAACACACGGAGCACGCACAACTAGATGTGGCATGTACTAAGGTGCGCTCGCTTGATTGAATATATGTAATTTTAAATGCTTTTTAAATATTGACATAGACTTTTCGTTTTTAATTGTTTTTGGTAATTTATTGTACAATGCTGCACCTTCGTACATTACACTTTTTTTGCCATAGTTAGTGCGTGGTGAGTATAATTGTATATCATTAGCATTTCTAATCATCAAATACACAAAATTGGGCATTTTGTGTATTTGATGTTTTTTTGTGAAATGTATTTGCGTGTGAATGTTTTTATTGAGTATCTTTCTAATTAATATGCAGTTATTGTATATGTATATTTGTGATATATTCATTAGTTTGGTTTCATTGTATATTTTTTGTGTTGGTGTACTGTAATCATAATGGAAGAGTGTTTTTATTAACTTATTTTGTGCCGTTTGTAATGCTTGAATGTTTGTCTTGGCTGATGTCCCCCATACTTCTATCAAATAGTCCAAGTGAGGTTTTATAAGAGCGTTATATACATTATATCGTACTTGACGTGGAAGACACTGGGCGACACTTCGTAGGGCTCCCGTGAGAGACGTTAATTTATTCCTAACCTTTTCTATATGCGGCTTCCAGCTTAAGTTCTTATCCAAAATTAATCCAAGATACTTTTCATGGTCAACTTTTTTTATTGATTGGTTATTTATCGTTAAAGGTGAATTATACAATGTTTTTTTATTCTTTGCAGCGAAGATTATGTAGTTGGTTTTAGCTATATTTATGGTGAGTAGATTGCACTGAAACCACATATTTAAGAGTTGTAAGTCATCCTGAGCGTCACACATGACAGCGTCCACGGAGTGTCCAAAGTAGAATAAAGCTGTATCGTCTGCATACAACGATACATCGCCCTTTAGTCCAATTGCATGTATATTATTAATGTAGATCAGGAATAATAGCGGCCCTAATATTGATCCCTGTGGAATGCCAAAATTTACGATTTTAGGACGGCTTTGTGTTTCGTTGATCTTAACGACTTGATAACGATTTGTTAGGTAAGATTTGAAGATATCAAATGCGGTTCCAGTAACGCCAATGTCATTTAGTTTCTTTAGTAATAGCTCGTGACTTATTGTGTCAAAGGCCTTTTTCAGGTCTATGAAAATTCCTAACGCTATCTGCTTTTTGTCAATGCTTAGTTTGATTTTTGTTATTAGATCTATTGTAGCAGAGAGCGTGTTGGAGTTTGGTCTAAAACCGTATTGTTTGTCAAAGAGAAAGTTTTGTGCTCTTAGGTGTTTATCGAGGCGGTTGTATAAAACACGTTCAAAGATTTTTGACAAAACCGGCAAGACTGAAATAGGACGATAATTTCCTGGATCCGATTTATTTCCATTTTTGTAGATGGGGTTTACCTTGGCAATTTTGAGACTGTCTGGGAAAGATCCTAGCTGTAGGTTTTTATTTATACAAATTGTGAGTTCGCTAAGTATTAATTCTTTTAAGCATTTTATTGATTTTGTGTTTATACCATCTAAACCGGAACTAGTATTTACCTTCAGGTTATCAATTATTTTTGCAATTTCATCACAGGTGCATGGGTCTATTTGTGAAAGTTGGGTCATGTTTTGAGTTGCCTGAGTTCCTTTAGTGTGAATTAGATTGTTTTGGTATCGTTTGGGAATTTGACTAGCCAGAACTGATCCAATATTAGAAAAGAATTCATTAAAACACTCATAAATGTCAGTCTGATTAGTCAAAACTCCAGATGGCGTTAGGAGTTTACTCGGTGTTGGTGACTCTCTTATCTTGTTCCTAGAGAGATCATTTATAAGACTCCACATTTTTTTTTGGTTTCTCTTGGATTTGTCAAAAGCATTTAGGTAATAAGTACTTTTTGTTTGTTTTATAATTTGACTGACTTCATTTCTTTTATTCACAAATTTTTGCAGTAATAATTGGTCATTTTTGTTTCTCTTGTGCAACCTCCATAATGCATTTCTTTTATTTATCATACTTATGATCGTTTTATTTATCCAATCTTGTCTGGGTGGATTCAGTACTTTAGTTTTAGTTATTTTACTGATAGTGATAGTATTCAGTAACTTTTCCTCAAATTTTTGGTACAGATTTCCTTCATTGGTGTATTTCCATTCTTTTACCGCATGGAACAGTTTTTCATAATTTATAGCTTCATATTTTACTTTTCTAGGTGGTTCTGGTTGATATTTCTTAACTTCTAAATACATTTGATTATGATCTGACATGGCAGTTGCAATTACGGCAAGATGAAACTTGGTGTCAGGAAGGTTTGTGCATACGTGGTCTATTATAGTTTTAGTTGTAGCAGTTTCACGGGTACAGTATTTCTCCTCGACTTTGTTTATAACTCTATAACCACTACTTTGTAGTTCTTCTTTGTATTTGAAGGTAGTCTGGTCCAAATTCAGTAGATTAATATTAAAATCTCCCAGTATGATGGCTCTTTTCCGCCCATGCAATTGTCTGGTGTAAGTTTCAAGGAAGTTTTTGATGTTAGATGCGTCTGGTTTTCGGTAGATGCCAGCTATGTCGAGAGAATACTTATCAAGATGTATCCATAAATAGTGGTTGTCATTTGGGGATAATTCCTCAATCAAGTGATGTTTCATATTGTTGTGAGCAAAAATTGATACTCCACCACCCCGCGCGCCGTTCCTGTAGTTGTGATAGTGTGTATAACCAGGTATTTGAATTCTCTTTGCTTCATCATCATTTTTTATCCATGTTTCAGTAAGTATAATTATATTTATAGTACTGCGAAAAGATTCAACTACACACTTTAGTTCATCCAATTTTCCAGGTTTTACAATGCTGCGTACATTTGCATACAAGAATTTTATAGATTTGTTGCTCGTGATGATGTCGTTGTAGTTGTCAGTTATTTGGTAAGTTATATCGTTCATTGGGTTAGAATTTTCATTATGGAATGAAGTTCCTAACTTAAGTCAATGACAAAGAACACTTAATCGAATATCAATTTGAATATTGTTCTCAACTTAAAAAGTTTCCACAATTACTTTTCATTCAGTACTTGAATCTGGACCCCCGAGATTGATGTATAAATTTAACTCACATATTTAAAAAAGTAATCGCTCGCAATGGGCCTTATAAGAAGGTTCAACATCACTTAGAGGGCAATGGAGAGAGCTATGGTTTCACTGCGTGATCAAATCAGAAATGAGGAAATCCACAGAAGAACGAGAGTAACCGACATAGCCCGAATGAATTGTAACACTTAAGTGGCAGTACGCCGTGGACGCAGCGTGGGTAGACCCCCGACAAGGTGGACCGACGAGCTGGTGAAGGTCGCGGGAAATCGCTGGATATGGGAGGCATAGGACCGGTCGTCGTGGAGAACCTTGCAGTCGACATCTTTCAGCTGAAATGATGATGATGATAATTGAAAAAAAAAAGACATATTGGACCATACATAATGACCACACAGTTAATCGAAAAATGGCATCGGTAACTGAAAAGTTATGTGGAAATTGGTTACCATAGTACGAGCATGGTTTACTGAGAAACGAGAAAAATATTGTGAGAAGAGTTTTGAGTGTGAATCTTAATGGCTATGAGAGTAGAGGAACCAAAGAAACTATGGATGAAATATGTGAATGATTGTATGGTTAGGAAGGGAATGACGGCGGTGAGCAATGGGCAGCTCGCCGCCCGGTAAGGACCAGGCCCGAGTCGACAGCGCGTCGTGTTTCACGCGCGCCACAAAGAGATGTCAGCACATCGTGACGGGGTCCACGAAGACCGATGCCTCCTGGGTCAGGGTTGCGATTTGGTTAAACAGGAAACCGTGGCCCTGGCCGTCGCACAGGCAAGTAAAAAAACATGGGTGGGTTTTAGTCAGTAAAAGTTTGACACGCCCTTCCGCTCCGCTCAGAGCGGGTGAAGCCATTTGATGATTTCCCACCCCCACAAAAAAAAAGAAGGGAATGACGGATAACAGTGAATTATCGAAGAAAGAGACATGTTGCACCAACGCTAAATAAATAGAGATACATACATAATAGGACAGGATTTTTTTTTTTTTTTGAGAAGGCGATGTATTTCATCCTTTTTTTTTGTCGCCGCCGATTGCCGCTACGAGGACACGGCGGTGCTCTACTCAAGCCGGGCAGACCTCCACCGTATGCTCCACCGTGTCCTCAGGGCGATCCACACAATGGTGACACCCTGGCGTTTCCTCCCGCCTAATACGAAACAGGAACCTCCCGAAACAACCGTGTCTGGTGTGGACCTGCGTCAGGCGGAAGGTGAGGGCGCCGTGGCGCCTCTCGAGCCACTCCTCAAAGAGGGGACTTGCCGCCGCTATTGTGGCGTGCCCAGCACTGGCTTGCGACAATCGCACTCTCCATGAGGCCATGTATTTCATCCTTACAAATATGTATTATAAATCGAAAGTGATTTTGTTTGTTTGTTTGTTCCGCTTCCACACCGTAACTTCTGAACCGATTGCTTTGAAATTTTACAGACGTAAAGTTAGAAATCCGGATTACATAATAGGGTACTTTTTATCCCGGAAAAATTTGATATTCCCGAGGGAAATCTAAAAAGCGCGGTATAACCGAAATTCATGCGGGCGAAGCCGCGGGAGGAAAGCTAGTATTTCTAAAAACCCCTGTTTGTTTTTTAATTGAATTCTGAACTGAATGTTTTGTTTCACAACAAGCGATGAAAGCATGTGGTAGGCCATAACATCGGCCGCCGGCAGAAGTTACCACCCACCAGATAAAGCCTTGCCGCCAAACGATTTGTCGTGTTCCGGCATGATGTGTGGTGAAGCCGTACGGAGGACGGGTCTGAGCAGTTGTGTTGCGATGTGTGCCGGGTACGATGCGCCTAATGTTGTTGTGTTGGGAGTTTGGTCGTAGAGGGTCTTCAGATCAATCTCCCTTTGGCGCAGCATCATCGTTGGTCATTTTGTTGGGTTTAATATTGCATCACCTCGCTCAACTGCCGTCTTCCTTCCTATTCGCTCAGTTTTTCTGAGTGAATAGGCTCTTAATAAACTAGCGCGCGTTACCATCAACGATCGCATCACTGCTTACCATCAGGCGGGATTGCGGTTAAGCGCTAGTTTATAATTATTAAAAAAAAAGCACATAATAGATAGTAAGTAATATTTTTACATACATGATTACATAGTTGGATTTAGCATACAAGTAATATGATTCTCAAACAATCTGCGTTTAAATTTTACGTCGGTTTTTTTTTTTTAATCGAGCTAAATAGTTTCCATCTACTGGTTATCACGTCAGATGTCACTATCAATAGCCACAGGTTTCATTTTGAAAGTTCAATAACTTTCATTGTGTTATTTACTTTGTTGAGCAGACAGATTCTCGAACATTTGGAGCAATGGATTAGCAATATGCTTTGAAATGTTTCCAAATGATAGTAATTGTGTGTTCTGCAGGGTACAGGAGTGGATCAGAAGTTATTATAAATATTGAAATTAAAAATGTAAGTAAAAGCTTAGTGCCTAAATAAACCTTCTAGAATTAGAGCGTCATAACTATAACGGACTCCGTGGCGCAGCGGTCAACACGCCTGCTTGCGACGTGGAGGCCCCGGGTTCGATAATAACCGGCCAGGTCATGATGAAAAACGATCTTTTCCTGATTGGCCTGGGTCTTGGATGTTTTATCTATATACAGGGTGTATCTGATATTGTAACGTAAACTTCGCGAAAAGGCTACACCGCATGCCACTAATAAAATTATGATAGTCATTTATGTCGTTAATGAACGGTTACAGAAATAACAATGTTTGAAAAAAAGTGTCGGCTCGGCCTTTGAATGTTGCAAGCGTGCCGCTGTGCGGGTGTGTAGGTATGACGTTGATCCCTAATGTCTACTCCATTAAATCAGCTGATAAGATAGTTTTTCGAGTTTTGTTTTCATTGCGCTTTTTTGTGTAATTAGCGAATTAATTAATTTTTACTATAAAATCTTATTGGGTTATAAAAGCATAGCAATTATAAACGGTCTTAAGTGAAAAAAACTACGTATATATTTTTTAAATCATGAAAAAGCTGAAGAAAAATTCTACCACTGGGGGGTTCAGAATCATGTACTGGATCCATGGCACTCGTTTGTTCGTCGATGTCAGATACACCCTTTATGTCATGAAGCTTCTTTTTTTTCAGCTTTGAAGTCTGGGATCCGCTTTACCAGTCTAATTGCTGATTTTGGCGAAACTTAGACATTTTCCGTGAAGCGACTGTCGTCTGACCTCCACAACCCGAAGGCGATATCGAAGCATTGCAGTTAAACCAATTGTTGGACTTTTGAGGGCTCCAACAACCCATAACGACTGCCATTAGATGTATAATAATATAATAATAATATATTTATTTTGCGTAAAACACAGTATAAAAGGTCTTACATACAAAAATGAGATCACACATGTTTAGCTTAAAAATAAAGCATGCAAAATTGTTTAGCACAAACAGGTGCAAGCGTTGCGTGTGCATGTTGTCAACGTTAGTGTTCTAAATAGTCCTTAATACTATAGAAATTATATTCATTCAACCACTTATGCAATTTAAATTTAAATACTCTAAAATTTAATTCTTTCAGTGCCTTCGGTAAATTATTGTATACACGTACACACATAGCTACACAGTTTTTATTATATTTAGTACACCTAGGCAGTTCGTCAAGTACAAGTGTATATTGGTCACGCCGACTTCGTGAACATACCTCTTCTGCTGTTTTAAATAATTCTTGGTGTTTTTTTATAAACATACACATCTCATAAATATATAATGACGGCAACGGTAGCAAACCAAGCTGTTTAAATATTGGTTTACATGATTCATCGGATGGGATCCCGTATAAGGCGCGTATACACATTTTTTGTGCGATAAATGCCCTGTTGTGTTCCGTACTACTTCCCCATGTTATAAGTCCATACCTCAAAGAGGATTCAACGTAAGCTCGATAAGACATTACAGCTATTTTTATATTAGTTACATGTTTAATTTTTCTAAGGGCATATACAAATTTATTTATTTTATTGCACACGTACTGAACCTGCGCTTTTCAGTCTAAATATTCATCTAATACTATACCTAAAAATTTGGTTTGTTCTACATGTGTTATTTTACGTATATCCATTTTAAAATTAAATTTATTATTATAATGTTTGTTAAATTGTATGTACACGGATTTTTCAAGATTTATAGTTAAATTATTATTATTCAGCCAATTAATTAGAATGTCAATAGTATTATTTATGTCAGTTTCATGGTCAGTAATTGAATTATATTTTTTGTCAGCAGTTACAATTATAGAAATGTCATCGGCGAAAAGAAAACATTTGTGGTTAGTTATGTCAACTATATCATTTATATACAGAAGGAACAATATGGGACCCAATATGCTACCTTGGGGCACACCACGTTTTATACATTGATATTCAGACGTATGCATTATCATGTCTCTATTTTCGTCCAGTCTAGTAACTGCGACACTCTGTTGTCTGTCAGTTAGGTACGACGAAATCCATTGATGTGGCAGTCCTCTTATTCCAAGAGCTTCTAATTTTTGTAATAAGTTGGTATGTGTAACAAGATCGAATGCCTTCGATAAGTCAAAGAAAAGCCCCGTTACAAACTGATTTTTGTTTAAACTGCTCAGTATTGTTTTTAAGAGTGAGAATATGGCTAGTGATGTAGATTTACCTTTTTGAAATCCATATTGTTGTTTTCTTATTATGTTAAACTTACTGCAGTAATTTATTAATCTGTGATACATACATTTCTCGTATATTTTTGAGATGATGGGTATTAATGTAATAGGGCGATAATTGTTCACGTCACGTTTATCACCCTTTTTGAACAATGGTTTAACAATGGATAATTTTAATGCTTTTGGGAATACTCCTTGTGAAAATGATAAGTTGATCAAATATGTCAATACTGTACTTATTTCATTAGTACATGTCTTAATGATTCTGGTGTTAAGTTCGTCGTAGCCTTCAGACTTGGTGTTGTTCAATGATATTATCTGCTGCCTGACCTCACTTTCAGTATGTATGGCAACCGGGACCAACGGCTTAACGTGCTTTCCGAGGCATGACCAGACTAGTGCATAATTATATTCATATTCATGCATACAAATATTTGCACTGCGCGGGGATCGAACCAGCGTCTCCTTGCGCAGCGGCTGCGTCATGTGTATGTTTATCTATATATGTATCTATTATAAATAAAGTATCGTTGAGTTAGTATCCCATAACACAAGTCTTGAACTTACTTTGGGGCTAGCTCTATCTGTTTGATTTGTCAGTATATATTTATTATTATTATTTATTAAACTTACATATTTATGGATTGCTGGGTTAAAAAAAAAATATATGAACTCATATAATCTGTCAGTAAGCTAATTCTGGAGAAAGAACACAAACATTTTGTTGAGATAATCAGGTCGATCAGCTATTCTTTCTTTCTTTCTTTCTTTTATGGCTTCGCACGGTTTGTTCATTTAGCCAATGCCACGTAATGAATTGTTCATGTCGAAAAAGACGGCCGCGTGACCCGTCTTACGATGGAGGTTTGAAACAAAGTCATGATGTGGCCACTATGCTACGATATTTCACTGTTCTTTATGAATTATTTACTGAATGCACTTTTTACTACATAAATCACGCACTTTTATTTAGTTAACAACACTATAAATAATTTTAAATGTCCACTGAAAAATGGGCGTGACACTCAGCTTGATATTCCCGCGAAAACTCAAGCTATTCTTATTGTTAAGATGGAATGTGTGCCTTTAAACACAGGTATGATTTTACTTAAATGTATAAAAATATGATTCAACTTTTTCTCGGTAGTAGGCCATAACATCGGCCGCCGGAAGAAGTTACCACCCACCAGACAAAGCCTTGCCGCCAAGCGATTTGTCGTGTTCCGGCATGATGTCTGGTGAAGCCGTACGGAGGATGGGTCTAAGCAGTTGTGTTGCGATGTGTGCCGGGTACGATGCGCCTAATGTTGTTATGTTGGGAGTTTGGTCGTGGAGGGTCTTCAGATCAATCTCCCTTTGGCGCAGCATCGTTGGTCGTGTTGTTGGGTTTAACATTGCATCACCTTGCTCAACTGCCGTCTTCCTTCCTATTCGCTCAATTTTGAGTGAATAGGCTCTTAATAAACTAGCGCGCTTTACCATCAACGATCGCATCACTGCTTACCATCAGGCGGGATTGCGGTCAAGAGCTAGTTTATACATATTTAAAAAAAAAAAAAAAACTTCTTAATTTCAATCAAGGTGTCAAAAGTCATGAGGTTACTTAAAGAAATACACAATTCAATATCAAAAGCATCCCGAAACAAACATTTTGCGTGGCTTCAAAGAAACTTCATAAAAACCACTATTATTTAACAAAAACAGTATGGCATTATATTATTACAAAACTTCGCCACAAATCAATTAAAAACCAACCTTACCTTCCAGAAATAAAGTCCATATACGTTCAAACAGGACATGAATCATGATTAAAGAAAAACCAACCAAACTTTGCGGTCGGATAATTTAATTTTCCGCAAGAAATGAACCAGCAGGCGATTTAACCGAGGGCAAAACTAAATTTGTTACGTCAAGAAAAAGCTTCGGTGACGGAAAATAAAGAGATTTTGCTGGAAATTACAAAAGAAAACCGCAAAAATCGAAACAATAGGAATGAAACAAAGGGCCGTGTGACGAATTGTGTAGTTCAGTATGGCCGGCGAAATGAGAGTGGAATAAAAAATTATGGGATAATTCCATCTTATTAGTGTAATGATTGTGATGAAGTCATAAAACGACCCTACACGAAGTTACGACATCGTTTTGTTAATAAATTCATGTTTATTTATCTGCGGTCGCGTTTGTTTAGCTAAATAAGATATCATACAGTGAGCATTCTTCTTCTGGTCTGTCGATGGCAATCTAAATAAAATCGGCTCAGAATTCGTCTGCTTTTTGGCACCGTCGCCAGCTTCTAAAAGAAAAAAGTTACTTAAGTCTAGGCTGTATGGCGTACTATGCCTTTGCCTTTTCCGTTCAAATGTACGGAAAGAAGTGAACAAAAAAAAAAATGTCTATGGCATGGAGGTGGTAAGTGGAGGTGGTAAGTGGTAAGTACTACGTTGTGTGTAGTGCTTGATACTTCCTTCGTCTATGGTCTATGATCCAACTCAACAAATCAACTTTGTATATAGTTTGGCAGTTTTGCATGTTAGAGTACGAGACTTTTGGTGATATTATTATTATTTTTTTCTCCTGTATTTCGTTTGTTATTATAATTTTATGGTATTTAGTTGTAAAGTGCGTTTTGTTTGTGCGGAATAAAAAAATTTCTTTCTTTCTTTCTTTCTTTCTTTCTTTCTTTCTTTCTTTCTTTCTTTCTTTCTTTCTTTCTTTCTTTCTTCTTCTATCCGTTCTGTAACGTGCAGTTGACAAGATACCCAGGACACATCATTAAATGTCCTGTTTGTGGAACAACTTCACATTTATACACTTCAAGGTGAAGTCGTCCTGAAAATCTACATCTTAACAGGTTTTCCTGGCTGCGGTCAACCTGGATCAAAGACTTCCAGGTAATTCAAGGTAACTCATATCCAGTTGGGAGGAGGAACGACAAGAACAGAAGTTAAGACAAGGAAAAACTGTCTCGTCCCAGCTTCATTCTTGGTCCAAAATATTAAATTTGTATTCGTATACAGTCAAAAAGCAAACGGACTAAATAATTCAATATTACTAAATATATCTTATTACCCATATACTCCCGTGGATGTCGTAAGAGACGACTAAGGGAACTCTTACCAAGGAAGCAGGTAGCAGCGCTTTTCCTGCGATTCCTAACCTGCTTGTCAAGCGTGGAGATTATGGCAAACCCCACCCAAAGCTATGAAAGCCTTAGGGGAGTCCTTTTTCAAGCAGTAGACCTCTATAGTCTGAAGAAGAAGAAGAAAAAATATATCTTATGCTTTGTAGTTTTACTCATTATTTTCTACAAGAGATGCTTCATTTCTTCTCTTAATGTAAATGGGATTTTAATTTGCAGATTTTACTCATAAAATTGTAGCAGCAGTGCAGAATTTTGAATGATGGAAATTTTGAAAGTGTGTGTTTCACGTGAAGATGAAGGTCGCAGAAAGCCGATAGATGTGGGTAGCACCAGACCGGACATTGTGGGAAAGCCGTGGGGGATGCCTTCGTCCAGCTGTCGACTGTACAGCTGAGAGGAAGAAGTGCTTCACGTTGTTGAATAGCAGTCCGGTTCTGTAACCGCCTCACTCAACTTAGATGAAGTAAGCTGTCATTCCAACGAATGCTATGATTGAATGGTGCCTATTGATGACTCTCTCGAAGCTTTCTTTATCGAACTAGTCACGGTGAGATTTTTACAAAATCGATCGGCTAAACCTATTTGTAAACATTATTTAAGAGACTTATCACTTAGATATGAAAAATCATCATCATCATCATCATCATTTCAGCCGAAAGACGTCCACTGCTGGACATAGGCCCCCAAGGTTTTCCACGACGACCGGTTCTGCGCTTCCCGCATCCAGCGGTTTCCCGCGACCTTTACCAGGTCGTCGGTCCACCTTGTCGGGGGCCTATCCACGGTGCGTCTTCCGGTGCGTGGTCGCCACTCGAGAACCCGTCGGCCCCATCGGGCATCGGTCCACTGCCAATTTAGTGTTGCAATTCTTCGGGCTATGTTGGTTATTCTCGTTCTTCTGCGGACCTCCTCATTCCTGATTCGATCGCGCCGTGAAACCCCAAGCATAGCCCTCTAACCTTGAGCCTTCTTATAATGGCCATTGTCAGAAAAAATTAAAAATCATCATATTTATTTATTTATGGATTTTGGAAGACTTACATAATTAGCTTTTAATGTTCCCACTTCTAAGAAAGAGGCTTTCTCTAGGTAAGAGGGAGTGGGCCGTAATCTACCACGCGGGACATAGTAGATGTCACATGTCTTCGAAAATTTGCCTCTAGGATATGCCGGTTTCTTCACGATGTTTCCCTTCACCGAGCTAAATAGAATGGTGATAAATTGATAAAAAACAGTATGATAGTCCGACAGCCAGTTACAAGTCTTGACGTCATTAGTTTACAGTAGTTCACTGCTGGACATACGATCATCATCAACCTTTTTTAACTGACTTCAAAAAGGATGAGGTTACTCAATTCGACCGTATATATGCCTTTTTTATGTTGTTCGCGGATAACTTTGCTGTTTATGAACCGATTTTGATATTTTTTTTTTGTTAGAAAGAAGATATTCCCAAGGTGGTCCCATGATAAGGACATCAGGGTTTGATGGTGGAAGACCAGAGAAATCAAGGGAGACTTTAAATAATTATGGGGATAGCTAGTGCATTTGTAAGTTTTTTCATTAGGTATTTTAAAGCTCTACAATTTAATAAAGATATAGAGTAGATCTGATGATGGAGCCAGGAGACAGGCGAGGGAACTCCTCAACGATTCACAGCAGCTACCTTGTGTTTGTGCTTGAATAATTTGTATTGATAAAAACCTTACACCTAGATGGGTTGTGACTGGCATTAAGGGGCTGACGATGAAGACAAATGTTCAGTTCAGGGAACACCTCAACGGTTTACAGTAGCTACCTTGTGTTTGGACTCAATTCATTTATATTGATGAGAAGTTTTCATCCATGTGGGATAATGAAAGTGTGCAGTATATCTGATAATAAACACCATAGACAGTCGAGAGAAGTCCTCAACAATTTACAGCATTGAAGTTTAACGTAGGACAACCACTAGCCACTGCTACTCGCCATGATGATGCGACAATCAATAAAATCAAGAGAGTGAATTTAAGTCGCGTAATCGTGTCACCTCTAGCAATGCTCACACATTCAGTCCAGTCCCAGAGATATTTTATAAAAATTGGTTCAGCAGTTTGGTATTTAAACAAAAATTACGGATGTTTTTTTTTCAATGATTATAAACTAGCGCTTGACCGCAATCCCGCCTGAAAGTAAGCAGTGATACGATCGTTGATAGTAAAGCGCGCTAGTTTATTCAGAGCCTATTCACTCAGAAAAACTGGGTGTATAGGAAGGAAGACGGCAGTTGCCCAAGGTGATGCAATGTGAAACCCAACAACCCAGCCCAACGATGCTGCGCCAAAGGGAGATTGATCTGAAGACCATCCACGACCAAACTCCCAATACAACAACATTTGGCGCATCGTACCCGGCACACATCGCAACACAACTGCTCAGACCCGTCCTCCGTACGGCTTCAGCAGACATCATGCCGGCGGCCGATGTTATGGGCTACCACCGAGATAACGTAACGTAACGGATGAAAATTCAAGTAGGTAAACAAAATGCGTCGATTGTTTGTTAGCTTATTCCCAACTATGTTGGTGGCAGCGTCCAGTCTGACCGGATGCAGCTGAACAGTACTTTTTGCAACTAAAAATTGTAAAATAACAACCGCCTTCCAAAAAAAAAGTGAAAAATAACTAATTTGGGAAGTCGATGGCAAAAACGAATACAAAAAACCAAAGATACCATGGTCGTGATCATTGTGTATTCGTTTGTAGTGTTTTTTTTTTGGAAGCCGGTTGTTTTTTTTATATAGTCCAACACACACACCGTCCTGGGCACAGGTCTCCTCTCATACAGAGAAGCATTGAGCTTTACCTTTTAAGTAGTCATTGGTGTCCAAGATATACTTAGAAAGTACATATTATAAGTTTAGAAAAGTTATATTGGTACTTGCCTGGCTTAGAATCGAAACCGCAAGTTCGTACTGAGAGGCTGGTGTTTTAACCACTCGGCCACCACGTCTTAACTGGCTTGACTTTCGACATACGATATGACTCTTCAATTACACGTCATTCAACTGTACCCTCGGCTACAGCCCAGCTGCTACCAGGAATTAACTTCTCACAGATCTTCGCAGGCAATGTAGCCTGAGGGTAATGCCCACTTTACGTTTACCGATCCGCTATTTCCATTGAACTCGTGTACTCAAATAGACATCGGTTCTATGGTTAATAATCAAATCTCTCCTACTTCTTGGTATTCAATCCAAATACTGTCTGTAACAGATCGCTCTTACCGATAAGACCGCCCACACCCTATGTAAAATCTTCATTATTTATCTTCTGTAATTTATATGGTGTACCTACATAATAAAGAGTATTCTATTCTCTTCTAAATCCAGCACATCACCACTTGATCTTGCTTATTGTGTGAACTAAGCTAACATTTGTTTCTTCGCCGCATCACATAGAAAAAAACTTTCTCAAAAGACAAAAATGCTAACTGGAACTACTCTTGAGGCCAATCACGCCTGATCGGAAGCGACGAAAGAGACGTGTGTACTTCGAAGATGTCTGTACACTCTTGCTTTGAATTTGTCCTTCACTAATACGAGTAGTATTTTAATTAAGTAATGAAAACAACAAAAAAATTAAACATGAGCTACTTATCTATATGAAAATATTGCCACATTAAAAACTCGTAACCACGCTTCCAGTACTCCGCGAGACAATTCCCGCCCGTCCATTTTCTTAGAATAAATTACTTCAGTGTAGATGTAATGTGTGTGTATGATAATTAGTCGTTTGTTAGAACCACCGCCGCAACATACACAGAGTGTTATGTACGCTCGTTTTCTTAAGTATCTGAGTATACACGGGATTTTATTCGGACGTACTGAGCTGTGAAATGCTTTTTGGTTTATTTTTATGACGATTAATGATGGAGTTATTGCGTAACATACTAATAGTAGCAATGGGTTTCAATTTGACAGTACAACAACATTCATTGCGTTATTAAATTTATTGAGCAGATAGATTTGTCGAACATTTGACGGCTGCCGATAATTGGGCGGCTGCCCAAGTAAGTTGATGGCTATAAGAGTAAGGGAAGACCAAAGAAACGATGGATGTGAATAAATCGTTAGAAAAGGGGTGACTATCGAGAAGATTACTAATAGAGAAGAATGGAAGAAAATGAGATGTTGCGGTGACCACAATAAATTAGGCAGGAGCAGGATAATGATGGCGATTAACAGGTTGAATGACCGAATTTAAAAGTCATTGTATCTGGCTGGGTGTCACAACAAGACTCTCCTCTGTCTTTCTTGGAAAAATATTAGGATATTTTGGCCATAAAGGATGGAGACAACCTAGAACATCTGATGGTTTTTGTGAAGGTAGATGGACGAAGTTCTAGAGATCGTGGTCCAATAAGGTGGACTGACCAAACTCATTCTTCTCTGGGCACCGGCCTGCATAATGCTATACTCGCGGCCAGGGATCGTAACGGGTAGCGAACTATTGTAAAGGAGAGGATAATTCCACAGAGAAGCAGGAGGTTCTTGCGAGGAACCACTATTTTTTTAAAAATGTTTTTCATTTAGTAGATAATACCATGTGTCAATTTATCATTTAAACCGAACTACACTTGCTACAAAATACGGCCAATTTATTTGAAATAATATTCATCCACAATTTATCAAAGTAAATTAGGCATTTCAGGATGACCCATGAAAAAAAAAAATGTATTTATTAATACATATACGCATAAATTACCTCTGCTGTCAAAGGGGTTATTTATTGCAATATTTATTATTTTTATAATATTTTTATTTGACTATGAGTTTTTATCATATAAATAGTTAAGGTGTCGCACGCCTTTCTGATTAACAATGATGTATTTAACATATAATTTATTACAAATGAATGTTTAAATGTAAACGGTTTATCCAAACAAACGTAATTAAAAAAAGAAAAATAAAATTCAGAAAATTAGTTCAGCATGCACAACTACCCACTCGTGTGTCCATACTGTATGATAATCTGAAACAAGGTCCTGAGATTAATGTCATACCACCTACGCGCGCGAGACAATTGTGTGCAGACTACCGAATTGATAAAGCTAAATAAGTAAACATTCTGTATATTTCATATTTTTTTAGAGATCCGTACTAAAGTTTGAAACTAAGAGAATAAAAAGCGAAATTATAATCGATATTTAATGTTCCTTTTCCTTTCAGATTACTGATTCTAAGACAAGCCGGTTTCATTGAATATTTCTTTACACCGTTTTGAGAGCACTGATGATGAAAGAACGAAAAAAGGAAATACGTTTAGTAGCGTAAAAACGTCACACGGAAAATTAAAAAATAAATAAATAAAAACAATGGTTGGAGGAAACACTGACAAACAAAATAGAGCCCCAGCGTTGGTTTTAAGTAACAGCTGGCGCCGAAGTTATGACGTCACCCGATGTAGCATACAATAACTAGCATTGAAGTGGTACAGTAAAAAAAGAAAAACAAACAAGGAAATACACATGCTAAGAGAATATTTTACACAAACAGGAATATAAAAAAAGAAAATAGGATATATACAAATGCTAAGAGGATACCGCCCTCAAAAATCACTATGTAGTGGCAATATTATGAAGCGTCCGATTTGACATACACACGGTGATGATATTATTTATTTATATAAGTAAAGCATGTGCCTGCGATTGAACGTACAACCAATAAAAATTTACATATTCAATAAATGAATAGGTATCGCGAAAATTGAAATAATGTGTGGAGGCATGAGGAACAGGGAGTAAAGTTCACTCATCCTCCTTTGAAAAGGGAGGATCCTCCAATCAGACGGGTGTTGTCTGGCGGGCACTTGCCCAACGCTTGAAATTGGGAAGTTGTATATATGCTAGTTGTACGGTAAACTCTGATTGCGAGATGTAGAATTCGTGTGACGTCAGTATGACGCGTTGTTCATTTGATGGCGTTCATGGGTACCGCTACAAATGTAATACGCTTCATGTTGAACAACTCTATGTATAGAATACATTGTTTCAAAACGAATAATGTTCTCATTTTCAATGAAAATTTTTATGTAAAATTCGAGAATATTTCATCAATACTGCGTCATTTAATGTAAAATATTCCATCTTTCATTCACAATATTGTTATAAATAAATTAAAAGCAGTTAGACATGCAGGTGGTTGTATATAGACTCGTAAATTACGGTTAAGTGTTTTTTAATCAATGTATACTAAGGGTCAAAAGTGCATTACCACTTTTGAACTTTATTGCAATAACAATAAGTGTCAAAAGTAGTACTCCACTCTTGACCCTTACTGTAAGTACTTATGAAGTAGTCAGACGATTATAAAAATTGACAATTTGATCAAACAAATGATTAATAGCAAAACACTCTCTGGCGGTTTTAAATAAAACATACGGAACCAAGTTGTATTCTAAATCGTCTGACACGCAGCCATTTTATCTTTTTAGTATGTAAAAATATTCGGGGAATGGTTTCTGTAGTATTTTTTCGTAGACCAACCCCTAAACGTTAGAAAGATTTTACATTTTAAATGTTTTTGTGAATAAAAAATAATTTATTTCCCCTTCATTTTCTATTTGTTTTCGCTCCCCGCTGGGTGGTTCCTGTTTTCTATGGCGGCCTTTAAAAACAGTTGGACTGTGATGATGGCGTCGAGGAAATATTATGTAACGTTGTAATTTTTTACTATGTGTTTTGGCATAGTTTGTATGGTTCAACAATTTAGACCTGTTATAGAATGTGTGGATTTTACGCAAAGTAATAAACCCACATAAGTATATTCATCCGGAAACCACAAACGACAAAATAAAAATACCCTTTCCAATAAAAAATGTACAGAATCAGCAAATAAATTACGACCAATTCCAAAAATATCGCCACTCAGCCGTATCCACAAAATCTTACATTTATATAACATCGTGAATATTCCTCCTTATCCATCGTAAAGTGGGGACATCATTGTTTTATTATGAATCGTTGGCCATTAGAGGAATTGCGTAGATTTCGCGAACGGGTCTTGTCCCGCTGACGCAGCATTTATGGTTATCCTTATAAAGAGTAAGTGTGCGACCCTATGTTTGGGACGGCTATTTAATGATTCCTTCTGGTTGATTTTATATATGCGGTTTTAGTCCTTGCGTTTGTGACAAGTAATACAAAATACAAGGTTATTATTATTATTAGCTAGCTAAACTACGCAGATGTGATGGATAGCGATCAAATTTATATTTGACTAGCTTTTCGCCCACGGCTTCGCCCGCGCGGAATTCGGTTATATCGCGCTTTTTAAATTTCCCTCGGGAATATCAAATTCAAAATTTCAAAGCAATCGGTTCAGTAGTTACAGCGTGACAGCGGAACAATCAAACTCACTTTCCGATTTATAATATATTTTATTTATGTTATTTTATATAAAAAAAAAATGTTGCACTATACAGGGAGCTCACAGCAAACACTTGACATACCGCTTTTTTTAATAAATTTAAAATGAAACATTCTTTTCTAACGAAATACAGACGTAGGAATTATTTAGCGCTAAAAAAGTATCAAAAAGATTTTTCTCGCAATATACTGCTTAATTATGTTAAAAAGGCGTCCCTGAAATTCAGAATGATCTAGTTGAAATAGCAGACAGCCATTTATATTCAGTTTTAATGTTGTAACTTAAAAATAATGCAAAAGGCCTCAACGGTCGCTTAGATCTTTAGAACTTACTACAATATTAAAATGCCTTTATTCAAGTTAAATTATTGTCTTCTTGTATTACTTCGTGTCTCAGATTAGTCGACTTTGAAATTCAGTCGGTTGTTGATTTATTATTTGTTTCAGTGTAGTCTGCAGTGATCTAGAGTCTGCGTTGTAGGTATCATTTTCAGATCTATCTATTTTTATGCCTTTTTTCTAATCTATCTATTTTTAAGGTTTTTTAATCTATTTATTTTGAATCCTTTTATTCTAATCTACATATCTACTTTGAAGACTTTTCTTTTCTTATAGTCTATCTATTTTAAGCCTTTTGTGTAATCTATCTAATTTTAAGTCTTTTTTTATAATGTTTGACATCCTCCGTGGCTCAGCGGCCAACACGCCTACCTGCGACGTGGAGGCCCCGGGCCGGTCAGGCCATGATGGAAAATGATCTTTGATGTTTATCTATATACGTATCTATTATAAATATAGTATCGTTGAATTAGTATCCCATAACACGATTCTCGAACATACTTTGGGGCTAGCTCAATCTGTGCGATTTGTCCGTATATATTTATATATATTTATAATCTATCTATTTTTAAGGTTTTTTATAATCTATCTACTTTTAAGTAGTTTTTAATTATCTATCTTTCAGGCTTTTTTTAAAATATACCTATTTTTAAGCTGTTTTTATGTATAGTAGTATGTAGTAAAAAGTCTAAACCTTTTTTATAATCTATCTATTTTAAAGGCTTTTTCTAATCTGTCTATTATTAACCCTTTTTTCCTCCAGAACCAGAGAAACATTGATTCTAGTAATTTTGAGAATTTTAACAGTATGATCTCAGTGTCATTCTGTCAAAATTGTATCTAAGTTCCCACCACTTTTTGACCAGTCTGTCGGTGTACTGTTAATTTTGGAGAGTGTACGAGGCAATTGCAAGTCCGTATATATTTATATTTTATATCATCGGACACCCGTCTTATGGCGAGTATCCACCCTTACGTTGTTGACACCACTACGATCGAAGCGTTTCGTCTCGTCTTTTATACCGCGTACATCGAGAGACTGGTACAATTTGTCAGCGGCGGTGTTTCCGTCTGATTACAATTTAACTGTCTTCAAGGCTAAAATGAATAGGCTCTTAATAAACTAGCGCGCTTTACCATCAATCCAATGCTTACCATCAGGTGGGATTGCAAAAAAATAACATAATTTAGAGATTCGTTATTAATATTAAGAGATTTGCTCCTCAGGTTTAAAGTTTATTAATCTAAGTTACAAGCCCTATTTACGGAGGACTAAGATACTATGTTAATAAGTAAATTGTTCTAAGACAAACATTTGTAGAGTACAAATGTTTGTCTTAAATAGTAAATTTGTACAATTTTACTATTTAAGGCAATATTAATATTTCGTAATATTAATATTGTTCAAGTTTATACAGTCATTAGCTTAGGATTGTAATTAAGCTCAGTCTTTATAAATAGGTTTAATATTTGACAATTTGAGAGAGATTAAATTTTAATTTATGGAAAATAGACCCTATTTTAGTACAAATTCCAAAATAATACTAAAATAAAAAAATAAAAAACTGTTTTCACTATAATGGTAACAGAAATCAGAGCCAAAATTAGCTGATTTCATAGGGTCATATTTCAGGATCTACTGAAGCCTATATGTATTATTTGGCACACTGGTTAAGTACTGATCATCATTTTCATCATTTTAGCCAAAAGACGTCCACTGCTGGACATAGGCCTCTCCCCAAGGATTTCCACGACGGCCGGTCTGCGCCGGATCATTAGTCATCAGTTCCATAAGTCATCACCTGCAACACAAACTAGTCGAAGACTTTTGTCTTGAATCACAGCGGTATTTCGGTCGAGAAGATTCTAGTTAGATTCCCGAAAGCAGCCGAGCCAAGTTGGATTCGACGATTGACCTCTTCAGTAGATGATTACTTAGGCACAATTTTATCTCTGTACTCGCTATAAGCACTGAGCTACAGGGGGTCAAAAGTGGGTCGAAACGGTTCATGTTAATAATGCTCAGCATGAGCGTGGCTTGTTGATGGAACTTGACCTGGCACTGCCGTGCGCTTAAAAACATCATTTGTGGAAATTTCAACTAGCTACCACGGTTAATATACAGCCTGATGATAGACAGATAGTCTTGGTAATAGAACCCTAAAAAATTAAGAATACGGAGATAACCAACAAGAGTAATTAGTATTTGCCGTTAGTAATATAGCTGTGGAGGTCAGGGAGGCGGTTACTTTATGTAAAATACTGTTATTCAACTACACCCAGTTAGATTAGAAGCTGACTTCATTTTTTTTAAATAATTATGAGCCAGTTGGACTAGAAGCTGACCTCATTTTTTTAATGATTATAAGCCAGTTGGACTAGAAGCTGACCTCATTTAAAAAAATATAAGCCAGATGGACTAGAAGCTGACCTAATTTTTTTTAATAATTATAAGCCAGTTGTACTAGAAGCCGACTTCATTTTTTTATATTTATAAACTAGTGCTTCACCGCAATCCCGCCTGATGGTAATGGATGCAATCGTTAATGGTTTAGCGTGCTAGTTTACTAAGAGCCTATTCACTCAAAAAAACTAAGCGAATAAGAAAGAAGACGGCAGTTGAGCGAGCTGATGCAATGTAAACAAAGCCAAAACCATCACCATTGATACTGCGCCAGAGAGAGATTGATACTAAATACTATTAAATATATATGTCGGAGATCGTCGATATAATTTTAATAGAAGTTGCTAATTTGATTTACGTAGTAGAGGGGCAAACGCTTGTGACGTTATTTTGTGATGGCGTCACATGGACAGAGTCGCTTTGGGAAGTGGGGTTCGTCGAACGGTCACATTGCATCGAGACGCGGACCAAGGCACATCTCCGAACCGAAACTGTCGGTTTGCCTATTCAAATTGTTATTATGAAGATTGGAGGGTATATCTACACGTCGTGCTTTAATTCAAAACTCACCTACGAAACGGAACCTGTACCACCACACCAAGATGCTGTCGACCCTATCGCTCTGCCGTCGCTGTCTCCGACATCAGAAGTTGGATAAAGAACTACACTGCTCACAATGTCGTTATAAATCCAGGAACAGAATAATGTGAGGCTGGAAGTGAACGTCACGTTACGCGGTGCGCTCAATTGCTGACGCAGAAGAGATCGCTCCGCGTGATGGTCCGCTGCAAGAGTGCGCTGCAGGTGTGCGCTGCCGGCGTGCAAGTGCTGGCTGTTGCTTGGTGCGCGACAGTGCTGGCTGATGCTTGGCGCGTCACAGTGCTGGCTGTTGCTTGGCGCGTGACAGTGCTGGCTGTTGCTTGGTGCGCGACAGTGCTGGCTGATGCTTAGCGCGCGATAGTGCTGGCTATTGCTTGGCGAGCGAGGTGCGCTTGCGGAGCGCGGAAGGTGCGCTTGCGGAGCACGCAAGGTGGGCTTGTGGAGCGCGCAAGGTGAGCTTGCGGAGTGCGCAAGGTGCGCTTGCGGAGTGTGCAAGGTGCGCAAGGTGCGCTTGCGGAGCAAGCTTCTAGCCGCTTGGTGAATCGTATCAATGGCGTGTGGCGCTGCTGGAGCTGCGTGCGGCGCAGCCGAAGCTGCGTGCGCTTTGCGGAACGCCCAAGGTTCTACTCTGCAGGCGATGAGAAGGTTTCAAAATACCCAAAACGTTTGTGGTAACGTAATGTGGTTTTATGAGAGCTCAGAGATGTCTGGTGTGCAACGGTTGACAACTGCCAAGTGGCAGGTGTTTGCGGGAAATTGCCATAATCCGGTGAGTCGTACTATTATTATTTTGATTCCGTGGCCGAATGTTCTCTTGGCAAGCTATCTGTAATTTCATTGGTATACGTACACACGCGATAGTACGTATACAGGTTATGGGTAGTACCAGCGTTGTGTACTGAACCATTTCTTTGCGACACGATAATAAGAGTTATTTTTGCAAATTTTATTTCTTGTACTACCCGATTATTGTTTGTAATAATGGACTGAGAAATTTTAAATCAGGGTTTTAAAATTATGATGTCTGGTTTGTCTTTATTTCAAAACTAAAGTTCACTGTGGCCTATAGTTACGAGCTCACTTGAGATTCTGATAGTATGTGTGGCTAGACTATTAAATCTTCTCAAGAGAACAAGCGGTAACGAATATAGAAATGAGTGCTATTTACGAAAAATCTAAATTTGATAGAAGTGTGCTAAAGTAATGAAATTTATTAATGGTGAGTTGTTTGATGGCGATAATGGCGATCGTTACCTATTGAAATCGTTGATTGGAAACAGAACTTATAAGTACCCCACGATCGCATAGGTACGAAAGATTTTTCCAAGTAATGTCTGCTGAGTTAGATTTTCAAAATGTGGAAGATGATGAAGAGGGTGCCTCAGCCAGCAAATAGAACACGTATCATGGCTATGTGGTCGCGCTGCACGCACTAGTCTGTAGTCGTAACTGCAACCCAGTGAGGGGTTGTTCAGAGCGCGATGGGCAGCTAGTGGTGTGGCGGGGACACTAGTAGGTATGGTCGCACTGCATGCACTAGTCTGTAGTCGTAACTGCAACTCGGTGAGGAGTTGTTCAGGGGGCGATGGGCAGCTAGAGATGTGGCGGGGACTCTGGTAGATATGGTCGCACTGCATGCACTAGTCTGTAGTCGTAACTGCAACTCAGTGAGGAGTTGTTCAGGGGGCGATGGGCAGCTAGTGATGTGGCGGGGACCTGGGTCTCAGAGGAGACTATTAGTTGTACGGTCATGTGTTGACCTGGGAGTCGTGGACTCTAGAGTTGGTCGTATCACAGGAGGTGATGACGATATGGGTGTCAACTATGACTTGTCACTAGCTACTGTGGTAGCGAACCATGATGTGTTTTCTTTTTGACAATTATGATTATGTTTTGATAATTATGAGGCTTGGAGGAACCTTTTGTTTTCTTTTTGAATTTTGATAATTATCCTCATAAATTCAAGGAAGCTCTTGCGTTTAAGTTGTTAAAATGATTAAGCTTGTTAGGTTTTCTACTAGTCATTGTAACTAAACGTGACGTGTGACGGTCAGGTTGGGCGAGTTCTCAAAAATGCTTCAAAGTCGGTTTTCTGTGCTTTTTTTTTTAATTTGTTACAGACGTGCACGAGGACGTGCAAAGGGAAATATCGAAGTTTGGCCGGAGTCGGCGGTTGGCCTGGTGAAGCGGATCCCGGACTCCAGGGCTGAGAGAGCTTCGGATGCGACTGGGATTGGCGCTGGGATGATGATGATGATGGTGCACGAGGACGTGCAAATCGTCAGGCTGGCCGTGTCGGAGATCGTCGATATAATTTTAATAGAAGTTGCTGATTTGATTTACGTAGTAGAGGGGCAAACGCTTGTGACGTTATTTTGTGATGGCGTCACATGGACAGAGTCGCTTTGGAAAGCGGTGTTCGTCGAACGGTCACTTTGCATCGAGACGCGAACGAAGGCACTTCTCCGAACCGAAACTGTCGGTTTGCCTATTCAAATTGTTATTATGAAGATTGGAGGGTATATCTACCCGTCGTGCTTCAATTCAAAACTCACCTACGAAACGGAACCTGTACCACCACACCAAGATGCTGTCGACCCTATCGCTCTGCCGTCGCTGTCTCCGACATATATATTGAGAAAAAAATATTGAATACAATATATTTTTTTTTCAATTTTCTGCCTGCCTAGATAAACAACATCGTCATAACAACAATCAACCTAGATTGTTCCCACAGTTGGGACACAGGTCTCCTCTCGGGGAGAGGGAGTGGGCTGTAATCTACCACTTGGGCCCAATGTGGGTTAATAGGTAGCTGTTATCTAATTTTTGTTTCTAAGACAAGCCGGTTCCTTCACGATTTTTTTCATGGGTCCAGTACAGGTTGGCAGATTTTTTTTTTTTTTTTTTTTTTTCTTTGTTATATCTGTAACCTGGCGATCTGTGTTGACACAATAAGCCAGTCAGTTGGTACAAAATTGCGATTATGTCAATAATAGCATAAAGAACTCCCTATTCGTCCTTTAATCAAATCTAGCTACTAGCGTAGGGACATCATACCGCTTTAATCGGTTGTAATATACACTTCCTGTGCCTTGAAGTTTAGAAACTAGTTCATTGACGTGAGTTGATAATCGAGCTTGATATACTTTGCTATATTTAGCAATCTCCTGTTTCACTGTATTGATTTTAAGATCTTCATGGATATATTTGTTGCTCACATAGTATGGTATTCTTAACATGGCTCTCAAGGTCTTGCTTTGGAATCTCTCTAGGATCTCAATATTGCTGTTGCTAGCCGTCCCCCACAGCTGAATGCCATAAGTCCACACTGGTTTCAGTATGGTCTTATATATTGCAATTTTGCTTTCGTTTGACAGATACGATTTCGGGCCTATTAGCCAATACATCGATCTTACTTTTGTATCCAGTTGTTTACGCTTAGTCCAGATATGCTTTCTCCAAGTCAACCTTCGATCTAGATGCATTCCTAGATATTTAGCATCGTCAGCTTGGGGAATATCCTCATTATTGAGTTTTATAGGAGGGCAAGTTAATTTTCGCAGAGTAAAGGTTACCTGGACCGATTTGCTTTGGTTTGCTTTGATGCGCCATTTGCCTAGCCATTCTTCAATCTTGCAGACGTGGGCTTGAAGTTTGGCTGATGCTGTTGCCGGGTTATCATCAACAGAAAGTACGGCTGTGTCGTCAGCGTATGTAGCAATTAAAGTATCCTCTTGCGTGGGCAAGTCCGCAGTATACAGGAGGTAGAGTATGGGTCCCAAGATACTTCCCTGAGGTACTCCTGAAAGAATCTCTTTTAAGGGAGAGGTCTCTGTTTTGAATTTTACCTCAAAACATCTTTTCTCGAGGTACGACTTTAATATTAGAAAGAATGAGTGAGGAAGTAGCTGTTTGATTTTATATAGTAGTCCGTCATGCCACACTCTATCAAAGGCCTGACTTATGTCTAAGAATACGGCAGAACAAAATTGTTTACATTCTAGGGTGCGACTTATAGTATCTGTTATGCGGTGAATTTGTTCAATGGTTCCATGGCTTTCTCAGAAACCAAATTGGTGAAGTGGCACCATTGCCGGTAAGAAGGTACGCATCCTGTTTAGTAAAATCTTTTCAAGAAGTTTCCCCATCACAGAGAGAAGACTTATAGGTCTGTAAGAACTTGCTACATGTAGTGGTTTGCCTGGTTTGGGTATCATAATAATTTGCGCAATTTTCCACTGGGCGGGGAAGATGTTAAGCCTTAAGCAAGCGTTAAAAATTGCTGTGATGTGTATTATACCATTTTTAGGAAGTTGCTTTAGTAATTGCACATCGATTAGGTCGTATCCAGGTGCTTTATTTTCCTGCAATTTTAATATTTCTCTACGTATTTCGCTGGGGCTAGCACTTTTCGTTGGCATACACATCTGCGATGGTGAAAGCAAGAATTCGCTAATTTCTCTGTCATGGTCGGTGTCTTGACTAGGAAGCGGTTGAAATACCGATTTAAGATGCTCAGCAAACACTAGGGCCTTTTCAAGATCCGTTCTTGCCCACTTCCCATCAATAGTTTTTAAGGGAGGTACATGCGTTATGGGCCTTTTAATCTTTTTTGTAACCTTCCACAAAGAGTAGTTAGTGTCTGCGTGTGGAGTTAGTTTTGCCAGTTTATCTTGCAGGCGCCCATTATTTATCTGAGATCATATTTTTGAGTTCTTCAGATGCTTTGTTGAAGGCCTTCTTATCCTGTGGATAATTTGTTGAATGCCATATTTTCCGCAAATGTCTTCTTTCCTGTACTTTTAGCTTTATCATTTTAGGATAAAAGGAATTGCTAGTTATTTTAGGTCTCGCTGGAGGTGTTGAGTCTCTAGCAGCTAGGTGGATTAACCTGACAAATGACTCAATAGCAGATTCAACATCATCCGAATTATTTAGTGGCGAGTTTAAGTTTATGTTTTCTGTTATTTTATCCCTGTAGTTGTCCCAGTTAGTTTTATTATTATAAAGTCTCTGAGAACATTCAATTTGAAGAATATTGTATTGGACATTGATTATAACAGGTGTGTGATCAGATGAAAGGTCTATACATTCCTCAATGCTTAGTTGACTAACCGAGATATTTTTGATCATAAAGAAATCCAGCAGGTCTGGCACCTTGTTTGGGTCAGCAGGCCAATATGTAGGTTTTCCGTGTGAAGCGCAGTACAGGTTAGAATCTTGCATAGCAGTATATAGTTGGCGCCCACGTGATGTAATCAGCCTAGAACCCCAGAAAACGTGTTTTGCGTTCCAATCACCACCACAAATGTATCTGTTACCCAGGGTCTCAAAGTAGGTCTGAAAGTCATTAGAGGTGATAATGTGTCTCGGTGGGCAATATATTGCAGATAATGTTGTTTCTGTTTTGTTATCCTGGATTCTGACTGAGGAAGCCTGTATTTTTTCAGTTTGATACTCTTCAAGAGGATAATGTTTGATGTTTTCCTTTATAATAATAGCAGTTCCACCATGAGAGTTACCAGAAGGGTGGTTTGTGTTGTAAACTTTGTAGTTCTGCAAGCTAAAATTGGTTCTTGAGGTAAAACGCGTTTCCGAGATTAAGGCGACATCCACTTGTTCAGTTTTTAGGAAAAGTTCAAGTTCCAATTTGCGTTCGGTTAGTCCGTTGGCGTTCCAGGTAATTACCCTTAAGTTTAGGGATGTTTTATAAGGCCTGTGATTAATTGGATCATTCGATCCATCATGTTGTCTAACATAATAGTCATCATGTTTTGTAATTTTTCAAACATCACATCTAGTACCTCGATGAAGTTGTTTGGATCCTTGACGTCAGCATTTGCAGCTGAAGGGTTGGTGGATTTTGCTACTTGTGCGTATGTTCTGTTATATTTTGTGGTTTCATTCTTTGCTTGTTCGGTAGTGTTAAGTTTTATGTTTGCTTGTTGATTACCCTTTTGTTCAGTGATTTTGTTCTTGTTAGTGGATTTCTTCATAATTAAGTCGGTTGGCAGATGTCTTTTAATTTTTGATTCTAAGACAAGCCGGTTTCCGATTTCCATAACCGTTTTGAGAGCAGTGGTGATGAAATAATTTTACACAAAATAAAGTGCCTAATGGAGTTCTAACCCACGACCACGAAATAGATATATCCATTCCAATGTTTTTTATCTGTTCTAACCCACGACCACAGAATAGATATATCCATTCCAATGTCTTTTATCTGTTCTAACCCACAACCACAGAATAGATATATCCATTCCAATGTTTTATCTGTTCTAACCCACGACCGCAGAATAGATATATCCATTCCAATGTGTTTTATCTTAAGAATTACGTAATATGATAGACAGTATAATCATAAGAGAATAAAATGGAAGTAACTGGTGGTAGTAAGATTATTGTTATAAGTAAAACGTAGAAATGTAACAAAGGTAACAATTAGAATATAAGATGTGAATATATATGATATATATAAAGAAAGATTGGGCTAGCCGAAATAGAATAATAATAAAAAAAAAAAAAGGTAGGAGATCCATCCTCTCATCGCTTCCCGTAGTACTAGAATCCTGGAAGGACATCCGGGTTCCCCATGCTCATAATGCCCTGTGATGGCAGGTGCATCCAATCCCCCCCCCCATCCTTAAAAAAAAAAAAATGTCTTTTATCTGTTCTAACCCACGACCACAGAATAGACATATCCATTCCAATGTCTTTTTTCTGTTCTAACCCACGACCATAGAATAGATATATCCATTCCAATGTATTTTATCTGTTCTAACCCACGGCCGCAGAATAGATATATCCATTCCAATGTTTTTTATCTGTTCCAACCCACGACCACAGAATAGACATATCCATTCCAATGTCTTTTATCTGTTCTAACCCACGACCACAGAATAGATATATCCATTCCAATGTTTTTTATCTGTTCTAACCCACGACCACAGAATAGACATATCCATTCCAATGTCTTTTATCTGTTCTAACCCACGACCACAGAATAGATATATCCATTCCAATGTCTTTTATCTGTTCTAACCCACGACCACAGAATAGATATATCCATTCCAATGTCTTTTATCTGTTCTAACCCACGACCACAGAATAGATATATCCATTCCAATGTCTTTTACCTGTTCTAACCCACGACCACAGAATAGATATATCCATTACAATGTCTTTTATCTGTTCTAACCCACGACCACAGAATAGATATATCCATTACAATGTCTTTTATCTGTTCTAACCCACGACCACAGAATAGATATATCCATTCCAATGTTTTTATCTGTTCTAACCCACGACCGCAGAATAGATATATCCATTCCAATGTCTTTTATCTGTTCTAACCCACGACCACAGAATAGACATATCCATTCCAATGTCTTTTATCTGTTCTAACCCACGACCACAGAATAGATATATCCATTCCAATGTCTTTTATCTGTTCTAACCCACGACCACAGAATAGATATATCCATTCCAATGTCTTTTATCTGTTCTAACCCACGACCACAGAATAGATATATCCATTCCAATGTCTTTTACCTGTTCTAACCCACGACCACAGAATAGATATATCCATTACAATGTCTTTTATCTGTTCTAACCCACGACCACAGAATAGATATATCCATTCCAATGTTTTTATCTGTTCTAACCCACGACCGCAGAATAGATATATCCATTCCAATGTCTTTTATCTGTGCTAACCCACGACCACAGAATAGATATATCCATTCCAATGTTTTTTATCTGTTCTAACCCACGACCACAGAATAGACATATCCATTCCAATGCCTTTTATCTGTTCTAACCCACGACCACAGAATAGATATATCCATTCCAATGTCTTTTATCTGTTCTAACCCACGACCACAGAATAGATATATCCATTACAATGTCTTTTATCTGTTCTAACCCACGACCACAGAATAGATATATCCATTCCAATGTTTTTATCTGTTCTAACCCACGACCGCAGAATAGATATATCCATTCCAATGTCTTTTATCTGTTCTAACCCACGACCACAGAATAGATATATCCATTCCAATGTCTTTTATCTGTTCTAACCCACGACCACAGAATAGATATATCCATTCCAATGTCTTTTACCTGTTCTAACCCACGACCACAGAATAGATATATCCATTACAATGTCTTTTATCTGTTCTAACCCACGACCACAGAATAGATATATCCATTCCAATGTTTTTATCTGTTCTAACCCACGACCGCAGAATAGATATATCCATTCCAATGTCTTTTATCTGTTCTAACCCACGACCACAGAATAGATATATCCATTCCAATGTTTTTATCTGTTCTAACCCACGACCGCAGAATAGATATATCCATTCCAATGTTTTTATCTGTTCTAACCCACGAACGCAGAATAGATATATCAATTCTAATGTCTTTTATCTGTTCTAACCCACGACCGCAGAATAGAATTATATCCATTCCAATGTTTTTTATCTGTTCTAACCCACGACCACAGAATAGATATGTCCATTCCAATGTTTTTTATCTGCTCTAACCCACGACCGCAGAATAGATATATCCATTCCAATGTCTTTTATCTGTTCTAACCCACGACCACAGAATAGATATATCCATTCCAATGTTTTTATCTGTTCTAACCCACGACCGCAGAATAGATTTTATTTTTTATTTTATTTAATTAGGGACAATAAACAGCAACAATATAAATACACACACAGAAAGGATAATTAAAAATATTAGCAATATTGTAGCCCACTACATTATCCACATATTAACAAAAAAATATGATAATGAGTGCCACTAGTTAGGCAATGAGTATCTTATTAATTATATTACATTAATGATAAAAAAATATATATAAAAAAAATAACAATCATTAAATAAATAAATAATCAAAAATATTAGCAATATCATGCAAAATAGAAAATCCGACTCGATTACTTGGCAATTAGAAAATAATAAAAATAATTTAACATTAATAAAAAAATAAAATAATAAGCAAAGTCTAGCCTAGTTTACATTCCTAATAACATTCTTATTATTATCAGTAATAATCTTTATAACATTACATTTAAATTTAGATTTTGAGCATACAAAGATATCAAGTACTACAAGATTACAATTAAAAGATTCAACCATACGACGGATGGGGCAGCGCAACCCAGAATTACTTCGACAGCCTTTGACAGCAAAAAAGGCATCTACTCGGGTACTACGACTGTTAACAGTGCGTGGGAATGCATAATATAATTTGCTTGTGAGATCGATACAATGAAAATCTCCACGAACAATACCATGCAATATAGAGGCTTCAAGATATATTCGCCTAGATTCTAGGCTAATCTGTCCATATTTATGCAGTAATTGTGGGTACGACAAATACGTTTTATGGCACCTATAGTGCATGGCTCGTAGGAACTTACGCTGAACCCTTTCAATTAAATCTATGTACTTCCGGTAAAACGGGTTCCAGACAGGTACGGCATATTCCAGTTGTGATCGTACAATAGTTTTATAAAGGTATGTAGAAACCCGCTTGAACTCAGTAGAAGATCTCATAACAAAACCATACATCTTAAATGCTTTATGTACAATACTCTCAACATGTTGGTTTAGGGACAACTTATTATCAAACAACACACCAAGATCCCTTACCATGTGTACATTACTGAGCACTGTATCGTGCAATGAGTATTTAAAATTGATAATTCTTTTATTCTTTGTGAAATTGATGCAATTGCACTTGGTAAGATTAAGGTGTCACTTATTTTTAAGACAGTAGTCAGCAAGTCTGTCCAGATCTTGTTGGAAGAGTCGACAATCCTCTACAGTCCGTATAGATCTATAAGCTTTTAGGTCATCAGCGTATACAAGAAATTTTGTGTTTTTAAAACATTTGTCTATGTCATTTATATATAGAATAAACAATAATGGCCCCAGGATTGAACCCTGTGGAACACCCGAGGTTACAGGCACTGCATTAGACTGATGACCATTTACGACAATCCTTTGAGTTCTATTTGTAATATAGGATGAGAACCAACGAAGCAAGTTTCCGCGTATACCATTAAACGCAATCTTATTCAATAGGAGTACATGGTCGACCTTATCAAAAGCTTTTTTGAAATCAGTATAAACTGCATCAACTTGTACTCGCTTGTCCATGTTTTCAAAAAGATAATTAGAAAATATTAATAAATTTGTAACAGTTGAACGTCGCTTAACAAACCCGTGCTGTTCTGGGATGATGATGCTGTGCAAGAGTGGATAGATCTCGTTGTGTACGAGTCTCTCAAAAAGTTTAGACAAGGCCGACAGTATTGAGATAGGCCGGTACTGCTCTACGTCATGTTTCGAGCCATTTTTGTATACAGGTGTAATGTTAGCCCGTTTCCATACATCCGGGAAATGACCCTCAACTAAACATTTATTATAAATTATAAAGAGTGGCTTGCAGACACTGCTAGCAGTGGCCTTAAAAAATAGAGCAGGGTATCCATCGGGACCAGCTCCTTTAGATGGATCTAGTAATTGCAACTCTTTATGTATTTTGTCCTCTTCAATATGCAAGTCATCGATTAGGCTCACATTAGCATTACAGTCTGTAGGCGGGGTCCATGCAGATAATGAGGGTGAAGCCCGCTCAAACACAGACTGGAAAAAGTTTGAAAACATATCACAGATCTCTTCTGGTGCACTTGACTTAAGATTTTGATAGTGCATAGTGGATGGAATACTTGATTTATGTTTGCGATTTGATAAATATGTCCAGAAGTACTTGATATTTGTGTTAAGTTTTTCTTCAACTGACTTAATATAGTTTAAGTAACAGGTATTACAAGCAACTTTAAACGCAACTCTGTATTCCGAAAACTCATTGTAGTGTTTGATGTTCCCAAACTTCTTCCATTTAATCCAGAGACGTTGTTTTCTCTTGTATATTTTAATTAGTTGTGCTGAGAACCACACCGGAAAATCAAGCGTCCGGGACTTAACGCGTGGTACATTGCGTTCAGTAATACTATTGAGGATATCATAAAAGCATTGCAGGGCCTCTTGCGCAGGAAGGCTCTCGAGCAGGTTCCCCCACTCAACCTCACTAATTTGTTCATTAATCGCATCATAGTTACATTTGCGGAAGTTATATAGTCTTAGCGATTTTCTTCTCAGAGATTGTGTGGATATATTTGTGGTCACTGTGGCAACAAACGGAGGATGATGTGTGTCTGTAGGCACTAGTGAGTCAAAAGGTTGGCTTATAGTGCTGGTGGTGTTAGAGATAAACAGGTCCAAGATCCTCCCATTAGCATTAAGTATATTATTAACTTGGTATGCATTCAGGGTTGACATGAGTTGCGCTAGTTGTGTACATACTGGGGACGCTCGAGAGCATGACATACCATTAGGCAGATGTGCCCTGTCATCACGATCCACCGTTCCGACCTTCCAAGTAATTTCAGGAAGATTGTAGTCACCTATAATGAATATATTTTCGACATAAGGTTCCATTAACATATCCTGGAGTGTATCAAAGTGAGTTGTATATATATCAGTGGTCACCCAGGGCGGCATGTACACAGCACTAACCACATGCATTTTAGAGCTGTTTCCCTTACTCGGAAAACCAATCACAAGATGATCGATGCATGGTGGTTGACCCGGAATGTCAAGTAAACATGACCGAAGTGCACGCGAGACCGCGACCAGAACCCCACCACCATCACTTTTACAAGTTGTATCACGATCTCGATCACAGCGGTACACAACATATCGAGGATCCACAAACTCATCAGATATATCCATTCCAATGTTTTTATCTATTCTAACCCACGACCGCAGAATAGATATATCAATTCTAATGTCTTTTATCCGCACGGTTTCTCTACACTCCGCTCTGGTCTTAGCGGGGATACTTCCTCTCGACCTCAGGGTACAAGAAGCAGCCGCATTGTACGAGGCAAAGAGAGGGTCGCCCCCGCTGGAGCTGTGTGATAGGGAGACGGAGCGTCCGGTGGGGTTTGCAGAAACTCCTCACCCGGCAGAGCATATGGCTTTAGAATTCACCCAACTGATAGACCAAAGCCTTGTGGACAGGTGTAATGTGCAGCAGGTGCGAATCTTCACCGACGGCAGTAAGATTGATGGGAAGGTCGGAGCCGCGCTATCCTTGTGGAATAGCGAGGCCGAAGTCCGGAACATCAAGCTTTGTCTGTCCGCGTACTGCACTGTCTATCAGGAGGAGCTTCTGGCCATATGTAAAGCCACGAGCGTCATTCTCAAGGGTAAGGAGTTGACCTATGGTCTATACAGCGACTCGAGAGCCGCTTTGGAGACGGTCGTTAACCATGGGTCACTCCACCCACTGGCCGTGGAGACGAGGGAGAACCTGCGGAAAGCCTTGGCCCTGGGCAAGGCTGTGTCATTGTACTGGGTCAAGGCCCATGCGGGACTCCCGGGGAACGAGCGTGCTGATGATTTGGCTAAAGAGGCGGCTCTGACATCGAGAAGGAAGCCTGACTACGACCAGTGTCCCATATCGTACGTGAAGCGGCTTATACGTCGGTCATCATTGGATGAATGGAACAGTCGGTATATAGCCGGGGACACTGCGTCGGTCACTAAGATGTTCCTTCCCGATGTCAGAGTGGCTCACCGCTGTGTAACCAGGGTCAAGCCCGAGGGGAAGCTCACCCAGATACTGACGGGGCATGGTGGATTCTCCCAGTACTTAAACCGATTTAAGTTAAAGGAGAGTTCATCATGCATCTGTGAGCCAGACGCCGTGAAAGATGTCGTGCACATTCTTGTCGACTGCCCGGTTCATGCAGTGCAGAGGTTCAACTTGGAACAGACTTTAAAGATAAAAATAGGTAGGCAAAATTTGTCCGATTTACTTACAAGTAATAATAGCCAAAACCAATTTATAGATTACTGCACAACTATATGTAAATTAGTAAATAATAGAAATAAGTAGACATATAAGTTTGTTAAACTGTATATTTGAAAATATATAAACATTAGCAAAATGTTGCTATTAGATAAATAATTAAGTAGAGAATAAGTGTGTAGAAATAAGTAATAGTAAGTAAGATTGTGGTAAGTAGGATAAATGAAGCAGAAAAAGTTGAAATAGTTAGATTAAGAAGTACATAATAATACATTGTAAATAAATAGATCAGTATTGAAGAAGTAATAAATAGAAGTAAGAAAAGAAAAGGATAACTATCATGCAGTACTAGTATATAAGATGTTAGTATATATGCATGTTAAATATAAATAAAGATAAAGATCGGGCTAGCCGAAAAAGAATAAAATAAATAAAGTTAGGAGATCCATCCTCTCATCCCTTCCCGTAGTAATATAATCCTGGAAGGAAATCCGGGTTTCCCTAGTAGCATAGCTCATAATGCCCTGTGATGGCGGGTGCATCCAATCCCTCCATCCTTTAAAAAAAAAAAAAAAAAAAGTCTTTTATCTGTTCTAACCCACGACCGCTGAATAGAATTATATCCATTCCAATGTTTTTTATCTCTTCTAACCCACGACCACAGAATAGATATGTCCATTCCAATGTTTTTTATCTGTTCTAACCCACGACCACAGAATAGATATATCCATTCCAATGTTTTTATCTGTTCTAACCCACGACCGCAGAATAGATATATCCATTCCAATGTTTTTATCTGTTCTAACCCACGACCGCAGAATAGATATATCCATTCCAATGTTTTTATCTGTTCTAACCCACGACCGCAGAATAGATATATCCATTCCAATGTTTTTATCTGTTCTAACCCACGACCGCAGAATAGATATATCCATTCCAATGTTTTTTATCTGTTCTAACCCACGACCACAGAATAGACATATCCATTCCAATGTCTTTTATCTGTTCTAACCCACGACCACAGAATAGATATATCCATTCCAATGTCTTTTATCTGTTCTAACCCACGACCACAGAATAGATATATCCATTCCAATGTTCTTATCTGTTCTAACCCACGACCGCAGAATAGATATATCCATTACAATGTCTTTTATCTGTTCTAACCCACGACCACAGAATAGATATGTCCATTCCAATGTTTTTTATCTGTTCTAACCCACGACCACAGAATAGATATATCCATTCCAATGTTTTTATCTGTTCTAACCCACGACCGCAGAATAGATATATCCATTCCAATGTTTTTATCTGTTCTAACCCACGACCGCAGAATAGATATATCCATTCCAATGTTTTTATCTGTTCTAACCCACGACCGCAGAATAGATATATCCATTCCAATGTTTTTTATCTGTTCTAACCCACGACCACAGAATAGACATATCCATTTCAATGTCTTTTATCTGTTCTAACCCACGACCACAGAATAGATATATCCATTCCAATGTCTTTTATCTGTTCTAACCCACGACCACAGAATAGATATATCCATTCCAATGCTTTTATCTGTTCTAACCCACGACCGCAGAATAGATATATCCATTCCAATGTTTTTATCTGTTCTAACCCACGACCGCAGAATAGATATATCAATTCTAATGTCTTTTGTCTGTTCTAACCCACGACCGCAGAATAGAATTATATCCATTCCAATGTTTTTTATCTGTTCTAACCCACGACCACAGAATAGATATGTCCATTCCAATGTTTTTTATCTGTTCTAACCCACGACCACAGAATAGATATATCCATTCCAATGTCATTTATCTGTTCTAACCCACGACCTATAACTTGTAAGTGATATCATTAGATCACCACATCGAGCACATATCCAATAGAGTAGTAATATGAGCGGTCAAATTCCGAAACATGTCAGTGATTTATCCATTATAAATAACAACTCATGATTGCACTAAAACAGTACGGCACCAAATAGTGACCTGTGCGTACGTCTCCCGATACTATTGAAAATATTCAAAGTTTGGTATTCTACCCCATAATGTCGTGTTGTTCTATTCGATGGTGTGGTAAAAACAGCAGAACATCGAATTATAGAACAGATGGAATCTCGTTTCATCGCCAAGTATCAATAAACTATGATTTAATTCACTTTGCGTCCACTTATCATGGCTCAAGTTGAACTGGTCAAGAAAAACTAAACAATAGGTACTTGTCTATGCGTCTTGCTCTTACTAAGTGTAACCGATATTATGTCATCCTTTTCTATCCATTACTAGTTTTACTAGTGTTGCACTGTGTTACTCACATTGTGTATCGATACTAACCAAAAAGGGTAAACAAACAAATTACCTAGTAAATGTAATAAATTGAATACATTTCAATGCAAATTTTAAATATGTTAATTATATTATTATTATTACTTTATATGTTTTAAGAATCGCGAAAAAATATATAGATATGAGACTAACATTCCTCATGAAACGAAAAAATATGATGAGAAACAAGCTTTGAGAAGAATTTATACTAAATTAATTCACTTTAAAAATCAGTAACAGTAAAGCGTAACTAAGATTATAATTTTTCCTTTATTTTTAATAGAAATCATGATAAAAAAGTTTTATTTACTTAATACAAGTGTGTTTAATTCAAAACCATAAATGTTTTTATTAAAAGAAAATATTGTTATTTACGAATCCTTGCCTTTCCTAGTAGAGCATCGCTCCATATGTTCTTACGTGACAGCACCTGACTAGACCACATATAATATCTAATAAAAAAAAAATATATATCTAAATCTGTTATGATATGATATAAATATCTGTTATTAGGTCTTCTAGTACAGAAACTAGCTATTTATTTAAATTTTGTCTAATGGACCATGTAGTACTATGAGAAATAAAATAAAGTATTTTAATACGCTAAAGAAACATTGTAACATTATCGATATCGATATAAACAATTATATTTCTGTTGCCCTACGCTAGTGCAATACGTGACCTTGAGTCGGCCAATCAGAGTGCAGCGGCCGGTGCAGCGTGTTTGCGTAATTTGTTTTCGAACAAAACTAGTGGCATTACCACTCTATTGGATATGTGCTCGATGGATCACCACTGCTCTCTCTACTCCCTCTGCTTCCTCAAAATCGACACAATAATCGATCCCAGAAAAAAATGTAAATAAGTAATTAATAATTTTATTTATGCGCAAGCAGCATTACACATTAACCTAGAATAATCGATTAATCGACTTTATGATACTTACTCAATTTGGATTACGTAAACATCGACTATAAAATACTAATAATGTATGTACTTTGTGATGTTAAGCCAATATTTTAAAACATTATGCCTACCAAGTGCTTCGACTCACTAATGGCGATTAAATAATTTTATTTTATCTCATCGGCCATCAATATTAAACACCTTTTTTTAAAAAAAATAAACGTTACTCCACACTATATGTCGGCCAAATTCGATAAAGAATAGAGGTAAACAAACCGTTGCTAGGCAACGAGTAGTTTACGCCTAAAAGACAGATGTTAACAACCTATTCTAGATAGACGATTTTCATAAAAGTAATAATTCTACTTCCTACTAATGTAAACAGTTTATTTGTTTAGATATTTATTATTTGCATAGAACGCTTAACCGATTTGAATGAAGTACGACACACATGTAAGCTAATTTCCTAATAGGTTAAATGTTTTTTGATCTTAGTCCATACTTGAAAGTATTAAAATGCATGTGTTATGCAGTTGATTTGAAATTAATTAAAATACGCAAAATCGTATTGACAAATGCCACAAAATGTGTTTAATACCTGGATTTCATCCATATTTCTTTTTTTGTGTGGCTATCACGTAAAATTAATGTCGACTTTTTAATGGTTATTCGAAATACCAAGTTATTATGCATGTTATTTTAGTGATTCTATTGAAATATGCTGCAATAGGAATTGTTAATAAATAGTTAGCATGTAAAAGCCGATAATCATGTAAATAACAGGAGATTTGTAAAACGTGAGTTGTGATAACCCTAAATTAGTTTGTTTAACTCTTTTCTTTATGGAGCTTGGCGAGAATATAGGTATTATTCCTGTGTCGTGGATGCGTGTACAAACATTTAAACACACATACACAAACAGCTAGACCCGGAACAACTACCTGTACAAATGTTTATTTTGTTCCATGTGGGAATCGAACCAGTGACACGTGGCTCAGTAATCGATCGCTCAGCCACTGCACAAACCGTGCTGTCAAAAAAATATATCTATTTTTAACCCTTTTTTTATTAATCTATCTATTTTTAACTCTTTTTTTCAAATCTTTCCAAAGATGTAGGGAAATTATAGGTATTTTGATATATTTTGAAGACACTGTTGGCGCAGTAGTTAAGCGATTAAGTGCTGCGCTGCGTGTCGCGGGTTCGACTGTCACCGCGGCTGTTTATGAGTTTATAATTTTGTAACCACACCCACGATAGAGAAGAAATTCCTAGTATGGGGCAACGTTTTTTTTAAATAATAAATAATTGTAACATAGATCAGATTGTGAACGTTATGTTATAAACTAATAAACATTTTTTATTTCGATTTTTTTAACTGGAATGACTTTCCTAATTAAATAAATAAAGGCCTACATAATATCGTCAAGGTATCCATTAGGGAGATTAAACCCCAATATCACTAAACGATAATCGCCATTGGACACAGCTGGAAATCGCCAGAGCGATTTATTTATAGCGTAAAGGCGACTCACGCGCCATCGTAAATTAGTATATCTGTGGAAAGGAGCGCGCGCGCGCGTCTCGCTGTTTTCAGAATAACCATTCGAATTATGAATTGGATTCCTTTAATCGATGTACGAAATTCGAATTGGAATTCGGGTGAATTCGATTGTCATTTGAATTGAGGTTCGA
The DNA here is from genome assembly GCA_037179545.1 of Sesamia inferens. Classification (NCBI taxonomy): domain Eukaryota; kingdom Metazoa; phylum Arthropoda; class Insecta; order Lepidoptera; family Noctuidae; genus Sesamia; species Sesamia inferens. The sequence continues at coordinate 3,331,563 of CM073936.1, read as the reverse complement.
ATTTTAAACGGTCCGTTTTAGTGAGTTTTTGAATCTGTGCTCGTGCTGTGTTTTTGTGAAGTGGATTGTGTTTTTATGAGGTAAATATTGTTTTACAATTTTTCCATTAGTTCAGTATAACCCGTACTAATATTTACAAATATTTTACATAATAAAGAAATTCTCTTGTTTGGCTGTTTACTATAGCGAAAAAATTTTCATAGCGTGGAAAACTCAATTGTATTTGAATAATACAGTAGAAATATCGGTACTTTAATGTACCCTTAAAACAACACTTAAATATGTACATTGTTTATAATAAGAACTTCACATTTAACGCCAAATCACTCTGAGCCTTTACACATAATAAACATTCAGTGGCTTTTGAAGTCAAAATGTTACAATACCGTCTATTGTGCTCAGTGGAACAATTTCTAATAAGTTAGAGTAGTGTATAACTAACACTAGTTATACAATGAATGCCTAGCTCTGTAAACTATTGTTAGCTAATGAAATGCGAGGAATTTCTATTAATATTTACACTCAATAACACATTTCGATCGTAAATTATGAAGAAACTGATCTATAATTACATATCATCATCAACCTTTTATCGTCCCACTGCTGGGCACAGGTCTCCTCTCATACAGTGAAGGATTGAGCGTAATCTCCATGCTTGCTCAATGCTGGTTGGCGATTTCAGACTTAAAGTCCAGGTTTCTTCAAGATGTTTTTCTTTACTTTTAATCAGTCAATGGTGTCCAATATATACTTAGAAAGTACATATACCTAACTTAGAAAAGTTACATAGGTGCTTGCCTGACCTGGAATCGAACCCGCACTCATACTTGAGAGGCTGGTGTTTTAACCACACGGCCACCACGAATACAATTACATTAATTTAATTAGCATTAATTTATAACATCTTTGGTTGATAAATCAAACGTTTAACTGAGTACTGATGAAGTAAACAGAAAAAGCCAATATTATTTGTAATTAATTAACCCACCCCATTTGTATAATGCACTTTCGATCTTACTTTTGAATATTGCTAGTCCATTGCTCATTCTGTTCGAAAAAAATATCCGCCTATCGACGTTAATAACGCAATGAATGTTGTTGAAATAGAACCCATTGATATTGTGTTAGAAACTTCTAGAAAGTATTACAGCAACCTTTTAACCATGGCCTGAGTTATTTTTGCGATACGAGATAACAAGATATTTTTTTTTTAATAATTATAAACTAGCGCTTGACCGCAATCCCGCCTGATGGTAAGCAGTGATGCGATTGTTGATGTTAAATCGCTCTAGTTTATAAAGAGTCTATTCACTCAGAAAAACTGAGCGAATAGGAAGGAAGACGGCAGTTGAGCGAGGTGATGCAATGTTAAACCCAACAACACGACCAACGATGCTGCGCCAGAGGGAGATTGATCTGAAGACCCTTCACGACCAAACTTTCAACACAACAACATTTGGCGCATCGTACCCGGCACACATCGCAACACAACTGCTCAGACCCGTCCTCCGTACGGCTTCACCAGACATCATGCCGGAACACGACAAACCGCTTGGCGGCAAGACTTTGTCTGGTGGGTGGTAACTTCTGCCGGCGGCCGATGTTATGGCCTACCACCGATAACAAGATATTATGCAGAATAAGCTTTCTTCATTTTACTTACATATTTTTAAAGTCGTTTCTCTAGCAATAGATAATTTTAACGTTACAAAGTAACTATTTAACTGACTTCTTAAATACATAACATAATGTGTCTTTCAATGAATGAGCAACACTTGGCGGTTACCACAACTAATTGCAAAAAATCAATTTCCGTTTTAATTAAAAACCTTTAGCTCTTCGAGTCGCTAAAATTAAGTGACAGTGGACGGGGTACATTGCTCGAAGAACCAATGGCTGATGGGGCAGTATGGTACTGGAGTGGTAGCCACGTACCGGAAGACGCAGTGTAGGAAGGCCCCCTATAAGATAGACCGATGACCTGGTGAAGGTCGCGGGAAGCCGATGGATGCACAAGACCGGTCATCGTGGAAAGCATCCAGCAGTAGGCCTCTATAGGCTGAAGAAGAAGAAGAAGAAGAGGAATCATCATTTTGACTTCCACTTCTATTTTTTTTTAATAATTATAAACTAGCGCTTGACCGCAATCCCGCCTGATGGTAAGCAGTGATGCGATCGTTGATGGTAAAGCGCACTAGTTTATTAAGAGCCTATTCACTCAGAAAAACTGAGCGAATAGGAAGGAAGACAGCAGTTGAGCGAGGCGATGCAATGTTAAACCCAACAACACGACCAACGATGCTGCGCCAAAGGGAGATTGGTCTGAAGACCCTCCACCAACAAACTCCCAACACAACTACAATTGGCGCATCGTACCCGGCACACATCGCAACACAACTGCTCAGACCCGTCCTCCGTACGGCTTCACCAGACATCATGCCGGAACACGACAAATCGCTTGGCGGCAAGACTTTGTCTGGTGGGACTTTAGACTTTTTCTAGATATTAGTCTTCAACAATCCCCTCGCTTTCGATCGTTTCCGTGTTTCTAACAATCACAGCGATCGGTTCCTACGCTTTTAACAAGGTCGTCGGTCACCTTGTGTGAGGCCGTTGTTCGGTACGTCATCCAGTACGCAGTCGCTACTCCAGAATCCAGAATTCCAACTATTACTACCAAATATAACTACTGCCACTTAAGTAAAACAAATTTTCTTGTGATGTCTGTCACCTTGATTCTCCTGCGGAATTCTTCATTTTCGTATCAATCACACACCTACAAGGAAAACATAGCTCTCTCCATTGCCCTTTGGGTGATTTCAAGCCTTCTATTGAAGCCCATTTTGCACCACGTTTCATTGTCAGGTCATCACTGGCAATACTCAATGCTCGAAGACATTTCTATTGAAACCCAGTGGTATATGGAACGAGAAAATATTGCGTAGCTTCCCGAACTCTGCCTAGCGGAGTCGGATTCGCCGCTTGACCTCTTTCTCGAAATTGGACATCTCCAACTGGATAAACAATCTGGTCCAAATCATATTCCTGCGATGATTGATGTAGAATATAGATAGATAGAATAGAATAGTTTACAAAGAGTCCACCCGGGTGAACTAGGCGGCTGGACTATGGGCAATAAGCGAAAAATTAAAGGTTTCTTTAATAAAATGAATAAAACTTAGATCAGAGGGGCAGTGCTTGTAAACGCGCTTAAAATACGAGGACTGTTATTACACCAATTATAATTATTTTCTTTAATAGGCAAGCGCTACAGAGATATTAATAACAAAAAGGCTCATTCCGATCCAAAAGAGAAGCTCTGGCAGAGCGTACGAATGGTTTCACAACTGCTCAGATCCATCCTCCGTACGGCTTCACCAGACATCATGCAGAATACGACGAATTACTTGGTGCCAAGACTTTGTCTGGCAACCGATGTTATGGCCTACCACCGTATAGATCAATTGACCAGGTTAAGTCGGTCTCTGCATGGGTGATGGCTCCGTGACTTTGAAAGTCCATCAAGCCATTGGTTCTAGCAGTTATTGTGGTGTGTTCTTTGACAGTCGTTCCGGGTCGTCGCCCCAAAATCTGACAACCAATCTTACCAAAATGTATCGTATTATCTAGCAAATGGGTTGTGGAGGTCAATAACCAGTTCTCTTCTTCTTCTTCAGCCTATATGTCCACTGCTGAACAAAGGCCTCCCCCAACCAAGGCTTTCCACGCTGCCCGCATCCATCGGCTTCCCGCGACCTTCACTATTTCATCGGTCCACCTTGTTGGGGGCCTCCCTACGCTGCGTCTTTCAGTACGTGGCCGCCACTCCAGAACCTTACTGCCCCTTCGGCCATCGGTTCCACGAGCAATGTGCCCTGCCCACTGCCACTTAAGTTTAGCGACTAGTAGAGCTATGTCAGTGACTTTGGTTCTTCTGCGGATCTCCTCATTTCTGATTCGATCACGCAGAGAAACTCCGAGCATAACCAGTTGCTTCTTGAAAATTACTGGTGTTCAGCTAAGTCCGGTTAGAGTAGAAGCTGACCCCAGCTAGGAAAAGGATAGGTCGATGATGAAGCACAGAAAAGCAAAGAAATATTTTTTTTTTAATTTGGAACATATCTTTCAACCTCTTAACTTTCATAGAAATATACATATTCCATTATTAATTTATTTATTATTATACAGATTTATCAAGTCCATGACAGTTTATTTTTATCATGTATCGATTATATTTCCGTGAATTGAAAAATCCATTTATTTCACTAGAGACACTCATTTAATTATTTACGTTGAATTCGTTTGTACAAATACCTAAAAGTCAGGGTACGGATTATTTCGCTATTTTATTAATTTAATAAAATGTGAAAATACACTGAGAAAAATATTTTTCGAGCGAATGAAGGTTTATTTTTCATGAAATCCCCGTTTTTAATAGGTATAATGGCTAAAAAGGTTACCTAACACTTTAATATTTTAAAGTAAGTCTTTTGTATTTTGAGCCGTAGTTTTACAATTAGTAAGTAAAAATAAGTTAATTAGTCATAAAATGTTTTGATTGTATAGTATACAGTATGTTAAGAAAACCCTGTCCGACCCGTGAAGGTGTTGTTAGGTATCGATAACTGATTCTACTAATGGATACAAAGCCGGACTAAACTTGAAAATAGATCCCCCTAAAAAAATAAATATTGTTTCGCAAAAAGAGGTAACTTAATACATTTGCGGTAAACAACCCTTCCGCGGGCGGCGGGGGACAGGGCACGCGGCACGTGGTCGCATCGCTGTTCGCTCATAATAATACCGGTGTTGTCACTTTTTTAAAAATTACCAAATTTCGGAGAAGTTGGAATTAATTAGCGGGAAAAAAAGATTATTTCAAAATTCATTTGTATTGGTACTATGATGATTACGTAAAATTTTATATGATATTTGGTCATGTGTTTACCTAACCTTTAATATCCTTATGGGTCGGACAGGGTTTTCTTAACATACTGTATGTTAATTTGTTGCGCTTCCATGCATATTAACAAATACCCAATGGATGAAATTTGCCACATCGGTAGAAAATCAAGAACGAAAGAAAGTCAAGACTAATACTGATGAAGCTGCGTGACTCAGCCACTTAAGTATAACGCAAAATTTAAAAAAATAATATGCTATCTTCTAAAACATTCTCACTGCTAGGACACAGGCTTTCTCTCTAAGAGCGAGAGTGGGCCAAAATCTACCACGCGGGCTCATCTGGTTGGTAGATAAATGTCACGCCTCCTTGATATTTTAGTAGGGTAATTGCGTAACACACTATCAATAGTAATGGGTTACATTTTGACAGTTTAACAACATTCATTGGGTTATTTAGGTTGTTGAGCAGACACACTTTCGAACATATTAAGCAATGGATTAGCAATATACTTCAAAATTATTAAAAATGATAATAATAGTGGGCTACGTAATTTGGGTACTGGTTCTATTACATGTTGGTTTCAACTGGCAAACATCTAAAGAAATAAGACTATCATTATCATCATCAACCTTCTTATCGTCCCACTGCTGGGCACAGGTCTCTTATACAGAGAAGGATTGAGCGTAATCACCACGACTAAAATAAAAACTAATGTAAGACCATAGTCATTCGCAAATATTCAAATGCTTCTTTTGGCACAGTTTCGTTCCAAATCTATCAATGTGCCTATTACAGAAGAGGAAGTGTCGAATTGAACAGGTGAGTCCCCTCTGTCGGTCGTGCGACCCGAAGGCCCGTGGTACCAGCAAATCGCACACGCAAATTAATCCTCGGCTGAATCATGGCTTCAATGGATATATTTTCTGAGTTGTTTATAGAGAGGATCGGCAGAAGTACTAGCTATAAGAAAGAGCATTGTACAGATTAACAATGTTACTGAAATTGGTAACGTCTCTAGAGGATCGTATTAATTAAGCTTTAATTTCTTTGCGAAGATAAATGAATTGACTAAATCCACAGGAGTTATCAGTAAATTTATATTTGGCATTTTTTTTCTTACTTTTTCTCCTGAAGGTCAAACCTTAAAGAACTGATCAAATACGAGTAGGATGAAGTGTTCCGTATCATTGTCTATATCTATAAAATCATGTCTGTTGTATGTTTATACAATATGTAAAGAAAACTCTGTCCGATCCGTGAAGGTATTGTTAAGTATCGATAACTGATTCTACTAATGGATACAAAGCCGGACTAAACTTAAAAATAAAAAAATAAATATTATTTCGCAAAAAGAGGTAACTTAATACATTTGCGGTAAACAACCCTTCCGCGGGCGGCGGGGGACACGGCACGCGGCACGTGGTCGCATCGCAATTCGTTGATAATAATACCGGTCTTGTCACTTTTTTAAAAATTACCAAATTTCGGGGAAGTTGGAATTAATTCGCGGGAAAAAAAGATTATTTCAAAATTTATTAGTATTGTTTCTATGATGATTACATAAAATTTTATATTATATTTGGTCATGTGTTTACCTAACCTTTATTATCCTTACGGGTCGGACAGGGTTTTCTTTAAATACTGTATAATAACTAGAATAGAATAGAATACTCTTTATTATGTACACCATATATACATTACAGAACATAAATATAAAGATTTTACAAAAGATGACACAATGGGCGGTCTTATCGCTAAGAGCGATCTTTTGCAGACAACCTTTCTGCCCGTGGCTTTTTAGATACCTCATTTTCGGGGATCGATCATCGCATAGTTTCTAAGTTTACATGTGCATATTCTTTTGCAATATATTACCTTGTTTTAAACGACATACAGCGCCATCTATCACCGAACTGGTATGAAGCTAACAATATTATTGTTTTCCTGCGGGAATATCAAATTAATCCGGGATAAAAAGTACCCTATCATTTAATAAGGACTTCTAACTTTACGTCTGCAAAATTTCAAAGCATTCGGTTCAGTAGTTACGGCGTGAAAGCGAAACAAACAAACAAATTCACTTTCCGATTTTAGTAAGGATAAGGATAGTAATAATCTAAAGTTGCATTGAGCGCAGTACCGCTGTGGTGGTGTCTCTGAGATTTGATTTACTTTGTATAAATTCTTTCACTACTAGAGCTCTCAAAACAGCCCGAGAACTAAAGATTGAGAGACGTATCACATCTACCTACCCGCACTGGTGCCTCGCGTGATGTATTACTGCCCTCTGCCTCGCACGGAGAGGTCCCATCTGTGGGTAAATTATAGACTAATTTATTATACTCACTAGTTGTGCCTCTCGGGTTTACCCGCCTAAGTTTCGTTCTCGCTGGATTATTGAGAGAAAAAGCATCCAATAGGGTATTTGATTAAAAAAAAAAAATGGTTGCCTGTAAAGTCGGTATACGGGCGAAAGTTTTACGTGACAACGACTTTGAGTGGTAAAATAATTTTAATGTGAATATCCATTCGTATAGTAGGAAGAAGGACGAAATAATAGTAACAATTTAAAACATTTATTTATACAAAGAATTATATTTAAAACATTAATTTATACAAAGAATCTCGCACTGAATTTCATATTAACAAAATTTTATTTTTACCTTTACACATACATACGTATTTTTATACAAATATACATACAATAACTTTCAATACATTTGCGTACAATGAAACAGCGTTTATGTCTTTTATGTCTGTCTCTCTCGCTCTTAGGCGGGCTAATCATGCCCGAGTGAAAGGGACGCGTGCCTCTCACTCGCTCTCATTGTGAGCGCATAACGTGAGCGGAGCTTAACGCAGTTTCTTGAAGTGTCACCCGGCAAACCAATTTATAAGACGTTGTCACGTCAAAAAACTAATTAGTCCGTCAGTCAGATTTCCAAAAAATACTAGACACGTATTCTTTCTTTTTTCATTCAGTAAGTAAAGAAAACCCTGTCCGACCCGTAAGGATAATAAAGGTAAGGTACACACTTGACCAAATATAATATAAAATTTTACGTAATCATAATAGAAACAATACTAATGAATTTTGAAATAAGTAATCTTTTTATTCCGCCAATTAATTGCAACTTCCCCGAAATTTGGTAATTTTTAAAAAAGTGACAACACCGGTATTGTTATGTGCGAATAGCGATACGACCACGTGCCGCTAACCCTGTCCCCCGCCGCCCGCGGAAGGGTTGTTTACCGCAAATGTATTAAATTCCCTCTTTTTATATTAATTTTTTTAGAGGGATCTTTTTTTAAAAACTCGTGTTAAGTCACTTCACGGTACACTTTTTAGCGACCAGTGACGTCACCAGCCACCACTCCTGATCTTTGACCATTTTTATATTTGTCAATTTTTATTGATTTGATAAAACAAAAAATACGTGTCTGTATTTTTTGGAAATCTGACTGACGGACTAATTAGTTTTTTTAGTCAAATACCCTGTTCCTGGTTATAATCTACCTGTTTGCCAAATTTTATCTAAACCTGTGCGGAAGTTTATGCATGAAAGTGGAACAGACAAAGAAACTCACTTTCCGATTTATAATAGTAAGGAGTAGGATTATATGAAGTTACGAGATTAGAACTCTGTTACACTGCTTATCATTACCTATTTTAAGAGCTGTGAGCCGAACTCGCGCCCGAAAGGTTCCGTACCATTATTTAAAAACGGAAAAAAAATGTATGGGAGCCCCCCTTAATTGTCAGTAAAGATAAAAAAATTGTAGTTATAGCGGCAATAAAAACACATAATCTCTAAAAATTTCATCTAGCTATTACGGTTCATGAGATACAGCCTGGTGACAGACGGACGGACGGACAGACGGACAGTGAAGTCTCATGAATAGGGTTCCGTTTTACATTTTAGGTACAGAACCCTAAAAACTAAACCAATCTTCACGATTCGAGTAAAAATAAAGCTGATAATGTATTCAATGCCATTCTATACGCTCCTGGGAAAATATCAAAGCTAATATTAGCACAATAAGGATACAAGCTAGTAACAAGTACGAACACGCTTCAGACCGATTTCTATAGACGAGATCGTCGCTTAGGGCCACTAGACCGGTATGGCGGTACTTGAAACACGTTCCGTATGACGCTTTGAAGTGGCCTTGTATTAGCGGATACTTTCGGTTATATTTTTCAAAGGTTTTTGTGAACTGTGAGATAGAAAAATGAATATTTATCAGTTTCACACATACACTCTAACTTGTGGACTTGTTTCAATTAAAATTAAACCAACGAGAGTCGCAGTAATTCAGTGGTAACGATTTACGAGTTGTATTTTGAAGGTCTTGGGTTCGAACTCAGCCAGGCGCTTTACTTTGTGTGAATTTCATCACCTTGCTCTCAAAAATGCTGAAGAAAACACGGTGAAAAAACTAGCGTGTCTTTAAACCAAGAATTCGAACACATGTGTCAGCACATTATGTTCTGTTGATGCTGTATGTAAAAAAAAACCATTTGAGGTACTTTTAACTATAAAAAAAACAGTCAATTAATGAAATAGTTAAAGCTAATTGATAATTCCACAACTTAGATGAAGATGACGGGAAAGAAACCGAAGGAATAACGGAGAAAAATGTTTAAATAAAAATATTGCATAAAAAAACAAACATTGAAAAAAGAAGTACCTAATCCATGTTTGTTTGATGTCTTAAAATTAAAATGCCCAGATATAATGTTCCGCATTTTACTTTAAATATCTTATACTTAGAATAATATAAGTACTTTTAATATTTGGTCCGATTAGCGGCTCACAGGGAGGCCCTGAGCCGGTGGAGGGAGGCACTATGCTCTCCAGCTGCCGGCCACCGGACGATTGGAGCGATTCGTCCGATGGCAGCCTTACCTTCCGCTTGGTGCAGGTACTGACCGGGCATGGCTGCTTCGGTCACTACCTGCACAGGGTCGCCCGTCGGGAGGAGTCGCCGCGGTGTCACCACTGCGACTCTCTCGACGACACGGCCGAGCACACCCTCGTGGAGTGCCCGGCCCGGCGAAACAAGCGCCGCGACCTTGTTGCGGCGCTCGGAGGCGGACGCCTCTCCCTGGCAACCATGGTGAGAGCCATGGTTGAAAGCGAGAGTGCATGGGAGTCTGCCGTCTCCTTCTGCGAGACCGTCCTCTTGCAGAAGGAGGCTGCGGAGAGGGAGCGGGAAGAGGATACTCTTGCCGCTCCCCTCCGGCGTAGACGGGTGGGGCGAAGAAGGCGGAGGACGAACCCCCGTCTTCTTTAGCCCCAGAGTGTGACCAGCGCGTGTCACCTTTCTGGGGATTACTCCGTTACCGGGTAATCCCCCTTTGGCGCGGAAACCGGCCTTAACAAGGTCGGCAAGCCCTGAGAGTGGCACGGCGTCTAGGCCTTCGGGCCGACCCCGTGACACTCTCAACACAGGGTTCGAGGGTAACCGAGTGGTTTTAGTGGGTATTCCCGGCTCTGGCCAGGCGAGTAACACACACGTCTGCCGCCTAGCTAGCGGCGGGTATGGTGCGTAAAGACATTTCCACTCGTTAAAAAAATAAATAAAAAAAAGGTACTTTTAATATTTATTGTATTTATAGACATTCTGTCAGAAATATGTAAGCGAATCAGCGCTAAAGATCAGAATTATGCGCTTTTTGTGTTATGCAATATTTACAACAAATCAGCCCTAGCCTCTATTGTTATAAATTTGTCATTCCAACACGTTTCTATTATTTATTATTAAACTTGTTAGTAGTAATGATTTTATAAAAAATACTACTCGAATTGGACATTTATTAACATGGAATGGAATATCAGTGATTGACCACTGGAAGGTCATAATGACGCCAATTTGTACACGACCAACGATGCTGCGCCAGAGGGAGATTGATCTGGAGACCCTCCACGACCAAACACTCCCGACACAACAACATTTGATGCATCATACTCGGCACACATCGCAACACAACTGCTCAGACCCTTCCTCCGTACGGATTCTTCAAGTTTTTTTTTCTTTCTACAAATCTACCAAGTCTGTTATTAATTTAATCTTTGTTGGTGGCCTGAAGCAGTTGATTGACAATCTGTCACTAATTAGGAACAAGTTTGAGATATAAACATAGCATGTTATGACTACCATACGTGTCCACAATGTAATGATGCATATTAAACATGGTTTATTGCTTATTGCTGAACATTTTTTTTTAACCCCGCACTAGGAATTTCTTCTGTATCATGGATGCATTTCCAAACATTTAAAGTCACATACTTACACATTTTTTTTTTACAAAAAAAACAACCGACTTACAAAAAACACTACAAAGTGAAAATAACAAATTTCGGAAGTCGATGTCTTTGGTTTTTGTATATTAGTTTTTGACACTGACTTCCAAAATTAGTTATTTTTCACTTTGTAGTGTTTTTTGGAAGTCGGTTGTTTTTTTTTTTTTTTTTGAAAAAAAAAATATTTTACACTTTTTAGTAGTGAAAAGTAGTAGGTACTGTTCAGTTGCATCCGGTTAGACTAGATTCTGACGCTAAAATATTTAATGAAATAACTTACAAACGCACTGGATGCCCCTACGATTAGTGAAAGTTCCCCTTGATTTCTCTGGTCTTCATCAAACCTTGATGACTCTGATGTCTTTATCATGGGACCACCTCGGGAATGTCTTTTTTCCAACAGAAAAAGAATGATCAAAATCGGTTCATAAAAGACGAAGTTATCCGTGAACAAACACAAAAAAAGCATATATACGGTCGAATTGAGTAATCTCCTCCTTTTTGAAATCGGTTAAAAAATTTGATCCGTGAGGGAATCAAACTCGCGACTGCGTGCGACACTACCTATCTATAGCATCTTCAAAATTTCCTGGTCTGCTTCCTTCAAGAGTCTAGTGGTTGGATATGTTGTTGCTGACTTTGAGCTCTTGGGGGTCGTTTTCCCAGGTCAGCAAAGAGTTATTGAGTTGTTTAGAAACAGTATCCCGAGCGCTTTTGCTGAACGGCTCGACTGCCAGTACCTCAACCACTGTCGCATGATTCACGTGCAGAAAAATGTTATGTTTTTATTTTAATATTAGAATTGATTTTGACATGATGTATGATTTTAATTCTATTTGACATAATTTGTTTTAGTTTGTTTATTACTATTGGTTCCTAACATTAATTATAAGTAATAATCGTTACTAACAAAACTATAGAATTTGTCTTCGTCTTTGTGGATTTGTCTGAAATAAATGACTTTATTATTATTTTATGGCCTACAAGAAGTTTGGTTCTTTGAGTTCAATAGTTTAAATGTTTGTAAAACGCATCTAAGATACAGAAAAAACCATAGTGTTTAAAAAAAAACAATTAAAAACATACAATAAGACTCTTCGTAAAATAACTTGCACTTTCCCAAAAATAAAGCCATATTTCAAAACACCCTTTCCACAACGCCAACTTTCATATTGAACTGCTAAGCCTAATTTTACACAGTCAAGCAAAAAATATCTCCCTAATGGAACAAAATACTCTAATATAAACCCCACTGAGATTTAAACCTAAACAGTTTTTTTAAACAGAACAATAATGGCCGCATAAAGAAGGATTTGTCACGTTTTAAGACAAATCTAAAAACACTGGGCACGGAGTAGATAATTACAGAAAGCCAGCTCCATAGGTCAAGTGAAGACTCACGCACATTTATCATAGTAGGTAATTAATAAATATAATAGGTACAAAGTTCAGTCGCACTCTCATCTCGACGACAAACAAATGTCAAAATCTTATCAAAATATCCTTTTGGTTTTTTTTATTGTTCTGTATGGGAAATGATCAAATGAAGTCTCCCGTTCTGGGAGGAGTGGAAAGGCGTATCAAACTTTTACTGACTAAAATCTACCCGTGTTTCTTCAATTGCCTGTGCACCAGGGCCACGGTTTCTTTTTTAATCAACCCGGAACTCTAACCCGGGAGGCATCGGTTTTCGTGGACTCCGTTACGATGTGCTGACATCTCTTTGAGGCGCACGTGAATCACACCGCGTCGTCGACTCGGGCTTTGTCCTTTCCGGGCTACGAGCTTCCCGACCATGGGCCTATTGCGGCGGCTAGTGGCGTGAGGACGCTAGGGTTCCCGCTCCCTGATGCGCTCTGCCTCTTCCTTCGCCAGCATCACTGCTTCGTAGAAGGAGGAGACGGCATGCGGACCGCTTTCAAAATGTCTTTACATTTTGATAAGTTTAATTTGATAAGTTCAACCTGTCTAAAAATAAGTTTAATTTTTAAATTAAACTTATTTTCTGATTACTTACTTTTGGACAGGTTGAGACTGAGGTCAAACCGTGAAAGTTTATAAAATTACAACAATTACCCCTTAAATGTCTGGCCACATTTTTTTGTAAAATACAAAAATAACAAAAAAAAGACAAAGGAAGAGAAAGGTTTCCATTTAAAATCATTTGAAATACAGCAGTAATATTCATTCTAGTTAGTTGCTCTGCACTCGAAGTTGTTGACGAGCATATACCTGAGACAAACAGTCAAACTACGTAGGTCCAACTTTAAAAAAGAGGTGTCTCGTCGAATCTAGCTCAGCTGGGCAGCGTTCGGGAAGCTACGCTACATATTCTCGTCGTACAAGATACCACAGTAAGTCAATACTAAAGTCTTTGACCAGTGTGTGTTGCCAGTGATGGCATACGAACTGAAATGTGGTCGATCACAATGGGCCTCATACGAAGGCACGCAAAGGGCGACGGAAAGAGCTATACTCGGACTTTCTTTGCGCGATCGAATCAGCAATGAGGAGATGCGCAGATGAACCAAAGTCACAGACATAGCTCTTCGAGTAGATAAAATTATATGTCAGTGAGCGGGGCACATTGCTCGTAGAACTGATGACCGATGAGGCAGTAAGGTTCTGGAGTGGCGGTCACGTACCAGAAGACGCAGCGTAGGGAGGCCCCTAAAGATGTAGACCGATGACCTGGTGAAGGTTGTGGGAAGCCGATTGATGCAGGCAGCACAAGACTCGTCATCATAGAAAGCCTTTATACAGCAGTGGACCTCTAAACGCTGAGAAAAAGAAGAAATAATATTCCTTTTAGTGGTGGTCAGATGTACGACGAGTATTTTTTTGAGATTTCTGAACGCACGCGTCTTTAAATACGAGTGGCTGTGTTTGCTTGTTGTATTCAATTGGCCCTCTGTACATAATATCTATTCTGTGTCGGGGGCCTATTTTTCTTAGAGTCGGCTAATGGAACGAATTAAGGCGTATTTCCAGAGGGACGCTTTATTATGTCACATTATGTTTGAAAACGTTTTGACGGTCGAAAAATGACTGGAATTGGACCTTGTTTTTGTGATGTTTGAGGGTAGTTAAAATTATTTGAAATGAGCATTAAATCTACTCTAATATTCTCGGAACCCATAATAGAAAGTCAATCGGTGTAAAGACATTATTAATTATTTCACTTTTCTTGTCAATCTTTGAGTCTTTGAAGTGGAAAACAAAAAGTATCTGTTACAAAAGAACATTTATTTATTTTAACTGTTAATAGTGATAATTTAACTTTTTAATTATTTTTACTTTGAAATAACTGAACTAACGAAAACAATATGATTTTTGTAAAAAAAAAAGAAACTCTGGAATTTATCTTCTATTATACAAAATTCTCCTGTCTCAGTAATTTCATTTAAATTGATTTAACCGTTTTCATGAAATTTCGTATATACATTCGTTAGGCCTGAGAATAGGTTCTTATACACTTTTTATATTACTTGTACCAACGCGGGTGAAACCGCGGGCGCTAATTATTTGAATATTGTTTTATATTTTCATTTCAAGCCATATTTGAATAAATAAAAAAGAAACTGATGTAAAAACTGGGGTAGAATCGGGACGCCATGGCAAATATGTAATGGCGGTAGGGACAAATGCTTAGATGACACCCGCGCTATCCGACACACAAGTACTTGAGTTTGAACACGGGTTGGTTTTTAGTTAAGAGTGGTTAGTTAGGTGAGTTAGTTTAGAGTGTCATTGAATTGAACAAATAACATTTCTTTTATTATTATTCATGCACACAAATACTCACTCACACACACACACACACTCACACACAGACACACACACGCACCAACATGCACACACACACGCATGCATTTATACAATTAGTCGCATTATGTTATTTACTATTATTTTTTCTCGTTTCCCATTTTGTTACTTTCATATTTACAATTAGCGGAGCCTTCAACTACAGGCATTTCTATGCCTAAATGGAGACCCCTTGACATGTAATGTAAGACAAATTTATTTGAAATCAACTTACTATTATTATTAGTTAGTAAGAGTTTGAAGAATAGCCAGTCTGTCGTTGTTCTATAGGATGTCTTCTGGAGAGTGTGCTAGTTAATAGAAATGTATCCAAGGTATGAAAATCAAAAAAATAATTAGTCCGTCTTATAGATTGGATTCAGTGGAGAGGTGTGCGACCCAGACTTAACTCGAAACGGTCTCCAAATTCTTTAGCACAGGCGTAGAGTAGCCAGCCTTTTGGTCTTCTATAGGATGCATTCTGGTGAGTGTGCAAGGGAATTGCATGATTTAATTCCCTCATCTCCGTTCCATCATCGGACGACCCGTCGTACGGCGAGTTTCCACCCTTACGTTGTTGACACCACTGCGATCCGGACGAAGCGTTTTGCTTCCTCCTTTATACCGCGTACATCGAGGGACTGGAACAATTTGCCAGCGTCGGTGTTTCCACTACAATTTGAGTGTCTTCAAGGCTAAAGTGATTAGACTCTTAATAAATAAACTAGCGGGCTTTACCATCAACGATTGCATCACTGCTTACCATCAGGCGGGATTGCAGTCAAGTACTAGTTTATAATTTATTGAAAAAAAAGCGTCCCCTCTCTTCACTACGCCAAGATAAGTATCAAACATCACTCTTATCTGTATCTTATCTCTCCCTTATCCCAATTTAATTGTGGTCGGTGCAACATGTCTTTTTACCAGACTTCTCTATTAGACGTCATCTCCTTAGTCACTCCCTTTCCTATCATATAATCTGTGGAGGCATGAGGAACAGGGAGCAAAGTTCACTCATCATCCATAGAAAAGGGAGGATAGTCCGATCAAACCAGACAAAGCCTTGCCGCTAAGCGATTTGTCGTGTTCCGGCATGATGTCTGGTGAAGCCGTACGGAGGACGGGTCTAAGCAGTTGTGTTGCGATGTGTGCCGGGTACGATGCGCCAAATGTTGCTGTGTTAGGAGTTTGGTCGTGGAGGGTCTTCAGATCAATCTCCCTTTGGCGCAGCATCGTTGGTCGTGTTGTTGGGTTTAACCTCGCTTAACTGCCGTCTTCCTTCCTATTCGCTCAGTTTTTCTGAGTGAATAGGCTCTTAATAAACTAGCGCGCTTTACCATCAACGATCGCATCACTGCTTTCCATCAGGCGGGATTGCAGTCACCAGCCTCTCAGTATGAGTGCGCGGGTTAGATTCCAGGTCAGGCAAGTACCAATGTAACTTGTCTAAAGTTATATGTACTTCCTAAGTATATCTTGGACACCAATGACTGAAGGTGAAGGAAAACATCTTGAAGAAACCTGGACTTTAAGTCTGAAATCGCTGAGTATAATGTCAGTTGACAACTCAAGATGTGCCGCTGATTTTCAGCTGCAACCCACGAGTGCCATACGCTAGAATTACAAAAACACAGATATGCTATTATTACAAAGTTTTCAGTCCGCAATAATAAAAATGATATATTTAAAAATAATCTTGTGTTCATCACACATAGTATTGCGTGCGTATACATAGTATTGTACAAAGTCATATGTATTTTAAATGAACAGACAGCCGTGCTGCTGGGGGACTCCGCCACTTCTTGGGGGACTGTCTTATGTAATATTGACGTTCAAAAAGTGCTGATTCTCAGCCTAATTTGAATAAATGACTTTTGATTTTGAATAGTAATCCAAATGATAGAAAAACTCAAACATAATCAAATCAAAAATGTTGTGACATACATAAAAGTGTGTGTGTATGCCACGACTTTTCGATTATCGGTGCTACTTTCAGACTTCCTTTTAAGTTCTCATTTCTTATTCTATCGATTCGTATAACACCTTATATCCCTCTTAGCATTTTCTGCTCGACTCACACAAGTATCAACATAATACAATATAATATGTATATCCCAGCAACTGTTCAGGTTCACTTGTTTCATCCCACCAAAAGTGCGGGCGAGTGAATGCCAAAAATATAACGCACCGGAAACCATAATGTTCAATTAGAATAAATTAATGTCGGTTTCCCGTAATAAAATAGGTTAATATTTTTCTACAACGGAATGTTGTGGTTCTGTACCATGTGAAATAGACAAATAATTGCTTGTATGGTGGGTCTTGTCCGATGAAGGCCAGCCCACGCCGCAGCTCTTCTTCTCAGAGCTAGTACTAGGAAACACCGCGGTCATCAAACCGAATTAAAACAAATATTCGATCCAGCCGTCCCTTGTTGTTCTCTCCAGCGATGCCCTAAGCCAAGGTTCGTACCCCACAGGGGGTGCCCTTTGCACGTAGTCGCTTAGTTTTTAGTCGCCCTGGCTGGAGGCTTTAAATTCATTTAAGGCATCCACAGGAAAGTCCGGTTAAGTAGTCACGGCCTCTCAAGGTCAACATCGTATTTTTACTATGGCAAAAAATAAAAGAAAAAA
Organism: Sesamia inferens; assembly: GCA_037179545.1. Taxonomy (NCBI): domain Eukaryota; kingdom Metazoa; phylum Arthropoda; class Insecta; order Lepidoptera; family Noctuidae; genus Sesamia; species Sesamia inferens. Next base: position 3,313,912 of record CM073936.1, on the reverse strand, counting down.
AAATTGTATGGTGGTTAATAGCCCACTCCATGGTCACAGGAACTTCCATGATTCTTTCGTTGCCACCAACACTTGACCGCACTGGTGAACTACCCAACATCTAAACAGCAGATATATTTGAGACTGCTAGACCAGCACGGCGGTTAAAATCGATATTCGTTCATTTGATGTCTTTCAACAATAGGGATGTTTCCTGGGTAAAAAAATAGATTCTTTTTAGTCCGTCATACAGAATGTAGAATAATATTGCATACGTAAATTTTGTTTTATCAAATCAATAAAAATTGACAAATATAAAAGGCATCAAAGATCAGGAGTGGTGGCTGGTGACGTCAATCGTTGCTAAAAGTGTAGCTAGGAGTGACGTCACACGAGTTTTCAACGCACTGTATTTTCCTTCATTTTTTGTTTTTATGAAAAAAGAAAAAATACGTGTCTATTATTTTTCGGAAATCTGACTGACGGACTAATTAGTTTTTTTAGTCAGCTACCCTATTATAAAAAAAAAGATGATATCCCATCCAAAAAAAGGTACTTGTGGAAAAAATGGACAGTATAGTTGCCCCCAAGCGATTTGTCGTGTTCCGGCATGATGTCTGGTGAAGCCGTACGGAGGATGGGTCTGAGCAGTTGTGTTGCGATGTGTACCGGGTATGATGCGCCAAATGTTGTTGTGTTGGGAGTTTGGTCGTGGAGGGTCATCAGACCAATCTCCCTTTGGCGCAGCATCGTTGGTCGTGTTGTTGGGTTTAACATTGCATCACCTCGCTCAACTGCCGTCTTCCTTCCTATTCGCTCAATCTGAGTGAATAGTTTCTTAATAAACTAGCGCGCTTTACCATCACTGCTTACCATCAGGCGGTATTGTGGTCAAGCGCTAGTTTATAATTATTCAAAATAAATAAAATAAAAAATTTCACCCACTGAGATGATTTGCATTATCTATATATCTCTTCTTTTTCTTTCCAACATACGTATGCTGATAATTTAATCCAGTCTGAGCCCATCTCAAGGCCAATAAAAAGCATGTTACGTGTGCATTCCGTGGGCATGATAATGCTACTACAGTTGTACTTGTACACCCACAATATCCTATGACGTTATTCCTAGGTGATCCGCTGATTATCACATAGCAACATAGTTGGAAATGGATTTTTTGTAATAGGTGCTTGAAAATCGACATGATTATCAAATCAATTCTAGGAAACTCTGAACGCTTCTGCCTAAAGAAAGCTGTAGGAAAGAGATGTGGGAGCCGCCAGCGTGTATCGACGGTAATTTTAGGGTACATGGAAGACTATCATGGACAAAAAGTCAGCAAAATGATCATTTTATACGAAAGATGTCCACTGATGGAAATAAACCTACCTAAATTACATCAACCTGATCATTTCAAATTTCACATATGTATCTTCGATTTTTTTTTTTATATAAAAATATGCCCCACTAGGAATTTCTCCTGTCTCGTGTCTGCGTTTACAAACATATAAACTCCCGTACGTAAACAGCCAGACTCGGAACAACTACTTGAAGGTCATACCTCTAAATATTTGTTGCATGCGGGGATCGAACCCTCGACACGCAGGGCAGATGCTTACCCTCGCCTGATGGTAAGGAGTAAGTAATTGTTGATAGTAAAGCGCGGTAGTTTATTAAGAGCCAATTCACTAAAAAAAACCTGATTGAATAGGAAGGAAGACGGTAGTTGAGCGAGGTGATGCAATGTTATACCCAACAACACGATCAACGATGCTGCGCCAGAGGGAGATTGATCTGGAGACCCTTCACGACCAAATTCCCGACACAACGATATTTGGCGAGTTGTACCCTGCACACATCGCAACACAACTGCGCACCCGTCCTCTGTACGGCTTCACCAGACATCATCACATCATCATCATGCATCACCATGGAACACAATGAATCACTTGGCGGCAAGATTTTGTCTGGTGGGTGGTAACTTCTGCCGACAGCCGATGTTATGGCCTAATGACCTCTCCATCTCTGGGGAAGTGGCAGTGGGGGGCGTGTCAGACTTTTACTGACTGAACCCCGCGTTCGCCCTAGGGGCTACGGTATCTCTTTCGAACAACCTGCGGCCCTGGCAGTGCTACGAGTACCTAGTCTTTCTTATGTTCTGGATGGGAAATCAAAAAATGACTTCTCTCTCTCTGGACGGAACGGAGGATCTTGTCAGACTTTTACTAACTAAAACTTAACCGTGCTTCTTCATTTGCCCGTGCGCCCGGGCCATGGTTTCTTTTTTAACCAACCCGTAACGTTCGTGGACCCCGTCATAACGTACTGACATCTCTATGAGGCGTGCGTGAAACACAACGCCCCATCGACTTGGGCTTGTTCCTTACCAGGCAGCGAGCTGCCCACTGCTCGCCTCCCGCAAGCCCGCGCATACAGTTGCCGGGAGTTCCATGTTGTCTCTCAACCAAGACGTCTCCTGCGGCAGCTAGAGGCATGGGGGCTTTGGCATTCCCGCTCTCTCATGCGATCCGCCCCCTCCTTTGCCAGCATCACTGCTTCGCAGAAAGAGGTGATGGCTTGCCATGTTCTCTCGCTCCGGACCATGGCCTGGACTAAGGCCGAACGTGAGAGATCAACGCCGATCGCCGCCACGCATACACGGCGCTGATCTACCCAAGCCAGGCAGTTACACATATAGATGCTTAGCCGCTCCACCCAGAACATTAAAGTCATTTGATGATCTCCCAAAAACCGCGTTTCAAACCTTACCTTACTTTGACATTCCTCTGACCTGTCTATCTTTACATTCATATTATCAAATTACGTGCTTAATTAACTTCAATTTAGTTTGTACATATTACAAACGATGTCTAACTTATCTTATACATAATTCTATTTAACCCTCATCCCTACAATGAAAACACACCACCAATAAAACTTCAATCAGCAGGACACTAGGCGGGTGCACACTATTGACTGCACATTAATCATACGGTTACCGCGGCTTCCGCTTGTGTGTAGCGGGCTTATTGTTATTAATCGTTCCGGATAACTCAATCATTCAGTGTTGAGTTTTATGTGCGAGGAACTAATGTTTTAGAGGTATGTCGATTTTTTTTTTTATATAAAAACTTTTTGTATTTGTATTGATGGCTCTGGGATTAATGAAAAACCACCCACCAGACAAAGTCTTGCCGCCAAGCGATTTGTCGTGTTCCGGCGTGATGTCTGGTGAAGCCGTACGTAGGACGGGTCTGAGCAGTTGTGTTGTGAAACTTGCCGGGTACGATGCGCCAAATGATTCTGTGTCGGGAGTTCATCATTACATAATTATAAACTAGCGCTTGATCACAATCCCGCCTGATGGTAAGCAGTGATGCGATCGTTGATGGTAAAGCGTGCTAATTTATTAAGAGCCTATTCCCTCAGAAAAACTGAGCGAATAGGAAGGAAGACGGCAGTTGAGCGAGGTGATGCAATGTTAAACCCAACAACACGACCAACGATGCTGCGCTAAAGGGAGATTGATCTGAAGAACCTCCACGACCAAACCGTCCTCCGTACTGCTTCAACAGACATCATGCCATGGCAAGACTTTGTCTGGTGGGTGGTGGCCGAGAAAATGATTTCCACATTTAGAATATAGATTGAAGGTCAACGAGCACGTGACCGTAATTCCTCATAGTGTGTACGTCTTTTAGCAAAAAGCATCACCAACTCTAAAATAGTATTACTCTGATTAACTCAGGACAATGTTTGTGTTCTTTCTCCGGAATTAGCTTACTGATACGTTATATGAGTTCATATAATTTACTTTTTTACATTACATAAATATGTAAGCTGTCACGCCCTTTATGCCTGGGGCTTTTGTTTAAGTAATAAGTTTTTAGTTAATTACATTTTCATTTAAATATATATATATTGTTTTGCTTTGCTGGTGTTTTGGCGTGGTAGGTGGCATATGGTAAATAATTTCATTTTCTTCACTATACGTAGTATTGTATAAAGTCATGTGATTTTTTTTTTAATGAACAGACTGCTGTGCTGCTGGGGAGTTTCTTCCGCCACTTCTTCTTCCCAGCGAAAGCACTAGGCAGTGTTGATGGGTGGGCGTTTTGGGGGACTGTCTATCTAATATTGACGTTCAAAACTGCCGATTCTCAGCCTAATTTGAATTTTAAATGACTTTTGATTTTATTGATACTGTCAATGACCATGCACAATGGTCCACTAGAAACATTAAGTATGGAAACCCTTAACATAGAGCATATAACGCTGTTGTCTCAAACAACAAAACTCATACACCGTTACTGCATCATTCAGGTCGTCAAAACACAGTTTCTACTGTTTTTTAAAAACCCATACTTCAACTCTATACAGAATATTTTCTAAAGAATAACAACAATACAGACGTACGTATGTATGTATGTTTAAACGCGATTACCATCCCACAGCGGAGTGGTTCGCGCTTGACCTATTTTGAACTACAATCGTTAACTGGGTAACTATTTACATCATAAAAGAATTCTTTAGTATAACACTTATTCTGAAGTAGTTGGAAAGCGGCTATGTGTCTATTTATCCGCATATTATGCTGCTAGTTTCTGTCAATCAATTTTTCAGACAGTTTTGAAGTAAATCGGCCAAGTTTTGTTCAGTTTTTTGCTTAACTGTTGGACTGCAGTTCTGTCACTGTCTTGTAGAACTGACAGGAATGTGTGTAATAGTTGCTTTGACGAAATCTTCCGAACTTTCTTGTGTGTGGATGTAGCAACGTATGTCAATTTGGTCATCATCATTCATCATTTCAGCCGAAAGATGTCCACTGCTGGGCATAGGTCTCCTCCAGCATACAGCGGCTTTACGCGTCCTTCACTACGTCTTTGGTCCACCTAATCGGGGGCCTACCCACGCTGCGTCTTCTGGTGGCCCCATCGGGCATCAGTCCTACCGGCAATGTTCCGGGCCCACTGCCACTTTAGTGTTGTAATTCCTCGGGCTATGTCGCTTACTCTCGTTCTTCTGCGGATCTCCTCATTGCTCAGTCAATTTTGTAGAAGCATATTATTAAGTGCCTCAGATTCTGGACACTCGTTATAGAAACAGAGACTTAAAAATAATCACAATTTGATTTTTGAAGTGAAAAGAAAATTTCTTTAGAGACGTTGAGTACTTTTGTTTCACGAGAAAAAAGCGAGAAAATCGTGTGAGCGTAGCCCACACGACACCGTAATCGCTATATCTACATATACAATATGTAAAGAAAACCCTGTCCGATCCGTAAAGGCATTATTAGGTATCGACAACTGATTCTACTAATGGATACAAAGCCGGGCTAAACTTAAAAAAATCCCCCTAAAAAAATAAATTGTATTTTGCAAAAAGCGGTAACTTAATACATGTGCGGTAGGCAACCCTTCCGCGGGCGACGGGGGGCAGGGCACGCGGCACGTGGTCACATCGCTTATAATAATACCGTCTAAATCCAATCTCCCTTTGGCGCAGCATCGTTGGTCGTGTTGTTGGATTTAACATTGCATCACCTCGCTCAACTACCGTCTTCCTTCCTATTCGCTCAGTTTTTCTGAGTGAATAGGCTCTTAATAAACTAGCGCGCTTTACCATCAACGATCATATCACTGCTTACCATCAGGCGGGATTGCGGTCAAGCGCTAGTTTATAATTATTTAAAAAAAAGGTGTTGTCACTTTTTTTAAAAATTAACAAATTTCGGGGAAGTTGGAGTTAATTCGCGGGAAAAAAAGATTATTTCAAAATTCATCAGTATTGTTACTATAATAATTACGTAAAATTTTATATTATATTTGTTCATGTGTTTACCTAACCTTTATTATCCTTATGGGTCGGACCTCTTCGGACGGTCTTTATTTATTTTGTTTTTTTTTTGTTAATATATCAGTTTAGTTTTCACTTCTGTTGGTCAGTTAGACTGCTTATTTTTTGCTTACTGTACTTTAGTGCTAAATTTTACTGGTCTTTTCTTTTGTCTCATTTTTCGTGTATAAAAATAGTGTATTTTTTGTAATATTCTACTTATTCAAAGACTTTGTTCAAAACGCACAGGCGAAGAGGAGCCAGCATATCGGTGTTCTATAGAATGCATTTTGGAGAGTGTGCGAAGGAATTGCAAGGCTTAATTCCCTAATCTCCGTCCCGTCATCGGACGACCCGTCGTACGGAGAGTATCCACCCTTACGTTGTTGATACCGCTAAGATCCGAATGAAGCGTTTCGCCTCGTCTTTTCTACCACGTGCTTTGAGGGATTGAAACAATTTGCCAGGGGCGGTATTTCAACCTGACTACAATTTAAGGGTCTTCAGGGCGCGAAAAGGCTCTTAATAAACTAATGCGCTTTACCAACAACAATTGCATCACTACTTACCATTAGGTGGATTTGCGGTCAAGCACTAGTAAATCCAACTGATCATTGCTGAATTTTTTTTTAAATCATAAAAAAAAATTAGCCCATGATTAATTGTATTGACCGTCCTGGAAGACTTTGAAATGAATCAATATTTCAAATACTTTTTGATACAATCACTCTTATCACATGGCTTCTCTCTAACAAAAACCAATTATGATAACAAAGGTATAATTTCAATACAAACTTCTCAAAAATGACCTTGAAAATTTAGCCCTAATACCTCTTTATTACTTTTTCATTCAATAAACCGTAAATTATGTTTACACATTATTATTATACGAGCCGCTATTGAACCAAGTGGCTCATTAAATTATTTATAGAGCTGTGTGTAGGTAATTAAGTTTAGGAGTAATTATAAACAATTGAAGTAATTTTCGTAGCACGTGGCTTACTACGTCATAGACTGTTTTCTTAACTTAATATAACTCATAATAGTCTAGTTTGGTTTAATAATTTAGTTGAATAGCTCTACACATGAATATGTTTTTTAATTATTATAAAATAGTGCTTGACTGCAATCCTGCCTGATGGTAATCAATAATGCAATCGTTGATGGTAAAGCACACTAGTTTATTAATCCCAGCCACTTAAAAAAAAACTTAGTGAATAGGCAGAAAGACGGCAGTTGAGCGAGGTGGTGCAATGTTAAACCCAACAATACGACCAACGATGCTGCGCCAGAGGGAGATTGATGCGGAGACCCTCCACGACGAAACTCCCGACACAACAACATTTGACGCATCGTACCCGGCACACATCACAACACAACTGCTCAGACCCGTCCTCCGTATGGCTTCACCAGACATCATGCCGGAACACGACGAATCGCTTGGCGGCAAGACTTTGTCTGGTGGGTGGTAACTTCTGCCGGCGGCCGATGTTATGACCTACCACCGAGAGACATATCTTATTCTTCTTATTCTCGCCCTACAGAGGTCCACTGCTAAACAAACGCCTCCCCCATGGCTTTCCATAATGACTGGTCTTGTGCTGCCCGCATCCATCGTTTTCCCGCGACCTTCACTAGGTCATCTATCCACCTTGTTCGGGGCCTCCCTATGCTGCGTCTTCGGGGAGGTGGCCGCCACTCCAGCACTTTACTGCCCCATCGGCCTTACATACATAGCGCTGTCATAAGTTTAAACAACATTGTAAAAGTATCTACACCTAAGATTTTCTAAAATGAATATATATAATGTATAGAATGTCATAATTTCACATTTCAATTAATCAAGTTTGATTTTGTCTAAATCTAGAGTCTAGATTGTCGTATGGAACAGAACCAGCATGTTTCCAAGAAAGCTTATCTTTGATATAATCCTCTCATTTGTAATATGATTGGTTATAACGTATGCTTTTGTATTGTATTGTATTTTACAGGACTGACGTCTTTCGTTAGCTCTGTAAGCCGTATTAGGATCTGTAGTTCATAATCCGGCTTACCTTTAAACAAACAAAAGGTACGTTTTGATCAACACATAGGTATGGTGTACTAAATTATAGCAAATATACTGCATAAATATTTGATAAAGACAGTATTCTATTTTAACTTCTTTCATATTATTCCCAAACACGTTACGATGGGCAACATGGGCACAGATATTTCCTAAGGGAAAACACTGTGAACGATACATAAATATGATTCCAAAAACGGTTTTCTAAATCAAGATATTTCTGGCGACAGAGGGCACATTCACTGTCCAAACATATTCTTGCATGGCATCGAAACTAAAATACACGAAACGGAAAAAATAGAAAACCTAAAATGTACGTCAAATGTTTTATAAACAAGTAATAACTTAAGGATATATTTAACGCCACTTCCAAGTTTGTCGTCAAGTTAAAAAAAGATCATCAATAAATCTCTCCAACCTGTATTCTTTTAAGACTTTGCATTCAGAGCAAGTGAAAAAGAACTTTATGGTGAAGTAGTAGGGTTTATTTTTAGGATAGAAAGTTCTTTGCTACTCATTACCCTAACGTTTGATGTAAAGTTCTTTGATCTAAGTGACATATTGTAAACTGTAGATGATTTGAGACGAGCGGGAGCACTTTCTGTGGCTAAAGATGATGTTGCACGCATTGTTCGAAATATTTTCTACTAATTATAGAAACTTAAAAGTCAAAAAGATTAATGTTATGGAGAGTGACAAGGGTTGCCAGGCGAGGAGAGTACAAAAATGTGGTTATGATTGACGTAGCTATAAATAAAATATTTGATAATGATAGATGTGACGATGTCAAAATGAAACATGACTCCATAGTTGCAATGCTTCCGGGTGCACTGAAATGCAGTGACATATTTTGAAAGAAAAATAAAAGTTGCTTTACTAATTATAATGGTGTTTATATTTAAAAAGATGCTGAGGAGCAAACAAAGGATGCTATTCCAACGATGATGGTTTGTAATCTAAAGATTTCATGAGTACCTACATGTAATGTAATGTAACCATAGTAAATTAAAGCATTTCAACGGTATCAGAGCAATTGGTTAAGAAAACAAAGTAATTTACTGCGTTGATTCAAAGGGCGTTGATTTAGCTAGAGAAACTCGACATATATGGTTGGTATGGCATATCTAAAAATTAAATAAAAAAAGGAATTAATTTGATGATTTTTTTAGTGGGCATAAATTGCGGTGCTTTCACTTTGAATATAGGTTTTAAATAATCCTACTAGTTTCGCTAACTAATTTAATCTGACCTATTATAGAATTTTATCTAACTTAATGTTTACCAAAAATCTACACCATTTTAACGAATTTTTAGCATTGTAGAAGTATAGAAAAGAAACAATGACTAGTCTACCAATAAAATACACATAAAGCAACCCACATACAAGATTCCAAACCCACAAAATGTACGGGCAATATTTAATTCCTGTCCCTCTTCATACACTACGGTACAGTCATATCAGGATATTAATAGTCAACTGTGTTTTAAAAAATCAACCCATTAATTAATTTCATTAACATCATACGGTCATAAAAGCAGCATTTAAAGAGGGGAATATTCTCGCACATACACCATTTCCTTTTAAGTCTTGTCCTTTCATATTTATTGTATTCAACAGCACATTTATATGCGAGAATGGTTTTATAATTACGTAGAATCGGGTCAACTGTGATTTGCAGTGTTTACTGAGGATCTGTAAACGAACTAATTAGGAGTTAATGCTTCTACTTTTGAGAATCAAAACGACAGTCCCCTGTAGTCGTCATTCTAAATGATCGCGTTTTACCAAAAATTTATTAGCACCTCATCATATTTGTTTATCTACAAATGTTCTGGAATGTTACTGAAACTGTTATGGAATGGTAATCATTGTGCTTTGATGGGAAACCTTTGAAAGGAACAACATTAACTACAAACTAATTACTATCATCTAAAGTTCTACACAAAGCATCTCTTCCTTCACACCTTTCTTCAACCAACAATTTTAGCTTAACAGTTATTCAATCAACGCTGTATTTATCCGAAAGCATCCTCTTTCAAAGGGGTATACTTCCACTCTTCCAGTTATTTATACAATGTCATTTTAAACATCTATTGAGATTCTCAGAATCGTCTGCGGGTAGATTTAAATAAATTTCTGTCTCGTTGGCGCCACAGCAATTAGTATCGACTATGTGAATCATGGTAAATGCTTTGTACTTCGGAAACTTTGTACCTTTGAGTTTTCATTTGAAATTAAATGATGCTAGGAATACAGGATATGAATTTAGCGAGTTGTTTTATTTAAGCATTCTCTCTTTAGCGTTTCCGAAAGTGTAGTCTGTTTCGCTACTACAAAACCTGTTTCTGAAATGGAAAAGTGCACATATTATAAATTAAGTTCGTCGTTATTGATTAAGTATTAATTATGTATGTATTTTGAATATACAGACTAATAACCTCAACCTTAAGGTACAACCATAATCTATCTCAATATATAATACATAGTATCATCAATATGAAACATAAGAAGGTCTTATAAATTGTCAGCTTTCAGTGACTTATATTATAACATCAGAATCATCTTCGAACATTCGTTCAAAACGTTACCCAAGGTCTCACCGATTTGCGGCTACTACAAAATCAATGTGCAGACATAAATCCTACAATTCCAGTAAATCAAACTATCGAACAAATCATTCGAGATTTAGATTCCCTTGCGTTGAAGAGCCAACTGAATTGATTGGCAAGGGCCATCACAACTATCCTAACAGAGGGATAATGGTTCCCATTTGTTGAATCAACACTAGTTTGATACGAATTGAGATTACAAAATAATGTTTTGTCTAGAGATTTATTTAAAGTGTGCTGTTCCAGCAATATGTCGGTTTCGCGAATAATTTGAAGGACTTTGAAGTGCTTTTAAGATGTTTTTGCTCTGTTATTTTTGTAGATTTTCAATGATTGATTGATTTATTTATTGCGTTAAAAATACGAATGCCAAAATTTCGTTGCTTTTATCCGATCGAAATTGATTTTTGATTGACATCACAGCTCTTAGATTGAAACTATCGTATTTTTCTAATGGTGATCGTTAGCTTCTGCTAAAGTTTACCAAAACATGAAAATAAATAAAATTTCAAAGTAAGATACAGTAACTAATGAAAATATGGAAGTCTCTAGAAAAATCTAATCCCCTAAAGAAAAGATCTAAAGATTCAAACTAGAATAATCTCCCTGAACAATCAAAGAGTACAAATGTCAAAATAAATGAACATTAACTGTTACATCCGCATTTAGTGTCTGTTCCCAACAATCTTATCAGCAATGGTTACAAAATGCCCTCGACATGCAATATCGTCACGTTGATGCCATCTATCGTAGAGGCCACATCATGAGGGTACCTTGACGGGGCAATTTGTTGCTATTCAATTGTCATTGAAGATTATTTGGTTGAGGGCTATATGATGTGTGTGCGTTTTAACTGTTGATGTGATGAATGGCCTTGTAGTGTGAATGTCACGATTGATAATAAAGATATCGTTGTGGTTAGGGGGAAATTGGAGAACCGTTATAATGCACCAATTACATAACTATTGAGGGAATGTAAGCTCGATCCCCATATTATTTTGAATAAAGATCCATCTTTTGCTGCTACAAAGAATATCTTAAGGAGTTAAAATAAGACTTAGAATATATATCCTCGACATATATCTCAACCTTAGAATCATTAGACCATATCTAATGCTTCTGTGGTCGAGATATACAATGTGTAAAGAAAACCCCGCCGGACCCAAAAGGATAATAAAGGTTAGGTATAGACATGACCAAATAAAATATGAAATTTTACATAATCTTCATAGTAACAATACTAATGAGTTTTGAAATAATCTTTTTTTCGCGAATTAATTCCAACTTCCACAAATTTTGGTATTTTTTAAAAAAGTGACAATACCATTTTAAACAGTATTATTATGAGTGAAACGACCACGTGTCTTGTGCCCTGCCCCCTTCGCCCGCGCATGTATTGCCTACCGCACATGTATTAAGTTACCTCGCTTTTGCGAAATAATATTTTTTTTTTAGGAGGATTTTTTTTAGCCCGGCTTTGTAGGCCTTAGTAGAAACTAAGGCCGGGCTGATCGATATTCTTATCGATACCTAACAATACCTTCACGGACCGGACAGGGTTTTCTTCACATATTGTATATAGAGAGGCTTAAATGTTAACTGCTGCCCTGTGTGGTGTGCATATATTTGTATAACCTACAAGTAGTTGTTTTGGGTCTGGTTATTAAAAGCCTATTCACTCAGAAAAACTGAGCGAATAGGAAGGAAGACGGCAGTTGACCGAGGTGATGCAATGTTAAACCCAACAACACGACCAACGATGCTGCGCGATTGATCTGAAGACCCTCCACGACCAAACTCCCGACACAACAACATCAGGCGCATCGTACCCAGCACACATCGCAACACAACTGCTCAGACCCGTCCTCCGTACGGCTTCACCAGACATCATGCCGGAACACGACAAATCGCTTGGCGGCAAGGCTTTGTCTGGTGGGTGGTAACTTCTGCCGGCGGCCGATGTTAAGGCCTACCACCGAGAAAATATTTTATAATTATTAGGAATTCTAAGAAAATTTCTCAATTACCATTTCATGAAATCGCCCGCGTCTATCTACATCAAGGCGAAACTCGGTTTTTACTTAAAACGTTATCGCACCGGTTTATTTGCTGATATTTAGTTTTATTTAGTTATTATCCTGCAGAAATTATAAACAGTTGCAGATAAATATATTCATCATCATCATCATCTCAGCGTTAATCCCAGTTCCATCTAAAGCTTTTCCAGCTTTGGAGTCAGGGGTCCACTTTACCAGTCTAACTGCTGATTATGGCTAAACTTGAATATTTTACGTGAAGCGACTGCCGTCTGACCTCCACAACCCGAAGGCGATATCGAAGCATTGCAGTTAGACTAATTGTTGGACTTATGAGGGCTCCAACAACCCATAACGACAGCCATTATAATATGTTTGTATGGCAACCGGAACCAACGGTTTAACGTGCATTCCGAGGCACGACCAGACCAGTGCAAATTTAAGTGCACTGAAAATTATAATGCAGATTGTTTTATTAGAGAACATGTCATTATGTTTTTATAATCGTTGAGAAGTCTTGTGAAGGTAGCCAGATCTCAAAATTACAGAACTCGTTGAAGTATCGGTGATTAGGGCAAGCCTACGTCCAGTAGAGTTTTTTGGCTGAAATGATATGCATAATTTTTTAATTATCCCCCTTATTCACAAATGCTGCTTAAAGTTAACTAGTGATTAGCGATTCTTTAACCATACATTTTTGACCTTTAACCGTTACTTAAATTTAATTATCGTTTATAAATAAACACTCTGGGTGTTTAAGGGGTTTATTCATAACCGATGATTAAAGTTAAGTGACGTGCAAACGTCTAAAATGTATGTTTAAACAATCGCTAATCACTAGTTAACTTTAAGCAGCGTTTATAAATAAGGGGGATTGTGTTGTAACATACTTAAACGACTAATTTGTGAGAAAATCTGACTTAAAATCTATTTTTTATGATTTAATATAACGTTACGTATTAAAATCCTCCAACTCTACAAACGGACCGAATTCTAAACCATTTTGTTCGAGTATTTATGTCCAACAGAAGTATTGTTTTTTGAAAAACATCGTTCGAACGTTCAGATGCGGCTGCCATGATATTTTTTTTTATATGGTCACTGTTTTGCTGACGTTGCTAAGTCTTTGTGATGGTCGAGAAAAGTTTTTTTTGTATTTTTACGAATACTTATGAATTTCATTAACGGTAGTGTAATTTCGTTGGATTTTGTGGCTTACGTAAACTAATAATAAAATATTGTGTGATATATTTTAGTTTAGAGATATATAGCAAAGGCCTATAAAGGCCTTTATTTATAGATGAAATGAAATGAAATCGTTTATCACTTTTACACGTCATATATATTTTTTTAAACTAGTTGGAGCCGGCATTTCCTAACTGACTACCTCTGAGAAGAAATAATAATTATAAAAAAAAAAAAATTGCTTAACAACAATCCTTAGCAGAGCGAGCAGCTCAGTCCCAAGCTTTTTTGTTTTCTAAATAATCTGTGATTTTATAGTACCCCTTTTTGCAAAGCTTGGCCTTTATATAGCTTTTAAATCGTTTAATGGGTAAGTGTCTAATGTCCATGGGAAGAATATAAGAAGAAGATAAAATCGCTTTAAAAGTATTTCCATTAAATATTCATATTATAAGTAATATAACACAATTTTATAACAAATGATCTATATCAAGATTTAATCAGATCAATTTTAACTATTTCATGTTATCTAATATATAAAATTCTCGAGTCGCGGTGTTTGTGACTAAGAAACGGCTTTCCCGATTCTCATGAAATTTTGTGTGCATATTGGGTAGGTCTGAGAATCGGACATCTATTTTCTATTATCCCCCTAAATATTAAGGGTAATCCACATCTAGTTTTTTAAATATAGATGTATATCGCCCTTTACAGCACATGATTTAAATAAATATTTGCGAAGATATTACAAATTTAAAAATTGTGGGGCGTTGCATTTACGGCGGTACCAGCCGGTTGAGCGGCGGGCCGCTATCTTTTTTATACAACGTCAACAGTTTGTTTGTAATGTATTTAGTATCAGCATTGCACCCCTGCGAAGCCGGGCGGGTCGCTAGTTTTTTATATACAGTATGTTAAGAAAACCCTGTACGACCCATAAGGATAATAAAGGTTAGGTAAACACATGACCAAATACAATATAAAATTTTACGTAATCATCATAGTACCAATACAAATGAATTTTGAAATAATCTTTTTTTCCCGTGAATTAATTCCAACTTCCCCGAAATTTGGTAATTTTTAAAAAGTGACAACACCGGTATTATTATGAGCGAATAGCGATGCGACGATGGATGATGCGTAGGGTGGATAACGCAGATTTATTAAGTTACCTCTTTTTGCGAAATAATATTTATTTTTTTTTTGGTGGATTTTTTTTTTTTTATTTAGCTCGGTTTTGTATACATTAGTAGAATCAGTTATCGATACCTTACAACACCTTCACGGGTCGGACAGGGTTTTCTTAACATACTGTATTTAGTTAAAGGGAGGAATTTGTAGGGATCGTGAACCTTAGATTTGTAGGTCGGGTTTTGTTTTATTTTATTAATTATCCTTGTCCATAGTTTTACGTTATCTTTCAATATTTATTAATATTGTAATTTGGAAAAAGATATAAAACAATTATAAAAAAAAACCGTGGCATCATCAACAGCAATTCTGATGTGAAAAACGTTGTTTAAATACAAAAATCTCAGCAGGAAATGGTGAGCGAATAAACAAACGTTGAACAATAAAACTCTTCTATTCGCTTACATTCTGTTACAGAGTTAGTTCTGTCAACCAAACAGTGTCAATAAACGAGGACCTCGGTTAAAATCCACAATGTTCACGCCCTGCCTAGCCCAATGACGTTAGCTGTCGTAATTATATTGTCGTGCATACGCTCGAGTGCAAACAATTGCCGCACGCCGGAAAATTAGGTGCGCGAATTACTTTGAAAGTTTAATTTAGGGAACTTGTTAGTTGTATAGTGTAAAAGGGGCAATGTAATCAAATGAGAGGCCAGTAATTACGTAGTGTTTTTTGGATAGTGTTGTGAGAAAGAAAAATGGCAGTTTTAGTGGCGCTTGAGTTCAGACGAGTTTTTTAGATATTGAATATCGATTTAATTATACTTTGTATGGCCTACAGGTAGTTGGTCCAGGTCTGGCTGTTTGTGTATGTATGGAGAAATAAGGAGGAGGAGAAATTCCTAGTACAGGGCATCGTTTCTTAAAAAAAAAAATACTGGAAGCCCTCAAGGTGAAAATAAGATTATTTTCGGCATTCAGAAATAGCTTTCAGAATAATATGCTACTTTTTTGGTAAAACCATATTTCTATGGGAGAACATTAATACTTAAAATATTAAATTCATATTTTTTCGCAACATAAATTTTCATTGCTCCTAGAACCGATGGCCGATGGGGCAGTAAGGTTATGCAATGGCGGCCACGTACTGGAAGACGCAGCGTAGGGAGGCCCCCAACAAGGTGGACCTATGACCTGGTGAAGGTCGCGGGAAGCCGACGGATGCGGGCAGCACAAGACCGGTTATCGTGGAAAGCCTTGGGGGAGGCCTTTGTCCAGCAGTGGATATCTATAGGCAGAAAAAGAATAAGAAAATATATCATACTAGCGGGGCCCTGAAATTTTATCATCATAAGTTTTATCTCGTGAAAATATTGAAATGAAAAGTATCCTACAAGTTAATGCTTATTATAGACCATGTATATGTCGAGTTTCATACAAATCCATTCAGCAGTTTTTGCGCATAACAGTAAAACACATACATACAATATTTCACATTTATGATGTTAAAGTAGGACTCAAAAAACATCACATTCCCTTTATATTACTAATTGAATCATCTAATTAACAATTTCAAGGTAAAGGAAGTATGGTACCCGAGGGGAGGTGATGCGGGAGGGGGGCGAAGGGGGAATTATTATTAGGAAGCGGCGGAAGTATGACGCGTCACGCGAGTGACTAACATAACTTGATCTCTTACCTCTCGCTAAGATGTGGCAACATTTTTGTTGTGTGTTTATTTTAATTTTAGGCTCTTAGTAACTGTGGTAGCTGGCTGTGGGTAATGTTGTCAATGATGGTTTTTATGGTGGATAATGTTTTTTAAATAATTAAATCCTTATACACGTAAGAAAATAACAATTCATGTAACATTGTTTTTTTTTTTTTATTTATGTATGTTTACATATTTTCAGCAAGTATTTTCGGTACTACTTCTGTTTCATTTTTGTGGTAATGTAGATGGATTTTTTGATACTTTCCATTTATATAATACTTGTATATTTATTATTCTGCCTTTTTTATAACTGTTACCTTTTAAAATATTACTAAATGAATGATCCATTAAATCCTTTGAGAGTGTAATCCCTTTGCGAGAGCAAAAAAAAAATAACAGATATAAAATTAATTCTAAATCTGAAAATTGCTTACATAAACTCTTCTCTGTATTTAAAAAAATCATTACCTACCACTTTGTCGTTTACAAATGTTAAATAATAACAAAAGCTCAACAAATTCTTATGTCCTCAAAAAACACTTATTTAAAATACACTGAAGGAAAACAACCCTGTCGATCGAAGATACATAATTTAAACTAATTAATATTGAAACCATACTAAAACATATTATAATTACATCGTAAAATTCTTTGAACAAAAGCCATACCATACCAGTAAATTACGCGCCATGCGTCCATGGGGGGGTCCCCAG
Organism: Sesamia inferens; assembly: GCA_037179545.1. Taxonomy (NCBI): domain Eukaryota; kingdom Metazoa; phylum Arthropoda; class Insecta; order Lepidoptera; family Noctuidae; genus Sesamia; species Sesamia inferens. Next base: position 3,296,642 of record CM073936.1, on the reverse strand, counting down.
TCCCCAATAAATTGGTGGGGGCGTTGAATTACTCAAACCGTTGTTGCCAGAACAAGGAACATACTTGTATAGACCAAGGCGCTTGTGAGTTAATCATGTCAAATTACATTAACTTTGCGATGAGGTTCAGATGGATTTGTATGATAAAGGGCGAAGGGAGAGTTGGTGAAAGAATTATAGTTTTGGCTTTACTTGTACCTACCCACTATCTCTTAGGGATGTTGGGATTTAACTCGTTGGAAGTGAGAAGAGGTTATGACCAGCTAACCGTAGATTGTGAGACATTGCGGGGACGCATAGACTGCGCAGAGTTCAATTGACTTTTCTGCCGACTATTTGTGCCTGACAAATACATCGGTCACCGTCAAAGCCACAGGCACAATCTGTTTGCGCAACTCCCAGCAAAATCGGTAGCCAGAGCTGAATCCCCGGTCGCAGTCTAAAGGTGCTAAATGCCCTTCTGATGGCCAACCCTGAATGTGACGTGTTTGCGGATGAATGGAATAAGCTTATGCGTGTGTTTGGTTTTCTGTGAAAGAAAGTATTCGAGAGTCTACCGTGCCATGTTAGTTTTAGTAGTAGTTTTTAAGATAATTAATGTAATTGTTTGTATCTATATTAATTAATGTAGGTAATTGGTAATGTACCGTTTTAATTAACCATCTTTGAATCTTCACTGTATTTTACTGTACAATGCTCGAAGACCTCAGTAGAGCCTCCTAGCGAGTCGGTCTAAAAATTAATATGGTTAAGACGATAGTCATGTCTAATGCCCATGTTGTACCGTGCTATAAAGATTAGAGACACTATTCTCGAAATTGTTAACAGTTACATGTACCTAGGACAAACTATCCAGTTAGGTAGACCCAACTTCGAAAAAGAGGTCATTCGTCGAATCGAACTCTGATGGGTTGCCTTTAGGAAGCTACGTAAAATCTTCTCATCTGAAATACGCAGTGTCTCAAGACAAAAGTTTTCGATCAGTGTGTATTGCCAGTGATGATATATGGAACTGAAACGTGGTGGGTAAAAATAGGTCTTATAAGAAAGCTCAAAGTTACTGAAAGAGCAATGGAGAGGGCTATACTTGGGGTTTCACTGCGTGATCAAATTTAAGGAGTTTCGCAGAAGAACGAAAGTAACCGATGTAGCCCGAAGAATTGCAACACTTAATTGGCAAGTGGCGGGGTATACTGCCCGTAGGACTGGTTCTCGGGTGGCGACCGCGCACAGGAACACGCAGCGTGGGTAGGCTCCCGACAAGGTGAAGCAACGACCTGGTGAAGGTCGCGGGAAACCGCTGGATGAGAGAGATCCTTGGGGGTGGCCTATGCCAGCGGCGGACGTCTTTCGGCTGAAAAGCTAATGATGATGATGACGTGTTTTAATGACTTTTCATATCCTTAAATAGTGATACCGATATGCTTTTAAAACATTGCCCTTTACTAAGAATTACTCCTGTATTGTGGGTACGTTTACAAACATTTAAAGTCATATTTTTACTCCCCACGTTTTTAATCACATCTTAAATTACCATGGAGCAATCTAAATTAATTTGACAGAACTAAGATGCCTACTGATGAACTAAATGCACTAAACTTATATCTAGTTTAGTTTATGAACAAATTTACTTTTATTTTAAAACATCATAATTTCATGAAAGGTATTTCTTTGGGAGATTTCGTTCATAAATTTTCACCATTCCACCAAGCACTTCGGTTGCTATAAAATATATACAAGATATTTTGAAACAAATCTACACTAACCATTAAAAAACTTTTTTCACAGACACACCAAATGACTAAACACTAATTACATAACATTTGGAACATATAAAACCGACCCAATTCTCATTGAATACACCAAACCCAACAGATGTTCAACACTCACTATTTTTAATAAACTCACTATTATAAATAGATCACACTATAAACATGGATCTATAAGAAGTGTATAATTTATTAAAAAATAATATTATTTTGTTTCAGATTCAGTTCCGGTCGCAAAACATAAAAATATACACGAAAATTGGAAACGATCCAAATGAATTTGAACATAGAAAGTGAAATAGAAATGTATCCAACGGTGAAATAAAAGTGTATTGGGTGATATCAGTGACATCAATGTGTCCTTTTCACGATTTCATCGTGGTTGGTGATCTAGTGCTGGTGATTTGGACGCCTGACCGTGATCATGGCAAAGGATATGAACTTGTGTGTTTTGGTGATGTTGATTGTGTTACAGACATTGATAGACACAAGTTTGGAGATCATAGATTCACGTGAGTACAATTTCTTTTTATTGTTTTAGCAATAAATGTTTATTTTGAAAAAAAGAAACCATTTGCGCCGAGTCCATCGCCACATGCGAAATACGCTTTAGATTTAGATCGAGGTCACGCAAAACGTTGCATTGCGCGAAAAAATTTTATCGCGCAAATAGCATAAAGTACAACGTTCCGAGATCAATTGGCGGGCAGTTGCACACTAGACGAAACAAGAACGGATGATCCATCCATTTCTATGGAGGATGAGTGAACTTTATACCCTGTTTCTCATACAATAGTAACAAAATGCAAGGGTGGGAAGATAATGCTAACGGTTTGGTTAGGACAGAAATTTTCAAGTGATAAAACTGCTACAATATTGATAACTTTAATGGTTTCATTTGAAAGTAATGTACATAAATGAACCTTTACTTTTTTGTTGACGTGAAACGCTACAATTACATGTATTCAAACCTATATCATAGAGCCAACTATATTTTTGCCTCTATCTACTGAATCCTAATTGCGTAACATAACTTTCAATTTGAATCATTTTGCAACCTATTGCTCCATATGTTCGAAAAATGTGTCAGCTCAGCAACGTAAATAACGCAATGAATATTGTTGAACTGTGAAAATGGAACCCAATGCTACTGATAGTGTCTTTTTTTTTTTTTATAAATTATAAACCAGCGCTTGACCGCAATCCCGCCTGATGGTAAGCAGTGACGCGATCTTTGATGGTAAAGCGCGCTAGTTTATTAAGAGCCTATTCACTCTAGCCTTGAAGACTTGAGTGTGTTACGAAATTACCATGCTGGTTCATCGTTCAGTCATTGTTTGAGTATCACTCAAAATATTCCGATCTATATTTACGTTTCCTGCGGAAATGTTCCTACTGATGGAATCTCAGCATTACGCCCAACTCCAGCGCAATGTGGAATCCATGTTTGCCAGTTGTAAATCAAATACATCCGAAATTAAAGTTTGGTTGATTGATATAAATAACATGTGTGTTTTAATTTTCATATATTGTAACACTATTTGTTGTTTTGTTTACATTTAATAACCCGTGTGGTTTCCTATTAAAATTAGGCCAATATTCATCATTTAGTACATTGCATTAAATAGTTTTAATATAACATAACTTCACCCATGTATTCGCCGAAAGGCTAGGCAAATCTGCGTCTACATCTAAAGGTAACACCCAAATAGTGTTAGAATATATTGCTAGGCTGGGTACAAATTCAGAGTGCAGGCTCGGTAACTTATTCACTTTGCCCAAAACCTCATTCTCAGCAGTAGTGCTTGTGAGCACTAGACTAGTAATTTTTAGGGTTTAGTTTTAGTTTTATCATTCGTTACTTTCTCATTGTCTCCTTCTGTATACGTCCGTTTCCTTATATCTTGTACAATCAATATGATTCCGTGGACATCAGTGTGGGTTATATGTTTGTTTACTGTGTATTATACCTTAGCTAGACTGTTAATATTGTAACATGTAACTGTTATTTGTCCCAAATAAATAAAAATAAAATAAAAAATACACCAACGAGGCTTTTTACGGTTCCTATATGGCTGTCTACGGTTGCTGTATGGGTATCTACGGTTGTTGTGTCTATGGTTACTTTATGGCTGTCTACAGTTGCTCTGTGACTGTCTGTGGTTGCTGTGTGGCTGTCTGCAGTTACTGTGTGGGTGTCTACAGTTGTTTTGTGACCGTCTTTAGTTGCTGTAACTGACTAAGGAATGCTCTTATATCGCGCATTGCTATAATGTATACATCAGGAACAGTTTCTCTAGGATTATCAAAGTCAAGTAAATTTTGCATGTTATAGGCTATTGGATTGATGGAAAATAAATTGCAAACCAGTCGTCATCAAGACGAATATATTGAGTTTCAGGCAGAAAATAGTTGAGTTTATTTACTTTACGGAAATAGAAGAATTTTGCGTTTGTAAATATTTCAAGAATGACGATGATACATCGGTTTATTTCAGAGTAACAGAATTTTAAAACAAAACTTGTATTTTTGATCTTTATGTCTTTACTTATTTATGTTGTTGAGTAATATTGTTATTTACATTATCTATACTAAATCACATGAATTCTTGATTTTTAAAAAAAACTACTGTTTATTTTGTACGCGCCATCAAACGAAGACTCGTAAAATATTCGACGCTAGAAATGACGAATTTTGATATGTCGTCGGAAAAGTCAAATATATTTCAGACACACACCTTGTATTCTAGAACATTCTACACGTAAACACTTCTAGAGTTTTAATAAAAGCTCTGTGACGTGTGTAATACTCTGGGAACAGGTTTATAATACCATTTGTCACGTTTCACATAACTTACCAGTGTCTTGAATATGAAATAAATCTTACTTGTTCTCTGTGATGACAGGATTTTTAACCTATGAATAATTTCATCCCCGTCTTTTCTATCTCGTATTCATAAAAAAAAACTCAAGTGTGTACTTTTGCTTCCTTTTACTATAATTTTTCTAAAGCGACAAGTTGGAGTAAGAAATCGTGTTTCTGCTTTGATGTACAGTCGAATAAGGAGATTGGAATATGCTTAAGTAATCAGTCGATAATGTACTTACTTTTGGTGCATAGGCCTCTCTCTTTGAGAAACAGTGGGTTTTATTTTGGTGTTTGAGCCGCGAGCAGATTCGATATAGGTATTTTGGATGAAGTGTGGCTACCTTGCAAATACTTTTTTATTGTGCTGATAACTTTATTCAAGATATAATTTTAATAACAACAGACAGTTTTTTCATAAAAACACTGTCAACATATTCCTGTTTTTATAAACAGTTTTTTTCTAGCAATAGGAAAATTACCTCTTAAATAAATATATAAGATCTTCAATAACTTGGTAAATTCACTTGTTGTTGCTCTGTTAAGAAACTTTTTATTTTTAATATTTATTTCTATACCTAAGTTTCACAATCCAATTATAATCGCCAGAACTAACCTGTAAACAAAGAAATGACATTTAATGTTTATCCTTCCACATATTATCTTATACAGTATGTTAAGAAAACCCTGTCCGACCCATGAAGGTGGTGTTAGGTATTGATAACTGATTCTACTAATGCATACAAAACCGGGCTAAACTTAAAAAAAAATCCCCCTAAAAAAATAAATATTATTTCGCAAAAAGAGGTAACTTAATAAATGTGCGTTGGCCACCCTTCGCCACGCGGCACGTGGTCGCATCGCTATTCGCTCATAATAATACCGGTGTTGTCATTTTTTAAAAATTACCAAATTTTGGGGAAATTGGAATTAATTCGCGGGAAAAAAAGATTATTTCAAAATTCATTTGTATTGGTACTATGATGAATACGTAAAATTTTATATTATATTTGGTCATGTGTTTACCTAACCTTTATTATCCTTATGGGTCGGACAGGGTTTTCTTAACATACTGTATATAAATTACTTTGGCTAAAATAACCTTAGTTACTAGCACATGAACAATATTTTTATGGCGTTTATTTAAGACTAGCTGTTGCCCGCGACTCCATCCGCGTGGCCTTTAGTTTACAACGCGTGGTGATTCCCGTAAATTAAAAAGAGCTCAGTTGATATAAAATAAGCGCCTGTTAAAATAATGGGAGCAATATGTAGTACGTCCGTGTTAGCTCCCGTTTTCGCAACATTTTTTGTTACTGCTCTGCTCCTATTAGTCACAGCGGGATGTTATATATCCTATGTCCTTTCTCAGGCTCTAAACTACCTGTGTACCAAATTTCATTACAATCGGTCCAGTAGTTTTGGCGTGAAAGCTGGACAGACAGACAGACAGAGACACTTTCGCATTTATAATATTAGTATGGATTATTACCATAACGTAATCACGTGACGTAGCTGGCAATATAAAATGTGGCAAAATTCAAATTAAAGAATTAGTACAATAATTCTTTACAAATATATTGTTACAAAGGAATGTACTAGAAAGCTAAATGTTAATGCCTAGTTATGACACGTTCTTTGTCCGACTGTACTATAAAGATAAAGATCATTTATTTGTCAAACATGCGTTTACATTAACTGATTTGGCAGATATGCAAGATATTGAAAATATATGTTGTGACCGTCTATGTTTTGCCAATCACCTTGTACAAATGTTCTAGATATAAGGATTACATTTTTCTATCAACTATTAACGCTGTAACGGTATTAATAACACTATGTGAACATTGGCATTATAATTGTGCGTCAACGCCACACAACTGGACGTATAATAATGATATATTTCCATCGAAAGGTCACGCGCGCAAATAGTACTAAACGCAACCTAGAAATAGTCGACAAATTACAACTACCACAATAAAGATAAGTACAGAAAATACACAGTTTAGCAGGAATTACTAATATCTATAGAGATGGAAGCGGGCAGCACAAAACCGGTCATCGTGGAAAGCTTTTGGAGGCCTTTGTCCACTTTGACTTTGACCTCTATAGGCTGAAGAAGAAGATAGAGATGAATCAGAGCAGTGGTCTAGAGTTATCGACCACGACTTCATCATCATCATCATCGTTTCAGCCGAAAGACGTCCACTGCTGGACATAGGCCTCCGCCAAGGCTCTCCACGACGACCGGTCCTGCGCCTCCCGCATACAGCGGTTTCCCGGGACCTTCACCAGGTCGTCGGTCCACCTTGTCGGGGGCCTACCCACGCTACGTCTTCCGGTGCATAGTCGCCACTCGAGAACCCGTCGGCCCCATCGGGCATCGGTCCTACGGGCAATATGTTCAGCCCACTGCCACTTTAGTGTTGCAATTCTTCGGGCTACGTCGGTTACTCTCGTTCTTCTGCGGATCACCTCAATCCTGATTCGATCGCGCAGTGAAACCCCAAGCATAGCACTCTCCATTGCCCTTTGAGTGACCACGACTTCCAAGTTGTAGATCGAAGGTTCAAACCCCCTCAAGCGTTTTAATTTGTGTAAATTCATCACCACTGCTCTCAAAAAGGTGAAGGAAAATATCGAGAGGAAACCGCCATATCCTAGAGGCAAAAATTCAAAGACATGTGACCATGTGGTAGATTTCGGCCCACCCCCTCGCACCGAGAGAAGGCCTGTGTCCCAACAGTGGGAACATTATAGGCTTTTTTTTTAATAATTATAAACTAGCGCTTGACCGCAATCCCGCCTGATGGTAAGCAGTGATGCGATCGTTGACGGTAAAGCGCGCTAGTTTATTAAGAGCCTATTCACTCAGAAAAACTGAGCGAATAGGAAGGAAGACGGCAGTTGAGCGAGGTGATGCAATGTTAATCCCAACAACACGACCAACGATGCCAAAGGGAGATTGATCTAAAGACCCTCCACGACCAAACTCCCGACACAACAACATTTGGCGCATCGTATCCGGCACACATTGCAGCACAACTGCTCAGACCCGTCCTCCGTACGGCTTCACCCGACATCATGCCGGAACACGACAAATCGCTTGGCGGCTAGGCTTTGTCTGGTGGGTGGTAACTTCTGCCGGCGGCCGATGTTATGGCCTACCACCGAGAGTATGATTATATATAGAGAGAAAAAGATTGAAAAAATTGGAGAAAATGTTAAAGGTTCAGTGTACAAACTTGACAGGACTGAACTAATTTCTTCAGCACACTGAATGCGTAACACGAAACTATTAATTGAAATCTGTATCATTTTAATGCATATTTCTAAACCATAGCTTCATAAATTTAAGATATTTTTTCTGCTCAACACGTAAATAACGAAATTAATGTTATTGAACTTTCATAATGATTCCTGTTTTATTGACTGCACGGTAAGCACAGCGGTTAAGCTGTTGACTGCTGCGCTGCATGGGTTTTGATTCCCACAAGGAGTACAAGTAGTTGTCCCGGGTCTGGGTGTTTGTTTATGTGAGTTTATATGTTTGTAAACGTACCCACGACACAGGAAATTCCTAGTATGGGGCAACATTTCTTAAAAAAGAAAGAAAAAAAAAAATACGAGTGTGCTTATGACCACACGACTGAAGTGAAACTTCTTTCGCTCCATCTGTATGTATATATATATATGTGTGTACAATATATACATGTGTACACATATACATATATTAATTTTCTATAAATACTTAAATTTATTTCATGGTTTCATTGGTAAATTAATATTTTTGCATAGATCTTCTATTTTTATTGAAAAAACAAAAAAAAACTCGTTGTAGACCTTGTAGTACCAAGCTCGCGCCACGGGCGCCTCTGTGCTTATATCCCCCACTTAATTTCCGTTCGCCTTGCCCGATCACTTTTCGTAACGCTTACGTCACGCGTTCGCCAGCTTACTCCCCAAGTCAAGCGTGCGTAAAGAAGTTTCACTTCAAAAAACTCGTTGTAGACCTGGTAGTACCAAGCTCGCGCCACGGGCGCCTCTGTGCTTGTATCCCCCACTTAACTTCCGTTCGCCTTGCCCGATCACTTTTCGTAACGCTTACGTCACGCGTTCGCCAGCTTACTCCCCAAGTCAAGCGTGCGTAAAGAAGTTTCACTTCAAAAAACTCGTTGTAGACCTTGTAGTACCAAGCTCGCGCCACGGGCGCCTCTGTGCTTATATCCCCTACTTAACTTCCGTTCGCCTTGCCCGATCACTTTTCGTAACGCTTACGTCACGCGTTCGCCAGCTTACTCCCCAAGTCAAGCGTGCGTAAAGAAGTTTCACTTCAAACGAAAGATTTCGATTCATAATGTGTTACAGTACCGGGCGACCGAGCTTTGCTCGGCATCTTTTGTTTTTTGTTAGGTACATCTCATGTCTCTATATTTTCAAAACAAAAAATACATAACGAGCGAATTTTTTAAATAATATTTTTTGACTAATGTTTTTCGATCATACCGACATAATAATAAAAAAAATATTATTAACTGTTATTTAAATATAAAATTACGAGTGCAATTTAGTTTAACATTTTATTATAAATAAGTAGGTACTTATAGTTTAACAATCAGTTACATCAGTTATATATTATCATCAATACATAGTTCAAAATCTTAACCTAATACGTCCTTCCTATTATATATTATATTGCGGGTATGCTGAGGGTTTTCATTAATAATAATCATTTCACGTTCTGACGCACGCTGTCGCATATCTTGCAGACGTCGCTCCCGTTGCTCATCATTTTCGGCGGCCACACGTTGTGCTGCACCCTCTCGTGAAATATCTAAATAAGACCTTTCTGTTCTTAAAATGTTAGTCAAGTTTTGCAAGCATCTTACATTAGCAGCACGTGTGAGATGAGCGGAAACCTGATGATTTTCATCAAGTTCTTCTTCAAATGGGTCCTCACTGTGCGAAGTCTGACAAACACGTGTGGGACGAGCGAAAATCAGATTGTTTTCATGGAGGTTTTCTTCTGCTTCTGGAGATGAGTCACGGCTTCGTGGAGTTAAATTGTTCGTAAGCGTTTTTTTTAATGTTCTTTTTGGCATTTTCGTGTAAAAAAGACACATGATATTTTAAGAGCAATTTTCTGGGTCTAACCTCAAACCAAACATTGGCTTCGTGTACCATGAATGTAAACGTCATCTATATCAAATCAAAGTACTCTATTAATTATCAGTTTAATTTAATTTTATTTATAATAGTTCACAAATAATTTAAATGTATTTTGTGTTTTTATGAAGACTATGAATAATTGTCCGATGTAAATAAATCAATAATAATAATTATAACAATTGCATTGATTGCATCACCCACGATCATCGGTTATGAGGCTGTATATCCCGCGAAAATGTGGAGGTCGTGGCTTTTTAAACGCTAAGACCCTCCACAATCGCGAGATATGCAGTCTCATATTTGCGGAATATTTTCTAGAAACCGACGTGGGGATGCATCGAGATGTGGTCGCGATTGACTCACTCCGCTCTCCTTGGCTAAAGAGAACTGGCGCAAACCAGTAGTGCTTGACACCAATGACCGCATGGACGTATGGAAGAGCAAAGAGCTTCACGGACGCTTTTTCAGAGCCCTACACGGGCCTGATGTAGATTTACAAGCATCCGCAGCCTGGCTACGATTCGGTGACCTTTTTGGGGAAACCGAAGGTTTTGTATGTGCAATTATGGACGAAGTTATGATGACGAACAATTACCGGAGATTTATTGTGAAAGACGGCACAGTTGACATCTGTCGGGCATGTCACCGGCCGGGGGAATCAATAAGGCATATTATCTCCGGGTGTTCTCGTCTATCTAACGGAGAGCACTTGCATAGACACAACCTTGTAGCCAGGATAATTCATCAGCAACTTGCTCTCAAGTACAACCTTGTGGAATCGGAGGTGCCGTACTACAGGTATGTGCCCGACCCAGTTCTCGAAAATGGTCATATCACATTGTACTGGGATCGATCCCTCATCACTGACAGGACTATTGTTGCCAATAAGCCTGATATAGTGATGGTGGATCGATCAGAGCGGCGTGCAATGATTGTTGACATAACCATCCCGCATGATGAGAACCTCGTGAAAGCCGAGAAAGATAAACAAATCAAGTATCTTGATTTGGCTCACGAGGTTGTCGACATGTGGGAGGTGGATTCAGCAATCATTGTGCCGATAGTCGTGACAGCCAATGGCTTAATAGCTTAGAGCCTCGACCAACACCTCAAGAGGCTCTCGTTAGGCAGCTGGATCAAAGGCTTGATTCAGAAAGCTGTACATACTTCTGGACACGGCTCGCAATGTCAGGAAGTTCCTCGCCCTGACCGCCGGTAGCTTGGACCCTGTTCCCGATATCGGTGGGTTACTATTTTTTTAAATTTTTAAATGGTTTTTTTATATATTTTTTATGTAGAAATATTTAAAAATATAATTTATAAGTGTATAACAATGAAATAAAAGAAAATAATTATAACAGAAAAAAAGATGCCGAACAAAGCTCGGTCGCCCAGGTACTTCATCATTATAATTAAATCATATTATGGATGAATTTTATTTTGCCTACTTTGAGGAGGTGCAAGGTATCATAAGGTTAGCAATAATAATAATACTAATATTTCAGTTCGTGTTGTGGCAAGTCTGAAATGTTGACACTGTTGAGAAATTCTGATGTAAATTCGACTGCTCCTTCAGGCTGATCTTTAAAATGAATGAGCTTCATTGTTTCGACTTCTCCTACACTTTTGTGATACTCTGGTACTTTGCACCTCCACAAAGTAGGCAAAATAAAAGTTCTTCCAGGTATTATAATATTTACAACAAAAAATATTGTTGTTTATATACAACATCATTTCTTTCACAATTGTTTCGACTTCTACACTTTTGTGCGACCCTGGTACCTTGCATCTCCATAAATTAGGCAAAACAAAATTTCTTCCATTGATTTAATAAACGAAAAAGAAAATTCGTTGACGCCGTTTCCAATTATATAAAATGTAATAAAAAGCATTAGACAACGCCATCATTATTTTTTTAAAACTCCAAAAAAAAAAAAGGAAAAAACAATAAAATGTAATAAAAAGCATTAGACAACGCCATAATTATTTTTTAAAACTCCAAAAAAAAAAGGAAAAAACACTATATCATCAGGGATTTGAACCCGGAGTCTACGAGTTCCGAATCAGAGGCCGAAGCCTCTCAGCTATTCGTATCATTAAGGACAGCGGCGAAATTTAGCTTCTTATGAGAAGTTTAGCAATTGTTCAGTGCCTCAAAACATGGAAAACGACATTTTCTGAAAATTTAACCTAGCTAGATCGACTTATCGTCCCCGAAGCCCCCTGCACACAAAATTTCATGAAAATCGTAGGAGCCGTTTCCGAGATTCCAATTATATATAAATATATATACAAGAATTGCTCGTTTAAAGGTATAAGATAATTGCCCGGCTGTTAAATTTATTATTGAAAGAAAAAGATGAACTAAATTCAAAATATTGTTAAGTTTGCGAACACCGATGTTGGCGCCAAGATTGAGTTCTGTATTTTCTTGCTCAGTTTCTCTAAATCAGTAGTAAACACGCATTGAACTTTCGTCGTCTATTTTAGCTTCATAGAAAGTGTCACCATCGACCTGATTCTCTTTATTCTGGCCAACGTCCAAACTGAGAGAGATATGTTGCAGCGGCAGTTTTGTCATGCTATGCCTTGTCAATAAAACGAGCATAAATATTAGTGATTCTATGTTCGTTAAGAATTATACGATTTTAGCTACACGCGCCGTATAGAAGGGCAGTAAACATATTCATTTGTTATGCAATGATTGAAATATGATCGATATTTTTTTTCGAGTTAGTACACAACGTTATATTTTCTTATGAAACCTGAATATAGTTTTCCCCCATCTCCGTTCCACCATCGGACGACCCGTCGTACGGCGAATTTCCACCCTTATGTTGTTAACACCACTGCGATCCGGACGAAGCGTTTTTCTTCCTCTTTTATATCGCATACATAGAGAGACTGGAACATTTTTTTCCGTCACACTGCAATTTGAATGTCAACGATTGCATCACTGCTTACCATCAGGCGGGATTTCGGTCCAGCGATGGTTTATAATTAATTTATTAAAAAAAAAAAAACAACTGAATCAATTTCAATCATTTTTAAATCATGTTATATTTTTTCCCAAATACATATTTTAGAAATTATAGTTGCAGTGTAATTACCAAGCTCACTACAATGTGTTGAGTTGTGGTTTTTAATGATATCTTGTTTGTTGATGGTAAAGCGCGCTAGTTTGTTAAGAGCCTATTCACTCTAGCCTTGAACACACTTACATTGTAGTCAAACGGAAACTCCACCGCTGGAAAATTGTTCCAGTCCCTCGATGTAAGCAGTATAAGAGACAAGGTGAAATGCTTCGTCCGGATCGTCGTGGTGTCAACAACGTAAGGATAGATAGGTACTCGCCGTTCGGCGGGTCGTCCGATGATGGAACGTAGATGGCGGAATTAAGTCGTGCAATTTGTGCATGCCAGCCTGTCGGTGTATTATAGATAATATACCGACAGGCTGGCTACTGTAACAACTGATAAAACAGTTAATAAAAAAAACATATGCATTTTCTTAGTATGAATTTTTCAAACCTAATCTGCGACATTCATAATATTATATCAATTGAAATAAAAATACTAAGCACACACGAGCTTATCACAGCTGCATTAATTTGAATACTAAACAGAGTCTTTAATCTAGCAATGAAACAGAATAATGCTAACCCTTCGTTAAAGTACTGGGAATTAACGCTAAGGTCAAAAAGGTCAGTTGAATTTAGCAATTAACTCGACGAAGAAGTTAGTGTACTTTGTGTTTCTCATTTTTCCATGCCTCAGTATCTACGAATAGTTCGTTTGGAATTATCAATATTTATAATTGCTATGAAGCATAGTTTTAGTAAGTAGTTAAAAAGTGGTACTTAGCTTATATTATTCGTTTGTCGTACAATACACAAACTCGAACTATTCTTATCAGATAAAAAAGTTAAAGACGCTTTTAAATTTTCTATCTAACTTTATCTTTCTGTCTGTCATATAGAAATATGAAGTTAAACTCTTGTATTCATGTTATAAATAAACATTTAAAGAAACATTTTTACTATTCGTTTTACCGATTTTAACTTCTATTCCCTCGGCGAGTTTCCACTCTCACGTCGTTGACACCGCTACGGTTAATACCGCGTACGTCGAGGGACTGGAACAATTTGCCAGCGGTGGTGTTTCCGTCGGACTACAATTTGAGTGTATTCAAGGTTATAGTGTATAGGGTCTTAATAAATAAAATGATCAATTCACCTATTAAATTAAAATCAAACCGGGGCAGCAAAGAGGTGGTAGGCCATAACATCCACCATCAAAAGTTACCACCCACCAGACAAACTCTTGCTGCCAAGCGGTTCGTCGTGCTCCGTGATGTCTGATAAAGCCGTACGGAGGACGGGTCTGACCAGTTATGTTGCGAAGTGTGCCTGGTACGATGCGCCAAACGTTGTGTCGGGAGTTTGGTCGTGGAGGGTCTCTAGATCATTCTCCCTCTGACTCAGCATCGTTGGTCGTGTTGTTGCGTTTAACATTGCATCACCTCGCTCAACTACCATCTTCCTTCTAATAAACTAGCGCGCTTTACTATCAATGATGGTATCACTGCTTACTATCAGGCGGGATTGCCATTGATTGAAAAAAGTTGATCAGTCCCTACTGATGTTCAAGGACATGACGCACAGATTAGTACCATTCAGCTTAACAATTTTGATGAGAGCTGATCCAAAATATACGCCATCATCAGCGTGACAATAAAATGAGTACGATATATTTACTCTCAGCCGCCAAAGCATTTCAATGGTAGCAACAAACCCGTATTTTTTTTCCCCATTTTAGAATACTACAACCAGAACACACGATTAAACCAAAGATCCACCACACAAAGTCACAATATCATTTAAATTCAACCAAATCACCAATAAAGTTAAGTAAATCTATACAGCAATAAAAGAAATCACATAAACCCTGCAACACACTCCCTGCAATCTGACCGCGGTAATCCAAACGTTGTATTTCACTAGAAGGATTATGCAGTGCACTCCCGACTTTATCTCAAACATTAAAATACTTTATAGACCCTTAGTCACTGGCTACGTTTATTGGACCCCGGATTTAACGTGAATTATGTTAACGTTATTTGGATTTGAGTATTGGAATAATTGATTTTTTGTGCGATATCGCTTCGGAAATTTGCCGGGGATTTGATTTTCGTGGGATCCTGAAATGAAGTATGGTTTATTGGGTAGCTTGTTTTTTTTAAATATTGTTGCATAAATCGTTTTTAACTATAATTGTTAATGCCATAGTGCCTGACTGTCTCGTTGAGTTGTGGTTGCAACAATAGGGAAGTTTTCTGGGTAAAAAAAAATCTATTTAATCCGTCATTCAGATTATAGAAAAATATTGGATACGTATATTTTGTTTCATGAAATCAATAAAAATTGATAAATATAATAGGCATCAAAGATCAGGAGTGGTGGCTGGTGACGTCACTGCTCGCTAAGTGTAGCGTGCAGTGACGTCACACGAGTTTTCAACGCTCTGTGTCATCTTCATTTTTTGTTTATATGAAAAAAGAAAAAATACGTGTCTAGTATTTTTTAGAAATCTGACTGACGGACTAAAGGTTTTTTTAGTCAACTACCCTATTCTCCACAGTGTTTTGAGGTCCATTTCCAGGCAGGAAAAGGTGTTATTGTATTCTCCTATCTAGGATTTCTGAGTAGTAGCCTGATGTCTGGAATTGTTAGGTGGGTTTGTTAGGTGTTTGAATGTGTAAACTTTAAGTAGATCTTGGACAACAATGACTGATTTGTTTTTTGTTTTAAGTATTTGTTTACATAGTGTTATGAGTTTTTTCTTTTCCTTGTCATTGTTTTAACTAAAGCACCTGCCATCTAATCTCTACCAAGAGAATACCTAAGGCATTAAGTCCTCTCTGTACATTTTCTTATAAATAAATAAAGGTGAAGGAAAACATATTGAGGAAACCTGGACTTTAATTCTTAAATCGCCAACTCGCATTGAGCAAACGTTACGCTCAATCCTTCTTTGTATGAGAGGAGACCTGTGCCCAGCAGTGGGACGATAAAAAAGTTGACGATGATGAAGTATTAGAGGAAAGCGTTTTCCATCTCAGTACTAGAAGAAGCAAGGTTGAAATATAATCAGAGTTCTCTTTGAACGTCCAGAGAAAATCATGGTTATGTTCTTGATGACACGATTGACGTAATGGCTTAGCAATCGACTATTCGCTACGAGTCGCGGGCTCGATTCTCGCGTGGTACACAAATATTTGCATGTCCTACCGGTAGTATTCCATATCTAACTGGTTGTTTAAGTGAGCAAAATGTTTATAAACTAACCCACGAAACGGGAGTAATTCCTAGTGAGGGACTAAGTATGTGAAAAAAAAAACAATAAAAATCATGTGATGGCTAAGTAGATAATTATTTGAAATTATCTTTGTGTAAAGAATTCCATACCTATATTGAAATGACCAATCGAATCAGTGCACACAGCTATTATTAATGGTGCAGCTTAACGAAACAGTAAGGAAATTATTAACGAATAAAGTATAAACATCAGATAAACTCTTCAATTTAAGAAGAATTATCACACAAGTCTAAAGTAAATCTTAGTACTTATCTCTCAAATGAACGCTGAAACTTGATAATATTAATATAATCTACATTTAAGACATCTCATAACATTATACACACATTAATTTTGCCTTTAAGCTTTATTTTCACTTAATTACTGTTTATCTAAACCCTGCTGGATTATGTTAAGTCCTTCATTCAGATTATTATAAGCCTACTTACGAGCAAACACCGCATATTTCGAAACGGTGACTAAAGCAAGATTATTTTAATTAAATTTCGTCTCTATGCTGTTACGTCTTAAATATTTTACAATATAATGCAAAATATTTCTAACATAATCCTTTGATAAGGTTGTTTTTGAAAATTCAACTTACCACCCACCAGACAAAGTCTTGCTGCCAAACGATTTATCGTGTTCCCGCATGATGTCTGGTGAAGCCGTACAGAGGATGGGTCTGAGCAGTTGTGTTGCAATGTGTGTTGGGTACGATGCGCCAAATGTTGTTGTGTCGAGAGTTTTGTCGTGGAGGGTCGCCAGATCAATCGCCCTCTGGTGCAGCATCGGTGGTCGTGTTGTTTGGGTTTAACATTGCAACACCTCGCTCTACTGCCGTCTTCCTTCATATTCACTCAGTTTTCTTTTTTAAGTGAATAGGCTCTTAATATATTTGAGCGCTTTACCATCGATTGCATCACTGCTTACCATTAGGCGGGATTGCAGTGAAGTACTAGTTTAAAATTATTAAAAAAAAAAAATCTTTTTGTCTTTTTTTCTAATGTTATATTCAGGTGATGTTAAATTTTACAAAATGATAAACCTCTTTGCATCTCCTAAGCACGTCAAAAAACACAGGTCAGTTAATGTTGCCCAAATATTTACTACATCCTAAAATAATCTAGAATTCTAACGCCCCTTGGCACAAACTAGATCTATTTTTGCGAGAACGGAGACAGGTGTTAGAAAATCTAAATTTACAAGGATATGTTTAGCTACAGAGGAGTTCAAAACCCTTGGTAATTACTTGCGATATGTTGCCAATAATAATCTGACAGAAGACCAAGTCACATGTATTTTGAAATTCTGTATTATAAAGCTGAAGCGTTTCTTTGTTTGTTTGTTTGGACTCCCTAATCTCAGGTTACTACTGATCCGATTTGAAAAAATATTTTGGTGTTGGGTAGCCCATTAATACAGGAAAGCTTTAGGCTATGTAACATCATGATGCGAAAAATAGGAGCAGAGCATATCAAAAATTTATAATGTATGCTGTATATTATGAAAAATGTAATACAGAAATCGACTGTTTTGGGGTTAAAATAAAATTTCAAATAACTAACTACGCGAACGAAGTATATAATATTTGCTTCTGCGACGGCCGCCCCAAGAGAGCAGCACGCTTCCATCATCTACTTTTCAAGAATAAGTTTCCGAAACATTTTTGATTTAATCCTAAACAGAAATGTTTAGGCAATTTCGCTGTTGATGGATTGCAGAAAAGAACAGATATCTTCAAAACTCAAGGTTTTTCGTTAAGAACTGAAGTTAGATACAGAGTTTATTACCAACTGATGTAATATTTACGTATAAGAATGCCAGTTTATATTGTGTTATGACTTAAAGCAGTTGGGCTTATTTCAAATATATCGTTTATTTATTCTGCAGTGTTTTTTTTGGCTGCTTCTTCAAATGTATCTATGCGAACTCAATGAGATTTGCTGTTTTCTTTGGATGTAACTGAAAGTCATGAAATTATTGTTAAATGTTTCGTTAGTAATTGGTTAGAAATATAGAATACATTCGCTGTAATAATCTGTGAGAGAAGAAATGCAACGTAAGTAGAAAAAAAACAGACCTCTTTTTCCCTATTGAAGTAATTGATTTATCTAATTAAACTTCGTTTTTATAGCAAAAAGAGTATAAACAGTGTAATGATAACAGTATTTTATTCAGATATGCATTTTGGTCGAATCATGAATGAGGAGATCCGCTGTAGAACGAGAGTAACCGTACTAGCCAGAAGAATTGCAACACTAAAGTGACAGTGAGCTGGGCATACTGCCTATAGCACTAATGCCCGATGGGGCCGATAGGTTCTCGAGTGGTGACCTCGCACTGGAGGACGCAGCGTGGATAGACCCCCGACAAGGTGGACTGACGACCTAGTGAAGGTTGCGGGAAACCGCCGGATGTGGGAAGCGCAGGACCGGCAGTCGTGGAGATCCTTGGGGGAGGCTCATGTCCAGTAGTGGACGTCTTTTGGCTGATATAATGTAATGGTTTTTTTTAAGTCTTAATAACAATTTTTTTACAATCGGACATCGAGAGCCAAAAAAATCACATTTCACTGTAATTTTAACTCAAATGACTATCAGCGGTACGAGCGTATTTAGAACAAAAATATCTAGACAGCTTTTCCTTCAGCTTCATATATCAACATCAAGCGTGGACATTGAAATCTGGTGCGTGACGTCATCTGACATACGTCAAGTTTCCTAGCATGAACCCGTTGATTTGATTTAGGAAAAGGTTTTTGGAGCTAAGTTCTTGGTACATTTTTGTATTGCTTTGTGTTACCACATTATTGAAAGTTTCATCTACATAAGTCTTAAGTAACTCTTTTTTATAAATTATAAACTAGTGCTTGATCGTAATTCCGCCTGATGGTAAGCAGTAATGCAATCGTCGATGGTAAAGCGCGCTAGTTTATTGAGAGCCTATTCACTTTAGCCTTGAAGACACTTAATTTGTAGTCCGATGGAAAACACCGCCGTTGGCTAATTGTTCGAGTCCCTCAATGTACGCGATATAAAAGAAGAGGTGAAATGCTTTGTTCGGATCGTTGTGATGTTGACAACGTAAGGGTGAAAGCTCGCTGTACGAGAAGTGGTTTGATCATGGAACGGAGATGGGGGTATTAAATCATGCAATTCCTTCGCAAACTCTTCAAAATGCATCCTATAGAACTGCAACAGGCTGGCTACACTACGCCTATGCTGCGGAATTTATGTATCCGCCAAAACACAGATTTGTTTTTTCACCGCCAAAAGAAACCCGTTCACCTTGGCTCCTACTTTTCGGAATGTATGCTTGGAGTGAACCGACCGCCTTCAGCTTTTGGGAATTGAGATTTTCTAGGACATGGTGGCTGCCAGAAAACTTGGCGTTATCGCAAAGGTCGGCGGTACTTCACACCAAGGCAGCTTCTAATGTTGTACAAAGCACAGATCCGTTCGTGTGTGGAGTACTGCAGCCACATTTGGGCTGGTGCTGCAAAATATTACCTGGCTTCTTTGAATTCAGTGAAGTGGCGTACGAAGAGGCTGATTGGCGACCCAGATTTAACTCAAAACAGTCTCCAAAGCCTAGAGCACAGGCGTAGAGTAGCCAGCCTTTCGGTATTCTATAGGATGCATTTTGGTGAATGTGCGAGGGAATTGCATGATTTAATTCTCCCATCTCCGTTCCACCATCGGACAACCCGTCATACGGCGAGTTACCACACTTACGTTGTTGACACCGCTACGATTCGGACGAAGCGCTTCGCCTCCTATTTTATACCGCGTACATTGAGGGACTGGAACAATACTGGAAAATCAAACAAACTGGAATAAAGAAGATTTTTCTGTCTACCTTAAAATACGCCATATTTATTCCTCGTCATATTGATCCATTACTTTTCTTTTCAATATAGCAGTTCCAACCAGGTGATAGTTCTCAAAAATCACAAAAACAATAACAAAAGCTAACCTCACCACGTGGATACGGGTCTATATTCGTGTTGGCTTCAAGCCAATATTTTAAGCGCTTCCTTCTACATGGGGACAGTTATATCTTGGCTTAATATTTGCCTTTTAATTATGATTTCTTATCTTTATGTAAGATTGTTCTGAGAAGAATTTTGGTTGGAAATAATTAGAGGAGATCATTTGAATGTTTAAGTCGCTTTTGGTGTATTTGAATAGTATAATTAATAGAATATTATGACCACGAATGGGTGTAGCAGTCCTCTGGAATTTGCTTTATACAGAGTAGCCAAAAGTCGTGGATCAAATGAAACAGGCAGATAAAAGAGGTAATTTCCAACAAAAAATCTTTCTCCAGCATTGCCATAACTTAAACTTACTGCTTGAATTTTTTACAAAATAATTTGAACCAAATATTTAATGAAACTCAGATTCCTGAAGACAGAGTGGCAGAAATGTGGCTGCAATAAGACGGCGCCGCGCCTCATTACGCTCGGGCAGTTCGAGGACATTTGAACGAGCGCTTCTCTACCGATGGATTGGTCGAGGCGGGCCTGTTGCATGGCCACCACGGTCACCCGACCTTAATGCAATAGACTTTTTTATTCTGGGCTATTTTAAACAAATTCTTAATAACAGAGGTGCATTCCGATTACGTGCGAATTTTCTTAGGTGATGTAGATTGTGCATTATGGTCAGAGGTAGGAAGGAACTTTGAACATTTAAGGTAAAAAATTGTATTTTAATAAAATATAAATAAATTTTAATAATGTATATTAAATCGTAATCGTTTTTTTTATTTCATGATGGCTTCTGAAATTATTACGTAGTGTGTATGAGAAAAAATCCAAATTTTTCTCTAACTTTACCATTTTTGCACCTTAATATGAAAAAACGACCATAAAACGAAAACTAAAGGTCAAAGAGTAAAATGCTGTACCTCATTTGAATCAGCATTAAATCAGCAAGAATTTTTAATACGGGGTAATTTTTCCGCAATACATTTTTTTTTCAAACTATGCTCTTAAAGCGAGAAGTAATTTTTTGTAACATACCAAAATTTACTAAAAAAAATAGCTCGTTAAATTTGCTACCAAGAGCTACAATACAATTTTTGTACGAGTAGTATTGATACATTATCGAATCATTTTACAACACTTTTCGTTTCATTGTTTTAATCAATTAATTTATTTACTGATTAAATTGTAAAATAACTCGATAGTTTCATTGAAAAAAACGTAGTAATTCATAACTTTTTGTAGGAAATTACCTCCCTTTATCTCCCTGTTTCGTTTGAACCACGACTTTTTGGTCAATCTGTATATGGCAGGATAAACATTTTTTTTGTTATAATTATAAACAGGTGTTTGATTGCCTGATGGTAAGCAATGATGCAATCGTTGATGGTAAAGCGTGCTAATTTACTAAGACACCATTCACTCAAAAAACTGAGTTGAAAGAAGACGACTGTTAAGCGAGGTGATGCAATGTTAAACCCAACAACACGATTAACGATGCTGCGCCAGAAGGAGATTGATCTGGAGACCCTCCACGACCAAACTCGCTACACACAATAATATCTGAACAAGAGTACGGTTTCACCAACTTCAATCGCTTGGAGGCAAGACTTTGTCTGGTCGGTGGCGGTGGTTACTTCTGCCGGCAGCCGATGTAATGGCCTCATCATCATCATCATCAACCTTTTTATCATCCCACTGCTGGGCACAGGTCTCCTCTCATACAGAGAAGGATTGAGAAAAATCACCACGCTTGCTCTATGCGGGTTGGCGTTTTCAGACTTAAAGTTCAGGTTTCCTCAAGTTGTTTTCCTTCACCTTCAGTCATTGGTGTCCAAGATATACTTAGAAAGTACATTTAACTTTAGAGAAGTTGCATTGGTACTTGCCTGACCCCGAATCGAACCCGCGCGTTCATACTTGAGAGGCTGGTGTTTTAACCACTGGGCCACCAGGACTTCTGTAATGGCCTACCACATAGCAGTTATGCCTAATGTATTCTCATATCAAAAATATCTTTACGATACGTCTGTTTGAAAAATATCTTTACGATACGTCTGAACACACTATTACTATAACTTGGAATCATTTATAAGCAAATTGCTAATCCATTGCTCCATATGTTCGAAAACGTGTATACTCAACTACTTAAATAACGCAATGAATGCTGTTGAACTGTCAAAATGAAATCCATTGCTACTGATAGAGTCTTACGCGATTACCCTGCTGTTTTAATTGCTTTATAAAACAGAGATGGGGCCATCACATTTGTATAGGTAAGATTTGCGTATGTTCATTTAATTTTGTGTATTTAGATAATAAGGTAAGCATGTTGTTACTACATGCCTGTGAAATCCTTCTAGTTGTCTAACTATATCTAGTTGAAGACGTATCCCGTTCAGATTTAATTCCTTCGATCGACTTTTATGACACATATTCACTATTTGTGGTTTCGTGGTACACACCTACTAATTTTAATCCTTCCCTTTTACTGCCAGATGGTTTAAGCAGAACCCAACAATAGAAATACACTACCAATTAATTTTATTACTTTATGTGACCACACACAACCACTAAACTGAAGACATTTGTGCCTGACAATCCCATAATTCCAGTGTTAGGGTAACATAGGAGTTGAGATTAAAAGACATTCACGATTTCTTTGCGGCCATTAACAGTATATAACAGTTGGGAATAAAGTTGGACGTCTACTGCTATAAAAGATGTGCATAGTGAGATGTGTCACATTCCACCGCATGGTTCACTTGTTTGACAGATACGCATTTGTGAGCGGCTTTGTGTACATTATTTCAGCCGACAGACGTCTACTGCTGGACTTTGGCCTCCTCCAAGGATCGCCACGACAACCGGTCCTGCGCCTCCCGCATCCAGCGATTTCCCGCAACCTTCACCAGGTCGCCGGTCCACCTTGTCGGGGGCCTACCCATGCTGCGTCTTCCGGTGCGTAGTCGCCACTCGAGAACCCGTCGCCACCTTCGGGCATTGGTTCTACGGGCAATGTGCCCACTGCCACTTAAATGTTGCAATTCTCGTTCATCTTCGGATCTCCTCATTTCTGATTTGATCACGCAGTGAAACCTCAAACATAACCCTCTCCATTGCCTTTGATTGACCTTGAGCTTTCTTATAAGGCCCATTGTTAGCGACCACGTCTTAGTTCCATATGTCATCTCTGGCAACACAAACTGGGCTGCTTTCGGGAAGCAGTAGGCCTAGAACGATTTGATTCGTGTCCTATGGGTGATAATTCTAATTCTTTGTGTCGCCTGCATGACTGTATTTCAGATATATTTGGCCCAAAATTTCGCTACCGCACGGCGTTGTAGGTGAAAGCGTAGACGTCACTTTGACCACATGTTTTAGGAGAAAGGGATAGTAGAATTTTCGATTTGAATAGGGGTCTGAGGCTTAATATATCAGCCGCACAAGTCAATCAATCGAGTTAGGCTACGCTTTCCGAGGTTGGTTTGTGGTTGTATAACCATTTTCACACACCGAGACCGCAACGTGTCTTGGCAAGCCCGTTAAGCCGCTAATCACGGCTGTCGTTTCTGCATTTCTGACAATTGATACGGGTACTCAAAACCTCGAAAGTTTGACAACCATACTTACCAAATGATATCGTCTTACCCAGCAACTGGGTTATGGAGGCCAGATAGACATTCGCTCCATATTTAATACTGGTATTCAACTAAATCAGTTAAGAATAGAAGCCGAGCCTAAAATAATTGGGTGAAGCGGCCACCGGCAGAAGTTACCACCCACCAGACAAAGTTTTGCCGCCAAGCGATTAGTTGTGTTCCGGCATGGTGTCTGGTGAAGCCGTACGGAGGACGGGTCTGAGCAGTTGTGTTGCGATGTGTGCCGGGTACGATGCGTCAAATGTTTTTGTGTTGGGAGTTTGGTCGTGGAGGATCTCCAGATCAATTTCCCTCTGGCGCAGCATCGTTGGTCGTGTTGCTGGGTTTAACATTGCATCACCTCGCTCAACTGCCGTCTTCTTTGCACTTAGTTTTTTTGAGTGAATGGGTTCTTAATAAACTAGCGTGCTTTACTATCAGCGATTGCATCACTGCTTACGATTAGGCGGGATTCCTATTGATCGAAAAAAGTTGATCAGTCTCTACTGATGTTCAAGAACATGACGCACAGATTAGCACCATTCAGCTTAACAATTTTGATAAGAACTAAATGATCCAAAATATACGCCATCATCAGCGTGGGATTGCAGTCAAGCACTAGTTTATAATTATTTAAAAAAAATGGGCAGATGATTTTGAGTTGTATTGTCGATTCAAGTAAGTCATCCAAATATACGTCTCCGAGTTCGTCGCACGTTATTATATGACCCTCAGAGCGAGCTCGTGCATAGCTTAGCTATGGACCGGTTGGAATGGTGCCTTAACCACGTGTCCTTTTACAACAGTCCTATTTTGGTATACTGTACACTGTCTTTGTTGCTTGTTTTGATGTAGTAAAAACTATTTCTCGTTGCTTTTGATAGCCCTTTTAGTACCTGTTTATGCTTTGGGTTAGGATAAAGGGATTGTCTTTGAATGTTGCCGAGCCTTCAGAGATTTTCTTGATGAATTTTTATGATTTTATTACTTAATTAGAAAGTTTCCTCTCACCACAGGAGGCCTGTGCCCCACAAGTGGGGACATTATAGACTGCTTATGATGATGGTGATGTGGTTAATTCAGGCTTAATCTATGAAAATCATGTGATTTCGACGATCTTCAGCAGTGTTGTAACTATCTCTTTCTTTCTTTTCTTTAGAGTGAATACTACTTCAACTCTTCAATGGCCCCTGTGGGTAGATACCACAATTTTGCCAATAACACGTGTAACAAATAATAAAAATTCTTTTAAAAATTGCTTTCACAATAATGGTTAATATCGCCAATGACAGTTAAAAAACCGCCGCGTGAGCCAACTACGAGGAGATTTGATGCAAAGCCATGATGTGGCCACTATGCTGCGATATTTCAAAGTTCTTTGTGAATTATTCACTGAATGCACTTTTTACTACATAAATCACGCGCTTTTATTTAGTAAACGACACTATAAATAATTTAAAAGTCCAATGAAAATTGAGCGTGACATTCATCTTAGCTCTCCTGTCAAAAAAAAAAACCGTGGTAAATCTTGTAACTATCTCATTTTCGAAACTTAGGTAAACTTTAGGTAAGTCAGCGACGAGCTATCATTTCTGATATTAATGACAGCTGTGAATATTATTATACATGGGGTTTTAAGATCTCAATAAAGACACAAAGGTGTGAAGAGTATTTAAGCTAAAATTTATTTATACCAGATCAAACTCCCTCTGGCGCAGCATCGTTGGTCGTGTTGTTGGGTTTAACATTGCATCACCTCGCTCAACTGCCGTATTTCTTCGTATTTACTCAGTTTTTTAGTGAGTAGGCTCGTAATAAACTAGCACGCTTTACCATCAACGATTGTATTACTGTTTACCATCAGGTGAGATTACGGTCAACTACTAGTTTATATTTATATAAAAAAATACTAATAAAAATAATCGAAGTGTGTTTGTAATGCCAAATTATGTATCAGATTTTTACTAAATGCATTACTAATACATTAGTACTACTGTCTCCTTAGCAGCTGTACCGTTTTAGACTGGACTTTCACTGGCAGATAGAGAGAGAGTTAGCTGCAATCCACCTCGAGAGACCAGTACGGGTTGGTAAATGTCATATATCTTCCACTTTTGGCGCTAAAATATGGTGAATGTCTCATAATGTTTTCTTTATCGTTGTGAGGGCAGTGGTAGGAAATATTAACCCCAAACACAGCCAGCCTAGCTTCGAACTCACAACCACCAAATGTAGCAGCATTTGATAATTGAAAGTCCATTTCCTTATAAAGCTGATTCTAATCAACTAGAAAGAAAAAGAATTATCTTCTATCCTTTTTTTGTACGTGGCGCTTAGGGCAGGGACTAAATTTGGCTGATCTCTGGCTTCGGGCCAAGGCATGTTGATCCCTAAATATGCTATGTCGCCATGCAATTCTGTATTTAGGACACTTTTGATGGGGGAGCGCGGTAAAAATAGAATCATGATGAATTTTTCTGCCATTAAAATTGAGATGTGGGTGTTTGGAATGGTTGCACTTCCTCTCATTACTGAGATGTTAAGAGTACAATTTACTATTTTATTTATATTATTTTGAAATGGGTATAACATTAATATACATACCCCATTATTAAAAAACGAAATCTAGTTGAGTTTTCGTTCTAATTTTGTTAAGTTAGTTCCAGACTTTACCTTTGAGTCAGTATTTGTATATCGAACTTTATTGAGGCTAAGTCAAAGTTCTTAATAGTGACAACGTAGTAGTTTTATATAAAGAACTGTATTTCTATAATAATTAGGTGCATAATTCAATAACCATTTAGGTGGTTTAAACCTGATCTAAATAAAATCCATGATTTGTAATAAGGGAGAAAAAGTCCGCCTCGGCTCGAGTCCTATCTACAATCCTTAAATCGGGATACCACTGAGGCAGCATTGCAATCTTAAAGATTTTTTTTTTTATATATATTATAACCTAGTGCATGACTACAATCCCGCCTGATAGTACGCAGTGATGCTATCGTTGATGGTAAAGCGCGCTAGTTTATTAAGAACCTATTCCCTCAACCCATGAAGACACTTAAATTGTAGTTCAACGGAAACACCGCCGCTGGCAAATTGTTCTAGTCCCTCGATTTACGCGGTACAAAACACGAGGCGAAACGCTTCGTTCGGATCGTTGTGGTGTGTTGACACCACAACGATCGTAAGGATGGAAACTCGCCGTACGACGGGTGGTCCCATGATGGAATGAAGATGAGGGAATTAAATCATGCAATTCCCTCGCACACTCTCCAAAATGCATCCTATAGAATACCGACAGGCTGGCTACTCTTCGCCTGTACTCCAGGCTTTGGAAACCGCTCTGAGCTAAATCTGGGTCGCCAATTAGCCTCTTTGCGCGCCTCTCCACTGAATCCAAAGTAGCCAGGTTTTAGCAAAAGATACCTCATCCCAATAGCAAGCCTTCCAAAGAATTCTATAAACGAAGTGACAGGTTTGGAAAACGGTGGTTACCTTCTTTGTTACACCAAACCCAACCAAGATTATGATGAACTTAACATTAAAGGCAACAAATAGGTGTCGTCAAATAAGTATCGCGAGCATCGTCATGTGAATAGAACATTTTGTGGTGTACGTGATCGAAATTGTGATTTTTCTCATTTTGACGGGCCCCGCGATTTTGCGGAACCGCTCTGAAGGCCCTCGTTGTGACTGTAAGATGTTGATAGTATTAGCTTTTATGTTGAGGATTTTTTCGCTGTAATATGTAGGGCATTGTAGGTAGGATGTCATTTTCGGTTCGTGTAAGGGGAAATTTTGGGGAAATTATGTATTGTTGGGATGTCTTCCTGGTAGATAGTGTAGCTTTGGCTGGTAAGATGCTTCGTTAGGCAGAGTAGAGAGATTAAAATTGTTTAAATTGACAGAATGTAGCCGGCTGGACACTGATAATTATTATAAGACGTATTATGTAATGTTTCTATTATATTACTAAGGTTCATTTTTTTCGGAAGTAGGAGTATTATTTACGTCTTAACTTTGAAAGCCTTGTTCAACGCACTGCTCAGTACATACCTTTTGGTATAACATCTTCAGCCTACCCTGTTCCTATCAATGTTACGGCTGGCCATCAGACTGACCTCATTATTGAGCTCATGCTCTCTGAGTACCAGTCCTCATGTAGTGACTGCCTATTTGATCATTTAGTAGAAATATCTGAATTAAGATTCTTTTTTATAAATTATAAACTAGCGCATGAGCGCAATCCCGCCTGATGGTAAGCAGTGACGCAATCGTTGATGATAAAGCGTACTAGGTTATTAGGCTTTTAATAAATTTAAAGATTATCTGACATCTCATCACGTCGGTATGAGATCTGCTTGTTTGTACTAATCAGCAAGATACATTCTTTAGCAGCGGGGACTGTTCAACCACATTCATTATAATGTTCCCACTGTTGGAACGCAGGCCTCCTCTCGGTGAGAGGGAGTGGGCCGTAAACTACCACGCTGGCCCAGTGCGGGTTGGTAGATGTCACATGTCTTAGAAGTTTTTAGCTCTAGGACATACCGGTTTCCTCACGATATTTTCTCTCACCGATTTTAGAGCAGTGGTAATAAAATAATTTACACAAAGTAATGCAACGACGGCTCAAAGGGCGATGGAGAGGGCTATGCTTGGGGTTTCACCGCGTGATCGAATCAGGAATGAGGAGATCCGCAGAAGAACGAGAGTAACCGACATAGCCCGAAGAATTGCAACAATAAAGTGGCAGTGGGCTGGACACATTGCCCGTAGGACTGATGGGGCCGACGGGTTCTCGAGTGGCGACCACGCACCGGAAGACGTAGCGTGGGTAGGCCCCGACAAGGTGGCCCGACGACCTGGTGAAGGTCGCGGGAAACCGCTGGATGCGGGAGGCGAAGGACCGGTCGTCGTGGAGAACCTTGGGAGAGGCCTATGTCCAGCAGTGGACGTCTTTCGGCTAAAATGATGATAAATGCATCGACGACGTTCGAACCTAGGACCTACAACTTTTAAATCATGGCCAATAGGATAGGGTACCGATGTTCTCCGATGAAAAGTCACCAGTTCTTTTTCAATTTTAAGAATCACCAGGTTGATAGTTCGTTTAGCAGAATAAATGCTATACATGGTGGCTCATTAAATTTAGTTAGTAACCTGCACACAGTAGCACAGTAACATTAAAAGCTGATTATGTTATGTTATGTCAGCAGATCGGGAAGCTACGATACATTTTCTCGTCGTCCAAGATACCACAGTGTCTCAAGACTAAAGTCTTTGACCAGTGTGTGTTGCCAGTGATGCCTTGGGGAACTGAAACGTGGTCGCTCACAATGGGCCTCATACAAAGGCTCAGAGTCACACAAAGGGCAATGGAAAGAGCTATGCTCGGAGTTTCTCTGCGTGATCGAATCAGAAATGAGGAGATCCGCAGAAGAACCAAAGTCACCGATATAGCTCTCCGAGTCGCTAAACTTAAGTGGCAGTGGGCAGGGCACATTGCTCGTAGAACCGATGGCCGATGGGGCAGTAAGGTTCTGGAGTGGCGGCTTTGTACTGGAAGACGCAGCGTAGGGAGGCCCCCAACAAGGTGGACCGATGATCTGGTGAAGGTCGCACAAGACCGGTCAGCGTGGAAAGCCATGGGGGAAGCCTTTGCGCAGCAGTGGGCAACCATAGGCTGAGGAAGAAGATGTCAGCAGATCATGTCATCCATTTAGGTTTAAAGAAACTTTATTTCTCAAAAAGAACATAACACAGTTCACTTACGTGAGATTTAATATTTAACATACAAATAGGTAAAATGATAACAAAGCAAATACCAAAGTGTGGGTAGTTTGTGTGGTTGTTAGTTGTAGTTTGGTGTGGGTAGGTAAAATTTTAGTATGATTTGACAAAGAATCAAACTCGCTAACCACATCTCAAAAAAAAAAAAAAAAGAAAACGTTAAGAAAATCACAAACTCAAAGTTCAGATAGAATCCTTCAATGCAACAATTCCCCGACACGAGAAAGCCACATTTGCAAACATTGCCACAATATCCAGCTCATGCAAATTCATGAGAGAATGCATATGTAATGCAAGCGACAATATTTATACATACTGTTAAATACCCTAACTCTCTGTTAGATCTCTGACTCAAGATGGCGGATGTTTGAAGGCGTTTCATTTGGAAGGTTTGTGTTTATTAAGGTTGACTTGTATTATTTGTGTTGGCTGATATATGAGAAGAGATTTCCTCGGTGGTAGGCCATAACATCGGCCGCCGGCAGTTACCACCCACCAGACAAAGTCTTGCCGCCAAGCGATTTGTCGTGTTCCGGCATGATGTCTGGTGAAGCCGTACGGAGGACGGGTCTGAGCAGTTGTGTTGCGATGTGTGCCAGGTACGATGCGCCTAATGTTGTTGTGTTGGGAGTTTGGTCGTGGAGGGTCTTCAGATCAATCTCCCTTTGGCGCAGCATCGTTGGTCGTGTTGTTGGGTTTAACATTGCATCACCTCGCTCAACTGCCGTTTTCATCGATCGTATCACTGCTTACCATCAGGCGCGATTGCAGTCAAGCAGTAGGTAGTTTATAATTATAAAAAAAATTATAATGTTGTATTTGTCCCATTCAACTGGTTAAATTAGCCTTTTAGTCAATCACCTGGTCTTTGAAAGTACTGTTCGCCTGGCTTCACTCTCTCAGCTCGTAGGCGGTTGATCAATTGATCACAGTTCTAACCTAACCCACTTAGTCCTGGTGTTCTAGCTTAGTTACTGCGACCGATTCAACTGGCACGTGATTTGTAAAGATTCTGACCTAAACTGAAATGTACGAGTATTGAACATCATTCAAGCCAATAATTGAATGGCCGCGGTTTAGTTAACTGGCTCATATAACCAGTTGGCTGTGACATATTCATCATCAACCTTTTATCGTCCCACTGCTGGGCACAGGTCGCCAAGAATACAGAGAAGGATTAAGAGTAATCACTACGCTTACTCTTTAATCAGTCATTGGTGTCCAAGATATACTTAGAAAGTAGATATAACTTAGAAAAGTTATATTGGTACTTGCCTAACCTGGAATCGACCCTGCACACTCATACTTGAGAGGCTGGTGTTTTAACTATTAGGCCACCACGACTTCTGCGACGTATACACAAAATTAACACCGCAAATGTCCTTTTTGTTCTTTGTTTCGAGATTAATTATTTATTACTAGCTTTCCGGCCGCGGCTTCGCCCGCGTGGGATTCGGTTATATGGCGCTTTTTAGATTTTTCTTTCGTACGTGGCAGATGAAGGATTATTCCTTCATCTGCCACGTACGAAAGGCATATTGCGCCATCGCACCTGTTATTAGAAATACATACTATTTACCATGATAAATCCATGGGTTATCCACCATAGCGTTTCATTAACAACTTTTGCTCAGCTCTTTGTTATGGCAGA
The DNA here is from genome assembly GCA_037179545.1 of Sesamia inferens. Classification (NCBI taxonomy): domain Eukaryota; kingdom Metazoa; phylum Arthropoda; class Insecta; order Lepidoptera; family Noctuidae; genus Sesamia; species Sesamia inferens. The sequence continues at coordinate 3,265,404 of CM073936.1, read as the reverse complement.
GTGAGTTTGAGCGAGAAAGCCGTGGGAAGTTGAAAATGAAAGTTTTTGAGGCAGAGTACCTAATAATTTAACTTCTAAGTTTACATGTCCATATTCGTTTGCAATATATTATATTGTTTTAAACGACACACAGCGCCATCTATTACCAAACTGGTATGAAGCTAACAATATTTTTGTTTTCCCTCGATAATATCAATCAAAAGGTTATTTAATCCGGACTTCTGACTTTACATCTACAAAATTTTAAAGCAATCGGTTCAGTAGTTACCATTATCTTCAAAATGGTACATCCTTTTCCAATTATAATGTAATAGGTCGGCTTCTAGTCTTCCCAAGGGTGGATTAATAGCTATCTATTATCATATATATATATTATTTTCTCGGTGGTAGGCCATAACATCGGCCGCCGGCAGAAGTTACCACCCACCAGACAAAGTCTTGCCGCCAAGCGATTTGTCGTGTTCCGGCATGATGTCTGGGGAAGCCGTACGGAGGACGGATCTGAGCAGTTGTGTTGCGATGTGTGCCGGGTACGATGTGCCTAGTGTTGTTGTGTTGGGAGTTTGGTCGTGGAGGGTCTTCAGATCAATCTCCTTTTGGCGCAGCATCGTTGGTCGTGTTGTTGGGTTTAATATTGCATCACCTCGCTCAACTGCCGTCTTCCTTCCTTTTTTCTGAGTGTATAGGCTCCTAATAAACTAGCGCGCTTTACCATCAACGATCGCATCACTGCTTACCATCAGGAGGGATTGCGGTCAAGTGCTAGTTTATAATTATTAAAAAAAAAAGATGATTTTAAAAACTTAACTTTTTCTTCGTCAATATAACAACTAAATCTTCCGCCTCATATTTTCCTTTCTCATATTTATTATTACAACTCAAACGCAATACTTTGTCGTCCTCTTCCCCGCCGTTTGCTACAGCATCCATGTAGCACAAACGTGTATCGTAATGGCGGCAGGCGCACCGCATACATAAAACATGGAGCCTTTGCCGCATCGCGCAGCTATGATCTAATAACGTGGTGCGTAGTGCTGGGGGGTTCCATTGTTTGGGACGGTACGAGATTTTTGATCCTTATTTTTGGGGGTGGGAAATCATTTTAGTATTATATATTTATTTAAGTATATTTGTGTAATGTTTTTTAGATTATATGTTTAGGTTTATTCAATACAATTCAGCCAGCGGATTCGCCCGCGTGGATTTCGGTTACATCGCGCTATTTAGATTTCCCTTTGGAATATCATTTTTTTTTTTCAAAAAAAGGTAGCCTATGTTCTTTCTCAGGGTCTAAAGATTGTCTGTGCCAAATTTTATCAAAATCGATCGAGAGGTTAAAGCGGGAAAGCGTAACTGACACACCGACAGATAGAGTTACTTTCGCATTTATAATATTAGTATGGATTCTATTATACTTATCACATTCATATTTGTTTTCTCCTTATTCTTACACACTATTGTCTACATTTCTGTTTTACTTCTCCTTTCGTAGGTCTGCTGGAAGAACTTTCCTAAGAAATAAGCAGCACCTCTGTACTTAGGCCTTAATTTTGACATCTCCTTATGTATTACTGTGTGTACATAAATAATTAAATAAATCAAATGACCTTTCCTGCTCTGTGCGGAGTGGCAGACTTTTACTGACTAAACCCATCCGTGTTCTTTCACTTGACTGTGAGATGGTGCCACGGTATCTTTTTCGAACAGCTCGCGGCCCTGGCTAGTGTTGGCCTTTGTGGACTCTGGCCACGATTTTCTGACATCTCTTTGAGGCCCGCCTGGCCCTAACGCCCGGTAAGGACCAGGCCTTGGTTGATGGCGCGTTAGTTGCAACTTAAGCTTCAGTCAGCATCATAATTTGACTACGTCTTGACTCGATTATGATATTATGGAGCGCCTTGATATGTAGACTAAAGTGGACGGCACTAGACCATGAAGATTCTCACCAGTGAGATGAAGACCGTGCAATGGGCGGACCTTTCAGCGGTTAAGGTGTTATTTACGTAATTTTGAATAGATAGATAAATGTACTCAGAAATTTAAAAAAAAAATATTATTTTAATAAAATTATGCGGGCCACCAACCACTCACCTACCGTATTGTATTATCTGCAAAATTATATCTATAATCCTCGTTAAGTTTCTTTTTTATAAATTATAAGCTAGCAATGGTAAAGCGCACTAGTTTATTAAGAGCCTATTCACTCTAGCCTTGAAGACACTCAAATTGTCGTCCGACGGAAACACCGCCACTGGCAAATTGTTCCAGTCCCTCGATGTACGCGGTAAAAAAAGAGGAGGCGAAACGCTTCGTCTGGATCGTAATGGTGTTAACAACTTAAAGGTGGAAACTCGCCGTACAGCGAATGTAATGTAATGGACACACGCTCTGTAACTCAATTGCTAGTGTTCTCTTTTGATGTAACGCTGTCTTTTACACGCGGCCCTTACACGCTCGCTAATGCGTCACCTTCTAAATATATCCAATTTGTTCTACCTTCGGGTAAGCAGAGAAAGAAGGTGTTGTGATTTCTGAAGATTTTACAAGATTATAAAGCTCTCATATGATGCCGTTTTTTCTCTTATCTTTGAAAAGAATCCAAACTTCACCTTTATGTTTAAAAAGATAAGGGTGAAAATTGGATGCTCTATTCTCTGTGGTTTAGGCATAAATATAATCCTAGGGTAGTGAAAGATTGACAATACCCGAGGCTGAGTAGGCTGTCTACCCCAAATCTTCACAGGTGTCGAAGCTTATGGTGTATCTTGGTCATTCTTAGAGGTCCACTGCTGGACAAAGGCCTCCCCTACCCTAAGGATTTAAATTAAATGAGGGAGAGGGGGCTCCCATAATCCCCTCGCTTGGTAGACAGGTTGGGAATCGCAGTAATTTGATATTCAATAGAAGAAGCCGTGACACGCAGTACATCAGTCAATCGGTTAACCACCCGCGCCAACCGTATCATCCGCATTAACCTTGCTTAGGGGACTTCCACCAAACTGTCACTCCGATGTCGATTTTTTGTCATTTCTTTCATACTAGAAGTAGAATTTTATTCCACAGATAAAATATAACAAGATATTGTGCGGGTAACAACCACACGGGTCGATGTATTAAGTTAAGCAACGCTTGTGGCTGTTGGTCCGTCGAAAGGTGATCATCTTCATATACCCAGTGCCGAAAAATACGTTAAGCTGTTGTCTAGGCTGTTATTCTTAGATCTTTGATAGCTGTTCGTGTGAGTACTGCAGCTACATTTGGGCTGGTGCTGCCAAAGGCCACCTGGAAACTTTGGATTCTGTGGAGAGGCGTGGGAAGAAGCTAATTGGCAACCCAGGCAAACCAGCCTGTCTTTATGTCCTATGGGATGCATTTTGGAGAGAGTGTGAGGGATTACACGACGAACGATCCGTCGTAAGGACGAAGCGTTTCGCCTCGTCTTTTATACCGCCTACATAGAGGGAATGGAACAGGTTACCAGCGACCGTGTTTTCGTCGGACTACAATTTAAGTGACTTCGCTTCACTATGTGGGATTGCGGTCAAGCACTAGTTTATAATTTATACAAAAAGAGTCCTCAGAAGTTAGAAAATCGGACAAATAGTCTAGTGGACAATATGACCCAGTATGACCCAGTAATTGGCTTGGGGAGGTCAGATGCATGCGGTTATATTGGGCGCCGACTCCACCATGCATGGGAGAAGGTAAACGCTTGGGTTGGAAGAAAAACATTACTAAAGCATGCGTCATTAGAATAATTATTTTGATAAGGATGATTGATATTCATGACATCATCATGTTCACTGAATAACATCTAGTGAATGGTTTATTTATAGGAAGTAATTTGTCGGTAAATAATAAATTTTCCATGTGCTGTAATTTTGGTTAGAAATTAAATAACGCATATGACAGCAGATAAGTAAATTATTATTTATTTTTTTTTTTTTTGCTCTTAAGCCGATATCGACTATCCTGCCAATATGTTTGTGTGATAATTTTAATGTTAATTGAGATGGCTAATGTCAAATTTAAGATGGGGTTAGCACAAAGTTCACAACATTTCAAAACTGACACATCCTTAAAACAAAAATACCACTTTATTAATTTTGTATACTCAGTTCATATATTTTTTTTTCTTTATTTCTGATTAAGAAATAAATAAATAAAAAAATGTGTGATGACGCCACTTATATGGTCGAATGAAGTAGTTATCTTCGCCTAAGCTTTTAAATTATTTAGATGAAAACATCAGGTGTCAAATGTCACTCAAGTCAAAGTCAATATCTGCTAACGAGTTTGACAAGCTGATAATGACAATACAATTGAATAGTCACAGCGAAGCAAAAAAATTTTCGCCAGTCCATCGTATGATTGGCGCCTATGTCTTTTTAGAATACACCGTATTTCAAAGTTGGAATTATGAATAAAAAGTATATAAATAGAAAAATTTTGAAAATATGGGTGCCATAGATTTTGACTAACGTAATTACCTATAAATTCAAGGTCAAAAATAATGTTGTCAATAGAAGCTACTTAATAGGAAAACTATCTGTTGCTTGCAACTTCAACTGCGAGCTAAAGCCTGTGACTTTTTACAGTATTTTCAAATACAGAAATTCACCCAAATTCGTAGTGAATGTGTAAAAACAAAACATACAAAAATGAAATCTCCAAAATTTTATCATCATTGTACTTAAGATCTCTTATTATAACGGGTCCCAACAAAGGTCTTTGACTCGCAATGTCAAGATATTCATTTTTTTGTTCTCATACACCTAAAAATAGCCTAAGTTTTTTTCTATCCTTTCAAAAATACGTTTCTAGTTCACATGTGACGTTTTCGCTCCCGCCTCCACTTTGCCGATGAGCCGCATTTCAACAGAACATCAATCTTCATAGCTACTAATGAGTGGCTCCCTTGGGACTCGGACATACGAACTACGCTTGGTGTATTCATTTAGAAGCTGGCCTAAATGTAACGTGAAAACTTAATTGTAGGTACTATGGTAGAATAGAATAGAATAGAATAGAGTAGAATACTCTTTATTATGTACACCATATTACAGAACATAAATAAAAATATTTACAAAGGGTGACACAATGGGCGGTCTTATCGCTAAGAGCGATCTTTTACAGACAACCTTTGGATGGAATTCTAAGAGGTAGGATAAAGAAATAGTGTAGGTAGTCTACAGTGTACTATTTACATAGATTATACAATAAATATATACGTTAAGTGTATCATACTAGTTTAAATAAATTTATACAACTAATTAATACAAGAGCACATTAAATATAATAATATGTTTAAAGAGAGAGGAAGTGCTTTTTTATCATAGTTTTAAAAGTAAACAGTGTTTGAGCACGCCTTACGGACACGGGCAAGTCATTCCATAGCCGAACTGCTTGTACAGTAAAGGATTTATCATAGAAACTAGTGGAATGCATCGGCATGTCTAATATCAGGTTTTCCGATGACCTCAGATATCTATTATGTGTGTCATGAAGGAACTTGAAACGTTCTTTAAGATAAGAGGGGGTTTTAGGATTAAACAAAATGTTGTAGAGCTGAAATAGTATATGAGAATTCCGGCGAAGACGTATGGGAAGCCACTTAAGCTTTGTACGAAATTCAGATATGTGATCATATTTGCGCAGGCCAAATATAAATCTTATGCAAAAGTTTTGAAGTCGCTCAAGTTTATCTAGTTGTGCCTCAGTAAGATCTGGATAACTGACATCTGCGTAGTCAAGGATGGGAAGTAGAAGTGATTGTGCAAGCGCAGTTTTAGTGGCAGTAGGAAGAAAGTTCCGTAACCGTCTCAGAGACTTACCAGACAAACATTCTACTTGCTCGTCCGTCCGAGCAGAGCTTTGACCACATTTGTCAAAGCTCTGCTCGGACCTACGAGCGTGGTGCGTGGACCTCTGGCGTCAGCTGTGGGGCGCGTGCAAGTACGATGATCTATCGTAACGGCTCGGTAACCTCTCTGCTACAATTTCTAAATGTATTTGGGCCAAAATATAAAATGGTGTAAAAATGATTGGAATCGATTCGGTTGCTTATTATTAACAAACTATATTCAGGTTTCGTATAAAGAAAAATAACCAACCTGTAATCACAAAAAGACTATATCTTAGGAAAGGTTAATAAAGTGTTATAAACCTACATAAAGAAGATAAATCATTTCTCAAGTTTTTGTGTAATAAGTTGAATCGATAATTTGTTGTTTCGAAGTTTTGTTGGCAAAAGTACAAGATTTTTTGAGAACCTGTCATACCAATCCTATTAACGTGACTGGTCTTCTGCCAAACGTATACCGTCCTATGAGTGCTTAAATTCATCACCTACCTATAAAGGGTGTATCTGACATCGACGCACAAATGAGTACCATGGATCCAGTACATGATTCTGAACCCCCCAGTGGTGGAATTTTGCGTCGGCTTTTCACCGATTAAAAAAATAATAATATGCAGTTTTTTCACTTTAGATCGTTCATAATTGCTATACTTTTATAACACAATAAGATTTTAAAGTGAAAATTAATTATTTCGTTAATTACACAAAAAAAAAACGCAATGTGAACAATACTAGAAAATCTATCCTATCAGCTGATTTAATAGAATTCGCAACAGTGGTCAACGTCATACCTACAAACACGCACGGCGGCACGCTTGCAACGTTCAAAGGCCGAGCCGACACTTTTTTAAACACTGTTATTTCTGTAACTGCTCATTAACGACATGAATGACTATCATAATTTTGTTAGTGGTATGCGGTGTAGCCTCTTCGCGAAGTTTGCGTTACGATGTCAGATACACCCTGTATAATTATACAATTGATAAAACCTTCACCACCTTTTTCTCGGTGGTAAGCCATAACATCGGCCGCCGGCAGAAGTTACCACCCACCAGACAAAGCCTTGCCGCCAAGCGATTTGTCGTGTTCCGGCATGATGTCTGGTGAAGCCGTACGGAGGACGGGTCAGAGCAGTTGTGTTGCGATGTGTGCCGGGTACGATGCGCCTAATGTTGCTGTGTTGGGAGTTTGATCGTGGAGGGTCTTCAGATCAATCTCCCTTTGGCGCAGCATCGTTGGTCGTGTTGTTGGGTTTAACATTGCATCACCTCGCTCAACTGCCGTCTTCTTTTCTATTCGCTCAGTTTTTCTGAGTGAATAGGCTCTTAATAAACTAGCGCGCTTTATCATCAACGATCGCATCACTGCTTACCATCAGGCGGGATTGCGGTCAAGCGCTAGTTTATAATTATTAAAAAAATGGTTGCCTGTAAAGTCGGTTTTACGGGCGAAGATTTTACGTGATAACGTCTTTTTCTCGGTAGAATATTTATTGATATGAATATAATTAAATTGCACAATAGGAACAAGGAATTGAATGAAAATAAGAATTGCACAAATTTTAACTATAGAAATATATTTTGTTTACTAAAACATCGGTGACTCATCGTAACGTTACCGAGCGTTACACTTTTTCATAAGTGACTCCCAGCCGCAACCTAATTTAAGACGTTGTCACGTCAAAAAAAAAACCGTAACAGATGCATTTTAGAGAGTGCGCGAGGGAGTTTTTTTTTAATTCTTTTTTTTTGACATAAACCTCACACACATGTAGGTATATGTCAGTCCGATTACTATCATAATAATACATATCACAACATCATTACTTTTATCTAACTGATAAAAGCTTAAACAAAATAGAAACTCTTCACTATTAGGGTTCGAGAGTACTGAATTCATGGCTCCGACCTGTAATTTGTCCAAATCAAATTATTGAAGCCATTCTTCTCTCTCTGCCTTAAACTGAACACATTCCATCAACAAATGGTATACATCATTCGCGCGGGAGTTGCATGGCTTAATTCCCCCATCTCCGTTCCCGGCGATTATGAGTGAGGGATGTGATTGACATGAAGTGATTATGGGGGAGTGTATCCTTACGTTGTTGACACCTCTACGATCCGGACGAAGCATTTCGCCTCGTGTTTTATACCGCGCACATCTAGGGACTGGAACAACTTGCCAGCCGTTGTGTTTCCGTCTGACTACACTTAGTGTTTCCAAGGCTACAGTGAATAGGCTCTTAATAAACTAGTGCGCTTTACCATCAAAGATTGCATCACTGCTTACCATCAGGCGGGATTTAGTTTAGAACAAAAACGAAGAATTTTTGACCGAAGTGGTGATTCTGCTAAATTTAAGAATATTCAAAGTCTGATCTCAGTCTTAATCTGGCAAAAAATGCCTCCAATTTCTCCACATTTCGACAAGTTTCTGCTGCCTAGTTGCCTGATAGCGCGACTAGATTTTGGAACATTTTTAATTACGAGAATTGGTTTTCGGATGTATGTTCCGGATTGGCGCAAACGCGGTTGAACGGATATGAATTTTAACCCGGCTTAACACATAAGTAGTTATATTAAATATTTTTCCTTTTATTATTTTATATACATATAAATTACATTTTTAAATATGACCACATTAAAATAGTAACCCACCGGTTTCGGGAACAGGGTCAAAGTTACCGGTAGTCAGGGCTAATTTTATCAAATATGTCGGGGATAACGATATCATTTTAATAATAGTTGCTCATTTAATTTATTTAGCAGTGGGGCAAACGCTGTGACGTTATTTTGCAATGGCGGCACGTAGACAGAGTTGTTTTGGAAAGTGAGGATTGTCGAATGGGGATCCCACTTTGAGACGCGGACCAGGGCACTTCTCCGGGGCGAAAATGTCGGTTTGCCTATTTAAATTTGTTATTGTCATTTATTTCCTATTTAGCTTTTACCCCTAAAGATTGGAGAGTATATTTACACTTCATGCTTTAATTTAAAACGTCACCTACGAAATAGAGCCCTTGCCACCACACTAAGATAGTAAAGACCCTATAGCTCCGCAATCGCTGACGTCGTCAAATATATTATTGGAAATTGAAATAATTCTATTAATGTTATATAAGGGAAAGTTTGTGTTTAATTTTACTCTTTCATTCAAATACTACCAAAGGGTTTTTCATGAAATTTGGCACGCAGATGGCATATTCGGATATTTCCACGTTGAAATCGCGGGACGCATCTTGTATTCATGATATTGTAGATAGACGATAATATCCAGAAGCTTATGTGTGCAATCGCCCTAATGTTGATCATGAACCTACCTAATTATTAGTCATACGTTTATGTAGATACGGATGGGAAGGATTAAACGATTAATTGTTATGTTATTATTAAAATGGTCCAACTATTGTCGCAAGTGGAGTCTCGCTGGGTTCCTATCGGCAAATGCTGGGAACTTTATTAATTGACCTTATTACTTACTTAGAGCTGAAGTTCTTGCGATATTATCGCAGGAGGAGGGCGCGCGTTATATGATTGGTATTTAGAGAAAAATGTTTGTGTAAATTGGTGATTATAATTTGTATGAATGGCAGGGATATCGATACGCAAGCGGTTAAAATGGATCCATGTATTTCATCCGTCGATATTTCTCATAAGTAATTAAACAAAATAAAACCGGCCAAATGCGTGTCGGACTCACACACAAAGGGTTCCGTAACATTGATTTATGAAATTAAAGGATTTAAGTTATTTGTATGAAAGATTACGCGGTAATAAGCGGTTTAGGATTTACGAGGTATTAAAAAAAAACTAATTACTAGATCTCGTTCAAAACAATTTTCGTTGGTAGTTTTTATAGTAATGTACATCATATGTTTTTTTAGATTTTTCATTTTCTTATTTTAGAAGTTAGAGGAGGGGGGGGGGGGACCAACTTTTTTCCACTTTGGAAGCGTTTTAGAAAAAAAATATTTAAGAAACCTTGATATCATTTTTGAAGACCTATCCATAGATAACTCACACGTATAATAATAATATATTAATAAATTCTTTATTCAAGTAACCATGACTCAATAATATTAGTAATACTTAAAACTATGTTAGTAACATATCACAATTTAAATTACACTACTAAACACACAAAAAACTCACACGAGTTACCGCTGCTTCACCCCATGAGATAAGGCACAACAATGATTGACGTATGAGCAATCCAGACGCCCAGCAATCATACTCAGGACAATGTTGGAGCTGGCCCGCACCCTGCGCACCAGAGAGGCACACCTCTTCCGCATAGTCGCATAAAAGCAATCTACGTGTGCGTCAGCAAACATCCCCGAAGCGCTACAGAAGCGAGGCAGCCCCACCAGTATCCTAAAGGCATTATTATATTGAACACGGAGAGCGCTGTACGACTTTTGAGTATATCTAGCCCAAAGGCTACACGTGTATAAAGAGGTACAGTAAGCTCGGAAGAGTGTGATCTTCACCTGAAGGGAACAACGAGCAAACCTACGGGCCAGTATGTTCGCCCGAATCGACAACGCTCTCCGCTCCCGTTCAATGTCGTCATTGTCCTGGAGGTCGGGGGTCAATATGTGGCCCAGATATTTAAACTTATACACTCTCTTTAATGGCATTCCATTGAGTGCAACAGGTGGTATAGCACCAGTGTTTTTTCCCCCAACCTCAAAAACCATGATTTCCGACTTTTTGGAATTATACGCCAGGCCATGCTGTTCTGCGTATCTTTCACAATGGGCCACAAGTTTTCTCAACCCACAGACCGACGCACTTAACAGCACCATATCGTCTGCGTAACTAATATTATTGAGGCAGACACCATCCACATGGCAACCGACTCTGGTGCTGCCAAGCTCCTCAATCAGCTCATTCACATAAAGGTTAAAAAGCGTGGGCGAACTTAACCCCCCCTGCCTCACCCCGCACTCCAACCTATATGGTTCAGACAGCTCACCATTCCATCGCACATTGTTGACCTGGCCTCCATACCAATATTTAAAGATGTTAATGAGTTCTTTTGGCAGGTTAGTGTTATCCAATTTTTGCCATAACTTATTGTATGAAACCAGATCAAATGCCCTGGAAAGGTCCAAAAAGCAGGTGTAAACGGGCGTCCCTCTCTGAGTATAATACGTGACCGTATGCTTAAGACTCAGCACTGCAGCCTCCGTTGACAGCCCAGAACGAAACCCGAACTGATTATCGTTAAGGCTGATGACAGAGTTCAACTGAGCATTAAGCACACTGTCAAACACCTTTGACATCACCGTGGCAAGTGAAATCGGTCTATAATTGCCACTGTCTGCGAGGTCCCCAGTTTTGTTTTTAACAACGGGGACAACAACTGTACGCGTCATCTTATCTGACATGTAATGTATATGTTTGATGAAAAAAAAAATCGAGTTTCAATTCTAAGTATGGGGAGCCCCCAATATTCATTATTATTTGATTATTTTTGCATCAAAATTTTAATGCGATTCACAGAATAAATCTACCTACCAAGTTTCAACAGTATAGTTCTTATAGTTTTGGAAAAAAAGGCTGTGACATACGGACGGACAAACGGACAGACGGATAGACAGACATGACGAATCTATAAGGGTTCCATTTTTTTCCATTTGGCTACGGAACCCAAAAAAAAAAAAACAGCCAATTGCTAGTCGTACGGACTTAGACGAAATTTGGCACACAGGTTATTATATATTATAACTGGGAACAACACAGGTTACTGGCCCCAATACTCTTGTTTACCAATTAAACTAAATATAAATCCAGTGAATCTTTTTCTTTTTACTTAATTAAGAAGCGGATAGAAAATAACATATCAGTTTAATCCTGTCAAATTAAGATATCCTATAGACAGTTTAGATACGATTATACATAAACAGGGCGACCAAAAATACGTCGATTTACGGCAGGCGCGGGCTAATTTGATTTCTTAATGAAATACAAAGATGTGGAGGCATGAGGAACAGGGAGTAAAGTTCACTCATTCTCCATAGAAAAGGGAGGATCCTCCGACCAGACGGGTGTTATGTCTGACGGGCACTTGCCCAATGCTTGAAATTGGGAAGTTGTATGTAGGTATGCCAGTTGCACGAGTTCGATATGTAGAATTCGTGTGACGTCAGTATGACGCGTTGTTCATTTATGTGACGTTTGTAGGTACCGCTACAAAGAAAAAAGTACTTCAAAAATTTACTTTAATTTGTAAAAAAGGTAATCTACGTCACTTTTTATCTTGATATTTTTCTACTAATACTTCCCTTGTAACGCAAGACCCAGCTGTCCATAGCCACTAAAATGATAATCTATAAAACTGTACTGAAGCCTGTATGGAAACATGGTATTCGGCTATGGGGCACTGCCAGTCACAGTAATATAGAAATATGTATTAGAGTGATTCCAAAGTGAAAAAATGAGAGCCATGTTCAATATCCTATCATACATAAGCAACAAATATATAAATCTTGACTTGAATCTGAGAACGGTGAAAGAGGAAATAAAAACTTAGAGCAAGAACTACGAAGCTAGACTTAACACATTAAACACATTAGCAGCTTGCCGCAGAACTGCAGAAGGTGGGCAGTCTAAGATACTCTCGCCTAAAAAGAAACAGTATACCAGACCTAGCAACAAGATTTACCGACAAGAGATGAGAACGGTACCACTGGGGACACATCTCAGCTAATTCACTTCCTCTGATGTAAATCTGACAGCAAATTAGATTATTCTGTCTGTTCAAACAGATTGCTAAGTCGCAGGATAGAAAAACAAAAACAATATCTATACTAATATATAAAGCTGAAGAGTTTGTTTGTTTGGTAATCTGAGGAACTATTGGTCCGATTTTGCGAATTCTTTTTGCGTTGGATAGGCCATTAATTTAGAAAGGCCTTAGGCTATATAACATCAGGCTGCGACCAATAGGAGCGAAGCACAGTACAAATTTACAATGTGTGCTGTATATTTTGGGCTTAAAATAAAATGTCCAAATAACTAACTCCACGCGAACGAAGACGCAAGCGGCCGCTAGTCACTAATACATACTTGGCCCGTTTTCATTTAATGTTAATCAACGAAATAGATTGTTTGCTTTGTAATTAGGCACTACTCCTAACAGCCTACATAAAAGGCTTTTTATCCTAAAACATTTCTCAGTAGTCAAACTAAATGACTTAGGTATAACTTGAAATATTGGTAGTAATATTCTCAGAATCACTTATGATCAAAGACGCATCACAGATTTTAGTATTCCCCGTAAGTATGTAACTCGAGCCTTATTCGATGTCCTGTAGAACCAAATTAGCTATTCTAAGAAGCAAATTAGGTTTCTGACTAAGGAGGCAATTTGTCATGTTGACTTCTATGAAAGTAATTGCTATTGCTTCATCTAGAAAAAGAACAGTTATTATTGTTATAATTTATTATTAAATCTTTGGAGACTTAAAAAACTCCACCCTTACGTTGTTGACACCGCTACGATCCGGACGAAGCGTTTCGCCTCCTCCTTTATACCGCGTACATCGAAGGACTGGAACAATTTGCCTGCGGCGGTATTTCCATCGGACTACAATTTAAGTGTCATCAAGGCTAGAGTGAATAGGCTCTTAATAAACTAGTGCGCTTTACCATCAACGATTGTGTCACTGCTTACCATCAGGCGGGATCGCGGTCAAGTACTAGTTTAAAATTGTATGACGGTAAATTCTAATTATATGAGGTGTTTACTCCATAAGTTTAGGCTATGAATGATTACTTACCTTATCAAAGAATCAACTGACGTAATATGAATTATTTCTTAATTATTAATTTTAATACGCTTTTATTAGCTTCACCTGTATGCTTGTATGTGTGTATGTATGCTGAGTAATTTGAAAATTTGCACATTTGTCAAGGGGCGATGACAATACAATACTATATAAAAAATCTTTTTTACCTCTTAGTTCGATTGCTATTAAGGCGTGTTTTTTTTTTAAATTATCATGTACTCTTACAAAATAATTCAACACATCACCTGTTGCGTCATATTTATTTTCAAATTTTATCTAGGCTCCAGGAACAGCTGCGCATGTCGCAGAAAATACCAAAAAAATAAATATTAAAAATCCTATTTCATTCTTCCGTATGCCTAAATGACTGACATTACAAAGCTGCTTATGCCTGTGGAACTCCCACTTGACCGTTTTTGAGGATGACTTTGTAAATTTTGTACTTGGTCATTTTGACGAGCTTCATAATTGGGACTTGGAGTTCACTGTAATCCTTCATAGGATCCGTCTGTTTTAATTACAGTTTCAAACGATTTTTTGTGTGTTGTTATTTTTGTTCTTATGGGAATGTGATGACGCAATTTAATTGATTGAGATAAATGAGAGGACTTTGAATGATTTTATTTTTACGTTTCAATTTCGTTGACTACATTGAGAGGTAGGAGTGAAAACTATATGTGCGTAATTTGATTTAAGTGTGAAAATGACAATCGACATTATCAGCCCGGAATCACCCACTGCTGGTTATAAGCTTCTCCTTCATTCTTTGGTCCTGGTTCTCCCTCTCGTCGTCTCCCTCTGTCACGAGAGGGAGGGATAGGACACGACTCTTATCTCCCCCAATGTCATGTCATTGGGACATTGACGGTATCATCAAATCAACGAGCATTTAAATATACAAAAACTATTGAAAATATTCATAGAGCTTTGTTGACAGCATATGCGCTAGACACCAAAATTTATTACTGCTAACACCACTGGAGCAAAAAGAAAAATGGGAAGCATATTCTACTAATATCATTCCTAAAACTTGCCTGTAGCAATATCCACAACTCCTAGATTTTTATAGTTCCAATAACACCTCGTTATTCAAGTGGGAATCACGAAATTGGAATGGAAAATGGCGTCACAATATGGCGGCGTGCTCATCCACTCATAGTGTCGCAATTTCCTCCCGCGCAGATGACGGGGTCTGTGTCAAATGTCTTATTTTATGAACTGACTGCGACGTATGCCATTTGCATTAAATTATATAGCGTGATGAGTTTTTTAGTACTCGCTGTTGAGGATGGAGGGAAAAATCTATGGTGGGAGTTTAAATTTGCGTGGGAATTTGATGTGATAAATAGTTCTCTTTTTTGAGAGATAATAGCCCGAATCCCTTGTTCACACACTAAACTAAATTTAAGGTCAGTGAATCTTTTACTTTATATTTCATTAAGAAAAGGACAGAAGATAAAATGTTAGTTTAGGCCTGTCAAATTAGTGCGCTCCTGACGTAAATTGACGTATTTTTGGTCGCCATGTTTATAATCAAGTCTATACTGTCTATGGAGTATCTTAATTTGACAGGATTAAACTAAAATGTTATCTTTTATCCTTTTCTTAATCAAATAGAAAGAAAAAGGTGCACTTAGCTTAAAATTAGTTAAGTTTGAGAATAAGACAATGAGCGCCAATGGCTTTTGAAAATATGCAGTTTTGAAGTAGATTATATCTGTAATAGTTTTTTTTTTCTTTATGTGGTTCTTTGCACAGCGTAAGTATGCCTGTCTAATCATATCCTAAACAATTGTATTTTCACTAGACGTGGGGCTTGGATTTCAAAAATAGTACATGTCCATTTTTTTCTGACTGGAAAATCATTAAATTACCTCTCCCGCTCTGGCTGGGGCGGAAGAGCATGTCAGACTTTTGCTGAGTAAAACCTACCCGTGGTCCATTTGCCGGTGCGTCAGGGGCTGGTAGGTATGTATTTCGAACAACCTTCGATCCTGGCAGGCATCGGTTCTATTGAGAGGTCCATTCATGACGTGCTCTTTGAGACGCGCGTGAAACACAACGCGCCATTCACCTGAGCCTGGCCTTTATAAGGCGGTGGGCTACCCATTGCTTACCAACCCCAAGGCCGCGCCTGCAGTGTTCAGAAGATTCCTATTGTTTCTTGATATCCAAGGCTTCTCTTGCGGGATAAAGGACGTGAGGACGTAGAGATGACCTTTCTCTCACACTCTAAGCCTCCTCTTTCGCGAGCTTTACTGCTTTACATAAGAAGGTGATGGCTTGCCATGCAGTCTCGCTCCGGACCATGGTCTGGACCGGGACTGTACGGGAGAGATCGCCCCCGCCAATCACCGCCACCACATGCCTAAATCAGTTCTGTTCAAACTCAGGGACGTTACTTAGTTATTTATACTAAATTCATAGTGGACACATACTTTTTTTTTTTTTAAAGTTTGCCCTGCGTAAGGTATTACTCCTGTATCGTGGGTGCGTTTACAAACATATAATCTATACTAATATATAAAGCTGAAGAGTTTGTTAGATTGTTTGTTTGAACGCGCTAATCTCAGGAATAAATAGACCAACTTAAAAAAAATCTTTTTGCGTTGGATAGCCCATTAATCCTGGAAGGCTTTGACCAAAAGGAGCGAAGCATAACCAAACCCACGCGAACGAAGTCGCTGGCGCCCGCTAGTCTCACATAAACAAACAGCCACACCCGGAACAACTGCCTGTAGGCCATACAAATATTTGTTCCGTGCGTGAATCGAACCCGCGCCACGCAGCGCAGCAGTCGATAACTCAACCACTGCACTAACCGACTGTCAGTTCCTCAATACACGTTGTGGGTTACAATATACTATATGCATAACATTCGGACTGTTATCACTGTTGATTCGTCTGATTTGAACTGTGAACTATTCGTCTGTGAACTAACTCACTTTCTGTAGGCCTAGTATGAGTATTCAATACGAAACTCGCTCGACGATATCGAGCGCGTTTGGCGCTCTCATTGGTTGAGAGTTCTTACGACCTTGAAGCGGGCCAATCGCTGAGTCAAACGCGTTCGATATTGACGATCGAGTTTCGTATTGAAAACTCATTCTAGGCCTACAGATTTATAATATTAGTATTATAAATCAGAAAGTGAGTTTATTTGTTCCGCTTTCACGCCGTAACTACTGAACCGATTGCTTTGAAATTTTGCAGACGTAAAGTTAGTAGTTCGGATTAAATAATGGGCTAGGCTTTTTGTCCCGAAAAACTTTTATATTCCCGAGGGAAAACAAAAATACCGAATAGGGTATTTGACTAAAAAAAATCGAATTAGTCCGACAGTACGGGTTTCCCCGCAATCGGTCAACTGGGGACCTACTAGTGTATGCCACTCACTTGTGGGGCGAGGCCCTCGAGAGAAATGGGGAAGCGATTGCTGTCTCCCTTGATGTCTCGAAGGCCTTCGACCGGGTATGGCACGCTGGCCTTTTGAGTAAGCTTCCAGCGTACGGCATTTCCCCTAGCCTGACTGGCTGGGTAAAAGACTTCCTGACTGAACGATCCCTCCGAGTCGTTGTCGACGGATGCTCATCTGAGCCCATGTCGACTAATGCCGGTGTTCCTCAGGGGTCTGTTCTCTCTGCAACTCTGTTTCTGCTGCATATTAACGATCTGCTGATGCCCGGTATCTATGGGTATGCAGATGACAGCACAGTTGTGGAGAGATACCTGCCGGATGCTCGAGCTAGTAGGGAATCAATCCGGTCCGAAAGAGAGGCCATGGTAGAGCGAACGAGTGTTGCACTTCAGGCAGTCTCCGAATGGGGCAATGCCAATCTTGTAGCATTCAATGCCGCCAAAACGCAGGCGTGTCTTTTCACCGCCAAAAGGAGCCCGTTCACCTTGGCTCCTACTTTTCGGAATGTATCCTTAGAGTGTACCGACCGCCTTCAGCTTTTGGGTGTTGAGATTTCCTCGAACCTAAACTTTGGGCGGTTCATTGAGTCCAAGGCCAAGGTGGCTGCCAGAAAACTTGGTGTAATCGCAAAGGTCCGGCAGTACTTCACACCAGGGCAGCTTCTAATGTTGTACAAAGCACAGGTCCGTTCGTGTGTGGAGTACTGCAGCCACATTTGGGCTGGTGCTGCTAAGTGTCACCTGGCTACTTTGGATTCAGTGGAGAGGCGTGCGAAGAGGCTGATTGGTGACCCTGATTTAACTCGAGTTGGTCTCCAAAGCCTAGAGCACAGGCGTAGAGTAGTCAGCCTTTCGGTGTTCTATAGGATACATTCTGGGGAGTGTGCGAGGGAATTGCACGATTTAATTCCCCCATGTCCGTTCCACCATCGGACGACCCGTCGTACGGCGAGTTTCCACCCTTATGTTGTTAACACCTCTACGATCCGGACGAAGCGTTTCGCCTCGTCCTTTATACCGCGTACATCGAGGGACTGGAACAATCTGCCGGCGGCGGTGTTTCCGTCGGACTACAATTTGAGTGTCTTCAAGGCTAGAGTGAATAGGCTCTTAATAAACTAATGCGCTTTACCATCAACGATTGCGTCACTGCTTACCATCAGGCGGGATTGCGGTCAAGCGCTGGTTTATATTTTAATAAAAAAAATAAAATAAAAAAAGACGTTTTTTCATATAAACAAAAAATAAAGACGACACAGTGCGTTGAAAACTCGTGTGACGTCATTGCACGCTATACTTTTTAGCGCGCAGTGACGTCACCAGCCACCACTCCTGATCTTTGATGCCTTTTATATTTGTCAATTTTTATTGATTTGATAAAACAAAATATACATTTTTCTAGAATCTGAATTGCGGACGAAATAGGATATTTTTTTTTTACCTAGGAAACATCCCTTTTCTACGCGGGCGAAGTCGCAGACGGAATATATGATCGGGGTCATTATAATACTACACTATTATTTATTGCCTTTACGTCATTCGACTCTTGTTCTTCTACTTGCAAAACACTCGTTATAACAACCCTTATTATTAAATAAGTGTAAATATAATGGGCTTGGTAAAAGGCGGTAGTGGCTATAATTAGATTTTCTTTCATAATTTCCTCAGACTCCAACCTACCTACGAGGAAATATTAATGCTATAATGGTATTGTGGCTTTACTTAACACAAGAACAAAATTTCTCGAAATAAAAGCTTTTCCATTTCCCCTTCATTGTTTTAAAGTTTCAGTTCGACTATTTTCGTCAACTGCGTAAAAATAGCAAAATTAAAAAAAGTCATAAAGCATCCCTTTGTTTCTATAAATATATTTCAGTTTCCCTCATCATTCCGACGAGTGCTGTAAAATATGAAATGACGCTTTGTTTTTCTTGTTGCGTTAAACTTATTCTAAATGGTACTTTACTTACCTATCATTTACTTAACTTAGAGATATGCCTTGTTACTTATGTACAGACGACAGCACATCAAGGTACTATAAACTGTCAGATTTCTTTATTAGAATTTTAACTTTATACCTACAGCATTAAGGCTCACGGTTGACAGCGAATATTTGACAGTTTGGGGTAGCTTGACGTGCTTGGTCTGTACGACTATTTGTTGTAAATTGATATCTTTACAAGTTTGTGAAAAATTGTTATTGACGTAAGTATAGCAATAAGTTTTTGTGGTGACGGAGGTACGTTTATGTGAATAAATATAGCGCTAAGGTCAATTGGCCTTTTGTATATCGTTTCATGTGGTAATTTATGCCTTTTCTGTGAGTAGTTGTAAATTTATGTATGTGTCTCGGAGTTTCTCTGCGTGATCGAATCAGATATGAGGAAATCCGCAAAAGAACCAAACTCACCGACATAGCTATTAGAGTCGCTAAACTTGAGTGGCAGTGGGCAGGGCATATTGCGCGTAGAACCGATGGCCGATGGGGCAGTAAGGTTCTGGAGTGGCGGCCACGTACTGGAAGACCCAGCGTAGGGAGGCCCTCAACAAGGTGGACCGATAACCTGGTGAAGGTCGCGGGAAGCCGATGGATGCGGGCAGCACAAGACCGGTCAGCGTGGAAAGCCTTGGGGGAGGCCTTTGTCCAGCAGTGGACATCCATAGGCTGTAGAAGAGAGAGAGATGTTCCGTGATACTATTTTATAAGAACTTCACAGTAAAATCTTGGGTGAAGTGAGTTTACAGTGTCAATTTCCAGCCATTGGAACGACAGATAGCTTTAAGGTCACTTCAACTTTGAAGGTCACTTCAACTTTGAAGGTCACTTCAACAACGAAGGTCGCTTCAACTTTACTCTCACAGTGAGACTTACCCACTATACCAACGCCAAGCTCCATAAAGAATAGAGGTAAACAAATCAATTCAGGATTATCACAACTCACGTTTTACAAATCTCCTGTTATTTACATGATTATCGACTTTTACATGCTAACTATTTATTAACAATTCCTATTGCGGCATATTTCAATACAATCACTAAAATAACATGCATAATAACTTGATATTTCGAAAAACATCTCAAAAGTCGACATTAATTTTACTTGATAACCCTACAAAAAAAGAAAGGTGGATGGAATCCAGGTATTAAACACATTTTGTTAAATTCAACCAATGAATAAAGTTGAGACATTTGTCAATACAATTTTGCGTATTTTATTTACTTTCAAATCAACTGCATAACACATGCATTGTAATACTTTCATGTATGGACTAAGTATATATTAAGTATCAAAAAATTAAACCTATTAGGAAATTAGCTTACATGTCATATATTCATTCAAATCGGTTAAGCTTTCTATGCAAATCATAAATATCTAAATATAAATACACTGTTTACATTAGTAGGAAGTAGGATTATTACTTTTAGGAAAATCATTTATCTAGAAAACGTTGTCAACATCTGTCTTTTAAGCGTAAACCACTCGTTGCCTAGCAGCGGTTTGTTTACCTCTATTCTTTATCGAATTTGGCTATAGTATAGGCAAAGTCTTGCCGCCAAGCGATTCGTCATGTTCCGGCATGATGTCTGGTGAAGCCGTACGGAGGACGGATTTGGGCAGTTGTGTTGCGATGTGTGCCGGGTACGATGCGCCAAATGTTGTTGTGTCGGGAGTTTGGTCGTGGAGATTCCCCAAATCAATCTCCCTCTAGCGTATCATCATTGGTCTTGTTTTTGAGTTTACTATTGCATCACCTCGCTCAACTGCCGTCTTCCTTCCTATTCAATCAGTTTTTTTGAGTGAATAGGTTCTTATTAAACTAGCGTACTTTACCATCAACGACTGCATTACTGCTTACTATCAGGCAGGATTGCGGTCAAGCACTAATTTATAATTAAAAAAAAGAATAGGTAGCCAGCTATTAACAATCGTTTTGGCTAGAGATCAACCTACGGTGATATATCCCGTGATGATTTTCATTGTATTTTCTCCATATCCATTACTTGGCCTATTGTTAGCATTTGCTTCATAAATGTTCGTGTTTAAGTAAATGCGTCTTGTGTGCTCTTCAGGTAATTGAATGTCAGTCATGGTGATGGCCTATTAGGTTGAATTTGCATTAATAGAAGCCATTTAGTGTTAGCCGTGTTTAGTTTTGAATAAATCGTGATATCTCCTAAATGAAAGAACCAATTACAATAATTCAAAAAGATATCTGCTGCTACTAAAATTACCTTTGATATGACGAATTTATTTGGATAAGAATTAATAATAAGGAACAAATAGTGGGCTCTGATTTCGACTGGCATTTTAATTAACTTTTAAAACATAAAAAAGTAGTCATAATGAAGAAACTATAGTACGTAGACATATGGTGTCGCAAACTTTTTTGTAGACATTTTTAACGTCTTCAATACTGTAGTACATTATTTTGATCTACCTCATAGGGTTCAGCCAGCGTTTGCAATGTAAGCTTAAAAATGGGTTTATTTTGCGACATGTGTTGGAAACCTAAAAAATTATCAGTGTTCCTCTTATATATTATGCATGTTATATACATAAAAACCTTCCCCTTGAATCGCTCTATCTATTAAAAAAACCCTATCAAAATCCTTTGTGTAGTTTTAAAGATTGATTCATACAAAGCGACATAGGAAAAGTAAAAGTGACTGCGATGAAAACAATTTCTTATGTACGTGTATTTTATACATATCAAGGTCACAGCTTCTTTACATCATACCAAAAGATATCAACACAATATATTTTTTTTGTTTTTGCATGGTTTGTGCAGTTAACCAATGTCACCTAATGAATTATTCATGTCGAAGAAGACGGCTGCGTGAACCGTCTTACGACGAAGCTTTGAGACAAAGTCATGATGATGCCACCATGCTGCGAAATTTCACTGTTCTTTATTACAGAATGCACATTTTACTACATAAATCACGCACTTTTATTTAGTAAACAACACTATAAAAAATTTTAAAAGTCCATTTTTTTTTAATAATTGTAAACTAGCGCTTGATCGCAATCTCGCCTGATGGTAAGCAGTGATGCGATCATTGATGGTAAAGCGCGCTAGTTTATTAAGAGCCTATTCACTCAGTAAAACTAGCGAATAGAAAGGAAGACGGCAGTTAAGCGAGGTGATGCAATGTTAATCCCAACAACACGACCAATGATGCTGCGCCAAAAGGAGATTGATCTGAAGACCCTCCACGACCAAACTCCCAACACAACAACATTAGGCGCATCGTACCCGGCACACATCGCAACACAACTGCTGAGACCCGTCCTCCGTAAAGTCCAATGTTAAATGAGCGTGACACTCATCTTGACTTTCCCGCCAAAACTCCTAATTTTACTTTAAGAATTGATACCAAACTTTTGCTTTTCTAATGTTTATTTTTAAGTATAAAACAAAAGAAACGTGACCTGTAGCGTCTATACGCTACAGGTCACGTTACGTTACAGGTACGTTGCTTGCCAGTATCCATTGGTGAAATGCAGATGCAGCCATTTTAATTTTCCTATACAATTTTGCTGCTCCTTTTAAATCAGTCGGTTAGTTTTTGGGAAGTGGAAACGTATTTTCGAAATATTCAGGTTTAAAACTTTAAACCCGAATATTTCGAAATTGCGAACCTTAACTAAGCTAAATCAAAAATAATTTTAGAAAACAATGTTTTTATGCTATAGGGTAGATGTCAGAAAAACAAACACCCCTAATTATGTGTAGGTAACCCAAAAAATATTTTTAGTGACTATGTTTGAGCGTTTTGTCGATATGGTAATAAATATTCATCCATCCATAGTTTAATTTTTCTGACAGCGTCCGTGGCGTAGCGGTAGCGAATGCGGCCGCTGCGCATGAGGCACGGGTTCGATTCCCGCGCAGTGCAAATATTTGTATGCATGAATATGAATATTTGCACTGGTCTGGCCATGCCCCGGAAAGCACGCTAGTAGTTATGCTCCACTCCCATTGGTCGCAGCGTGATGTTACATAGCCTAAAGCCTCTGGATTAATAGGCTATCCAACACAATAAGAATTTTTCAAATCGGCCCCGTAGTTCCTAAGATTAGCACGTTCAAATAAATAAAAAAACTCTTCAGCTTTATAATATATACTATATAATAATAAAGGGTGTATCTGACATCGACGCACAAACGAGTACCATGGATCCAGTATATGATTCTGAACCCCTCAGTGGTGGAAGTTTTCGTCGGCTTTTTCATGGTTTAAAAAAAAATATGTAGTTTTTTTCACTTTAGACCGTTCATAATTGCCATACTTTTATAACCCAATAAGATTATAAAGTAAAATTAATTAATTCGCTAATTACACAAAAAATCGCAAGGCAAATAAACCTCGAAAAACTATCATATCAGCTGATTTAATAGGGTTCACACCAGGGATCAACGTCATACTTACAAACCCGCACGACGGCACGCTTGCAACGTTCAAAGGCCGAGCCGACATTTTTTTTAAACACTGTTATTTCTGTAACCGCTCATTAACAACATAAATGACTAGCATAATTTTGTTAGTGGCATACGGTCTAGTCTTTTCGCGAAGTTTGTGTTACGATTTGAGATACAACCTGTATATTAGTATACATAGCTATAACCATGCAAGTTTAAACAAAACTTTTGACACATCTCAAACATTGTTTGATGCGGTTTTGTAAGCTGATATCTTATGCATAACGTCATACAAGCTCTCAGTTCACTTGAGTATTACACTATCTCACCGTACTGCGAAATGTAGACTTTTATCTCAATTGCTGACAGCATCTGGGTAGGCATTATTTATCTTGGTGTTGATACGACTGTTTTTCAATGTGATTGATTCCAGAGCTTTATTCTTTGACTTAGTTCCTCGATCATTTCTGCTCGTGTACTATTTTGTTCTGTTAATGATGATCTGTTTTGTTTTGTCATTATCCTAGCTATGATTTCTAGTAAAGTTGATATTGAGTTTGTGAATCCCTGCTGGAAGGATTTCGGCTGGACCTCAATGACTTCAAAAACATTGTTTGTACAGGTCTCCCAAAGTCTTCGTCACTGTTCGGCAACGGTCGTATTCCCCGAGCGTTCGGAAGTAGATATGTATATAGAGTGGTTAAGTGCATAAAAAGTGGTTAAGTGCACCACTCTGTATACATATCTACTTCCGAACGCTCGGGGAATACGACCGTTGCCGAACAGTGACGAAGATTTCTATGCGCATTATCACTTTGGGAAACCTGTAAGTACATTGTTGTTAACAGCATCAATCTCGTTGCTCGAAATCAATTATTATTGAATGCAAACGTTGACATTTTTATAATTCATCAACACCAACTAGAGAATGCAATCCTGATATCGCGGAATCTCAATCTTACGAGATCTCACGTAATCAACATTTTAGCTGAAAGAAATCCACCGCAACTTAATATTTTCCAAACATCACTTCGGCCAGTTCTAGGCTTTCCTCATAACTTTTCGTTATAATATCCGTGTTTTTCTGGGTTTTCATAATTCATTTACTATCGTGATTCTGAGTATTTGTATCATAATATATGTATTTGGCCCTTTGGCAAGAATTATTTTGATTCCGTGTGCAGAAATACTGTTATAAATTATGTAGATTTTAGATTATTTTTTTTTAATTTTGAATATTTTATCCTTGCACATTCCTATATCTTGCATAATACAGGGTTTCGTATTTTATTTAGAGAAAGGCAGGTTATCATCATCAACCTTTCTATCGTCCGACTGCTGGGCACAGGTCTCCTCTCATACAGAGAAGGATTGATCGTAATCATCAGGCTTGCTCAATGCGGGTTCGCGATTTCAGACTTATCAAGTCCAGGTTTCCTCAAGATGTTTTCCTTCACCTTCAGTCATTGGTGTCCAAGATATACTTAGAAAGTACATACAACTTTAGAAAAGTTACATTGGTACTTGCCATACTTGAGAGACTGGTGTTTTAACCACTAGGCCACCACGACTGTCACTAGGCCGCCACGACTGTCGTAGAACATCTTATCAGCCTATGTTCTTTAAACAGCTGGAGCACAAGACTCTTCTCTGTGAGAGGAAGTGAGTCATCGTTCAAGACGCGGCCCATTGTAGTTCGGTGAATAACAAATGTCTTCAAAGTTTTTGGCTCTAGGATATACCGGTTTCCTCATAATATTCCTTCACCGTTTTAGGAGCAGTGGTGATTAAACAATTTACTCTAAATAAAGCCTGATGGGGTTCGAACGTACGACCTACAACGTCGTAAGTCGCTGTCGATACCGGTATAGTTTCATAAGCTCCAATATCACTTAGATGACTGCTTGCATTATTAATATTTTCTCGTTCAACTTTATCGGTGCGTTGACAGCTGCATCGCGAAAGTATCTTTTAATACTGAGACGTGATTGAAAATGTATTTTGGTACCAATGGAAGAAAATAAGTGCGGGTAGTCTTGTAAGGAACTATGCACTCATATGCCTACAGTAAAATGTATAATACTGCACAGTGTAAAAATAGAACATAGTCTTCGAATTTGTTGGCGTCTTTTTTGGATTATCTTTTACACTCTTCTACATATAAAGTAGATACGTTACTGTCCTTTCTCATCATCATCATCATTTCAGCCGAAAGACGTCCACTGCTGGACATAGGCCTCCCCCAAAGTTCTCCTAGACGACCGGTCCTGCGCCTCCCGCATCCAGCGGTTACCCGCGACCTTCACCAGGTCGTCGGTTCACCTTGTCGGGGGCCTACCCACGCTACGTCTTCCGGCACGTGGTCACCACTCGAGAACCCGTCGGCCCCATCGGGCATCGGTCCTACGAGCAATGTGTCCAGCCCACTGCCACTTTAGTGTTGCAATTCTTCGGGCTATGTCGGTTACTCTCGTTCTTCTGCGGATCTCCTCATTCCTGATTCGATCGCGCAGTGAAACCCCAAGCATAGTCCTCTCCATTGCCCTTTGAGTGACTTTAAGCCTTCTTATAAGGCCCATTCTTAGCAACACAGACATATAATTATTCATATATTTATAAAACATATGGAGGTTATGATATTAGATTTATATCATTGGTTTATTTTCCAAATGGCCAAATTGTTTACATTTTTGACAACGAAGTTGCAAACATAGAATAGATAATCGGCATTTAGCCTTATCTAAATCACTCCAGTGGCGAGAAAAACAGTAAATCCAAAACAAAATAAAGGTAAACAGAAAACAACTCCTTTTCTTGACATGAACAAAAGCATTCCCCCTAGTTAACAGCCCGAAACAATCTAACCAGAATAAATACGATATCTCTGGAAACAGTGAGAACGGCGAGGATAGTACCATCTGCGCTAGCTGGCTGTCGGGCGGAAATTACAGAACTACTGCATTCCACACAGACCTACACCCGTCTTCAAGTTAAGTCATGTGCTACGTCAGTACTTTCGTAACTGCATGCATTTGGGCTACTGAAGAGAAATGGTACTGTGTTTCTCCGTTGTTGCATACAAGAACTTTTGAAACTCAAAGGTATATTAGCCTAGTTGGCAGTAGATTCCGGCCGAATTTCCTTTTAAGTTTTTCGGCAGAATAAATCATTTAGGTAATTTTTCTCGGTGGTAGGCCACATCATCGGCTGCTGACAGAAGTTACGACGCACCTGACAAAGTCTTGCCGTCAAGCGATTCGTAGTGTTCCGGCATGATGTCTGGTGTATTGGAGGTCGCATATAAAACTAGTGTACTGGCATGTGCTTGTTTTAAATATAGTATGGAATAATCTTATTGACACATGCCTGTCACCTATGTCTGTGTGAAAAATATAGTGTTCTCACGTTAAGCTATTTTTTATTATAACCACCGTTTTTCCAATATGCTGAAGCCGTACGGAGTCTGAGCAGTTGTGTTGCGATGTGTGCCGGGTATGACGCAAAGGTTGTGTCGGGAGTTTGGTCGTGGTGGGTCACCAGATCAATCTCCCTCTGGCGCAGCACTGTTCCTATTCCAACCAAGAAATAAAATCACAATACATTTAAAAATATAAACATCTATAGTTTCCTTTGATTCTTTTTCGACAGTTTGATGGTACTGTCATATTAGTACAATAATTTATTAATGCCTATTTGGTTAGACGTGTTCTTGAAACAGTGTACCTGAAATAGGGTATTTGACTAAAAAAAACTAATTATATTTTTTGGAAATCTGACTGACGGACTAATTAGTTTTTTTTTAGTGAAATACCGTATTGGTAATTGACAAGTGTTGGGTAGGCTCTCTCTCTTTCCTCGACTTCCATCGCGTGTAGTTAGTTATTATGCACGTCTCCTACTGGTCTCAGCATGATGTTATATAGCCTAAAGCCTTCCTGGTTTAATGGGCTAGCAAACGCAAATAGAATTTTCATTCATTCAAAACGGTCCAGTGGCTCCAGAGATTGGCACGTTCAGACAAACGAACATTGTTTGTTTGAACGCGCGAACTAACAAATTCCTCAGCTTTATATATTAATATACTATAGAGTAGATAAAAAAAAAAAAACATAAAATATGTCACACGTATACGGTTCCTCATTTTCTTTTTATGAACATATTTTCATTTCATTAAACATTATTATTTATTAATTTTCTAAAATAACATCTTTGAGTAACCAGTAGGTACTTAAAGAATTGTAGCACAGGGGTTATTTTTCTGGGTGAGGATCATACCATCGCTGCATTAATAAAATTAAAACTAATAAGAAAGAGTAAGCGAATTGGAGGAAAGAGAGAGAGCCTTGTGCTCGCAAGTTGTGTTGGCGCGTGATTTCAAATTAGGAATTATTTTATGTTGATGTAATTTCTTCTTGAGGAAACTTGGACTTTAAGTCTAAAATCGCCAACCCACATTGAGCAAGCGTGGTGATTACGCTCTATCCTTGTCTGTATGAGAGGAGCCCTGTGCCCAACAGTGGGATGATAAAAAAAGGTTGTTGATGATGAGATAAGAAAAGATTTTTATTAGTTTAAACACGCGTGTATATGTACATACATTAAAAGTGGATACAAGGTGATAAACAATGTTAAGCTTAAACATGTTTGTCACTATATGACGTGCAAAATAATAGAGTAAATACAATTTGAAGAAAAAATATCACAATATTTAATTTTAAATTTATTTGATTACTGGCCACTGTGTGTTAAAATAATATCACTAATGTACAGCGTTGTATAGATATGATTAAATTCAGAATATCATGAAATGGTTACAACATAATAATTATCCTATTACAATACCAATCATTATGTCAATTTTGTAATCAAACACCGAACATCTTATTTCGATACATAATAATCCATAGTTCACTTAAAGTTATTGAATCGATAACCTAGTAACTTAATACAGCGCTAAGTGAGACAACAGCTTGGTATTGGATTATACCGCCAAATGCATAGTGACGCTTAAGCGACAGAATTTAAGGATGAGGACAGACGAGACTGAAACTGGCGGAGATGATGTTCACACCGTTCAGAGATGTCATTTTATGTAGAATAGCAAAATAAATGAACATTATATTTTACCTCATAAATGATAGTATTTTTATACTTATAAATAAATCAATTCGTGGGCATTATTCCTTAACTATTCATAAATATTCAAATTGTACAATGTTAATGTTTAAGTGTTTACTTCTGCCGTCTCTCCCGGAGTGCAACCCGTTGTCTTTTTGAGCTACTGCATAGCTTTTATCGCAAGCTTTGAGCGCGGCGACCTAATCAGGAAATTCCGTAACGAAAATAATACCTGACACCCACCACTCTGACCGGTACAGCAGCGCGGCATTGAAAAACTTGCATCGTCTAACGTCGTTTCCGCTTGTAGACTAGCTGCTAACTGCACATAACTGATTTTATCTCTTTTAGACAACGACGCTAGATGAGATAATTATCGTGATTTTTGACCGCACCCCGCGATCAATATTAACTATTCATTAATTCAATAAAAAAAAATATTCTTCCTTATCCGTCAGCATGCTCAAAAAGTGTCATTTGTATCATGTCATTTTTTTTTTTCATTAATATCAAAGAAAAAAACTAAATAAATGCAATTGCAATTGTAATTACATTTATGCAAGTTATGATAAGTTTCGCTAGTGGATCCCGACCTTAGGCAATATATCCTCCACTCACTTCTAGTGCAGAATTACTCTAGTCTACGCTAATCTAGCCCCACCCTTACAGTGACGTTCCAGCTACATAATAGTGCCGTTCTAGCAATTTCCGTCGTCAGCAGTTTCGCGCTTCACACACGTTTTATTAAGCATTTCCTAAAATTTGAGAAGCGCAGCATGTTGGCAGAGTCAAACTTAAGACGTTAATTATATTTTAGACTAGACACTGCTAGCGGTCTATGAGTTGAGAGATGCACAATACGAAAGTGTAAAATATAGCTATTGAGGATTTGTTGATAAAGGCACTATAAAGCTAGATCATGTAATATTCAGTTTTTATAATTATAACACAACTGCTTGACCGTAATCCCGCCCGATGGTAAGCAGTGACACAATCGTTGATATTAAAGCGCGCTAGTTTGTTAAGAGTCTATTCACTCAAAAAACCTAAGTACCTATAGTGTGATAGGAAGGAAGATGGTAGTTTAGCGAGGTGATGCAATGCTAAACCCAACAACACGACCGATGACGTTGCGCCAGAGGGAGATTGATCTAGAGACCCTCTACGACCAAACTCCCGATACAACAACATTGGGCATATCGTACCCGGCACACATCGCAACACAACTCCTTAGACCCGTCCTCCGTACGGCTCCTTACGCCACGACAAATCGCTTGGCGGAAAGACTTTGATTTTGTTACGCTATAACATTCAGCGTAAATGGTAGTTTAATAGCATGTACATAGAGCTATGTCATTATACCATACTGAGAAATTGCTCAAATTGCGTCTATCAACGCAAATATAGTTTTGTCAAATGTGTGAGCGGCTACAACAATGTTTCCAAATTGTTGAGCCAAGCATTTTTGTCAGACAAGCATTTTATTCCCTAATATATACTATGTATAATAAAGGGTGTATCTGACATCGACGCACAAACGAGTACCACGGATCCAGTACATGATTCTGAACCCCCAGTGGTGGGACATTTCGTCTTCTTTTTCATGATTAAAAAAATCATATGTGGTTTCTTCACTTTAGACCGTTCATAATTGCTTTACTTTTATAACCCAATAAGATTTTAAAGTAAAAATTAATTAATTCGCTAATTACACAAAAAAGCTCAATGAAAACAAAACTCGAAAAACTATCTTATCAGTTGATTTAATAGAGTTTACATCAGGGATCAACGTCATACCTATAAACCCGCACGGCGGCACGCTTGCAACATTCAAAGGTCGAGCCGACACTTTTTTTAAACATTGTTATTTCTGTAACCGTTCATTAACGACATAAATGACTATCATAATTTTATTAGTGGCATGTGGTGTAGCCTTTTCACGAAGTATGCGTTACGATGTCAGATACACCCTGTATACATGGTGTATGTTAGTGTGAGTTTCATTTAGTTGGAGTATGTGAGTAGGAATTGTATTCTAATATTTTAAAGAATACCTCATGAGCTCCTCTACTTTAATAAGTCTGAAACCAGGCTGAACTAATTGGTCCCTATAAATATGTTTTTTATTTGATTGTTACTAAAAAGATTTAAATATTTTCTTAGACGTACCGTTAGCACCTATTGGCAGGCATAATGTGGCATGCTACCTAGCTTGATAGACACAGGACCTGAAGAAGGTAGACAGGTTATGGAGCGCGGGAGGCAGGTTATTTTGGCTGTCTGAGGGAGACTTATGTCCAACAGTGAAGTGAGATAGCTTGAGTTGTATTTATAAAACTTAAGTGGCAGTGGGCAGTGCACCATGCTCGTAGAACCGATGGCCGATGGGGCAGTAAGGTTCTGGAGTGGCGGCCACGTACTGAAAGACGCAGCGTAGGGAGGCCCTCAACAAGGTGGATCGATGACCTAGTGAAGGTCGCGGAAAGCCGATGGATGCGGGCATCACAAGACCAGTCATTGTGGAAAGCCCTTTGTTCAGCAGTGGTCCTCTATAAGCTGAAGAAAAAGAAGGGTAATCTGCGAACCCAAAGGCACCCTAGAAAGCTAAACAACAATAAAACCCCAAAAAGTTCCCCTCACCAGTATTTTCCGAAAAAAAGTACCAAATATTGCTCAATGCGTCCCATAACCAGTAGCGTATGTGGTATAAACAATGAGGGTAGTTTCTTTCAGCCTTTCAGGCAGTACCCCAGTTGTGAGTAAAAATGAACGTTGCTGCAACATAGTTGAATGCAAATTGAATGCACAAGTTGGAAGTGCTCTGAACAATCGTATCGGACACCGGCTGCAGAGTTGGATAACGATAGACAGAGGTATATTGACATTAAATTTAATTAGTTTATTTTCCAGTTACAAGACTCATACTAACAGATATTTAAGGAAATATTCGGTGGAAGGCCATAACATTGTCTGCAGTACAGTACGGAGGATGGGTTTAAGCAGTAGTGTTGCGATGTGTGCCGGGTACGATGCGCCAGATGTTGTTGAGTGGTGAGTTTGGTCGTAGAGACCTCCAGATCAATCTCCCTCTGGCACAACATAGTTGGGCGTGTCGTTGGGTTTAACATCACCTTTTTTTTTTTTTGCGCTGGGGAAAATGACAATTACGCATCCCCACCCGTCGGGGACGCGAGGTATGGTATGTGGGACTCCCCGGGAGATAGCCTCCCGGTATACCCACTAAAAACGCCAGCGGTACTCCGGCATCGCCATAGTGGCGGGGGAGTGGGAAACTAGCGGAGCCTGAGCTACCACTCCTCCGCCGGCGAAATCCGCCTAATAAGGCGGGCCCTCATTTGCCCCTCCTAGGGAGGGGCGGTGGCTCCCACGTGGTGAGCAGTGCAAGGCGGGCGCGGGCACCCCCGTGCCTCACGCCCGCCGCTCACCTCAGGGCGGGAGAAAGCGGGCGAAATCCCGCCTTCTCCTGTCCCTACACCGTCTACGGAGCGCCGGAGCGAGGGGATCCTCCTCTCGCTCCCGCTCCGCGGCCTCCTTCTGCGACATCACGACCTCGCAGAAGGAGGCCATCGCCGCCCAGGCCCCCTCGCTCCCCACCATCGCTCTGACGATGGCGGGCAGCGAGAGGTCCCCTCCTACTGCCGCCACAAGATCGCGGCGCGGCAGGGCCCACGACGGGCACACCGCGAGGGTGTGTTCCGCCGTATCCTCCGCCGCGCCGCAACTGGCACGATCGCGTCTCCTTTCGTCCTATCTGGTGCAGGTACCTGCCGAAGCAGCCGTGACCGGAGAGTACCTGCACCAGACGGAAGGAGAGGAGCCCATGACGCCTCTCGAGCCAATCCTTCAGGACCGGCCCGATGGCGACGAGGGTACGGCGGCCGAACACCGCGGAGGCGAGGTCCCGCGTCCAATGCTGGACGATGGCGTCCCTCGCCTCCCGGCGGACGGCCTCCCTCACCTCTGGGGCCAGACGCTCGCCCAGCACCCTGCGCCCCGCCGTCCACTCGTACACTCTGGCGGGCACCCAGGCCTCGAGCTCCCAGGGCGGGGTGCTCGCCAGAGCGCATGCCGAAGCGAAGCCCGCTAGGCGATGGCCCTTTGGGGCGCCCGAATAGCGGTGAGGTTCTCCCTCCTGTGGAGGGAGTCCGCCCAAATTGGGGCCCCATATAGGGCCATGCTCCGCAGTATTCCAGCGTATAAACGCCGGCACCGCGTGCTGGGCCCTCCCATGTTCGGCATGAGCCATGAGAGGGCGCCCTCGGCTTTCAGCAGGCGCGTCGACAGCCCGCCGGAATGCGGGCCGAAGCGTCACCTGCTGTCCAACATGAGGCCCAAATACTTCATCTGGGCCTCGACCCCAATCCTGACGCCCTCCACAAAAATGTGGGCGTCAGTTGGGCGGCGCTGCCGGGATCCGTGAAAGAACACGGCCTCCGTTTTGTGCAGCGCCACCCTCAAGCCCAGGCGGCGGATCCTTCCCGCCACTAAGGATCCGCCCGCGGTTTAACATCACCTCGC
Organism: Sesamia inferens; assembly: GCA_037179545.1. Classification (NCBI taxonomy): domain Eukaryota; kingdom Metazoa; phylum Arthropoda; class Insecta; order Lepidoptera; family Noctuidae; genus Sesamia; species Sesamia inferens. Next base: position 3,232,250 of record CM073936.1, on the reverse strand, counting down.
TCAACTGCCGTCTTCCTTCCTATTCATTAAGTTTTTTTTTCAAGTTAATAGGCTTAATAACTAGCGCGCTTTACCATCAACGATTGCATCACTGCTTACCATCAGGCGGGATTGCGATCAAGCTACTGCTAATAATTATAAAAAGGAAAGAATTTTACATGATCACAGACAGTAAATGAATACTCAGAAGTACAGATTACAATTTCACACGACAGCAATATGTCTGAGTGTACGGGCGTCACCCAAATTAGAAGTGAAACAATCGGTCGGGAAGTTAGGAGACTTAATAGGCTTCTGGAGGAAGAAGGGCTGGTTGGAATAACCACCAAGGTCGGTCATGGCCCACGTACAATGGTCCACTGGAACGAACGAACTAAAACCAAACTAGTCTGCCATAATGAGGAAGGAGTTTTGCTACGCTGATAAATAGAAAAAGAAAATAGAAATAAGAGTTAAATAAATAATAAAAAATATTAATAATAATTCAACAACATATAAAAAAAAAATGTAGCGTAGCGTGTAATGATTGTGAGCAGTTGTGGCTTGGTGGTAGTATCACCGTCTTACGAGTTATAATTCATGAGATCCAAACCCAGCAAGGCAATTTATTTTCTTTTAAATATTCATCATCATTGCTCTCAAAAGTACGTAGGAAAATCGCGAGAATGCAAAAGTCCAAGACATTTGACATCTACCATTCAAATTGGCCCACATGGTGAATTACGGCCCATGCCTTCTAGTAGAAAATAGACCTGTATCCCAGCCGTGAGAACATTCTTAGGTTTATTATAAAGTGAATTAAACTGTTTCAAAGTAAGATAAGTGGACATTTATCACTAGAATAAGTCACTAAGTATGCTCAAATTACTTGGAAATAGTAAGTAAACATTAACCTTCCCTTTAATTAATTATTTAGCATTAAACTTAATCCGTTAAGCAGGAAACTAGAGTACGCAGTCATGCGCGTTAGCCAATCCGACGGTTCCATCCCGGCTAATAGCCAATCCGTAGCGTGCGTCATGGTGTGTCGGATTAGCCGCCGCAGAGACTCAATAATATATCACGTGCGTGCGTTCAAGCGCCGACGCATTGTATGTTGAAACTTGCAAATTATCACACTCAAGTAGCAGTTTTCGCCGTGGACTGTTTAACCAAAGTTGTTTGACATTATACAACTTTGTTGCAACATCGCCAACCCACATTGAGCAAGCGTGGTGGTTACGATCAATCCTTCCCTGTAGGAGAGGAGACCTGTCCCCAGCAGTGGGACGATAAAAAAGGTTGACGATGACTGCTTTTGAAACAATACAAAAATTCAATGAGAGCTATAATTTCTAACTTTTTTTAAAGTTGATACTATGAAATATATAAAAGCCACTATTATCAACCTTCAGGTATTTGCATATAAATATTCTCTTCAAGAGTTCCATTTAAAAAAACAGTTCTAATATAAAGATCTACTTGACGGACAATGGACACATTTCCTCAAAAACAAGAGAAAATACAGAGAAACAACAAACAGAAAATAAAAAGCATCTAAATCCTCATAAAAATGCAAATAAATTCCCGTCTAAAATCCTTCGTAAGTCTGGAAAATCGTGAACAAAGATATCGACTGTATACTAACTTTGAATGGTATCTCAGTAAATGAACAGTCTCATTCACAAATATGTACCTATTGTTTGGAATCGTCCTGAATTAGATGTGTTTGAACTGCGATATTTATCGAAGTCTTCTTGTTAAGACTATAGGGGTGCTTTTTGCTTGTATGTAGGACCTGTGTGTAAAAGAATTGGAACTCTTGATATGGAAATTTAGAAAGGCCATAAGCTTATAGGTAATTTTCAAAGGGTTAGGTAAGTTAGGGGCATACAAATATTATGATGTGTTGCTCTGATTCCCCGTGACATCTCACGGGGCCCTATCAAAATACTAGCCTCAGAAGGGACTTTCTTTTTTTTTCTGTTAGTTTTTTTTATTTATAACTTATGTACTTTTATTTTTAATTCTATTTAACTTAGTTTAGTTTTTGGATCTTCCTGTACGAGTTACAATTTGTATTTTCTTTGTTTCTATTGTACGTTCATGTGTCGTCAGATGTATTACGCCATGTGTTATATGGGACTTAAATACTAATAATATAGCCGATTATCTTGTTTATAAACTAAACTTATTTCAGATCAGTGAATCTTTTTATTTCTATACAGGATGTATCTGACATCGTAACGCAAACTTTGCGAAATGCCACTAATAAAATTATGATAGTCATATAATTTGTTAATGAACGATTACAGAACAGTGTGTAAAGAAAAGTGTCGGCTCGGCCTTTGAACGTTGCAAGCGTGCCGCCGTGCGGGTTTGTAGGTATGACGTTGTTCCCTGATGGGAACTCTATTAAATCCGCTGATAAGATAGTTTTTCGAGTTTTGTTTTCATTGTGTAGGTAATTAACGAATTAATTAATTTTTACTTTAAAATCTTATTAGGTTATAAACGTATAGCAATTATGAACGGTCTAAAGTGAAAAAAACTACATGTATGTTTTTTTGAATCATGAAAAAGCCGACGAAACATTCCACCACTGGGGGGTTCAGAATCATGTACTGGATCCATGGTACTCGTTTGTGCGTCGATGTCAGATACATTCTTTATATAAGAAGGACAGATGATAAGATATTAGTACAGTCCTGTCAAATTAAGATATTCCATTGACGATTTAGATGTGATTAAAACATGAAGCCTAAAAGTACGTCAATTTATGTCGAGCGCGGACTAATTTGACAGTACTTCAGTAGTATTTATTTTCTGTCTTTTTCCTAATGGAATAAAAAGAAAAAAAATGCTGAATTAAATTTAGTTTAGTTTGGGAACAAAATATAACATCAGAATAAAATATGTCCTTTGTGTTTAGTTTTTAATTATTGTCTATTTTTATTAAAATTTTGATTTGTGATTATTTTTTGTTTTTTATTTTTACTTCTGATTTTATGTTTATTGATTATTTTGATAAATTTTTGACATTTCATGATTATTATATTTTTTATTGTTATTAATTTCAATTTATCTCATTTTATGTAATTTATGGACGTGTGTCTGAAATGAATGATTATTAACTTTATTAATCCTGGCTATAATCTCTCTGTGTGCCAAATTTTATGGAGATTTGTCCAACCGTTTGAGCATGAAGAAGTAACAAACAAACAAACGCACACATACTTTCACCTTTGTGTGAGAATAAAGTTTTGATTAAAACCACGGATAATTTTCTCATAGTAAAACGTGTCGCCATGGCAACCACGTACTCAATCATCTAGTGGACTGACTAGCGGGTTAATGAGATAAAGCACACAGACGGATGGGCGGTGATGTATTAATTTTGCACGCCGACAATGTTCGTGAATGCTTGGCTGGGTTGCATAGGGCTGGCCCGTTCAAAAGTTTAGAGAAACAATTATCTTGTTTGTTGTTGTTTAAAATCTAGCACAAATGTATTAAATTGTAGTCGTAAAAGCTAGTTTGTGTCGTGTGAGAATAGAAACTGGTTTTCATTAGCTTGTTGTCCGAGATTTAATCATAATTTGATTGTTTCTATTTATTCAGGGTATTGCAATAACCAGAGACTCAAGAAATATTAATTTTATTCTTCTTTTTTCTTTTATAATCAACCTTAAATCTTATAAAGTTTGTTAATAAAAGATTAGAATTTTATTTATCAAGAATTTTGTTATTTCATTCTCACTATCATCATCATTTCAGCTAAAAGACGTCCACTGCTGGACATAGGCCTCCCCCAAGGATCTCAACGACGACCGGTCCTGCGCCTCCCGCATCAGAAATGAGGAGATCCGCAGAAGAACGGGATTAACCGACATAGCCCGAAGAATTGCAATACTTAAGTGGTAATGGGCCGGACACATTGCCCGTAGGACCGATGCGGATGGGAACGCGGGATCCCGAGTGGCGACCATTCTAACTATCATCGTCAACCTTTTTACTGTCCCACTGCTGGGCACAGGCCTCCTTTCATACAGAGAAGGACTATTCTGACTACATTATTATTTAATTATTGTAGTTTTGCTTTTTCTGGTCAAGTTCTGTGGCAACAGCGCAACAGACTGATTGCTCACGTTAAGCTACGGTTGATGGCCTTAGGTAAAATGTCTAAATTGATGTAGGCATAAATATCTAAAAAAAATATCTATAAATGGATGTTTTCCGCAGATATAACATACGCAATCAGGTCAACCTTCCAATTTCACGCCTAAATGCTAATAATATCGATAATTTCAAACGGCATTGCCTCCGACAGCGGTGCAACTTCCCGCCGAATAGCACCATATGCTTTGTTCGGTCAGTGAGATTTCCACTGAGATATTATCATTAGACGTCGGTAATTGCGAAATAGGCGGGCGCAGCGGACGCAGAGAGAATATGTTGAATTCTAGGGAAACTGGTAAATGTAATTTTGTAATTGCTTTTGGAAATCGGGAAGAGGAAGGATAGTGGTAATTGGGCGATAGTTATTTCTAATGCATATTGATTTACAAAATATCTCTATCTCTCGATCTAAGTGCCCTATTCAGTCCACAGCCTATCGCAGACTATGATAAGTCATACCTCTCTGAAGCCGCACATCTTTTTCACCTCCTTCCGCATTCCATCCGTACAAGCCACCATTTTAAGTTCACCAGTCTATCTTGCTGAAGGGTACCGGTCAATGGTTCTGCGACAAACACGACCAGCAAACTGCCACTTCAGCAGCTCGATTGCTCTTCAATCTATGGCATATAACGATGTGTTAAACAGACATCTTAATATATAATAAGATAATCGTAACTTCTTGGAGAAAAAAAAGTAGAAAACTTTTTTAAAAACGATATTTACTAGTGCTTAACCGCAATCCCCCCTGATGATAAGCAGTGTTGAAATCATTGATAGTTAGGCATACTAGTTTATTAAGAGCCTATTCACTCTAGCCTTGAAGACACTTAAATTGTAATCAGATGGGTAGACAAGCAGGCAAATTGGTCCAGTCCCTCGATGCACGGTTTTAACCATAACATAAAGTGACATCAAACGCCAAGCATGAACTGCAATATTTTGCAAATCCCGATTCAAAACCCCAAAGGTATCACTGTGACAACAGCTAGAATCCTCAAATCCTCACCTCAAATATTTTGATATTTAGCTGGTATCATTCAGAAAGCTCCCATATTCGTTAGCTGGCCCGGATCGATGGAGCTCATTCATATTCATGTCACGGAGACAATTAGCCTGCTCCATAGTTTTGAACCGGACCGAACCGTCAATTATATTTCGCAATCTGTACGACGGTTTTTGCGAAGAGTACTGATTTGAATAGGTAACATCATGGTCAGAATATTTTATGTGAGTGATAGTTAAGCCGAAGTGTTTGGGCTTTCTTTAATTTATTAGTTTTTTGAGGTTGGAAGTTGGACGAGAAACAAATGTCTTAATTATATTTGATGAGAACGTGGTCGGAGTTCCGGATAAGCTCAAGTTGACAATTCAATTCAAGATTCTATAATCTTTTGTAAAGTTGTACACAATTGTTTAGTAAAATAAGGGTTTACAAGAAGGTAAAGTTTTGTCTAGAAAGTCTTGATAATAAAGATAACTAATTCTTCATACAAACAGAACTATTGTATTGTAAGAGTAATATTAACAAAGCAGACATTGATGCTTAAGAAGAAGTAGTTGATACCAGATTTAGAGCAAACTTTATTCATAATGTTGTAAAAAAATAATGTTCATTACAAAACTTCTCCACAAGCCACTCATGTATAAGTGTGCGGGTTCGATTCCTAGTCAGGCAAACTTTTATAAGTTAATGTGTAGTTTCTAAGTATATCTTGGACACCAATGACTGATCACAAGGTGAAGGAAAGCTTCTTGATGAAATATACAATAATATGAACTCATATAATACTTAAGTAAACTAATAACGAAAAGTAGAAGGAAAACGTCTTGACGAAACCTGGCTTTAAGTCTGAAATCGCCAACCCACATTGAGCAAGCGTGGTGATTACGGTCAATCCTTCTGTGTATGACAGGAGACCTGTGCCCAGCAATGGGGCGATAAAAAAGTTGATAATAAAAACTAATAAAAAAAAGAAGAACACTGAAATGTTTTTTAAGTTTATTAGTAACTTTCTTCTTGTTGCCATAATATAATTTAATGATATTGAGGATTACAGGAGAAGGCCAATGTCCAGCAGTGGATGAGTAGAGGCTAATGATGATGAGGATTACAGTAGTTATTCGGTTACAACAGACATACGGTCACAGCACAATGATAATGTTACTTAACTGAATGCAAATACATTTGAATATGCAAACTTTATAGAGGGCTTCCTAAGGGCTCCTTAGATCGGCCATTAAAATTAGGCCTAACACCTGATCTCACCAATATTCCCCATTCTAATTATTAACAACAAGAGTTAAAACATTTACGTAAACCTAAGCTTCACTAATCTTAATACCTCCTGCTTATATTTGTAAGGGATAATAAAGGTCTAATTTAATGGCGTTGGAATCATCAATAACAAGGCAACGTAACTTTTGTTTTATTACTTCAAAATTTTCATTGGCTATCGCAAAGTGAAAGTTAGATTATCACTTAAAACTTTTATAGTGTTAAATGAATATGTGCTTCGAAGTTACAATGTTTCAAATAGTAGTAAAATAATCACAATTTGGTTGTTCAATTATCTCAGACTGGCCTAGTTGATATAGAGCTTACGGCAATAGAATAGAATACTTTTTATTGTGTACTTACGCCATATAAATTGGGCATCGCGATCGATCTTAGTGATAAGACCGCCCATTTAAATGGGTGTGCAATTAAACGGGCGGCCTTATCGCTAAGAGCGATCTTTTACAGGCAACCTTTGGATGGAATACCAAGGGAAGGAGGAACAAATAATATAGGTGGTCTACGGTGTATACAATATGTAAAGAAAACTCCGTCCGACCCACAAGGATAATAAGGGTTAGGTAAACTAATCTCCGTTTTGCAGATGATATCGTGGTCATGGCTGAGACCCTGGAAGATTTGGGCAAAATGCTCAATGACTTCAGCAGAGCTTCCCAACAAGTGTGTCTAAAGATGAACATGGGTAAGACGAAGATCACGTCCAACTCTCATGTCGCACCCACTCCAATTCTAGTTGGTTGCTCTGCACTCGAAGTTGTTGACGAGACCTGGGACAAATAGTCCAACTTCGAGAAAGAGGTGTCTCGTCGCATCCAGCTCGGCTGGGCAGCGTTCGGGAAACTACGCTACATCTTCTCGTCGTCTGTGTGTGTCTCAAGACTAAAGTCTTTGACCAGTGTGTGTTGCCAGTGATGACTTACGGAACTGAAACGTGGTTGCTCACAATGGGCCTCATACGAAGGCTCAAAGTCACACAAAGGGCAATGGAAAGAGCTATGCTCGGAGTTTCTCTGCGCGATCGAATCAGAAAGGAGGAGATACGCAGAAGAACCAAAGTCACTGACATAGCTCTTCGAGTCGCTAAACTTAAGTGGCAGTGGGCAGGGCACATTACTCGTAGAACCGATGGTCGATGGGGCAGTAAGGTTCTGGAGTGGCGGCCACGTACTGGAAGACGCAGCGTAGGGAGGGCACCAACAAGGTGAACCAATGACCTGGTGATGGTCGCGGAAAGCCGATGACTGCGGGCAGCACAAGACCGGTCAGCGTGGAAAGCCTTGGGGGAGGCCTTTGTCCAGCAATGGACATTCAGTTGGAAAAAAAAACACATGACTAAATAAAATATGAAATTTTACATAACCATCATAGGAACAATACTAATCAATTTTGAAATCATCTCTTTTTTTTTGGCGAATTAATTACAACTTCCCCAAACTTTCACTTTTATTTAAAAAATACCAAATATTTAAAAAAAAAGTGACAACACCATTTTCGACTGTAGAATGAGCGATGCGATCACGTGCCACGTGGCTTACCCCCTTCGCTCGCGAATGTTTTGCCTAACGCACATGTATTAAGTTACCTCATTTTGCAAAATAATATTTATTTCTTTAGGGGGAATTCTTATTTGAAATGAAATAAAATCGTTTATTAAGCAAGTAGGATCACCGTTCACTTTCACGTCATGTTTTTTTTTTTTTTAACTAGATGAAGCCGGCATTTCCTAACTGACTACCTCTGAGAAGAAATAGCCGAAACAAACTCAGGAATCATCGCCTTTTTTCAAGTCCAGACATTAAAAATGAGAATGTTTACAATAATTTACGTTATAATTACGCATATTGCTTAATAACAATGCTTAACAGAGCGAGCAGCTCAGCTCAGCTCAGCTCTTTTCAGGACCGGAAGGGAGTTTCATCAAGAATCTCTTCGTAGAAGCCTGGAGTTTCGATGTATTCCGGTTAATAACATAAGGATTGTGCCATAATAATAAACAAGTGAAGAAACGCAGGTGGGTTTTAGTCAGTAAAAGTCTGACACGCCCTTCCGCTCCGACCAGAGTGGGAGAGGTCATTTGATGATTTCCCATCCCGAACAAAAAAAAAAGGGATTACATCATAATAACACGGTACATACACATAATTGGAGAGAGTTAAAAATAATATTACAACATTTTTTACGTTTTAACTGTTTTAGTTTGACTCAAAGTTAGATCTTTGGAATTGGACACTGTTTATACAAGTAACTTACTGCAGCTGAATTCAAAATACCAACTGAACGGAGTTTCAATAGACTATATATCTTTTGTTGATATAACATTTGCATTTAGAAAATATGGTGAACTTAATTGAATAGCCGGATTGAAGGATTCACCATTATTCTAGAAATTCTAACTTAGTTGAGAAGTATTTATAACAACTAAAGTTCCTATGGCAAGTTAAATTTTATTTATGAGGAGATGAATTTCATTATCATCTTCATTAATCTGTTTATCGTCCCACTCCTGTGCACAGGTCTTCTCTCATACAGAGAAGGATTGAGCAAGCGTGGTGATTAGCACGACGCTTGCTCAATGCGGGTTGGGGATTTCAGACTTACAAGTCCAGGTTTCCTCAAGATGTTTTCCTTCACCTTTTTAATCAGTCATTGGTGTCTACGATATACTTAGAAAGTACATATAACTTCGAAAAGTTACATTGGTTCTTGCAATACCTGGAATCGAACCCGCACACTCATACTTAAGAGGCAGTTGTTTTAACCACTAGGCTACCACGACTAGTGAATGAATTTCCGTAGGAACATTAAGTGTAAAGTTCGAAGCTACAGATGACATTACCAATAAAGATTTATTTAATGCGGCCCAATAATATAAACAAGACCAGCACGGCACTCCAAACATTTTAAATTAAAATAACAACCCACCCAGAAATTAATTCCAAAACACCTGAAGCCAGGTACCCTATCAGATTTAATCCTTAAAATCGTACCCTTTGAAAATCCTAAACTTTGATTTCTCTCCGAACGATTCTGGGGATTACTTGCCCAGGTCGTATGTAAATCGTTCCGGGATTCCGGACACAATAAATGTGCGGAACGAAGCTCGCTTGATCCGTCCACTGCCGGACAAATGGAACCAGAATGGAAAAGTTTAATTTCCATAGAATATGTAGAGCGACTTAAAAAGATTACGGGGAAATAGAGGACGGTGATACTAATGAATACATTTGACCTAATTCTATAATTATATACTGTATATTGCACACAGAGTAGCGATCATCACATTTTTTTTAAATTATAAACTAGTGCTTGACGGCAATCCTGATGGTAAGCAGTGATATCGTTGATGGTAAAGCGTGCTAGTTTATTTAGCCTATTTACTAAAAAAAACTTAGTGAATAGGAAGGGAGACGTCAGTTGAGCGAGGTGATGCAATGGTAAATTCAACAACACGATCAACGATACTGCGCCATCCACGACCAAAACTCCCGACACAACAACATTTGGCGCATCATAACCGGCACACATCGGCACACAACTTCTCAGACCCATCCTCCATACGGCTTTACCAGACATCATGCCGGAACACGACGAATCGCTTGATATTCTAGCCATGATATTCTTAGACTAGAATGTTAGTTATTATTATGGAAGGCGCCAAAAGCATATACATTACACAAACCGTCATATTGCACAAGCTGGTATCCTTGTCGTACTGAGTTATGTATTTAAAAGGCAACAACTGGCTGTTTACCACTCTATGAAGAATGAAATTCTAAATTTTCATTATTTTGCCTATATTATTTAGTCATCCTACGGCCCTTTGAACGTAAATGATCTAAAGTAACTTCTTCGTTAACCTGCAGTGTATGTAATTGCGTGACTAACTATCAGAGTAGCAACGAGTTTCATTTTAACAGTTCCGCAACAAAAATAATTAACTGAATTGTGCTACTTTTTTTAAATTATTCAACTCAAAATTAATAAATATAATTTCAACAATTCGGACGACCCGTCGTACGGCGAGTTTCCACCCTTACGTTGTTGACACCACAGCGATCCGGACGAAGCGTTTTGCTTCCTCTTTTATACTGCGTACATCGAGGGAGTGGAACAATTTGCCAGCGACGGAGTTTCCGTCACACTACAATTTCAGTGTCTTCAAGGCTAGAGTGAATAGGCTCATAATAAACTAGCACGCTTTATCTTCGCCAATTGCATCACTGCTTACCATCAGGCGAGATTGCGGTCAAGCGCGGGTTTATAATATATAAAAAAAAAAAAAATCGTTTCGGGCTGAATTTTTTTTTTTTATAATCATCAACTAGCGATTGACCGCAATACCGTCTGATGGTAAGCAGTGATGCAATCTGCGAAGATAAAGCGTGCTAGTTTAATAAGAGCCTGATAACTCAAAAAACTGAGTGAATAGGAAAGAGGACGGTAGTTGGGCGAGGTGATGCAATGTTAAATCCAACAACACGACTAACGATGCTGCGCCAGAAGGAGTTTGATCTGGAGACCCTTCACGGCCAAACTTCCGACACAACAATATTTAGCGCATCTTACCCGGCACACATGGCAACACAACTACTGAGATGCTGAGATCCGTCCTCCGTATAGAAGCAACAGAAATATGTAACGAAGAAATGTAACCGATACTTTGATTTTAAAAGAGTGGCCATGGAGTTTCTTGCACGTTCTTCTACCCTTTGGAACGTGCAATTTAGCTTCACTTTACTTAGACTGACCGATATTGACTATTCAAAAGCACCAACGGATGGTTAACCCGCCATTGGTGACGTATATGTCTGAGAGACCGGGTGACTCGAAAAATTCGAATAACTTTTTCGCCCGCCGTCTATTCGGGTTGCGATTTCGAGTAGCTGCCTCATTTTAAGTCCTAAACAGTCAGTGCCGCTCGTGGCTTAGCGGCGAACGCACGTTCCGGAGTTTTATTGCCAACCCGGTCCGTGAGACCGGCGTCACCAAACAAGTAAGTAAAATATTTACATGGAATTTAGCACAAAATTTAAAAAAATCTTAGAATAACATCAAAACTTAGTACTATTGTTACTGTTTTCTTAATTATTTTATTGAATGGTATTTGATTAATGTGATTTTCGTATAATTTTATGGATAGTATTTTTTTAAACATAATAAATATACAGATTCCTTTATCTATTATGAAAAATTCGTTTCAGAATGTCGCACGAAAGAGAACAGCGTCGTCTTGAGGCTCTTTTACAACAAGTTTTATCTGTCGAGGAAAGCCCACAGCAATCATCGGATAGCGAAACGGAGAGCGATGTAGAAGCAGAAAATCTTGCATCAGCTCGAAATACGGATAGCGAAGAGGATTTTAATGATCGAGAATCATCAGGTAACACCTCTTCATTTTATCTAGGAAAGGACAAACATACAAAATGGAGCAAGGAACCCCATCGTCAATCAATCAGTACCCAAAGGCACAATATTTTACGTACAGCTAACAATCAAAACTCAAAACTACAACGCCGTCACTTTATTGAGAATTTAGCCATGAAACTTATTGAACCTCATCTGAGAGAAAGGATTTCAGAGATTTTGAAGATTGATGAAGAACGCGGTTCTGTTGATCCTTTACGTAAAGGTCGTTGCCATGAATGTGGGTGGCAAAAAAACAGAAAAACTAAATACTTTTGCCAAAAATGCGAGAAATACCTGTGCCTTGAGCATGTAGTACCTTATTGCAGAAGCTGTTTGATCTCCCAAGAAGAGTGATTTTTGAGGATGCTTTTCTTATTTTTTTTGTTAATAGGATATATTTTTTGTTTAATTTCTAAGAGTATGCAATGTCATTAGACTGACAAAGGCTGATTTAAGTACAAAAAGTTAAATAATGTTACTAATTTCGAAATTTTTGAAATATATGCGTAAAACCATAGTGTTTCTTAGTGTTTTAAGTACAATTGTTTAATTCGTAATAAACAAGCTGTGATTTAATTATTTTTTGTGTTTTCTTGCAAAACATATGTTTATAATTAATTAATTAATTAAACCTAAACTAACTAAAAGTAGGATAACTAGTTACTGGTTGGCCAAATCATGGGTCTGTGAGACCGGCGTCACCAATGTTGTAAGTGAAACTGACGTCACCAATGGCGGGTTAATTTGAAATAATCAATTTTGATTTGATTCGTACGGTTTCACCAGACACCATGCCGGAACGGGCAAGACTTTGTCTGGTGGGTGGTAACTTTTGCCGGCAGGCTATGTTATGGCCTACCGACGAAGATAGTTTAACTTTTATAGTGTATAAACTGATATTGTTGAAGCTTTAAAGCATTGCAATGAAAAATTTAGGGATATAAATGCAAGCACCGGTGGTCTATGTTACTATATACAGCCATAAAAAATCTTTACTGTATGCGTTAATACTGCACTTTAGCGTCAGAATATTGCAGTGTTATCCCTTATATTTGTGTATATCTAAAATACCTAATGCATAAAACGTGGTATCAATGAATGTGATAACTTATTCGCAACACTGTAGAAGACTGACAGAATGAAAGCATAGAATAAATATAAACGTATAATGAGAAATATAAAAAACACGCAAACAACAAAAAAACTTTTTTTTACAAAAAAACAACCGACTTCCAAAAAACACTATAATAATAATAAAGCTTTATTTGAAATTTCTCACAATAAGGTTAAGTGTTACTTATGAGCTAATATTTTAGGTACTATGATTAATTTGTGACGTTATTGTATGAACCCCCTTGGGTTGAAAAAAAAACTAATTTTGGATGTCGTTGTCTTTGGTTTTTGTATATTAGTTTTTGACACCGACTTCCGAAATTAGTTATTTTTCACTTTATAGTGTTTTTTGGAAGTCGGTTGTTCTTTTTTTGTAAAAAAAAAAAAATATATTTTACACTTTTTATTTGTGAAAAGTACTGTTCAGCTGCATCCGGTTAGACTGGACGCTGATGCTAAAATACTTAATGAGAAAACTTACAAACGCACGAACCTACGATTTTTGAAAGTTCCCCTTGATTTCTCTGGTCTTCGACCATCAAACCCTGATGTCCTTACCACGGGACCACCATGGGAATATCTTCTTTCCAACAGAAAAAGAATTATCAAAATCGGTTCATCAACGACGAAGTTATCCGCACAAACTTAAAAAAAAGCATATATACGGTCCATTTGAGTAACCTCCTCCTTTTTGAAGTCGGTTAACAAACAATAATGCACAAAATAAACAATGCAACAACCGATTCAAACGCGATTGACAACAATAACGTTAATCCCAATGAATTCTGTGTCAAATTAGTTAAAGTACTTATTGACGCAGGGCATAAAGTCAACATGTGCATATATGTAAAATGTTTCTACAATGAATCAGGCAGTAGAACTATCGTCGTACGGAATTACGCCTGTCATTACATTCCTCGCTAACGATCATCTCGATTAAGATTTAATTGCTCGCTACTTTAACACGAGTGGGTACAGTTGGGACCATGATTGCGAAACAAATGAGAAGATTTTTGGTCGATGGTTAGTTACTGCATTTTAGATATTTTTGGAATGTTTTTTGCAACAAAAATGGATGTTTTGTGAGGTGGAGTAATGATGAGCTGTGAGGTATTTTTAAGATATCTTTTAAAGAACCTGTGTTGTAAAATTACTATTCAAGTATGTCACAGGCCTTTTGGAGATCCTTGGGGGAGGCCTATGTCCAGCAGTGGACGTCTTTCGGTTGAAATGACGATGATGATGGTGAAGTATTAACATATAGATTAGGGCATTATTTAGTTATTATCAAGTTTCATGATGTTGTGTGGTATTATGGTTGCATCTCTGTATGAGAGGAGACCTGTGCCCAGTAGTGGGACGACAAAAAGGTTGATAATGATGATGATGGTATTAGGGATTATCAGTTTATATCTGAGTATACTTTACGTTGACCTAATTCAACGAACGAAGTGTTGAATTATGATAATTACTAGTTGACCCGTGTCTACTTCGTTGGGCGGTAAATATTTTTACTTATGAATACCATGAATATGATCGAATACGTCGTGGTGTTCTAGTGATTAAAACACCAGCCTCAAAAGTATGAAAGTGCGAGTTCAATTCCAGGTCAAGAAAGTACCAATGTAACTTTTTATGAATATGTACTTTCTAAGTATATCTAGGACATCAATGACTAATGACAAGGTAAAGGAAAACATCTTCGCATTGAGCAAGCGTGGTAATTACGCTCAATTCTTCTCCGTATGAGAGGAGACCTGTGCCCAGCAGTGGGACGATAAAAAAATGTTGTTGATGATGATATAATCGAAAACCACGAAAAAGTCTATTTATTTGTCTCAAGACAATCATAAATAATGTGTCCTTCTATTGGAAAAAAAAAACAAAATCGGTGCGACCTGCAAGGTGCATCTGAAGGACAGGCGTAGGAAAAACTTTCCCGCTGATAGAATGGTTTTTTAGTATTGTGATGGAGATTTAAATGCAGACACAATAATATATCCGAAAGTTCCGTCGAAGTCAAAGGGGAACCACTTGATTATTTTGTGAACGCTAGACAAGGGTCATACTTTTTAAGGTTAAAAGCCGTGAATACGGGCATTTTGAAAATGCTCAAATTTATTAAAAATGTTTTCGGTGGCATCCAGATAAGAAACATTAGCAAGAAATTTTGGTGTTCAAGGACAAAATACCCAGGATATATTTCAGTAAATGGATCGCATAATGCACTTTAGAGCCACTTTGACTTGGGCATAATAAGCAGTCTACGACAGGTCCATGGTCACTCCCAGATGTTTAACCATTTGTGCGTATTCAATCTGAACTCCATTCAAACAGAATAGAGACAGCAATGCAACATCGACTCTATTTCGCATGCTGGGATGTTGCTTGGGAGCTTCTAGGGCCATTTAGTAATCCAAAAGATTCTTGATGACATAATATGTTTAAGAATGAAACAAAATCAAATGAAGAAATAATAATAAATAATCAATGAAGAAAAACCATTCTTAAACATATATGTCATTTAGATGACATATATGTTTAAGAATGATTTTAATGATTTTTTTTCTCGGTGGTAGGCCATAACATTGGCTGACGGCAGAAGTTACCACTCACCAGACAAGGTAGGTCTTGCCGCCAAGCGATTCGTCGTGTTCCGGTATGAAATCTGGTGATGTCGTACGGAGGACGGGTCTGAGCAGTTATGTTGCGATGTGTGCCGGGTACGATACGCCAAATGTTGTTGTGTCGGAAGTTTGGTCGTGGAGAGTCTCCAGATCAATCTCCCTCTGGCGCAGCATCGTTGGTCGTGTTGGTCTTGGGTTTGACATGGCATCACCTCGCTCAACTGCCGTCATCCTTCCTATTAGTAAATGGGCTTAATAAACTAGTGCGTTTTACCATCAACGATTGCATCACTGCTTACCATATAAACTAACGACTAATATAAACTAACTAACTAACTAACGATCTATTTAAAAACTAGTACTCGACTGCAAACCCGCCTGGGGTTTGCAGTCGAGTAGTTTATAAATAGATAAAATAAAAATGGAGGTTGCTCCTTCGATTTACGTAGTAGTGGGACAAACGCTTATGACGTTATTTTGTGATGGCGGCACATGGATAGAGTCGTTTTGGAAAGTGGGGACTGTCGAATGGTCACTTCGCTTTGAGGCGCGGACCAGGGCACATTTCCGAGGCGAAACTGTCAGTTTGCCTATTCAAATTGTTGTTAAGATTGGAAGGTACATTTAGACGTCGTGCTTTAATTCAAAACTCACCTATGAAATGGACCATCTTTACCACCACTCCAAGATGCTGATGACGTCTTCATATAAAGGCTGTCTCTGACATCGACGCACAAACGAGTAGCATTGATCCAGTACATGATTCTGAACCCCCCATAGGTGGAATTTTTCGTCGGTTTTTTCCCGATTTAAAAAAATTATGTGCAGTTTTTTTTCACTTTAAACCGTTTATAATTGCTATACTTTTATAACCCAATAAGATTTTAAAGTAAAAAATAATTAATTCGCTAATTACACAAAAAAGCGCAATGTAAACAACACTCGAAAAACTATCCTATTGTTTGTTTGTCCCGTTGGTAAATATTAAAGACTTTAGATAATTAGACTGGTTTATTACACTTGTATAATTATTACATTGGAATCGACATCTTCTAGGTCAGATCCTAAGTTACAATGACAAGACTATAGACTATATTCATAGACACTAATACATAGAGATGGTATTAGTTACTCGACTACAGAGTAGTGATGTATGATACAACATCCCCCCTGTTTAAGTTTAAATTAACCCTTGACAAACAATATTATTGAAACCTGACTTAGTTACAATTTAGACAATGACTTAAGACTATAGTTAGGTCTTAATCTAGTATACAATGTTCTACTTAATCTATTTCATCAATTAGCCTTCTGGTTGGCTTTACAACTCTTCCAGAACGAGTTACATGTTGACTGACTGAGAATTGAGATGAGAGCTCTTGAGGTCTAGACTCCTGCCTGTTACCTTCCTCTCTCCCCTGCGACGAATTGGATAGCATAGGAGAATATTTGTGTCTTAAATGAACCCTATTCCTCCTATACCTAACTCCATTGACATCCTCAACGACATATGACCTATTATTAGCCAACCTTAGCTTGACAATGGCTTGTTCCCAATTGCTATCTGGCTTTCTTTTAAAGTATACATGATCATTGGGATACAATAATGACAATGACTTTGTATTTCTATTATAATATTTAGACTTATTTTTATTATTTTGCTTGACACATTCTTTATAATTTTTGAATGTAACCACTTTAGGTTTTAATTTCTTATAAGACATAGGAATGTTATTTCTTAAATTCCTGGACATTAACAATTGAGCTGGAGATGGTAAATTATTCTTAGGTGTGTTTCTATACTGTAATAAAGCTATGTATGGATCAGATGAGTTTTTTTTACATTTTTTTAACATATTTTTGATAATTTTGACTGAACTCTCTGCTTGACCATTTGACTGTGGATGATATGGGCTAGTTACAATGTGTTCTATGTCCCATTCATGCATAAAATTCTTAAATTCTAATGACTGAAAAGGAGGACCACCATCAGACACTAAAGATAAAGGTATTCCATGGCGAGCAAAAATGGACTTTAAATGTGTTATTACATTCTTTGCTGTACTGTTTTTATTTAACAAAGCTATTTCTATAAATTTAGAATAATAATCTGTGACAATTAAATAAGTAAGGTTATCAAAATACATTAAATCAACACCTACTTGTTGCCATGGATATTTATTAATTTCAAAATTTTTTAGTGGTTCCTTTGGATTATTAGGTTTAAATTGTGCACATACATAACATTGTTCTACCAAGTTTTTAATATCAGCTGACATGCTTGGCCAGTACAAAGACTCTCTAGCCAGTTTTAAGCATTTATTTATACCTTGGTGACCTTCATGAATTTTACCTAACATTTCCTTATACATTGCCTGTGGTACTATTAATTTTGACCCTTTGAACAACAAATCTTTGACTACATGAATTTCAGCTTGTATATTCCAAAATGGTTTTATTGACAGACTGACATTATTTTTATTTTTTGGCCAACCTTCATAATAATACTTTTTTAACAATTGCAAAGTTTCATCTTTCTTAGTGTGCTGTAACAATTTTGTACAGTACTCCTTTGTGACTGCTAGACTTGAATGCATTAAATTGACATGACAAGATATTTCTGACTCATTCTCAGGTATATAATGTTCTTTCAATGCTGCTCTAGACAGAGTGTCAGATATAAACATTTCTTTGCCTGGAACATGTATAACTTCCAAATCATATTTTTGTAAAGTTAACATCATACGTTGCAATCTTGCTGGTACATCATGTAATGGCTTTTTAAAAAGATAGACTAAAGGTTTATGATCAGTATGAACAGTTACTTTATGACCGTACACATACTGGTGAAATTTTTCACAACCAAACTGAATGGCTAACAATTCTTTCTCAATTTGAGCATACCTTGACTGAGTTTGAGTTAATGTTTTTGAACTATAAGCAATAGGTTTATTATTCTGCATAATGACTGCTCCTAATGCTGACTTTGACGAATCGACTGACAAGACTAATGGTACATTGGGATTATAATGAGCTAAAACTGGTGACTTTGTAATGTCATCGATTAAACTCTTAAGACATTGACTATGATTTTCATCCCAAGTCCAGACTGAATCTTTCTTCAAAAGATTTCTTAAAATTTGAGTTTTTTGAGACAAATTGCTAATAAAGGGACCTAAATAATTGATCATACCTAATATTCTTTGCAATTCTTTGACATTTTTTGGTGTGGGCATATTGACAATTGCTTTTACTTCCTCTTCATCAACCCTAGCACCATCTTTACTAAAAACATACCCTAAAAAACAGACTTCTGAAACTAAAAATTTACATTTAGACTTATTGAACTTTAAATTGACTTCACGTGCTCGTTGCATGACTTTATGTACTCTCTCATTATGTACTGACTCGTTTGGTCCATATACCAAAATATCATCGATGAATATTAGAACTCCTTCTAAATCACCGAACAAATTCATCATGACTCTTTGAAAAATTTCAGACGATGCATTAATACCAAAAGGTAACCTTAAATATTTATATCTACCGAAAGGTGTTTGAAATGTACATAAATCAGAACTATATTCATCTAGTTTAAGCATCCAAAATCCTGAAAATGCATCTAAATGAGAAAAACAAACAGCTCCTGCTAGTTGAGATCTAATCTCATCTATTGACTTAAGTGGATAAATTTCCCTTATAATATTCTTATTCAAATTTCTAGGATCTAAACAAATTCGTAACTGACCCGTGCTTTTGACTGTTATCACTATACTGTTCACCCATTCTGTAGGTTTAAAAACCTTTTCAATGACCTGCATTTTCTCCATGCGATCCAATTCATCGCGCAGTTTGTTCAGTAAAGCGAAGGGTACTCTTCTCGGAGCATCCACGCATGGCACTGCTTCCGGTTTGAGTTTCAGGCGACAGACTTGAGGTAGACATCCAAGACCCTGAAATACATCATTGTATTGTGTAAGAATTTGTTCACTAAAATTTTGTTGAGACACAGAGAAAACTCTTTGAATTATACCTAATTTTTCACAAGTTGGTAGACCTAAAACATTCGGACAAACTAAATCTGCGACTATAAACACTATATTTACACTAATAGTGCTATTATTTAAAGATAAACTACATTTTACATTAACTTTACCCATAATGGGTATTGATATACCACCAAACCCACTAACGTTTATTTGACATTTCTCAAGTGACATTTGACTTTGACATTTCAAAGATTGAAAAGTTTTCTTTGACATAATATTAATATCAGCTCCTGAATCAATAATGCAATTAATTTGTGTATGACCAACTAAAATGTTTATGTTCCATGACTGTTTAGAATAGTATTTGTTTTGTTTTGACTCGACTGTATTGACCTGTTTACTATGTGTTGACTTTGCTGTAATAATTCTACAAGTGTTTGTTGTGTGAGATTCCTCAGACTTGTGTCTGTACTCATCATTAAGATATGAATCTCGACTAAGACTTTTTGACTTTTTTGACTTGACTCTGAATCTCTCAGACTGTTCCGTGTTTTCATCACTGAGATATGACATATGACAAGAGTCTTCATTGGATCTCTCGGACTTATCAATCACCAGTCTTTTTTCATCACTGAGGCATTTTTTATTAGACCTCTCAGATATGACATTATCACCACTTTCATCACAGAAATATGACACAGGATGTTTTTTTGACAAGATGAGTCTACATGAGATCTCTTAGACATTGACTGCGACTGGCCTATGTGCGACCTGACCGTTGATTGTAACTTAGGATGTGATTGTGACTGTGTGTATGACAACCTGCTATGTCTGTAATGATTTTGATTGTGATGACTTTGTGACTCTAAATGACAATTATATTGACTAGTCTTATGACTATGACTGAAGTTATGACAATTTAAAATTCCAACAAAATTATCTTGACTACCAGTTGAACTAAAAGACTCTAAATGACTGACTTTTTTATTATTTGAGTAACAAAATTTTGCAAAATGACCATAAGAGTTACATGACCTGCATTTAGCTCCCTGCGCTGGACATTTGTAGCGGTGGTGTTGTCCACAGCGGCTACACGTCTTCGAGCGCTTCTCAGGACTGGGACTTGACTTTGGCCTCCCTGCGCTGGATCCCTGCTGACTGACTGGTGAAGCTCGCCGTCGCTGACGCTCCGCTCGACCACGGCTCCTCCGACGCAGATGCATGACTTTTTCAGACTCTTCACTAGTGGACCTCTTGACAATTTGGTCTGCATCCTACTGTGCGACGATGAGTGTCCTAGCTAGCTCTCGCATCCTCTGATATGTCAGATCAGGTTCCTGCAGCAGTCTCTGACGTACATGTGCTAAGTCCAAACTCAAGTTGGCGATAAAAATATCTCTGATAAGAGATTCTCTGAGCGTTCCAAATTCGCAATCTTGGCTCTTATTTTCGAGATCGGTTAAGAAATCCTCGATGCTTTCCGATTTCTGTTGACGTGTGGTAAAAAACATGTAACGATACATGGTAATATTTTTTCTAGGTTGAAAAAATTCGTCGAATTTGGCCTTGACGTCATGTAATGTGCTTTCTCCAATATTTATGTTGAATGTGTTGAAAATATTTAAGCATTTTTCACCAATGTGATGTAGTAAAATGGCGATCTTGCGTTTCTCACCGGACTTGTCCAAACCCGTTGCCAACAAGTATAATTCGAACTGTTGCCACCAGCGCTTCCAGGTTTCGTAATTGTTGTTTGTTGCATCTGACGATATTTTAAGCGCCTTCAAGCCATTGTTCATTGTAGTTCCGGTGTCATGGTTGCCACCGACGCCATCCGACTTTTGCATTTTTTGAATTTTCTTTCTTCGTATTGGGTTTTTTCACTCTTCTGACACCATGTTTGTATGTCCCGTTGGTAAATATTAAAGACTTTAGATAATTAGACTGGTTTATTACACTTGTATAATTATTACATTGGAATCGACATCTTCTAGGTCAGATCCTAAGTTACAATGACAAGACTATAGACTATATTCATAGACACTAATACATAGAGATGGTATTAGTTACTCGACTACAGAGTAGTGATGTATGATACAACACCTATCAGCTGATTTAATATAATTCACATCAAGGATCAACGTCATACCTATAACCATGCGCGGCGGAACGCTTGCAACGTTCAAAGGCCGAACCGACAAATTTTTTTAAACACTAAAACTTTTAAAGACATGTGTTTTTTTCAAAATTAACAGACAGCTTTATTTGTTTAATTGTGCTGCTGGGGAGTTTGTTCCGCCACTTCTTCTTCCCAGCGAAAGCACTAGGAAGTGTCAATGGGTGGGCGTTTTGGGGGACTGTCTTATGTAATATTGACGTTCAAAAAGTGCTGATTCTCAGCCTAGTTTGAATAAATGACTTTTGATTTTGATTGACTGTTATTTTTGTAACCTCTCATTAACGATATATGGAATGGCTATCATAATTTTATTAGTGGCATGCGGTGTAGCCTTCTCGTGAAGTTTGCGTTACGATGCCAGATACAACCTGTATATTATCACAATGGGTTATTTATAAATCCATGGAAATATGGCAATATTAAGAATGCGCTTGATTGATCATTGCTTACATTAATGATCGTATATCACTTACAAGATTTTTCTTTGAAATTTCAAGACGTTTGAAGATTGCATTTGAGCAGCGAAGAATGATACTTTTTGAAATGTATTTAGAAATGTTCAGATGAATGCATTGAACATGATTTATTTACACATGAAAGAATCGCCTTAGTATGTAAATCATAAATAAAAATCTCGTTTTCATCAATCAAATATCGTGGAAAAACATAAACAACTTAATGGAATCAAACGGGAATAATTTTGTCCGCTTAGTTACATATGAGTTGGGCTTCAAAAGAAAAAAACTGGAAATAGGATTTTATAATTTTCTTGATGAATTTGCTGAGGAGTGAATGAAACGGAGAAGGTTTATTAGATGGAACTACGCATATGAATGATTCTTAGTTACTACGATGTGTAATGGAAAGGGTATTTATTCCCAAATACATTTAGAAATTGTTGCAGCGTGGTTACTGAGCGCGCTACGCAGGTTATGGTAGATCATCGCTCGCGCAACAATGCACCGCTCACCCGCCTGAACGGAGCGTAAATCATATTTTTGTTGGGACAGCCAAGTAGGGTAACAAGCTCATAACCTTTTGGTTTTTTATGATATCTTTTTGAAATTTTGTACACACTTAGATTCTTTTCTTAAAAATACTGGACATGTGTTTCGGGTTTCGTATAAACAAAAAATAATGTTGTACATGTGTACCCTGTCCGTTACACGTTGCTTAACTTAAAACAATGTAATACTAAAATAAATTGTTATCTTCGAACTTATTTAGCTCTCATATTGTGGATCTAAGGTGGGTAATAAGGTAACAAAGTGCCTTGAGAACAAAGATATTATTGGCTATGATTTCCAGACCCACTTTTTGTCTTGAGACCTAATTTTATAGATGACTTCACTAGGTATATCTCAAGTGCTAACACAAATCTTCAGTACAATTACAAACTTTATCTTGGCCAAATAAAGGTTCAAAATCCCGTATCAATTGAACAGGTCCCAAAGTGGCTATAACACTAATATTATAGGCCGTAGATCGGTCAAACGAGTGTAATGTCGTATGTACTGATGGAGGGGTGAGGCAGAAGCGGTGGTAAACATTATTACCTATTAGTGTATTGCTTTAAGGGACATACTTGCAGCGGGAAACTTGAATAGTCTTGCCCCAAGCGATTCGTCGTGTTCCGGCATTAACTCTGGTGAAGCCGTACGGAGGATGGGTCTGAACAGTTGTGTTGCGATGTGTCCCGGGTCATCATCATCAACCTCGTCACAGGTCTCCCCTCATACAGAGATGGATTGAGCGTAATCACCACGCTTGCTCAATGCGGGTTGGCGATTTCAGACTTCCAAGTCCAGGTTTCCTCAAGATGTTTTCCTTCACCTTTTAATCAGTCATTGGTGTCCAAGATATACTTACAAAGTACATATAACTTAGGAAAATTACATTGGTACTTGCCTGACCTGGAATCACTAGGCCACCACGACTTCTCTAACGGGTTGTCCCGGGTACGATGCTCCAAATGTTGTTGTGTCGGGAGTTTGGTCGTTTAGGGTTTCCAGATGAAACTCCCTTTGGCGCAGTATCGTTTGTCGTGTTGTTGGGTTTAACATTGCATCACCTCGCCCAATGCCAATGCCGTCTTCCTTCCTATTCACTAAACTAGCGCGCTTTACCATCAACATTTGCACCACTGCTTACCATCAGATGGAATTGCAGTCAAGCACTAGTTTCTATATATTAAAAATAAAAAAAAATTATTGTTTTATTTATTAAATGTAGATAAGCTTGTGATTTGTACCACTCACATTAGCCGCTCGCTCCAATTTGTGTTAGGGCTTATTAATGTGTGGAGACAAGCGAAAAACTTCCCGTCAGCTGTATACCACCACTATTTACTGAAACGTCGCCGTTTTTCATCTTCACCAGCTTAATATCGCCGCTTTTGTTCGTCTTAAATATTTATAGCGAGCGATTTTTGGGAGTACATACTTTCTTGGAGAAAATACCGTGTTCTAGAAAAATTGAGCGGAGAGAAATTATGATGCAAGTAGAAGCATTTGGGATAGCGGCGTAGTTGAGTAATTGAAGCTTTGAATTTTTTTAGTGTTTGATTAAGTACAAGCTAGCCCAATAAAATAATACATAATTTTAGTTTAATATTCCACGAGAGAGGTTATCTTATAATTAACAACAGTATCAATTATCTGTACTTTACATAGTTTCGTAATAGGGATGTATCCAAGTTAGGGAAATAAAAAAATAATTAGTCCGTCTTATAGATAATAAAAAAAAAATTAAACACTTATTTTTTATTTTGTCAAAATTACCAAAAACTACTGAGATATAGCGTATTAAAGTTACGGATTGGGGGCTAATTACGTTATGCAACATTTCAAATCAATATATCTTCCTAAGTATTTCAATGACAGAAAAAGTAAAAAATACGTGTTCAATATTTTTTATAAATCTATCTTATGATTAAATTATTATTTAGGATACAACCCAATTGTCCTGTCTAGGCTCCTCGTATTCTGGGATGCATTTCCAGTAGGGTTAAAACGCACTATTATTCTATTTCTATTGTCATTTAATGTCCAATAAATTCTCTTTCCATCTTAAGGTTGCCTGGAAGAGAATGCATTAGCAATAAGGCCGCCCCTGGCATATTTTGTGGTTTTGAATGTATTTTTTATAATATATGTCTTTGGTGTACAATGAAGTAATTGTACGTACTAAATAAATAGCACTTTCTTAGGGTAAATTGTTAAATCATTTACTAACATACTAGCAGCGCATCTTTTTTGTTTTTTTATATAATTATAAACTAGAGCTTGACTGCAATCCCGCTTGATGGCAATGATGCAATCGTTGATGGTAAAGCCAGCTAGTTTATTAAGGAGATTTATCTGGAGACACTCCATGACCAAACTCCCGACACAACAACATTTGGTGCATCGTACCCGGCACACATTGCAACAGAACTGTTCAGACCCGTCCTCCGTACGGCTCCATCAGACATCATGCAGGAACACAACGAATCGCTTGGCGGCAAGACTTTGTCTGGTGGGTGGTAAGTTATGCCGACAGCCGATGTTATGGCTTACCACTATTAGGCACTTATATAAACAAAATATTTTCTCTTTAATCCCCATAAAGTCAATAAATATAGCCCTATGCCAAGTCACACAACTGTCATATTGTCTTCGCAAGTCATCTTTTAAACAGTGGCGGAGTAAGACAAGTATATGAAGGCGACAAATTCGTCAATCTAGGGTGACCGTGAATCAATTGTGTTAACGGACATTTTTTGGGCGCTATTTCTGGTAGGTACCACTCCTCGTGGATTTCACTATACGAAGGTTTCAGTATACAATTCATTTGATAAGATAACATTTATAACCACGAAATCAATTACAACATAAATAAACAGCAGCCATAGTCATTATATGAATCATGTCGCAAATTATTATCAAGTATCTATTAATTAATACTCGAAATCGTATAAATTAATAACTTAACCAAGCGGACAATATAATATCTCTCTTCAATTAACACCGAAATTCCAATAACGAGCATAAATCCACAGAAATGCTCAAAATATTTATAGACCCCATCGTAATATTATTCATGGACAGTCTACACTGAAAGAGAATTGAGATCAAAGGCCCCGAAACGTGTGAATCGAGTTAGTGGTGGGTGTCCTCACCCCCCGCTCTGGATCAAGGAGGATAGGAGGCTGGATACACAAAAGATCGGGCCATCATTAAACACGAGCTTTCCTGTACTAATGTGACGGACAATACTGAACGGTTCTGTTTCACCCCCCGCCCCAACTTCGTCCCCCCTTTCCCGATGATTTCCTTTGAAAAATCTTTTATCTTTTGAATGTGATTCTGAATATAATGAGGACGTCGTTTGAGGCGTCGATCGTTGGAGATTTATTTAGATTTGACGGTGATAGGGTGTACTATATGATGTGAACGTAAATAATAGGGATGGTCAATTTTGAAACAAGTTATTTTTGGTGTATGCGAAACCTGAATATAGTTTGTTCAGAATAAGCAACTGAATTGATTCCTAAAATTTTTACACCTGTTATATTTATTCCCAAATACATGTAGAAATTGTTGCAGTGTGGTTGCCCACAACTCAGCTGACGTTAGATCATAGTACTAGGCACGTGAGATAGGGTCCGCAGCGTCGCACCGCTGTGGGTGCAGGCGGCCGAGCGGTGCGTTGACAATATTTTTGTTGGGACAACCAGGAAAGATAACAAGCTCATAACTTTGTGGTTTATCATGATATCTTTTTGAAATTTTGTACATAGATTCTTTATTTAAAAATACTGGACACGTATTTCGGGTTTCACATCTACAAAAAATTACCTTGTATTTATTGTATTTGTTTGGGTAAAAGCAGTTTGACAGATATCCACTGCTGGACAAAGGTCGCCCCCAAGGCTTTCCATGATGACCGGTCTTATGCTGCCCGCATCCATCGGCTTCCCGCGACCTTCACCAGGTCATCGGTCTACCTTGTTTTGGGGGCCTCCCTACGCTGCGTCTTCCAATACATGGCCGCCACTCCAGAACCTTACTGCCCCATCGGCCATCGGTTGTACGAGCAATGTGACCCTGCCCAGTGCCACTTAATTTTAGCTTCATTTCTGATTCGATCACGTAGAGAGAGAGCATAGCTCCTTTCATTGCCCTTTGTGTGACTCTGAGCCTTCGTATGAGGCCCATTGTGAGCGACCACATTTTATATACTTAAGAAATTATTTTCTCTAGTTCAAAAACTAGTTTTAAGGTAGTTGCATCTTTTTCTTTTAATTTCAACAAGAAAACGATAGAAGATAATGTATAAGTTTAATCATGTCAAATTAACATACTCCACGGACAGTTTGCAGGCCTGCACTATAACCTTGAAATCGCCAACCCGCACTGAGCAAGCTTGGTGATATTCTCAATCCTTCTCTGTATGAGACGAGACCTGAGCCCAGCAGTGGGACGTTGAAAAGGTTGATGATAATGATGGACACGCCAGGCTAATTTGACAGGAATAAACATATTTATCTTCTATCTTCTACATGAAATATAAAAAAAAAACACACTAAACTTAAATTAAGTTTAGTTGTGAAGAAAACAGTTGAAGCCATTGCCGTTGGTAATAATTGGTAATATTTCCAGACGATCACATGTTAAGAAATTATCTTCAAAGTTGAATGTTTTTGGTGTGCAATAAAAAATATAGGTATAAATAAAAAAGATATCGGTGCTCCTCATCAGGAGGCCAATTTCTGTTATTAAAAACATTCCAAATCTAATTGAAATCTCATCTCCGCAATATCAATTTAGATGTAGGTATTTTTAACAGATTCGCACTGAGATCAGGGTCCCAAGTTCTTCAAAAGAGCTACTGTAGCCCCTGGCATACAGGCAAGTGAAGGACTATGCCTGGGTTTTAGTAAGTAAAAGTCTGACACGTCGTTCTGCTCCGCCCAGAGCAGGAGAGGCAATTTGATGATTTCACATCCACAAAAAAGGATGAGATTAGAAGAATTCTCGTAATTTTAAACAATCAAAATTTAGTAGTAGTCTCATCTCCGTGACATATTATAAATGTCAAAACACCTTTTTATGTATTATAAACTAGTCCTTGACCGCAATCCCACCTGACGGCAAGCAGTGATGCAATCGTTGATGGTAAAGCGCGCTAGTTTATTAAAAGCCCATTCACTCTAGCCTTGAAGACCCCGCCGCTCGCAATTTGATCCAGTCCCTCAATGTACGGAAGTTAGACATATTTTTGACTTAGATCAGAGTGTGAACGTTATTAAAATTACGATAATTGCTTCTCTAAGTCTAAACAGTTGCGTTGGATGCGTATTTGTCTAAATAGATGAGTGGTCAACTTCCCCAAAATTTGGTATTTTTTTAAAAAGTGACAACACCATTTGTGACGGAGCGAATAGCGATGCGACCAGGTGCCGCGTGCCCTGCCTCCCTACACCCGCGCATAAACGGTTATCTAAACAGTTGCGTCGTAGGCGTCTTTATCTAAACAGTTGCGTCGTATGCGTCCTTATC
Source organism: Sesamia inferens (assembly GCA_037179545.1). NCBI lineage: Eukaryota > Metazoa > Arthropoda > Insecta > Lepidoptera > Noctuidae > Sesamia > Sesamia inferens. The sequence continues at coordinate 3,203,937 of CM073936.1, read as the reverse complement.
TAAACAGTTGCGTCGTAGGCGTCTTTATCTAAACCGTTGCGTCGTATGCGTCCCTATCTAAACAGTTGCGTCGTAGGCGTCTTTATCTAAACAGTTGCGTGATATGCATTTTATCTTATCAGTTGCATTGTTTACGTCCTTATATAAACAGTTGCGTCGTATGCGTCTTTATGTAAACAGTTGCATCGTATGCGTCTTTATATAAACAGTTGCGCCGTAAGTATCTTTATATAAACAGTTGCGTCGTATGCGTTTTTATCTAAACAGTTGCGTCGTAAGTATCTTTATCTAAACAGTTGCGTCGTATGCGTCTTTATCTTTTTCAATTAGCATTGCCTGACTCAAGCAATTCTTACATCATCCACGGCCCTTTTATAATATGTAATGGCTTAAAGAATTTGTTTTCTACGAAATTTTTCTTCTTATATTATGGCATCGGAAGATGGAGGAATGCGCAATCAGGAGCCGTACTATGATATATTAACGTCATTATTGTGTAATTGTGATTCTGTATCGCCCCATCTTTGTCTGACACTGAAATAACGAGGGTTTTAAAACGATCATAGTAACCCAATAAATCTCGTTGGTGTTGCAATTAAAATATCAAAACATTAAATTAAATACGGCGATGGGGAAATTGCTTTAAATTTAACCACCCGTTCGTCTAATCTCGAGTAGTGTAAAAGTGACCTAGCACTATGAACAAGAAGGTTTAATCAGTCTACAGTTTGGGAGTGAGGCTAAAGCCTGGGGTGTGAAAGGCGTACTTAAGTATCGTCACTTATGGAGGTTCTTTTGTGCACCCTTTTCATGCAGCCGCGCTAATATCTGAGATAACCGCTTCGCTTGCCAAGTTTTCTGATTAACAGCACACATGTTTGGCGACCTCTACTAGCTGATAAGAAGATGCTGTAGAAATTCCTAAAGCAGGATTTTGTTTATGGGAATAGTGATATTATCAGTAGTGACGTCTTTTTTTTTGATACTGTTCGTCGAATTGTTGTGCTGATAGTTTTTGATTTCAGCTGCACGATTTGTGACAATTGCGTGCACTTTGACAGGATTTGATTCATTCCTCATAATACCATCTCAAACATCGATTATACATGGTCAAGATATAATGATCAGACTCAGATTATATCTTGACTTTGAAAGAGACTGTGTCATCTGACTTTGTTTCTTTCTTTTTCAGAGTCAGATAGCAAAACTCCGAACTTTCGTAGTTTTCGAAATTATGATTGACTTTGACTAAACGTGTTTGTACAAACCTACTTACTAAAAACAAATCATTTAACATTTATCATTAACCCTAACTATCTTACAGCATTATTTTTGCCTTCGTGGCGTAGCGGTAGCGAACGCGGCCACTGCGAAAGGCGCGGTTTCGATCCCCGCGCAGTGTAAATATTTGTATGCATGAATATAAATATTTGCATTGGTATGGTCGTGCCTCGGAAAGCACGTTAAACCGTTGGTCCCGGTTGCCATACGAACATCTAATGGCGGCCGTTACGGCTTGTTGGAGCCCTCAAAAGTCCAACAATTGCTCTAACTGCAATGCTTTGATATCGCCTTTGGGTTGTGGAGGTTAGAAGGCAGTCGGTTCACGGAAAATATCGAAGTTAAGCCAAAATTAGCAGTTAGACTAGTAAAACGGACCCCAGACTCCAAAGCTGAAAAAGCTTCTGATGCGACTGGGATTAACGCTAAAATGATGATGATGATGATGATGATGATGATGATGATGATCTTACATTATTATTACTTAGTTTTAATCTTACTGAAGATAATTAATTTATAATAACATCAATTTTTATAACAGAATGAGAGCATTCGGTCTATATCACTGTATATTTGTGTATTTCATGTTCTCTATCGTGCCATCTTGACGGTAACTTACGAATTTAATCGAACTTTCGCACAAATCCTACAATGCGCTATCAAAGTTCTCTGCTAATGGGAAGTATCTCCACCAGAAACACTCATCTGGTCGGAATGTTCTCTTTTTATATTGGAGGATGAAATCAACCTAACCAACCTGTTTCCATAATAATCTGTATTTGGTAATTAAGTTTTATAGAAAACTAGGCTTTCCTATGTCATGGGGTTACCCAAAATCGAATTTAAATTAGGCTGAGAAAACTGACTTTTCGAACGAATTTCGCTTCGTAATTTTTCGCATTTCGAACTTAGTAATAAAGCATTGTATCTTTTCTTTCAGATGTGATACAAGTATGGTCAGCACCGGGTGGCATGACGCGGCTACCATGCGATCTGGCCGCCCCCGTCAGCGAAGTCGCCTTGATGTTCTGGTTCAAAGAAGGGGACAGAATGCCTATTTACACGTAAGTCTGTTAAACATATTGTAATCATATTATGATTAACCTGAACATTTCATGTCGCGTCTAATTTATTAAAAAAATGTGGAAAGAATGTTTTATTTTGTGTGACTTATAATAACTATTTTAAATGTATTTGAGACGTGCTTATGTAGTCATGAAATTCAACATTATATCATTCATATGATCATCATGATGATGAATATTCATATCATCATCATCAGTCAGAATCAGACACCTCACATATCAAAATTCATCAAGCCGTTCAAGCTATAGACCGTGCCAAATAAATAGATATACATAAATACACTTGAAAAACATTACCTTTTCTTTGAAAGTCGCGTAAAAATTAACAACATAAAATAATTCGTATTTTGAAAACTACTCCTGCATCCTTGACTGGCTCCCTCTTTTCCTTCATCATCATCATCAACCTTTTTATCTTCCCACTGCTGGGCACAGGTCTCCTCTCATACAGAGAAGGATTGAGCGTAATCACCACGCTTGCTCAATGCGGGTTGACGATTTCAGACTTAAAGTCCAGGTTTCCTCAAGATGTTTTCCTTCACCTTCAGTCAATGGTGTCCAAGATATACTTAGAAAATAGATATAACTTTAGAAAAAGTTACATTGTTACTTGCCTGACCTGGAATCGAACCCGCGCACTCCTACTTGAGAGGATGGTGTTTTAACCACTAGGCCACCACGAGTCTTTCCCTTTCCCTTCATACGCGCATGTTATTTGTTAGTTTTAATTTAATTGATGCGATGTTGTATTATCTGTGACCCCGGCTACTAAACTCTGCACATACCTCTGCGTTACTTTTAAGTCAACACCCCAATCCTGTCCATTCTTTGGTTGCCTGGAAGAAATCGCATTAGCGATAAGGCCGCCCATTGTATGTTTCATGTTCCATGTTTTTTGTTCGATGTTTTATTGGTGTACAATAAAGAATAAATAAATAATAAATAAATAAATAAATAAGTGATTTTGAAGCTTATTGCTAATCCTTTGCTCGATGTGTTCGAAAATGTGTCTGCTCAAAAACGTAAATAACGCAATGAATATTGTTGAACTGTCTAAATGAATCCCATTGCTGCTGATAGTCCCCCTTATTCATAAACGCTGCTTAAAGTTAACTAGTGATTAGCGATTTTTTAAACATACATTTTAGACGCTAGCAGGTCACTTAACTTTAAAAATCGATTATGAATAAACCACTTAAACACTGTGGTGTTTATTCATAAAGGATGATTTAAATTAAGTGACGTTAAAAGGTCAAAAATATATGGTTAAAGAGTCGCTAATCACTCGTTAATTTTAAGCTGTTTTTATGAATAAGTCGGTTTATGTTGCGCAATTACTGTTTTAAAGAATTTATTTTAATTTTTTTTTTTCACAGAAAATTATTAATAAATAGTAGCCTTTTATATTACGGTATTTGGTTTCCGCACTTAGTCCTCCAAGGGACTGTGCGCGGTAGATCTTCTCTTCTTCTTCTTCTTCTTCTTCTTCTTCTTCTTCTTCTTCTTCTTCAGCCTATACATACAGCCTATATAAAAAAACTTGAGGGACCTCCACTGCTAGACAAAGGCCTGCTTCAACTTTGTTTGCCATTTGATATTCCACAGGAGAAGCGCTGCTGCCCGCTTCCCTGGTGAGACTTCTTTTAGTCGCCTCTTACGACACCCACTGGTGGATATGGGATGGTCCTCCGTTATGTACAGAGTTAATTATTAATATATTATTAACTATTATTATAGTTGAACTTGACAACATCATAGGAAAACACTGATGGAATGGTTAACTTATTATTATAGTTTTGTCAATTATATATGTATAACATAAAGTACAATCGCTGCACTAGCGGACCGATGCTATTTATTTTGATAATGAAAGCACGATTATTCAAAAAAATTATCACTGAACATATATTTAATATCCAAAATAATCACTTGACACCACATTCACTTTTCACTGTACTTCATACTTCACGAAAACATGTAAATGTATTATTGTAAAGGAGCTATCCACGCGGACGCATCGCTCACTCAAGCAGGGGAGAGACAAAAGTCGAACGCTACCGAATGCGGAGGCCGATTGTGCCTATTTGTCGCTCATTTCGCGCTCTCACTTGCACTTCAAAACTTAAATGGAATGCCTCAGAGCGAGGTAACGCCATATGAGTCATGTTTTTTCGTGCATGCGGCCAGCGCCATCAATATAAGAGTTGCGCCATCATACAATTATAAGACGTTGTCACATCAAAAAAAAAAAAAAAAAAAAATACCTAGGAATATAGCAAAATTCTACCATAATTTATTATCATCAATTTCTCACGAATAGTTTGGTCTTACTTCCCAGTTCGCATGTTATCAGTTCGGTCAAGTTTGATTCATTAAAATTGGGTTCCGAAGTCCCGATAGAAGTCAGAATGGGTCAAACTTTTAACGATGTGATGCCAATGTTACCATGTGACGGGCCCCGAGGCCCCTGTACTCATTGACGAGATAAATTCTCAAATTTCTTCTGAAGCTCAATTACCTACATATTTCTTTTGTTTATTTTTGTCTTTGAAGTTGGTCGTATATGATTGTTAGGTACTGATTTTGAGGGGTATGAGGAAGATCCTTATAAAAAGATGTTGAACATGGTTTTGGACCCTTCATCATTGTCTTAGTTGGCTTTAAGAGTCATGGAAAGTGCTTTTATTTATTTTATTATTTACTGGCGACCCGCCCCGGTTTCCAACGGGTGCAATGCTGATACTAAATATATACACTACAGAAAAACTGTTAACGTTGTATAAAAACATAGTGGCCGGCCGTTCCCGCCACCCCGGCGACAGGTCGGAACCGCCAAGAACGCGACGCCTCTCAATATTTTTAAATCTGTAATATCTTCGAAAATATGCATTTAACACGCATTCTGTGAAGATTTATATTAAATCAACAATGTACTTCAGGTATTAAATTGGATGACGACTAATGCTGTATTAAAATTAGCCAATATTTGTCGTTAAAATTAAATGACAAAAAAAAATTGTGGGATATCCATAAGAGATAGACATAAATACCATCATGGCCTTTTCTGTAGAACTTTTCAGTGTACAATATTTTAGTATATAATCTCGTAGAGTTTATTTATTTATTTAATCTTTCGCACATGAAATGTACAGAGGCGGACTTGAGTTCAGCCTGCGTTTACGGCAAATGTGGAAAAAATTAATCATTTACGACATCACATTAGAAACCTCAAAAATATTAGTATTTCTCCACAATTGAATGGATGTTATTATACATATACCCCATTATTCATAAACGCTGCTTATAGTTAACTAGTGATTAGCGATTAAAGAATCGCTAATAAACTTAAATCGTCCTTTATGAATAAAGACCACAGTGTTTAAAGTATTTATTCATACACGATGATTAAAGTTAAGTGACGTTAAAAGGTATGGTAAAAATGTATGGTTAAAGAATCGCTAATCACTAGTTAACTTTAAGCAGAATTTATGAATAAGGGGGCAAAACCTTTTTCTTCAATCACTCTATCTATTAAAAAAACCGTATCAAAATCCGTTCCGAAGTTTTAAAGACTGAATAGTACATAGGGACATAGGGAAAGAGAAGACGACTTTGTTTAATCATCATCATCAACCTTTTTATCGTCCCACTGCTGGGCACAGGTCTCCTCTCATACAGAGAAGGATTGAGCGTAATCACCACGCTTGCTCAAAGCGGGTTGGCGATTTCAGACTTATAAAGTCCAGGTTTCCTCAAGATGTTTTCCTTCACCTTCAGTCACTGGTGTCCAAGATATACTTAGAAAGTACATATAACTTTAGAAAAGTTACATTGGTACTTGCCTAACCTGGAATCGAATCCGCACACTCATACTTGAGAGGCTGGTGTTTTAACCACTAGGCCACCACGACATTAAAATAATACTACTACTTTGTTTAATACTATGTAGTGATTTACATACAATAAAATACCTATGGATATAATGAAATTAAGATCTGGCTACAATGGTGCTGCTTATTTCTTGAATACTTAATTTCTTCCAGCGACCTGTGCTAACAGCAGACCTATGTTATTTTTTGTATATTTTTTTTTAATATTTAAAGTTTTTTTTTATACAATATGTAACAAAAACCCTGTTGTTCCTTCAACCTACGTTTTAAAAATCGGCATACGGACGTAATAAATTAAGTAATTTATAAAAATTGTTCAACAAAAATAATTAAAATAAATGTTTAATTATTAATATTTATAATCTGTAACTGATTTCTTAGCTCTGCAATTCTCCATGAAGAAACTAGACATAAGTAGAACTTTCCCGCCAATTTATTTAACTTTTAAAATCAGATATTCTAAAAAAAATCGAATTTGTCGGTTGTAATAGGTATTTGATTGAGACCCCTCGACTAGACAATGATTACTGTTTTCTAATTATGACTGAACAACGCGGTTTTTGTTACATAGTGTATACATTGTTGTTTTTTATTTGTTTTGTCATCGAAAGGTCATTCTCGCTCTTAATAAACTCACGCGTTTTACCATCATCGATTGCATCACTGCTTACCATCAAGCGGGATTGCACTCGAGTCAAGCACTAGTTTATAATATTTAATTAAATAATTAATTTCCATCTTGGTATGATTTTAAAATTTCGCCTTAAAGACGATCCTCGCAGAGCTGTGGGCAGTTATTTATTTATTTATTAATACTTTCGCACATGAACTGTACAGAGACTGACTTAATGCCTTAGGCATTAAGTTATTTCCAATAATAAAGAAGCTACTAATAAAGGAGTCGATTAACTATACTGTCTCCAGAGCCCATTCCGGCAGTCTCGGCTGTCCTGAGGCCTCTCAAGTTAGGCCATTGCTGCGGCTGTCTCGACTCTTCTGTGGCCTTTAAGTTGGGCTGTTATTCCAACCGTCTCCAGAACCTCCTGCGGCCTCTCAGTTTGACCGTTACTCCAACCGTCTCCAGAGTCGCCTGCGGCCTCCGATAGGCCACTGCTGACGTCGTCTCTAACCTCCTAGGACATTCAAGAGAGGCCGTCGCTGCCGCTGATATCTGACCCCCTATTGCTGGCTCTCCTATGATCTCAAATCACTTATACGGTATAAGTATAAAACCATATACCTCATTCCATTTTTTTTTTCAGCTTTATCTAAATTGATTCCTACGTTTTTTATTAGTTTCTTGTCGTTTACATGACAGGTTATTAAATATTTCTTTTATTTTCTCTTTTATACAATGTTGCCCCACACTAGAAATTGCTCCTGTATTGTGGGTGCGTTTACAAACATATAAACTCACATACACAAACATCCAGACCCGAAACAACTACCTGTAGACTATACAAATAATTGTTCCGTGCGGGAATCGAACCCGCGATCAATCGATTGCTCACCCACGTCACCAACCATGTCGTCAATTGAAGAAAAGTCGGTTAAATAAATCACATGGTGATTTTGTTTACCTTTAGTGGACTACCTAAAATATTGAGTGTAGTTATTCATTCCGACCATTCAAATGATCATTTCGCCTGTCTGCCCACAGGATATTATTATAACTTAGCTCCGTACAGCTTGTCATCATGGCTTAATCAGTTGGCCACAATACCCGATGCATTGTGGCGGACTGATTAAGCCATTCCGAAGGGACAATGGGCTTATTAAATAATATTGAACGAATTCTAGTACGTGTAATTCATGCATTTGAGTTGACTGATTGTGGTTGGGAGTTAATTGGGTTTGAAAACTTTTGTGGTGATAATGTTAGGTTAGAAGTAAATTGAGAAAGTTTAGACTTGAGAATGATGTCTTCGGTTAAATGAAATTTCTTGTCCCGTCACATCGTATCGCCTACTCATAGTGTTAAAGTTAACGTTAAAGCTTAGCGTTCTGTCTGACATTTTGTTTTTGCTCGTCTTGGGGTCCCAGCGCAAACAAGCTTTATAAGAAACATATACCAATCATTAAACGACTTTAAAAAGGAAGAGGTTATTCAATTCGACCGTATATAATATGCTTTTTTTATGTTGTTTATACCTTCGTCGTTTATGAACCGATTTTGATAATTCTTTTTTTGTTGGAAAGTAGATATTTCCAAGGTGCTCCTATGATAAGGACATCAGGATCTGATGATGGAAGATCAGAGAAATCAAAGGGAACTTTCAAAAATCGTAGGGGCGACTACTGCATTTGTTAGTATTTTCATTAAGTATTTTAAAGCACTGCAATTTAATAAAGGTCTGGAGTAGATCTCATGATGGAGCCGGGAGACAGCCGAAGGAACTCCACAACAATTCACAGCAAGTACCTTGTGTTTGGGTTTGATTAATTTGTATTGATAAGAACTTTACACCTAGACGGGTTGTGATTGATATAAGAGCTCTGATGATGAAGACAAAGGCCAGTTCCAGGAACTCCTCAACGGTTTACAGTAGCTACTTTGTGTTTGGACTTAATTCATTCATATTGATGAGAACTTTGCACCCATTGGGTTAAAATAATGGTCTGCAGTAAATCTGATGATGAAGACCATAGGCAGTCGAGGGAATTCTTTAAAATTACGGGTAAAAAATAAAGTAAACTAAATTACGTCGTTTCCTAACTATATTTGTGTCAGCTTCCAGTCTGATTGGATGCAAATGAATACATAGTACTTTTCACAACTAAAAAGTGTAAAATAACTAATTTCGGAAGTCGGTGTCAAAAACGAATATACAAAAACCGAAGACACCAACTTACGAAATTAGTTATTTTTCACTTTGTAGTGGTTTCTGGAAGTCGGTTGTTTTTTTTTTGTAATAAGAGTTTTTTTTTCAAAACAGCCCATTTACATGCAAAATTACCTACCTACCATTACCCACCTATCAGTCAAGGCAATCTGTCTTAAAGTTTACTATTTAAAAAGTTACAATTAAGCGAGTTAAAAGTAAATCTATAAGTCCATTGGACTGGGATTTGCGCTACATAAATCCAGTAATTGCGTTACACTCTAGCAGCAGCAATGGGTTACAGTTTGACAGTTGAACACCATCCATTGCGTTATTTACGTTGATCAGCAGACAAATTTTTTGAATATATGGAGCAATTATTTGAAATTATCATGGCGCTGTTCAGCAAAACTTAAAACAAAGAGTCTTTGACAATTGTATTACTTTGTCTTAATTGAGAAACTTCACCTAATTCAATTTTTTATTAATTGGCGCAGCCGTGAGACATACAATACTATACCGTAAACCGGGGTTACTTTGATTCACGGGATCACTTCGATCGAAACTTCTATTTCATATAAAATCGCGAAATACGTAAAACGAAACGCAATTTGGTACCGTTTGGGCCGTTTTTTCAACTGTCATTGGCGATATCCGCCATTATTGTGAAATATTATTTTTAAAGAATTTCTATAATTTGTTACATGTCTTATTGGCAAAATTGTGGTATCTAACCACAAAGGCCATTGAAAAGTTGAAGTAGCATTCACTCTAAAGAAAAGAAAGAAAAGAACATTCACCAAGAATTATAATTAAAAAGGTTACCTTTTTAATTATAATTAGGCATACAATACTATAGGTACGTATTTTATGGATTTTTGTTTGAATATCGTGTGTTGTAGATACTTTACTTGGGCCAAATAAATTGGATTCTTTCTTTCTCTATTTGGTGCCACAAACAGAATACTAATTCCCGTTCGGAGGACGGGTCTGAGCAGTTGTGTTGCGATGTGTGCCGGGTACGATGCGCCTAATGTTGTTGTGTTGGGAGTTTGGTCGTGGAGGGTCTTCAGATCGATCTCCCTTTGGCGCAGCATCGTTGGTCGTGTTGTTGGGTTTAACATTGCATCACCTCGCTCAACTGCCGTCTTCCTTCCTCTTCGCTCAGTTTTTCTGAGTGAATAGGCTCTTAATAAACTAGCGCGCTTTACCATCAACGATCGCATCACTGCTTACCATCAGGCGGGAATGCGATCAAGTGCTAGTTTATAATTATTAAAAAAAAAACTAATATTTATCAGAAAGATGGAGCTTTAAATTATTTATTGATTAGTTTCATGTGCAGAGAGTGATTGGTACTATCACTTGATAATAATTTTGTTTTAATATCAACCGATAAATATAATAGATTGGCATATCACTAGTAAAAGCCCGGCTTAAATCTAATAATATTTGTTGTTTATAGGGTTCTGTGTGTAAAGGCCATTTTCTCAGAAACACGTGGAGGTATCAACCTGAATTTTAATTTTCAAATACTTAAGTCTGCTGTCTGCGAGCTATGTCGATGACTTTGGTTGTTCTGCGGATCTCCTCATTTCTGATTCGATCTCGCAGAGAAACTCTGAGCATAGCTCTTTCCATAACCCTTGTCAGTATTGTAGTCAAATTCAACAATAAACAAAAACTGCTAAAACACAGCTAAATACAAAATATATTGTAAATCCCGTGACGATTCCGCATACCATAATCCTATGGCATTTCGTCTCGTTTATTTTCCGCGGCATCTCATTTGTCTAATGGAATAAAGCCTCCACGTTGATTGGAGTTCTCTGCCCGTACCGTTTCTGTATGTAGCGCTGTATTCTGTTAGTTTTGTTGTCAGCATCCTTGGGTGAAACGTGTTTTGTTTTTTTGAAGGATTCAGGATTACGATGAATGAAGGTACTTTTTTTGCTTTGATATCGACATTCTGTTGTGTTATATTCAAACATACATATATAGAGTGTAGAGAAAGAAAGCTCTTTAATTTTGCTTTGATAATCAACGAGTTCCACGGCAAGTGGAGACTATTAGAGTTTGAAAATTTCTGAACTTAAATTTCTTAAATCATCATTTTGTGTCCCACTGCTGGGCTGAGACCTAATATTAATACGAGCTTCATTCTTGATGGTTTCAATAGCATGATCTATTGGTCTATCAAGGGGAAGAATGGCGTAACCAGCTACCATATTATTTGGTATTAGTGCAACCCTTCTGTTATGGCAACTGCAAAAATATTTTTATATTGTATCTGCCTCTTATTATTAACGACAAGTCTTGCCAACCGTGGTGGCCTAGTGGTTAAAATACCAGCCTCTCAAGTATCATATTATTATGTAATTTTTATCAAATTATTCAATTGTACATGCAGTCTAAGTATAAATTTCCAGTATTTTTAGCTTCAAATTATAATTTTTGCATGCCTATTGGTAAAATGTGGCTGACCTACCGATTATCACTCTATCACCATGTACTGTACCCATATTTGCAAAATAAATGACTTACTTACTTACTTGCTTACTATGAGTGTGCAGGTTCGAAGCACCAAATATAACTTTTTTTTAAATTATATGTACTTTCTATGTATATCTTGGATACCAATAACTTATGAAACCAGGATATGAAAACTTATGAAAACTTATAAATACTTAGGAAACCAGGACTTTAAGTCTGAAATCGCCAACGCGAATTGAACAAGTGGTCATTACGCTCAATCCTTCCCTGTATGGCAGGACACCTGTGCCTTGCAGTTGGACGATTAAAAATCCCGTAATACGAAAATGCAGCCGCCATATTGATTTTTTATTTTGATCTTACACAGCTTGAAAACTATGTTAGTAAGTAGTGTAGTTAAGTTGGTTTCTTACTATTTCACGCAAAAACTACTGAACGGATTTGGGTAAAATTTGGCACACAGATGGTTTATTATCAGGAATAACACATGCGATACTTTTCATCTCGATATTCCCACGGGATCGAAACTGTACTCGAATTTGGAAATTTTATTCGAACGGGATCTGCCCCCTAATCAGCGAACACATTTGTGTCAAATGTCGTCTACTCGCAATCATTTCACAAAAATGTGTTGGCCGATTAGGGGGCATATCGGAACTTTCGCGGGTAAAACCTCGGGTCGCAGCATATCTATACTTCTATACTAATATACAGTATGTTAAGAAAACCCTGTCCGACCCGTGAAGGTGTTGTTAGGTATCGATAACTGATTCTACTAATGGATACAAAACCGGGCTAAACTTAAAAAAAAAAACGAGTGTGCTTATGACCACACGACTGAAGTGAAACTTCTTTCGCTCCATCTGTATGTATATATATATGTATATGTGTGTACAATATATACATGTATACACATATACATATATTAATTTTCTATAACTATTTAAATTTATTTCATGGTTTCATTGGTAAATTAATATTTTTGCATAGATCTTCTATATTTATTGAAAAAAAAAAAGTGGATTCCCTCGGGGCCAAAAGGTCGGGCTCTTCCTCCTGAATCTGGGGACCCCAAACTCGGGTAGTCCACGACCTCTGGTTCCCGAGATAATCCACGAGGGGGTGAGGTAACTAAAGGGGGGGGGGGGGGGGTTCGTGGGGATGGGGGGAGGGGGTAGTGGATTCCCTCGGGGCCAAAAGGTCGGGCTCCTCCTGAATCAGGGGACCCCAAACTCGGGTAGTCCACGACCTCTGGTTCCCGAGATAATCCAGGGGGGGGTGAGGTAATGAATGAGGGGGGTCGGGGGGGGGGGGGGGTAGTTTCATGGGAATATTAAGGGGTGAGGGGGGAGTAAGGGAGAGGGGATACAGGAGGGACTGTGAAGTAGGCGGTACCAAATTTTATGTTAACTGACCCCCTTAATGGTTGTCAGTTAACATAAAATTTAATGTATAGTGTTAAGTGTAAATAAATAAATAAATAAATAAGTGTATCCGTGTCTCAAAATTAAAAAAAAATAATATATATTTTTGCATAGATCTTCTATTTTTATTGAAAAAAAAAAAAAAAAACTCGTTGTAGACCTTGTAGTACCAAGCTCGCGCCACGGGCTTAGCTCTGCTTATATCCCCCACTTAACTTCCGTTCGCCTTGCCCGATCATTTTTCGTAACGCTTTCGCCAGCTTACTCCCCAAGTCAAGCGTGCCTAAAGAAGTTTCACTTCAAAAATCCCCCTAAAAAGTTAATATTATTTTGCAAAAAGAGGTAACTTAATAAATGTGCGTTAAGCACCCTACCGCGGGCGGCGGGGGGCAGGGCACGCGGCACGTGGTCGCATCGCTATTCGCTCATAATAATACCGGTATTATCACTTTTTTTAAAAATTACCAAATTTCGGGGAAGTTGGAATTAATTCGCGGGAAAGAAAGATTATTTCAAAATTCATTTGTATTGGTACTATGATGATTACGTAAAATTTTATATTATATTTGGTCATGTGTTTACCTAACCTTTATTATCCTTATGGGTCGGACAGTGTTTTCTTAACATACTGTATAAAGCTGAAGAGGTTGTTTGTTTGTTTGTTTATTTGAACGCACTAATCTCAGGAACTACGGGTCCGATTTGAGAAATTCTTTTTACGTTGGATAGCCCATTACTCTAGGAAGGCTTTAGTTTATATAATATCAAGTTTCGACCAATAGGGTCGGAGCATAACTAACTCCACGCCAACCCAAGTCGCTGGTCAAATGACCTCTCCCGTTTTGGGCGGAGTGGGAGGGCGTGTCAGACTTTTACTGAATAAAACTCACCCGTGTTTCTTCACTTGCCTGTGCGCCAGGGCCTCGGTTTCTTTTTTAAATAACTCGCAACCCTGACTCAGGAGGTATCGGTCTTCGTGGACCCCGTCACGATGTGCTGACATCTCTTTGAGGTGCGCTTGAAACTTGACGCGCCGTCAACTGGGGCCTGATCTTTATCGGGCGGCGACTTACCTGGTGCTGATTTTCAGCTGCAACCCACGAGTACCATACGCTGGAATCATAAAAATCACAGATATGCTATTTTTACAGAGTTTTCAATATGCAATAATAAAAGTGATATGGTGAGATAATAATATTAATACAAATGAGAAAAAACCGAACAGATAGAAATAAAAAATGTTGTGATATACCTACGTAAATACACGTGTGTGTGTGTGTGTGTGTGTGTTCAATCGTAAAAGAGTTTCGTCTCAAAAATATATGATGGAAACAATATTTCGAAAACAAGAGGTGTGCCAGAAAAAATATGTTGAAAAATTGCCTAACGTTTTCACTCCTCTAAAAATCTCTCCCTGCTTAACTTCGTAAGGGTCAAAGCCCCATCATATACCATTATAAACACATTTTGGTGCTGATCTGAAAATAAAAAAAATCCTTATCTCAACGTTGGAGTCGTAAAAATCGAACGAAGGGTGACTTTACGAGGGATCATGGACGAGGACAGTCTAGCACATCGTTATTTCTTAATGTGATCCCAGGCGTGGTGACCAGCTGGGTCTAAAGAGTTTATGTGACTGACTATGTGAATTCTAAAGTAAAATAAAAATTATTTAAGCCTCTCCGCCTCTTAGTCTTAAGTGCCTTTACTCAGTAAAGCCACTTCTTTATGCTGTATGAAGGTATATTTGCAATCTTTCTTTTTATTATTTTGATATTTTTTTCTTAGTAAACTTACATTTTTGTTTAAATTATTATAAGCTAGTGCTTGACTGCAATCCCGCCTGATGGTAAGCAGTAATGCAATCGTTGATGGGAAAGCGCACTAGTTTATTAATCCTATTCACTTAAAAAACTTAAGAATAGGAAGGATGACGGCAATAGAGCGAGGTGATGCAATGTTAAACCCAATACCAACACGACCAACGATGCTGCGCCAGAGGGAGATTGATCTAGAGACTCTCTACGACCAAAGTCCCAACACAACAACATTAGGCGCTTCGTGCCCTGCACACATCGCAACACAACTGCTCAGACTCGTCCTCCGTATGGCTTCACCAGACATCATGCCGGAACACGACGAATCGCTTGGCGGCAAGACTTTGTCTGGTGGGTGGTTTACATCTGCGTATTAGTTAAAGCGTGAAAATCTGACAATCTTTTGACCGAAAAAAATACTACACGGATTTTGTTGAACATCTGATGGTAAGCAGTGATGCAATCGTTGAAGGTAAAGCGCGCTAGTTTATTAAGAGCCTATTCACTCTAGTCTTGAAGATACTTAAATTGTAGTCAGACGGAAACACCGCCGCTGAAAAATTGTTCCAGACCCTCGATCTCCCTGGATTTTGTTGGATTTTGGTACACATATGGTTATGAAAATCAGAATTGTCATATACAATACATTTTATCCAGAGACTTTTACTCGGAACCGGAACTTATGTGAGTATAGGGCACAGCTATGATTCTATGTTTCTATTTTAGGAAATCGGATTCTCTCCCTCTTATCTTAAAGAACGTTTCAAGTTCCTTCATGACACACATAATAGATATCTGAGGTCATCGGAAAACCTGATATTAGACATGCCGATGCATTCCACTAGTTTCTATGATAAATCCTTTACTGTACAAGCAGTTCGGCTATGGAATGACTTACCCGTGTCCGTAAGGCGTGCTCAAACACTGTTTACTTTTAAAACTATGATAAAAAAGCACTTCCTCTCTCTTTAAACATATTATTATATTTAATGTGCTCTTGTATGATATTTACAAATTAGATGTATAAATTTATTTAAACTAGTATGATGCACTTAACGTATATATTTATTGTATAATCTATGTAAATAGTACACTTTAGACTACCTACACTATTTCTTTATCCTACCTCTTAGAATTCCATCCAAAGGTTGTCTGTAAAAGATCGCTCTTAGCGATAAGACCGCCCATTGTGTCACCCTTGTAAAATATTTTTATTTATATTCTGTAATCTATATGGTGTACATAATAAAGAGTATTCTATTCTATTCTATACATCAGGTAGCAACAAATATAAATCAAATAAAAAATAAAACCTCTTCATTTTAAAACAGCAGTAAAGAGTGCCTTTCGGCTGCATCAAAAAGGCCCAGTTTAGATAAAATGCCAGACAACTAGTGCCTGACGCTGGTTTTCAACTGAACCTGATGTGAGGTGACAGATGTAAATCAATTTTACACTACATCGTAACGTGTGTAACTTAATACGTGTTAGATAAAAGATGACAACGAAAATGTGCATAAATAAATATATATGGACAAATCACACAGATTGAGCTAGCCCCAAAGTAAGTTCGAGACTTGTGTTATGGGATACTAACTCAACGATACTATATTTTATAATAGATACATATATAGATAAACATCTAAGACCCAGGCCAATCAGGAAAAGACCGTTTTCCATTATGACCTGGCCGGGGATCGAACCCGGGGCCTCCACGTCGCAGGCAGGCGTGTTGAAAGCTGCGCCACGGAGGACGTTATATTAAATAGTGTGATGTTGATTAATATTATAAAAATAAACCAAGAAAACAAATACCGACAAATATAGGTAATGATAGATTGTTAGATAAGCAGCAAGAACATAAACTACATGTCGCAGAATTGAGAATGCTTACATGGGCTGGCGGGGTAATAATGCTGGGTAAAAACAAACCACATCCAAAATATCTACATTCGCGGCAGTTTTAAAGTAATACCTATACAGGAGAAAGTTTTGGAGAGCCGCTTAAGGTGGTAAGGTCGTGTCATGCGGCGACCATCGGACCACATGACAAGAAAAGTACTTGATATTGGTACCCAGCCCAGAAGACGCGGAAGACCCCGCCTTACATGGATGTCCGTTATTGACAGAGACCTAAAAAGGACACAATCAACATCTCAGAAGACCCAGGACAGAACGTCTTGGCGAAGATTGACCGGAAGGGCCGACCCCAAATAAATGAGATTAAGGCCAGGCAGAAGAAGAGAAGAAGATAGATTGTTAGATATTTGCACTGGTCTGGTCGTGCCTCGAAAAGCACGTTAATCCGTTGGTCCCGGTTGCCATTCGAACATCTAATAGCAGTCGTTACGGGTTGTTGGAGCCCTCAAAAGTCCAACAATTGGTCTAACTGCAATGCTTCGGTATCGCCTTCGGGTTGTGGAGGTCAGACGGCAGTCGCTGCACGGAAAAAATCGAAGTTTAGCCAAAATCAGCAGTTAGACTGGTAAAACGGACCCCAGACTTTAAAAGCTGAAAAAGCTTCGGATGCTACTGGGATTAACGCTGAGATGATGATGATAATATATAATGATAGATTGTGTACGTGTGATCGCTTGTGTACATTAATAAATTGTTTGAATAACATAAACCTGTTTAAAACAAGAGCAAGAGCAATTCACAGCAATGACTGAATCGGAATGATTTTAACTATATAGTTATGCCATGCAGTTTTACTAATATTTTTCGATTCCGTAAGAATATTCCGATACAACTCTTCTATGTGTTAAACCTAATTATAAACCATTTGCGTGCATTTCATCAGGATCCGTTCAGTAGTAACAAACATAGATCTAAGCTTTCGTCTTTTACGTCCATGATATTTATGTACATAGTAGGATTAGAGTACTATGTAACCAGGATTAGAAAGATGACACGACATTCTTTGGAGGCCACTAATTATGCGCAAGGAACAAATTTACACGTCACATAACATCTTCCCTGTGTCCTTCGATAGGTTAAGCAGAAGCGTGCCTATTGCCGTGCATAATACAACCACATTTCGACAGTTACGAGTATATACTACTAGCGGCCGCAAGCGACTTCGTTCGCGTGGTTTAGTTATGCTCCGCTCCTATTGGTCTCAGCGTGATGTTATATAACTTAAAGCCTTCCTGGATTAATGGGCTATCCAACGCAAAAAGAATTTTTCAAATCGGACTAGTAGTTCCTGAGATTAGCGCGTTCAAACAAAAAAAACTCTTCAGCTTTATATATTAGTATATATGTAAGGTGAGTGATGTTATATCTCATGTCACAAAAATCTATGTCTATTATAACTAATTGTACTTTAAAAAAAATTTACATACTCCACTCATAGCACTTATTTCAATAGTACTGAACCGATTCACACCTTAAGCACTTACACTAACCACACTGAAATCAACCTTCGTGACCTATAACATTTTATCAATATTATTTACAGTCCCCGAAAGACACCTTGCATAATAAACGATTCTCTTTTTTCTCTCAATAAAAATCAAAAACCATTTACCCCAGTAAACTGATTTACGCGCAATGAATATTAATGTTCCGACAATTAGCGACGTGCAGCGTCAACTAGGCTTCAGTAAGGGACAATTAAACGTCCAAATTGCTATTACTTTTCCATATTATTACACCACAAATTCATTTATTCGACATCATTGATATGAATACGGCAATGAGGCGTATAATTTCATATTTATCATGAACTTTTTGGTAACTGACAGCAAATTATGTCATGATATTTGTTTAAATTGAACGTAAAAAGAAAATAGAGAATAGAATACTCCTTATTATGTACACCATATAGATTACAGAATATAAATATAAAGACTTTACAAAGGGTGTCACAACGGGCGGTCTTATCGCTAAGAGCGATCTTTTACAGACAATCTTTAGATGGAATACTAAGGAGAAGGAGAGAGAAATAATGTTGGTAGTCTACACTCTACAGTGTACTATTTACATAGATTATATAGTAAATATGTCCGTTAAGTGTCTAATTAATAAATATTATATAAGAGTAAATAAAATACAATGATATGTTTAAAGAAAGCGGAAGTGTTTTTTGTGATACAGCTCGTTCAGTTTATTTTAGTTATTTCCACAGCGTTATGTCCTACGGTATTCTACTGTGGGGCAAAGCCGCTGACATACAAAATATATTTGTACTCCAAAAACGAGCTGTCCGAGCAATTTACCAGCTCGGTGTAAGATTTTCTCTGAGAAATTTCTTTAAAGATATTGGTATTCTCACGGATGCATCTCAATTCATCTTAGGCAACATCTTATATGTTAGGCAAAATATTCACGTGTACACCAAAAACTGTGATATTCATAATATTAACACTAGAAATAAGGACAAACTGCGAGCCCCTTTTCACCGACTTCAAAAGGTTCATAACTCTTTTGTTGGGCTTGGTATAACTTTTTATAACAAGATACCCTCTGCTTTGCTGGACTTGCCTTACGGTGCATTTAAAGCACAAATCAAATCCAAGCTTTGTTCAAAGGCATATTATTCCGTGAATGATTATTTAAATGATAAGAATAGCTGGTCGCTCTGATTAACTCAGGACAATGTTTGTGTTCTTTCTCCGGAATTAGCTTACTGATACGTTATATGAGTTCATATATGTAATTTACTTTTTTACGATACATAAATATGTAAGCTGTCACGCCCTATATGCCTGGGGCTTTTATTTAAGTAATAAGTTTTTAGTTAATTACATTTTCATTTAGATATATTATATGTGTGTATATATTATATATGTATGTTTTGCTTTGCTGGTATTTTGGCGTGGTAGCTGGCATATGGTAAATAATTTCATTGTTGTTGTACTTTATTGTGTTCATCACTTTACGTAGTATTGTATAAAGTCATGTTTTTTTTTTAATTAACAGACAGCTGTGCTGCTGGGGAGTTTCTTCCACCACTTCTTCTTCCCAGCGAAAGCACTAGGAAGTGTCGATGGGTGGGCGTTTTGGGGGACTGTCTTATGTAATATTGACGTTCAAAAAGTGCTGATTCTCAGCCTAATTTGAATAAATGACTTTTGATTTGATTATCATAGTTTTAAAAGTGGCTGGTGTTTGTGCACGCCTTACGGACATAGGTAAGTCATTTCATGGCTGAACTGCTTGTACAGTAAATTTAACATAGAAACTAGTGGGAGAAGACAGGTAACATGAGCATAATCAGCAATAATATCGGGCGTGACTTACAAATTGTAGGCTCGAACCCCACCGAACGCTTTACTTTGTATAAATTATTTCATGACCACTGCTCTCAAAACAGTAAAGGAAAACATCGAGAGAAACCAGCATGTTCTAGAAGCAAAACTTCGAAGACATGTGACATCTACCAATCCGCACTGGACCCGCGTGGTAGATTACGTCCCAGTCCTTCTGACCGAGAGGAAGAGAATATTATAGACTGACTAGCGGCCGCCAGCGACTTCGTTCGCGTGGAGTTCGTTATGCTCCGCTCCTATTGATCGCAGCGTGATGTTATATAGCCTAAAGCCTTCCTGGATTAATGGGCTATCCACCGCAAAAATATTTTTTCAAATCGGACCACGAGTTCCTGAGATTAGCGCGTTCAAACAAACAATCTCTTCAGCTTTATATATTAGTATATATTACTAATCCCACGGCTAGGACATAAAGTTTTTGTATTTTTAAATTAAACACAAACCCAGGCCACATTTTAAAACTATAGAAACCTTGGTAATATTAATCATTTTAACACAAAATGCCGATACGTTCGGTTGACAGTTGTAAACTGCTGATTGATTAAAACGCCGGTTGAAGTTTGACAGCGCTGAATATACTGGTGTACTGATGGCACGGGGCACGAGATAACGCATGTCGACATGAGATGGGTGGAGGTTTGGTGACGCGGTCCTATATTTTGCTGATCGTGTTGCTACTTAACGACTTCTTTTTATTTAGATTTAAGATACTTGGAACACATTTATTTCTGCGTTACAAATTGCGCCACCTATAAGTTATAGACTAGAAGAACCAAACTCACGATTTTAAGAAAGTTCATGATCTGATGTCAGCCTGAATCAAACTTTTTTTATATACAGTATGTTAAGAAAACCCTGTCCGACCCGTGAAGGTGTTGTTAGGTATCGATAACTGATTCTACTAATGGATACAAAACCGGGCTAAACTTTAAAAAAAAAAATCCCCCTAAAAAAATAAATATTATTTCGCAAAAAGTGGTAACTTAATAAATCTGCGTTAACCACCCTTCCGCGGGGCGCGGGCGGCAGGGCACGCGGCACGTGGTCGCATCGCTATTCGCTCATAATAATACCGGTGTTGTCACTTTTTTAAAAAGTACCAAATTTCGGGGAAGTTGGAATTAATTCGCGGGAAAAAAAGATTATTTCAAAATTCATTTGTATTGGGTACTATGATGATTACGTAAAATTTTATATTATATTTGGTCATGTGTTTACCTAACCTTTATTATCCTTATGGGTCGGACAGGGTTTTCTTAACATACTGTATATTGTTTTGCCTCACATTAAGTATTTTTTCTATATAGTGGATGCACTACATAAACGGTCAGATAAAAACACTCCCGTTTACAAACATACAAACTCACATACACAAACAGCCAGACTCGGAAAACTACTTGTAGGTCATACACACATTTGTTCCGTGCGGGAAACTATTGGGCGGGTTTGAATGAAATTTGACACACAGATAACCAAAATTAACACACGTTACTTTTCTTCTTTTTTTAGCATTTGTTGTTATAGTTGTAACAGAAATATATTACCCGTGAAAAAGAGATGGCTGCCCCGGCTTAACGAATAGGGATTTTACACTAACACGTATGTAATATTTACCCATTCATCATGAATTATTTAGTGCTTAAAAATTTCTTATAACTTTCGTGAACTAATAAACATAAAGGTTACATACAAAAAAGGGTACATACAAAAAAGGTTCTCAATTGTTTTTATGCATTATTTTGATTTGACATGACATTTCAATTCAATTCATTTATTAGTGTGATTTTTAGTAAGTACATTTTACACTGTGATCTTAATATCTAATAAATCAGTTCCTCAAAAAATCTACCATAAAGGCATACACTCTTTAACAGCACTTAAAATCATAAAAAGGATTATCAATATATTAAAATGATGAATAATCTAATGAATTTGGAATTCTTGAATTTGGAAATCTTTATAAATATTAATGTCAAATAACTTACAATGTCAAAATACAGTACAATGTCAAAATTAAATAAATGTTAAATAACTTATATAATACGATTTCAGAATTAAATAGGTGGAAATGTCAAGTTAATTATGTCAAAGAAATAGTATAATGACAAAATTAAATAAGTATCAATGTCAAATAACTTACAATTTATCATTAAGGAATTCCTGAATTGTATATTCGCATTTCTCCAATAATAGATGTCTTAATTTGTTTTTAAATTGAATAATATTTTTTTAGGCCCTTAATCCCATTTGGTAATTTATTAAATATTTTCAAGATCAGGGAGTATCGTAAATCCGTTGTATCAAGTTCTTTTCTTGCAATTACCATACATATTTGATTCAAGTACCTTAGCCCAAAAACACCAGTGAAAAACTCAATTATCAATTAAAAAAACACCTTAAAACGCCTAGATAAAAGTTCCTAGCAATGTTATCTCAGAGACCTTAAAACGCCTAGATAAATGTTCATAGCAATGTTATTGTTTGAAGTTTTTGTACCTTTGTCGTAGGAGTTACGCGATTTTATTTTCGGTATTTTGCAGATATAAAAGTTCCTCAACCTTTTTAATAACAAAATATAAATTTTCAGCCATTTAGCATTATATAATGCTAAGAATCATGTTTATATATGCGTTTTCATTGCGAGGTCTTTTCCATACTTCAGTTTAGCTATCTCCTTTCTATTGCCTAGCTGTCGGTCTGGTGACAAAAAGACTTACTGATAGTGAAGTCTTAAACATTTCTCTTTGGTTATGGAACCCTAGATATGTAGGACAAAACGTTATAGGTAAAGTATTGGCATTCGCAGTACCTTAATTAATTCTGTCATTCTAACATCTCAATAGCTAAATATGTATATAAAGACCTTATATCAATTTACAGATTTCCTTACAAACTGCCACACAATTAATAACGTTCACAGTTACAGAGAACAATACTCTCGAATACAAATCCATTGCGTTGGCGTCTGACGTGTGACGTTATGATGTATCGACTTCGGTTTGACGTCACGTCGAAGTCAAACGTGTGACGTATTCATTTGTTTCCATTTACTCATTGACAGATGACTTGCAGATATTCTGTGTCGATCTATGTGTGGTTTTGCTGAAGACAGACACGTATTTCTTATGTACAGTGAGCAGCAAAAGTCAATTGGCACTTATGTTTTTAAAATCAAAAGTGAAGTGATATTTAATTAAAGAACAGCACTCCGATTCTCTTTCTCTCTCTTTTTTAACTTTTAGCTTCTTTTATAAAATGCCTAAAGTACATTATCGTACCATGTTAATCGCGTTTTCTTGCTATATACCTACATACTTGTAATTTATAACATCATGACTAGCTTTATCCGTCTGAAGGGATAGATTTAGGGAGGTAGATGTAGGAGATGAGACTGAAACAGAATATCACAATATTTCTGTAGTTTTGTTATAATTAAAAAATAAGAGCAAACTCATCTTTCAATTGAAGGTGAATTCTATCCTGACTTTGTAAACATCATTAAAACATAAAATTATGGAGTCCCAAAGCACGTAACCACAGTTATGGACTTTCACCAACCACTTTTAATAAGATTAACACCCCATAGTTTCCTCTTTACTCTCAGAATCTTTATCAAACTACCCCGAAAACCAGCTATCAAGTCACCATTTTAGTAGGTATATATTGCCGTAGTAAGGAGAGTTTCAATAGTAATGGCTCGTTGTATTTGTTAATTAGATCTGATACCCAGACAATGATTGACTGATCAGCAAAGGACAGACGGAATGATATTTCAATTGTAATTACTAGACATTGTGATGGAATAGGTTGATATATTGTTTATATCTAAGTAGATGTTGTAGTGTATATAGATTATTATTGGTCAACTTGATTGGATTTACGTGCAGAAAGACAGAAATTGATCAAATTATTTCTAAGATCATTGTGAAATCAATATTAAAAAAGAAATCAAAATCATCATCATCATCTCAGCGTTTAATCCCGGTGCACCCGCCGCTTTCGCGTTGGAGACCGGGGTCCGCATTCCTACATAATACGCCTCCATATCGCATAATCTCTGGTATCCCGTGGTGTGAGATTGTTGACACGCATATCATCTCTTACAATGTCAAGCCAGCACTTCTTTGGTCTACCTCGCTTGTGAGCGTGACCGTAGCAGCTTAAGCGACCCTCTTGCAGTTTGTCTGCTATGTCACGGACACAAAAACTGCCACGAATGCGGGATTCCTGATGCGATATTTCCGCGTAACTCCGCACATCCACCGCAGCATATTCATCTCCGTGACGCGCAGTTCCTGCTTGTGTCGCTCAAGCACAGGCTACGCCTTACTGCCATACAAAAGAACAGGTCTAATAATGGTCTTATAGATCTGTCCCTTAAGCTTAACCGGCAAAACACAAATCAAAATATAAGATTAAAATTAATCCCTGGCAGGTGTTAGATACCAGTCTTAGCCAACGGTACCCGTTCACAAACATGACTCGTTGATCAGCACCAAACAAGTTATCCATTTTTTAGAAACCCTCAATCATGACAGAGGATCTTTAACACCAAACATGAGCAAAGTACCCCAAATTCAGTATTCTACACACGTACATCGAAGTCATGGCGTCAGCGAAGTTATGACGCTACTCGCAAGTGGGGTGAGAGTACAGTGGTTCTATTACATGTGGCCGGGGAAGGTTTTCTACCCTAATTGAATCGTACATTTTGTGTTTGGGTTAGGTTGAGAAATATGGATTGATTGTATTGCTACTAATATACGTATAGTCCATGTTTGTGTACCAGAACATATTGTGACTGTGTAATTATATTGCAAATATACATATAGTAGGAGTGCACGGGTTCGATTTCAGGTCAGGCAAGTACCAATGCAATTTTGCAGACGCAAAATAAAAAAAAATCATTTCACTTTTCCAAAATCAAAATTTCATAAGAAAAGTTCTTTCGCTGAGAAGAAGAAGTAGCGCAACTAACTCCCATTGACACATGACAGCATATTGAAAAAAAAAAATTAACTAGTGCTCGACCACGATCCTACCTGATGGAAAGCAGTAATGCAATCGTTGATGGTAAACAGTGCTAGTTTATTAAGAGCCTTTTCACTCTAGCCTTGAAGACACTTTCACATTTAAGTGTCATCAAGGTTAGAGTGAATAGAGATCGCGATCAAGCATTAGTTTATAACATTGAAATAAAAAAAAAATCTGCTGTAGCTTCTTGAAACAACATAGCATGATGATATGTCAAGTTTTGTCATTATTTCTTTCATGACCAGAATATTGTTGGATTGTGAAGAGGCAGAAGTTACCACCCACCAGACAAAGCCTTGCCGCCAAGCGATTTGTCGTGTTCCGGAATGATGTCTGGTCAAGCCGTACGGAGGACGGGATCTGAGCAGTTGTGTTGCGATGTGTGCCGGGTACGATGCGCGTAATGTTGTTGTTTTGGGAGTTTGGTCATGGAGGGTCTTTATCTCCCTTTGGCGCAGCATCGTTGGTCATGTTGTTGGGTTTAACATTGCATCACCTCGCTCAACTGCCGTCTTCCTTCCTATTCGCTCAGTTTTTCTGAGTGAATAGGCTCTTAATAAACTAGCGCACTTTACCATAAACGATCGCATTACTGCTAACCATCAGACGGGATTGCGGTCAAGGACTAGTTTATAATTATTAAAAAAAAAAAGATTTCAGAGTTTGTGATCAGTGAGTCAATTCTAACATTCTGCAGCAATCCGTTGTCAGTTGCATTTAATGCATCGCTACAGATTTACGACTTGAAGTACGCCCTGCACTTATGTCTATACGATGTTCTGGCAGATTTTACACTTTAACTGAAGCTTAGGGGGAACTGGATCAGTCCAAAAGGAGCCTTGGGTTGGATCTTCAACGTCTATTATTACTCCTGAGAATGCAGAACTTATGAGAAGGAACAAATCAGCGTAAAGATGTCCGAAAGATTCCAGCATCAACGGGTTTGAAAAAGACATCAGTTCACATTTTTTTTTTATGACGAAGAATTTTTTGATGCTGTATTGTAATTTATTAATATTTTTAATTAGAGTAATAGCTTTATTTTTTTTTTAAAGAAAATGGAAGTTCCAAATCATTCAACAATTGAAGGAAGGGCTTCAAAAGGCATAATTATGCTAGAGTTATTCTGAAACGATTTTCTACGCCCACATAATTACGTAATATCTTTTTAGTGACAAGGCACATTTTCACATCGTAGGCTACGTCAATAAACTGGATATGTGTTATCCAAGTGTAAGTAATCTAAAAGAAATCTAAAAGCCTCTCCACAGTCTGAAGACCACAGTTTGGCGCGCCATTTCTGGAAACAGTTTAATTGGACCTCATTTCTAAGAGAGAAGTGAAACAGTTAACGCACAACGTAACCGCGCTATGCTGGACCAGTTTTTTATAGCTGCACCGTCATGATAGCCACAATAACAGAAGCTACTTTCAGCAGGATGGAGCTACAGCACTCAATGACTAAATTCAGACTAATATTTCCTGGAAAATTGATAAGTCGCTTTGACGATATAGCCGGCCCCCTAGATGCTATGCCCTGATTTTACACCTTGTAACTTTTCCTGTGGGAATACCTCAAGTCTAGTGTCTACAGTAATTCGCTATCAACAACAAAGGATCTGCAAGACAATATACGACGCAAGATTGCGGCTACCAGTCCAGATCTTTGCATGAGAATTTTCGACGTGTAAATAACATTATTTTTCTTTATATTTTTGTTTTCCTTTTGTATAAAATCTGCCACCGGACACCATGTATGTAAAAAAAACATGTGTAGCAAAATTAATAACATTACACAATACTCCAGAACTGTTTCATTCTTTAATACACATCACCAAGCTACTCCATTCAAGCCCAATTTCGTCGAAACACAAATGTCATTTACCCTCACTATGAAGAACCAGGTGTCAAACAACTGGCTCCATCCAATTAATTACGTCGAAGGTCAGAAGTAAGGAAAGTTTCCTACTTATTGCTCCGAGATATATCCCTTAGGAGTTAAGATTATCCTGGATCGAGTTCGCTAAGTTGGACAACATCGTTAAGAATGGACAGTGTGTTTCTGGATGAAGATCATGTTAACATGTTGTGGAGGGAAAGATGGCGGATAAGTTGGATTTGTAGACAGATGTTTTGTAGTTTGAAGCGTGGTTGATAACATTTGAGAATGTTTGAGAAAGCATCAGTCTAAAGATTGCTCTCAGCGCTAAGACCACACATTGTGTCACCATTTGTAAAATTCTTTATTTTTATAATTATAAACTAGTGCTTGTTTGCAATCCTGCCTGGTGGCAAGCAGTGACGCAATCGTTGATGGTAAAACGCGCTAGTTTATGAAGAGCCTATTCACTTTAGCCTTGAAGACACTTAAATTGTAGTCCGATGGAAAACACCGCCGTTGGATAATTGTTCGAATCCCTCAATGTACGCGGTATAAAAGAAGAGGTGAAACGCTTTGTTCGGATCGTTGCGATGTTGTCGACGTAAGGGTGGAAACTCACCGTACGACTCAAAAAAAACTGAGTGAATAGAAAAGAAGACTGCAGATGAACGAGGTGATGCAATGTTAAACCCGACAACACGACCCACGATGCTGCGCCAGAGGGAGATTGATCTGAAGACCCTCAACGACTAATCTCCCGATACAATAACATTTGAAGCATCGTACCTGGTACATAACGCATCACAACTGCACAGACCCGTCCTCCGTACGGCTTCACCAGACATCATGCCGGACGAATCGCTTGGTGACAAGACTTTGTTGGTGGGTGGTAACTTCTGCCGGCGGCCGATAGTAAGGCGTACCGCCGAGAAAGAGATTAAGAGATTTCTATATTAATATGTCTGTATTTTTAAAGTTACGTAGTCAACTTACTAGTTAACTACGGTATTATAATGGACTACTGTTCCTTATAGTTTCGCCAGGTCTGTCTGTCTGTCTGTCAGTCCGTCCGTGGATAATCTCTGTGCCCATTAGCACTAAAAAGTTGAAATTTGGCAATATGTACACCATATCATCACGCCGATAAAGTGGTAAAATAAAAAGGGGAAGAAAATGTTTTATTATGGTCAAAAGCATCTCAGGCCATGCTTGGAATGAATGAGGATGGCCTGAGATGTTTTTAGCCGATTTTTTACTAATTATTTTATTTAACCTTGCGTTACCTCTTAAAGTTATTAAACGAGTCAAGAAATACAAAAGGCCTAAACAAATCGCTCGCTTCCAAAGCCTTTCGTATGACATTGACTTTCTACAGGATTGCCAAAAAGTTTTCTTTGACTTAATTTTATGTAAAGATATAATCATTTCTTAGTCGTACATCGTCGTTTGCCGGTTGAATGTCACTTTGTCCAGACCCCAAGGGCAGTTTCGAAGCCGATAGATAATATCGTTAAGTGAGTTAAAGACAGACAGAATATCTATCTATTACAAAATTATTTGTTAAACGCCACTGATTTCTGTAATACATTATGTCAGTGATCTTACATACAATGTCTAAATAGAACCTATGATCTCTATCATCAACCTTTTTAACGCCCCACTGCTGGGCACAGGTCTCCTCTCATACAGAGAAGGAATGAGCGTAATCACCACGATTGCTCAATGCGGGTTTGCGATTTCAGACTTAAAGTCCAGTTTCCTCAAGTTTCTTCACCTTTTTTATCAGTCATTGGTGTCAAGATATATTTAAAAAGTACATATAACTTAGAAAAGTTACTTTGGTACTACTTGAGAGGCTAGTGTTTTAACCACAAGGCCACCACGACTACAATAGAACCTATATCCATTACCAATTCAATAATACCAACAATATTTTCTCCAAAAAAGCCACAAAACTTTAACGTAATGAATAAAATAAAATACTGGTCAAGTGCGAGTCGAACTCTTACACGTAGGGTACCAAATATCTAGACAAATAATATCTATACTTAAATTATATATCTTAACAGTTGATTGGTTTGAACGCGTCCATCGCAGAAACTACGGGTACGAATTGAACAATTATTGTTGTGTTGGGTAATTCATTTATCATTTTCTCGGTGTCAGGCCATAACATCGGCTGCCGGCAGAAGTTACCACCCAAAAGACAAAGACTTGCCACCAAGTGATTCACTGTGAGTGATCAGGCTCGGGTCAACGGCGCATTGTGTTTCACGCACGCCTCAAAGAGATGTCAGCACATAGTGACTGGGTCCACGAAGACCAATGCCTCCTGGGTCAGGGTTGCGGGTTGATTAAAAAAGAAACCGTGGCCCTGGCGCACAGGCAAGTGAAGAAACACGGGTGGGTTTTAGTCAGCAAAAGTCTCACACGTTTTCCCGCTCCACTCAGAGCGGTAGAGGTCATTTGATGATTTCCCATTAAGAACAAAAAAGTGGCCAAGCAAGGCTTTAGGCTATATAACATCACTCTTAGACAATAGGAGAGAAGAATCAGTGGAAAAAAATGTGTACAATTATCATCTTTGAGGGCTTTCGTTGCGTGCACTGCGTAAAAGGTTCATGTTACTCAAAAAATCTATACTAATCTATAAAGTTGAAGAGTTTGTTTGTTTGTTTGAATGCGCTAATCTCAGGAACTACTGACCCGATTTGAAAAATTGTTCTTGCGTTAGATAGCCCAATAATCCAGGAAGGATTTAGGCTATATAACATCACGCTGCGACCTATAGGAGCGGAACATAACTAACTCCACGCGAACGAAGTCGCTGGCGACCGCTTGTATGTTATAAATTTCATAATCGCGATCATAATGACAGAAATTGACACTCACGATATCGTGGATGCGGGCAGTACAAGACTGGTCATTGTGGAAAGCCTTGGGGAAGCCCTTTGTCCAGCAGTGGACCTCTATAGGCTAAAGAAGAAGAAGATTTCGTGGGCAACAGATAGTATACTTATACATAAAATAGAATAGAATAGATAGAATAGAATACTCTTTATTATGTACACCATATAGATTACAGAACATAAATAAATATATTTTACAATGGGCGGCCTTATCGCTAAGAACGATCTTTTACAGACAACCTTTGGATGGAATTCTAAGGGGTAGGATAAAGAAATAATGTAGGTAGTCTACAGTGTATTATTTACATAGATTATACAATAAATATATACGTTAAGTGTATCATACTAGTTTAAATAAATTTATACATCTAATTAATAAATATCATTCAAGAGCACATTAAATATAATAATATGTTTAAACAGGGAGGAAGTGCTTTTTTATCATAGTTTTAAAAGTAAACAGTGTTTGAGCACGCCTTACGGATACGGGCAAGTCATTCCATAGCCGAACTGCTTGTACAGTAAAGGATTTATTATAGAAACTAGTGGAATGCATCGGCATGTCTATTATCAGGTATTCCGATGACCTCAGATATCTACACACATCAAAAGTGTCTAGGGATCAAGCATTTTTATGCGGATTTCTTGAGATTGAGATGTGGCTTTGTTATAAATTTATGATTTTATAAATTTATATGGATCCTTTTTGGTGCATTTCATAATTTGAATCAGGAACTGTGAATCAAATTCGAGTAAAAGATGAAAATCAGCTGTCAATATTTTCCCTATAAAAACATACAACGCATTGAAGACATTATTAGTGCTACTGTTTCCCTACTACTGATTAAAACCAACGTTATTATGGAGCGGCGACGTCATTTAAGCAGGGAAGAAATGCTCAAAGCCGTGGGAATGATAGAAGCTGGTTCCCGGCAACGTACTGTGGCTTTAGCTCTGAATACAAGTCAGAGTGTTATCAGTCGACTTTGGACACGTTACCGAAGCACTGGTACCGTGGCTGAGCGCCATGGAGGACGGTATCGCTGCACCACACGGAGACAAGACCGATACATTCAAATCTTAACTCGAAGAGCTCCAACAATAACCGCCATGATGTTAGCCGTGAGGCTTCATCACTCTTCAGGGAACTTAATTAGCGACCAAACAGTCAGAAACCGCTTGCATGAAGTGAACCTTCATTCCCGAAGACCGCTGCGGGTACCACCTATAGCAATGCACAATCGTAGGATTCGATATCAATGGGCTCTTGAACACAGAAATTGGACAGAAGAACAATGGCGTTTCGTGTGCTTTTCTGATGAGTCTCGTTTTGGTATGAGACCGGATACAAGACGTATACGACACTGGAGAACCCCTGGACGCCAACAGCGATTAAAATCCTGCCAGGAAGTCCATCCTTATAGTGGTGGAACCATCATGGTATGGGCGGGTATTTGGATCGGCGGAAGAACTGAGTTGATTTGGATCAGAGGCAACCTCAACGCTCAAATTTATGCTGAGACGATTGTATCAGAGGTCATCGTTCCTCTACAAGTGCAAATCGGTCCCTTATTTCAGTTAATGCATGATAATGCACGACCGCACACCGCAAGAGTTGTAAGACAGACTCTCGCCGCAGCTAACATCAATGTCCTGCCCTGGCCTGCTCAGTCGCCAGACTTGAACCCGATTGAGCATGCATGGGATATGCTACAGAGAAGAGCTCTGCCGAATATGGAGGGTATCCAGTCGCAAGAAGACCTTTTTTTGTTGTTGCAACGAACATGGGCGGCCATTCCACAGCGTGATTTGGATGAACTCATTTTGAGTATGCCAAACCGATGTTCTTGTGTTGTTAGTGTTCGCGGTAGAAACACGGATTATTAATTGTTTAAGTTACCCAATAAAATTTTAGAGAAAACTGTTATTTCAGTCTTTTTTTCGAACTTTTGTGTTAGTGGTTCAAATGTCAAATATCCCTTTATTAGGAAAATGGCAAATTTCTTTATTAATGCAAAGGTGACTTGGTTTATCGTTACTGTGACAACACACTTTATTTGATGAATCCTTAAAGAAAATTTTAATTAATATCAATCAGGAGAAAAGTTATTGCAAAAATATATGTTGATCCCTAGACACTTTTGATGTGTGTATTATGTGTGTCATGAAGGAACTTGAAACGTCCTTTAAGATAAGAGGGGGTTTTAGGATTAAACAAAATGTTGTAGAGCTGAAATAGTATATGAGAATTCCGGCGAAGACGTATGGGAAGCCACTTAACCTTTATGCGAAATTCAGATATGTGATCATATTTGCGCGGGCCAAATATAAATCTTATGCAAAAGTTTTGACATACATATATAAATTTTATTCTGTTTTTATTATTTGGTTTTAGATCGACGACTTTATCTGGGAAAGGTTTAACTGTTCCAGCTATCACCGGTCATATCGGATACAGCATGATTAAAGACAGACAGAAAGTGGAATCTCTAATAGGGTCCCGTGGTTATCCTCGGTACGCAATCCTAAAAACCCAAAAGGAGAAAAAGCTCAACAGTAAGCTACGAAATAAAAATACAATATCGGAGTATGTTACACTAGAATTTGCTGCGATGTATCGGGACTATGCAAGTTAATCTACTAAGAGCAGATTATAAGGGATACTCGACCCGTGGCTCCCGAACTAAAAATACATTGGGGTAACATCACAAAAAATTTGGTAGCGGTGGATACAATTTGGCTGATTGAAAAAACGATTTTTGTGGGGTATAGGAAGCTGAGATGTAATTTTTATAGCGTTTCATATGCTGATGGTGTAGTTAGGTGAATTGTAGTAGATTGCATCTGATATGTAAAATGAAGACCATTGTGACACCGTGTCAAAATTATTTATTTATATATAGGATGTATCTGACATCGTAACGCAAACTTCGCGAAAAGGCTACACCGTATGCCACTAACAAAATTATGATAGTCATTTATGTCGTTAATGAACGGTTACAAAATTCAGTGTTTAAAAAAAGTGTCGGCTCGGCCTTTGAACGTTGCAAGCGTACCGCCGTGCGGGTTTGTAGGTATGACGTTGATCCCTGATGTGAACTCTATTAAATCAGCTGATAAGATAGTTTTTCGGGTTTTGTTTTCATTGCGCTTTTTTAGGTAATTAGCGAATTAATTAATTTTTACTTTAAAATCTTACTGGGTTATAAAAGTATAGCAATTATGAACGGTCTAAAGTGAAAAAAAAACGAGTGTGCTTATGACCACACGACTGAAGTGAAACTTCTTTCGCTCCATCTGTATGTATATATATATATATATATGTGTGTACAATATATACATGTATACACATATACATATATTAATTTTCTATAAATATTTAAATTTATTTCATGGTTTAATTGGTAAATTAATATTTTTGCATAGATCTTCTATTTTAATTGAAAAATAAAAAAAAAAGTGGATTCCCTCGGGGCCAAAAGGTCGGGCTCTTCCTCCTTAATCAGGGGACCCCAAACTCGGGTAGTCCACGACCTCTGGTTCCCGAGATAATCCACGAGGTGGTGAGGTAACTAAAGGGGTTCGGGGGGGAGGTTTTGTGGGGATGGGGGGGAGGGGGTAGTGGATTCCTTCGGGGCCAAAAGGTCGGGCTCTTCCTCCTGAATCAGGGGACCCCAAACTCGGGTAGCCCACGACCTCTGGTTCCCGAGATAATCCACGGGGGGGGGGGGGTGAGGTAATGAATGAGGGGGGTGGGGAGGGGGTAGTTTCGTGGGAATATTAAGGGGTGAGGGGGGGGGGAGTAAGGGAGGGGGGGATACAGGAGGGACTGTGAAGTAGGCGGTACCAAATTTTATGTTAACTGACCCCCTTAATGGTTGTCAGTCAACATAAAATTTAATGTATAGTGTTAAGTGTAAATAAATAAATAAATAAGTGTATCCGTGTCTCAAAATTAAAAAAAAAAAAATATTTTTGCATAGATCTTCTATTTTTATTGAAAAAAAAAAACTCTTTGTAGACCTTGTAGTACCAAGCTCGCGCCACGGGCGCCTCTGTGCTTATATCCCCCCCTTAACTTCCGTTCGCCTTGCCCGATCATTTTTCGTAACGCTTTCGCCAGTTTACTCCCCAAGTCAAGCGTGCCTAAAGAAGTTTCACTTCAAAAACTACATATATTTTTTTTTTAATCATGAAAAAGCCGACGAAAAATTCCACTACTGGGGGGTTCAGAATCATGTACTGGATCCATGGTACTCGTTTGTGCGTCGATATTAGATACACCCCTTATACTTTATTGTACACCAAAAACATACATAGAACAAAATACATTCAACACAAGAAAACATACAATAGGCGGCCTTATCGCTAATGCAATCTTTTCGAAGCAACCAATAAATGGACAGTGATTCTCCCGAACCACAAATGGGACTGTCATTGATGCATATATACAATATATTAAAATAGATAGCATATCCAAAACCATACATACATTAATAAACACATACATACTGAACATAACAGGTAAGCAAATAAATTAGCCAAAAATTATTTGTTGAACAAGATCATAACGCCATGTAGTATTCCTTCTCTTGAATTCCTGCAACGACTACGCGGGTTTTATTTGCAATATATTCCACAAACGAAGGGCCAGAACAGTGAAAGATTTATCAAGAAATGTTGTTGAAGATGTTATCTGTATGTAGACCAGGAGCATCATTGTCACAGAGCATCTTGTAATGCTATGATGAGCAGTAGGGTAATTACGTAACAAACTATCTGTAAGCAATGGGTTTCATTTTGTCAGTTCAAACATCGTTCATAGCGTGATTTACCGCGCTGAGCAGACTTACGGATTAGCAATATGCTTCAAATTTATTCCAATTGATAGTAATAGTTTGTTAAGCGATTGAATGTATTTTTAATGAACATAATGTATGTTTTTAGTTCAAATAAATGAAATAATAGCGTCATGTTGATGACGAGATAGACAACTGCAGCCGTCGACATTTGCGCAGTTGACGCGCGTCCGTTGTGGGTATTAGCAATAAGCCGGGGAAAATAACACGCTGACAAGCAGAGAGATTTACAAAATTGGTATTTAAAGATTCTTCGAAACAGCTGTGTCCACTCTTGAGCTCAAATACCTTGATATAATAATAGGTTTGTTGATCGAAACGATAGATATAGACAAATATTGTACATAAGATACACGTTAATACTTAATGAAGTTACAATTGACACAAGCAGAGAAAAAAAAACGTAGGAAAAAATAAATCCTGCCTCTTAAACTGAAGATGCACAGTCATCTGTTTCAATTACAATGAGCAGAAAAGATTAAATATATTCCTATGATTTAAACTCGTACATTATATAGCACCACATAACCTTCTTAGATTTTATATAGACCACTCTCTTGCTTGTTACATGAAACAATGAAATAAAAAAGAAAAGAATGAAAATGAAATTTATTAAAAAACATAGATTAGCAATGGATGTATAAAACGTTTCACTTTGTATAGTAATAATCTTAATAATGACAATCGTAGGTAAAGCTAACTTACTGTAGACTAATACATAATATAAATTTATAAAATTACGATTTAAAACTAATGTTGGGATCATCCGAACTAGGTTCATTTAAACCTGTGTTTCAGGCATCATCGACAAGAATATATAATTTTATAATAATAATATAATATTAAGCCTGATATAATGGTGATAGATCGATTAGCGCAATAATTGTCAGTGTTACCATTCCACATGACGGGAATCTCGTGAAAGCTGAGAAAGAGAAACAAATCAAATATCTCGACTTGGCGCACGAGATTGTTGACATGTGGAATGTGAACTCAGCAGTCATTGTACCGATTGTCGTATCGGCCAATGGTTTGATAGCCAAGAGCCTCGACCAACATCTATTGAGGCTCTCGTTAGGCAGTTAGATCAAGGGCCATATTCAAAAGGCAGTACTCCTCGATACGGCCCGCATTGTGAGGAGGTTCCTGTCTCTGGAGCTCTAACCACCGGTAGTTTAGACCCCGCTCCCGCCATCGGTGGAACACTATTTTTTATATTTTTAAATGTTTTTGTATGTTTTTATATAAATATTTAAAAATGTAAAACAATATACCTATATGTATAAAAAAATAATGGGAGTATAATATTATAATAATATACATATGACATAAATATTTAAGACTAAGCAAGCACAAACTGTGGTGAAAACTAAAATAATACATTACCACCTCTTATTTATTAAGTATAACTTACTAATCTAATCATTTTATTTTAATTACTATGGCATTATTTCCGTATCTGTGTAACTGAGGGTCTGTAAATATTTAGTTAGCCTAACACAAAATTTATTTAAGCCTTCACTGTATATCTTTAGCAGTTTGTTACATTTGTTATATAAATAGGGTCTGAGAAATAAATAAAATCTGTTAGTAAAAGCATGTTTCGTCATGACTACTACAAGCTTGCACTTCACTTAAACTTTCCGAGTGATTAATCAGAGTAGTAACAATAGTTGAAGACGTTTACAAATTGTTGTAACTAGACAAAATACTGGCACTTATTGATCCTGAAATATAACTTAGAGGGTTGGTAGACGGCCGACCAGGTTTGTGAAAATAGGAATGTGAGGAGTCTCCAAAGCCTGGAGTTCAGGCGAAGCGTAGCCAGCCTGTCGGTGTTCTATAGGAAGCATTTTGAAGAGTGCGAGCAAATTGCATGACTTAATTCCCCCATCCCCGTTCCATCATCGGACGATCCATCGTACGGCGAGTAACCCCCTTGCGCTGTTGATCCGGACGAAGCGTTTCGCCTCGTCTTTCATACCGCGTAAACCGAGGGACTGGAACAGTTTGCCAGCGGCTGTAATTCCATCCGACAACAATTTAAGAATCTTCAAGGTTAGGGTGAATAGGCTCTTAATAAACTAGCGCGCTTTACCATCAACGATTGCATCACTGCTTACCATCAGGCGGGACTGCGGTCAAGCACTAGTTTATAATTGAACTTAGTGAGGATATTGGTATAAAAAAGAGAGTCCTATTTAAAAAAAAACCTTGCCTAAATATACATAGTGCAGTGCAGTGATGCACTTCCCAACCCTACTTAAAATTACATAAATAACAACTTTAGTTCAATAAAAATTAAGTTGAATTTAGAGTCAGAATGACTAGCACTGTAGAAAATATTATAAAATTGTTTTTAGTTATTGTAAATTGAACTGTATTGTATAGTTATTTAAAGTTATTTTTCCTCATATTTTTTTATTTACATCCTTATCCAATATGGTCGCATTGTTACACTACTTCGTGTAAACTGTATGTAATTTATTTCATCCTTATTAATATTATAAGCCGGAAAGTGAGTTTGTTTGTTTGTTCTTCCGCTTTCACGCCGTAACTACTGAACCGATTGCTTTAAACTTAGAGTCTGGATTAAATAATAGGGTAGCTTTTATCCCAGAAAAAAAAATGATATTCCCGAGGAAAACAAAAACACCCAATTACACGCGGGCGGAAAGCTAGTTATATATAATTCTTTCAGTGGCGGTGAAGATATACATCGCAAGGAAACTAGCATATCCTTAAATCTAAAGTTCTAAGAGTTATGACATCGACCAATTCCAGATCTCACAAAGGTTCCAGCATAAGGCAAAATTGTAGGTAAACAAGCTGTTGTTTTGCATCCTCTTTAAATTCAAAGAGGTAACTATGCTACTGATACAGTCTATATCTTTTTTAAAAATAATATACGGATAACACGAACGCTTAAGTGGTGCTCATTTGTTCTTACCAAACTTTTCTTGATCTCCAACAGACAGAATAGCAAGTGCTAAAATTCGTAATGATGCGTTACCCAAGTTACTAAATCTAAACTAAAAAATACTTTGCCTGCACAAATTAATGTAAGGTAAGGTTGAAAAAATTTTGAGTTAGAGACGGAGAAACAAGCAAACATACAAGTCAAGCTAATAAAAAGCCCTGTTAAAGAGAGGCCAGTGTCCAAGAAGTGGGAATATTATTGGATTTTTTTTTTCTTAACAGGCAGTGTCACTCGAGTACTCCGATACCATTATTAGATTATTTTAATTTAATTAGTTACGCTTTTATTTTGGATTTTTATCTATATTGTATTTTAAATAATTAGTTTTCAAGTAAAGTAATGCATGAGTTATGAATCTATTGACTAGAGCTATGTCTGAAATAAAAATATTATTGTGTACAATAGGGTATTTGACTAAAAAAAACGAATTTGCCCGTCAGTTAGGTTTCCAAAAAATACTAGACACGTATTTTTTCTTTTTTCATATTAAACAAAAAATGAAAACCACACAGTGCGTTGAAAACTCGTGTGACGTTACTGCACGCTACATTTTTTAGCGACCACTGGCGTCACCAGTCCTGATCTTTAATGCCTTTTGTATTTGTAATTTTTTATTTTTTTAAAACAAAAAATACGTGTCTAGTATTTTTTGGGAAACTTACTGACGGACTAATCAGTTTTTTTAATCAAATACCCTATTGTCTGCACCTAACATATTACATTTTTAGACAAAACGGGATCCATGTTTCGTCCAAAAATCGAACTCAAGCCTAGCAAAAAGCCGATCAAAACCGTTGGACTGGCTCAGTTACTCATTCCACTCAATATTACTGTTCTAAAGCGAGTTTCGTTCATTATGAATGGTGTTAGAACAGATTTAAGTGGTCCGCAACAGAACTCATTTATTAAAGCAGCAAAGATGATGGATTTTCAGTTCTAAGTTATGATTTTGATTGAATTGAGCGGCCATTATGATACCACGAACATTGCTTTGCGCTCGGTTTGAATTATATTTAGGTAAGTGATTAGGTTGGTAATAAGTGTTCTCTTGATTAGTGAGAGATCATTTTAAGTAGGCATCTATGCCGTGGGCGTCGATATGTCACAACCAGCTGGTTAATTTAGCCGTTTAGTCAACTGCCTGGAAGTAGAGTTCTTTGCTTCGCTCTCTTGGCTCAGGCTTGCTAAATGAACGGGTTGCTTTGGCTTAGTTACTGTGACAAATTGAGGCCAGGAATGTCAACAACGTGAGGGTGGATACTCCCCGTTCTCGAATCTACATTGGGTTTAAAAAACTTGTAGAAATATTTACTTTATTTAACATTTTCATAAATTACACCGTCTTTATTATTATTCTTATTATATAAAACGCGAAGAGTGAAGGCGGATGCCAATAAAGGGCGAAAAGCCCTAACAGAATGACTTGTTTAAAGAAACTCTAGTACTTTTATGTAATCCGGGGTGAGAACCAATGACATTTCGCGCCTTTTTTATCTCAAACAATAGAGCGTAACAAGAGCTTGTTAAATAGTAGATTGTTAACCGAGGGTGGAAAGAATCAATTCCCGAGGTATTTAGACGCCCGAGCATAGCGAGGGCGGCTATAGTCCGAGTAGGAATTGATTCTTTTACCCGTGTTAAACACTCTACTTTTCATTTCGAATATGAGGAAAATAAAACTAGTTGTTTATCTTAATTTTTTATGGATAACACTATATACTCGTATAACAATGTTAGTCGTAATTTGACTATTAATGTTAAATCGGCATTCTATTTAAAATTAATAGTCAAATTCGGACAATTCGTGAAATTAAAAGTTACATTTATACTTGGAATGTTTATGCTATTTGATATATCATGACAGGCGGATACTCCCTGGCGGTTGACGGCTGAGGCGAATTGTGGTGTATTTTTATAGTTTCAGTTAATTTGTTCGAAATTTTTGTTTTGTTTTGGATTGGATCCTCAATGTAGCCTTCGGCGACTGTGCTGGATTTCCAGCCTGCGTGTCTTTTTAACGTCGTCATGTTTGCCCCAGAATCGGCTAAAAGAGTTGCTGACGTACGTCTATAACAATGACACTATTTGATAAATTCAATTATGTTGCTATCTGTTTCGGCATACCTGAGACTTTATTTTTTCCGATATTTGTGATCTTTCTTTTGAAATTTCTGGTAAAAGATTATTAATAACACAATTTACCTTTAATTTGTCTTTAATTGAATCTGGTGTCAATATTTCAGAATCACTTGAACTCATTTTTAAATTAAAATCTTAGCATAAACGATTAGGTATTAACGTAACTATTTTTTTTTATTCCGTCACAGATACATAATAGATTAGTATCCCGCTAATTTATGTCGAATTTTTAAATTTCAAATATGGAACTCGCCACGTTATTGTTGCGACCATAGAATTAATAAGTAGGTACTATCGTACTTCTTAATTGTATGGTTGCGACCCATTTCGCTCAATGAAGTTTGCGCTAAGTTCACACTGGCTGTTTAGAAACTCACATTGCCGCTGTATTTTTTTTTTTTTTGATTAGTTTTTATTACACAAATTTATTCACAGCTGACAGCAGTTCTATTTTTAAAGTTCATTCCGACCCTTGGGTGGGAAGTAATTTGTATGAGTTTTTCCCGCTCTAGGGAGGGAAATAACACTTTCTACCCAATAACCAGATCTAGAAAATACTGCTTTCCGAATATGAGAAATGAAAAATACTTTTTCTGTGTCTTTGTAAATACATATTTAGATCTGGAAAATAAGTAATATGTCAAACAACAAATTAAAATTTCAAGGAAAACATCTTGAGGAAACCTGGACTTTATAAGTCTGAAATCGTCAACCCGCATTGAGCAAGCGTGGTGATTACGCTCAATCCTTCTATGTATGAGAGGAGACCTGTGTCCAGCAGTGGGACGATAAAAAGGTTGATGATGATTAAATTTACAAGTAATAAAATATTAATAAATACTACTTAATCTTACTATTTTTTCGGTGGTAGGCCATAACAACGGCTGCCGTCGGAATTTACCACCCATCAGACAAAGTCTTGCCGCCAAGCGATTCGTCGTGTTCCGGCATGGTGTCTGGTGAAGTCGTTCGGAGGACGGGTCTAAGCAGTTGTGTTGCGATGTGTGCCGGGTACGATGCGCCAAATGTTGTTGTGTCGGGAGTTTGGTCGTGGAGGGTCTCCAGATCAATCTCCCTCTGGCGCAGCATCGTTGGTAGTGTTGTTTGGCTCAACATTGCATCACCTCGCTCAACTGCCGTATTCCTTCCTATTCACTTGTTGTTTTTTTTCAGTGAATAGGTTCTTAAGCAACTAGCGCGCTTTACCATCAAGGATTGCATCATTGCTTACCATCAGGCGGGACTGAAGTCAAGCACTAGTTTATAGTTATTAAAAAATAATAATAATAAGAGCTGTCGGTGCCGCGCGAGTCACTTGCGAAGTTAGAAATATTTTGTCATATTCGTCTGACCTAATGTGTCGTTTAACTCATTCTGTATTCATTTTACCCGGGATGTCACTAACAAATTCTAGAGCGAAGTGCGTACTAGATTAACTATCCAAATGATCGTGATCTCTCGTAGGCTACTATCGCCTTCACTCATAAATTCACAACTTGTTTATCCACATGGATATCCCAAGTAAAGCTAGCATCGCTTCTTGTGTTAAAAATACTTTAGTCCTAATATTACAAATACAAAAGCGGTTCGGCTATGGAATGACTTGCCAGTGTCCGTAAGGCGTGCTCAAACACTATCCACTTTTAAAACTATGATAAAAGCACTTCTTCTCAAGACATATTTTTATATTTTATCCTTGTATAATATTTATTAATTATGTAGGTGTTTAATTTTATTTAAACTAGTAAATAATAACTAGTCTATGTAAATAGTGCACTGTAGACTACCTACATTATTTCTCTCTCCTTCCACTTAGTATTCCATCCAAAGGTTGTCTGTAAAAGATCGCTCTTAGCGATAAGACCGCCTATTGTGTCGACCTTTGTAAAACCCTTTTATTTATGTTCTGTAATCTATATGGTGTACATAATAAAGAGTGTTCTCTTCTCTTTTCTATTCTATGGATGGATGTATATATATTGTTACTCTTTCTCTCAAAAACTAATACACAAAAACATGTTGTCAAATCGCTGAATGCGACTAGTTCATTCAAACTTAAACTCCTAACTTTCCTTTATTCATTTCAATGACAAACGAAATGGGAATTAGATCCACTAGCAACAATTTTCAATCAGATTTTTTAACAAAGCCAATAAAAGTATCTATTTGTCAAGCAGAACATAAATAGGTCGATAAGTATATTGAATTGTAAATGCTTCATAAGTAGGCTTTACAAACTAAATATTTATTGAAAAAGTTTCGCATAAATTATTGCTGATTTTGCAATGTTTTGGAGAATAGGCTCCAGCGGCTTATCTGTTTGCATTAATATTAAATTTTGAACATGTTTTGAAATATCCTTTTAGTTTAATTTTGACATAGCATATTTAAAACAGTATAAATATTACAATGATAGCTAAAACTGTCGATAGACGTCTGTGTTTTTACATTGAGGGGGTTGCCATAATCCCCACGAATGGCAGGCGGGTTGGGGATTGCAATAATTTGATATTTTTTTTTTAAATAACTATAAACTAGCGCTTGGCTGCAATCCCGCCTGATGGTAAGCAGTGATGCAATCGTTGACGGTAAAGCGCGCTAGTTTATTAAACCCAGTCACTTAAAAAACTGAGCGAATAGGAAGGAAGACGGCAGTTGAGCGAGGTGGTGCAATGTTAAACCCAAAAACACGACCAACGATGCTGCGCCAGAGAAAGATTGATGTGGAGACCCTCCACGACCAAACTCCCGACATAACAACACTTGGCGCATCGTATCCGGCACACATCGCAACACAACTGCTCAGACCCGTCCTCTGTACGGCTTCACGAGATATCATGCCAGAACACGACTAATCGCTTGGCAGCAAGACTTTGTCTGGTGGGTAACTCCTGCCGGCAGCCGATGTTATGGCCTTCCACAGGAGAAGCGCTGCTGCTCGCTTCCCTTAGTCGCCTCTTACGATACCCACAGGAGGATACGGTACGGTACTTTTCTAAGCCCGGTACTACAAGGGTCAGCGCCGACTGCTGACATTACAGCGTTTTTTTTATATATTATAAACTAGTGCTTGACGGCAATCCTACCTGATGGTAAGCAGTGATGCAACCGTTAAAGCGCGCTGGTTTATTAAGAGTCTATTCACTCTAGCCTTGAAGACACTTATATTATAGTCCGACGGAAACACCGCCGCTGGCAAATTGTTGCAGTCCTTCGATGTACGCGGTATAAAAGAGGAGGCGAAACGCTTCTTTTGGGTTGATTATATTATGTATGAAAGTCGTGGTGGCCTAGTGGTTAAAAGACCAGCCTCTAAAGTATGAGTGCGCGGGTTCGATTCCAGGTCAGGCAAGTACCAATGTAACTTTTCTATAGTTATATGTACTTCTAAGTGTATCTTGGACACCAATGACTGAAGGTGGAGGAAAACATCTTGCGGAAACCTGGACTTTTAAGTCTGAAATCACCAACCCGCATTGAGCAAGCGTGGTGATTACGCTCAATTCTTCTCTGTATGAGAGGAGACCTGTGCCCTGCAGTGGGACTATTAAAAGGTCGATGATGATGATGATATTATGTATGAATGTATGCAAAGACTGTTGGTCAGACTTAAGGACTTCTGGTGACCCGTAGCAACAGTCAAAGATGTAGAAATGACTGCCGGTACCAATGGCTTAACGTGCTTTCTGAGGCACGGATGCCTTGGTTTCTAAAGATGGTCCCCACACAACCCATCCACAGTCCAACTGTGGCAAGTGTAACTTAACCTGATCGTCTTGTGTGGCTGTTATTACCCATACTAATATTATAAATGCGAAAGTATCTCTGTCTGTCTGTCTGTCTGTCCGGCTTTCACGCCTAAACTACTCAACCGATTGTAATGAAATTTGGTACGCATATAGTCTAGAGCCTGAGAAAGGTCATAGGCTATATAACATCCCGCTATGAACAATAGGAGCAGAGCAGTAAACAAATATGTTGCGAAAACGGGAGTGGACGCGGGCGTATATATTGCTCCCATTATTTTAACAGGCGCTTATTTTATAGCCCCTCACACTAAAACTTTTACTGGTCATCATAATAAGATTATAATTTTCCCACTGTTGGAACACGGGCCTCCTCTCGGTGAGAGGGAGTGGGCCTTAATCTACCACTACCACATATTTTTTTTTTGTAAAAATGTTTTGGTCGGTGACTTTGGTTCTTCTGTGGATTTTCTGATTCGATCACGCAGATAAACTCCGACCATAGCTCTTTCCATCGCCCTTTGTGTGACTCTGAGCCTTCGGAAGCCGATGGATGCGGGCAGCACAAGACCGGTTATCATGGAGGGAGGCCTTTGTCCAGTAGTGGACGTCTATAGGCTGAAGAAGAAGAAGAAGAGATTTTAAATAAATAATCGAATAGATCGTGTAGTGTGTGTGCATACATTGAGTATCACAACTATATAACTCGGTGGTAGGCCATAACATCGGCCGCCGGCACAAGTTACCACCCACCAGACAAAGTCTTGCCGCCAAGCGATTCGTCGTGTTCCG
Organism: Sesamia inferens; assembly: GCA_037179545.1. Taxonomy (NCBI): domain Eukaryota; kingdom Metazoa; phylum Arthropoda; class Insecta; order Lepidoptera; family Noctuidae; genus Sesamia; species Sesamia inferens. The sequence goes on along the minus strand of CM073936.1, from coordinate 3,159,508 downwards.
GCATGATGTCTGCTGAAGCCGTACGGAGGACGGGTCTGAGCAGTTGTGTTGCGATGTATGCCGAGTACGATGCGCCAAGTGTTGTTGTGTCGGGAGTTTGGTCGTGGAGGGTCTCCACATCAATCTCCCTCTGGCGCAGCATCTGGTCGTGTTGTTGGGTTTAACATTGCACCACCTCGCTCAACTGCTGTCTTCCTTCCTATTCACTAAGTTTTTTAAGTGAATGGGTTTAATAAACTAGCGCGCTTTACCATCAACGATTGCATGACTGCTTACCATCAGGCGGGATTGCAGTCAAGCGCTAGTTTATAATTATTTTAAAAAAAAAATGCACGGTGTATATTATATTACCACACGCAGTTAGGTACGCTTAGTAAAAACAGAAATAAACACAATAATAAAAATTTCCTAACCGGCATTAGAATAGCAACATGCAATTCCTGACATAAAGAAACACAATAATAAAAATTTCCTAACTGTCATTAGAATAGCACCATGCAATTCCTGACATAAAGAAATACAATAATAAAAATTTCCTAACCGGCATTAGAATAGCAACATGCAATTCCTGACATAAAGAAACACAATTATAAAAATTTCCTAACCGGCATTAGAATAGCAACATGCAATTCCTGACATAAAGAAACACAATAATAAAAATTTCCTAACCGGCATTAGAATAGCAACATGCAATTCCTGACATTAAGGCAGTGAAGCCTTTTAGCGATCATTCTATGGATGAATTGTCAATAATTCAAATTTATTCTATCAATAAAATTATGTGATGTCAAAAAAATAAAGCCAGTTATAAATTAAAGAGTAAACCAAAAATCCTTTTAAATTTTAATGCAACTGTTAAACGAAATGCAATAAATGATATCTCCGAAAGCACTGAACCTTCTCAACGGTCCCGACAAGTAGTCTTTAACATTTAACTGGTCTACGGAAACTTGGCACGGCCCCAGACAACTTTGGACCAATCAGTTCACATCCGAACTTGCTCGAAAAACCCGTTAATCTTAAGTAATGTTGCTGAACTAGTACTGCAATAGAACGCATGATGAAAAAGAAGTCAATATAGTGTGTTGTCTTTGTAATAAAATAAAAGAAATTGTCCAAAATTGTATCTGACGAAACCACGGCGCGATGTAATATTAACCCAATAAGTGTCCAAAGCTAATATTGTCGTGGTGGCCTAGTGGTTAAAACACCAGCTTCTCAAGTATGAGTGCGTGGGTTCGATTCCAGGTCAGGCAAGTACCAATATAACATTAGAAAAGTTATATGTACTTTCTAAGTATATATTATATTATATATTACGCTCAATCCTTCTCTATATGAGAGGAGACCTGTGCCCAGCAGCGGGACGATAAAAGGTTGATGATGATGATGATGAAGTGTCCAAAGCTGACCCATGTTCTGGATAGATGGCGTTGGCGTCGAATTAGAACGGGCTATGGTTTCATTACCGCTGTTAGTATAAGTACTTTTGGATTTTTTTTTTGCTGAGAGATAGTCCGGTTATGTAGTCACGACCTCTCAAGGTCAACTACGAGCTGCCATATTAGAGAAAAAGTCTCAAAGAGTAGACGCTGAATTGTACTAGTTGTACAAGAGTTGTGTTATTTCTCGCCTAACGGAGCGCAAGATTTGTTCACAAATTGATTCAAGTTTTTCATTCATAAACGTTAGAATCTTAACATAGTCATTAGCCACTGTTTAATAATGTTACATTTTTAATGTAAACATTAATACTTATTTGACTTGTATAACTTCAACCGTCGTTTGTAAGTAAACGTTTAGCGGAGAATGGTCAACGCAGAAGAAAAGGACATAGGGAAGATCTTAAGCGAAATGAAATCCGGTACACAGGGTACACAGGGACTTAGTCTTTTTTTATTATTTTCATAATTATAAACTAGTGCTTGACTGAAATCCCGTCTGATGCAATCGTTGATGAAATGAAATGCGTCTGAGTAATGCAATCGTTGATGGTAAAGCGCGCTAGTTTTTTAAGAGGCTATTCACTGAAAAAAAAAATTGAGTGAATAGGAAGGAAGTCGGCAGTTGAGCGAGGTGATGCAATGTTAAACCCAACAACACGACCAACGATACTGCGCCAGAGGGAGATTGATCTGGAGACCCTCCACGGACAATCTCCATATTTGGCGCATCATACCCGGCACACATAGCAACACAACTACTCAGACCCGTCCTCCGCACGGCTACCCCAGACATCATTCCGGAACACGACGAATCGCTCGGCGGCAAGACTTTACCTGGTGGGTGGTAACATCTGCCGGCAACCGATGTTATGGCCTACTACTGAGATAGGTCAAGTTATAAATAAACGTCTGTATCACTTATGGTAGAATATATATTAGTAAAGTTAGTAAAGGTTAGGAAGAAGGTGAACTGATTGGAAGATAACAATCTCCCAGTCTAACTGGTTGCAGCTTACATTATTCTTTATTGAATAAACACCACAAGTCTTAAAAGCATACAACCCAAATATAATCACAATTTGACACACGTAGAAACCGTATAAAGATTGTCATGATTTCCGAAATAGTAAAATAAAAAAAAATCCTGTATGTTTGTGTAAGGAATACCATCAAAGAAAAGAGAGGAAAAACTTAACGGTTGACAACGAAAATAGACGAAGAAAACACGTAGAATCCTAAATAACATGAACCAAGGGCACAGAGAAGGTAATAGAATAGTTTTTTATTCCATTCTCCACCCTGAGTTTAGCAAAATGATTACTAACCCTCTGGAAATAGAATTACTAACAATTTTAGTTCTTTGTTAACATCTAATGTTAGTAGGTTGCAATACAGACTTACAAGTTAAAGTCAAAACTCAGGCAATCAAAGCTGCATCCATCTCCGCTATATTGGGGTATATCATCGATCTGCAAACAGACTGAGAATACTTTTGGTGCCGCTGCGAACAGACGTCATCAGGGATATGCATCTATTCCATATAAGGCAGTAAAACCATTAATTAATATTATTATCCGCAAACATTCCCGATGCACCGACCCGTCATGGTAGCCGTAACAATAGTCTCAGTGTATTTTTATATTGAAAGCCAAGGTCGCTGTATGCCTGTTAAGTGAAGTCAACCCACAGGCTGCACGTGTAGAATGATTGACAGTAAGCTTTGAATAGCGTAACTTTAACTGGATTCATACTTCGTGCAAACCTCCATGCCAACATGTCACAACGGGTAGCTACCTACGTTCCCTTTCAATATCAGAATTATTATTATGTAGATAGTAGTAATGTCATGTGGAGATGACGATGCCTTAATAAATGAAACCACTGATATTCATGCATAGAAGTATATAGAACTATTAAACATATCGTAACAGCGGAGTTGTGTATGGAACAACTCGGCAAAGTCAACTACCGAGGTGACGCGCGCGAATGTGACGCCACGCCTTGAACGCGCTAGTGATGCGCATAATAAATATCGCCTAAAACTTAGTGTTGGGATTCCAACAATCATGAAACCGTTCTGTCATGTTTGTGTGTTTCTGGTCAAGTGCAAAGCTAAACAGAAACATATCTCTTTTCATTGCAAAAAGCAGGCCCCAATAGCTCTAAAAAACAAGACCAACACTAGAATTCAAGGAAATACATAATAAATTTTCTAGGAGACATAGATACGTCTGAGGGATTCGCAGCAATTCAGCAAGTTACTGTACATTAGTGGACGGTGCCGACTGAGTAATTACAAGCTCACTGCATATGCATGCGCAATATATTGCAGCTTTTATTTATCTCTTAGAATATCTGACTAGCATTTTGTTGAAAACGTTTTATGTTGTGTGGAATAGGATTTGGATACTATTGTTGTAAAAGAGTGTCCCTTTTTTGTATTGAATGGGAAATCAACAAATGACCTCTCGCTTTGGGCGGAGCAGAAGGAAGTGTCAGAATTTTTCTGAATAAAACTCACCCCTGTTCCTTCACTTGCCTGTGCGCCAGGGCTACAGTTTCTTTTATAACCAACCCACACCCCTGACCTAAGAGGCATCGGTCTTCGTGGACCACGTCACGATGTGCTGTAATCTCTTTGAGGCGCGCGTGAAACACAACGCGCGTCGACCCGGGCCTGGTCCTTACCGGGCGGCTAGCTGACCAATGCTCACCGCCCGCAAGTCCACGCTAAAAAAGTTTCCTTAGAATTTGTTTTTATGTTATAAGATAGAGCTTGACCGCAATTCCACCTATGACAAACAGTGATGCATACGTTGATAGTAAAGCGCATTGAGAGCCACTCTAGCTGTCCTTGGCAGTTTACATGAAGCAAAGTGCCTGCCAAAGCCACCATGAATGGTATTAAAATAACATGTACCCCTCCAATATACGAGTATATTTAATTTTCTCTATAGAAATAAAATAATGGAGCGGGACGCAGAATGAAGCTGGGGCTTACTGTTTCTAGCACGAGGCTGTGAAGCTTATACAAACAATACCCTATCTATAGTCCTGCATTGTTAGTTAACTATAATAAGGAACAATGGCGCTGCATCTCTTGTTCACAAACTAAACGAAACTTATTTTTACTGAATCGTTTTCTTTCTATTTTAGAAAATAAATAGTAGTTTAGTTTTGTCAAGTTAATATTTTACAGTCATTAGTGGTTGTCAGAAGGCCGAAAGTCTTACAACTTTGCTTAATTGGGTATTGGAGATCAGATAGGCAGTAATACAGATTCAGATTACAATTTCCTACTTCTGGGACATAGGTCTTCACTCTGTGAGGGGGATCTTAGGTTCGAACCCCGTCAGGTGCATTGCTTTGTGTAAATGATTTCATCATCACTGCTCTCAACACTGTGAAGGAAAACATTATGAGGAAACCGGCATGTCTTAGAGTCAAAAACTTCGAAGACATGTAACAACTACCAACTGGGCCATCGTGGTAGATTACGGCCAACTCCCAATAGTGAACTGTATCCCAATAGTGAAGGTGAAGGAAAACATCTTGAGAAAACCTGGATTTCAAGTCTGAAATCGCCAACCCGCATTGAACAAGCAATGATTACGCTCAATCATTCTCTGTATGAGAGGAGACCTGTGCATAGCAGTGGGACAATAAAAAGGTTGATAATGATGATGATAATCTCAATAGTGGGTAAATTATAGGTTGATTATGTATGAAGGTCCATGTATCCCGATTTCAAAAATAAACACGTCATACGACGCGACGGTTGAGAAGAATATAGTACGTCGTTGCAAGATGCAGGTCATGCCGATAGCATTTAAAATTTAGCTCAGACTTCCTTCAGTGAACTTTACGATCTTTACTTTACGAAGAGCACACGTTATTTTTAACGTTACTGTTTGTTCCATAAATTGTTTTTGATATGTTTTAAAGTAGCTTATAAAATTGCTTGTTACTTTAGGATAACGTAAAGTGTTCTGTAAATCATGTTGTCCAAAAATTTGCTTTTGCGGCTTCTTCTGCAATAAATTTAACCCGTTGCATTGTATCGTCTGCCCGCACTACAACTTCGTTTTTGCTTCGTTATTTTGACTTTTTTCTGTTTCCTTCCCTGGCCCTAGGTTCTAGCCTGATGTTAAATTGTCAACTATAATGGCAAAATTAATTATAATAATTAATTTGTTTTTAGATCGAGTCTATTACTTTACGTAGAATTAATATAAAAATCATATATACACATTTCAAATCATTAAAACATTTATCATTACAAATCATAAAATAACGCACGGCATAAAATTATAATATAATAGCTACGTTGGAGCTTGCTTCTATGAAGCTGTTTCCACTTCTGCAATAGGAGAACGGCTTGGATAGTTAAAAAATAATTTCAACACTAACCTAGGGTACTTACGTCGTTGAATTTTTTGTCGTTAAAATTCACTCCGATATTTTTAATCTAGAGTTTATTTATACTCGCCCTAGCCACTCTAACTGTACTAAATCTACATTATACAGATAACTAAATTTGAAATTTTGAATTAATCGCAGCATCATTCCGTGTCTCCTTCAGAGGGGAGGCAAACCCAAAAGGGGAAAGGGGAAGGGGGGAGCTCTAAATTAAATTTTGACACAGACTGAACGTGGGACCACTTAATTGCAATTTGCTTGACTTATTAGATGCTGAGATGGTGTAACTCAATTGTGATTGTGTAAGATTTAAGTAGGTTGACTTTAAGTGAGAAATTAAATACAGTTTATGTGTTATCTGTAGGCAACGTAAGGCTAGAATTTAAGATCTACGATAGTCAGTGATGAAGAAGAAATAAATGACCCCAAATTTGTGGACGGGAAAAAAGATTGAACTGAAATTGTGTAACTGACTTTTACAATTGAAAAATACTTACAGACAATGATATTGCAGATCAAAAGTTTAACTACATCTGATGCTTTTGTTTATTTATATACTTACTAGCGACGCCCGGTTTGCCCGCATAAGTCTCGTTACTTTTTTTATGTATAAATTATAAACTAGTGCTTGTCCGCGATTCAGCGAGCTGAATTGCATGTTTTAATTCCCCCATCTCCGTTCCACCATCGGACGACAAGTTGTACCACGACTTTCCACCCTTACGTTGTTAACACCACTACGATCCGGACGATGCCTTTCGGTTCTTCTTTTATACCACGTACAACGAGGGATTGGAACAATTTGCCGGCAGCGGTGTTTCCACTACAATTTGAGTGTCTTCAAGGCTAGAGTGAATAGGCTCTTAATAAACTAGCGCGCTTTACCATCAAAGATCGCATCACTGCTTGCCGAAAACAGTGACGCAGTGACGAGTGATAGTAAAGCGCTTATTACCAAGTCAAATCTCAAAGCCAAAGCTTGACCTGCGGTCGTCAGTACAAAGTGGTGGCCCAAAATTAAACATCTCCTTAATAAAAATAGCAGACTAGGGCCTCTAGTCGTTGAGCGGATTTAAGGCTATGAGAAAATTTACAATTAAGTACGCCTATGATTATCTTTATTCTTTTAAAACCGCTCACAGTTGAAGGCAAATTCTCGTAACTTAAAACAAGTCGCAGTATCATCTTGGCGGCAAACAAATGCCGTTTGATATCCTCCAAATAAGCCATGCCACTGACATGTATACACCCTGTACGTTACACGTTGTACAGTGTGTGGGAAAATGAAAGGTGGCTGAAAACGATACGCCAACCACCAAGCTAAAGGGTAGAAATTGAAGATTCCGTTTTCACTCCGCACTTACAATAGAAAGGGTTATTATGTCACTAGCGGCCGCCAGCGACTTCGTTCGCGTGGAGTTAGTTATGCTCCGCTCCTATCGGTCGCAGCGTAATGTTATATCTTAAAGCCTTCATGGATTAATGGGTTATCTAACGCAACTAGAATTTTTCAAATCGGACCAGTAGTTCCTGAGATTAGCGCGTGCAAACAAACAAACTCTTCAGCTTTATACAAAATGTATACAAAACCCTGTGCGAACCATAAGGATAATAAAGATTAGGTAAACACTTGACCAAATATAATATAAAATTTTACGTAATCATCATAGTACCAATACAAATGAATTTTGAAATAATCTTTTTTCCCACGAATTAATTCCAACTGCCGCCCGCCGCCCGCGGAGGGGTTGCTTACCGCACATGTATTAAGTTATCTCTTTTTTTTTTGCGAAATAATATTTATTTTTTTAGGGGGATTTTTTTTAAGTATAGCCCGGCTTTGTATCCATTAGCAGAATCAGTTATTGATACCTAACAATACCTTTACGGATCGGACAGGGTTTTCTTTACATATTGTATATTAGTATAGATTATATGAATTTCCTAGTCTAACCGAATGCAGATCAATAGCATTATACATAGAGCGACAACGTATCTACCCTCCACAACCCACAGTATTAAGCCTATAATGTTCCTACTCTTGGGACACAGAACTCCTCTAGGTGAGAGGGAGTGGGCCATAATCTACCACGCGGGCCCAGTGCGGGTTGGTAAATGTCATCGAAGTTTTGCTTCTAGAACATGCTGGTTGCTCACGATGTTTTCCTTTAGGGTTTTGAGAGCAGTGGTCATGAAATAGAGTACACAAAGTAAAGCGCTGACGTGGTTCGTATCTACGACCTACATCTACATCATTCACAACCCAGTTACTGGATAATACGATACCCAATGGTTTTATTTTAATTATTATAAACTAGCGCTTGACTGCAATCCCGCCTAATGGTTTATTAAACCCATTCACTTAGAAAACTTAGTGAATAGGAAGGAAGACGGCAGTTGAGCAAGGTGATGCAATGTTAAACCCAACAACACTACCAACGATGCTGCACCAGAGGGAGATTGATGTGGAGACAACGACCAAACTCCCGACACAACAACATTAGGCGCATCGTACCCGGCACACATCGCAACACAACTGCTCAGACCCGTCCTCCGTACGGCTTCACCAGACATCATGCCGAAACACGACGAATCGCTTTAATTCTTTATAAGTATAAAATAGAATAAATGTAAAATACAATCACAAACATAAATTTATGCTCAAAATTTAAAATTAAATACAATATTTAAAATGAAATTGCTTAAATACAAAATTTAAAATAAATTTAATCTAAAAATAAATTTTAAAAATTTAAATAAATATTAAAAGAAGTAACTACGTTTGTGACTATCCGTAACAGCTGTCTAAGTTCTACAATACTATCAAATCAAAAGTCGGTACCAAACGTTTAACGCACTCACTAACCCTAAATGGGTACTAACCCATTTAGGGTTAGTGAGTGCGTTCACCGAACCTCTTTTATGAACGTTTAACGCACTCACTAGAGTGCGTTAAACGTTCATAAAAGAGGTTTTTAAGTTAACTAGTGATTAGCGATTTTTTGACCATACACGTTTGTACTTCACTTAACTTTACTTTCATCGTTTATGAATAAACCCCTTAAACACTAGTGTGTTTATTTCTAAACGATGATTAAAGTTAAGTGACGAGCAAACGTTTAAAATGTATGGTCAAAAATCGCTAATCACTGGTTAAATTTAAACATACATTGTTTATGAATCCACTTATTAATAAGTAAGTAAGGGTTAAAAGGGTCTCAATAAGTAATGAATGGTCATCCGTTCACGCAGCGACTTTGACAAACGCAGCATAACTTCAGTAGGATGTTATCATTTAGAAACACGTTGAATTTCATAGACACATCAAAATTCATTATTTCAAAATCCTTACACAGGCGATTAATTACGAAACAAATTTGGCGGGTAACTTACAAGATCAGGTGGCCATTACAGCGCACTGGCATCGAACCTACGCCCCGGCGCTGGCATCCAGCCAAATCTTACCACACGCTCTGCGTTTCAACGGATCAGAGCGGAGGCTTGTGTCTAGTAAGAAATTTTTGTTACTTTAATGCTTTGCTGTTTTATCATATCCTAATACTTATTTAAAGAGATAAGATAAAGCAGTTTCAATCATTTCCATGGCTAGGTCCCTTTAATATTGAAATATTTCACGTCCCTCCTTCCGTCTGCTGCCTCTAATTTAGAATTCTAGTATTGTACGCATGTAAAAATAGAATTCCCACAATCAACCACAGCAACTTTCAAGAGTTTGATTCCATTGGGGACCTCCTATAACATTAAATAAACGGCGACATGAGGTTAGGCGACCCCCTGGGGGATTTCGACCCACGTGTTGAAAAACACTGAGATAAAGGATAAGCGTAGGGAAATTATGGTGATGGACATAAGGGCTTCTCTCCTGCTAGTCGTTGACCCCAAGCCTATGTGTATCAGTGGATGTCTTAAGGCAAAATTGATGATGGTGTACAAGCCAGAGCATTGGGGGAGTGTATAAATGATTATTTTTGAACTAGATGAGTTCGGCTCTTCCTACTCTTTTAGAGTTGAAATCGAAACAAACTCAATGTATGTTTTGACTTTCAAAAATTTTCAGAACTCTTTGTTTTGGATTTTGGTAACTTTGACGTACGCACCTAATAAACTTAATGCTACTCCTTGCTGTTTTCCCAAGCATAAAAAAGCAAGTCTTTAAAATTGCGTACATTTTAAATTGAATCGTTTTCGGTGGTAGGCCATAACACCGGCCGCCAGCAGAAGTTACCACCCACCAGACAAAGCCTTGCCGCCAAGCGATTTGTTATGTTGTCTGGTGAAGCCGTAAGGAGGACGGGTCTGAGCAGTTGAGTTGCGATGTGTGCCGGGTATGATGCGCCCAATGTTGTTGTGTTGGGAGTTTGGTCGTGGAGGGTCTTCAGATCAATCTCCCTTTGGCGCAGCATCGTTGGTCGTGTTGTTGGGTTTAAAATTGCATCACCTCGCTCAACTGCCGTCTTCCTTCCTATTCGCTCAATCTGAGTGAATAGGTTCTTAATAAACTATGCGCTTTACCATCAACGATCGCATCACTGCTTACTATCAGGCGGGATTGCGGTCAAGCGCTAGTTTATAATTATTAAAAATAAAAATAAAATAAAATGAATAAATTTTAAATTGCTTAGATTTTAAATTGCATAGATTTTACACAAAAAAAAGGGGGAGCACTGGTGGCCTACTGGTAGCGGCCGCGACTTACAAGTCGTTGGTTCGAACCCCGTCAAATGCTTTACTTTGTATAAATTTTTCTTCACCACTACTCTCAAAACGGTGAAGAGAAAACATCATGAGGAAACCGGCATATCCTAGAGGCAAAAGTTTTTTTTTTATATATAAATTATAAACTAGCGCTTGACGGCAATCCCGCCTGATAGTAAGCAGTGATGCGAACGTTGATGATAAAGTGCGCTAGTCTATTAAGTGCCTATTCACTCTAGCCTTGAGGATACTCAAATTGTAGTTTGACGGAAACACCGTCGCTGGCAAATTGTTCCAGTCCCTCAATGTACGCGGTATAAAAGAGGAAGCGAAACGCTTCGTCCGGATCGCAGTGTCAGCAACGTAAGGGTGGAAACTCGCCGTAGGTACGACGGGTCGTCCGATGATGGAACGGAGATGGGGAAATCATGCAATTACTTTGCACACTCACCAGAATGCATCCTATAGAAGACTGAAAGGCTGGCTACTCTACGCCTGTGCTCCAGGCTTTGGAGACCGCTTCGAGTTAAGTCTGGGTCGCCAATCAGCCTCTTCGCACGCCTCTCCACTGAATCCAAAGTAGCCAGTTGACATTTCGCAGACAAAGACATGTGACATTTACAAACCTGCTTGGTAGATTAGAGCCCATTTCCTCTCACCGAAAGGAGGCCTGTGTCCCAGGAGTTCCCATATTATTAGCTGATTATGTTATGTTATGACGTTCGTAAAAAAACTGATTCTCAGCCTAATTTGAATAAATGACTTTTGATTTTTTACCGTACGAAGTTAATCAGCACGTTCAAATGTCACTCACTATAAAATTAAACCGCTCAATCCCCTCTCGAATTATAATATGAAACTGGAAGCATACCACTAAAATTCATATTCATAGAAATACACGTTCTGTCTGAACTTTCTAAGCGTCTAGACGAACATGGCTGTTGTATCTAATATAAAATGTATTTTATGCATGTCCTAATCTTAGTTGGTTCGTTTGTCTTACGTGCATTGTATACATTTACTTGGACGTTTGCCAAGTTGTCTCGAGCGGTCAAGGTATTAGCCGATACTGCGTTTTGGGGTGTAACAATGTTGATACAGCATAAAATTGGGTCCGCTAATGAAGTAATGTTATGATAATGTAAGGTGATTGTTTCATTGAAGGTTCTAAGAAGAAATAAGGAACACCTTTGTACTGAATTTTAATTTTGTCATATTTATATGTATTTTATTGTGTGTATCATCATCATCATCAACCTTTTTATCGTCCCACTGCTCGGCACAGGTCTCCTCTCATACAGAGAAGGATTGAGCGTTATCACCACGCTTGCTCAATGCGGGTTGGCGATTTAGGACTTAAAGTCCAGGTTTCCTCAATATGATTGTGTTTATATCCCTACATTTTTTAAAACAAAACACTTACTCTTTCCCTATGTCCAGTTGTATGATTAAATCTTTAAAACTCCGCAACGGATTTTGATGCCGTTTTTTTAATAGACAGAGTGATTGAAGTGAAGAGAAAGGTTTATAAAGGATGTATCTGATATCGACGCACAAACGAGTACCATGGATCCAGTACATGATTCTGAACCCCCCAGTGGTGGAATTTTTCGTCGGCTTTTTCATGATTTAAAAAAAATATATGTCGTTTTTTTCACTTTAGACCGTTCATAATTGCTATACTTTTATAACCCAATAAGATTATAAAGTAAAAATTAATTAATTCGCTAATTACACAAAAAAGCTCAATGTGAACAAAACTCGAAAAACTATCTTATGAGCTGATTTAATAGAGTTCACATCAAGGATTAACGTCTTACCTATAAATCCGTACGGCGGCACGCTTGCAACGTTCAAAAGCCGAGCCGACACATTTTTTTTTTTTAAACACTGTGAATTCTGTAACCGTTCATTAACGACATAAATGACTATCACAATTTTATTAGTGGCATGTGGTCTAGCCTTTTCGCGAAGTTTGCGTTACGATGTCAGATACACCCTGTATGTATAATAACATCCATCAAATTGTGAATAAATACTATTATTTTTGAGGTTTCTAATGTGATGTCGTAAATAATTAATTTTTTTCCGCTTTTGCCCTGAAATGCAGGTACTAAATATTGTACACATTGAAAAGGTCTACAAAAAAGTCCGCGATGTTATGGATATCCCACAGCAGTGGCGAAGAGTCCATACAAGCCGATTCCCACCGGGTTACCTTTCAAAAATCAGTTCCATATTCATACAAAAGTATTTACATTCTATTTCATTAACAAAGTATTATTAATCAAATGCCGGCGCGATTTACAATAGCAATCGCAATTTTTAGCAATACCCTAAGTATCACATTTCATTTTATAGTCGTAAATTAATCAGCGCTTCAATTTTTCGTAATTCTTTTCGTAGTTCTCTTGAAGGAAGCCGTCGAATTTCAGCTTACCTATGTCAACGGTTTACTATGCCGCGAAAAGAGAGAGCGTGTCAGACCATCTCTTTCTAATTCTCGCTAACCGTCGCGGTAAAACTTGATAAATATAAGCCGCCCGCGAGCGGCTTGTATTTCTCTCCTCTCCTCTATTAGAAAGAGACAGAAACCACGCTACTACGAGATAGCGTTCTATACCTATGGTGCGTGAGTTTTTCGTTTGTTTTTAATATTTGTGTTATTTAAACTGTGACGGATTCTGTAAGGTAATTTAATCGCAGATTTGGTTAAATACTGTTAATTTTGTTTGTTATTATGGCTTTAATTCATATAGAGTGCTGTTACTGTTAATTCGTCTTTGAAAGACGCATTTTCTCAAGTTTCGACTCTTTGCAGTTTAATTCTGACCCTCCCCATTTCAGTAGCTTCAGCTGAGCGGTCATTTTCTGCTTTAAAACGCATTCACACGTATGTGCGAAACTGCCAAAAAGAGCAGAGATTGTCCGATTTGGCTATCATGTCAATTGAAAAAAATTTGCTTAATAAAATTAAAAGTAATCCGAATTTTTATAACAACATTTTAGCTCATTTTGTTAAAAAAAAAACAGACGCATTGCATTAGAATATAAATAACGTTGTGATTGTGTATAATTTGCTTTATTTTTGCTTAATATTTTTGTTGGTTTTGGATCGGTGTCTGTGTGGTTCGGTTTTTAACACTTTATTATTTTTATAATTTTTTATTTTATTTTTTCTTGACTCTTATTCCCTAACAATAGGTACTTAACTTAGTACTTACTAACAAGCATGCATGTGTGGTATAGAGATGCACGTCGAAAAAGGCTTTTCACAAAGCCGCTTTTATCATACTTGAAAGACATTGCTATCAAATCATCAGTCCTTTTTTGTAAGGTGAAGGTGGGGCTTTTCATATTATTCTTATCTGAAGACCTCCTCCAAGATATCCTGCAGTAGGTAAGTGTTTAAGTGTTTATTTTTTTGGACCGGCTTCCCTTTGTCAAAATTTCACCCTTCGCCACTGTCCCACAGTAACATTTTTTTGTCATTTACTTTTTACGACAAATACCGGCTAAATTTTCGAAGCGATTTTAATCAATATAGCAGTAATCCATATCCAATTTAATACCCTATATAAATTGTTGATTTAATATGGATCTATAACGCCCTTTACAGCATATGATTTAAATAAATATTTTCGAAGATATTAGGTACAGATTTGAAAATAGCGGGGTGTCGCGTTTGCGGCGGCACACGGCGCGGTGGTTTTTATACAATGTTCACAGTTTTTCTGTACTGTATTTAGTATCAGCATTTTTTTTTTTTTTTTTAGTATACGGACAAATCACACAGATTGAGCTAGCCCCAAAGTAAGTTCGAGACTTGTGTTATGGGATACTAACTCAACGATACTATATTTTATAATAGATACATGTATAGATAAACATCCAAGACCCAGGCCAATCAGGAAAAGATCGTTTTCCATCATGACCTGGCCGGGGATCGAACCCCGGGGCCTCCACGTCGCAGGCAGGCGTGTTGACCGCTGCGCCACGGAGACCGACAATGCATTGCACCCGTGCGAAGCCGGGGCGGGTCGCTAGTAAATAATAAAATAAAAAAAAGACGTGTGGCACTCAGGGACTGCCGGGGTAAAGCAATTGCATAGCATTTTGTATCAATTTATGCAATTATAATTATTTATTTATTTTATTTATGCAGTATTTCTTTTTCTTTGATATTAATTCAAGTTACACTTTTTGAGCGTGGTGACCGATAAGAAAACAAATTTTTCTTTTATTAAATAAATAAATAATAAATGCACTTTGTTCATTCATGTTCAAAACACTTTATACACAAATTTTACAAGTACAGTTATCACTCGAGTCAGTAAGCATGTAAAATGAGAAAACTAACATAGAACGATCCGTGTGAGAACTAAACGATCACTATTACACAACTACTGATACCTTTGAGAAAGCGGACTTCCTCTACAATAGGGCAATTCCTCCGTAAGGTCTGTCTATGCTATTACTTATAATCTCTGTCATTGTGTGCTGTTTCGGTGCAATCGCAAGACCGGCCGGGCACTGAGGGGCAGGCAAGACAGCTATAGTATCCTTATGACTACACCAATTGGTATTTCGTTGACTCGGAAACGGCGCACAGGGAGCACCACGAAATATACTCAAATACTCCGAGGTTCTTTTTCAATATACCCCACTGTTTTGTCGTGGTGGCCTAGTGGTTAAAACACCAGCCTCTCAAGTATGAGTGCGCGGGTTCGATTCCAGGTCAGGCAAGTACCAATGTAACTTTTCTAAAGTTATATGTACTTTCTAAGTATATCTTGGACACCAATGACTGAAGGCGAAGGAAAACATCTTGAGGAAACCTGGGCTTTATAAGTCTGAAATCGCCAACCCGCATTGAGCAAGCGTGGTGATTACGCTCAATCCTTCTCTGTATGAGAGGAGATCTGTGCCCAGCAGTGGGACGATAAAAAGGTTGTTGATGATGAACGGCGTCGGTGTCGAATTATTTGTTATCAATTCAATATTTTCGAGCTGATCTTTAGTAACATAATCACTTCTGATTGCGTTAACATCTGACCGTAGAATTAATAAATCCTTCATCAACTTCTTTACGTACGTTCTACGTAGTCAAAGCAAACTGGTGGCAATTTGTGAAGGTCATATGCCACAAAAACTGGGATTGTTCGGGATCCGTGATTTTAAACACCGTAATCGTATATTTTAGGTCTTTCTGCTTTTTGTTCTTACGCCTCGATACATGTTTTTGTCTTGTCTTCGTAGAAACAAACAATAACTTTTTTGCCTCATCAATGTCTTCCTCAGAAAAAGCCGACGAGCATATTTTTATTAAACTTTCGTTGTTTCGTTTCGGAGATAACAATATTACAACTCGTACACTTAAATGTACTCGTATTAACATTGTTCACCGACATCTTTCTGTAATATTTTATTTAATAAAAACTTCAACTTCAACTCTTGATCTGGTCCCTGTGGATAGATACCACAATTTTGCCAATAACACGTGTAACAAATTATAGAAATTCTTTAAAAAAATATTTCACAATAATGGCGGATATCGCCAATCACAGTTGAAAAAACGGCCGCGTGAGCACTTTTTACTCTATAAAATCACGCGCTTTTATTTAGTGTTGTTTACACTATAAATAATTTAAAAGTCCAGTGAAAAATTAGCGTGACATTCATCTTAGCTTTTCCGTTAAAAAAAAAGCTATTTTATAAAAACACTACTAAATTAATTTGAATAAAAGTACTTAATAATTAATTATATGAAAAGTTTTTAAGGTAGCCATGACAACGTCGATGACGTCTATGACATATCTCTATAGAAGACCCATTTCAGAGAGAAAATTAATCGCAAGTTTAGCACATCGCGACTATCAGTAACATGGCAAGTGTGTAGAACTGAGTTCGCGCCCTGCAATATGCATGCTCTTTTTGAAAATCTATAAATTGTTTTCAGAAGATGTAGTCGCACGCACACAAACATACCGTGCCGAAGACTGCCGAACTGAAACGACGTTAGACGATGTACGGCCTTCAAGCCACACCTCCGTGCCCGTCGGAGTGGGGAGCGTGAGGTTTTTTCGGTACGGATTTTCTGGATTCGGTCCCCGCGCTCAAGGCCCGCGATAGAAGCTATGCAATAGCTTAATAAAGTAGTTATGTAACCGGTGGGTCTTCGATTCTGTTATCAGTGTTATATCTATGGATTAGGGTACACTTTGTGTAAGAGGACGCGCTCTTTCGTTGTTCGAATCTCAATATTCATCTTTTGAAATTTGATATTAACATAGAAATAGTGCATTATTCCTTTTTAAAGTGGGAATAGTTATTTATGCCACTGTCAAGCAATGATGTTATTGCAATATGAGTGATAGTTTGTAGATCAGCGCGAGTATCAATTACAATAGCTGTTTGCGACAGTGGTATACAAAACTTTTTCTACGACCTTGAAATAAATGCAGCTAAAAGTTAAAAATACAAATATTTATTGGCACAAAAAAATACATTTTTTCATTTTTTGTAGTATACATTAATACTGCATTACGATACGATAGGTACAATAGGTAGGTTTATCCCTGTCCCCTAAACTAGGCTAGGCCTGTATCTTAGGGGGCAGTGTCCGGCTACAGAGAGACGGTGAAGAGTGTAATTGTATGGAGTAAGTGTGAGTGTTTGATGATTATGTTTAAGAAGTGTTTGTGGTGTAGTGAATAATGGTGTAATGAATGTATGTTTGTATGTGTGAAAATTAAAAAAAAATGGCGCGTAAATAGCGCGGCGTGCGCAATTTTGATTGTTGTTATAATCCCATGAATTGAAAGGCAAAGGCAATTCACCCATATAGCCTCATGATACTGATAAAACATGCGATGTTTAGTCGTGACGAAAATACGCGCGCTTTTTTGACATAATCATATGTTGATCTTTGATGCCATAGCAATAAAAAAAAAATAATAATAAAAACTTTAATTGTAGTACGGTTTACCCGTGTCGATAAATGGTCATAGCAACACGACTTGGCAGGAATGTGTACTATTGAGATATGACTTACGGTTATGTATTAAGCAAATTGCCAAATGGTCGTAGAAAAAATTATTTATTGCGTTATCTACATTGTTGAACTGATACACTTTTCAAATATACAATGGATTAGTAAGAGGTTTCTAATAATTCAAATAGAAAGTAATAGTGTGCTCTGAAATTACCATAATTAGCATAAAGAATAGTTTTTATTACGATATCCGCACGGAGTACAAACTGGTGTTACCTTAGGCTGCAACAATTTCAGTCAAAAAAACCTTATAGAAGCTTCATCATCATCATCAACCTTTTTACTGTCCAAATGCTGGGCACAGGTCTTCTCTTATACAGAGAAGGATTGAGCGTAATCACCACGCTTGCTCAATGCGGGATGGCGATTTCTCATTTAAATTCCAGGTTTCCTCAAGATGTTTTCCTTCACCTTTTAATCAATCATTGTTGTCCAAGATACACTTAGAAAGTACATATAACTTTGAAAAGTTACATTGGTACGTGCCTGACGTGGAATCGAACCCGCACACTCATATTTAAGAGGCTGGTGTTTTAACCACTAAGCCAGGCCAAGCTTTACTTATACGGATTTTAAAATCAACTTAACATTAATAAAAATAAAAGACGGTGCCTATCAGAAATTGGATAGATATCAAAACACATATCCATGAATCGCGACAAAAACATGCACTTACGATCACAAAAACAGACCCACCCAAAAAACAAAGATTCTTAATAACACTCCCTAATATATGTAGGTTCCATTGAAAATACACTGGCGACCATGTTATTTACCCCGCTTTGAAGGAAACACTCGGTGCTTGCCAGATCTAAGCAAATATTTCCTTCATTGTAAGGACGCCTTCAGACGTCTGTGACAACGTGAGTGGTGGTGAAATGGTTCGTGTTTGTCTTTGGGTACTCTTGCAGCTGACTTGAAAACGTTTGTACAGATATTTGTGTGTTATTTTCTTCAGGAAATCATTTCTGCTTTGTTGGCAGCAAATAATATTAATCTGTAGTTTACCTCTGAATCTCCATAGTTAGATCTTTGACTGTTTTCATACCGACTCAAATTAGAAAGTATTAAAAACCTACTACGCTTTTGACAGTCTAAGAGTGTTTGAAATTATTTTTAAATACAAAGAAAAACCTGTGGCACTCAGGGACTGCTGCGGTAAAGCAATTGCATAGCCGGTTTTATCAACTACTATTTTATATAACAACTAGCGACCCGCCCGGCTTCCCACGGGTGTAATGCTGATACTAAATACATTACAAGAAACTGGCCCGCCGCCCAACCGGCTGGTACCGCTGCAAATGCGACGCCCCACAATTTTTAAATTTGTAATATCTTCGAAACTATTTATTTAAATCATGTGCTGTAAAGCGCGATATAGATCTATATTTAAAAAAGGGGTGGATTACCCTTAACATTTAGGGGAATAAAAAATAGATGTTGTCCGATTCTCAGACCTATCCAATATGCACACAAAATTTCATGAGAATCGGGAAAGCCGTTTCGAAGTTGTTTAACCACAAACACCGCGACACGAGAATTTCATATATTAGATTTCGTCCTATTGATACCTCGTCCTAATGATCATTAGAAATAATATCATTATGCGAGTAAAATTCAAAAAACTATTAAAAAAAATAGGTTTTAGGTAGCATTGTGTCTAAAAGAGATAGAATCACTTATTTGAGCGATGTTTAAAATGAAAACCACTCATGGAACGGAATGTAAACCATATACTTATAAAATATAGATACTAGCGGCCCGATACGTGCTTCGCTACGTATAAAGTAAAATAGTAAAAACAAATTTATTGGATCATCAAAATTATTTATTCAAACATAAAATATTTTTTTTTAATTGCTAGCAATTTTAAAACTTAATCCAAAACATTTAGATTATTAAACAAACGACTGGGGGTACCGACTCTCGAACAGGCAACATAAAGTTGGTCATTTGAAAAACACGATTCCTCTGAATTCAGACCACAAGCGTGAAATGTTTACCCTTGGACTTTGTTGTTGGAAAAAAATGATAAATGATAATAGCAAATGATAAACGCACAGGATATTGTAATCGTTCGAACTCAAACGGCATATCAGTTGAGATCATAGGAATACACGGTATCAAACAAACTTCTCCTTTTAATTTTCCAGTTAAGATCGTAGCTTCAATTAAATTTGGCAATAAATTTTTTACTGCCTATCTGGTGCCATTACACAGTTTTGGTGGATTATAAAATTACAAAGAAAGTGGCATTGATGCATCTATATATATGTACTATGTAGATGAGATGATGATCCACCTTTCATTGAATTCACTTATTATAAAAAATGTGATAAATGAAGAACCGCTCGACCGATTCTGTTCAAACTTCACATAAACTATCTACTAATTAGTCAAAATAAAGGCCTAAACATTTGGTTTGAATAGGTGAGTCCGTTCTTGAGTTATAAAATTTCAAAAAAGTGGCATTGATTTTTATATCCATCGATTGGCATTATATTGTCTGTACATACTAAAAGTAGCTGTGTTTATGAAGGCAAATCTGAGTCGTTTCAGACGTATAGGTGACGTTTTTCTCCGTAATAGACGCGACAATAGCTTGCTATGTCAGGGGCCAGCTAAAATAGCACTTATGCGCATAAGTGTCTACTGCATGGTTCCAGTTATTTATAATAAGTTGCCAAAGAACTGGAAAGAGCTTCCGCTAAAATTATTTGAAAAAAGACTCCGAAGCTTTTTGTGCGAAAGCATACTTCTCGTATAATATAATTGAGTGCCTCACTGAAAAAGTTTCCTTTTTATTAAAAAAAAAATTACATCCCTAAATGGTAAAACATGGCTGAACCTGTCATTACATACTTTGTTTGGTCATCGTTACTTAATCATGTTTGCAAAATAAAATTGTCTTTATCTTTATCTATCTTTATGAGTAGTTAGCAGCTAGTCTACACGCACACATCTAGTCGCACGCACACAAACACCGTGCCGAAGTCTGCCGAACTGAAATGACGAATTACCTAGGTTTTTGTTGTTCTTACGGAATTTCTTGATTCGGTCTCCATGCTCAAAACCCGCGATAAAAGTTATGCAATAGCTATTGTTGAGTTTGAAATACGCACTTTTTACAAAAGACAAGCCCCCATAAAGAAAATCATAGCAAATAAGCCAGTAAAAAAAATAATAACTTACTACATACTTATGTAAAGTTCGCTTCAAAACGCGTGACAGCTAATAAATACAATTCGGATACAGAGGACGGGTCTGAGCAGTTGTGTTGCGATGTATGCCGGGTACGATGCGCCTAATGTTGTTATGTCAGGAGTCTGGTCATGGATGGTCTTCAGATCAATCTCCCTTTTTCGCAGCATCGTTGGTTGTGTTGTTGGGTTTAACATTGCATCACCTCGCTCAACTGCCGTCTTCCTTCCTATTCGCTCAGTTTTTCTGTGTGAATAGGCTCTTAATAAACTAGTGCGCTTTACCATCAACGATCGCATTACTGCTTACCATCAGGTAGGATTGCGGTCAAGCGCTTGTTTATTATTATAAAAAAAAAAAAACAATTTCATGCATTGCTGGGTTCAGTTCACATAGCTGTCTGTTACAAACGGTTAGTGCTACAAAGATAAAACTTTCTCTGGATATGACTATTCACCACCTCGAAAAAATACTAAAATAAAATCAATATACATATTTTTCTTAGCTTATCCTTCCTACCGTAAAGGATGGCTTTTCTTTTCTCAAAGTATGGTGGATACACCAATGATTTTTGATTTATGTAGTCATTTGCGAGATATTTAACTGTAATTGCATTGGAATTTTAGAATAGAATAGAATACTCTTTATTATGTACACCATATAGATTACAGAACATAAATAAAAATATTTTACAAAGGGTGACACAATGGGCGGTCTTATCGCTAAGAGCGATCTTTTACAGACAACCTTTGGATGGAATTCTAAGAGGTAGGATAAAGAAATAGTGTAGGTAGGTGTAAACAGTGTACTATTTACATAGATTATACAATAAATATATACGTTAAGTGTATCATACTAGTTTAAATAAATTTATACATCTAATTAATAAATATCATACAAGAGCACATTAAATATAATAATATGTTTAAAGAGAGAGGAAGTGCTTTTTTATCATAGTTTTAAAAGTAAACAGTGTTTGAGCACGCCTTACGGACACGGGCAAGTCATTCCATAGCCGAACTGTTTGTACAGTAAAGGATTTATCATAAAAACTAGTGGAATGCATCGGCATGTCTAATATCAGGTTTTTTGTTTTTTTTTGTTTTTTTTTTTTGTAAAAATGGACTCCAAATATCAGGGAAAAATCATGATAGTAGTCAATGTGATAAACTTTAATGAAACCCTGTAATGGCTTAGATATCATTCTTTGCAGAAGCTTTGGTGCGCGAGTTCAACTCGTCCATATACAACGTTATTTTTAATTACGCGAAACCTGAGTACAGTTTGTTCAGAATAAGCAACTGAATCGATTCCAATCAGTTTTACACCATGTTATATTTTTTTCCCAAATACATTTGGACTGACACCGTAGAGTGGTTACCGAGCGGTTACGATAGATTCCAGTTGACGCCAGAGGTCAACGCCCTCGCTCGCCCACCCGTACGGACCTTTGACCATATTTTTGTTGGGACAACCAAGTAGAATAGCTAGCTCATAAGTTGGTGGTTTTTCATTATATTTTTGAAATTTTGTACATAGATTCTTTACTCAAAATACTGGACACGTGTTTCGGATTTCACATAAACAAAAAATAATGTTGTACGTACATGTAATATATTTAAAGTATATATAAATTCTACATAGGGCCTTATAAGAAGGCTCAAAGTCACTCAAAGGGCAATGGAGAGGGCTATGCTTGGGGTTTCACTACGCGATCGAAATCAGGAATGAGGAGATCCGCAGAAGAACGAGAGTAACCGACATAGCCCGAAGAATTGCAACACTAAAGTGGCAGTGGGCTGGACACATTGCCCGTAGGACCGATGCCCGATGGAGCCGACGGGTTCTCGAGTGGCGACCACGCACCAGAAGACGTAGCGTGGGTAGGCCGGTGGTGGTGGACCGACGACCTGGTGAAGGTCGCGGGAAACCGCTGGATGCGGGAGGCGCAGGACCGATCGTCGCGGAGAACCTTGGGGGAGGCCTATGTCCAGCAGTGGACGTCTCTCGGCTGAAATGATGATGATGATGATATACAAATTACCTTATAACTTTACCTAAAATATTTTTGATATTTCAAATATTTTGATCTGAGCGAAATTACACAACCAATTTATTAAATATTTCCTTTACTCATATTGCCTTTGTATATTCTACTAAGACTGTTCCTATATAATTTTGTTATTGAAATTTTTTTGGCCTTAGAGGACTGATTTTCGTAATTTTAAGAACCTAACAGATTCTCAAAATCGAGCAAAATCTTGATTATTATTCTTTCTATTCATTTATATTTTTTCTTTACAGAGTGGACTTCAGAAACGGCCCTCCAGTTCACTGGGCAGTTGCTGGGGAGTTCGGAGCTCGCACCCACTTCGTCCTCAATGAGTCTGATCCATCATCAGCTCACCTGGTGGTTGAGAAGGTGGCTCGGCAGGATGAGGGAGTCTATAGGTGCAGAATAGACTATGTAGATGCTCCGACCAGAAATTATAGAGTCAATTTGACTGTTATAGGTATGTATTTGGGTTGTGCAATTAGTATATATAATATGTAAAGAAAACCCCGTCCGACCCATAAGGTTAATAAAGTTTAGGTAAACACATGACCAAATATAATATCAAATTTTACATAGTCATCATAGTAACAATACTAATGAATTTTGAAATAATCTTTTTTTCCGCGAATTAATTCCGACTTCCCGAAAGTAACAACATCATTTTCGGCGGTATTATTATGAGCGATGCGACTGCGTGCCGCGTCCCCTGCCCCCCCCTTCGCCCGCGCATGAATTGCCTACTGCACATATATTAAGTTACCTCCTTTTGCGAAATAATATTTATTTTTTTAAAGGGAATTTGTTTAAGTTTAGCCCGGCTTTGTAGGCATTAGTAGAACCAGTTATGGATACCTAACAATACCTTCATGGACCGGGCAGGGTTTTCTTTACATATTAAATATATAAATAAATATATACCGACAAATCACACGGATTGAGCTATCCCCAAAGTAAGTTCGAGACTTGTGTTATGGTATACTAACTCAACGATAGTATATTTATAATAGATACATATATAGATAAACATCCAAGACCCAGGCCAATCAGGAAAAGATCGTTTTCCATCATGACCTGGCCGGGGATCGAACCCGGGGCCTCCACGTGGTAGGCAGACGTATAGAACTGGGGGCTAAACACTGGGCCAAGAGGACGTACGTTGTATATAAAATACTTGTGTACTATGTATGTATTCAGAAGTTCAATTCTCTAACCGTTTCGGCATGAAAAGTAGTGAGCGCGGAGTCAGCTGGTATTCCAACTAGTGCGTTATCTTGTAGAGGATATAACAAGGAACCACCTTCATCCATCTATTTAATGGATGAAACGTATTTGATGCTAAGAGAATCCTGCTGGGTAATTGCGTAACCTGGACTTTAAGTTCACTCGGTGGTAGGCCATAAGATCGGCTGCCGGCAGAAGTTACCACCCACCAGACAAAGTCTTGCTGCCAAGCGATTCGTCGTGTTCCGGCGTCATGTCTGGTGAAGCCGTACGGAGGACGGGTCTGAGCAGTTGTGTTGTGAAGCTTGCCGGGTACGATGCGCCAAATGATGTTGTGTGGGTAGTTTGATCATGGTCCATCCAGATCAATTTCCCTCTGTCGTAGTATCATTGGCCGTGTCGTTGGGTTTATAAATTTGCATCAACTCGCTCAACTGCCGTCTTTCTTCCTATTCACTAAGTTTTTTTAAGTGAATGGGTTTAATAAACTAGCGCGCTTTACCATCAACGATTGCATCACTGCTTACCATCTGGCGGGATTGCAGTCAAGCGCTGGTATATAATTATTAAAAAAAAAAAGTCTGAAATCGCCAACCCGCATTGAGCAAGCGTGGTGATTACGCTCAATCCTTCTCTGTATGAGAGGAGACCTGTGCCCTGCAGTGGGACGATAAAAAGGTTAATGATGATGATGATGAATTGCGTAACACACTATCAGTAGCTATAGGTTTCATTTTGATAGTTCAACTTCACATTCGTTGCATTATTTACGTTATTAAGAGGGAACTCTAGTGGTGCTTTCTTTAAACAAGCGTATTCCGCCGTTTTATTAGTGGATAATGCTTTTAGAGCAATTTTTTTCTACAATTTTACACCGTGATTATACGTACCCCTATCATTTGATTTTTTTCGAAACTTAATTAATAAAAGAGATACGATACTTCAAAATCGCGAAAAATAACCCATTTTTACCGTGATGTTCAGATGACTGTTAGACCAACGTGATAAGTTTTTATCAAAAAAGAAATAATAGAACCCTAGATATACTTTCCCTCTAAATTTTGCTATAAAAATAATTTAGATCTGTCATGTTTTGAAAAAGAAAACAGCGGGATACGAAACATCTTTTGGTCAACGTTTTTGTAAGTAAAATCAGGTTTTTTTTCCGGGGTGGAAATCCTCATAGGATGTCCGTCGCCCACCCCAGGTCGGCAGACTTTTACTGACTAAAACGACCCCGGTGGCTCTTCAACACGAGCGCGCGTGGGGCCACGGGAGTCTAAATTCTTCCACGGCCCCACACTCTCGTGCTGGCTCGGTCTGTCGGGCCTCTTCTCCTCCACGGGGTAGTAGGGTGTTACACTACCCCGTGCATCACCTCAGAGGCACACGCCGACAATCGCGCGCGCCTCCGCCTCGGGGTCCATCGAATAGGGGGCGGGGATTTCCCCAAGTCCCTCGCCCCTGGACCCATTCATGGGGGGTGAAAGAAGGCGTTATCCGCGCTTCCTCGGCGCCCAGTGCGTCTTCTGCGGCCCGGGAAGAGCCAACTGTCCTTTTCGCACTTTACCGGGAGAGGTTGGAAGCAGCGCGACGGCAATAGTTTCTTCATTTATTTAATACCTATTTTCTAAATTGCTCGGCACTAGAGTCCCCTCTTAAGCTGACACATTTTTGGAGCAACAAGCTTCAAAATTATTCCAATTGGTAATAATAGTGTGCGCGTTTAGAATGCTGGTCAGGCTATATCAATAATTAAAATTTGAAGAATGACTTCATTCAACTGTGCACTCATGTGTTTAGTAACAGTAAGTATGAAACCTAGTTACGTTTCATGGGCAGCTCTGGAGGATTTTAATAAATAAAAACGAAGAGTAGCTAAAACGATGGAGGTTTGATACAAACTGAGTAAATTCTATTACAAAAATGTTGACAACTTATTTCTAATTGGGGTGATCGTAACCGCCTAGCGTTTGCGCCGCATAAAACCTATCAACTTCTACTAAAAGGTAATCTTAAATCATTGCCTACTATTAAATTTAACAACGTTCCCATTAAAAAGCAGCAATCCGTATGCTACCTTGGTATGATCTTAGAAAGGAATTTTTCATTTATCGAACATATAAAAATAGTTAGCGAAAAAGCTAAAAGGAACTTTTATGCCCTAACTAGAATATCCAAAGCAACTTGGGGTCTATCATTCCTAACTTTATAAACAATATATGGAGCTACCTACTTAGGATGTATGTGCTACGGTGCACCTGTTTGGGCCGATAGAGCCAGCACGGCGGCACGACATAAGCTGCTTCAAAGTCAACGTTTGGCATTGATATTTTTATGCAAGGCGTATAGAACGGTCAGTACTGAAGCCTTACCGGTACTGGCAGGTGTACTTCCAGTCGATTTTGAGGTACAGCGACGTGCTTCAATGTACTACTCCGCGAGGTGGGAGGCCATGGACACTAATTTTGTTACACAACGCGACTTTAATAAAATTTCTAGATTATTTAATCCTCAGACTGAAGTCTGGGAGAGCCTCTTATCCGAATGGCAAAGTAGGTGGGATAATTCCAACAAGGGCCGGCACCTCCATCTATTATTTCCATCCGTTGGCGATCGGCTGGCTAAGACATGGCTGGAGGTTAACCACTGCGTTGCCCAATTTCTCACAGGTCATGGCAACTTTAAAAGTAAACTGTATTCTTTTAAACTTGTTCCTTCCCCTTTGTGTCAGTGTTCTACATTGAACTGTGAATTTGAACAGTCCGCACATCACATCTTGTGAGAGTGTGTTCTTTGGCAGAATGAACGCAATATTATGTTGGATAGTGTACAAGTTACATCCGGAGTCGTTTATTATACGGACCTTGTAGAAACTAGAACCAATTTACATGGCGCTTTTGCCATACCTATTATTGGAATCAATTGTAACAGCTAATACCTACTTAGGACCCATTAACTTAATCAAATTTTATTCCGTGGTGTTTGGCAATCTCGGCTTCTCCCAGTTGCAATAATGTCCCTTTGTGCCGATTGGCCTAGTTCTGTTCTGTCTCCTGCTTGTTATGGAGGAAAGTGGAAAAAATATCTTTTTTTCTTACTCCTCCTCTATTCTCTTCTGATTAATTTCGTTGCGGGACCCAAGACAGTTGAATCGTTTCTCCGGAACTCGTCGAGCTTCATTGCTCGGCGTTTTTCTGGCGGTCTCCACTGTTGATTCTGGCTTTCAGGAGTTGCAGTGGGTGGGAAAAGTGTGGCGGGTTTTGTCCAAAAAAAAAAAAAAACTTATATACTTACTTACCCTAAACAAATATAAATTAAATCGCAAATCTGTTATCAAGTGCATCGCCGATAACTAAAGTTGTCGCAATGCATAAGTCCCGGAGTTAATAAATAATTCAGGTGAAATGGGACCGTGATTCTGATCCTGACTGATGACAGATTTGATGTGAAAGTATTACGTCATTCATAATAACTTTGTAGGTAGGCTGGTATAAACAGGTGTGTCGATATTAGTTATCTTGAAGCATTACCACAACTGACAGGTCACTCTAATCTTGCTTTACTCAACTTTTCGCGATGAGATTGTTATAAAATCAATCGGCAGGTGTTAGTATGTAGAAGGCCCAAGAATATCAAATAAAATGTTTAGCAAATAGTATTCACTAACCCCTGTAAGTTTCCCGAACGATGTGTAACATCCATTACGCCTAAAGATTTAACCACTTAGTACGTAGTAACATGGGAGAATGTTCTACTTTCTTAGCTTTTATCTAGAATTCCCTTTGCCTTTTGTACTATGGGTGTTGGTTTTTTTTTACAATTATAAACTAGTGCTTGACCTTTTCTGGCGATCTCCACTGTTAATTCTGACTTTCAGGAGTTTCAGTGGGTGGGAAAATGTGTGGCTGGTTTTGTCCCATAGTGCTTGACCGCAATCTCACCTGATGGTAAGCAGAGATGCAATCGTTGGTGGTAAAGCGCGCTAGTTTAATAAAGAGAATATACAGTCAAAAAAACTGAGTGAATAGGAAGGAAGACGGCAGTTGAGCGAGGTAATGCAATGTTAAACCTAACAACACGATCAACGATGCTGCGGACAGAGGCCAGAGGGAGATTGTTGCGATCGTTGAGAGATTTGATGCGGTGGTCAATTTAGAGGGTTCAATTCTAAGGAATACTTTTCGTAAAAGTTATTCGGGGTGTAGACGCTACGTGAGATATGTGTTTAAAAAATATTAGGGCCGCCAGCGACTTCGTTCCCGTGGAGTTAGTTATGCTCTGCTCCTATAGGTTGCAGCGTGATGTTATATAGCCCAAAGCTTTCCTGGATTAATGGGCTATCCAATGCAAAAAGAGTTTTTCTAATCAGACCAGTAGGCCCTGAGATTAGCGCGTTCAAACAAACAAACAAACGAACTCTTCAGCTTTATGTATTAGTATAGACTACAACCTATTCTAATTCCAGTTAATCTTATTTCAAGTAAAATAAATAATAACTTTATTGCGGTGCTAATAAGATTGATTTGACAAGCAATATTAAAAAACTCATAAATAAAAAATAAGGTGTATCGTAAACTGACCTATTATTGATGAGGTCAGTAGACCTCATCCATATTTCTTTACATTTTAGCAAAATAATTATTTTTACCTATTTGTTTTCCAGTTCCCCCAGAGGCCCCTCGGATATATGATTACGAGGGTACAGAGATTCTGGGCTCTGTCGCTGGACCCTTCAGAGAGGGGCAGAATGTGCTCCTTTCATGTCAGGCAGCTGGAGGTGAGTTTGAAAAAGTTTTTGGATAGAAACGCGAGTTGAACAATAGCTCAATCCACCAGTCCTGTTAGCTTTGTTATCACGTTGGCAAAAACATACCTACAGAACGAAAGAAATAAACAAATAGTGTTAAGAGCTTCTTTTTTCTTTATATTTTTTTAGGGTTCCGTGGCCAAATGGCAAAAAAAGGAACCCTTATAGATTCGTCATGTCTGTCTGTCCGTCTGTCCGTCTGCCAGAGGTTTCTAAAATATTTTTTTTTTCTAAACTGAATAGTTTGCGTGACAGATGCTTCCAAAGTGGAAAATGTTGCCCCTCCCCCCTCCTCTAACTTTTAAAATAAGAAAATGAAAAATCTGAAAAAAACATGATGTACATTACTATTAAAACTACCAACGAAAATTGTTTTGAACGAGATCTAGTAAGTAGTTTTTTTAATACTGTCATACAAACAACTTAAATCCTTTAATTTCATAAATAAATTTTACGGAACCCTTTGTGCGTGAGTCGAACACGCAATTGGCAGGTTTTTTTTTCAACTAAAGCATGCCATCTAATCTCTTCACCACCTGTGGTTGACTGGTAGAGAATGCTTAAGGCATTAAGTCCGCCTCTGTACAATTAATGTGCGAAAGAATAAATAAATAAAGAAAGAATACATATACGTTTATTTCTTGTTTAAAGTTTTTTATAACATTATAAATTAGCTTGACTGCGATCCCGCTTGATAATAAGCAGTGATGCAATCGTTGATGGTATAGCGCGTCAATATATTAAGAACCTTTTTTACTCTAGTCTTGAAGACACTTAAATTGTATTCAAACGGAAAGACCGCTGCTGGCAAATTCTTCCAGCTTTGCGATGTATGCGGTATAAAAGACGTGGCGAAGGGCTTCGTCCGTATCGTAGTGGTGTCAACAATGTAATGGGGGGTCGCATGCAGTCCTGCAGGGTCTCTTTTTTTATAATAATTATAAACTAGCGCTTGACCGCAATCCTGCCTGATGGTAAGCGGTGACGTGATCGTTGATGGTAAAGCGCGCTAGTTTATTAAGAGCCTATTCACTCAGAAAAACTGAGCAAATAGAATGGAAGACTGCAGTTGAGCGAGGTGATGCAATGTTAAACCCAACAACACGACCAACGATGCTGCGCCAAAGGGAGTTTGATCTAAGACCCTCCACGACCAAACTCCCAACACAACAACATTAGGCGCATCGTACCCGGCACACATCGCAACACAACTGCTCAGACCCGTCCTCCGTACCGCTTCACTGGCAAAGCTTTGTCTGGTGGGTGGTAACTTCTGCCGGCGGCCGATGCTATGGCCTACCACCGAGAAATCACCCTCCAGATCAATCTCCCTCTGGCGCAGCATCGTTGGTCGTATTGTTGTTTTTAACATTGCATCGCCTCGCTCAACTGCCGTCTCCCTTCCTGTTCACTCAGTTTTTTTGAGTAATTAATAAATAAGCCCGTTTTACCATCAACGATTGAAAAATTGAACCTTATTACGTAGGAATTAAAGTTGTTGTGCCAATGATTCATATTTGTTAACAACAGATACGTTCTTATAATATTTGTTATTCACAGGGAAGCCCCCACCAGACGTATCCTGGTATAAAGGCGATGAACGGCTAGCCCACACGAAGGAAGGCTCCGTTACGCAATTGCACCTGCCAAACTTATCCAGAGAGATGACTGGAACCAAGCTGCAGTGCCGGGTGGAACCTCCACTGCTGCAGCCACAGACCAGAGAAGTTACAATAAGATTATACTGTAAGTCTTACTTGCGTCTTTGTTTACAAACTAAAGCAAGAAGGAAAGAAAAATCTGTTTATTGACATTGCAACAAAAGTGATACACATTAAAACTATAAAACAAAGATTATAATACCAAATGCTCAGCATAATGTTCGATGATAATACAAGGTGTACCATCTGACGCTGATTTTCAGATGAAACCCACGAATGCCGTGCGCTAATAGCGATGTTACCTGCACCCTAATCGGTGACCACATTTTTGTCAAATGATTACGACTAGTTGGGATCGTTTGGACCGAACGAACCAATGGGCAGTCCGAACGATCCCAACTGATCCCAACTAGTGGCAATCATTTGACAAAAATGTTTTCGCCGATTAGGTGGCTGGTTTTAAAAAAAAATATTATAATTAGTCCGTCATTCAGATTATAGAAAAATATTGGATACGTATATTTTGTTTTATCAAATCAATAAAAATTGACAAATATAAAAGGCATCAAAGATCAGGAGTGGTGGCTGGTGACGTCACTGCTCGCTAAAAAGTGTAGCGTAATGTGACGTCACACGATTTTTCAACGCACTGTGTCGTCTTCATTTTTAGGGTTCCGTAGCTAAATGGCAAAAAACGGAACTCTTATAGATTCGTCATGTCTATCTGTCCGTCCGTATGTCACAGCCATTTTTTTCCGAAACTATAAAAGCTATACTGTTGAAACTTGGTAGGTAGATGTATTCTATGAACCGCATTAGGATTTTGATGCAAAAATAAAAAAAATATAATAAATATTGGGGGCTCCCCATACTTAGAACTGAAACTCAATTTTTTTTTTATCAAACACATTCGTGGGTATCTATGGATAAAGGATAGGACATATGATGTACATTACTATAAAAACTACCAACAAAAATTGTTTTGAACGAGATCTAGTACGTGGTTTTTTTTAATACCTCGTAAATCGTAAACCGCTTATTAGCACATAATCTTTCATACAAGTAACTTACATCCTTTAATTTCATAAATCAGTGGTACTGAACCTTTTGTGCGTGAGTCCGACATGCACTTGGCCGGTTTTTATGTTTATATGAAAAAGAAAAATTACGTGTCTAGTATTTTTTGGAAATCTGACTGACGGAGTAATTGGTTTTTTTTAGTCAACTACCCTAGTACAAACACAGATATGCTATTTTTCCAGAAAGTGTCAATCCGTTGTAATAAAGTGATCTAGTTAAATAAAAATTTTAGAGAATCTCAAACTGAATCAAATAACATGTTTCGACATACATGAATCATCATCAGCCTTCCCACTCCTGGGACACTGGCTTCCTCTCAATGAGAGGGCCCAGTGTGGGTTGGTAGACTTCCCTTTTTTCCCTTTGAAGGACAAACGAATTTGTTAGAATATTTGATTGGTCTTGACAGCCTCCGTGGCGTAGCGGTAGCGAACGCGACCGCTGCGCAAGGAGGCGCGGGATCGATCCCCGCTTCGTGCAAATATTTGTATGCATGAATATGAATATTTGCACTGGTCTGGTCGTGCCTCGGAAGCACGTTAAGCCGTTGGTCCCGGTTGCAACAAGAACATCTAATGGCAGTCCCTTCACGGAAAATGTCGAAGTTTCGCCAAAATCAGCAATAAGACTGGTAGCGGACCCCAGACTCCAAAGCTGGAAAAAAAGCTTCGGATGCGACTGGGATTAACCCTGAGATGATGATGATTTGATTGGCTTTAAAATATAAAATTTAATTTTATTTAGTATAATTGATGTTATTTTAATTTAATTGATTTATTCTATTTTGAACATGTAAATTTACCAAGTATTGACTGTACTGAATGGCTACCTACATATAGTATGTTAAGAAAACCCTGTCCGACCCATAAGGATAATAAAGGTTAGGTAAACACATGACCAAATATAATATAAAATTTTACGTAACCATCATAGTACCAATACAAATGAATTTTGAAATAATCTTTTATTCCCGCGAATTAATTCCAACTTCCCCGAAATTTGGTAATTTTTAAAAAGTAACAACACCGGTATTATTATGAGCGAATAGCGATGCGACCACGTGCCGCGTGCCCTGCCGCCCGCCGCCTTCGCCGCCGCCGCCGCCGCGCGCGTAATGGTGGATAACGCAGATTTATTAAGTTACCTCTTTTTGCGAAATAATATTTATTTTTTTAGGTGGATTTTTTTTTAAATTTAGCCCGGTTTTGTATGCATTAGTAGAATCAGTTATCGATACCTAACAACACCTTCACGGGTCGGACAGGGTTTTCTTAACATACTGTATATCTAGCGCGTACTTTTTAAGGGATCTGGCGCTGATAACTGAAACACAGGCTTTTGCCTAGTTCGGTAACAGATGTCTAATCCGATTGTAACCATAATTTATATATTTTTTGTGTAACAATGTAAACAATTTCTGAAAAACGTTATTATACTACTATTACATTAAAAAGTAAACGGCTAACTAAATGTGTCTTGCAGACGACTGATTCAATTAGCATTTAGTGAAATGAAATGAAATCTTTTATTAAGCAAGTAGGATCACTGATCACTTTCACACGTCATATGTTTTTTTTTAAACTAGATGAAGCCGGCATTTCCTGACTGACTACCTCTGAGAAGAAATAGCCGAAACAAACTCAGGGATCATCGTCTTTCTTCAAGTCCAGACATTAAAAATGAAAATGTTTACAATAATTTACGCTATAATTACGCATATTGCTTAATAACAATGCTTAACAAAGCGAGCAGCTCAGTCCCAAGCTCCCAAGTCTAGTGCCTGGCCTTTGGAAGTAGTGTTCGTCTTGATTCACTCTTTCGGCTGTCACGTGTTTGATTACATTTCCAACAAAGTATAATCAAGAAATATAGGCAAAACATCAGCCAATTATCATCAAACCTCCTTGACAACAGCATTTTCTTATCCACAGTAAAACCTCAGTATATTCGAGTGACCGGCAGTGGCTCCACACGGGCCGGCATGGACAAGTCTTTCGTGTGTACCA
The DNA here is from genome assembly GCA_037179545.1 of Sesamia inferens. Classification (NCBI taxonomy): domain Eukaryota; kingdom Metazoa; phylum Arthropoda; class Insecta; order Lepidoptera; family Noctuidae; genus Sesamia; species Sesamia inferens. Next base: position 3,125,839 of record CM073936.1, on the reverse strand, counting down.
CAAGGGGTTCGAAGCCGGCTCCGAACATTGAGTGGTTCATCAACTCGCAGCTTGTAGATTCCACATTGACACAGGTTAGTGAAACTTATTTTTATTTACATATGCCATTTTAATTTTGCCTTAGACGTTAGGGCTGACTTTGATTGTTTGTGATGTAGTGCCTCTAATATATTCGTAGGTTATAATTTGTAATTTCTTTTCAATAAAACATTTTTTTTTTTAAGTATGCACTCTCGTCCTGACGTATTTATTCCTAAACGATGATTAATGTTAAGTGAAGTGCAAACGTCATAAATGTATGGCCATAGTCATAGTCGCTAATCACTAGTTAACTTTAAGCAAAGTTTATGAATAAAGGGTAAATTGTTATGGTCGATGTACATAGCAGGAATAATTACTAATACTCGTATCTAGAGATCGAAAAACACGGCGCTTATACACTTAAACTTGAACAAAATGTCGATGAAAGAATACTGTGGATACGCCGTTTAACTAAACATTGTGTAAACTTTTTTAGTTTGTGTATATTTATATAACATAACATAATCAGTCTATAATGTTCCCACTATTGGGACTCTGGCCTCCTCTCTGTGAGAGGAAGTGGGCCATAATCTACCCTCGCCAGCGGAGTGCAGGTTGGTGATGTCACATGTCTTCGAAGTTTTGCCTCTAGGATATGCCGGTTTCCTCACGATGTTTTCCTTCACCGCTTAGAGAGCAGTGGTCATGAAATAATTTACACCAAATAAATGGGGTTCGATCCTAAGACTTACAGCTTGTATGTAAATAGCGGAGTATACCACTGGGCCACTGTACAGTATGTTAAGAAAACCCTGTCCGACCCATAAGGATAATAAAGGTGAGGTAAACACATGACCAAATAAAATATAAAATTTTACGTAATCATCATAGTACCAATACAAATGAATTTTGAAATATTCTTTTTTTCCCGCGAATTAATTCCAACTTCCCCGAAATTTGGTAATTTAAAAAAAAAGTGACAACACCGGTATTATTATGAGCGAATAGCGATGCGACCACGTGCCGCGTGCCCTGCCGCCCGCCGCCCGCGGTAGGGTGCTTAACGCACATTTATTAAGTTACCTCTTTTTTGCGAAATAATATTTATTTTTATAGGGGGATTTTTTTTTTAAAGTTTAGCCCGGTTTTGTATCCATTAGTAGAATCAGTTATCGATACCTAACAACACCTTCACGGGTCGGACAGGGTTTTCTTAACATACTGTATACCAGTATAGATGTAAATATTGGAGTTTGTATATAGATGTTTGATACTCTTTTCCGCAAAAACTATTGAACGAATTTGGATGAAATTATTGGACACCATGGTTTGAACCCAAGATTAACATATGTATATAGTATATATTTAATCCGATCTTATACAGGTGAAACCGTGGGGCGCGCTAAGTTTAACATACATAAAACATGTTTAAGTTTTTAATGAAGTTTTAATGTGTACAGGATGTATCTGACCTCGTAACGCAAACTTCGCGAAAAGGCTAGACCACATGCCACTAATAAAATTATGATAGTCATTTATGACGTTAATGAACGGTCACAGAAACCAAAGTGTTTAAAAAAAGTGTCGGCATTTTGAACTTTGCTAGCGTGCCGCCGTATGGATTTGTAGGTATGACGTTGATCCCTGATGTGAACTCTATTAAATCGGCTGATAAGATAGGTTTTCGAGTTTTGTTCACAGTGCGCTTTTTTGTGTAAGTAGCTAATTAATTAATTTTTACTTTAAAATCTTATTGGGTTATAAAAGTATAGCAATTATGAACGGTTTAAAGTAAAAAATACTGCATGTATATTTTTTTAATCATGAAAAAGCCGACGAAAAATTTCACCAATGGGGGGTTTAGAATCATGTACTGGATCCATGGTACTCGTTTGTGTGTCGATGTCAGATACACCCTTTATACCTTTGAAGGTTGATGAAAACTAAAATTTATTATACAGTATGTTACAAAAACCCTGTCCGACCCGTGAAGGTGTTGTTAGGTATCGTTAGCTGATTCTACTAATGCGTACATAACCTGGCTAGACTAAAAAAAAAAATACCCCCTTAAAAATAAATAACTTAAATAAAATAAATAGGTAATTTCATGGCAACACAGGCACAGGTCATGACCTCAGTTGACCTCATGCATGTAGGTATTGGTAGTCTAACCACGTTTATCGACTCTAGAAAGAAACAATGATACCTACTTAGGCAGCTCGTGAAAAGAACTTTTTTTTAAGTAGGAAGGTCGTCTGACCCTCCGAATGTATCTTCGAATTTCATTCGATGAGCACAATGGCTGTGGCGGAGATGTTGTTCCATATTTCGTTCACTAAGAACGATATCGGCCTGGTACCGTCCCACGAGATTAGCACGGTGTTTCACAACGTTAGTCCACTCCTACCAATCAACTGCTGGCCGAACTGATAGTGGAGGTACTCACGTACAGGTCGGCAAAAATATGGTGGGGCACCGTCATGCTGGAACCACATTGACCAAGAAGTAGTCACATCCGAATCGTTCAACACCTGATCACAACACAACACAATTGCAGTTTTACTAGGTACCTTCCATCAGCAGGTTACATTACGTAAGAAAACTATATGATCACACAATAAACGATACGTCTACATGGACGCAATGTCTACGCGAAACTAATAAATTTAAAATAAAAATGATTTTTATTTCATAAAAATAGGTACTCTAACAGCACGGCGGTGCCCTTTGACTAGAGGTGTGAAAGTATTCAAAATATTTCTCGTATCGATTTTTGGTATCAATTTTGTATTTCAGAATTTCACGCATCGATTCAACATCGCATGGCATTCTTTAGATTTTAGAACTTTCACATAACTTAAATCAGGTGAACTTAAATGCTTTACATTGTTTATAATATTCTCCTAAAATCGTATTTCATAAGACCTTTCTAGTTCCTATTTACTAATAATAGGTACTTGTGTTACAATATTGTTATGAATAATTAATCGATAATCAAAAAAGTACTTTTACCATTAGGTAATCTGCGTTTTTACAACAAATCATTCGAACAGGTAAAAGTTTCGATACTATTCGAAACTTTTACCGACAAAACCAAAACGTTATTACTCAAAAACTAGTACAGCTCTAATTATTCCTTTGCGCGTCGGCGGCTAGACACACTGGCGCCGCCGACAGTTATAAGGTCTAAAATGGTGTTTACACTTTTTTAAATTTCCCGAATTTTGGGGAAGTTACAGTAAATTCGCTGGTAAAAAAGATTATTTCAAAATTCATTAGTATTGTTACTATGATGATTATGCAAAATTTTATATTTTATTTGGTCATTTGTTTACCTAACCCTTATTATCCTTGTGGGACGGACAGGGTTTTCGTAACATACTGTATAAAAGATACGTTCTTTCAATATACGGCGTGTAATTTTACAGCTCACCTACTTCGTTTCTATGTCATTTAATGAATATCTCTTTTGTTACAGGTGGAAGTAGATGGAGAAGTGACAAAGAGTGTGCTAACTTGGCATGTACGACGAGAAGACAGCGGGAGGCAGCTGACCTGTCGCGTCTCCAACCCTTGGTTCCCAGCTCACACTCTGGAAGACTCCGTTACGTTAGAAGTTATGTGTAAGTAGAGAAAATCATGTGTAATCAAACTAATAAAGGCGGAAGTTAGCGAATGTGTACTCAAACAGCTCAACTTTTGTGTTGAAGTAGTTTATAACCAGGAATAATAGATAGAATATTTTTAACCCGATATTCTAACGGTATTGAATGTTTATTTATTTATTTATTAAAACTTTATGCACAAAGAAAAACATTGTACAATGGCGGACTTAATGCCTTAGGCATTTTCTACCAGTCTACCTTAAGGTAATGCAGAGACAAAACATGGTAGGTGCAAAGATATGAAAGAGAAGTTAAAAAAGAAACACAAAAATAAATATAATAAATACATAAATATATACATACAAAATATAAACAGTAGAGAGAGATAAAAAATATAGATAGAGAAAAAGAATAAATTATATGTTTGATGAATCTACCAAGTTCAATGTTATGAGGTGAAACCCCGGGACGCAGCAATTACTGACTTAAGCCGAATTTCAACAAATTTAACTTGCTTTAATTCTTGTCAGTGTCATAGTGACCAGACAATTTGTCATGAGTTTAGCCATTTGATACTGTTCTGTATACTCTAAAAACTATTCTCCATATTTTTTACACAGTTTCGTTCTATATTATCGATAGCATGTTCCTCTGTACAAGCAAAACATCCGATCGCACATAAAAAAAAAATGCTTTTTTCACAAAAATCAAAACGCAATAAATTTTGTAACGGCCTATCTCGAACACGCTATTTACAAACCTAATACAACGGCGGACAAAATAATTGACCCAGTAGCAAAAACAAGTGAAAACCTACAAGCGATATATCAAATGCACACCACACACTAGATACGGGAGCGGTTGAGTTCCGGCGGTGTTTGCCGGCGGCCCGAGTCGTGTGCCAACAACTTTGTCCCCAAGTTTAAATATTATCGCGGAGTAGAGGCTTCGTGTTCTGGCGTGATACAAGGAGTGTCGCAATACGGGTTTATTATGAAGTATTTATGCTATTGTTTATATACATAGCCGGCTGGAACTGAAATATGGACCGGTGTTAGCATACATTAGATTGTGGAGTTATTTAGCATTTTATGAGTAATTACCGAATTCGGTATTTAAACTGCTTTGAATCTTTTATTGATTTTAATATTGTACAATCATGTTTCACTCCATTTTAGTTCGTATGTACTCTTTTCAAATGCAGTACCAGTTGCAGTGGCGTTACTTGGGTATACGTCTAGCAGTGGACATCTTTTGGAATGTATATGAATCTTCTGAAATGATGATCATGGCACAGATTCCCTTGTTTTTTTTATTTTATAAATTATAAACCAGCGCTTGACCGCAATCCCGCCTGATGGTAAGCAGTGATGCGATCGTTGATGGTAAAGCGCGCTAGTTTATTAAGGGCCTATTCGCTCTAGCCTTGAAGACACTCAAATTGTAGTGTGACGGAAACACCGACGCTGGCAAATTGTTCCAGTGCCTCGATGTACGCAATACAGTATGTTAAGAAAACCCTGTCCGACCCGTGAAGGTGTTGTTAGGTATCGATAACTGATTCTACTAATGCATACAAAACCGGGCTAAACTTAAAAAAAATCCCCGCAAAAGGAGGTAACTTAATAAAGGTGCGTTAACCACCCTTCGCCTGCCGCCCGCGGGGGGCGGGCGGCAGGACACGCGGCACGTGGTCGCATCGCTATTCGCTCATAATAATACCGGTGTTGTCACTTTTTAAAAATTACCAAATTTCGAGGAAATTGGAATTAATTCGCGGGAAAAAAAGATTATTTCAAAATTCATTTGTATTGGTACTATGATGACTGTGACTGAATGACTATGATACGTAAAATTTTATATTATATTTGGTCATGTGTTTACCTAACCTTTATTATCCTTATGGGTCGGACAGGGTTTTCTTAACATACTGTATAAAGGAGGAAGCAAAACGCTTCGTCCGGATCGATCGCAGTGGTGTCAACAACGTAAGGGTGGAAACTCGCCGTACGACGGGTCGTCCGACGATGGAACGAAGATGGGGGAATTAAATCATGCAATTCCCTTGCACACTCGCCAGAATGCATCCTATAGAACACCGAAAGGCTGGCTACTCTACGTCTATGCTCCAGACTTTGGAGACCGTTTCGAGTTAAGTTTGGGTCGCCAATCAGCCTCTTCGCACGCCTCTCCACTGAATCCAAAGTGGCAAGGTGACATTTCGCAGCACCAGCCCAAATGTGGCTGCAGTACTCCACACACGAGCGGACCTGTGCTTTGTATAAAATTAGAAGCTGCGTTGGTGTGAAGTACCGCCGGACCTTCGAGATGACGCCTAGTTTTCTGGCAGCCACCCTGGCCTTGGACTCAATGAACCGCCCGAAGTTAAGGTTCGAGGAAATCTCAACTCCCAAAAGCTGAAGGCGGTCGGTGCACTCCATGGATACATTTTGAAAAGTAGGAGCCAAACTGAACTAAATTTAATTTCAGTGCATCTTTTTAATTATATTTCATTAAGAAAAGGACAGAGCATAATATGTTAGTTTAGACCTGTCAAACTAGTCCGCGCCTGACGTATATTAACGTATTTTTGGTTGCCATGTCTATAATCGCGTTTAAACTGTCTATGGAATATCTTAATTTGACAGGATTACACTATGCACTTAACTTAAAACTAGTTTAGTTGTGAATAAGAGGATCGGGTTCATTGATAAACTTCTATTTTTTTTAAGTTAAACATGTTAAGCATGCTCAAATAAACACCTACTCCTTTAGTGTCATTTGTGATGAATTGTAATAAAATAACTTACTCGATGTGGGAGGAAGACCTAGAGTCCTGAAATACAAGGCTGCCCTAATTTAAACTCCAGTTCACTTTGTTTTTATTTTTATTTTGTAGCTTTTTTTGATTAATGTGGAAATGTGATTGAATTTTTATTTTACTTTACATTACATACACATCCCTAAACAGTCTCATTTACACCAAACATTCCTCTAGCAACCTTTATGACCTATAAACACATAATCCTGCTTTCCGAAGCGTGGCTTATGTAATATGCATTAATATAGTGGCCATTACATTCATTAGGCTGTCACACCTAATTTACTCAAACCTAATGAGGCAAATGAAGCTGTAAACGGTCTTTTGTGAGTTGCAGCCATTCGTGCTTTTAGATATTAATTCAATAACAAAATTAACTTACCAATAATTCTACTAAGCAAGACTTGACACTAAGAAAAACCGGCCAAGTGCGAGACGACCTCGCGCATGATCGATTTCGTACCATTAACTCTTTAAAAATGGAAAAAAGATGTTTTATATCTCTTTGACAGCTCATGCCTATGTATTACCGTATTATTTTATCGAAATGTACCGTATTTCGAAAAAGTAAAGAAAAAAACAATAATTCACGTTTTTTGTATTGGAGCCCCCCTTAAATATTGTTTTTTATTTTTAGTATTTGTTGTGGTAGCGGCAACAGAAATACATAATCTCTGAAAATTTCAACTGCCTAACTATTACGTTTCATGAGATACAGCCTGGTGACAGACGGACAGCAAAGTCTCATCAATAGGGTTTCGTTATACCTTTTAGGTACGGAACCCTAAAGGTTAGGTTGTTAAAATATTATTAGATTTACAAATAAGTTTCCGCTGTTTTTTAAACATACGGCCGAGCATTAATATGATTGATGAAGCAATAATGCTTCCAATTACGTGTCTTCGTACGATTTCGCTCTTCCACTAAGTTCTTTGTCTTCCACACCAAATTCACAGTTTCAAAATTTTTGAAACCACTGACGACAACTTCTCTCACTTAAAGCAGCTTCACCATATAAGCTTCTAGAGGCAATCGATGGTCCTCAAAAGTTCTCGAAAATGACGCTTATTCGACACAAAACTTATAAATTTTGCTGAAAAAGGAATATGTGATACTGATGCAGAGTCACTAATACTCTTAGTATATGTTTTTACCAGATGTCCGAACTTACGATATCACATTTTACATCTCGCAATTTTAACAGAACCTCTTAGTGAGGACATCTTTTGTTAAATTTACGTACGGAGGACGGTTCTGAATTCTGAGTTGTTGTGTTGGGAGTTTGGTCATGGAGGGTCTTCAGATTAATCTCCCTTTGGCGCAGCATCGTTGGTCGTATCGTTGGGACTAACATTGCATCACCTCGCTCAACTGCCGTCTTCCTTCCTATTCGCTCAGTTTTTCTGAGTGAATAGGCTCTTAATAAACTAGCGCGCTATACCATCAACGATCGCATCACTGCTTACCATCAGGCGGGATTGCGGTCAAGCGCTAGTTTATAATTATTTAAAAAAAGAAATATTTGTTCACCTATTAGTTAACAAAAAATGCAATAGTTAATGACTTTGCCGTACATTTTGCCAAAAGGATTAATATCAAGTTTTATCATCATCATTCACAGACCAACTACACCCACTGCTAAGCATAGGCCTCTCTCTTCTTGTGCCAATCTCTCCACCCCTTGAACCAGCCTCATCCGGGTTCTACCCAGGATGGTAATGTTGTCGTCTATCTTCCAGTTTGGTGACTCATTGGCAATAATATTATTTTAATTATCTCTCTAACAGTGGCTTATGTTTAGCAGCTGGCGGTTCTATTTTTATATCTTAGCTAGCGGCCTCCCGCGACTTCATTTGCGTGGAGTTGGTTATTTGAACATTTTATTTTATGGAAGGCATGAGGAACAGGGAGTAAAGTTCACTCATCCTCCATAGAAAAAGGGAGGATCCTCCAACCAAACGGGTGTTATATCTGGTAGGCCACTTGCCCGATGGTTGAAATTGGCAAGTTGTATGTATGCTAATTGCACGGTAAACTCTGATTGCGAGATGTAGAATTCGTGTGATATCAGTATGACGCGTCGTTCATTTTGTGGCGTTTGTAGGTACTGCTATAATTTTAACCCCAAGAGAGTTATTTTAAAATTGTAGTATCTGATAAGATGTTAATCGAAATTAAGTGATGTCAGCGACAATATTGTTCAAAATTAAAACTGCTCCGCTCCTATTGGTCACAGCGTAATCTTATATAGCCTAAAGCCTTCCTACATCAATGGGCTATCCAACGCAAAAATAATTTTTGAAATCGAACAGCAGTCTATGAGATTAGCATGTTCAGACAAAGAAAAGCTTCAGCTTTATCCTTACTAATATTTTAAACTGAGTTTGTTTGTTTATTTGTTCTGCTTTCACGCCGTAACTACTGAACCGATTGCTTTGAAATTATGCAGACGTAAAGTCCGGATTAAATAATAGGGTAGGTTACTTTTTATCCCGGAAAAAAAAATATGTTCCCCTGGGAATTCTAAAAAGCGCGATATAACCGAATTCTACGCGGGCGAAGCCGCGGGCGGAAAGCTAGTAATATATATTAGTTGAGATATGATTACTCCAATAACTCACCTCTATGGGGAAAATAATTTAAACTAGCCGAGTCGTGCGGTTTCAACCACGTTTATATTTCGAAGGAATATCAGGATAAAAAGTAATCCTATGTGTTATTACCTACCGGTTATAAACCATGTGTGATCTAAATTTCATTCAAATCCGTTTAGTACTTTTTAGGTAAAAGAGTAACAGACATTCACCCATCCTTAATAATATTAGAATGATCTGATCGCTAAAATTCAACGGTACTCAGGTTCTAACTATCATGACAACTCTGAAACAATGTTAACAAAATCCACGCTGAGCAAAAACAAACTTTCCCTCTCCATTATATTTAAACAGAAATAGTGTGACAACGAACAAACTCATAGCATTAAGTTAAACGGGTTAATGCGATTACTTCAAAAACGTAGGCCCTCCAACTTTCGTAGTCAAGTTTATCTCGTCAAGTTAAAACATTATCGCTTATTGTCAAGCCGTGGGTGCGTACTCGCGGCCTCATGTGTAATGCGTTGGTGCCAAAGTTGGACCAAGTTTTATAAAAGAAATTAATCATTTGGCACAGATAAAAAAATAATTTTGTAATAAACTGATTAAAAAACTATAGTATTTCTTTAGAATTTCGGCTCAGTTACTATTATTATACTCGTACAACTGTATTTTTTATTTATGCGAAATCTGAATTTAGTTTGTTCAGAATAAGCAACTGAATCGATTCCAATAATTTTTACACCATCTCATATTTCTTTCCAAATACTTTTAGAAATAGGGTATTTGACTAAAAAAAACTAATTAGTCCGTCAGTCAGAATTCCAAAAAATACTAGACATGCATTTTTTCTTTTTTCATATAAACAAATATATTAAAAAAAAAATGAAGACGACAAAGTGTGTTGAAAACTCGTGTGACGTCACTAGACGTTACACTTTTTAGCGACCAGTGACGTCACCAGCCACCACTCCTGATCTTTGATGCCTTTTATATTATTTTGTCATTTTGATAAAACAAAATATACGTATCCATTATTTTATCAATTTTTATTGTTTTGATAAAACAAAAAATACGTGTGTAGTATTTCTTGGAAATCTGACTGACGGACTAATTAGTTTTTTTTAGTCAAATACCCTAAGCGTGCGACGCAGGTTGCGATAGATCATAATACTGCGCGCCCGCGCTACAGCTGACACCAGAGGTCAACACCCCGCTCGCCCGCCCGAGCGGAGCGTGGTTCATATTTTTGTTTGGACAACCAAGTAGGATAACAAGCTCATAACTTTATGGTTTTTCGTGATATCTTTTTGAAATTTTGTACTCAGATTCTTTACTTAAAAATACTGGATACATGTTTCTACTATTGGTTATTTACCAAACTTATAGAACAATACTAGCATTTATAATAAAGAAAACAACTGTTTTAATTCACGTAATATAATTTTCCTTTAACAATTGTTATTAAACTATGACCAGCAAAACTCATTGCACGAAATCTGAAGCGACTAACAAATAATTAGCCAAAAAAGTGCAAAATAACAACAAACCTACAAAAGCACCACACACCAAAACCAACAAAACACCAACATTTGCAATTGGCCACCAACACAAACATGGCGCGCCAAAATTTTGCAGTCAGCTTATTAAACTTTTAGGAGTTCGTTAGTTAACTTACACGCACACAGGGGATGTTACATAATTTTGTTATGATATAAACACTTGAGTGAGAGCCCTAAGGATTACTGACGGCCGGATTAACTTTGACAATGATAGAATAGGGGATGTTTTATCTTTACGCCCGCCTGTGACGGAGTCAGCGGAAGAACATTTGAAGTTGGTCAGTGTTGGTTTAGATAGCGTTATTATCTTTTTATGGAGTTAAACGGGTGGTATGGATGTTTTCTTGTATATACTGTAATGTCATACGTCATACTGGCTCCTAAAGACAGTCGAGAATATCTAAGGCTTCAGGCGTATGACAATAAAGTCGGAGTAGACAGATTATTTTGAAACTGGATAGATCCAGGAGAGGATTTACGAGGTGCCAATGAAGCGATATTGTCTATGACGAGACACTACAAAAGTTTGATGCTCAATAAAACAGAGGACTTTAAATTATGGCTTTGCTTTGATAACTTTATAAAACGTCACATTTCATTATATTAAAATTTTAACTGGTCAAGGATCGGGATGACACCGGTGTAGGTCCGGCGTTATGCGATTTCATCCTCTATTATTACTGAAAAATAAAATCCAGTATTCTGTGTACGACAGATTTAAAATATTGCTTTGTAGACAATCTAATCAAATAAACGTTTTCGAACAAAAAATATTGTTTGGCAGCATCGGAACAGAAAAAATGACAAGTCCGATAAACAATTATCGATTTTTATCGATCAGAAACCGGTTATACAAATTTACCACACTCTAGTGCCAACCATATCCAGGTTTTACCCACGATGACAACAACGTCATCTTCTTTGTACTTCACGGTGATAACATCCTTCATCTGGTTGACTCTCTCGATTGTGGGGAGACCAGAAGGAATTCTTGTTGGCTAAAATCACCGTAGTGCTCCATCTCTACTTTTGGCCGGGAATGCAGTGCAGGATTTACATAAGCTTTAACACTCTCCCGACAGGCGCCGACCTGATCTTCCACAACGGTCCTCCATATTTAAGTTCCTAACAGCCTCCGTAGCGTAGCGGTAGCGAACGCGGCCGCTGCGCAAGAAGGCGCAGTTTCAATCCCCGCGCAGTGGAAATATTTGTATGCATGAATATGAATATTTGCACTGGTCTGGTCGTAACACGGAAAGCACGTTAAGCCGTTGGTCCCGGTTGCCATACGAACATCTAATGGTAAATAAGTCCAACAATTGGTCTAATTGCAATGCTTCGATATCGCCTTCGGGTTGTGGAGGTCAGACGGCAGTCGCTTCACGGAAAATATCGAAGTTTAGCCAAAACCAGCAGTTAGACTGGTAAAGTGGAGCCCAGACTCCAAAGCTGAAAAAGCTTCGGATGCGACTGGGATTAACGCTGAGATGATGATCTGTATTTAAGTTCCTATTTTCATAAAACTTCTCTTTTCTTTTAATGCAACTGCTTACATAACATAACATAATCAGCCTATAATATTCCCACTGTTGGGACACTGGCCTCCTCTAGGTGAGAGGGAGTGGGCTGTAATCTACCACGCGGGCCCAGTGCGGGTTGGTAGATGTCACATGTTTTCGAAGTTTTGCTTCTATGACATGCCGGTTCCTCACGACGTTTTCCTTCGCCGTTTTGAGAGCAATGGTGATGAAATCAATTACACAACAATAAAACACATGACGGTTAGTAGACGAGTTAGACGGAAATTGAGACCGATACCACTAGGTCCCCCACCGCTGCTCTTGCAACTGCTTAGAATCAAGAAATAAGTAATCTATACAATATGTAAAGAAACCCTGTCCGACCCGTAAGGTTAATAAAGGTTAGGTAAACACTTGACCAAATATAATATAAAATTTTACGTAATCATCATAGAAACAATACTAATGAATTTTGACATAATCTTTTTTTCCCGCGAATTAATTCCAACTTCCCCGAAATTTGGTCATTTTGAAAAAAGTGACAACACCGGTATTATTATGAGAGAATAGCGATGCGACCACGTGCCGCGTGCCCTGTCCCCCGCTTTCCGCGTAAGTGTTGTTTACCGCAAATGTATTAAGTTACCTCTTTTGCGAAATAATATTTATTTTTTAGGGGTTTTTTTTTTAAGTTTATCCCGGCTTTGTATCCATTAGTAGAATCAGTTATCGATACCTAACAATACCTTGACGGATCGGACAGGGTTTTCTTTACATATTGTACATATAAAGCTGAAGAGTTTGTTTGTTTGTTTGAACGCGCTAATCTCAGGAACTGCTGGTCCGATTTGAAAAACTCTTTTTGCGTTGGATAGCCCATTAATCAAGGAAGGCTTAAGGCTATGTACCATCACACTGCGACCAAGAGGAGCGGAGCATAACTAATTCCACGCGAACGAAGTCGCTAGCGGCCGCTAGTTTATACTAATGTATAAAACTGAAGAGTTTGTCTGTTTTGCGCTAATCTCAAGAACTACTGGTCCGATTAGAAAAATTCTTTTTGCGTTGGATAGCCCATTAATCCAGGAAGGATTTAGGGTATATAATATCACGCTGTGAGCAAAAGGAGCGGAGTAAATAAAAAAAAAATAAACAATATCGAAATCTACACGGGAGAAACCGCGGCGCACAGCTAGTACATGATATGCTTACCTGTTTAGAGGTAAACAGAACAGGGTGTAAAGTTCACTCAGTCTCCATAGAAAAAAGAGGATCTTCCGACCAGACGGGTGTTATTTCTGACGGGTACTTGCCCAACGGTTGACGTTCGGGAGTTGTAAATATGCTAGATGCACGGTAAACTTTGCTTGAAAGATCTGTGTGACGTCATTATAACGCATTGTTCAAATGTGGTTTTGTAAAAAACCGCTACACCTAGAAGAAATGGTACAATAGGCTACAAGTATCCTAGATGTACCTCATATCTTTGTATTAGGGTAATGAGTAAGTAGTTGGCGCGCCAAATAAATAAAATACGAAAGTGGCATTGGCCCTTTCATTAAATCTCCGTAACACGAAGCCCTTTTTTTTGTTCTGGATCATCATCATCATCATCTCAGCCGAAAGACGTCCACTGCTGGACATAGGCCTCCCCCAAGGTTCTCCACGACGACCGGCCCTGAATCTCCCGCATCCAGCAGTTTCCCGCGACCTTCACCAGGTCGTCGGTCCACCTTGTCGGGGGCCTACCCACGCTACGTCTTCCGGTGCGTGGTCGCCACTCGAGAACCCGTCGGCCCCATCGGGCATCGGTCCTACAGGCAATGTGTCCAGCCCACTGCCACGTTAGTGTTGCAATTCTTCGGGCTATGTCGGTTACTCTCGTTCTTCTGCGGATCGCCTCATTCCTGATTCGATCGCGCAGTGAAACCCCAAGCATAGCTCTCTCCATTGCCCTTTGAGTGACTTTGAGCCTTCTTATAAGGCCCATTGTTAGCTACCACGTCTCAATTCCATAAGTCATCACTGTCAACACACACTGGTCGAAGACTTTTGTCTTGAGATACTGCGGTATTTCGGACGAGAAGATTGTACACAGCTTCCCGAAAGCAGTTCTGGATGGGAAATCATAAAATCACCTGTCGCGTTCTGGGCGGAGCGGAAGGGCGTGTCAGACTTTTACTGACAAAAATCCACCTGTTTCTTCACTTCCCTGTGTGCCAGGGCCACGGTTTCTGCAATACGAAGTCCTTCCATCTTAAACTGCAAACTTGACAACAACACCAATTCGTTAATGAAGTTGTTTTATTTTTTAAACAATAAAATTCCACATTCTACTCGTCTAACAGGGGACCTTTAAAAACAAGTTTTTATATCGCACGCGGGAAATTATGAATAAAATTCGTGGTATATTCGTAAAACTTATTTAATGCACGTACGAATTGCAGTAGGTAATACGAGTTGCAAAACAAACAAACAACGTAATAATTGTACTGTTGTCTGCTCCCAAGGTTCGAAGTGGAGCAAAGAGTTCATTGGAGCAGACGGGGCATAACTTTGAAAGCTAATATTTTTGTTTCATGTTATTGAATTTCCTGAAGTAATTTATGGGTTGTGAAAGCTTGAAATTGGGGCATTCGGAAAATTATCTGCAATTTTAGCTCACCGCTGACAAGTTTTTTTATTATTTATTTTTTTCTGCTGATTTTTTTCACGTTGGCACGCCAAATATCCGTTGTCGGCGGCACGCAAAATATTACATGTGTAGAAAACAAACAAAACAAAAAAAAAAAAACGAAAAAAGAAAATGAAAAAAGTACGTCAGTCCCACTCCAAAGTCTGGACGACACTGAAGTGACATAGGTGTGGCCACTGCAGCGAATATTGTCGCGACAAGTCCTTTGAAGCGCGCCACTTTACCGACAGTGCCCCGAAGCTACATCGTCTGCGCACAAATACATTGCGTTGCAACGATGTACCGGCCACATACATCGCCGTAGCCCGAAGATTCGCCGTAGCCAGCTAATGTAGCCCCAGCATTAGAAATAAACGTTGCACCACACTGGGAATTACCATGTAAACTCACATACATAAACAGCCAGATCCGGAACTAGTACCTGTAAGCCATACAAATATTTGTAAAGCCATCATCATCACCCTGCAATAGTCCACCTGGACATAGGCCTCTCCTATATCCATTTCGCTATTCAATGGGGTACATGCATTAAACTTATAATTTGATATTATATTGATATTCAAATTCAACAAGATATGATATTGCTAAACTGGAAGGTTTATAAGAAAAAAATGCTATTTTTACTTAATATTTTAAGTATAAATTACGTTAAATGGAACTTAATTTGAAACACCAATCAGGGAGCAGTGACGTCGCTACATCGATTTCGGATTGTTTTGGATTGTATTTAGGTGTTAGCGAAAATAATAAATATGGATATAGGCTTTATTAAAGCAGATTCGAGAAATCTTCCGAAGGTAGACATGGATATGGTGAGGTTTTTCTTCATGGAAAATAAAAACTATACGGGTGTGGAGATGAAAGGGCAAAAACTTGCGCGGTGAGTTGAATTGAGGTTATGTTACTTTAGATGTTTGTTTAAAGTAAAAACACAAAATAATCGTCGAAGGGCAATCCATTTTGGGAGTTCCGTATTAATGTTTTATAAGATTAATCACAGATCACATGAGATTAATTTAATATTCAGACTTTTAATAATCTGCTAACCATAACCTTTGATAAAACAAAATCGATGCAGTGACGTCATGTCACGTGACTTGGCGTTATGGAGCGAAATTTGAAAAATCATATTTTGCACGCGGTTATTAAAATAAATATAGCATTTTTCTAAATTTGAGTTTTAAAATTATTTAAGTAAAGCCCAGATCTTTGCTTTGCACCAAAAAAATAATCAAGTGCAAGTTCCCTATTCGATTCTTGGCAACTCTCATACAGTCTAATTACTAACAGCCATCCTGCGAAGATCGTCGCTCTACCTAGCTTGAGGGTGTCCCATCGTACGTTAACTGATTCGCGGTCTCCACTCTAGAACACGTCTAATCCGACGGTCATCGGTTCTACGGCTAATATGACCGGCCCAATACCCCTTCACTTTGCTTATTTTGTGAGTTATGTCGACAACTTTGGTTCTCTGCCTCCTTGCGGATTCGATCCCAGAGAAACTCCAATCGCTTAGCTCATTGAGCGACCATGGATTTATGGACCAGTTTTATTTTTATTATTTTAATTTTAAGCTTGACCGCAACCCGCCTGATGGTAAGTGTAGTCCGAGGGAAACACCGCCGCTGGCAATTTGTTCCATTCCCTCGATGTACGCGGTATAAAAGACGAGGCGAAATGCTTTGTTCGGATCATTGTGGTGTCAACAACGTAAGGGAGAAAAGTCACCGTACGACGGGTCGTCCGATGATGGAACGGAGATGGGAGAATTAAATCTTGCAATTCCCTCGTACACTCTCCAAAATTCATACTATAGAACACCGACAAGCTGGCTACTCTTCGCCTGTGCTCCAGACTTTGGAGACCGTTTTGCTAAATCTGGGTGGCCAATTAGGACAATATAGCTCCTCGCATGCCTCTCCACTGAGTCCAAAAAAGCCAGGCTATTTGTCTCGCTAGCACATCAACATCTACGTGGCTATACCCGCGTACGAAAGCTACAGGAAAAAGCCAGTCAAGGAATTGCTTCACCATTGTTCTCATTTGGAGTCGATGCCACATGTATGTTTCTTCAAGACTTATCTCTTCTAATAGAAAACTTATCACCCTCTAAAATGGAAAGAATTTATCAGATTCAACCACAATGAAGTCACCCTTTTAGACAAAACTAAGCTTAGCAAGTCGAAAGTAACCCGGTAAAGTCCGAGTCGGATTCGGGCACGAAGGGTTCCATTAAAAAAACTGTTTTTTTTATTATACCTACAACATAAACTCATGAACTGTGAAAATTTTAAATATGTATACTGCGTTCAACACAACTAAAATCAGCAGTTGACTGGTCAAGCGGACCCCAGACTCCAAAGCTGAAAATGCTTCGGATGCGACTGAGATGATGACTCCGTTCAAAATAACATTAGACATTATTAAGAAAACCTTGTGTTTCTTTGTTGGTGGAATTGTATGAGGAGCAGCATATAAAGCACACTCATCCTCCATAAAAAAGGGAGGATCCTCCAACCAGACTTACTCTTTGGCTTAGCATTATGTAGGTCCGACTTTGTCAGAGCATTCGTGCTCTGAATAAACAATCCTGTCGCTGTCTGCCCCAATAGAAATATTCACTTATCTGCACGCTTTTTGTCCTTAGCGTAGCAGCAGAGCTCCAGGGTAACAATAGTCTGTTTAAGTCAACGGTGGTCGATATGCAGTACCGATGTGATGGCCTAGTGGTGTCGGCCGTGACAATTGTAGTCTTAATGCTTTAGAGATAAAGTTAAAAATCTACTTTGTAATCTATTTTGTAGAGTCTCGTACGGAATCCTAAAAAAACATAATCTAATCAAAGCAGGTATCAGGTTGGCACTCGCCTGATAAGCGATCCATTTATTGCAGAATTCACAACATGAATCAAGTTGGCGACTCGGGCCATTTACCTATTTTTGAATGTTCCTTTGAAGAAAAGGGCGCGCGACGACGTTACCAAATCACTTGCCTACGCGCACGTATGTGCGGTGCGACCCTTTCCTTAATGAGATGGGGTAAATTTTCTTTAAAACATTGTAAATAAGCGGCGGTTTTCCCATCTGATTACAATTTTTATTATTATTTTTTTTAATAATTATAAACTAGCGTTTGACCGCAATCCCGCCTGATGGTAAGCAGTGATGCGATCGTTGATGGTAAAGCGCGCTAGTTTATTAAGAGCCTATTCACTCAGAAAACCTGAGCGAATAGGAAGGAAGATGGCAGTTGAGCGAGGTGATGCAATGTTAAACCTAACAACACGACCAACGATGCTGCGCCAAAGGGAGATTGATTTGAAAACAAACAGTGACACATTACATTTTGTACAGAGAAATACAAAAATATACGAGCAAATGTGTAACCAACAACATTTTCCTTTAGAATACAAAAAAAGAAAATAGATATTTACAAACCATTCTATTCATATTAAAACTACAACTATTCAAGCTAAAAAACATTTCTTGTGTTAAATAATATAAAGTATTTTTTTATAATGTACAAGTATCGTTCACAAAAAAAAAAGTAACAAATTAAAAACTCAAATGTATGTATAAATGATGCAAATGAAAATTATTATTACTCATTAAGCAGTTTTAGTACATTATTTTTTAAACTACCAGCAGAAAGAGCAAACATATCGATATGGTGGAAGTACGATGGGGCTAGAATCAATAGGCTCTTAATAAACTAGTGTGTTTTACCAAGAACGATTTCATCACTGCTTACCATCAGGATGTATTGCGATCAAACACTAGTTTATATCGTTTAAAAACATGATCTTGCAATTTGTTCTACTTATTTAATTGCATCTTGTATGTTGGCGACAGTTAAATTAAAGTCAGTGTATATTTGTCTTTTTATATTAGTAAGAAAAAGATAGAACATAAATATTAGTTTAGCCTCTGATCGCACGACGCTATCATTCATGGTAAGTCAAGAAAAAGATGGTGACAAAAGACAAAAAGAAATTGTGTGGAGAAGGGACAGGGACAATTGCAAGGTAAACCTTGACATACAAGCTACATAGGTGGAGAGTGTCTGTCTGACTCAGCCTACTATGGACCTCCGGTCTCCGGAGGGGAGTGATGTAGCGGTACCTACAAACACCACATGGAACAACGCGTCATACTGACGTCACACGAATTCTATATCTCGCAATCAGAGTTTACCGTGCAACTAGCATACATACAGCTTCCCAATTTCAAGTATTTGGCAAGTGCCTGCCTGACATAACACCAGTCTGGTCGGAGGATCCTCCCTTTTCTATGGAGGATGAGTGAACTTTACTCCCTGTTCGTCATGTCTCCACAAGGTGGTGGAGAAGAAAATATTTTATGTACAACATCGATTGCTCGAACAAAACTCTTCATTTGCGAAATCTAAAATTGCGACGAGTATTAAGCAGTCTAAAGTAGTCGAAATTAATATACATTAAAATCAGCCTTAAGTGCAGTGTACATAGTTCTTATCACAAAGCAGTATAAAAAGCCATTATTTTTTACGACCGAGTCTGTGATCAAACGAAATTCAACCTTACACGCATGCATTAAAGTCAGAATTATAAAGTAGGTACTAAATCAAAGAAGCACCCAAGTGCCGTGTTGTGCGCTTGTTCAGTTAAACCATTTTATTTACGCTCATTGTGAATTTAGTGTATAAGTGATCAATGATGTACAAACATTTTTTAATATTGTAAATAGTTTTTTTCCCATGTGGTACCAACCCATATCCTCCCGTGGGTGTCCTAAGAGAAGACTAAGGGAACTCTCACCAGGGAAGCGGGCAGCAGCACTTCTCCTGTGAAATATATTAAATTACTGCGATTCCCAACCTGCCTGCCAAGCGTGAGGATTATGGCGACTTATTACACAGTTTGCAACCAAGATTAACACGTAGGGTTCTTTTTTTTCGATATTCCCACGTGATCCAAATTTATGCGAGTGTTTTTTTTTTGTATATGCGAAACCCGAAACACGTGTCCAGTATTTTTATGTAAAGAATCTATGTACAAAATTTCAAAAAGATATCATGAAAAACCACAAAGTTATGGGCTTGTTATCTTACCTGGTTGTCCAAACAAAAAATAGGCGACCGTGACTCTCCCCAATTACTATGATCTACCGCAACAATTTCTAAATGTATTTAAGAAAAAATATAACATCGTGTAAAAATGATGGGAATTATTTCAGTTGCTTATTCTGAACAAACTATATTCAGGTAAAGAAAAAAATAAAAAATAATTTTGTATAAAAGAAAGCTTATGAGATTTCCAGCAAAGTCTGCTTTAGGACCAAACATTTTACGTTGTTCAATAATAAATTGAATTTGCATCCCTTTAAAGTCATTATCGTTAAGTAAGAAATCCCTGAAACTATTAGTTGGAATGGCATGTCCTTGAAAAGTCTCACAGTATTCAAACTAAGTGACAGTTTTCATCAATCAATCTTGAAGTAAGACTGGAATTTAAAAGGAAAAATCCTTTTTAAGTAACATAAGATAGGAGATTCGGAACTAAAATGAATAAATAGTCAAAACGTGTTTGGAATCAAATTAAAAGTTCCATTTTGCAATGATGATGTCTAAAAATGCATACAAAAAATATTTCTTTGAAAAATCACTTAGTTCGTCAGCATTTGCTTTGCTTTTTTCTTACTATTGTACTCGTACTATCAGGGGGAGATTCGCAGAAGAACGAGAGTAACCGACAAAGCCCGAAGAATTGCAACACTTATGCAGTTTTCGATGATTTTTGGGGGACTATCTTATGTAATATTAACGTTAAAAAGTGCTGATTCTCACCCCAATTTGAATAAATGACCTTTGAAATTGTATTTTTTTGACTTAAGTGGCAGTGGGCCGGGCACTTTGCCCGTAGTAACGATGCCCGACGGGGCCGACGGGTTCTCGAGTGGCGACCACGCACTAAAAAAGCCTAAATGATGGTTTGAAGTTAGACGATACGTCAGGAGCTGTACTTTGTGTGGGTAAATATATTAATAGAGCTATAAGGAACAGGGTGTAAATTTCACTCATAAAATGGAGAAACCTCCAACCAGACGGGTGCCTGACAGGCGATTGTCTGACAATCGAGGTCGAGAAGTTTATATATATGGTAGTTGCACAGCAAACTCTGCTTGTAAGATGCAGGATTTACGCGACGCCAGTATGGTGCGTTATTCACATGTTGCGTTGTAGATACTCCTTATTATTTATTTTATTTTTAAATCTTAAGCCATATAGAATTCTAGCCAGACCCAACACCTCACGTGATCAAGGAGCCTATGCTTTAGAAGTAGGACCCCATCTAACAGACTGGCTCAGTAACTACTTCGGTATCAAATACTAAGAGATAAAGGAGTAAAGGAAACTTACAGCTAATACAGGTAGAAGATAGTGAAAGAAGGCCAATTAAAAGTTCCCACAGGCAATATTAGGTTAGTACAAGAAACAGTAACAGGATCACTCAGCACTCAGAGAGTATATAGTAAAGACTGAACAGGTTTTAGTGATTTACAAAGAAATTATCATGAAGATTTTAGATAGAACACAGTTGGAGAAAATATCGAGATCATCAACTCTCTGACACAACAAGCTACTTGCTTACAGATAAAGGGTTTTTCAATAGGGACGCTCGAACTTTGACATCGCATAGCGGCCATTTTGGTAATGCGATAGCTGTCAAATTTGGCATGAATACATATTTAGTCGTGATTTTCACCATGGAACGCCACACGCTTCAACAACGCGTAGAAATTATTAAAATTTATTATCAAAATCAGTACTCTATTCGCCTGACGTTCCGTGCGTTGCGTTCAATTTATGGCGTTCATGGCCGTCCTGTAGAGTCCACAATCAGTCGTTTGATAAAAAAAAATTGGGACAACCGGATCGGTGATCGATGAAGCAGTTCCTGTACGTCAAAGAAACGCAAGATCGTTGTAGAATATTGTTGCCGTTCGAGACAGTGTGCGAGAAAACCCAGACAATCCATTCCGCGTCGTGTGCAAGAACTGGGTCTTTCTGCGATATCAACATGGAGAATTTTGCGCCGAGATTTGGGTTTCATCCATATAAAGTTCAATTAACTCAAGAGCTAAAACCCAATGACCATAGGCAGCGCCGTGTATTCGCTGATTGGGCGTTAGAGCATCTGGCAGGTGATCCTGCTTTTGCAAAAAAAAAAAAACATCTTCACTGATGAGGCTCATTTCTGGTTAAGCGGCTTTGTTAATAAACAAAATTGCCAGATTTGATGCGATGAAAATCCGCGGGAGATTCATCAGGTGCCTTTACACTCCGAAAAAGTAACTGTTTGGTGTGGATTTCGGTCCGGCGGTATTATTGGCACTTATTTCTTCGAAGATGCGCAAGGAGCCGCGCTCACTGTCAATGGCGACCGATATCGGACGATAATAATTTTTTTTTTGTGGCCTAGGGTAGGTGGTGTGGTTCTTACAAAGATGTAGTTCAAACAGCATGGCGCCACTTGCCATACAGCAGGGGAAACATTAAATTTATTGAAAGTGAAGTTCGACTTAACCCCGCTCGATTATTTTCTGTGGGGCTACGTGAAATCGCTAGTGTATGCAGATAAACCACAGTCAATTGCTGCCCTAAAGGTCAACATAAATCGTGTTCTTCGTGAAATTGAGCCCCATTTATGCGAAGACGTCCTTCAAAATTGGTCCACCAGAATACACCTTCTACAGCGCAGTCGCGGTGGCAATTTGGCTGATATTATTTTCCACACATAGTGTCATTGAATATTTTTTAAAATGTAATAAAAATTGTGGTAATATCACTTA
Source organism: Sesamia inferens (assembly GCA_037179545.1). Taxonomy (NCBI): domain Eukaryota; kingdom Metazoa; phylum Arthropoda; class Insecta; order Lepidoptera; family Noctuidae; genus Sesamia; species Sesamia inferens. The sequence continues at coordinate 3,103,192 of CM073936.1, read as the reverse complement.
AACAGATTGTTTTAGTTCATTTCAATGTTCGAGGGCTCTTAATGAGAAACTCTGTATAAGTATGACGTGTTTTATTTAAATACATATAGCGTTTGTTGCAGATCCTCCAGTAACCCAGATATCACTGGTAGAACCCAAGGAGCCTCGTCTACTGAGAGAAGACGAGAACGCTGTGCTGCTGTGCTCAGCTGATGCATCTCCACCAGCTGTTAATTTTACGTTTTATAAAGGACCTGAGGTAAGTATTTCTTTATTATTATCTGCCTAGTGTAACTAGTTTTCGGCGGTAGGCCATGATATCGACTGCTGGCAGACGTTACCACGCACCAGAAAAAGTCTGCTGCTAAGCGATTCGGCGTGTTCCGGCTTGATGACTGACTACCAGTAACTAACTGTATTTAACTTGGAGCGACAACCTATCTGATCTCTACACAATTGTTAAGACTGGGTGACATAAATTGTTAAGACTGGGCGACATAAATTGGTAAGACTGGGTGACATAAATTGGTAAGGCTGGGTGACATAAATTCGACCTTCTGGTGATCCGTAACAACTGTCAAAAAACCAATAAGTATGTCTGTCTACAGCTCCCTGTCTATGTCTTTAATTACTTTTCTCGGTAGTAGGCCATAATATCGGCTACTGGCAGAAGTTACCACCCACCAAACAAAGTCTTGCCGCCAAGTGATTCGTCGTGTTCCGTCGTGATGTCTGGTGAAGCCGTACGGGGGTCGGGTGTGAGCAGTTGTGTTGCGATGTGTGCCGGGTACGATGCGCCAAATGTTGTAGTTTCGAGAGTTTGGTCGTGGAAGGTTCCCAGATCAATCTCCCTCTGGCGCACCATCGTTGGTCGTTATTGGGTTTAACATTGCATCACCTCACTCAAATGCCGTCTTTCTTCCTATTCATACAGTATTTTTGAGTGAAAGGCTCTTAATAAATTAGTGCGGTGTACCATCAACGGCGGGATTGCAGTCAAGCACTAGTTTATAATTACAAAAAAGGAGAGCAAAGTGTGAGCACACTTTGCTCTCTGGAAATTTCAACCTACAGAACAGTCCCCAATGTCGACAATGAAGAATTGAAGGCTATTGTGGAAGCTGATCCATCACAAACTACGTCCGAGTTAGCTGCAGGCTGCTGTGTTAGTGATAAAACTATTTTAATCCACTTGAAACAAATTGGGAAGATAAGAAACCTCGAAAGGTGGGTTCCTCGTGAATTGAGTGAAGTAAGCCGACAAACGCGCGTCGACTGCTACGTTACATTAGTGTTTAAATCGAATCATTACTTGTGATGAAAAGTGGATACTCTACAACAAAAGGCAATCGCACATCGCAATGGCTGAACTTGGGGCTAAATGAGACTTTAGAAAGTTCACTCATCCTTCATAGAAAAGGGAGGATCTTTCGCATAGACAGGTGTTGTGTCTGGCGGGCACTTGCCCAACGGTCGATGTTGGGAAGCTGTATACAACATATAATGTAATTAACGCACACCCTCAAACACCCTAATTACAATATTATGTTATAATCATAACAAATACACTCAACTTTTAATTTAACATGTATATTGTGCATTTTTATTTATTAAATTACTTATATCAATTCTTGGAGAACGAACACCTTACCGTTCTTGGAGTAAGGTTTTTTTTCTTTATTTTGAATTGAATGATTAAATTTGTATAAATACAAGTAAAACTGCAAATTTAGAAGTCTGTACAAACAACAGCATAAATATGACTTTGAATAATATTTTTGGGATAAAAAATTACCTCTATTAAAAATAATATAAGGCGATTCAATAAACGATTCTGAACAAACTATTTTCAGGGAGTGCGTTTATTGAATTACATATTGTATATTCTAGTTGCCTCTGCTTGCCAGATGCAGGATCCGTGTAACGTCAGTAAGACGCGTTGTTCGCGCCGTTGGCCCAGTGGCCCTATACGATCATTTGATGGCAGTCGTTACGGGTTGTTGGACCCCTCAAAAGTCCAACAATAGGTCTAACTGAAATGCGTCGATATCGCCTTTGGGTTGTGGAGGTCAGACGGCAGTCGCTTTCCGTAAAATATCGAAGTTTAGCCAAAACAGCAGTTAGACTGGTAAAGCGAACCCCAGACTCCAAAGCTGAAAAGGAATCGGATGTGACTGGGATTAACGCGGAGATGAGGATGAGATATCTCTACAAACATTATGCTACCGTTCATCCATCAATAAACAAACTCCGGATGGTTTAAAGGTTTTGTTGTTTTAGTATTCCACAAAGAAAACCCAATTCATAACACAACTCAGTATTATAAAGGAATTTAAACAAAGTTAGCCGTAAATAGTAAGTTGGCATGTTCAAGTACTAAGTCTTCGGTAGCGTGATCCAATAATGAGAAATTAATTGTTGCTTCGTGAAAATTCAATTTGTTATACTGGCAAATATAAACTTCATAATAACGTTTGGTTTTAGGTTATCGTTATTAGTTTTTGCTGTTTATTTAGATATAATGCTTAGGCTTTAAAAAATAAAAAATACGCATTGCAGAGTTTGGTAGTAATTACACTAGTGCTCGACCGCAATCCTGCCTGATGGTAAGTAGTGATGCAATCGTTGATGGCGAAAGTGCGCTAGTTTATTAAGAGCCCATTCACTCTAGCCTTGAAGACACCTAAATTGTAGACCGACGGAAACACCGCCGTTGGTCAATTGTTCCAGTTCCTCGATGTACACGGTATAAAAGAAAAGTCGAAACGATTTGTTCGGATCATTGAGATGTCAACAACGTAAGGGTGGAAACTAGACGTACGACGGGTCGTCCGATGATGCAACGGAGAAGGGGAATTGATAAGGTTATTTCAACAAAATTGCAGTTTAAAGGTTGTGATTTCTAGGAATGTCCTTTATTTGGCATTGCATAGCATAGTCAGACAATTAAGTTCCCACTGCTGGGAAATAAGCTTCTTCTTAGTGAGAGATGCCGTAATTCACCATTCGCATACCGTGTCGGGTGGATGTTACAAGTGTTAGAATTTTAAATTTTCCGAAATCCCAGTTCTTTTGCGATATTTTCCTAAATCGTTTTGAAAGCAGTGGTGATGATATAAATGTTACAAACGAAAGCGTCTGTTTGGATTCAAAACTAGTACTTATGCACGTCGTATAGAATATACGTGTTATTGAATACACGTGGTAATTAATTATGTGGTAATGAATATATGCGGTACTGAATACATCTATGCTGGGGCAGCCAGTGGTCAAAACTGCTGCAATGGTTGCACAAAAAAAATGATTTATGCCGATACATATACAGTAATGGACAGCCTCCGGGGCGTAGCAATAGCGAACTCGACCGCTGCACAAGGAGGCGCGGGTTCGATTCCCGCGCAGTGCAAATATTTGTATGCATGAATATGAATGTTTGCACTGGTCTGGTCGTGCCTCGGAAAGCACGTTGATCCCGGTTGACATACGAACATCTAATGGCAGTCGTTACGGGTTGTCGGAGCCCTCAATAGTCCAACAATTGGTCTAACTGCAATACTTCGATATCGCTATCGGGTTGTGGAGGTCAGACGGCAGTCGCTTCATGGAAAATATCGAAGCCAAAAGCGGCAGTTAAAAACTGAAAAAGCTTCGGATGCGACTGGGATTAGCACTCAGATGATAATGATGATGATGACGGACATAGCGTGAAATCAATTAAGCTAAGATAAAATAATTTGTTGCCAAAACTTTAGAAATTAAAACCGTATATCCTGCTGTCGCAGTACTTATCTACCTCTATTTTCCTTTGTGCAGGTCCACTTGATCAGGGACGATCCAATTGGAGGTCTTTCCATAGAAAACAACAGACTGGTCATCAGGGGACTTAGAAGACATCACTCGACGGTGTACCGGTGTCGAGCTAGAAATTCTGAAGGCAGTGCATTGAGTGATCCTCTTTCCTTGAATGTTCTATGTGAGTTGTTTTTAATTTCTGTATTTGTAAATAATCAATCGTTCACCCGTGTGGTACAGGGCTTAGAATAGTACCAACCCATATACTCCCGTGGCCCGTGGGTGTCGTAAGAGGCGACTAAGGGAACTCTCATCAGGGAGGCGGGCAGCAGCGTTTCTCCTGTGGAATGTCAAATTAATGCAATTCCTAACCCGCCTACCAAGCGTGGGCATTATGGCAAACCTCCCCAATGGGATGAAAGCCTTGGAGGAAGCCTTTGTCCAGCAATAGGCCTCTATAGGCTGAGAACAACAACAATAAAGGTCAATAGAACTTAGAAAGCTGTGTGTATTTGTTGTTTTTTTTTTTTTTTTGTTTCTCTGTCTCTTTTCTACTCATCACTATGGTGAGCTAGTGTGGAGAAAAGTCTGTAGATTCAAGCTTCTTTTGGTTTCGCTAGTCGGTTTTTGGAACTCACACTTTGGTAGATTTGGCCCATGACTTGTTTGATGTGCGGCAAATGTCCAGCCAAATTTTGCTGGTCGGTCGGTCTCCGTGGCGCAGCGGTCACCACGCCTGACTGCGACGTGGAGGCCCCGGGTTCGATCCCCGGCCAGGTCATGATGGGAAACGATCTTTTCCTGATTGGCCTGGGTCTTGGATGTTTATCTATATATGTATCTATTATAAAATATAGTATCGTTGAGTTAGTATCCCATAACACAAGTCTCGAACTTACTTTGGGGCTAGCTCAATCTGTGTGATTTGTCCGTATATATTTATTTATTTATTTATTTATTAGCAAAAAAAAAACATGTTTATTTATTAAACGGCGTCCCTGATCAAATCGATATCTAAGAACAACTTTTGAAGCTGGTCAAAAATTAAAAAGGAGATGAAAGTATAATTAAGTAGGCATACACGAGCGGCACATGACAGCTGCGAAGACAACAGCGTCAGCCTTCGAAAACGTGCCGCACGTGATGTGTGTGACTACAATTCTCAAATATACTAGCGGACCTCCGATGCATCGGTAACTGCCGCTGACGGCAGCAACTGTCGTTGACGGCAGCTACTGCCGTTGACATAATTGTGTTGCATGTACTTATATTTTTTGTTGTGTTTTTTTTCTAACCTCAGTATGAATTTCTCCTGTATTGTGGGTGCATTTACAAACATACAAACTCACATGCACAAACATTTAGACCCGGAACAATTACTTGTAGGTCATACAGATGTTTGTTCCGTGTGGGAATAGAACACGCGACACGCAGCGCAGCTGTAGCTTCATCACTGCGGTAGTTGTGCAGTTAGTAGATATAATAGTTTAATTTAGCTATCGTAAAATTGTTACATATTATTCAAAATATTAAAAAAAAATTGTTAGTGAAATAATAATTTTAATTCCTACATAAAAGTTTAGTTTACGCTACTAATTCAAACATTTTCAAAGTAGTTTTAATCACAATGGAATCAACTTAATGCCCATTGTAATAAAGTTGATATTTGCCAAACCTAATAACATTTTTGCTATAGTTGGCCGCTCCTTTTGGCATTATGATATTTAATATTGATAAGGTGTCTGTGATAGTTAGTATACTTAGCTGATTTTGATTACATTACAGCCAATTGTATGTATTTTTAATTCCACATCATTATTGCTTTAATACTCAACTATAGCCATTGTGTTTTATATAATATCTAGCACGACCAGAATGCGCAGCTGGTAATGTTGTCCAGCAGTTAGCTGGTGCCCCTGGAGGAGAAGTCAGGGCGAGGTGCTCCGTGACTGCCCCAGCGAGTCGTGATGCCGGGCCTTTGAGGTTCTACTGGACTTATAATGGGACCAAAGATGTTTTGCCGGTAGGTAGTTATACCTTACATAATTATCATCATCATCTTCGCATCCGAAGCTTTTTCAGCTTTGGAGTCCGGGGTCCGCTTTACCAGTCTAACTGCTAATTTTGGCCAAACTTCACTATTTTCCATGAAACAACTGCCGTCTGACCTTCACAACCCGGAGGCGATATCGGTGCATTGCAACTGGGACCAACGGCTTAACGTGCTATTCGAGGCATGACGAGACCAGTGCAAATATTCATATTCATGCATACAAATATTTGCCTCCTTGCGCAGCGACCGCGTTCGCTACCGCTGCTCCACGTAGGCTGTCAAGTCAGTTATACCTTACACAATGAAATTACGAAAATACTACAATAATGAACACACTGAAAGAATGTTGTCAGACTATGAAACGGACTCTAGTATTGAAATGAAACAGTGAGTATTTCTAACAAACTTAATAGCAGATCGATTATTGATTATGCCAATCTTTGACTATCCGTACTGATAAAAATATTGGATATATTTGAGTGCATTTTCGTATGAGACCGGCCATTAAAAATAACAAAATCAGTCCTCTGGGTGAGAACGAATGGGCCGTAATCTACCTCGCGGGCCCAGTGCGGTTTGGTAGATGCCACATGTCTTCGAAGTCTTTGATTTAGGTTTCGAATTATCATGTTATCGTCAACACCTTGAACACAACCATCCCAAGAAAATTTAAGTTTTTAACAATATATCGATTGACGTTTTTCTAGCATTTTAGTGACATATCTAACAACCTTGAAATTTCATATTATGCCTTTAGTATTCATCAGTTCTTTAATATTATAAATAGTACTCTAGGCCATGTCCATCACATTAGCGCCCAGCTTTCGGTAAAGGAAGGGAGCATACACATAAGTATTCTTCACTCCTTCACTATTGCACTCCCATGGGATGACACGCAATCCAACTCGGCAGGAGAGACGAAACGCCTGCAAAATTACTACTTTACCGAAGTCTCTATGCTTTAACTCACGGTCTTTGAATTTTTAGTAAACTTTCTCTTATATTAGTAACTATTGATAGAAAAAACTCACGTCATCGTCTCTTAATTACGTCGTTTAATGTCCATGTACAATGTAAATCACTAATAATCAAATTCACCGACATAGCTCTGCGAGTCGCTAAAATTAAGTGGCAGTGGGCGGGGCACATTGCTCGTAGAACCTATGATCAATGGGGCAGTAAGGTTCTGGAGTAGCGGCCACGTACCGGAACACGCAGTGTAGGGAGGCACTCAACAAGGTGGACCAATGACCTGGTGAAGGTCGAGGGAAGCCGATGGATGCGGGCAGCACAAGACCGGTCAACGTGGAAAGCCTTGGGATAGACCTTTTTCCAGCAGTGGACTTCTATAGGCTGAAGAAGAAGTACAACGTAATGAATCGCTCAGTAATGGGCTGAATGAAGCCCTCTTTTGGTTTACTAATATCCTGATGCAGCTATAAAATTTACAATGTTAATTGAAATCAATCCCACAGATACCAGCAGCCAACGTGACAGTTATGGGTTCTACCAGCACAGTCATCCACGGTCTTCATTCAGACATTGAAGAAGACCTTGGTTGGCTAGCATGTTGGGCTAGTAACGATGTGGGTAATCAGCGGGAGCCATGTCTGTTCAGGATCTTGCCTGCCGGTAATACTTTAATACTTTTGTTTATTGACTTAGTGGAGTTTTTCATAGGAGTAGATGATTTAAATTGTCTTATATTGTAAACGAAACAGTAGCACATACAACCATATGCAACTGGAACAAGCAGCTCGATTTGTTCTGTACTCCATCACTTTTGGTAATTAACTAAAGATTTAATAACAAACCGCATCACTTCATTAACCGATTAAAGATAATACAATAGTTATTCTCAATTCATATGATTTTATAGCCATTGCTAATCCATTTCTCTATATGTTCGAAAATGTATTGACTCAACAGAGTAAATAACGCAATGAATGTTGTTGAACTGTCAAAATGAAACCCGTTGCTACTGATAGTGTGTTATAAAATTACACTACAGTCCTATACAATTGTATGCTACATCACAGTTGGATTCTTTAATTTAATATTATTCACGAATAGCCCACTTATACGATTCTGCTCTCACCCGGCAAAAAAATATAATTTAAATGTGGACTTTAAATACTGTTCTTTACATATATTTTACATTTGCATCATAAATTAGCAGACAGCTCGCTATGAGCGAGCTTATCGCCGCGCCGTCAGACTGCTCGGTAGTTGACGCTCGGTACGGTACGGTGACCGCGCCCTCAATGCTAGCAGTCGCCGCGCCGTCGTCGCTCGCACCATCTGTTGCTGAAGGCAACTAACTGAGCGGTCAACATCATCATCTGTTATAAGTGGAGCCCAAAATCTTCATCTGTTATTTCTTGCGCTTATCTCAAACTCGAGTGCAGTAGGAAAAATAGCTAGTACGCGCATTGTAAGTCGGGAACTGTGTCTATCGAGAAAACGAGCCGTCCGCTAGCTGTCGCCGCGTGTATCGCTAGGTGCCTACCAGCTGTCACAGCGTGGACTGCGTGCAGTCGTCTTAGTTTTGGGCGGTGTTGGATTGGAGCCGTGTTGGAGCAGAGTCGTTGAAGTGTGCTATAACCTTAACGCTCTTAAATTGAAGAATACAATTCCGATATAACATAACAATTAAAGTTACTAGTAGTACGTTTAATGGGTTAGTTTGGTCACTAAGTTTTTTTAAAAAACGATCTGTCTTATTCTGTTTGTAACTATTTTCCATAATAATATTTTTCATATCATCATCTTCTGCACCATGCATGACCACGATACATCACACTTTATCTCCCCAGCGCTCCCCGAACCTCCAAGCAACTGCGAGATCGAAAACGAGCTTCTCCACTGCGACCCTGGACACGACGGAGGTCTGCCTCAGCGGTTCCTTCTCGAAGCTTTGGAGGTACGGCATCGCGCTGAAACCGCGAACGAAGACAATGAGATCTCCACAATGAACGATCAGGTGAGCGCGGCGTGGCTGTGGTGCCGTGCTAACAAGACCTTCCGCATACCTTTGTGTCTTCAACATAAAGCTTTGTTAGCTTGAGGAGTCCCTAAACGCCAGGGTTGCGGCTTGGTTAAAAATGAAATCGTGGCCCTGGCGCTCAGGCAAGTGAAGGAACACGGGTGGGTTTTAGTCAGTAAAAGTCTGACACGCCCTTCCGCTCCGCGCAGAGCGGAAGAGGTCATTTGATGATTTCTCATCCAAAACAAAAAAAAAGGAGTCCCTAGACCATCAAGATGCAAAATGACAATAGTCGTGTTTTTGTAATGGAATGTCGGGTTTTTGAGAAACGTCTCGTTTATTACATAATTACTTCATTTTCATATTTGAATCTAGCCTAGAATATTGTTTCTTTTTTCTTGAAACTTAGTTAAATTATAAAAACTAATTAAAATTTTTGGTGACAATGCAATTTGAACTTCGTGATGATTACATTGAATTTATGATTCATTTATGTGAGATCATCATCATCATCATCAACCTTTTTATCGTCCCGCTGCTGGGCACAGGTCTCCTCTCATACATAGAAGGATTGAGCGTAATCACCACGCTTGCTCAATGCTGGTTGGCGATATCAGACTTAAAGTCCAGGTTTCCTCAAGATGTTTTCCTTCACCTTGTAATCAGTCATTGGTGTCCAAGATATACTTTGAAAGTAGATATAAATTACGAAAAGTTACATTGGTACTTGCCTGACCTGGAATCGAACCCGCACACTCAAACTTGAGAGGCTGGTGTTATAACCATTAGGCCACCACGACTATCTGAGATAAAAAATTATTTTTTTTTTTTTGCAACTCGTCGGTAACAATCAGTCAAGTCTCGTAATTCTCATCAAAGAAGAGCAATCGTAACAATACAATTGCTCTTCTCACTGTTGGCTTATTGAATGTTTAAGGCTTTTCTCTTCGAAGTCTTCTAAGTCCTTTTTGGAATCAATTTGATATAAGCTTCAATGCCTTGTAATGTTTTCACAAGAATTTCACCATCCAATCTATTATTTATGCGTAAGGCCCCTTTAGTACGATTGTATGTTATCCTGTTTCTTACCGCTAGTATCGTCGATCAGTACTCAGAACTTTCTTAATTTTAGTTATTGTTGTTTAAGAGGAAGTAGGAAAAAACTAAATATTATCGTGAATGTTATAGATAAATACACACAAAAGAAACATTAAATGAAATATAAAATTTCAGAGAACCAAATTATAAATATGATAATAATTTTCAAAATGATATTAAAATCTTTGAATTTAAAATTATGATTAAAATGATGTACCTAACAGAAACAGTTTTATAAAGACTTCACAGAATTGATAGTAAAAGCTACATAGAACAATAAAAAATATTGATAGTGATACCTTTCTTAACTTTTAGTTTCTCTTATTTTTTTATTATTCTTACAACTATTCATTACAGACCATACTTGTCTAACAACAATTTTTTTTTTATCGTCACCTTTTATACACCATGTATCTAAAATGTCGTGGTGGCTAAGTATGTTGTGGTGGCCTAGTGGTTAAAACATCATCCTCTCAAGAATGAGTGCGCGGGTTCGATTCCAGGTCAGGCAAGTACCAATGTAACTTTTCTAAAGTTATATCTTGGACACCAATGACTGAAGGTGAAGGAAAACATCTGGAGGAAACCTGGACTTTAAGTCTGAAATTGCCAACCCGCGTTGAGCAAACGTGGTAATTACGCTCAATGCTTCTCTATATGAGAGGAGACCGAGCCCAGCAGTGGGGCGATAAAAAGGTTGATCATGACCTTTACCTTTTTACCTTGAAGTGCATATCGTAAAATTCTTTTGAAGTAATAATTTTTTAAACCGAAATATGTACATACTCGTAGTCTATAAAATATCTCTCTATATTTTCACCAAGGCCCGGTTTGAGTTAATCTAATAATAAAATGTCAATAATTAACATTTAGTTTAAAAAATAACCATAAGATAAACTAACAGTTAATAAATACCACTTCTTTGAAACATTTAATCTTGAGCTATATTTACCACAGGTTGAGTTAACTATGGACAAAAACACAAAACCAAACCAAAACATCAGCTCGTAGTTTGCACTGTATTTATTTTATTCTAATTCTAAACATACTGTAGTATAATAACTTTAGCTGTGATACTATGAGTTCTGCTTGGATAGTCTCAAAAATATGTAAAATCGATAGCAAACCATGTATCTTCCATTATAGATTACTAGCTGCGCCACGCGGTTTCACCCGCGTAAGTTTCGGTATGCTCGGCTCTTATTGGTTGCAGCGTGATGTTTATATAGCCTATAGCCTTCCTCGATTAAAGGGCTAACCAACGTAAAAAGAATTTTTCAAATCGGACCAGTAGTTCCTGAGATTAGCGCGTTCAAACAAACAAACAAACTCTTCAGCTTTGTATATTAGTATAGTTATAACCTTTATAGAATATAGATATGACGCGTTCAGTTAATTCTTGCTTCATTTTTTATAGTATTGGCAGTTTTATTCGATCACGGGATATTTTGTTAGTTAGGTGCCTATGCATGTCGTTTTTTCAAATATTTCTAATTTGTATTAGGTTTCCTAAAATGTGATAATTATTTTTATGATAACCTCACCTTGTTTTGATCTGTTTCCTTTGTTGGTATACTTACTTACACTGTTTTTTTTGGTGATTTTATAAAAAAACACTAGGTGTGTTGAACTTGAACATTAACAAATTAACATTGATTTCGTACAACTTGCTTTGTTACTTTCATCATCTTGATCATGTCAGCCTATTCGCTCAGTTTTTTCTGAGTGAATAGGCTCTTAATAGACTAGCGCGCTTTACCATCAACGATCGCATCACTGCTTACCATCAGGCGGGAATGCGGTCAAGTGCTAGTTTATAACTATTAAAAAAAAAAAAAAAAATATAAGCACCCTGCGCCTCTTAAACATAACAGCAAAAGGAGGCATACATTATCACCGCGCGGTTGAAAGAGAGAGCGATATTAGTTCACCTTTTACGCCGCGGTGGTCTACTCCCCCTCAGTCTTACGAATTTTTAATCAGATCACGTGTCCTAACACAAGTTTAGTTTACACTTCATAAATTAAATATTAAAATTTTTCGCACATAAAGAGGCAAAAAAGTTGACTTCATACCTTAAGCATTCTCTACCAGTTAACTAAGTGTGGTGAAGAGATTAGATGGTAAGTGCGTTATTAGAGAGATATAATGATTAAAAACAATATTAAAACTTAACACACAAATAGCTCATAAATACATCTAGACACGATAATAGGTATATGTTCATAAAGGGTGTACTGACATCGACGCACAAACGAGTACCATGGATCCAGCACATGTTTCTGAACCTCTCAATGGGGGAATTTTTCGTCGGCTTTTTCATGATTACGTTTACATGACCGTTCATAATTGCTATACTTTTATAACCCAATAAGATTTTAAAGTAAAAATTAATTAATTCGCTAATTACATAAAAAAGCGCAATGAAAACAAAAGTCGAAAAAGTCTCTTATCAGCTGATTTAATAGAGTTCACACCATGTATCAATGTCATACCTACAAACCCGTACGGCGGCACGCTTGCAACGTTCAAAGGCCGAGCCGACACTTTTTTTTAAACACTGTGAATTCTGTAACTGTTCATTAACGGCATAAATGACTATCATAATTTTATAAGTGGCATGCGGTCTATTATTTTCGCGAAGTTTGGGTTACGATGTCAGATACGCCCTGTATAATATGAGGGAGAGAAGTGATCAGATGAATTTATTTTATGTTGTTATAATTTGTGTTCACTAGCCCTACTTATATGTTCAATCAAATCAATGTCGCCAATGTAACACCACGTTATATTATATTATATTATAACGTGGCGCTACATTGGCGACTTTATGTAACTTTAACTAGATTTATTACTTCAAAAAATTAAGCCCTAAACAGTGAATATTAATGATTTCGGTTTAATGTGACTGTAATTATGTAGATTGAATATCTCTTATGTTATTTTTATTTTGATCTCTCATAACATTCAGAAAGCTTTTTTATAACGTTCATCTTATTTTACATTAAGGAAAAACACCTTACTTTTAATGTTTTCAATAATTATTTCGCTACGTTGAATAGAATAAAACACCGAAATATTTTTGCTATCTCAGGGTATCTCAGCCTTTGGATTGACTGAAGCCGTTTACCGTGTCAGGAACGACAAGCCGCAATTCGCTTTAGATGCTTTATCGCCTGGAAAATATACACTGCTGGTATACGCCGAGACGCCCAGAGGGAGGTCGCAAAGACCTGCAGCATTGCACAGCATACGAATACGCACTGCCGACGACATGGATAGACCTGGTAAGGGGTTTATTAAAGATTAATTTTGAAGAGTTGATTTGCAGTGAAACTTCCTGCATAATTACCACCACCAGACAAACTCTTGCCGCCAAGCGATTCTTTGTGTTCCGGCATGATGTCTGGTGAAGCCGCACGGAGGACGGGTCGGGCAGTTGTGTTGCGATGTGTGCCGAGTACGATGCGCCCAATGTTGTTGTGTCGGGACTTTGGTTGTGGAGGGTCTCCAGATCAATCTCCCTCTGACGCAGCATCGTTGGTCGTGTTGTTGGATTTAACATGCATCACCTCGCTCAACTGCCGTCTTTCTTCCTATTAATTAAGTTTTTTAAGTGAATAGGCTTAATAAACTAGCGCGTTTTGCCATCAAAGGTTAAATCACATCACACAAGCACTAGTTTATAATAATTAAAAAGAAAAAAAAATGTAAACTATTAATACTTTTATGTTAGTATGAGTTTCAAAATGTGTGGTCCTGTAATGTGCACGGGTTGATTGACCACGACAAGCTGAAAGATTGGTCTGTGGATTGGTGACTCTTCTTATACTAAGACCTTGGAAAGAACGCAAATGCGTTTGTCCCGGATATCATTAGTAGATCTTTGACCATAATTTCAAGTCGTCAGAAGCCCAAATGTCTGATAACCAGTCTTATTAAGAGGTATCAGGTAGACAGTCGGTTTATCTTAAATATTGATATTTAGCCAACCCCCCGAAGCCGTTAGTCCCGGTTGTTATACAAACATCTTATGGCACTAATAGCAGTCATTACGAGTTGTTGGAGCCCTCAAAGTCCAACAATTGCTCGAACTGCAATGCTTCGATATCGCCTTCAGATTGTGGAGGTCAGACGAAAGTCACTTTAGAAATAGAAAATATCAAAGTTTAGCCAGAATCAGCAGATATACTGGTAAACCGGACCCCAGACTCCAAAACTGAAAAAGCTTCGGATGCGACTGGGATTAGCGCTGAGATGATAATGATAAAGCCGACCCCAACGTAGGGAAAAGACTAGGCAAATGATGATGGGTTCCCAATTCATTTTTTTTAATATTAAAATCTCGGGCTTGACCACAATCATGCAGTGATAGTGATGCAATCGTAGATGGTAAAGCTTAGTTTATTAAGACCCTATTCACTCTAGCCTTGTAGACACTCAAATAATAGTCAGACGGTCTAAAAAAGATTTGATTAATTCCTTCTAATATTATAAATGCGCAAGTTAGTAAGTATCGATGCATGATGGTTACTATTTCACGCAAAAACTACAGAAAGGATTTAGAGGAAATTTTGCATACAGATAGTTTATAGTGAGGAGTACCACATAGGATTTTTGATTATTCCACAAACAATCTTATTCAGATTGGGTAACGTTAACGACTTTTCAACCGTTTTAAAATTATTGATTCCTAAATCAACATCATTGTCACCAGGGTCTCTCCAAACGATGACACCAGCTCCACCTTCACAGTCACAACCCTCAGATAATAGTGTTGCACTACTGGTTGGAGCTGCACTATCTCTTGTCCTACTGACTATCCTGACAACACTGTGTGTCGCGATGATAGTCATGTGCAAGAAGAAGGGCAGACCGAGAGATCCGGAGCAGAGGTAAGGTTTTGATTTAGTTCATAGAAAGAACATTATCAGTGTTATTATTAGGTGCACAAATAAGTTTCCGCCGTTTAACAAAAAATGTCCTCACTTAGAGGTTGCGTTGAAATTGTCAAATGTAAAATGTGATATTGTAAGTACGGACATCTTATAAAAACATACACTTAGAGTATTGGTGATTCTGTATCAGTATCACATACTTACTTTTGTTAAAAAATGGCAAGTTTTGTACCGAATCAGCGTTATTTACGGGAACTTTGGTAAATATTGAATTTGAAGAAATCTTCAGCTGAGCCCCCTCGATTACTTGTATGTAGAAGCTTATGGTGAAGCTGCTTTAAGAGAGAGAAGTTATCGTGAACTGTGAAGACAAAGAACGTAGTGGAATACCGAAATTGTACGAAAATATGGAAATGGAAGCATTTTTGGAGGAAGATAGAAGGAAGACGAAAAACACGCCAGACAAACAGATAAATGACAAAATTATTCTCCTACATGATAATGCTCGACCGCATGTCCAAAAATGGCGGAAATTTATTTAGACACCTATTACAAAACGAGATCTAACTTTAGTTTCAGCCTTAACTTTTGAGTCAGTATTTCGAACTTTATGTAGATTACGGCAAAGTTCTTAATACAAAAGTGAGAAGTTAGTACTGAACTAAACTGTCTTTTTTATACATAGGACAACAAATCTATAATAGTTAGGTTCATAATTCAAAAACTATTTAGGCGGTTTAAACAAATAATCTACAGGCCATGTCCAAAAATTTCGTATATAGGACGCTATAAGAGAATAAAATAATAAGATTAAGAACTATGCCGTCACTTGTAAGCTGATCTACTAGTGCTGGTGAGAATTGAAATTTGAATTGTGCAGTGCACCATTGACGAATTCATAAAAAAAATAACAAGAAAGTGCACAGTGCTGTAAAAAAATGGTGCGCCAAAAAGTCATATGACCAAAATGTACTCATTTTACCAGCACGTGATCGAATCAGGCATGAGGAGTTTCGTAGAAGAACTAACATAGCCCAGCGGATTAGCTCTCTGAAGTGGCAGTGGGCGCGGCACATAGCTCGTAGAGGCGACGGCCGATGGGGCAAAAGGCTCTTGAATGGCGAGTATGTGCCGGCAAGCGCAGCATCGGACGCCCACCGACTAGGTGGTCGGATGATCTGACCTAAATCGCAGGGAAGCGGCCGGCATGCAGGCCGCGTCCAACCATTCTTTTTGGAAATCCTTGGGGGAGGCCTATATCCAGCAGTGGACTTCGTGTGGCTGAGATGATGATACTAGTACTTTTGAATTCTCACCAGCACCAATTAGACAGCTTATAAGGCATAGTGCTGAATCTTATTATTTTATGCTCTTATATCGTCCTATATACGTTCCCTGATGGTTCATATGACCCATCCATTTTTGGACGTGGGCCTGTAGTCTAAAAAAGGAACAAGATATTTTTTACACCAGCGTGTCACCTGAATTTCCTGCTAAGACGTATTTATACATCATTGAGTAACATTTAAAAAAAAATCTTATTCTTAGTCAACAAGTGAATATAGCTGGTATTATGAATTTAAGAGGGGTGCTTTAAATATCACCTAACTTCAACCCAACGCAATACTTACAAAAATAAAATATAGTTATATAAAGACATTGCCGACGTAATTACGAAGTCCAGAATCTAAAAATAAAACTGAGTTCGCAAACTCAAAATAAGAGAAAAAAACAAAATTAAGGATTGTAATTATTAACAATTTAATTTTTCCTTATAGCACCATTCTACGAAGAAATGTAGGAGTATCAATGTATGGTGGTAGTTCCACCATCTCATCCAATGTGGTGCCCACAGTGGTGGTAAGAGGCCATAGAGGATCCAGAGTCTTAGCTGCGAGGTGGTCTGGAGTTCTTGATGATTCTCCACTAGCTGTATTGGCTCTAGATACAAGGCCTCATGGTAAGCAAGAATATGGTAAACTTTTCATCCATGATCTATTTTATGTAAAGTCAGGGAAATTAATTTCGCCTCAAAGAGATGTCAGGACATCGTGACGGGGTCCACGAGGAACGACACCTATAAAGATACCATGGCCTCTGGTGCTCTCAGGCAAGTTAAGGAACACGGGTGGGTTTTATAGGTAGCCAATAAAAGTCTGACACGCCACTTCACCCAGAGCGGGAGAAGTCATTTGATGATTACCCATGAAAAAAATAATAATAATACATTTTTTATCCATTTCTTTTTTACTAAAATCTGGTAAAGATATTTCATTTGCTTGCATTTAAAAAAAAAACAACTATGCATTCACCCTATGGACATCAATTCATAACAAGACCTAAAAATGTAATGCTACACGTAGAATACTGTTACGGGCTAGGGGTACTAAAATGTCGGTTAAGAGTTACGAGGTTTATTGTAAACTACATTCGATACTAGGGAATGACAAATAGAATGTAGCTGATGTCGCACCGAAGTCTTCCCTTATGTTCACGAAGCCCGTGTCGTACACACACAATAACACTACAGAAGTCACCTGATGTCCTGATGTCCTCGAAGTTCTCGTTGCAGTTGTATGTACATTGGTATTGTCAATTATCGCTTCTTACGCTTGTTTTTCTTCAAATGTAGACTGGTCCGCGGAGTCACTCCGCTAAAAGTTTTTTTTTTATATATGATCTGACCGTATGTTTCAACTCTATCTCGAAGTAATGATAATGACGCTCGATTTCCAGTATATTCTTGTTTACAATTAGCAGGTGACGTAATTTCAATGTCGACCTTCCGTTGTCAATAATGATGAAACTTGTACACTACGATAGGTCACCAAACATTTTAAGACCGTACCTCTACAATCCTCTCCCTCTCGGTGGTAGGCCATAACATCGGCTGCCGGCAGAAGTTACCACCCACCGGACAAGGTCTTGCCGTCAAGTGATTCGTCGTGTTTCGGTATGATGTCTGGTGAAGTCGTACGGAGGACGGGTCTGAGCAGTTGTGTTGCGATGTGTGCCGGGTACGATGCGCCAAATGTTGCTGTGTCGGGAGTTTCGTGGAGAGTCTAGATCAATCTCCCTCTGGCGCAACATCGTTGGTCGTGTTGGTCTTGGGTTTATCATTACATCACCTCGCTCAACTGCCGTCTCCCTTCCGATTGCGTCGGTTTTTTTTGAGTGACTAGGCTCTTAATATACCTACCTAGCGCGTTTTACCATCAACCATTGCATCACTGCTTACCATCAGGCGGGATTGCAGTCAAGCACTAGTTTATAATTATTAAAAAAATAAAAATACCTAGGTCTCAAAATTTAGGGCTTAAAAATTACTTAAGGCATGTCACGCAATATTAAACCTTATGCCAATGATATAAGGTGCATTCGTAACAATACGATATAGATGGAATTTCGTAAACGTATTACGAACAAAATTAAAATTGTATTATTAAAATGATACGCCCTGTAATAGTTTATAAAGTTTGTAATTTGATTAAAATTTAGATTGCGCTCACCTCGGGACATTCTCGTTATTTTGGAGAATAAGTATCTTTGAACCGAATAAGGTTTCTTATGAATGAAATCTGACAAGCTCGTTTTATAAAGTGTATGTTTCTTTTTTGTATTATTATTGTATCTCGGTGGTCGGCCATAATATTTACCACCACCACCATAAGTTACCACCTACCAGACAAAGTCTTGCCGCCATGCGATTCGTCGTGTTCCGGCATGATGTCTGGTGAAACCGTACGGAGGGCAGGTCTGAGCAGTTGTGTTGCGAACTTGCGACGTGTGCCGGGTACGATGCGCCAAATGTAGTTGTGTCGGGAGTTTGGTCGTGGACGGTCTCCAGATCAATCTCTCTCTAGCGCAGCATCGTTGGTCGTGTTGTTGAGTTTATCATTGCATCACCTCGATCAACTGCCGTCTTCCTTCCTATTCACTAAGTTTTTTAAGTGAATAGGCTTAATAAACTAGCGAGTTTTACCGTCAACGGCTGCATCACTACTTACAGTCATCAGGCGGGATTGCAGTCAAGCGCTAGTTTATAATTATTTAAAAAAATAATAATTATAAATAAATATTTATCGAAAATAGGCTAATTGAGAGTATACTATATTGTGCAAAAGTAGTATTTAACACGAGTTACAGTGAAATTCTTAGTAAAAGGGTTTCGTTATTACCCTCTGAGTACGGAGCAATAAAAATCGATGATAATTATGTAACATTCACCTACCGACACGGGGCCTTAGTGTTGATGGCCCTTACAGAGACGAGACCTCCCCAGCATGGAGAACGTTTTATGCTGATTATATGTAATTTTATATTCGTATTATAGTTATGGTGGCCTAGTGGTTAAAACACCAGCCTCAAGAATGACTGTGCGGTTCCAGGTTATGCAGTTACCAATGTAACTTTTTAAAGTTATATTTATTTTCTAAGTATATCTTGGACACCAATGACTGATTAAAAAGTGAATAACAACGTCTTGAGGAAACCTGGTCTTTAAAGTCTGAAATCACCAACCCGCGTTGAGCAAGCGTGGTGATTACGCTCAATCCTTCTCTATATGAGAGGAGACCTGTGCCCAGCAGTGGGACCATAAAAAAGGTTGATGATGATGATGTAATTTTATTACTCGTTAATTTAATTGCTCGTTATACTTCCGAAACCCAGGCGATTACTCTGGCGAATGCTTTAATTGCCCAGGAGTCTGTAGTTGAGATATTTACATATGTATAGAAATGTGTTTGATTTTTTTTTTTAGTTAAATGTTATTATATTGTTGGCTCGTCGCGTGCATTGGTTTATTCTGTAAGTTTAGCAAGCATATACAGTTATGTTAAGGAAAACCCTCTCCGACCCGTGAAGGTGTTGTTAGGTATCGATAACTGACTCTACTAATGGATACAAAACCGGGCTAAACTTAAAAAAAAATCCCCTTAAAAAAATAAATATTATTTCGCACAAAGAGGTAACTTAATATGTGCGTTGAGCACCCTTCCGCGGGCGGCGGGCTGCAGGGCACGTGGCACGTGGTCGCATCGCTATTCGCTCATAATAATACAGGTGTTGTCATTTTTTTTTAAATTACTAAATTTCTGGAAAGTTGGAATTAATTCGCGGGAAAAAAAGATTATTTCAAAATTCATTTGTATTGGTACTCGTAGTATGATGATTGCGTAAAATTTTGTATTATATTTGGTCATGTGTTTACCTAACCTTTATTATCCTTATGTGTCGGACAGGGTTTTCTTAACATATTGTATGTATAAATAAATAATAGATTCAGCTTTTTATTCATCCACCACGTCGCATGACGTTCTCCCGCGCTATTACATAGTTAGTACATAGTTGTACATATAGGTACATAGTTTTCTGCCTTTTTTCTTTCTGATTTGTTTGTAAGCATCGCAGCATGATATTAAAATAGCCCTTGACCTTACTCGACAATTGAGCTATGAAATGCAAAAAGATTTTGACGATGACGATTATTGTTATTATTAGACACTGGACACAAAGAAAAGACGTAAGACCCCGTCAGCAGCTTACATCTGTTATGTATTTCCAGCGCCTTACTGGCAGACGGAGTCTAACCTCTTCGTTATCGTGTCCAGCGTCTTAATGTAGCATCTTATTGATATCATTTAAATTTTTCATGTCCCATCTTGGACAGAATGTATGGCTTAACTTGAATTTCTCACAACCTTATTTGTATACCTGCATTCTGGCAAATACATATTTTGATTTGATGAATTTATAACATGCTCTTCTTTTTTTTGCAGGAGACTCAGAATCAAGTCGAAGCGAAGATGAAATACAGGAAACTGAGCTTACGAGGAACGAATTAGAAACACACACTTAACAATTTATAGAATAGATCTTTATGCTTAAAGAAATAAGGTTGTTATTGAAATGAAAACTTCTTTAGCGACGCTGAACACTTTTGTTGGATGGGGAAAAAACATTGAATTCGCGTGAACGTTACCGATGCGACACCGTGATGGCTACAGCGAGATATACATATGTATATATACTATGTAAGTATAGTGTATAGAATAGTATAGATTGCGTGAGACAGATTTCACTTCGGTTTTTTACTCCCACGATTAATTTTTATTCGTTTTGTAAAAAAGAGGATTGTGTAGTTTTATGAAACCACGGTAAAAGACCTCAAGAGGCGTTCTGACGAGGGCCATCCCTACTCTGCAACCGACCGTCACGCAACATGCAACACACAAACTAAAAAGTTTCAGACGATGTAATAAAAGTTTCACTTTAAAAGGCTTCAGAAGGAAACAGAAACCAGCATAGCGATTCTGCTACCATCTCACGGTGGAAACTTGGACGTGACTGAGCGTCCACTGAGCTGTCTTTCCAATGAATTTTAAGGTTTGACACTATACACGTTGGAGCATACGGTGGAGGTCTGCCCGGCTTGGGTAGAGCACCGCCGTGTCCTCGTGGCGATGATCGGCGGCGATCTCTCCCGTCGTGTAGTGATGCTAGCAAAGTAGGAGGCGGCGTGCGTGAGGGAGCGGGAATCCTAACACCCTCATAATCATCGATAATCTTTTCTAAGGAATTGCATATTTCCTTTTTTTATGGCTGGCCAAAATTTCTTCTGTCACCATGTATATTATTTAAAATTAAGCTCTTTGGTATTGAAAAAAGAAGCTTTAAAAATCTCCAGAAGAGAAAAACAAAACGAATATATACGTACGTTTATCATCATCATCAACTTCTTTATCGTCCCACTGCTGGGCACAGGTCTCCTCTCATACAGAAAATGATTGAGCGTAATCACCACGCTTGAACAATACGAGTTGGCGATTTCAGACTTATGTACACAATTTGTAGAGAAGACCCTGTCCGATTCGTGAAGGTATTAGTAGGTATCGATAACTGATTTTACTAATGACTACAAAGCCGGGCCAAACTTAAAAAAAAATAACCCCTAAAAAATAAATATTATTTCGAAAAAGCGAGGTAACTTAATACATGTGCGGTAGGCAACACGGCAGGCATACATGCGCGGGTGAAGGGGGGCAGGGCACGTGGCACGTGGTCGCATCTCTCGTAATAATACTGTCTAAAATGGTGTTGTCACTTTTTAAAAAACACCAAATTTTGGGGAAGTTGGAATTAATTGGCGGAGAAATAAAAGATTATTTCCAAATTCATTAGTACTGTTACTATGAAGATTATGTAAAATTTCATATTTTATTTGGTCATGCGTATACCTAACCTCTATTATCCTTTTGGGTCGGACGGGGTTTTCTTTACATATTGTATATTTACGTATATAGCTAATTAATAATACTAAAATATTTATCCGGTGAAGTCAAATCTTCGTGATATGGGTTCGTTATATAATGACATAGATAGCACACATTATGATAAATCGTGAGAGATTTACTATCTTGTGGAAATTTACTGCATCATGCACTTGCAGGTCTCACGTATAGCGATTTTTCATGAGCTCACTGTAGTCTTACGGATATATTTTACGGACAAATTATACTAGGATTTAAGTCCATTTGGGAATACCACTTTAACTTCAGAAGCTTCGCAAAGTTAAAGAGATTTCTAATTTGAATTATTACCTCAGTTTATTATTTTGGATTTAATTTATTTTAATTGAATTGAAACGGAATTCAAAAGGGAACCGCCATGTTCTGGAACTAAATATATTAGACATATTACATCGACTGGACTCGTGTGGTCAATTAAGATTCCTTCTCAGAGAGAAATTTATGTCTCAGCCGATAGTGTTCCTGGTCGGGAGACAACATCAAACTCCCGGCCACAATAAGCACGGGCCTGCGGGCGGTCAGCAGTGGGCAGCTCGCCGCCCAGCAAGCACCAGGCCCGAGTTGACGGCGCGTTGTCTTTCACGCGCGCCTCAAAGACATGTCAGTACATCGTGACGGGGTCCACGAAGACCGATGCCTCCTGGTACAGGGTTTTGGGTTGGTTAAAAAAGAAACCGTGGCCCTGGCCTACAGGCAAGTGAAGAAACACGGGTGGGTTTTAGTCAGTAAAAGTCTGACATGCCCTTTCGCTTCGACCAGAGCGAAAGAGGTCATTAGATGATTTCCCATCCCAAACAAAAAAAAAACAAAACTATAATGTTCCCATTATAGGCTGAGAAAACACAACATCCATCTACAGAGTTATTCAGTTACACACTATCAGAGTAGCAATGAGTTTCTATTTGACAATTCAACAACATTCTTTGCGCATTTACGTCATCGAGCTGACACATTTTTAGAATGTAAAGAGCCATGGATTAGTAATATGCTTCAAAATGATTAAAATTGGTAGTAACAGTGTGATACACAATTAGGCTTCTGATCGGAGGATCCTTCTTTTTCTATAGAGTTTCTGTTCCTCCTAACTATAACTTCATATACACCATTATTTCTTTTATGCGAAACTCGAAACCCTTGTCCAGTATTTTTAAGTAAAGAATGTATGTAAAAAATTTCGAAAAGATATCATGAAAAACCCCACAAAATTATGAGGTTGTTATTTTACTTGGCTATTCCAACAAAAATATGGTCCACGCTTCGCTCAGGCAGACGAGCGTGGCGTTGACCTCTGGCGTCAGCTGCTACGCTTGCGTGCGCAATACTATGATCTACCGTGCGCGCTCGGTGACCACACTGCAACAATTTCTAAATGTATTTGGAAATAAATATAACATGGTGTAAAAATGATTGGAATCGATTCAGTTTCTTAGTCTGAACAAACTTTATTCAGGTTTCGCATAAACAAAGAATAACGTTATATAACAAAATAATTCCCTACATTATTTTTGTCAGTATCGAAATAAAAACTGATTACCAACTTTATTCACCAATCCTGGCAAAACCGTTCATCTGAAAAGCCACAGAGTAATATTTACTGTTTAACATTGACTACTGTTTACTGGATGATTATGCAGAGTGGTGCTGACAATACGACAGTAAATTAAACATCGTGTACCTCAACACATTCTCAGTCGACCCATAAAAAATCATATAAATATGTCCATTAGTTTAGTCACAGGAAATTATTTTTCATTTTTCACATTTTCTACATGCTGTACATGTTGATGAGGAAACACTTACAAGTTAATGACCGCCGCATCCTGCGGTACCAAACTTTAATAATAATGGCGCGAAAAGAACATGTCGATACAGGATCGCGCTGTGGCCGATCGGAGGTCAGTGAACCAATATTTTTAAAGGATTTCTAGTCCGTTTACAATTTTATGTGATTTAGTTTGTTTGAAATTTTCATTTTTTTTTTATTTTTGATGCTAGGTTTTTTTCTATAGGATTATTTCTATGTTTTCATTTATTGTCGTATTGTCAGCACCCCTCTGTATATTGTAAGCACTGCTCTACTCCAAAGTGAATACTTACCAAGAACATTATTTACTAAGACAGTTGATCCTCAAAGTATAACAGTCGCGTTATATTATTGGGCATATTATAACTTAAATCGCAGTACGTGAGATCATATAGAACATAATACGCTATAATATATGTAGCATAATAAATCGCTCACATTTATCACACAGAACAATGCCTTAGAAGCGTAATATAATTTTTGTGTCTTATTGAATTTCATAAGAATGATTGTCTTATATAACTCTAATGAATGAATAATAATGTGTATAGTGTCATGAAATTATTTTAAAATATGAATCAAAATGATATATATGATTCTTACGAGATTTGTGAATTTTTAAATTCATAATTTTAAATGAGGGATTTAGTTCATAAAAATGTTTGACTTCAATTTTGTGAAAATATTTTTGGTAGCACATTTTATATATTCTTTTTTTAATTTAAGAATTTCATTTTCGAAAGGGAAATATTAAATGTATAAATGCGATGTAGGTATGCATGACTCAGTATTATTTTAATAGTGATACAATATTTACTTGAATTTTGTATATAAAATAATGTTATTTGAAGTATTAAGCTATAATGTTTGTTTTCAAGCTATTTTGATCGAGCAAAACAATAAATTATTAAAATAACGATCCTGAATTAACAAGAGACACAGTTTAGGCTCATTATTATTTGAAAACTAAGCGTTAATAATTAAAAAAAAAATACAAAAAAAGTGCGCCAACTTATTTCACAGTTACTGCAAACAGAAAAATTAAAATAATTAACAATATTGCATTGTTCGAAAGATCATTATAGTATACCTACCCATAATTTTATAATTAATAATTATGTGTAATAATTTTAGCTGCCATATTTAAATGATACGGGTATTTAGATGTAGATATCTTAGTGAATTCTACCATAAATATGATATCGTATAATTTAATGTATTTAATTGAAATAGTTTGGTAGTCACATCTCACCGATTTTATTAGCGTTTTGTTAAAGTTTGGCACGTTTTGGCATTTCGTGCCTTATTTATCAAACAATACAACACTTTATAAATATACTAGACCGGTTTTTTTCTTAGTTATGTAAGTTTCATATCAACAAAACTAATCTTATGCTTATCTTCTGTCCTTTTCTTAATGAACTAGAAAGAAAAAAGATGTATGAAATTAAAATTAGTTTAGTTTGTGAGCTAGCGAATAGGCGCTATCATCATCATCATCATCATCAACCTTTTTATCGTCCCACTGCTGGGCACAGGTCTCCTCTCATACAGAGAAGGATTGAGCGTAATCACCACGCTTGCTCCATGCGGGTTGGCGATTTCAGACTTGAAGTCCAGGTTTCCTCAAGATGTATTCCTTCACCTTCAGTCATTGGTGTCCAAGATATACTTAGAAAGTACATTTAACTTTAGAAAAGTTGCATTGGTACTTGCCTGACCTGGAATCGAACCCGCGCACTCATACTTGAGAGGCTGGTGTTTTAACCACTAGGCCACCACGACTTACTAGGCCACCACGACTAGCGCTAGTATCAATTCCACATAATCATTCCGTTTGTTCTTATCTTCTTCTACTCTTATAGTTCATCCATATTTACACTCATAATTTTCCTCACGTAAATAACTCATTATCAGCTCGGCGTTAATCCCAGTCGTATCCGAAGCTTTTTCAGCTTTGGAGCCTGGGGTCCGCTTTACCAGTTCAACTGCTGATTTTGGGTATTTGATGAAGATGTAAAAAAAAATGTTACAACATGTTTACCAGGTTGATACATAGGTACTTGGCTAGATAGTTCATTTATTTTAGTGACCTTATGTTATGTTGTGCTTGGCTAACATCTACTGTTACTTTTGGTTTAATTAGCAGGCGAGGGCCCTGGCACCCTAAACACAAGTTAAATCTTAAATTGGGTGCCAGAGTTTATCTAAAACACTTGCGTTGTTATAAGTTTAGTGATTGATATTTTATGTTGTTATGTTCAAACCAGTGGTAATAAATTTCTTTTTTTTTTTTTGGGTAAATTTCGATATTTTCCGTGAAACGCCTGCCGTCTGACCTCCACAACCCGAAGCATTGCAGTTAAGCCAATTGTTGGACTTTTGAGGGCTCCAACAACCCGTAACGACTGCCATTAGATGTTTGTATGACAACCGGGACCTACGGCTTAACGTGCTTTCCGAGGCACGACCAGAGCAGTGCAAATATTCATATTCATGCATACAAATATTTGCACTGCGCGGGGATCGAACCCGCGCCTCCTTGCCGCTGCGCCACGGAGGCTGTCACGTAAATAACAATGGACTTAAAAGAAATAACTTTCCCATTCAAACTCAATTTAAATTACTACAATTAATTTATTGGAGGGCACGAGTCGTAAGACCCAAATAATTTAGTGGACGACAAATAACAGACACAGACGGTAACTACGAAATCGAAGTGTAGCTATTTCGAACCACAGTGTCAATTTGCTTAACAAACGAAAAAGCCGAGAGTACGATAACTGAGATTCAATTGACTGTGTGAGAGAGAGGATAGACCAGGATACGTTCTATTCTACCTGCTTCTCTCTCACTCTTAATAGGGTGATAACAGAGAGTATTAATTATTTAGTCAAACGATGCTAAAACTGCTTCTGATTAGACTGAAAGTATTGTTGTCTTTTAACATTAAGGAGATTTCGAAGGAGACGGATTTGTTTTAAACATGAATTCTGAAATTTTTGAATGATTTGAAAGCCATGTGATTACTTTTGTATTTAGATCATTACAATTGCTAAAACGTGCCATACTTTTGTTTATACGTAATTATACTCCCTTATTCATAAACGCTGCTTAAAGTTAAATAGTGATTAGGGTTTCTTTTACCATAAATTTTTGACCTTTTAACGTCACTTAACTTTAATCATCCTTTATAAATAAAGACCACAGAGTTTAAGGGGTATATTCATAAACGATGATTAAAGTTAAGTGACGTTAAAACAATCGCTAATCACTAGTTAGCTTTAAGCAGTGTTTATGAATAAGGGGGACTTTGTTTAAATCAAATATGTCTGTAGATGTAAGATTACAGTTTATTTTTAATATAAGACCAAAGAATAATAAACAAAGAATGTTTATGTTTTAACTGGAGACATTTAATTTCCATTATGTATATAAAATAATAAAGTATGTAGTTTATTCTTTTTGGTATGGTTGGAAAAGCCTTGTTATTAATAAAAGTGATATATTATTAAAATAATGCCGAAAGTTAACATAAAAAAAAACCACTCGATGTCAGTTAAGATCATAAAGTGCCAAACACCAAACAATCCTGATTTAGTCTCTTGACTTAGGTGCGTATTACAGAACGTCACTCAAAACTCAAGCTTTACTTAAGTCTCGTTTGTAGCCTTTTGAGTGGTTGAAACTAGTTTTAAGTAATGCTTAAACAGAGATCATTGCTAGAGTTTCCTTCTGGAATACGGACCTTAAACTTTACCACGGAGCCTTGAAAAGATGGAGTTTTCTATTTGTTTTGAGGTTTAATTCCAGTATTTACCTCTTCATCGACCTTTTTAATCGTCCCACTGCTGGGCACAGGTCTCCTCTCATACAGAGAAGGATTGAGCATAATCACAACGCTTGCTCAATGCGGGTTGGCGATTTCAGACTTAAAGTCCAGGTTTCCTCAAGATGTTTTCCTTCACCTTCAGTCATTGGTGTCCAAGATATACTTAGAAAGTATTTACCTACCCAGGGTAAATATTGGAATAATATTGCAATTGAAGGAATAATTCAGTCATTTAGCATGTATGGTTTATAAATAAGACATCTCTAACTTTTTAATCGCTCTGTATACTTACCGAATGATATAAAACCATATCAACGCCTTTATTCATAAACGTTGCTTAAAGTGAAATAGTGAATAGCGACTGTTTAGCCATACATTTTTACGTTCAAACATCACTTAACTTTAATCTTCGTTTATGAATAAACCCCCAAATGTATACGTTTTAGTATTACATTGTATGGAAACAAAGAAATATATAAAGTTTATATTTTACTGTTTGCTTTTATTTTAAACCTGACATTGTTGCTGGTATTATATGGAATCCATTTTTAATAGGTACAGCAAAAGAATTATTTGTCTGTATATTGCAAAATATCTTTACGAGGTACATTTTTTTTTATCGATATTTAAGTATCATAATGTCCACAACCTAATCGACTTGATGGGATGAGGTAACAAGTGATCTTTAAAAACCCTGAAACGGCAATGTTAATTATGTGTGAGTCAACAAGAATCATAATAACTTCTCACAACATTTCATGTTTATTTTTGTAGAAGTAGTCCCAATCAAAAGGCGATCTATGCTCTTTAAATGGAATCTTAGTGATGCTGCATTTTAGAAATAAGCTTAGGCTTTGGTGTAGAACATTCTAATTTCAAAAAGTTTTTTTTTTCTTTAAGCGGCTGGCGCAATAGTATTTCAGATTTTGATGGCCCAAATCTTCACCAGTGCCTTTGAGTCGTAGCACTGAGGTTACATTGCCAGCATATTTTGCTATGCACAGGGTAGAATATACATAGGTGTGACATTGCAAGATAGCTCCAAATTCAAATCAGGAAACAGTCCCATTTTATTGGCAGAAAACCTAATGAATATAACTCTTTTAAATGAAGCAACTTTTTTCCTCGCAATGGTCAAAAACAACGTTTGTGCAAGCAAAACCGCAAACAAAAGTCTAGTCGAACCTCTTATTAAAATACAAGAAGCACTCTTAATATGACATTACAATCGTGGAGCTGATATGTTCTCGGTACAATGTTATCTATGCTCCTAAGCGGATTGCAAGGCGATGAACTCAAGTATTACAGAAATATACGATGTAATGGGTTCTTCGTCTTTAAAGAGAATATTGGGTATTTATGATGGGATTGTTGATATTATGAAAGCAGACTACACGGAGTGATGATTTTTGCTGGGTGGCTTGTAGGTGCTGGATGAGAATTGTCAAAAATCAAGCTTAATGGCTTCGAGTCGCTCAAATTAAGTTGTAGTGGGCGGGACACTTTGGTCGTCGAACCGATGCTCGATGGGGCAGTAAGGTTCTGGAGTGGCGGCCACGTATCGGAAGACGCAGCGTAGGCAGGTAACAAACAAGGTAAACCGATGACTTAGTGAAGGTCGCGGGAAGCTGATGGATGCGGGCAGCACAAGGCCGGTGATCGTAGAAAGCCTTTGGGGAGGCCTTTATCCAGCAGTGGACCTTTATAGGCTTTTTTTTTTTTTAATAATTATAAACTAGCGCTTGACCGCAATCCCGCCTGATGGTAAGCAGTGATGCGATCGTTGATGGTAAAGCGTGCTAGTTTATTAAGAGCCTATTCACTCAGAAAAACCGAGCGAATACGAAGGAAGACGGCAGTTGAGCGAGGTGATGCAATGTTAAACCCAACAACACGACCAACGATGCTGCGCCAAAGGGAGATTGATGTGAAGACCCTCCACGACCAAACTCCCAACACAACAACATTAGGCGCATCGTACTCGGCACACATCGCAACACAACTGCTCAGACCCGTCCTCCGTACGGCTTCACCAGACATCATGCCGAAGAAGAAGTAGCTTAACGGCGTGCATTTGGATATACAAATGTCTAGCAGTGGACTACTGTGGGCTGTATCACCACAAGTATCAAGTGATTTTATTAGCATTTAATGTTCCCATTACGGGTAAAAAGGCCTACCACTTGTAAGCCATTACCGCTAGGTGACCACAACTCTCAGCAGCACCTAGGTGACTGGAATTTGTAACGAGTGGAAACACGAGAGAAGAAGATTGGAAGACTTAGTTTTAGCAGTTGAAGCAAGACAGACAATGACAGGTATTTTGATCTAAAAGGTGGGTGAAGTTCTTTGTCCGGTCTACTTCTCCTATAGAAGGACGCATGAATGACGCGTGATGCTTTAAGTATCCATACACACGTTACGTTGTAGTTTAAAACTCATTTACATCCATCACCTAACATCAGGTTCAGTTGAAAACCATCGTCAGGCACTAGTTGTCTGGCATTCTTGCTGAACTGGACCTTTTTGGTGCAGCCGTGAGCCACGCTTTACTGCTATTTTTTAAATCGTGGTTTTTACTTTTTATTTTTTGCCACCACCTTTGTTTATTTTAGATGTATTGTGTGTCTTTGAGTATTTGCTAAACAAATGTATTTTCTTTCTTTCTTTGACAATCTAAAAAATCCTGTAATTTGTTGAATAGAAATAAATACTTTAAGTTGCCGTAAATTATTATCAGTGATACAAGTTTTTTCGTAACATGCCTATCTTGTGTATTACATAAGTACTTTTAGGAGTATAGTTTTTTTGGTAACAGCCAGAAGTCGTAATATATAGACTGATGAGGGTTGAAGGTACTAATCTAAACAAACAATTTTCGTTGGTAGGTTTTATAGTAATGTACATCATGTTTTTTTTAGATTTTTCATTTTCTTATTTTAGAGAAATTAGACGGGGGACCAACTTTTTTACACTTTGGAAGCGTCTGCCACGCAAACTATTCAGTTTAGAAAAAAATATTTTAGAAACCTGGATATCATTTTTGAAGACCTATCCATAGATTTTTGTATTTTTGCATTAAAATCTTAATGCGGTTCACAGAATACATCTACCTACCAAGTTTCAGTGCTCTTATAGTTTCGGACAAAAATGGATGTGACATACGGACGGACAGACGGACAGACAGACATGACGAATCTATAAGGGTTCAGTTTTTGCCATTTGGCTACGGAACCCTAAAAAAAAACGAGTCAAGTGGTTATAGTCACTGATCGTTACTTTTATCGGCATTATATTTTGTAAGTCGGTTACAAAGTTCTCAATATCAATCGTCTCAATCTTCTTTTTCATATTCATTAAAAAACTTTCTTGAGCCAAGAAAACTCTTAGTTATTTTATACTTTGTAGTCATATTTAGCCAAAACTACATACATTACATTTCCTTCAGTTACCATTCAAATTCGGTCAAAATACTGGGTTAGCAGATAGTTTCAATGAAATAAAAATCCCAAAAATGCAAAATCAACTCGAATATTTGGACACAATCGATAATTCTTTTGGATTTGTAAACTGTCTTAATATACTCGCTTTTTGCGAAGACCCAGTGTCAATGATACACAAAAAAACTTATTTCCAAAATAAAAAAAAGCAACAGAACGGGCACCATGGATCCAGTACATGATTCTGAACCCCCCAGTGGTGGAATTTTCCGTCGGCTTTTTCCCGATTATAAAAAAATAATATGCAATTTTTTCACTTTAGACCGTTCATAATTGTTATACTTTTATAACTCAATAAGATGTTAAAGTAAAAATTAATTAATTCGTTAATTACACAAAAAAGCTCAATGTGAACAATACTATAAAAACTATCCTATCAGCTGATTTAATAGAGTTCGCATCAGGGGTCAACGTCATATCTACAAACACGCACGGCGGCACGCTTGCAACGTTCAAAGGTCGAGCTGACACTTTTTTTTAAACACTGTTATTTCTGTAACCGCCCATTACCGACATAAATGACTATCATAATTTTGTTAGTGGCATGCGGTGTAGCCTTTTCGCGAAGTTTGCGTTACGATGTCAGATACACCCTGTATCATTCCATTTTCGCATTTACTGTTAAAATGATAAAACTTTATTTTGTTAGACACTTTAGTAATTTGTTGAAGAATCGGCGTGTGACCGAATTGCAAATGTGATATGGATAAGTTAATAAAATTGTCACTTTATTTTCATTTCCATTGGAGTCAGTTGTGACCAGTTTCTAAACATCGTGACGGCTGTTAGTGTTCAATATTTGGAAGACATTCTTAAACTTGTTTCATTTTAATAAACTGAAACAAAACAAAATCCTATAAACGTTTTTACAAACAAACTTAGGTATAATAAACCTAGCCAAGTACAGTATTATTATCTCCCGAAGCAACGCGTGCTATGCTTGAAGTACCTAAGTGTGCAAACTTTTTGTGAATGTGTATATAAAGGCGAGAAGTGTTTATACTTAAGACACTCACACACACTTCCAACTTTGATGTAGCCTCGGACGTTACCAAATAATACTCCTGCGTTCACCCATACACACAACTTTCTTTTTAAAAATTATAAACTAGGGCTTGACCACAATCCTGCCTCATAGTAAACAGTAATGCAATCGTTGATGGTAAAGCGCGCTAGTTTATTAATAGCCTATTCACTCTAGCCTTGAAGACACTCAAAATGTAGTCCGACGGAAACACTGCCGCTGGCAAATTGTTCCAGTCCCTCGATATACGCGGTATAAAGGAGGAGGCGAAATGCTTCGTCCGGATCGTAGTACTGTTAACAACGAAAGGGTGGAAACTCGCCGTGCTACTAGTTGTCCGATGGTGGAACGGAGATTGGGCAATTAAATCATGCAATTCCCTCGCACACTCTCCAAAATGCATCCTATAGAAGACCGAAAGGCTGGCTACTCTCTACGCCTGTGCTTCAGGCTTTGGAGACCGCTTTGAGTTAAATCTGGGTCGCCAATCAGCCTCTTCGCCCTTAGTAACAGACTTAGTAACCACAAACAAAGCAAATATTGCTTCGTCAGTTACAAATAGTGTATCTATCTAGTTTCAATAAGCACGGTTAGCCTAGGAGCTGTAAACTGGCAGCAATATAGAAAAGGAACGTACCAACTAAGTGTGGCTCGTAAAACGGAGTAACAGTTCGGAGCGCACTGGTATGTTATGTGGTCCAATACATTGTATTTTACGTAGAATTCTATGATGTCTATTGAAATACGGTAGATGTTATGTACCGCTGTAAATAGTTACAGCACCCGATACGAAGGTAGTTAATTTATCTTGTGAAAAGCGAGCTTTGAGTTAACAAAACAATATGATTTTCTTGTAAGTCATAAATCTTGGCGCAATTAAGAAATATAAATCGTGTGCGTCTCTCAATAAGTCATCATCAACCTTTTTATCGTCCCACTGCTGGGCACAGGTGATCCTCTCATACAGAGAAGGATATACAAATATATATATATATAAATAGAAGGATATATATATAAATCGCGTGCGTCTCTCACTAAGTAATCATCATCATCTCAGCGTTAATCCCAGTCGTATCCGAAGCTTTTTCAGCTTTTGAGTCTAGGGTCCGCTTTACCAGTCTAACTGGCAATTTTGGCTAAATTTCGATATTTTCCATGAAGCGACTGCCGTCTGACCTCTACAACCCGAAGGCGATATCGAAGCATTGCAGTTAGACCAATTGTTGGACTTTGAGGGCTTCAACAACCCGTAACGACTGCCATTAGGTAATGGTAGATATCTGGTCCCCGGCCCGCGGCGGCGGGGTACCGGGACCGGGACCTCGGCTAAACTGCTTAATGTGCTTTCCGAGGCGCGACCAGACCAGTGCAAATATTCATATTCATGCATACAACGTCTCTCACTTAGTAATAACCTAAACTAATCTTAATTAAACTATTCTCTTTTTTTTTAAAACCACGTTCAAGAAATCACGAGCTTTAGGTTATATTCTCTAAGTAATGTCAAGAGTATTTCACCCGTAGTTAACTAGTAGAGAACGCCTAAGGCATTAAGTCTGCCTTTGTACTTTTGAGCGAAAATTTTTACTAAATAATAACACTTAGTTGAAAGAGGGGGAAGCTTCTGTCTGAAATACGGATAGCGCTTTTTGTTAGAGTGAGAGAGGAGAAAGCTGCTTGTCGCTGCCGTGTGCGTGAAAGAAGTCAGTTTAAATCTATGTAGGTACGTGGCGAAGCCGCCGTGACCCGTCAAAATTTGCGCCTAGATAGACGTCCTCGTGGAGATCCTTGGGGAAGGCCCATAGGCCAGTAGTGGATGTTTTTCAGCTGAAATTATTATAATGATGATGACAAAGTAACAGGATCCGCTGGGACTAAGTATCGCGGGTATTCGGAAAGATTCTGTGGTAGCTAAAGAAACACGGGTCGGTATTAGACAGCGAAAGTCTGACACGCCTTTGTATCGTCCTTTTCTATCTTGAGCGGGAGAAGTTATTCGATGATATCTAACAAAAACAAATGCGTGTCGGACTTACGCACAACGGGTTCCGTGCCATTGATTTATGAAATTAAAGGATTTAAGTTATTCGTATGAAAGATTACGCGGTAATAAGCGGTTTACGATTTACGAGGTTTTTAAAAAAAAACTACTTACTAGATCTCGTTCAAAACAATTTTCGTTGGTAGTTTTTATAGACAACTTTTTAAGCGTCTCTCACGACAACTATTCGGTTTAGAAAAATAATATTTTAGAAACCTCGATATTATTTTTGAAGACCTATCCATAGATACCCCACACGTAGGTATGTGTTTGATGAAAAAAAAATTTCGAGTTTCAGTTTTAAGTATGGGGAGCCCCCAATATTTATTATTATTATTTTTATTTTTGCATCAAAATCTTAATGCGGTTCACAGAATACATACGGACGAACAGACGGACAGACAGACATGACGAATCTATAAGGGTTCCGTTTTTTGCCATTTGGCTATGGAACCCTAAAAAAAGGAGCTTGTGACTAAGTCATAACAACCACATAAGTCGATTGAACAGGTTAAGCTTCTTGGTGGTAGGCCATAACATCGGCCGCCGGCATAAGTTACCACCCACCAGACAAAGTCTTGCCGCCAAGCGATTTGTCGTGTTCTGATGATGATGTCTGGTGAAGCCGTATGGAGGACGGGTCTGAGCAGTTGTGTTGCGATGTGTGCCGGGTACGATGCGCCAAATGTTGTTGTGTTGGGAATTTGGTCGTGGAAGGTCTTCGGATCAATCTCCCTTTGGCGCAGCATCGTTGGTCGTATTGTTGGGTTTAACATTGCATCACCTCGCTCAACTGCCGTCTTCCTTCCTATTCGCTCAGTTTTTCTGAGTAGATAGGCTGTTAATAAACTAGCGCGCTTTACCATCAACGATCGCATCACTGCTTACCATCAGGCGGGATTGCGGTCAAGAGCTGGTTTATAATTATTAAAAAAAAAAAAGCTATGCTGGCCGCGTTTTATCTGTGGATGTTCAACTAAAAACACAGCACACAACTACAGACAGCCGGAATCAACGACTTTATGTGCTTTCCAGATCACGGAGGGACCTTGGTATGTAAAGTTGATCTCATCTATGGACCAATAGAAACAAGATAGGAGCGATCTATCGACCCAAGCAGCTATCTATATACTAATATATAAACCTAAAGAGTTTGTTTAAATGCGCTAATCTCACGAACTACTGGTCCGATTTGAAAAAATATTTTTGCGTTGGATAGCTCATTAATCCAGGAAGATTTTAAGTTATATAACATCACGCTACGACCAATAAGAGTGGAGCATATCAAAAAATTAATAGTGTTTCATTTTGAATAAAATTGTCCTTGAAATCACTTAATTTTGATTAACATCATATAATATTACAATTGTAAAGTAACTCTTTTGGCGTTAAAATAAAATGTTGAAATAACTGACTCTACGGGAATGAAGTCGCGGCCGGACGCTAATTATTGATAAAAATATTTACGAATGACTGTTCTCCTGGTTTATTTACGAAATTTAAGCCTTCGTTAATTCTTCCTCTGTGGTTTTAAAACATAAACTGGAGGCACAATATAATCAGTGATTTACTAGGAGCCATAAACGGAGCAAAATTGTTTGTTTAGATGCGTCGGTTATTTTGTTAATTGAAGGTTTGTTGTACTGTGTGATAAGTATGTATGTGCCGACGGTATTAGGCATATTTAATTATTCTACAACATTACTTACTTATTGATATTTTTAAATGATAACTTCGCTCGCGTGGAGATCGGTTATACCGTGCTTTTTAGATTTCCCTCGGGAATATCATTTTTCCGGGATAAAAAGTACCCTATTATTTAAGCCGGACTTTTAACTCTACGTTTGAAAATTTTTAAAACATTCGGTTCAGTAGGTAGGGCGTGAAAACGGAACAAACAAGCAAACTCACTTTCCGATTTATAATAAATATTAGTAAGGATATGATATTGATTAGGTACTTTCATCGTCGTCATTCGTTAGTGAGTTTAAAATGAGTTTGAGATTAGAGCAACTACGAAATCTAAAAAATTAAAAAGTGTCTCCATAATCTGTTGATAGACAAGTGCTACAAAAGACTTCTTATTGGACAAATCATTGATCCATTATAGCCCCACTCAGTCATGATGTGTTCATTAAATATTATAAAATGTAAATAATATATAATCCACTAAGACTATTGTATGCCCCAAGAGCGGGATATAGCTGATCCATTTAATTATTTAAGACCTGTATTATGTACAAACCTATAATCCATAATAAAGAAAGATTTAATTTGATTTAAAAACCCACACTTCTCGACCTCACTCCCTAGAGGTGGCGTGCGTTTTGAAAGTTTCTCCACAAAAACAAAATAACGGCACACTTTTGTCTACCCTTTCGTGGTATACAACCATAAAAAAAGAATGAGAGAAAGAAAATACATTTATATAGCACAGACTTAAAGATACCCAATACATCTAAAATAAACTTACATCAGGTCGCAACAAATAAAAATTAAAAACTCCGATGTAAAAAGTAGGACTCATTTTTTATTTAATTATTTATAAACTAGTGCTTGACTGCAATCCCGCCTGATGGTGATGATGATGTGTTCCAACCGATTTCGGCCACGGCGACCACTTCGACTCCTAGCCGATGATTTGGCGCTCATGCGCCCGAAGATGGCTTATGTAGCCTATCTTGGCGGCGAAACTTCGTGCACACTGAGGGCACGTAAGCACGCCGTCGACGTAATTGTATGTGATGGCAGCAGGTGGGCGGGCCTTTAATTAGTCGCGTTTGGTATTGAGGTCAGCTTTGCGCTGCTCCTCAAACAGGCCCAGTACAGCAAAAATGCCAGACGACTAGTGCGTGACGCTGGTTTTCAACTGAACCTGATGTGAGGTGACGGATGTAAATCAGTTTTACACTACATCGTAACGTGTGTAGGCATACTTAAATAATACATAAATACGTGTTAGATAAAAGATGGCAATGAATATGAGGTTAAGTACCTCATATGTTATGCATATTAATCTCAAAAGAGATATGTTTTCACCATATATTCAGTTGAAATGATGATATGAGCCATACTTTAAACATCAAACACAGCCCAAGAATTCTGGAACTATTAACAAATTCACCCCACGGCCACGGCGGCAACGTACTGGAAGACTCAGCGTAGGGTGGCCCACAACAAGGTGGACCGATGACCTGGTGAAGGTCACGGGAAACCTATGGATGCGGGCAGTATAAGGCCGGTCAGTGTGGAAAGCCTTGGGGGAGGCCTTTGTCCAACAGTGGACATCTATAGGCTGAAGAAGAAAGAAGAAGAAGATTAACAAACTTTGTGTTTTTTCAGAATTGCATAGCTTTTGATAAATTTTTGCACAGTTATTATTTATCAGGCTATATGCTGTACCATGTAATTCAATTCAATTCTTGATTAATGGCCTTTGTGGGAGAGACGCCACAATTTTGCCAATATTACGTGCGAACTATTAATAAACCATCAAACGCTGACCTATACCATGTAACGTCGGCCTGTTCACCAATCTTAAACTCTACATAAGACCACCTATTGTGTCATCGGCGGATTGAATTGTCAAATAATGTGTGCTGTCTAATGTCTATGACCCTGGCTTTGACATCAAATTAACTTTGTTTATAGTTTGGCAGTTTTGCATGTTAGAGTACGAGACTTTTGGTGATATTATTATTTTTTTTCCTGTATTTTGTTTGTTATTATAATTTTATGGTATTTAGTTAAAAAAAAAAATTCTTTCTTTCTTTCATCCATATTCAAACCTATATTAACAATGAAGCTGAAGTGTTTTTATCACGTTAGAAGCCAAGTAAATAGAAATACAAATCAGAAAAGAAGCGAAAACAGAGTAATCGCGGGGTGGTGATGCGATGAAGAAGAGAACAAGAAGAAGTCAGGAGTAGAAGCTAGTCAACAATATATTCATGGTGTACATGATAAAATCAATCTTTTACAACATTTTAGATCCCAAATGCTAGAAAATGACCGCGCGACAGACCTAAAAATATGTCAGGATAAGCTGGACTCCAGGAAATGAGGGATTTTGCCTTGCAGTGAAACAACACAGGCTCATAATAAAATAATCTTAAATTTATCACGCAACAAATAATTATCAACAAAACACAAAAGATATAAAGAGACACAAAAACAAATTTTATTATTACTCTGTTTAGCAGAATTGCCGACAATATATTACCTACTTCTATGCTTTCACAAAACCTCCCCCCCAAAGTGGGTTAGCGACGTATTTCTTTAACATAAGAATCCCGTGCAAATCTAGACTGTCGTAAGCCTTCGCCTGTTACAGAATAGGCTTTCTGTTAACGTACAAAGTAACTGTTCCCTCAGCAAAGATGAGACCGGCTTACGACTTAACAATATTAATATAAGCATACATAAGCTTTGCCATTCTTAGCTCATAAAAAAGGGATATTTCCCTACTAAACCATTCCATAAACACGAAGTCTCTGCTTGATATTTTGCTGTCAACATTACCCTTATTTCTTGCCGCATTAAGTTCTGTTCAGTTTGTTTCGAGTGTAACGTTTAACAATGTACTTGTATTTAGATACTACATAACGTCTCTTAATTCTGCTATAAAAGTATAGCGCACTTTAGTTTATTGCAATCTAAAGTTAATAAGAGGGGGGACGGCTGCCTTTTTGGGGATTATATAATGGGCCTTTTTAATCCCTGTGTTACAATGGCGGTAAACCTCTGAAGATGACGGTACTTGGGAACGTATCGAATGGGGAGTTTCCTAGTATATTACGCGTTTCGAACAGTTTTCATGATCATTACGATTCCAAATCTATAAAAAACCTGTATAATAAGAACC
Organism: Sesamia inferens; assembly: GCA_037179545.1. NCBI lineage: Eukaryota > Metazoa > Arthropoda > Insecta > Lepidoptera > Noctuidae > Sesamia > Sesamia inferens. The sequence continues at coordinate 3,064,011 of CM073936.1, read as the reverse complement.
GTGACAGCTATACAGTCAAAATTTTCAGATATAATGTTGGTATTTCTGGTCGTTCGACAGCCGCGTGGGTTGGATCCCCGTGCAATACAAATATTTGTATGCATGAATATGAATATTTGCATCGGTCTGGTCGTAACACGGAAAGTACGTTAAGCCGTCGCGTTGGTCCGGTTGCCATACGAACATCTAGTGGCAGTTGTTACAGGTTATTGGAGCCTTCAAAAGTCCAACAATTGGTCTAACTGCAATGCTTCAATATCGCCTTCGGTTTGTGTAGGTCAGACGGCAGTCGCTTCACGAAAGATATCGAAGTTTAGCCAAAAATTATTAGTTAGACTGATAAAGCGGACCCCAGACTCCAAAGCTGACAAAAACTACTGATGCGACTGGGATTAACGCTGAGATGATGATGAGTATAGGTATTTCTCTTGTTGATATAACAACAAAACTAAAACAGTTTTTTTGTGTAGATAATAATACGGAATCTTTTGTGCGATTGTACGACTCACACGTGGCCAGTTTTTCATTCGAAAAGAAGTTTCAAAAAAATGTCGGACCGTAGCACGTCACAATATTTGGAAATAAACAGGACGACAGGACCCCATATATAATGACATGAAACGTTATAAGTCAAATGTCCCACCAGATATTATTGTATCACATTTACTACCTATATTGTTTCTTAATTGAATATGTTATTTGAAAAAAAAAGTGAATCAACGTACAAGCATATCTGTTACATTTTGTAAAGCCGATTACAAATCCCTAAAACGAAAAAATCGTTGGTGGGAATAACCAATATTCCTATTAATTGTCTTCAGGGTTGGCCTCATAAAAATCCCACTTACACCAAAATTTAAACAGAACTTTACAATATACGAGTTTCCATCTAAATTCTCTAAAACGTACTACGGAGTATCGTATATAGGAGTATAACGTATAGAGGAGTATAACGTACAGAGGAGTAACGTACAGAGAAGTTTAAATAAAAACATGGGATCGAGAGCCTCCGCGGTTGTAGGAGTTTGGACGGAAGCCAAATTTCATCTTATAAGCTCATTTCACTTGATTACTTCGTTACTGAACCAAAAGAGATATCATTTTAATGCCGTAATAGATGTTTTACTTGGTAACTGTAATGTGAGAGTTTTTGATGTAGGAATATTGATGAGGGAAACTTTGAAACTCTCCCGTTATAGAATTTGCCAGGAATTAATATTTAATGAAATACGAGTTATTTTTGGTTTATCGGTATATTACGAAAGGAAGTCGGGTCGAATATAAATAAATTCTGTTCTGGACGCCAGAGTAATTACTTATATACTGGAAATATATTTGAACAAATTTTGGGCTTCTCTCGTATTGGCACGAATTATGTAAGGTTGAAAATAATCCTGACGAAGCCGAGAGTCAGTTATTCTGTTTGGTATTATGTTTTCTGTTTACTGGTTGTGCCTAGGAAAGCACGTTAAGACGTTGATCCCGGTTGCCATACGAAAATCTAATGACAGTCATTACGGGTTGGAGCCCTCAAAAGTCCATTAATTGATCTAACTGCAATGCTTCAATATCGCCTTCGGGTTGTGGAGGTCAGACGGCAGTCGCGTCATGGAAAACTTCGAACTTTAACTAAAACAGCAGTTAGACTGGTAAAGCGGATTAACACTGAGATGATGATGACTGGATTATTATCTAAGAAACTTCTGAGGAGAATCCCAAACCTAATCAGCCAAAAATAGTTTAAATTTTTGCCTTTTTTGTCGCCGTGATGACACAGCGACTTGCAAGATTTTGAACGTTTATGGTTACGAGATTGGCCTTCTGGTTACTATTACAAAATCAAAATCAAGTCATTTATTCAAATTAGGCTGAGAATCATCACTTCAACGTCGCTCTTCTTATTACAGATACTGCTTATCTAGATTTGCAAAACATTTAACAGAAAATGGCGCTGATTCTCTTTTTCTCAAGCTAAACTAAATTTAAGTTAAGCACATCGTTTTCTTTCTATTTCAGTAGATAGATATAGTGTTTGACCGCAATCCCGCCTGATGGTAAGCAGTGATGCAGTCGTTGATGGTAAAGCGCGCTAGTTTATTTAGCCTATTCACTAAAAAAAACTTAGGGAATAGGAAGGAAGGCGGCAATTGAGCGAGGTGATGAAATGGTAAACTCAACAACACGCCCAACGATGCTACGCCACAGGGAGATTGATCTGAAGATCCTCCACGACCAAACTGCCGACACAACAACATTTGGCGCATTATAAACGGCACACATCGCAACACAAGTGCTCAGACCCATCCTCCGTACGGCTTCACCAGATATCATGCCGGAACACAAGACAAGGCAAGATTTTGTCTGGTGGGTGGTAACTTCTGCCGGCAGCCAATGTTATGGCCTAGCACCGAAGATATATACAGACTATACAGAGTTTAGACGCGATTATAAACATGGCGACAAAAAATACATCAATTTACGTCAGGCGCTTACTAATTTGATTAGTCTAAACAAAATTTTTTTTAAGCTATTGCATAGCTTCTATCGCGGGCCTTGAGCGCGGGGACCGAATCCAGAAATTCCGTAACGAAAAAACCTCACGCTCCCCATCGTCTAACGTCGTTTCAGTTCGGCAGTCTTCGGCACGGTATGTTTGTGTGCGTGCGACTACATCTTTTGAAAACAATTTATAGATTTTCAAAAAGAGCATGCATATTGCAGGGCGCGAACTCAGTCCTACACACTTGCCATGTTACTGATAGTCGCCATGTGCTAAACTTACGATTAATTTTCTCTCTGAAATAGGTCTTCTATAGAGATATGTCATAGACGTCATCGACGTTGTCATGGCTACCTTAAAAACTTTTCATATAATTAATTATTAAGTACTTTTATTCAAATTAATTTAGTAGTGTTTTTATAAAATAGCTTTTTTTTTAACGGAAAAGCTAAGATGAATGTCATGCTAATTTTTCATTGGACTTTTAAATTATTTATAGTGTTGTTTACTAAATAAAAGCGAGTGATTTTATAGAGTAAAAAGTGCTCACGCGACCGTTTTTTCAATTGTTGCAAGAATTCAAAAGACTGTCTTTAAATAGTGTTCAGACGATTGCTCAAAGTGTATTAGATTTCATTAGTAATAGAAATGGCATTTCAATAATGACTTTCAACTGCCAGTCTAAATAGTCATAAATACGATTTACAAGATTCAGTTACGAGACAAACAAATGTGTTACTTCTTACCGAAACTTGCATGACGCATGATAATCCAATTGAAATACCTAATTTTAATTGTATTGTTCAGTTCAAGCGAGATACTGTTTCAAAAGGTGGGGTAGCTATTTACCAAAATAAAAATGATATTACTAATATTATGACTCCGAATATTGAAATAAATATTGCACACGTTAGCGATGTTAATGTTAGGCGCTCAGTTGTTGGAGATATTTGTGCGTGCTTATGCAAACTTAGAAATGGCCTACAAATAGTTATGGTAGCAATTTACATTTCTCCGAATCCAAAATTGGACGAGGTAGAGCATTTTATTCATCGCACTTTACTGGAGTAACTCGAGTGGCTCGAAAATACTTGAAATAAATGGTAATAAATTTCCACTTATCTTGGCTGGCGATTTCAACATTAACTTCGCTGATAAAAAATCAGAGCGGTGGACAACTTTTCTATCAAAAACATTGAATTTGAAAATGAATAATGATCCACAAAAGTCCACAACAAAATATGGGACCACCATTGACGCGGTATTTTCTAGGTATTTAGAGGATATTAAGTCGCAAACTTATGTTTCTTATTTCAGTTATCATAAACCTATAGTTTCAATGATAAATATTCCTGAATAACCAACAGCTACTGTAAGGTAATAAAACCCACATATATTGTAAAATAATAAAAATATTTTAAATAATATTAACTTTTTATTTATTTAATAAAAGAAAAATTTGTTTTCTTACCGGTCACCACGCTCAAAAAGTGTAACTTGAATTAATATCAAAGAAAAAGAAATACTGCATAAATAAAATAAATAAATAATTATAATTGCATAAATTGATACAAAATGCTATGCAATAGCTTTACCGCGGCAGTCCCCGAGTGCCACACGTCTTTTTTTTTTATTCTTTTGTTTTCTTCATTTTTATTTTTTCTTTTTTTTTATATTTTTTTCTTTTTTCTTTTTTTTTATTTATTATTATTATTTTTTTAATTTTTTTAATTATTTATTACTTTCTTTTTTTTTCTTCATATTTATTTCTTTTCTTTTTTTTATTATTATTTCTTCATTATTTTTTTTTATTTATTTCATTTTCTTTTTATTTTCAGCTATTCGATGTTGTACATAAATACCTATACACCTATATACTTTCTCATAAACAGCTGTTTATGTATTCGTCCGATTTCGGAGCAGCTCGTCTCGATTCGTGCGAGTTTCGTAGAGTCGTACAATACGTCTAATCGCACGCACACAACGCCGAAGACTGCCGAACTGAAACGACGTTAGACGATGTACGGCCTTCAAGCCACACCTCCGTGCCCGTCGGAGTGGGGAGCGTGAGGTTTTTTCGTTACGGAATTTCTGGATTCGGTCCCCGCGCTCAAGGCCCGCGATAGAAGCTATGCAATAGCTTAAAAAGATGCACTTGACTTAAATTTAGTTTAGTTTGCGAATAAAGGAGTCATGACCAATGTAAGCAAATGCGAGCTTATGACTCCACAACCTTAGTTGTGTAGGATATCTTGGTCCTAACATTTAAATACAATGAGTTATAGGATTTTTATTGCATGATTTAATTCCCCCATCTCCGTTCCACCATCGGACGACCCGTCGTACGGCGAGTTTCCACCCTCACGTTGTTGACACCACTACGATCCGGACGAAGCGTTTCGTTTCCTCTTTTATGCCGCGTGTTTCTGTCACACTACAATTTGAGACCCTCCTCAAGACCTCTTCAAGGCTTCAGGAGTGAATAAGCTCTTAATAAACTAGCGCGCTTTACCAACAACGATCGCAACACTGCTTACAATCAGGCCGGATTGCGGTCAAGCGCTACATATTTATTATATAATCTATGTAAATAGTACACTATAGACTATCTACATTTTTTCTCTCTTCTTCTCTTTAGTATTCCATCCAAAGGAAGTCTGTAAAAGATCGCTCTTAGCGATAAGCCCGCCCATTGTATCCCCTGTGTATCTCTATATTTATGTTTCTGTAATCTATATGGTGTACATTATAATTTTATTCTATTCTACATCCGTTTATACTGAAACGCAAAAAACCAACAGAGGTTAATGTTGGAGGGTAGTAGGGGATTATTTATTTATTAAAGTGTTTTTCTCGGTGGTAGGCCATAACATCGGCCGCCGGCAGATGTTACCACCCACCAGACAAAGCCTTGCCGCCAAGCGATTTGTCGGCATGATGTCTGGTGAAGCCGTACGGAGGACGGGTCTGAGCAGTTGTGTTGCGATGTGTACCGGGTACGATGCGCCTAATGTTGTTGTGTTGGCAGTTTGGTCGTGGAGGGTCTTCAGATCAATCTCCATTTGGCGCAGCATCGTTGGTCGTGTTATTGGGTTTAACATAGCATCACCTCGCTCAACTGCCGTCTTCCTTCCTATTCACTCAGTTTTTCTAAGTGAATAGGCTCTTAATAAACTAGCTTGCTTTACCATCAACGATCGCATCACTGCTTACCATCAGGCGGGATTGCGGTCAAGCGCTAGTTTAAAATTATTAAAAAAAATGTGTTCTATATGTCGATTATTCCAGAATTGATTAAAGATGCTGTTTTGTGAATAAGTAAATCAAATAAATCAAATTCAACCTAATGTCACAATCGCCAAGCTTGGCAGACGTGATGAGGAGCGCAGTGAATTGATATTCCTCAGGAGAAGCGCTGCTGCCCGCTTCCCTGGTGAGAGTTCCCTTAGTCACCTCTTATCCTATATCCTCCCGTGGGTGTCGCCCACGGGAGGACATGGCCATGGGTAGGTACTATTCTAAGCCGTAAGCATGGTACGCATAGGCTTGGGGGAGGCTTTTGTCCAGCAGTGGACTTATATAGGCTGAAGAAGAATCTAAAAATTGCTTACTGTAACCCAATATAAACTTCCTAAAATAATAATTACAAGCACAATACACACATTACAACCTTTCCTCGTCATTGTTTATTAAAACACGGAAAAAATGTTTATATTGGTCGACATCTTCTGACTACTGGCAAAGTAGGGAACACAAAGGCGTCTCAATAATTCATTTCGTATTTTTCACAAACATTATTTTATTACAACGCTATTCTCTGCAAGTTCCTCCATTTTCTATAAAGTAGACCACAAAAAGAATAACTGAGGTCGCGAAAGGCTGTGCTTAGTGGAAATGGGAACCGTTTGTGTTCAAACCTTCGTTGAATCATTTGTATGGTATTATGGGAAGTCTAAGAATATACATACTATGTATGTATATTTAGCGGTCACCGCTGAAAACCTTGAATGCTACGGGTTAATCGTAGTGTTTAAAACGCTTCACGGGTTTTTTTAAAGCAAGAAATTGTGGAATATTCCATTATCAATATCATTTGTAAACAGTTGTAGAAAACGTATGTATTTGCCTGTTTATTATTTCATGTATAAATCCTTTCAACTTTTAGTAGTTTAGATGCAATCGTTGATGGTAAAGCGTATTAGTTTATTAAGCCTATTCACTCAAAAAATATTGGCTCATCGTACCCGGCACAGATCGCAACACAACTGCTCAGACCCGCCCTCCGTATGGCATCACCAGACATCATGCCAGAATACGACAAATCTCTTGGCGGCAAGACTTTGTCTGGTGGGTGGTAACTTCTGCCGGAAGCCGATATTATGGCCTACGACCGAGATAACATATAATATATAAAACAAAACTTAAACCCAATTTCGGAAAATGAAATAAAACCTAATTAATTATATGTAAGTGAGAACGACGCAGAAAATTAAAAGTGTCAGTAATATAAAGATAAAATTTAATATATAAACTTCTCCTGTCACAGTATTTGTCCTCAAATTCCTCCAGAACGACTGAAACAGCCAGGATGCAGCTAGTAAATACATATGCATAATATATTAAATTTAAATGTAAGCCATGGCAACTAGTCGACTAGTCACTACTGACAGCGCCCGTCCACGAACATACCGCATAGATTAACACTGTTCAGCTCAACTATTTTGAAAGTAGCTAAATGCGTCACCATCAGTGAGACATTAGAGAGAGAGAGCATTCTCACTTCTCTCGGTGGTAGGCCATAACATCGGCCGCCGGCAGAAGTTACCATCCACGAGACAAAGCCTTGCCGCCAATCGATTTGTCGTGTTCCGGCATGATGTCTGGTGAAGTCGTACGGAGGACGGGTCTGAGCAGTTGTGTTGCGATGTGTGCCGGGTACGATGCGCCTAATGTTGTTGTGTTGGGAGTTTGGTCGTGGAGGGTCTTCAGATCAATCTCCCTTTGGCGCAGCATCGTTGGTCGTGTTGTTGGGTTTAACATTGCATCACCTTGCGCAACTGCCGTCTTCCTTCCTATTCGCTCAGTTTTTCTGAGTGAATAGGCTCTTAATAAACTAGCGCGCTTTACCATCAACGATCGCATCACTGCTTACCACCAGGAGGGATTGCGGTCAAGTGCTAGTTTATAATTATAAAAAAAAAAGAAAGCATGTAACACTCTCAGCCGTCAGAGTACATTCAAGTCAATGAAAATTATACCCAGTACGTGGTGGCTATACAGGAAAATAAATAAAGTAAGTTTGTTTCAAATCATTTTGGTTTATATTGCATATCAATGAATCTCCACTTAAGCATATAAATGCCTGTAGTGGAAGACTCCGCATTTCCCTTACAGTATACATACGTTAGCATCAAAAAGAGAAATGAGAGATAATATAACAAGATAAGATTAATTTTATGAGTGCGTGAGTATTTGGTGTGTATGTGTGGGTGTGAGGGTGTATGTGTTTGTGTGCGGGTGTGTGAGTGTGTGTAAACTCAAACATGTGCTATATGCAATGAAACATTACTAAGAGATCAAGTTTAAAAATCTAAACCGGCATCTAAATCAATGAATCCATGTTAAAATGTAACCGTTTCGAGTAAATTCAGCATTCAGAATATCTAGTTTCTAGTTACAACCTAAGTAACTACAGATTGCTCTGTTCGAACTGAAGAAGACTGATGAACACGAATCACACAAACTTAGTGTCTAAGGGCTGCTAGATGTGGCAATTAGCTGGTGACTCTGATACTGCTGCACTGTGTTCCAGTAGGTAACTGGCATTGCATAATTAATTCTCAGTTTCTCGTTGATGGTAAAGCGAGCTAATTTATTAATAGCCTAATCATTCGAAAACCTTGAGTGATGAGGAATTAAGACGGCAGTTGAGCGAGGTGATGCAATGTTAAACCCTACAACACGACCAACGATGCTGCGTCAGAGGGAGATTGATCTGGAGACCCTCCACGGCCAAAATCCCGACACAACAATATTTGTTGCATCGTACACATCGCAGTATAACTGCTAAGACCCGGCTTTACCAGACATCATGCCAGAACTCGACGAATCGTGAATAGTGAAGTGAATAAGCTCTTAATAAACTAGCACGCTTTACTATCAACGATTGCATCACTGCTTACCATCAAGTGGTATTGTGGTCAAGTACTAGTTTATAATTTATATAATACAAGCTTTCCGCCCGCGGCTTGGCCCGCGTGGAATTCGGTTATATCGCGCTTTTTAGATTTCCCTCGGGAATATCATTTTTTTCAATAAAAGGTAGCCTTTGTTCTTTCTCAGGGTCTAAAGATTGTCTGTGGCACAGACAATCTCATCAAAATCGGTCGAGATGTTTAAGCGGGAAATCGTAACAGATAGACAGACAGAGTTACTTTCGTATTAATAATATTAGTATGGATTAATCTATACTAATATATAAAGCTGAAGAGTTTGTTTGTTTGAACGCACTAATCTCAGGAACTACTGGTCCGATTTGAAAAATTCTTTTTGCGTTGGATAGCCCATTAATCCAGAAAGGCTTTAGGCTATATAACATAACGCTGTGACCAATAGGAAACCTACGCGGGTGAAACCGCTTTGAGCAGCTAGTAATTTATATTAAAAAAAAAAACATCTCACTTAGAAAATAGTCGAAGTGAACGTGGAGCGAGATGTCCTTACAACTACTGCTTGGGATTGACGCTCTTGGTGGCTCCTTCTAAGTTCACTTTACCTAGCATTTCAAGGCTAGATATTTATTTATAGAGTCGATCAACTGACCTATTTATTTTCTCGGTAGATATTGTAGCCGTACCTACAAATGCCACGAACAAACAACTCTTCATACTGACGTCACACAAATTCTACATCTCGCAAGCAGAGTTCACCGTGCAATTAGCATATATACAACTTCCCAACATCAACCGTTGGGCAAGTGCATTCCAGACATAACACCTGTCTGGTCGGAGGATCCTCCCTTTTCTATAGAGCATGAGTGAACTTTAGTCCCTGTTCTTCGTGCCTCTAAACCACCTTCGTTGAGACAGTATAAGTTTTATTTTGTTGTCTGAAACCACTTCCACTCAAAACATTTAAAATCAAAAACTATTCAAATAAGTCTGAGAATCATCATTATTTGAACGTCAGTATTACATAATACAGTCCCTCAAAACACTCGCCCTTCAATATTTCAATTTTTCTTTTTTTTAATTAATTAATTAATTTTTTATTTACAAGAATTTTCGAGTGTCAAAGAGCAGGCCAGTTAGTCAGAAAGTTGTGGTTTACTGCTCAATGTAGATCTCTGTGGAGAAGAATGGGCTGGAAACTCTAAGGATATCTTCCAGTGTGCCACACATCTAACAATTTAGGGAATTATTTTTTTTCATAAAAAATCAAAAATTATCGAGCGGCAAATCTCCATCACCTGGTATTATAAAACAAAGTCATTTTCTCTTTCCCTAAGATATGATAAGATATTTTATTTGCTTAAAACATGGTATACAAGGTGATATAAAAAAAATATTTGATCGAAAATGTTTTGCTTAGTACTTAAAGCATGCAAAATTATTACATTTGTTAACAAGTATGTGCCTATGTTCCTTTGTATGATTAAATCTTTAAAAGTACGCAATGGATTTTGATGCTTTTTTTTACTAGATAGAGTGATTAAAGAGGAAGGTTTGTATGCATAATAACATCCATATTAAATTGTGGATAAATACTATTATTTTTGAGGTTTCTAATGTGATGTCGTAAATAATTTATTTTTTTCCGCATTTGCAGTGAAATGCAAGCCGAACCCTACGAGATTTATCAAAATAATGTACTAAATATTGTACACATTGAAAAGTTCTACAAAAAAGTCCGCGATTGTATAATATGTCGTATAGATATCTCACAATAACATTTTTTGACAGTTACTATTTACGACAAATACCGGCTAATTTTCGAAGCGATTTTAACCAATACAGCATTAATCCTTATCCAATTTAATACCTTAAATAAATTAGTGATTTAATACAGATCGATATAGCCCTTTATAGTATAAGATTTAAAAGAAAATTTTCGAAGATATTACAGATTTAAAAATTGCAGGCAGATTGCGGCCAGCATGTTCGGCAGGAGCGGCGGCGGGCCGCTGTGTTTTTTATACGTTCACAGTTCTTCTGTAGTGTATTTAGTATCAGCATTGACCCCGTGCGAAGCCAGGGCGGGTCGGTAGTATGTAATAAATAATTGTGTAAAACAGGTACGCATTTATTACCGCCTCCAAAGTTATTAGAAAGGATTATTTTCAAATTAGGAAATAAATAATAATGCATTAGTGCTAGGTCGAGCAGCGGTGGCTCAGTGGTATCGCTCTTAAAACGGTGAAGGAAAACGTCATGAAGAAACTGGCATGGCTTAGAGCCAAAACTTCGCAGACATGTGATATACCCGCATTGGGCCTGAGTGGTAGATTACGGCCCACTCCCTCTCGCTAAGAGTAGGCCTGTGTCCCAGGAGCGGGAACATTATAGACTGATTATGTATGGGTTAAGTCCAGGCTATAAGATGGGTGGTTAATTTCATCGAAATCGGAACTTACAGGCCCCTTGTAGTGTCCTAGGACTCATCGAACTGCTGTTAGAATGAAATTAATATTACAACATCATGACACGTTGAACTAAAATAACACTGTAAATAAATTAGAAACAATATGAAATGGTAAACTACTTAAGCTTTTGCCTGCGGCTTCATTGAAGTATTGCCAGACGCCTGCACTAATTGATAAAGCAATCAGACACGTAGTCGTGTCACTTGTCAAAAGAGTATGGGGCGCTCTCTCGTGTTATATCTTTAGATATATGAGGACAGGGCGTTAAGTTCACTCATCCTCCATAGAAAAGGGATGGTCCTCCGACCAGACGGGTGTTGCGTCTAGCGAGATCTTGAATAACGGTTAATGTTAGGAAGTTATAGAATGTTATTTTTTGTAGGTATATACGAAACGAAACTGAAACTGAACTGAAACGTGGTCGCTCACAATGGGCCTCATACGAATTCTCAGAGTCACACAAAGGGCAATGGAAACAGCTATGCTCGGAGTTTCTCTGCGAGATCGCATCAGAAATGAGGAAATCCACAGAAGAACAAAAGTCACCGACATAGCTCTGCGAGTCGCTAAACTTAAGTGGCAGTGGGCAGGGCACATTGCTCGTAGAACCGATGGCCGATGGGGCAGTAAGGATCTGGAGTGGCGGCCACTTACTAGAAGACGCAGCGTAGACCAATGACCTGGTGGAAAGCCTTGAGGGAGGCCTGTGTCCAGCAGTGGACATCCATAGGCTGAAGAAGAAGATACGAAACCCGAAACACGTGTCCAGTATTTTTAAGTAAATAATCTATTTGTATAAAATTTCAAAGAGATATCGTAAAAAACCACAAAGTTATTAGCTTGTTATCCTATTTGGCTGACCCAACAAAAATATGCTCAACACTCCGCTCGGGCGGGCGAGCAGTGGGTTGACCTCTGGCGTCAGCTTTAGTTCGCGTGCAAGTACCGTAAGCTGCATGACGCACTCGGTAACCATACTACAACAATTTCTAAGTGTATTTGGGAAAAAATATAAAATGGTGTAAAAATCATAGGAATCGATTTATATTTATATAATAAGTTGCTTATTTGTTCAGAATAAGCAATTTATTATATAAAACCATATTCGGGGTTCATATAAAGGAAAAATAACATTTTATGCATATATGCTAGTCGCACGTTAAACTCCGATTGCGAGATGTAGAATTCGTGTGACGTCAGTATGACGCGTTGTTCCATGTGGCGTTTGTAGGTACCATATCTGTCATTTAGCTAATATTGGTGCCATTCCCTTGTCCTTGCCAGTCCCAAGCCCATCAATCTGTGGACTAAGGAAGTTAGTGGCCGTGTGTGAGAGGTATGCGGGGGCCCATGGCTTGAGGTTTAATGCCACTAAAAGTGTTATTATGGTATTTAAAGTTCGTAATAATACACCCACCAATATACCTCCGGTGATGTTACAAGGAACACCATTAAAAGTGGTCTCTCAATTTAAATACCTCGGTCATGTGGTGACGGATTCTCTCACAGATGACCAAGATAGGGAGCGCAGGGCGTTGGCAGCCCGATGCAATATGCTTGCTCGCAGGTTTGCGCGGTGTACTGAGCAGGTAAAACTGACGCTCTTTAGAGCTTACTGCCAGTCGTTTTACTCGTGCAGCTTGTGGGTTAGGTATACGCAGAAGGCTTACAGCGCTCTGCGCGTCGAGTACAATAATGCGCTGAGGATGTTCTTGGGGCTGCCTCGATTTTGCAGTGCATCAGGCATGTTCGCGGAAGCGCGAATTGATGACTTTTATGCCATCATACGCAAACGGTGTGCTTCGATGTTGCGGCGATTTCGGAGCGGCCCGAACAGTATCCTAGCTACACTGGCGGACAAGGTCGACGGACCTTTTATTAGGCTCTGGGCGGACAGACATGTGCGCGCACACATTCATGTCGCCAACTGATCCCTGTTTCTCTTTTTACTAACATAGGATAAGTTTTTTTTTTTTTTTACTAACAATATATGGGCCTTGCCTGAAATAAAGAGTTTGAATTTGAATTAAACTAAATTCATATTCGGTGCATTTTTCTTTTAAATTTCACTAAGAAAACGCCAGAAGATAAAAGCTAGTGAAGTCCTGTCAAAATAAGACACTTCATAGACAGTTTAGATGCGATTATTTTTTTATTTAATAATTATAAACAAGTGCTTGACTGCAATCCCACCTGATGGTAAGCAGTGATGCAATCTTTGATGGTAAAGCGCGCTAGTTTATTAAGCCTATTCACTTAAAAAAATTCGTGAATAGGAAGGAAGACGGCAGTAGAGTGAGGTGACGCAATGTTGAACCCAACAACACGACCAACGATGCTGCGCTAGAGGGAGATTGATCTAGAGCCAATCGGACCAGTAGTTCCTGAGATTAGCGCGTTCAAACAAACTCTTTAGCTTTTTATATTAGTATAGATTTCTTCCAGGACTGGTCTCGGATCTCGTAAAAGCATAATCTTATTAAATAAAATATTTCTATTAAATTAATTTCCCGTGTTATCATTTACTTTTTTGCGGGGATGTCGAATAATCCCATCCCCAAATGTGCTACGACGATTAAAAGTATCCAGTGTGTTTATCTAGAATATAAACTATCCGTATGTCAAACTTCATTTAAATCCTTAAGCGATTTTTGAATAATACAAACTTTGTGGAAAAATCGGAATAAAAATCTAAATTGCCAGCTACGTCCATACCAAAACTTCGTCAAAATCAGTCCAGCCGAGCGTGAGAAGCGTTGAGCGTGTAGAAGCCATATATATACAAGCAATTTTAGTGAGTTAAAGAAAATATTAGATTTTTGCTTGTTTGTTTTTTGCGCTTTTACCCAAAACCCAAACTAAGCCAAAACTAATTAGAACATTTAGATGAAACTTGGCTCACGAGGGAACTGGATTAAGTCATAAGATATAGATACTTATTTATCTCAATATTCTTTCTGAATCCAGACTTATGCGGTTAAAACCACGGGGTGCCATTACCGTTCCATCGTCGGACGATCCGTCGTAGGGCGAGTATCCAACTTCAGGTTGTTAACACCGCTACGATCTGGACGAAGCGTTTCGCCTCGTCTTTTATACCGCATACATCGAGGGACTGGAACAATTCGCGAATAGGTTCTTAATAAACTAGTGCGCTTAACCATCAACGATTGCGTCACTACTTACCATTATGCGGGATCGCGGTCAAGCACTAGTATACAAAGTTAAAAAAAGACTTGAGGATCTATACTAATAATTCCATGCCATATCCAGTGACATTCAAATCAAAGACGCACTACAGTACAAGCTCTGACCGCGGTTACCCGACGCCTGACGTTTTGCTGTGCCGAATTGTGGAGAGTACTGAAATTACTTGAAAACGGACTTCAACCAGTCTGATTGGGTCTTTGTCAGCCATTCCTGGGACACTCGAATACTTAATAAGCTAGTCCACAAGTAATTTTCAATTATATCTAAAGGTTTCATTAATCATTTTGCTACAAAGTTTGGTTTGAAGCTTATGATTGTCATGTTAAATTAGTTATGATTGATTTAGAATTATTTGATGGCAATTTGCCGTTTATATTAATTAATAATAACAGTCGCATGGATCGTTCTGTTAGGTTAAGCAACGCTTGGTGCGGTTGCTCTCAAAATGGGTAACTGATGGTTTAAATATTATTACTTTTAATTTTAAGCACGTCAAGCCATTACTTGATTGACAGTAGGTAATTGATATAATAATATAATTGATTAATAATTGACATTAGGTCGTATAAAAATTATTTAATAAACTCCCATTAAAATTATAGTCCATTTATAATTTAACACAGCTTAAGATCATAATATCAGTGGTAGGCCATAATATCGGCTACCGGCTGAAGTCACCACCCACCAGACAAAGACTTGCCGCCAAGCAATTCGTCGTGTTCGGCATAATGTCTGGTGAATCCGTACGGAGGACGGGTCTGAACAGTTGTTGCCAAATGTTGTTGTGTCGAGAGTTTGGTTATGGTGGGTCTCCAGATCAATCTCTCTCTGGGGCAGCATCGTTGGTCGTGTTGTTGGGTTTAACATTGCATCACCTCGCTCAACTGCCGTCTTCCTTCCTGTTCACTCTGTTTTTTGAGTGAATAGTCTCTTAATAAACTAGCGCGCTTTACCATCAACGATTGCATCACCGCTTACCATCAGGCGGGATTGCAGTCAAGCACTAGTTTATAATAATTTAAAAAAAAAACACAGACTGCTGCGTTGCGCGTCGTAAACGTAGGGGGTACTCATTTCGCCCTTAACCAACAAACACCTATCTAAATAATATTTCAATTTTGAAAACAGAAAAAAAATATCGATCAAAAAATGGGACTGTAGCAAATAAAAACATTCATTACGAAACATGTCGACCAAACAAACGAGACGAATCCCAATTTTCTTGGGACGAAGTCGGGTCCAAAATAAATAAATAGAAGTCCAATCACGCTTAATGTAAACAAACAAGGGTGCAGTGTTGTAGATGGAACTTCTGTGATGCGAGAAATTATGAGGACGTTGTGACATAAAAAAATATCAGGTAAACGAGAAGCTGGGATCATTTTTCTATTCGAAGGTAGATTTGTTTGCATAGCACCTTAGGGTAAAATACATAAAAATAAGGCTTTGTACACACACGTTTTTCTTGCTTTTAAAAACTAAGGTTTCTTCGCTGTGTGTAGCAAGGCCGTCGGTGTTGTGTGGATCACTGTGGAAGTTTGTTGAAATGGCTGATTTTTGACAACGTAGAGAGAATAATACGACAGTTATTCTACTGGCAATACTGAGTATTCCGTGTGGAACCGGTCTTAAAATAGTCCCATCTCATATGCTCCCGTGGGTGTCGTAAAAGGTGATTAAGGGAACTCTCACCGTTTTGTCGTCCCCCGTGGCGCAGCGGTCAACACGCCTCCCTGCGACGTGGAGACCCCGGGTTCGATCCCCGGCCAGGTCATGATGGAAAACGATCTTTTCCTGATTGGCCTGGGACTTGGATGTTTATCTATATATGTATCTATTATAAAAGCCAGTATCGTTGAGTTAGTATCCCATAACACAAGTCTCGAACTTACTTTGGGGCTAGCTCAATCTGTGTGAAAAAAAAAAAACAAAAACCTGGGAAGCGGTCAGCAGCGTTTCTCCTGTGGAATATCAAACTACTGCGATTCCCTACCCGACTGCCAAGCGATGCCAAACTCCCCCAATGCAATGAAAGCCTTGGGTGAGGCTTTTGTCCAGCAGTGGACTTCTATGGGCTGAAGAAGAAAAAGAAAAGTTCTGCCGGTGCCCCGGGTTGTTCGAAAGAGGTACCGTGTACCCTGGTGCACAGGCAAGTGAAGAAACACGTGGCTTTAGTCAGTAAAAGTTTGACACGCCCTCCCGCTCCCCTCAGAGCTGGAGATTTCATTTAATGAATTGATTCAAAAAAAAAAACGCATCAGAATACTGCGCAAATCTAAGGACTGAAACAATTTGCCTGTATCAGTTTTCCTGTCAGTTAATAATTATTTATATTCATTTTTTTTTACCAACCCGCAACCCTGACCCTGGAGGCATCGGTCTTCGTGGACCCCGTTACGATGTGCTGTACGGACATCTTTGAGGCGCGCGTGAAAAACAACGTGCCATCTACTCGGGCTTGGTCCGTATCGGGCGGCGAGCTGCCCACTACTCACCGCCCGCAGGCCCGCGCCTTCGGTGGCCGGGAGCACGACGTTGTCTCCCGACCAGGGTGTCTCCTGCAGCGGCTAGTGGCGTGAGGGCGCTGAGATTCCCGGTCCCTCACGCACTCCGCCTCCTCCTGTGCCAGTATCACTGCTTCGCAGAAAGAGGTGACGGCCTACCATGCACTCTCGCTCCGGACCATGGCCTAGCCCAGGGTCGGACACGAGAGATCGCAGCCGATCGCTGCTACGAGGCGGTAGCTGCCTATATTCCTACAGTATCAAAACGAATGCGGGCAAAACCGTACAGTACGTTCGTAATCAAATTAATTATTAATGACAATGTGTATGACAATGTCTTAGCCAAGTACATCATGGTAACCAGTAACCGACATAGCTCGAAGAATTGCAACACTTAAGTGGCAGTGAACCGGGCACATTGCCCGTAGAACCGATGCGCAATGGAGCCGACCGGTTTTCGAGTGGCGACCACGCACCGGAAGACGCAACCTCGGTAGGCCCCCGACAAGGTGGACTGACGACACCTGATGAAGGTCGCGGGATACCGCTGGAAGCAGGAGGATCCTTGGGAGGCCTATATCCAGCAGTGGACGTCATTCGGCTAAAATGATGATGCTGATGATGATTATGGTAGACCTTTAGATAGCTATTATTAAATATTACATAAATAAGTACATATTCTGATAACTGACTAGGTACTAGATACATTAATTCATTCAGAGGTATCACTTTACTATAAACCTAAAAGTTAGTCAAAACTAGGTTGTTACTCACACTTAGTCTCGGTTTCGGCCAAAATAAATGTTTGCACGGAACTTCAGAGCGAAACAGACGAATTAGTTTTATGGGCGAAAATAAAACGGAATCGCAGTTTTATATAGCTGTAGAAATAGTATATTTATTTATATTTTATTTTTTTAATAATTATAAAGTAGCGTTTGACCGCAATCCCGCCTGATGGTAAGCAGTGATGCGATCGTTGATGGTAAAGCGCGCTAGTTTATTAAGAGCCTGTTCACTGGAAGGAAGACGGCAGTTGAGCGAGGTGATGCAATGTTAACCCCAACAACACGACCAACGATGCTGCGCCAGAGGGAGATTGATGTGGAGATCCTCTATGACTAAACTCCCGACACAACAACATATGACGATTGTACCCGGCACACATCGAATTTTCCTACATGATAATGCTCGTCCACATGTTCAAAAAACTTATTTGTACATCTATTACATACACGTAGAGTTGAGAACCCCTCTGTCGATTAAAATGCACATCACGATTCAATACAATTTTGTCCTAATACATAATTTACCTATAGTTTATAACATGCGTGGTAATTGCAAAACACAAACTACCAATGGCTCTAATTTTGACAGTTCATCATCAACCTTTTATCGTCTAACTGCTGGGGACAGGTCTCCTCTCATACAGAGAAGGATTGAACGCAATCATGACAGTTCAACAACTTTCATTGCGCTATTTACGTTGTTATGCAGTAACTTTTTCGGGCATCAATGGATTAGCAACGTACTTCAAAATAATCCAGATCATGAACGAACATGTTTCACACAATTACGCTCAGTAAATATTTTGCCTGTAGCGTAGAATTTTCCTGTACATAAAGCTTAGGTATACATGATCTAAGACACATTTTAGAGTAAATAAGCCTTCTGCAACTTCCTTCATCAGTGCACCTTCCCCTGGGCACCGGCCGTTCAAACAAGCTGCAGCCCAGGTTGGTATTAACATCGCTTTGTGGAGTCCCGCCAACTTTGCCCTTTACAAAATAGTGTAAGCCAAGCTTATCGCAAAGGTAATGAAGTTCCAAAACTGCGTATTTGTACCTTAGCTGCTTCAAAGAGATTTTAATGATTAATTTGTTTGTTGGTTGGTACTCCTCTTGTATATGTTATGTTTCAAACGTGTTAATTACTCTGAATTCAAATTCCTGAATCGATATATTAAATTTACATGGTTAGTTAGTTCATCAGAATACCAGCGAGTATAACTTTTTAAACGTCGCAGCATCGTGCTGACATAGGAGTCTTTTAGCCTCGTACATTCTGAACGCACATTCTAAAATTACATATAATCTGTTACTTTTTTAAACAATAATGCTTTTTCTTTCTGATTTTGTGATCTTCTGTACAAAGTGCAAAAATACGTGTGGAGACATGAGTAACAGGGTATAAAGTTCACACATCCACCATAGAAAAGGAAGGATCCTCTGATCAGTTGGGTGTTTTTGTCTGGTGGGCACTTGCCCAACGGTTGTAGTTGGGAAGTTGTATGTATGCTTATTGCACGGTAAACTTAGCTTGCGAGATTTAGAATTCGTGTGACGTCAGTATGACGCGTTATTTATTTGTGTCGTTTTGGAGGAACCGCTACATAACTCCCTCCGGAGACGATGGTGGACTGAGTCTTATATCTTCCACTGCTTGCCAGGCCTGCTCAGGTTCCAGTGAGTAGGAACCGGTTGCCGCATGTTTCATGCTGAGTTGGAACTGTCTTCGGAGTATCCCAGTGAGTCGCGGTGGTGGCGCTGCGTTATAGTCCAGTGAGTCGGATGTCCTACAGCGCCGGGTTGAGGCTGCTTTTTAGGGTTCCGTAGCCAAATGGCAATAAAGGGAACCTTATAGATTCGTCATGTCGGTCTGTCCGCCTGTCCGTCTGTTCGTCCGTATGTCACAGCCATTTTTTTCCGAAACTATAAGAGCTATACTCTTGAAACTTGGTAGGTACATATATTCTATGAACCGCATTAAGATTTTGATGTATAAATAAAAAAAAAATAATAAATATTGGTTTCCCCATACTTAGAACTGAAACTCAATTTTTTTTTTTCATCTAACACATACGTGTGGGGTATCTATGGATAGGTCTTCAAAAATGATATTGAGGTTTCTAAAATATTTTTTTCCTAAGCCGAATAGTTTGCGTGACAGACGCTTCCAAACTGGTAAAAAGGTCCCTTTAACTTCTAAAATAAGAAAATGAAAAATCTAAAATAAAATATGTATGGTGTACATTACTATAAAAACTACCAAAGAAAATTGTTTTGAAAGAGATCTAGTAAGTAGTTTTTTTTTTAATACCTCGTAAATCGTAAACCGCTTATTACAGCGTAATCTTTCATACAAATAACTTAAATCCTTTAATTTCATAAATCAATGGTACGGAACCCTTTGTGTGTGAGTCCGACACGCACTTGGCCGGTTTTTTCAGATTCTGTTTGGATGGCTAATGACACGCTATGAAGACAATAAATACAATATTTGTTACGCCCCGTTATACATCTTCTTTCAAACATAAATCAAGTTTCATAAAATTTTGAAGATTATTTATTGATAATATGATCAACGTTATTATATTCTCCTATAACTGTACCTTTGAAGTTATGTACGGCGTAAGGGCGGCGTACAAACTATTGCCCAACTATGTGTTTTGGTAATTCCTTCATGGATCGACTTCACCAACCACAGTTTTCCCTTAAATCGGAGAGAGCGGTTGTTAGTATTTAGAAGAATTCTCGATCACAATTAATTTATTCAAATCAGGCTGAGAATCAGCACTTTTCCAACATCAAGATTACATTAGACGGTTCCTCAAAACGTCGCCCTTCATTAAGTTCTAGTGCTTTCGCTGGAGAAAAGCATGGAAGGTGACAGCTTATAATGTAGTGCTAGATTACGATAACTCACAGAAATGATAAACTAGGACCATCGAAATAGGAATCTGCTTGTTGACCGGGCGAATGTGCAATGTGCTGTGCCCAGGTGTGATGACCAGGTATGCGCGGTCGCTGCATGCCTGTGGTCAGGATACTCTTTGTAGCATCCACATGTTGGCTGGTTGGGTGACTCGCCTCTAAAGCTTGCAAGAGTGGTGATGATGACGTCATGCACAAGGCCGCTGTGCTGATGTATGAGCATGAGCTCGGGGTCACCTGTAGATATTATCTTTGTAAAAGCTGGCTTCTGACCAATAACCTGCTTGATGTATCACACATTAGTTCCTGACTAATCCGGCTTCTACCTACAAGAATCAAACTTATCTTTAAAATAATCGAAGACTAGTGATGTAGGTACCTGAAGCGTTGCTGCTCAAAGCATTTTGCGCCGTGTATCCGTTGATTTTGGGTTTATTTTTCTTTGTCTTGTTTGCTACCTGAGAACATCAAACCTTTTTCTAAAACAATTGCACCCCCATTCCTCCCCATATAGGCTAACAATAGCGATATTTCCCCACTATTTACAAGAAGTACACACGGCAATCATCGATCACAGACGTTAAGACGTTGTCGGCTAGCCGAAGGGCTCCATAGACCGTGTCCCATAAATAATAGTATGACGCGACGTACCGTGAACCAACTGAAATATAGACGCAATAAAGACTGCTATGTGAGCAGCAACATACTATGTTACGACTGGTTGGGAACTCTCGGGCATCTTGAAGAATAACCATTGAAACTTGAAAATGACAAAAACTTCAGCAAAGACGATTGATAAACTGCTCCTCTGAACCGCACGTTACGAAAATTTCTGTCCGGCTAATGAAATCCTCAAGTGCGGTTGAAATCAGTAGATACTCTGAGCGGATCCCTCAAAATGTTGTGCAGTGTTATCAGTACACCAAATATGTAATTAAAAAGGTTCGAAATTTGGATACGGATTAGCTTTTGATAACCAATGTGCATCATCTTTAAAAATATATCTCTTAATCATTATGTATTTATACATACTTTACACCACAAAAATACATAAGATAAAGAATACATCAAAAACTACAATACATACAATGCGCGGCTTTATCGTTAAGCAATCTTTTTCAGGCATCCTTAAAATGGAAACTGATATTCCAGGTCATAAAATGAGACTGTCTTTGGTGCAAATATTATAATATATACGATAAACTATGTCTGAATAACTATGTATGGTGTCTCGTCGAATCCAACTAGGCTGGGCAGCATTCAGGAAGCTACGCTATATCTTCTCGTCGTTCAAGATACCACAGTGTCCCAAGATTAAAGTCTTTGACCCATATGTGTTGCCAGTGATGACTTACGGAACGGAAACGTGATTGCTCACAATGTGCCTCATGCAAAGGCTCAAAGTCACACACAGGGTAACGGAAAGAGCTATGCTCGGAGTTTCTCTGCGCGATCGAATCAGAAATGAAGAGATCCGCATAAGAACCAAAGTCACCGACATGGCTCTTAGAGTCGCTAAAATTAAGTGGCAATGGGCGGGACACATTTCTCACAGAACCGATGGCCGATGGGGCAGTAAGGTTCTGGAGAGGCGGCCACATACCGGAAGATGCAGCGTAGAAGGCCTCCAACAAGGTGGACCGATTACCTGGAGAAGGTCGCGGGAAGCCGATGGATGCGGGCAGCGTGGAAAGCCTTGGGGGAGGCCTTTGTCCAAAAGTGAACCTCTATAGATTGAAGAAGAAGAAGAGAATAAACTAAAATAGATGCACAAACATAGACATATGTAAAATATAAATATATTAAATTCATAAGAAATGAAATATAAAAGAACTGCAGAAGACTGTAAATGACTGCAGTTTGGACAACAAGATCTCAACTAATAGTTTTCCTTTACTAGTATTTAGAACACCTGTAATGACTGCACACGTTTTATTTCAACTGGTAGTTCTACTAAAGAGAAATTTGGATAGTATTGGGTATATCAAAGAAACTTGTACAATGTACAGGCTTTTCGAGCTCATGTATTGGAGAGAAAGATCGACAAAACTGTTTAAAATCTTCAATTAAGTCATCACTAATCATCATCTCAGCGTTAATACCTGTCGCATCCAATTTTTTATCCAGCTTTTGGTGTCTGAGGTCCGCTTTAACAGTCTAACTGCTGTTTTTGGCTAAACTTCGATATTTTTGGTGAAGGGACTGCCCTCTGACCTCCACAACCTGAAGGCGATATCGAAGCATTGCAGTTAGACCAATTCTTGGACTTTTGAGGGCTCCAACAACCCGTAACGATTGCGACTAGAGTCACTAGATGTCTATATGGCAATCGGAACCAACGGCTTAACTTGCTTTCCGAGGCACGACCAGATCAGTGCAAATATTCGTATTCAAGCATACAAATATTTGCTCTGCGCGGGGTTCATCATTTAGACAATTAAGTCATAACTAATGTATTGCTCTAATAATCTAATAATCTTTAATTATATGTTCACAAAATTCATGTCATAAACTGAAACTTTACGGCTTAAATATGATGAGTCTGTTAAATCAAAAGACGAGAAAACTCCACGCTCATAGTTCAAACTATTATCTACACCTGCAATCCTCAAAAGAAACGTAGGGTGGTAAACTAGCTGGACTTAAAACTGTTCCAACCACCAAGCATTTATCGTCCGTCCTAAAAGTTTAACTAAGGAAAGGGTGTACTTAATAAATATCCGTTGCAGGCTGAAACTGGCAACTGCTCGATACAATAGGCTTTTAATAAAGTCGCTGTGTTTACAGCAAGCGAATAGTGATCGTGAACTTTTATTGTTAGACAAATCTAAATTCTTACATTTAGTTTTCCCGCCGAGATGAGACTGTATCTACATTTTTTTATGTCGAGAATTATAGGAAAACATACGAGAATAGTGGGGAAAAGTCTCTTATTTATATAAAAATGGTTCCTTGAGAAAATAAATATTTTCTGTCCAACTCTCAGAAAATCTAAATGTAACAAGTTCAAAACATTGCCTACAACATTATATATATCTTCAATAGATGGAACTGTTGTGTAGGAAGACGCGATTGTGAATTATTGGGGGAAATATCGACGAGCGTACACAGATAGGTGAAAGCATCTGGCCATTGGGGTGCCTAACATAGATATTACGGGGGTGAAACGGTGGATAGCCCTCGTAAGGGGATGGGTCAGTAAATACTGATACATTTGCCAAACGTCCGATAAACCTAGAGGGTGTAATCGGGGGTAGTTTGTTTTTTCTGAATGATTAAACTTTCATGAATGAGAATTGTATGAGACAGTTATTTTGCTGGTAGGTTTGAGCGTTATTAAGACGAATAGTGAGGGAATACTACTGCTTATTTCGTATGTTATCTCCGTGATTCTCAAATCACCTGTTTATAATAATCATTTCATTCAAGTAACACTGACTCATATACAATTATAACACACATAATCACATTACACATACAACACTCAAATCAAAAATTTTAATACATTCAAAAAATATTACAATATTAAATCAAAAATTATTAAATAAAACAATAAAAAGATATAATTACAATGACAATTGAGTCACATCAGCCAACCACATGCCACTTACAACAGTGGGAGATGATGGAACAATCCAACCTTACCGCAAGTGCGGCCAACAAGCTGTTTGCGCTCCCCCGCATTCGCCGCACCAGCGACGCACTTCTCTTGCGCATAGTGGCGTGGAAGCAATCCATGCGCGCTTCCGCAAACATAGCCGACGCACTGCAATAGCGGGGGAACGCCAACAACATCCTGAACGCGTTGTTGAAGAAACCGTGGCAATGGCGCACAGGCAAGTGAAGAAACACGGGTAGGTTTTAGTCAGTAAAAGTCTGACACGCCTTTCCGCTCCGCCCAGAGCGGGAGAAGTCAGTTGATGATTTCCCATCCAAAACAAAAATAAAGGTGGAGATTCATAGATGATTCCGCATTGGAGTGTAAATGGTCCACAAGTGATGGGGCACTTAATAAAGTGTCCTGCTTGTACTGTCAGCTGTATGTTACAGATGTTGGCGTCAAACAATTAGCCGAGTTCTGGGCCGACTTCATTTATATTGCTAACAACACGCCAGGAAAAAAAATAAGTAAGTAATTCTTCATTTTTAATACTGCTAGTATTCTGAAATCAGCTTTATCATTAAAATAAACTAGCAACGTCTGTCTCATCTATATTAAATTATACAAAATCAGAAATTCCATTAGTTGGACCCTCTCTCCGTAACATAATCTAACAAAAAACATATCCAAGAGAAGTGCTAACGTGCGATACAAATAAATCGTTGGAGTGGATTCTGTTTTAATTCGCAGCGCTACAGCGCTTCTTAGCCAGAGTGCAAAGCTGCGTACAGTATACGTGGTTCACCTAAGTACAAGTACAAGGAGCTACTAAAATGTAGAGGTAGTTATTTCAAGAACTATAAAACCCGTGCATTAAGTTAAGCTGATTGCTTTTGCCTTGTTTGGCGGAGCCGTGAGAAATTCTTTCCTGCTAATTTCTTACATTGGACCTTACAGGTTTTATTTGTTTATTTGATACCTTTATATATATATACCTATATGTATATTTGTTTTATATTGATAGCCTTTATGGTGTAGCGGTAGCGAACGCGGCCCCTGCGCATGGAGGCACGTGTTCGATCCCCGCGCAGTGCAAATATTTCTATGCATGAATATGAATATTTATGAAAAAACGTTAAGCCGTTAGTCCCGGTTGCCATAATAACATCTAATGGCAGTCGTTACGGGTTGTAGGAGCCCTCAAAAGTCCAACAATTGGTCTAACTGCAATGTACCGATATCGCCTTCGGGTTGTGGAGGTCAGGCGGCAGTCGCTTCATGGAAAATATCGAAGTTTAGCCAAGATCAGCAGTTAGACTGGTAAAGCGGACCTCAGACTCCAACGCTGAAAAAATTCGAATGCGACTGGGATTAACACTGCGATGATGATGATAACAAATTTGTTTTATCCGATGTATATTTCTTAAAGGCAATTTAAAACGATAAAAATATTTAGTCGCAGTCTCTATTCTATTTTTATTTATGGCAAGTGAAGCCGATGTCGACTATTCTGCCGGCGGCAAAGTCAAGCTGAGTGTCACGCTCATTTTGCATTGGATTTTAAAATTATTTACAGTATTGTTTACTAAATAAAGCGCGTGATTTATGTAGTAAAAAGTGCATTCAGTGAATAATTTATAAAGAACATTGAAATATTGTAGCATAGTTGCCACATCATGACTTTACCCCAAGCCCCTCCTAGTCGGCTCACGCGGGAGACGAAAGGAAATAGGTTAAGTTAGGATAAGTTTAGGATAAGTTACAGAAAGAAAACAACAATAACGAATAAATGGCTCAAAGGTCTTAGCAACCAAGCCAAAAACTCCTATAAAAATAAAACTATTCTGCCAATGTCAAAAGTCGTAGTGTTTTGGTTACAAATTTCCTCGAGGACAAAGATATTTTTCGAGGAGAAAAATAATCATGCATTATTGTGAAATAAAATTAAGAATTTCTATAATTTGTTACACGTGTTACTGGAAAAATTGTGGTATCTAACCACAGAGGCCATTGAAGAGTTGAAGTAGTATTCACTCTAAAGAAAAGAAATAACAGAAATTTCCTCGATATTACATAGAATGTAAAATAAGCGCAGGTTAGGTATATTGTAATTGAAATACGGAAAGAAACCGCGAGCAAGGCAAATAATGAAGAGCTTGGACTCACAAATCCTTATGTTCCTTCTCCATCGTGGGGTGACAGAGCGATATACCTCACTCTTACCGGCTAAAAGCAACCCAGTATTTCACCTCTACCTACCTATGGCTGAGTTCTCGATGGTAGACCATAACATCGGCTGATGGCAGAAGTTACCAGCCAAAAAGTCTTGCCGCCAAGCGATTCATCGTGTTCGGCATGATGTCTGGTGGAAGCCGTACCGGGAACAGGTCTGGGCAATTGTGTTACTATGTGTGCCGGGTACGATGCGCCAAATGTTGTTGTGTCGGGAGTTTGGTCGTGGAGGGTCTCCAGTCCAAACTTCTTCGGCGCAGCATCGTAATTGTCGTCGTGTTGTTAAGTTTAAAAAAAAACGAGTGTGCTTATGACCACACGACTGAAGTGAAACTTCTTTCGCACCATGTGTATGTATATATATAATTATATATATATATATATATATATATATGTGTGTACAATATATACATGTATACACATATACATATATTAATTTTCTATAAATATTTAAATTTATTTCATGGTTTCATTGGTAAATTAATATTTTTGCATAGATCTTCTAGTTTTATCGAAAAAAAATTAAAAAAAAATAAAAAGTGGATTCCCTCGGGGCCAAAAGGTCGGGCTCTTCCTCCTAAATCAGGGGATCCCAAACTCGGGTAGTCCACGACCTCTGGTTCCCGAGATAATCCACGGGGGGGTGAGGTAATCAATGAGGGGGGTCGGGGGGGGGGGGGTTAGTTTCGTGGGAATATTAAGGGGTGAGGGGGGGATACAGGAGGGACTGTGAAGTAGGCGGTACCAAATTTTATGTTAACTGACCCCCTTAATGGTTGTCAGTCAACATAAAATTTAATGTATAGTGCTAAGTGTAAATAAATAAATAAATAAGTGTATCCGTGTCTCAAAATAAAATAAAAAAATATTTTTGCATAGATCTTCTATTTTTATTGAAAAAAAAAAAAAAAAAAACTCGTTGTAGACCTCGTAGTACCAAGCTCGCGCCACGGGCGCCTCTGTGCTTATATCCCCCACTTAACTTCCGTTCGCCTTGCCCGATCATTTTTCGTAACGCTTTCGCCAGCTTACTCCCCAAGTCAAGCGTGCCTAAAGAAGTTTCACTTCAACATTGCTTTAAAGAACCGGAAGATCGTGGGAAGTCGATGCATGCGGGCAGTACAAGACCGGTCATCATGGGAAGCTTTGGGGAAGGTCCTTGTCCAGCAGTGGATCTCTATAAGCTGTAAAGAAGAAACCCATTTTATTGTTTTGATTCATCTTACTTATCGTTTTTCATTACAGTTTCATCGTTTCTTTTTTAAAAGTCTTCCTAGGGTAAAGCAGGCGTGTGTTACACCCTCGTTTCGATAAGTCTTATATAACATAACATCGGCCGCCGGCAGAAGCCACCCACCAGACAAAGCCTTGACGCCAAGCGATTTGTCGTATTCCGACATGATGTCTGGTGAAGCCGAACGGAGGACGGGTCTGAGCAGTTGTGTTGCGATGTGTCCCGGGTACGATGCGCCTAATGTTGTTGTGTTGGGAGTTTTGTCACGGAGGGTCTTCAGTTCAATCTCCCTTTGGCGCAGCATCGTTGGTCGTGTTGTTGAGTTTGACAATGCATCACCTCGCTCAACTGCCGTCTTCTTCCTATTCGCTCAGTTTTTCTGAGTGAATAGGCTCTTAATAAACTACCGCGCTTTGCCATCAACGATCGCATCACTGCTTACCATCAGGCGGGATTGCGGTCAAGCGCTAGTTTATAATTATTAAAAAAATAATAATAAAGGGCGACATTAATAGTAATTAACTTGTTTCCGAAAAGAAATACATGAATTCTATGTATAGGTTTTTTCTTAATGAACCCATAAATAAAACTAGTATTACACTGAAACTGTATTTTACTTTCACTTTGCCTTAATATAATTTTATGAGAAATATCAGAAGGTTCACAAGTGTACTGGGTCTCCGGAACCGACTGGCGTGGCTCGCCACTGTTCGGCTCGCCCGCCGGACGATTTGCCTGCGGAGGCATTCCGCACGTCCCTACAAATCTGTACCGGTATCTACAAACGATGCATGCAAACAATGCTTCATACGTCACGAAAGTGCTGCATCTCGCAAGCAAAATTTACCGTGCAACTAGCATATATTTAACTTCCAACATTAAACGTTGGGCAAGTGTCCGCCAGAGACAATACCTAGAAAAGGGAGGAACCTTTGACCCCCTTTTCTATGGAATTTGAGTGAACTCAGTGAAAGCAAGCGACTGTGATAAAAATTTTAAAAGTTCCTTCAGCTTTTCCTCTGTAATTTTATTGGACATTTCTGGTGGCATTTCCTAGCTCCACGTAGGATGCATTAGGAGTCCAGTTTACGAGCTGGCTCAGACACGGCGACCCGACGCGTGCGAAATCATTCGATACATGCTCCCCTCGCAATATAACTTGGCTTCGATTACGACTGCTGTTAGGTTAGTTAGTATACTGCCCAACTTGACAGGATAAGGGTGTTTATCTATTGTACGAGGAAACTTTAAAAGTAAAAATATTTATTCCAGTTTTGTTTAATGCTGCCCCGCTAAAAATGATAAAAGAAAATTTGGTTGATCGATAGATGTCTTAACTTGGATTACAATATTAACATATTTTTTATTCTGACATTCTCTCCTGGTCAGCACTTATACGGATGAAACCGTGGGCTGCAACTAGTTTGTAGATATAGAGCTGCAATCGAGTGGATCAAAAAATACAGCTTAAATTTATATTGTGTTTATTTTTATATTTTGATTTTTGACGTGACAACATCTTATAATTCGATGGAGCCGGCTGCATGCACGAAAAAACATGACTCATGCGGCGTTACCCCGTTCCATTCAAGGCTTGAAGTGCAAGCAAGAGCGCGGAACAAGCGACAAAGAGGCACAATCGGCCTCCATGTTCGGCAGCGTTCAACATCTGCCTCTCTCCAACTTGAGTGAGCGATGCATGCGCGTGTACAGCTGCTATACAATAATACATTTACGTCTTGTTTTCGTCAAGTATGAAGTGCAGTGAAAAGTGAATGTGGTGTCAATTGTTTATAGCAATGATAATTGCGGCGATAAAAGTTTGAAAAATGCAATAATTCTTTCAGTATTTTCTTATGACGTTTTCACATTCAGCTATCGTCAGTGATCGAATCACTGACGATAGTTGAACGTGACGACTTCAACGTCTTTACAAACAACCGATTGTTTTTGTCAGTAGGGTATTTGACTAAAAAAAAACTAATTAGTCCGTCATTCAGATTGTAGAAAAATATTGGATACGTATATTTTGTTTTATCAAATCAATAAAGATTGACAAATATAAGAGGCATTAAAGATCCAGTGACGTCACACGCGTTTTCAACGTCACTGTGTCGTCTTAATTTTTTGTTTATATGAAAAAAGAAAAAAATACGTGTCTAGTATTTTTTAGAAATCTGACTGATGGACTAAATCGTTTTTTTTTTGTCAAATACCCTATTACCCAACAGTGGAATAATGCAAGCTAACAGTAACAGTAAATGTACCAGTAATACAGCTAGGGAAGTTTATGTTGGGGAAATTGAAACATTATGTCAATTTGCTGTGATTTAGTCATTTTGCAGAATGTTATTATTTCAGAACATCCTTACTAATATTATAAATGGGAAAGTGAGTTTGTTTGTTTGTTTGTTCCGCTTTCACGCCGTAACTACTGAACCGATTGCTTTGAAATTTTGCAGTGCTAAAGTTAGATATGTAGTGATTAGAAGTCCGGATTAAATAATAGGGTACTTTTTATCCCGAAGAAATATGATATTCCCGAGGGAAATCTGAAAAGCGCGATATGACTGAACTCCACCCGGGCGATACCGAGGGCGGAAAGCTAGTTATTAATATTTTGCCAAGTATTTATTTCTGCGGACATTACTTCAGTAGGCAAAAGTTTTTCTTCTTTTCTTGACACGTGTAAAAAATAATAGAAATTCTTTGAAAATTTTAATTCACTATAATGGCGGATATCGCCAATGACCTAGTCAAGAGTTAAATATAATTCACTGTGTATTATGTTACATTTGTGACGGTAGAAAAATTACCTGATTTTTTGTCGCTTTCAAAATGTTCATTTAACTTACGTAGAAATGGTGAAAACTTCAAGGAAAATCATGACCGTACAAACAACATATTATGTACAGTTCTGCCAACCCACTGAAACTATAAGTTCATAAACAAATGAGTTACAATCCCTAAGGCCCATATGTTCGGACCATTTAGGTCTCCAGGGTTCTACCAAAGAGATAAATTGAAACTAAAACATTTAAACATCGCTGTAATAAATTTAAAAGCACATTAGTTTACGGGTCAGTATGCCAGAGTTATTTTATTACCGAAACAATATGGTAAATTATGGGGATGGTAAATAGCAAGTGTTAGTTTTATTTCATAATTTAGTATTATGGTAGAAAATAGATATTTAAAACAACCCATACTGACTTTTAATTAATTACTCAGGAAGATAAAGTAATCACGATTTAACAGACTTGTGTGCAGCGGTAGGCGTCTCCCTACTGAAATAGGGATGACTAGAGGCCGCCCGCCCCAAAAGAGTTATTTTAAAATTGTAGTATCTTATAAGTTATTAATCGAAATTAAGTGATGGCAAGGACAATTTTGTTCAAAAGTAAATACTATTAATTTGTTTGGATAAGGATTAATATTTGTTTTTTATATGATCCGTTTCTATTGGCCGCATCGTGATGTTATATAAGCTAAAGCCTAACTGGATTAATGGGGCAGCAAAACGAATTTTTCGAATCGGACCTGTGGTTCGTGAGACAAACTCTTCAGCTTTATATATTTTAGAGTTCCAGCAATCTGTGAGGCTGTGTCTGTTGCAGCCAGCCATTAGATATGCCATCTTCTTCATTGTGAAGCTGCACGCTTACATGACACTTCGCCACATCCAAGGCGTTATTGGTCGCACCGCAGAGATCACTGTGGCTGCATGAGGGCAGACACAATGGACAGGGAGAGGGTGAGCATAGTCTATGACAAAGCTTCACCCTGCTGCCTTTGCGACGAGATATCTCCACTTTGCAAGGTTCTAACTTACAACTTCATTGTTGAGTTCGGAGATGATACAGTCTAGCTTGACATTGGCTACCATGTAGTCGAGCTAGCCCTACTTTTCATGGTTCGTACTTACAACTTCTCAGTAGAGTCAAGAGGACCAAGGAAGGAGTACTGTATTTAGATGCTCGTTGATTAGATGGGGGTGAGATATCCTGCCATACTTTGCAACAGCCGTTGTACCCTCTCCGTGTGGTACCGAGCTTAGAATAGTACCAACCCATATCCTCCCGTGGGTATCATAAGAGGCGACTAAGGGAACTTTTACCAGGTAAGCGGGCAGCAGCGTAGAAGCGCTGCTGCTCGCTGTGGAAATTACTATCCCTGACCCGTCTGCCAAGCGTGAGAATTGTGGCAAACCCCCCAATGTAATGGTAAACCTTAGGGGAGGACTTCGTCCAGCAGTGAACCTCTATAGGCTGATAACCATTGGGATAGATGTGTTCTCTAGTCTCGAATCGATGAACTTAAGACGGGACGCCTTCAGGTTATATGGAGCGACGGTCTTCGTAGAATGGCTGGAACAGCTAGTTGAGACTTGCCGAATATCAAGTTAACTGGCCTGCAATAAGGCCTATCTAGGCTCTATAGTGCCCTAACAATTAAGCTAAAGTGACATTCTATCAGCGCAAACGATGATAGAAAAGTTGAGAATATATTGGATTGTTCTAAGCTACTGAAAAGCGTATGTAAATTCTGTTGAAAGTCGTTGTAGAGATATGAAGGGCTTTGAAACCGATTGCCAGTTGTCGAGCGTTTGTCGATTGCCTTTTGGAATATTGGTCGAATTTGACTATTTTTGGGCTTTCGTATCTAAAGGGAAAAAGCCCTAATGTTAAAACTCCAGTGCCCGTCTGTGTGTCTATCTATCATCTGATCAGGCTGTATGTCATTTTCAACTGGCTAGCTGTAGACAGTTCAAATGTTCACACATTGATGTCGCTATAAAAATAAAATAAAAAAATATATTTATACATACGTTCTTTTTTGAGGACTCCTTTCTGTGCGAGTCTGACTCACAATGTTGATTACCAAGTAACTAGCACTATTTAAAAAGCCATAAATATTTTTCAAGTTGTATTGTAACCTGAACTTTATATTGTATCACAGAAAGTTATTTTTCCATAAACCCATCATCTTCTTCTTCCTCTTACGACAGCCACGGGAGAATATGGGTTGGTACTATTCTAAGCCATAGTCAAATCATATTTGTTTACAATTTCAGCAAATAAATCTAATACAGATTAACTAATTGAACTTCACTACAACGAACCACACGATGGTGCGTATACAACGCGCCAAATATTTCTTATTAACTTTTAATTATTGTTCTGTCCTATCAATCTTAGTTCGTTAGCAACGATTTGTAGATAATAGGTTCAAAACTATACAGGCGCTTTCTTTTAGATGAAAACCCGACCCCTCTGGTGAAATGTGACTCATACATTTATTTTTTTAAATACAAGTTCTAATATGAAACGGAACGTATATTAACTACTCAGAATGTCATTCGTTGTCAGTGGTGTTTCACTGGGGTAGAATTTTTTTTACAAAATACTCAACAATCCGACCTCTCCCCATGAAGTGCGAAAGTGACAGTTGCAGCTCAGGCTGATTGTACCTACAAAAACGTTGACCAAAAGACGTTTCGTATTCCTCTGAATTATTTTTATATAAAAATTTAGAGGAAAAGTATACCTATGCTTCTATTTTCTTTTTTGTCAAAAACTTATCACAAATGTCTAAAAGTCTTCTGAAAATCGCGGTAATAATGGGTTATTTTTTGGGATTTTTTGAAATATCATATTTCTGTGGTCTATTAAGTTTTGAAGGGGATACGTCCCCCTATCTTTTGACCAAGGTGTAAAATTGTAGAAAAAAATATTGCTAAAAATAACGCTTTTAGCGTTATCCACGAAGAAAACAGCGAAATACGTTTGTATATAGAAAGCGCCACTAGAGTTCCCTCTTCAACATAAAATCCAGTACTTAGAATTAAAACTAAAATAATAAACATTGGGTACTCTTTTTTTAATTTTAATTTTTTGTAATTTCAGCAGACTATAGAAAATATTTTCCGAGGTCACATACAGTATGTTAAGAAAACCCTGTCCGACCCGTGAAGGTGTTGTTAGATATTGATAACTGATTCTACTAATGGATACAAAACCGGGCTAAACTTAAAAAAATATAATCCCCCTAAAAAAATAAATATTATTTCGCAAAAAGTGGTAACTTAATAAATGTGCGTTCACCCTTCCGCGGGCGGCGGGCGGCAGGGCACGCGGTACGTGGTCGCATCGCTATTCGTTCATAATAATACCGGTGTTGTCACTTTTTTTAAAATTACTAAATTTCGGGGAAGTTGGAATTAATTCGCGGGAAAGAAAGATTATTTCAAAATTCATTTGTATTGGTACTATGATGATTACGTAAAATTTTATATTATATTAGGTCATGTGTTTACCTAACCTTTATTATCCTTATGGGTCGGACAGGGTTTTCTTAACATACTGATGAGACCTGTGCCCAGCAGCGGGACGATAAAAAAGTTGATAATGATTATGATGATAACCCATGAAACGAGCAAACTTATGTAAATTCATCCCAAACCATGTCACATCATCGTGAAAAAACCCACATATCCTAAAACCAAAAAATCTAACATATGTGACATCTACGCACCTACACTCGGCTTGCTACGGTGGATTACAGTCCACTCCTCACAGAGAGGCGTGTTTCCCAGCAGAATATAAAGACCTGATTATACAAAACAGCTTCATAAACCCAAACCCACATAACTACTTCAATCCCACAACTGGGCCTATATACTGTACTTAGAAAAACCGAACGCGAATGTCCCTCAGTACAGTCACGTACAATATTGCTTGCGTGACGTCATCTCACCTGATGCGGCTCCTACTTTAATGTAGCTAAAATGTTCGGGATTAAATGTCATAGGAGATATTGTGGTTTTGGTGAATAGGATATTATAAATGTTTCGGGTTAAAGGCCTAGGATTAGGTTGATCTAGTAGTTGCTAAGCTTGCTACTCTACGGGATTAAATAAAAAATAAAAAGAAATCCTACCTATATTATCAACACTTTTCTCACAAGTTTTATTTTTGTATGTATTATTGCAATAGTATGTACATATATATATATAACGGCGCGTGAATATTCAATTTTAAATGGTTTGTTTTGCATCAGTTCGTAGATTACTTTGTCGATTAATTTGTCGGTATTCGGGTACATAATGATTTTTATTGAGAGTGGGTAACACCCGACTGGAGTTGCGTTTGACATAGTGAGCGACCGTTAGCGCGGGCAGTCTTTGCTCAAGCTTCGATCGAGTGAGTTGGTCATACTCAAACCTAGTGGCTTTTGTCTGTCTTAATCTGAGAATATCATTTAAATTGATCTAAGTGTCTGTACAGTTAAAATAATAAGAATTGAACATCACACTATAATTATTGATCAAAGTTTTCTCGAAATATGTAGCGCCCATGGTGGATGCTCACGCTATGACAAGACACCTCAA
Source organism: Sesamia inferens (assembly GCA_037179545.1). NCBI lineage: Eukaryota > Metazoa > Arthropoda > Insecta > Lepidoptera > Noctuidae > Sesamia > Sesamia inferens. The sequence goes on along the minus strand of CM073936.1, from coordinate 3,028,986 downwards.
CTATTTGGAACTTCGGCCCCGCTTCCTGACGGTTCCCCGAAATGTATATAGCTTATTTAAGTATTTATTTATATAGTGTTATGAGTTTTTTTCTTTTTCCTTCTCATTGTTTTAACTAAAGCACCTGCCATCTAATCTCTTCACCACCCGTGGTTGACTGATAGAGAAGGCTTAAGACATTAAGTCCGCCTCTGTAAATTTCCACGCTTGCTCAATGCGGGTTGGCGATTTCAGACTTAAAGTCCAGGTTTCCTCAAGATGTTTTCCTTCACCTTCAGTCATTGTCTAAAGTTACATTGGTAATTGCCTGACCCGGAATCGAAACCGCGCACTCCTACTTGAGAGGCTAATGTTTTAACCACTAGACCATCACGACTACCAAACTAGTATAAACTAGTGCTTGACTGCAATTCCGCCTGATGGTAAGCAGTGATGCAATTGTTGATGGTAAAGCGCGCAAGTTTATAAAACCTATTCACTTAAAAATCTTAGTGAGTAGGAAGGAAGACGGCAGTTGAGCGAGGTGATGCAATGTTAAACCCAACAACACGACCAACGAAGCTGCGCCAGAGGGAGATTAATCTGGAGACCCTCTACGATCAAACTCCCGACACACAACATTTGGCGCATCTTACCCGGCACACATCGCAACACAACTGCTCAGACCCGTCCTCCGTACGGCTTTACCAGAGATCATGCCGGAACACGGCGAATCGCTTAACGCCAAGACTTTGTCTGGTGGGTGATAACTTCTGCCGGCAGCCGGTATTATGGCCTACCACCGAGAAAATATTATTATAATTACTATTATTATAATATTTGTTTAATAATATCTCTCAAAATGGTGAAGCATAACATCGTGAGGAAACATCGTGTCCTAGAGGCAAAACTTCGAAGACATGTGACATCTACCAAACCACACTGGGCCTGCGTGGTAGGTTACGGCCCACTCCCTCTCACCTAGAGGAGGCCGGTGTCCCAACGGTGGGTACATTATAAGCTGATTATGTTATGTTTTGTATTATAATAGTTAGGTATTTAGATTAATGAGATTCCATTAAATGAAAATGGTATTGAAATATTTTGATATTAAACCAGAGCTACTAAAACAAAAGGTTCGGTATCCTTTTAGCTAACAGTTTTAACTTCGAAAACGAAAAAGATAAAATTAGAATCTTAAAGAATTTAGAGGAAAAAGTATTAACATTTGAATGAATACGACTTGCCTTTACTAAAAGCAATAATTTGAATAATTAAAACTTTGCTCAATAGATTTTGTTAGGCGTTTAATGATCTTTTCTAGGAACCGCAATTCTTAATTCGATTTTGTTAAAATTATCGTGACTTGGTTACTATTTTTTACGATTGACGATTGTTCTATCATTTAACATTCAGCTGAATCCGGTTAGACTGGAAGCTGACCCCAAAATAGTTGGAAAAATCTAGGCTGGTGATGATTATTGTTCTACAACCAAAATGTAGGTATTATTATTATTATTATTATTCTCAAGGGCTATTATTATAACTTCCTTCATACTTCACCAATATACATAAAAGAGGCATCATTACAAAGCTTTACTAGACCGCTACACTGGAAAAATACACAAATTACTTACATTTCAGTTGTTTTCCGAAAATTTAAGATTGAAAATTAAATGTACAAATACTTTGCACTGGCCACAAAGTTTAAATAAAAAATACTTTAGACGTGGTTCCACTAATCACCTATTTAGCAATAGGCACCTATTATGATTCAGTATTTAACCAATCCAAAAATATGGTTACTTTGGTTTAAAACTTCAAATCCATAAACAACTTCTTTAGCATTTTCCAGTTCTCGCATAAGAGTGGCAAAATAGTTATGCAGACAGCTTATCAATTGCTTTCACATCTATTCTACCTCTGAAAACTGCAACCTAAAAACAACTTTACTGTCATGAGTTTAAATATCACTATAAAATTGACAGTGATGCAAAGTTACAGGTAAAACAACTAGAATTAATTTTAAGATAAAACAGTTATTTTGTCACCAAGGACACATAATAATAATGTATATAAGTCACATAATAAAATACGGCTTAAAAGTCCAGCCAAGTGCGAGTCGGGCACGAGTTCGTAGCATTACAAATAAAAAAAAATGTACCTATGTGTTTTTATAGTAAGTTACCTACCCAAAAAACTCTCCATCCCTATCACACTGTCGGTAAAATTAAAGTGGACCTAAACAAACACTGGCAACACTCATTAGCGATCATGTCAAGGCCCCTCAATTTTATCACCGTTAGATTTAAGGCCCACTCTACAATTAATTTGTTAACATAGTTTGAACAAGATACAGATACTACAGTAATTCAATTTCAAACAGAAGTTTTTGCCAAAGATATATTATATCCATACATAAATATATATAACTAGCTTCCCACTCGCGGCTTCGCCCGCGTGGATTTCGGTTATATCGCGCTTTTTACATTTCCCTCGGGAATATCAATTTTTTCAATAAAAGGTAGCCTATGTCCTTTCTCAGGGTCTAAAGATTGTCCGTGTCAAATTTCATCAAAATCGGTTGAGAGGTTTAAGAGGGAAAGCGTAACAGACAAACAGACAGACAGGCAGAGTTACTTTCGCATTTATAATATTAGTATGGATTATCCTATAGTGCTCCCACTGTTGAGACACAGGCCTTCTTCTAAGTGAGAGGCAGTGGGCACTGGGCCATGAAAGTCCAATGCGGGTTTCAAAAACTCAATCAAAATCAAAAGTCATTTATTCACCTTAGGCTGAAAACCAGCACTTGTTGAACGTCAATATTACATAAGACAGTCCCCCAACGCTCACCCATCGACACTTCCTAGTGCTTTCGTTGGAAAGAAGTGGCGGAACAAACTAACCAGCAGCACAGCTATATGTTCATTAAAAAAAAAACCGGCCAAGTGTGTGTCGGACTTACGCACAAAGGGTTCCGTACCATAGATTTATGAAATTAAAGGATTTAAGTTATTTGAAAGATTACGCGGTAATAAGCGGTTTGCGATTTACGAGTTATTAAAAAAAACTACTTACTAGATCTCGTTCAAAATAGTTTTCGTTCGTAGTTTTTATAGTAATGTACACAATATGTTTTTTTTTTTTATTTTTCATTTTCTTATTTTAGAAGTTAAAGGGACCTTTTCCTTTCCAGTTTGGAAGCGGCTGTCACGCAAACTATTCGGTTTAGAAAAAAAAAATTTTATAAACCTCGATATCATTTTTGAAGACCTATCCATAGACACCCCACACGTATGTGTGTGATGAAAAAAAAATTTTGGGTTTCAGTTCTAAGTATGGGGAGCCCCCAATATTTACTATTATTTTTTTATTTTTGCATCAAAATCTTAATACGGTTCATAGAATACATCTACCTACCAAGTTTCAACTGTATAGTTTTTATAGTTTCGGAAAAAAATGGCTGTGACATACGGACGGACAGACGGACAGACAGACATGATGAATCTATAAGGGTTCCGTTTTTTGCCATTTGGCTACGGAACCCTAAAAGCACATGACTCTATACAACACTAAATATAGTAAAAACAGAATATAAAATGATTATTTACTAAATATATGCCAGCTAGCCACTCTAAAATACCAGGAAAGCAAAAAACAATGAAATATCATTAAAATGGAAATGTAAATAAGTAAAAACTTATTACCCGTACGGAGGACGGGTCTGTGCAGTTGTGTTGCGATGTGTGCCGGGTACGATGCGCCAAATGTTGTTGTGTTGGGAGTTTGGTCGTGGAGGGTCTCCACATTCACATTCCTTCCTATTCGCTCAATCTGAGTGAATAGGTTCTTAATAAACTAGCGCGCTTTACCATCAACGATCGCATCACTGCTTACCATCAGGCGGGATTGCGGTCAAGCGCTAGTTTATAATCATTAAAAAAAAAACCTAAATAAAAGCACCAGGTATAAAGGTCGTGACAGCTCACATATTTATACATTGTAAAAAAAGACAATTAGATGAACTCATACGTTATATGAGTCAGTAAGTTAATTCTGGAGAAAAACACAAACATTGTCTTGAGTTAATCAGAGCGAACAGCTATTCTTATCATTTAAATAGAGTCATTTACGGAATAATATATGTCTTTGCACAAAGATTGGATTTGATTTGCGCTTTATATGCATTGTAAGGCAAGTCTAGCAAAGCAGAGGGTATCTTGTTATAAAAAGTTATACCAAGTTCAACAAAAGAGTTATGAGGTTGATAGATGACACATTTTCTTCTAATTGTTAGTAGACCTGTTTGCGTTGAGTCTTGTCATTTAAAAATAAACTAATTTAATTAATATTCTTTAAATAATAATTGTGTGTCACGCATTTTTTATGGGCTTATAATAAAACTATCACCAGAATAATGTAAATGAAAATATTTAAAAAAAGGCAGTCTTGGGACTGAACGACTGAAGTCAAAACTGAAATCTCTCTGAAAAACTAAAAGAAAACAAAAAGCGATCACGGTCTCGGTCATGCTCACGCGAATTCAATGCTTTTGCAGTTTTCTCAACAATAATATGAAGAAGGTTTTGACAGCATTTTTCCCGTGCAAGAACATAGATGTAAATTAATTAACGCAATTCCTGAAAATAGTTTGTTCAGAATCGTTTACTGAAACAGTTTGTATCATCTATACTAAATCTGAAGAGTTTATTTGAACACGCTAATCTCAATAACCTCTGCCCCGATTTAAAAAAAATATTTTTGGCTTGGATAGCCCATTTATCCAGGAAGGCTTTAAGCTTTATTACATCACGCTGTAACTAATAGGAGCGGAGAACATAAAAAAAAATATCGAAACCTACCCAGGTGAAACCGCAGCACGCAGCTAGTTTTAAATATAAGTAATTTTTATCCCAAAAATAATTAAAACTACGGAAATTATTATCATATTAACCCTGTTGTTTGTACAAACTTTTAAAATCCTAGTTTTACTTGTATTCATACAAATTTAATCATTCATTACAAAATAAAGAAAAAAAACCTTATACCAAGAACATCAAGGTCTTTGTTCTCAAAGAATTGGTATAACTAATTTAATAAATAACTATTCATTTAAACGTTAAATTAAAAATTCAGTCTATGTATTATGATTTTAATATAATATTGTAATTGGGGTGTTTGTGGGTGTGCGGTATTTATATAACATGTTGTATAAGAAAGGAATACAGGCAATCTGAAACATTAAATAGATCCCCACCCTAATTACGTAACCCTCTATTACTATCAATTGGAATCATTTCAAACCATATTTAATAACAATAAACAAATTTGAATTTGAATTTGAATATTGCTAATCCATTGCTCCATGTGTTCGAAAAGTATGTCTGCTCAACAGCGTAAATAACGCAATGAATATTGTTGAACTGTCAAAATGAAACACATTGCCATACCATCAATCACTTATACACTAGATTCACAATCAGCGGAAAGCCGGCGCCAGACATAGTTCAAATATTTGATCACTTGTTTGGACACATGTGTAGCACGGGTATTTGAGTATTTGTTCAAAGCTTTGTTAAAACATTTGTACTTTGCCATTCGTTGTCAGTTTCGAGCGCACATCAAAGCGTTCAAAGGTGTCTGTGTTCAAATGTTTGCGTAGCCTGCTACACACGTGCATATATTTCTACATAGAATTGTACAAATATTTGTCTGTATCTGGCGCCGGCTTAAATAGATGGTTGAACTGAACAAGCGCACAACACAGCACTTGGGTGCTTCTTTCATTTAGTACTTACTTTATAATTCTGACTTTAATGCATGCGTGTAAGGCTGACTTTGGTTTGATGTACCAGACTTGGTAGTAAAAATTAATGGCTTTTTGTACACTGCTTTGTGATAAGAACTTTATACACTGCACTTAAGGCTGATTTTAAATTAATGTAGATTTATTTTGACTACTTTACGACGTGCATTGATTAAGAGCCGGTCCATATGTAACGACTTCACTGTATGGGCGTACACAAGTACACACTGTTACAGTAGTAAGAAAGAAAAGAAAGAAAAAAAATATTAGCCGTTGTGGGACCGGTCGATAGAAGTAAAAACTGAAATAATTTATTATACACTAACGACCCGCCCCGGCTTCGCACGGGTGCAATGCTGATACTAATTACATTACAGAAAAACTGTGAACGTTATATTAAAAACACAGCGGCCCGCCGCTCCTGTTGCCCTGGCCGGTCGGTACCGCCGCAAACACTACGTCCTGCAATTTTCAAATCTGTAATATCTTCGAAAATATTCATTTAAATCATGGGCCATATAGATCTATATTAAATCAACAATCTATTTAAAGTATTTAATTGCTTACGGATTAATGCTGAATTGGTTAAAATCGCTTCGAAAATTAGCCATTATTTATAGTACCTATTAACCCTAGAAGCCTAATCTATCTCGGACGTACACAAAGCCTTAATATACGTCTCAGAGGCGTACACATTTAAAAGCCCTATTTTAGAAATATTATTTAATTATTGCTTTTATTATTTAGCAAAAATTGTAATTTGGAATATAAACTATAAATAAAACAACACTGTTATTAATTATAACTATATTAACAGTTGTTTATTACAACAACAAAAACAATATGCATAAATTGGAACAAAAAAATTAACTTCTTCAAAATCAACTGAAACATATATTATTTATAAAAAAAAACATTTTTTTTTAACTTTAATTAGTAACTTTTAGAGCAAAGATTTAAACTAATCAGACTTTATAAGACTAGCAAAATTTTAGGAACAGTCTACACACATATCAACTTTATGCTCACCACACACAGATTTTTTGCTCCGAGTTGGCAGGTGGTAAAACACGTTCTGCACCAGATGATGGACCAGCTTCGGCAGCAGGGGTTGGGTCGGTTTCTTCAGAGGGACCAGATTCTTGAAAAGACGAAACGTATTCAAGCACACCATTATTTTCATCCTCGCTTTGAACGTCTTCGATAATCTGGTCATCCTCAACTTCCGAATCTGAATCTTCGTGAGAAGGACCATCTTCCTCGTTTAAAAGTGATAAAATCTGATCTTCGTCTAATATTTTAGACCGTGACATATTTATACCTGAAACAACACCGAAAAAAGATACAAAATATACGAAAAACAAACAAAAGTAAAATAACACAAACTAAGTTAAAAGTTACACAAAGCCTAAACATACGCCTCGCAGGCGTACTACACCTCGATAAATCAAAAATGGCGGGACTTACCTTTTCCACACGGGCACTGTCCGCTAGCTCCCGGCGGCCACTGAGATGACAGAAGAGCACGAAGCGCTAGCTTCAACCGTTAGAAAGAGACAAACGATATTCGATTCCGTGTACGCCTCGCAGGCGTAGATTAGGCTTCTAGGGTTAATTATCGTAAAAACTAAATGACAAAAAATATTATTATGGGAGATAGACATATACCTACCATCGAGAAGTTTTCTGTAGACCTTTTCAATGTGTACAATATTTAGTACATTATTTTGATAAATCTCGTAGAGTTCAGCCTGCATTTGCAATTTAAGCGAAAAACATTTAATTATTTACGATATCACATTAGAAACCTCAAAATAGTCGTGGCGTATTCCAGGCGGGTTCGAATCCAGGTTCAGGCAAGTACAAATGTAACTTTTTTAAGTTATATGTACTTTCTAAGTATATCTTGGACACCAATGACTGATTACAAGGCGAAGGAAAACATCTTGAGGAAACCTGGGCTTTATGTCTGAAATCACCAACCCGCATTGAGCAAGCATGGAGATTACGCTCAATTCTTCTCTGTATGAGAGGAGACCTGTGTCCAGCATTGGGACGATAAAAGGTTGATGATGATGGTTATACTAAAAAGCATAATAATTATGATGGCAGGCAATGACATACCAAAGTGTAGACACAAGCGTCGATTCTCTTGTACATACACTAAACTAATTATAAAAAAAAAGTGCGTCTTTTCCTTTATATTTCACTAGCGACCCGCCCCGGCCTCGCATGGGTGCATGTATTATACATATAAACCTTCTACTTGAATCACTTTATCTATTTAAAAAACCGCATCAAAATCCAAGCATACATAGGGACCAACCCATCCAGGTACAGAGAAAGCGACTTTGTTTTAAACTACATAGCGGTCGCCCGCAGCTCCGCCCGCGTAGATGTCGGTTACCGCTGCAAAACGCCTACCCAGGGAAGACACCGACACTAACATCGATGACGCAGTCATTAGCCGCAGGCTGCGAAGATTGCCTTTATGAGGATGTTAAAGTTGTTAATGATGAAAATATTTAAAAGTAATATTAATACTAAGTTTTAACTTCTGCCAGTCCCAGAGTGCGACCCGTTGTTTTAGGATAGATAACTAAAGCGATTATTGTAGAGCTTCTCAATAAACAACAATTGACGTTAAATTATTTTCAGGTAACAAAATATGCTGACGATCGGGAGCCGCGACTCGTGATAGGGCAACGTAAAGCCCCATGCGTAAAACATTCTTTTCGTAAATCAATTCCTACTAATTTGAATGTTTGGCCCTGGAATTTGTTTATCGTTAGTGCGAAAGAAAATTTAACTGAAAATTGGATTCTTTTGAAGGGTATAGGCAAATCAGTAGGAATCAGGGGTATGCTTGGTATATGAGTTAATTCACCAGCTGCAGGACCGGTGACAATTTTTGCTAGTATTAAATTATCTTAATCTTAATTATTTATTTAGCTCCTTTATAAGAAGTCTCGTGCCATTATACATGTTGGGAGCTTGCCTGATTGCCGTATCTTAGAAAGTATCAAATTTGCGAGAAAAGTCTTTCCGGTGCCTCCTGGTGCGCCCAAAAAAATGTGTTATTATTCACGCTATCCACAATAGTCTCATAAGCATGTCTTTGATCTAGTACTAATTTTGTTGCTGTTAGATCATTTTCTTACTCATAGATCTAAACTCCTCACCCGCCCGCGCACCCCCACCTTGGTGACGCTCACTTCGCAACGGGCCGTGCAGCAGAAATAGTAATATGTTAATTTCGCCATAATTTCAAAACCGAACGTCCAATTTTAATCATTCAAAGACCAAATATTATCTACATAAACTGTAATTAGGGATGAAATAATTTTATTTTGATAAGGATTAATAGCATGAGTAAAATAAATGCGTTTAAATGCGGTCCAAAAAAAAATTCAAGATTTTAAATAAAAAAAATGGTTGTTGTGCCTTATTCGACATAGATAGGTATAGTGTGTCGCAGACTTTTTTGCAGATATTTATAAGTTCGACAATTAATTAGAACAACTTATGGTTCTATCTTTTATGGTTTAGGCAGCGTACGCAAAATAAGTAACTTTTCTGGTTGATTTTTTACACCTCGTGTTCAAAAAACAAAACCAAATATCTTACGAAACCCTTTTTATTCAAAACAAAATTTAGCCTGTGTTGCTAGTGGATAATGTAGTTTTCGAATAGTGAAAGAATTTTTGAAAATGGTCCAGTAGTTTTTGAGCCTATTCATTACAACCAAACAAACTTACAAACAAAGTTTCCCTCTTTATAATGTGAGTGTAGTTTAAGAAAAACATAGGAGATAATATTTTAGTTTAATCCTGTCAAATTAAGATATTCCATAAACAGTTTAGACGCGATTGAAGACATGGCGACCAAAAATACTGCAATTTACGTCAGGAGCGGACTAATTTGACAGGTCTAAACTGACATTTTATCTTCTGTCCTTTTCTTAATGAAACAGAAAGAAAAGTATGCACTGAACTTAAATTTAATTTAGTTTGTGAACAGGGGAATCGGAAAAATTGTGACTGCGCGATGCATATAAAAGCATAATGTACCATTATGCGTCACAATTTCTTCCGTCCCAACCAACTTATTCCTAACTTCGCGAAATATTTCTGTTGTCCAAGACGCATCGCAAAGAAACAATTTAAACTTCTACATCTACTGTATACACTGTCATAGTTTAAGTTTTCCTAATAAATTAGGTACTACTTTATCCTAGTGTTGGTAGAAGTTCCTAACTTGGTAATGTCTAAAACAGGTAAACTGGAGTTACGCCTATCCATCTATTTGGGAGAGGAAGTTTTGGGATCTTGCAAGTTAGTTTACGCTCCTTATCTTGATTTAAGCCTAGTAATTATATGCTTGTTTAAACAATATATGAAACATTTATAGTGAATCAAGTTATTATAATAAATGCCTAAATTTATAGACGCCCATTGCGTCACTTTTTCTAACATCTTCATTTTTATATTCTGTATTAATTTATATGACAACTCTATCATAAAATACTGTTTTTTTATTTGAAAATTAAAACGTGCACTCTTATTGAGACATCCCTTATTTTTCTATAGCTCCTGGCTGTCTTAGAAATCCAACGAACGTCTCGATAAAAGCACTTTGTAGTAAGATGTGTCGGACAGAAAATATTTATTATACATCATAATAATATATTCAACCATCTTTTTTTGTGTGTTTTTTGTTTGTAAGGGTCACGGTTGGCGCAGTGGCTGGACGATCGACTATTGTGCTATGTGTCATTGGTGCGATTCCGATACGTCAGAGGCGAACTTAATGCCTTAGGCATTCTCTACCTGTCAACCACAGGTGGTGAAGAGATTAGATGGCAGGTACTTTAGTTGAAAAAAATTATAAAGAAAAAAAAAATCTTAACACTATTTAAAGAAATACTTATATAAGCTATATATACATATATACTATTACCAAAATATACAATTACCTATTTAGTATTAGCGGCAAAAATAATTCACAGAGGTTTGGTTGTTAATTAATCATGTCCTAATACAAAAGCTTACACATTTGTTAACGTAATAGTGAGCTTAATTTTTTTTTTGAGATTTGTTTTTTCCTCTTGTAGTTTAATTTGTAATTGTTTCTTTTTTTTTACTCAAAGCTAGTACACACTATGTAGCCAGGCATATTGTACGTTACGGAATTGCATCGCTGACATGGGTATTCGGCACTGGTGCAGCTACACAGGAGCTAAACTTAGTATTCGGGAAAACTGTTGGAGCTGCTGAACCTTGGACAAAACTGTCTTTGCATTGTGTAGATTTAATTTCTTAGTGTTGTATAATTGCATGGCACACGTGTGAGCACAATGTACTTGCTGTAAAGCATCTATTTTTTGGGTTAGTCTTTTTTGTTCTTTTTTTTTTTTGTGTGTTTTTCCATTATGGACGCTCTTAGCGTACAATATATTTCTGCATCGTTCTCACACGATTGATTTCAAAATGAATGATGTAATCAAATATTTGTATCCATAGCTTGATAATTTAAAAGAGTGTCCATAGAGTTTCCTGCCCGTTCTTCTCCATAGGTACCTACTCTTTGGAATGGGCGACTAGCTTCACCTTACTGACTGACCGAACTTCTGACAATTCAAAACTGCCTGTAACTGGTTTATTTGAAATAAATGCTTTGATTTGAAACGTGTATCTAATGTCACTGTTACGTTCAAGTCCAAATCAATATGTCGCATATAAAAGCTGGTTATTCTAAACAATTTTCGTAAACACATTCACGATACAGGAGTAACTCCAATAGAGGGCAATGCTTTATTTAAAAAAATTAAGCTTTGGCTGTGAAAAAAAGAAAACTTCATATATTAAAATTATCAAGAAAACACACTGCAAATGCGATGTTGCCAGCTCACGAGGAAACTATAAGACCCCCGCACACTACAAACTTTCTATCGGCCGATAGTTTGATCTGGCCTATAATCAGTATTAAGATGTATGCAAGTCCGCATACTACAAAGATTCGGTATCGGCCGATAAATAAATTTGATGGGCTACTCAACTGCGTTCAAACTAAACTATCGACAAACTATAGGCCGACTGCTATATCAGTATGGAGCTCCTCGCAAGCGCGCACACCGACCGATTGTTTGATCGGCCGCTGGTTAATTTCGCTCCGAGCAAAACTCGGAACGCCGGATGATCGTCAACTTTTTTTTTCATTATGTCACTGCCCAATTGTGCTGAATCTATTTAATATTTTTGGACAATATAATATTTCTGGATAATATTGTACTACGAGTAACGTTCATTATGCGACCACTCTTTTCAACGGCAGCTTAGAAACTAAAAATAGTCGGCCGACAATTGTCTAGTCTGCGCACTCACCACCAACCCAACTGTTTAGTTGGTGCAGTGTACGTGCTAACAGGCCAACTCGATCAAACTATCGGCCGATAGAAAGTTTGTAGTCTTCGGGGACCCTCATTGTAAGCATAGCTTTAGGTCCTAAATCAGACCAACCCGCAAGCTGGCCCAGTGCGGGTCGGTGGAATACATTTATGTACTAATAATTATTTCTCTTATATTTTTTTTTTAAATGAAAAGACAGCTGTTCCGCTGGGGGAGTTTGTTCCGCCATTTTTTCTTCCCAGCTAGAAAGCACTAGGAAATGGCGAAGGGCGGGCGTTTTAGGGACTGTCGTATGTAATATTGACGTTCAAAAAGTGCTGATTATCAGCCTAATTTGAATAGATGGCTTTTGTTTTTGATTGTTTACCTAAATGACGACCCAACTGCCAAGCGTGGGGATTATGGTAAACTCCCCAATGCAATTGAAAGCCTTGGAGGAGAATTGGCTTGTATCCTAAAAAATAATTTAATGTCCGTCAGAGAGCTTTATAAAAAATATTGAACACGTATTTTTAATTTTTTCTTTTATTCAAATACTTAGGAAGATATATTGATATAAAGCCATATAAAAACCTGTTCGGCACATTATTTCTTTTTATATTTATTGCCATTACATATTCAATTTTAATAAATTGAAAATACATAGTGAAACAATTTAGAACTCCGGGAATGTATAATTAATAACGAACCAATAGTAATTAACTAGTTCTGGTTACTATAATCTGTATAAAAGGTAATTAACTAACTGTATCTTAAACACGACTCACTTTAATCTACCGAATTACTACATCTCAGTTTTCAAATTAATTTAACAGACGTTTAATTAAAATCTGTTTACTCAAACACAGTCAACAACTAAATTATCTTAAAACAATTATTGTTAAATTTGAACCTAAGGTCTCATTCATGCATAAGCGTAGCGGTTAGAGCGGCGGTTCTGACTCTGTGATTCCTGTGACCTCACCTCTTCTGCTTTTTCGAAAAGTTGAGGTAAAAGAATCACTCTGGGAAGGAACCCAACAACCTAAGCTACAATTCTCAACTCACAGCGGTTGGGTTTGGGAAGTTTGTCATCTATACAGAGGCCTACGTCACTGTATTCTCAGCGCCGCTGTTAGAAGGAACATCAAGACTGGTGGACACCGTTATAATTAAACTAAGTTATAATTACCAGGTTATTTTTACCAGTCCTCGTCTGGCACCGGGCTTCGAATAGTACCAACCCATATGATCCTGTGGGTGTCGTAAGAGGTGACTAAGGGAACTCTCTGCGGGCAGCAGCGCTTTTCCTGTGAAATATGAAACTACTGTGGTCCCCAACCCGCCTGCTAAGCGTGGGGATTGTGGCAAACCCCTCCAATGTAATGAAAATCTTGAGGAAGGTCTTTGTCCAGCAGTGGACTTCTATAGGCTGAAGTATAAGAAGATAATTACCAGTACTATGAACGCTTTAGGTTGCCAAAGCAAGCAACGCATGTACATTCATAGCGTAACAATTGCTCTCAATCTTAACCACTTTGAAACATATTGCTAATCCAATGTCGATCGTCATTCTGTCGGCCTCCGTGGCGCAGCGGTCAACACGTCTGCCTGCGACGTGGAGACCCCGGGTTCACCCCCGGTCAGGTCATGATGAAAAACGATCCTTTGCTGATTGGCATGGGTCTTCGATGTTTATCTATATATGTATCTATTATAAATATAGTATCGTTGAGTTAGTACCTATACAATAACACAAGTCTCGAACTTACTTTGGGGCTAGCTTAATCTGTGTGATTTGTCCGTATATATATGTCGGAGATCGTCGATATAATTTTAATAGAAGTTGCTGATTTGATTTACGTAGTAGAGGGGCGAACGCTTGTGACGTTATTTTGTGATGACGTCACATGGACAGAGTCGCTTTGGAAAGTGGGGTTCGTCGTACGGGGACTTTGCATCGAGACGTGGACCAAGGCACATCTCCGAACCGAAACTGTCGGTTTGCCTATTCAAATTGTGATTATGAAAATTGGAGGGTATATCTACACGTCGTGCTTCAATTCAAATTCACCTACGAAATAGAACCTGTACCACCACACCAAGATGCTGTCGACCCTACCGCTCTGCCGTCGCTGTCTCCGACATATATATTATTTATTGCTCCTTTTTTTGTTGGGATGTGAAATCATCAAATAACTTCTCTCGATCTGGGCGGACCGGAAGGGCGTGTCAGACTATTACTGACTAAAACCCACCCGTGTTTTTTTTCCGTGGTTTCTTTTTTAACCAACCCGCAACCCTGACCCAGGAGGCATCAGTCTTCGTGGACCCCGTCACGATGTGCTGACATCTCTTTGAGACGCGTGTGAAACGCAACGCGGCGTCGACTCGGGTTCTGTTCTGGGCCTGGTCCTTTCCGAGCGGCAAGCTACCCACTGCTCACCGCCCGCAGACCCGCGCCTATGGAGGAGTTCGATGTGTCTCCCGACCAGGGTGTCTCCTGCGGCGGCTAGTGGCATGAGGGCGCTGGGATTCCCGCTGCCTCACTCGCTCCGCCTCCTCCTTTGCCAGCATCACTGCTTCGCAGAAGGAGGTGGACCAGACCACCATGATCTGGCCATGGCCCATGACCATGGACAGACGTGAGAGATCGCCGCCGACCTCCACTACGAGGACACGGCGGTGCTCTACCCAAGCCGGGTAGACCTCCACCGTATCCTCCACCGCCGTATCCTGCCGGGGTGTACGGCACTGCCCCCGTTTTTGACTCCGCCTTGAAGTGTAAATAATATGTTAATGTTACTACTAACAATGTATGATAGCTAATAATATATCCTGCGTATCCTATCACCTGCACTTAACAGGAACTGGACGGTGTTGATGGCGCCAAACAAGGGACGGTGTTGATGGCGCCAAACAAGTAGCCGAGTTCTGGGCTGAGTCCATATAAATTGCTATCGATGGTATGCTGAGAAGAAAACTAGGAACGCATTTAATTAGGAATTCTGTTTGATTTACACTCGACGCTCCCGCCTAAGCGTCGCGTGAGCTTGTCACTATAAACGCACCCTTAAATGTAATATTACGAAAATCAAAACCAATTTAGAACTATATAATAAATTAATTACATTCACAATGAAACCAAATATTTACACGATACAATTTATTTTTAACGAAGCCGATAAATGTTGCTAGGAATTTTATTTATTCTCCACACAAGGTGGATTTTATTAATTAATAAAGATTAGCAAGGTACAAACCTTTGTATTCGGGATTAATAATTAAGTACGTGCACTATGTTTGGTAATCTAATTGTCACAATAGTGAATATAAACTAAATAAGAATATATTTTTTTTATAATTGGACGTAGTTATACAAAATGGATCCAAAACACAAAAACCGTTTTTTGAGTTACTGTCATAATCTACACATCAACTTTAGTATATGCAAAAAATATCTAAGCCACAAATAGTAAGTAAAAGTACAGGAAATTACCTATTATTTAAAAGGAAATTGAAATGTACTGTCATGTTATTTTATTATATAAATTGTACTTTCTACGTCCAATTATAAACTACTGCTTGACTGCAAGATATCCCGCTTGATGTAAAAGCAGTGATGCAATTGTTAATGGCATATAACGCGCTAGTTTATTAAGACTGAATTCACTCCAGCCTTGAATACACTTAAAATATAATCAGACGGAATCATCGCCGCTGGTAAGTTGTTCTAGTCCCTCGTTGTACGCGGTATAAAAGACGAGGCGAAACACTTCGTGTCTAGATCGTGGTGGTGTCAACTACGTAAGAGTGGATATTCATTGTACGAAGGGACGTCCGACGATGGAACAGAGATAGAGGAATCAAGTCATGCAAATCCCGCGAACACTCACACAATACTGTTATATTTTTATTTTATAAAACTATGATCTTTGTCTGACAAAGCAGTGGTAGTTCAGTGGAAACGAGTGCGACTACAAATTGTAAGACTTAGGTTTGAACCCTGAATAACCCTTTAGTTTCTGCAAATTATTTCATCACCGCTGCTCTCAGAACAGTTAAGAAAAACATCGAGAGGAAACCTGTATCTCCTAGAACTAGAAATTATAAGACATTACATCTAAGAACCCGCAATAGGCTAGAGAGGATTACAGCCCAGTAACTAGCCAGCCTCTCCACTCTCCACCCCTCCTCTTACTTAGAGGATGCCCGTCTCGAACGTTGCGAACATTATAGGCTAATAACGCTATGTAACTGAACGAGTACCTTTTTCTGAGAAATACATAAGAAATAATTTCAATTAAGTCTGAAACTGGTACAAAAATATTGTAAGACAAGAAGTATTTTTATTCCGGTAATGTACAGATGCCACCATATCAAGCTACTACAATCCGTCAAATTTATTGAATAGACTTTCAACTTTATCCCCAAGGTATTAAGGTTCAACTTTGATTGGGAAATTTTTACAGTTCGGTGTAGCATGACCTGCTGTCATCCGTACAATGACTAGTAGACTGACAGCAACATTATTTGTCTATTTATATCGCGTCCAAATCATACAGAGATAACATGCACTGGAACTCACTAGCAGAACACAACGGTGTATCAATCCTCTCAGTTTCACACAATTTAGAAAAGTCAACATCATATATATTCTTCTCGCTATCACTTCTCACCATTTGCTTGAACCGATGACCCCATAATATATCATTTTCTGTATAACTCGTTCTAGCTTGCACCTGCTGCCCTGTCGATTCAATAAGTCCTTCAAAAACTGCCAAAATCTCGAATTTTCCGTTAAGCAAATCTGCGGCAGAAATACTGTACAGAGGACTCTTTTCATTTATAATATGTATAACTGACACAGGCCATAAGAAGAAGCTTGACTCACAGCCATCCATTTCAACATCTAACTCGGTTTGTTCATAGTGCTCATCATGATTATTACCAAGTTTTAATACGAAGACTGATGCTTTGATGTTAAGTATCCTAGATTTTCTCATATCTCCTACTCTGAAGATTATGCACAGATTACCATCTCTCAATGTGACCACTGCTTGTCTGCTGAATAAAATTGTCTGGGTCCTCCCTTTAGGTCTCGTGAGCTTTGCAAATAAGATCCCTACCGTAAAAGCTTGGAAAATTGAGCAGACCATGCATTGTAAGCACATTGCCGTAATCGTCTGAGGGCATTCCAAAGTTATAGCTCTTTTACCATAAGCTACGGTGGTATGAACTTCAATACTGAACAGGAAAGTGGAGGTAAACCCGTAAATGTTTGCGACACATGGTGTCCAATTACTTTTATTCTGATTTGGAGGAAGATGGTCTTCAGTCAGGTCTCCATGACTCAATGCGATGACCCAGTATATGAAGCCGAAGAAGAGCCAGTCTGCAGTGAAGGCTAAGAAGAAGTGGACAAGGGTCCACCTCCAACGTGCTTCGACCATAGTGACAAACCATCGTGAGAAGAAGCCCTGGTGGTTGGTGGTCACCTGGTCAATATTAAAGTCTCCGTTCTTGAAAACGAATCTTTTCGTTTGCTTGGTTGAGCGTGATCGTTTCCTTTGACTATGGAGTGGCCCTATATGAAAAAAAAATATTAAGGTTATATTTTCAAGAAGTCGTGGACTATCGGCCGAATCACTTACATTAAATAAGTTATTTTCCTATAGTTTACAGAAGCTCAAACATTTCGTAGGACACTGAATGATCAACACACGACACCATCTATTAGACATTTAAGTGAGCATGGCATATTCTCAAGTGCCATGCTCTTTCAAGCCAACATCAAAACATTATACAATACAAATAGTTATAAATTTAGTATTGGTACAAGGTGCGCATGCAAATTTGATATCAGCAGCGCGATTTCGAACTGTTTGTACTCTGTGAAAACTTAGGTTATGCAAACGTGGAATGAGTTGCCTGTGTCATTATTGACAGCTTAGTCTAAGCTCAATGTTCATGGTAAGATTTCCACAGAAGCTATTAATTAGTTGTTAACAATTTGAAGGTTTGACATGGATAGATCACAAACCATCAAAAAATGCGTGACTAATGACTAGAGAGAGATATATTATTTTTTTCGGTAACTTGCTATCCAATTTGACGACGGTCCCGGTGCGAGGTCCACTGCTGGATAAAGGCCTCCCACAAGACTTTTATTGTATTATGGGGACACCCACGTGAAGATATGGGTTGGTACTATTATAAGCCCGTTACTACACCGCGCTTAACGAGATAATTTCGTATAAATCTTGAAAATATTTTTTCATGTATAATTGGTTTGATGTATCCATGTTACACAAAAACACAATAGATACATAAAAATATTAATTGCCACAAAACATACAATGCTGTGTTATCACTCATGTTTATTTTAGCGTTAATTACTTATTTTCTAAGTCATGCCATATTATATTTACAACATGGAACTCACTGTTACTAGGGTAATAAACTCCTGGTTCTAAAAATACAGCTTCAGTTATACAATTATCTTCAGTATCATCAAAAGGGTCACTGATACATTTTAGATCTTCTCTCTCACTCATGACTGTTTAGACCTGAAACACGATATGCAAATCTGTATCTAAAAACATGGTACATATAAAAACACACCTATTTATTCGATGAGTTAAGTAGAGGCTCCTAGAACACTATGTACTATATACCATCGTTTTGCTAGTTGTGTTAAAAACGAGAGCATATTGCTATCCAGCGGGCGCGATCGAATCAGAAATGAGAAGTTCCGCAGAAGAACCAAAGCCACCGATATAGCTCTTCGAGTCGCTAAAGTTTAGTGGCAATGGGCGGGACACATTGCTCGTAGAACCGATGACTGATGGGACAGTAAGTTCCTGGAAGACGCAGTGTAGGGAGGCCCCCAACCAGGTGGACCGATGACACGGTGAAGGCCGTGGGAAGCCGATGGTTGCAGGCAGCACAAGACCGGTCACTGTGGACAGCTTTGGGAGAGGCCTTTATCTAGCAGTGGGACTCTATAGGCTGACGAAGAAGAAGAAGAACAAAATAATGCCGTCGCGTCATGTTCTAAAGAAACCACATTTCCACATATCTCCACGAGAGTAACTGAACTTAGCCTGAAGAATTGAACACCTAAGTGGCAGTATGTCGGGCGCATTGCCCGTAGGACCGGTGCCGATAGGACCGGCGGGATCTCGAGTGGCGACTACACACTGGTAGATGCAAGGTGGGTTGACTGACAATCTGGTGAAGGTCACCGGAAACCGCTGCATGAGGGAGGCGCAGGACCGTTTGTCGTGGTTATCCTTAGGGGAGGGCTATTATTCTTTCAGTGTGAGCAAATGAGTATATTATTTTTTTGATCGACTTTGTTCATAGCCAAGTGAAGGAAGGCATAACATAGGGGGAAGTATAAATAAAAGGATATTCCTTACCTCCCTTCAGGTAGTTTTGAAGTCAACTGGTATGGGTATCCAAAAACACAGCAAGCACACAATCACACGAACAGTCATGAAACAGCTCGGAATGTCTATCATTCTTGCCACGCCAACGTCTACTGATATATGCTATCTTGAGATTTTCAACTAAAATTTTTGTTGATACTTCATTTAGCTTTGATAAGATGTTATATTTGTTTATATCTTGACTGGTTTTCTTTGTGAGGCTAGTAGAAGTTATTACATATATAAAGGAATATTTAGACTCGTGTAGTGACGCCAGTCGTATCCACTAGGATTTTGCACTGTTTAATAATTGGCTTGCTCTGCTGCTGCAGCTAAGGATCGTGCTCAAGCCCTTTTACCTTATGATATTTTTGAACAGCTTGGTGTTAAAATCCTCGAGAATGTCGACAACTTGCTAATGCCGCCAGTCTCTTGGGTATCTGATCAGTTGACGGTGAATTATTTCATTTCATATTGCGTTCGTTTATAGTATTGGTTGGTTACAATGTTCTATATTTGGACAATCGGTATTAGATAAATAAGAACTGTTTAGTTAGGTGCTAAGTTATCATGTTTTTTTTTTTAGAATATTGTCTGGTCGCAATAAAGATTGAAATAAAAAAGACTGGTCCAAAGGCTTGAGCTGAAACTAAAGATAGGTTTGTTTTGTATTACGACAATGTGGGTTGTTTAGACCAAACTTCTACCTACTTGAGAAGTATATGATGTACAGAAATAGATGAACAAACAGACTGATATATAATATCTCGTCAAAAACTATCATACAATATAGTTGTAGAATATTTAAATTAGCTACTTTAAAAAGAGATAAGATTTCCATGACGTATCTAATTATATTTGTTTTGACATATGCTAAGATTTTATGAGATAACATAAGTAGTCAAAATAGTGCCAATTGTTAGGTAAGAATTTAGGAGATCCGTGGCAAAATAATAATAGCTGCCCAGATCAACTGATCTGGTCATTATATATTTTAAATTTATTTATTTAGCTCAGGCAACAATGGCTCATAATACAATACAATGATACTATATCATAACATACAATTAAAACAAATATGAAATACTATACATATTAAACATTATAGAATCTATATAAAACTAAACTCATACACAATTATTTTGCAGCGTCGGCGTTGCTCTGTGTCAGGTATCCGGCCACGGAATCTCCGAAAAATAATACCTTTTGACCAAAATTTTGGAGAGATGAATTTTTCAAGATCTTCAACTGGCACTTCTACCACAAGGGAAATAAAATTCACGCTGTGACGATATTCCAACCTCTCAACCCTCAAAGTCCATCTCGTCTTGATCCGTATGTACTCCACAATCTCCTCGGATTTTCTAGAGTATTGCAGCCTGGAGACATACAGCGGCCTCACTGATATGGCGGCACGCAGCAAATGGTTTCTCTCTCCGAACGGTGCAGTGCCGCATTTGTTTCGAGTTGGCTTCTTTTTTTTATTCTGCACCATGATAAAGCCATCCTTGTCGACCTGCTCGGTCGGGCTGTCTCAGTTGGTACAGCGCGTGTGCTTATTTTCCTTTTCAAATTTCCTATGCATTTGATCTGTGGGTGGATGACTATTTATACATACCCACAACCTTCCGTACCAAAGTATATCATAAGACCCAGTAACTGAGTTGTGGAGAAGTTAAGATGAACAGTCGGAAAATATTGGGACTCAGCTAAATCCGGTTAGGTTGAACGCTGACGCCAAAATGTTAGAAAAATTGATTGGCGTATTTTTGGTGGTTATAAAATGGTAAAAATGTTTGTTTGATCGAGCTGGAAAAATATGAGAGGGTGGGACCCACCAGACAAAGTCTTGCCGCCAAGCGATTCCTCGTGTTCCGGCATGATGTCTGGTGAAGCCGTACGAAGGACGGGCGGAACGGAAGGAAGGCGTGTCGGACTCACGCACAAAGGGTTCCGTACCACTGATATATGAAATTAAAGGATTTAAGTATTTGTATGAAAGATTACGCGGTAATAAGCGGTTTACGATTTACGAGGTATTAAAAAAAACTACGTACTAGATCTCGTTCAAAATAATTTTCGTTGGTAGTTTTTATAGTAATGTAAATCATATGTCTTTTTTTTAGATTTTTCATTTTCGGTTTAGAAAAAAAATATTTTAGAATTCTCAATATCATATTTGAACACCTATTCATAGATATCGTATCCATATGTGTTTGATGAAAAAAAAAAATTCAGTTTCAGTTCTAAGTATGGGGAGCTCCAATATTTATTATTATTTTTTATTTTTGCATCAAAATCTTAATGCGGTTCATAGAATACATCTACCTACCAAGTTTTAACAGTATATCTCTTATAGTTTCGGAAAAAAATGGCTGTGACATACGGACGGACAGACGGACAGACAGACATGACGAATTTATAAGGGTTCCGTTTTTTGGCATTTGGCCTGTATGTAAGTACAAGTCTCCAGAACTACAAGTCCAATTTAAGCAATTTTCTTTTGTTGTACTATGTATTGTTCAACTTAGGGAATACTTTTTTCATCAAAATCGGTTCCGTAGTTTTTGAGATAGGGATTTTTTTCGGATTGATGAGAACTTATTCTAACATGGGTTATGTCTGCCACTGTTATTATGTAAATTATTGTAAACATTTTCATTTTTAATGTCTGACATTGAAAAAAGACGATGATCCCTGAGTTTTTTTCGGCTATTTCTTCTTAGAGGTAGTCAGTTAGGAAATGCTTTATCTTAAAAAAAAAAATAAAAAATGACGTGTAAAAGTGATCGGTGATACTACTTGTTTAATAAACGATTGCATTTCACTTCAGTGACGCAATTACCCTGCAAGTCACATCTAAATGCAAAAGAAATATAATATAATGTTGCACAGAATGATGAGAGTTCATTAGCATGTGTAATCTGTGGAATATGAGACATCACACATACACACAACGCTCACGCACTGATTGCGCACTGGCACACTTCATAGCATTGTATTCCTTTTGACACTGAAGTTTTGAGCGTTTCCTTATCCTATCAAATTTTGACACTTCATAGACTGTTTATACTTTAGTTGTCACGAATTCGTGAACAAGTAGTTTTAATTTATTTTTGTCTAACCAACAGCAAATAAATAAATCCGTTGAATTATTTAGTCTTCATATTTAATAAAAAATAATGTAAGTATATGAACAAAAACGCCAGCATTATATGAGTGGATAATTTTTATTCAAATTATTTTAGTGGCTAATATTTACATAACGTAAAATAATAATATAAAAGAGAAATGGAAATAACTAGAGGGCATCAAAAAATTCATCCGCAGCGCTGTCAACAGGAAACGTGCCCAAAAGGCTGTCAGCATTGCCGCGATGCTGATTCTTTGGCCAAAAAATAGCCCAGCCCTCTGGTCACGTGAAGAGTCGATTAGACGTTTGGCGATATCTCGGAAAATCCACAGCATTATATTCATTGAGAATACTATGTGAAGATGACATAGATAAGGTAGGTTGTGAATTTGATAAGCAATAACAAGCAGTTTTAGTGACGGCAAACACTTTCTATTTATGTTCTTATTTTAAATAAGAAGAGCAAATAACTAAGATTGTACGTAATCTGGAAATAACAAGTACTTATTCGAGTAAGCATATGGAAATATATTATTTTTGCACTTATGTAGTGGAAACTACAACGGCACATACGAGCAACACGTCATACTGACGTCATAGTAAGATTGCATCGTGTAAGCAGAGTTTACCGTATACCTTGAATACATTTTGACAGCATGGTTTGTGCAGTCATCATCATCATTTTAGCTGAAAGAAGTCCACTGCTGGACATAGGCCTCCCCAAGGATCTCCACGACGACCGGTCCAGCTTCTTCCGCATCCAGCAATTTCCCGACCTAGACCGCATCGTCGGCCCACTTCGTCGGGGTCTACCTACGCTGCGTTTTTCGGTGCATTATCCCCTCTCGAGAACCCGTTGCCCCATAGGGCATCGGCCCTGTGGACATTGTGCTCGGCCCACTGCCACTTAAGTGTTGCAATTCTTCGGACTATGTCTATTACTCTCGTTCTTCTGCGGATCTCCTCATTTTTGATTTGATCACGTAGTGAAACTACAAGTATAGCCCTTTGTTTGTGGAGTGGTTAAATATTTCTGAGCGACAAATGACTAGGGTAGATCAAACGTGTTATGCGGATAACACGTTTTTCTTCACCCGGGAGAGCTTGCACAGGGAAACAGTATCGCTGGCAATGGCTGCGCTCTCACAGGTAGTGGGCCATCACTTGGGCCTGTAGGTGGCCCTCAGCAAGTCGGTGGCCATAGTCTTCAGGCCCCGGTGACCACTGTCGCCAAGCACACGTCGTGGCCGGGGAGACTCCGATTAATGTCTATCATGGAGTATCTGAGATTGAAGTTCGACCAGCGGTGGAACTTCCGCCTCCACTTCAGGATTTTAGGGTTTTGGTTTTAGCACTGAGGTATTTTGGATTAGAAGACACTACGCAGCTTCCCGAACGCTGCCCAGCCGAGTCGGATCCGTCGAAACACCTCGTCCTTGAAACCAGAACCTTCGATCTGAATCAGTTGACCTAGATATATATATTGACCTACAGCTTCGAGGATGGAGCTCCCAACATAAACCGGTGATGGCGCAACATGGACATTCGACATGACCTTCGTTTTGTCCATGTTCATTTTAAGGCCCACCTGTTGGGAAACCCGATTGAGTTCGTTGATCATTATACTCAAGTCCTCCAGCGACTCCATCATAATGACAACATCGTCGGGAAATCCAAGGTGAGTGATAGTCTCGCCATTGATATTGATGCCCAGCCCTTTCTATTCCAGGAGCTCGAAGGCATCTCCCAGTACAGCGGTGAACAGTTTCGGAGATATAACGTCTCCCTGCCTCACCCCTCTCTATAGTTGTTCCTGCCTCACCCCTCTCTGTAGTGGAATAACCTTTGTACTCTGCTCCTGTAGTCGGACTGTCATAGTGGCGTTGCTGTATATGAACTTTAAAACTTCGATATACTGATGATTAATGCGGTATCGCTGGAGAGACTGGAGCACAGCTCAAGTTTTCGACGCAATCAAAGGCCTTCTCATAGTCTACAAACGCCAAGCATAGGGGCCGATTACACTCATTGGTCTTCTGTATAATCTGCCCCAGCGTATGTATCTGGCCTATGGTGCTATAGCCTTTACGGAACCCGGCTCTTTCGGGAGGCTGGAAGGCGTCGAGCTTGTTTGCTCGAAAACAGCAGATAGACGTGACTCAAGAGCGTGATCGGCCTGTATTTCTTCAAAAGGGTATTGTCACCCTTTTTAAAGAACAGGTCTACCACGCCCGCGTTCCACGTCTCAGGCGACACGACCTCGTGCAAGACGGATATAAAAAGCCTCTGAAGGACTTTAGTACCGGCGTTCCGCCCGCTTTCAGAAGATCTGCTGTGACTCGGTCCTTGCTGTTTCAGGGCAATCCTAATCTCGGGATATGATGATGTCGGGTAGGTAAGTAAGATTGTTTATGTATGTGTGCCGCACTAACTCACTAGGGTATCTCCGCAGCCAGTTTACTCACCGTAAACGATGCGCCGTCCGGTTCCGACTCGCTATAACATCAGCTGGCCTGGCAAGCATCGCAAGATACAAGATCCTGCATACTATAGACCTTCGCTCTTCGGGAGGAACTGCTGTAAGGGTATTTAACCACCATCTAATCTATGTATTTGTGTCGCATGAAATAAATAAATATTTTTTCTCCGGAATTAGCTTACTGACACGTTATATGACTTCACATAATTTACTTTTTACAACGCATAAACGAGCTGTCACGCACTTTATACATGGGGCTTTTATTTAGCTAATAAGTTTTTAATTATTTACATTTCCATTTCAATGTTTTTTTTTCTTTGTTGGTATTATGGTAGCTGGCATATGGTCAATAATTTCATTGATATTGTATTTTTTGTGTTCATCACTATACATAGTAGTGTATAAAGACATGTGTTTTTTTTTTTTAATGAACAGACAGCTGTGCTGCTGGAGAGTTTGTTCCGCCACTTCTTTTTCTCAGCTAAAGCAATAAGAAGTGTCGATGGGTGGGCGTTTTGGAGGACTGTCTTATGTAATATTGACGTTTAAAAAGTTCTGATTCTTAGCCTAATTTGAATAAATGTCTATTGATTTTGATTTTAATAATAATAACTGTGTATATATTTTAATGAAACTTATTTGATTTTATTTATTTATATATTAATATCACTCTAGTGAGGAAATTCTTTCAGCTTACCACATCATTATTCCTTCGCTGTTTCTATTAACATCGTTAACACACTATCGGTTTTCTTGACACAAATACCCGTGGAACTACACCCATTTATTAGATATAAACACTGCTAACATTAAGAACTTATCGGCACACGACGGAGGGGATAAAAGACTTCCCGCGTGATCGAACTCCCCCTTCTCCCCCCCCCCCCTCCTCTCCCCCCTATCGTATCGCGTAATTCATTACGACATTATCTAACACAAGAAATTGTTTGGAAAACATGAACGCTGTTACTAGAAGTAAAGGCCCGTAAGTCTAAATGTTGCGTTGTTTCTGGTGGTGCTTTGTGGAAATATCATTAAGTTTGATAATTATTTTAATTTTATGTTGCTGTTAATGAAGTAAGAGAAATTAGAAACATGCTTATGACACATTTTATGGTGTTCTTGTTACGGGAAAAAAGTGTAAGGCTAAACTTTTTTGACATTTTAATGATTCATCATCATCATCATCTTCAACCTTTTTTATCCTCCCACTGCTGGGCACAGGTCTCCTCTCATACACAGAAGGACTGAGCGTAATCAGCACGCTTGCTCAATGTGGCTTCGCAATTTCAGAGTTAAAGTCCAGATTTCCTCAAGGTGTTTTCCTTCACCTTGTCATTGGTGCCACACCAATGGCTAATCAGACATTGGTGTCTAAGATATACTTTGAAAGTACATAATTATAACTTAGAAAAGTTACATTGGTACTTGCCTGATCTGGAATCGAACCCACACAATCATACTTGAGAGACTACTATTTTAACCACTAGGCCGCCACGAATACTAATGATTATTAAACATATATACTCGTACATATATATTCTATTAATTATACAGTTTTATTACGCATCGGTACTAATAGGACCTAATACCAA
The DNA here is from genome assembly GCA_037179545.1 of Sesamia inferens. NCBI lineage: Eukaryota > Metazoa > Arthropoda > Insecta > Lepidoptera > Noctuidae > Sesamia > Sesamia inferens. Next base: position 3,002,172 of record CM073936.1, on the reverse strand, counting down.
AAATAGACTGACAATGTTTCTACTACCGAAACTAGGCAATAAAAAAAAGACTGCCCAAAATTCGTCAAACAAAACTTATGACCGTTGCCCTCCGCATCACATCCGGCAAAGGTCGGGTGAAAAGGGATTCTGACAGATGACGAGCCATCCCTCCGCGGGGTGTTTGTCATTCTATTAGGAAGGAAAACATTTTCTAGCTCTACTCGAACCAATTTGGGGAACGGGGCGATTACTGGGGAAATTAAATAGGTTATGTTGAGACGGGTGAAAAAATGGCTAATGAAGACAATATATAGGGCGGTGCTGGCGTCGACGCAAATTTAGATATTAAATAGGTTATGTTAAGACGGGTGAAAAATGGCGGAAAGAGGTCTATTTGATTAGAACAGTTATGAGCATAAGTATATACTTATATATTTCGCCTTATCCAAAAGCGATGTACTTCTATATTTTTGAATAATGACTATGAACATACTATTTTTGATTCCATAGCTTTTTGCAACGTATCGTATTTCATTTCTGTTTTCATGCACGCAAAAATCTCTATAGAAAGATAAATTAGAACTGATGACGAAATGGCATGCAATATATTTAAATAATTATTGTAGAAACTCAAAGATATCTATTTATCAAAGGCCGGAAAAATCTTAAAGTAGTATATAATACACTTAACATTCCACTTATAACTTAAACTAAAAACGGTACACATAACTTACCATCCCTATAAAGTAAACCCCCAAACATAAAATGAAAAGGTTTCCCTAATATTAACATAAGAATTTCATCAGCCGGGCTCCTGTCCGTATTTTCAGAGTGTGTCCGAGGGTATCCGTGTGTCCGAGAGTGTCCGAGCATCGCTCAATGTCCAGCTGGATCTCATATCCGGACAACCCGACCGTTTCCAGTAATGACTAACGTAAACTATTCAATGCTTGGGCGAAATATTTTTACATGTATACTAAAACATTGTTGGAAGAATTATGTTGTATTTATGTTTTTATTATTATTCATTTGAAGGCACTACAGTTTGAGTTAATTTATATCTAGAGATTACAAATCACTTGTACAGAAATAAATACTAAAAGTAGCTTATTTAGTTAATATACATTTTACTGTCTAGGAGCCTTAAGAGCTTACAGTGTTATTATTACACAATAAATATATAATATCTAAACAGCCCTGTCCGATCCGTGAAGGTATTGTATGCTATCGATAACTAATTCTACTAATGCCTACAAAGCCGGGATAAACTTAAAAAAAAAATCCCCTAAAAATATTCAAATTTTATTTCTCAAAACGACGTAACTTAATAAATGTGCGATAGGCAATACATGCACGGGCTAAGGGGGGTAGGGCACGTGGCACGCGGTCGCATCGCTCATAACAATACCGCCGAAATGGTGTTGTCCCTTTTTTAAAAATTACCAAATATTGGTGAAGTTGGATTTAATTTGCGGAAAAAATGGATTATTTCAAAATTCATTCGTATTGTCAGTATGATGATTATGTAAAATTTCATATTTTATTTGTTCATGTGTTTACCTAACCTTTATTATCCTTTTGGGTCGCACGGGGTTTTCTTTACATATTGTACATAATTATATCATATATGTTACCTATGTTAAGTAATTTAGGTCTCTTTAAGCAGCAAATTGGTAAAACTGAAATCTGTAAAAATCATTGTATCTAATAAAACAAATATGGTCAATAAAGTAAATAAAGACTACATTTCTGTATTTATTGTCCTATTACAGGTATGCTGACGAGATTTCTGATATTTTGTGTTAAAAAAAAACGTCCCTTCCACATTTGTTGTTATTCCTGTATCGTGGGTGCATTCAAAAACATTAAAACTCACATACACAGACAGCCAGACTCAGAACAACTACCTACTAGCCCTAAACAAATATTTGTTCCGTGCAGGGATTGAACCCGCGACACGTAGCGCAATAGTCAATCACTCAGCTACTAACACCAACCGTGACGTCATAATTATGTATGTACATAAATGGTTAAAAAAATAAAGTAGTGCTCTTGAATAAGCGCATCCCTTCAGAAAGGCTGGTCCGAATTGCCAAATATTTGTTTCGAAATCTTTGTAACAGCCCAAAACGTGATTAAACGGAATGAAAAAATTGGAAAGTTGGCGGGGTAAACGAAGCCGAAAATCGCAGAGTTTTGCAAAACTGAAACTGAATTTTCTATGAATTGCTGTGTTTTTAATTAGCAATCTACTACTAATTACCATAGCAATCTACTGTGTCCCTGTGCCCTGCCTGTGAATTTCTCCAGAGCTTTCAATTGGTTAAAAAACTTCTCACTTTTCAATCATTTTAGATTTATAGCTTTGTTTTGCAAGTATAATTTTATTGTTTAATTTATTTTTGTTGGGGATTCATCAGTCACTGTTAGAGAATACCAAATTGTTAGTCATAAACATAATTAGGTACCAGGTTTCTTTCTGTAGTTACCGAATATTTATTGCGGTTTTCTCTTCCAAGATCAGTCTAATGTTAATTAATCTAAATGCTCCCCTACCCCGAACTAGTTTGGACAGCTTAAAGATTAAAGAGTTAAACTTTTGTTTAAAACTTTAGCCGAAATTAACGTTGAAAGGTTGTATTTAAATAATTAAGTTTATCCAGTAAATTCTTTAAGGTTTCAAATATTTGATTTTAATTGAAATTTTGTGCTCCGGGTAATGTTATCATAATGAGTTAGAAAGAAAAAAATAAGTACTGTTATGGTTGTGACTTTGGTTTCATTCAAATAGTCAAGAAAGTGAACATAGGCTTTTTAAGTTTATAAAAAAATATTATTTTATTTATTATTTATTTATTTACGGACACATCACACAGATTGAGCTAGCCCCAAAGTAAGTTCGAGACTTGTGTTATGGGATACTAATTCAACGATACTATATTTTATAATAGATACATATATAGATAAACACCCAAGACTCAGGCCAATCAGGAAAAGATCGTTTTCCATCACGACCTGGCCGGGGATCGAACCCGGGGCCTCCACGTCGCAGGCAGGCGTGTTGACCGCTGCGCCACGGAGACCGAGAACGTTTAGTCAAAATTAAAGTGAAAAAATTAAAAGTAAGGTTATTTGATACACCGGGGCTGTCCTGAGGCAGCCCCTCCACAATCTATTGGGATCGAACACCTCCTGCTGAAGGATCTACGCGAGGGTCGGTCCATGGCTCTTTATGGGGCACCGAGGTGGGCGCGGTGGACGCCTGAAGCCTGACCGCTCCCAAGATCCGGCGGGATCTCATGGCGACATGGAGAGTGCGATTGTCGTAACTAAGTGCTGGACACGCCATAATAGCGGCAGTAAGTCTCCGATTTGAGGAGTGGTTAGAGAGGCGCCATGGCACCCTCACCTTCGGCTCGACGGAGGTTCTCACTGGACACGGCTGTTTCAGGAGGCTCCTGTTCCAGGTAAGGCGGGAGGAAACGCCAGGGTGTCACCACTGTGGAGATCACGCATACGTCGGAGGTCTGGCCAACTTGGCCGTGCTCTCGTAGTGGTAATCGGTGGCGATCTCTCGCGTCTGGACCTGGTCCAGGCCATGGTTTGGAGCGAGAGTGAATGGCGGGTCGCCACCCCTTTCTGCGAAGCAGTGGCAAAGGAGGAGGCGGAGCGCATAAGGCAGTGGAAATCTCAGTGTCCTCATTCCTCTAGCCGCCGCATGAGAAGCCCTGCTCGATAGACAACATCGAAGTCAAAGATGCTTTTTAGTCAGTAAAAGTCTGACACGCCCTTCCTTACAAGCTTACAATAAATAAGCTTTGCTTTGAGAAATTAGACATATAAATGTTTAAATCATTACATTCCTCTACATATTTACACATACTTATAATTATATATATATATATATATATAGGTATATCTCTAGTCATAAAATCTTTCACGCGCGTCTTCAGTGACGTCAACGTTCGGATTCAGCGATCGTAGTTCTACTCCCGGCCACGCCGAAAAAAAAAAATATTTTACTCCGGCAAATGCTAACATTTTATTCGTTATACTGTAAGTGATTCTGAAACACTTTACCATTTCTTTGTGACGCTGCAACTCCAAATGGTTATCACAGATGGTAACAGATAGCGTCGGTAACTCATTTGTCTATGATAAGTAGGAATGTTAATTTCTGAGTCGTGCATGGTTTAATGTTTGAGACAAACAGAGCCTTAGATTTTGATATATTGGAATATCAGTATCAACAACTAGAACGGAATTCATTATTTGAAAGTGAGCCAGGGAATCAAATTTTCAAAATTATTTCAATCTTACCTTACATTAATTTGTGCAGGCAAAGTATATCGTTTATATTTAGTTTTAGATTTAATATATGTTGCGGAGATGCAGGTTGTCTAGGTCTTCTTCAATGATTACTTTTAATTGCGCTTTTTTAAAAATTCGTTTATTGTACAGAAATTACAATTTTATTATATTTAAATCTAAGTAAAATGGCTAACTAGCGTGCGTACGTTGGCTGTCTTCGGTGAGAGTGTCGTTGAGGGCGCGGCGCGGCCGCGCGGGGCGATCGCCCCCCTCCCGCGTCCCTCTGGTACCGCGCTCTGGTGTGGTGGCACTTCGCATATTAACCAGATGGCGCGAACATGCCGCCGGCCTTGGAAGCTCCAAGCTTCCAAAGAAGTCGAAATTATGTCGATTCCGTCGATGACGTCTTCTGTGCCGACGTCAGGGTTGGTGTTGTAGTCTCATCTTTTCCAGTTGTGGGCAGTGGCAGCGGGCATATTTTGGAGAATGCTCGCTGCACGAAGCCAGTTGCTGTTTGTATGTCAGCGACTCGTGAAACTCCGTCCTTACCAGGGAAAACTCGGCTTATCCTCCCCAGGCGCCATTTAAGGGGTGGCTGGTTATCTTCCTTGATTAAGACGAGACTGTCAAGTTGTATGTCGTTCGCTTCAGTTTTCCATTTTGTTCTGCGCTGTAGCTCCGCCACATATTCCATTGACCAGCGCTTCCAAAAGTGTTGCCGTAGTTGCTCGACCCGGTCGTAGCGTGGTAAGCGGTGATGTCTGCGCAGGCCACTATGTTGCGGGGATGCAGGTTGTCTAGGTCTTCTTCAATGATTCCTTTTATTGCGCTTTTTGAAAATTCGTTTATTACTATTCGTTTATTACAATTATATTTAAATTTAAGTAAAATGGCTAACTAGCGTGCGTCCGGGCTGTCGTCGGTGAGAGAGTGTCGTTGAGGGCGCGGTGCGGCCGCGCGGGGCGATCGCCCCCCTCCCGCGTCCCTCTGGTACCGCGCTCTGGTGTAGTGGCACTTCGCATATTAGCCAGATGGCGCGAACATGCCGCCGGCCTTGGAAGCTCCAAGCTTCCAAAGAAGTCGAAATTATGTTGATTCCGTCGATGACGTCTTGGGTGCCGACGTCAGGGTTGGTGTTGTAGTCTCATCTTTTCCAGTTGTGGGCAGTGGCAGCGGGCATATTTTGGAGAATGCTCGCTGCACGGAGCCAGTTGCTGTTTGTATGTCAGCGACTCGTGAAACTCCGTCCTTACCAGGGAAAACTCGGCTTATCCTCCCCAGGCGCCATTTAAGGGGTGGCTGGTTATCTTCCTTGATTAAGACGAGACTGTCAAGTTGTATGTCGTTCGCTTCAGTTTTCCATTTTGTTCTGCGCTGTAGCTCCGCCACATATTCCATTGACCAGCGCTTCCAAAAGTGTTGCCGTAGTTGCTCGACCCGGTCGTAGCGTGGTAAGCGGTCGCTCCGCACCGCGGTGAAGTCTGCGCAGGCCGGAGCAGTCAACGGTCGACCAATGAGAAAATGGGCTGGAGTTAAGGGTAGGTAGTCTGAAGGATCTGTGGACATAGCGGATATAGGTCGGGAATTCAAGACGGCTTCGATTTGTGCCAATGTCGTACTGAACTCCTCGAACGTTAATTCTGCATTACCTACTATGCGTCTGAGATGATACTTACACGATTTCACCCCAGCCTCCCAAAGACCCCCAAAATGAGGCGCGTATGGAGGAATAAAAGTAAATTATATACCATCATTGGCAGTAAAATCTATTATTTTATCGAGATCATTTTGTAACAATAGTGGAAACTCTTTTTCCGCACCAATTAAATTTTTCCCGTTATCGGAAAATATTTCTGCGGGTTTTCCGCGTCTAGAAATAAATCGTTTTAAGGCTAATATGTAATCGTTTGTGGATAAGCCACTTACTAATTCTAAATGAATAGCTTTCGTTGCAAAACAAACAAACAAGTAAATATATGCTTTCATCAACCTCGAACCCCGACCCCTGCGGTTCAATATGTAAACTGGCCCCGCGTAATCTACGCCAGTGCGCATGAAAGGAAAACCTGCCTCTAAGCGTTCTTTAGGTATATTACCCATTATCGGCATCAAGGTCTTACCTCTCATGCGTGTGCACGTCACGCACTCATGCACGGTTTTCCTGGCGAGATTCCTACCTGACAGCGGCCACCAACCCTCGCGTATAGTGCACAACAGGAGCTGAGGTCTAGCGTGGAGTAAAACGATATGGTGTTGCTGAGCCCATCTATCGATGCCCTGAGGCGACTGATCGCTATATGCGAACAATATGCGGTGACTCATGGGCTCAGATATAACGTCGTAAAGAGTGAACTATTAGTTTTTAAAGCAGGTGGCATGACATATTCGTGTATTCCTCGTGTCGCACTGTGTGGTGAACCCCTGCGAAGGGTGGACAAATTTAAGTATCTGGGCCACTGGGTCACCGAAGATCTAAAAGACAATTGTGATATTGAAAGGGAACGTAGGTCGCTGGCTGTCCGTTGTAACATGTTGGCCCGCAGGTTCGCGCGTTGTACGAAGGCAGTTAAAGTTACGCTTTTTAAAGCTTACTGCCAATCCTTCTACACGTGCAGCCTGTGGGTTAACTTCACTCAGCGGGCATACAGCGACCTACGTGTTCAATATAATAACGCACTGAGGGTGCTGTTGGGGCTGCCGTGGCGTTGTAGTGCGTCAGGGATGTTTGCGGATAACAATATTAATGGTTTTACTGCTATTATTAGGAATAGATGCGCATCCCTGATGACGCGTGTTCGCCGCAGTAACAACAGTATTCTCAGTGTGTTCGCGGATCGGTGGGATTCTCCCATGTGGCAGAGGTGGATGCAGCTCCACGCTAAGTTGTAATTTCATTTTATGTATATTTGTGTCTGTAACCTACTAACACTAGAACTTAAGTAAAATTGTTACTAACCTTATGGACTCCGGTCTGAAATAAAGTATTCTATTCTATTCTATTCTATTCTAAAACTCGATGTTGATATCGGAACAAAAGCCGAGTGAAGTTGTGTTTAGAACATAACAACGCGGGATGTCGTTTATTATAACTAAAAACGGGTGAATCGCATAGCCTACCACCCACACGAATTACTTTATTGTCATCCAGAAAAACATTTAATCCTATTAATTTATTCACATCTTTGCATTTCATTAAGGGAATTTTATTTAACAAACACGTATAAATCGTAGGAAATGACTGCGCTTGCGCACAGCGTGTAATAAGCGCCTGCGACTCGAGTAACTCGGCGGCTGTTATCAAACCGGTTCGCTGCGCGTGTTTATGACGAGTGTTATGAATGAACCTGAGTACGTACGCCCCGGCCCGTTTTAGCTTGCTAAAAGATGAAAACCTATCAAAATCAAACGGTATTTCCTCAGCTGTACAGATTGCACTAATAGTTTTATTTTTTAATTCAGGTAAATCATTATCATTACACACAGACATGATTTGATCGTTGTTTGACCAGCTAGGTCCGACAAACTGAATATCATTTAACGATTTGCTGTTAGATGTAGCACAGCTGGCATCGAAAACTACTCTTAAACGTGTGGTTGTACTACCCTCACGGAATACCCCATGATGTGGCAGGAAATAATGTGGCTCACTGTACTTATATATCTTAGACATGTGGCCTAACTCGCGATATTCTCGTATAAAATCCGCATACATACGTTTATATTGAGGCATACGCTCTAATTTCTTTTCTAAAGAAACAAATCGCTTATAAGCTGTGGTGTATGAATCACCTAACGAATCAGCTGATACTTTTAATGGCATGCGTACCGAAAACCTACCGTCTAATTCACGTTTAGTCGTTTTAAGAAATATTTCTTCACATTTACGTTCTTCCTTATTAAAAATATTCTCACGAAAATTACAATCTTCTATTTCCCAAAACATTCGCAGCTGTGAATCGATAGTTTGTGTGAAATTGCATTGAACATTAATTTTGTTATGCAATTTATTTGCATAAATATGTCCCGAAAGCAACCACCCTAATTTCGAATTTTGTAGGAATGGACCGCATTTTAATCGTATTTTGTTATCGCTTAAAAGTTCCCAAAACAAATCCGCACCTATCAATAAATCGATTTCTGAGGGTAGATGATAAGTGGGATCCGCTAGTTCAATGTTCTTAGGAATTTGTATCGAATCAACATCAATACTCACAGACGGCAAGAATGACGTTATACGCGGTAAAACGAAACATTGAATTTTCGCATAGTAATCGCTTACTTTCGATCGAATAACTAAATCGCATAATCTATTTGAGTGTGAGACCGATTGTCCTACACCTGAAATCTGCACAGTGGACTGTATAAAATTCGTATAATTAATTCGCTTACAAAACGCATCCGTAACAATACAATGTTGACTTCCGCTATCTAGTAGCGCCCGGGCTGTGTGTAGTTTATTGTTTTCGTCCAACACCTCTACCCGTGCGGTACATAATATAACCGACTGTAGGCTCGGCTGTGGTAGCCGTGCATTGCAATCATTATAGTTTGAACCTAATGACGAATGCAATACAGTTGATTTTACTGGAGGCGTATTAGAATTAACTGATGAAAAATTAGAATTATCGTAGGCATCTTTATGTAGCAAACTGTTATGTTTACGATTGCATTGCTTGCAAGGACCGAAACGGCATTCGTTCATCGAGTGGCCTGCACGCAAACAGTTATGACATAAGCCTTTATCTGACGCTAATTTCAATCTATCATCAACGGATAAATTAAGAAACATGCTACACATATACAACGCATGATTCCCGTGACACAAAACACAAACACGATTACGTTTAATCGACTTCGCATTATTGGCGGCGGCATAACTATGTGTATGTACCTGCGCCTGAGACTTGAAAGAAGAAGGTGGTTTGTGCGCCTTATTAGAATGAGTATTATTCGAATTATTGCTATTATTAAAGTGTATCGTTTCTAATAAATCAGCTCTGTTTCTAAGAAAGGTCAACAAGTCATCTAGCTTCAGTTTTCGCTTAGTACCCTCACTTTGGGTATTAGAAATAAGTGTTCCCTTATAATCTTCCCACTCGCGTACCGTAGAACTATCTAACTTACTCACTACCAAGTATATAATAAGTGTGTCCCATGATTCCGTTGGTTCCCCTAAGGATGACAAGGCGCGCAAATTGCGTAAAATAGTGTCAATTACTTTCCTAATTAGTACTGGAGACTCCTTATGCATATTCGACAACGAAAACAATGATTTCACGTGATTTTGAACCAACAACCGATCATTTTGGAATCGTTTAACTAATAAATCCCACGCGTGGACGTAATTAGCAGGAGTAAATTCTAATGCGCTTATCACCTGAAGTGCACCACCGCTGAGCGATGACCGCAGATAATGGAACTTTTGTATTCCGTCTAAGTCTGTACGTTTATGAATCATCGTTATATAGGAATTTTTATACTCAAGCCAGTCGTCATATGAACCATCAAATGTGGGTAATTTGATATCGGGTAATTTAATTTGTGACGGTTTACTTATTTGAGATAAATTGTCGCTATTACTATTTATGATAGTTTCGTTGTAATTATTATCATGCAAAATCGATTTAGCTATCGAAATAGAATCGTAATATTGTTCCTCAAAATTCTCTCGATATTCCATTTGAGCCAACAAATCATTTTCTTCCGACACATCCTCAATTTTAGTCTGAACTTCATTGAATTCTTTGTATAATGATTCCAGTTGCGAAGTTCTTAAATTTAATTTTATCAACTGTGATTTAGACAAAGTTACATTTTGAAATTTTGTAATAAATTTATCAAAATAAGACAATCTAGCTTTAAAAACTCCTCTTTGCTTTTTAAAGTCTGTGCCGGTTCTAGGACCTTCTTTTGAAGGCGACCGACTACGACTACCCTCTTTTACCGATTTAGGTAAAGGAAGTCTGGAACTAACATCCTCATCACTCATTTTGGGGAAATATGGGAAGCAAAAGGTACTTACAATCGCTTAGGATCACCTCTGGAGACGCACAGCAGGCAGGCAGTGGAAACCGTTGCCACTGGAATTTGAAGACAGACACCAAAGTTAGCACAAATCAAATCGTTTAGGATGGGTGAGGAAGGATTGAATAGCCTGACCGTTTAACTGCTCTTCCGTCTTCACGATGATGTTCCACAGGACGTGATGCAATCACTCGAACTTCTGATGATGCTCCGGCGTCGTTGCGGGGATGCAGGTTGTCTAGGTCTTCTTCAATGATTCCTTTTAATTGCGCTTTTTAAAAATTCGTTTATTATTATTCGTATATTACAGTTATATTTAAATGTAAGTAAAATGGCTAACTAGCGTGCGTCTGGGCTGTCGTCGGTGAGAGAGTGTCGTTGAGGGCGCGGTGCGGCCGCGCGGGGCGATCGCCCCCCTCCCGCTCGCTCCGCGCCCGCGCGCTCTGGTGTAGTGGCACTTCGCATATTAACCAGATGGCGCGAACATGCCGCCGGCCTTGGAAGCTCCAAGCTTCCAAAGAAGTCGAAATTATGTTGATGACGTCTTGGGTGCCGACGTCAGGGTTGGTGTTGTAGTCTCATCTTTTCCAGTTGTGGGCAGTGGCAGCGGGCATATTTTGGAGAATGCTCGCTGCACGGAGCCAGTTGCTGTTTGAATGTCAGCGACTCGTGAAACTCCGTCCTTACCAGGGAAAACTCGGCTTATCCTCCCCAGGCGCCATTTAAGGGGTGGCTGGTTATCTTCCTTGATTAAGACGAGACTGTCAAGTTGTATGTCGTTCGCTTCAGTTTTCCATCTTGTTCTGCGCTGTAGCTCCGCCACATATTCCATTGACCAGCGCTTCCAAAAGTGTTGCCGTAGTTGCTCGACCCGGTCGTAGCGTGGTAAGCGGTCGCTCCGCACCGCGGTGAAGTCTGCGCAGGCCGGAGCAGTCAACGGTCGACCAATGAGAAAATAGGCTGGAGTTAAGGGTAGGTAGTCTGAAGGATCTGTGGACATAGCGGATATAGGTCGGGAATTCAAGACGGCTTCGATTTGTGCCAATGTCGTACTGAACTCCTCAAACGTTAATTTTGCATTACCCACTATGCGTCTGAGATGATACTTACACGATTTCACCCCAGCTTCCCAAAGACCCCCAAAATGAGGCGCGTATGGAGGAATAAAAGTAAATTTTATACCATCATTGGCAGTAAAATCTATTATTTTATCGAGATCATTTTGTAACAATAGTGGAAACTCTTTTTTCCGCACCAATTAAATTTTTCCCGTTATCGGAAAATATTTCTGCGGGTTTTCCGCGTCTAGAAATAAATCGTTTTAAGGCTAATATGTAATCGTTTGTGGATAAGCCACTTACTAATTCTAAATGAATAGCTTTCGTTGCAAAACAAACAAGCAAATATATGCTTTCATCAACCTCGAACCCCGACCCCTGCGGTTCAATATGTAAACTGGCCCCGCGTAATCTACGCCAGTGCGCATGAAAGGAAAGCCTGCCTCTAAGCGTTCTTTAGGTATATTACCCATTATCGGCATCAAGGTCTTACCTCTCATGCATGTGCACGTCACGCACTCATGCACGGTTTTCCTGGCGAGATTCCTACCTGACAGCGGCCACCAACGCTCGCGTATAGTGCACAACAGGAGCTGAGGTCCAGCGTGGAGTAAAACCCGATGTTGATATCGGAACAAAAGCCGAGTGAAGTTGTGTTTAGAACATAACAACGCGGGATGTCGTTTATTATAACTAAAAGTGGGTGAATCGTATAGCCTACCACCCACACGAATTACTTTATTGTCATCCAGAAAAACATTTATTCCTATTATTTTATTCGCATCTTTGCATTTCGTTAAGGGAATTTTATTTAACAAACATGTATAAATCGTAGGAAATGACTGCGCTTGCGCACAGCGTGTAATAAGCGCCTGCGACTCGAGTAACTCGGCGGCTGTTATCAAACCGGTTCGCTGCGCGTGTTTATGACGAGTGTTATGAATGAACCTGAGTACGTACGCCCCTGTCCGTTTTAGCTTGCTAAAAGATGAAAACCTATCAAAATCAAACGGTATTTCCTCAGCTGTACAGACTGCACTAATAGTTTTATTTTTTAATTCAGGTAAATCATTATCATTACACACAGACATGATTTGATCGTTGTTTGACCAGCTAGGATTTTGCAGAAAGACTGGACCGTGCCACCACAGGTTACTATCATTTAGTGCATCGATATAAAGGCCTCTTGACCGTGTGGTTGTACTACCCTCACGGAATACCCCATGATGTGGCAGGAAATAATGTGGCTCACTGTATTTATATATCTTAGACATGTGGCCTAACTCGCGATATTCTCGTATAAAATCCGCATACATACGTTTATATTGAGGCATACGCTCTAATTTCTTTTCTAAAGAAACAAATCGCTTATAAGCTGTGGTGTATGAATCACCTAACGAATCAGCTGATTCTTTTAATGGTATGCGTACCGAAAACCTACCGTCTAATTCACGTTTTGTCGTTTTAAGAAATATTTCTTCACATTTACGTTCTTCCTCATTAAAAATATTCTCACGAGAATTACAATCTTCTATTTCCCAAAACATTCGCAGCTGTGAATCGATAGTTTGTGTGAAATTGCATTGAACATTGATTTTGTTTTGCAATTTATTTGCATAAATAGGTCCCGAAAGCAACCACCCTAATTTCGAATTTTGTAGGAATGGACCGCATTTTAATCGTATTTTGTTATCGCTTAAAAGTTCCCAAAACAAATCCGCACCTATCAATAAATCGATTTCTGAGGGTAGATGATAAGTGGGATCAGCTAGTTCAATGTTCTTAGGAATTTGTATCGAATCAACATCAATACTCACAGACGGCAAGAATGACGTTATACGCGGTAAAACGAAACATTGAATTTTCGCATAGTAATCGCTTACTTTCGATCGAATAACTAAATCGCATAATCTATTTGAGTGTGAGACCGATTGTCCTACACCTGAAATCTGCACAGTGGACTGTATAAAATTCGTATAATTAATTCGCTTACAAAACGCATCCGTAACAAAACAATGTTGACTTCCGCTATCTAGGATCTATCCGCTATCTTCGACCGGGTGTGGCACGCTGGCCTTTTGAGTAAGCTTCCAGCGTACGGCATTTCCCCTGGCCTGACTGGCTGGGTAAAAGACTTCCTGACTGAACGGTCCCTCCGAGTTGTTGTCGACGGATGCTCATCTGAGCCCTTGTCGACTAATGCCGGTGTTCCTCAGGGGTCTGTTCTCTCTGCAACTCTGTTTCTGCTGCATATTAACGATCTGCTGATGCCCGGTATCTATGGGTATGCAGATGACAGCACAGTTGTGGAGAGATACCTGCCGGATGCTCGGGCTAGTAGGGAATCAATCCGGTCCGAAAGAGAGGCCATGGTAGAGCGAACGAGTGTTGCACTTCAGGCAGTCTCCGAATGGGGCAATGCCAATCTTGTGGCATTCAATGCCGCCAAAACGCAGGCGTGTCTTTTCACCGCCAAAAGGAGCCCGTTCACCTTGGCTCCTACTTTTCGGAATGTATCCTTGGAGTGTACCGACCGCCTTCAGCTTTTGGGTATTGAGATTTCCTCGAGCCTAAACTTTGGGCGGTTCATTGAGTCCAAGGCCAAGGTGGCTGCCAGAAAACTTGGTGTAATCGCAAAGGTCCGGCAGTACTTCACACCAGGGCAGCTTCTAATGTTGTACAAAGCACAGGTCCGTTCGTGTGTGGAGTACTGCAGCCACATTTGGGCTGGTGCTGCTAAGTGTCACCTGGCCACTTTGGATTCAGTGGAGAGGCGTGCGAAGAGGCTGATTGGTGACCCTGATTTAACTCGAGTTGGTCTCCAAAGCCTAGAGCACAGGCGTAGAGTAGCCAGCCTTTCGGTGTTCTATAGGATACATTCTGGGGAGTGTGCGAGGGAATTGCACGATTTAATTCCCCCATCTCCGTTCCACCATCGGACGACCCGTCGTACGGCGAGTTTCCACCCTTATGTTGTTAACACCTCTACGACCCGGACGAAGCGTTTCGCCTCCTCCTTTATACCCCGTACATCGAGGGACTGGAACAATCTGCCGGCGGCGGTGTTTCCGTCGGAATACAATTTGAGTGTCTTCAAGGCTAGAGTGAATAGGCTTTTAATAAACTAGTGCGCTTTACCATCAACGATTGCGTCACTGCTTACCATCAGGCAGGATTGCGGTCAAGCGCTGGTTTATACTTAGATAAAAAAAAAAAAAAAAAATCTAGGAGCGCCCGGGCTGTGTGTCGTTTATTGTTTTCGTCCAACACCTCCACCCGTGCAGTACATAATACAACCGACTGTAGGCTCGGCTGTGGTAGCCGTGCATTGCAATCATTATAATTTGAACCTAATGACGAATGCAATACAGTTGATTTTACTGGAGGCGTATTAGAACTAACTGATGAAAAATTAGAATTATCGTAGGCATCTTTATGTAGCAAACTGTTATGTTTACGATTGCATTGTTTGCAAGGACCGAAACGGCATTCGTTCATCGAGTGGCCTGCACGCAAACAGTTTTGACATAAGCCTTTATCTGACGCTAATTTCAATCTATCATCAACTGATAAATTAAGAAACATGCTACACATATACAACGCATGATTCCCGTGACACAAAACACAAACATGATTACGTTTAATCGACTTCGCATTATTGGCGGCGGCATAACTATGTGTATGTACCTGCGCCTGAGACTTGACAGAAGAAGGTGGTTTGTGCGCCTTATTAGAATGAGTATTATTCGAATTATTGCTATTATTAAAGTGTATCGTTTCTAATAAATCAGCTCTGTTTCTAAGAAAGGTCAACAAGTCATCTAGCTTCAGTTTTCGCTTAGTACCCTCACTTTGGGTATTAGAAATAAGTGTTCCCTTATAATCTTCCCACTCGCGTACCGTAGAACTATCTAACTTACTCACTACCAAGTATATAATAAGTGTGTCCCATGATTCCGTTGGTTCCCCTAAGGATGACAAGGCGCGCAAATTGCGTAAAATAGTGTCAATTACATTCCTAATTAGTACTGGAGACTCCTTATGCATATTCGACAACGAAAACAATGATTTCACGTGATTTTGAACCAACAACCGATCATTTTGGAATCGTTTAACTAATAAATCCCACGCGTGGACGTAATTAGCAGGAGTAAATTCTAATGCGCTTATCACCTGAAGTGCACCACCGCTGAGCGATGACCGCAGATAATGGAACTTTTGTATTCCGTCTAAGTCTGTACGTTTATGAATCATCGTTATATAGGAATTTTTATACTCAAGCCAGTCGTCATATGAACCATCAAATGTGGGTAATTTGATATCGGGTAATTTAATTTGTGACGGTTTACTTATTTGAGATAAATTGTCGCTATTACTATTTATGATAGTTTCGTTGTAATTATTATCGATTTAGCAATGGAAATAGAACCGTAATATTGTTCCTCAAAATTTTCTCGATATTCCATTTGAGCCAACAAATCATTTTCTTCTGACAAATCCTCAATTTTAGTCTGAACTTCATTGAATTCTTTGTATATTGATTCGAGTTGTGAAGTTCTTAAATTTAATTCTATCAACTGTGATTTAGACAAAGTTATATTTTGAAATTTTGTAATGAATTTATCAAAATAAGACAATCTAGCTTTAAAAACTCCTCTTTGCTTTTTAAAGTCTGTACCGGTTCTAGGACCTTCTTTTGAAGGCGACCGACTACGACTACCCTCCTTTACCGATTTAGGTAAAGGAAGTCTGGAACTAACATCCTCATCACTCATTTTGGGGAAATATGGGAAGCAAAAGGTACTTACAAACGCTTAGGATCACCTCTGGAGACGCACAGCAGGCAGGCAGTGGAAACCGTTGCCACTGGAATTTGAAGACAGACACCAAAGTTAGCACAAATCAAATCGTTTAGGATGGGTGAGGAAGGATTGAATAGCCTGACCGTTTAACTGCTCTTCCGTCTTCACGATGATGTTCCACAGGACGTGATGCAGTCGCTCGAACTTCTAATGATGCTCCGGCGTCGAAGGACCACTATGTTGCGGGGATGCAGGTTGTCTAGGTCTTCTTCAATGATTCCTTTTAATTGCGCTTTTTAAAAATTCGTTTATTATTATTCGTTTATTACAGTTATATTTAAATTTAAATAAAATGGCTAACTAGCGTGCGTCCGGGCTGTCGTCGGTGAGAGAGTGTCGTTGAGGGCGCGGTGCGGCCGCGCGGGGCGATCGCCCCCCTCCCGCGTCCCTCTGGTACCGCGCTCTGGTGTAGTGGCACTTCGCATATTAACCAGATGGCGCGAACACTTGGGTAACGCATCATTACGAATTTTAGCAATTGCTATTCTGTCTTTTGGAGATCAAGAATAGTTTGGTAATAACAAATGAGCACCACTTAAGCGTTCGTGTTATCCGTATATTATTTTAAAAAAGAATATGTAACTAAAAAGTTGAAAATAAATATAGTTTAAAAAACTAAAAAAAAACAAAATAAAGAATATCAAACATATGACGTGTAAAAGTGATCGGCGATCCTACTTGCTTAATAAACTATTTCATTTCATTTCAAAAACTAAAAAGTTAAAAATAATTTTAAAATTTAATTTATGACAATGGTATCTATAAACAATACTAGTAAAATGAGAAAAAGCGTGAGGCACTTAATATACAAAAATTATAGCACAAGTGCCTCACAAGTTTCTCATTTATACCATGCTTACTAGCATGGTATAAACTAGATGAACGTTTTAACCAACAATCGTGGACAGTTTTCCATCATCTACTCTTATAAAATATGAATAAAGTGTTCATAGAAAGCTGGACTAATAAAACTAATAAGACAGGAGAATTTCTCTAATAACTTATTCAATCCAAGTTCCTCGTTCAACTCATTCATGGCTATTATCCAATTTTAAAATTTCATCCTTCCTCTAGTAAAAGTGGCTGAGATCCCGTGAGAGCTAAGTGGAAAATAGGCGAAGCGAGAAAATTTCTAATTCCAAAAACACGACACAATTGATGCTGTGGTTGAGCGATTGATTGCTGCGCTGTGTGTCGCGGGTTCGATTCCCGCACGGAACAAATATTTATATGGCCTACAGGTAATTCTTCCGGGTTTGGCTGGGTATGTATATGAACTTAAATAATAATTAGTAATTTCCAGTGTGGGCCTATGTTTTTTTTTTTATTGTAGAGGAAAATGGTATATCCCCTTGCTTGATGTTGGTTTGGTAAATGTAGCATTGTATTATGAGTACCATTTGAAGATTATTTTGTAGCGAAAGCACTTACTATAGGAACCCCAAGTTGATAGTTTCTTATGACATATTAACCATCGATGTCATGTATTAAAACTGGGTCTGTGTGACAATGCCCTCTCGTCGAGAATTTGCCTTTGAATGAGTGAGAAAATTGACGTATTGAGTTAGTACCTGCAAAAAAACATCGATAGGTGCTATTTATTTATTTTATTATTTATGTACACACAATACATAAAGATAACACAAAATTAAGATCTGAGTACAAAAGTGCTGCTTATTTCTTAAGAAATTTCTTCCAGCAAACCTGCGAAAGGAGAAATAAAACAGAAATGTAGACAAAATTATGAAATGATGAAATTTTTCTCGGTGGTAGGCCATAACATCGGCCGCCGGCAGAAGTTACCACCCATCAGACAAAGTCTTGCCGCCAAGCGGTTTGTCGTATTCGGGCATGATGTCTGGTGAAGCCGTACGGAGGACGGGTCTGAGCAGTTGTGTTGCGATGTGTGCCGGGACGATGCGCCAAATGTTGTTGTGTCGGGAGGTTGGTCGCGAAAGGAATCCACATCAATCTCCCTCTGGCGCAGAATCGTTGATCGTGTTGTTGGGTTTAACATTGCATCACCTCCTTCCTTCCTATTCGCTCAGTTTTTTTGAGTGAATATACTCTTAATAAACTAGTGCCCTTTACCATCAACGATCGCATCACTGCTTACCATCAGGCAGGATTGCAGTCAAGCGCTGGTTTATAATTATTAAAAAAAAAATAATGATAATGATACTTGATGATGATGTAGTCCCGTGATTTAGGTGGGTGCCAAAAGTAGGATATGTCAAAAATTTAAGCTAGCCTACATCTAGCGTCAATCCCAGTCGTATTGCAGAAGCTTTTTCAGCTTCGGAGTCTGGGGTCCGCTTCGCCAGTCTAACTGCTGATTTTGGCTAAACTTCGACATTTTCCGTGAAGCAACTGCCGTCTGACCTCCACAATCCGAAGGCGGTATCAAAGCATACAGTTAGACCAATTGTTGGAATTTTAAGGGCTCCAACAACCCGTAACTGCTGCCATTAGATATTCGTAAGGCAACCGGCACCAACGATTTAACGTGCTTTCCGTACATCTACAGACACCGTGTGTAGGCGCCCCAGTAAAGCACGTACATCTACCGCGCATTTGTCACGGCTTATTCAACGAACAAGGTCGGCATACACCACAAGTAAAATTAATCTCCGACCATACACTAGGAAATCTACGGGAATTACCTGGGACTCAGTGTGCTCGATCACGAAGCGAAGTCCGGCGAGGTCGACGCGCGCGCCGACCTTACAATGACGTCCGAGGTCTTCAGATTCGCTGACTGTCCCATACCAGTCTGCACACCAAGTTCCCTTAACAGGCACCAAAGCTCACCAACGTAAGAAGTTATTTAACAGTGTCAATCACGCCCGACACAGATTGCCAATGAAACCACGTTTCCGATTCAAATTCAACTCAATTTACAGACGCACTGTTACGTTTTATAGTTCAAATAAACACTTCAAAACCCGGGCAACAATCGCGACAAAATATACAAGACGCGCCGGTAGTACATATAATTTCCCGAAAATCATTCGACCGAACATGCGACGCACGCGAAGATTATTCGTCAAGAGGTTCAAGCAACGGCCCCGTACGCTGCGGGGTCTAATCACGTTCTTATTTTCAAGCAACGACCGCTACCGGCGCGGTTCCAAAAACGTTCTTATATTTCAAGTTCAAGCAACGGACCTTTATCCGGCGAGGTCGCAAGACGTTGTCACAATAGTGTGGCACCGTTCACCACAGACAATACTAATCGCGCTGGCCCGCCGATCGGGCATCTATCGACTCGACTAACTAAAAATCGGACTCGATCGATAAAACTAGCGCGAACACCGTGTTTTATTTTAATCTTATTACAGTGCTGTTTTGTTGAAACACTAGACAATTTCATTTTGTAATGGTTCAGATTGATATGTACATTAGAAGTGGGTGTCTGCATGAAGGTCTTCTTTGATATCTAACTAGCGGCCGCTCGCGACTTTGTTCGCGTTTTTTTATATACTCCGCTCCTAGTGGTCGTAGCAATGTTATATAGCCTAAAGCCTTCCTGAATTAATAGGATATCCAACGCAAAAAATATTTTTTTAATTCGGTCCAGTAGTTCCTGGGATTAGCGCGTTCAAACAAACAAACTCTTCAGCTTTATATTATAGCGCTCGAGGGACTGTAACAATTTGCCAGCGGCGGGTTTCCGTCCGCCTAAAATTTTTTGCGTCCGCCTAAAATTTAAGTGTCTTCAAGGCTAGAGTGAATAGGTTTTTAATATACCGGCGCACTTTACCATCAACGATTGCATCACTGCTTATCATCAGGAGGGATTGCGGTAAAGCACTAGTTTATAGTAATTAAAAAGAATGAAATCAATTTTTATCCTTCAAAATTCAAAATTTTCCATGAGGCTCGCTGTCAGACAGTCTATAGGATGGACTGCGCATCCTTAGTCACCCTTTAGCACCTCTAGGTACAGAACCCTAAGAAGGCATTATACAAGGTGCCGATTAGATTAACACATTAATTGGAACTACGGTTTCTTGTTTTGTACACAGTTAAAATAATTGGTAACTTGATTTATTATCAAAGGAATATTTATTTCTTATGTATATAATAATATAGAGAGAGGGAGAATATTTATTATTTTTTTTATTATATTTGAAAAATTTGGTTCTCTATTTTTGGTTAAAATTTTTTTTTTTTTGAGGGACTGAATATCCGGCTTGAAGGATCAAAATGTACGGGCAGTGTGACCATGATGCACGAAATCAATTTCAATGTTGAGATGAAATTATGTGAGCTAGCCGGGGGTGGTGAATGTTGTCAAAAGAAAACGACCTTTACTAGCGAGTGTCGTTAATTCACTGATCATAGGTACATAGTTTACACGATATGATGAAATATTAAATGTAGGTCGCGCAAGATTGATGCTATGGTATGTCATCCAAATTAATCAAAATCAAAATCAAAAGTCATTTATTCAAATTAGGCTGAGAATCAGCACTTTTTGAACGTCAATATTACATAAGACAGTCCCCCAAAAGCGCCCACCCATCGACACTTCCTAGTGCTTTCGCTGGGAAGAAGAAGTGGCGGAACAAACTCCCCAGCAGCACAGCTGTCTGTTCATTTTTAAAAAAAACATGTCTTTATACAATACTATGTAAACAAACGATACGATAAAATACAACAATGAAATTATTTACCATATGCTAGCTACCACGCCAAAATACCAGCAAAGCAAAACAATATATTTATATTCAAATGAAAATGTAATTAACTAAAACTTGTTACTTAACTAAGAAGCCCCAGGCATAAAGGGCGTGACAGCTTACATATTTATGTAATGTAAAAAAGTAAATTATATGAACTCATATAACGTATCAATAAGCTAATTACTGAGAAAGAACACAAACATTGTCCTGAGTTAATCAGAGCGACCAGCTATTCTTATCATTTAAATAATCATTCACAGAATAATATGCCTTTGAACAAAACCTGGACTTAATTTGTGCTTTAAATGCATTGTAGGGCAAGTCTAGCAAAGCAGAGGGTATCTTGTTATAAAAAGCTATACCAAGCCCAACAAAAGAGTTATGAACCTTTTGAAGTCGGTGAAAAGGGGCTCGCAGTTTGTCCTTATTTCTGGTGTTAATATTATGAATATCACAGTTTCTGGTGTACACGTGAATATTTTGCCTAACATATAAGATGTTGGCTAAGATGAACTGTGAAGCAACCGTGAGAATACCAATGTCTTTAAACAAATTTCTCAGAGAAAATCTGACACCGAGCTGGTAAATTGCTCGGACAGCTCGTTTTTAAAGTACAAATATATTTTGTATGTCAGCGGCTTTGCCCCACAGTAGAATACCGTAGGACATAACGCTGTGGAAATAACTAAAGTAAACTAAACGAGCTGTATCAACGTCAGTATATTGTCTTACTTTCCTGACGGCGTAGGCGGCCGAACTGAGCCTTCCTGCTAGGGTTGATATGTGTGGTCCCCACTGAAGTTTGGCATCTACTGTTATTCCCAGAAAAACTGCCGAGCCCACAGTTTCAAGCACCTCTTTATCTAAAACGATGTTAGGTCCTAAATTTCTAACGTTAGGCAAGGCGAACTTTACACATTTTGTTTTCTTGGGGTTAAGAGCTAGGTTATTTGACGTAAACCAATCTGTAACTGTTGAGAGTGCACTGTTTACTTCGTCAAAATTATGTCTATTCCTGTCTACTTTAAAAATTAGAGAGGTATCATCTGCAAACAACACAACGTCACAGATGCCCTTTAAATAGAATGGTAAATCATTAATGTATACTAAAAACAAGAATGGACCCAGTATTGAGCCTTGCGGTACACCTAACTGAACTGGTAGCCCGGAAGATTTCACACCGTTAATATCTACACACTGCACTGTAATCTATTATGTAAATAAGAACCTATCACATCGAGAGCCTCATTTTCGACACCGTAATGGCGGAGTTTACGCAAAAGTATGTCATGGTGCACGCAATCAAAGGCTTTGGAGAGATCACAAAAAATTCCAATAGCATTTTGCGACCTCTCCCATGCGTTAAATATGTGTTTCAGTAGAGCAACACCCGCATCCATAGTCGAACGACCCTTTGTGAAACCATATTGTTCACTATGTAGGAGATTATTCGAATTAAAATGATTTAGCAACTGCTTAAGTATTAATTTTTCAAATATTTTGCTGAATGCAGGTAAGATAGAAATCGGTCTGAAGTTACCAACATCTGTTTTATTACCGGATTTAAATAATGGTATAACTTTACTTTTCTTCATTAAATCTGGAAAAGTCCCTAGGTCAATACATTTATTAAAATTAACAGCTAGATAGGGGGCTACGATGTCTATTATATTACCCAATACTTTAATGGAAATGCCCCAATAATCACCGGTGTTTTTCAACTTAAGTGTTTTAAAAATATTAACCACATCACGCGGGGATACGTATTCAAAGTGAAACAGACGGTTACACTTGGATACACTACTATGCAAAAGATTCTCAGCTATAGTAGGGATGAATTTAAGGAGCGAGTTGTAGCTATTGGTGTGTTAGCAAAAAACTCATTAAATGCCTCAGCTACGTCAGCGGCCTTATGAACTAATTTGTTGTCGACCATGATCTCAAGTTGCTTATCCTGTTTAACAGATTTGCCAGTTTCATTATTAATAATTTTCCAAGTGGTTTTTACTTTATTATTTGAATTTTTAATTGTATCGCCTAGAAATTTTGATTTAGCAGAAACAAACTTTTTTGAATAATTTTGAATATTTTTTTATATATTCTAGAAAGGGAGTATCAAACCTGTATTTTTTCATACCATATAGCTCGTATAGTCTCGCTCTACTTTTATAAATACCCGGAGTAGCCCATTGGTTAAATCGAACAGACGATCCATTAAGCTTAATGGTTTTGGTCTTGAAAATAATTTGGTACTCCATTTGCACAACATTAAAAAGGGAACTATACATTTCATTAACATTCTTGTATTCCACTATGGATGGCGTCATTTTATGAGCCACATTATTTTTAAACATTTTGCAGCGACTAGCTGTATAAGGCCTGCATTGAAGCATATGCGGCTTTTTATGCAATTGAATGGGGAGGTTAGCTAATAAGCCACAGTGGTCGGATGTTAGCTCATTTAATACAAATTTACTATCGGCATTACAATCACTAAATATATTATCAAGACAGGTTGACGAAGATGCCGTGATACGCGTAGATTCAAAAAACAAGTTAATTAAATTATAAGACCTAAACAGATTGAGAAGTCTAATACTTGAAGGAGTAACCTCTAAAATGTCAATGTTGAAATCTCCACATAAAATAATACTTTTGTTACTTGATTTCAACCTATTAAGTGCATCCTCCATTACCAGTTCAAAACTAACAAAATCCCCAGAGGGGGGCCTATAAACACAAATTATAATGTATCGCTCAAGTTCAACACAAGACAACTCAATAGTGCGCTCAATAGAAAGATTAACTAAATCTAAACGTTGCTTACACTTCAACATGTTCGAAACAAGAATTAAAGAGCCACCGCGAATAGCACTTTTCCTCACAAATGCACTTTGCACGGTAAAATTATCATTATTGATAAACACTACTTCATGTTCTTTCAACCAGTGTTCAGTCAAACATAATACCTGAACATCATAATATTCTAAAAATAAACTTAACTCTAGCTCTTTGCCGGACAGACCCTGCATATTTTGATGTACAACATTCAACATAGGCAGCTGACCCATTGTCGCACCTAATAGTTTAAACTACAAGGTGTGTCAAAAGAATCATTAGTATTACTACTAACAGTAATCGAAGGTACACTAGAAGTACCAGTGTCACTCCGCATACTATAAGCCAAAAGGCCCGCAATCTGTCTCCTACTACTAGGTGACAAATACAAACCATAATAAGTCAACTTATAATCAGATATAAATTGATTACAGTCAAAAAATGAAATGGTGTCACTGTGATGACAAGTCCTATTATAAATTAACATATTTAAATTATAAATATGCCTGTTCTGCTCCCTGGACAAATAACGGGAATAAGGCAAGGCAGAAAAAATAAATTTACAATCATTGGCCTCACCAAGATGCAACATGAAATCCACACATTTAATAATTTCCCTTTTTCTGACATTCAAACTATCCCCATATAATAATATAATAGTTGAACCGGGGTTTATTTTAGTCGATTTCATATTGCTAATCAATTGGCTCATACTGGCACCAGGAAAACAATTATTAATTACACACAGTTGAGAACACTGACTTAATACACTACCAAAACCCTGACCAAATTTGTCAGAGAAAACATAAGTAGTGCTATTTAATTTATTTGTACTATTATTATCATGACTAATACAAGCCTCTGACACTGGCTGAGCCGTTGGAAATGGAGTAGGTGTAGTAAGTTGAGGATGGGGTGGCTGGGAGCAGGCACAACTAAAGGAAAGGGTATTTGTCAGAGACTCATACCTCTCCGCATTGTACCTGACCAGGTCTGCCAACTCATTAGCTTCCTGCATGCGCTTACTCAGGTCTTGTTGAGTAGCCTCATATTTACTAAAGATATCCTTTAGCGCATACTCCCTAACCAACAGCTCATCCCGAAGGAGCCCTGTGTCTGTATCATACATAGTAATACACAAATCTAATTCTCTATTACAATTTTTTAACTCTTGTATTAAATTTAATTGTTTTTGCCTAAGTTTTGTATTTAATTTGTTAACTTTTTGGCGCTTCATGGATTTTTGAGTTTTTTTTATAAATCTATTAATTTTTATGTATTTTTTTAACTTATTGTGGCTTGTAAACGATTTGGTTTTGCTGATAGTATCATCAGTTAAGTCTATTACAACCGGCTCAATACACGTGGAACCCAACCCGCTACCAACCAACTCATCAAAAATACTGCAGGTGATTGCAGACTCTTCACGGGCCTTGAGAGATTCCAGACTAGTAATTGTATTGTGGGCCTTGCTTAGTTCCCACTCCAGTTCAGAAATGCGTTTCAAAGCTAGTTCGTGGGTGTCACTACATTTTTGGAAATTTGATAGTTACATGGAGTTGATGATACTGGCCAACTAAGTCCATATGCTGCACATGCAGTTCAGCCAATTGATTTTTAAGATCAGTGTTCCTGTCATTAATTAATTTTATTTCCACCTCACTGTCATCTCTTTCTCCGAGCAGTTGTTTGCAGGTCGATTCAGAAACCTCGAGCTTTGTCAACGTAGCTCTTAATTTAGCTTCCAACTCCTTAAGTGTAGCACTGCGGGTCATCATTTTATCTGTTACCTGAAAAATGCGTAGATATGCAGCTAAATAATTGTGTGAGCTAAGATGATTCAGAATTGAGATTAGTAGCAGGAGGTAGATGAAGAAATTAAAAAATTAAAAATTTAAGACAGGAAAAGAGAACAAAGTAAGATAAAAATAGGTAATAAATAATGAAAATGTTAAAAAGGAAATAATAAAACTAGTTTGAAAAGAAGGAAAGTTGTAAGAAAAACTGCTGCAATTAAAAAACAAAACTCAAAAAATAACTTGTATGTCAATATTAAGTTAAACACAACAGATTTTACAATATGAATAAGCTCTAATGAGCCTATTTTGTGCTGTGGATTATGTAGTGTTTCTTGTCTGGTGTTTTCGTCATCGATTTGGCTTCCACTAATTGTCAAGCAAAATGAGACATAAACCGTGACAGTGTGTGATGGACGTAGCTCAGAGACCTGAGCAGTACTCGTGTGTTGTTCAGTGGTATGTATATGTTAGCTACAATGACATTAAAACAAAAATACTGCCCGGGATTGGTGATAGTTTGAAATTCTTCACCGTTGGTGCCTTCAGTTGACAGCCAGTTTTTAATCCTCCGAATTAAGATATTTTCCCCACAAAAACACTCTGCAATCACTGCTATAAATACTAACTGCCTAGGTTCGACTATATTATACTATTAAAACAGAATTATAATACTTTTATTATTTTTTTAAAATATTTAACCTAGAGATCGTTTTTTTTGACGACCGGCTGTCCAATCACTAATCTATATATATATAAATCAATGCCACTTTCTTTGTAATTTTATAACTCCAGAACGGACTCACCTATCCAAACCAAATGTTTAGGCTTTGTTGTGACTAATTATTAGAATTAGGTTTATGTGAAGTTTGAACAAAACCCGTAGAACGGTTCTTCATTTGTCCCATTTTTTGTAACAAATGAATTCAATAAACGGTGATGTATTATAAATCAATTTGCCACTTTCTTTGTAATTTTATAATCCACCAAAACTGTGTAATGGCAATAGATTGGCAGTGAGAAACTTATTGCCACATTTAATTGAAGCTATGATTTTAACTGGTAAATCAAAAGGAGAAGTTTGTTTGATACCGCGTATCCCTATGATTTTAACTGATATGCCATTTGAGTTCAAACGATTACAATATCCTGTGCGTTTATTGTAAATGTGTTATGTCCATCAACACATGATGTGAATACACACACACAAATACTACACCGTAGGCCGATGTTATGGCCTACGGTGGTAGGCCATAACATCGGCCGTCGGCAGAAGTTACCACCCACCAGACAAAGCCTTGCCGCCAAGCGATTTGTCGTGTTCCGGCATGATGTCTGGTGAAACCGTTCGGAGGACGGGTCTGAGCAGTTGTGTTGCGATGTTTGCCGGACACGATGCGCCTAATGTTGTTGTGTTGGGAGTTTGGTCGTGGAGGGTCTTCAGATCAATCTCCCTTTGGCGCAGCATCGTTGGTCGTGTTGTTGGGTTCACCTCGCTCAACTGCCGTCTTCCTTCCTATTCGCTCAGTTTTTCTGAATGAATAGGCTCTTAATAAACTAGCGCGCTTTACCATCAACGATCGCATCACTGCTTTCCATCAGGCGGGAATGCGGTCATGTGCTAGTTTATAATTATTAAAAAAAAAAAACAAAGCCTAACGGCAAACATTTCACGTTTGTGATGTGAATTTGGTGGAATCATGTTTTTCACATGGCGAACTTTATGTTGCCTGTTCAAGAGTCGGAGAGTCGTTTGTTTATACATGCTAGAAATGGAAAACAAAGAATATGTTTATCTAAATGTTTTGAATTAAGTTTTAAAATTGATAGCAATTAAAAAAAATATTTTATGTTTGAATAAATCATTTTGATTATCCAATAAATATTTTTATTATTTCACTTTATACGTAGCGACTAGAGGGCCGCTAGTCAGGTATATAAAATAAATGTACGTTTTGCCATACGATCATCTGATGGCAGTCGTTACGGATTGTTGGACCCCTCAAAAGTCCAACAATAGGTCTAACTACAATGCTTCGATGTCGCCTTCGTGTTGTGGAGGTCAGACGGCAGTCGCTTTACGGAAAATATCGAAGTTTAGCCAAAATCAGCAGTTAGACTGGTAAAGCAGACCCCAGACTTCAAAGCTGAAAAAGCTTCGAATGCGACTGGGATTAACGCTGAAATTATGATGATGATAAAATAAATGTACGTTTGTCCGTACAACTTGTAATAATTGTTGTATTATTTAATGAGATAACTTTGTCGTAAATCTGTATAGTATATGTACATAAATGTTTAAATAATAACCTTTCACTTATCCAATATGATAGTGAAAATTATAACACCTATTAAGTTTTCGTACCATCAGTTTTCATACCATTTAGGTAAGTTGTATTACTTCGCTTATGGGTACAAAGTTTTACGAATAATAACGCTTGCATAAGTAAAAGTTAAGCTAAGTATTAGGTTTTAAATTCTGATTGCAGAAAGTTCCACTTCCTTAAACTGTTTAATTTATGCACACGCCGACCTAGTGAAGGTCGCGTGAAACCGCTGATGCGTGAGGCGTAGGATCGGTCTTCGTGGAGATCCTTGGGAGAGGCCTATGTCCAGCAGTGGGCGTCTTTCGGCTGAAATGGTGATGATGCACACACTGGTGCTGATTCCACAAAAAAACTAAATTTATAAGTTGACAGAAATAACGAACAATTTTGAATAATTGAAGGTAAATTTTCTAGGTGTTATATTACAAAATTCTTAAAAAAAAATCAAGCACCGAACATTTGATTTTTTTTAAAATTCATATTAAATCATTATGCAACCTTCAGTGTAGAGCTTAGATGATCTAAAAAATGGCTGAATTATAATGTAGTTAAGAGGGGCTGCCTGAGATCTATAACGTCAGTCTATCGTGTTGGTTCCGCTCTAAGAACACCTAAATAACCGAGCATAAGTAGCTGCCTTATAACTCTACTGAAATGATATTTCTTATCAATTAATTGCAAATTATTAAAACAAATCCTATTAAATGAATCTAATCACATGTACATTTTAGAAATATGTTTTTGCATATTAAGATTATAATTGAGTTAGAAATTAAAAATTGAAAAGTGTTTTTAAAAAAGGGGTTAGCTTATTCTTTGTAATATTTCGGCGGAAAATAAGTCTGTCTTCAGTAGCCTACTAAATGAGAAACCGTTCAAGAGGTTCATTTTTGTTCTACTCACATCAAAAATAAAAGAATCACCTGATTTGAAGATCAAAACATTTTAAAACGGCCGACCATCAATTGATTCAAAGAATTTGGCCCATCGGAAAATGAAAGTCACACTTTTTTCCTTTGCTTTATACCTCGCTGTGGTCAATATTGCCCACTCTGAACATGACCCTTACTGTGTCTGTCCAATAATGTATTTGCCTGTATGTGGTTCTGACGGGGTGACGTACGGCAATGAATGGTGCATGAGGTGCGTGAATCCCGCTGCTAATATCATGAGGCGCGGGCCTTGCGATGACAAGGAGTACGACATGTTACAAAACCTGCTGCATCTAGAGTATTCATTGTTGTGATTTTCTATTAAAGTTTTATGTTTTCAGATGGTTATGTCTTTTTCTTAGCCAATACAGTGAGAAGTGCTGCACTGTAGTGGTAGTAGGTAAGTTTTTTTTTCAACCAGAATATCAATTACTGTGATTTTAAAGAATTCGGAATATAATGGCAGTCTCATCTCGGCGACAAACTGTCAAAAACTTGTCAAATATGTAGAGAAATTAGTTGACAGATTAAGGTCCGTATTCCAGAAGGAAAGTCAAGCATTGATCTCTGTTTAAACATTACTTAAAACTAGTTTCAACCAATCAAAAGGCTTCAAACGAGACTTAAATAAAGCTTGAGTTTTGAGTGACGTTCTGTAATACGCACCTCAGACTGAGGCCCGATTGTGACCGCTCTTTTAAAGAAGGATGACCATTTTTGCACTGATAATGTATAGTAATGAAATAAATGTTAAAATTTAGCTAATTTTATTATTTATCAATTACGCTTATCACAATACTAAAAGAAACACAGGAAAAAAATTAATTTCAATTTTTTGATCAATTTATTTTTCGTCTAAGGCTACATTTAATACAATGTTTTGTACGCATCTCAATTACTTTTCTAAAACGTTCCATTTTACGGACTATCACTTGACTTTTATCCATTGCTGTTTCTACGTTTCATACATTATTTTACGTTTTATTTTAAATATACGTGTTATTATATAATCAATATGTATTACTTTATTAGTCTAAAATATTGTTTAAAATAGTTTAGTATAAAATATTGTTTAAACAAATTAATCATTTAGTGTTTAAATGAGTTCGGCTGGCAGAAATATATATATATTTGACATAAGACAAATTTAGTCCAGGCATATTTCAAGAAAACAATATTATGGCTACATTCTAATATAAAATAATGTGTCAGGCATAGCTGGTATAGTTAAATATTGTTGCAATTGTTTGGTCGATTGACGAACCATAGGATGTTGCGCTGACGTTATGACATTAATGTGGTATCTTGGATAGGCTAGGTATCAAGAAAATATATCTGCTCCAGCAGAATTTCTGGACGATGTTGTTATAAAAGATTTAGATGATAAGTAATGATGATAACGAATTGAATGAAGGACTTTCCTTATAGCAATAAACTGCTGCCTGTGTCCTTGTTTTATATATCGTGAGAAAATCCTCATTGATAACCTCCGTCTGAGAATAATGGAGGGTTATGTCGTACTCCTACCGACTGTTCGTTGCAAATCCATGAGTCTAGGTCCCGGGATTTATTGATACTGATACTAGTCGGGGGTGTATATACACCCCAACTGCCGGCTATCCCTAGCAAGCACCATCATCAAGTGCGGCCACGTTCTTCAACTAAGCCGCGCATCTGCATGCATCTCCTTAAGCCTGTGTATTCGTGCGACGACAGGTCCTAAGTCTCGTCACTCACAGAATCCTTCTAATGGTGGCCGGAGATCGCACGGTGGCACACACTCTGCTGGTGCGTGTGGAGTGAGTCTATGTTCTCTCCTTCTCCGCCACCTAATTTGCATGCATCACCTCCTCGCAAAAAGAGGCCACAACATCCCACGCTGCTTCGCATCCGACCATCAATTGTACCACGACCGGAAATGAGAGATCACCAGCACCAAGTTTTGCGAAAAGGGCTCAGCGCTCTTGACCTCAGGCTGAGCATTAATCTCGTGGCAGTTTATGCAGTGATAACTCTTTAATTCGCCAAAGAAATTTTAGTTTCCAAACTGACGGAAAGGAGCAAGAAAAATTGAGTGATTGAAGATGTCAGTGAGGACAGGGAGTAAAAGGATAAAAATATATATAACGCCAGTCTATCGACCCACGATAGACCGGTGTTATTCATCTCACAATTGTCTTTTCACCGCCAAAAGGAGCCCGTTCACCTTGCCTCCTACTTTTCGGAATGTATCCTTGGAGTGTACCGACCGCCTTCAGCTTTTGGGTGTTGAGATTTCCTCGAACCTAAACTTTGGGCGGTTCATTGAGTTCAACGCCAAGGTGGCTGCCAGAAAACTTGGGGTTATCGCAAAGGTCCGGCAGTACTTCACAACAGGGCAGCTTCTAATGTTGTACAAAGCACAGGCCCGTTCGTGTGTGGAGTACTGCAGCCACATTTGGGCTGGTGCTGCTAAGTGTCACCTGGCCACTTTGGATTCAGTGGAGAGGCGTGCGAAGAAGCTGATTGGTGACCATGATTGAACTCGAGTTGGTCTCCAAAGCCTAGAGCACAGGCGTAGAGTAGCCAGCCTTTCGGTGTTCTATAGGATACATTTTGGGGAGTGTGCGAGGGAATTGCACGATTTAATTCCCCCATCTCCGTTCCACCATCGGACGACCCGTCGTACGGCGAGTTTCCACCCTTATGTTGTTAACACCTCTACGATCCGGACGAGGCGTTTCGCCTCCTCCTTTATACCGCGTACATCGAGGGACTGGAACAATCTGCCGGCGGCGGTGTTTCCGTCGGACTACAATTTGAGTGTCTTCAAGGCTAGAGTGAATAGGCTCTTAATAAACTAGTGCGCTTTACCATCAACGATTGCGTCACTGCTTACCATCAGGCGGGATTGCGGTCAAGCGCTGGTTTATATTTTAATAAAATAAAAAAAAAACCAATTTCTGACAAACGCGTGTACTGACTGTATAGATCTCCTCAATCGTTGTTTACTTAAAAGACTTTTTAGACATCAAATTAAAAATTACTTTCAGCAATTTTCGAACGTCAAAATTATACAAGACAGTAGCATTGAGGTGACTCTGGTGATCTGTATTGAATATGGACAACGCCTTTGTTTCTTGTTTGGAATGGTAAATCATCAAATGACGTCTCCCGCTCTGGGCCGTGCGGAAGGGTGTGTCAAACATTTACTTACTAAAACCCACCCATGTTATTTCACTTGCTTATGCGCCAGAGCCACGGATTCTTTTTTAACCAACCCGCAACTCTGATCAAGGATGCATCGGTCTTCGTGGACCCCGTCGCGTTGTGCTGACAACTCTTTGAAGCGCGCGTGAAACACAACGCGTCGTCGACTCGGGCCTGATCCTCACTTCTCACCGGCCACAGGCCCGCGCCTACTGTGGCTGGAAGTTCGATGTCGTCTCCCGACCAGGGCGCCAGGACCAGGGCAGCGGCTAGAGGCGTGAGGGCGCTGGGATTCCCGCTGCCTCACTCGTTCAGCCTCCTCCTTTGTCAGCATCACTGCTTCGCAGAAGGAGGTGACGGCCTGCCATGTATAGGCAAAACGCCTAAGTTTATATTTGTGTAACTTGTTAGAAGCTTGCTCAACATTTTTGTTTAATCATTGTGCAATCTTCAATGATGACTTTAGACAATCAAATAAATGGCTGAGTAATATTCTCTCCTGAGATCTAAAACGCCAGTCTATCGTTTGAGGCTCCGCTCTAAGAACACGTGAATATTTCGGCATCAGCAGTCACTTTATTAAATTGATATTTCTTATCAGTTAATTGGAAATGATTAAAACAAATCGTATCAAATTAAACTAATCACATGGACATATTAGAAACATGTTCTGCATATTAGGCTTACAATTTAATTGTAAATAAGTATTTAAAAAGAATATCTTAGCTTATTGTTTGTAATATTTCAATCTATGGGCCGAGAATAGGTGTTTTTGGCTGACTTAAAAATCGTTCAAAAGATTCATTTTTGTCTTAATCACATCAAAAACATCTGATTTGAAAATCAATAAATTCTAAAACGGCTTTAAACCGCATTACGCTTTGGCGACTCGTTACAAAGAATTTGACTCATCGGAAAATGAAAGTCATACTTTTTTCCTTTGCTCTTTACCTCATAGTGGTCAATATTGCCCATACTAAACGTGTATCCTACTGTAACTGTCCAATAGTGTATTCGCCCGTATGTGGTTCTGACGGGGTGACTTACAGCAATATAACATGCCTAAAGTGCGAGAATCCCGTTGCTGCTATCGTCAGGTATGGGCCTTGTGATGACGAAGAATATGACATATTTATAAAACTGCTGGATCCATAGTATTGATTGTTGTGATAATCTAATCTATTAAAGTTTTGTGCTTTCATTTAAGTCTTTTTCTTAGTCATTACAGTGAGAAGTGCTGCACTGTGTGTGGTAGTGGTATTAGGTAAGTTTTTGAAGTGAAACTTCTTTAGGCACGCTTGACTTGGGGAGTAAACTGGCGAAAGCGTTACGAAAAATGATAGGAAAAAAATGATGAAGGCGAACGGAAGCAGAGTATAGTCCTATTTCGTCTGTTCTACAAACAAGGAGCTGGCTCATGTAAATTTTGCATGACATGCCGAGTGTGAAGTTGTGAGTTCGCATCTCGCCGAAGGCAATATATATTTTTTGGATCTTTTTAAGATTTGTTAACAATTGATTACCTAAGAGCACAAATAATTTATAAATTTCGTTCTGTTCTGGCTTTTATATTGTTTTATATATTTTTGCTGAACATTTCTTATATAATTGAAAGTATAGAAGCTTGAAGATATCGTCACAATACGATAATTGGACACAAAGTACAAATTACTTTCGAGCCTCATAAGCTCAATTATCAACCTAAGTACCTTGATTGATTAAGAACTATGAATTTCTTCGAGAACAGGTCGTGGACTACCCGAGTTTGAGGTCCCCTGATTCACGAGGAAGAGCCCGACCTTTTGGCCCCGTGGAATCCACTACCCCCCCCCCCCCCCTTTTGTTACCTCACCCCCCCGTGGATTATCTCGGGAACCAGAGGTCGTGGACTACCCGAGTTTGGGGTCCCCTGAATCAGGAGGAGGAGCCCGACCTTTTGGCCCTGAGGGAATCCACTCCCCCTCCCCTCCCCCTCCCCTCCCCCTCCCCTCCCGCTCCCCCCGCAACCCACGAAACCTATCCCCACCCCCCTCACCCCGACCCCCTTTAGTTACCTCACCCCCCCGTGGATTATCTCGGGAACCAGAGGTCGTGGACTACCCGAGTCTGGGGTCCCCTGATTCAGGAGGAAGAGCCCGACCTTTTGGCCCCAAGGGAATCCACTTTTTTTTTTTTTTTAAATTGGAGGTCTATGCAAAAATATTAATTTATAAATGAAAGCATGAAATAAATTTAAACATTTATAGAAAATTAATATATGTATATGTGTATACATGTATATATTGTGCACACATATATATAGATATACATACAGAAGGTGCGAAAGAAGTTTCACTTCAGTCGTGTGGTCATAAGCACACTCGTTTTTTTTTTCAACCCGAACATCAATTATCGTAATTTTAAAGCATTTGAAATGTAATGGCTGTCTCAACTTGGTGACAAACTGTAAAAACTTGTCAAATATGTAGAGAAATTTGTGACAGATTCAGATTAAGGCCTGATTGTGACCGCTCTTTAAATTTCTAGAATTGCCCATTTGGTGTGTTCTACTGCTGAACAAAAGACTGCCTCATAGCAATATACAGTTCCCTGTGTTCTTGTTTTATTTATCGTAAGAAAATCCTCATGGACAGCGTCCGTCTACTCCGCTGCCGTGCTTCTTTGCTAAATCAGAGGAGCACATGTTGGAGCGTATCTCCTCCGACAGGATATTGGCATACGGGCAATGACACCCCTAAGGACATCCTACTCCAAAGGGGAGTCATTGCCCGTACCACAAGGTACACCGTTCTGAAGACTAGCCTTTCACTCAGTCGAGTCCATAAAGGAATTCCAGCCTACGGGCACACGGGGAGGTTTCCTGTCCAAGCACCCCATGTCTTAATTCGTCCACCGTCGTTTCATCATCGGACGATCCGTAGTGCGGCGAGTATCTACCCTACGTTCTTAACAACATTATAATCCGGACGAAGCGTTTCGCGTTCGGTTTTTTATACCACGAACATCAAGGAATTGGAAACAGTTGTCGGTGCCGGTGGCGGTCTTTCCGTGAACTACATTAATACTTCTAACAACATTTATTTTCATTCAACATTCAAAATTATCCATCAGATACATCTTGCTATTTGACAGACTAATGGATCTACTGCGCATTCTTAGTCACCCTTTGGCATCCTTTAGGCACGGAACCCAATTCCCAACAAGTGGGTCTAAAGATGAACATAGATAAGACTTGCTCGAAGTTGTTGACGAGTATATGCACCTGAGACAAACTGTTCAACTAGGTGGTCCATCTTCGAGAAAGAGGTGTCTGTCTCGTCGAGTGCAGTACTGCTGGACAGCGTTCGGAAAACTCCGCTACATCTTCTCGTCGTCCAAGACACCACATTGTCTCAAGACTAAAGTCTTTGACCAGTGTGTGGTGCCAGTGATGAAATACGAAACTGAAACGTGGTCACCCACAATGGGGCTCATAGGGCCTCGAAGGCTCAAGGTCACACAAAGGTCGATGAAAAAAGTTATGTTCGGAGTTTCTCTGCGCTGTGGAATCAGAAATGAGAAGAACCAAAGTCATCGACATAGTTCTTCGAGTCGGGGAGGCGGGGCACTTTGCTCGTAGAACCGATGGCAAATGGGGCAGTGAGGTTCTAGAGTGGCGTCCACGTACTGGAAGACGCAGCATAGGTAGGCCCCCAACGAGGTGGACCGATGACCGGTGAAGGTCGCTGCAAGCAGATGGATGCGGGCACCATAAGACCGGTCATAGTGGGAGGACTTTGTCCAGCACTGGACCTCTATAGGCTGAACAAGAAGAAGAAGAAGGTACGGAACCCTATTTGTCTTTATGCAGGATGCCGATTAGGTAAACACATCAATTGGAACCACAGTTTCATAAATTGTTCTAACACAGTTAAAATAATTGGTAACTTGAATTTTTGATACCACGTTTTATTTCGTATTAAATTATACGTTATTTATTCTGTTTCAAAAATTCAGATCTTTATTTTAGGTTAAAAGACTGAATACGACTTGTAATAACACTGGTCAACAATGGTTTTGTTGCCCTTGTCGTGTTATCTACATATCTGCCTATATATCTATGAATGATTTTGGAATTGGCTCTGGTTCTCTGGTGGCTCTGGCTTTGTTTCTTTATTTTATTTTTTATTTCTACAAAACACAGAACGAAGGTGTTGGTATTGTATATGTTTTTAATTATCTTTTATACAATATGTAAAGAAAACCCCGTCTGACCCAAAAGGATAATAAAGGTTAGGTAAACACATGACCATATAAAATATGAAATTTTACACAATCATCTTAGTAACAATACTAATGAATTTTGAAATAATCTTTTTTTTTTCGCGAATAAATTCCAACTTCCCCAAAATTTAGTAATTTTTAAAAGTGACTACACCGTTCTCGGCAGTATTATTATCAGTGATGCGACCGCGTGACACGTGCCCTGCCGTCATTGCGTCACTGCTTACCATCAGGCGGGATTGCGGTCAAACGCTAGTTTATAGTTGATATTAAAAAAAAACAGAAACTAGAGCCAATTAAATAATTTTCATTCATATCTTCGCAAACTGGGTATTATAAAAATGTACATCTGCAGAGATATCCAGGCCAACAATATTTTTTTTTATTTTTGTTGAGCTGTGTAATCGTTAAAGTAAACGTCACTCTGTGTAGTATTTGTGTAATAATACCCTTTCACTTACCCAACATGATAGTGAAATTATAACACCTGGTAGTTTTAGTACCAACAGTTTTCATCCAATTTAAGTTGCTTAACTTCGCTTATGGGTGAACAGTTTAAGTGTTCAAAGTTTTCCGAATACGCTTAAGTTTTACGCTTTCATAAGTATAAGTTATACTACATAAGGTTTTAAATTTTAATTGTAGAATATTCCACTTCCTTAAATTGTTTAATTTATATGCAGGTACGCCGTCACTGATTCAGTTGCTCATAAAATAAACTATATTTAAAAGTTGACAGAAATATCGAACAATTAAAACAAGAACAAAATAAATTTTCTAGGTATTACATACAGAAAATTCCTAAAAAAAATAATACAAAGCGTTTTGATTTTTTCTTAACTAATTATTGATATTCGAAAAAACACATCAGCAACCATGAATATATTTGTGGAAGAGTTTGTGTGTATTTCTTTTTTAACAATGTTCCTCTCAAGCAAAGGAACGGGCAATGCCTTTTTTTGATTCTTGGCGTGGATGAAATTAACAAATGGTTTCTCTCAC
Source organism: Sesamia inferens (assembly GCA_037179545.1). Lineage (NCBI taxonomy): Eukaryota > Metazoa > Arthropoda > Insecta > Lepidoptera > Noctuidae > Sesamia > Sesamia inferens. The sequence goes on along the minus strand of CM073936.1, from coordinate 2,964,900 downwards.
TCTGGGGAGCGTAAGGGCGTGTTAGATTTTATTGACTAAAACCACATTCACTTGCCTGTACTTTTCAACCAACGTGGACCCCGTCATGAAGTGCTGACATCCCTTTGAGAAGTGCAGGGAACACAACGCTCTATCGACCCGGGCCTGATCCTTGCCGGGCCGTGAGCTGCCCATTGCTCGCCGCTCGCAAGCCCGCGTCTACGGTAGCCGGGAGTTCGATGTAGTCTCCCGACGAAGGCGTCTCCAGCGACGGCTAGAGGCGTGAAGGCGCTAAGATTCCCGCTCCCTCACGCGCTGCACCTCTTCTTTTGCTAGCATCACTGCAGAAGGAAGTCACGGTTTGTCATGCTTTCACGTTCTGGACTATGGCCTGGACCAGGGCCAGATGCGAGAGATCGCCACCAATCGCCACCATGAGGACGTATCGCTGCTCGACTCAAGCCGGGCAGACCTCCACCGTGCCCTTAGGGTGATCTACACAGTAGTGACACTATGGTGTTTCCTCCCACCTTATCCGGAACAGGAACCTCCCGGACGTATCTGGCCGTATCCAGTGAGGATCTGCGTTAGGCGGAAGGTGAGGGCGCCATGCTGGGTAGTGGCTGAAGGCCACTCCTCAAAGAGGGGACTTAACGCCGCTATTGTGGCGTGCCCAACGGACAATGCCTAAAGTATTGTTAGGAGCTAGAGGTACTAAAATACCGGTTAAGGGTTGCGAAGTTTATTGGCAACGAATTTACAGTCGATTGTAGGCAATGTCAAGTAGAACGTAGCTGATGTCACACCGAAGTCTTCTCTTACGTCCACGAAGTCCGTGTCGTAAACACACAATAACACTACAGATGTTACTTTACGCATTACATAAAGTTCTCGTTACAGTTGTAGCAGTAGGTATTCTCAAAGATCGCTTCTTAACTGTCGCTTGTTCTCGTATCGCTAGTCGAATGTAGACTGACTGTCTACTGGCGTTACGGCGCTTTATTATAGGTCAGCTGATCGAATATTCCAGATTCGTGTAGACGTAATAATAATAGCGCATAACTTCGAGTACATTCAGTAGGTACCTATGGTAATAGGAATGTATCCAAGGTATGAAAATCAAAAAAATAATTAGTCCGTCTTATAGATAATAAAAAAATTAAGACCCGTATTTTTCATTTTGTCGAAATTACCAAAAACTACTGCGTATAGAAATAGCGTATTAAAATTATGGAGTGGGGGCTAATTACGGCACGCCGTTGTAGATTTTGTAGCACGGCGTGACGTCATGCGACATTTCAAATCAATATATCTTCCTAAGTATTTGAATGAGAGAAAAAATAAAAAATACGTGTTCAATATTTTTTATAAATCTATCTGATGGACATTAAATTATTTTTTAGGATACAACCCAATTCCCGGAAACTGTTTTCTAGAAATTTCGATGTCGTCACTTAGTTGACAAAATTGATGAAACCTGTACCATATGATAGGCCACCCTGGGTCTGACGCGCGTTTTTATATTTCACCTGTACAATGTCTAGGTCTCGAGTTATAGGGCTTAAAAGTTACGCACTGCATGTCACGCAATATTGAACCTTATGCCATCGACATAAGGTGCATTCGTAACAATATTAAGTCCGCTTTTTTTCTTTGACTTTGTTTTTTGCGAAAATTTAATACAAGTAAAATAATAATAGATTTAGATAATTATGATTTGGACAATGTTGTGTTTTAGGGGAGACGTGGAGTCAAATATTATAAACAACTAGCGGCCGCCAGCGACTTCGTTCGCGTGAAGTTAGTTATACTCCGCTCCTATTGGTCGCAGCGTGATGTTATATAGCCTAAAGCTTTCCTAGAGTAATGGGCTATCCAACGCAAAAAGAATTTCTCAAATCGGACCCTTACTGAGATTAGCATGTTCAAACAAACTCTTTAGCTTTATATATTAGTATAGATAGATATGCAAGTAAGAAACGTAAAGTATTTACTAGGGAACAGGTTTACTTATAAGCCTGGTACAAGATCTAAGCCTTATTAAATTCAAACCCTTACTTAAACATAAGTTGTGCCAGAAAACCTTTTATACCATTATGGATTATATCGAGGAAAAATGGATTGAGCTGCTTCCAATTTTACGCATTGATTGCTTTTTCTTCTGATTTCATTTTTATATCTCAAAAAAAAGAAACATTATTGGAATAGGGTATTTGACTAAAAAAAAACTAATTAGTCCGTCAGTCAGATTTCCAAAAATTACTAGACACGTATTTTTTCTTTTTTCATATAAACAAAAAATGAAGACGACACTGCATTCAAAACTCGTGTGACGTCACTGCACGCTACACTTTATAGCGCACAGTGACGTCACCAGCCACCACTCCTGATCTTTGATGCCTTTTATATTTGTCATTTTTTATTGATTTGATAAGACAAAATATACGTATCCAATATTTTTCTATACTCTGAATGACGGACTAAATAGAATCAATTTTTTTTTACCCAAGAAACATCCCTATTGCAAAATTGAAAAAAAAAATCACTGAAATAAAGTGTATAAGGCTTGCTCAAAATTTTTGTTTAATCATTGTGCAATCTTCAATATCGACCTTAGACAATCAAACAGATGGCAGAGTAATACTGTAGTTAGAGTGGCTGCCTGAGATCTATAACGCCAGTCTATCGGTTGAGGCTCCGCTCTAAGAACACGTGAATATTCCGGCATCAGTAGCCACTATAATGAATTGATATTATTCATCAGTTAATTGGAAATGATTGAAACAAATCGTATCAAATTAAACTAATCACATATACATTTTAGAAACATGTTTCTGCATATTAAGATTATAATTTAATTATAAATTAGAAATAAGTATGTAAAATGCATATATCTTAGCTTATTGTTTGTAGAATTTCGTCCTATAGGCCGAGAATAGGTCTTTCTTGAGTGACCTACTAAAGAATAAATAACCTATGAAAAGATACATTTTTGTTGTAATCACATCAAAAATAAAAAAATTACCCGATTTGAAGATCAAGAAATTCTATAACGGCCGATCGTCAATTGTTTCAAAGAATTTGTACCATCGGAAAATGAAAGTCATACTTTTTTCCTTTGCTCTATACCTCGTTGCGGTCAACATTACCTGTGGGCGACATAAGTCTTTATGTGATTGTCCATTAACGTATTTGCCTGTGTGTGGTTCTGACGGGGTAACGTACGGGAATGAATGGTGTATGAGGTGCGAGAATCCCGCTGCTGCTAACGTCAGGTACGGGCCTTGTGAGTACGTCCCGGTACAAAGACCGCTGGATCCAGAGTATTATTATTTGTGATTTTCTATTAAAGTGTTATGCCTTAGATGGTTACGTCTTTTTCTTGGCCATTACAGTGAGAAGTGCTGCTGTGTAGTGGCAGTAAATAAGTTTTTTTCAATGAGAACACCAATTTTCGTAATTTGAAATACCTACCTATTCGAAATCCAAATACAGTATCTCGAAGAAAAACTATCAAAAACTGGTCAAAACGGTCACCAAAGCCTTTCGGTGTTCTGTACGATGCATTTTGGTGAGTGTGCGAAAGAATTGCACGATTTAATTGCCACATCTCCGTTCCACCATCGGACGACCCTTCGCATGGCGCGTTTCCACTCTTCCGTTGTTAACACCACTACGATTCGGACGAAGCGTTTCGCCTCCTTCTTTATACCGCTTACATCGAGGGACTGGAAAAGTTTGGCAGCGACGGTGTTTCCATCGGAATACAATTTGAGTATTTTCAAGGCTAGAGTGAATAGGCTTTTAATAAACCAATGCGCTTTACCATCAACGAATGCGTCACTGCTTACCATCAGGCGGGATTGCGATCAACCACTAGTTTATAATTTATATATAAAAAAATGTAGGAACATTAGTTGAGAGGTTCAGATTAAGGCCTGATTGTGACCGCTCTTAAAATTTGGAGAATTGCCCATGTTTTGTTCCCCTTTTACTTATCGTGGAAAAGTCCTCATGGGTAGCCTACGTCTGGGAATAATAAAGTATCGTACTCCTACCGACTAAAACCCCTTTGTTCCTTCAAGAACCATGAGTAGGGGGCCCGGAGTTACTTGTACATTCCCCGCACTCCCGACTGGTATCAGCCCGCCATCCCTAGCGGGCACCATCACCAAGTGCGGCCACTTCCTACAACTAAGCCACCCATATGCATGTTATTTCTTTAAGCCCGAGTGCTCGAGCGATGATACGGCCCCGGTTTCGTCGCTCAAAGGGTCCTTCTTATAAAGGTGATCGGAGATCTATAAGCACCTTTCGACACACAGCTGCTATTCTGGTGTGGGCGGAGTGAGAAGCATGCTCTCCTCGCAAAAAGAGACCACATCATGCTACGCTCCATCGCTTTCGACCATCAATTGTAAGATGGCTGGAACTGAGAGATCACCCGCACCAAGTTTCGCGACAAGGGTTCAGCGCTGTTGGACCCAAGCTAAGCATTTCTCCAGCGTATGTTGTGCCGTGGCCTAGTGGCAGTTCATGCAGTGATAACAAACGGGCATCCGCTCCCGACCTATGCGACGCACTAGGTATTTGCCAAAACAGTTTTGTCCAATTTTGTTTTGCGAGTAAACTAGTGCTTAACCTCGATCCCGCCTTTTTTTTTATCAAAATATAAACCAGCGCTTGACCGCAATCCCGCCTGATGGTAAGCAGTGACGCAATCGTTGATGGTAAAGCGCACTAGTTTATTAAGAGCCTATTCACTCTAGCCTTGAAGACACTCAAATTGTAGTCCGACGGAAACACCGCCGCCGGCAGATTGTTCCAGTCCCTCGATGTACGCGGTATAAAGGACGAGGCGAAACGCTTCGTCCGGATCGTAGAGGTGTTAACAACATAAGGGTGGAAACTCGCCGTACGACGGGTCGTCCGATGGTGGAACGGAGATGGGGGAATTAAATCGTGCAATTCCCTCGCACACTGCCCAGAATGTATCCTATAGAACACCGAAAGGCTGGCTACTCTACGCCTGTGCTCTAGGCTTTGGAGACCAACTCGAGTTAAATCAGGGTCACCAATCAGCCTCTTCGCACGCCTCTCCACTGAATCCAAAGTGGCCAGGTGTAACTAGGCAGCAACAGCCCAAATGTGGCTGCAGTACTCCACACACGAACGGACCTGTACTTTATACAACATTAGAAGCTGCCCTGGTGTGAAGTACTGCCGGACCTTTGCGATTACACCAAGTTTTCTGGCAGCCACCTTGGCCTTGGACTCAATGAACCGCCCAAAGTTTAGGTTCGAGGAAATCTCAACACCCAAAAGCTGAAGGCGGTCGGTACACTCCAAGGATACATTCCGAAAAGTAGGAGCCAAGGTGAACGGGCTCCTTTTGGCGGTGAAAAGACACGCCTGCGTTTTGGCGGCATTGAATGCTACAAGATTGGCATTGCCCCATACGGAGACTGCCTGAAGTGCAACACTCGTTCGCTCCACCATGGCCGCTCTTTCGGACCGGATTGATTCCCTACTGGCCCGAGCATCCGGCAGGTATCTCTCCACAACTGTGCTGTCATCTGCATACCCATAGATACCGGGCATCAACAGATCGTTAATATGCAGCAGAAACAGAGTTGCAGAGAGAACAGACCCCTGAGGAACACCGGCATTAGTCGACATGGGCTCAGATGAGCATCCGTCGATAACAACTCGGAGGGACCGTTCAGTCAGGAAGTCTTTTACCCAGCCAGTCAGGCTAGGGGAAATGTCGTACGCTGGAAGCTTACTCAAAAGGCCAGCGTGCCATACCCGGTCGAAGGCCTTCGAGGCATCAAGGGAGACAGCAATCGCTTCTCCATTTGCTGATGCTAAGTAATGCAAGATGGTAAAGCGAACCGGTTTATTATAAGCCTATTCACTCCAGCCTTGGAGACACGTAAATTGTAATCAGATGAAATAAGCGCCGCAGACTATTTTTTTTTAAATGAACAGACAGCTGTGCTACTGGAGAGTTTGTTCCGCCACTTCTTACTTATTCCCAGCGAAAGCACTAGGAAGTGTCGATGGTTGGGCGTTTTGGGGGACTGTCTTATGTAATATTGACGTTCAAAGGTGCTGATTCTCAGCCTAATTTGAATAAATGTCTTTTGATTTTGGAAAATTGATGTATTCCACATTGGGCCAGTAAGCTCGAGTCTTGTGTTTTGCCCATAACACAAGTCTGGAGCTTACTTTGGGGCTAGCTCAATCTGTGTGATTTGTCCGTATATATTTATATTTATTTTTTTATTTATTTAATTATTTTCAGAATGTGGATTTCTGGAAATAAATAAGTGCTTAGTATCTCGAATCTATAGACACAGTGTTTTGTATTAATGCAGAATTTTAATTTTGAAACAGTCACTTTCCTATTTTAGGAAAAAAAAATTATTTTTAAAGATTGATTACGATTTATATTAATTGTTGTATTATTTAATGAGATAATCGCCAATCGGGACAGTGTGTGTACATAAAAGCTTAAATAATAACCTTTTATTTACCTAACATGATAGTAAATTAAAACACCTATTAAGTTTTCGTACCAACAGTTTTCATCCCATATAAGCTGCATAACTTCGCTCATAGGTGAACAGTTTAAGTATACAAACTTCTACGAATAATAGCGCTTGCATAAGTAAATGTTAAACTATATGAAGTTTAAATTTTTGATTGTGTAATGTGACCTCACACTTTGGGCGGAGCGGAACGGCGGCGGCGTGTCAAACTTTTACTGACTGAAACCCACCCATGTTTCTTCACTTGCTTGTACGCCAGGGCACGGTTTCTTTTTTTACCAACCCTCAACCCTGACCCAGGAGGCATCGGTCTTCGTGGACCCCGTCACGATATTCTAAGATCACTTTGAGGCGTGCGTGAAACACAACGGGCCGTCTACCCAGGCCTGGTCCTTTGTGCCCACAAGCCCGCAAGCCCATGCCTACGGTGACCGAGAGTTCGATGTTGTCTCCCAACCAGGGAGTCTCCTGCGGCGGTTAAAGGTATGAGGGCGCTGGGATTCTCCCGCTCCCTCACGTGCTCCATCCGCCTCGCAAAAGCAGGCCTGTCATGCACTCTCGCTCGAGACCATGGCCTTGACCAAGGCCGGACATGAGAGATAGCCGCCGATTTCCACCATGAGAACAGAGCGGTGCTCTACCCAAGCCGAGCAGAGCTCCACCGTATGCTCCTCAGTGTCCTTAGGGCACATCTACACAGTGGCGACACCCTGGTGTTTCCTCCCGCCTTTTACGGAACAGGAAACTCCCGGAACAGCCGTGTCCGATGAGGACCTGCGTCAGGTGGAAGGTGTGGCGCCTCTCTAGCACTCCTCAAAGAGGGGACTTACCGCCGCTATTGTGGGGTGGCCATTTAATGTAGACCTTAGACGATCAAAAAGGTGGCGGAATTAAATTGTAGTTAGAGGGACTATTGAGAGATTCATATCGAAACCTACACGGGTAAAAAAGCACGGTGCAGCTAGTAAAATATATATTACTAGCGGCCGCCAGCGACTTCGTTCGTGTGGAGTTAGTTATGCTATGCTCCTATTGGTAGCAGCGTGATGATATATAGCCTAAAGCCTTTCTGGATTAATGGTGATTAATCCAACGCAAAATAAAATTTTTCAAATCGGACCTGAGATTAGCGCGTTCAAACAAACAAACAAACTCTTCAGCTTTATATATTAGTATAGATTATTTTGTAGTCGTGGTGGCCTAGTGGTTAAAACGCCAGCCTCTCAAGTATGAGTGCGCGGGTTCGATTCCAGGTCAGACAATAACCAATGTAACTTTTCTAAAGTTATATGTACTTTCTAAGTATATCTTGGACACCAATGACTGAAGGTGAAGGAAAACATCTTGAGGAAACCTGGACTTTAAGTCTGAAATCGCCAACCCGCATTGAGCAAGCGTGGTGATTACACTCAATCCATCTCTGTATGAGAGGAGACCTGGGCCCAGCAGTGGGACGATAAAAGGGTGATGATGATGATAATAGATTATTAGCAATGATGGGAGAAGAAGAGGAGTTCTGGGTTCAAAATACATTAAAGAGTTAATTTCGAGGGGCGTGAATACTAAGAAATAACAGCCATACAGTTCGATGGCGGAATGATCAATCAGTGATCTGATAATATAAGTAAAAGTTTAGGTTTTTAATTTTGATTGTAGAATGTTGCACTAACTTAAATTGTTTAATTTATATGCAGCTACACTTTGGTGCTGATTATTTTGTCCATAAACTAAACCATGTCTTTTTTTTTAATAGTTATAAACTAGCACTTGACCGCATTCCCGCCTGATGGTAAGCAGCGATGCGATCGTTGATGATGCAATGTTAAACCCAACAACACGACCAACGATGCTGCGCCAAAGGGAGATTGATCTGAAGACCCTCCACGACCAAACTCCCAACACAACAACATTAGGCGCATCGTACCCGGCGCACATCGCAACACAACTGCTCAGACCCGTCCTCCGAACGGCTTCACCAGACATCATGCCGGAACATGACAAATCGCTCGGCGGCAAGGCTTTGTCTGGTGGGTGGTAACTTCTGCCGGCGGCCGATGTTAAGTCTTTTTCGTGCACTTACTAACTTACTTTTTTTTTAAACTTTGCCCCACACTATGAATTTCTCCTGTATCGTGGGCTAGTTTACAAATATAAAAACTCACATACGGAAACAGCAAGACCTGAAACAACTAATTCGAGGTCATACAAATAAAAAAAATGAAATGAAATTTGAACAATGAATGTGTAAAAAGTCTCAATTTGTTTGCCTACTATTATAAAATCCACACTAATATTATAAATGCGAAAATGTCTCTGTCTCTGTCTAAACTAGTGAACGGAGTGTAATGAAATTTGGTACGCAGATAGTCTAGAGCCTAAGAAAGGACATAGGTTATATAACATCCAGCTATAACTACTAGGAGCAGAGCAGTGACAAAAAATATTGCGAAAACGGAAGCTAACACGGACGTACTACATAATGCTCCCATTATTTTAACAGGCGCTTATTTTATATCAACTGAGCTCTTTTTAATTTACGGAATTCATCGCGCGCTTGAAACTGAAGCCCACGTGGACGGAGTCGCGGGCAACAGCTAGTTCTTAATAAACAACCTTAAAAGCTAACCTACTGTAGACTAATACACAATATTTTTTATATACCTAATTTATAAACTAGCGCTTGACTGCGATTCCGCCTGATGTTAAGCAGTGACGCAATCGATGATGGTAAAGCGCACTAGTTTATTAAAAGCCTATTCACTCTAGCCTTGGAGTCGTTCGATGGTGGAACGGAGATTGGGGAACTAAATGATGCAGTTCCTTCACACACTCACCAAAAATGAATCCTATAGATAGAATACCGAAAGGTTGGCTACTCTTCGCCTGTGCTCTAGGCTTTGGAGACCATTTTAAATTAAATCTGGGTCGCCAATCAGCCTGACCAGTCTGGCCAGGTGACATTTCGCAGCACCAGCCCAAATGTGGCTGCATTGCTCCACACACGAACGGACCTGTGCTTTGTACAGCACTAGAAGTTGCCCTGGTGTGAAGTACTACCGGACCTTTGCGATGACGCCAAGAGTCGTCATCTTAATAGTCAGTCCTGTTCTAACTACATATATCACCATTCACACAGTCCATCCATTAGATCCATCCATTTGGTCTTCCTTGACTCTTATAACAATCGACATCCAGCTCAAAACTTGAATTAATAAGGATACTTAATAATCTGTCTAGCCTTGTCCTAACTATGTTGGAGACATTACATAAAGCGTCTGCCTATCTGAACTCACCTATCTCACATCCATCAGTTACTGGATAACCCCTATAGATCTGATAGACATTCGAGTTTCTGATAACCCATTGACATAGATATTTTACATAAATACGCTAGAAAACTGTAATTTCGATAAAACCAACCTGCTTAATATCTGCATATTTGTTCTATAAATATGAATTTATAACACAAAAAACCCAATGCGCTTCCCGCAAACCGTCTCTAGACTGAAATTACTGCAACAGACAATAATATTTCATGCCCTAGAAGCCAACGCGCCACTAAGGCACTCAAAAAGCGCGTGTCCAATTGTAGGAAGGCCAATATTTTATTTAAAACCCCATATCAAAGGCTCACGGTACAGCGCCCCTCTGAATTATACACCGTTCTGCGTTTAATGGCTTTAATTTTCAAACTCTTGAAAAATATCTGTGCAAAGTTACCACGTTAAGTGCGGCAAGAGATTCAAGTTGGACAAGTTAAGGAAATCTTTTGTTAAGTTCATGTGACATCGCGGTAAAGATGAATTTTTAATGCGACGTCAATTTTCGGGGGGTGGAAAGTTTTTTTTTCATTTATTTTTGTGGCGCAAAATTGGCGTTGAGATTTAAATTGTTTTTTATTAATAGCTGAAGTGTAGTACCTTAATAAAAAGAGTAGAATTCTTGTCACAATAATAACAATTAGTATTTTTGATTTTATGTAACAATAACTACAAAGAATAAAAAATACGACAAAAAATATTATCATGACTTGGAGTGATGACAGATGAGGATATTAGTTATCCGTAGGTTAGGTTACGTAGCTCAAAAATAAAATGGAGCCTATAAGATCATTTCGTTGTATGTCTATCTCTGTCAAGGAACTCGTGGAGTTATCAGGTTGTAAACATCGTCTACAATGCCATGAAGTAGAGGGAAAAACCAAATTCATATTCAAATCTTTATCGCATTCTATAGATGGGATTACAAGTTAAAATATTACTTGGGTCCCTGATGCCATCAACATAATCAATAGATGGTACGGGTATTTATGCTCCGTTTATGCGAAATTTTGTACATTTCCAACGGAATCAAAACCTGTAAGGTACTTTCCGTTGATCGAGAATCATGAGATTTGGCAATAAGTAATGTAATATAGGTCAAGCAAAGGATACATTTACAAACCATAATTCGGCTAGATACATACCTACTCCCTTCATTATGGGCCTCATAAGAAAGCTCAAGGTCGCACAGAGAGCTATGGAGAGGGCTATGCATGAGGCATGGAAACAGGCATGAGGAGATTCGTAGAATAACGAATGTCGCCGACATAGCCCAGCGGATTAGCTCTCTGAAGTGGCAGTGGGCAGAGCACGTAAAGCCAATAGCTGATGGAGCACAAAATCTCTTGAATGGCGACCACATACAGGTAAGTGCAGTGTCGGACAGCCACTACGTGGTCGGATGACATGACCAAAATCGCCGAGAAGCGCTGGATGCAGGCCCCATCCAACTGTTCATTTTGGGAATTCATGGGGGAAGGCCTATGTCCAGCAATAGTTTTCATGTGGTCAAAATGATGATGATAATCATAATGACAAACCTACACAGAAACCTCGGCGCACCAGTCCGACTCTCACTTGATCATTATTCCGAGGTGTGCAAGCCCTGACACAATGCTGTCAGTTGCCCATGTCTTGAATTTGATTAAGCAAAATTGACTGTCTCGAAAAGTAATGAGATGATATTTTTATAACCCTAAACAAATTTCTCAAATAGACATAATGATACCATTTTTTTAACAGTCAAACAAATTCAAATATTTATTATTCTCCACACATATTCATTTACGAATTACAGCTAATTTATTTCAAAAATTGTAATCACAATAAGCAGATTTCACCCCCATTTACCCCTAAATGCGAAACAAGAACTCCATTGTAAAAGTATGGTTTCTTCGTATGCAAAATATTTTTGTAAGCGTTCAGGTGTAACGCTCCCATGTGGATGATTTTATGCCTCATCGAGTCACAGTCGCCTGGGATCGCGATATCGGAACCCGGGAAGTTTTGCTTCCTTTAAAACAAGACTATTTATATACGGATTCTATGATACTTGTTTTTGGGGACAGCGTTCCGAAAACAGCAGTAGAAGTAAAAAATTTGAATCTGGATATAATTACAGCAATAATACAAAGGCGAACAATTGTGGGTGAGTGTGTGCATATATATGTATCTCCACAGTTCCCAAAATGACAAAGGAAAACATCGTAAGGAAACAGATATATCTCAGGACCGAAAAAATCGAATACGTATATGATCTATTAACCCAAACAGAGCCCAAAGAGGAGTCCCGTGTCTCAGCAATGGGAAACAGAAATCAAAGCAAAAACATCAAAAGAACCCCTAGTAAATCAGCGAAAAAAAACACGGTTTATCTTCCAACAGATTTTTCAATACACGTTTTATCCTATTCCTTCCAATTAGTAGGACACACCACCCCGAGGTCTTACAGACTTATTTGGCCGAAGGTAAATAATCCAGTCGTGGCTCGATTCAATCCATCTCAGAATCAATGGATGCAAATCGTTGGTCGGAAGTCGCTAAGAAGATTACGAGTTGTTGTAATTAGAACAGTACTGTACTCTGTAATTAAAGCTTCTGTTCTAATTAATTGGGTTTTGGCTTTAGAAATTTTTGGAGGAAAAAAGAAAAAAACGATGTTTTATTCTTTGCGGTCTGTTCTTGAGTTATTTGGATTAAATAATCAACTCAAAGATACGATCAAATTACTTCTCGGGCTCAGGGCGGAGCGGAAGGGCGTGTGATCAAATGAATTTTACTGACTAAAACACAGCCGTCTTCCTTAAGTTACCTTTACCAGGGACACAGTATATCTTTTGAATAAACTTCGGCCCTGGCAGGCATCGGCTTTAATGGGCCCCGTTGTTATAATTATGCTGATATTACTTTGAGGCAGGCGTGAAACACAATGCGCCTTCGACTCTGAACTTGTCCTCATTGAGCAGCTATCCATTGCTCACCGCTCGCAGACCCTCGCCTACAGAAGCCAAAAGTCGACTGCTGGTTCTCGACAACCATGACTGGTCATTGTTTCGGCTTTTCTTCTCAGAGATCAGTCACCTAGGAAATACAAGCATCATCTAGTTTTGTATAAAAACGGAACTGCATTACTAAAACTCTGCTGCCCGTATATCTGTTTGTACAAGGCTGTATCTCAGGAAACATGATAGTTAAATAGTTTAAATTTTCAAAGGTGTTGTAATTCTTCTGCTGTTATTAGAAAAAGTAATTACTTATATTTGAATACCTTACTGCTTCAAACAGGTTGGAACACACAGCTGCATGGGTCGAAAGTTAAGCTGAAGATGTTACTAACTTACAGTTTCATGACTAAAAACTTTTTTTTTTGTTTTTTTTTTTTATTTAAATATAAACCAGCGCTTGACCGCAATCCCGCCTGATGGTAAGCAGTGACGCAGTCGTTGATGGTAAAGCGCACTAGTTTATTAAGAGCCTATTCACTATAGCCTTGAAGACACTCAAATTGTAGTCCGACGGAAATACCGCCGCTGGCAAACTGTTCCATTTCCTTGATGTACGCGGTATAAAGGAGGACGCGAAACGCTTCGTCCGGATCGTAATGGTGTTAACAATATAAGGGTGGAAACTCGCCGTACGACGGGTCGTCCGATGGTGGAATGAAGATGGGGGAATTAAATCGTGCAATTCCCTCGCACACTCCCCAGAATGTATCCTATAGAACACCGAAAGGCTGGCTACTCTACGCCTGTGCTCTAGGTTTTGGAGACCAACTCGAGTTAAATCAAGGACACCAATCAGCCTCTTCGCACGCCTCTCCACTGAATCCAAAGTGGCCAGGTGACACTTAGCAGCACCAGCCCAAATGTGGCTGCAGTACTCCACACACGAACTGACCTGTGCTTTGTACAACATTAGAAGCTGCCCTGGTGTGAAGTACTGCCGGACCTTTGCGATAACGCCAAGTTTTCTGGCAGCCACCTTGGCCTTGGACTCATTGAACCGCCCAAAGTTTAGGTTCGAGGAAATCTCAACACCCAAAAGCTGAAGGCGGTCGGTACACTCCAAGGATACATTCCGAAAATAATTAGGTACTAAACTAATACTTAATTATTTTTAAAGTACTTCAAAACCGGCCAAGTGCGATTCGAACTCGCGTACGGTGGGTTTCGTACAAGTTATCTTTAAGTAATTAACATACACACATCAAAAGTGTCTAGGGATCAAGCATTTTTATGCGGATTTCTTGAAATTGAGATGTGGCTTTGTAATAATTTCTGATGAGTCTCGTTTTGGTATGAGACCGGATACAAGACGTATACGACACTGGAGAACCCCTGGACGCCAACAGCGATTAAAATCCTGCCAGGAAGTCCATCCTTATAGTGGTGGAACCATCATGGTATGGGCGGGTATTTGGATCGGCGGAAGAACTGAGTTGATTTGGATCAGAGGCAACCTCAACGCTCAAATTTATGCTGAGACGATTGTATCAGACGTCATCGTTCCTCTACAAGTGCAAATCGGTCCCTTATTTCAGTTAATGCATGATAATGCACGACCGCACACCGCAAGAGTTGTAAGACAGACTCTCGCCGCAGCTAACATCAATGTCCTGCCCTGGCCTGCTCAGTCGCCAGACTTGAACCCGATTGAGCATGCATGGGATATGCTACAGAGAAGAGCTCTGCCGAATATGAAGGGTATCCAGTCGCAAGAAGACCTTTTTTTGTTGTTGCAACGAACATGGGCGGCCATTCCACAGCGTGATTTGGATGAACTCATTTTGAGTATGCCAAACCGATGTTCTTGTGTTGTTAGTGTTCGCGGTAGAAACACGGATTATGAATTGTTTAAGTTACCCAATAAAATTTTAGAGAAAACTGTTATTTCAGTCTTTTTTTCGAACTTTTGTGTTAGTGGTTCAAATGTCAAATATCCCTTTATTAGGAAAATGGCAAATTTCTTTATCAATGCAAAGGTGACTTGGTTTATCGTTACTGTGACAAACGAAAACACTTTATTTGATGAATCCTTAAAGAAAATTTTAATTAATATCAATCAGGAGAAAAGTTATTGCAAAAATATATGTTGATCCCTAGACACTTTTGATGTATGTATTTTAACAGCTCACGCCAATGTACATACTGTATTATTTTATCAAAATCGAAGACAAAAAAAGATGATAAACACTCAAAAAAATCATGTTTGTTGTATAGGAGCCCCCTTTAAATATTTTTTAAGCTATTGCATAGCTTCTATCGCGGGCCTTGAGCGCGGGGACCGAATCCAGAAATTCCGTAACGAAAAAACCTCACGCTCCCCACTCCGACGGGCACGGAGGTGTGGCTTGAAGGCCGTACATCGTCTAACGTCGTTTCAGTTCGGCAGTCTTCGGCACGGTATGTTTGTGTGTGTGCGTCTACATCTTTTGAAAACAATTTATAGATTTTCAAAAAGAGCATGCATATTGCAGGGCGCGAACTCAGTTCTACACACTTGCCATGTTACTGATAGTCGCGATGTGCTAAACTTGCGATTAAATTTCTCTCTGAAATAGGTCTTCTATAGAGATATGTCATAGACGTCATCGACGTTGTCATGGCTACCTTAAAAACTTTTCATATAATTAATTATTAAGTAATTTTATTCAAATTAATTTAGTAGTGTTTTTATAAAACAGCTTTTTTTTAACGGAAAAGCTAAGATGAATGTCACGCTAATTTTTCATTGGACTTTTAAATTATTTATAGTGTTGTTTACTAAATAAAAGCGCGTGATTTTATAGAGTAAAAAGTGCTCACGCAGCCGTTTTTTCAACTGTGATTGGCGATATCCGCCATTATTGTGAAATATTTTTTTAAAGAATTTCTATAATTTGTTACACGTGTTATTGGCAAAATTGTGGTATCTATCCACAGGGACCAGATCAAGAGTTGAAGTTGAAGTTTTTATTAAATAAAATATTACAGAAAGATGTCGGTGAACAATGTTAATACGAGTATATTTAAGTGTACGAGTTGTAATATTGTTATCTCCGAAATGAAACAACGAAAGTTTAATAAAAATATGCTCGTCGGCTTTTTCTGAGGAAGACATTGATGAGGCAAAAAAGTTATTGTTTGTTTCTACGAAGACAAGACAAAAACATGTATCGAGGAGTAAGAACAAAAAGCAGAAAGACCTAAAATATACGATTACGGTGTTTAAAATCACGGATCCCGAACAATCCCAGTTTTTGTGGCATATGACCTTCACAAATTGCCACCAGTTTGCTTTGACTACGTAGAACGTACGTAAAGAAGTTGATGAAGGATTTATTAATTCTAGGGTCAGATGTTAACGCAATCAGAAGTGATTATGTTACTAAAGATCAGCTCGAAAATATGGGACCACCATTGACGCGGTATTTTCTAGGTAGGTATTTAGAGGATATTAAGTCGCAAACTTATGTTTCTTATTTCAGTTATCATAAACCTATAGTTTCAATGATAAATATTCCTGAATAACCAACAGCTACTGTAAGGTAATAAAACCCACATGTATTGTAAAATAATAAAAATATTTTAAATAATATTAACTTTTTATTTATTTAATAAAAGAAAAAATTGTTTTCTTATCGGTCACCACGCTCAAAAAGTGTAACTTGAATTAATATAAAAAAAAAAGAAATACTGCATAAATAAAATAAATAAATAATTATAATTGCATAAATTGATACAAATGCAATAGCTTTAGCGCGGCAGTCCCCGAGTGCCACACGTCTTTTTTATTTTTTATATTTGTTGTTATAGCGGCAACAAAAATGCATTAACTCTGAAAATTTTAACTGTCTAGCTATTACAGTTCATGAGATACAGCCAGGTGACAGGCGGACGGACAGACAGCGAGGGCTCATAAATAGGGCTCAGTTTTACCTTTTCGGTACAGAATCCTAACAAGTAAACACATAATACAAATATATTAAAGGGAGAGATACAAAAGAAGAGATTTCGAAGAGTAGCCAGCCTGTCGGTGTTGTTTAGGATGCATTTTAGAGAGCGTGCGCAGGAATTGCATAACTATATTCCCTTCTTAACCACTAGTTTATAATGTGTAAAAAAGACATCTTACGGAATCCCTCGTGCACGAGTCCAATTTTGGATTTTAAATATTGATATGTAGCATCTTAAAAGATCATCAATATAAGTTAACATTTTATTTCATTTAAAGATACTAGAAAGAAATAAAACACTTCTAGTGGTAGCGTTTGGTTCATTAGCATAAATAGGTTTAATGTTATTTTATATCTTGATCCCAGGATTTAAACACAGTTAGGAGAATTAATTGTTCATTAAATTAACCCTGCGTCAATTTACGTTCCAAGGAACTCTCAGAGAATGAAGATTTTGATTTGATTTTTTTTATTTCATACAAATGAAAGAAAAACAAATAAAGTTTATTCGGACACAGTTCGTGACTCACAAAATACAATGAATGAAAATAAAGTTTCATTAATACCAATGTGTGTGTGCTACGAAGAATCTTCTCGTCCGAAATACCGCAGTGTCTCAAGACAAAAGTCTTCGACCAGTGTGTGTTGCCAGTGATGACATATGGAATTGAGACGTGGTCGCTAACAATGGGCCTTATAAGAAGGCTCAAAGTCACTCAAAGGGCAATGGAGTGGGCTATGCTTGGGGTTTCACTGCGCGATCGAATCAGGAATGAGGAGATCCGCAGAAGAACGAGAGTAACCGACATAGCCCGAAGAATTGCAACACTAAAGTGGCAGTGGGCTGGACACATTGCCCGTGGGACCGATGCCCGATGGGGCCGACGGGTTCTCGAGTGGCGACCACGCACCGGAAGACGTAGCGTGGGTAGGCCCCCGACAAGGTGGACCGACGACCTGGTGAAGGTCGCGGGAAACCGCTAGATGCGGGAGGCGCAGAACCGGTCGTCGTGGAGAACCTTGGGGGAGGCCTATGTCCAGCAGTGGACGTCTTTCGGCTGAAATGATGATGACGATTTTTTTTTTTTTTTATTAAAGTATAAACCAGCGCTTGACCGCAATCCTGCCTGATGGTAAGCAGTGACGCAATCGTTGATGGTAAAGCGCACTAGATGATGAATGTGTGTGTGGGAGTCAGGGTGAGTATGTCTGTGTACATGCCTAGTGCACGTAAGTGGAACACGTAGAAGTGAAGAGTAACTTCACAAGTATCCATCATTATTTTAAGTAAAGTATCTATGTACAAAATTTTAAAAAGATATAATGAAAACCCACAAAGTTATGAGCTTGCTGTTCTACTGGGATGTCCCAACAAAAACATAGTGAAAGCTCCGCATGTGTAGATGGGTAAGTTCGGTGCGTTGAACTCTCGCGTCAGCTGTGATATATCGTAACCGTTCGGTAACCACACTACAACAATTTTTAAATGTATTTGGAAAAAAAATAACGTGGTGTAAAAATGGTTGGAGTTGATTCAGTAGTTTATTCTGAACAAACTATATTCAAGTTTCGCATAAACAAAAAATAACGTAGTATTATTTTTCCAATTTAAAGTCGACGACAATGAATAAGAGATAAGCTTCTCCTGAATCAAACCCTTTTTTCAAGTAAAATCCGAATAAGTAAATTGCATTAACCTCATTCGATAACCCCTTACACATGAACTAGCTAATGATTCCTATTCTGATTTTCCTTTTAAGTAAATTACTTAGAAAACAAAAGGTAAATTGAAAACGGATATAGAGAAATGTTAGTACTCACAGATTGAATACATTACTGTAGAAAATACAAAAGTAATTGTTGGAAGTATAAGACAATGTCTAATAATTATCAAGCTTTGTTACGACAGTCGTTTCCTATATTATATATTTTATATTCAGTCACTTTTATAATCGTTAGGGGTCGTTAGAACCCCGAAAATCTAACAAAAGTCTTAACAAGAGATTTCTTATTGCCCAGTGTCTAGGTTGAGGTCAGATAGAGAACTGCCCCATGTAAAATACTGATTACGGGGGTATTCCATACCCCAGCGATGCATGGAACCGTACGAAGGACGAGTCTGAGCAGTTGTGTTGCGATGTGTGCCGGGTAAGATGCACCAGATGTTGTTGTGTCGGGAGTTTGGTTATGGAGGGTCTTCAGATCAGTCTCCCTCTGGCACTGCATCGTTGGTCGTGTTGTTGGGTTTAACATTACATCACCTCGCTCAACTGCCGTCTTCCTTCCGATTACGTCAGTTTTTTTTTCAGCTCTTAATATACCTAGCGCGCTTTACCATCCTCGATTGCATCATTGCTTACCATCAGGCAGGATTGCAGCCAAGCACTAGTTTAAAATATTTAAAAAAACGCAAATAGATGATAATTCAGTTACATTTAACAATGACTGTAAGCCAGTACCAAAGTAACTTTTCTAAGTTATATGTACTTTCTAAGTACATATAGCTTGGACACCAATGACTGATTATAAGGTGAAGGAAAACATCTTGAGGAAACCTGGACTTTAAGTCTGAAACCGCCAACACGCATTGAGCAAGCGTGATAATTACGCTCAATCCTTCTCTGTATGAGAGAAGACCTGTGCCCAGCTATGGGACGATAAAACGGTTGATGATAATGACGTCAGCCATTGCGCCAAACAATAGTAATGCCAATATTTTATACTGGTGTAATAATAAAAACATTATAAATAAAAAAAAATGTGGCCCGCTGCTATCGGGTCTATGGTCCAAGCTACCGGCGGTCAGGACTCCAGAGAGAGGAACCTCCTGACAATACTAGCCGTGTCCAGAAGTACTAATTTCTGAAACAAGCCCTTCATCTAGCTGCCTAACGAGAGCCTCCTGAAGTGTTGGCTATTAAGACATTATATAGATACTTATTGGTACAATGATTCTGAAATAACTTATAATGAGCTTAAAAAGTAAACGTGCGCGCATTTTAAAGTTTTAAGAATTCTTCCCAGCAGAATAAAACAACGTAATACTGCAAATTGAAACTATATATAGTATGCTCCAGCCAGGCGATCGAACGTTACTAATCGAAAGAAAGCACTCCCATTCAGACCCTCGCCAATACGATCATTCCCGAGAGATTCCGAATTATTCCGAACGTGTTCTTTGTAAATTGGTAACGCTGAATGATGCACGTGTGATAGATATTTTAGTCCTCAGTTGGCTATGAGTAGATAGACTAGGTTTACGTAAGTTTACCTTGGATAAAAAGTTCCTTTTTTCTTGTTGTTGCCTATTTAAATAGTCAGGTACTTAATCTTTACTAATATATAAAGCTGAAGAGTTTGTTTGTTTGAACGCGCTAATCTGAGGAACTACGGGTCCGATTTGAAAAATTCTTTTTGCGTTGGATAGCCCATTAATCCAGGAACGTTTTAGGTTAACATTACGCTGTGACCAATAGGATCGGAGCATAACTAAATCCACGCGAACGAAGTCGCTGGCGACTGCTAGTAATATATTGTTTGAAGGGTAGAAGCTAAAGCCTCTTCGAGCTGAAGCCCCCTGAACCAAAATAGAAAAATAACTTCAGTTTCCTCACGATTTTCTACTTGTACTGGAAATTAAAAGGAAATTGAATATTTTTGTGAAAATAGAAATATTGTAGTCACTAAGCAAATAAAAGCCAGCCGTAAAATCCTCTCACAAACTCTCGTCGAAGTATCAAGTTTTTGAAGCATTATGAAACTGTTTCGAGAAATATTCTAAGTGAAAATATAAGTTAACTGCTCAGTAGATGAAAACTTAATAGTCCAGGTTTCACTGCGAATTCAATTAGAGCTCCGTTCAGGTGCGACTCGAGCCGGTTTGAACCACTCCTGGCCGGTGTAAGGCGGAAATATCCGGAAATATCTAGATATTTCTAGAAATTTCACTCTATGCGCGGTTTAATTTCATTTGGTGCACAGAAAACTGTGTGAGCGTTATTGCTCCAGCCGTTTTTGTTTACATCTTTAGAATGTATACTAATAAAATGTTTACCAAAAAACAAGAGGAGAGAGTTCTACTATTTGAGAATGTTAGTTTGGTTTATTTTTGAATCGAGGTTGCAATTGTATTTTTTTTTCTAGTTTTTTAGTGGACTGCGCAATGTTGTTCAGCTCTAGTGTTATCACCAGGACTTGTCAGAAAATTAGTTGATATATTTTTTAATCATCCAAGAAATACGCACATGGCTTCTGTCTCTCTTACTAAGACATCCAAAATCCAAAACAAAAATCTTATTCAAACTACTATAGCTTGAATAAATCTGGAGTCAGACGAGAGAAGGCGCTCTTGACCCCTGTCAGTGTCACATACGCAGAGATGTGTCTTGCTTTGATCTTTATTAGCTACTATAAATTATTGCATTGACAGGTAATACAAATGCAGAGGTTCGACGGCTCAACTGTAGGCTGAAAATCAAAACTTTTCGAACCACCAACAATCCAATTTTTCTCTTTTATAAGTTTCTATAACAGTTAGGTAGCTATAAATTTGGTATAAAAACTCTTTGCCCATCTCGGCCTCTACCCATCTAACCCTGGGATAAAGGTCTTAACAGCAACACATGTTGACTCGGCGGGATTAGTTTACAAGTAGGTTCTAACCCGTCACACAAATATGGCGGGCTAGTGGAAAGTGACACCAAGTGAAACATGAAAGTAGTTTGGCATTAGTGTGTCATCATTCTCCAGAGCTTGTCCCGATTTATTAGGGATAGGCGTAAGATGTATTTTTTTCTTTCATTGCTCTACCAATGGATGACAAAAATCTCACCGTGTGAAGTTGTTCACGCGGAGTGAGCTCAGAGCAAATTGTCTATATTGGCAATCCCTATGATTAATTGGATTTCTTTTTATGCTCGTTAGTTTATTAAGAGCCTATTTTATATAAAAAAACAATATAATGAGTGCATAAGAAAGAAGACGGCAGTTGAGCAAGGTGATGCAATTAAACCACCAACACGATCAACGATGCTGCGCCAGAGGGAGAATGATCTGGAGACCCTCCACGACCAAACTCCCGACACAACAACATTTGGCGCATCATCGAAATACAACTGCTCAGACCCGTCCTCCGTATGGCATCACCAGACATCATGCCGACACGACGAACCGCTTGGCGGCAAGACTTTGTCTGGTGGGTGGTTACTTCTGCCGGCGGCCGATGTTATTTATGGCCAACCACTGAGAAAAACAGCCACCTCATCAACAGCATCTTTTAGTCATCGACATTTATATTCAAAACATACATCACTCGATTTCCACTCAACTTCAGTTACCAGTGCCACTTTCAAACTTCCTGTACTCATTTGTAATTTTACTATTAATGTTTAAGCCAGTGAATAATACTTTCAGAACTTAGTAACAAATTAATCTCATTAACAACTATCTAAAAATTATAACAACGTGCCCCCCGCTCCCCTTATTGAACTTAAAATTTGTAATCATTATGGGTTTAGGAGCGACTTTAGGAGTCAGGGAGACCGAGCGGAGTGTGTTATAAAAAAACACTATGTCTTTGATTTGCAGATGAAACCCACACACATGAGGAGGTGTGATAACGCAGGAGGGCCGTGACGGCGCGCTGATTATAAAGATTAATAATAAAGATCATACCTCGATTTAATCAATATTGTTTTGGTCGACTCGATTCGAGTAATATTAAAATATGTGCGGGTAATTCCGAATAGAGTATATAATAGAGATTGTCATATCATATACGTAGTATCCTCTTAATAATCTGTGGATATCATTGACAGCTGCCGACGGAGAAGCACGCGCTCTAATCTATTGGCTCTTATCTGTTTTAATCTGAGATTATCATTGTAATCTCTTAATATTAAAGTGATCTGAGTGTCTGTACAGTTAAAATAATAAGAATCGAACATCACACTATAGTTATTGTTCAACGTTTTCTCGAAATACCGCCCAAGATGGATGGGAATCATGGTATGAGAAGACACTTCTATTAACCGGAACTTCGGCGTCGCCTTCGTGACGGGTTTTTTCCTTACAAATATATTTTCCTGTGTAAGATTTAAAACGATTGTGTATTAGTTATTTGTTCTAAATGATTGTAAATGTTTTGATTTCAAAAGAGAGAGAGAGAAGCAGCTACGAAGCTACAATATTAACTCTAAGGTACCTACGTATTACAGTACGTCACTCAAAACTCAAACTCTATTTAAATCTCGTTTGAAGCCTTTTGATTGGTTGAAACTAGTTTTAAGTAATGCTTGAGTCTTGAGTAACGTTCTGTAATACAGACCTAAGACCACGATCGACCAAAACCAAGGTACGGTAAGGTTTAAATTAGACTGAGTGATTAATTGCATACTTTACGTAATTGAGATAAGAGTTGAATTGCAATAACTTACTAACTGGTTTAACAAAATGCTACTTATAATATTTTCATTCCACTTTTAATCACTGATATGAATGGATAAAAAATCAGTCAAGTACTCTATAACATTGAGAAACTTAAAATAGCGATTTGATTTCTAAAACTTCTAGCGTCAATTCACACGTACCACAACCACACCACGTCGCGCGTAGCAGCGTCAGAATATGGTCAAGCTGTCGTTATGTGTGAATAGTGTCGCAGCGACTTTTTGCAGTTGCGTGGTGGTAGCGACAAAATGTCTATGTGGTTGCGATGTAGCCGTATTAAACAGGTGGTCGATAACAACGGCAAAATGTGGTACGTGTGAATTGTAATATTCATTTTAACTACAAAAGATACGCCCGACCATGTGGCGTCGTTGTGGTGTGGTTGTGGCTGTAGCGTGATTGTGGTACGTGTGACCCCTAAAGAAGACAAATAAAGAAATGATAAAAATTATGTGATGAAACAGAAAAGAGTCAAAACTTCAATACGACTGTTCTGTTTATTTTATTGGGTAGCGTAAACCGGATATATCGTAAAGGAAGTTCACATTGCGGGTGGGTGGACATAAAAGAATGAGCCAATTTGGGGTTGTTACTGTATCTAAGGAAAACAAAAAATAAAATCAAAATCTATCGGTCGGAATTTGTACTTATCGGTAAGAAAAAAATATACGAGGAAACCCGCATGTCCTATCTACATTGATTTAGGTAGTTGACCAAAGGTAAACAAAAAACCACGTGACTTAATTAACGGACTAAAAGTAAAATCAGTTATATTTAGTTGTCATGTTATATCACAATTGTACTATTTAATTAAGTAAAATTTTGAAAAATTACTTGACTGTATTGTTAATGTTTGATTGAGTGTTACATATAAAAGTGTTAATAAGATTTTTTTATTTCCCTTTTTTTGTTTTTTTTTTCTGTAAATTGTTATTATTTAACGAATTTGTATGCTCGTGAGGCAGAACAGAGCAGGAACTCACTTTGTATTGTAAGACCCAGATAAACTATTTGATTTGATTTGAGAAAAAATTGGTCGTAGGTACAATCGAAATCACTCAATACAATAAGTGATTTTTATATTTTGTTTTACGTGAATTTAAGTTCATCACTCGGACAAATAATGATAGAATAAAACAATAGGACACTTAAGATTATGAATAAAAAAGTGACTTATTCGTCAACTGCCGAGCGTCAACTGGCGAGCGTCAAACTTGCGAGCGCTAGCAAGTTGGAACCTTACAACATGTTATTTTTTTGTCGTCAACTCGTTCGAACGTGAAAATCTGACATATTTAGGTATGTGCGTTCATTTATATAAATGTCTTATAAAATATATAATGGTAAGTTTACCGTGCCACTAGTTGTATATATACAGTATGTTAAGAAAACCCTGTCCGACCCGTGAAGGCGTTGTTAGGTATCGATAACCGATTCTACTAATGCATACAAAACCGGGCTAAACTTAAAAAAAGTCCCCCTAAAAAAATAAATATTATTTCGCAAAAAGAGGTAACTTAATAAATGTGCGTTATCCCACCCCTCCGCGGGCGGCGGGCGGCAGGGCACGCGGCACGCGGTCGCATCGCTATTCGCTCATAATAATAATACTGTCTGTGTCCGTGTTGTCACTTTTTTAAAAATTACCAAATTTCGGAGACTTAAGATCCTATGTCCCCTGGATGGGGCAGAGGGCGTCCACAGTAAGTCTCCATCCCGTTCGGTCCTGAGCTTCGCGTTTTATCTCGCTCCAAGTCTTTCCGATTTTCTTCGCCTCGTCTGCAACTGTACGACGCCAGGTCTGTTTTGGCCGACCACGCTTGCGTTTTCCTTGAGGATTCCAATCGAGCGCCTGCTTCGGGATATGATCGGAATCTCTTCGAAGGGTGTGTCCAATCCAGTTCCATTTGCGTCGTTTGATCTGCTGGTCGATCGGGGTTTCGCGGCAGCGCTCCATAAGTTGTTCATTGGAGATTTTATCGGGCCAGTAAATGCCGAGGATTCGGCGGAGACAGCGGTTGACGAAGACTTGGAGCTGGTGCGAGATGACTTTGGTAACCTTCCACGTTTCACACCCATATAGCAGTACTGATTTAACGTTGGACCCGAATATTTTGATTTTGATTCGACGCGTTAATTTCCGTGACTGCCACACAGGCCGCAGCTGTGCGAAGGTTGCTCTGGCCTTGGCAACACGTGAAGTGATGTCCTCTTCGGTACCTCCAGTCTCTGACACGACACTACCGAGGTAAGTGAATTTGTGGACGCGCTCCACTTCCTCTGCACCAATCCGTAGTGGTGTGCGAATCTCCACTCCAGATCGCATCTCTTGGGTCTTCCGAGTGTTGATTTTTAGACCTGTAGTACTAGCCTCCCTGCTTAGGTCATCCAACTTGGACTGCATGTCACGGTGCGTATGACTCAGCAGGCATAGATCGTCAGCATAATCCAAGTCCTCTAGAACATTGGTTATCCCCCACTCTATCCCGCGTCGCTTGTTGTGCTGTGCGCGATGCATAATCCCGTCGAGAACAACCAGGAACAGGAGAGGCGAGAGCAAACAGCCTTGTCAGACAAATTTCGGAGAAGTTGGAATTAATTCGCGGGAATAAAAGATTATTTCAAAATTCATTTGTATTGGTACTATGATGATTACGTAAAATTTTATATTATATTTGGTCATGTGTTTACCTAACCTTTATTATCCTTATGGGTCGGACAGGGTTTTCTTAACATACTGTATACAACTTCCTAACATTAACCGTTGAGCAAGTGTCGGATGATCTTCCCTTTAAATAAGTTTCTCGGTGGTAAGTCATAACATCGGCTGCTGGCAGAAGTTACCACCTGTCAGCGTCGCTTGTCGGTAAGACTTTGTCTTACCACTCGTCGTGTTCCGGCATGATGCCTGGTGAAGCCGTACGGAGGACGGGTCAAAGCAGTTGTGTTGCAATGTGTGCCGGGCACGATGCGCCAAATATTGCTGTGTCGGGAGTTTGGTCGTGGAGGGTCTCAAGATCAATCTCCCTCTGACGCAGCATCGTTGGTCGTGTTGTTGGGTTTAACATTGCATCACCTCGCTCAGCTACCGTCTTCCTTCAAAAAAATAAGTTAAGGAACACAATAGGGAACTGTTGTAATGGCAGTACTTTTATATTATTTTTTACCCATTAATGTTCTTCTGCTGGTTTAAGGGCTTTCTACTCTCTTTCAACCTTTCAATTTCAACGGCTTCCAAGGTCGTGTATATTCCTAAAATATAAAAGAATATCTGAAAAACTACCTTCATATTATTTCTTCCATTCTAAAGACACGAAGTCATAAAAAGTGCAAGTTAATGAATTGTGTTTCGTGAGTCGAGATGCGCTTATTTACGAAACGTTTGCGTTTGAACTTAATTAGCGTGGTTGTGTGTTATCAGCACTTTCATAAATTCTTTGTTTTTCTTTGGAGTCTTGGTAAAATGTGATGAGTTGGATTTCATGAGATCATATCACTGATTATAAGGACGAGAATAGGTAATAGGAACTAACAAAGATATTAGTAAAAAAAAATTAACTTATTCAAATCACTTTATAAGTACTAAGATACATACATATACAATATGTAAAGAAAATTTCGTCCGACCCATAAGGATAATAAAGGTTGGGTAAACATATGACAGAATAAAATATGAAATTTTACATAATCATCATAGCAACAATACTAATGAATTTTGAAATATTCTTTTTTTTGCTGCGAATTAATTCCAATTTCCCCTAAATATGGCAAATTTTTAAAAAGTGACAACACCATTTTCGACTATGTTATTGTGACACGACCACGTGCCGCGTGCCCTGCCCCTCTTTGCCCGCGAGTATGTTACCTACCGCACATGTATTAAGTTACCGCCTTTTGTGAAATAATATTATTTTAGGCTTTGTAGATATTAGTAGAATCAGTTATCCATACCTAACAATACTTTCATGGATCGGACAGGGTTTTCTTTACATATTGTATAACCAGCCTATATTGTTCCCACTGTTGGAACACAGGCCTCCTCTTGATGAGAGGGAGTGGGCCGTAATCTACCACGCTGGTCCAGTGCGGGTTGGTAGATGTCACACATCTTCGAAGTTTTTATCTCTAGGACATGTCGGTTTCCTCACTCTGTTTTCATTCACCATTTTGAGAGCAATAGTGATGAAATAATTCACACAAAATAAAACGCCTGATGGGGGTCGAACCTACGACCTACTTACTAACCTACTCACTGTAACTCAAGAACACTTTCGTCGTCTCTAGCTGAGAATGTACGACCAATTTTACCCCAACTCTTTTTTTTAAACATCTATGGGTTATCAAAACTCAAAAGCATGAAATACTAAAATGTTGCAACCCATAAAAAATATTATTGAAATAGTCGATCCTTGTGAATGTTAACAAAATGTATTCCTATCTATGATTAATCGATTTATGTAGATAAGTAGCTAACTAAAGGCAAAACCTACCCACGATACAGGAGAAATTTAGGATTTTCTTTTTTTATGTTTTGCAAAAAAGTTAAATAAAAAAACACCACCTGACGTCGACGTCACGTGGTTTTTGTTTATCATTAGTGCCAACCTAACCCGATTGAATATAGAATCAGCCGACAAATGATTGAGGAAACTCAGCCCTAAATATACTTATTTCGTCGACTCGCGCCTGCCTGCGACGTGGAGGCCCCGGGTTCGATCCCCGGCCAGGTCATGATAGAAAATGATCTTTTTCTGATTGGCCTGGGTCTTACAAGTATCTATTACAAATATAGTATCGTTGAGTTAGTATCTCATAACTCAAGTCTCGAACTTACTTTGGGGCTAGCTCAATCTGTGTGATTTGTCCGTATATATTTATTTACTTATTCCAAACAACTATTTCCAACACTAAATCCTCGTTAAAATTCCAATCCCAGGCGAAGCTTCCCAGCAGAAAAAAACCCTTACTGCATTAACATGCCTTAGGATCCGCACCCACGCTGTATCATCAAATCCTACCCACTTAGAACATGTTTGCACCGATAAACGAATATGTGACGTATCACTCTAAGGGATCGACTGGCCCAGTTGGAGATTCTTCGTCCCCTAAATAAATATTGGAAACTATGTTTGTGGAGAACCCGAGTGTACGACGGCTTAGCTCTGTATTTGCCTCGACTTTGTAATTGATGATTGGCTTGGTTCTGTCATTTTCTTGGCGGGGTTTGAAACGTGGATAACACAAATGTTTACCTGCTACGTTTGAAAAAAAGAAAATATTTTACATCATAGTCTTTTTTTATAATAAATATAAACTAGCACTTGACCGCAATCCCGCCTGATGGTAAGCAGTGAGGCGATCGTTGATGGTAAAGCGCGCTAGTTTATTAAGAGCCTATTCACTCAAAAAAACTGAGCGAATAGGAAGGAAGACTGCAGTTGAGCGAGGTGATGCAATGTTAAACCCAACAGCACGACCAACGATGCTGCGCCAAAGGGAGATTGATCTGATGACCCTCCACGACCAAACTCCCAACACAACAACATTTGGCGCATCGTACCCGGCACACATCGCAACACAACTGCTCAGACCCGTCCTCCGTACGGCTTCACCAGATGTCATGCCGGAACATGACAAATCGCTTGCCGGCAAGACTTTGTCTGGTGTGTGGTAACTTCTGCCGGCCGCGAGATAATTTATATTTTTGAATTTATATCGTTGATTATAATTTGTATTTCTGGATTTTAATATTTTATATTTTGTGTTGTATGGGCTGTGATGCCTGAAATGTATGTATAAATAAATAAATAGTATAATGGACTCAAGATTTTTTTTATTTTTGACTAGTTACACGTAATTGATTTTGACAGTTCAACAATATTGATTGCGTTGTTATAGCAGCAATGGATTAGCAATATTTTTCTATTTTTTTTTATTTTTTTACTAATCATAGCAAGCACCGATGTAACCTTTCTAAGTTATATGTACTTTCTAAGTATATCTTGGACACCAATGACTGATTACAAGGTGAAAGAAAACATTTTGAGGAAACCTGGACTTTTAAGTCCGAAATCGCCAACCCGTATTGAGCAAGCGTGGTGGAGGTCTTCACCTGTGCCCAGCAGTGGGACGGTAAAAAGGTTGATGATGATAACCCCACCATTATATTATTGCTCCTGTATAGAAGGTGAGTTTCAACACGCCTGCCTGCGACGTGGAGGCCTCGGGTTCGATCCCTGGCCAGGTCGTGAAAGAAAACGATCTTTTCCTGATTGGCCTGGGTCTTGGATGTTTATTTATATATGTATCTATTATAAAATATAGTATCGTTGAGTTAGTATCCCATAACACAAGTCTCGAACTTACTTTGGGGCTAGCTCAATCTGTGTGATTTGTCCGTATATATTTATTTATTTATTTATTTAACCTATAGGCCATACAAATATTTGCTTCGTGCGGGAATCGAACTCGCGATATGCAGCACAGCAGTCAATCGCTAAGCCACTGCATTAATCATGTCAAAATGAAACCACTGCTATTGGTGGCGTACTTATTACGCAATTGCCATTCAGTACTATAAATTACCAAGCCCACTAAAATAAAATCACATTGCTGTTTAAATCAAATTCCAATAATGAGCTTCACTAACTTACCGAACATCAATTCCCCCATAAAATTAAAGAACTGCTAAATTGCTATTACGTTTCTTAAACTATCCACTTTATAATATCACTTCTTCCCTCCCTCTTATATTCCTTTACTTAGAAAGAGACAGCATCAGCGCTCAATAATAAGGAGTTTCAGAGAAATTGCGAAGTGAAGTTTTCAAAATAGGATTTGTCTTTGAAGATCTTACAAAAGTGCTGATTGTACGTTTGTCATCAGATCAAAAGAGGGTTTGGAACTTTCTTCTGCTGATCTGCAGAGATGGACGTATTAATAGTGTGGATGAAGTCTTATTTGACGGTAACAATGCAACTTCTGTACCTACCAGTAGGTAAAAAAAAAGTATTTTTTTTATGTTTTTTCAGGGATAACTTCGTGGTTTATGAACCGATTTTGATAATTTTTTTTTTGGTGGAAAGAGGATACTTGCAAGGTAGACAATGACATCAGAGTTTGATGATGAAGACCAGGAAAATCGATTAAAATGGGTAAAAAAACTTACAAATGCACTCGAACGAAGCGTTTCGTCTCGTCTTTTATACCGCGTACATCGAGGGGCTGCAACAATTTACCAGCGGCAGTGTTTCCTTATTGGTCAGTTATAGTCAGTTATTAGTTATAAATAATCATATTTAAAAAATATTATTATTTATAACTAATAATGGGTACGTTCCAAATTCAAAATTTTCATACACCTTTATTAAAAGCTAATTAAAACTATCGTTTCTCTTTGAAAAATGGATTTGCGTCGAGACCATTTTCGCGCAATGATTTTTAACTATTTCAAATGAAGCCTGAAACCAGACGAATCGTACGATAGACTTCAAATGGCATTCATTAATGAAGGCCCTTCTAAGCCAACCATGTATCGGTGGTATAATGAATTTAAGCGCGGTCGACTAATTTTGACGGCTGTTTCAGAAGAAAACGTGCTAGCAGTGAAAAGTTTGATCCAAGACAATACACGAATTACATACCAAGAAATTCAGCATAAACTGCAGATTCACTATACATAGTATTGTATAAAGACATGTGTTTTTTTAAAAATGAACAGACAGCTGTGCTGCTGGGGAGTTTGTTCCGCCACTTTTTCTTCCCAGTGAAAGCACTAGGAAGTGTCGATGGGTGGGCGTTTTGGGGGACTGTCTTATGTAATATTTACGTTCAAAAAGTGCTGATTCTCAGCCTAATTTGAATAAATGACTTTTGATTTTGATTTTGATTGGATCAGGAAGCCTTCGCGAGATCCTACACGTGCATCTGCGGTTGCGGTCGTTGTGGAAGATAATTTGATGCTGGGTGCCGCACAATCTCACCGATGCGCAGAAGCAGACGCGAGTGGAATGGTGCTATGATATGATAGACAAATTTGAAGCAGGCTTCTCGCGGCGTGTTTACGACATTATTACAGATGAAGAATCTTGGATTTATCAATACGGTCCAGAAACGAAGCGCCAGTCTACGATTTGGGTGTATCAAAACGAATCAACACCAATCAAAGTGAAGCAATCTAGAAGCGGGGGTAACATTTTGATTGCGAGCGGGTTACTGCCACGATATTCTCCTTGCTATTCTTTCTCACCTTATGGTTTCGTCCGAGGCACTGGAATGGTTCTCTTCTTATGTTCGGGGACGTCGGCAGTCGGTTCGCGTCGATGAGAGCTCATCGAGTTGGCGTGACCTGGATGCTGGTGTTCCACAGGGCGGTATTCTATCTCCATTATTATTCTCCATTTTCATTAATTTCATAACTCACTGTCTTCGGTGTTCGTATCATCTATACGCTGATGATCTTCAATTATATGCAGCTGAGCGGGTGGAAAGTGTGTTGAACGCTATAGCGAAGGTAAACCAAGACTTGAAGGCTACCAAAGACTGGTCTGATAGGTTTGGGGTATCAGTAAACTCCTTAAAGTGTCAGGCCATTATTATTGGAAGCTCACGCATGATGAGTAGGTTAACTCTTAGCTCTCTCCCTCCTCTTATCTTCAATGGTACCGTCATACCCATTTCCTCTAATGTCAAAGATCTCGGTTTGTATGTTGACTCGACGCTTAGCTGGCAACGTCAGGTCTCCTACGTTAGTCAAAGGGTACACGGTACCCTGCGTTCCCTATATCGTCTGAGGAACTTTTTACCCGTTAAAACGAAAACCATGCTTGTGCAGACTTTGATTTTCCCTATAATCGACTATGGAGACGTGTGCTACTTTGACCTGCATGCGGCTTTGCTGGATAAGCTTGATAGGTTGCTCAACAATGGGATCCGGTTGATATTTAACCTAAAGAAATATGATGTGTCGAGCTACAGGTCTGAACTGAAATGGATGCCCATTCGTCAGAGAAGAAATTTGCGCGCCTTGACCACGCTTTTCTCCCTTAAATCACCCACTCCTCCTTCTCATCTTGTGACTCACTTCCAATATTTATGTTCTTCACACACTAAGAATCTGCGTTCTTCTAACAATCTCCTCTTACTCTGTCCTTCGCATACGTCTGACTTTGTTCATTCTTCATTTCATATTCAATCCATTCTTCTGTGGAATGCGCTTCATCTTGATATCAGGATGGCCGCCAGTCGGTTTGCATTTAAGCAGAAATTGCAGAGTTATTTTCGCAACAATTAGGGTAGAGTTATTGCTACACCTCTCTCCCAAATTTTAGTTTTGCATGTATATATTATAAGTTTATATTTTGGTAATA
The DNA here is from genome assembly GCA_037179545.1 of Sesamia inferens. Lineage (NCBI taxonomy): Eukaryota > Metazoa > Arthropoda > Insecta > Lepidoptera > Noctuidae > Sesamia > Sesamia inferens. The sequence continues at coordinate 2,932,298 of CM073936.1, read as the reverse complement.
GTATGTGTGTATATTTAGCTTATTTAAGTATTTTTTTAATAGTATAAAAGGTTTTTTTTATCTTTCTTTACAATTTTTTTTTTATACGAAAGCACCTACCATCTTATCTCTTCACCACCTATGGTTGACTGGTAGAGAATGCCTAAGGCATTAAGTCCGCTTCTGTGCATTTCATGTGCGAAAGATTAAATAAATAGATTACTGCTTCACCACGACAGTGCGCCCCCCACACCGCAGTCAAATCGAGGGACTTCCTGGACAGTACACTGGTCAAACTCCTGGGACTCCCTCCTTACAGACATGACCTAGCACCGTCTGACTTCATCTTTTTCCCAAAAATAAAAGATGAGTTCAAAGGGATACAACTTTCGTCGCCAGATGATGCGCTGTCAGCGTTCGAGCAGGCTGTAAACGAGGTGTCTGCGGCAGACTGGAAAAATTGTTTCGAAAACTGGTTCAGATGCATGAAACTTTGTATAGAGGCTGGTGGAGCGTACTTTGAAAAGATGTAATAAAATGTACCTATAGAACATTCTTTCTGAGTGTATCTACCACGTATACAGTATGTTAAGAAAACCCTGTCCGACCCGTGAAAGTGTTGTTAGGTATCGATAACTGATTCTACTAATGCATACAAAACCGGGCTAAACTTAAAAAAAAAATCCCCCTAAAAAAATAAATATTATTTCGCAAAAAGAGGTAACTTAATAAATGTGCGCTATCACCTATGCCCCATTCCGCGGGCGACGGGCGGCAGGGCACGTGGCACGTGGTCGCATCGCTATTCGCCCATAATAATACCGGTGTTGTCACTTTTTAAAAATTACCAAATTTCGGGGAAGTTGAAATTAATTCGCGGGAAAAAAAGATTATTTCAAAATTCATTTGTATTGGTACTATGATGATTACGTAAAATTTTATATTATATTTGGTCATGTGTTTACCTAACCTTTATTATCCTTATGGGTCGGACAGGGTTTTCTTAACATACTGTTTAAAAAAAAATATGATCATGACTGGATTTTAATATTTTTCTTCTGTTCCTTCCTTAACAAACTAAAGAGGCAAAGATGTACTGAATTTAAATTTAGTTTAGTTTGAGAAAAAGAGAATCAGTCCCATTATAGCTGAAACCATTTAATGTATTTCATTGTTAATGGCTCAGAAAATAGGCCAATAAAAGGAACAAGTGTAAGTCGTAATTGTTTTATGGCAATGGTTCAGATTTCAGTGGTCGTGCAGTGATAAGGTCCGTGACTTACGAGCTGGAGGTTGTAGGCTTTTGAAGCCAGGTATGCGTTTTACTTTGTCTAAATATTATTGTAGAGGAATTAGGAACAGGGAGTAAAGTTCACTCATCCTCCATAGAAAAGAGAGGATCTTCTAACCAGACGAGTGTTATATCAGTGGCCTTACCATGAGTTTGAAAAAACGTTCTCGCTATCGAAAACTATAGCTTTGTCTCTTTCACTTTTTTACAAACAACGTTTTTACAAACTCATGGTAAGGCTACTGTAGCCTTACCATGAGTTTGTAAAAACGTTCTCGCTATCGAAAACTATCGCTTTGTCGCTGTTATTGTGGTGCACGTGAAAGAGACAAAGCTATAGTTTTCGATAGCGAGAACGTTTTTTCAAACTCATGGTAAGGCCACAGGAGGGCACTTGCTCAACAGTTAAAGTTGGGAAGTTGTATGTATGCTAATTGCACGGTAAACTCTGATTGCGAGATGTAGAATTCGTATGACGTCAATATGACGCGTTGTTTATTTGTAGTGTTTGTAGGTACCGCTATAATATTATTACCCCTACTCTCAAATTAGTGAAAAAAACATCGCGAATATATCTGCTCATTCAAAACTCAAAAACTCGATCACATGTCAAATTTACCAACCAGTGATCATCATCAACATCATCATCATCATAATCAACCTTTTATCGTCCCACTGCTGGGCACAGGTCTTCTCTCAAACAGAGAAGGTTTGAGCGTAATCACCACACTTGCTCAATGCGGGTCGGCGATTTCAGACTTATAAAGTCCAGATTTTCTCAAGATGTTTTCCTTCACCTTCTATCACTGGTGTTCAAGATATACTTAGAAAGTACGTAGAACTTTAGAAAAGTTACATTGGTATTTGCCTGACCTGGAATCGAACCCGCGCACTTATACTTGAGAGGCTGGTGTTTTAACCACTAGGCCACCACGACTTACCAGTGATGTGTGGGGTAAAATATAGCCCACGTCCTTTTAAAGGAGGCCTGTGTCCAAGCAATAGGGAAATTATTAGCTGATTATACAATCCAGATTCTATGCCACCTATCACACCGTTTAACACTCCACATCTAAATTCTTTCAACGCTTTCTAAATTCCCCAAACATTTTGGTCTCCTTCAAAAAAACATCTAAACAGACTGCAAACACAACATTTAAAAGTGGAACTCCATAATTATTTTATTTACACGTTAAAAACGGACCAAGGCCAGTGTTTATTGTGCCACAAAAAAGAAGAAAATATCATTCTCGTGACACATAATAAATAGATTCAGAAGGTCGGCGTCATCTCAAATTTAATGCGACAACAAGCTGACTGATTTGGTTTTTATACTTTATACAAGAACATTAGCTACACTGTTTAAACAGCAACTGATATCTTATGGCGATAGGTTGCAAGCGGCGGGTCACTCAAATCGATCTAGAAAAGGCTGTTGTAGGCGTCAACATTATAAAATGTATATTAATCTCTACTTCATCGGTTTATAATATTAATTAGTTACAGCAACAAAGTAACACCAGCCTCTCAAGTATGAGTGTGCAGGTTCGAATCCAGGTCAGGCAAGTATCAATGTAACTTTCTTACTCTGTCCTTCACATACGTCTGAATTTGTTCACTCTTCATTTCATATTCAATCTATTCTTCTGTCGAATGCGCTTCCTCTTGATATCAGGATGGCCGCCAGTCGGTTTGCATTTAAGCGGAAATTGCAGAGTTATTTTCGCAACAGTTAGGGAAGAGTCATTACAACACCTCTCTCCCAAATTTTTAGTTTTGTATGTATATATTATAAGTATAATATATTTTGGTAATAGTATGTATGTGTATATAGCTTATGTAAGTATTTATTTATATAGTGTTAAGAGTATGTTTTCATTATAATGTTTTCATTTAAAGCACCTGCTATTAATCTCTTCACCACCTATGGTTGACTGGTAGAGAATGCCTAAGGCATTAAGTCCGCCACTGTACAATTTATGTGCAAAAGAATAAATAAATAAAGGAAAACATCTTGAGGAAACCTGGACTTTAAGTCTGAAATCGCCAATCCGCATTGAGCAAGCGTGGTGATTACGCTCAATCCTTTTCTATATGAGACTCCTCTCAGACCTGTGCCCAGCAGTGGGACGATAAAAAGGTTGATGATGATGAATCAATAAAACCAAGTGATATAGTTTAACGACTAAACTTAATACTCAGTTATTTCAGCTGTTGAGCTACATTACAATTGTACTTTTAAATTTTGCAACGTTATAAACCAAATTAATAATAATAAATAATCACATTGTTCCACTTAGGCAACACATATTATTTTTCGAGACGATAAAAGATCATTCAATACCAGCGTGTCGATTTTTGTATGGGACTAACCTTCTGTTCGATCTGTCTTGTGGTGCCGAGCTCCTGATATTCTCCTCAGTAATTAGAGAACGAGGAACATCGTAAAAATTTTAATGAGTAACTGTCCCTTACTTAATTTAGTTATCTTTACATTTGCGTTTACGTTCACAGACGTCATTTGAATGAAAGAGTTGTTATTTTAAGTGTTGATGAAGTGATCATGTTTATGTTTAGAGATTGTGACCTCGTGAGTTTGTTTCAGCCTTTCTTTCTCGAGTAGTCATATAGGAAATGCCGAACTCATAATTAGAGTAAAAAAAATTGCTTGTAAACGTGTTTGTACAAACCTAATTACAGAAAATAGTACATCTGTCGAGAGCCCCCGTGGCGTAGCGGCGGCGAGGGTTCGACCCTCACGCAGTGCAAATATTTGTTTGCTTGAATATGAATATTTGCTGGTAATAGTTACTGGTCTGGTCATGCCTCGAAAGCACGTTAAGCCTTTGGTCATACGAACATCTAATGGCAGTCGGTACGTCTTGTTGGAGCCCTCAAAAGTTCAACAATTGGTCTAACTGCAATGCTTTGATATCGCCTTCAGGTTGTGAAGGTCATAAGGTAGTAGCTTCACGGAAAATATCAAAGTTTAGCCAAAATCAGACGGTAAAGCGGACCCCAGACTCCACAGATGATAAAGCTTCAGATACGGCTGGGATTAACGCTGAGATGATGAAAATGACAGCACGTATGATTGAAATTATGATTACAAATTTGTTACTTATGCAGAAGTCAAATGCTGCTACACTTTCCCATTGAAATCCGCCACACGTCTCCAGCTCAGCAAAATCATGAAATATTTTTATATCGAACCAAAACACAGATGTTTAGACTCACAAAGCTTTAAGCTGTGAATATTTTAATTTCCGGTTCGCCCGTCGCTGAGATTAAGAAGGTTGAGCTTGAAATACCATATAAACTGCTCATCCTGCTTCGCTTAAGCGTGAATAGAGGTTCCCTTGTTATTTTGTATGATGAATGTTTTTAAGAGACTAAATATAATATTCTTAATATAATAATCTATTTCTACGTTGTCCTCGACAGACCTCTGACTTTATTCACTCTTCATTTTATATTCAGTCAAATATCCTGTGGAATTGATATCAGGATCCTTCCCTTGACCGCAATCCCGCCTGATGGTAAGCAGTAATGTAGGGTCCACCTCTCTCACAAGTTTTAGTTTTGTATATATTATTTTAGTATGTATATAACTTATTTAAGTATTTGTTTATATAGTGTTATGAGTTTTTTCGTTTCCTTCTCATTGTTTTAACTAAAGCGCCTGCCATCTAATCTCTTCAACACCCTTGTTTGACTGGTAGAGAATGCCTAAGGCATTAAGTCCGCCTCTGTATATTTTCTTTGTGCGAAAATATAAATCACTACATATTATAAAACAAAGTCTTTTGTATGATTCAGTCTTTAAAACTACGCAACGGATTTTATAGGGCTTTTTTAAAAGATAGTGATTCAAGAGGAAGGATTTTATGTATATAACATGCATAATATATAAGAGAAATACAAGTCGCAAAATAAACCCATTGTTTGAGCTTACATTGCAAACGGTGGCTGAACCCTATGAGACAGATCAAAATAATGTACTACAGTATTATAGACCTTAAAAATGCCTACAAAAAAGCCTGCGACACCATATGTCTACCTACTATAGTTTCTTCATCATGACTACTTTTTTATGTTTGAAAACTTAATTAAATAATGCCAGTCGAAATCAGAGCCCATTATTCTTTCCTTATTAATAATCCTTATCCAATTAATTTTTTTTTTTTTTTTTATAAATTATAAACCAGCGCTTGACCGCAATCCCGCCTGATGGTAAGCAGTGACGCGATCGTTGATGGTAAAGCGCGCTAGTTTATTAAGAGCCTATTCACTCTAGCCTTGAAGACACTCAAATCGTAATGTGACGGAAACACCGACGCCGGCAAATTGTTCCAATCCCTCGATGTACGTGGTATAAAGGAGGAAGCAAAACGCTTCGTCCGGATCGCAGTGGTGTCAACAACGTAAGGGTGGAAACTCGCCGTACGACGGGTCGTCCGATGATGGAACGGAGATGGGGGAATTAAATCATGCAATTCCCTTGCACACTCACCAGAATGCATCCTATAGAAGACCGAAAGGCTGGCTACTCTACGCCTGTGCTCCAGGCTTTGGAGACCGTTTCGAGTTAAGTCTGGGTCGCCAATCAGCCTCTTCGCACGCCTCTCCACCGAATCCAAAGCGGCAAGGTGACATTTCGCAGCACCAGCCCAAATGTGGCTGCAGTACTCCACACACGAGCGGACCTGTGCTTTGTATAAAATTAGAAGCTGCCCTGGTGTGAAGTACCGCCGGACTTTCGCGATGACGCCTAGTTTTCTGGCAGCCACCCCGGCCTTGGACTCAATGAACCGCCCAAAGTTAAGGCTCGAGGAAATCTCAACTCCCAAAAGCTGAAGGCGGTCGGTACACTCCAAGGATACATTCTGAAAAGTAGGAGCCAAGGTAAACGGGCTCCTTTTGGCGGTGAAAAGACACGCCTGTGTTTTGGCGGCATTGAATGCTACAAGATTGGCATTGCCCCATTCGGAGACTGCCTGCAGTGCAGCACTCACACGCTCTACCATGGCCTCTCTTTCGGACCGGATAGTTTCCTTACTAGCCCGAGCTTCCAGCAGGTATCTCTCCACAACTGTGCTGTCATCTGCATACCCATAGATACCGGGCATCAGCAGATCGTTAATATGCAGCAGGAACAGAGTTGCAGAGAGAACAGACCCCTGAGGAACACCGGCATTGGTCGACATGGGCTCAGATGAACATCCGTCGACAACAACTCGGAGGGACCGTTCAGTCAGGAAGTCTTTTACCCAGCCAGTCAGGCCAGCGGAAATGCCGTACGCTGGAAGCTTACTCAAAAGGCTAGCGTGCCATACCCGGTCGAAGGCCTTCGAGACATCAAGGGAGACGGAAATCGCTTCCCCATTTTTCTCGAGGGCCTCGCCCCACAAGTGAGTGGCATACACTAGTAGGTCCCCAGTTGACCGATTGCGTCGAAAACCGTACTGTCGGTCACTGAGGAGATCGTTACCTTCCAGGTATGCCAAGAGCGCGAGTTCAATACACGCTCCATAATCTTGCAGAGTATGGAGGTTATTGAAATCGGCCGATAGTTGGTAGGATCGGCACGACTACCCTTTTTGGGCACGGGCTGCACGTTGGCAAGCTTCCAGGACTTGGGCACTATACCAGTCCTAAATGAGAGGCGATACAGGCGCGTCAATACAGGAGACAACTCAGGCGCACAAGCCTTAAGAACAATCGCTGGTATACCATCTGGACCACTAGCCTTATTCACGTCCAGACGACACAATACTCTCAGAACCTCCTTGTTTCTAATGCGAACCTCCGGCATTGAAGTTCCGCAATGAGGTAAATTAGGTGGAGTAGCATTGCCAGTGTCAAGACGCGAACTATGGGCAAAGAGAGATGCAAAGAGACCTGCTTTCTCTCTCGCCGTATGGGCCAGTGCTCCATCAGGCCTAACCAGCGGAGGCAGTGTGAGCCGACAGAAGTTCGCCTCGACCGATTTGGCTAGGGACCAGAAAGATCTGTTACCGGAAGGGTGCGCAGAGAGCTTGTTACCAATGTTAGTAATGCGGTCGAAGCGAGCCTTCTTAAGCGCCTTTTTGTAGGACTTGGCAGCACGGTTAAAGGCTCTCTTCTTTGAGTTTAGATCCAGAGCTCTGCGGTCACGAGCGTCAACCCAGGCGAGGAATGCCGCGTGCTTACGCTGTTCAGCTTGAACACAGTCGGCGTTAAACCATGGGCGAGCCGAGCCACCGACGGGCACGTCACTGAAGGGGATAAAATACTCCATAGCTTGACGCACCACGTCGGTTATAGCGTCCGCACAGCTCGATGGATTGCTAGAAGAGAAGCAGACCTGCTGCCAAGGATAAGATGCAAAGAAGTGGCGCATCTCATCCCAATCTGCTGACTTGTAACGCCATATTCGCCGCTCACCACGCGAGTCGCAATCAAGTGGGGAGAAGGACGTCACAGACTTCACCAGACAGTGGTCTGAAGTTCCTAACGGTGAGGAAACTGTAACAACACATCTCTCCGGATCAGTGGTCAGCAGAAGGTCCAGACAATTGGCGGTATGACCAGCCACATCAGGCACCCTAGTCGCTTCTTCGACCAGCTGGGAAAGGCCCATTGATAGCGCAAAGTTTCGCGCTTCTCTCCCAGCGTGGTCGGTCCTCTGGTATGGGAAAAGCCAGTCTTGGTGGCAGGCATTAAAGTCCCCCAGAGCGACGAACTGTGCGTCAGGGTGCTGATGCAGCACATTGTCAGCAGCCACACTGAGGTGGTCAAATAGTCGAGTTGTCTCCTGGTCACCGCTGTGCGATCGGTAGACACAGGTGTAGACAATTTTGTCCACACCAGTGTCAACCAACAGCCATAAGGACGATAGATGAGAGTCTTCGAGGTGACGGAGACGCCGGCAACAGATGTCATTGCGGACATACACACAGACCCCGGCACGCTGCAGGAAATGATGCTCCAAAGAGTATCCCGGGTAGTTGAGGTATGCCGCATCAGACGGACATCTGATCTGGGTCTCCGTCAAGAAAAGTAGGTGGGGCTTTTCAGTCTCAAGGTGGTGATGGACTGCATCGATATTGGAGTGCAGACCTCGAATGTTTGAGAGGTGCACTTTAAATGAGAGGACGTGCGCCCGCTGTGCACACCTACTTTTCTTTTTAAAACTTTTCATTTTAATATACTGAGTGAATAGGAAGGAAGACGGCAGTTGAGCGAGGTGATGCAATGATAAACCCAACAACACGACCAACGATGCTGCGCCAGTGGGAGATTGATCTGGAGACTGCGGGGACGCCCGAACCCCCCCAGGGATCGCCATCGGGTCCTCTCGTCCGGTCGCCAACCGGCACGATGGGGCCACCCTGGGATTTTTCGCAGTTGGCGGGGCAGCCTTTCGTGTGTGGCTGGCACACTACTTGGGCCCCCAACTACCTGCGGTCGGCCAGCGGAGCACCGTGCTTCGGATCCCGCTACCCTCCAGGACCAAGCTCCCGACACAACAACATTTGTCGCATCGAGCCCGGCACACATCGCAACACAACTGCTCAGACCCGTCCTCCATACGGCTTCACCAGACACCATGCCGGAACACGACGAATCGCTTGGCGGCATGACTTTGTCTGGTGGGTGGTAACTACGCCGGCGGCCGATGTTGTGGCCTACCACCGAGAATTTTTACATCATTTCAAAGATAATTTTAGTTGCAGCAGATCTTTTTTTGAATGATTGGAATTGGTTGTTTTATTCAGGAGATTTGAAAAAATCCGCGCGCCGCTCGTGCCCCTGCCGACCGCCTGCTACTTGATTGTTTCTCTGTGGGCCGGAGCGGGGGACCATTATTTCGAACAAACTTGCTACCTCGGTAGGCTTTCATTCTGTTTGAAGGTGGTGGAACTGGCTATCCATGGACAATAAGATCGATATATCTTGCAGAGTCAGATATTTTCTGATGGGCGGCACAGTTGATATTGTTTTTATTGAAGGGCCACCGTTTCTTGAGGAAGGCTTGGGCACCTATATATATCATTTGACCACATGCGAAGCCGGGGCGGGTCGCTAGTACATAAATAAATAAGAGACTGTTTTGTATGACTGTGTATAAAAAATAACTACTTATACTTTTTAGTTTTGTTCAGATAGTTAACTAAAAGTAAACAAAATAAACACGTGACTTTTTTAACCGGCTAAGCGTTATACCAATTCTGTTGCTGCTTTTTTTTTAACGAAAGGATTTAATGATGAGCGCTATTCAACTATCACGGAGTCTGTTAGTAAGTAAGTAAGTCAAAAAGTTAAAGCGTATCATAACAGAATCGAATTTATCGGATGAAACTGCAAGTGGGCGTCGGGCAATGAAAAATAAATAAAGGTACAACGAAAAGAGAGATTTAGTCATATTCCTATATACAACGTGCCCTATATACAATGTTGTTTTGTATATGAGAAACGAGAAACACATGCCCAGCATTTTTAAGTAAAGAATCTATGTACAAAATTCCAAAAAGACATCACGAAAAATCATAAAGTTATGAGCTTGTTTTTCTTAACTGGATGTTCCAACAGAAATATGGTCAACGCAACGCACGCCCGGCCGCGATACAGCGGCGCAGCGCGGGGCGTAGCTGTCTTACTACGCGTCTAGTAATATGATCTAACGTCAATTAAGTTGTGGGCTCGGTAACCACACTGCAACAATTTTTAAATGTATTTGGGAAAAAATTAAAAATTAATGGAATCGATTTAGTTGCTTATTGTGAACAAACTATATTCAGGTTTTATATTACAGTGCGTACACAAATAATAAAATAAATAAATAAAAATAAAATATAATACTAAATAAAAGTTAAGCTTTTATGATTGATTTACTACTCGTATGTAAAACCTACATTTAGACGTTCTTTCAAGTTAATCAACTTAATATAATTATTATGTTCTATAAACACATATTTGTTTACATTTATGGCAAATACGTCGCGATTACATAACTCTAAGATGCTTGTAATGCTGCTTTTTGGTGATTATGACCCTCGGAACACGTGAATGGTAGCCATTTTGCAGATATTTTTTATCTTCTCCTGTAATAAAACGTTTATTGCAATCACAACTCTTCATTTAACAGCGACAAAACGAGGAATGTAAAGGCCATTTGTGCTCCGCCACGTCCACGGGAGTGAGATGACGGCACTAAAGCAGGCATGTACTATATCGTGTATCTACCACACATCCTTCAACGGGAAGTTACGTTTTTTTCGCATAATCTCGTTGACAGTACCAATAGATAAACGATCTTTACTTTTTTGACACACGAAATCATGATTTTTCCCACTTTGAGCGGAGGGATGTCAGAGTTTTGCTGACCGAAACCCATCTTCTTCTTCTGCCTATAGCGGATATAAGCCTCCCCAAGGCTTTCCACGATGACTGGTCTTGTGCTGCCCGCATCCATCGGCTTCTCGCGACCTCCCTACGCAGCGAAACCCATCCGTGTTCCTTATTTTGCCTATGCTGTCATGGTATCTCATTTAAATAACCCTCAACGCTGGCAGGCATCGGTCCTCGTAGACCGATGCACGCCCTCTTCCAGCCTACCTAAATAGGTTCAGGGGCAATAGATTCGGGGACGTCTGGCGCCCCCAAAAGTCCTGACCCGAGGTGATGTCGCGAAATGTTGCGGGGAGAACACCTCACTATCTACACCCCTGACCTGAGGAGGTTCTTAGTGGCGGGTCAGTTGGTGGTTGCGGAAGTATTCTTCATTCCCATGACCCCCGGAATAGGTGTGAGATGGAACACCGGGGTAGTTCTTTGTCAGCAAGACTCTGGTAGACCGCGCTGAACACCTCATTGCAGCGGACATCCCTGAGGATTTTCCAGGCTGGATACAAAAAAAAGGACTAGCGGACCACAGAGTTCTCTGGGCTCGATGCCTGCCAGGGCCGCGCGCCATTAAGGGGTTTCAGTGAATATAGCCGACTCTTGCCAACCCAAGCCTGCAGCCCTTTCCGGGCCCCGACTTAGTTACCCTTTTTTCGCCCCTGGCATACCACGGCTTGTCTGCAGCAACTAGGGTCGCGGAGCGCAGAGATTTCTCTCCTTCAGTCACTCCGAATCCTCTTTTGAGAGCATTACTGTCGTCCTGCCTTATCCTAAACAGGGAAATCCCATAGACAAACAGTCTTCCATGTAAATTCGATGAACTAGGCTTCCCTTGATTTTTATCTGCTTTTTATGTTTGTGTTCTTTTATGTATTATGTCACCGCAAATGTATGTTCTATCTTTATTTCTTTCTATATTTATAAATATAAACACAATTTACTAAGCCAACATATTTGAGGGTACACGAGTTTCAAAATAATGATCGGCCTTAGTAAAAACTCCTATAAATAAAAAATAACTACCGGCCCTCAAAAATCCTATTTAAAACAATGTTCGTTCAAACCATTAAACTCATAATGGAAACACAATTACTCGCATATCTTTCTATATCTACTACCGACAATTTTCGGTAACAACCCCGTTGCCACGGCAACGGTTAATAAGCACAAAATGTTTACACGTGGACTAAGCAAAAAACCATTCGTTTGTGTAATTAATTAGCCAGTCAGAGGAAAGTTTCGTGTAATAATTAGTACCTAATTCTCAGAGTCAGGACATAGAATAAATAGGACACAGGAGCTCGGCGCCGTTCAACAAGCGAGAATGCTCGCACGCCTTTACATACACACATCGAGTGCAAGCGAACTTAAGACAGCGGCCTTACTATGACGTGTAGAAAACATCATTAAACCATTGTGAAAAAGGGATAGCGCTATTCAGCCTGTATAGTTCCGCCTTTGTCTGACACTGGAACCATAATGGTTTTAACACGTCACAGTAACCACCCAGGATTTTGTTTGAGATCACCGTACGTAATATCTGCAATCGTGACTTATTTAATTAAAGTTTATGCATAAATAAGTCTATCATCTACATAATAAGGTTCAATTTACGCTAAAATGATTCTTATAACTTATTCAAGAGTGCTAGTTAGATACTCTTAAAATACTCACCATTGAAATAAAGCTGATATAATTATTTTGTTTAAGTTGAAAAAACATAAATTTGAAACATTTGAAATAGACTCATAATCACGCTTAAACTCCATCAAACTCACTCTCACATGATCACACACACTGACACTCATTCCCTTATTCTCATTTTCATAATAGTAACGATTTACTTTTTATAGTATTATTTTTGTTACTTGCACCCTCAACTTAAACCCTCACACGATCACTTACACTCATTCACTTATACTCATTTTCATAATAGTAGCGGTTTTTTTAAAAATAATTATAAACTATCGCTTGATCACAATCCTGCCTGGTGGCAAGCAGTAATGCGATCGTTGATGGCAAAGCGCGCTAGTTTATTAAGAGCCTATTCAAGACTTTAATCTTCGTTTATGAATAAACCCCTTAAACACTATGGTGTATATTCATAAAGGATGATTTAAGTTAAGTGACGTTAAAAGGTCAAAATTGAATGGTTAAAGAATCGCTAATCACTAGTTAACTTTTTGAACTAATAAGGGGGTTTATGTCTTATTCCTCTATGTATGCGTGCACCTGTCGACCTTTTAACTTATTAAAGAGCACTAGTTAAATACTCACCATTGAAATTAAGATAATATTTTATTTTGTTAAATTTGAAATAACATAATTTGATATTCCTGTGTCTGTGCACCTGTGTAGGTACCTGTGTTCCCTAGTTTCATTAACACAGAGCCAGCCTTCTGTAGTTATCTATTCTGAGGTAACAAAAACTAATTATAGTCATTTAAATATACGTCAAAGTTATTCTATAACACATTTTGATTAGGTATTTTGATTAATTCACGGTGACAAAATTAAATTATCTAGTATAATTAGTAATAATCAAGTTTAAATCCAGTACACAATTTAGATGGCAGTAATTTTACTTGATTTGTTATGTTTGACATTATAATTATTTTTGGGGTCGTGGCTATATACAATCAGCCACATAGGTGAATCGAAAGAAACGCTATGCTTGGTACGGTCATCGGCAAAACATCGGCTGCCGACAGAAGTTACCACCCACCAGACAAAGTCTTGCCGCCAAGCGACTCGTCGTGTCCCGGCATGATATCTGGTGAATCCATATGGAGGACGGGTCTGCAGTTGAGTTGCGATGTTTGCCGGGTACGATGCGCTAAATGATGTTGTGTCGAGAGTTTGGTTGTGGAGGGTCTCCAGATCTATCTCCCTCTGGAACTGCATCGTTGATCGTGTTGTTGGGTTTAACATTGTATCACCTCGCTCAATTGCCGTCTTCCTTTCGCTTCACTCAGTTTTTTTTTTGGTGAAAAAGCTCTTATTAAACTACCGCGCTTTACTATCAACGTTTGCATCACTGCTTACTAACAGGCGGGATTGCAGTCAAGCACTAGTTTATAATTATAAAAGAAAAATATTCGGCAAATAAACCAAATCGCCTATCACAGTTTTCAATACGCCAAATGAGGAAAAAATGGGAGGTGTTTTAAAAAAATCCCCTGAAAACGATTAATCACTCTGACAATACCTCAAATTACAATTAAAATTACGTAGAAAACGTTGATTTAGCATTCAGAGGCGTAAAATATTCAAATTCTTAAAACAGTGGCACAGAGATAACGTTTTAATGTCAGAAAATTGTAAAATTTCATCTTATCTTACTTTTAATGTGAAGGAAAAACAACGTTTTTGGGACCTTTGTTATAGGCAAATGAAATGCAGAAGGCCCGTTGTAGGTAAACACATATAGAAAACTAGTACTACTTAACACGCGTAGGTTTTGACATGTTTTTTTATATGCTCCGATCCTGTTACTCGCAGCGTAATGTTATATAGCTTAAAGCCTTCCTGTATTAATGGGCTATCCAAAGCAAAAATAATTTTTCAAATCGGTCTAGTATTTCCTGAGATTAGCACGTTCAAACAAACAAACAAACTCATCAGCTTTATATCTTAGTATAGATAAACTATTTAAAATAAATAAATAATGTTAAGTGTTAATGTTAATTATGTTGTTTTTAACTAAAGTACCTACCATCAATTTGTAATCTCTTCACCACCCGTGGTTGACTGGTAGAGAATACCTCAGGCATTCAGTCCGCCTCTGTAGATTTCTTTGTGCGAAAGTATAAATAATGTTAGGTACTTTCAGTCCAGAGCAACGGTTGGAAGTTTTTTTTTAATAATTATAAACTAGCGCTTGACCGCAATCCCGCCTGATGGTAAGCAGTGATGCGACCGTTGATGGTAAAGCGCGCTAGTTTATTAAGAGCCTATTCATTCAGAAAAACTGAGCGAATAGGAAGGAAGACGGCAGTTGAGCGAGGAGATGCAATGTTAAACCCAATAACACGACCAACGATGCTGCGCCAAAAGGAGATTGATCTGAAGACCCTCCCCGACCAAACTCCCGTTCTCCGTATGGCTTCACCAGACATCATGCCGCCGGAACACGACAAATCGCTTGGCGGCAAGGCTTTGTCTGGTGGGTGGTAACTTCTGCCGACGGCAGTTTGTTTATAGGAGAAATATAAGCGGCACACGTAGAATTCAATGTTATTATTATGGCAGGGAATCCTGCAAGTCCGTTATTTTCTTTTTGAAATTCTATATTATTCCACCACTTGTCAAAGTTTTCTCCAAATTCTTCATCAGTCATTTACGGGAAGTCACGAGCCCGAAACTCATTCAACCAGTCTTACCAAAAGATAGCGCATTACCCAAACAATAAGTTGCCCCGACAACATGGACCGACGACCTGGTGAAAGTCACGGGAACCGCTGTTTGGCAGTGGATGTCTTTCGACCGAAATGATGATGATGATGAGCTTAATGCCAATGTGCTTTGATCATCATGTGCATAGCTTGTTCCTGATTATATTGTGGATTCCAGTTGAAAACATAGTTTTACATGGAGCGGTCTAATACCAGTCTAACCAGATACATATCTGGTTAGACTGGAATCAAATCACGACATAGTTTTGAAAAAGCACATGTTGATCAAATCATATTGGTATTAGACTCGTCCTTTGTTAAAGAGGGATTATAAAAAATAACTCTCTTATCCCACTTGAGTGTAGCGAATATGAGCAATAGTGACAACCTCCGTGGCAAAGCAGCAAATATTTGTATGCATATATATGAATATTTGCTCTTGTCTGGTCGTGCCTCGGAAAGCATGTTAAACCGTTGGTCCTAGTTGCCATACGAACATCTTATGGCAGTCGTTACGGGTTGTTGGAGCCCTTAAAAGTTCAACAATTGGTCTAACTGCAATGCTTTGATATCTCTTTCGGGTTGTGGAGGTCAGAGGGCAGTCGTAAAGCGGACTCCAGACTCCAAAGCAATAGAATTAATGCTGAGATGATGATGGAATATGAGTAATAGTGACCGCGGCATGATACTCTGACAGTGTCAGCAAATCAAAGCAGTTTTTGTCTGTAGTTAACTTTCTGTGCATTGTCTATTAGTATGAATATGCAAGAAATGGATTTACAGTCGTTATAACTAATTGAAATTATCATTAAAACTTTTTATTGTCTAGATAAAGGTACTGTCTGTGTATAATTACTACTTTAATGACAGCTATATTTTGTTAATTACAATTCAGGTTATCATTTTTTAAACTATAAAATGTGTTTTATTTTCATTTCAGGGACATTTGCTTTTTATTGTTTATATTCTAGTAACAATATTTTTATAAGGTTTTCTCAATAATAAGCGGTTACCTGTGTATACAAATGGAGTAATTTTATGTAGGAAATTCTATACATAGATTGGCCGACAGGTTCAAGAGAGGCGACCACGCACCGGAAGACGCGGCATGGGTCGCCAAGGTGGACCTTTGACTGCTATAAACCGCTAGATGTAAGGGGCGTAGGACCGGTCGTCGTGGAGATCCTTGGGAATGCTGTCTTTAGCCTGAAATCATGATGACGAATGAGTCTGAAATTTTATTAGTCATCAAAATACTCAAAATCATAGCAATATTATTTCAGTAACCATTTTTGGGCAGTTTTGTAATGTTAAAATTAAATTATCTGAGATTTAATCGGAAAGTTACGGGTCGGGTACGATGCACCAAATGTTGTTGTGTTGGGAGTTTGGTCGTGGAGGGTCTTCAGATCAATCTCCTTTTGCATCAACATTGCATCACCTCGCTCAACTGCCGTCTTCCTTCCTATTCGTTCAGTTTTTCCGAGTGAATATTCTCTTAATAAACTAGCGCGCTTTATCATCAACGATCGCATCACTGCTAACCATCAGGCGACATTAAAAAAAAAAACGTTAAAGCTGGGGCCCTAGTCTGACATTACAATAGAGTTAGAATGGTCGATCGGTGCTTTCATAATGATCGATTTTGACAAGTTTCATAATCTACTAACAAAATGGTATCGTAATAAGTTTCCAGTGGTCAATCACTGACACTGGATCAATCTTGGACACCAATGACTGATTACTAGGTGAAGTATAAAATCTTGAGGAAACCTGGACTTTAATCTGGTCTGAAATCGCAAATCCGCATTGAACAAGCGTGGTAATTACGCTCAATCCTTCTCTGTATGAGAGGAGACCTGTGCCCAGCATTGGGACGATAAAAAAGTTGATGATGATGATGAATCACTGATACTCCACTATTATATATTGATAAATGTTCAGTTCTGTAGTTTTTAGTTAAACGTTTTTACTAAAGGAATTTATAGTAATGGCAGTACGGAAAGGTCATTCTATCACCATTCCGTCATGAAGAGACTGACCGATAATTGATCGATCAGCATAATTTTGACAGATTATGTACTTTCAGCACAGTGACAATAGAATGACAATAGATTCGTGTTGGTATGACAAGATAAAAATAGCAGACTAGGGCCTCTCGTAAAATACTTTTAATATTTTATAATTTGTCATTATACTTGCCTCCTTGCATCCGAAGCTTTTTCAGCTTTGGAGTCTGAGATCCGCTTTACCAGAATAATTGCTGATTTTGGCTAAACTTAGATATTTTCCGTGAAGCGACTGCCGTCTGACCTCCACAACACGAAGGCGATATCGAAGCATTGCAATTAGATCAATTGTTGGATTTTTGAGGGCTTCAACAACTCGTAACGACTTCTTGTAGATGTTCCTATGGCAACCGGTACCAACTGCGTAACGTGCTTTACGAGGTACGACCAGACCAGCATACAAATATTTGCTCTGCGCGAAGATCGAAGCAGCGCCTCCTTGCACAGCGGCCGCATAAATATCATAGGTATATTTTACTTAAAAGAACATCCCTATGTAAAAGTTTATGTATCTACAATAAACCTTTTCTGTTTTTTTTTTGTTTTGTTATAGAAATAGGTAGTCTTAGGTTACAAAGGATTGCCAAAATTTAAAGGTACAAACATTACCAAAAGGTGTTCCTTTAACTTTGATCCATTATTAAATGGTCCAATGTCGTTTATTTATCGATTAGTTTTTAGAGACGTTGATAGATCGCCCCGGGCAGACAGGCATACTTCTTCCACCGTTTAAAGCTATTCTGAGTGGTTGAAGCTATGAGCGAATTGGTGGATTCATGTTTTGCGAAAGGGAAAGCTATTTCTTCTTCATAATGTGGCCAATTTTAAGACAAGAACCGTATTAAGATAATCAATCAAGCAACTTATTTATTTGTTTGCTTTAACAAAGAATATTAGGCTTATTTTACTACCTTGACAAGTTCGTGGTTGTAAGCGCGGCTGCTGAACTGCTGGTTCCATTTCAATTACTATTTTTGTCACAGTATTATTTTATTTTCTGTTAGGAATTTCTTTTAGGATCCAAAGTTGGCGGATTAATACATAAATATCCTCGTACATCAGGTTGAGATTGAGATCTGACTCTGAACGTTCTTAAAATTGCTCATCTGACTTCAGTCTCAATGTGTCAGAAATTCCTATAATTTCCCATATAATATTATAAGATTCAAAAGTGGAAAATCACAAATTATAACAAAAGAACCATTTTCTTATATCATTTTCATTATCATCCTTTTTACCATCCCACTGCTGGGCACAGGTCTCCTCTCATACAGAGAAGGATTGGGCGTAATCAGTCGTGGTGGCCTAGTGGTTAAAACACCAGCTTCTCAAGTATGAGTGCGCGGGTTCGATTCCAGGTCAGACAAGTACCAATGTAACTTTTCTAAAGTTATTTATTTATTTATTAAAACTTTATGCACAAAGAAAAACATTGTACAATTGCGGACTTAATGCCTTAGGCATTTTCTAAAAGTCTACCTTAAGGTGATGCAGACAAAACATGGTAGGTGCAACGATATGAAAGAGAAGTTAAAAGAGAAACACAAAAAAGAATATTATAATAAATATATACATACAAAATACAAACAGTAGAGAGAGATAAAAAAATAGATAGAGAAAAAGAATAAATTATAATTATATTTGATGAATCAGCCAATTTCTTGCGTAAGTACTCCCGAGCTTTAATTTTAAAGGTGTATATGTACTTTCTAAGTATATCTTGGACACCAATGACTGAAGGTGAAGGAAAACATCTTGGGTAAGAGAGGATACTCCTTACAGTATAATATAAATTAGACATAATATTTTACTTATCTATACTCTATACTAATATATAAAGCTGAAGAGTTTGTTTGTTTGTTTAAACGCGCTAATCTCAGGAACTACTGGTCCAATTTGAAAAATTCTTTTTGCGTGGGATAGCCCATTAATCCAGTATAGCTATAAAACTCTTGTCGTTTTGACAAGATTTTAAAGGCTCATATCGCTTCCGCCTGTGACTAAATCATCATTACCTACTTTCATTTACTAAGTGTAAATATAGAGCTGAAACTTTTCTATTACTGCCGTTTGAGATTGGCCAGATATTTCGGCGTACAGGTCTTCAATCAACATTCTTTTTTCCTGGATTGCAGGAAAAATATTTTTATGTACAGGGTGACTTGTAACTTTACGTGGGTAACGGTAGCGTTTCAGGTGTGAATATTGTTCTTTTTTTACAGTTTTAGGATATTTCCTGAAGTTTTTTAGGGTCTTAGGTTTTAACTTTATGGGAGTCTGATATAATAATGTTTATTTCTGAAACTATTAGAAAACAAAAAATATTTCATGTTTTCCTTTTTTTTACTATTATTAAAAGTACTAGTTGTGACTCTTCCAGGAATATAATCAACGAAACTAAACACAATCATAAATATATGCATTGTATTCTTTTGAAAAAAAAAAGGTTCTATAAAAAATTAATTCTTTTTAGAGATTTTAGCGGAGTATTTAATTAAAGAAGAAGATTAAATTAAGTAGTATTAAAAATAATAGAAAACAGTTCCGTACCATAATTGCGTGAAACAATTTCAATCACAATTTTTTTGAAGCATAGTGCTAATCCAATGCATCTTTTGTTCGAAATATGTTTGTGCTCAACAACGTAAAAAAGGCAATAAATGTTGTTGAACTGTCACAGTTTTTTTTTTTAAATTATATATAAACTAGCTCTTGACCGCAATCCCGCCTGGTGGTAAGCAGTGATGCGATCGTTGATGGTAAAGCGCGCTAGTTTATTAAGAGCCTAGTCACTCAAAACTGAGCGAATAGGAAGGAAGACGGCAGTTGAGCAAGGTGATGCAATGTTAAACCCAACAACACGATCAACGATGCTGCGCCAAAGGGAGATTGATCTGAAGACCCTCCACGACCGAACTCCCAACACAACAAAATTAGGCGCATCGTACCCGGCACACATCGCAAAACAACTGCTCAGACCCGTCCTCCGTACGGCTTCACCAGACATCAAGCCGGAACACGACAAATCGCTTGGCGGCAAGGCTTTGTCTGGTGGGTGATAACTTCTGCCGGCGGCCGATGTTAGCTTTAGTGTACTACGTGTTTTCCATTCTGGTTCTTGAAATTCTTTGAAACAAAGCCAATCCAATACTGGTTATAATCGAAAACTAAGGGACGGTATACAAACTTCTTTTCTTTTCCCTTTTGTTAACACAATCACGTTTCTAAGAGAAAAACACGCACAATAAGACACCCTGTACATAATGTCGCTTACTATTTCATATACTCGTACATTCAGACAAATTGTTCCTCATATTGGGCGAAAGTGTTTTCGTATTTTCTGATATTTACTGTGTAAATGCTTCGTAGGTATAGAATTGATTGATTTTCTCTTACAAATTGATCTAGACTAATTTTTTGAATATGTTAAGAGATTTTGTGGAACAATGTGGTTCCTTAAAAAGAAATAAATTGGAGCTATCCATTGTAAAATGTAGATGAAGGGCGATGAGCAGTGGGCAGCTCGCCGCCCAGTAAGGACGTCGACGGCGCGTCGTGTTAAACGCGCGCCTCAAAGAGATGTCAGCATATCGGGGTCCACGAAGACCGATGCCTCCTGGGTCAGGGTTACGGGGTAACGGTTTACAAAAGAAACCGTGGCTCTGGCGCATTCGGTGAAGGAACACGGGTGGGTTTTAGTCAGTAAAAGTCTGACACACCCTTCCGCTCCGCCTAGAGGAAGAGAGGTCATTTAATGATTTCCCATCCCAAACAAAAAACAAAAAAAAGCCGGCCAAGTGCGTGTCGGACTCACGCACAAAGGGTTCCGTACCATTGATTTATGAAATGAAAAGATTTAAGTGATTTGTATGAAAGATTACGCGGTAATAAGCTGTTTACGATTTTTCTACTTTGAAAGCGTCTGTCACGCAAACTATTCAGTTTACAAAATAAATATTTTAGAAACCTCGATATCATGATTAAAGACCTATCCATAGATACCCCACACGTATGAGTTTGATGAAAAAAAAAATTTTGAGTTTCAGTTCTAAGTATGGGGAGCCCTCAATGTTTATTATTATTATTTTTTTATTTTTGCATCAAAATCTTAATGCGGTTCACAGAATATATCTACCTACCAAGTTTCAACAGCATAGCTCTTACAGTTTCGGAAAAAAAATGGCTGAGATATACGGACGGACAGACAGACTTGACGAATCTATAAGGGGTCCGTTTTTTGCCGTTTGGCTACGGAACCCTAAAAAAGGCTCAACTCGAGGGCAAACTCACTTCACCTAAGTTTTCCTGGTCATGTTTCCAAAAAGTATCTGAATATGAATTAAAATTCTCCTTGTTTTTGAAGGCGGTTTTATCTTGGCTTATTTTTTTATTAGAATAGTATGTTTTCTAATTATTTTTTTTTTATAATTATAAACTAGTGCTTGACTGCAATCCCGCCTGACGGTAAGCAGTGATGCAATCGTTGATGGTAAAGCGCGCTAATTTATTAAACCCATTCACTTAAAAAACTTAATGAACAGGAAGGAAGACGGCAGTTGAGCGAGGTGATGAAATGTTAAACCCAATAACACGACCAATATTCTTTTAAATATGTATTACTTTAATCAAGTATACATCGTTATTTTAATTTATGCGAAACTTGAATATAGTTTGTTCAGAATAAGCAACTGAATCGATTCCAATCATTTTTATATCTTAGTTTATTTTTTTTTCAAATATGTATAGGTATTAAAAATTATTGAACTATGTTTACCGAACGCACAACATAGATCACGGCAGATCATAGCGATCACAAGACGCGTGCGCACAGCGTAACGGGGCCCCGTCTTGTAGAGCAGGGGAGCAATTATACGTTCTAAGTGAAATAAAAATGTTTCAAATAAATTATACTATTTTAACACTAACGACAGCATTTTCAAGTGAAGTACATAATAATATCCACCTAGATTTAACGGTTACGATAGTCCAAAGCCTACAAGTGTGATGGAAAATATTATCACTAGTTAATTACAATACAAACAGAAATTAATTTATTTATTATTTATTATAAAAAAATTAGGGTTGTAACGGAGCTCCACCTCCGCTTCGTTACTGCGGAAGTTCCGCAAGAAATCGTATCTTTGCTTCCGTCTCCGAGTTAAAACGGAGCCTCCGTTATTTACGTACTTATAAAATAAATAACGCGCAAGCTGCGACGCTCGACAACCGTCCAGCCGCGTCGGAGAGCGAAATGGTCAAGAATCAACTAGTGCGAGACGGGAATGCAGCAAATACAAATTGTTTCTCCTTAATTTTCATTACTAGAAAGTAATATTTTTTACTAAGTGTATTACTATTAATGCACGTATTAAAAACTAGCTGCGCGCCGCGGTTACACCCGCGTAGATTTCGACATGTTTTTTTTTTAAATGCTCCGCTTCTATTGCTTGCAGCGTGATGTTATATAGCCTAAAGCCTTTCTGGATTAATAGGCTATTCAACGCAAAAAGAATTTTTCAAACCGGACCAGTAGTAGTTCCTGAGATTAGCGCGTTCAAACAAACTCTTTAGCTTATATATTAGTATAGAAAAAAAAATTGTTTTAATTAACAATTTTTTTTTCTATATCTATTTTCACCTCCGCCTCCGCATCCGTTAACCTCCGCATCCGCGGAGGTGAGACTCGTCGCCTCCGAATCCGCCTCCGCTAACAAGGCCTCCGTTACAACCCTACAATAAAAGCAAGACGATGCCAAGCCGCTGCAGGTGCGAGCGGGGAAGTGTACATACAAAAAATGAAAACGACACAGTGCGTTGAAAACTCGTGTGATGTCACTGCACGCTACACTTTTTAGCAAGCAGTGACGTCACCAGCCACCACTCCTGATCTTTGATGCCTTTTATATTTGTAAATTTTTATTGATTTGATAAAACAAAATATACGTATCCAATATCTTTCTATAATCTGAATGACGGACTAAATAGAATCTTTTTTTTTACCCAGGAAACATCCCTATTATGACAAAGAAAAGTGATAAAGGAAATATTAGGTCGACTTTACGATATCAAATTTTAATGGCATGACATGCTATTGTTCCAGTAGGTAAATTATTGACAATAGGGATGTATCCAAGGTATGAAAATCAAAAAAATAATTAGTCCGTCTTATAGATAATAAAAAAATTAAGACCCGTATTTTTTATTTTGTCGTAATTACTAAAAATTACTGAGACCGTATTAAAGTTTCAGAGTAGGGGCTAATTACGTCACACCGTTTTATATTTTGCACCATGGCGTGACGTCATGCGACATTTCAAATCAATATATCTTCCTAAGTATTTGTATAAAAGAAAAAATAAAAAATACGTGTACAATATTTTTTATAAAGCTATCTGACGGACATTAAATTATTTTTTAGGATACAAGCCAATTACTAGCCATATACAGCTAAACTTACAATGAAGCATCTGGGATATTACGTTACGACGGTTAACTGAACCCGTAGTTTTTTGTTTCTTCTCAACCTAAAAAGGTCCACTGCTGGACAAGGGCCTCCCCCAGGGCTTTCCACAATGACCGGTCTTGTGCTGCCCGCATCCATTGGTTTTTTGTTTACCTTTAGTTAACTACCTAAACAGATGGAATATAGTCAGTGAGTGATACAGACTACTCAAGAAGGGAGACTGGAAGCTGAGTTGAAAAGAATAGGCAAATGAAAACAAGAAGCTGCGGAATGACTACTAAAATAGCGCGCTTTACCATCAACGATTGCATCACTGCTTACCATCAGGCGGGATTGCGGTCAAGCACTAGTTTATATTTACAAAAAAAGAAATATAGGATAAGCCTCTGGTGACATTAGCCTATGATGCTCTCACTGTTTGGACATAAGCGTTGTCTCTGTGAGAGTAAATGAGCCATAAATTACTTGGATCAGTACTGGTTGATGAAAGAAATGTCTTCGAAGTTTTCGTTCTAGAACATGTGATTATTCTCACTAGGTATTTCTTCACCGTTTTGAGAGTACTGCTGATCATTATCATCATCATTATCTTGGCCACATTAAGCCCACTGCTGGCCTCCCCCAAGGATTTCTAAAAAGAACGGTTGGACGCGGCCTGCATCCAGCGCTTCCCTGTGTTTTTATTCAGGTCATCCGATCTCCTGGTCGGTGGGTATCCGACGCTGAGCTTGCCGGTACGTGGTCGCCATTCAAGAGCCTTTCTGCCCCATCGGCCATCGGCTCTACGAGCTATGTGCCTTGCCTACTGCACTTCAAAGAGTTAATCCGCTGCGCTATGTCAACGACTTTAGTTCTTCTACGAATCTCCTCATTCCTGATCCGATCACATAGAGAAACATCTAATCATTTAAATTAAGTTGTTTAAACTTCCCAAGGTGCTTTACCCTGGCGAGTTTAAGCCATGCGTGCTCTACGAGCGGCTTAGAGAAATGTCAGCACATCCTGACGGGATCAACTAATATCGATGCCGGCCAGAAACATGGGCCGTGGCCGTAGCCCCTGGCACAGGCAACGAAGAAGCACATATGAATATAAGCCAATCAAAATCTTAATCAGAAATGAGGAGAACCGCAGAAGAATCGAAGTCACCGACATGGCTCTTCGAGTCGCTAAAATTAAGTGGCAATGGGCAGGGCACATTGTTCGTAGAACCGATGGCCGATGAGGCAGTAAGGCTCTGGAATGGCGGCCACGTACCGGAAGACGCAGCGTAGGGAGGCCCCAACAAGGTGGACCGATGACCTGGTGAAGGTCGCGGGAAGCCGATGGATGCGGGCAGCACAAGACCGGTCATCGTGGAAAGCCTTGGGGGAGGCCTTTTTACTGCAGTGGACCTCTATAACCTGAAGAAGATACGTAGTAACATAAAACTTCAATAAAAAATAAAGTTATACACCTCTGTTGGATAAAGCCGAGTATACTCTTGCTCGTGTCTGTATAGTCAGCGGCAAAAGTCTTCATCACCTGTGAAGGCTTTTGAATGCAGTCAGAATCTGATAATGAATTATTATTTTATTATAATCAGCTATTTAAAAATAATGAATAAACATAAACAATATAAGTAAGAAAATAAACAAAACAATTTAAATTTAACTGATTTTTAATTAAAATATTCGCATTTTGATGGATCATCGTAAAATATTTGCCTCAGGCCAACACGTTTTACAACATTATTCGTAATATGATATCAATATTTTATTTATTGCATGTTGAATAAGTAAGTAATTTTGTTACTGTTATGGATTAATTTGTTACAAATTATTTGTAGTGTAATTATACCAGTATACGTTCAAGGGTGTACGAGTCAGCCATCGTACACGACACGCGCACATTACCTACATACAAAGATCAGCACTATTCCGTCGCCTTGCACAAATTATAGTGTATGGCGACAGTACACGATCAGCCTTCAAAGACTGTACTCATTTACACATTCATATATTGTTAGTTACGAGTTAATTAAATAATCAATAAAGCATCATATTTGGCTATCCGTGACCATCATTCATGTTTGTAATAAAGGTGTGTGCGAACCATTCAGCAGCGCACACAAAGGAAATCAAAGATAAATTAACACAAATTAAAAAGGTTCAATGAAATAACTTGAATTATCATTTACCCGCAAATGTTATTTCTTGCATCAGTCTGGAACATACATCCAAACAAATGGACAAAAAACTTTATTTTCGGCCTCAAATACGTTTAAATACCTCGTAACATTCGATGGACAGTTTTGGATTCAAAACTATTTTGTTTTAGCCCACGATTATATCCACCCGCGTGGATGACGATAACGTGGTTTGTTCCTGGCGTAATATTTAGTCTACAGTAATCGTTTTATCCGTTTAAGGTTGAATGTAGGGTTGTAACGGAGTTTCGCCTCGGCTTCCGTTATTGCGGAAGTTCCTCTGATTCCCCATAATTTTTGCGTTATAACGGAGGTTTATTTACGTATTTATGAAATAAATAACGCGCAAGCTGCGTCGCTCGACAACCGTCCGGCCGCGTTTGAGCGCGAAATGGTCAAGAATCAACTAGTACGAGACGGAATTCGGCTAATTCAATTTGTTTCTCCTTAATTTTCATTACTAGAAGGTAATATTATTTTACTAAGAGTACTACTATTACTAATAATAAACTATAAATTTCAATTTTATCTATATCTACTTTCACCTCCGCCTCCGCCTCCGTTAACCTCCGCATCCACGGAGGTGAGACTCGTCGCCTCCGCATCAGCCTCCGCCTCCGCTGACAAGGCCTCCGTTACAACCCTAGTTGAATATCATTTGTACTTCATAAAATACAAAGTGCATAACTATTTTATGGCCCCGTGTGGTACCGGGTTTAAAATAGTACCAACCAATATCCTCCCCTGCGTGTTGTAAAAGTAGACTAAGGGAACTCTCACCAGAGAAGCGGGCAGCAACGCTTCTCCTGTGGAATATCATAATACTGCGATCTCCAACCCGCCTGCCAAGCGTGCGGATTATGGCTAGCCCACCCAATGCAATGAAAGCCTTGGGGGTAGCCTTTGTCCGGCAGCGGATCTCTGTTGGCTGAAGAAGAAGCTATTTGTGTGACACTTAGTCGAAGTTGAACTGAGGCTGGAACCATTTGGGAATCAACAGCAGACTCCCGGCCACCGTAGGTGCGGACTTTCAGGTGGCAAGCAATGGGTAGCACACCGTCCGGTAAGGACTATGCCCGGGTCGACGGTACGGCCGCGCGTGAAACACATTTCACGCGCGGCTCAAAGAGATGTCAGCACATCGTGACGGTGTCCACTAGGATCGATACCTGCCAGGGCAGCGGGATGTTGGAGACAGATACCGTGCCGATACGTTTTTTTTTTTTTTTTTTAATAATTATAAACTAGCGCTTGACCGCAATCCCGCCTGATGGTAAGCAGTGATGCGATCGTTGATGGTAAAGCGCGCTAGTTTATTAAGAACCTATTCACTCAGATTGAGCGAATAGGAAGGAAGACGGCAGTTGGGCGAGGTGATGCAATGTTAAACCCAACAACACGACCAACGATGCTGCGCCAAAGGGAGATTGATCTGAAGACCCTCCACGACCAAACTCCCAAGACAACAACATTTGGCGCATCGTACCCGGCACACATCGCAACACAACTGCTCAGACCCGTCCACCGTACGGCTTCAACAGACATCATGCCGGAACACGACAAATCGCTTGGCGGCAAGGCTTTGTCTGGTGGGTGGTAACTTCTGCCGGCGGCCGATGTTATGGCCTACCACCGAAGAAAACGTACGGGCAAAAGAAGTGCAAAAGTGCCCGCTCTGCCCGGAATGTAATGAAAATTTTCAACAAAACTTTCTTTAGATCAAACTCCATATGGAGTACTCAGATGTATCCAGTTAAACTGGTAGCCGATCCAAACATGGCTGAGAAAAGGATCATCATCACCTCAGCGTTAATCCTAGTTCCATCAGAAGCTTTTTCAGCTTTGGAGTCTGATGTCCGCTATACCAGTCTAACTGCTGATTTTAGCTAAACTTCGATATTTTCCGTGAAGCGACTGTCGTCTGACCTCCCGAAGGCGATATTGAAACATTGCAGTTAGACCAATTGTTTAACTTTTGCAGGCTCTAACAACCCGTAACGACTGCCATTAGATGTTCGTATGGCAACTGGGAGCAACGGTTTAACGTGCTTTTCGAGGCCACCAGACCAGTGCAAATATTCATAATATTTGCACTGGTCTGGTCGTTCATGCCTACAAATATTTGCACTGCGCGGGGATCGGATTTAGGCGGGATTGTGGTGAAGCACTAGTTTATACGTATAAAAAAAAAAAAAACTAAAGATGAAATAGAAAGATTCAAAATAAAACCGTGTAGGTAAATAAAGAAAATAATCTTTAGCATTAATTAATAATATCTCTATCTTATAAGATACAAATGTAGTTTCTAACCGGCCTTGAGCACAGGCGTAGAGTAGGTAGCCTTTCGGTATTCTATAGGATGCATTTTGGCGAGTGTGCGAGGGAATTGCATGATTTAATTCCCCCCTCTCCGTTCCACCATCGGACGACCCATCGTACAGCGAGATTCCACCCTTACATTGTTAACACCAGTACGATCCGGACGAAGCGTTTCGCCTCCTCCTTTATACCGCGTACATCGAAGGACTGGAACAATTTGCCAGCGGCGGTATTTCCGTCGGATTACAATTTGAGTGACTTCAAGGCTAGAGTGAATAGGCTCTTAATAAAGTAGTGCGATTTACCATCAACGATTGTGTCACTGCTTAACATCAGGCGGGATTGCGGTCAAGCGCTCGTTTATAATCCATAGAAAAAAAGCATTTAAGTTATTTGTCTGAAAGATTACGCGGTAATAAGCGGTTTACAATTTACGAGGTATTAAAAAAAGTACTACTAACTAGATCTCGATCAAAAAAAAATTTCGTTGGTAGATTTTATAGTAATGTAGGTACATCATATGATTTTTTTAGATTTTTCATTTTCTTATTTTATAAGTTAGAGGGGGAGGGGACCGGTACGGCGGACACAGCTCCGGCGGGATCTCATGGCGACATAGAGAGTGCGATTGTCGCAACCCAGTGCTGGGCACGCCACAATAGCGGCGGTAAGTCCCCTCTTTGAGGAGTGGCTAGAGAGGCGCCACGGCGCCCTCACCTTCCGCCTGACGCAGGTCCTTACCGGACGCGGTTGTTTCGGGAGGTTCCTGTTCCATATTAGGCGAGAGGAAACGCCAGGGTGTCACCATTGTGTGGATCGCCCTGAGGACACGGTGGAGCATACGGTGGAGGTCTGCCCGGCTTGGGTAGAGCACCGCCGGGTCCTTGTAGCGGCGATCGGCGGCGATCTCTCGCGTCCGACCCTGGTCCAGGCCATGGTACGGAGCGAGAGTGCATGGCAGGCCGTCACCTCCTTCTGCGAAGCAGTGATGCTGGCAAAGGAGGAGGCGGAGCGCGTGAGGCAACGGGAATCCCAGCGCCCTCACGCCACTAGCCGCCGCAGTAGACGCTCTGGTCGGGAGACGACACCTAACTCCCAGCCACCTTAGGCGCGGGCCTGCGGGCGGTGAGCAGTGGGCAACTCGCCGCCCGGTAAGGACCAGGCCCGAGTCGACGGCGCGTCGTGTTTCACGCGCGCCTCAAGGAGATGTCAGCACATCGTGACGGGGTCCACGAAGACCGATGCCTCCTGGGTCAGGGTTGCGGGTTGGTTTAACAAGAAACCGCGGCCCTGGCCGTCGCACAGGCAAGTGAAGAAATACGGGTGGGTTTTAGTCAGTAAAAGTCTGACACACCCTTCCGCTCCGCCCAGAGCGGGAGAAGTCATTTGATGATTTCCCATCCCAAAAAAAAAAAAAAGGGGGATGGGACCTACTTTTTTCCACTTTGGAAGCGTCTGTCACGCAAACTATTCGGTTTAGAAAAAAAATATTTTAGAAACCTCGATATCATTTTTGAAGACCTATCCATAGATACGCCACACGTATGTTTGATGAAAACAAAATTTTGAGTTTCAGTTCTAAGTATGGGAAGCCCTCAATATTTATTATTTTTTGCATCAAAATATTAATGCGGTTCACAGAATACATCTACCTACCAAGTTTTAACAGTATAGCTCTTATAGTTTCGGAAAAAAATTACTGTGGCATACGGACGGACAGACGGACAGACAGACATGACGAATCTATAAGGGTTCCGTTTTTTACCATTTGGCTACGGAACCCTAAAAACGATCAATTGTAACCATGCACCTACCTAAATTTAAACATTAAGAAGTTTCCTACATAAATTAACCTCATTCTAAACTACACTGCCCAGATAGACTTTCAATTTCCTACAATTTCGAGCTAAGTTCAAAACACTTCAGAGTCGGATCGTGTTGAAGCGTGTACTACAACCAACTATAACCATGTAAGTTGGAGCTACCTGCAATAGTCCACACACTAATACGGAAACCGACAATGTTTGTAATGTAAATAATGAAGGAAGGGATGGAAACTTGAGGGACTAGCGATGGATTGGGTACAGGGAGGTACTTATTGAGTGGGAGTATTGAACTTTGAAGGGTTCGGGTCATACTATAGGACGTAAATATCTATCTATCTATAAGGAGCGTGCAAACATTATTTTTTTCAAACTTGTAATAATGTTTGTTTAAACACTAGTTAGTAAAAAGAAAGAGAAAGAGGTGTCTCGTCGAATTCAGCTCGGCTGGGCAGCGTTCGGGAGGCTACGATACATCTTCTCGTCGTCCAAGATACCACAGTGTCTCAAGACTAAAGTCTTTGACCAGTGTGTGTCCAGTGATGACTTACGGAACTGAAACGTGGTCGCTCACAATGGGCCTCATACGAAGGCTCAGAGTCACACAAAGGGCAATGGAAAGAGCTATGCTCGGAGTTTCTCTGCGTGATCGAATCAGAAATGAGGAGATCCGTAGAAGAACCAAAGTCATCGACATAGCTCTGCGAGTCGCTAAACTGAAGTGGCAGTGGGCAGGGCACATTCCTCGAAGAACCGATGGCCGATGGGGCAGTAAGGTTCTGGAGTGGCGGCCACATACTGGAAGACGCAGCGTAGGTGGACCGATGACCTGGTGAAGGTCGCGGGATGCCGATGGATGCGAGCAGCACAAGACCGGTCAGCGTGGAAAGCCTTGGGGGAGGCCTTTGTTCAGATGTGGACATCCATAGGCTGAAGAAGAAGAGAACACTAGTTTCTGTGCGTATTGCATGTTCTCCTGGAAGTCGCAAGACATAACAAAATCTGATATTAAACATTTTTGATTTATTCTAACAATACATAATATTTATATTAAGATGACAGTACCTACATCGTCATACATTGACAGCAGCGGTAGCCTAGTTGTATCAACTTTACTTTGTGTACATTATTACATCACCATTGCTCTCTAAACGGTGAAAGAAAATATCGTGAGGAGTCCTAAAGCCATAAAAAATTAAGGCTTATGCCATCTACCAACCCGAACTGAGCCAGGAGTGTGGTAAAATACGGCCCACTCCCTCTCGACGATAGTATGTATGGGATACATTAAAATAGGCACCACGTGTGGCTAAAGTAAGACTAGATATTGTATATACAGTCAAAGATGTTCATCTTTATTAGTAAACCATTTATTTTTACTCTCACTTATACATATTGTTGTTAGAAGCATATACTTAAATACTTATAAAGTAAGAGTAACTTAGTTTATAAGTATTTAAGTATATGCCTCAATTATTTTTTCCTATTATAATTTTTTAATTACTGGCAGTTGACAATTTTTTCCGCTAACATTGCAAATGTAGGCTGACCCCTACGAGATTTATCAAAATAATGTACTAAGTATTGTACACATTAAAAAGATCTACAGAATATTCGGCGTTGGGATATATCTAACCCTTAAGGATATCTCACAATATTTTTTTTTGTTATTTACTAATTATTATTAAATGCCTTAAATACACTGTTGATTGAATATACTCGTAGATCTATATAGCCCTTTACAGCATATGATTTAAATGAATATTTTCGAAAATATTACAGACTAGCGGTCGCCAGCGACTTCGTTCGCGTGGAGTTATGCTCCGCTCCTGTTAGTCGCAACGTGATGTTCTATAGCCTAAAGCCTTCCTGGATGAACAAGCTATCCAACGCAATTTTTTTCAAATCGTACCAGTAGTTCCTGAGATTAGCGCGTTCAAACAAACAGACAAACAAACTCTTCAACTTTATATATTAGTAAAGATTTAAAAATTGCGGAACGTAGCGTTTGCGGTGGTACCGACCGGACAGGGCGGCGGGAGCGGGGCGGGGAGGTTCACACGCGTAGGTTTCGATATGTTTTTTTTAATGCCTCGCTCCTATTGGTCACAGTGTGATATTATATAGCCAAAAGCCTTCCTGGATTAATGGGCTATCCAATGAAAAATATTTTTTCAAATCAGACCAGTTCCTGAGATTAGCGCGTTCAAACAAACAAACAAACTCTTCAGCTTTATACAGTATGTTAAGAAAACCCTGTCCGACCCGTGAAGGTGTTGTTAGGTATCGATAACTGATTCTACTAATGCATACAAAACCGGGCTAAACTTAAAAAAAAAAAATCCCCCTATAAAAATAAATATTATTTCGCAAAAAGAGGTAACGGGGGGCGGGCGGTGGACACGCGGCACGTGGTCGCATCGCTATTCGCTTATAATAAATACCGGTGTTGTCACTTTTTTTTTAAATTACTAAATTTCGGGGAAGTTGGAATTAATTCGCGGGAAAAACAGATTATTTCAAAATTCATTTGTATTGGAACTATGATGATTACGTAAAATATTATATTATGATTGGTCATGTAACCTAACCTTTATTATCCTTATGGGTCGGACAGGGTTTTCTTAACATACTGTATATTAAGTATAGATTTAGTATCAGCATTGCACTCGTGCGAAGCCAGGGCGGGTCGCTAGTAATAAATGGACTGGGAAAGTGCGTTTGGAATACACTTAGAACATCATCATCTCAGCGTTAATCCTAGTCGTATCCGAAGTTTTTGCACCTTTGGAGTCTGTAGTCCGCTTATGTTACTTAGAACAGTAACGTAAATAACTTAATAGCACTCATTTACATGGTAATTAAATGAAATGAAATCTCTGTGGAGACGAGTGTGATGTACAGCAAGATTGTGTTTGTTCCTGGTATTTATATTATGAATATCGCTTATTTTCTTAAAATCCGACATATTTTAATGTAGGTACATACAGAAGATTTTCGAATATAAACTGTGAAGCTACAGTCAAAATGTCCACCTCTCTGAATTTTTCTCTAAGAGAATCTCTAGGACCAAGGTAACTGGCTGTAATTGGCTCGACAGCCCTTTTCTGTAAAACAAAGATGGTATTGATGTCCGCACAAGTTCCCCAGAGAAGAATCCCATGAGTCATAAGACTATGAAAATAACTAAAATAAACAATTCTGGCTGTATCCACATCAGTTATATGTCTGAATATAATATTTCACAACGATCAATATCCGTATTTAAAAGATGACGAATATAGAATGATCCCCTCAGGACAGTTTACCGAGCTGGGAGCGTGAATTGTCATGACTTTTTTAATGAACAGCCGAAAAAAGTGGAAAGTGAAAAAAGTTATATAACTCAGATTTCTAAAATATCTCGGGAATGTTGACAGTTATTCTGAACGTTATTATAAAGTTATTACTTTTAAAAATGTATTACGATGTAAGTAAATATTTGTTGCTAATGGATGCAGATGATAACAGCATTTTATATAGAACATTAATTACGATTTCTATGTAATTAGCCCATAATGTGCTTTTATATATGTGGAAGCTTATAATTGGGTTGTATCCTAAAAAATAATTTAATGTCCATCAGATAGATTTATAAAAAAATATTGAACACATGTTTGTTATTTTTTCTTTAATTCAAATACTTATTAAGATATATTGATTTGAAATGTCGCATGACGTCACGCCGTGGTACAAAATATACCACTGCGTGACGTAATTAGCCCCCACTCTGTAACTTTAATACGCTATATCTCAGTAGTTTTTGGTAATTTCGACAAAATAAAAAATACGGGCCTTAATTTTTTCTATTATCTGTAAGACGGACTAATTATTTTTTTTATTTTTATGCCTTGGATACGGGATGTATCCAAGGCATTATATTAGCAAATTGTGCTGTAAATAATAATGTTTATGGTAATATTAATCTGTAAGCTTTCTGTAATAATACTTAAAATAAAAATAAATTATTTTCCTACTCCTGAAACACAGGCTTCCTTTCAGTGACCCACTCACTGAAAGGAGGCGGCTTGGTAGATTTCAAATGTCTTCTAAGTTTTGGCTCTAGAACAGCCGGTTTCTTCTCGATGTTTTTCTTCAACGTTTTTAGAGCAGTAGCGATGAAATAATTTACACAAAATAAAGCGCCTGATAGGGTTCGAACCTACAATTTACGACTTGTAAGTCGCAGCCGATACCACTGGCCCATTAGAAACTTACAACGAAAGCCCAAAATGACGTTGTCAAAATAAATTCTAAGCATTCCTTACTAGGTCGAGAGGCGGCTCCGACGACCAGTAACTGACGTGTACACAAGATTGTACAAATATTGGGCAAACAAGACTCAGTTATAATAATGTTTGTCGCCAATGTTTATTTTATTGGTTGTAATGATGCAGTGTTGCATGTTTGAGGACGAGGACAAATGGTAGCTTGGTTATTGTTGTTTTTTATGTATCATTTTAATATGGAGAAAACAGGGTACGTAAAGATGCCGACTCTTAGAATAGAATAGTATACTCTTTATTATGTAGGTTCACCATATAGATTACAGAACATCAATATAAAGATTTTACAAAGGGTGAGACAATGGGCGGTCTTATCGCACGCGCACTCGAATTTTTGAATTTGGAACGTAGCTATTTTAGTTATAAATAATTTATTTTATAAATAAACTAGCTGACCGGCAAACGTTGTTTTGCCATATAAATAATAGATTAAATTACTAAAATGGCTATTAAAATATAAATAAGGGTTGATCGTAGAAGGGTGAAAATTAGGGATTGTATATATTTTTGTATGTTGTATCATAAAAAAATAGAAATTAAAAATTTTGTTTAAAAAAAAAAAAATTAGGGGTGGACTACCCCTAACATTTAGGGGGATGAAAAATAGATGTTGGCCGATTTTCATAGATACCGGATAAGCACAAAAAATTTCATCAAAATCGGTCGAGCCGTTTCGGAGGAGTTTAAGTTCGAACACCGTGACACGAGAATTTTATACAGTATGTTAAGAAAACCCTGTCCGACCCGTGAAGGTGTTGTTAGGTATCGATAACTGATTCTACTAATGCATACAAAACCGGGCTAAACTTAAAAAAAAACCCCTAAAAAAATAAATATTATTTCGCAAAAAGAGGTAACTTAATAAACGTGCGTTAACCACCCTTCGCCTGCCGCCCGCGGGGGCCGGGCGGCAGGGCACGCGGCACGTGGTCGCATCTCTATTCGCTCATAATAATACCGGTGTTGTCACTTTTTAAAAATTACCAAATTTCGGGGAAATTGGAATTAATTCGCGGGAAAAAAAGATTATTTCAAAATTCATTTGTATTAGTACTATGATGATTACGTAAAATTTTATATTAGATTTGGTTATGTGTTTACCTAACCTTTATTACCCTTATGGGTCGGACAGGGGTTTCTTAACATACTGTATATTAGATTATAACTGGCCAGTTTTTCATACATTAAAAACTTTTTGCCGCAATGCTTTCTGAGTGACCTTTTGGGGTGGCATAGTTCATCCATTAATGTTATTTTTCAGAGTATTAAATAAGTTAATTTTAGCACTAGTTTATAATTATAAAGGAATAAAAACAAAACATAATCAAACTCTTTGATGTAGGTTACGTTGTTGAATTCATCTAGCAGTATGGCTAAACAGGTTGAAACATGGTTGATGATTGAGATAAGCAAAACGTTACCGTAAAACGGCATAATTAGGGATGCAGGGGTGAATCGAGACGAATCAAAACTGATTTGTACTTTAAAACAATATAGTTTGCTGTTACTAAGGACACTTAATCTTTTAAAACACTAAATAAATTAGCATCTTTTCTGGCAACAAATTATATTATTAAATCCATTTTAAAGCACACTCATTTCAATAGGTACTATTTTTGCTATACTACTAAGTATTGTAAATATCAAGGCTATACCTATTAAGGTACCTTCTTGTCTTAAATCAAAGGCAACAAACTATAAAATATAGTACTTAGTAATCTATGGCCCATTTTCTCTAACAGAGCCCTGTATCACCACTAGCGGTAAAATTTTAGACTGTTTATACAGCCGTAGGTATTATACATTATTAGAGGTAGCCTGATGAAAAAGATCAGCTGGAAATAATAGAAAACAGTTATTACCCATTTCTTCATAAACAATAGTTATTATAATGTTTATTTATTTATACTTTCGCATAAAGATATAGTACAGAGGCGGACTTAATGCTTTAGGCATTCTTTACCCGTCAACCACGGGTGGTGAAGAGATTAGATGGCAGGTGCTTTGATTAAAACAATGACAGGGAAAAATACCCACAACACTATTTAAACAAATAAGTAAGTAAGCCGTACGGAGGACGGGTCTGAGCAGTTGTGTTGCGATGTGTGCCGGGTACGACGCGCCTAATGTTGTTGTGGTGGGATTTTGGTCGTGGAGGGTCTTCAGATCAATCTCCCTTTGGCGCAGCATCGTTGGTCGTGTTGGGTTTAACATTGCATCACCACGCTCAACTGCCGTCTT
Organism: Sesamia inferens; assembly: GCA_037179545.1. Taxonomy (NCBI): domain Eukaryota; kingdom Metazoa; phylum Arthropoda; class Insecta; order Lepidoptera; family Noctuidae; genus Sesamia; species Sesamia inferens. The sequence continues at coordinate 2,895,819 of CM073936.1, read as the reverse complement.
CCTTCCTATTCGCTCAGTTTTTCTGAGTGAATAGGCTCTTAATAAACTAGCGCGCTTCACCATCAACGATCGCATCACTGCTTACTAAAAAAAACGGTATACATATGCTGCTGGAAACTAATATCCTTACTTTTAACTCGGATAAAAGAAACTACGTTAATTTTAGGCTAAAAAATGAAGACAAAAACCGATTCCCAAAACCACACTCTATCGTTGCCCACTGTTGTACAACAACATCTGCTAACTTCTGCACCTGCGCATCGCTTGCTAATGCTGAAAAAATAAAATACTGGAGAGTCATCATTGACAGCAATCTGCGGTTCCAAGAACACATTCATAGGCTGAGCAGCAGATTGCGCAAGTTAATTTACGTATTTAAGACACTTAAGACATGTGGCGGACGATAACCTACTAAAAACTGTTTACTTTTCACTAGTCCAATCTCTGTTAACTTACTGCATCACGTCCTGGGGTGGGGCCTCAAAAACTATCGGGATTGAACTTGAGAGGGCTAAGCGAGCTGTTCTTAAAGTGCCTTATTTCAAGTCTTATCGCTATCCCTCGTCACAATTGTACAAAGAATCGAAAGTCTTGACGGTCCGCCAACTATTTATACTAAATACAGTTCTAAAGCAACATTCCTTATTAACATATTGTCTTTTGTTAACTCTCCAAAAACGACGCTATAACCCTGTAGGATCTGACTACAAGACTTTAATTAGACTCTCTTTCTCTCTCTCTCTCACATACACACACACACACACACACAACCTCACACCCTCACACCCTCTCTCACACACACACACACACACACACACACACACACACACACACACACACACACACACACACACACACACACACACACACGCACGCACGCACGCACGCACACACACACACACACACACACACACACACACACACACACACACACATGCACCTACGTGCTACTCACTCATCTTTATTGCATTTATATTTTGTTATTTTTTTTTCATTCTACTTTTTGTAATACCACTAATTTTGATTACTTGTCTGATTGTTAATACCTAATTGTATGCATTAAATTTATATTTGGTAGGTATAAAACATGTATTGTAGTGAGAAAATAAATAAATAATATAATACAAAACTAAATCATCACCATTTATTACGTAAAGACTTTCTTTGCGTACCGTACGCATATCAGGGCATATTATAAGCGATTCCACACTAATTTGATGTGAGGTAACGCGCCTCTTGGGAATAATAGGATGTGAGCACGTTCAAAACAATTATGATGGTAATTTTTGTAGGAAAAGAACACAATTTGGATTTTTATTGTTCAGTTTTTGGGGTTCCGTAATCAGGGGGGTACAGGGCGGAAATCTCAGCGCCCTCACGCCTTCAACCGCCGCAGGAGACGCCCAAGGCACTAACAGTAAAGTTCAAAAGCGGTAATGCACTATTGACCCTTACTATGTATACATAATTTTTTAATTATTCATAATTGTATAAAGTTTCCTATTTTTTTTTTCAGAATGTGATGGAGAAGGCGATATTGATGATGATCAAGTTATTGACTGGAATAGTAGCGACGACGAAGCCTCCGTGGCGTAGCAATGGCGTAGCGGTAGCATACGCGGCCGCTGTGTAAGGAAGCGCGGGTGCGATCCTCGCCTAGTTGAAATATTTGTATGCATGAATATGAATATTTGCACTGGTCTGGTCTGCCTCGGAAAACGTGTTAAGCCGTTGGTCCCGGTTGCCATAAGAACATCTAATGGCAGTAGATTCAATTTTGTGTTTGAAAAATATTCATATATGTGATTTCTTTTTGTACAATTTATCGTGGCAATAAAAATTGTTTTTTTTTTATCTAGTATTATGATGCTTTATTACCGAAACAACCTTTTATTAACATAAAAAAGAAATTGTAATTTATATTTTATTAACATAAGTAATTCACATTTTATACAAACGGTACGCAGTTAACTCGGGCCAGTTATACAGCTGACTACAGCTGGCAAGATGTAAAAACCATTCAAATTGTCTGGCTATTGAGGTAACATTTTTTATAGGTCTCCAAGTAACATATATGAAATTCAGCTTTTATACTATAACGAAAGTATAATTTCAATTTAGTACAGTTTAGGGGTGTCTGGCAAGGGGTATGGCACTCCTTTCTACACACTTTACACATTAGTAAAAAATGTGAATAACTATTTTTATAATTTGGGTATTTTTTTATTTTATTATTTATGTACACAACACAATACATAAGGATAAGACAAAATTAAATTCTGAGTACAAAGGAGTTACTTATTTGTTAAGAAATTATTAAAGGAAGGGACGAAGGAGAAGTAAAACAGAAATATATCTTCTTTTTCTCTCAAAATGATTCCAAGTAAAAATCAATTTTAAGATTTCACATTTTTTTTTATAAAACGTTGCGCCACACTGGAAATTACTGCTGTATCCTGGGTGCATTTGCAAACATTTAAACCCTCATACACAAACCACCGATAGATGTTTAGTAATAGATGATTAAACATAGTATAATTGAAATAGTGCCTGAGTTAATTATCATAGATATATATTTTTTTTTTATTTTTTTTTATAAATTATAAACCAGCGCTTGACCGCAATCCCACCTGATGGTAAGCAGTGACGCGATCGTTGATGGTAAAGCGCGCTAGTTTATTAAGAGCCTATTCACTCTAGCCTTGAAGACACTCAAATCGTAATGTGACGGAAACACCGACGCCGGCAAATTGTTCCAGTCCCTCGATGTACGCGGTATAAAGGAGGAAGCAAAACGCTTCGTCCGGATCGCAGTGGTGTCAACAACGTAAGGGTGGAAACTCGCCGTACGACGGGTCGTCCGATGATGGAACGAATTTAAGTGAAATCGTACTCCTAGGTAGGTACCTACATAGTTAATAATGTATTTAAGTAATCTGTGAAACCATTGTGTATTGCCATAGCTTCATTTACTCATATTTCATACCATGCATTACAATTATTATTATTTAATTTTCTTATACAGGCTGTATCTGACATCGTAACGCAAACTTCGCAAAAAAGCTACACCGCATGCCACTAACAAAATTATGATAGTCATTTATTTCGTTAATGATCGGTTACAGAAATAACAGTGTTTAAAAAGTATCGGCTCGGCCTTTGAAAGTCGCAAGCGTGCCGCCGTGCGTGTTTGTAAGTATGACGTTGACCTCTGATGCGAACTCTATTATATCAGCTGATTGGATAGTTTTTCGAGTTTTGTTTTTCGACTTTAAAATCTTAATGGGTTATAAAAGTATAGCAACTATGAACGGTCTAAAGTGAAAAAAACTGTATATTATTTTTTTTTATCGGGAAAAGCCAATGCAAAATTCCTCCACTGGGGGGTTCAGAATCATGTACTGGATCCATGGTACTCGTTTGTGCGTCTATGTCAGATACACCCTTTATATGTAGCCGATGGCCGGCTGAATGGCGACCACGTACCGACAAGCGCAGCGTCGCTCGGACGCCCACCGACTAGGTGATCGGATGATCTGAGCAAAATCGCAGGGAAGCGCTGGATGCAGGCCGCGTTCAACCGTTCTTTTTGAAATCCTTGGGGGAGACCTGTGCCCAGCAGTGAACTTCATGTGTATGTAAGTTTCGGAAGTGTATATTGTGTCCTTTCTGCCGCATTAGGTTAAGGGGCCTGTAATGGTAAAAAAGACTGCATAAATAAATATATTACTGTAAAATTATTGTACAATTGTTTTATTTTCCTTAACACAAAATTAAATATTAATTTAGCGTTTTCATCTTTAATTTCTTGCCTTTACAAAAAGCCAACCACAAAACTCAACCTTGGGCCTTATCGCCTGAAAGATAAAGTTGAAAATTTATATACTGGTGTCTGCTTATAAATAAAAGGGAGAAAAATAATCAAAGGGCAACAAAAATTTCAATCGCATCGCTTTTCGAAAGAGAAATCCGAAAGAGAGGCTATGGTAGAGCGAACGAATGTTGCACTACAGGCAATCTCCGAATGGGGTAATGCCAATCTTGCACATATGCTTGCACAATGCCGCCAAAACACAGGCGTGTCTTTTCACCGCCAAAAGGTGACAGTTCACCTTGGCTCCTACTTTTCGAAATGTATCCTTGGAGTGTACCGACCACCTTCAGCTTTTGGGAGTTGAGATTTCCTCGAACCTAAACTTTGGGCGGTTAATTGAGTTCAAGGCCAAGGTGGCCAGGAAACTTGGCGTTATCGCGAAGGTCCGACGGTACTTCACAGCAGAGCAGCTTCTATTGATGTACAAAGTACAGGTCAGTTCGTGTGTGGAGTAATGCAGCTACATTTGGGCTGGTGCTGCTAAGTGTCATCTGGCCACTTTGGATTCAGTGGAGAGGCGTGCGAAGAGGCTGATTGGTGACCCTGATTTAACTTGATACGTCTCCAAAGCCTAAAGCACAGGCGTAGAGTAGCCAGCTTTTCGCCATTCTATAGGATGCATTTTGGGGAGTGTGCGAGGGAATTACATGTTTTAATTCCCCCATCTCCGTTCCACCATCGGACGACCCGTCGTACGGCGAGTTTCCACCCTTACGTTGTTTACATCACTACGACCAGGACGAAGCGTTTTGCCTCCCCTTTATACCGTGTACATCGAAGGACTGGAACAATTTGCGAGCGGCGCTGTTTCCATCGGACTACAATTTGAGTGTCTTCAAGGCTAGAGTGAATCGGCTCTTAATAAACTAGTGCGCTTTACCATCTCGTAAGTAAAATACATCGTCGCAAGCTGAAGAGATAAGTGTTTCTACAACACGCCTAAAATATAAAAATATCATTTCAAAGAGGAACTTAAATAAATAAAAAATACACTATAAGCACCGCTTCCGATGGTAAAAAGTCTTGAAAAAACACACGAAGTCACACGCCATGTAAAGAAAACATCTCAATCTTCCGTAAAATTAAGACCCCATAAACCACTTTACGGAAGTGGTGCAAAAAACCCTCCTGTTTTTGTGCACGGCATAATTTACAGATGCTACCAAACGTGTCGAATGTTTAACTAAAAAAGGAGAACAAAAAAACAAAAAAGCAGCGGCACGTGGAGACAGAGCTTTAAGTACAACTTCTAGAGCTTTTGTGTATGGGTGGAATGCATTTGTGTGCGTGTCGCTGCAGGTACGCTACGGACCTCAGTTCCCATCGGGCTGTGGACGACGCACGACGTCGCGACGGTCTCCGGTCTGAACACGAACGAACGAAATACGTTTACGCGACAAGAGAAAATTGCCGGAAAATTTTCAGTTGGATTTTGACTTGTATCGAAACTGTGAACAGAGGATATTCTTGAGTGTTTAGTGCAGTTAAGATACTCAGTGGATTGAGTATCAACAGTTTTTGTTGGTTTTTGTGAATAAATGTACAGGTGTGAACTTGTGAATGGTTTTATTTAAATTATTGTGGGATTCGGAAGTCGATAACAAGTAAGTTTTAAGTGATAGATAGATATGTATTTATTTGTGAATTCAAAGAAAATTACTTAACAGGAATAACTATAGTTCAAATGAGCTTTAAAAAATAAATAAAAAGACATTGAAATTAATAACCATTCATTGATTTTGAATTAATCATAGCCAGGGTGTCATCATCGGGACATTAACTTTAATGTTTTAATTAAAGTCTCTATTGTATCGGGCTGTCAATTTATAACATAGATGCCTAATTAAAAATCAATAACTAATTACAATTAACGCGAACATGTTTTGCAAATTGAAACCATGGGCAAAAAAGTAATTAACAAAATCTTAAATATCATGCTGTATAAATTAGAGTCGGTAATTTTTTTCTTATTGGATCAATCTCAGTATTTAGTAATCGTTTTAACATACATGTCATTCTAATACAAAACACATTTTTTTACACAAATCGATCAGTTTAATCGGTATTTTATTTTCTTTGCTCATTTGTTTTCCATTTTTTCCTAAAGGCCAGGTCACACAAAAAAAGGACTGCCACCTATTGTGTTTTTAATGATTCTTGCCGGAACAATTTCAAACAAATTGTCATTGAAAGAAAAAAAATATCCGTTGCTAAAGAATAGAGTTAATTATTGGATAGAGCTTCAAGTTATTTTCTGTTTTAAAAGCTTGAAATTATGTATGAATATCATTTAGAATGTATCGAACTTTTATAGGGTAGTAACAAGCCAAATTGTGAGGTGAACACTACAATTAGTATTTTAAATTAATAGGTACCTAATTACAGTGAAGTAACTGTTTATTTGAATATCTGAAACAAAATTTTAATTTGATAAATACATAATTATTGTGTGTTGAGGCGACAATTTTATAGTACCTAATTATTACTTAAATACGTCACAAATTCGATTATACTTTGAATGAAAATAAAAACCATAGGAAGTAAGCTGTTGGAACGTGTTCGTATAGGTATATATATACATAATTTAATAGACAGTCCTTTAGAAATTCTGTTTCATGTCGAGAAAGCAGAGAAATTGAAGTGATGCTTTTTATACCTTCATATTTTTCGTGTTATTTTTTACATTTCTCATTTAACGCTAAATTTTATATCTCAAGGTAAAAGGAGTTGTTGTTGATTGCGTAATAACATTCGAATTTTACGTTCTTATCAATAGGTATCCTTTTTGGATGAAAAGACAAGTTTCGTTTTTGTTTTTGTTAAGTCTTTTTCTTGTAACAAATGGTTCAACATTTTGTCTTCCTTTAGGTATAGTCTGGGGTGCCATTAGGTAACGTGTGAGTGTTTTTTCATTCTGTAGTTTAGGCGTTTACAGGCTCAGGAGGTAAACGTAGCGTTAGGTTGTTTTCTTTAATTGTAAAAGTCTGCTTTTAGTCAAAAGCTCATTTATAGTAAAAGTATTCTTATATGTCACGATAACCACTTTTAACATTGACGATAATGATTCATATAGTATCGCATTTATTAATAAAAAAATTTGGACATACCTTTGAATAGAAAAAGACAAAGAAAAACATTCTAAAATGTAGGTAAAAGATAAATAGATGGTTTTTGTCAGAGATTATTATTTAATTTTATTAATAATAAAGAATACTTCGACCCCAATGGTGTGAAATCACCTACTAGAAGAAGTATATTACGAGAAGAAATGATCATGGAAACGTCTCGACTTGTTTCAAGAGTAATTTCAAGAACGTTCTCAGTTTCAATCTCTAAAAAATATCTCTAAATTCCTTGCATTGATTATAATTACCGCTGAACTCGTGTTCTGGCATGTTGTCTGGTGAAGCCGTACGCAGTACGGGTCTTAGCAGTTGTGTTGCGATGTGTACCGGGTACGACGCGCCAAATGTTGTTGTGTCGGGAGTTTGGTCGTGGAAAATCTCCAGATCAATCTCTTTCGCGCAGCATCCTTCGTCGTGATTTACCATCCACGATTTCATCACTGCTTACCATCAAGTGGGATTGAGGACAAGTACTAGTTTGTAATAAAAATTAAAAAAAGAACTTAGACTGCGACTAGATTTTCCATTACTTTTATTTATCATGAATATTACCTACCTATTTATATTTGAATTTTAAGGCATTTAGTCTTCTGGTAAAAACAAATTAACACTCAGTAGGAAGGTAGCGGGATGGTCTTTAGAACGACCAAATGTATTAGATGTAAATATAGCAACTCGTGTTAGGCAAGCAAACTTCAAACTAACATAGTTTAAACGCGAACTTAGTCATAATTGAGGCTCCGTTTACTCGGAACGCGTTTCTGAATATTGTGGCTCTTATGTACGGAGCGTCATGTGACAAAGCGTCGCCGTACGAAAGTGACAATAGACGAGCGTCCATACTGAGCCGCTGATTGGTGTTCATGGTTGTTTGACCTCTCGCACCAGGCACTACTGTCGCTACCGTAGAACGGTTCTGGCATATTAGATAACAGAAGAATTTATTATGGTATCATGAATTATTTCTACAAAAGTTGTATAGTATACATCTCTGTCTGCTACTGAGCTGTTCTAAATATAACCTCTATCTCACGCCTCATTTCTCGACGGGGTGGCACTGGTAGCAGGCCTTCTGTATTCATTAAAAAAATATCGCTAAAGAACAGTGAAGCTATTCTCGTATTTTTAAAACGTTGGTATTTTAATGTTCGTCTGTTAAAAATCTGTTTAAAACTAGATAGGTACCTCTAATGTTTCTACATTTTTCACACTGACGCTGTGAAGGTGTTATAAATGTAGTTTCTCAGCATTCATTTTCCTATTTTTTTTAAATCTCAATAACATAGCACTATAATTTTCAACCCAGCATTGGCCAATTGGCCAAGTTAAAATGTAGGTAATTTCTTGTAGTTTTTTGTCACGCGTTTGATTCGGCATTGAGCCATAATTAGTTGTGGTTACAAACTTCAATGTAGGCCAGTTTAGTCTAGACTCAATGTTTAAGAAGTTCCAACGAACGAAAAAAAATTGCGTCTAGACCAACCTGGCCTACATTGATCCGTAAAACAATTGGTTTATAAGGGTAGAAATCCAAGCACTACCTGCGTGGAAATTGCGTAATTCGATTTTGATAGTTCAACAACATTCTTTGTTTTTTTTACGAGGCTGAGCAGATAAGTTTTTCGTAGCTATGAAGCAATGAAAAGTGATTCGAATTGTGATTCGAGTTTTACAGAATTGGGGTGCTCGCTATGTAGGGAAGCTTAGTATTATGAAGATTTTCTTATTTTTTTGCATTTCATACTTTAAAAAAGAAAGTATTGAACACATATACATAACATAAGCAGCCTCTATTGTTCTCAATTTTGGGAAATAGGCCTCCACTCGGTAAGAAGGGGAACGCTTAAAGTAAGGTACAAAAATATAGTTCCTGTATGGCTAAAACAAAAAAATAATAATTTGTATATACAATTTAAAACGAAATTGTTAATAGCAACAATAATATCATCATTTCCATTCATGCCTTCTCTCTTTCTACCTTTCTATTTATTAATTCATTCATAAAGACGTACGTAATCATATTTAGCGAGAAAATATGCCATCACCTATTTGGAGCTGAAACCATCTTTGATTGCTAACAAGGTAGAGCGACCTCATGTTCTCATTTTTTTCTAATAAACCCTGAAATTTAATACTTGGCGATAATGTTGAAAATCTTTTAAAGCTATTTGACAGATTATAGAAACCAGATGTTCTACATCTATACCTACATATATCGTCAAATTATTTGAAGGAAGGTTGGGTTTAACATTGCATCACCTCGCTCAACAGCCGTCTTCCTTCCTATTCACTCAGTTTTTTTGAGTGAATAGGCTCTTAATAAACTAGCGCACTTTACCATCAGCGATTGCATCACTGCTTACCATCAGGCGGGATTGCGGACAAGCACTAATCTATTTATTTATTTAATTTTTCGCACATGAAATGTACCTACAGAGGCGGACTTAATACCTTGGCTTTCTGTACCAGTCAACTACAGGTGGTGAAGAGCTAATATATAGAACTAGAAGCAAAGAGATCGAAGGCATCTACCGGCTCACACTGGGTTCTCGTCTCCCCCCCCCCCCCCCCCCACAAAGACGAGGCCAGTGTCTCACCAGTGGAATCGTTTTAGGCTGATTATGTATGCCAACGCTTTGTTTTTAGATTACATTTAGATCTTTGTGTGCTCTTTCATCATCCAGCAGTCGTCGTGCAAAAGCTGACATTCCCCGGTGGGTTCAATTTTCCTTGTATCTCTTTGAATTATTTTTCACTCGGTCGACAATTTCCTTTTTCTATAATATAATAATATGGGTTATTTCCCAGAAAGGTATAATTTGGAATATAGTAAACAAGTTATATGCAGATTCACAATCTCTGAGAGAAGCTAGCCTGGCCTATAGTCTATACTAAGCTGGAGTCTATACTAGGCTCTGGACCTCTATGATAGATCTCCAGGATCACCCTTAAAACAAAACCAAAAAATGCACTTATGTAGGTACTATAATGTCTGTAATATTCTAAAAACTGTAAGTATTGAGAGAGAGAAAGTGATAAACAAATCAAATGGTTTATGAGTAAAAGTGGGCAGGTTCCGATAAGGTCAAACGCGATCAAAGATTAGCTTAAATTCTTAATGTACAAGTACTATAGTTTGTAATTATAAAAGAAAGATTATAGTTTTGAAAATCAGTATAATCGTGCAAGGAAGATGGTGACGATTTGTGGAATAATAAGGCTAAGTTTTCACCATGACGCTCGGGAAATAACTTGATTTATTTAACTGTACAAATAGTTGACCCTTGACACCTGTGGGCGTTGTAGAATTCACGCCAAAAAGGTGGGCAGAAGCGTAGGTGGAGCAAATTTAAATTTGTTAGTTTATTTGGATGCAAAATTCAATAAGCGCTCAGATGTTTATCATAAGAACACCAAAAAACAGAAAAGTTGACATTACATTACAGCGGTTATTACAAGTCCTTATCAACATTTTAATACAATTTGACTAAAAAGAGAACCTAAATTTTAAAAAAAAACCTTATTTAAATAAAAGGGATCAATTATATGAAATAATAGGCCTTTGATTATAAGGGACAGGCGCAGGCCAAAGGTATCAACAATTCAACGCAAACGTTACGGTATCGTTACCAAATAATCTCATATTAAGTTTAATATTGTTAAATACTAAAACGAAAAACAGGTCATACGGGTTTCATTTATAATTATGGATGAATAATACGTGTATTCAATTAATATTAGCTATACTAATTGCCACACCGTATATTACTTAACTTCTAAAGAAGATACATGTTGCAATACCCCGTCTCAGCCGACAGTGAATTCACGAAACACAACAGAAAACATAATTTGACTTTATTATCCTCAAACGAAATGGTATCAAAATATTCTTCAAAGAAACTCGCGAATTGCAAGAATATTCCACAATGCTTAAAATACCTGTATTCGCAACAAAAAAATTGGCAATTAACATCTAAATTCGTAAGTCGGTCAAGGAATTCTATTTAATTGAAGGAAAATGTCGAAATACGAACTGAAGTCGAACCTGAAATTTCTCAAGTCAAGTGTGAAGATAAAATTATTTATCAACGTTGATAGGGATAGTACTAGGATACAAGATAAAGATCATTTGTTTGTCAAACATGCTTTTACATTTTCTATTCGATGATTCTACAGACATGCAAGGTATTGAAAATTATGTTGTGAGTGTCCATGTTTTGCCAATCACGGCGTACAAATGTTCTAAGTATAAGGATTACATTTTACATAATTGGTATATAGTCGTTTTAAATCTCATAGCAAATTACAAGGATGCTAGTGTCAAAATACGGCTATCAGCGGCCATATTTGCTATTTTTATAAATTTGTCATTCCAACACGATTCCATTGTCATTGTGTTAAAAGTTCGTATCTGCTAAATTCATAATTCTCGATCAATTCTCGATCAGTCGTCTTGTAATAGAATGGTAATAGAACGACATTGCCGTATTGCCATCTTTATAAAACCCGTTAATAAAAACGATTTTCTAAAAAATAGTACTCAATTTGAATTAATAAGGAGTGGAGTTTCAGTGATTAACCACTGGTAAGTTACAATGATGCCATTTTGTAAGTAGACTACGATTGTTGTCATAATCGACCATTATGACACTATTGTAATAGCAGACACTAGGTTTCATCTACGCTTTCTGCGGTTTGTCTGTAGATGGATGACCATCGTTACTTGGCGAAAATGAACAAGTCGTAAGTACATTGGTACTTACCTGACCTGGAATCGAACCCACACACTCGTACTTGAGAGGCTGGTGTTTTAACCACTAGGCCACCACGACTTTAAATTCTCAAATTGCCACCCAGTAAACGACGAGTGGGAAAGCCAAAATCCAGGCTTAAAATAATAATTGTCTTTTTTCTTTCTTTAAACACAACCATTAACCAACCCTGCCAATTCAAAAGCGTCCCAAAGACGGACAAGACAAAACAAACAAGGAATAATTTCAACCCTCCGTCTACCGCGTTAAGCAAGGCCATAAAACCACCTGTTCTTTCCATTAAGCTAAACGAACCCACGTAAATACTCATAAATTAACGCCATGAGAACTCCTTACCCTCAGTTGACACTGAACTTGAAATGGAAGACAAATATTTAAAGACAAGTGAAAGGGTTATGTTTATGTAAATATTGTTTTATAGGTAAGTATTTGTGAGATCGTGACCTTTGTGCCTTGGCGATGCACTGAAGAGTTTGCGGGTAAATTTGGGTACAGTTTTTTTGAATACTGAGTTATGTGAACTACAAAAAACGGTGTCTCTTTTAGATAAACATGGTACTCGTATTTATGTAGTTTTCATGATAATTTGTCAAGTTACCACCCACCAGACAAAGCCTTGCCGCCAAGCGATTTGTCGTGTTCCGGCATGATGTCTGGTGAAGCCGTATGGAGGACGGGTCTGAGCAGTTGTGTTGCGATGTGTGCCGGGTACGATGCGCCTAATGTTTTTGTGTTGGGAGTTTGGTCGTGGAGGGTCTTCAGATCTATCTCCCTTTAGCGCAGCATCGTTGGTCGTACGAGTATTGTTGGGTTTAACATTGCATCACCTCCCTCAATTGTCTTCCAATTCGCTCAGTTTTTCTGAGTGAATAGGCTCTTAATAAACTAGCGCGCTTTACCATCAACGATCGCATCACTGCTTAGCGTTAGTTTATAATTATTAAAAAAAAGCGACATAGTTTTATATTAGTTCATCGTTATCTGCATCCTGCAGTTTCACTTGCATAAATCTTAATCCCGTGGGAATCAAATCAAATAGTTTATTTGTGATACAACGGTAGGTATATAATTCTTTCAATAAAAAGTTATTCGTGCTGTGATCAGCCCCACAGGCATACTAATTCATTGAACAATAGCATATACTATTATACAATATCTGTAAATTAAAGGTTCAGTTTCCCGCACCGATAACAACGAAATTATGGTTTCAATATTAATTTATATATATAAAATGTAAATAATTATTAACTCGTTTATATGCATTCAATCAGACATCAACACTATAGTCAAGTCATTTTAAGTCCAATAATTCCTTTAATTAAAAAAATGAGTGTATGAGGAATATCAAGATATATCAAATACTTTTTTTTATAAATTATAAAGTAACGCTTGACCGCAATCCCGCCTGATGTTAAGCAGTGATGCGATCGTTGATGGTAAAGCGCGCTAATTTATTAAGACCCTATTCACTTTAGCCTTGAAGACACTCAAATTGTAGTTTAACGGAAGCACCGTCGCTGGCCCATATGCTAAATTTTATTCAAATCTGTTCAGCTGTTTTATCGTGGACGCGTAAAATATACATACAAAATACCTATCCTCTTTATTTTTAATGTTATTTTAAATTACTTTTAATCAAAAGCGATGACTTGTACATACCTAAAAAATCTTTGGAAGATGTGCTTTTATAGGACTTGTCATTATTTTTATTCAAACCATTGAACAAGCTAAGTACTTAATTTTTATGAAGTCATTTCAAATTTCAATTCCATTAATACGTATATAAAGAACAAAAAGCAAAAATAAAACCCTTCAAAAACAATGTCGTTTTTATTAATTTATGAATATCCCGTTTGATTTTAAATTCACAACCCACAGATTATGCAACAAAATGTACAAAAAAAAAATGCAACTGGCCAAGTATTCTATAATTTAATTATCGCCAAAACACAGGCCAGTTGAGTACTGGCCACTCCAAACCTTCATAATCCATGGCACCTTCCTAATTATTTAGCAACAATCTTCCCTTCTCCGCGTTCCGTATAAAAACATAATTAGTACTCCTCGAAGGGTAATCTCCGGAGATTTATCATGAAATTAATGGACCCCCGAAATAATGGAAGCCGTGAAGTATTTGAAAATTTTCGTGTTTTACATTTTAGAGATTTTTCCGGGAGCTTGAAATTTTCTGATTTTCGGAATTAAGTAGCTACGGCATTTAATGCGCCATTAGTTCGAGGGATTTGGCACTGCAGTTATTCTTATTTTTATTCCTGTCCAAAGGAGAATTTCCATCGATTTATATCGTCCTAATGTCTTTTGTGCCAAAACGTACCAACGCCTGATTACTGTGAACGATTTCAAACGTATCCAATTTTCCAAATGTATGTAAATATTTTCTTTTCTAAGCAGTAAGTCGTCAGTATTATATTTCTACTACTTTTATTAAAGTCTTATAAATACAATTCAATTCAAAGAAACTTTATTACATTTATAATGTACACATACGGCGCCGTATGTGTACATTATGGACGTAATTACCTACCCCGCTGTGGCGGGGTGATTGCGTAACACACTATCAGTAGTAACGAGTTTAATGGGAGTTTTGGCGGTAAAGTCAAGCTAAGTGTCAAGCTCATTTTTCATTGGAAATGTGTGCGTGTGTTATGTAGTAAAAAGTGCATTCAGTAAATAATTCATAAAGAACAGTGAAATATCGCAGCATAATGGCCACATCATGACTTTGTCTCAAACCTCCATCGTAAGATGGGTCACGCGGCCGTCTTTTTCGACATGGACAATTCATTACGTGACATTGGCTAAATACACAAATCGTGCGAAGCCATAAAAGAAAGAAAAAAAGAAAAAACGGGTTTAATTTTGACAGTTAATCAACATTCATTGCGTTATTTAAGTACATTGTAATACATACACAATTTTCAAACATACAAAGCCGTAGATTAGCTTGTTACGAAATCATTTAAATTGCGATTGATAATTTGCTACACAAAGCACACTTATCGTGGGACTTACCACACAATAAGCACGCATTGGGAGTGGCCAAAAACATTATTTAACATCAACACAACGCCATACAGACACAACAGTGCAATACTCCAGGTAATTTCATATTACGAGCGACATTATACAGCCCTTTTTCATACAAATTGAACGGTATATTAAAAAGAAATATATATAATAAGCTAGAGATGGTTCCTTTCATCTGCATGTCTGGGGATAAGAAGGCTCCACTTGCGTACATCTTCAGAGCATTTGTACTTACATCACAATAGGTAATTGCCGAAGCCGTACATATTTTTACGTATCTGAGCAGATTTTAGATGTAACGACGTGAGTTTTATTTGTGTCACGGAGACGAAAATATATTTTGGGCTGGGTTATAAAAAGTATGTACTTACTTACTTCTATTAATATAATATTATTGTAAATAAATTATGCTTACTGTGGGTAGAGTATTTACCGTAGGTAGTTATTTGAATAGTATTACCGAGAAACTAAGCAGAGCTCTGAGCTTTGTACATATATACCTATATTTAATGTTTTAGTTAGAGACATGGTGGTGAGTCGTGGTGGCCTAGTGGTTAAAACACCAGCCTCTCAAGTATGAGTGTGCGGGTTCGATTCCAGGTCAGGCAAGTACCAATGTAACTTTTCTAAAGTTATATGTACTTTCTAAGTATATCTTGGACACCAATGACTGAAGGTGAAGGAAAACATCTTGAGGAAACCTGGACTTTATAAGTCTGAAATCACCAACCCGCATTGAGCAAGCGTGGTGATTACTCTCAATCCTTCTCTGTATGAGAGGAGAACTGTGCCCAGCAGTCGGACGATAAAAGGTTGATGATGATGGTGCAATGTACATCGTAGGTTCGAACTCCATCAGGCCCTTTACTTTATGTAAATTATTTCATCACCGCTGCTTTCAAAACGGTGAAGGAATACATCATGAGGAAACCGCCATATCCTAGAGCCAAAAACTTCGCAGACATGTGACATCTACCTACCCGTACTGGGCTAGCGTAGTAGATTATAGCCCACTCAACTGTGGAATAAGTATAGGCTGATTATGATTATGATGGTGGCGTTAGTTTAAATTTTATTTCAGGATTTTTGAAACTGGACGGTATATTTAAATAAGGGTAGTGAAGTGTCAAGATAAAAAACTTTTTTTTACAAAAAAAGCTTTGGTGTCTTTGGTTTTTGTATATTAGTTTTTGACACCGACTTCCGAAATTAGTTATTTTTCACTTTGTAGTGTTTTTTGGAAGTCGGTTGTTTTTTTTTTTGTTTTTATTTTACACTTTTTAGTTGTGAAAAGTACTGTTTAGCTGCATTCGGTGAGACTGGATGCTAACGCTAAAATACTTAATGAAAAAACTTACAAACGCACTGGTAGCCTCTACGATTTTTGAAAATTCGCCTTGATTTCGCTGGTCTTCCACCGTCAAACCCTGATCTCCTCCTGACCACCTTGGGAATGTCTTCATTCCAACAGAAAAAGAATTATCAAAATTGGTTCTTAAACGAAGAAGTTATCCGCGAACAAACATAAAAAAGCATATATATCGATCGAATTGAGTAACCTCCTCCTTTTTGAAGTCGGTTAAAAAATAAAAATACAGAAAACAAATAATAAAATTCTAAATATGTGCTATTAATGATTTTATGCGAGAGTGTTTTTAGTTAGTAGATATTTTTAGGTTAAATTATTAATTACCTGTGAGTTTGACTATACAGGAATCGGATACTAAAAAAGAATTGTAAAAAAGACGAGATATTAATTATAATACTTTGAAAAAAAAATTGGTAGTGATATTATACAGTGCATAATAATTATACAATCCAGAATTATACAGTCCAAAAGTACAGAGTCCATAATTGCCCACGGGTATTTTGTGGCTGTGGGGCAATTCTCATAATTTTAATCTGACTCTGGTCTGACGGCCGTGTGTGGGGTTGAAAAGGTTAGGCAAAAACCTAACTTCAACCTTACCTATCATGTTGATGTCTAAACATTTTAGCTAGGTAAGTTAACCGCTACTTACGAGTAGCTAGCCACAGGACTATTGATTCGAATGACTACGGTTTTGTTTTCTAGGAATGTAACGAAACAGTGAAACATGTAATTATTAATTGGTGCCTTATTTATACAGTCGCTATGGCGGCAACGTGCCTACCACGAAATATTTCACACAAGATTCAAGTGGACTGTATTTAGGATAGTGATATATTAGAAATTATAAGTAAAACTGTTATAGAATGATGCCTTCGGAGTATATCTCTCTAATGAAGTTTATGAAATTTATTAAAAAAAAACATAGAACAACAACAACAATTAATGTACAAAAATTCATTTTAAGTATTAATGAAGATGCTGAAGCGGCAAACTACTTACCTTCAACCTTCAGATGCGGAGTTCGACGACAACTAGACTAGATCACGATAAAGCGCACATCGATACAATTCGCTGGCAGACTTCCAAACTTAAAAAAATGAATTTTGAGGCCTAAATCCCCACGGGGATTACTTTAAATACTTAAAACTAATTACATTTTTGTGACCGTTAAAAGACCGCGGCCAAGACTCGCTAGCTTGCCCGTTCGAAAGGAAGTGGGTTCGCTACGTCGTGCGGCAGTCAGCGGAATGACGCACACTGCTATGGTCGCGTTCCGTTTACTTTAAGTTTTCGGCAGCGGTCACCGCCGATAAACACAAAAATCACAGAATATATTCAACAGTCGCCGACTAGAAAACTGTTTTTGTACCCACATAACAGTGTATTTTTACTAACGCAATTAATATTTATATTTGTTGTGTTGGTAGACATTTCACTTTATGCACATCGAGTGTGTTTATACTCAAATATACAATAAAAAAAACGCATAATACGAGTATGCACTTATTACTTCAAGTATGATCTCAATCGATTAACACTTCACTATTACGCCTGTGACAAAGAAGGCGGATCTCCAGTTGCGTGTCAGACTTACTGACGAAAATCCATCGGTGTTTTTTCGTTTGCCTGTGCGATAGAAGCCATGCTATCCCATTCGAAGAACACAGGCCATACTTGCAATACCATACTGTGATAGCCTCGCTGGGGTAGCGGTAGCGAACGCGGCCGCTGCGCAAGGAGGCGCGGGTTCGATCTAGAGGCCGTTGTTACCCGTAATTGTTGGACTTTTGAGTGCTCCAACAACCCGTTGTTGGAGCACTCAAAAGTCCAACAATTGGTCTAACTGTAATGTTACGAAATCGCCTTCGGGTTGTGGAGGTCAGACGTTTCACGGAAAATATCGAAGTTTAGCCGAAATCCGACAATAGGACTGATAAAGCGGACCCCAGTCTCCAAAATTGATAAAGCTTTGGATAAGACTGGGATTAATTAACACTGAGATGATGATGTACTTTCAATACCACACTGAGAACCAAAATACAGATTACTGACATTACTCAAAAAGCCGCTAAGCTGAAGTTGTACTGGTCGTTCGTATGCCTAATACGCTGTGGACCAAAATGAACATTACGTACATTTCTGGTACAGCTAATAGACCCCGTAAATGACGGAATACGCTAGATAAACGATACCTCTACGAATCCTCTCCCGATGACTAACAGCTTTTTCGATCTAGGGCTGAAGTAGACCACTGATCGTTTTTTTTTGTCCAGCAAAGCAAAGGCATCAATATCAATTACATATCTGAACTCGCAGATCCATATGACGATGACTTTCTCCTTATTCTTTCACACTATTGTCTACATTTCTGTTTTACTTCTCCTTTCGCAGGTCTGTTGAAAGAAATTTATTCAGAAATAAGCAGTACCTTTGTACTCAGATCTTCATTTTGTCGTATCTTTATGTATTTTATTGTGTGTACATAAATAATAAAATAAATAAATGACTGCACAAAAGCCCAAGCCGCTGTCAAACAGGTCGATCTGCTCGTCAAAATATT
Organism: Sesamia inferens; assembly: GCA_037179545.1. NCBI lineage: Eukaryota > Metazoa > Arthropoda > Insecta > Lepidoptera > Noctuidae > Sesamia > Sesamia inferens. The sequence goes on along the minus strand of CM073936.1, from coordinate 2,877,068 downwards.
TTGATTTATGTAAATAAAATTTAAAAAATACATTTTTTTTGAGCTACCGGAAGATCAATCCGTTGAATATTAACATCTGTTGCCAAAGGTCAAATGTGGTCTTTATATTATTATGTTTTGATCGCTTCATTTTAAGTATTAATAAAATAAGATTGCTAAGGTGATTATGGCTTCATAATGATTTGAATTATCGTCATAGGTCGACCGATCGGGTTAAGCTAAACTTGACACCATTAATCTGTGCATGGGAGACCATATTTAAGTGCCGGGACCCCTCCATATCTCGGAAAGCACCGTCCTGGCTGTCTTTCGTAGATCTTCCACAGTTGTTACCCCAGTACCTAGGTGACTCGTCATCATCGTCAACCTTATTATCATGCCACTGCTGGGCACAAGTCTCCTCTCATACAGAGAAGGATTGAGCGTAATCACCACGCTTGCTCAATAGTTGGAGATGCCTGGGTTGCTTGGGTGACTAAATCAACCCAAAAGCTGAATCGCCAAACTTGACATTTGAGTGCCAATTCAAGATTTGAACTGTACTTCATCGGTATAGGTAGCTAACTAAGGGACGGCTTAGCCAGCTTTGTCAGCTTCTGCGAAACAGTAGTCTCTCATTAGAAGACTGCGGAAGGGGAGAGGGAGATCTCCACTCACCCGGCCCACGTATCGTTCGTTCCCGCCTCACATAACATAGGTATAGGAGATGGAACGCCGCGGTGGTTTTTAGTCAGCAAAAGTCTGACAGACCCTGCAACATAAGAAAAAAGAGTTTGAATATTGACACAAGTCTTTTTTTATAATCATAAACTAGTGCTTGACCACAATCCCGCCCGATTGTAAGCAGTGATGCAATCGTTGATGATAAAGCGCGCTAGTTTATTAAGAGCCTATTCACTCAAAAAAACTGAGTGAATAGAAAGGAAGACGGCAGTTGTTCGAGGTGATGCAATGTTAAACCTAACAACACGATCAACGACGGTAACTTTTGCCGGCAGCCGAGAAAGCAACACCATAGTCTCAGCAGTGAACCCAGAGAACCCTACTTCACATAATATTACTCTCAAATTCTGCGGCATCTTAGCGAGGGAAGCCGTGAACTATAGCCAGTCAGTCTAATAATTCTAATTTTATCTTAACTTTAGCAGTATTTAAATCTCAAACATCTCACCTCTAACCTTTGAGAAAAGACCATCAAAGGAGTTGTAATTACTAGCCCTGAACTTGTTGTGTTTTAAATATAAATTCTTCTAAATCACGTAAACAGTATGCAAATTTATAAAACTAGTTTACGTTTATAATTAAAGTATATTTTAAGTAAAACTAACAAATTAATCTTACGTTATGAATAAACATTCGTCTTAAAATATAGGCGGAGGAAGTTCACGCTTTGGTTGGATTTTTTAATTGGTGACATATCGGCTTTAGAGCCATCATACCTCGCGATACGCCATGGCGACGTCGCCACGTTGCACCACTGACTACTCAAATGACCTATAAACAGCTAGTGGCCCACCTCTCACCCGGCGTCTGCTTGGGAACGTAGCTAACCATACGTTTTGTTAAACTGCTTTAATAAAGGCACTTTGTACATGACACGGTTGAAAAAAATGTGTCATTAGCAAGCCTCCATAGGTGATCAATACAAAACTGACGAACGTGCTTAAACATGGTGAATAAACTATAGTTTTGTGCTTATGACATTCATACATTCATAAATAAATTAATTAGGGGTAAAGAAGAAATATTTATTTTATTTGATAAGATTTTAGATAATTATCATCGACCTTTTATCAGCATCTTTTTATCGTCCCATAGGTCACTTCTCATACAGAGAAGGATTGAGCGTAATCAACACGCTTGCTCAAAGCGGGTTGGCGATTTCAGACTTAAATTCCAGTTTTCTTTAAGATGTTTTCCTTCACCTTGTAATCAGTCATTGGTGTCCAAGACATACTTGGAAAGTAAATATAACTATAGAAAAGTTACATTGGTACTTGCCTGACCTGGAATCGAACCCGCATACTCATACTTGAGAGGCTGCTGTTTTAACCACTAGGCTACCACGAATTATCTAATACCCTGATTGCCAGTGACATCGCATCAGAATACCAGAGCTGCGATAATCATTTTTTAAATGTCGAAGCATTAAGCTGAGATATTGGCCTTTTGGCTTCGTAAAGGACTTTCTTGTGTCTGTATCTTTCTTTCTCCCATGTTTCGGTCTTATATCTATGACTTGTAGGAATGTTTGTAAGTATCTGGAAGAAATTTGGATCACATATGGTTTACAAGCAGCATTAGGATAAATAATATTTTTATCCAGATATTCCTTGATCGAAACTTGTGCGAGTGAAACCGGGAGTCGCACCTAATGCAGAAATAAAATCATTAATCATCATACCATATAGCGTTGCTCCTAATCTTTCAGCGGGTATATAAATATTTACCACGGCAAAACACGATCTCGTAAAGTAAATGTATGGGAATGAACAGCTGATTGCTGTTCCGCTCGACTTCAGTAATGGCGTCCGCGGGCAGTGGGTTACAACCTATCACATTTGGCATAATAATTACACATAACACTGGAATAACAAGGGATAAAATGTATCATTATTTAACTCCGTATTCGAATGGGTTGAGTTTAAATTGTTTTTATTTGACTCTTCTTTATCAAATGTGTTAAGTAATGGCACTGACCATTTTAGTTTTTACCATATGTGGATACTATTAGTAAACAGATACTAATAAATAGTATCTACTACTAATACTTTGTCCGTATCGCATCGCATCGCCTTCTCACTTCATTACTTCGTTTTTAGGGTTCCGTAGCCAAACGGAACCCTTATAGATTCGTCATGTCTCTCTGTCCGTCTGTCTGTCCTTAAGTCACAGCCATTTTTTCCGAAACTATAAGAGCTATACTGTTGAAACTTGGTATGTTGATGAACCGCATTAAGATTTTGATGCAAAAATAAAAAATAATAATAAATATTGCGGGCTCCCCATACTTAGAACTAACACTCAAAAAAAAATTTTTTTTCATCCAATACATATCTGTGAGGTATCTATGGATAGGTTTCAAAAATATTTTTTTTCTAAACCGGATTTGCGTGACAGACGCTTCCAAAGTGGAAAAAAGTTGGTCCCCCCCACCCTCTAACTTCTAAAATAAGAATATTAAAAATCTAAAAAAAGCATATGATGCAGATACATTACTATAAAAACTACCAACGAAAGTTATTTTGATCTACTAAGTAGTTTTTTTTTAGTACCTCGTAAATCATAAACCGCTTATTACCGCGTAATTTTTCATACAAATAACAGCAATCCTTTAATTTCATAAATCAATGGTACGGAACCCTTTGTGCGTGAGCACGACACGCACTTGGCCGGTTTTTTCATTTTCTTTCTAATGGTAACGACGCGAATGACGCATCATACTGACGTCACACAAATCCTGATCCCGCAAGCAAAGTTTACCGCGTAATCAGCATATATACAACTTCTACTAACCGATATTAACCGACGGGCATGTGCTGTCTACCTCGAACATGAACGTCAGCGATGGCATGAGCGTCAGTGGGTGTCCACGTATGATAGCGAAACCTTCTAGCATATAAAGATGTTTGGATGACCCATCCATAGAGCTACCGCGGCTAGCGTAGCTTATCTTTATCAATCAACCCGTGGCTTTTATTACGTAGGCACAAGCCCTCTCCGATATAATATCTGAAATAACTACCCACTGATATATTTTATTTTGAGTTATCCTTGCTTCTGAATATTATTTACACCAATATTATTCGTTATCACTTCGCTGATTACCAATGAGGTAACTTTCCCTTTGGCTGCTTTGCCTAACTTTATGCGAATTTACGTCAAAATATTTCATAACAATCTCATGCAAAATGTCCAGCATATCCTGGTCTACGACAAAAGATACTGCTGTTTGCTGGAATTTGCAAACAGCGCCATCTTGGTAGATCAAATTATGGCGGCCATTTGATGCCTTTGCTAATAAAGTCATAACTATGTGTGATTTGAACATCCGAGCTGTGATTGGCTCTCGTGTTTTTATATATACATTACTGACGTGTTGAATTTCTTGTTGATTGATTCACGAATTGATTATTGTGTGAAGTGTCGGGTGATTGTTGATACATGAAAGAGATATGATGGTTTTGTCGTAAATCTATCGGTTTTATTGCATTATTGGCCGTTGTTAAACAGAGGTGCGACTTTAAATTTTGAACACCAGTGGAGTAAACCGGCCACCTATTCTTTAGAAATCACACCGCAAAAACTCAAGTGAAATGAACTATGGTCCGTTGCGTTAGCAGATATCGTTTTGACAGTCCAATAACATCGATTGCGTTATTTAAACAATTCCTCATAATTAAAAGCTATTACACAATTGGCGAATATTTCAGCGATAAATTTCAGCAAGAACAAAAACATTTTTTACGTATTACGTTCCATTTTTCATTTTTCGTGCAATATAAAAACAAAAATTTAACCAAGTCACTATATAAATACTTACTTAAAATATAAATACCAAAAAAGCATAAAATACTGTTCTCTAATGATATTATTTTAATTATTATTTATATATTTTTTTTTCCTTAACAAGAACGCCGTCATCCTCTCTCCTATTAAAAAACGAAATACTTTGCTGTGCCTGACAGGGTTCATAATTGATTCTATATTTAATATACCAACTGTTATGTACACATTATGGAAAGTAATAAATTATTGAGTATTTATGTGGAGCAATAAATTATCAATATGCTTCTAAATGGTTAAAATTGATAGTAATAACGTGTTAAGTAATAGTAATAAGTTTGGTTGATATGATTCCACCCATGCTAGGCAACGACACTATTCTGATCAGGAGACAACATGGAACTCTCGGCCATCGCGTGGTAGGCACTGGCTTGAGGCCGCGAGATGTGGACAGCTGGCCGCCCGGTAAGGTCCAGCCCGAGTCGACGGCGCCTTGTGTTTCATGCGCGCCTCAAAGAGATGTCAGCACATCGTGACGGGGTCCACGAAGACCAATGCCTGGGTCAGGGTTGCGGGTTAGTTAAACAAGAAACCGTGGCCCTGGCGCACAGGCAAGTGAAGGAATACAGATGGGTTTTAGTCAGTAAAAGTCCCTTCCGCCGTTCTAGAGCGGGAGAGGTCATTCGATGAATTCCAAAAAACAAGAAAAAATGTTACGACACTACTGCAGCTTTACAGCTCACTTCACTCAGATGAAGTTAAAAGTCACCGTAAAGATGTGAACAGGCATCCCACTACTGGACATAGCCCTCTTCCAGACTGTGCCACAACATGTTGGCAAGTATTGTGTATAACGCCTCCTAGCTAGATACACAGAAGACCAAAAAAAGGTGGTTTAAGTAGACTGGATGAAGAATTTTCTACATAATAGCGAACAATATCTTATGATTTGCAGGTCAGCTACTCATAAATACCCTGACGAAAATGATAGTCATTAACTATTCTCAATGACATGGCAAGTGTGCATGCACATAAATTACATTATTATTTTAAACACAGTAGGTGTACGCAGACACAAACTCTCAGATTTACAAACATCCGGAGTAAACCAACTATCTGGTCATGCAAATATTTGTTCCGAGCGGGTATCGAACCTGCTACCGCTAATCGCAACGCATCGTTGCTTACGTACACTGTAAACAAAATGGCTGATTGCTTCTTGATTTTAGTGTTTGCAAGCATAACTACCGACAATCTGCCTAGGATTTTTCTCAGCAATGATGCACTTCATTGACGACGACCTCTTGGATTCGATGAAAAGTTTTTTTTTATTTTTTACGTCATCCAATTCTGGCCATTGATGATTTAAATAATGAGGAGCATTATGTAAAGTTCACTGATCCTCCATAGAAAAGGGAGAATCCTCCGACCAGACGGGGGTTATGTCTGACGGGCACTTGCCTAGTGGATCAACCGCTGGGCTAGTGCCCAAGTTGGGAAGTTGTGTTTATGCTAGTTGCACGACAAACTCTGCTTGCAAGATGTGGATATTGTGTGACGTCAATATGACGCGTTGTCTTTTACATACCTCTACAATAATAACAGCCTATTACTAACTCAATGCAGGGCAAAAAGTCCTTCTTCTACAGAGAAGGATAGGCTTCATGCATACCGTTTGGTTAATTCAGACTTTCATATTTCTGACTGTCGTAACAGTAGGTATAACATATAAGTAGTAGATATGTATGTAAAGTGGTGCGTTATTATTTACAAGAGTGCTTCGCGTCATCTAACGTAAAATTTGGCCAGTTTTGAATGAAATTACATCAAGTGCATTAAATTATTGACGAAATTGTTAAATATTAAAAAAACAACTCAAGACAATGTTTGTGTTCTTACTCGTGAATTAGCTAACTGACACGTCATATGAGTTCTCTTTTTTTACAATGTGTAAATATGTGAGCTGTTACGCCTTTTATACCTAGAGCTTTTATTTAGGTAATAAGTTTTTACTTATTTCATTTACTTTTTAAAGATGTTTTTTTTTGGTGTGCTGGCATTTTGGCGTGGCTAGCTGGCATATGATAAATAATTTCCTTGTTGTTGTGTTTTACTATACATAGTATTGTATAAAGTCGTGTGTTTTTTTTATAATGAACAGAGAGCTGTGCTGCTGAGGAGTTTTTTTGTTTCGCCGCTTCTTCTTCCCAGTGAAAGCATTGCAAACTGCCTATGTATTAATGACGTACAAAAAGTGCCGATTCTCAGCCTAATTTGAATAAATGACTTTTGCTTTTGATTTTACAATAAAAAATAAAATAAAGTAAGAGGTAATTCATATTGTTTAAAAATCTTTCATAGTCTGATCTCACTCTCAATCCGTCAGAGGTCCATAAGTCAGTGCCCAAAGATTGTCTGTAAAGAACGCTCTTAGCGATAAGACAAACCATTGTGTCACCTTTCGAAAAATCGTCATATTTATTTTCTGTAAGAATATTCTATTTTATCATAATGAACTTTTAATTTGTCTACAATTTTCATAAGTTTTTGACACTGATTGTCGAGCGACTAGATGTTGAAAGTTTTTAGGTCGTCCACGAAGTTTTCCGCCCACATTACATGTGATTTATATTATATAATTTAAAGTGACGACAAATGGGTGTAGTTATGACACTTCTGCCCCTGGCGTACAGATTAAACGCGAGTAATTAAGTAAAAATTACTGAACAGACCAGCTCATTACAGCTTATTATTTAAATCTTAAGCTAATCACGGCATCGATCAATCACCTCGATACCGTCGACCGATATTAATGAACACGAGAAGAAACTTTTTATTTTCTACCTAATTACTTGTTCAACATTATGTTTTAACATAAACATGTTTGTAGAAAACTGTTTGCTTTGCTACAGAGTGTACATAGGCTCCGGGGTGTAAGAGTGTTTGTCGTCGCCTGTAAATCTCCTTTGCTACAAAGTGTCACAATATTATGTTATGTTAGTAGGGACTGCTTCGTTGAACTAGTGGCCCGAAGCGGTATTACTAAGCGTGAGGTCCGGGGTTAGATTCTCGTGTTGGCCAAAGTATTGATGGTTATTGACTCGCTTCTTATTACATGAGGATTACATACAATTGGCTGAATGTGGGGATAGGTTAGGGACCTACACCTCTGCTGCATACTTTGGGGTATATAAATTTGATGTTATGTTATGAATAATTTGTAGGGGGTGCCTTCAGCTCCTCGTGAAAGAAATCTACGTTAAAATACAAATTACGATTCGATTTTGACACTGACTGTCGCTGAGACGAGATTGTGATTGGAATTTGAATGTTTTCAAGTAAAAGAATTGGCCTTCTTCTTCCCCAGTCTATAGAGGTACACTGATAGATAAAGACTTTCCCTAAATACCGGTCTTGTGCTGCCCGCATCCATCGGTTTCCCGCGACCTTCACCAGGTCATTAGTCCATCTTGGCCTTTAAAATTCTTCAATGACATTTGTTTTGGCTTCATCGTCATTATCAACATTTTATCGTCCCACTGCTGGGCACAGGTCTTCTCTCATACAGAGAAGAATTGAGCGTAATCACCACGCTTGCTCAATACGGGTTAAAGTCCAGGTTTCCTCAAGATGTTTTCCTTCACCTTCAGTCATTGGTATCCAAGATATACTTAGAAAGTACATATAACTTTAGAAAAGTTATATTGGTACTTGCCTGACCTGGAATCGAACCCGCGCACTCATACTTGAGAGTGTGGTGTTTTAACCACTAGGCCACCACGACAATCCTTGGGTTCATACATAGCTTTTATTCCTTCCTTCCATTGATATGTGTTTAGAAAAGTAAGATCTTTTCTTACCACTCACTCCAATTCAATTCAAACTACACCACAAAGAAGCTGCCATCCACTGTATGCGTAAGCAAACACCCTTCTATCGTATCATCATAAGATCCCATAATCCAACCGCCCCATAAGCACAAAACCTACCCTTAATATTAAAATACACCCTTTCACGCATGTTTGGCTTGAAAAAAAGCAAACTTTGGAGAATTACCGAAATCTATGTAAATATCAGCGGCGACCCTTCCCGACTTCTAACCCCTTTTTCAAGGGTCCGCGAAGATCTCTATTGGTTATTCGTCAAGGTCTTTTAAAATGAGAATAAATAGAGGAAGATAGTTTGAGAGCGGCAGTGACCTAGTGGTATGGTTTTATGACTTGCTAGTTGTAGGTCATAGGTTCGAACCCCGTCAGGCACTTTACTTTGTGTAAATTATTTCATCACCACTGCTCTCAAATAACGGTGAACGAAAACATCGTGAGGAAATCGGCATGTCCTAAAGTCAAAACTTCGAAGACTTGTGACATCATCAACCAACCCGCAATGGGCCCGCGTGGCAATGGCAAGTGCCCGCCAGACACAACACCCATTTGGTCGGAGGATCCTCCCTTTTCTATGGAGGATGAGTGAACTTTACTCCCTGTTCCTCATGCCTCCACAGTAGTTTAAGAAAGTTATTTATTTTATACAGTATGTTAAGAAAACCCTGTCCGACCCGTGAAGGTGTTGTTAGGTATCGATAACTGATTCTACTAATGCATACAAAACCGGGCGAAACTTAAAAAAAATAAATCCCCCTAAAAAAATAAATATTATTTCGCAAAAAGAGGTAACTTGATAAATGTGCGTTAAGCACCCTTCCGAGGGCGGCAGGCGGCAGGGTACGCGGCACGTGGTCGCATCGCTATTCGTTCATAATAATATCGGTGTTATCACTTTTTTAAAAATTACCAAATTTCGGGGAAGTTGGAATTAATTCACGGGAAAAAAGATTATTTCAAAATTCATTTGTATTGGTACTATAATGATTACGTAAAATTTTATATTATATTTGGTCATGTGTTTACCTAACCTTTATTATTCTTATGGGTCGGACAGGGTTTTCTTAACATACTGTATAAGTACAAAAGAATAAACTGAAGACTTTCATTTCATTGAAGTCTTTTACCGCAGAATGGATAGTTGTTTTACTGTGTACTTTGGAATAGTCAAAGAGGTAGCCGAAGTTAAACTAACGCAATTCAATTATACATTTAGTAGGCTTACGTTTTCAATGTCACCCTCGTGGTTGAACGAAATGAATAGAGTCAATACGTCACAAGTAAGATCTTTACTTAATTACCTTAACGAATAAAATAATTGTATGCCCTACAGGTAATTGTTTCGGGTCTGACTATGTATGTGAGTTTAAATGTTTGTGGGAAGCCGTCCTTGGAGTTTCTTGAATTAAATGGTTTGAGATCGAGTTCAATAATCAAGTTATAAAACTTCATCGTTACAATTCAACCTTACTTACTATACAGTATGTTAAGAAAACCCTGTCCGACCCATAAGGATAATAAAGGTTGACAAACACATGACTAAATATAATATAAAATTTTACGTAATCATCATAGTACCAATACAAATGACTTTTGAAATAATCTTTTTTTCCCGCGAATTAATTCCAACTTCCCCGAAATTTGGTAATTTTTAAAAAGTGACAACACCGGTATTATTATGAACGAATAGCGAAGCGACTACGTGCCGCGTGCCCTGTCCACCGCCGCCCGCGGAAGGGTTGTTTACCGCAAATGTATTAAGTTACCTCTTTTTTGCAAAATAATATTTATTTTTTTAGGGGATCTTTTTCTTTAAGTTTAGCCCGGCTTTGTATCCATTAGTAGAATCAGTTATCGATACCTAACAACACCTTCACGGGTCGGACAGGGTTTTTTTTAACATAGGTACTGTATATTTTTATAATTAATAAACTAGTGCTTGCCCGCAATCCCGCCTGATGGTAAGCAGTGATGCAATCGTTGATGATAAAGCACGCTAGTTTATTAAGAGCCTTTTTTTCCACTCTATCCTTGAAGACGCTTAAATTATAGCCCGATGGAAACACCGCCGCTGGAAAGTTGTTCCAGTCCCTCGATGTTGGCGGTATAAAAGAAGAAGCGAAGTGCTTCGTTCGGATCATTGTAGTGTCTATAGAAAAATTCAACACAATTTCCAAAGTTTCAAGTTCAAAGACCATGAACATTATTTTTAGTCATGACGGAAATTATAGTATCTACATATTTTGTATTCTTCATTTGTCATTAATATAATTTCTTAAAAACTTTGCTAAATTGTAGAGTGCAAACGGCGACGCTTAGTCGGTAAATAAGTCAAGTGATGTTTTTGTTTACCTTTAGTTAACTTCCTAAACCAATGAACTATAGCTTAAGCTGGGTACTATTATTTTCGTTACATTAAGCTTTATTGAAAATCAATAGTTATACGCATAGGCTTGGGATAATGTGATTAATCCTTTTAGATTTCATTCTTATACCCGGATTACCTTTACTTGGATCTAGAAGTGTGTTATATAAAATGCTATTAGCTTTCTGTACTCGATTTCGATTTACTCAATCGGTTTTACTGAGTAACTTGGAAAATGGGTCCACTTTTATTTTAATTGAGTCTTTAGCCTATGTTATTTACAATGGGTCTTATTAGAAGGCTTAAGGTTATTCTAATCCCAATGGTGAGGGCTACGCTTAGAGTTTCCCTGCGTGATCATCAATCATAATTGAAAACCAGAGAACTAAAGTGTCCGACATTGCCAGATGAATTGCTAAACTTAATTGGCAGTTGGCAGAGGATATTGCTCGCAGAACAGATAGCTGATGGTGCAAAAAAGGTGTCGGAGTGACGACCGCGTAGGAAGGCCTTCCACGACGTAAACCGCTGTTGAAGCCGCAGAAACCTGTTGGTTCAAACCATAGGAACCTGTCGGATGTGAGAAAGACAAAACCGGTTAAAATAGGGTCGATATCCAGCAGTGGACGGCTATCGACTGAAATGGGCAAAATTAGGGCAATGTAGGGCAAAAGCCTTTCTCCATTCCACTTCTCTCCTCCTTTCGTCTTTAGCTTGTGTCGACCAATCTTGTCTGTAGGCATCAAGCTCGCCCCGACATTTTCTCCTGTATCTGCTTCGATGTCATTGGACATTTTCTAGCAAACCCATTCAATACCGTTCACTGCTTTTTCGGTATAAGAAGAACCCTTTTTAAAAAACCTGAAGAAAAATTATTAATTGCGATTAAAGTAAACTCAACAAAAAAAAATATATACATAAAAAAGAAAGTGAAATCTATATATGAGGCCAAAATGCACCTATCTCAGCATGATGCTTGATGGTTTTATGACTAAAACCCATATTCTTTTAGTTGCCTGTGCCAGGGACACGGTAGGTATCTCATTCGAAAACCCGCGACACGATATAAAAGCCCTTTTTTGGATGGAAAAACATCAAATGACCTCTCCCGTCGACAATTGCACGACGATTGTTGTTGGAAAATGATGATTGCGCAGTAAACTCTGCTTGCGCGATACAGGGATTTGCGTGGCTATAGTATGACACGCTGTTCACAATATGTGGAGTAGATACCGTTAAAACAGCAAGAACAAAAGCAGTAGTTTGCCTCGATTTACGAGTGGCGAGTTTGCACCCAAGAAGACTGGCTCCGGAAAAATGGTAAAGAAAAGCATCGTCAACGAATTTCGTAGGAATCAAAAATTCATAGACTCATAGAGAGAAGTCACAGTATCCCAAGAGTGAGAATATTATAGGAATCCACCCTACAGCATCTCGTTGTGCAAGTGTTACTATGAATAAGCAATTAACTGTACCTCTATGACTACGCCGTATTGTAGTTCCTATTCCTATTTTAGCGCCAGCCTTTGGCAACATTCAACGGATGGTAACATCGGTTTCTGTTAACCAATATTCTAGAATTATTCATTTCAGCAATTTGTACGTGATTGTTTCAAGGGAAACGTTTCCGAAAGCGTAACTCCTGGTTTCAGTAATGTTTCCCTTGGATTTACCATCGAAACTGCTGAAATAAGGTTCGAGTTCATCGAAAATATTTCATGACTAAAATTACTTATACACGAGAACAAAGAAAACACTGAAATGATGAAAAATAAAAACAGGAGTTTTTTGCCCAATTTGGTTCAATCTTTGTATATAAACAGTAGATTTCTCACAAAAAAAATAATACAGGATTTAATAACGCTTCACGAAGCTGTCATATATACACGTATCTGTACATAAGCTACTTTATTTTGGGTAAAAATAATTGCTAGGAAACGACTTTCGTCTCATTGTTTATACAGCGTACTTCGAAAGAACACGCGTACTGGAACAATTTGCCTGCAGCGGTTTTCCCGTCCGATTATAATTTAATTGTCTTCAAAGCTAAAGTGAATATGCTCATAATAAATTTAGGTCACATGAAAATATCAGGATAAAAGTATCTGATGCAGCTCCAAGCTGTCAGCTATATCCGTAACAAAATTATCTATCTCCTTTTATAATATGTGATAGCCAGTTGTTTTTAGGTCATCCTGACCGACCCGGACTTTCCACGTATGTCACAAATAATACAGCGCTAAACAAAACACATTAACCCATAAATTAATCCCTAATAATTGTACGTTTGGGCCGAAGTTTTAGCAACACCCGATACCTAAAAATTTTCGAACTCTGAAAGTCCAAACTCAAATCCTACCTATGCGAATTATGATAATTTTAAGGGTCCAAATATTTTGCCCACGTTTAAAATAATTTCCGTCCAGTTAGGACGTGTTATGGAACAAGTTTAAATCTACTTATCAATGTTTGTTAGCAGGATATTAGATGGAATTTAATCTCATTATAACCTTACATTAAATTTTTAGCGAGGTAAGTACATTTACTATACTTTTATGGAACTCATCATAAAATGTAAAAATAAATAACAATAATGACACATCATTTAAAATAATTATCTAAATGTATAAAACAGAAATTTTTCATATATTTATTTTAACAAAACTCGTACAAATATTCAATTTTATAAAGAGGTATGGCAGCTTTCCATACATAATTTTAGTTAATAAATAAAGTAAGCGTCTATGTATGAAATATACCTTGTTTGAAAGAGCATGTATTACTGTTTCAAAAGAAAAAAAAATCGCTATTTTAGGAGGCCGAGTTTTTGAGTTATTATGCTTAGAAGTTTTGTAGGTTATGTTATTATTGGTCAATGTTTTGTCCGTTGTATCATTAAACAATCTTTTATTAGTATTCTTAAATTGAAATAGCTAGGTGGCAGAATGATAATTACGCCAAGTAGTTAAGATTATTAATGATTTAACAGGTTAAGCAACCTGGGATATGTGTCCAACGAGGACGATAGATAGAGAAGGCTGTTGAGTGGAGATTATGAGATATCAGTGATCAAATATCATTTAATCTAATATATGTAGGTATATTACGGGATTCTTTGTGATGGTAGACGTTTTCGCATGTGATATTGCGTCACAGAGAGGCAATATCACAGTCCATAAACAGTCCGAGTCGTATAATTACAAGCGAAAACAAAAGTCCTTAGGCAATCCGGGTCAAAAACAATAAAGAAAACAGGAAAGCAGCGAAAACGGCGAAAACACACAGAACACACACTAGCGCGGGCGCAAGTGAACTATGATTTTTTATGGTTGAAAACCGTTCAAAACAAAACGAAACGTCACATTATTTTTTTTACAGCTCTGGATGGAAGTGTTTTTAGCCAGCACCCATCCAATTTATCTGTTAAAAAGAGTTTTTGACTCAGTACTTGATTCATTAATCAGCATGAAATGTACTAGGCATAATCGTAAACAATTTAAATCTTAAATCTACAGAAAATATTAGAGATTTTACATTGCAAACAATAATTATTTAGTCTGGCAACCTTTTATAATAAAAAATGGCCACTCCGGAAAAGCAATTTACATAATATCTATTTTTAATTAATTACTTTATAACCCGGCTTTAACTAAATATGAAAAAGTTATCGAAAATCATATTAAAATATTTTATATTTTTTGGTTGTTACGAGTTTTTAAGACGCTCTTAAAACCTTGAACTAAAAATCTGCCATACCTCTTTGTGTACAGACGATACCAGGTCAAGCTACCCGAAACTGTCAAATATTCCCAATCAACCTTGAACCTTAATGCATTAGCGATAAAGTAGAAAATCCAATAAAGAAATTTGAAATCATCATATTTGCTCGAAACGGTTCAATCGTCACTTTTAAATAATAATATTCTCATAATTTTTCTTTGTATGTTCGCAAATAATTCAGCATGTTAGTTGATTTAGGTATTTAATTTAAGTATTTGTGGGCGAGTTGACGACTCCAGGAATGCGAATTTCATATTTATATAGGTAATTGTGCATTTGGCACAGTTTGAATTTTATGCAATAAGGTATAGAAAAAAAGACACGAGCGCAAAGGATTGACAAAAGTTTCATATTATACAATATGTAACAAAAACCCTGTTGTTCCTTCATCCTACGGTTTAAGAATCGGCATACGGACGTAATAAAGCAAGTAATTTACAAAAATTGTTCAACTAAAATAATTAAAATAAATGTTTAATTATTAATATTTATAATCAGTAACTGATTTCCTAGCTCTGCAATTCTGCATGAAGAAACTAGACATAAGTAGAACGTTCCCGCCAATTTATTTAACTTATAAAATCAGATATTCTAAAAAAACAATCGAATTTGTCGGTTTTAATAGGTATTTGATTGTGACCCCTTGACTAGACAATGATTACTGTTTTCTACTTATGACTTCATTAATGATGTGCTTGTAGGTAAAATTATATGCCCCTGAAAGGAACAACAGGGTTTTTACTACGTAGTGTATAACGTACGACATATTTTTCTTAAAAGCATTACATAAGAGTCGCCATCGCCAATATACAGTATGTTCAGAAAACCCTGTCCGACCCATAAGGATAATAAAGGTTAGGTAAACACATGACCAAATATAATATAAAATTTTACTTATTCATCATAGTACCAATACAAATGAATTTTGAAATAATCTTTTTTTCCCGCGAATTAATTCCAACTTCCCCGAAATTTGGTAATTTTTAAAAAAGTGACAACACCGGTATTATTATGAGCGAATAGCGATGCGACCACGTGCCGCGTGCCCTGCCGCCCGCCCCTCGCGGAAGGGTGCACGCACATTTATTAAGTTACCTCTTTTTGCGAAATAATATTTATTTTTTTTAGGGGGATTTTTTTTTAAGTTTAGCCCGGTTTTGTATGCATTAGTAGAATCAGTTATCGATACCTAACAACACCTTCACGGGTCGGACAGGGTTTTCTTAACATACTGTATAGAACATGATGAAACAAAAGAAGTCTTCATCATTATTACGCAGTTCACTTCACCCTTTTTCAATCTCAAGCCCGCTATTGAGATTAACATAACCTTTTTAATAAACCAGGGCCCATTCTTTTAATATAAAACGTTATACGCTTCGTCATAACACCTCGCACTTTCATGGTTAGGTAACTTGTTGCTATGGGGCTTATAATGTTGTTGTTAAACCCGAAACACGTGTCCAGTAATTTTAAGTAATAAATGTATGTGAAAAATTTCAAAAAGTTGTCATGAAAAACCACAAAGTTATGAGCTTGTTATTCTACTTGGCTGTTTCAACATAAATATGGTCCACGCTCCGCACGGGCGGGAGAGTTGTGCGTTGACCTCTGGCGTCAGCTGTGCGCAGTACTATGATCTGTCGTAAGCTGCGTGGGGCGCTCGGTAGCCACACTGCAACAATTTCTAAATGTATTTG